>CM075486.1:17430000-20422500 GCA_037950665.1 Hypophthalmichthys nobilis
TACTTAATGTTCAGCTGTGTACTCGTCTTAAATGTATTTACAGCTTGTTTGACTGTTGAAATTGCCACCAGGAACTTTAATTTCACTTTTACTGTAATCACGCTATTGGTCTTTTCCCTATGCTATTTTTTCTTCTTCTCCCCATGTGAAAAGAAAAAGCAGAACAGGTTTTTACACTAGTGAGAGTGAGTTTGTTTTTTCATATCTTGGTCTATAGAAACAATGACATTCTTGTTGTCTGAACTCAGTGCAACATTATGACACATGTAAACCTGTTTTAAGTTTATGTTGTTTGTTGTTTAAACAAGTGATTTTTCACACTTGACATTCTGTGTTCAGTAGGCAACAACAATCAGTATTGTGTATTACTTCCCATCCTCTGTAGGTGTGCTGGGTGTGGCCTTGCTGATTCAGTGCCTCGAGACTGGGTGTTCACAAAGTTTGCTATGTTTGTGTTGGGCAGGGTTGACAACTTGCCTGAGTTGGAGACAAAAACGTCCAAGTGGTGTTATCCAGAAGGCAGAGTTCTGCGACACCACCCCAAGCTAAACACTTACACCCTGACGCTGGAGGATGTGCCAGGGAGTCCCAAACCTAGCCTTCAGTGTGATGTGGAGGAACTCCAACGCCTCATTCAGTCACATCAGAAGGTGAGTCAGTGATTTGGGAGTCCTCCGTGGCAGTAGGTGGGTCTTATTTTCTTGCTCTGCCACTTTAAGATCACAGTGATATTTCCAGCTGGGTACGATCAGCAGGGTTTGTTTGTTTTTGTGCTAGAACTCTGCAGGAGGTAGCTATCTGTGACTAAAGGAAGTGACTAAATGCAGATCAGACTAATTTCTGTCTTTCTCGCTCTCTGTGCACGCACTCTTGCTCTCTTTCTCTGGGTGAATGTTTAATGTCAGTTTTAATGAGGACTGTATAAGGCATTATGCTTTATTTAATAGCTATTTTTGAACTTTGTTTATTCAGGAAGATCCTCTGACACAGCATAAGCCAGCACTGCTGATTCTTAACAGGGACTCAAGTGATAGCACAGAAACTGCTGACTGCCTACCGCCCAACTCACTGGAGCCTCAGCATCAGGAACCCAACTCTGAACAAGAAGAAACCTGCCAGTCACTTTGTCTTCGTCAAAACGGCACAGGAGATCATGTCCAATCACAGGACTTCGAGGTGGAGCCCAAACTGCCAGCTGTAGGGGATACTGGAAAGGCTTCAAATAAGGCTGACTGTTCGGAGCGGCGGGTAGATTCTGTGACTTTCAGTGCCCCTTCCTGTGGAAATCAGTGGGAGGAAGCTGATATAGAGCTCTGCGTAATCAGTGCCAAGCAGGGGGCTGCTTCACAGCCTGATAAAGGGAACCAAGAAGTGCAGGAGAATTGCCAGAGGAGTTCAGAGACTGAGCGTTATAGTCTGTTTCAATCTGGCAACCTTGAGTCCCAAGACATGGGCCACTCACAATCTCAGGGTCTCCTCCCCACGGAAACTAGTCAGCCTTCACAAAGAGAGGAGGAGAGCGAGGGGAGTACAGACCTTTGTTGGCGAGGGGACTTACCAGAGGAAAGGGAAGGGGAGACGAGTAGCAGCCAGGAAATAGGCTTAAACTCTTCAGAACTTTCTTCCCGTGATCCAGAGGAAAACGGTCAGCACGACAACGAGATCGAATCCAAGCTGCCTACAGAATGCTCGGTGAGAACAGATGAAGCTAAATTGACTTTAATTCAGGTAAATTCAGAAGTTACCTCGCCTGTTCGAAACGATGAAACTGTTATTTCTGATGGGGTTGACAAGCCACATGGTACCCTAGAGACAGAGACAGGAAATCTCAGCGAACACACCAAAGACAACACTGAGTCAGTTTCTGGTTTGGTTGCAGATGACGCTAGCATAAAGCAGAACTCTGTATTTAGCATTTTAGAGGAAGATTCTTTGGTATCATCAAGTCTCCGGCCAAACATGGCACCAGCACCGGTACATAAGGTTCGACGAGGACTCTCGCCCGTTCCTGAGACTTCCTCTTATGAAGGTCCAGCTGTGGATGCCTTGTCTGAGACTACAGAACAGCCACACCAAGTCACACAATCTTCAGAAACTGCATCAGACTGTCAGGAATTTTTGTTGAATGACACAGCTTGTGACGTTAATGCAATAGCAGAGGTTTCCGTTGGCATCACTGTGGAGGTTTTACCTTGCCAGATTGAAGGGTCTCTACCTGATGAAAGCAAGGAGGAGGTAGCCCTTAATGAGACGATACAAGACCCTAAAGAGCACATTGGAGATCCGGAATCAATTGAGGACATTGTTGTTTCAGAGTTAGATGACAAATCAAATCCTTCTGATGAACCTTCTCTGCCAGCTGACTCCGAAGTCTTTACTGGAACCGATTTACAACAGGATGTGTCTACAATACTGTCTTCTGAACATTCTGGAGGTGATATAATTGAAGGAGCACTGTTAGGAGAAGAGGCATCTGAAGCATTTGTTCAGCCAGACTCCATGTTCAAACTGGTGGAGAAAATTCCTGAGGAATATACCATAAAAGAAAATCAAATTTGTGAGCCAGGGGAACCAGCGGTTCTAGTTAAGGATGTTGCTCCAGAGGAACCTGTACAGGAAAGGGAAATTGACTCCACTTTACAGGAAACACTCAGCGATCTCCCTGATCCATCGGAAATCACACACAATGATTGTGCTGAATCCAATGCACAGTTCCAGCTCCCAGAATCTTCCAAGGAGAGTGCGCATACACCATCAGAACCTACTGTTGAATGTGTGAATGGCCTAGACCTGTCTTGTGCCTCACTCCTAACAGAAAGTGAAGACAGCCGATCTTCTGAGAGCCCCTTCGCTGATGGAGTAAAGATCTCTGCTGCAGTTCCCGATGGGGAAGAATGTGTCGACATGACTACCGAAATTAGTGAGACTACTGTCTCTGGGGACAGCCCGTTCTCTCCCATGGACACTACCAGTGGTTCTGCTCTGGAGAGCTCCTCCATGTCTGACCCACTCAATGCCTCGTCCTCAACAGCTGAGCTTACTTCCCCTTTGGATATTAATAGTGGATTGCATCAGGATTTGGAACACACTTCCCCAGTGGATATAGACATTTTTTCTGAGGAAGTGCAGCCTTCAGAGACACCTGACAGCGTGAATGGATTACATCAAGATATGCTTGATAATTTGATGGAGCACAGTGAAACTGTACAGCAACATGCTGAGGAACTGCATGTGGAACAAATGACAGGTAATGCATTTTTATTTATCACTCTGCTGATGCTGATATAGATTGTTTAAACAGTTATTTTAGGGAGTCTGATGCTATTAACTCTACCTTTTACCATCATCCTATGTAACAGTTGTTTGAATTGATCTTGAACTTTGTGCTGCTGCCAAATGAAGTTTGTTTTTATGCCATTCTAATCACATTGTTCACAGCTGAAGCTAATTTATCATTAGCTTTACTGTATTCCAACACACTTTTGTGTGTGATTGTGAATGCAATGGTGTTTGCCTTACAGAATGTATATATTCAGATATTTTTAGTAACATTCAGTCAGTTGAAACAAAGCTACTTGGTTTGATCATTGGTTTAGGTTTCCTTCCGGAAGGGAAAAACCTTCCTTGTCATTCAGGTAACTGTGTTAATAGGGAGTGTTTGCAAACGACAATGTGTATTTGCAGCACATTGTATCCTGGCAACTTGGTTCACATCATAGAATGAAAACAGTTGAAAGATTGTCAAGGTAGACGCCCAGCTCTTTTCCACATAGATGAGAATTCAGCATTGTTCTACTAATAGCTGCTTGCTTACTGTATGTGTTATTTATATCACATTCATGGAGTTGCTGATCTCATTTGGAAAGGAGGAATAAGTCACTTCCTTTTATCAAATGCGATATTGCTGTATTGGTCAATAACATATCAGATTAGTCAGTCTTATCCTACTTTGTTCATTTTTAAGTTAACAAATATATCTACCTACGCCACTGAAATGTTCAGTCCTCAGACATGAATCAGCTGCTGAGTTAATGAATGACTTATTGATTTTTGGAAGTTTCAGTTAAAAGTCACGCATGTGAATTTCCCTGAAACTGTGGGTCTTATACAAATGAAACAATTTGTTGCTCTCACATGACAAACTAGCCTTATCATCTTCAGCAAGTTTCACAAAATTGCAACGCAAATAAGTGTTTCATCCTTCTCTCAGTTCCAAATTATAAATGTCTTTTGCCTTGATTCCACCTCACAGATGACAGCACTTTAGCAGAGGATGCAGTGGACGGACACCAAGACTCCTTAGCAGAAATAGCAAATTCCGAAGTGGTGAGTATTCTCAATCTGCCATCCAGTAAATAAATCAGTAACATTTAGACCTCTTGGTATGAGTCACACAGCATTTGCTTCCAGCCATCCTGAATTCTCAGTAGCTAGGAAGGTGGTAGTTTCCCGAAAGACTCCACTGACCAGATATTGAGGGATGTATTCAACTTGACCTTCTGTCGTAAATCTAATTTCTCCGCCTGGTTGCTAAAGGTCTTCTGACGCAGGTCTGAGTTGGAACTGCTGAACTCTCTCCCATAAGGTCAAACTGGCAGATATGGGAACGCTGCCACCCTGCAGCTCACACTGTGGTTGTGTGTGCGTGCTGTCCTTTTCTCATGGAGGAAATATGACATCACCCTAAACACTTTTTTTCCCAGTTGTGTGTCAGAGGGATGATATCAGTGGCAAGAATACTGAAGGGGGGGGAAGGCAAAATGTGATAGCTCATTTATGCAGGCTAGCAAGAGTGATAAGGTGAGATGTCTATCTTCATTCTTTGGAAGTCGCTGGTTAGAAGTATCGCTTACTTCAGTTGTTTATTTTGTTATCTTCCTGTAGGAATCCATATTGTTTTGGCTGCTTCCTGTGCCTCCCAATTTGGTTTTGAAATACCTGATATGATCTAAATTTATTGTTGAGGAATCACTTGCAGAATGTTTTTTTCCGGCTGATGAACAATAAAAAAAACACTGACAGCCAGTCAGAATCCACCCGACTTTAAAGAGCATTTAAAGCGGCGTACGACAAAACTGCAGCGCACGCTTGTAATAAACAGAACATTATCGTCTGATGGTGTGGATGCTAATGTAGTTTTTGTTATAGTTAACTTTTATAGTTATCTTTCTTAGTGTAAATGGGCCTTAAGGCAATGGAAACTGATGCACATCTTTGCTAGCATGTTGCATCTAGCATTCATTTTGTTGTGGTTGTAGTGGACTCAAGCATGGCAATTGAAATGATTTTTTTTTTTTTCTTGTAAGTGACATTACTGAGTTACATAATACGTTTTCATTCAGTCTGAGGTGAAGATTGTTTTTCCTTTAAACAATTTCACAGAGATTGCTAAGACCATTAGCCTGCTTTAGCTACATTCTTCCAGTTGTATTTGGACCAAGGCCCTGTTTGAACTAATAAGTAATAATAATTAACCAAGTTATTGATTGTCTGATCATTTTTACTCCCCCCTGACCTCTCTTGTCAAAGTAACCTCTTCTGTCTAGATTGCCTCTAAAAACAGGCTACTTTTACACTTATCTGCCTTCTGGCATGCAGACTTGGACTGCATCATGGGGTCGAGTAACTACATTGTCAGCATTTGAAAGAAATTACACTCTGGAACATTCTATCTTAAGAGACTCTTGAGATAAGAGCAGGGGCCACATTCACAGAGCATCCCAACTTTGTTCTAGCATGCTGACTTTGCTTTAGCTAGTCAAGATCACAAGAAAGCTAGTTTCTTATTAGCGGTGCTTGCTAGGCAGTATTAAACTTGGCTCACATTTTTAAGACAAATGGTTTGAATCATTTTTGTAGTGATTTTAACTTTTGTCATACTTAATGCTTCTGTAATTTAATTTATAAAGGCTGATTGGAAATACAAACTAAGATTACTTCCTTCAGTCCAGTTTATGCTAACAAATTGCTATGCTAACAAACTCAACTGATTTGTGTTTTTTCCACATCAAAAGGCTCAGTCTTCACATATTTGTTACATTTGGGGTTAGTTGATTAATTAAATAAGTTAAGATTTAAGATTTTAAAGATTAAGTTATTTTTTTAAGAGGCTGTATTTAAGAGAGGAGATTGTAATTATAATTAACATTATCGTATGTTGTCACTGCTTTGTTTTTTACTTACACCACTGAATCATTCACAGTAAGACCAGGAACATGCTTTAGGATACATTTTTTTGGATTCATGTTGACATTAAAAAAATTAACATGCACTTATGATGGATAATAAGTTGTTTGGTTGTTTTTAACTTATCCTGTGGTGTCTAGAGTGCTGTGGCTCCCTCTTGTGTTAGGATGCAATATAACTCCTTCCAGATGTGCATTGAGCTGTCTAGTAGTCTACATATGTGTTAGAGAGAGAAGCAAGGGCAAAACGCACAGACTGTGGTCTCAATATGCCACCAGCAGCATGAGGGCTGCCTATTCTCTCTTTCTTTCTTCGGCTCTTTTCATCTGTGCTTGTGCAGCAGGCCCGGTGCATTGTGGGAACCCTCTTAAAGGAGTTCCTTTTTCACTAAACATCTAAACTATTAAACCACACAAGCCGCCCTTGGGAAAACAGATCCTTAGTGCACACACTCACAAACACGCACACAAACACAAACCCAATGTGTAGTGTGTTGGAAAAAGGGACAAGGCTGCCTCTCAAGCGCTGGAATGTGAAGTGTAAGAATGGCGTGATGTTGAAGAAAAGCAAAGGGCTGGTGTTGGTAGAGTGGGAGGGTTGAAGACACCACTGAGGCTGGTCTGGATCCACACACACTCCTTTGTATTGTTCTCGCTCGATTTCTGTGCTTCTGCTCACCCTTTTCAAGTCTTCCTCCTTTTGTTTGTTCTCTCATTCTCAGTGTTAGTTCATCCAAAAAGTCATTTACTCACCCTCATGTTGATTCAAACCCATATGACTTTCTTCCATGGAACACAAAAGGAGAAATTTTGATCACTCTTTTCAATGCATTTAAAAAACTATACAAAAGCACCTAAATATCTTATAAAAATGGTCCATATAATGTGTGCACTATATTCTTCGAAATAACAAGATGGTTTTGTTTAACAAACTATGGAAGCTTGTTTCCGCCACAAAAAAATAAAAAAGGTAATTGCGACCTTTTATCTCATAATTCTGACTTTTTTTCTCACGAGTTTACATAATATAGGCCTAACTCGCAATTGCGAGTTATGTCAGAATTGCGAGATATAAACTCACAATTGCATGTCATAAACACAATTTTGAGAGAAACTCGCAATTCTGACTTTTTTTCTCACAATTCTGACTTTATAACACGCAATTGCAGCTTTATATCACGCAGTTCTGACTTTATAACTTACAATTTTGATTTTATAACTTGCAATTCTGACTTTATAACTCGCAATTGTGAGTTTATATCTCGCAAGTCTTGTGCAATTATGACTTGCAATTGCGAGTTAAAGTCAGAATTGCGAGATATAAACAATCGCAAGTTATAAAGTCAGAATATATAAATAGAAAGAAGATATAAATTGAAAACTTATATTGAATACTTATTGAAACTTGAATCCTGTTGAAACATTATCGAAATGAAAAAAATTAAATTATATATATATATATATATATATATATATATATATATATATATATATATATATATATATATATATATATATATATATATAATATATATAATATAAACTGATAGGGTGAGTTTCCATTTCATGTTAACTTTTTGTTGTTCTCTGTTAATCTTTTCCTTTAGTGAGATGTTAATCAATCTGACTGGATCGAGTCAGCGAGTTTGAGAATACAAGAAGTGGGTTAGTCAGCTTTGTGAACGAATCATTCAGTCTGATTTTGTGGATTGGATCAGCTGATTCATTTAATGATCTGACTCAAAGGAATGATTAATTCATGAATTGTATATCGGTGCTGATTTCATGAACACCAGTATTATCAGCTAAATGTCAATCTACTAATAAAGCTTATCATATGATTTCAGAAGACTCTTGCACTCAACTCATATGGGCCACTTTTATGGTGTGTTTTTGTCTTCATTATATTGAAAAGTGCATCAAGTATATTCTTGTATTTCACTGAACAAACACGAGGGTGAGTCAATAATGATAGAATTTCATATCTTTTTGGTCAAACTATTCCTTTAAATCATAGTTTGTGTTGGATGAGTGGTCTTGAGTGAAACGCAGAGATAATGCTCCGGGATCCCCACAAAGAGCCCTTGTTTCTACTATCCCCTCCTCCACTGGATAATCACATGCACACATGCAAACACACAAAACATGGTAAAGAGCAAACTGACTGCGTCAGGACAACCTACACAGTTATCTGACTATCTGTTTCTCTTAAGTACATGTTAGGAACATCATGCTAAACATGGAATAATGTATGAGACTTTAATTGAAGGTGTTTTTTTTGTCCTCAAGGTGTGTCTGTGTGACTGACTTGTGTGTTTTTGTATAAAATTATATACACACACACTGTCCCCCTCATACTTTTTGGTGGATGGAAACTCCCAAGCAAAAGTGGAAAAACATTGGGACAATAACAGGCTATGCTTGTCATAATGTTACCACCCGATATGAAGTCAACAGTCTTTAGCAATGCAATATTTCAATTTCTCTGTATTATTACAAGATGGTTTTTATATTGTGCAATGATTTATTAGAAACCATGGCAGTTATTTTTACTATTATTTATATTCCAATTTAGTATTTATTTATATTTTGAAATGGTTTTATTTTTATATATTTATTATTTTATTTTATTAGTTTATTTTGTGATTTTTTTTTTTTTTTTTTTGTCATTTTCATTGTTTTTTTTTATTTTTATGTTTTTCTTTTTAATTGAGTAATTTTGTTATTTTTGTCATTTTCATTAGTTTTTTTATTTTTATATTTAGCTTTATTTTTATTTCACTTTAAGATTTAGTAATATTGGTACTATTTCAGATACTTGCCAAGGCAACATTTCTAATTCTAAGCTTTTTAGTTTAAGTTTTTCATCTAATATGTAATTTTTATTTTATTTTATCTTGATTTCAATTAACAGAAACAAATTTTAATAGTTTTAGTTAACGATTGCAACCTTTGTATTTTCATGTGAACTCTTATCTCTGGAGTTTTTGCGCTGCATGAACCCAGGCTATTTACTTCTGATTCTTTTCCAGAAGTCCAATCCGAGTTTCTCGCACCACCTCAATTGCATTAAATCCCAGTGAATCCCATCAGACCGCAGTTCTCGCCATTTGAAACGGTTGCCATGGCTCCAGCTGTTAGTCGGTTGATGGTTCTATACAGATGCAGTGATTGAGGGTCCCTTGCGTCCAATGCAAAGCTAAATGCGATTTATCACACTTTATGCTTCTCGCTTGAATTACGAACAGCGTAGATCAAGAGTGTATTATCATCTGTATTTACTTGGATGAAAAGCCTTATCTTGCTGGGTGGAGCCTGGAAATCTCGCCCCACTGTTCTCCAAACTGTTTGAAGGATGAAACCCCTCTGAAAATATTCCTCTGATCAGTGAATGTGTGTGATGACCTCGTCCTTTTTGGTCACAATTAACCGATCAGAGTTCAACCACACCATAATGCACATTGGCAAAAACATTAGGCTTTCTGCTTCGAAAATTGAGTAGGATGGGAACGGTGAGATGAGAGGCATTGAAAGAGCGAAGGGGGAATGGAAAAGAGCAGCTGCGATTGGGTGAGTCTGTTAAAAAAAACAAAAACAAAAAAAGTAGGAGCAGAAGGAAAGCCACTGACAGAAAAAGAGAGGGAGTGTGCAGAATGAAAAGGAGAGAGGGAGGGGAGAAAGAAGTGTGTGAAGAATGGAGGGAGGGAGAGTGAGAACGGGGCTGGTTCATGGTGCAGATGTGCAGAGAGTTGCTCATTTTTCCCAAAGCTTGACTGGGAACTCAAGTCTCTGGCTTCATGTTGGACTATAACGGCACTTTCTTCACCTCCTTGGCGCTTCACTCCTGGAAAAGATGTACGAGCGACACCGGCGAAGATACAGTCTGTGTGCAAAGAGCGAGAGGTCCGTGGATGTGGTTTTGATTAAGGTATGAAGCAGAAAACAAGTAGTAGTTGTGTTCAAGTTCCTTTCGAAAGTCTGTTAAAAATTGTTGTTTGCCGGTGTTGTCTGTAAATTTAGCAGATTGTCTTGTTGACAGTTGCGTGTGCCGTCACATTGCATTGATTAGGCTTGGCCGGGAGCGTTGTTGAGATGCCAGAGATCTCTCTCGCGTTGAATCGAAGGGGTGTGTGTGAGAGATGTGGAGCTTTGCTGCTTAGCTTGGGTGGAGTTCAGTTTTGGATGTGGAACGACGAGGCCTGCTTTCCAGTTTCTGGCCACTGTTCTTCGTTAGTTCTAGGATCTGATGTTTTATTCTAGACATGCTGGAATTTGAATTTCGTAACAGTTTCGCATTGAGTTTTTTTCCCCCCTTATGTTTGTTGTCAAACAAACGTTGAAACCTGAGACTTCTCAGTCCATATTTCATATTAAGATTTGTTCTTTAGTTTTAAAGCAATGTGTAAGTTTCATAGCTACACTTTAGGGAGAAAGGTTTCTCCAGAAGTTAGCAACATTTGACACAACCTCCTTATGGGGACAAAATTATTTCTAAATTAGGGAAAAAGCAATTTACAAATAAGGTAATTGTCAAACAAACATTGAAACCTGAGACTTATCAGTCCATATTTCATATTTACAAGGATTTAGATTCATTCTTTAGTTTCAAAGCAATGTTCATAGCTACATTTTAGGGACAAAAGTGTCCTTAGAAGTTTGACACGGCCTTCTTTTTGGGACATGATTCCCCAGTGATGTACAAATAGGATCATTGTAATTCTAAACATTCTGAAGCTTTATTTAAAGGGTTATTTCACCCAAAAATGAAATTCTGTCATTAATTACTCACCTTAAGACCTTTGTTCATCTTCGGAACACAAATCAAGATATTTTTGATGAAATCCGAGAGGTATATGACTCGTCCGTAGACAGCAATATAATACTTAAGTACTAAAGACTTCGTTAAAACCGTCGACGTGACTGCAGTGGTTCAACCTTAATTGTATGAAGCAACGAGAATACTTTTTGTGTGCAAAAACAAAACAAAAATAACAAGTTTATTCAACAATCTCTTCTCGTCTCTGTCATTCTCATATGTTGTTTACGTCCAGCACTTCCTGGTTCTACGTCAGAATGCTGAATCATTATTGGCCGGCTCCTGTGTCAGCATCACACGTATGCGTCGAGCTGATCACATGATCTGCTTTGGCCAATACTGAAATACCGAACCGGCATTCGGATGTAAACACGGAAGCCTTCATTGACAGGGAAGAGAAGAGATTGTTGAATAAAGTCATTATTTTTTTGTTTTTGCGCACAAAAGGTATTCTCGTTGCGTCATACAATTAAGGTTTAAAGCACTGCAGTCACGTCGACTGTTTTGTCTTTAGTACCTTTCTAGACCTTTAAAGTGTTGATTATATCGCTGTCTATGGACGAGTCATATACCTCTCGGATTTCATCAAAAATATCTTAATTTGTGTTCCGAAGATGAACTAAGGTCTTACGGGTGTGGAACGACATGAGAGTGAGTAATTAATGACAGAATTGTCATTTTCGGTCAACTAACCCTTTAAAGCTTTATCTAAAAATACAAAAGCCTTATAAAAACAATAGTAGTCTACTGCCTGTCCTATTTTAGATATTGTTTGTGTGGGAACAGTAGGGATGCTGACTGGAATGCTGTCAGTATGTTGGAGGTTGTATATTTAGTGGCTAGTCTGGTACTGTATCAGTGAAGGTCACAGCCAGACATGTAAAGGGCCCTTCCACAGTCTGACCCCTCGATTATTGGCTCTTGATAAGTGGATTGGTGCAGGCTTGCTTCACTGCCTGTTTATCTCCATTCATTTCTTCTGCTTCCTTCTGCTTTCTGTCATCTGACATGAGCTTGGCAGCAGGTCTGAGAGTCATTATGTGGGAAGGCAAGTTAATTTAAAAAAAAATAAAATCTAATTATAGTAGGTATAAAATATTTAAATTTAGAAGTGGAGAACTGCCATGCATAATTATTCCTTCACAGAAACTGCATGTATTGTTTACTATTCTGGTATGCTCTCCTGAATTTTTTTTTTTTTTTCCCCTCCTCTCTTAGTTTTATTATTTACTATTTTTTTTTTTTTTTTTTTAATCGTTTATTTACATTCATGATGCTGCACACTTGCCTGCTTGGCTTCTGTGTTAGTAAATGTGATTCCTGAGGGATGAGACATAATTTGTCTGTGATAATTGACAACATGCCACAGATGCCTCCATAGTTGTAGTTGACTGATATACGAGTTTCTCAATTGAGCGTTCGCAAATACCTGCCCCCTTTCCTTACTGTTGCTACGTCCGACAAGCCATGCCGCTCTCACACCACATCATTTTTCACGGAGTGAAAAATACATTGCGGAGCAAAGAGGACACTCGCAGTGCGTCAAAAGACAAGACAGAGCAGGTTACTTTTGATATGAAACAAAGTCTCAAATGTCAAATTTTGTAATTTTTAAAGAAATTTAAACAATAACTACCGTTTTGTGGATCTTTAATGTGTCGTGACAGATCACTGTAGCTCCTCAGCTCAAGCGGCTTGTGAACCGATCATCTCTTCCTACTAGTTCATTTATAGCATCAAATAAACATGAATGAACATCAGAAGGAATGTTGTTTCAACCACGGAAAGTTGTACACAGCATTTTTCAAGTTCAAATCCACAGATGTTAATCTACTAACTCCCCTGACTGCTTTGTCGGACAAAATGGCGGATTCGGCGTTATGATTGGTTAGATCACCTGTCAATCAAACTCCCTGAGCTAAGGGTCTTTTGCCATTTCCAGTGCTGACATCTAGAGATCAGATTGATATAATGCAGATTTATACGTGCTACAGTGTAATTACAGCAAATTAGATAAATAGAACTTGCTGAAATTAAATCAACCATATTTTACACAATATTTATTTCATTATATTAGGGGAAAAAAGTTTGTGACAGCTGGTAAATATAACATTCTAACCATAGACATTAAAAAAAAAAAAATCAGTTATTTGTCAGTCTATTTCCTGATATTTTATTATTATTATTTTGTGGTGATTAAATAGTCAATAGTTCACTTTTAAAGTGTGTGTAAATACTCCAGACTGCTTGTCATTTTTATGGTCAGGCTTGATGGTCTCAGCAGTTACAGACTTGTTTTTTCACCTTGAATCAGCATTATATACTGTTTATTTTTGCGAGGTGATATATTAATATACAGTCCACATTAAGCATCTGTGGTAGGAAGTGAAGAGGGGCTGTTAAACTGTTCTGTAGGTAAAATACAGGGCCGCAGGTGCCGCCTCAGCACTAAGTGAGGATTGAGAAAGACAGGTTGTCCACAGCAGTCTCAAAGAGCACCCGAGGGAGCACTTTCCAATTGACGCAAACCTTTGTTGTAGCATATTCCTTTCAACTGAGACCTCCTTGATATTGATCGAGAAGCCAAATGGCTACTTAACACCTCTTCAAGTAATTTCACAGATGTTTTACCCAGAACCACCTGCAAATGTGTGCAAGAAACGAATAGGAGAACCATGCAAAATCAAAGTCGGTAGCTATTTGAAGGATCCAGAAGGATTATCGTCCATTGGTGCCCACTTCCTTGTCATAGCCTTTCCTGTCTCCACAGCTCGTCATATCTATGGAATGTGTCCAGAATGTCCAACTCAGACCACAGTCTGTGGACTGTGCACTCAGTGGATTACAGCTCTGTTTCATAAGCCATTCGGAAGTTCTGTCATTTCTAAATATAGCCCATCTCAACAGTCTCCTTTTCCATGATTAGAACTTGGATGCGTTTGGATTTTAGCTGCATCTATTAGAGCCAAAGCACTTTGACACAAATTTCATCTAATACACTACCATTCAAAAGTTTGGAGTCGGTAAGATTAATAAATGCAGTAAAAATACAGTAAAAACAGTAATATTGTTAAAAAAAAAAAAAGTTTCACAATTTAAAATAAAGGTTTTCTATTTTAAAATGTAATTTTCAGCATCATTACTCCAGTCTTCAGTGTCACATGATCCTTCAGAAATCATTCTAATATGCTGATTTGCTGCTCAAGAAACATTTTTGTTGTTATCAGTTTTGAATACAGCTGTGCTTAATTTTTTTTGGAAATAAAAATATTTTTTAACATTATAAATGTCTCATTTTGTAAGTTACAAATTATATTTGATATTTAAAAAATATTTGTAGATAGAGATAGTTTTATACGTTACTTTTTATTTTTTTCATAAGATTGAAAAATTGTATGAACAATGCAAAATTGATTTAAGTTATTTAAATCATTGTAAATAACCTGTTAAATATGGTTAGCCTCATGTGTTTTAAATATATAGTTCTTAAGAAAATTGTTTATATATATATATATATATATATATATATATATATATATATATATATATATATATATATATATATATATATAATATAATTTTTTTTTTTTTTTAAATTGCACTTCCTAAGAATTTTTACTCACCCTCAAGCCATCCTAGGTGTATGTCAATCTTATTTCAGATGAATACAATCGGAGATATATAATAAATATATAAAAAAATATATAATATAATAAAGATATAAAAATCCTTAGTCCTCCAAGGTTTATAATGGTTGTGAATGGTAATCCAAATTCTGAAGACAAAAAAAATGCATCCATCCATTAAAAAATAAAAATAAAAATGAATCCATATGACTCCAGGGGGTTAATAAAGGCCTTCTGAAGCAAATTGATGTGTTTGTGTAAGAGAAGTATCCTTATTTAAAGCTTTATAAAGTAAAATAACAAGTTTCTGGCGCGACAGACATACGTATTTGACGTACATCCAAAAAACATCCGCCATCCGCCACTGGGATGTTCTTCCGCGACGTAGTACACAACGCCATGACGTACTACACTATATTTGGATTTCCATTCACAACCATTATAAACCTTGGAGGAATAAGGATATTTTTAAATATATCTCAGATTGTGTTCATCTGAAAGAAGATAGTCATATACACCTAGATTGAGGGGGAGTAAATCATGGGATAATTTTTCATTTTTGGGTGAACTATCCCTTTAACGCTAAGCGTAACTTGTGCAAATGATAAAACATCTGTTTATTTACATAAATGTCAAAAATCAGCTTGGTATAGAAACGTACCAGTGCAAGAAATGTGTGTTAAAGTTGACTTAGGTCAGTAAGTAACCACCCAAAACACCATAGCAACTAGATGCCAACAGACTAAAAACTACTCTTATTCATTTGGCATATAACCCACAAATTTTTTACCAGATGTCATTACCCACGTTTCCACCGTTGGGCAGAACGGTTCTATGAAAGGAACATAAGGAACGGTTCCAGTTATATCTCCACTTGAGCTTGGTTCGACACGGCACGACCGTTCTCGGCCCAGAATTCTAGGGGAAGGAGATTGTTTGGAAAAGGCAATTCTAGGGTATTTTCCTGTTCTTGTGACAGGGGTTCTCATAGGAAGTCAGTACCGTCAAAGTAAAGGGTTGTGTGTCAGGATAGGTCATGCAAAGGGCATCAGGATCATGTTTTAGTAAGTGCACCTTTCTGTTCTCTTTTTCACTCTCTCACACTTTTGAAGTGTTGAATTTGCCAGTCAATGAAGTGTTGTTGTTTTGTGGATTGAACCCCATTAAGGCCCCATTTACTTGCCAGCAGTGGCGTAAAGACAACTAAAGCCACATGCCTGGGGAAATGCATGGTGGCTTTTTACAGCCTACATCATGCGCTTGTGCTCCTTTGTCATAATTCCTTTCCTGACCAAACACACACTTGGTTTCAAACATTGTGTTCATTAATTCTGCATGTTTTTTTCTTCTCGTACTTAATTTCCAGTTGGGCATGTAGAAGCCTGACATCACATTTGCCGAAGCAAGCATCATAAAGCCACTTTGAGCTACTTGATGACCACTTCATGTATGCATTGTTTTGCCATAAATCATCCCCTGCAATGAGCTCTTTGTCCAAGCGCCTGTTCAAAGCCCCATTGTGTCCAGCTGCATCCAGAGATTCTCAACGCATGTGTAAACACTCTGAAAGATTGTTTGTGCTAAAAATTAAGTTGTTATAAAGGGTGTCGTAAAGATGAGATATTCTTGCTGTTTTTTAATGCCAGTATAATTTGAGTCATACAATGACAGGACTAATATTGATTTAGAGCGTTTTTAATGAGTAGGTGAGAGAGTTGTAGTTATTTGACAGAAACTTTTATGCAAAGTACACTTTTTACAGGCAGAAATCTCAGTGGAGAGACATGAGGCGCCTTGCTTAAGCGTGCAATTGCAATAACACAAGATTCAACATGTCTCTTTTTTTTCAGTAGGCCACACCAATCATAAATATATCTGCTATAATACGTTTCATCATGTTAGCCATGAATGTGGGTTGTCAGCAAAGTCCCTTTCAAGGAAATTCTGTTCACTCAGCGGCCATATTTGCAATGCCTCCGGGCAGCTATTTCAGGCATCCAAGACCAAGTCCTATGTATTTGAATGGGAAAATCCTGAAATCTCATAAACTGCTTGGCGAACTCACAATTAAACAACATATTTCAAATCGGCAACAAAATCTAACATTAACTGTCCTGTAAATGTTTTCTTATGCTCAAATAGCATTAAAAAGCTTATTTTTCTGGCTAGACGAGCAAATGCGCATGTGCAGTCCTAAGCGCGAGTCTCAGGTTTTTTTTGGGAACCGTAGCTTCTAACGGCAGCTGCGGTGAAACAATGACATTACCAATCAGCGATTGGCTCTTTTACTTAGAAGGCGGGATGTATTCCACCATATTGCGTGTTGCAATTAAATATAATATGTGGATAGCTAATATTTATATTTGGTGTGACTTAATAATATGATTTACATTGTACGGATCTGCAAACAACTATGTTAGTGAATAATGCACACTTTTTCCAATTATTTTTGAGTAAATATTACATCATTTTACTAAAATGTTACTAAATTATTTTAAAGATTGTGTAAAATAAGTTTAAAATAAGTCTAAATTTAAAGAAGGCATAGTTCAGCCAGAATTACAATTTTCATTTTTGTGTAAACTATCCCTTTAATATTTTTTTTTTTTCCTTGATTAAAAGGAAAAAATGAATAGTATTAATAGTAAAATTGTCACATGAGAAGATTAATCCAGTCATATCAGTAGCTTTATGGTGGCTGACATGTTGATAATCACTTTTTTTCAATAACCCCAATGGTATTGGACACTTTTGCTGAATAAATTTAATAATGGTTGACTTATAGTTGTATTGGAGTTATATCGGCCACCTTGCTTTTGCGATATTGGCATTGGCCATTTAAAAACGAGCCCAAACAAACCCGATCAGATATATTAACATAGCTGGCCTGACAAATCGTTATTTATGCCAAGTTATCCATAAAACGTGTATCCTGAACAATAATCTAACCAGTCATGATCAAAGAACAGGACTCTGGCTGACCGTTTCTGCTTGTGGCATATGTTTACATATAAGTGCTCTCAGTGGAGCATTTGGTCAGTGTGAGGCATTACATCTTTCCATTACTGCACATCGGTTCTAAATGCCACATTTGTGGACTGATTTTCACGACTCATTCAGTAATTGGTTGAAACGGTGTCTGGTTGGAAGTGTTTCTGTGTGTTTCTGCTACATCCATTACCATTATTACCAAGCCGTGAAACTGACATAAAATTTCTGAACAGTATCCCAGCTAACATTCTGGTTCTCTGCAAATTTGTCCGCATAAACACATTTTTGAGCGTTTGGTAATATACATCCAGATACACACATCCATAAGCATGCACACTCAAAAACTAGTGTTAATTGGCTGAAACTGAGTTCTCTATAGTTGAGACTTCATTTGCGTTCCCATTCAAAGAGAAGTTTATCATTCATAATAAAGACTGAAGGATTGGGGACAGTGTGCGTCTGTGTGTTTGTATGCTTTTGTTTGTCAGATTGAGGTTGATGTCTGTTCTGGGATCAGTAAGCATAACATCCTTGCATGTCTAAATTCCAGATGGTGTAAGACTCTCAGTGCTGTCTGGATCCTGTCAGAACCTACTGTGGTCAGGAATGACATGTTTTCATGAACAGCAGTGAAACATTTCAGTCCTGAATCCCTTTTCTTGATTCCATGATGGCGTGTCTTCATTAAAACCGTTAGAAATGTGGCACGACACGTTATGTGGTGATGCTTAGGCAGACAACCAGAGTTTGAATCCAGCTTGTGTCATTTACTGATACCATCCCCTCATCTTTTCATATGTTTTTTTTAAATAAAGTGGCAAAAACTTAAAAACAAAATGCAAATATAGGCAATTGTTACCTGACAATTACAGCCTATTTATTGATTAATTGATTATGTAGTTGTCTTTTTTTTTTTATTATTAATTTTTTTTTTACATTTTTGTTTTGTTTGTTTGTTTTGTTTTTATTTAGTTGTCTGTTCCGTTATTGGTTGATTTTATTACATTTTTTGTTTTATTTGGGCTGTTGTGTTTTGTTTTAGTTAGATTTTTGTTGGGGGGATTGTACAACTTTTTGTAAAAAAAAAAAAAAAAAAACTAAAAACTAAAAATTAATAGGGAGAAATGGAGGAAATGGAATTGGGCATGTTGCAGGCTGGATTCAAACCTGCAACTCCTACATAAATGCCACAGTTCAATAGGGCTGGGACAATAAATCAATGCATTGTGAATTGAGAAATGATTCTGGATTGATTCTGAAATTTCTCAAATGCATCGCGATTCTCTCTTGAATCGATTCTGTGCTTAGTTTTTAACAGCAGATGGCGCTGCGTGCTTTAGAAGCAGCCGTTCTTGCTTCCAATTCCTTACACACACCACTTGAACCTTCTGCAAAATAATCATTCACAAAGATCAAAAAAGTTGAAGCGAATTACAAGGGTTTTTGCAGGCTGTTTACATTAATCTTGCGTCATAAAAGCATTCTGAGGTGCAAAGTACATTCTCAGACTCAGCCGAATGCACGAGCGCTCTTCTTCATGAGCATTTGAGTGTGCAGTTAAAAACTAGCCTAGTGTCATCTGCTGTTAAAAACTAAGCCCAGAATCGATTCGAGAGAGAATCGCAATGCATTCGGAAAATCTCAGAATCAATCCACGAATCGAGATAAATTTATTGTCGCAGCCCTACAGTTCAACACAGTTTGGGAAAACATGACCACACATAACGAAACTGATTCAACCAGCTGTTCTTCCCTATTTATTCATTTTTTTCCCAGTATTTCTTTGTTTCTCTCCTTACATCTCGCTCTCTCTGTAAGTTAAAAGCCTGCAGCTGTTGACGTCTCTATTGAAAAGCCCACGCCCCTCTTGCTTGCCACACTAGACCAGTGTTCATCCACCAATGACCAAACAAAGGAGGTCTATGACTAGCAGCCTCACACACACGTGCGTGTACACAGCGGGTACACACTAATCGTGGGAGTTGAGCGTGTGTCACATGCTCACGATGGGCGGTGGGTGGGTGTAATCAGTCATGAATGGAGCCGATGATGCCCATGCAGATGAGCTGCACAGGAAGGTTTCTAAGCTTCTGTTTCCGCCACTGGGATGTTCTTCTTTTTTTATATTCTTTTGATCTTTCTTTGCTGTTTTACAGCTGGGCTAGTGTTGTAGATCTTCTTTGATATTACACTAACTAAAAACTACCATGGTGTTACAGTGTTGCTGTTGTTTTTTATTTATTTATTTATTTTTTTTGTCTATAATATTTACTTATTGCATGTATAAATAAAAAATGTTTTGGCCTATTAACACCATATTCACCACAAATTACGTCATCATCATTATTATTATTATTATTCTTCATCCTTATTACCTAATGCATCAGTGTATATAATATTGAATAGTAGTAATTCCACTGTAATAACATAGTAATACCATAGTAATACTACTAATAAATAATAATATACTTTGTGGTGAATATGGTGTACAAATGGGCATTAAGGTTGATAAATGTAAATAGAGTGGTGTAGGGTGACACATTTTTGTAGGCTAAAACCCGTTAGCATTATAGCACTTCCAGTTCCATCGTCCCGAAGCCAATGGGTTTTTGGTTAAATGGCTGAAATAAGGTCTGTGGTGAACACAAGCTCAAGATACTTTCACGTTTTATTCTACAACATAAAATACATCAGTATTACCCCAACCATGATTTTTTTAAACTGTTACGTGTCTTGTAAAAGGCGGTTGCTAACAAGTGGCTTAATGGGACTACAGAGGCTGTCTGGGACATTAAACGTCATCAGCCAAACAGGTAAACTCAGTCCACTTTTACAGCCTTGTTATGCTTATAATCGTGCTCTTACAAACTATTCTAACTCAAACTTTTAGGGAAAATGTTTTTTAGATAAAAACTGAAAGAGTTGAAGTCGTAGGACTGTGGTGTAGTTTGTTTATAGCGTACCTTTAGCTTTTTATTACTTCTGGTGATTGTATAGGCTTCAAAATTCATAAGTTGTTCATTTGTGAAAATATTGATGGACAAAACGTATAAGTATCATAAACTTTTGTTGATCACAGAGCTTATTTTTTTGCGATTAAACCAAAAGCCTATGGAAAAATCCTATTGGGTTTTTGTCGAGGGAACCAGTGAGATGCCAACTTCCAGATTGGCCTACAAATTTACATCATCCCTGCACCACTCTTGTACGGTGACCACTTTGTCCTTACAGTAGCCTCAAGCTAACCCTTTACAGCCCGTTCACAGCTGCTCTGTGTTGAACATTAGTGGGCCGTGATGTTTATATATGGGTCACATTCCTCTAAGTCTGTTCTGAATGCCCCACACATGCCCCCAGAAACCCTTCCTGCCCCAAATCGCACCCTTGGGGGTTTACAACCACGTGTAATTCTCTCAGGAGGTAGACGCTCTTGCCACTGCTAATATTTCTGTTCACGAGCTGAAGAAAAGCACATTTCTTCATCAAGACAGTGAATTCTGTGGTCGAAGGAAAATGCTTTAGCCGTCCAAGTCGAAACCGTTGACATACTTGTCCTGGTTTTAGGTTGCAGAGGAAACCATCTTTCACCTGATGCATCAGTACTGTATGTCCTGCTGGATTCTAGCATGAACTTTTGCAGATTGAAAGAACTTGAATATATGCATTTGAGAAAATCAATATCTTTAGAAAATCAACTCTCTTTTTATTATTATTTTTTAAATTCTTTGTTCTTTGTACTGTAATTTTTCTGATCTGACAAATGTCATTTCCACCACATCTCCAATTAAGTGTTTTATTTGAATGTGTGATAGAAATAACAATGGTGGAAATGGCATTTTTTGATATTTTGCAATCAAATGGTGGACTCCTTGATTTGCTAATACTAATTTTATAGATAAATTGCTTTGTATGCTAAATACACACATATTTTTCTCTTTTTTGCATTATTTTAATATAATTACAGCTTGATTGGCAGTGATGCTGAATAAAAAATATTCAGTTGACAACAGGTGATCTTTACCTTGATTTTTCTTTCTACCTTGTTTTTCTTCTCACTTCACATGTATTATATTTCCTCCCAAACATACTAAAATTTGAGAAACATTTGGGACAAATTGCCACAACTAAAGGACTTTAATTGTGTTTAAATTGTGCACAGTACATATTGAAATTGTTTTTCACTCTTTAAGATTATGTAAGGAATAATTGAAAACGGGCAGTTGAATTATAAGAAAATAATGCACAGCAGATGTGGTAATGCAGCCTCACGTGTGCATTATTTTCTAATAATTCAACAGCCCAGAGACAATTATTCCGCTTATACTATGGTTACCACACCTCAAGACATTTGTCAGGTTTTTTTCCTTAAAACACTCTTGTGTGTAGCATCTCATCCCACGCCTCTGTTGCTAATTCCAAAATGTCATTTTAGAGCAAGTAACAGAGGCTTGAGCCATTGATGGGAGGCTAATGCAGTTATTAGAGAGAA
Organism: Hypophthalmichthys nobilis; assembly: GCA_037950665.1. Taxonomy (NCBI): domain Eukaryota; kingdom Metazoa; phylum Chordata; class Actinopteri; order Cypriniformes; family Xenocyprididae; genus Hypophthalmichthys; species Hypophthalmichthys nobilis. Next base: position 17,452,108 of record CM075486.1, read on the forward strand.
AGACAAAGAGAGATTAAGCATGTGTGAATTGCCCGAGTCTCTCAAGTGTTCAGCTGCAGCGTTTCTACTTATAGCAAAACTGTAAGTTTATCTGCTTTAAGAACAGCACCGTTATTACCTGACTAGTGAGAAATGTCATGTAGCTTTTAATTTGCTAAACTATTTTACTGTAAAAAAAAATAAAAAATCAGAGCAGCGGCGGAGTGTGTTCATACTGTATGTGTGTGCGTTTGAGTTGGAGAGAGAGCAGGAGAGAGAGAGAGTATTTGCTTTCCGTAAATAACAAAATGTAATTTTGTGGCAAAAATATGGAAATAATTAGTTGGTTTTATCTCATTGTTTACTATATTTATTTGCTTGGTCAGTGTCGTTGTGGGTTTTGTTTCTTTTGCTGTTGTAAGCTGTAAGGACCTTTTGAAATGACTAAAATCATTTGGTGAAGTGATATGGACATGTAAAACGGTCAAGACATGCCTGGAGCTACTTTAGCCGTGCATTTCCCTGAAAATAATTGCGCACCTTAGAACGTTCGTCAACCAATCAGATTCAAGCATTCAGCAGCCCCGTAGTATAAAATAAAAAATTTAAAAAAATTTTTAAACATCATTAGAATTTTTTATATGATGGATATATGCATATTTTAAGTTCAGAACATATAAAATAAACTTTAAAGTTTTCTGATTTGTATATCAAAATAGTTATTTTGTACATGAAATGACTCTAAAAATGGAATGATTTTCTCATTGCAGATTCACAGAGAGACAGAGACGTTTTATTCAGTTGATGCCAGTCGAGATGCTGGACTCCAGGAGAAGAAACCTACTTCAGTGAACTCAGGTAACCAACTGCTTTTGCTTAAAAAGCCTGATGATTATTATTATTATTATTTTTATTTTTATTTATTTTTTTGCATTGAATATCAAGTTGGTAACCCAAATGTTTATGGTCTTTAAGGATGTTCATGTTAGCACCTACATAATTTGTGTGGCTTCTATGCATGAATTTACACTGAAAAACCACAGATTTTATCTGGATGTACAGCGTTCGACATCAGCAACACAATATTGCATCACGTAGGGTTAATGTGTGAAAGTTACATCCAGAGGAAAACACAAAAACCTCTTTCATACATCTTCCAGCATGCTACAAAAGAAGGGATGCCCTCTTTGCTCAGACTGAGTGTCCAATCTAAATAGTGCCCACATTGTGTCACATGGGAAATGACATACACATCCTCCAAAGACTAAATGGATGTCTTCCTGTCAATACAAAAGACTCCACTAGTCAAATAAGATCATCTATTTAAGTAGATGACATCAACATCCTGTCTGCGACGATTGCGAGCAGAGATGCAACACATTGGAGTGAAATGAGTCACTTTCAGACGCAGTGTATTTTGATTTAGTCCGTGAGAATTGAGTCTGGTCTGTTTTATTTTCTATTGATTATTCTTCTATTGCTCTTCAACTTTATGTTGTTCCTGATTTTTCTTTTTCTTTTTTTTTCTTCCAGAATTCCCCCCTTCGACCCCCTCACCCGAGAGCATACGTCACACAGAGTCAGCAAGCCCCATGCGAGGGTCCGCCAGCGATGGCGACTCTCTGTTTAGCCAGGATTTGGGCGAGGACAACGTTTTTAATAATAAGGTGGGTGCGGATTTGCGTTGCGTTTCCTATATCACCCAATTATGTTTGTTTTCAAAGCAGAGTTGCTATTTGTTTTGTTTCTATGTCTCTTTACCAAGCGAGGAACCCTCACTTGTGCCTCTGCCAGATGAAGCGGTTATGTAATACGTCTCATTTTTAGTGGTGATCTTCTCTACGCACAACATCTTGCTCCACTGATATCGTCATGTGACGTGAGCAGATCAGTGGGCCAAGGCCGTAATTATTACCTCATCCTCAGACATGCTTCCTCCTTTTTTCCCACCTCCTCTAAGAGTTTCCCCTGTGGATTTCTCCACCCCTTAAACTCCTTGCTTCAATTTAAAGATATTTAACACAGACTTTGACAGTTAAGTGTTGCTTTTAGCAAGTCGCAGAGAATAACAGTATTTTTTTGAGAACTGTAATGTTTTGTCAACTTAATGGTAAGTAGATCCCTCTAGATTTCGTTAGAATCCTTTTTTGAAAAGCAGAATAGCCTCACCTCACCTCAAGTGGTTCCTCCTCCACACATTTTCACACACTTTTTTTTTTCTTTTCTAAAATTAAGTGAATTTTCATTTAGCTTGCTTGCTAACCTAATCTTGTGCGGTGGAAGTGTTTTCCTATAGTTTAGGCTCAAAATCAATAGAGTGCCTTAGTGCCTGCACACTTTTTCAGAGGCTTTGCTTCCGGAAGTATAGGGATTTTAAAAGTTTAAGTTGTGAACCAAAGCAACCAGCTACAAGATGAATCACAACATTACAAAGTTTAATTTGAAGCAAAAAAAAAAAAAAAAATAAATAAATAAAATAAAAATGTTGAAATATCAGATAAAAAGACAAAAGACTACATACTTAACAGCTTTATTGGGAGAAAGAACTACAATCCCATGAAGCATTGCAAATGATATAATCAAATTAAAAACAATGGAGAAATATAAAACTATTGATTCAAAGATTTAACATTTGTAGTTTGAGAGCATAGTGAGATTGACTCAATTACATCATTCACAGTACTTCATGGGAATGGGCAAGTGTTAAAGTTTTTTTTTTTTTGTCGCAATTCTCTGATTGGTGGAGATCTTTGCAGGCTAAGCAGCTAGCAGTATGTAATGCTAAGTTAGATTGCACACAGTGAAGATGCAACAAATTCTCCTTCAAAAGACCATTTTATTAGTCAAATCTTGTGTATACAGGTGCATCTCAATAAATTAGAATGTCGTGGAAAAGTTCATTTATTTCAGTAATTCAACTCAAATTGTGGAACTCGTGTATTAAATAAATTCAATGCACACAGACTGAAGTACTTTAAGTCTTTGGTTCTTTTAATTGTGATGATTTTGGCTCACATTTAACAAAAACCCACTAATTCACAATTCACATCTCAATAAATTAGAATACTTCATAAGATCAATACTAAAAAAAAGGATATTTTAAACAGAAATGTCAGGCTTCTGAAAAGTATGTTCATTTCTATGCACTCAATACTTGGTTGGGCCTCCTTTTGCATGAATTACTGCATCAATGTGGCGTGGCATGGAGGCAATCAGCATGTGGCACTGCTCAGGTATAATGGAAGCCCAGGTTGCTTTGATAGTGGCCTTCAGGTCATCTGCATTGTTGGGTCTGGTGTCTGTCATCTTCCTCTTGACAATACCCCATTGATTCTCTATGGGGTTCAGGTCAGGCACAGTAACACCATGGTCATTGAACCAGCTTTTGGTACCTTTGACACTGTGGGCAGGTGCCAAATCATGCTGGAAAATGAAATCAGCATCTCCATAAAGCTTGTCAGCAGAAGGAAGCATGAAGTGCTCTAAAATTTCCTGGTAGATGGCTGCGTTGACTGTGGACTTCAGAAACACAGTGGACCAACACCAGCAGATGACATGGCAGCCCAAATCATCACTGACTGTGGAAACTTCACACTGGACTTAAAGCAACATGGTTTCTGTGCCTCTCCACTCTTCCTCCAGACTCTGGGACCTTGATTTCCAAATGAAATGCAAAATTTACTTTCATCTAAAAAGAGGACTTTGGACCACTGAGCAACAGTCCAGTTCTTTTTCTCCTTAGCCCAGGTAAGACGCTTCTGACGTTGTCTTTGGTTCAGAAGTGTCTTGGTACGTGGAATGTGACAGTTGTAGCCCATTTCCTGAAGACGTCTGTGTGCAGTGGCTCTTGATGCACTGACTCCAGCTTCAGTCCACTCCTTTTGAAGCTCTCCTAAGTTCTTAAATCGGCTTCGCCTGACAGTCTTCTCAAGCCTGCAGTCGTTCCTTTCACTTGTGGACCTTTTCCTACCACACTTTTTCTTTCCAGTCAATTTTCCATGAATATGCTTTGGCACAACACTCTGCGAACAGCCAGCTCTTTCAGCAATGACCCTCTGTGGCTTACCCTCATTGTAGAGGGTCTTGATGATCGTCTTCTGGACAACTGTCAAGTCAGCAGACTTCCCCATGACTGCTGTTGGGATTACTGACCTAAACCCAGTATTTATACCCTGAGAATGGTAATTTAATAGAACTTGAAATTAAATATTCTAATAATTTGAGATACTGATTTTTTGATTTTGATGAGCAGCAAGCTGTAATCATCAAAATAAAAACAAAAAATTCTGGAAATATTTTACTTTATGTCTAATAAATCTAGAATATATTTAAGTTTTACTTTTTGAATTAAATTACAGAAAAAAAAAAAACTTTTTCATGATATTCTAATTTATTGAGATGCACCTGTATATACCTCTGTGAACAGAATGTCTTTAAAGTTTTTGGATTATTTTGCCAGAAGAGAAAATATTTAAATGCTTATATTGGTTAAAAGTTTATTTTTGGAGTATGTTAGCATTTAGATGGCCCCGAAACTAGCCTACTTTTTCTCTTGGAATTGTACATGGAATCCGAAAGCAGGTAGAGACACTTCACCTAAACTTGACTTGTGTTCTGGAATTGTTTTTTCCAGAACACAAAGCTCATAAAGTCAACTATTACGGTTAGTGTAATGTAGCCGCTAGCTCACCACACCCCTCGCCTGGCTGTGGTCTCAGCATGTGAGGGAACTAATGAGCCGCTGTGAATGGAAATGAGTGTCAGAGCTGTGTGTGTTTCTATGTTATGTAAGCTTTACAAGGATGGAAAGAACTCTGAGGCTCCATGGGGTTTGCAGGAAGAAAAAAAAAATATGAGTCGGCTTGTATGTATACTGCAAATGTAAAGGCGGTACGTCATCAGCGGTCATTTGCAAAATTCCCATATGCTTGTCCTATCCAGGTGCTACTTACGAAATTCATTACATCAGGTTGGAAAGTTCAGCCAACAGTGCAATTTCATTGGTCCAAAATCCCAGTCTTCCTAGCTGTCAACCAAACATTACATATGTTTAGATCGGATGTGATTTTGTTTTTGCAAACTCTGTCTAATTTTCCTTCTCTTTCTTTATCAAAGGGTGAGGACAGTGTCACTCTCACCAGTGGTGTGTCAATGTCCTACTCGTCCTCTACAGATGACAGCTCCAGTCTGGGGACCCCTAGCGCCATCCCTCAGGCCAGCACAGACGCCCCTGAATCAGACCCCTGTCAGGAAAAGCCCACTTCTCCTGGAGTTTCACCTGTTTCTGGAGAAACAGAGGAGGAAGAAAAAAAGGACCGCCTGACCGAGGTCCCAGAGCGGTCGGCCATTTTACGCACCTCCATACGATCCTTGTCCCCTTTCCGCAGGCACAGCTGGGGCCCGGGCAAAAATTCAGCAGGGGAGACGGAGATAAGTCAGCGCAGGTATTAATCTCCACCAGTAAAAATAAGGGTTTTGTGTCTTAAACACATAGCATACTTTGGTTTTTACACATAAGCTAGAGTATGCGTACAGTTCACGTAATGTATTAGTTTATATTAGATGAGTTTGTCCACAAGGTGGCAACAATGGCCCAGGCTGTTGTTCAACAGCCGATAAAGAAAGACATTACAAAACATTTCAGTCATAACTTTTGAAGAGAAATAGTGCAGACACAGGATAAATATTTCTAGTGCGCATGTGTTGAGCAACTGTTTGCACACGTTATCATATGGAGTATACTTTGAAAGGCTTAGTATTCATCTACACACATACACCAAGCGTTCGTGTCAAAACTGAAGTCACTTTATGATATGCAAACAGCAATTTTCTGTCCTCTTGAAACAGGTCATTGGGGTTACTACATATTGAAAGGTTTGTACTTTTTTCAAATAGCCAATGGACTTTAGTTTTACATCACAGACCTTTTTTTTTTTTTAGTAATGGAAGCTAAACTACTTTGTTAATTGACTAGTGGTATGCTAAGCTAACAGGCTAATCAGCTAGTGATGCGTTGAGATATCAGGCTAATAATGTTCAAAAACATTCTAGAAAATCATCAAAAGTTATCAGGTAGCGGCAGGGTGCGATTTGTAGGGGGGGATGGAGGGGATTTCCCCCCTTCTGGTCTGTATATCCCTGCCTCTGCTGAATTATTTTTATCCCCGATGGGGATAAAAACAAAAATATCCCCCCTGAGTGATGCTACTCCACAGACCACCAACAGAGCATATAAAATACCAAAAATAAAAATCTTTTTTTAAAACATCGCCAAGTAAAATGCTGCATTTATATAGAACTGTCTCTTTATGATCACCACAAGCGGGACACTTTTCAGACGCGGATTCCGACTTCGCCTCAGCGCCAGGCGCAAGTCAAACGAGCGCGGAAAAGGTAGGCTACAGGTGACTACGAGGGAGCTTCACTTGAAAAACAGTGAACTGCGGTCAGATGAGATCTTGTCAGGCTATGTCGGTAAAACTCTGTCCAATCAGCCGTTATACTGTGCTCGCGGCGCGCACTCAAGAATTGCACGCGCAAATGCGGCGACGCGCGCTGCATATTTCTTTATTATAGCTTAAATAAAGCACAAAAGAAACTACGAGCATGCACCGTCGTTGATTGTGGTATAAGTTAAGTCATGAAATTACCAAACATGCGATTAAAGCTACCTAAAAATTGTGCATGCATGTATGTATTTGTTGACATGGTTTTAAAGCTATTGTTATCCAATTTGTTGGCCTTAAAACGTCTTAAAAATGCACATATGTAACCAGGGAAATCTAAATTTTCTCGGGGGAGCATGCCTCCCTAGCAAACTACATTTTCTGACCTCGGTAATTATGAAACCCTGCGTACGTCCCGCCTTATATTATCTAACAAAATCTGAGGTAAACGTGTATTTCTACAAATGTGCGCACTTTTAGACTAAAAGTTTGAATGTGTATGCACTGTGATCAAAAATAAATGGGACCAAACGCGATTGAATGAGGGTTGTGTCTCGTTATTCTATTAATAACTACCAATTGATTTTGCATTCCTATGAGAATTTAAGAATTATTAGTGTCATTGTAAATAGTGGTGCAAATATCTAAGCTATCTAATACTTCAAATCTCAAGGTTAAATCAGAAGATTTTTTGTAAAAATGTTTCTGTAACAGCTGCCAAAAAAGTAGTATATAGCTCAACAAATTTTCAAAAGAAAAAAAAAAAACTTTTCAAAACATCCCTCCTGTTTTTTTCACAAATTGCACCCTGGGTAGCGGTATGCTGAGATAGCAGGCTAATCAGTTAGTGGTATTTCAAGCTCTTATGCTAATCAGATGTGTGGTATTTAAAGCGGACCAGTTAGCTTACATGCTAATTGAAATAACAGAAAGACAAATGTGTAATTTGACCATTTATAGCTTCTGTTATATGATATATATATATAGTTTAGAAAATATTAACTTCATGATATATTATAAATAAGAGAGAGACTACATTTTAAATGCATTTAACACTTTCCAGATGCCTAGCATTTATATTTCCTGTGAAACATCTGATAACATGATCACAGCATTATGGAAACACAAGCCCAATATGGAAACACAAGCCCAATATGCCACCACCCCCCTCTGCCCTTTAATCATTCATTGTATCTATCTTTATATAACATATTCCGATACATATATAGTATACACTTTATACTTGATTTTGTGTTTGCAGTTCCTCTGTTTCGTTTTTTGTCCCATCATCTTCGCATTAGTTCTGCCTTGTGTACAGCTCTCCCCTGAGTCATTGACAGTCTATATGTGAATGTGTTTGTGTGTTTATGAAGGGAAATCCCAGTAGTGTGAGGGCCCTTTCCTCTGTGGGCTTTGTAAGCAGGCAGATGTTCTGTGAGAAAGAGCTGTATTTAGGTCGCACAGGACTGTGTTTCTGCCAGTGATAAACATTCAGATGACCTCTAATACTCAGAAAGACAGAAAAGAGGAACATCATGGTTGACTTCATAATTTACATGAAAAGAAACTTTCATGTAATTTGTTACAGTGTGTGTATGTATGTGTGTATATATATATATATATATATATATATATATATATATATATATATATATGTATTTTAAACCAAAACAAATGGCAAAACAGAATAATTTTTAAAACAGACCAAAATTACAGCATATAAAATAAATATTTTAGAAAGTATCAATAATTATAATAAATGATTATATATATATATATATATATATATATATATATATATATATATAATTATCTATTAAATATTTATAATTATTAGAATATTAATTTATAATTTATTATTATTTGAATAATTATCAGTTATTAGTATCATCCAAAAAATATCTGTATTGGTGCATATGTATATATTAGCATCTATATTTGCATGTTTTTACTCTTGTTTAATCATCATTCTAATGAACATTCTTAAGGCTGTCAATCATCTCATCAGCTCTTCATATTAATTTTTGGTTCATTATTTCTGTCCATCCATCTTATGATTTTCATCCATCACTTTTTCCAGTACGGCACGAGGTGAAGTGGAGCGCAGGTCTGCAGGCCATAGGAGAAGGTACCATCATCCATTTTCACTCTTTCCGCTCAGGGGCCCCATCAAACTGTTTCTGAATGGCCCATGGAAAAATTTAAAATGTTTTGTGGTGTGAGCACCATATGCTATGGGGAAAAAAAAAAAAAAAAAACGTCACTTACAGATTTCATCCAAACATCCCATAAATCCCTTCAAAGTTAAACACGCTGTATAGCTAATACAGTGTTAGTATTATTTTAGTATCATTGAGATAATGTTATTATGGAAGCTTATTTCTGCCACGGAATAAAAAAATTAAAAAGGTAATTGCCTAATAAACTCGCAATTCTGACTTTTTTTTCTCACAATTGCGAGTTTATATTTCGGAATTCTGAGTTTATATCTAAACTTGGAATTGCGAGAAAAGAGTCAGAATTGTGAGAAACTTGGAATTGCGTGTGAAAAAGTCGGGATTGTGAGATATAAACTTGGAATTGCGAAAAATAAAGTTAGAATTGTGAGATATAAACTTGGAACTGTGAGAAATAAAGTCGGAATTGTGAAAAACACACAATTGTGAGAAATAAAGTCAGAGTTGTGAGATATAAACTTGGAATTGAGAGAAAAAAGTCAACATTGTAAGATATAAACTTGGAATTATGAGACAGTTGGAATTGCAAAAGATAAACTCGCAATTGTGAGAAATGTCAGAATTGTGAGCTATAAACTTGCAATTTCATGAAACAGTCAGAATTGCGAATTATAAATTTGGAATTGTGAAATTTCTTTCTCAGAATTGTGAGATAAACTCACAGTTCTGCAAGAAAAAACTCAGAATTGTGTGATTAAAAAGTTACAATTACCTTTTTTTTTATTTTTTAAATTTTAGTTTCCTTGCCAACTATCTGAAATAAAGTATTTTTAAAAAAATATTTTATTTCATTTAATTTAACATTTATTTTAATAAAAATAACAAAAGTGTTTTTTTAATGGGTTTAGTTAACTATAATAACTTTGTACAATGTAGCATACAAGAAAGTTATGTAATGTTAACTGTTCAAGGGCCTCTTTTAGATCTGGTCTTTGTACTAACAATATTCTCTCTTGTCTTTCTATCCATCCATCCATCCATCCATCCTTCCTTCCATTCATCCATCCATCCTGCTTTTTATGCGCTTGACTATGAAGCATGAGCTGGTGTCCTTCAGTTGTCCTGCACACAGAAAACGACGAAATAAATGAAAGAAGGTAAAAAAACAAAACAAAGGGGGAGTGTCTAAAACCTTTAAAGAAGACTTCTTGTGTAATGATACAGCATGAATTGCATTATGGAAGCACACATGGTGTGTGTAATGACAGTGGTGTGTGTGCATGATGCGTTGTGTGTTGGTGTGTTAGTCTACTTCCTTTCTATGGTTTAGTCTTCTCGCCTCTCTGGACAAACTTTTGAGACCACAAACACTCTTGCAGTCACTTCCGTTAACTTCTTTGTCTGAGACGGAAAGTAATGGGCCACTTAGTGAATCATCTAGCTGAACAGTAGACTAAACTACAGTACCATAGGAGATATTACCTAATGTGAACAATGACTAACATATTGATCTGGATCTCAGAACCTGATGAGAGGTGAGATGTTTTTACATTTATCTTACCACATTGTCACTTTAAATGTTTCCTGATAGAAAGAATTTCACTCAACATTAAGTTGCTTTCTCAACAAATAGGATGAAGTAAATTTAAATCATTTTATTGTTTTATAAATGTTTTTTAGCATGTAGTTTAGATCTTGTAAATACAGTGGTCCCAAAAAGTATTGGAATACTTCCTCTGCACTTTAAAAGATTGAATTGGCATCGGCAAACAAATTATTCATTGTTTTCAGAACTAACTTCATTTTTCTGAGCAATTTCTGTAATTTCTTTTAACTATTTGATGTATGAAGTGACTTGCCATCAAATTCACACTGGTGTCCTAGCAGGATAACTGCCAGTGTAGTCCATCGCATTAGCTATGAACATGACACACTAATGTTTGACAACCAGAAAGTGTCCAAATATATGTAGTCTTCATTTTAACAGTATATCTGTTGGTTTTATCATTTAAAACTCAACAAATAATCTTTATTGAATGATGCTTAATTGAGTGGCATTCAAACATTTTTTTAGTGTCCAAACACTTATTCAGGCCAGTGTAAAAAGTTTTTCTTTGGTTTTTACCATGTGGAACCATGTCTGTGGCAGAGCTTGAATGATTTTGCTTTGAAGAAATGTCATGAACTTGTTAGTGGATTATCATTCGTCATAGACTGAGGTGAAGCCTTTGTCATCATTTGCTAGTTGACTTATGCTTGTTGTCATTTGAGTCTTTTTGCATGTGAATCTGAATGAATTTGTGTCTAGCAGTATATTACGTGTGATTGAATGTCACCCACAACATGTGGTCACCATCTCACCTTTTTAAACAAATTTGATCCCCAATAAAATTCAGGCATAATCACAAATATTTCTTTTCACAGTTACAGCCTGGAAGGACTTGCAGTAGAGAAGGAAGGAAGAAAAAGCTTGATCCAGCATGTAGGGGAGGCCAGCCAGGAACCGAACTGTCCATCAAAGCTGGATAGGGAAGAGAGAGGTTCGCTTGTGTCACTGACAGAAGAGGAGCAGGAATCAGACATGGGCGACTGCAGCAGTTTGGACAGTCAGGTAAAGTATTATTTATGAATGGATAGATCCAGCGTTAAAATCTGATTGGTTGTGCAACATACATAGACAAAAAAGCCACCATCAGTGACCACACATCAGCGTGTAATGTTGCTGATTGAGCAGGGTTTTTTTCTGTGTTTTGTGAAGTCACAGTGTTACTCGTTTAAATAATCCCCACCCACGGAATACGAAAAAAAAAGGAGCAAGGCCTGGTTAAAGGGTTAGTTTACCCAAAAATTTATTACTAACCCTCATGCCGTTCCACACCCGTAAGACCTTCGTTAATCTTCGGAACGCAAATTGAGATATTTTTGTTGAAATCTGATGGCTCTGTGAGGCCTGCATAGGGAGCAATGACATTTCCTCTCTCAAGATCCATAAAGGTACTAAAAACATATTTAAATCAGTTCATGTGAGTACAGTGGTTCAATATTAATATTATAAAGCGACGAGAATATTTTTGGTGCGCCAAAAAAAAAAAAAATAACAACTTATATAGTGATGGCCGATTTCAAAACACTGCTTCAGGAAGCTTCGGAGCATAATGAATCAGCATGTCGAATCAGCGGTTCGGAGCGCCAAAGTCACGTGATTTCAGCAGTTTGGCGCTTTGACACGCGATCCGAATCATGATTCGATATGTTGATTCATTATGCTCCGAAGCTTCCTGAAGCAGTGTTTTGAAATCGGCCATCACTAAATAAGTCGTTATTTTGTTTTTTTGCCGCACCAAAAATATTTTCGTCGTTTTATAATATTAATATTGAACCACTGTACTCACATGAACTGATTTAAATATGTTTTTAGTACATTAATGGATCTTGAGAGAGGAAATGTCATTGCTGGCTATGGAGGCCTCACTGAGTCATCGGATTTCAACAAAAATATCTTAATTTGTGTTCCGAAGATTAACGAAGGTCTTACGGGTGTGGAACGGCATGAGGGTGAGTAATAAATGACATTATTTTCATTTTTGGGTGAACTAACCCTTTAAGCTGCATTAGAAAAGTCAGTGTTATCGCTATATCAAAGAGACTGTTTCCAAAACTCATTTGTTTGACCTTCCTAAGGCTGACGAATTTAGAGTGGTTGAATTTGATTCAGGAACACTGTTCCTGAACATTATAACCCTGACGTTTATCTGTGTGCTGCACATTTTACGGAGAACAGCTTCCAGAACCTAAGGGAGTACAATGTAGGCTATGTACAAAAAGCTTCTCCTGAAGTGGAGCAGTTCCCACTTTGCCAGGACAAATTGTGTGTGGATCACGACTTGTAATGTAAATATGTCTTATTAGTTGTAATTGCGTTTTTTATTAACCGTTCCAATTATAAGTTTTATGTTGTTGCTACGATGTAAACAAAGGGCAAAGCTTTGCCTCCACTCTCCTGCTAGCCAACATTAGTGTTGATATAGTGTGTACTGTAGCTCTCACATTTGCAAGGCTGTTCACCACCCCTTAGGAAAATGAACTATGGTTTTGTGATCGATTACTGTTTTACATACCATGGTGTATAACATCGTATTTAAGATGTTTTTTTTTTTTTTTTTCAAAAAACATACCACTCTGAAACATCCTGTGAAATCTGTGCATGAAATCCATTCTGCACGATCCTCTTGTTTGTTAACTCTTGTTTCTTAAGTCTGAGTCAGGCGTGAATTGGTCTGAAATTGACGCCATCCTTAATATTTACATCTGAGTAGAGCTCTCTGTTATGGTAAAGGGCATGACATTTCCCAAACACGCACTAAGTGGTGAGAAACAAACACACTGGGCCAGCTAACCAATCGCAGCACGTTTCATATTTCAGAAGGAGGGGCTTCATTTAAACAGGAACTAAATGGCAGATTTGAGCCATACTAGGGAGAGAGGTGCTGTAATAATGTAAAATATGAGGGAAAATAATGTGCTTTTTGAACAATCAAGCATGAAAGCGTATTCTAGTACACCCCAAAATCAAGACTTCCTAGTTGGGCATAATATGACCCCTTTAATGTAATAAAATCTATTAAAACTATCTGTATTACTTGAACCATTTAAATTAAAATTTCTTTGGTAGAATTTATCTTTTTTCATTTATCCATTTTATCCAAAGCGACTTACGATTAAGGAATACACCAAGTGATTTATCTTAAAGACGCAATAAACATGAGAAGTGCTAGTAATACAAAGTTTTAGCCATCGCTTAGGATAGTACAAGCTATCATAGGGAGGGATTAGGAAATTATGAGAGCATAAACAAAGTAATATAGTGAAGTAGATGGTACTCTGTGATGGTACCACGAGGCACCGCTACTTACTGACCACAGTTTACTGGAAGGCATGTAAGAGATAGTGGAGATAGGAGGGGCGGAGCCTGTGGCCATCCTGTAGGCAAGCACCAATGCCTTGAACTTGAAGTGAGCTGCAACCAGTTCAGAGAGATTAGCACACGGTGTGACCTGGTCTCTTTTAGTTTTGTTGAAGACCACTCGAGCCGCTGCGTTCTGCATCATTTAAAGAGGTTTGATTGCTCATGTTTGAAGTCCAGCCGGAAGGGCATTGCAATAGTCCAGCCTAGAAATGACAAGGGCCTAGATGAGAATTTGTGTTGCATGCTCAGTTAGGAAGGGTCTGATCTTCCTCATGATGTACAGTGCAAACCTGCGTGATTGTGCTGTTGTAGCAATGAGGTCTTTGAAGGTTAGCTGGTCATCAAAAATGACCCCAAGATTTCTAGCCGAACTTAATGGGGTTATTGTTGCTGAACCTAGCTGGATGGTGAAATTGTGCTGTACTGATGAAGTGGCTGGGAAGATGAGAAGCTCTGTCTTTATTAGGTTGAGTTGCATCTGTAATGATGCTGAAAATTCAGCTTTGCCATCACAGGAATAAATTACTTTATAAAATATATTCAAACAGAAAACAGTTATTTTAAATTGTAATAATATTTCACAACATTACTGTTTTTACTGTATTTTTAATTAAATAAATGCAGCCTTGGTGAGCAACTTGGTGAATAATTTTTATTACAACAATAAATTTCCATTTAATTTTGTAGTATTAATTTTATTCCTTTTAATTACATTGATTGACTTATTTGTCATGTACGCTGCTTTCAGAAGTCCATCCAGTCTGGACGAAGAAGTGTCCCACCTTCACAACCCATTCTCACCAAGTCTGTCTCCATGTTGGCCATCAGTCATAAAGACCTGGATGGTGAGTTTAAACACCCTCTCTGGTTTTCTATTCTGTGTCTCTTTGTGCCACTCTGAGCTCTGCAGCACTGTAATGCAAAATAAAAGCAATTTAAATAAAGCTTATAAGCTTAGATCAGATGTTGCAGAGTTCAGAGTTCAGTTTCTTTTCTCCACTGGCCTCTTTTCATGCCCTTGTGGTGAGATAAGGAGAGGAAACATTCAGTCTTATATGACCACACACTGACCACTCACTTCCTGTCAGTCATAATCTAACACTCCGATTTCGTGTCCTGGGATCTTTATACTACAAAAATGTCCTTTATCGACTGGGATTCTTCAACTCATCAGATTTAGACCTCCCGTGGTTCCCTTTCACTGTGGTGTCTCTTTAAGGGAGTGGACATTTACTGCCAGTGTATTAGCACCCAATTTTAATTATAATGCCTGCTTTGATCTTTTTTGCCCATGTGATTATGGAACCCACCAGCGATCGGACGGCCGCGACCCAAGCGACGAATCTCCTTCTCCTTCAGCATCTCGCCCATGCTCCCCAAATCTAAAACTCTCTTTTCTATTGGCTCTTCATCCAGTGATGAAGAGGAGGCAGTCAGTAAGTAAAAGAATATCCCACAATGCCTGGCGTGGCCCCTGCCCAACCCTTGCTTAATGTGAAGTGTGCCTCCTACTTCCCTTGTGTCACTAAGTTATTGATCAGACTGGCCCCTTGAAATTATTTCTAAAACACCTATGTAATCATTTTATTTATTTATAAATAATTAAATTGTCGTTGATTAATTGTCGTAAATTAAATGTGTTGAGTGAATCATTTTTATGACAGTGTTTTATCTAGCCGAATTTATCTAACCTGTGGGTTATAAAAAATGATAGAAAATTAATACTGATTCACTGAAGTTTTTTTGAAATTTTCTACGCAATAACTTAATGAACTTTGTGTATATTGTGCATGTTGTCTTGTGATGCATTTATTGCACTTTTTTTTTTTTTTATCACTTTTTGATCAAAACTTTGAAGATAATCTTGCTGAGTGTGTTAGAGTTGTTGACATAACTAGCTTTCTGAATCGTAATACATCTGGTTTACTGGCACAGATATTTAAAGGTACATCGCCCCCTTGAGTACTGAGGTTTGTTACCACCGCAGTAACGCAACAACGCTCAGTGGAAGCACATGCTTGCGATTCATTTGCCAAGAATCCCACGTCTGACAGAAAAATGGTATTTCAGTAAGCACGTACTTTTACTCAAGTCATTCCTGCGGATTATTGGACGGATGTCACGGATAGCAGGTCTCCGAATGAGACATTGCCACGTCTGTATAGTTTCTTTCCATTGGCTCCATCTCTTGCCATGTCTTTGAGTCATTCAAATCCACATAAACACATTTCATAGCAGTGCTTTTAGATTTCACAGCTGCTTAGAATTCCCTGTAAAAAGAAATGTCTACATAGCAAAGAAAGCATTTAAAGCTGTCACCTGAACATGGTAATTCAAAGCAAATATCTGCTTGCATCAATGGTTAATTGTTTAAGATATACATTACATTTTATATCTTAATATGCAGAGTAAATTATACTGACCCTACAGGCTAAAAGCAAATTATGTCAACACTAGAACTGGGAAAATACACTTTAAATGTTTTTGTATTGCGTTTTAATTGATTTAATATATTTTTAACTCTCTTTTTCTTGATATGAACAGAGCTGAGCCAAACCCATCTGTCACATGTATCATAGACGATCTACTGTACAAACACAGTGTGAACAACTATAGAACGCAAAACAGAAGCATGTTTCTCCAGTCCTTCCAAAACATTAAGTTATTTCATCTTTAACAGTTTTTGTGGTTGCAGAACAATTTCAGTGTTGTACAAATATGGCATTTCGCTTGAAAAATTGCCTCACTTTGTTCTCTGCAGGGCTGCTCCTTAGACTTTATTCATACCATACAACTACTTGTGTAATTTCTTTTTGTACAAGTACAAAACTCCAGAGGCTCACTGAAAAGTGATTAATAGTGTCAGAGGTTTTATGGTTTCATTCGTGTCATTTAGTTAGCAGTCCTGTGCCCACTGTACTTTAATCAGTAGTTTTTCTCTCTTTTCAGGATTGGGCTCGTTCACAGGTACATCAGGATCATTAGAATACAGGTATGACACATGTACGCACATGCTAATAGGCTACGTGTTAATGTGTGTGTGTGTGGATATATATACACACACACACACACACACACACACATTTTGACTTTACTTTTAGCCTTAACTTCTTTATCATATATATTTGAATAGAATAATCTTATACTATAGTGATATAAAAATACAAAGAGAAAAACAAAACACAATAAAGTGCATGTCGTTTCACACCCGTAAGACCTTCGTTCATCTTCAGAACACAAATTAAGGTATTTTTGATAAAATCTGATGTCGCAGTGAGGCCTCCATTGACAGCAAGTTAAGTTACACTTTCAAATGCCCAAAAAGCTACTAAAGACATATTTAAAACAGTTCATGTGACTACAGTGGTTCAACCTAAATGTTATGAAGCGACGAGGATACTTTTTGTGCGCCAAAAAAACGAAATAAAAAACTTTATTCAACAATATCTGGTGATGGACGATTTCAAAACACTGCTTCATGAAGCTTTGAAGCTTTACAAATCTTTTGTTTCGAATCAGTGGTTCGGAGCGTGTATCAAACTGCCAAAGTCACGTGATATCAGTAAACGAGGCTTCGTTACGTCATAAGTGTTTCGAAATTTTAATAGTTCACGTTACTTTGGCAGTTTGATACATGCTCCAAACCACTGATTCGAGGCATTTTTCATTCGTTAAAGTCCACTTTCTAATAAAAATTTCCTGATAATTTACTCACCCCCATGTCATCCAAGATGTTTTGAAGCCCCCTGAAGCTGCACTGAAACTGTAATTTTGACCTTCAACCATTTGGGGCCAATTGAAGTCCACAATAAGGACATGGACGTCTTGGATGAAATAGGAACATTTTTTCAGGAAATTCTTATTAGAAAGTGGACTTTAACGAATGAAAAATGCAGCAAGTAAGTTGTATTACCTGTTCGTGGTCAGTCAATAGCTGCGCGTGGTGTCCAAGTTTGTAAATAAAGACTAAATGACAGCTTCTGATATATTTGTTTAGCGAATGTTCTACTTCTGTAGTTATTTTGGTGAAAGTAACTCAAAAGTAGTGCAGGAGTAATGTAATGCATTACAATTCTGAGACAGTAATATTGTAAGGTAAAGAATTACTTTTAAATAACAGTAACAAGTAATCTATAATGTATTACAGTTTAGAAGTAACTTGCACAGCACTGTAGGCCGCAGCTCCAACGATAGTCCTAGTTTCAAATTTTACCCTTTATATTCTTTTTTTTTGTCTCATTCAGTATATCAGAGGAGGATCCAGGTCCGTTACCGAGTGACAGTGAAGGCAAAGTTGTTGGAACCAAAGTGAGCAGGACATTCAGTTACCTCAAGAGCAAGATGAGCAAGAAGAACAAGGTTGGTATATAATGGATCAGATTTTAGTATATGTATATGTGTGTGTGTGTATACACAATATGTGACCCTGGACCACAAAACCAGTCATAAGGATCAATTTTTTGAAATTGAAATTTATACATTATCTGTAAGCTGAATAAATAAGCTTTCCATTGATGTATGGTTTGTTAGGATTTGGCCAATATACAGCTATTTGAAAATCTGGAATCTGAGGGTGCAAAAAAAAAAATCATAATATTGAGAAAATCGCCTTTAAAGTTGTCCAAAGGAAGTCATTAGCAATGCATATCCACTCACAAAAATAATTTTTTTTATATATATTTACAGTGGGAAATTTACAAAATATCTTCATGGAACATGATCTTACGTAATATCCTAATGATTTTTGGCATAAAAGAAAAATCGATCATTTTGAACCATACTATGTATTGTTGGCTATTGCTATAAATATACCCGTGCAACTTATGACTGTTTTGGGGTCCAGGGTCACATATTATATAATCTTTTAAATAGATTGCAGTGTACATTATTTATATATATATATATATATATATATATATATATATATATATATATATATATATATATATATATATATATATATATATATATATACATAATAACATCTGTTTCCACTTATAAGACCTGACATGCAGTAAATGAATATTGATAATAACCACTACATTTACTGCATGTCAGGTCTTATAAGTGGAAACAGATGTTATCATTTTAGTTTGGCTCATATCATTCTGATCTAATGGCTTTGATGCAGCAGCATGCACCTGCTATTTAACTTTGAGGTTTTCACTCTGTGGTTCCTGTAGATGGAGAGGTTGCTGGTGTGGAAGCTTTCAGCAACCCTTGCACTATCCGAGGTTGTTAGATGCTTGCAGAGTTTGCTCTTGCGCAGGCAACATTGTGCACTCTTTGTCTGTCGTGTAAGGACTCACAGTAGGGAAGTTCAACAGGATGTAGAAGCAAGCTGTGGTCTCGGTATGGCTCTGTTTAAATATACTGTCACAGACACATTGGCTTCACAGCTCCTGAAATTCTGTGAAAACACACATGTTAAAATGTATTACCTCACAGTTTCAGAGAACCTTAATGATACATTTAAGATGTCCACATGAACCAGCTGGGCCACCATATATGGTCTTTAAATATGATTATTTAGGAGTTTATATGCACTTTTTGACCTAAGAAAACCACAAACCTTGACTTACTCTTAACCTAATGCGTAAACTTTTGGTAATTAGGTAAGTGACGTAGACAGGAAATGCATTTTAACAGTCTCTTTGGGTCTGAATTAATTGCAGTGTCGATTGGAAATTTGATTCGGATCGAACAACACAATGCAAACAAACAAGCTGCCTCATGTACTAGGGAGGGTCTGTGGTAAAAGGAAGTGCACTGTGTCTTTAAGTTGAGCACAAATGTGAAAGAAGTCACTTCCTCTGGCTGACTCGCCTGCTCTTCGTCATGGGAACTTGTGTGTTTGTGTAGACAGATACAATCTCATCTGCAATACATTCAGGCCAGTGCACTTACTGGCTACCTGAATCTGGGATGTCTACGTTGTGTCGTAGGTTTTTACCGCAGGGTCGGTCACTGAAGATCAAAAATACTGGTGGTGTGGTTGAGGTAGGGCTGTGATAGCAAAGACCAGATATTGTTGCTGTTGTTACTGTTATTAAGTTTTTTTGGTAACATTTTACAATTAGTTAAACATTAGTTAATGTATTAACTAACATGAACTAACCATGAGCAATACATTTGTCACTGTATTTACTAATCTTTGTTAATGTTAGTTAATGAAAATACAGTTATTCATTGATTGTTCATGTTAGTTCACAGTGCATTAACTAATGTTAACAAGATTTTAATAATTTATTAGTAAATGTTGAAATTAACATTAACAAAGATTAATAAATGCTGTAGAAGTGCAGTTCATTAATAGTTTAACTAATGTAGTTAACTAATGTTAACTAATGAACCTTATTGTAAAGTGTTACCGTTTTTTTTTTTTTTTTTTTTTCTCATCATGAATATTGAAAAAGAGACATTTGTTTGGATGTTGTGTTTGTGAATATTATGTTTAGAGCTTTGATGTAAAATTTATTTAATTGACTTGGCAACTTGTTTTACCTTTTATGTGCTGAAATCATCATTTCACCACGGTTGAGAAATATCTGAATTACTTCTGCTGTTTTTTGTTTTGTTTTTTTTATTGGTGGACTTGCTTTGACATGTTTTTACAATTTAGGCATGATTAAACTCTTTGGGAAGTGCACTTTGACCCTCTTTCTTCCAATACAATTTGTAGCCAATGTTGTAATATAAAGCCACTCATCTGCCATACTAGTTCAGTAAATTTGCTCAATTTTTTTTCAGACACTTTTTTTTTTAATCCTTGTGAGTTTCTTTTTTTCTTTTGTGGCTTACATGAGATCATAATCTTGGTATAGGACTGTCTGCTGTAGGAGCAGATCAGACAGGATTTTGTAATCAGGGTGGTCTGTTAAACTGGCCACAATCCAGTGGTTTATACATGTGGTTCCACATCTTTTTCTCAAGCGCATTACTGTAATGGAGCATGCTGTGGTTTTGACACTTCATGCAATGTGTCAGAGAAACTGGATGGATGGATGGATGGATGGATGGATGGGTGAGTAGATGGGTGTGTAGGTATGCAGAGAGATAGAGATGGATGGATGGGTGGATGAGTAGATGGGTGGGTAGGTAGAAAGAAAGCGATGGATGGATGGATGGATGGGTGAGTGGATGGGTGGATGAATGAGTGGAGGGGGAGAGAGAGAGAGAGAGAGGGATGGATGGATGGATGGATGGGTGAGTAGGTAGAATGGGTGTGTAGGTAGGCAGATAGAGATGGATGGATGGATGGATGGATGGATGGATGGGTGAGTAGATGGGTGGATGATTGGGTGGGTAGGTATGTAGAGAGATAGAGATGGATGGATGAGTAGATGGGTGGATGGATGGGTGGGTAGGTAGAAAGAAAGAGATGGATTGATGGATGGATGGATGGATGGATGGGTGAGTAGATGGGTGGATGATTAGGTGGGTAGATAGGTATGTAGAGAGATGGATGGATGGATGGATGGGTGGGTAGGTAGAAAGAGATGGATGGATGGATGGATGGATGAGTGAGTAGGTGGATGGATGGGTGAGTAGGTGAGTAGGTGGATGGATGGGTGGGTGAGTAGATGTGTGGATGGTGGGGTGGGTTGGTAGGTATGTGGAGAGATAGAGGTGGATAGATGGATGGATGGATGGTTAATACAGTAGGTAGAGATAGATAGATAGATAAAATAGCGATAGATACATGTGCAAGAGGAAGTGTGCTTCATCCCTGCAGTTGAAGATGAATGATAAATATGAAAAAGTATTGATTGTGGAGCTGATGAGGTTTCTCCTCTGATGGATGCAGCAGTGATCTGCTGACGCTGTGAGTTTTATGATTGATGTGCCCCCTTCCCATTTAATCTCACATCTGTGCTGGGACCCCTCTGTAATTGAGAGTCTAATGCACAGTTCTGGCTCTCTGCCAGCTGCTGTAGTGCTGAAAGCACTGAACATCACACATCTACACTCACATTTATTTATTCACCTTTTGTTTTGTATTTTGCAGGAGAAGGAGAAAGACAAGAATAAGGAGCGTGAGCGAGATGCCAAAGACAAGGAGAGGAGATCCTCAAATGGGCATCTCTTCACTGCCATCATGGCAGTACCCACAACCCTCTGCCATCAGTGCAACAAACCCATCAACACTAAAGATGCTTTCCTCTGCACCAGTAAGAACACATCTCTTAAAAAACAAAAACAAAAAAAAAGAACACATCTCTTATTATAGAGTATAGAACTCTTTTCTACACTCTATAATCTGTTTGATTAAAATGTATTTGGATCTCTATCAGCTGTGTTTTTATTAAATGAAATGTGTGCAAAAACAAAACGTCGGTAAAATACTGCTCTGTTCCACTCTACACACTCGTTCCGCTCTCTTGTGTTTTGCTATAGGCTGGTGTCTTTTTTTGGCACTTCCTTCTTTACTGTCATTTGCAGCCGTGTGCTTCAGAATTTAATTTACTGCTGTGAAAGTGTTTTTTGCAGTAACTTGCATCGCAAGAGATTCACACAGGAAGTGGGTTAAATAAATTTAATCCTGTGTCTAACCTAGTGTCTCTAGAAATAACAATGCTGCCTTAATTAGACAGTCTGCCTTTGGGATCTTATTTAGCCACAGGTTTCTAGAGAGACACTCTTGTGTCCAATATGTGTGGAGAATTGGGTTGATATGCATCTCAGTACAGTTTTAAAGAAATGAAGGGAGGAAAACAGTGAAGTAAGAATCAAGGCTATCGGCCCAGTCAGGCATTACACAGTGTTGCATCACTGTCGCTCCACCCGCACACAGCTGGCGAGGTTCACCGCTGCACTGAGACCAGTCATTTCACTGGAACATCCTGTCAGCACGCCGCTACCGCTATACTGTAGCGCTCTGTGTTTATTGTTCTCAGAGGATGTGCTGGCAGACTCATTACTGTTTCCTCTCGTTTCCCAAAAGTGACTGACACTTGAAACCTTTTTTTTTTTTTTTTTTTTGTTTGTTTGTTTGTTTTGGTTTGATTAGATCTCTGCACATGCGCATTGGCTCATCTAGCCTGAAAAAGAAGAAACAACATTAATGGGACAATTCATGTCTGATTTTGTTGCTTATTTGAAATATGTTAAAGAGATAGTTCAACCAAAAATGAAAATTATCCCATGATTTACTCACCCTCAAGCCATCCCAGGTGTATATGACTATCTTCTTTCAGACAAAAACAATCAGAGATATATTTAAAAATATCCTTACACCGTGTCTACAACAGACACGACTTTTATCGCGTCCAATCGCACCGCGCCGCAACAGCTCAAAGCTGTCTACACTGAACGCGACAAGCTGACCGTTGCAAAACACTTGGACTATGTCAGAAATAGAACGGGGAATCCGTTTACTATCGGGAATTTGTCGCGTTTCGCCGTGCCGCACCACATCCAGATTATCACTCGTTATAATGGGTTCTATTGTCTTTTGATGCGTCGCTATGCGCCGCTCGCGTCCGGTGTAGACACAGTGTTAGTCCTCCAAGGTTTATAATGGTTGTGAATGGGGGGCCGTGTTTTGAAGCCAAAAATAATGCATCCATCCATAAAAAAAAGCAATCCATACAACTCCAGGGGGTTAATAAAGGCATTCTGAAGCGAAGCAATGCACTTTTTAAAGAAAAACATCCATATTTAAAACTTTATAAATTCAAATAACTAACTTCCGGCGGACGACCGTACGCATACTGCGCAAGTCGATTTAGCTGCCTGGAGGCGTTGCAAAAATGGCTGTCGAGTGAACAGACTTTCCTTGAAAGGGACTTTGAAAGAAATTACTTTTCTGATGATGTCATCAAGGCCATGTAGGCGGGTAAAAAAAAAAATTATTAACCATTAATGCCATAGCATGAATTTCACTGCTAATTCATTTGGAAAAGTGAAGTCCCGCCCTTCATTACTTCCAACTCAATACTCTGTTTTACCATTCAAAATACAGTAAAAACAGTAATATTGTGAAATATTACAATTTAAAAGAGCTATTTTTTTATTTATTATTTAATATATTTTAAAATGTAATTTTCAGCAGTCATTATTCCAGTTTTCAATGTTACATGTTCCTTCAGAAGTTATTGTTTATCATTTGTTGTTGATGATAATTTTGACGAAACATTTCTCATTACTATCAATGTTGAAAACAGTGGTGCTGCTTAATGAAAAAAATCTTGCCGACTCCACACTAGTGTATGTTTGTTTTCTTATAAAATAGTCACTTTCCGCGACTGTGTGGGGTTTTGCTGGAGAAGTTGTGTAGGAGTGGGGAAAGTTGAAGGGAAATAATCTCGACACCCTCGGACGTGTAGGTTGTCGTTGGTCTAGCAGCCCTTGATGCCATCATGTACACAATCTTGTTTGTGGTTTTGTATTTTAAAGCTTGTAAATCACTTTTGGGTGTGACTAACACTGCTGTAGTTTTGTGGTTATGAGGTGCAAAGTACAATGACAGAGATAGGCAAAAGAACCATTTGTGCAGGTATGTTCTGACTGAGAGTTAACATTAAAGTTAGCATTACATTGATAGTAAATCTGCATAACATCAAATCAATCGTACGTTTATGACATTTATATATTGTGTATGAATTTGAATTCAAATTAACTTCTGAAACTCACAATTTTAGCTTGTTTTCATAGAGAAAATGAGTATAAACAATGACTCAACCAGCAAGTGTTTGTGGCTAAATTTGTGGTAAACATTGATTGGCAGAGGTGGAGACATGCAGGAAAAGGCTAATCTCACTCTCTCCTTCACGAAGGGGGAAGCAGGAAATGGCACAGTCTTAGTATAGTGCACTTTTCTCCCAGATGTCTATTCCGTTAACTGCTATTTTACAGCTTCATGCTCATTCTTTCTGCTTTTGGATGAAAATTAAGTGGAATATTGCATTAAACTGATGGATAAACATCTGTGCTTTCAGTACTGAACGTATGGTTTGTGTGTGCTTTCAGATTGCAATGCACATGTCCACAAAGGTTGCAGAGAAAGTCTTCCTGTTTGTGCTAAGGTCAAAATGAAGGTAATTCATTGTCTTTTATCTTGGTTCTCATATGACTGTCATAAACAGGACTATTGCTATTTTTTATGTGTTACTCTATTATATTCAAATTATTGTCATTCTATGACCAAAACTATGGGAATAATATGATTAAAGAGAATGTTTACCCAAAAATAAAGATTTTGTCACTATTTACTTGTAACCTGTTTGCTGTTATTCACAAAAGTGTAACATGAGTGTGAGTTATTGATTACAGAACCTTTATTTTTGAGTGAACTGTTTCTTTATATAGATTATCAATTTCTTTCAGCAGCAAAAACAGCAGCAGACCGTTACAGATTCTGCCTCGATGCCTGGTGTCACGCTTCGAAGTAAAAGTAAACTCCTCACACATTCATGTATTTCTTTGTTTTATGTATTTCTTCTTTATTTGTATCTTATCAAAAATTTGACCATTTGTTGTTGAACTGTTTAGCTCTCCCGGCACGAGAACGTCCATGGTCTGCCATTTCCATTCCCGATGACCAACCAGCTCTTCTCGCCCCTCCTCGGAAAAGCCCCAGCAGTATCATGTCTTTTAACAGCAACCCGCTGTCCAAGAGCATGTCCATTAATAACATTGCAGGGTCAGTGCTGTTGCTAGCTGAAAACATACAGATGTTTTTAGATTTAATATTGAAATTTTTTATAAAATTACACGTTTGCCTCATTGCTTTTTCTTGGATACAAGATTTCATCTCTTTTAGTTCATTCTTTACCGTTGCATTTAATTCATCATTATAAAACTGATGAGAGTTGTGTCCTTAAAGGGGTAGTTCACCCAAAAATAAAAATTCTGTCATTAATTACTCACCCTTATGTCGTTCCAAAGCCATAAGACTTTCGTTCATCTTTGGAACACAAATGAAGATCTTTTTATTGAAATCTGAGAGCTTTCTGTCCCTCCATTGACAGCTATGCGACTACCACTTTGACGCTTCAAAAAGTTCATATAGAGAAACTAATCCATATGAATTTGAGTGGTTTAGTCCAAATTTTCTCAAGAGACAATCACTTTATATGATAAACAGATTGAATTTAGGCTTATATTCACATAAACATTAATCAACTCACACAGTTCAACTCACCAGTTGTGGTAAACAGAAGCTCAAGCATATTTGCTTGACATGTGAAAACCCATTAGGTTCATTCTCATGTGCTGCGCAACACATTTATGCTTCCGCAAGAACCAATGAGGTTTGTTCTTGCGTATCACGCAGGTTTGGTTATGCTTCTACTTATGTTTGCTAATCAGTGTTTATATGTGAATAAATTAAATTAAATCTATTCATCATATAAAGCGATTGTATCTCTTCAGGAAAATAAATTTAGATTAAATCGCTCAATTTATATGGATTAGTTTTACAATCTCTTTATGAACTTTTTGAAGCCTCAAAGTGTCTGTTGCATAGCTGTCTACGGAGGGACAGAAATCTCAGATTTCATCAAAAATATCTTAATTTGTGATCTGAAGATGAACGAAAGTCTTACAGGTTTGGAACGTCATGAGAATGAGTAATTAATCACAGAATTCATTTTTGGGTGAACTAACCCTTTAATATTTTGATTGTGTAGTCATGGTTTTATAAAATCAGTACAGCATTAAAACTTGCAGTATACAATATATCTTCTGTTCTTTGCATATTCAGACAAATGGAAGACCCTCCTCTAAGAACTCTGAAGTTTCTGTCCCAGTCTACCGACTCCCTTCACAAGATCAGTAAAGTCACAGAGTCCACAGAATCTCTTACCGATGAGGGTAAGTCTCTTTATCATGTACTGGAATCATTACCAATATTACCAAAGGATAAAAGTCAACAGGATTGTTCTGATTGGTTTATGTGGTGCAGGTACAGAGATGATGGACAGTCAGTTGATGGGAGAATTTGAAGCTGATGCCAAAGAGCTGGAGGCAGATTCGTGGAGCTTTACAGTAGACAAGAAATTCCTGAAACAGCTTAAAAAGGATGTTGTCAAGAGGCAAGATGTCATCTACGGTAAGAATAACACCATACCCTCCCAAGAAGCTTATGCTTTCACTTTGAACTTCGTGAGAAATTATTGAAACTGTTGAATGAGGTCATTAACACACAAGGTCATGTAATAAATTTTCTTCCTCCTCTCATTATCAGAACTCATCCAGACAGAAATGCACCACGTGAGGACCTTGAAGATCATGGCTGATGTTTACAGTAAAGGGCTACTGAGAGAGGTTCAACTGGAGGTCCAGACTGTAGAGAAGATGTTCCCCATGTTAGATGAAGTTCTGGACTTGCACACACAGTTCTTCTCACACATGCTTGAAAGAAAGAAAGAGTCAGGGAGCCAGGAAGAGGGCGGCTTTGTTATCCGAAAGATTGGCGATGTGCTGGTCTCTCAGGTAACATCAGGCTCAAACCTGTTTTGGAGCATCTATAGAAATGCATTGATTTGTAAGGTCTGGGGCATTTAGTATAAGTAACGTAAAATTTTTCCACTCTTTATTGCTCCCTAGTTCTCAGGTTCCAGTGCCGACAGAATGAAGAAGGTCTATGGGAAGTTCTGCAGCAGACACAATGAAGCTGTGAACTTCTACAAGGAGCTTCACACCAAAGACAAACGTTTTCAAGCTTTTATCAAGGTAGACAAATTTACAAATTTCTCAAATAGTCAAAAATGTTAGTAGCCTAAAGCGTTTATTCTTTCCCATCTGTTGTTTTCTTCTCAAGACTCTAAAATCAAACCGCTCACATGTCTCACATCTGTTTTTGTTTTCCAGAAAAAGATGAGCAGCTCTGTTGTCCGACGGCTAAGCATTCCTGAGTGTATATTGTTAGTCACACAAAGAATCACAAAGTATCCTGTGTTACTACAGAGAATACTGCAGCACACGAAAGGTACAACTAGTTGCTATTGTAGTCAGGCTATTTTTAATACCCTTATTTGTGGTGCTCCAGGTAATAGTCATGTTTCTTGACAGAAAATGAGGAGGACCATGCAGATGTAAGCCAAAGTCTGAAGTTGGTGAAAGAGGTGATTGCTGCTGTGGACAATAAAGTGAATGAGCATGAGAAGAAAAAGCGGTTAAAGGAAGTGTACAGTCGGACGGACAGCAAGTCCATCATGAGGATGAAAAGCGGGCAGATGTTTGCCAGAGAGGATCTGTTACGTGGGCAGAAGTTAATTCACGATGGGCCGCTACAGCTCAAGAACTCAGCTGGCAGGCTCAAGGGTGAGAACCAGTGCAATGGGTTTATTAGTGAACGAATATATTGTATTACATATAATATAGATAAAAAGTTAAAAACCACTCAATCCTGGCAACCAACTACATGAGAGCAACAACATAAAACCCACTCAGAACACCTTAGCAACTGCATAGCAACACCCTGGCAACCACCCACAACTCCCTAGCAATTACATAACGGCAACATGTTAAAAAAAAAAAAACACTCAGAACACATTAGCAACCACATGGCAACACCCTAGTAACAACCCTCAACACTTTAGCAAGCGCAAAACCAAAACTAGCTATAAACCATTCAGAACACTTTAGCATATGATTAACAATCACCTAGCAACCACATTTAATACTTTAGTTGTCACGTAAAAAAAAAAAAAAAAAAAAAAAAAAAAAAAAAAAAACACTTATTAAAAATAAAAACACTTAGCAACACCTTAGCACCTGCCTAGCAATGCCCCGGAAACCAATCACAACACCTTGGCAACCATGTAACAACAGCAACATGCTAAAAACTACCCAGACACCTTAGCAACCTTGTGGCAACACCCTAGCAGCCATCCACAACACAGAACAGAAACAACAAGCTAAAAACCATTCAGAACACTTTAGCATCTGCATAACAAATTCCTGGGAACCACATACAACACCCTAGGAACTACATAACAGCAACAACATGATAAAACCCACTCAGAACACCTTAGCAACTACATAGCAACACCCTGACAACCACATACAACTCACTAGCAATTACATAACAACAACAACATGCTAAAAAAACACTCAGAACACCTTAGAAACCACATAGCAATGCACTGGCAAACGCTCGCAAGACCATGACAACCACATTACAGCAACATGTTAAAATCCACTTAGAACACATAAGCATCCACATAGCAACACCCTGGTAACAACCCTCAACACTTTAGAAAGCACAGATCCAAAACAAGCTAAAAACCATTCAGAACACTTTAGCATAAGATTAACAACCATCTGGCAACCACATTCAAGACATTAGCTGTCACATAACAAAAACAAAAAAAAAACTCACTTAGCAACACCTTAGCAACTGTCTAGCAATGCCTTGGAAACCAATCACAACACCTTGGCAACTACTGTATGTAACAACAGCAACATGCTAAAAACTATCCAGGCACCTTAGCAACCACATAACACTCTTGCACTCACTCGCAACACCCTAGCAACCACCCACGACACTTTAGGAACAGCAGAACAGAAACAACAAGTCCAGTAATGTCAAAATCTACTTTTACAGTTAAAAAGACAGTACATGGAAAACAACCTTGACTTTTCATTGACAGAACGCAGTCATGTCTATCACCACAGAAACATACACCCACACTAACACAAACATGGCCTGTTTTTTAATCTATCTGATGTGTTTTTCTCCAGATGTCCAGGCTCTGCTGCTGAGGGATGTGATTGTGTTCCTGCAGGAGAAAGATCAGAAGTACATATTTGCCTCTTTGGTACGTTTATAATTATGCCTTTGTTTGTGACTCCCAGAACAGTGTTCATCAATAATATATTTTTACTTTACACTTTGCTGTTTGGATGCTGATCCAAACAATCTAGTGTTGTGTAATGCTCATCTTCTTGTTCTCCACTCTCAGGACCAGCGCTCCACCGTCATCTCTCTGCAGAAACTCATCTTGAGGGAAGTAGCCAATGAGGAGAAAGGTCTGTTCCTGATCACGGCCGGCATTGAGAAGCCTGAGATGGTAGAGGTGTATGCCAGCTCCAAAGAGGAGAGGAACACATGGATGCAGCTCATTCAGGAGGCCATGCAGTCGATGTGAGTCACTGTTTCTCATTTTATTTACCAATATTAGATATTTAATTGTACCTCCTTAATTTTGTACTTAATTTTCGCTATATTTACTTTTTTTTTTTTTTTTTTTTTTAACTTTTGCCATTATCAAAACCTCAATAACATCTTTAACATTTTAAAATGCATATATATTTTTCATAATATACATTATAATGTTGTAATGCGCTGTTTGGGGTTTTATGTTTAATTTATTTAGATAAAATAATGTAAATAATAATCGTCTGCTTAACATAAAATAATTGTGACAAAAGACACTTTAAACATCACAATTTGTGAGAGCTGGTAGTCTTTCTTTACAGACTTTCGATTTCCTCCAGGGAGAAAGATGATGATGAAGGTGTGCCTAGTGAAAACGAAGAGGACAGAAGACTTCAGGAAATTAAAGTTAAGGAGTTGAGAGGTACAGAATTACATCTTCCTTTAATTTTTTTCTGTAGATATGGTTTGTTTGGGACGGGTTTAGAGAAAAAGGTTTATTAGGAACATAAAAATGCCCTGATATTTCCAGATTTTTCCAGAAATCTTAATGAAAATTACTTTTAAGGAGAAGCCACAGAAATCAAAGTCTTAAATTAATGGACATTTTTAATGACTACAGTATTTCATTGACTAGAAATTGCTCTTTATGAGTGCAGTCTGTTTAAAAATTGTGGTGAATATAATGACTGAAAAAATGTAAATTCAATGGTTCCAGCACTGCTGTTTGCTCCCAAAATAAATGATGAAGTGAACTTTAGGTTGCCCATCATAAAATTAACATGTCTTTACAGATCAGCTGCACAAGAGGGATGAGCAAATCGTGACTTTACTGGAGGAGAAAGTGAAGTTGTTCAGGGACATGTGTGACTCTGGCGTACCCGACGAGACCAGCCTCCGCAACAGAATGCTATTCAGGGCCACGCCTGATGACATCACCAAAGGGGAACCAATCATGAAGGAGGCTCTGAAGGAAGGTGAGACAACTAGTACAGTTATATAATGCTTATTATGCAAGTCGGAAAAACACTGTGGTCGTTTTACAAACATATGGCAGCTAGTACTCTGGATACATGGGGAATATGTTTCTATGACTATAGCAGTCTTTTAGGGCTGAAATGTAGACATAATTTGGTTTTAAAATGACTCAATGAACTTGAGGGTGTTAGCAACATGTTGCGTCAGATCATAGTACATCCCGCGCATATGTTCCCTGGCCAGTTACACAAGCTTTCTTAATACAAATCACATTCGTGAGTGTCACAGTCTCAGGAAAACTTCAGTACTGGTTGTGCTTGTAGCAGATACTAGTTAAAACATAAAACTCAATAAATACTTTCAAAAATGATTTATCATCTACAGCTCATATATATATATATATATATATATATATATATATATATATATATATATATATATATATATATATATATATATATATATATACATACATACATACAGTGGTGGTCAGAATTATTGGCACCCTTGGTAAATATGATCAAAGATAACTATAAAAATAAATCTGCATTGTTTATCCTTTTGATCTTTAATTCATAAAATTAGCAAAAATCTAACCTTTCATTGAAGGAAAAGAATTAAAAGTGGGGGAAAACCACATTATGAAATAAATGTTTTTCTCCAAAACACGTTGGCCACAATTATTGCCACCCCTAGAATATAAAATATCTCTGAAGTATATTCCCATTCATATTTAATTTTTTTTTTTCTTTTTATAGCACACTAGGGTGATCATGAACATGAAATTGTCCAGCCATGACTTCCTGTTCCACAGGAGTAAACATGAGGAAACACAAAGGCCAAATTCCCGTAATCATTCATCACAATGAGTAAAACCAAAGAATATAGTTCTGATGTGCAGCAAAAGATTGTTGAGCTTCACAAAATAGAAAATGGCTGTAAGAAAATAGCTAAAGCATTGAAAATCCCCATTTCCACTATCAGGGCAATAATTAAGAAGTTCCAATCAACTAAAGATGTTACAAATCTGCCTGGAAGAGGACCTGTGTGTAAATCGTCCTAATGCTCGGTGAGGAGGAAAGTTTGAGTGGCCAAAGACTCTCCAAGGATCACAGCTGGAGAATTGCAGAGATTAGTTGAGTCTTGAGTCTCAGAAAGCCTAAAAAAAAATTATCAAACAGCACCTACATCCCCACAAGTTGTTCGGGAGGGTTTCAAGAAAAATCCTCTGCTCTCATCCAGAAACAATCTCCAGCATATTCAGTTGTCAGACACGACTGGAACTTCAAACGGGACCGGCTTCTATGATCAGATGAAACTAAAAAAAGAGCTTTTTGGAAGCAAACCCACCAGATGGGTTTGGTGCACACATGGATAGAAAGTACCCCATGCCCACGGTTAAATATACTGCTGGGTCTTTAAATGTGTGGGCCTATTTTTCTGCTGGAGGTCCTGGACATCTTGTTCAGATACATGGTATTATGGATTCTATCAAATACCAACAGATAAAAAAATCAAAACCTGACCGCTTATGCTAGAAATCCAATAATGGGCCGTGGTTGGATCTTCCATCAGGACAATGATCCAAAACAAACATCAAAACCAGCACAAAAATGTGTCTCTGAGCACAAAATGAAGCTTCTGCCATGGCCATCCCAGGCCCCTGACCTGAACCCTAAAGAAAATAAGTGGAGTGAACTGAAGAGAAGAGAAGAAGCACCAACATGGAGCTGGGAATCTGAAGCATCTGTAGAGATTCTGCATGAAGGAATGGTCTCTGATCTCTTGTCAGGTGTTCTCCAAACTCATCAGGCATTATAGGTGAAGACTCAGAGCTGTTATCTTTGCAAAAGGAGGTTGTAAAAAGTATTGAATAAAAGGGTGCCAATAATTGTGGCCAACGTGTTTTGGAGAAAAAATTTATTTCATAATGTGGTTTTTTTTTTTTTTTTCCCCACTTTCATTTCTTTTCCTTCAATGAAAGGTTAGATTTTTGCTAATTTTAGGAATTAAAGATCAAAAGGATAAACAATGCAGATTTATTTTTATAGTCATTTTAATCATATTTACCAAGGGTGCCAATAATTCTGACCACCACTGTATATATAATACTCTAAAGCAGGGGTCGGCAATTAAGTTTGGCATTGGGCCAAAAAAAAATTCGCCACTAGATGGCAGGCCAGAACATAGTCAAAGGATAATTTGAATTAATTGATGAAAAATGCAACTAGAATTGCCTGTGACAGACTGTTCCAGTGTCTTTTGTAACTGCTATTGAGCTGTTACTCTGTGTTAAATCCTGTAGTAGGACAGTCATTAACAAAAAGCCACATTTCCGGGTTTTACACTGGATAAATTAATAAAGTGGAGTAGTGACCTGGCAAGTATCTTCATTCACCAACTTGCAACACAGACCGCCTTGCTAAAACACACATATGTGGGAGATGAGAAATGGATAAAAATAACTAAAAAAATAAAAGAGGACTTGAATAAGCCCATTAATCTCATGTTTGAGTCATGCTCTTAACGAACTATGTTTTATTTCCTCTTTCCATATTGTGAATAATAAATGTCTCATTTTAATTTGCTTGTTACACAATGGATCCTAACTTATTGTAATAATTATTTGACGTAGCCTACTTTTACACTCAGAATTATTCCTTGGCATCCTCACTATAGATAATTAATGTATTTATTATGTCTATGATCCTTACGTACTAAACTGCTTTTTTTTTTTTTTACGTCGTGTGCAGAGTGATGTTAACATTTTAGATAGCGGGTGAGAGAAAGCGATGCGACGCGTCGAAAGATAATAGAACCCAATATAATCAGTGATAT
This sequence comes from Hypophthalmichthys nobilis, assembly GCA_037950665.1. NCBI lineage: Eukaryota > Metazoa > Chordata > Actinopteri > Cypriniformes > Xenocyprididae > Hypophthalmichthys > Hypophthalmichthys nobilis. Next base: position 17,485,597 of record CM075486.1, read on the forward strand.
TGTCTACACTGGATGCGGCACGGTGCAACGCGAGTCACGCGACATAACACATTCCCGACAGTAAACGGATTCCCCGTTCTGTTTCTGACATAGTCCAAGTGCTTTGCAACGGTCGGTTTGTCGAGTTCAGAGTAGCGTTTCACGTTGCGCCGCGCCGCGAAAAAGTCGCGTCTGGTGTAGACATGATGATAATATTAGACGGCACCACGGGACGAAGATTTATTTCAGAACCAACCGCTATTAAAATAATCTGGCTGCGGGCGCGGGCCAGATATTATTGCTGGTGGGCCAGTTTTGGCCCACGGGCCGCCTATTGCCGACCACTACTCTAAAGACTCTAAATACAGGTGTAAACGGGGTCTAAAAAGTTTTGAGCTTGTCCACTTTCAACCACTTCTAAAGGTAGTCAAATATGCATTCGACCGGATTGCTTTCGTAATGTAGATGCTCATGTTGTCAAATGCATTCGAACAGCCACAAAAGACCACCTCTCCGCCTACTGACCAGATATGTAAACATTCATGAGAATGCTTTAACAAAAAATATACCAAATTCACTTTTCTGCTTTGAATATGTAGTCTAAAATTTACTTCCATTGAAAGTGCCTTACTGCATTCTATTTTTTTTTTTTTAAATTCCGAGGGACAAATAATTTTCACTGGTAATTGACATTATGCTATTAACTTGTACTGATCCCGGAACATTCCTTTAAACAAACAAAACAACAATGAAAGCTGAATAAATGATGTTCCTGAACTGCATTTTAGAGTGCACTGAGCGAGAAATATCTTCAAAGTGCTGAGAAGACACATTGGCTTTGAATGTGGGAGTGATAGATAGTGCTTGTCTCAGTTCATACAGCAAGTAGGATTATTCATTAGGAGGACGTGGACATTTTGCGGAATCGATATGTAAGGCTGATCTGATTCTGGAGGGCAGGAACAGATAATGGATTGCTTTAATGTTGCAGGTCAAGAACTGGAAAGAGTATTGATTAGTCTCCTCCTCTCAGCTTTTTGAGCTGTGGGTGTGACTAGAAGCATCAGGTTGTTCACAAAACCCTAAAATCTTTAATTTCTGTTAAATTTTTTTGCAGTTGAGACATTACAGGTTCTGGTAAATGACAGTCTAGGAGGGGCAGTGCAGGATGGCGTATGTGCAGTGGGGCCCGTGACTTTGCCACGACGGGCGGAAACCTTTGGAGGCTTTGATAGTCACCAGATGAACAACATCTCAAAATGTAAAGGTGGGTGTGTTTTCCACGCATGTGTGTAAATGTGGGAGTGTGCGTGAGAGCATTTTGTGATGACATTCATGTGCGTGGGTGTCTGTTTCAAGTGAGACTGATTGTCTATGTGTTTGATCTCCTGCAGATGGAGACAGAGAGGAGACGGAAGACTCCGCAGAGCTCCGCAGGACTGAGTCAGACAGCGTTCTAAAGAAGGTACAAACAGGGTCAAGCCAGGCAACTATTAGAAATTATGTGTGTGTTAGAAACACACACATAATTTTTTTTTTTCAAAGCAGGATTGCAGCATGAAAATGATATGGGGATAAAAGCAAGAATTTGAAGTGAAAAAACTGTTTAAAATTAGCTGGACAATAAAAGAATTTATGAATTTTAATTACTTTTGCAGTATTAATTAAATTGTGTGTGTGTATGTATGTGTGTGTGTATATATATATATATATATATATATATATATATATATATATATATATATATATATATATATATATAATATATTTATTTATATTTATATTTATATTTATATTTAAATTGCATGCTTATTTATAAAAATACATTTTATATGCTAAATAATACACACAACGCTCAAGTCCAAATTAGTATTTCAAAATACTTAAATTTTGATAAGAAATGTTAAGATGTCAAATAAGGAAATATTTAATATTCTACATTCATTCTAGACTGCTAATCAAAAAAGCTAGTTAGTAATGCGGATGACATAATTGGTCAAATTAATGAGAAAAAAAAATGGACTCCATATTAAATATAATTATAAATAAATAATAATAATAAATTACATTTTATATAATATATACATATTTTATAAGTGCATTATTTAAAAAGCTCTTACTGCTGTTCTAAAATGTATTCCCATTAACAACCTGATTCATGTTTAGTCATCAGTGCATCACCATATGCTCAAGCCATTAAGTGCTGAGCATCAGAATATATGTCCACTGTAGCACTCATTACCCGAAATGAACTGTAGGTTTACACACACTCATCATAGAACATAACTGTATAGTAACTAGATAACGAGGACACATAATCTGCCCTACAGCAGCAGATTAATGCGACCTGTCATCACAGCCTCTTATTTCCGGCAGGGGCCTGCAGTTCCCTGTCGAAGAGCACATGGATTGCTGATTATTAATTTATGTACACTACCCTCCTACCCAGTGCATTGACCCTGTGACTGCCTCTCTTTCCCACAGGCAAGCAACACCAACCCCCTGCTCATTCTCAAGAGGAGCAACGAGGTAAGTTTTTCTGTTTGAAAACAGCTCAGGATAGATTGTATATGATTATTAAATAATATATTTAAATACCTAGGTTAAAATATACAGGAACAAAAAAGTAGACTAGCCGTCTACATCTAAAGAGATGCTTTCATTTTCTTAATCCTTTTATCCTCTCACAGCAGGTTCTTCAGAGCGTCGCTCATCTTCATGACCTGCTGAACACATTACAGGTGAGTCATTCTCTTTTTTTGTCTTGTTATTTCTCACTCTCTGCTCTGTTCAGGCCAGAAGCTCTCATCCCCAGCATGACAGAAGGCGCATGAAAAGAAATGAAATTTCCAAATGCAGGGGTTTATTTTGCAGGCTTGTAATCAAGCAGAGTGCATTATTATGTATTAAGATGCACTCTGATAGATTTGAACCACTGTTGACCTTAAGTGGGTGATTATCAGCCTTTTCCCGGGACAGGTGCTCTGTGGCCACCAGATATGGGGCCTAAATTCATCTGAATTTGGGTTTTGCACCTTACTATTCTCAGTGCTGGGGAAAGTTACTTTTAAAAGTAATGGATTACAATACTGCGTTACTCCCTTAAAAAGTAACTAATTGCGTTACTTAGTTAGAATAAATGTGAAAAAAGTAACTTAAGTTACTTATTTGAAAAAGTAACTTAAAAAGTAGTGTTACTTTACTAGTTACTTGAAAAAGTAATCGGATACGTTACCCCCAAACACAAAATTTTCTCATTTAAAGCTCAATTTTCGAACACTTTCCGGTTTAGAGTTTTACCTCTTTCCTATTTGCATGCAAATTAAAACTGTTTGCTTTTCTCACCTCAAACATAGGCTGTTGTCGTCCAGCAAGACACCTTCATCGAGGACCAACGGCACGCCCTGAATGAACGCCCCCAGCTCTCTTTGCGTCACCCATCCATCTCCTCCTCTACCTCCTCCTCTTCCTCTTCCTCGTCACGGCCCAGCTCGCTAATCGAGCAGGAGAAACAGCGGAGCCTGGAGAAGCAGCGGCAGGAAGTCGCCAGCCTCCAGAAGCAGCAGGCTGCCCATGCAGAAGAGAGGAAGCGCAGGGAAAAAGAGTGGGAAGCACGTGAGCGGGAACTGACCCAGAAGGAGTCGAAGCTGCAGACCCAAGAGGAAGAGATGCAGAGGAGATGCAAAGAGCTGGATGAGGAGAAACAAGACCTCCAGAGTAAAAAAGAGGAGTATCAGAGAGACCTGGCACGGCTCAGAGATGGCCAGAAGAAACTGGAGAGAGAACGAGAGCAAGTGCAGAGGGAGGCAGAGCAGATCAGACAAACAGAGGTGAGGCTGAAGGTCAAGGAAGATCCTGTTATTTACTCACCCTCATGTCATTCATAATATCTTGGCCACTCTTTTCAATATAATTATAATGAATGAGAAAGAACTTAAGGCCTCATAAAAGTTGTCTATATGACTACAGGGGGGGAAAAACAGTAAAATTATGAAATATTATTACAATTTCAATATGTTTTAAAATGTAATGTACTCCTGTGATGCAAAGCTGAATTTTCAGCATCATTACTACTCCAGTCTTTAGTCACATGATCCTTCAGAAATCATTCTAATATGCTGATTTGCTGCTCATTTCTCATTATTATCAATGCTGAAAACAGTATTTTTGTGAAAACTGATAAATTTTTTCCAGGATTCTTCAAAAGAACAGCATTTGTTTGAAATAGAAAACTTTTGTAACAAGTCTTTACTGTCACTTTTGATCAATTTAATGCATCCTTGCTGAATAAAACTATTATTTCTTTAAAACTGACTGACTTTTGAACAGTAGTGTATATTTCAAGTCTTCTCAAGTCATACAATAGCTTTTTGAGAGGAACAAATTGGAATTTATTTAAGTGATTATTCACTTAAAATCCACCCTATATCTTGCTTTAGTGTGTTCGTGAAAGTTCATTAGAGAAGAGTTGTCAGAAGTACAGACTTCGGTACCACGTTGGTACTGAAATTTTTAAAATGTGATGCTTTGAGGTGCTGTTGAGCGGATTCGTAAACACCTCTGATTGGCGATAATGTTCACGCGCTCATCAGATATGTCTGCGATTGGCTACAATGATCAATGCTTCAAAAGTGTTGTAAATAGTCATCAATGACACTCTTCATTGAGACCATTGTAGCCAATCACAGACACATCCGATGAGCACATCAACACAATGGCCAATCAGAGGTGTTTACGAATCTGCTCAACAGCGCTCAAAGTGTCACATTTTTAAAATTTCAGTACTGATTGGTACCGAAGTCTGTACTTTTGTTTTGACAGCTCTAGAAGGAGTGATATCTGAATGATTCATATTCATGTTTGAGTCATGAATCATATCATTCTTTTGAGTCAGATGTTTAATGATACTTTTTGAAGCTTTAAAGCTTCAGTCCCCATTCATTATATGTAATTATAAGGAAAAGAGTTTTTGTGTTCCACGAAAGAAAGTCACACTGGTTAGGAATGACATGAGGGTGTGGACAGAATTATTTTTCAACTGAACATTTTCATCAGCGCTTCAGTTTTCTATATAATCTGAATGGAAATATGTTGAAGATGCATTTGTATGTCATTATTCTGTGATGGTACAGTAGACTTGCACTATGTAACATTGATTAGTTGAGAAAATAGATCATCTTTTCCATTCCGCCCCAAAATTACATAACTGTTCTGTAATTTTGTGGAAACAAAAGTCCTGCACATTTGAATTGTACCATCTTGTCTTTAACATGATCTTAAATATAGTTCCTTTTTCCTAAAACCTCAAAATGATTTGAAACTTAATAACAGTTGGAGTAACTTTTCTTCCTCTTTAGCTAAAAAAGTGGTTGCGTTTCTTTTGTTTGTTTATGTTTAAATCATTTTTCATGTTACCAAAGACCTTTTTTTTTCTTTCTTTTCTGCATCGTCATCTGCAGGCACTGAGGAAGAACCGGACTCCCTCCACAACGTCCGAGGACTCCTCAAAGTTCCAGAGCACTGGTTCACTGGACCGTGACCCCTCAGAGGTGGAGCTCTCCTCTTCCCCGTCTGCCAGAGACTTCCTGTCCCGCATGGACTCCAAACGCAAAGGGAAGAACCTCAATCCATTCTCCTCCAATTCCAGCCAGAAAGGCCAGAACAGTGAGGCGCAAAGCCAGATGCCCAGCCGCCTGCTACAGCTGGCCAAGCCCAAGGAGAAGAAGGACAAGAAGAAGAAGAAGGGAAAAGGGCAGCAGAGCCAGACTACAGGTAGTGTCTCACACCTGCTTTAATAGACAAGTTGGCCGTTGAATTTAGAATTTTATGAAAAATAACTATCATGTTCACAACAGACACCCAACAAACACTGATTGAACATGGTCAGTCAGGTGAAAACAAACTCTGACCAACTCCAACAGACGCCAATGTGTTTGTTGGTGTTTGTCTGCGCGGTGTGAATTGGCCTTAAGTTGCCGAAAGCAAAACTAAACACGAAAACCCGCAACACATAGTAGAGGCACATTTGTGCAGCGCAGAGCGTCTCTCTCGCACTGTATGACGTGACAGACAACTAGTTTGAGTTCACACGGCAAGAATCTTTCAAGAATGTAGTTGTGAGTGCTGAAAATTTACGGGTGTGAGAATGTGGTTGTCACTCCCATAAATAACTGAACTGTGTGTGAACGTAATCGCATTAAGGACTCAAATACAGGACTGAGAACCATATTCTGTTGCTGTGTGAACATGACCACTGTGCACAATTCATCTGTGCATGTTATTCTGTTCTAATATTAAAAGATCTATAACTTTCTCCAGTTCTGAAACCATTTTCTGCTGATTTAACTGCACATGGGTATTAACCAAAATGATTACACAATGCTCTGTAATACTTGATTCTAATTGGTCAAATAGATAATTTTGCAGCCCAGTATTTTCATATAATTATGAAATGTATAAACTGTACAATGAATTGTTTTTCACAGACACCCGTTTTTTTATTATTATTATTATTATTATTGTTTGTATGAAGATTGTTTAGTTTATTTTATCATTTGGTTCCTTTGATTTAATGTACTTTTTATTATTTAATTAAATTTTCTTTCTTTCTAGATAGATAGATTTAATTTTTTGAAGATGATTTAATATTTAATTTTACATTTTTGTTTGATTTATTTATCCTCTTAATTGTTTTTAATTTTACATGTTTTATGTGTGATTATTAAATGTAATTAATTGTATATAGATTTTTTTTGTGTGTGTGAAGTTTTTGTTAGGTTTAATTTGATATACATTTTATTGTATGAAGATTATTTAATGTAATTTTATAAATATAAAATAAAAAAAAAAACATGAAGGGAAGGGGTTGTTTTTTATTATTTAATATTTTAGCGCTCACACAGCATTAAGCAACTTACTTCTAATATTTATTCGACACAAAATCATGAATTAAGCAGGATAATGTACAATCAGTTACGTTTCACAATAATGACCGGCTGACTAAACATTTTCCTTTATAGATCAGCTTTTTCCAATCCATAAAACCCCTAAAAGATGAAATAAACTCCCAGCCTACACTATAATTATACCACTAAATATTGTTTTTCACTTAGAAATATGACACATTACATAAGTTCAGTGTGTTGCGAATGCGATTTCATGTTGTCATTGTGACTACTTATAAAAGCTCCAAAGTGAACTAGTTTTTGTGTCTTTGCAGATTCTCAGAGCACTGTGGTTCCAGGCCCGACCCCCGACGGAGAGATCTTTTTCTGCTGATTCGGCCCCCTCTTCATCTTCCACTATCCCATAATGCCTCCATGCAGGGCTGCCGGTCTCTGGTTGTGGACTTGTAAACCAGAGTTAGAAGCACATACCTGTGGTCTTGATGGGCGTCAGGCCTGGACAGGAAGTTTAAACTGATCATTTCCTGTGACCTGATTTTCAGCAGCCAGCGTACTGCACAGTGCCTTCCCTCCCTCACATACACCCATGAATGCAAGTGAACAATTTTTGGGGAAAAGTATGTCAGATAAGGCACTTTTTCCACACACGGACGTCCTGTGAAAATTAAAAAGAGATTTATAACAGCAAGTGGCATCACGCTAGGAGAACGGCCGTTAAAGTCAGCTTTGAAAGCTCTCTGAAGGACATTTGACTAATGAAGATACTAATCATCAAAGTGAGTGAACTCAAATGCCAGTTTGCAATGCAGTGACTAAGTTTCTACACATTTCCATCTTTTTTTTCACCCCCATCATGTTACCATGTGCCTCACTAATATATACTTTCAGCAAACAACCTGAAACAAGTCTTTTGGACCAGACTTGGTTTAAATACAGTCATAGGGTTTTAAAAGGTCTTTTAAAAGGTCACAAAATGCCTTTAATGAATAAAAGGGATGCATATGAAAACGTTTTAGTGAGCACAACAGAAATGAAAGTGCAAAAGAGCATATTGCCGTAAGAAATGTTATTTTTGCTTTAACTTATTGGTTTTGTTAATCACGTTTCCATCCCTAAATGACTGAAAGAGAGAATGAAAATGTGTTTCACTGAAAAGACGGTTTTGTTGTGACTCTAAAGGCTTCACAGACCCCACAGAATTTTTTTTCTTCTTGTAAACCTCAATGCAATTTTAATCCTTAGCACTTTATAAACACATGTCAAGTGGGAAAAAATGTCTGGCTTTAAAACGAGACAATCGATCAGCTCCACTTAACTGGTAAACAGCCTCCTTTGTATCTGCGAGGTTTTATTTGATAATCTTTTACTGTACCATATGAATGTTATGTAAATTTGTTCAACCAAACACAAAGCTAGCTTTCACGTAAGCTACCAAAAGAGCGGGTGTTTTCAACTGCAGTATTTTTTCTTTTCTTTTCTTTTCTTTTTACTATTATTAAACACAAATTGAACGAGATGAGAGAATCAGCTTTACAATATGTAGGCTAACAAATTAGCCACAAAGTATCTCAAATGCAGTTCAACGCTCAATTTCAAGCCAGAAATGATGGATTTGACAGACCAATGTGGTAAAAGTATGATTATACATTGTGTTTGTGTATTAAACGCCTGGTTTGTACCCTCTAATCACTAGATTTTAGCCAGTCAAAAAGCCCTCGCCTGCTGGCCAGGCTAACCGTTCTGTTGAACATAAGGAAATATTTTAAGAAAGGGGAAATTATGCAGTTAAAAGTGTTAATTTAAGCTTTCTGCTCTGTTTTTAGTTTCTTGCCATTAAACTTCTACCTAACACACCTCTCTAATGCATCAGAGTGATAAATGTCTCATGATTCATTTATCGATCAGTTCCCCGTGACCTCTTGGGACTTAATTCATACGTCCGAGAGATTTTTATGATCGTCAGCATATTCCCACAAAGGAAATGTAGCTGCTGACGCCGACATTCTGCATGCTGTTATGTTGTTGTGGTGCTAAACTGAGAATTGAAATGCCTTAACCAACAGAGGGCGCTGTGGCGATGTTCATCCTCAATCATTTCTTTAGTCCCACCTGAAGCTTCACCAACTCGTCAAAGTTCAAAGTCAACAAACGCCTTGTTTTGGCGTTTAAATTTGAATACTCGAGGCTGATGGTCGTATTTTTTTTACTTGCCTTAAATATTCCCTAAATCCTGCAGTATTTGTCAGTTCCTTTTTTATCGCCAAATCCTCCTTCAGGGAAACGTATAATTCAAGGTGAATTATTACTAGCACATTACTAGCTACTGGGAAGTTTTCGCGCTCATTTGATATATTGGCTGCCATGAGAAATGCACTAAAGAAGAATCCAAATTGTCACGTTAATGCAAATCAAACTTGGTCTGCTCCACGCAGTGGACCTTATATAGACGCTATATTTAATTTAAAATGTTCACAAATTAAATAAAAAAAAAAAAAAAAAAAAAAACTGATGTAAAAAAATAAATAAAAAATACACTGCTTTTATCCCTCACAGCCTCGTTTTTATTCACGAAAACTTACACATGGCGTCTACCCTCATTAGGGTTCGTGGTTACTAAGAGGTACCATAATTTCTTATCAAATTTTGTGTAAAAAAGGGGCAAAATACCACATTTTTTTGTAAATATCTGTAATGTAAAAAAAAATGGTAAAAGTATTAATTATGGATTTTCTTTTTGTGCTTTGATTTAAAGCTTTTTATAACTAGCTTTATTTATCAGCATTCTCTGTGTTGGAGACATGAAAAATGTACATTTAAAAAAAAATCTTAATAAATGATTATTGTACTTGTACTTGTGCCTGTCTCTTATTTATTTATTTATTTGCTCTGGTAAAATTTCTTTATGGGAATGAATATTCATATATTATTAGATATTAATATCTAATTATAATATATTAAATATAAAATCTCATATTAGAATGATCTCATATTAGAAATCATCATATTAGAATGATTTCTGAAGGATCATGTGACACTGAAGACTGGAGTAATGATGCTGAAAATTCAGCTTTGCCATCACAGGAATAAATTGCTTTATAAAATATTTTTTTAAACAGAAAACGGTTATTTTAAATTGTAATAATATTTCACAATATTACTGTTTTTACTGTATTTTTAATTAAATAAATGCAGCCTTGGTGAGCAGACGAAACTTCTTTTAAAAACAATAAAAATCTTACCGTGTCCAAACTTTTGACTGGTAGTGTGTATATGTGTGTATATATATATATATATATATATATATATATATATATATATTGAAAAAAATGTTGAAATGTTGAGACATTTTTTAAATTTTAATAAAATGAAAACTAAAAGACTTTCAAATAACATGAGCCAATATTTTATTCACAATAGAACATGGATAACATAAATGTTTAAACTGAGAAATTTTACAATTTTATGCACAAAATGAGCTCATTTCAAATTTGATGCCTGTTACAGGTCTCAAAATAGTTGGTGTAGCATCTCCTTTCCAAAACAGTGTGAAGATGTCTGGGCATCAAGGTTATGATTTTCTGGAGTTTTGGTGTTGAAATTTGGTCCCATTCTTGCCTGATATAGGTTTCCTCCTGCTGAAGAGTTTGTGGTCGTCTTTGACGTAGGTTAAAGATCTGGACAGCAGGCAGGCCAATTCAGCACCCAGACTCTTCTACGACGTCGTCTGGAGGGGAGCATATGTTGCTCTAAATCCTTTATATACTTTTTAGCATTCATAGTGCCTTCCAAAACATGCAAGCTGCCCATACCATATGCGCTTATGCACCCTCATACCATCAGAGATGCTGGCTTTTGAACTGAACACTGATAACACGCTGGAAGGTCTCCCTCCTCTTCAGCCCAGAGAACACGGCGTCCGTGATTTCCAACAAGAATGTCAAATTTGGACTCGTCTGACCATAGAACACTTTTCCACTTTGAAACAGTTATTTTAAATGAGCCTTGGCCCACAGGACACAACGGCGCTTCTGGTCCATGTTCACATATGGCTTCCTTTTTGCATAATAGAGCTTTAGTTGGCATCTGCAGATGGCACGGCGGATTCTTTACCGACAGTGGTTTCTGGAAGTATTCCTGGGCCCATTTAGTAATGTCATTGACACAATCATGCCGATGAGTGATGCAGTGTTGTCTGAGGGCCTGAAGACCGCGGGCATCAAATAAAGGTCTTCGGCCTTGTCCTTTACGCACAGAAATTTCTTCAGTTTCTCTGAATCTTTTGATGATGTTATGCACTGTAGATGATAAGATTTGCAAAGCCTTTGCAATTTGACATTGAGGAACATTGTTTTTAAAGTATTCCACAATATTTTTATGCACTCTTTCACAGCTCTGCCCATCTTTACTTCTGAGAGACTCTGCCTCTCTAAGACATCCCTTTTATAGCTAATCATGTTACAGACCTGATATCAGTTAACTTAATTAGTTGCTAGATGTTCTCCCAGCTGAATTTTTTCAAAATTTCTTGCCATTTTTCAGCCATTTGTTGCCCCCGTGCCAACTTTTTTGAGACCTGTAGCAGACATCAAATTTGAAATAAGCTCATTTAGTGGATAAAAGTATAAAGTTTCTCCCTTTAAACATTTGTTATGTTATCTATGTTCTATTGTGAATAAAATATATTGACTCATGTGATTTGAAAGTCTTTTAGTTTTCATTTCATTCAAATTTAAAAAAATGTCCTAACATTTCTGGAATTCGGGTTGTATATAAGTTTATATTAATTTTATACATGTTAAATGTAATATATTATAATTGTATTAATATCTAAATATATTTATATAATGAAATATATATATATATATATATATATATTATAGAAGACATGCTTTATTGGACCACCTGTTGCTAGTTTCTCTTCCTCCTGTCTAGCCTATAGACTGTCTTCCCTGCGTCGGACACCAACATGAATGCTTTTGTCCTGCTTTGAGCCCAGCGACTGCCTCCGAAATGTGTGTTTTTTTCTCTCACGAGGTTGGCTGGATGAGTTTGAAGTGGGACCGTGGCATCTTTCCCCTTTAGACTCCATTGACTTTGCTTTTGTTCCTGTTGCCAAGCTACCCTGTTCTTTTGGCAAGCACAAAGGTAGGAAACAGTGCTTGAAGGTAATGCTAAGCTGAAAAGAACTAGTTCCTTGTCAGATTAAAGACTGGATGTTCATTTTTCTACTTGTTTACAAGGTGATTTTATCCACCCTTGGAGGAATGTTCTCATCTTTATCCATATAACTCAAGTCCAAGTCTTGGTGGCTTATGCTAGTGATACACTTCTTTTGTTGTTGTTGTTTTGGGAGCTACACTTAAAGCAGTAAAGAAGCTCAAACATCTCATTTAAATTGTGTCTCATTGGTCTCTTTTGCTTTTTCCAGTTCCAGTGTCTCCTGCACTGTGACCTTTCTTAGTACTTACTATATACACCAACTCCCAGTAATGTAATGTTTTGTATTTGTGAATGACCTCTCAGTATCCGTCATTGTTGTCCCGTTTTGTCTATCTGTTGATTGGGTTTTGCTCTTCCATCTCGCTCTCTCTCGCTTTGCAAAGAGAACAAAGGATCCACATGCAACCTAGAGAAACCTGAGCCTTTGTTGTGCGCTGACAGTCCGTGTATAAATATCAGTTGTATGTCAGGGAGAACAATAGCTCTGTGCTGCTGGTGTTTTCCGATACATGAGGGACTGTGGCCTTTTATACGCCTAGAAGAACAGCACTCATGAAATTGTTGTTTGGTTTGCTTGGGATAAGGTTGACTATCTGGCTATATTTCTGTTCATGTGTGATATCCAACACAATCTCAAGGCAATTTGTAACTATTTTACATTTTGGTGAATTGGTGGCTAATTCGTATGAATTTTTACAATCTCATTTGTACGTTTTTGTAAGATCTGCTTTCACCCCAGTGGTGGATAGGTTTAGGGGTGGACCGTCATACATACATACTTTAAAAAAATCTATATTTTCATACGAATCACACTGTACTAATTAATACGAAATCACCACCTTTTAAAGTTGTTTTCCTGTGAGATTGGTTTGGTGATATCTCATTTTGTATAGGGAAGGTTAAAGATGCTAGTATCTCCAGACAGAGTTTAATAAACTCGTTAGAAAAACGACGGGACATTTCATTAAGTCCACTCAAGACTGCCATTCAATGAGCAATGTCTGAGAATATATTAGGACATTTCTGTAAATCTACTTAGTGATACTATTAAGGCACTTGAGATGGTGGTTCTTGCGATCACGTAGAGGTTTAATGGTCTGACTCATCATGGTCTGGTCTTACTGAAGTCCAGAGAAACATGTCTCAGATAGATCAAGGGCACTTTTGAGAAGGGATGCATAATATATTGGTTATCAACTTTTTTAATTGATCAGTAATTAATTGTAATTTATTGTTTTTGTTATTGCTTATTTACCATATTTTTATATTTAGATATTGATATCTTTTCTATCATCTAGTCCTCATTTAAAGGTGCAATATGTAAGAATTTTGCAGTAAAATATACAAAAACCACTAGGCCAGTGTTATATATTTTGTTCAGTTGAGTACTTACAATATCCCAAATGTTTCCAACTATTTGTAAATTGTGAGAAAATTGCAATTTTATCCAAGGCTCCGGGACGTGTGAGGAGTCGCCTGTCAATTGCGTCATACCCAGTTTTATTTTGTAGAAACCATGGAAACACCAAAGACGCTTTAATATTTACATGTTTTAACAGACAATGGAACAACTGTTTTGATATATTTATAGATAGAAAACTAATTGTTATATAGCTCAACAGTTTTAGTCTTATTGTTTAAATCTAATTTTCTTGATTTTTTGCGAGTACCATGCTTTACCATGCCTCAGAGAAAAACACTATTTTGTGAAGTAGTTAACATAGCATAATCAGATGCAGCTTTATTTTTAGTAACAGTAATACAGCACTTTCTCCATCATACAATACGTTTTAAAATTAATTGCATGCCATTTATCAGCACAAGCCATCCAAATCGATCTAGCAGTGTGCAACAGTGTCTCACAGCAGCCGCCGAGCGTTATAACATAATTTTCAACACTCAAATGTATCTAATATGATAAACAGAGCTGCGTTACCTCATACTCATGACCGGAAAAGGGGAAGCGGCGCCGGCGACTGTGACATAATAAAAGTTCCGCTGCTCGTCAGGCGTGTGTTGCGCAATCGCTCCAGCGGCCTCGTTCAGCTTCCACAACACTCGGTCCTGCTCTGCTTCATACTACAGTAACGTTATTAATCGCATCCATGAACATGATTTGTTCCCGAGTCCTATCCCAATTCTTTTCCACCGACCGTTGAGATGAAGACCACATGTCCCAAGATTCCGCGCTTCATCAAGGTATCTATCATGTTCCAAAGATGAACGAAGGTCTTACGGGTGTGGAATGACATGAGGGTGACTAATTAATGACAGAATTTTCATTTTTGGGTGAACTAACCCTTTAACGGTATCGTTTTCAAAAACTTGCACTTTGAAACCGTTTTAAAAAGTTTGCGTTTGGCATTGTTGTGTAAAAGAACACCCAAATAATAAAAAGTTTTCAGTTTTTAGTTGAAAACAATGTCATGTAAACGGTCTAAAATTGTATCATATTTTAACACTGACCATTTATTTTTGCTTCTCGATGTTGACCATAATTTTAATATTAATAGGCCTACTTATTTTATAAATAATTTTATATAATTGTTTTTTATAATTAAACTTACTTATTAAATGAATATAAATCTTTTAATTTTTCTTCATATAGCTACTTTGTCTTCTGAACACTAATTAACCAAACCAAGTCACTGTGTTTGATCAACCCAAGATTGTCTGTTTTTGAGATGGATGGCTGTCCGATCGCTTTGTTTTGCAATGAGAGTCGTAGCTGGACAGGCCTCGTAAAACCACCGTCCCGTGCTGTCTCGTAAATCAACACGATCCTTCGCTCTAGGTTCCGTTTATCTTTCTCATGCTGCCTCGCGTGCCCGTCTATCTCTCCATCTGTAGTTGTGATATTGTGGCGCTCCATCACTGTCTGCGGTGCTGCAGAGGGAGGATGTGTCTCATTCATCTGTCGCCCCTCCCCCGGCCAGCGGTCCAGATGAGACTGCGGTGTTTGGGCTTCATCATTCGGTTTCCTGCCGCCTCTTGGCTCTCATCAGCTGTAATCATATTTCACCTGCTCCCTTAAATCAGGAAGCCTCTGCTGTGCCTCGCTGTCGGGTTTTGTTGCAGTTCTTCAGCCTATTCGCAGTCATTTTTCTTAGAGGACGACAGACAAGAACAAAGAAATCCATCATTCTTTTACACATTTATCTTGCTTTTTCTAATAAGGTCAATTAAATGTAATGGGACATTAGGCCTAATGTTTAACTAGCTGTTGTATGTAGGCCAGCTGCATATCTGTGGTGTTTGAGTGACAGTAAAAATAAAATAAATTAAATATACAAAATTTAAATTATTTTGTATAGCCTGCCCTACACATTTATGTTCATTATAATTTTTTATTATCATTATTATTATTATGTCATTCATTGTCGATTTAAAACGTTTATTTTGTTCAAAGCAATAATAAATTAACTAATTGCTGACCAATATTGGCTTTTCAATGACAGATAGCCTACTAATAAATTGTACTTAACCTCTTTTTTTATATAACATTTACTGAAAATTACTAAAAATATATGAAACTAATTGTGCATTATCTAGAGAAGGCTGATGGTAGATTGTAGGTCATTTCTATGAATCAGTTACGCAGACACTATAATCAGACAATGCTGAAAATCTCAAAATAATGGCAAAATTTAAGCACATTCATCAGCATAGCAAGTTAAAAAAAAAAATTCTTGTTCGAGGAGCCATTTCACTCGTCACAATAGGGAAGAAAAGTCTATCACAACTTCCATTTCATGATGATTTTAAAGGGGAGCTATTATGCCCCTTTTCACAAGATGTAATATAAGTCACTGGTGTCCCCAGAATTTGTCTGTGAAGTTTCAGCTCAAAATACCTCACAGATAATTTATTATAGCTTGTCAAATTTGCCCCTCTTTTATGTGAGTCCCTTTAAATGAAAACGAGCTGCTGCTCCCGGCCCCCTTTCCAGAAGAGGGTGGAGCTTTAACAGCTCGCACTTCGGTTGCTCAACAACAACAAAGCTGGAGAATCTCACGCAGCCAAAATGACGATTGTAACAGTATTCAGCCTTACATTATTCAAACCGGAGTCGAACACTGATACTCTGAACCTTTTAGAATGCAACTGGATGTTTCTGAATGGTTAGTGGATACATTTATGCAGTTGCTGTGGAGTTGATTCAACTCATCGACTAGCATGTGCCGTCATGTTGATCTTTTGTACAAATCCAGCATTGAATTGACCATCTTTTGTGAAGCAGTCCGACGTAAAATGACACCACTGTAACAACACTCTACTACAACAACTCTTCCTCTTCTCTAAAGCAGCCCAACATGACCTCACCCCCTTTGTTGCGTGTTCTCGGGGGCAGGGTTTATGTAAATTTTGGGGTTTGTGATGTCACCAACCTGGGAAGAAGCTTGTTGTAGTCCCTACCAGCCATTTGTTGTAGTCCTTAAAAAGCGATTTCTATATTGAACTTTGAGCGTCATGACTTTGCAGATGTTGTTTATGCTCAAACAGCAACATTACACACTAACGAAAGAAAAAAAGAGTGAAATCACAATTAAAGACCCCTTTAAACCATTTAAATCACACATTTACCCTGTAAATGCTTTGCACAGCTTTGGAAAATCCCTTGATGACTTTGATTCTGTTGTGCTTCATATAACAAGATGTATTATTCTTTTTTCTATTTAAAGCTGACTGTGAATATCGCAACACCTTCATGCGAAGGGTCAGAGTGATTTGACCCATCTAGACTGGCTTTCCCAGCACAGAGCCAGAAACTAGGTGAACTGATGAGAGACAAGAAATCTCTCTCTCCTCTAACAGGAAAGGAAGGCACTAAACAACAATTTTCTCCGAGCCAGGGCCACAAAAAGACCCAACGGTAAGACATGCAGTGGATGGGGCAGTATTGTTCACGGACCCCCTCTCTCTATTATGGCTGTCAGTCGCTCTCTTTTAATGTGCCTGTTTTGAGGGAGATTAGAGCTGGGTGATGGGGGGCATTTGGCCGGCCGTCGTGGGTTCTTTGAGAAGCTTCTGTGTGGTGATTGTGTGCGCTGGGCTATTCCATTAGTGTCAGGATGACTGGGTCCTCGCTGGAACAGCCACACAGAGCTCGGCTCCTCTAGTCAGCAAGCAGGAAATTTCAATTGGACCATCGACCCCGTCACAAAGGATCAAACGGCAAGTCTGCTCTGCCGTTAATGCTGGGGAACAATGTAGTGACCCAGTCTGTGCTCAGTCTTGAGGCGAGAGTGGAGGACTTTATCTGCATACCTCCAGTCTATGATGGTATGCAGGGGTATAAAAGCCTTGAACGATTGTTATTCTAATTAGTTTGTGTATATTTCATTTATAATGTCCATTTTGCTTGTATATTAAAAATCTCTTTCTGCTATAATGCTGTAGTAGAGGGCAGTGTTTCAGAGTGATTTAAACCAGTAACTCATCTTTGTGAACTATTCATTAAAATAACCGATTCAATTCTATTTCCCTAAAATAATTTGGCTATTATGAGTCATTTGTTCATAAATCGGACTACACTGTTATTTCTTAGTTAAAATTAGTTGAATCAACTAAAAAAAAAACATGCTTTGTACTAATAATTCATTTTGAGAATCAGAAAGCATTAGTTGCGCTGTATGTTTTTGATTCACTAAAGAGCTGGCTCATATGAGTCATTTATTCGTGAATCGGACTACACCTAATGCCATATAGCTATAGTTTTGTATCACTAAAAAGAACCAGCTCAAGAGTCGGAATATATACGTTCTCTTCCTTCATTAGTCTGTCCCGTTCACAACCAGAGTCAAGCCTCTTACCAGTAACCATAGTGACAATGACCAAAGTAATATCAAAGATGGCGACGTCCCTAAAACTGAAAAGTCTTATCACTTTTTGACACGACAAAAGTCCAATTGAGCCACGAGTTCATCCGTCAAATCTTCATTAAACGACATAGGCTAAGCTCCGATGTTCGGACACATTTAACGTTAACCGTTGCACTCACGTTTCACGTCCTTTGCAGTGTCTCGCGCATGACACAGCATTTAAATCGCGCATAGTCATAGAACACAAAACTGACGGGAGCCGCCAGTGTTGCCAGACGTACGATAATTATCGTATTTTTACGATAATTTTGACCTCTGTACGATGTACGATCAATAATGAAAAAAATCCCATGATGTACGATAATTTCAGTATTTTGTGACACTTCAAATGATGGTCGTTATAAATCGGCTCATTGATCTAGCTGTGTGGATCCTCTACTACGTCATGATTGTAAGGAGAACGTGAACTTTGTTAGGAATGTCTTCGATCTCATTTCATGTTATCTCGGCCAATCATCGTGGAGAATCTCTCACGAGCTCAACGTTCCTGCCGCGGCGCTTAGGTCAGTTGTTTCCCACTAAGGTACGCGTAATTATTTATGTATTGTGGTAATTTGCAGTTCATGTCAAAAAGTTGTTGGTCTAATAGATAAATAGCTGTATTCTGTACGTTTGACTTGTCATGTCACCTTTATTTATACAGCTCTTTTCACAATGTAGATTGTGTCAAAGCTTTACAGAGATAGAGGGAACATAATTGTGGCTGTACAGCAGCTAAAATAGTGTGATTGTCCAGCTTAAGTTAGTTCAGTATTGATTCTTTCCATTGTAAAACTCAATAGTTATTAATTTAGTTCATTTACACAACTAGTTGTCCAGTGCGGTTCCGTTCATACAGCGCGGGTTTTCTGAGAATGCGGTTGTGAGTCCTGAAAATTTACGGGTGTGAGTTCGGTTTTAGAATGCGGTTGTCATTCCTGTAAATTACCGTACTGTGTGTGAACGTAACCGTATGGACTCAAATACAGGACTGATTCTGCTGTTGTGTGAACGTGGCCTGTATTTTACGACAATCCGTCTGTAATGATGTGTCCTACAGCCCTAAATGGTTGGGACATTGTGAACAAATTGTGACCAGTTGTTTTACTAGCTCATTATCAATGTCAAAAGTGGAGAAAAACATTTAAATACTTGAGAACAATTATGTGATACTGGTTTGACATTAAATGTTTTTATCTGGGACAAAATCAAATCTGAATTTGTCTTGTCCAGTTTGTGAAGAATCTGTTGTCAAACTAGCTTTTGAAAATGAAGAATATGAAATGTTTACCATTATCTATGATTTAAGTGCTTCCTGTTTGGCAAGGCTCCCTGGTTACAAGGCTGTTGATATTCAATAGCTGATGTCTGTGAGCCGGGAATCTTCTCGCTGACAGCTGCTTGGCAAATACCACTCCATAGTGAGAAATGGGAAGAAAGAGTGGCCAGAAAAGGTGGTGAGAAAAAGAGGTAGTTGTTGAAACTAGGATCAGTAAGCTAAGTCACTTGAGGTGTGAGAAAAATACCTAATGAATTTTTTGCAATTAAGTTTTACTATTGGACATTCCTTAAAATGAAACTTCTGTCATTTATTCACCCTGTGTCATTCCAAACCTGTGTGACTTGCTTGTTTTTCCTTGAAACACAAAAGGGGAATTTTTGCAAAATATCTATGCCACTCTTTTTAATATAATGAAGCATTCAAAAAGCATTAAAGCATTAAAAAAAAGCACAATAAACATGGTTCATATGACTCAAATGCTGTATTTCAAATCTTCTTAAGATATACGATATCTTTGTCTGAGGAACAGATCAAATGTAAGAGGTTATATTTTTTGATAATCTTCCTTACTGATAATCTTCCTCCAGTGAGTTGTCAATTACTACAACTGGATAACAGGAAGTTGAATGAATTTTTGTGAACAAATCATTCAAACTGATTTAGACTGATGAACTGATTCATCCAAACATCTAAGGGGTGTTTACACAACACCATTTTCTACTAAAAACCTTTTATGCTTTTTGGCCGTTCATTTACACAACGGTGTTTTGGAACTTTTGAAAACAGGTTTCAAAGTGCAAAAACTATACGATACGTTTTTGAAAACAATACTGTTATCGTCTCCATATAAACAACAAAAACGCATATTTGTGAAAACGGTGACGTTATGTGCATGCGTATTACGTTCTAAGACTATAGGCACGTAGTGTTTCTTTACAAAGTGGCATCGCCATCTACTGGCCTGGCAGCAAAATACAGCGTTTTTAGTCGTATTCACGGATCCCTGTGTGAACAGGAATTGTTTTGACAATGGTGTCGCCTGAACACGAAAAATTCGAAGAAAAAACTTTTCCATTTTTAGTACTTCATTGTCATGTAAACATACAACCCCCACCCCCACCCCCCGCCCAAAAAAACGTATTTGTTCATCAATCAGGCCGTGTCCAAAATTGCATACTCTCTGAGTAGGTTCAATACTTAGTTTGAATAATGGCTTCACTAAATGGCATTCATTAGAGCTTTTAGTCCAAAAGTGTACATATTTGGAGAAATATTGATATTTACACACTTACCATGTTTACTTTACACACATCTTTAGACTGAATCATCATGTCCAATCATTTTCCATCTTCATGTCCCATCATTTTATGCGATCTGATGAGTTGAAAAGAGCAAGACTTTGAATATGAAGAGTGCAAAGTCTGAAGATTTGATGACCAGTTCTGCAATGAAGAGAATGTTGTAATGAGGATCCATTAAAGAAGAGAAATACCTACGGATACAGACTTGACAAAGACCTCTTTTAAGAGACCCTCAAAGCTAGTAGAAGAATAATGGTGTGACTGTGAGGGGACCCTCTGCAGTTTACCATTGCCATTATCTGTCTTCCCCTTCCCTTCCGCAGTACATGCCTCTACAAGTCCTTTCAAATGCTAATTTATTTAGGGGAGAGGAATGAGAGGGGGTAATGTCCAAGCTCAAACTCTTGTTTAGATTTTTCTCCAACCGTTAATCCTTTCAGAGGCCTTTTTGGGACAGAGACAGCGACACCAGAAGGCCAGAGAGCTCTTTCCTAGGCTTTACAGGACATGATATGCATAGAAATGTAACCTTCAGAGACACGGGAGGAAGGAAAGGTGAGAAAGGTATAGATGATGACTCAAAGCACAAGCTCACGCCTCAGCTTAGCTCTGCCTGGCTGCCCCCATAGACTCTGAAGAGTACAGCTTGTCTTGTGACAGGTGCTAGTCCCCACGGGAGCCGGGCCAAGACGGGCTGCACGGTCTGTAATGCGGCGTGGAAAGTGCTTGTTAATGGTAAAGGATTTCTTAAACTCAACCATGAATTCTTCAGAAGATTATTCATGCACCATAAGCAGTGTTAAATGTTAATTATGTTGAACTTTAAAGGATATCGAGTGTTTTGACACAAGGCCAGAGGGTTCATGTCCACAGCATACTGCGGCTTTGGAGATTCCAGCAGCTCTGAGGCAGCAGCTTAGCTCCGGGACGGCCGCTGTTTTGTACAGTGCTGTCTGAAAATAGCACTTCATGTTTTTAATACCTTCCACTTGACTGGACCTCTTCTGCCTGGCTCTAGCTAAAGAAAGGCTTTTAGAGCATTTTAAGTGCATCTGAATCCATACATTTATTGACTCTTTGCAAAAAGCATGTTCTGTTTTGACATTGTTTATAGAGTTTCAGATGTGCTACCAAAGACTTGCTGACTGTAGTTTGTTTATATGCGGGTGGTGAGTCCAGTTGTTGCTTATATTCCTTTATTATTTATTATGTTGCCTCAGGGCAACAAACCCATTTTCTTCACTTTGTAAGCATTTGATTGCATTAAAAAGAATCATCTTGTTAGTGATTATACTTTATTTTGAAGTATTCATATATATATATATATGTGTGTGTGTGTGTGTGTGTGTATATATATATATTTATATGCTATATTATAGTATATTGCCAAAAGTTTTGGGACATAGCTCCAAATCATTGAATTCAGGTGTTTCAATCACTTCCATGGCCACAGGTGTATAAAATCAAGCACCTAGGCATGCAGACTGCTTCTACAAACATTTGTGAAAGAATGGGTCACACTCAGGAGCTCAGTGAATTGAAGCGTGGTACCATGATAGGTTGCCACCTGTGCAATAAGTCCATTCGTGAAATTTCCTCACTAATAAATATTGTGGAAGTGGAAGCGATTGGAAAGAACAACTCAACCACAAAGTGGTAGGCCACGTAAAATCACAGAGCGTGGTCAGTGCATGCTGAGGCACACAGTGCGCAGAAGAGCGCCAACTCTCTGCAGAGTCAATGGCTACAGACCTCCAAATTTCGTGTGACCTTCAGATTAGCTCAAGAACAGTGCATAGAGAGCTTCATGAAATGGGTTTCCATGGCCGAGCAGCTGCATCCAAGCCTTACATCACCAAGTGCAATGCAAAGCGTCGGATGCAGTGGTGTAAAGCACGCCACCACTGGACTCTAGAGCAGTGGAGACGTGTTCTCTGGAGTGACAAATCAAGATTCTCTGTCTGGCAATCCAATGGACGAGTCTGGGTTTGGTGGTTGCCAGGAGAACGGTACTTGCCTGACTGCATTGTGCCAAGTGTAAAGTTTGGTGGAGGCTTTAGCATACCAAGACATTTTGGACAATTTCATGCTCCCAACTTTGTGGGAACAGTTAGGGGATGGCCCCTTCCTGTTCCAACATGACTGCACACCAGTGCACAAAGCAAGGTCCATAAAGACATGGATGAGCGAGTTTGGTGTGGAGGAACTTGACTGGCCTGCACAGAGTCCTGACCTCAACCCGATAGAACACCTTTGGGATGAACTAGAGCGGAGACTGCGAGCCAGGCCTTCTCGCCAACATCACTGCCTGACCTCACAAATGTGCTTCTAGAAGAATTGTCAAAAATTCCCATAAACACACTCCTAAACCTCGTGGAAAGCCTTCCCAGAAGAGTTGAAGATGTTATAGCTGGAAAGGGTGGGCCAACTCCACATTAAACCCTACGGATTAAGAATGGAATGTCATTAAAGTTCATGTGCATGTAAAGGCAAACATCCCAAAACTTTTGGCAATATAGTATATATACAGTAGTCAACATTTGAAGTGGATCAAAACCTTTTATCAAAGTTGTCCTAAAACCTTCTTCTTAGAACAACTTTGATGAACTTTTTTGATCAAATGTTTACTATTCTATCTATCTATCTAAACATTTTCTCCAACCAATACGCCTATATAGGTCGTTTGTCACTTCCCTGAAATACGACACATAGGAGCGTTTACTAAAGTTGCGCCCAAATCGACAACAGGACACTTTCATTTTAATTCATGAAATATGACACATATGAGAGTTTGCTAAAGTTGCGCCCCTATCGACAACAGGACACTTTCATTTTAATGCATTGATCCCTTTTATCTGCGTCATATTTTGGGTTTTGCGTAGCTCAATTGGCAGAGCATTGCAATCGTGATCATGCGATCGTGGGTTCGATCACAGGGAACGCATGTGCTCATAAAGTGTATATGCACAATAAATCACTGGTAGGTGTAGGTGTAGGTTTAGGGGTGGGGTGGGTGTAGTCGTTAATAAAAAAAAAATTAGTTTTGCTAAATGGAAATAGGACAAATGGTGTAATAAGTCCACACATTGCATTTAAATGAATACGCATTTTGATTGGTAACGACAGTCATACGTCATTTCATGACGACAGACGTAACATGACACGTTTTTTTTGGAAGACAGTATCTATCTATCTATCTATCTACAGTATCTATCTATTTTTTTCTATTTGTTGTAATGTTTGATTTTAGTATTGAGGTCTACTTTATGCATGACAATTCCATTCATTTTTTCTTTACTTAGTGATATATTGCATGTGCTATAAAAGCAATCCACTGGATGCATTAGCCTATGTGGTTTTCAATTCAGCTAATGGAGGACCCCCAGCACTGCACATTTTGAATGTTTGGCTTGGAGAACCACTGAGATAATGAGATTAAAACTCAGATAATGTCCATCTGAGACCACAGAAATGTTTTCCCGGAGAGACCTTACCTCGCTGTTACGCAATCTCCTGATCACAATCTCGCGCAGCATGTTACTCTGATTGTGAACGAGACGCCTAACAAATTGCGGCCATTGGCTGTTTTGTTAATTAGGTCCAAATTGACAAAATTGGAGGAGATCACATTTAAAAATCAAGCATGCCAGCTGCATCTGGCTTGTCGACCTCATCAAAGTGAGATAAGAGACGCCCACTTTCCCTACAATGAAACGGAGAGATTTATCGTGCCAGAGAGGCTTGTGGCTTCAGGGATCTGGGTAATTAAGCTAGCTAATAGTGTGTGACTAATTAGGATGATAGTTCATTCTTGCGAGCTCTTTTCACAAGGCAAACAATGGCACAGTGTCTCCGACGAGGTTCGTCTTTTCATGTCAGCTCTGCTTTTGTCTTTGCACTGGATTTGTTGGCGTTTCTTCACTGGCTTCTAGTACAGAACATCCTTGCTCTTGCAAAAGCATTCAGCCCATGATGTGGTCCACTGGGTTTTGAGAGCCCGTTGGCAGGGCAGACACTACTATTCAAATTTTCGATGTGGTTTATGTATTACACTTTGTTCTGAATGCTTTACACTTATTTGTCATGTCCCTGCCAACTGATTGACAAATTTGAATGTACCTTCATACAAGCATGGCTGCAGTCTTGCCTCTCTCGTTCCCCATTATCCGGTGAAGAGAAGAGGTGACGGGGAGGTAATTGAAGCGGGAAGAGTTATTCTGCTAACTGCTGAAGTGTGACGGAGGACTTTCAGAGTCTGCCACAAGAGGCCATTATGTCACGTCATGTTTCTGTGCCGCTGGCTATCATGCTGACGGCTTCAAAAATGAAAGAAAAGGAAGGGAAAAAAGACTTCAATCTCACCGACCTTCATATATAATGAGTCAAATAAATGATTTAGCTCAGTGGGAAGCCTTGGACTTTTGGGAGTTAATTAGCCTTCTGCAACTGACCACAGGCTTTGTGTGACAAGATCTTCCTTTCTTTCTTTCTTTCTAATGATTTACTTATTTTATTTATCCATTGAGTTTATTTACTTATTTTATTTATATTTATCCACTTAATTTATTTACTTATTTTATTTATATTTATCTGTTTTGTTTACTGTTTACTTTCTAATTATTTACTTATTTTATTTATATTTATCAGCTTAATTTATTTACTTATTTTATTTATATTTATGTTTTATTTACTGTTTACTTTCTAATTATTTACTTATTTATATTTATCCATTGAGTTTATTTACTTATTTTATTTATCCACTTATTTTTTACTGTTTATTTATTTTCTTTATGCATTTAATTTGTTTACTGTTTATTTGCTTATTCTTATTTATTTTAATTAATTAAGAAAAAATATAAATAAATTATTCATTTATTCACTTTACATTTTTTGCTGTTTTATAATATATTCTTATTGATAATTATTTATTTCTTTATTTATGTATTTATATTATTGTTAATAATAATACTATTTTATTTTAATTTATTTATTTACTTAAATGAAGAAAAATATAAATTATTCATTTATTCACTTTATTTATATTTGCTATTTTATAATATATTCTTATTGATAATTATTTATTACTTTATTTACGTATTTACATTATTATTATTATTTTATTTAGTCAGTCAATCAGTCATATGGATATGCTTGAAACTAGGCCTACATTAATATGCTTTTGAATGCTTAATGCAAGGCCTTATGGGTAACTCTCCCAGTCTCAGTAAGAACAGTTTTTTAAAGTAGTCAGTTTGTTTTATGTAAACATGGCTGCATTTTTGGAATGAATTCTTTTGAGTAAGTTTCCAAATTCATTAAAAGTGTTAAGTTATGTTTAATTATTGTTAATATTGCATATATAATATTAAGGCTATCACTTTAGTTTTGTAATTAATGGACTATATTGCTGACACATGCTCAGTGCTGCTTTTGTTTAATTTATTTATTTTTAATTCCAATTATAAAGTTAAGAAACCACCAGAAATATCTGGCATTATTGTACCTTGATTATGCTATTTTAGAATGTTTTATGCATTGTAGACATGCACTAGTCATTATTTCTGTAGCTAATGATCAGTCAGGGATCAGATATCGTCTGAAAATCCAGGCATCAGAGGAAAAGGGAAACTGAGATGTCTGTTCAGTGAGATTCAACACTGGAATGTCCTTTACTGTAGTTGAGTCATGCAGAAGCAAATCACAGACAAAAGAACAAGTGTGATGCATCCTATTATTAGCCGCGTGCCACGGGCGTCTGCTAGTGTTTAATGATCGTAGCAGATGCTTATCACCAGGAATGTTTCTGCGAGTGCAGGAATCAGTCACATAAAACAGACTCTCCTCTCGTTTGCCAATACGCGACCGATCTGTTTGTGCCTGAAGCCTTTGAAAACCAATAAACGGGTCAATGGTGGATGAGATGGCCTTCCAGCCGTTCACATGATACACCTAATTACCCATGTTACATCATGCAGAAGCAGTCAGCCGGATAGCTAACATGAGGGTTGACCAGTATGTACAGTACTGCATCAGTGCAACAACAACTTAACATATATAGACATAAACACAAATGTATATTTGAATTTGGTTGTCTTCCAAACTACTGTTGTTTTGGTATTGCTGTGCTTACTAGTGTCATGTTTATGCCTTGTTCTGTTCTGTTTAGTTTCATTATTTTGTTCTGTTTGTCCAGACTGCCTGAAAAAATCTGTTTTTTTTGTATATCCAGATTTTTTCCAAAGTCTTTTTTTCAAATCACATTTGGAGGTGGTTTGAAATGTGATTTCAATCAGATTTTTACAGATGCGTCTCAGTCTGGATACTCTGGCTGCTCAAATTGGATTTCAAATTGCATCACTCTTAACGTGACACACAACGACAACTATACCAGATCTGCACCGCGATCGACAGGGTGCTTATTGAGAGTGTGAATATTTCCTGCATCCATTTTGAAAGCCTCGTCACACACGTGTGTACGCCGACATCATTACCAAAGCAACCCATGCAGGGGTGCGTTTCCCAAAACAAATTGTGGTCGCAAGTTTCGTTGTTCTTAATAGAGTTCAATGGGACTTACAACCATAGTTGAGTAACGATGCTTTCGGGAAATGCACCCCAGGTTGGTTATGTCTGGACACACAAATCTAAAGCCCAGAACACACCAAGCCAACGCCGATGAACTAGTGGCGACGAAAGCAGACTGCGGGTTGGCTTACGTCAGCAGCGTCTGGGTCCAAAGTTGCCCTGACACACCAAAGCAACGCTTCACACCCGACGGCCAAGTAGCACGTCAGTTCTGTGCCTGCGTAAGAAGAAATCTTTCCGTACCAGCAGGTGGCAGTAGCTGAACAGCCAATCAGAATGATCAGATGGCCCGACTGACCGACGAGCTCCGACGCCGATTCATCATGTCGAATCGGCCAAAAAAAAAAGCAGACGAGGACCAACTTCAGCCGACGGTGCGGAACACACTGAGAAAACTTAGTCGGCCGATGAACAAAAACTGCCTGACGGCTGACCGTCGGCTTGGTGTGTTCTGGGCTTTATTTGATCACTTGCAAATAATAGTGTGGACAGTCTACCTGAAAAGATCTGATTTGAGAAAAAAAATCTGATTTGCCTGCAGTCTGAACATAGCCTTTGTTTTTATTGTCACCATTTGCCTGAGTTCTAGTACTTTCATTAGTTGCCATGGTTCCCGATAAGTGTCTCACCTGTTCCCAGTTCTGTTAATGATCTCCCCATGTGTATTTAAGCCTTAGTTTGTCTTGGGTTGCTCTTTCTGTTTGTATTCTTTAAATATGGTGATGGATGGATGATCACTTTAACCACCCCCCACCACCTTTTATTATGATTTATTATTATTCCTCTGCTTTTAATTATTTATAAAAGGTTTATCAGTATTTTACATTTTAGTATTATATTTTACTTGTATTGTCACTTGACCACATAATAATGAAAATAATAAAATACTCAGAAGGAAGATGCTGACTTAATAAATGCAGTCTTAGCCATTCATTGAACAGGAAAATAAAATTAGGAGATGTGCACATACACCCAGACATCAAACAGTACAGGCAAGTCTCTTCACTAAATAAGACAGCTGAATAAAATGGTGCAACTATAAAGCAAAGACCTCTTTGAAGCAGTGCATGTACCGTGGCAGTCAATTTCAGACCTCTCTGAGTATCTTTGTCTGTCTTGAAAAAAAGTTTACCTCAAAATGAAAACTGTCATGCATTTACTCACCCTCATCTTTCCAAACCTGTTTGACTTTCCTTTTTCTGCTTTTGAAATAGTCATACTGGTTTGGAATGACATAAGGGTCAGTAAATTATGGCAATTTTCATTCATTCATTTTATTCTTTTTAGTATATTCGTTCATTTGTATTCTTTTCTTTATTTTTGTTTATTTATTATTTATTTTCACTTCTTATTTTAATTATTTATTCTTTTATTCTAATTAATGTGTCTAGAGTCTGTTACCAGGTCTGATTCTGCTCTTGGTTTCACCTTATTGTCATTAAGTGACAGCAAGGTGACTCGTCACCAGCAGACTGGATGCTGTGAGGTCAGCCTGAACCCCAGCCGTCTGCTACATGAAGCTACGTAACACAAGCTGTTTCAGGGTCGGTTTCACCTCCTGCATTAAAATGATGCAAATCAGTCTGGGCAGGGTAAAGAACCTGATCCTGGATCGGTACCCCTGCAATGAGATTAATCTGCGATACGGATCCAGGCCCTCGAGGGAGGCCGTCCTGATAGCTGCATCAAGTTGGCTCAGAGCTCTGCAGATGAGTCATAATGCAGCAAACATCAGCATGGATCTCTGATTCTGTGACTTGACTCAGTCGAGGCAAAAATCACTCAAATCTCCTTAGGTCCATTTAAATTACATTAGGGATTGCTGACTCGGTGGGATTTGTTTTCAGATCTGTCCCACTGCTTTGGTCGGGTAGCCATAATTTACAAATTAGACCATGATTGGTAATGGCCTAATGTGATCTCACTCAACGGGGCTTCCCAGGTGACCACCGTTTCAGTTGCTTCGGAGGTTCAAAGTTGAAGTTACACATGCATACATTACTAGTCAAAAGTTTGGAATAATGTTTGGAAAAACTATACTCACTAAGCCTGCATTTATTTGATCAAAAATACAGTAATATTGTGAAATATTAGTACAATTTAAAGGTGACCTTTTTTTACAAGATGTAATATAAGTCTCAGGTGTTCCCAGAATGTGTCTGTGAAGTTTCAGCTCAAAATGGATTTTTTATTATACCATGATTTAACTGCCTGTTATTGGGTGGGAGAAAAAATCCACTGATTTGGTGTGTGTATCTTTAAATTCAAATAAACTCGTGCTCCACGCCCCCAAGCTCGCAATTCCAATACACTGAAGCATAAACAATACAGGAGAAGCTCACACAGCAAATAACTCTCAGAATGGATCATTACAAACTGTTTGTGATAGGACATATCAGATCACGTAGGTATGGCATGTATTTTGTGGATATTTGCTAACATTTGTTGTCCTTTTTCACGTTTTCTGGGTTGGTAGATGCACCGGGGACCTGATTATAGCACTTAAACACAAAAAAGTCTGTTTTAACTGTTTTCTGTTTTAGTATTTTAAAATGTAATTTTTTATTCCTGTGGTTGAATTTTTCAGTAGACATGCCTCCAGTCTTCAGTGTCACATGATCCTTCAGAAATCATTCTAATATGTTGATTACAGGAATAAATGACTTTTTTAATTTTTTTTTTACACATATTAAAATG
This sequence comes from Hypophthalmichthys nobilis, assembly GCA_037950665.1. NCBI lineage: Eukaryota > Metazoa > Chordata > Actinopteri > Cypriniformes > Xenocyprididae > Hypophthalmichthys > Hypophthalmichthys nobilis. The sequence continues at coordinate 17,515,427 of CM075486.1, forward strand.
GAAAAACAGTTATTTTAAATTGTAATATTTCACAATATCGGACTGTATTTGATCAAATAAATGCATGCTTTGGTGAGCATAAGAGAATTCTTTCAAAAACATTAAAAATATCTTGAATAGTAGTTTACATCTTTCCATTGACAAGATCTCTTGAGCATATTTTCTGTTTGTCCCAGTATCGATTTTTAATCCAATTCTGAGGCGGGAATAGTTGTAAAAGCGAGCGTGAAAGCGTTATTGTTTTTGTGTGTAAATTGAATTATTAAAAATGCATGAACGAGAGCAGATATCAGGAAATCTGCCTGTCGATCCTGCGGGATTCACTCTTGGAGGGCCGCCCCGTCAGGCAAATGCTCATTTCCTGCATGTCTCCCTGATGACATTATTTCAATCTCACACCAGAGAGGTAAGAGAGGTGTGAAGGCCACAGCGTCCCCTCAAGCCAGACACTTCACAATTATACCTCCTGCACATGTGACAGGCTCACTCAAAATACCCCCAGCTCTTCAGCTCAGCACTGTTATGATGCTGCATCTCTCTGTGATTCAGCCACTCTTCTATCCTTGTGGATTGTGTTGTAGTTATAGGACAATTCAACGGATTGATTTCAATGTGCTTGCAAGAAATCAGTGGTTCGGAGCATGTATCAAACTGCCAAAGTCATGTGAACTATTGAAATTTCGAAACACTTATGTTTCATACAACTTTGTTCTCTCCTTTTTTTTTCTTTGTGTCACTGCACTAGGCCCATCTGCCCCTCGCGATGTTGTCTTTTCACGTTGAGCCTACGTGTGCTTCGCGAGTCACCAAAATAGCTTTCCTTCATATGGCGTGAGGGTTTCAAACCCTCTGCTCATGTCCATGCTCATCTGCAGGCAACCTGGCTTACATAACTCTCCCTCCGTTCCCAAGACAATGGGAAAGACTGCGCAAACAATGGGAGTAAACAAACGCGTGTCCTACTTTGAAAGAGCAGAACGGCAGTGTGAACACAGCTCCCTCTTGTCCCCTCATCTCTCTGGCCCTGCATCCTAATTTGCATATCCATCCTAAATAATGTGCAAGACTACAATCACTGCATCCCAGCTGAGGGGATGTTGAATGTCGTGTGCCAGGCAGGATGGTACATTTAGTTCCAGTGGGTTCTCGAAATTTGCATCCATGGATGATAGCCAGAGGAGAAGAGAAAAGTTTATGAAACTTTTCAGTTTAACTCATCCTATTCCTTCGCAAAATGGCAAGGAATGTGACAGATGTTTTTTAATCTACACTCACCAGCCACTTTATTAGATACACTTTGCTAGTACCAGGTTGGACCCTTTTTGCCTTCAGAACTTAATTCTTCATGGCATTGATTCAACAAGGTGCTGGAAACATTCCTCAGAGATTTTGGTCCATATTGACAGAAGATGGTTACACTGTGGTCATAAAGGGATGGACATGGTCAGCAGCAATACTCAGGTAGGGTGTGGAGTTTAAACGATGCTTAATTGACCCTTCGCCGGGAGTTTGATTGACAAGCGATCTAACCAATCATAACGCCGAATCCGCTATTTTGTCCGACATAGCAGTCAGGAGTTAGAAGATTAACTTGAACTTGAAAAATGGTATGTACTGACGTCTTTCCGCGTTTGAAACAACATTCCTTCTCATGTTCATTCATGTTTATTTGATGCTATAAATGAACTAGTAGGAAGAGATGATCGGTTCACGAGCCACTTGAGCTGAGGCTCTACAGCGATCTGTCTTAATCCATGCTTTCATGTTGTTTACGCTAAATTCTGACGCTTCCATCTGAATGTTGCAGCAGAAATGGACACTCATCAGACAAGGCGATGACTTCCAATCTTCTACTGTCCAAGTTTAGCGAGCACAGTGCGAATTATAGCCTCAGTTTCCTGTTCTTAGATGACAGGAGTGTCACCCTGTGTGTTCTTCTGCTGCTGTAGCCCATCTGCTTCAAGATTCAACGTGTTGAGATGCTCTTCTTTAGACCTCAGTTGTAACGAGCGGTTATTTGAGTTACTGTTGCCTTTCTATCAGCTCGAAACAGTCTGGTCATTCTCCACTGACCTCTGGCATCAACAAGACATTTTTACCCACAGAACTGCCGCTTCAGAACTCCAACTTCCTCATTAGTCCAAGTTTGGTATCGTTTTAAAGCGCAGCATTCCAACTTTGTGAATATTCATAGTGAATTTTTGATGGCGTGCATCTGAACCAATGAAATGTGATTTTCAAACTCATGCTGATGTAAACAAGTCGATCTTCGCACTGACTGACAGATCCGAAGCGCGCGTACAAACGCCACAGCGCGCGATGCCGATATACACATGTAAACAGAATTACAGTAGGCTACTTCAAAATATTGAAGCAAAATATTAAAAAAATATATATTTTCCTATAGATATTTGGTTTCGATGAGGTGTGTGCCAAATTAGCTGTTATTCACAGGGATTTTAAGGTATGATTGCTATGTGATTTTGTTTTGTAACCTTCAGAAAACTTTAACTCGATTTTTCGCAAAATTTACTTTGTTGACTCTATCTTCAAACAGGTGTAGCTCGGTCATTTCATGTCAGATTCCAACAAATCATACATCATTTTTAAGGTTTTTTAATAGAGATTTAAAATACATTTGCTCATTGCAAATAGTTTTGCCAATACGGGTCATATTTTTGACTGTGTATATTATATTATATTATGACCCAGGTCTTTCTCTTAAGTGGTATATGCAATACATGTCCATTTCTCTTAAGTGGTATATGCAGTACATGCAATATATATTAGCTTCCCAGATAGCAACTTTGTGTTGGCCCAGATCTGGCCCACATCTGGCACATGCGGAATGATGATCTGGGCCACATGTGGCAGGAATGATGGCACTTGGGCGGACCGCTCCTGTTTGCCAGATCTGGGCCACAAGCAGGCCATAGAAATGCCACATGTCAGCCAAGAGCAAAGAAATAAACCAGAACTGGACCTTATTTGATCCACAAAATATTTATATATTATTTATAGAGTCATCTCAGCATTAACAAGCCTGTTATCAAGCAGAATCACTGAAGGAAAGAAGAAAAAAAGAGATGAGCAGAAACACCGACACAAAGTTGCTATCTGGGTTGGGCCTGTAGTGCTTTAGGCTGTTGCAATTTTCTGTTGCAGAGGGTTCATCCATGCTTTCCCTGTCAGCAGACAGATGACATCAGGGGCCAGTAATGTTTGGAGAACCTGGGCCGGAGGGCCCTGTATTTACAGACACTGATGTCTCAGACTATGGAATGTTGTGTAAACACTGGAAAAGAAACCAAGGGATCCCTTAAACCTGAGGGTTAAGACTGTCCTCAGACCGCCAACACTTCATCTCTGAGCTTGTCTGAGCTTGAAAATATGCAAGGCAATGAATAAATGTTTGAGTTTTAGAAATCCAAGAACTTCTAACTTCCATAAGTACAAAATCCTTGCCATATGGATTATAGATTTTTGCTGCGTCTTTGCCAAATCCCTTCAAATGTCCATAAAAAAATAGAAAGCCCACAAACCCAATATATATATATATATATGCTTTCTGCAGCAGGAATTGTGTGGAGTTCTAATGATGGACAACAGAGAATAAAAATGGTCTTTAAACAGTAGCAAACTTGACTATTTTACCATTACACAATTGTTTGGGGGTCTAAACAAGAGATATAAATGAACACCCCCAATTTTCCCCAAAGCCAAAGATTCAAAGTGACAGCATCCAGAGCAACAGTACTGACAGTGTTTACCCGTAGCTCAATTTTTCGTAAAAGCGCAAGCACATGTTTTATGTTGTTTGGTTTTCTCATTTGACTCTAAAGTCCGCGTTTGTTGACAGAACATTGACCCGCAGAGTATCCTGTTTTCTGCATTTTTCACAGTCAGCCTTGACCTGAAACCAGCGAATATTTTGAGTCTTTTCTCCACCCCACTCAGCTTGTAAAACTGACAGCAAAAAAATCTCACATAAAAATGCTTTTAAGTTTGAAATTGTCTTGAATCAATGTGCTTACAGCATGCATGTGCCAACTAATTGTTGAAAACCTTTGAATAAAGTGGATTTTTTATCATAAGAAGTAATTCAACAGGCCTGTCTCATCATAAACAATGACTTGAGAGACACAAACACTTCTAAACATCCTTCAGAAAGTCGGCTCAAAGCTTAATCCGTGACCTCTTCTTCCCCCAGGGGTGTCTGTGCAATTCTTTGAGTCTATGTGTATGTGAAAGCCACATACCACAACGCTGCATGCTGTCTTCAGGCCCTTAAAAAGCAGGGCAGCGCAGGCTACTGTTGATCACATCACTGGGGAAATTAGCGGCTGATGTCGTCCGCTTATTCTGTCACAGAAGTATTGGAGCTAATGGAACATATTGATCTCGCATGTCCGCTTTAATTAAATGTGAATGGGTGATGAGCTAGCGGTGTCCATGGCAGCTCGGATCACAGAGAGGGTGAATTCAATGAAGAGTCTATGAATGCTGCTTTGTGCCTGTTTTATCTCTGAGCACTCATAACGTATGCGTAAATGAGCTGGGCCGCTGCCAGTGCTTCTAGAATATGTGTGGGTGGCTATAATTATAATTGATATTATATAATTAAAGTTGTCTTGTGAAAGGGAAAGTCTTGCAACATGCTGTGACTATCTTGTTCCCCCTCGTTTTATAATGTCCAAGAGTGAAAAAATACTTGCAATAACTTGACAATACATTTTGTGTTACTATTGAGTTGGAATGGGCTATGCATTTAAATAGTCACAATATATTGCATTCTTTTTGCTGGCGTTATAAAATAAATTTGTAATCTTAATTGGAAAATAAGGTTGAAAGGCTGTAATTTTACTGTTATATAGTGTGTGTTTGTGTATATATAAAACAGTAAAAAGAAATTGATACTTTTTTCAGCAAGGATGTATTAAATCAATCAAAAGTTACAGTAAAGACATTTATAATGTTATAAAAAGATTTGTATTTCAAATAAATGCTGTTCTTTTTAACTTTCTATTCAAAGAATTCAGAAAAAAAAATGCATTAGTTTCCACAAAAATGTTAAGTAGCAATTTATAATGAGTACCAAATCAGCATATTAGAATAATTTCTGAATTATATATTTTATATATTTCATTTAAATATAATTTAATTTTTTATATACAAATATTTTAGTAATTTGTAGCAATATTGCCCAGCACTTTTACGGTAGAAACAGAGTGTTAAGTGAAAACCTAAAAAAAAAAAAAACACCTCAGCTGTGAAAACATGATAAAGGAAGTGTGATCTTAGCAGATCACTTTGAAGGTGCTATGTGTAAGAATTTTCTTGTATTAACTGCTTTTTTTTTATTGCCAATGTGTGAACACCTTGTAATGAAACTTAAAAAATGAGACCTTCCCCAAATTCCTGGGTTGCCTATAAAAGCCTGTAGACTGATTTTTATGTAAAGGACTTGGGATGTTTTTGCCAGGAAAATCAATGTAATGTTTACGCACGCTACAAAGAGCCACTATTCTGTTCTATGACACATGAAATGAATGCTTTTACAACAATGTTCAGGATAATACTGAAAGAGTAACGTTGTCTAGTAACGTTCCCAGTATGTTCAGAGATGGTCACGATGTGGAGTTCTTTTAAGGGTTGGGGGACGTTATTTAGTGGACCTTCAGGGAACATTCAGGACGTTCTGGGAATGTTTAGGGGACTATTACTATAGGACGTTCTGTTAACTTTCCAAATGTCCTCTTTGTAATGTTCTCGTGCGACCATAAAATAACCAAAATAGAACGTCCCCCTAAACTCATATCGGGAACGTTATTAAATGACCAACAGAGGACCTTGTGGGGGAACGTTCAGTTAATGTCCCAAATATCCTCTTTGTAACGTTCTTATGTGACCATAAAATAGCCAAAATGGAATGTTCCCCTAAAGTCATATAAGGAACCTTGAACTGCAGCACTTTCATTACCAAAAGAGGACGTTTTAGGAACGTCCTGAATGTTCTGTAAAGGTTCTGAATTTTCTTCACCTTTAGAGAACTTTTAGAGAACGTCGCCTTCTACGTGGGTGTTTTATAGAAAATAATAAAGTTTGAAGTCACCGTTATGGAGGTGAGCGTTTGCTTTAGATGAGCTCTTGATTCTTGATAATTTTTTTTAGATTTTCTCTGGCTGCTTTAACTGTGTTTTCAAAACATGCTTGTTACGGCAAAAATTACAAGAGTAATTCTGATCAGATGAATTTGGATATTTAGTTTTTTTTTTTTTTTAATTCATTATATATATTGAGTAGTGTCTTTTAGACTCACACAGACATCATGAATCAGCGTATGAACCTCAACAATGGTGACAATAAACAAAAATCTTTTTTGTGACTTTAGTAGCTTGTTTTGTGGTGCTCAGAACTGATCTGTTTATCTGAAAATTTTGTCACCATTGTTGAGGTTCATACGCAGAATCTTGATGTCTGTGTGAGCCTACATGATCCTGTCTGAATAATTTCTGCAAAATGATAAAATCTTTCAAAATATCAAAGCAGGAAAAGATTTTATGCATTATCACAGGGCTACAATAACATGAAAGGAATGCAATATTCAGAGATCAGTGAATAAGGCCACTGCATGATGACGTCATCAACAAAATCCGTTTTATCAGATTTTTTTTTCCACAGCTTTTTTTGTAATTAATGTGCTTTAGAAACACAAAGTTACAACAATTGGAGAAAAATTAAAGTTAAATAGTCAAGGGTCAGGAGTCCAACTAAAACAAGCGCTTACCTCCATAACGGTGACATTTATAAATTTTAATAAAACATCAACACCTCATTAAGAAGTTTTGAATGAAAGAAATAAAGTCAGAGTGGTTTGTAATAAGTGAAGATGCTGAGATCTAGAGAGATCTGTTAGTGTTTAATGTTCTGTTTCTGTTACCTGAGTTTTGTGAGGTTACCATTGTGCAGAAGAGTAGAGCCTGTGCTTCAGTCAGTGATGATCCAGAAACACTGATATTCTGCTGCATGTTGCTTTATTTAAAGACAGTAACTGTGTAGTTACATTAGCTCATGCATGTGCTGTTGTCAGCTAATGACTCACTGCAAGAGATTTGCGTTTTAAAGAAAAGGTTTCATAATAACAAGAAATACCTGTAAAGAGCTTTTTTTTTGTAAGACATTTAAGAAAAATTAGTTTTTGTTTGAACAGCCACTTTTATTAATCAATTTAGCTCTAATTTTCAATTCAATTTTTTGATAAGGGCAGCAGGGACGTTCTGAGAACATTTCCAAATAAAATATGGTTCCCTAAACGTTCAGAGAACGTCCTGAATATTCTGTGAAGGTCCGCCAAATAACGTCCCCCAACCTTTAAAAGAGCTCCACATCGTGACCGTCTCTGAACGTAATGGGAACGTTCCTAGGCAACGTCCTTAACAACAGTGGGGATGTTCTGAGAATGTTCTGGGAACGTAAAATTTCTAGCAGGGTAATCATATTACCACAAACTGCTTTGACCCTATTCAAGAGTATTAACATGACCAAATTGGAAATGTGCCTTCATTTTCCCTTAATGTTTTCTAAATGTCTCTTTAATTCAGTGGTTTTGTGCTGTTGGCAGTCTGCAAAACAAACTGTGGTCGGCACAAACCATGTTTATCCTTATATAGTCTGGGTCCTGTTTTCTTTTACCTGGCATAGTTTTTATTGATGTATTTTTGGGGGTGAGGCAATATCACGCAACCTGTCTATGTTAAGATCTGCCTACTGGAAATGTATACAAAGGAGTATAATCCTTTATTCTTGTCTCCACGGATATAAAAATGAATGATGCAATGATGTAAATGATAAAAGTAATGATGAAATCTACAGCACTTCTGGTTTTGGATAGCAAATGTTTCATTAATTTTGCAAATATTAAAGAGAATATTTCTCAGTCCAATCTGTTTTTGCAAAACACACCCAGTGTGAAAACCACTCAAGGCCTCTGAAGTTAGTGAGACTTATGCCTAAGTGTTTCAGGGAGTTTTCAAACGGGAAGGAGAGACCTGATCAAATATACATGAGCGAAATGCTTTACAGCCTCAATTATGCACCAGTTCAGAGAAAACCGAGGCAAAACACATTTCTGCATTTAAATTAGCAAACTGTCTCTGCATGAGGTTGCCAATGCTGATCTGCCAAACAACTGCATTCAAAGACCAAACATCATAAACACACAATGGGAGGCTGAACTTGCAAATGTGTATTTTAAACTGTTGTTCATTACAGTGTACATGTTGTTTTAGATAAATGCTGATAAACTTTCTATTCACAAAGAATCCTGAAACAAATTGTCACCTGTTCCACAAAAATTATAAAGGGTTAGTTCACACAAAAATGAAATTTCTGTCATTAATTACTCACCCTCATGTCGTTCCAAACAAGTAAGACCTTCATTCATCTTCGGAACACAAATTAAGATATTTTTGATGAAATCCATAGAAAACAACATAATTACCACATTCAAGGTCCAGAAAAGTAGTAAAGAAATAGTCAACATGACTACAGTGGTTCAACCTTAATGTTATGAAGCGACAAAAATACTTTTTGTATTTCAATGATGTCTTTACTACTTTTCTGGTCCTTGAATGTGGTAATTATGTTGCTTTCTATGGGGGATAAAAAAAAAAAACCTCTTGGATTTCATTAAAAATATCTTAATTTGTGTTCTGAGGATGAACGAAGGTCTTACAGTTGTGGAACGACATGAGGGTGAGTAATTAATGACAGAATTTCATTTTTGTGTGAACTAACCCTTTAAGCAGCACACCTGTTTTTAACATTAATAATAATATGAAATGTTTCTTGAACACCAAATCAGCATATTAGAATGATTTCTGAAGGATCATGTGACACTGAAGACTGGAGTAATGATGCTGAAAATTCAGCATTCATTACATTTTAAAATATATTAAAAATAAAATAGTTTTTTTTTTAAATCTTTGTGAGGTATATACTAGTGAAACAGCTTCTTGAACAGGAAAAAAATGTCCTCATGCCAGTGAACACATCAGAGAAGAAGAGAAGAGAAGAGAAGAGAAGAGGAGATGTCGCTGCATGAGGCAGGGGAAGTTATTTTGATTAAACATTATGAGGGCACATGAATTTTTAAAAGAATGATGTTCATGAATAAATACTGCAAATGTACTGCAATATTCCATAAAAAACAAGAATCATCCTTTTTGATTTCATGGTGACTTTAAATTGTAAAAATATTTCACAGTAATATATTTTTGATTAAATGCAGCCTTGGTGAGCATAAGTAAATGCCCAAATGCGTGTTTACGATCCAAAGTAATGTGTAAAAAAAGGGGTGAAATACGATCTGGCCATATATTTAGTGAGGTTTACCCAAGGACTGGGTGATTAAAATGTTGACGTTATGCAGTAGTATATTCTTGAACCTTGTGGAGGTCTTTTTCTTTGGTGTCTAAGTAGCAGCCTAGTGGCTGTTATTTGAGCCCAGTCCTCAGGGCGAGCAGGTGGCCTGAAAGGCAAAATGAGTGGCAGGAGGGACTGTGCACAACATTCTTGCCTGGCAGAGGATTTACCTTCCATTTACCCAGGGTGCTTCGTCTGCATTGTGCCCTTGTCTGTCTGCCACCGTACCAGATTAGAAGCTTGAAAGGAAATTGCAGAGAGTCTTGTCTTGTTCTCCTATCTAAGAGGACAAAACTATTTAGTTGTTGGATACATCACAAATGTTCCACTGCCCTCACTGCACATGAAGTTGTTAGTTCTCGATAAATACAAAGTGAAATATTCACACTGCTCAGTCTCACTCCAAACCAACTAGGAAACATTCTTGCTGCAGTGCACCAATATATCCGTCAGTCAGAGTCGGATGTGCTAATAGCTTCTCACAGGCTCAAGAGTAAACATGAACTCGATAAAAACTTTGCAAACAGAGGTGCCTCAAGGAATCATTATGAAATACCAGCCTCTGTTTCCAGACGACTGCACAATTTCCTGGACTCAGCGCCCTCTCCTATTTTAGGGAATAAAGCGGATGTTTAAAAAACAGCCTTAAATCTGCACCAGTGGCATAGCCATCCTATAAAAGAAGCTCAATGCATGCTTAGCAATAAATGTATTTAATTTTTTTTTTTGTGGTAAACATAGCTTCTTTTACACTATGGGCCTCATTTATAAAATGTTGTGCAGAAACCGTCCTAAATTTGATCTTACGATAATTTCTCAGATGTGTGTACAAGTGATTCATAGAATGAACGTACACACAGAAAACGAGCGTACGCTTCTCTTTCAGAAATATATAAATCGCAAATGATCTTGAACTTGCGCACAGCAGAATGGTTTCAGTTCTCTGCGTTGTAAACGACACCTAATTAATGTCATTTACATATAAAAGATCAGCAGTCATCGTACAAATCCTTGGCGAGCTGCAAGAGTAGCTTAGATTTCCAAAAACCTGCAGTAATCTGACAAGAAAAGTGCGTACGTCTGCTCAGACTCTGACGTGGCGCTAAGAACTTTTCCACGTCAAAGACCGTTTTTACAAATATGAGTGTTGGCGTGGATTTAAGCGTATGCACACTCTAAGATCAAATCTGTGCGTACGCACGCTTTATAAACGAGGCCCTATAAGTGTAAATGTCGAGACCTATTGCACCCCAACAAATGACATTCTAGGGTCAACTGTATTATCAAGTTCATTGCTTTTTATGATATTGTATAATGACTATAGTATGTTGGTTTGAAAAAAAAAACCTCAACTCAGCTATATATTTTTTCAAGTGTTCTTTCTATGCTAAAAAAAGTAGCACCAAGTGTCCATGAATTTCTTTGTTCATAAGAAACTAAATTCTAATTAAAAATATTAATATTAAATATTTCTAATTGAATATTAATGTTAATATACATTTTTGTTAATATAAAAATGTATTTTTATTACTATAAAAACAACAAAGCACCTTACAACATGTAAATTCTCTAGAAGCAGGAAACCAATTGATAAAACTGAGAGGCTTTTTTTTTTTTTTTTTTTTTTTTTTTAAATCTACGCAGATTTAGCTTGGCCATTATAAGATTTATCTAATAACATAAAGCTTGTTCCTATTATGTCAAAAAACCTTGGATGTTTCGTGGAGGAGTTTTCAGAGAGGAATTCAGGCACTTTTTTAAACCACCAGGGTGCTTATGAAACCAGTCTGCAAGCATCAAAAAATCATTTATTCAAACCCTTCAACAGACTGAATGAGCAACAAACATATCTACCGGTATTAGGCACCAGGAATTCAGTTCACAAGGACGCCAGTGAGATCTGCTGCATAATCCCAGAAAGTCCCCTTCAAATGGAAATGTTTAGCAGTGAGTCCTTTACTACAAAAGACAAACTCCCCCTGAAACAAAATTCAAATCCATATCCCTTTTCAAGAGTTTTAAGACTGCAAGTGAGCAAGAAACCCAACCTTCAACTTCAGAATCGTGGTTGTTCTTAAAAGTTATTTTTTAAGGTTCAATACAAGTTCAGCTCAATCAACCAAAAACAATAATTTAGACTCTTCCTTCTTTTCTTTAAAAACAAGCAAAATTAGACGATGAGGTATTTAAAATGGAAATTAATAGGTCAATTTTTGGAGGATGTAGAAGCTTAAATGTGAAGCTTATGCATCAAATCACATACATTTCTCTGTTAAAACATGTATTAGTTGAGCTGTAAAGCAGTTTAACAGTTCTTAGGGCTTTGCGTCGTCAAGGCAAAGTCATTTAACATTTGGCATAGCCACTGAAACTAAATATTTTAACGTTTACAGATGTCCCCATTCACTTCCATTGTAAGTACATCACTGGAACCAAGACATCCTTTTTTTTTTTTTTTTTTTTTTAAGAAAATGAACTAAATTCATCAACATTATGCTACAAGCTTAACTTGTATTGGACCCAGAATATTCCTTAAACAAAATCCAGCATTCAAATCCAGAGGAAAACAGTAACATTAATACCCTCATCATCCATCACGTAGTATCATGTGCAATTTTTTTCTTTTTAGTCACAAACACATAAATTAAATGCATTTATCAAATGTTCAAACCTTCAAGAAATCTTAAAACGACAGGAAGTCCTTGATAATACATTGTGCTGTAGAATCTATACAAGGTCCAAGTTAAAACCAATTTCACAGATACTTAAATAGAAGTTCCACAGGCATTTTACATCCTGCTCGAGTAAACTTGCACTTTCCCATAGGGGACATTCTGCATATCTGTAGATGTTTCATATATTTCATTTAACGCAATGTCAAAGGCGTTTTGGAAGCAACATGAACATGCTGTACTGCCAGTCAAAGTGAAGAAGTTAGTTTCATGAAGAAAAATCATGCTTTAGTCGTGTTTGTCATGGTTCACTGGAATGTTCTTGACCTCGTTGGATTGCAAAAGAGTCTCCAAAGAGCAGATATCGGTGCAAGAGTGTATTGTGACCTTGTGCCTCTATTTGGCAATGAACAAGCATGGCATGAGTTAGCTTTGTGCTGTAGGGAGAAGGCCTTTGTGTGGCCTCTCTTCAGGAGATTTTTCAGCTCTTCTCTGTGGCTCCTCTCAGCAGTGGATAGATGGTTTGTTTTTGAGAGTGGCCGTGACTGACCGCAGCCACACCACACCCACCGAGCAGAGGCGCTTCAGGCCAGCCAATGACAATCCAGCTCTGTTGCTGTCCATTCAGTGTGGCTAGAAGACCATGGCACCTGCAATGAGAGACGGCACAATATAAAACCAGATTTCCTCACAACTCCAAGCCAAACTCTATAATTTGAACACAGTCATTGCACTCAAACTTGATGCAATTGTAAGTAGCCATTTAAATTGGCTGGGAAAAAAGGGAGGTAAAAGAAAGAGAAGACAGAAAAGCATATTTCTTGTGATTACAATTATCATCATATTGAGCTTAGTCAATATGCAAAAAGTTTGGAATGGAAACTAAAGTGTACTTTGATTCTCGAACAAACGAACCTGTTGTTTGCAGTCAATCAAATACATACAATGTGAAGAATGTAATTTGATTCACAAATGATTTGATTCTTATTAGTAAATCAAATACATACAGCATACCTGGTGTAGACTAATTCCTGAAACGATTCCTATGAACTGGGTCTTGTAATGAGTACACTGTAAACCCTAACATTCAAAATAATTAAATGGTTTGAGTAGGACAAACTTAAACAAATTAGTTCAGTCAGATTAATTTTTATTCTAGAGTATTTAGCTCTTTTCCTTTCTTTTTCTTTCAAGTTCACAGAACTGATATATTTTAAGTAAACTGAACTGTTTCATTGTTTTGCGTTTTATGAACTTATTTCTTTTCATTTAGACTAACTTAAGTTTAACTGAAACTGGGCTGGGATTTCTATTTCCCAGCATGCTTTACCCATGGCACTCGAAAGGGAGAGTAAATGCTAAAATTACGTTTTTTTGTGCAAGATTAATGTTAAGTGGGAGATTTAGTATGATTAATGTTCTGTTATGCTAATTTAGAAGAGTTTCTATTAATGTGGGTTTTTGGAGAGTTACCATCATGACAGGTGGTGCATGCGGTTTGGTTTGAGAGCAAGTAATGTTTTATATTGCTACTCATTCAGCAAGTGCTATACCATGCTACTATTAACTTGTTAACAAATTAGCAAGTTAGCATTTTCTGAATTAGCTTGTTATAGCTAGCTAAGTTTACACTAATAAAAATGTGAACTGAGGTTGCATGAAAATTTTAAGTTAAATGTATGAATTAGTGTACGCAAACATTTCAAGTTAAGAACGATTAAAATGTATGAGCACAAAATAAAAATCTGTCAGTTCTGCTTACTTAAAATTTCAATTTCTTAACTTAAACATTTTGAGTTTTGCCAACTTATTTGGGTTTACAGTGAGTAGTTATCAGTTTGACCAAGTATGAAACACTGTCCTGTATAACAGCTTTGGCAGAGAGAATTTCTTTCATAAGTATGAAACAGACATATCTAAAATATATTAGTTAACATAGTTGGTACCAAAAAACTGAATTTAAACCACTTTGAAACAACTTGGGAAAAGTAGCGGGATCAATCACGATCAATCAAAGACGAACCTTGCCTGTTGTTGTGTCCATGAAGAATGGATGGGATTTGTAGTCTCGCAGCACTTTAAATGAGCCTTCCACCTAATGCCCTCTCAACATCCCTACGCTTACAGGAGATTTAAAATCAATCGCTCACACCAGCTTCACATCCCACCAGTGTAGCTTGCCCAACAGGGGTGTCTGACTGCCTCTAATTCAATTCTCATCACCTCTAACACATTCCAATTTAATGCTAATGCCTCCCTTAGAGGGTGTAAGTGTGTTAAGCCACAACAATGAAATGATCTGACAGCCTGCATCGACAATGCCATTGACATATCCATCAAAACTGACTCCTGCTTTTTATAAACCAAAAACGAAGTAAATATTTTGCAGATCCCAGTCGTGGGTTTCGCCTTAAATGTGTCCATCTGCTTTATGATTCATTAAGTGTGAGATTTTGATCTGGCATAATAGCTGCTGCATGCACTTGAAGGGAATGCTGAGATGATACTGGTTTTAAAACACTTTTCAGATTTAGAGGATAAAACTGATATGTATATAGAAATGAGGTGGGTTTGTTTATGTGTCATCATTGTCTAAGGTGAAAAAGCTCAAGGTAAATCCCTGTAGGGAGGTGAATGGAGTGTGTAATTATAGTATATTAGAGTATAATTATATATTGAGAAATAATCTACTTCAAAGATACTTTAATATATTGAGAACTACTGTACTTCAAAAGATACTTTAAAAGTCTACAAAGCCTTAATTTAAAAAAAAAAAAAAACAACAACAACAACAACAAAAAAACACAATAATAATAATAATAATAATAAATAAAATTAACAACCCATTCAAAATTGAGTTTCCACCCTGTCATTAAAAGTATTATCATTTAACTTTGACACAATTTCAGTTGGACCAAGACTAGAACAAGTCTATTCAAACAAGTAAGGTTTTTTTGATCAACAGATCAAATGACAATTGCCACAAGTTAGTATGCTATATGTAGGGTGAAATCAGGTTGATTGGGACACTTTTTCCCATTCATCTCAATGGCAAAATGTGTCCCAGTCAACCTGAATTCACCCCAACTGTTTTTTGAAGTACAAGGGCAACCACAAAACTACCAACGTAACTAAACATTACAAGCCTTTCCCTTTACTCAGAAATGGACATTTACTCTCCCAATCCAGTCCCATTAAAGCATGCTGCGAGCTAAAGATTAAGTTATCTTCCATTTAATAAATTTAAGTGGATTGATGAAAAGAAATTAAGTTAATGTGACCGTTCAATTAATGCGTTGATTTAAAAAAAAAAGTAAATAGAACAAGCATCAAGATCTAGGCCATTTTTTGTCCGATTGATGTTTATGCTGGATGAAGCCAAGCTACAATTGCATTATCTAGGTTTGTAAGTCCAAATGATTTCAGTTTAATTAAAGCAATAACATGACATTTAAGGAAGACACTTTAGTCCAACTGAAATGCAAATGTACTTGTTTGCTAAGTTATGGTGGTCACTCCCAATGGGAAACTGTAACTTTTACAGTAAAAAAAAAAATATGGTTCAACATTTCTTCAGAACTGGCACTTCTGTGTAGATCAGTTAAACATGTTGCAAACACTATAGGCTTATGCCTATTAAAAACCAGACTTCGTTGTCTAGATGGGTAAAAGTGGTCATGGTAATACGGTGATGGTAAAGGATAAATACAAGGACTGATTACAGTTGAGCGGTGCCATTCCAGGAAATGGAGAGCTGCTGCCACTCGAGTGCGCAAATCTAGTTAAACAGGGCACATTGACCAGGCAAAGCTTATCCAGCCTTTACCCAACTGTGTGAATGCTTGGTGGGTCAGAGAGGATGAAGTGCATGGGAAATCTGGGCTTTTGCTACCTGTATCGGCCTGTTTTCGCCAGTTGGGAGAACGGTGTACACTGCCAAAACATCATGTTTCCTGCTTTAGTAACATGCATGCCGCAAAGAGAGATTAGATTAAAACAGCCCAATCCGATTTATGGGCTCTACAAAAGCAAAACAATTAGCTGGTTTAGTTTTTCTAAAGCCTCCTCCTTTAGGGGATGGGACGGGAGGTTGTGGTGTTTGGCAAAGGGTCAGAACTGTTCCAACTGGCAAATTACCTGGATTAGCCGTACACAATGCAGACCAATGAAACTGCACTGTTGGCAGAAAAAGCAGTAACTAAGTCTTATTGAGGACATATGGTATGTGCTACAGGGGTGTCAAAAGGGATGTCGTTACACAGGCCAATGCCTGAATATTCCCTATTATATTTACCTGGAGCTACTGGTCATAATTCAAGTCCTGCAAAGTAATCAACAACAAGTTTGATGCAACTTTTTAAAAGCATTACTAGCTCTTTGGAAACAATGACGTTTGTAAACTATGATGTTGTTTGGGCAATTTCTGACCATTTATCCAGGGGTCACTCTGAGGAAAAAACAAAACTGCGCTAGCGCTTTCCATCTGAAATCACACACACAAATGCTAGTTGATTCTATCAAATGAGGCTTGGGGAGATTCCCAACCAGAAGTGGTTTGAGAAGTCCAATGTCAAGTTGTAGTGCAGAAAAAAGGCCTTTGTTCAAGTGCTGAGGGTGGGGTAACTCAAAAGAAATGGCCTGAAACCTTACTAAGTATGTTCACCTGCACAGTCACAGTGGATATTGTCTATTTAAGGTTACATCACAATGCATACAATTTGTTTAAAAAAAAAAAAAAAAAAACTATGACATTTTCTTGTGGACTGTAAAAATATTTTACAGTTTGTTTAAAGTTTGTTTTTTGGTCTATACAATGAAAGTCAGTGGAGTCCAATGTTGATTGAGTTTTATTGATATAAATAATGGCTCATAAATAAAATGTTTAACAATTCTATGGAATTATTCTATTATATTATAACCATTCTATTGAATAACATGAAATAAGCTTCACATAAGCCTTGTTTTCGTTTAATGGACAACCTCTACCACCAAACTGGGAAAGCTTTTCTTTATTTTCTTTTCTTTTCTTTCCTTTTAAGGGACATTAGGTCTCTAGAAAAACATAATATACCGTGAAACTCGATTTAGAGTTTTCAGCAAGGCTGTCTGATTATGACTAATAATGTCAAATTTAGACTGTGGGATTCAATTATCCTGTTGTCTAAAATGATGCACAGCTTTCTGAAATGGATTACATTCAGGTACTCCTCTCCTTGTCCCTGGCCACTGCAGGTTTTAAAATATTTATAAACTGAAAGTGGAATCCCAACCCTGCACAGGCCTTTAAATCATTTATGAAGCTCATTCTTCTGTTTTGTTTTTCATAATGACACACAGAGCCATTCCATCATGGAGACCAACAGGCATTTTAAGTATGAGACCACAGAGCTGGGCCGCCTATACTCACCTCTATTAATTCTTCATTGCTTCACTCAGTAGGAGTTCAAAACACACCAGCCTTTGCTTTCATCACCCACTTCTTAAGTTACTTTATCAGGAGGGAGAAGGTTGCGAGGCTGAACAGGGTAAAGAGATGAATAGGAGTGTGTGGGAGGTAATATTTGAAGAATTTGAAATCTGCCATCTTTGTTCAAGGGTGGTCAGTTCTGCTGCAAGGTTGTTTTTGACTAACCAAGTTGTAAATAACTAATCTCTCCAGAGTTGCAGGAAAATGGCATCAGAAGAAATCTGATTGTTGAATGTCACTATGAAAAATGGGTCTCAAGTGGTGATGTTAAAAGCCGCTTTTCCAATTTTTAAGGCTGAACGGTTTTAAGAACTTTAAGGAACGTTTCTAGTTATATTTCCACTTGAGTCTGGTTCTTGGCTAGGAGTTGGCTAACCGTGCTGGTAGAATGCGTGTAGTGACATCGCAACTCAGGACTGGTCACTTGTATGATAAAATTTAAACACCCTCCAAAAAAAACATTTACTACAATATAAAGAAATATTAGCATTTTAAATGTTTCTATTTTGCCATACACCAGTAATTTTGAATGCACTTCAATGGAAAAAGATGCATTTTTGTAGTTCCGTCTACCAGCAGAGACTAGCAGGGCCATGCTAACCAGCTAAGCTTTAACCCTTTGGTTGGTACACATTCAACTACGTTTATTCTCTTCCTGTGGGTGTTCCTGGAGGACGCTGCTGCTGCCAACATCCTTCGCCAGGCCTGCCAGGGCGTCCTCCAGACATTCTGATTTTTGTGCCCCCTGGGGCTAATTATAAAACCCAGCTTTTGCTGGGCCACCTGCTTCACTGTGAAATGAAGCACTTGTGGTGCGAACGGAGTTGCTGGCTGGTGAAGAGTGTTAATGATTACTCACAGAAGTAATCATTTTCTAATCACCAGGAGATGCAATGAGACGGCTGTGGTCCCTCCCCAGGCAGTCTAATTCAAATGACACAAGTGAGAGATGTTCAGCTGACTGTTATGACGCATTCATAGACACCATCGGAACAATTGTAATTCCTCAACATTAGGTTTAAGAAGCAACTACCTTTGCTCTATACATATACAAACCAATATGCAGGCATACCATCATTCAACTCTGACTTCAGGCAGACAAGTGGCTCGCTGGCTTCTAAGAAAGGCTGTTCATGCAAATACTGTTAGTCTGTAATGACCTGTTAGCTCTGGTCTTCATAAGTGCTGACAGACAAGATATTATGATAACAGAAATGATGAGGAGTCTAAGATGCCTATAGAAGAAAGGGTATTATAATGAAGCTTAATGCTTTTCATATAGTCAATAAGCATTAATTTTTTAGAGTTCAATGCAAATGAGTGCTTTACATTTATACACTTAAAATTTTAGTTATCAAACAAAAGCATATTTTGTATACACAGAGAGAGGTTTGAATACAATAACAATTTTGTACAATACATCTATAGCTTTAAAAATAAAATTAGGCTAATATCTGTACCTTGTCAAGAATGCGTGATTTTCCCCCCCAAACCAGTTCAGCGGAAATCCCGCCCTGGAGCCGATTCTAAAGATTTCATTGGCCATGTCAATCACAGTGACGATTGCCTACACCAAACACTGACCCTAAACCTACCCATCACTGTAACCTCAGCCAATGAAATTGGTTGCAGGGCGGGATTTCCGCTAAACTGGTTTGGGGGAGGAAAAAAAAAAAAAAAAAAAAAATCACGCATCAAGAATAAACAACAGATGGAAACAGTTTCAATTTCTAAAACAAAGATGGCAGGTACTTTAAGTAACAAACTATTCTGCCTTCACACATAAGAAACGGTTCCTCTAATGAAGCACATAAATAGCTCTTTATTAATGCACCGACAGCCAAAGAGAATGATTGCTTCTGGGCATGGGGACTGCAATGCACAAGTGGGAAATGCAAATTCTGCAAATTTGCAATTGCATTTCAATTGTTCAAACTGTTTTTGTTCACATCTTCAGCCAAGATTGTCCTCTGGCCACTGAATTCAGCAATTAAAACATGTTTTGACTGAAAATTGAGTGGTCAACATTTAAGTGCAGTAAAAAATCATGGTTGTGCTTTAGATGGTACAGTTGATGGGAAACAAAACGCTTTAGCAGCTGTTTCAGCAACACTAAGCACCCTCCTCCCTAAATCTCTCTACACTGAGGCCCTCATTGCAGCCTGTAATTACAGAGATTAAGCCACTTTGTGCTCTCACTCTACCTAATAGCCAATTGACAGAAAAAGCTTTGTAATGTAGATCACAAATCAATATTTCAATGGCTCACTCGTGCTGACGCATCACTATGATCCTGAGAATTCATGAGATGTTTAAGCCTCAACCTTTAACTAGGGCTGAACGATTAATCGCAATTGCGATAATATCGCAATATGACAAAACGCGATTTTTAAACCGCAAAGGCTGCGATTACCCGCTCGTCACGTGACACGCGAGACACACGCACACACACCACTCAAACCATCCACAAAATAATCTTCAATACAGTTCGGAAAGGTTGAGGCGAATTACAATTTCGCACGCTTCATTCCACAGGATGCGCTGTGAGAAACGCGTGCTTCGCTTACGCTTGCAGTATGTCGTCTCGCCCTGACTGGATATTCCTTACAAATGCACTACGAACGAACGCTGCTTCAGTTATGTCAAATTCAAATGCTGACGCGCGCTTTGTGAAGAGTGCTCGGTCATGCGGCTGTGTGTGACTTCTTTTAAGTGGTTAAATATACTTGCATTTCAAAATGCTTTAATGACGCGAAATTAATGTAAACACAGTTATGTCTTAGGTGATCAAACAGACAGGACAAACCACATCTTATATTTTAAAAGAGATCTGTGCATTAGTGTGAATGCAGCTAATTAAATCTCTTATTAAAGCTAGTCCCAGACTACAATAAATGTATGAGCTGTCTTAACTAAAAGCAACTTGCACTGACATGTCTTAAAATATGTCAGTGCCATTGTTTTGTCTTAAGATGCACACCAGTAATGTTTTTTTTTTTCTAAGGCACGTTTATAAAAGCTACTTGGATGTCCTAATTGTTTTAATTCATTTTTTAATGTGTAATTATTACTTATACTTATAATTACATATGTAATGAAATAATAAAAAAGTTTTATTAATAAGACTAATCAATAAGAAAAAAAGATCAAGAATCCTTTTGGAATTGGACTGTGACTCCCAGAATCGGAATTGAATCGTGAGGTGCCTAAAAAAATCCCACCCCTACAATGATTTATTGCTTGTCTTTGTTGAATAATACAGAAGATAGAGAGCTTAAATAATCGCATATTAAATCGCAATCGCAATATTGGTGAAAATAATCGCAATTAGATTATTTTCTAAAATCGTTCAGCCCTACCTTTAACCCTCTTAAAGATGTTGCCCTTCAATGACAGCCACTGCTCTATAATATTCCTAGACATCTAGATGGTTCAACAACACATTAATTTTCTCTTTGCTCAACCACTTTCAAAAACCTCAATAAGACTGGAGCACTCAGCTGCTTTCAAAGAAGGCTGCCAAGCCCCAATTTAGCATTTTGGCTTGCAGTTATCTTGACAGAAATCATCGTTTATGTGTCAAGGTCGACAGCCTGCTGACTTCTGTTGTTACTCTGCTTGAAATTATGATTCAAGCACTTTTCAATGGAAGCGCTAACAATACAAAATGATTCAGTTGTGTGTGTGTGTTTGTAGATCAGATAAGGTAATAGATACTTACACCTTCAGAAAGAATAATTTCAGTATAGAGTCTTTAAACACAATGAAGCACATCAAAAATGATAAAAAAAAAAAAAAAAAAAAAAAAAAAAAAATGCCAAAAACCTTACCCAGATCAGCTCCATACACTTCAATCACAGGTGACTACGCAGGAAGATGTTTCCAGGTGCTGACAAAAGCAGTTGGAATCAGCGAATAAGGCACGGTAGTTATACTGTTCCAGCTATCCGACGTCGGATCATAACAATCCAGGGTTTTACACCGCTGTGTACCGAAGTACCCACCGACCACATAGAGTTTATTACCAGAGGCCACAGCATGGCAGCTCATTCTTTTAGAAGTCATGTCACCTACACGCGTCCATTGATTGGTCTCGCAATCAAATCGGTAGGCGGACGCTGCTGTGAACTCCGTGTCACCGCCCATTATGAATATCTGACTGCCGAGAACGGCAGCGGCGGTGTACCTCCAGGGTTGTGGGCACTCTGCAGCTATGGTCCAACGGTTCTCAATAGGGTCATAGCACTGGACCTTTGAGGCCTTGTCTCTGTGGATGGTTGTTCCACCAAACACAAAGAGTTTAAGCTTGGCGCTGACCACTGCTGCATTACTGACACCATCCCTAAGTGGTGCCATCATTGTCCATTTGTTGGTCAAGGGGTCATACCGCTCAACCTGTTTAAGAGACACTGAAGGGGAGGCTGGGAAGACACCTGCTATAGCAGTGTGACCCCCCACAACATAAAGGCAGTTTTCAAGTTCAGCCGAGCCATGTCCAAAACGTGCAATTAGCATTGGGGCACCTTTCGACCATTCTTCATGTACCGTGTCATATATCCAAACATCCTTCGACACTCCATTTTCTGATCCCCTTCCTCCGGTCACGTAAACTTTGCAGCCAATGGCACATGCACTGAACTCTTTCCTGGGACTGGGAAGATCTGATTTAGGGATGATCTCTTTTGCTTTGTGGTCCACTTGGTAGATCTTATCACACATAAATGTCTGACCACCAAGAATGAGAAGCGTGTGGCCAGCTTTGCGAGGCCTAGCGCAGGGGCTAGTGACAACGCCGTCATTCTGCAGAATCTTTTTCTTGCACTGCATAGCCTCATCGACAATCTGTCGGCTCCTTTTATCTGACATCACAAGTTCCTCACATGCCACGGCCTCAATGAGGCATTCCGAGGGTAACAATGCTAGGCGTAGCCCTCGCAGCAGTTCAGGAAGATAGTCTCTGCGGCTGTCTAGGTCATACCTAACCCAGCGCATGACTGCATTGAACACAATCTGTTCATCTTCAACCTCCAACTCATCACTAAGGATGAGATCCAAAAGCTTGTCTTTCGAGAGGCCGCAGAAGTCTTCAGTGTCTCGAAGAGTCTCAAAGTGAATGAGGCACATCCTCCATGACAGCTCATAAAGGCGCTTGCACTGATGAGCATCAGAGAGCAGCATCATCCCTAAGCAGTTTGATGAGTGCAAATTCTTCTCCAGAAATTCTGCTGCTGCATCACGGATATCATGAAACTGCAGCATATCTCCAGCCTCGAGAAGTGACTCTGCATTCTCCTCATTGATGATGACACGTGAGGAGTAAGCAAAGTCCAACAGCAGCTCCAGAACTTCTGGGTGAACACTGTCACGAAAGTTAACCTCATTGTCAAGGCTTTCACGGAGGCCACCGCTGAACATGGCTTCAAAGTAGCGACTGCAAGCGGCAAGCACAGCTCTGTGACAGGGAAAGGAGCGGTCGCCTGCCCATAGCGTTACATCTGTGAACATGCACTGTTTGCGAAGGGTATTGAGGTGAGTGAGCACACTGTCTGGATGAGAGGGCTTGTGGAAGAGCGAGATGTTCATGGAGCCTGTGCTCGTCCTCGACTTGCGGTTTTCATGGACGCTGACTGACATCTTTTCCAGCACGTCTAAATTTTCACTGGTTCCAATATCCCGAACTAGGGAAATACAAAAGCACAACACAAGAGGTTAGAAAGCGATCTATTAAAGTATTTTCAGTATTGGGGATGACTCACTGCTGTTTATGCTCGGCAATAAAATCACCAGTGACAAAGTGGTATGGTGCTGTAACAAAATTTAGAGCCAACTAGTGCCACTTTTTTTTTTTTTCCTTTTTTTTTTTTTTCAGCTGCCGACAATGTAACTATTAGTCTGGGATGATTAGCATTTGCTTAAATATGGTTGTAGTGTTTGTCATGCCTTGGCTCAGTAATCTTTTTCAAGGTTATTTTTTGTGTATAATGGCCAGAGATTGAAAATGTATTGCCTGATTAACATTTTTACATCCTTCATTAGACAAACTTTGCTAGACATTTTACTAGATATTCACATCTCTTTCAGCAATGAAATATTACTTTAACAGTTAAGTTCAATGTAAATTTGTTCAGAGTATCTGAGAACTGTAATCCTTCTTTACACTATTAAGCCAACACAAAGTGCACAATTAATCAACTCAGTCTCTCTTACGTTTTATGCTGACAGATTATAATTCAATTTAGATTTGTAAATTAAATCAGTAGGCTAATCCTTTGTTTTTGGCAAACAGAACCTTGAAAACCATGCAAGAAATTCACTAAGATAATTACAATGAACACCTAAAGAAAAAAAAACAAACAAACATAAGAGCATCATGTCTAAACTATTCAACAGAATAAATTTGAGATATTACTGATGAATAAAATTGCAAGAGGACATCTATAACAATTAAACTAAACTAAACTAAAAAAAATAAAAATAAATAAACATTAACTATTCTAAAAACATTGTTTAGGTACCAAACTTTCTGTTTAGGTTATCTTGTCTAGTAACTTTTACACAGCTTTCAAGTAAAATACTGAAGAACACAATTACAGCTTTGTAATTAACTGTGTACAGTGTTGTTCCCCCAATTTACTTAAATTGGGTTTTTTTTAGCACTGTTTGAGCATTGTAACCAATCACAGACATGTTTATTGAACACATAACTGGAGGCCCTTTTTGTCTAATGTTTAAAAACTAAGGTTTCAGCTGCAAAAGTTCAATGTTTCCAGTGGCTCTTTGTGTGAGTGAATATGCTTACATGCAAACTGGATACTTTAACTAATGCAGTTTGAGGTTATTGTGACGAGAGAGGGGCGCAAGCATGCACAAACATCAGCAGGGTCTTTATGGATCACACTCTCTAGTTGACATGAATCACAATGCCAGAGGTTGACCACAAAGGATGCAAGGTCACAGCTATCCGTGCAGAAAGCTATACAGGGGGATAAGGGCAACTGGGAGGCTGGTATTGGAGGGGTTGGATGCAGGGCTGTTGATGGGTGAACGAGAATAGGGAGCAAGCAGGTGTCTAAAACCACTTACAGCGACAAAAACTGCTGACCCACGCACAGGCACTGACAGTGAGGATCTGAGGGGGGGTCTGCATTGGTCCCAAAATGCGTCCCCTCAACAGACCAGGTCGACAGAGTAGTCCTTAATGGGGCCAGGGAACAAAGAACGAACAGAGAAATGTATTTATTTTTTCCACATATAAAAATGAGTGCCCTTGTGAGGGTTTCCAGGCATTTCTTGCAAGCTACGGATTTTGTGACAATAGATTAAATGTTGCATAATTCCACAAGAGTTGACTTATGGTCAGGTTTGTGGCTGAATGAAAAAAAGAGAGCTGAAAAAGAAGCCCAACTATTATTTCACAGCTTGATAAAACTGCCTTGAAGTTCCTGCATGTTTCATCCCATCACCCATGGTAACCATCACTCAACAACAGCATGAGCAGTGCCAAAGTTGCTGAATCATTCAATGCGAACAAACTAACTACCTATCCATGCGGATATTCTCACCAGCGTGAATGACACCTTTTAATTGCAATGCTTCTGAGAGGCGCAGGCACAAAGGTCTTTATTTCTTTGAATGTTCTTCCTGTGTAAACATCCAGGCTGCTCAGACTAAATAGCCTTTCCAGGTTCTTTTCACTGAGGATGTTGGTATTCTAGAGCTGTATACAGCAAAGGAGGGAGGGAGGTGCATTTTGTGTGTTTGCGGAAAGTCAAAAGTTGGCAACCTCATTGATTTGAAAAAGCTCAATGAATCACTGGCCTGCATGAAGTCCATCATCAGGACAAAGTTCTTCTATCAGCACTCAGCCTAAAACATTTTACGCAAGTATGTGGACTCAGATGATACGCAAGTTTGATTTTGTGCACTGCTGCAATTCAAAATTTCGCAGTACACAGCCTATTCTTATTGTTTCTCCAACAGGGGCACTATAGCAGATGTCTTCTGGCTTAAGAATTTCATTCACTGTCGAAAACATATTTGCAAAAATTGTAGCTTTAGAGGTATTACAGCTTGCCACTGAGACAATACCATTAAATGAACAACTTTATACCTTATCTACCCCTAAAAGGTGCATGTTAGCGCCTTAGAGCAGTAATATGTACCCTTAAGATACTACTATGAACCTTTCAGGAGTAAATACGGTACAAAGATGTCCTTTTGAGGATACTAGCTGAACACTTCACTAAATAGTTGCTACAGACAGTACTTAAAATTGAGAATGAGAAACTGCATATACTGCGCAATAGAGTTTCCTGCCAATGTTACAGAAAGTTTTAATAGTATGGCCATATTGGTGATGTCAACTTAAACAGAAAAACTTTAGTGAAAGTGTGAAAGACAGTCCCGTGTTTGGTTCCTTATCTCTTATAACTACATAAAACAGTGAAAGAAATATTTCTCAACCTTGCAAGGACCCCCAGAACTGACTGCCTTATTTGACACCCATTTTTTGGATCTAAAAATGAGCCGATAAGCGAAATCAGGTGTTAAATTAGAGAGGCATACACCCCATATGAGAACCACTGGTAGTCTAATGTATGAATGTAACAGGTGAGTAATCAAGGCGAATATAATGGCAATGTTAGGGTCATGAAACCTTTGTAAGAGTAAATAGCAACCAATGAGGTTAGACAGGTTTGTTTACTTGAACTATGACCAATGCAAAAATAACTGGAATGAACTTCCAATAACTGGTATGAACAAATACTGCCGTTGTACATGAACCCTGAGCCATGGATGATACATTATGACTCTTATAATCACACAAACATATTTTAATTGTGTATTCTGTAGGAGCAGGTGTACTGTGGCACGGGCTTGGGTGGAAAAAAAACCCCAAAACGAACAAAAAATACACAATTTTACGTCAGTCATTCCCTCAGTTAACCTGTCGCCTCCTTAGACTATAAAAAGTGAACAAACGTGGAGAATATAGCATTAAAATACATAACGCAAGGCTGTTTGGTTATAAACGGCGACTATTACGTGCAACGCGACTTCAGAAATGCGCGCACCAACTCAAGCTAGAGTTAGCCAGTTCGCTAGTGCGCTAAACAACGTAAAAAGATAAATGAATAATTGGATAACTACAATGAAGTAAAATGCAAAATATAAACACAGTGATATCAAAAATGACAGATTAGGCTGCGTTTAATCTTAGGCGGACGCTCAGTAACGATACTGTGAATGAGAGGAGCTAATGCTGTTAGCGGAGAGTCGTAACTCGGCGTATTGACATGCAGAAGAAAGCCTGACAAACTCCTGGCGATTAGAGACACGTAAAGACGCTGCTCTCCCTGTAAGCGATCATTATCTTCCGATTTACACCCAGGTGGTCAACAGTCCCTATCCAGCTCACATCTAATCCTGACTGATTGTATTGGCTTTTCCAGCTCTGCCAAAAACAGGAAGAACAGTGCAGATGTTGGTTAGAGTGTTATTCATCTGAAGCTTCTAGCTCTAATAAAAGACTTTTTTTATAAAGAGATGGCATACTTACAGTGTTCTGGGCGCTAGTGACAAATCCTGACGCTGTGCAGTTTCAGAATTAGGGAAGGAATCATAGTTTAATTCACCTCTTGTCTGGTTGGCTGTGTTACTTTGTTCACATTCCAGTCCTCACTGATGAAAAACTGTGGAGTCTCCTGAGGTAATATCCAAAAGCGGGGAATGTGTAGAGAGTGATTGACGTGCCGTTGACCAATCGCGAACTGAGAATTTATGCAAATATGAATTGTAGCCAATAGGAACGTTCCAAGCTAAAGGCTGCTCTGTTTTCTGTGCAAAGCAGCCAATGGCTGAACAGCGGGAGGAGCGTCGCGGCGGGCGATGACACAAGGCATCACAACAATTAGCAGGCAAGTATTGTGACTTTTTGTGTTCATATACGCGTTTTAATTTGCTACTATGGAAAATATTCATTCAACTTAGCAGTATTTTGGCAAATATATGATTGTATTTGAATAACAGCCCTTATTAATTTTATTTTTTTTGAATAATTGAAAACAGGTCTTATTTTATTCCCATTATAGAATTAGCCAGCCGTTGATTGTTCAAAACAAAAGGCACTGAATTAGTGCTATCTGTACTTCTATCCATTTCCATGTATTTTTTTTATTTTATCCATGTGAATATAATGCTTGTAAATGGTGATTTTTAAATGCAATGCCTTTAGCTCCATCTAGTGGGAATGTTATATTCATAGCTCTGATACCTTGAACTCTGTTTACCTCTCTGATGGTAGACGCATGTTCCAATGTTCCATTACTGAGCACCCTAATAAGAGTTTAATGGACCCTGCTGAAGTGAATAATGCATATTATATCTGTATTAAATGCATTCAGTATTCATCTTCACAAAAACAAACGCATCTTCAGGCCATACTTAGATGTCTTAGTTAAAATGATGGGAATGCATGAATTCCCCATTTATTCTAAGTGTGATATTCTTTATTATCTTATATTATCTTATATTCTTTAAGTTATTTTAAATGGATGTTATTTAAAAAGTTATATAATTGACTTTTTTATTGTCACTGTACAAGAGCCTAAAAAGTAATTTATTTATTTAAACATATTTAAAGATGTTTAAATTAACATGTTTTGCATTGACAACCCCTATTTTTTTTTGGTAAAATTCTCTCAAATTGTGCTCCTTGTGGCCTGAGGGTTTATGAGTTTGAAAACCTATGAGCTAGATATAATATTTTATATTTTAATGCTATTTATTTATATGTTTGTTTACTTTCATTTCCCACTGGTAATATACTTCATTTTAATTTTTTGCAAGTGGGGAATTTGTCAATAAAATTATAAGAACATTTTTTTTTTTTTTCATGAGCATCAATATTTTAGGTTAAAATATTGTATGTGTGTGTTGGTATGTATGTGGGTCGATGATGTGACAGGTCATTTTTTTGTCCAAAGGCCTTAATAATAATAATAATAAACAAAGATATGACATCCAAAGTATGTAAGGTAGCACAACTAGATCTTTTTTATTGAATCCAAAAGGTTTTAAATATATTTTGCTATATATAAAAGTATTTTAAAGATTTTGAAGTGTCAAAAGCTCATTTGGTTTAACCATCCTAAGGCCAATACAGCCATTTCATTTGTGATTAAAATTTCTTAAAATGAAATAAATGTATATATTTTTTATTCTGGCATGATTTGATAACATCATATATCAACATAGTGCAAATTGGTATTAAAATTATGTGTAGAAGTCGTTGCTTTGTTATGAGAAAGAACGTCCGGAAAAATGAATTTCATTGATGTCATTCAGAGTAACCAATAAAAAGGGACCATTGTGGATCAAGTCATGCAGTCAATATCATGTGACAGGATGTGAAATCATTCAGACACCTTAAAATGTTTTCACTTGCTCATACACATTTCCTGAAACATCAGGTCATTCGGTTCAACTACTATAAAACATGGAAAATGTTATATTTTAAAAATATAAAAGTGTCATTCGGTAAAACCGAAATTTTGGTTAAACCGAATGACTTTTTTGGTGACAAATTTTGCCCATCTTGTAAAAAATGACAAAAGCAGTGTTAATTGATTATAAAAACCACATAATCTCAGTGTTAACACTTAATAAAACTTCAAAATGAATTATCTCCATATCTGTTTTTTTTACACTTTTAAAAGCCTTATTCGTCAATGACCCATATTTGTATTATCACTTGGTTGCTCTCTTATTTTTTCTTTTTATTCAACAGTTAGTGTTAATGGTCTGTTTATAAACTGTTTGTAAACTCTTTGGTGGCCATTCCATCTCTTGGTGTTCTGGGTTCATCACTTGGGCCTGTGAATTTTAAAGTCTGTCCCTGCGCTGCTGAAGCATGCGTAATACGATCAAGTTAATTTCGATTCGAGTCTGAATGCATTTTCTGGGCCAGTGCATTGAAACCACTGCCTTGTCTCTGGCTTAGCTAAAGAGATGGTTAAATTTCATTGGTGGCCATAATTAACTGTTCCATCTGCAAAATCACCAAGGGATCCTCTATTAGTTGTCTAAACCTAATCCGAGACCAAAGGCTGTTTGTAAAGAAATGTGCTGATCTTTACTGGTAATTCATGCAAGACTGGCAGAGTTTTGACGGCATATGCTGCGGTCATTAGGAGTCAGATCATGAAATCATAGTACTATAATAAAGCCACAGACTTACTGCAGTGCTTACAGCAGCTTTTGCTGGGGTAAAAAAAAAGGTTTAGGACTTAAAAGGCACGCAATGTGAGGCATATCTAATTTTACATGTTAAAGTGCCATATTAAACCAGACAGGGACAGCCAGGTGCCAAAAGAGAGGATTATATGGATTAAATAATATTTGTATATTTTAGCAATGATCTATCTATCTATCTGTCTATCTGTGAACATAAAAAAGCATTTAGAACTTGTAATAAATCTCAATTTTTGTAATGTGTCTTTTGAAAGATGGCTCATCATCGTGGGCATTACATTTCATTTGGGTTCCATTTGATGGATGACCCTGATTAGAAGATGGTAATGTCCCTCATCATTTTAAACTTTATGCACCAAAGATATGCAGCTGGCCACTAAGAGGGTCACAAGAGAGCCCCTGGGTTATCCCGCCATGACAAATGTCCCCTAAAATAGCAAAACTATAATCCTACTGAGAACCCCATAAACTTTCCAGCAGTGCTTGGTTTTATGTAAATTGCACTGTCCATTTGCACTTGTTGCCAAACAGTAAAATCTGACCCACATGACGTACTACTGGTGCTCTAAATTTCAAATGAAATGTTCTTTCTGTGGAACAGTTTGTGAAGAGGTTTCTATGCAACAGAGGTTGACTGCACTTGGTCTTTACAGCTGATTTGATTAAGGGCCATTTAATTTCTTTCTTGCCAGTTCCTCTTCTCCTCGCAAAAAGCACAAGATGAACATGGAAGACACGCGTGAAGTCATGTCTGGACCCGATGCCCCTGCACAGGCCACCCAACCATGGACGTTTTCCAAATCATCTTTGATTAGAAAGCTGAGACAACACTTAACCAGTTGTAAGTATATTCATTTTTTTGTCATTTATGCAATGTATTTATTATTTATATTTATTATTTTTTATAAATGTATCTATGCTCCTTTGTATGTAAAGGTATCCCTTGTAATCCCTTTGTATGTATCCCTTGTAAGTAAAATGCATTGTTAAAAATATGCAATAATATAGAAAAACATGCATTCATTTAGCAAACCTGGCACTATTTTATACTAAAAGTATATAGTTCACCCCCCCAAAAAATGAAAATTCTGTCATCATTTTCTCACCCTCAAGTTGTTTCAAACCTGTATGAATTTCTTTCTTCTCCTATTTTGATATATGTTTGTATATTTTGAAGAATATGGGCAACCAAACAGTTGGTGAACCCCATTGACTTCCATGGGGGAAAAATACCATGTAAGTCAATATCAACTATTTTCTTTTGTGTTCAGCAGAAGAAAGAAATGTGTACACGTTTGGAACAACTTGAGATTTGGAACAATTTGAGATTCGGAACAACTTGAGATTTGGAACAACACAAGTAAATTCTTTTTTTATGTGAACTATCCCTTTAATGTAGTCAGGTTGATTATTTTGCATTAAAATAATTTTTTGCCTTACCATATTTTTAGATTACATATTTGTTTATTTTTACAGTTTAGGGTTTAGTGTGATCACAAAATCATTATTTATTAGACTGGACGGTTTTTTCAAATCAAATATTTGTACAGATATAAATGTTGTTTTTCGCTAAAAAATCCAGTAGTCTGGTATGCAGTGCACAAATACGTGTCTAACTATGTGAAGGAAGCTTCACAGTGTCTGTTGCTGTCATCTGCGTGACAGTTCATTTAGGCGAGAGGTGCTAATGGCGTTGCGTCCCTCAGCTGATGATGATGAAGCAAACCGAGCGTCAGATGAGCCCGTTGTGGTTTTGCAGCCCTATATATAGACATCTAAGCTGTCTGTGAAACTGAATAATGTTCTGAGGACACACTGTAATCTGGCACTGGATTGATTTTTTTAATAAATTTAGGAAAGTGCTCAGTGGTTCTGGGTAGCTAAGGTGTTTTGTCATGTGGGAACATAAATATATTGTCAAAAGTATGTGGACATCCAAACAACATCCCCATATGTGCTTGTTGATTTCAAAACCATGGGCTTGTGAAGATGGTCTTCTTTCAGCTTCCAGTTTTCTGGGAAGGTTTTCCACTAGATGATGGAACATGATTCCAGGGATTCATTCCCATTTAGGCACACGAGCATCAGTGAGGTCAGAGACGGATGTTGGGCAAATGGGGTCTGGATCACAGCTGCTGTTCCATTTAATCTCAGAAAGGTGTTTAGTGGGGTTCAGGTCTGGGCTTTGTACAGGTCAGTCAAGTTCCTCCAAGCCAGACACAGTAAATCATGTTTATGGACTACAGTGTCTGCTTTCTATTCTCAATAGCCTATACCTAAATTGGGGTTCACAAAGCATTTATTAATGTAAAATGCTTACTAAAAAAATAAATAGGGTGAATTCAGGGTGATTGGGGCTCTTTTTGTCATTAAGATGACCTGAATTCACCCTATTTTATTTGTTTACCTGCATGCCATGTAGTCATTAACCAACATCAGAGAGCCATGAACATAAAAGTATTGTTAAACTATTGAAATATTAGCTTACAGTTTTTTTTTACAATCACTAGGACACATTTCTCAATACTTCTGTCACTTTTTCAAAACTCTTCATACATTGATCATCACAACAGCAGTCTATGTGGCTAAATTGTGGATCATTTATCATTGCTTTGGCACAAAATGCATTGTGATGACATCTTTCAATGATGACATCTTTCAATTTACATGAATTCTTTTCTCACTTGGACATAAACATCACCAAAATTTTACAACACAAAAATGAATAAGACAGAAATTTGCAACATTTCTACAGTAATATCATATTGAAATATATTCGTCTTAGTCTTTCAGTTTCATTATCATCCATTCAAAGGGGAAAAACGTGGGAATAATTTTGTACTGTAACATAAACATGGGCTATGTAACATACTGTAGTGAATTCTAAACAGTAGAAAGTGTCATTGTTGCTTTGTAAAGAAATTTTAAAGAAGAAAAATGCTACCCGATGTTAATGTTTTTTAGGTCTGTGTTTTATGATTGACAAAGTGAGTTTGTTGGGTGAAAACCTTTGCTAGTGTGAAGTGATTTTAGTGCAGTTTGTATTTGAAATGAACTGCCGTGCCAAGTTGAAAGTTGGTTAGGAGAACTGAGTGAAGAGTTTTGAGTCATAGCGATTATAAAAAACTGTCAAAGGGGTTCGCTGACAAAAGAGTTTGGGAATCTCTGCATTGTAAAACTCAATAAGTTCAGAATACTCAAAACATTTGAGAAAATTTTTAAAGTAAGTAGAATAACACTTAATTTCAACATTTATTTATACAGTCTGACGCAAAGCATGTTGGGAATTAGAAATCTGCTGCAACTCAAGTTCAGCTTACTACAATGAAATTTTGAGTTCACACAACTTTTTTATATTAAGTACAATGAACTTTCATTATTATTTGAGTGAAATAAACTCATTTCATTTAATTAATTTCAATGTTCGGTTTTACAGTGTGGCCTAAATAGTGGCCTAAATAGGCCTATATAGCAATGTAAATGATTACATCTGAAATACTGTGACATGAATGGACATGTTACATTATGGGTTCTCAAAAGTGGAATTTTATAGTTGGGATAGTGTTTCAAAGATTTTCCAATAGACGAGAAAAAAAAAAAAAGGAGAAATATTGAGAAAATACTGATTATGTATTACGGTTACCGTCACTCCCTCAGCTGTTGTGTTAGAAATGCCCACACAGCAGAGCTAAAGTAACTACCCTAACTAGTTTTATGATATGTAATGCCAAGGTAATACATAGTAACAGAACGTATAGATTTTTTAAAAATGAAAATGTAAAAAATTGTTAATAACTGTGGAAACGTCATCACAGGCTGTGAAAATGGTAAATTATAAACTTGATCTGGATTTTTGGCTGAACTAATAACATTTTCTCAACTTCATGTTGTTTTAAAACAGTGTGACTTTTTTATTTCTTCAGTAGTCCACAGAAAGAGATTTTAGGCAGGATGTTCTATACAATGAAAATGGATGGTGACCAGGGTTGTTAAGCTCCAAATGACAAAAAAACAAAAAACAAAAGCAAAAACAAAAAAAACCCATAGAAGTACCATAACAAGCCGTACTTTTAGTCTTCTACTCACACTATCATATGAGTTTAGAAGACTTGTATGTCCATGGTCCTTTTTGTCATTTTACAGCCCATAGTCACACAGCATCCAATGTAGAAGGTCTGGAAGACTAGATTTGTAATGTAAAACCAGTGGTTTTGTTGTGGTTGTGAAGTTTCTAACTGTTTGGTTTTGAGATGTTTGTAGTATTAATTTCTAAGAATCCACAAAAACACATTGATTGTAATTCTGTGCAGCTTTCCAATATTTCCTCTGCTCTGATCATGCTGGTTTGCGGCTAGAGAGTAATTACCGACGGTCAGCCATTAAAGCAGAAGGTTTTGCAATAGTGGACCATGCCTGAGAGCTTTTCACATCACATAAGATATGAAACTGAAATGCAGAAATTCATTTTGCTCTCATAACATCTGTTCCCTTTTATCTTTCATCATCCAGTAAGGGTAAGATGAGAGTTAATGAGGATATAATCAGATGATAGTTTTCTGCCTTTAAATCTCATCTGTGCTTGCAGCAGTAGACCTTGGCTTGCTTTTATTTCATTATTTATAGAGAAAGATTTAGGAAGTGTGAGGTTTGTCATACTTTTTATTCCTGTTTTTTTTAGTAAGTTTCTGCAAAGGCACATACTTTAAAATTTGATTGAAAAAAAAAATTATCACACCGTTATCCATTGAAAAAAATGGCCAAATAGTGGGACGTATTGCTAAATTGGGCTATTGACTCCTGGCTTGTGAAGCAACTTGATGCAATTTATAAGCTTTATTTTCTTTTCTTACAAAATATAAACGACGTAAAGCTCTCTTACAGTGCTTTATGTGAGGCAGCATGTGCGTCTGTTCTTATCATTTCCCCAGAGTCACAGTTCAAGTGAAGCACCTTAATTAACGTAAATGAAACTCTGTTTGAACTTGGTGGCTGTAAATCCGAGACCCGGTCTTCCCATTCCCTACGAGTCTCTCATAACTCAATGTGTCCAGTCTGCATATATCTCCTTTGATTACTGCTGATGTTAATTGCCCTGCTTATACTGGCCACCGAGTTCATAAAGTCTCAAATGAGCTGGGCTGAAATACTACAGACTGCTAAATCCAGCAGTGTATTATGTATAATACATGTAAATAGTGTTTACATGTTAATGCCATTTCCTGTTAGTCTACTCAAGAGTGTGCTATTAGCTGTCATGACCATGTCAAGAGCTGTCATGACATCCTTCTGCTGTGGTTTATGAGGATGTGAGGTACAGCGTGACCACAAGAGGGAGATAACAAGCCATGCATTGTAGGAAAAAAACAAATGTGTTATAAATCAATGTGGCTCTCAGCTGGTTTTGCTTCAGGTCCCAGACTGTATATGCTGGATATCAAGTGACCAAAATAATTTATAGTTAAAAAATCAAACATTGAAATATATTAATATTATGATGAAATGCACTGGCCGAACAATGTTCAAAATTAAATATGTAAATAACTATCTAAAAATAATAATAAATTTGACAACAACATATATATATATATATATAAAAGTTGCTGTTTGGATTTAAAGGTGGGGTAAGCAATATTTCAAAAACGCTGTTTGGAAGTTAGTCGGACTGACACACCAGAAAACAACAACAAACGTGTAGCCAATCAGAATTAGTATGATGGTCGAGGAGAGAGAACAAGCAAGAGGAAGATTTGAAGAAAGACACAGAAAGAGAGTTGAGACACATTACAAAAGTGAAAAGCTCAGAAGAATATCACTGGAATGAACAGTTATGACTGGAAAAGATCTTTAGGACCCGCGTTAATATTAGAACAACTTTCCAGCGCTGGAGAGAGCTAAGCGGAAAGGCCTGAAAAAAGACGGTTTTAAGAGGTGCACTGACGACTGCTAGAGAATGCGGTGTTTAGCGTCATTGTTAGTGCACTCGGCGAGCAGGGTTCGAGACTGACTCAGTGCAGGTTTTTGAAATATCGCTGTGACGAGCAGGGCGGGTGAGAGCCGTGAGGGAACGGTGCGAGGTCGGTGGCGTGAATGTTAATGACCGTCAGCTGCGCGTTGCACTGGTCTCGAAATCTCTTACGGAGGAGCTCCGGAAGCATAAAAGGGGAGCAACGACAGTGAAGGACAAGAGAGGACCAGGCCTGGACTTATTTTATGGTTTTATTATGTTTGTGTGGCATTACTTTCATTTTGTTCTTTGTTTATTTTATATATTAAAGTTATGTTTGAACGTTCGCCGGTTCCCGCCTCCTTCTTAAGGAGTAAGTGTTAAAATCACTTACTCCACCTTTAAATAGGCAAATTATTAAGAGTCTGACTGGATCATTGTTGCTGAGATTGCCTGGAAATAATATTGTGATGTTATTTCCATAAAAAGGTGCATCAATTTTTGGTCAAGATCTTGTATTGACAATGCAAGAGGTGAGCACTCTGTAAAGTCCCCTCCAGCACACCCCAGAGACTTTCAATGAATTTAAGATCTGGACTTTGATTTGCCAATTCACGTGTGAAAATGATTCCTTATGCTCCCTCCCAATCATTCTTTCAGAATTTAAGCCTATTTTCTACTACATAATGTCTCATTCACATGCAGATGAGCACAAAAGCATGTATGGATTTGCTTTGTATAGGCTAAGCAGCTGATGAGCACATGCACAAGTCTTAGTGTTACTGCTTATAAAGGATGAAGGAGTTGATTTGAATATTTAATTATCTAATTAATATTTTGTGTAGAATGTGCCCCTCCCCCTTCCCCCAGTACCAAACAGATATTTACTCACTGTGTTCCTGCAGCTGCAGTAAATAACTGATGAAATTTCAGAAAGACCCTTTGCTTCCCCCTCCCCTTCTTTCTCTCTCTTGCTGTACATGGTTACTTTTTTATTGTGAGGTTGCTAGTGCAGGATTTGAGTAGGTGGGAGAGCGGGAGGACGGGATAAGGATATTGGAGTGGGGTGAGAGAACTGGCAGCAGATCCTGAGGTCAGATTTCACTGCCCTCTCTCTGCATGTTTTATGGAAAGTGCTATTTCAGCCATCCCCAGTATGCGAGTGCCAGAGCTTGGTCGATTGCTCATGTTACAGCCGGCACTTTGAGTGACAGTCAGGCTTTCTGGCTCACAAAAGAGCCCAGTGGAAAATCCTGAGCCTGGTCGTGGCGGGATACTTCCACAGCGCAGGTCCTGTTGCGTTTGGAACAAAATACAAGATGCACATCCCATTCAGGTTGCAGGACAGGTGGGAAAAGAGTGTTGTGTTGACTGTGGCCCCCGATGAAAGGGGGAGATATGGAATTGGCAGTGAACGCTGTACCCTCTGATCACGTCTCTCTCCAAAAATACCATTAATGGCAAGAAAAGATGCTTAACGTGGTATTTTTAAGTTAGTGGACCACGAGGGAATGAGTCATCCTCTTTAATTTGATGTTGAGATTTGCAGATGGCGATTAGACTCATGATCAACAGTGTATTAAGCATCACTGGCTGCTGTCAAGTAAATATTTTGACAGATTTTTCTGATAATTTCAATGGAGAAAGTTGGTGGGCCCTATCCATAGCTGTCTCCTTTATTTATATAAAAATTATAGCAGGATGACCCATGTATGGATGCCCTTTTCTGCCTTATAGTTTAAAATAAAGTCACAATAATGAAACAATTTTGAGAAGCCACAATTAAAAAAAAAAAAAAAATAGTTGCAATTGTGAGATAATAGCTGCAATTATATTATTATAAAAGTCACAGTTATCTTGTAAATTATAATCAAATAATTGAGACTATTGAGACTTATTAATGATAATAAATAATTTTGACTGAATAATTTTGCAACTTTACATGGTAATTGAGTTATAAATGTCACAATTATCTTCTAAAGTCACATTTATATTTATTTACTCTGAGATAAAAATGGCTTTTAAAACCATAGCTTCACACAGAATCATAAGCAAAAGACCTCAATTTCCTTTGAGATAAAAAAATTAGAGCCGTCTTTTGATTTGTTGTGATTACTGCCATATTTCTCACTCACTTTACCATGGTTATCAGATGAAAATAAACAATCATCCACTCTTAAAACCTGAGTGAAAATTAATCTAATAACTAGTGGGAGCCAGCAATTCGAGATGTCTGTCTACACGCATTTCATACCAAGGTTATCTTTTGCTAAGCGCACTAGATGACAAGTATGTCTGCTTAAGGGTCTCAGTATCCACATTTGCGTAATTCCCCTGTAAGAAGGTCTAAGCATGGAATGAAAATTGGCCTCAGATGTGAAATTAAAACACTGTTGTCATCACTTGATCAAGCCCACTTCCTTCAAAAACAATAGAATTAAATTCATGAACTGTAAACATTAAAACAGCTTGTTTAATTAACTGTAAGGGTATTCTTTGCATGGCTTTATACAATAATAACATTTTTCCTGTAGCGTTAATATTTATCAGATGCGTCAATCAGTTTGCACAGTTCAATTTAAGTCTTGTGAGACTTAAAACAAATAAGTTAATGGCTGATTGTTCAAATTATAGTGTGTAGTTAAAGGGTTAGTTCACCCAAAAATGAAAATTCTGTCATTAATTACTCACCCTCATGTCGTTCCACACCCATAAGACCTTTATTCATCTTCAGAAGACAAACTAAGATATTTTTGATAAAATCCGATAGCTCATTGGGGCCTGCATTGACAGCAAGATAATTAACACTTTCAGATGCCCATAAAGCTACTAAAAACCTATTTAAAACAGTTCATGTGACTACAGTGGTTCAACCTTAATGTTATGAAGTGACAAGAATACTTTTTGTGCGCCAAAAAAAACAAAATAATGACTTTATTCAACAATATCTAGTGATGGGTGATTTCAAAACACTGCTTCATGAAGCTTTGAAACTTTATGAATCTTTTGTTTCGAATCAGTGGTTCGGAGCGTGTATCAAAGTCACGTGATTTCAGTAAACAAGGATTTCCTCACGTCATAAGTGTTTTTGAAATTTCAACGGTCACTACTGGGGGGCGTGACTTTGGCAGTTTGATACAAGCTCCGAACCACTGATTCGACAAAAGATTTGTAAAGTTTTGAAGCTTCATGAAGCAGTGTTTTGAAATCGGCCATCACTAGATATTGTTGAATAAAGTCGTTATTTTGTTTTTTTTTGGCGCACAAAAAGTATTCTCGTCGCTTCATAACATTAAGGTTGAACCACTGTACTCACATGAACTGTTTTAAATATGTCTTTAGTAGCTTTCTGGGCATGTGAAAGTGTTAATCATGCTGGCAATGAAGGCCTCACTGAGCCATCGGATTTTATCAAAAAAATGTCAATTTGTGTTCTGAAGATGAACGAAGGTCTTATGGGTGTGGAACAACATGAGGGTGAGTAATTAATCACAGAATTTTCATTTTCAATTTTCAACTAACCCTTTAAAGGTGCAGTAGGAGATCTGGGAAATGCTAACGTTAGCCTGCTAGCATTGAAAGCATAAGTGACAAGTGGTGGCAAAATGAGTCGCAATGAGCAAGTTTTCAAAAATGTTATTTTTTCACAATCTCTTAAAAATTTTGAATATTTAAATATATTAAAAAACCTTCAAAATGATGTATGATTTGTTGGAATCCGAAGAAAAAAAAAAAAACACCTGTTTGAAGATTCAGCAAAGAGTCAGCAGTCAATTTGCTGAAAAGTCGAGTTAAAGTTTTCTGAAAGTTCCAAAACAAAAACAACTAGCAACCATACCTTAAAATCCCTGTGAATAACAGCTAATTTGGCACACTTTTCGTCAAAAACAAATATTCAACTTTTTTTTTCAATATTTTGAAGTACTATCAGGATCGCACAGAGGCGTCTAGCGTTTCAGATCTGTCAGTCAGCGTGAGTAAGATCATTTTGTTCACATCAGCATGAGTTTGAAAATCACATTTCATTGGTTCAGACTCATGCCATCAAAAATTTGCTATGAATATTCACAAAGTTGCAATGCTGCGGTTTAAAACGATACCAAACTTGGACTAATGAGGAAGTTGCTGAGGGGAAGTGCGTGGTGAAGCGAGCAGAGAAAAATGACATTTTTCATGAACAAAGGAAAGGTACTCTTCTCAGAAAACATACAAATAAACATACTTTTAGATGTTTGATTACTATTTGAAGCATTTGAATTGCTAGATGAGGGCTTAATGAACTCATTTTTGTGAAAAACTCAAGTTCCAAATCAACATTTTTGACTTTTTTTTTTTTTTTTTGCCTGTAGCTCGTAATTAGCCCGTGTGCATTTATGGCGTGAACCAAGCATAAGCTCATTGTTTTGATTGTTGGCTGCTCTTTGTTTGCGTGCGTATCTGTCTGTCTGCATAGCATGAAACGTGTTGATGATATATGATGTCTGCGCGAACAGGGTGCGCGAGGGTATGTAAAAACATACGCTGACAGGCAGGTAGGACATCGTATTATTTCATTCAGACCGAATATAAAGATTGGATGAACATTTTATGGTCCTACACCTTCCACAGATGATATATATTTACAAAAATACATTTCGACTGTTAGTGACTGCTATCCGGAAATGAGGAGACTTTAAACCAGTACAACAAAAATGTTTCTGTAGAGAATCACCCATTGCACCGTTTAATGGTGCACATTGAGTTTTGTTAGTAGTGTTTTATTAAAATGAATGTGTTACCACATTTTTGCTTATAAAATGTTCAGCTTGGGTCCAGGCCAGGGTGGACTGCAATAATTTATTTTGACTTCATAGTTTAGAGTGTGTCCTTGGTGAGACTTTCAAGGATTGCATCCAGCCCACACAGTTCATCAATAATTTCCTGATGCCCGCTGTGTACTTGATTTTCTCATTCATTTATTGATTTCGAGAAGCAAATGTTTGTATGTGCTTTCTTTTCCTCACTGAAGCACAGAGATTCTAACAATGTTTGTGCTTCTGTTTCTCTATATCATGCAAAAATCGTAAACCAAAACAACTGATGCTGCAGAGCTTGTTTGTAGAGTGTTGTACAAAAGGGATGAAGGAGCCATGAGGCAAGATGTTTATTTTTGCTTTTAACTTGGGAATGGTTTACATCAAGATTTCAAGATGGATTGTTAACTGACAGCTTTGAGTGGCGAACACTCTTCCCAGGATCCTCAGCTCTGCTCTTATTTATTTATGGGCCTCTGAGTAGCTTGGCATAGAACTCTGTCATAGGTGCCCTGCATCACTCAGGTTGATAACTTATTTAACATGTTTGTGCTCAAAATGCTGGAAGAACAAGCGAAGTGCTGTTCCCTGCGTAAGGAGGGTGATGCCACAGGGAAGGTGAGTGAGAAAGAGGAGTGCTATCTGTTGTTTTAAAGATTAAGTTAAACCTCATTGTGAGGGACGTGATGGGGTCTGCTGAAAGGTATCCCCAGAAAACATGATTATGCTCTGCTTGCTTTGGCTGTGATTAAACTGCCCATGGCTCGCAGCTGGCTACTGGACCTGTGGTTTTATAAGCTTCTTGAACCTCCCGTTTGTTCTCGAGCCAGCTTCTGTACCTTGAGCTCTATATATATATTTTTCCCCTCTCAAAGATAAACAATAGCTACAAAAACCGCCTCAGGTCCCATGCTTGTACCATTGAAGTCGGATGCCTGTCAAGACCATCTTCTGCTCCCTTTGGTAGGTCTTGAAGCGATAGAAACACAATCTTAGATTATGCATGGTCTTATTTGCACTGGTACAAGAGCTTCAACATCTATTTATCTATCTATTTGAAATTCCATTTAAATTGCATTTCTGCATCTTGTTTCCTGCCTCAATTAAAATTCAAGAATTGAATTGCAATTCAAAGGGATTCTCAATTAAAATTCTAAATGGTGAACAACCTTGCTAGCAAGGCTCTAGTTAAGAAGCCTACTGGGGACACCAAAGCTTTGCTCGTAAACCTTGCCAACCATTCTGGTTTTTCATGTGATGCTGTGTCTTGCAGCTTAGGTTACTAAAAGGGATTGTTAAATCCAAAATGAAAGTTATCATACTCACCCTCATGTCATCCCAATTCTGTATGACTGTCTTTCTTCTGTGAAACACAGAAGAACATATTTTGAAAGTCAATGAGATCTAAACAACATTAGATCCCAATGACTTTTATTGTATGGGCATTAAAGGGTTAGTTCACCCCAAAATGAAATTTCTGTCATTAATTACTCACCCTCATGTCGTTCCAAACCCGTAAGACCTTCGTTCATCTTCGGAACACATATTAAGATATTTTTGATGAAATCCAAGAGCTCTCTGACCCCTCCATAGACAGCAATTTAATTACCACTTTCAAAGCCCAGAAAGGTAGTAAAGACATTGTTAAGATAGTCAACATGACTACAGTGGTTCAACCTTAATGTTATGAAGCGACGAGAATACTTTTTGTGCGCAAAAACAAAACAAAAATAACAACTTTATTCAACAATTTCTTCTCTTCCCTGTCATTCTCCTATGCGGTAGATGTTGTTAACACAGTGCAGCGCTTCCAGGTTCTACATCAGAACGCTGACTCAGTATTGGCCGACGCTGTTCACGTGAGCAGCACAACGCTTGCGTTTGATGCTGATGCAGAAGCTGGCCAATAATGTGTCGGTGTTCTGATGTAGAACCTGGAAACGCTGCACTGTCTATACAAAATAAACAGGGAAGGGAAGAAATTGTTGAACAAAGTAATTATTTTTGTTTTGTTTTTGTGCACAAAAAGTATTCTCGTCGCTTCATAACATTAAGGTTGAACCACTGTAGTCACATGGACTATTTTAACAATTTCTTTACTACCTTTCTGGGCCTTGAAAGTGGTAATTAAATTGCTGTCTATGGAGGGGTCAGAGAGATCTCGGATTTCATCAAAAATATCTTAATTTGTGTTCTGAAGATGAACGAAGATCTTACGGGTTTGGAACGACATGAGGGTAAGTAATTAAAGACTGTTTGAGGCCCAGTTTTGGAGGAACTAACCCTTTAATGCCATTCAAGTATACTGGTGTTTTCAGGGTAGCTAAGCTAAAGATGGATCCCACAAATCATGAAATTTAACTGAAATCCACACTTCACTTGAGCAAAATGTAAGGACTGCAAGTAAGTGGTTTGGAAAACAAGACCTAGAGACCAGAAGAGATTTGGCCCTCTGACAAGCTCTGCAGCAAGAAGTCACTCTCCTGATGTAAAGTGTTAATTAAAAGGTTGGGAGATGGCCAAGCAGTCGTAAATTTGTAGTTGTAGGCAGCCGTCTTTACAACATATGCTTCTCCGAGCTTCTCATGCATGCCTAGCTATGGCGTTCAACAGTTTTGTCCACTTTCCGTCTTGGCAGGCTAATGTTCTTTCACCACATGAAGTTCCTGTGATTGTTGCAACTAAACATCACTGTCTGAACTTGGCAACCGAGTTGATGCTAATGGGGGGTTTAGATGGTG
The DNA here is from genome assembly GCA_037950665.1 of Hypophthalmichthys nobilis. Taxonomy (NCBI): domain Eukaryota; kingdom Metazoa; phylum Chordata; class Actinopteri; order Cypriniformes; family Xenocyprididae; genus Hypophthalmichthys; species Hypophthalmichthys nobilis. The sequence continues at coordinate 17,558,719 of CM075486.1, forward strand.
ATTTACAGCTGTTTTGTTCTGATGCAGTTTACCAGAGCTTGAGGTAAAAGAATAACCTTAAACGTGGACAACATGGATATGCACACACGTGCTGTAGTGATACTTCTTAGCTTTTGTGTCATGTTGATCAAAGGGTACCCATTGCATGCTTGCATAAATAGGGTTTATTTTCACTCATGGATTCTTGGCATAACATGCTATTCATATTGTGTGGTGTGGACAGACACATCAAGAGGCCGAGACTCTTCCATTGGCAGCTTCTGATTCTACCGCCCATGAAACCACACAGACACACACATTTATAAACCCTGCCATAAGCTGTCTAAAGAAGCTGCAGAAAACCACAACACCAACCCCCCCACAGTAAGCCACCACACCACCCTAGACAACTTGCGCACACTGGACTGATTTACATCCCATTGGCCCCTACGGTACATTTGCCCCTGTTGCTTTTTGTCAGGCCGGAATCCAGCTGGGGAGTTTACCCAAAGGGAGGGGGGCTTTTAAAAAAACGGCCAGGTGCGACCCTTAAATTCAGGACTCAGTGAGTAGGCTAGAGTCAGTGGGAGGAGGTAGAAGCAGACAGGAATCTATACCGGACATACTTGCACTTTGTATTATTCTTTGTCCTATATACTTTTGTACTGGTTCTGACTCTATTGACCATCCCAAGATGTACAACTACAGTAAGCTGGGCCACTTCACCTGGACAGCGACGTTAAGAGAGTGTGGAAGCCTCACTAATGGGGGTAAGCGAGAAGATGAATCTCTGCAATGCTCTGAATGCACATCAAGTCCTGCACTTGGCAAGAGCATGCCGTGTGTGTAAAGAGAGCTCACAACAGAGCTTGCACATGCAAATGTCTTGTTTTACTTGTACACAGTGGTCTTTTGCTGTCTTTCAGAGCTTTTGACCAAGTTGCATGAGCTTGATGCACCTTTGGTTTTGGTAGTCTTGGTAGAGCGAGCAATAAAAAGAGGATTTGTTGCAGAGGATCACAGTGTACATTTACAAAATGTACCAGTCAACCTTGAAATGCATGCTTGATTATCGAGATACTCAGCTCAGTTGACGTAGGCGTACTGTTGTTGACGTGCAAATATTTGCATGTGCGCTTAGGCACCGCCTTGTGATTGGTGAGCCAGCGGGATGGGCGGAGCTCTTGTCTTTTTTATCTTGATCTTGGCACTTCTTATGGATTCTGGGCAACCACACGGAGTGTCTCAAGCCCCACCTGCTCTTTTCTTTTAACCAAGCTTAAGACGATATGAGTTATTTCCATCGACATTATTTTTATCTCGCAGCCTCAACAGTGAACTCAGCAGTTTTCAATATTTGTCCTCCTTGCCCTCGTCGTCTTGTTTTTCACGATCCATGAGTTTGCCTCTCAAACGTCGGGATATTTATCCTATGGTATTATGTAACAAGGACCACTGCTGAGTGACTGTCTCTACCAGAGAATGCCATTGAGAGACAATGAAAGCATTAAAGCTCTTCTGGCTTTAGGGAGTCCATGTCCCACAGGTGTAGGTTATAATTTATAGACTCTGTCTGTCTGGATTAGAGAGGGATTCAGTGGTATTGTCTGTGATGAAGTCACCTTGCTGCTTATGGGGATGTGATATCTGCAACCTTTGACGCTATTTCTTAGTTATAGAACTGAATGTTTGCATGCGTTTCTGTATGTGTGTGGCACTAGATATTGTTTACACTTTTCAACAATATTGGTAAAAAAAGATATGAACCCCCCTTTGTAATTTTAGCTGTATCCACTGAGGCATTTAAATATTTGTTCATTCTGCCGTGCCATTAGAGGCTTTAGGGAGATTAAGCCAAAAACCCAGCGGGCAGTGCTGATGTATCAGTAACTCTGAACACTGCTATGGGACTTCAGGGTCATTGTTTTTTATTAATAGTATGTTATTCACAGATTCAGAGTTGTTCCTTCATGTTTTTGTGCACAATGTTTTCTGATAGTCATCAGCTAGACTCTAGATAATAGAGTCTAGCTGACGACCTTTGCCCCTTGAAGACATTGTAATTCTCTATTGTACAAAAAATAATGCGATAATCATCTCTAATTGAGTTTACTTGCTGGAATGGAATGTTTATTTTTGATATAGAGGATTATCATTGTGCTAATGCCACTTTTCAAGTGGACACGATTAACTCAGCAACAAATGTGAGCTGCTGGTTGTTGTTTTTTTCTTTCTCAAAGCAGGTTTCTAGTTTCCCCCTGAAGTTCAAGGATAAGCCATGCCATTTCTACCTACCCTTCATGGTGCTTGTTTTAATCAGCAGCTGTCGCCGTGATGGAGACAGCTTGGATTTGTTGGCTCCCAAAGGCATAGGGGATTCTATTTACCATTGACTATTGACCATTGCTGTTTTTTTTTGTTTTTTTTATCATTGCAATTTTTTTTTCAGAAGACCTCACAAAAATCCTGATTAGAACAAGAATGCAACACCATTGTAGTGTCCCTGTTGCCATTTTAAATATCAGCTAAATGCTAATGAGATAAGTTGATTAGCATGCAGGTTAGACCCAAAGATGGCATACATCTTTTATGGTTTAGCCATAGAGGAGGAAGCCAAAAGGAACTGTTGGCAGGTCTGACCAAGCATCTGACCCTATCGTGAACATTTATCATTGTAGCCTGAGCTGGGAGGGTTACCTTTCAGCTAATAATTCTTCTAATGATTAGCCAAATTACTTTTGCCAGGATATCTTTTTTTTCTTTTTCTTTTTCTTTTTTTTAGTCCAGCTTGAGAAAGATCTTTAAGTGACTCTTAGTAACGTTGACATCGATGGCATCTGTCTGTATTTCCGTAGGAATCATTACTGAGGAATGAGTGAAGCTTTTATAGAATGAACATGGCAGTGGTATGGCACAAGCTATGTTGTGCACGGAGGACTTTTAAAAGTTTCTAAAAATGACTTGGCAGAGCATAGCACGCAATCATGATTAAGGCCTAGACTAATGACACTGGCACTCTTTCATTAATATAGAGAAGTGGTTCTCAAACTGATGGTCAGTGAAGGATTCTAAATGTTCTATATAGATATATATATATATATTTATACATACCTTGATGTAGTTAGTAGTTTAGTAGGGTGTTAGATGGTCTGTGACTACTGTTAATTTACTAAATCTAGTGATAATTATTGAGTGAAACATTAATTTGATAACTGCTCTATTTCAGTCTTTGATTTAATACTCTGAGGTAAAATCCAAGCTGTCAAAGTATAAAAGTCGTGTTTTAGATTTATTTATTCTGACGCATGTTATATCAGATGTGACAGTTGCTAAGCAATGAAACGTTGCCCAGGGAACAGTCAATTTGGTTGAATGAGACACTGGAAAATCGTATTTTTTCCCTCCTCATTTAGTAATTGCTGGATTTGATCTAAGAAATGCTGTCGTGCTTTGAACTGAGGTTGAAATGAATCATCAATCTTGCAAAGCTTTTTGAAAATAGAGTTAAACTTTTGGTTGTGGAACGCAATTTCAGTTATAAGATGTAATCTGTCTTAAACATTTTGTTTACAATGTTAGCCCAACAGGAGTTTGTTAGAAGGCCTAGCAGGGTATTTATTATTCCTACAAGCTTTAAAGACCTCATGAACCTACAATTTAGAGTTTTTGTCTCAATGTCTGTTAGCTTCGAAGTTATCTATATGCTAATGCTTCCTAAAAGCCTTAGCAGATATATGCAAAGTCTATCAAAAAAAATTAGTCTTTCTTTTCTAGAAAAATGGATCATTGATGATTTGTCATGTGTCTAAGGGTGCGTTTACACGATAAACGATATACAAAAAATCAAAGTTTTCCTTTACGTTTTTCACATACAGATTACAGTTTTCTTAATACAGCTTGCCTCTGATCAGCAATACCAAGTACCATATAATGCTTCTGACCAGAGGGCAAGGTTTAGCTGGTAAGCCCTTGCATGTGTAACGGACGTAGGCCGGTAAGAGCCGCACGTATAAACCTCACTCCCCTGATCTCAAGAGGCGCTCTAGCGACTGATGCTAGATACTGCGGTCTTTAGCCTCCTTGTTAGAGTGCCCGACTCCCATGCCGGCGGACCCGGGTTCGAGTCCCACTTAGAGCAGGTGGTTTGAACAGGAGGGGTTACACTTGTCTAGCTGGTTATTTAGCAGTTAGCCCTTACTGGTAGAATGAAACCAACCTGTTTTGGGGCAAAACTTTTTTTTCTCTCCATTAGCGGCAGTTCAAAATTAGGTTTGTACTCTAAATGCAAATTTTTTGCAAGCAGCATATGAATTGGTGGAAATTTGTTATGTCTTCCTTGCTTTTCCTATGAACATAAACTAAAGGCAACTGGCTATAAAAAAGAACACTTTGTGTAATTTGCTCTGCCCCAACCTCCTGTTTGAATAGGAAATACATCAGCACAGGACAGATTCATTGAATCTTTAACTAACTCTTACCTCTTACTCTCCTTTAAATGAGAGTGAATACTGTAAATATAGGTGATGTGACCTTATTTTCCTCTGAATCACAATCTTAATGTGACTTAATAGCAGTCAATTGCATAATTATGTCTTCATAATGCAGCTGCTATTTAATAGGAGGAGATGAGTGTAATTTTTATGTGAAGGGCCAGCTCATATATGCCCTATCAGCTGTTAATGTGAAGAGTTTAAAATGCTATATAATTATAGTTTTCACTTACATATCTGACTTATTCACTATTTCACAGACCTTGTAATCAACCCTTATACACTGCTACTGATGATTTTCCTTTTTTTATTCTGAATATAAGACTTAATAGAAATAGAATAGCCTTTTATCTTCTAGATAATTATCATCCTGGTTTGGAAGAAACCTGAACAAGGCCTAGATTCAATCCGGGTATGCAGTGCATCTTTTGTTAGTAAAGTGTATGTGAGAGTTGAACGGTCTGCAATAAAGTTATATCTGGTATGAGCAGCTGGCCTTTTAAGCAGGTGCATTTCTGAGCCTTTGACCAAAGGTACGTCACCATCCAGGGTCAAAGGTGAAGCATGGCTGCCTCTAACATTCATGACCTGCTGATGATAAAAGGCATGGACACAAACATTTATATTCATGTGCAAACTACTGCAATATATTGACATACATGAGTAACAATTTACAAATGTACACAAATGGCAAGATCTTAGAGCACATGTCGATGTAACACATGAATTTAGTGCAGTTTCATCAGAAAATACATATTTATATTTAAATAATTTTCATAAATTAAAAAGATTACATTGTAACAAATATATATATATATATATATATATTGTTGGTTAAAGTAACCTGGTTGCTTTTTTTTGAGTTCATTAAAACTTTCTATCTGAACAACATAACTTTTTTTTCTTTTGTCAAATCAACTAAGATAATTAAATCATGAAAATAATTTTTACAGTGTAGGAAATATATTACTACATACACCCAGTTAACAGGGAATGTTCTCAGAACTTCTGTCAAGATTCTCTCAAAGTTATGAACAAACGTTCTTCCTGTAACGTTAATAGAATGTTCGTTCAGAGTTATCTGTTTTTAATAATGTTCTCAAAACGTTGGCTCAAAAACAATGTTTATACATTGTTCATGGAACTTTTTTCCTGAAACGTTTTACTGGGATGTTAATCTAACTTTTTAAAATGTTTCTAATTGTTTCAGAATATTCAAATGTAACATTCCCATAATGTTGGCAAAATAAAATGGAATGCTCCCATAATGTTCACATAACCAAGAAAGAACATTTTTAAGACATTTTAAAAAATGAACATTCAGAAATAACTTAATGGCAACGTTAGCAAAACGTTCTCAGAACATATTTTTGTTAGCTGAGTAGATTTTATATGTACAATTACATTTTTTGAAAGTGACATTTATAATATTGGCTATTTGTCAGATATTAGTGTTAACATGAAAATCATCAGTAGCGTCAATATTACTTAAGAATTAATGCATCTCTATCTAATAGTAAACATTGACCTATATTGGATGTTTACATAAACTGTGTATTTATTGTTTGTATTATTAATACAGTAGTGTAGAGAAATGTCAACACACACACATGCCCATAACACCTCTCTCTCTCTCTCTCTCCCAGTGGCTCATTTGGCTCGCAACAGAGGTTTATCTCTTTTCCATCTGTCTGCCACAGCTCAGTGACTCCTAATTTATCATTCTGGTCAGAAGTGAATGGCTGGGTTTCTTCTTTGGATCTCAGTGCTGAGAATGGAATATCAACTCTTTATGTTGTGATTTGTAGTGTAGTAACCAAGTCTATTGCCAAACTATTTTAAGAAACCATATGCAGTTACTGACATGCAATATAGGCTTCTACCTTTGATCCGGTGTAGTGCTGGAATTTCACTGAAGTGATTAATGTTATCAATGAGAAAGCTGATTTTCCATAAATCCTCTGTTGATGATTGATGATCGACATGCCTAGGTGGGAGTTGCTTTGTGTATGTGGGTGTGCTTGGGTTGTGTATACATGTGTCAATATATGAATATGCCAATGTAGCTGAATGAACCTGTGTCCTTTAACTTGACTCAACACCGAAGTTTGGCCGTGGTCTTTGGCACTGCTGTACTCCCAGCGGCTTAGTACAAGTTACACAGAGTGCCCGTGAACTTCATCGTGCCCTTTTAGTCACAGTAGGAGTTGAACTGATAATCCCAAGCTATCATTTCAGGTTTGTCTGGATGACAGAGGCGTCAACCAGAGCCTCCCTAAGTGCTTACTGAGAGAAATGTCCATCTGTGTTGCTTACATATGTGTGTCAACATCAACTTGATTGCCCATAGATGTCTTCAAATAAGAAGCTTGATAACCATCTTTAGCAGATTTAGTTTCCATATTTGTTGATGTGTGTTCAATCAAATGGCACAATTTTGGCGCAGATTCACTCTATGGCATAGATTTGGCCCACATAAACATCTAAAGTTTGGCCTAGATTAGATCATGTTTACCAACCCAAAACTGGTCCACTTCTTTTTAGCCAGAGTTGAACCAAAACAGTGCCATAATCCCACCCATAGTGAGCCAAATAATAAAAACAAATGTGGCCCATATGTGAACCTTGTATGGTTGAGTTCTGTAAAGGGCTGATGGCCCTTACATGGCCCAAATGTGGCTGACAAACCAAGAGACCAAACGCTATTATTTAACCACAATTACACCAAGTGGAACTGTCAAATGTATGAATTAACTTACAATAATTACAATAACTTAATTTTAGCATGTCTCACCAATCTTTCTCACTCACCATCTGTAAAGAAAAGGAAGAAAAAAAGAAATGGCCCACATGTGCTCAGCCATGCCATATCTAGGCCAGATGTGACAGCTATCTTCCACATTTGGCCCAAAAGTTCTTGCTATCTGGCTACACTGTATGGCTAATAGGCCTATAGGAAGCCTGTTTTCGCATCAAAAAACAAAAACAAAAAATGAATTTAGGGCTCCAATATGATCGCAAATGTGACAATTTACTTCTGGTCAGGTATCTCGTTATCTGTTTCGTCAGATTTCACCTTGTTACAAGTAACAACTAACGCAGCGTGAGCCGTGAGGTACGATTCTCGAACAAATGACTCTTTTGAATTGGTTCACGAAACCGCCTAAAACGTGGTTTCCGAATCAGACTCTGAATCAACCGATATAAACCGATAATGGCTGCGTTCCACTCCAATTTTAGACATGCACTCGTAAGCTTCCCTAAGCACTTCCATTTAGGGGAATCCCTGCCGCCATTTTGAAGTGTGTTCCACTTTGTGAAGTGGACGAGGGAAGTTTATATGGACAGACCCTCATCCCCTCGATTTTGACCGAGGGAGCAAGTCCTACACTTCAAGCAGCTCTGTATATATCCCACAATTCAACTTGATTGTGATGTAACAGCAGATTGCGCTTAACTGAAGTGTATGATATATTGATTATTTTGAGAATTAATCACATAATAGTGTATAATATATCTATTATGTTGAGATTTAATCGCACAATACTTGTAGTTACCATATATTCACAGTTAAAGGTTATACTGTTGGTATTTTGTTTCATTTGTGTAATTTAATTTTTCTCCAACAGCTCATATACCTATAGGACTTTACATATTTTCTCCAACAACTTATAAGCATATAGAATGGTTCATTTCATAAGTACAAAAGGGGTTTAAATAATAAGCCAGCTCCATAGTGAATTCCAAGTGATCAAGGGCCTAGTGCGTTTCATTTAAACCTTATGCACAAGTTCCGCCAGTAGAGGGCACTCGTGCAACGTAAGCAATGACACACATCTGAGTCCACGAGACGGTGGGAAGTTAGCGAGTGAAGGGCATAAAAATTTGGAGTGGAACTCCACCAATGAGTTCACAACTGACTTCCTCACTGAACTGAGAGTCATTATACGGTTATGCGGTGTCCAAAATCGCCCCCTATACCTTTAAATAGGGCACTATTTGAGGGGACAGCCATTTGAAGTGGTGTCTGAAACCATAGTGGACGTTATCAAGTGCACTCATAGTGGAATAATGTAGGGAATTGTGAATGAGGGTAAAGGGGTCGATTTCGAACACAGCCCAAGACTAATTCGACACTGCATCCTTCGAGATTTTCTTATAGGGTTTTATAATGGGGTTTTTACGTTGCATGTGCAGTTTACGTTGTAGAACAAAACATCCAAGTATTGTCAAGTTGTGTTTACCACATTTTGACATTGTCCCTGTACCGCTCTCTAACCCGGGTTTGTGAGGCTTACTGACTGGTTGTTAATATGTGTAACTAAACATACATATTCACATATAATACAATAACCAACTATACGGTAGAATCAACTGTAATTCACATAGTATTCATATGAGACTTTATTTCTCAAATTTTCTTGTAAATTGTGACTTTATAGCCTTTTTTTTTTAATTCTCAGGTGGAAATAGACTTAATAGACATAATTTGTCATGGCACATTTCACGTATGGAACAAGTTTTGTCCCAGGCCCCTTAGAATTTTACTAATGGTCATGGGTTGTACATGAATGACAGATAATGAAAAAGGCTAAGATGTGAACGACAACATTAGCATTGGTGGATGGGTGGGAGGATATTGGCAAAGCAAAGGGTGTTTTTTTTTCTTATCTTAATCCTCTTACTCTTTAGCCTAGTCAAACATGAAGGTCAAAAATGTTTTTAAATAGAGCTCCGTACTCGAGGGAAATGTCGAGTAATGCTACAGGGGCAAGAGAACATCTCACACCATCATCTAATTAGTTCAGTCTTTTGCTCTGGATGCGTCAGAGTTGATGGCAAACTGTCCAGGGCTATCTGAAGAATGCTAAACTCAGACGCAGGTTTTCTTATGCTGTCTTTTTCTTTTATGATGTATGATAGACAATGTCTTGTAAATGTTTCATGCTGTTCTTATTGCTAATATCTGTGGAAAAACTACTGATGTGACTCAATACACCGTTAACTTCATTTTGATTATTATTATCTGTTGTCACTGTGGCATTAGTCATGTTTCATATACTGCCCTCTAGTGATTAAACAAGGCATGTTACTGTTAAACCACAATGAGTGTGCATATATATACATTTTTTACTTTTTATTATTTATTTATTTTACATTTTGTAAAATTACAAACAATTTATCACCATTACAAACTCAATTTATCACGATTGGTTTAATGGCCAAGTTGATGAAGCTAAACCCTATTCAGATGGTATTTTCAGCATTTTATGGTGATTTTAAAAGAACATTTCCATGCCTCCTCCGCAATAAACTTCCAATGCATTCCGATGGGAGTTCATTCACAAATTACAACAGTTTGTTTTACACATGGTCACAAGACCATATTCCAACATACTGAATGTTACTGTATGCTAAGCATTGTGTTCTGGAGTTTGTTTCCAAAAAAAAAAAAAAAAAAAAATATACAAGACTGAAAAAAATGTCTTGAGTGGTTGGAGAAAAAAACCTGCAGAAAGATTCTTGTCAAAACCAATTACCTACTTGTGTGCTGCACTAAAATGAAATCCTAAGGCCTTGATCACAGCTGCAATTAGCAAGAGCTGCTAATTCTTATTTTAGCCTGGGAACAAATGGAGGGGTGGAAACTCACAGCTCTGAAACCCGAACTTGTGAAACACATCTCAAGTCGGATAATGACCAACCGGGTCACTGGGAACAGGACAGAGGTGAAGACTGATGCTGTACCAGGAGCTGTTGTTAGCACGTCCTGCGTCAGCTCATCGCTATACGCCTGGGAAAGGGTCAAGCTCCCTTGGTATCAGGCTTCAACCTGTTACCCAAAACACAGAACCAGAGTTCTGGTATCACTAATTTTAGTTTTCTTTGCAATTAATAACACACATTGTATTCAAAATACTTCAAATACTTTCTACAAATCCACTTTAATGTGCAAAGTCGTGTGATATGTACCCTGAAGAGTGTAAACACTTAGGCATTTTCTGTTTATTATTATTAGTAATATATTTCTTATATTATTTGATTATATAATTTAAATTTTTGTTTAGTAGAGTTTATTATTTTTATAATAATAATAATTATATACATGCCGTAGGTAATCACAACGTGCTGATATACAGCCATATTGCACAGCTACACGTGTGATACTGCGTTTATACAACAGTTCGACGCACGAGTGTGTAAATAAATAAGAAATAACAACGCAGTGTCTTTAAAACCCTCTTTTGTGCAGAACTACTTCCTTCCGCCACGGATTCAAATCTCAAGTTGACAGTTTGACCAAGCGTCCGTTACTAATTCTAAAACGTCACTTTAGAACTAGTAACGAAGGAATGTTGAGTCCTGCCATTAAAACTATTTTGTACAGTATTATCGAGAGAGAGAGAGAGAGAGAGAGAGAGATCGCCTGAGCGAGCATTACCTGTGTCTGATATAACATTCATTCTTCAGGTCGATGTCCACATGTCAGTCGAGGAAAGCGATCTTTGTATTTGTCCTTTTTACAGTTAATGGGATTTTTCCATTACAGTGCTAAAACAATGTCCTTTGTTTACAAAAGTCCCTTTCAATTTAAAAGTCTCTTGAGACTGACTCATTCCTTCGTAAAGTTTACCGCCATCTAATGGCGTATTAATGTAACTTTCAATCAAATCATTCCACACTATGGACCCTTTCCCAATATCAAATACAACATTTTATTTATATAAAATAATATAACAACAATAGCCATTATAAATGACAATAGGAAATAAACACAGTTGTACAATTCAGTCAAACGTACAAAAGCAGAGCTCTACAGGATGTAAGTTAAATATATCCGTAATATTAAATTATTAAATTTAACATAGCACAATTCGATTTGCTCATGAACAAGTAACAGATTAACAAGACCGTTTTATGTACCCAAAATGAATTATATCTTATGTTTAACCACTATAAGAGCCAGCGGCAAATTCCCGAAGCACTGGCCGAGATGAAGCTGGTCCCGGCGGGTACACGAGCACTGAACGGCCGCTGACGGCCTGGAGCTCACATCACCGAAAACAACTAAACAAATTGTAAAATAGGTGCTATGATTAAATATGAGTCACATATTTCAGGTCTAAACAATTACATTCTCACCTAAAAACTCTTAAAACTACAGTCCGTGGTACAAGTGTAGTATTTGTAAAAAAAAAAACGGTGGATTTGCTCGGCCGCCATGACAGTCGCTTCAAGCGGAGTGATACAAATGGTGAAAAGGTAGGAGTGCTGTTATCACTAGAATATCACATGGCTCTCAGCCAATCAGATTCAAGAACCAGTATATATATATATATATATATATAAAATGTATTTTATATTATTTGATTATATAATTTTTTTTTTGTTTAGAATTGTTTATTCTTTTTATTTTATATGTGTGTGTGAGTGTGTGTGTGTTTAGGATGACAATTTTTTTTTATAATAATAATAATAAAAGTGATAAAATAATAAAAGCCAAGTAATAGTTTTTCATTTTAGGTTAAGTTTCAAGTGTGGCTCATCCAATTAAAATTTAAAATCAGATTCAGGGCTATCAGTTTTATAAAGAAGTGGTATTAAATGGCTTATTTATTAAAAACTAAATGTCAGATTCAGCTACTTTTTTGTAGTGTTTTAAGTCAGTATAAAAAGTTTGTGCATTGATCATTGGATTTTACGAAAAGTGTGCTAAAAAAAATGTTAATGCTAATATTGCATATTGTATGGGTTCCCTCTGCAAAGATAACTCAGCTTTTTTTTTTTTTTTGTATTCAGACAGCTTGTCTGTTTTGGCTTTTTAAACATAAACAATATCGCTCTGAGTAGAGGAAAGACTTATTGTAGGTTACTGCCAGAGATGCCGCTAATGAAAACGATGCACATAAGCCTTCATCAGCTGCTGACTATAAACATTCTTTCTGATTGGACCATTAATGCAAAACGGTTTGATGACGCACTGCAAATAGAACGGCATGACAGGTGCTGCCGCTCTTTTTATGATGTTAATGTTAAATGTTCTGCTAGAGTTAAGCCCTATTCAGTTTACCCTGAGGCGGACAGGTAAAATATGTGTTTCATATGTGCTTTGTGATTTTAATCCTAAATCAAAAGTTGCAAAGCAAATGACTTGCTGATGTCCTATTTAAATAATTGAAGTTAAAATGTAATTCAGAGAAGGAATCCCATAGTGGCCAATTAAGGCCAGTTTTGTCGGTCTTGTTGCAGGTTGGCAGTGTTGCATTTGTAGGGTGCTTATCCTCACTTTGATTTCTCTAAACAACATCTTGATCTCATCAGTTCCACCAGAGCTGTCATCACCCAGGATTCACAACCTCAACTGATGTTCCATGTCCTAAAACAGTGGTATAAATAGCTGTGCGTACGCAGCCAGACACATTATGCTTGCTTTGGCCTGATGGAACATTTAAGTCATCTTTCATATAATAGTGTAGTCGGCAGATGTGATTAAATGGGATATATGTCGAACGACACATGACCAAACCAGAAACTGCATCCACTTGTCATAAAAAGCGTTAACAGCAGTATGAACTGACAGCGATATCTTTGGACTTTTAAGGTTTTATTGTATTTAAATATCTAAATGTTAGTGAGAAGAAGAAAAATAAAAAAAAAAACTTTTAGATATCATTCTGCATATACGAGGGACATTGGTTATGGTCATCTTTGGTAGCTCCTTTGAAGGTATCTTGATTAAAATGGCTTCGTATTTAACGAAGCACATACAAAAGACCTCAACCGGAAATTGCACATAACCCCCATTAGTGCCCATAGAGATAATTATCATATAGAGATAATTATCAGGTCTGACTGAGAGATGAAGTGTGATGAGTGTAAATTTGTAGAGATACTGTGCTACCCCCACTCCTATCAGAAAATGTAGTCCTAGCCATAATTATCACTAAAATCAGAGGGAAATGAGATGAATAACACTGATGTAGAAGCATAACCCTGGTTATAAGCCTAAACTTGACATAAACTGTAAACTTGTCCATCAAAGTTGATTGGAATGTTGTTCCAGGATGATTGGAATGTTGTTCCAGGATCAACAAAGATTTAGATCCAGGAACATGTTGTAGGCTACTTAGTGAAATCATGTTCACCATGACCATGCAGTTCACCCCAAAATTAAAGTTGTCATTTACTCACCCATATGTGACTTTCATTTTTCCATGTAACACGAAAAGGATACATTTTTAATAATTGTATTGGTAATTTTCCCCCATACAGTTACTGTGAGGACTGAAGCTTACAAGCTTAAAGGACACAAAAGCACCATTACAGCTTTAATACAGCAAGCTGAATGAATTACATTTTAAAAACGTAATTCATTCAACATGCTAAATTCAAGCTTTTTTTCGAGGCATACGATTGAGTTGAATCGCTTCTAAATGCTGCAATTGAGTCATTGAGAATTCCATAACCAATCATTCAGAGCGGATTTGTGAACTGATTCATCCGGTTCGAAAGATCCGGCTCAAAAGAACGATTCCTTTATAAATTCGTCATCGCTACTTTCTCTCATGAACTTAAAGTATATGTTAAGTAAATAATGACGTCAGTTTCTGTATGTTGCTTACAGAAAATTATCGCATGTCTTCATAAGATTACACACTAGTCGTATAGACCACTTTTATGATACCTTTTGGTGCTTTTTTTGTCGTTTGGAACTTTGCACCCACTTTCAGTAGATGGAAACGATTGGCCGGGATGCTCAAAAAATTACATTATGTTCCACAGAAGAAAACTATACAGGTTTTAAACGACATGAGGGTGAGTAAATGACAGAATTTTCATTATTTTACCTTTATTTTACTTGGGAAAAAAGGCTTTGCTAAACTTTCCCTCTGTTTGAGTTTGAAGGCAGTCGGGGACTGGCTTGGCATCGATTTCACACACACCGTTCTCCCGCACACTTCTTTTCACCACATGTAGCTTTGCCAAAAAGCCGTCAATCACGAGCTTTGGGAAATGCATAAGAATGGTTTGGCTCGCTTTACCAAAGCATCATCATTTTGTTCTAGCATGATCATACACTGAATATGACAGTTAATGCAGTAGCATAACCTAAGAGTGGGTGGTGTTTAGAGACTCAAAGCTGTTACAAGAATCAATTATCTTTGCGCGTTCCACACTTTGTGGTAGTCCTTTTTGCAGTTTAAATATTATTATAACTAATAAGATTTTGATTCACATTTTTATTATGAAACTTTTTAGGGAACATTACTAAATAGGCCTAATACCAAAAACTGATTTTCTGTAGCTTTCGAGACCTCCATATATTGCTATTAGTGTTTTTGTGTGCACTTCTGCAGTTTGTCTTTAAATTAAACAGCTATTCGTGTATTATGTGTGTATGCTTGTTTGTGTATTTATTCCATGTTAAGACAAAACGATCGTCATCTGTTGATGACACTACTACGTGTGGAAAGTTATTGCTGTAACATCTGTAATTCGAACACAAGCAATGTACTGTAATAATATCTGAGTTTCGGGAACGTCTGTAGACCTGAACTTACTGTATATATTGAAGCAAACTGCAGGTATTGGTTTTCTCTCATTATTCTGTTTTAGTTGTACTGTATGTGCAGCCCTTACAACACAAGTTTATTGCTCTGTCATAGCTCATAGGTATGTTTTCTTAGGAGAAATAAAAATAGGAACAGTTGTTACAATTGTTGATGCACCTGCACAGTAGCCTAATTGTGGATGGCATTACCTAGATAATTTGGTAATCTGATGAGAAATATTTGAGTTCATATTTCTTTTGATTTTCATCTCGGAGGAAAAAAAAATAATAATAATAAAAAAAAAAAATGTAATTATGAGAAAGTTTAGGATAGTCAGTCACTTGAGATAACTTTGCATTTATGAGAAATAGATTCACAATTGTGATATATACAAAGTCAATGTACAATGTACCTTTTGGAAAAGGGTTTTTGAAGACCAAATCTTGTATTTTATAAAGAAGGCTTTTATTTGAAAATAATTTTCATATGGCATATTTTTCATATTTTAATTTTTGTATTTAAAGTATGGTAAGTACTTGTAAAATGTATCAGTGATCACTTTTAAAAATAAACACTTTTAAACACACATACTATAAAAATAACTTGTAGCCCATCTGAATTAAATAACAATCAGGCTATCCATCTCATACACCCTAGTGAAAACCATCTTGTTGTAGTTCTTACATTTTAAAATCATGCATTCTGGGTAAGTTTGGTCCCGTCAGCGAGGCACGCAAACATGACAGTCACGCGGCTCTTAGGTGGTAAGCTTTTCTTTGAATATTAGCGTTTTTAAGACTGTCTTTTTGTGCTTGCGATCTTCTAACATTACACCTTGACACCGTAGTTCTCGTTTTATGCGTATTTGGGACCACCTATTGTTGCGGGCGTATTATTGACATGTAAAAGTGTAGACCCTGAATATAACACAAACTCGTTTTTTTTTAGATGTGTTTCTAAGGAAAAAACATTGTCTTTTATTCGGAATAATACGGGTATCTCCTTCCATAGATACACCAAAGCAAACTCGTTATATTTTCATTAGCCTATAGAACATTTTCCTTCCCTATTGAAAGTTTGTGCTTCTTTTTCTAGCCATTTGTTGACATTCTCATCTCTGCTTAATTGCTTCTGCATGTATTATTCTCATCCATAAATCACTTTGGATAAAACTGTCTGCCAAATGTAACTTTTAGTCAAAACAAGATACTTTAAAGGCCCATTCACACCAAGAACGATAAAGACAATTATAACGATAACAATTTTAGAGTCCACACCAATGCACAATAACATTCTGTTTATTAAGTGTGCTGTTATAACATTCAATAACATTCTGTTTATTAAAGGTCACCTATAATGCCCCTTTTCACAAGATGTAATATAAGTCTCTGGTGTCCCCAGAATGTGTCTGTGTAGTTTCAGCTCAAAATACCCCACAATTCCTTTATTATAGCTTGTCAAATTGGCCCCTATTTGGCTGTGAGCAAAAACATGTCATTTTTGTGTGTCCTTTTAAATGCAAATGAGCTGCTGCTCCCGGGCCTCTTTCCAGAAGAAGGTAAAACTTTAACAGCTCCCGCTTCGGTTGCTCAACAACAACAAAGCTGGAGAATCTCACGCAGCCAAAATGACGATTGTCAGTAACGCTGTTCAGCCTTACAGTGTTTAAACCATAGTCGAACACTGATGGAGAGACTCAGGAAGAAGCTACAACTTTTAGAATGCAACTGGACATTTCTGAATGGTTAGTGGAGAAATTTATGTAGTTGCTGTAGAGTTGATTCAACTCATCGACATGCAAATCCAGCATTGAATTGACCCTCTTTTGTGAAGCAGTCTGGCGTAAAATGATGGCATGGCAACAACACTCTACTACAACAACTCTTCCTCTTCTCTAAAGCAGCCCAACATGGCCTCACCCCCTTTGTTGCATGTTCTCGGGGGCAGATCATAATCAGTGCATTCCTAATAAATTTTAAAACTAAATCTTTATCGTTACAGTTATCGTCCTTGGAGTGAATGAGCCTTAAGTGATAAAACTGCTATAGGCCTTTGAGTTTGGTAACACAAATGTTGCTTATTTTGATTGTTCTTCCTGGCATCAGGTTCCTTTATGGCAACAAAAACACAGCTGTGAATGTGTGTCCTGTCCAACACTAATCGCGTTCATTTACTCAGTCGAGATTCATTTCAGGGATAGATCATTTTTTTAATGTCAGTGCCAGTCCATGTTTAAGCACAGTCTGACTCTATTAGCTCTGTCACGCATGTACACACACTCGCTCACCTCTCTTCCTAATCAAACGCACATACACACACACACTCGTGGGAAGATTCCTCAGCCTCTTGATATCCCTCCAGCCCGTGTCCTCTCTTCTGTGAAATGCTCAGCTTGGTTTAATCCCTGTGTCTCGTCAGGCCCTTTTAATAGGAGCCTCATCTCAATGTCCGTGCACAACTGGAGCAGCCCGCGGGTTTATCTGAGGAGATAGAGTTTCATGCGACAAGCTGAACCCCTCTCGGCTTTAACTGTACCCGTCTGTCTTGTTAAAGCACAGAGGGAGAAGGTGCTGCCTCTGTGTCACTCTAACTTCTCTTTCGTTTCTACTTCCTCTTTCTGTTCTTCAGCCCGATCGAGACCAGCCATGGCAACGCCGAGCTCCAGCGGACTTGAGATTCTCCTCAGCACGTTGCAGGTAAACTCGCATTGTTTGTGAACGCATGAATCTGGATTGTCTCTCATTCTAAGCATAGGAACAGCCCACAGATGCAAGCAAGCGCGCTGGTAACTACTGCCCAAATATGCAGGACACTTTCCATGTGCTGAGTGAGAAAGATAAATGACATGGTATCTCAGTACCAAGAAAAGTAGCCTGTGGTTTAATGTAAACATGTTTTCTCCCTTCCAAGGTGAAATTCAAAACGTTTTCGTTAACATGCGTGATGGAGCGCAATTCCTGAAACCTTAGCTGCTATTTGCGGACTGTATGATGGTATAGTTGTGAGCTCTATTTTGAAATAGTGTGTTTTAACCAACTATTTTACAAGGCAAGTATTGTTTTTTTTCTGCCATTTAAATTTAAAGTTGCACTTTTTTGTGCTAGACTGTGTTTGTTGTACTAGACCATGAGTTCCCAAATTTGTTTTGTCAGCCGAACCCCTTAGACGTAAAATATTATACTATATACTTGTGTATGTAATATAGGCTATAGATAAAATATATTTTTAAAGTACCTCCAGAGATTAAGGTCACATGACATGCAAGTAAACAGATAAAATTTAATATTTTTTACTACGTGTTTTTATTTTAAAATTATTTATATATAGGGCTGCATGCACATAGGGCTTACTTTTATTATTTTTTGTTGTTTTAACTCTAATTATAAAAATGAAGATAAGTAGCCTATATTACTGTTGTAAATTATAGTTAAAAAATGAATAATTATAAATATAATAGTTATAATTTTACACTGCAATTTGTGTAAACACTTTAGTTTAGGGTCCAATTCTCACTATTAACAGGTTCTTATTAGCATGCTTATTAGTAGGATATTGGCTGTTTGTTAGTACTTATAAAGCACATATTAATACATGACCATATTCTACATCGGTAATCTTAACCAATACCTAAACTTAACTACCTTACTAACTATTAATAAGCAGTAATTAGGGGTTTATTAAGGCAAAAGTGTGAGAATTGGACCCTAATCTAAAGTCTGACCCAATTTACAATACTAATATTTATGTCTTCAATTCTTCACTTAAAAATTTTTGATAACACTTTAGTATAGAGAACACACATAAACTATTAACTACGACTTTTCCCTCAATAAACTCCTAATTTACTGCTTAATAATAGTTAGTAAGGTAGTTGTTAAGTTTAGGTATTGGGTAGGATTAAGATTGTAGTATAAGGTATTAATATGTGCTTTATAACTACTAATAAACAGCCAGTATTCTAGTAATATGCATGCTAATAAGCAACTAGTTAAAAGACCCTAAAATAAAGTGTTACCAAATTTTCAAATCCTTGAGTTTTTATTTTGGCGTAATATTGGTGAAATGCTGTAAACTAATATCAATAGGAATCTTGGAAATTTTGCACAACTAATAGGAAATCTGGGCACTGACCAGTTATATAGTTTAATGGTCATTTTAGTAAAACATTTGACTGAAGATTGCCACGATTGACAATAAAGTATACTCTAGAGTGCCGTGTGATTAAGTAAAAATAATAAATGGAATGACATGACTTAGTACATATGCAGATTTGATTCTAATATTGTGGTAGAAGTTAATAGTGGTAGTGTTTATTCAAACCATTAAAGAATTAGTTCACTTTAAAATGAAAATTACCCCAACTTTACTGACCCTACAGCCATCCTAGGTGTATATGACTTTCTTCTTTCTGATGAACACAATCAGAGTTATATTAATAAATATCCTGACACGTCCAAGCTTTATAATGGCAGTAAAGCTCAAGAAAGTGCATTCATCCATCATAAACGTACTCCACACGGCTCTGGGGGGTTAATAAAGTCCTTCTGAATCTAACTGGTGCATTTGTGTATGAAAAATATCCATATTTGAACTTTGAACTTTGAGAGGCTTAGCCCTTTCTTCCTAAGTTGAATACGGAAGGCGGTCTGGTGGAAGCTAGACATTTTACTTTATAACTTGTTAAATATGGATATTTTTCTTACACAAATGCATCGATTTGCTTCAGAAGGCCTTTATTGACCCCCCGGAGCCGTGTGAAGTACACGCTTATGATGGATGGATGTGGATGGAGGCACTTTCTTCAGCTTCATACTCATTGGTCCCGTTCACTGCCATTATAAAGCTTGGATGCGTCAGGACATTTATTAATATAACTCTGTGTTCATCAGAAAGAAGAAAGTCATACACACCTAGGATGGCTTGAGGGTGAGTCAAGCTTGGGGTAATTTTCATTTTAATGTGAACTAATCCTTTACGAGACACAGTAATGGTATAACAGCATGCATCAATACAATAGAAATATTAGTTAAAATAAAAGGACCAGTAAACATTATATTTTGTTCCCTGTTTTCCATATCTGTTTTGAGTAGATTTGTTGCGCTCACAGAATGTCTCATGTGAATCCAAATTGTACCTTTAAATGTGATTTTTATCCACTTGCACAGCTAATGGTGACTGATCTCATATCAGTGATTTGTATATCAGTTGCTGCCAATGAACTGCAGAGGCCTTATGTGCTCACAGGAGGGCGACGTGCCGAATTTCCGATAAGTTTCTACCTCTTGTGTGTAAATCAAGCTCAGAAGAGCAGAAATTATTTAGTGGATGCGTCAAAGCGATTAATTGCATGTGAAAACCATAAGATGAGATTTATTCCCTCTGTGCTGATAAGAGCGTTGTAAGGAGAAGGAGAAAAGCAAGTGCAGCAATGAGCTCAGTGTGTGATTAACGAAAGCTTTAAAAGGTTTCATTCTGATCTCATCAGAAGGGAAAAATGTATATCGCTTTTAAAGGTACGGAGAACATTCTCTGTAACATTAAGCAAATGATCTTAACCATATAATCCTATAAACTTTCACTAGTTTTTCTTTAAGTATCAAAGTGTTCTGATCCATTCAATTTTAGAACTGTGATTTATATATATATAGTTTTGATGTAATAACAAAAATGTATAATAAAAATGTTGCGCTTTTGAATGTCTCTGTATGTCCTGTCAGTTCAAATAAGGATCCTTGCAACTGCTTGGCATTGGCCATGTGGCCTCGGCTCTGAAGAATTGACTCCTTTATTACAACGCAAACTGACAAGGGTAGCTAGTAATACCCTCACGATTAGCCACAGCCAGCGTGTTGCCTTCCTCCAGCCATGACTGGCGTCAAACGTGCCAATAAGTTCCAAATTCACAGTCCTTGACATGGAGCTGTTGGTGCCTGAAATGGGATTCCCGCTAATTCAAATTGAGACTGACACAGACGCTCAGGGTGCCGTGTCGGAGTTGTTTTTATTCTTCATATTCTTCCTCTGCTTTTCCTTTCCTGTTTTATAGCTCCCATATCACCTCACAGAGAGACACCAGGTCCTATTTGGTGTCTAAGATATAAAAAAACATTTTAAGGTATGTCAGAATAACTTTTAATAGATTTTCTGCACTATTTAGAATATTTGCCCTCCGGAGCGGCTCCCAGCTTTAACAGGATGTTCAGCCAAAGCTCTCACGGTGTGTTCCTGCCGCCCTCTTAAAAGTTAATGGTGTGCACTGAGAAATAGTCCGTGTTCCTCATTAAAGAATTAAAAATGAACTAGGATATGAAATAAGTTTTACTTTCAAGTGGGTTCCTGAGAATATTAACTCATGTCCTTCTCCCTATTTGACAGATGGGAAACAGTTGCGCTTTTTGATTGTAGCTTGGCATAGGTGATGCCGGACCAAAATAGATGTAATTATTCATAATTTTAAGTATCACTGGATTATTCTGTTAAAAGATTGTTGGGCAAATAATGTTCTAATGATGTGCCAGCTGGCTCTGTATACTAGTCACACTCATTAATGTTGAGTAATTAACATGGTTGTGTGGAATTATCCCAGATGTTGAGGACAGGGCCATCAATTTCCAAGAAAGAGCACTTGCTCTATTCTACTAGTGTAAAAGTTCATCCTCAGTGAAATGTAGTTTCTTCATTAAAACAACTCACCTTTAGGGTCAAAAATTAATGGGAGGTATAAGGAGTGAAAATGCCACAGAATGTGACAAAAATGCCCCAGAAATAAAATTTGGGGGATAAAAATGTCCCCATAATAAATTAATTTGTTCTTTATCTGTAACATTTTATATTTTTTCATTTAAATGTTTCATATTTATATGGATATTGCATAAAACATTAATTTAATTATAATACTAAAGTATACAAAATAGCTCCTGAAAATGAAGTCCAAGTAATACTAAACCCAAAAATCATTTATTAACCCTCAGGTGTTTCCAAGTTTTATGTTTTTTTCTTTCTTCCATGGGACACAACAGGATTTATTTGGTAAAATGTCTTGGTGGCCCTTTAGCATACAAGAACAAGAATCGAAACTGGGTTATTATGCTTTAAAAATTACAAAAAAGTAACATATAAAAATGGTCCATACTTCCAGTGTGCTCCCTTTAGTTAAGAGTCTTCCAAAGTCAGACAATAGAAGAAGCTAAAATATAAATTTGCTGAAAATCTTCTTGTCTTTTGTCTTGTCTTCTTGTTGAAATGTTACTTATAAGGGACTTTCGCACCGAATAGTTCTAGGAACTCCGTTATAGGAACTAGCCACTAGGATAGTCTCCCTCGGGCCATGTTCCTGGTTGCATTAGCACCGGGAATAGGAACTCTGAATCGGCCAACAGCAGCTTCTTTAAGCGCAACATTTACAAACACTAAAAACCAGTGGATGGAGGATGCCGTGATCGGAGCTATTTGTTGTGTGTCGTGGGTTTCGTGATAACGGAGATGGAATGTAAAAAGAGCAAAAATTGGGGCTAAAAGACTAAATCTCCTATGACAACTTTCAGTATTGAGGCGGAGAAAAGAACACAACTCTGCAGACAACACGTAAATGTCGTTAGCGCTGTTTTCCATGTTTGTGAAGTAAATATGTTTATACGGCTTTTTAAAAATGCTGTGTGCCGGTGTTTGACATTCAACATACACTCACGTCACAGATAGTTCCTATAGTGCTGGTTTAGACCCTACTCTGGAAGTAGGAGCTAATTAAGTTCCCCCAAAAGGAGTTCCTAGAACTAAAATCGTTCTTAGTTCCTGCGGTGTGAACACGCCAAAATCCAGGTACTTCAGCCAGTAGTTCTAGGAACTATGAAAAGGTTCCTCCGGTGCAAAAGCCCCTATAGTCAACAGAATGTCTAAAGGGGACCATTAAAAAAATAGTGTTACCTATAATGCATAATTTGTCACATAATTATCATTAAAGGGTTAGTTCACCCAAAAATGAAATTTCTGTCATTAATTACTCACCCTCATGTCGTTCCACACCCGTAAGACCTTCATTCATCTTCGGAACACAATTTTTTGATGAAATCCGAGAGCCTTCTGATTCCCTTATAGATCTCAACGCTATTACCACTTTCAAGGACCAGAAAGGTAGTAAAGACATCATTAAAATAGTCCACGTGACTACAGTGGTTCAGCCTTAATGTTATGAAGTGATGAAAATACTTTTTGTGCGCAAAAACAAAACAAAAATAACGAATATATTCAACAACTTCTTCTCTTCCCTGCATCTCTAGTCAGTTCACTAATATGGGTAAGGCCGACAGCTCCCTGGCAGGACAGATCTCTTTGTGGTGCAGTTGGCTGTGGAGATGCCTAATAGGATTCAATGGCCACTGTCAGAAAGACACGGCCAGCACAGATGCAGGCAGGACAATGTTGTGTTCTCGCTCTCTTTCTCTGTCATTTTTGCCGTATAATGAGAGCCGAAGCTTGAATCTCCAGCTGTGGAGTTCCTTCTCTGAGGATTACAGCCCCCGACCGCCTACCCGTCAACTGCTGCTGCTTTTAACCACAGGGCTTGGGGTCCCCGCCGGGGTACGAGCCCCCGTTGCATTCTGGAAACAGACACAATGCCGGAAGATTTTGCTGTGCCAGCCAGGACACACTCAACACTATATATCACATGGGGTGTAAATAGTGATGTCATCTTTAAATGTTTTATTGGAGTTGCTTAGATTGTTTCCTGTTTGTTGAGCCACATTTTGTGTGGACGCTGTAGGTGATGTTAAACAATGAAGCCTAAAACTGAACTTGGCCTCTGCATTAAGTGTGTTGCTCTTTCTTTTCTCTTTCCAGAATGCTGGAGACATTGAGAGCATGCTAAACATCCTCAATGTCCTGGACGAACTATTGTCAGCAGGTGAGATGCCTTTTTCATACAGCCAAATTTGTTGATTCATTTTCTGTCAAGTCTCTGCTCTGATTGCAAGTTTCATCAACCATAAGGAGTAAAACCACTTTGTGTGTCCAATAAAGCCACAAACCACCTCCACAAAAAAATAAATTTGCTGATATATGGGCGTTTCTTCAACTGTAGGCACTTTTATGTTCTGGAGATTGATTTTTATTACTGTAAGCTAATATATTTCAACATACATTTATTTATTTATTTATTTTATAGTCTTTAAGTCTTTTGGAAACTTTTCAGCATGCTATTGCTGTTTTTTACTTTTCAGATTACTTTTTTGTTCCCTTGTTCTGAACCCAGACTTTCAACCTCAAAATATTAAAATCTATCATAAATATATTGTATTATTATTATAATTATTATAGTTATTGCTGTTCCTAGTATTACTATTTTTATTATTATTAGTATAATATTTCAAATTGATCATTTAAACAAAACGTGAAATAAACACAGGCAATTCAGTATTTTTGTACAGTATTAATTTGTGCAGATTACAACCCTCAGCTATGATGTCATATTTCTATCACGACCAACACTTAATTTTTTTAAGAAATTAGTGTAATTGGTTACAAAGGAGACAACAGTGTCAGTGAAGAGTATGCTTGAGATGAAATATGAGATGTGAGATAAAGAAAACAAAGAAAAAGCGAGGTAAATATCACCAAAGACTATAGAATAACACAAGACGCGTCACTCGTATTGTTTCGAATGGGAGAAAGTGCAACATGCAATATGGCGCAATAAGTCCCGCCTTCTAAATAAGAGCCAATTGGTAAAGTCATCGCATCACTGCAGTGGCCGTTAGAAGCACCTATAGTTATATATAGAAAGAGTCAGACGCATACTTCCTATAGAGATGCGCACTTAGGACTGCGCATGCACATTAGCTTGATCCAGCCTGAAAAAAATAACGTTTTTTGTCATGATTTGAGCATTTAGGGAAAAAAGTTTATGGGACAGTTGTTGTCAGATTTCATTGGTGATTTCAAATAAGAAATTTAATCGAAAGCTTGGCAAACACCTTTGGAGAATTTGATGTTTCCCCATTCAAAGAGATAGGAGCTGCACTTGCATGCCCGAGAGGCGTTTCTAAGATGGCCGCCGAGTGAAATGACTTGTCTTAAAGGGACTTTGAAATCACTTTTTTTTGTTTGTCATTTCCTGTCATCCTATTAAATATGCGAAATGTGTGAAAATATTCTATATTTGTGTATTTATAATATATAAAGGAAGACAAAGAAGGAATTTTATTCCAAAAAATATTTAAAATATAATTTCTGCTACAGAATATGGTTAAACGCAAGATAGTCACAGGACCAAAAGTGCCCATAGTTGAAGACACACCCATATACAGATTTCAAAGATTTACTGGTATACTTTTCATGCAAATTTCAGTTTATTGTGTCCCCTCATGAAGAAACTGCAAAATGAATCCTCATTTTCTGAATCGCTTTGGATAAAAGCATGTGCTAAATGAACAAATGTAAATAATGCACTTGATTTAAATTAAGAGAACTTGAGAGAACACTAAAAAATTATGATGATTTGAAATGTTGAAAAAAAACTGCAGTAATCCAGAGGGTTTAACTTCAAAAATGAAACCTTTTAAAGCAGTCCTAATTAGATATGACGTCAGTGCACATTTCTCCCAGGATCTAATTATATAAACTGAACTGTTTCAGTGATATTTATTTCCATATCTTGGCCTTATTGTAGTCTATTATTCACCAACAAATCTATCGAATAATACTCTTGTAGAGGTGGAGCAGTACTATACTAATCCTGTAATCTGAAATTAATTCACAGCAAAGTAATTAGCCAAATTTATTCACCAGCCTCCAGCACAAAGTTCTAATCAGCAGAAATTTTCATAAGTTCTGAAAGAAAAGTCGAAAATAAACCCAGACATCATCTTGTGATAATATGCCAGTGGCAAAGATGGCACCGCCGGTTGGTGTATGAGTTGTTATCAGCCCAAATATGACATTTTGTGAAATTATAGTGGCTGCTTCCTTTAGGCACAGACAGACGGATTCATCATATGATCTCGAAAGGAGGCAGTGAGGCTCTGCTGACGGCTCTGGTGAACTCAGCCCGCAGCTTCACGCCCAACTACACCATCCTGCTGCCACTACTGCACCTGCTGGCCAAGGTGGGCTACCGAGGTGAGTGATGTGGAGCCGGAGCTAGGAGAGAAGGGGAGGAGACACAGGAATGATTGACACATTATTATGCAGTTATTTACCTGATGACAATTATTCGTGTGCACCGTAATTTAAAGCGGGTAAACACATTTCCACGAGCAATGCAAAACAACTCAAATACAAATATTATAGTAGTATTTGTATACTATTATAGTATTTATTAAAGGGGACCTATAATGCCGCAACAACAACAAAGCTGGAGAATCTCACGCAGCCAAAATGACGATTGTCAGTAACGGTGTTCAGCCTTACATTGTTCAAACCGGAGTTCAAACTGATGGAGAGACTCAGGAAGAAGTTACAACTTTTAATATTTAATAATTTAATATTTAATAATGTAATATTGTGAAATATTGCTACAATTTAAAATAACTGTTTTCTATTTTTATATATTTTTAATTTATTATGTAATTTAGCAAAGCTGAATTTTCAGCTCAGTGTCACATGATTTTTCAGAAATCAGTCTAATATGCTGATTTGCTGCCCAAGAAACATTTCTTTTTGTTTTCAGTATTATCAGTTTTGTTATTATTGTGCTGCTTAATATTTTTGTGCAAACCTTGATACGTTTTTTTCTGGATTCATTGATTAGAAAGCAATACTGTCAATCTTGATCAGTTTAATGCATCCTTGCTGAATAAAGTATTAATTTCTTTCAAAATAAATAAATAATTAAAAAAAAGCCGTCATGTTAACCTTTTGTGCAAATCCAGCATTGAATTGACCCTCGTTTGTGAATACATCTAATATCTAAGTTTTTCCATCTGTTATTTATATTTGATCTTATTTTTTTGTTTCAATTACTGAAAATTATTTGTAACAGTTTTAGTTAACTATAACAACACAGGTAAATAGTGACTTAAATTTCAGCTTGCGTAACAAAAGAGAATTTTAATTTTTAGCTAAACTAAACTAAAAGTTAAATATGTTCTGATTGGCTGTGATTTTTGCCATTTCACCCAACATTTTAGCCTTTGCTGTGGACCAAAAATAACCTAAAATTTGTTAAACTCCAATTAATTTTGACGTTTTTCTCTCCAACTATTTTTTTAAAGTCATTCTCACTGCAGGAAACAGTCATATTTCTCATTATGATTTATAATTTAGTCATCTTTAGTGCTGAGTATTTCTGAATTCATTGCTATAAATATCACCTCACCAAAAATACTGTAGACGTCTCTCGTGTGCGGATTGCCCATAATTCACAGCTCATCTAGAGGGTGCAGACAGCATGTGTAGGGTCACTGTCAGGTCAGGTAAAAGCCCTCAATCCTATGGGGTCAGAGGTCACCGTCTAAGCATAATCATGGTCACTGTTTCGATGTTGTGTAACTTAAGGAGCGAGAGTTTGATCCCTCACTGGATCTTGTGTCTGTCAGCATTCCATTCTTGCACTTTGATGTCTGTCCTAATGAACCTCAGCAACAGGGTGAGTCAAAAAACAGCAGGGAATGTTTTCCTTAGTCCTCACGTCTTCCTTGCCATTTTGACAAAGCATATCTAAAAACAAACTCCATCTGTTGAAAGCATAAACTTATTTGCAAGTGGGGACTTTTTTTGTTGTTGTGATCAAGCTGTTTTTGTAAGCGCCTCTAGTCTTGGTGGGCCTGCGGGATGTTGGGTCATGTGGTAGATTTGAATTATTTCTATATATCGTTTCTCTCTGGACAGTGGGTTTTCACAGATCGCATTTTCACCCCACACAGAGTTTTCAATAATCCATTTGCATTTACAAAGCAGAGATCATTGTCTGTTTCAAATGGTGCAATGATATGCACTAGTTTCCAGATCCATAAATGTTTGATGTACGATGTGGAAATACTGTAACATCCTACAGCGTTTTTTTTACTCTGCTTTTTCCTCATCTTAAAAGGATAGTTCACCTAAAAATATAATTTAGGAACTATAATGTTGTTCCAAACCTGTATGACTTTATTTCTTCTGTGAATGAATGAATGAAGCATTTATATAGCGCTTTTAGATACTACTGTACAATCAAAGCAATTTACAATAGGATCAGTGGTCTCTCCTCAGCCACATTTAATAGATAGATAAATACATTTTTCCCCATGCAATTGCAATTAATTAGCTATCCTGCATCAAATAAGAGATGATTTTTAGTGAACCATTCCTTTAAGTCCCATTTGACTTCCCTAATTTGATGAGTGATAATCAAATGAATGCACAATATATCTGTATATCACATTAGATCTATTGATTGATTTTTATTTATTTGTTTAAATCAATATCAATATATCGTATCAGTATAATATAGATATTTAATTGTGCTTTCTCATTCCCCTTATTTTTACATTTAGATTGCATTTGCTGTCACCTGATAAAATTAAACTTAAATAACACTAATGATAAAAATATAATCTTTAGCAAATTTCAAAAATAAATTTTGTACTTTTAAAATGTTGTGATGTCTAAAATAATTGTAGCATAATTATAATATTAGTGAAATGTTATTGGCCATAACATGAAAATAATTATTGGCTCTTCGGTATCTGCCAGAATTGTAATATTGGAGCCTACCTATTTATTTATTTACTAAGGAATTGTTGAGAATTTTTGTAAGAATAACATCCACATTTAAAACTTTATAAATTCAAATAACTAGCTTCCGGTGGACGACCGTATTTTATGTTAACTTTAAACTGTTTAGTGATCTTGTGTATCACTCCTGTTCTTGCATTCAGACTTAGAATAAATCTGATTTTGTATTTGATTTTGAAAGTGATGTTGTCCCTTTGATATCCCAATTTCCCTATTAGACATCCCAGCAAATGTGGTTTTGATCTCCAAACCAAAGTAATCTGTTTCATCACAGCTGCCAACAGCTCAAAACATTTTGCCTTCCCAGATCCCTGTAGTGAGCAAAGCACTGTCAAAAAGACGACACAAATGAACGTTTAATGAATGTCAAAGAGGAACATACTTTTCTTATTTCCCTCAGATCGTCAAATTGGTCTGAAAGCACAGAAGGCAGATGCCGTTTTGGTGGTTCTGGGTTTGCTAAGGCAGAATGCAAAGAATGCCCGGAGAGCTGCAGCCTGTCTTTGGGTCCTCAGAGTCTTCTGCTCTTCTGGTGAGTCAGATCTGAGATCAGTTCATTTTTGCCCTCCTATGCTACAAGCTAACCATGATTTACAGCAGATGAGCTACAGTCAAATAAGCTAAAGCAGCTTCTCTGACTCAAAAATCAATTTTTGCATGAATTATTCTCAGTTGGAGTGACAGTATTAATCTCAAAAAGCTAACTAAATAAAAACTATAATATACACACTATGTTTGGGTTTGAAAATATGTTTTTGAAAGAAGTGTCTCATGCTTACCATTGCTGCATTTATTTGATTAAATAAATAGTTAAAACAGTAATATTGTGAAATATTGCTACAATTTAAAATAACTTTTGTATTTTTATATATTTTTAATTTATGTAATTTATTTCTGATAGCAAAGCTGAATTTTCAGCATCATTACTCCAGTCTTCAGTGTCACATGATTTTTCAGAAATCAGTCTAATATGCTGATCTGCTGCCCAAGAAACATTTCTTTTTGTTATTGTGCGGCTTAATATTTTTGTGGAAACCTTGAACCCTTACGTTTCTTTCTGGATTCATTGATTACAAAGGATTATAAGCAATTTTTAAGAGTTTTTACTGTCACTCTTGATCAGTTTAATGCATCTTGCTGAATAAAGTATTAATTTCTTTCAAAACAAATAATAAATAAAAATGACTGACCCCAAACTTTTAAACGATAGTGTAACAGAATTAAATTCAAACAATTCACACTTCACAGTCCATAAAAGAGGCTTTTCCATGCTAAGAAGAGTCTTATTCCATTTTCATGTTCCATCACCTTACTTTCTGCCTGTGTACCTCTTCGGTTTCATATAATTCCTGTATAGCAGCTTTATTTGATGAACATCTGTTCATTTCTTTGTATCTATGGTTATTTTTCCACCTTTTATAACATATTTCCAGCTATAGAGAGTTCAGGTGAAATTGCAAACCATGCATTAGTACTTATTGTGCCATTTGCTCTGAAACTACATTACTGCTGTATTTATGCACTCGCCATATTTAAATCTAACTTAAATATGAATATATTGTGTTTTTGCTCTACATGGGGTAGGAGGAGGTTGGCCTCCACCTTTGATTTACTATTGGTATGCGATTCCACTAGTGCTTGCTTTTGTGGAAAATGCGATAACGGGTAATCACCCATAAAATGCAAATCGACATTTGTTGGATTTTATTTCAAATGCAGTCGTCTTCTCGCTGTATGTGGAGTTGATAATGTGGGGTCTGTTTATCAGTTATGTGACAGCTATCCTAAGAATGATACCAGCACAGGAAGTTCAGCTCTCAGAATGTGACCGTGAGAAATGCACCTCTCAGTTATCGTCCCGAAAAGGCATCCAAAAGTCTTCTTTTATGCTTTATCATAAAAGCTGAAATATATCTTTTTTTTGAAACATTAGACGAACAGCCTGTGTGCTCTGGGACGCAGAAGAGATTCCGCCGTAGTGACTGTCAGTGTTTATGATGCTAGGTAGCCTTGTAGCAAGCACAATATATTAATAGATGAAATATCATCTGGGCACATGCCTTGTTTATACGGATGAAGTTTGGACTTCGGTGGTCTCTTAAAATTCCCCCTTGAGTCTATCCTTGTGGAGAACGATCACCCCCACACAAGATTGACAGGGGTATCCGGTATACAGCACTATGAAATGTGATATTTTCAGTAGTGTTGGGTTCAGCAATGTTGCAAAGACTTTTATTGTTGTGTTAATTGCATATCTGGTGTTTTAGTGACCACTGCCGACTTGCTGGGGAAGAACCGAGGACTGGATGTGGTCTTCAAGCTTGTATCTCCACACACCACTAAGAACTTACGCACCGTCAAGTAAGTATCAAATGTCATGTGGGTGCATCATTGGTGTATGCTGATCTTGCTCCAACTTGACAGTAAGAATAGTTCTTATGTGCTGGGAAGGCTGGTTGTTACATTACACATGCTTACATTAGTCTAAAATTTTTGTTTTATTATTACTATTATATATTTATTTACTTATTTTTGAGAAATTAAAAAATTCTAAGCACCAGTATCACCTGGAATCTGAGTGGGTCATAATTTGACTTTCAGTGATTTTAAATTCTTCCAACACCAGAAGGTCAGCAGTCTGACTTTTAAGGCGCTGCACAATGCGAGTCTGTCTCACCTGCAGGCGCAACCCGACTCACCTTGCTATAATAAAGGCCACAGCATAATCCTAATGTCAAATCCTCAAAATAGCAGATGTTCTGTTAAATATTTGTGCTCCAAGGCTGAGCTCGTTTTTCGAAAATAGCAAGGTGACAAGGCCCTTTTTTTTAAAACCAATATCAAAAATGGTTTCTAGTTTCAGTGAAGTTGTGCAACTTGGGTTTTTAGCATAAGATATTTATTCTAATTTCTAAGTGTTTCTTTGATGAACATGTTTTCTCTGCACAGGAAAGCAGGTGGGTTCTTTTGAAATTAGTAGACCGACTATAGAGGGTTTTGTGGCATGACAGATTATCAAAACAAAAATGCTCTGGTCTTGTATAAGCAGTGTCTTAAATTGTAATTCAAAGATTTTTTTATTACATTTGCATGCACTATACAACTCATTTTAGCAGTCATGAACATGCTTGTTTACAGGGGTGCTGCAGAGATATGTGTTCGCCAGGTGCTGATTGGCATTTACTAGCCTAACTTTGGTAAACAGTGCTTGACCTGCAGTGACAGGAAATGCATTCCGCTATGAAGTGTGCAGCACTTGTTGAGTGTGTCTTGATGCTGCACAGAGCAGCAAGCCCTGATCCAAGCTGTGTTCTGATTCACAGGGTCCCTATGCAGTGTACACTGTGTAGGCGATATCAGGAGAAGTGCATTTCACTTCACAAAATTTGTTATATCATAAAAAAGTTTGTGTAGTACTGAGGCGGCGGATAGGTTTTCCTTCTGCTGGAATTCTGTAACATTAAATTAAAAGAATTGCTGATCTTTAAACAGTTCCAAATATTATCATCTGGCAAACAAAACACTGCACACATGCTGTTGGCATCAGACTAGCCTTGTTGAGTAACTGTAGAGAGCCTAGAGAGGGCGCTGTACTTTCTTCTGCCAACTGTTGTAAAGCTGGACCCATTCCATATTGTGTTGCTGATAGCTCCCTGCACGCATACAGCGGATTACAGCAGAATGGCATCTAATTGGAATGCTCTCTTTCCTGTACACTTCCTGTCTTATGAAAATTCTGACATGTTGCACATACAGATTGTCTTCTCTGGTGCGTCCAAGTCGGCAAGCACATTTATCAGATGTGGGTGTAACCCAGTTCTAGACTTACATTCAATATTGTTGGTTTAATTTGACATTATCTGTTTCAGAGCTGTGCTTCTGGAGTTAAGCAGCCAGAGAGGGTCCTTAGGTTATCACATGGACTCGGCGAGGCATTGATTAGCTCTAGTCTTTAGTTCCGATTTAAGAGCAGCTACACAATCAGCAGAAGCTTTGGCCACTAATTGGTCAGGCCGTCAATTAGACACTGATGCTTCACTTAACCTGTTGGCAGTGAGCACCAAATTAACAAGAGAATGAGGCAAGATAGCCTGGTCCTTTGGAGACTTGTGGAGACGGATTGTGTTCAGAATAACATAATAGCAGACTACAATTTCTGCAATAGGCCTGTATAGTAGTTATACTGTGCACAATGCAAAGTGCTGTTTGAAATGGTAATGATCGGGGTGAAATTGCAAGCACAATAAACCTCAAGAGAATCAAAAATGGGCTACTTTCCCATAGACTGGAGTGAGACCATAGACGTCTCTCGAGCTATCGCGGTCTTTCTTGGCGCTCTGTGGCATGAAAGATCGCTGTAGTGCTTCAGTTCAAGCAGAGCTCACGTGAACCGATCATCTCTTCCGCTTTACTAGCTACAACACAAAATAAACATGAATGAACATCAGAAGGTATGTTGA
This sequence comes from Hypophthalmichthys nobilis, assembly GCA_037950665.1. Classification (NCBI taxonomy): domain Eukaryota; kingdom Metazoa; phylum Chordata; class Actinopteri; order Cypriniformes; family Xenocyprididae; genus Hypophthalmichthys; species Hypophthalmichthys nobilis. The sequence continues at coordinate 17,591,914 of CM075486.1, forward strand.
AAGATACAGTACAACTTACCGAAATCCATATCATGTCATGTTATCGATCAATCAGTGTTTCAACCACGGAAAGGCGACATTAAAACAGCTTGTAAACAATGTAATTTACCTCAGAAAAGCTGTTCAATGTGCAAAAACTCATTAGTCAGCTGTAAAAGTGAACTTAGAGAGGAGCGTTTTGCTATATATATGACCTATAGGCTATTGCATATTCATTGTATTTGTACTTAAACTGTGCTTCAATATTGAATGTATGTTTGAATAAATGTTTTATGACAGCCACCGTTTAGATGTTTATATAGATATATATATATATATATATATATATATATATAACCTCGCGCACGAGCAGATCAATTTCCTCTCTGGAGAAGCGTTCAGTCTTTCCGCTTGCAAATTCCGCCATGTACATAGCAAGCGCACCTGGCTTTTAAAGGGAATGGGAGATGAGCACACCCATGACTCATTTAGAGACTAAGTACAACCCTTTTGGACCATGTGCCTGGTTTGCCGACCATTTTTTTCATCGTTAAACTAGCAAAAGTGGATTCGAACACACCCTAAGTGCACCTGCGCCATGCGCTTCAGACCATGCACTTAGATTGTTAAAATAGGGCCCTTAATATTTCTAACTTGCTAGATTATGAAGTATTTCCATTAATAAAAATTACACAAAAGAAAATGATTGTGTGATCATGAAGCTTCTTTGTGCATGTAATCTTCCCATCAATTCCCAAGCAAGAATTTCATTTTAAACATGGCCAGAGATCACTGGGACATGTTTTTCTTTTTGTTTTGTGATTACATATTTCACCTTTTGAACACTTCATTGTACTGATCGGTCTGGGAAAGTTGCACTTTTGGATCCAGCATCCCCCTTGGCAGAACTGTTTTGCCCACACTGAAATCATGTAAACTCAGAGGATAAATGTCATAAGCTTTTACATCCACACATAGAATCCCTCTAGACTGCTGAGAGCACTTCAGTATCACTTCAAAGCATATATCTCTGTAATACATACATCGGTTAAAAACGGCCTCTGAGGCCTTCACAGTGCACTGCAAAACGTTCAAATCTACGTTGAGAATTTCTTTCTGTTCATTCTCTGATGAATATGAAAGAAAAAAAAAAACACACAGGCAGAACAGATCAACAGATCTTCCATATTGTCAAATTTGTCTGATGGCTTTCTGCTGACAGCCTGGCCTCATAGCTCAAATCCCTGCGGAACATCTGTGCACTGATGCTCGTAGTCCTACCGACTGATACTGCTTGTCATTTCAAAGAAGCGACAAGCCGTTTGCTTGGGGAAACAATGGCATTTGTCTGCCGCCAAAATTGTAATACACTGTTGTTTGCATTAATATCAGCAGCGCAACTCAAAGACTCTGACAGCGGCAGAGGCGAGATATGATATGATTTCTTTATGGAGCTCCCAGTGTCCGTAAACAGAGAGGCTGGGGGTAAAGTGGCTTGTAGAACAGAATAGCAGTTTTGTGTCAGCGAGCTCCTCTCTGCTCAACTGCTGGGCTGTTTGGGCTCTCTTGCAGGTGGTGAACAGGGAGTGACATATTGTCTCTGTGATGGAGTCTTAACAATGTTGCGCACTATAGGGGTCCGGCTACATACTGGTGTATTTTTCAAGATTTTACCATACCATGGTGTGACCAGAGAAACAGAGAGAGAGAGAGATAACAAATTAGATGAAGTCTTGTCTAACCGGTGACTGACTGTCTCTCTATCTGTCTGTCTGTCACAGCGTTTGTTCTGTCTATCTATTTGTCTTTCTGTCTGTTATTTCTATCTAATATTTGTTTGTTCTATCTGTCATTCGTTCTGTATAACATTTGTTTATCCTTTCTATCATTTGTTTGTTCTATCTCTCATTTGTTCGTTCTGTATTTTATCTATCATTCTGTAATTCATTCTGACTTAATCTTTTGTTTGTTCTTTCTCTCGTTTGTTCAGTCTATAGTTCATCCTGTCTATCGTTCAACCTATACATTTTTTTTAAATCAAAACTTTCAAACAATAATTTCAAAGTCAAAGTCAACAAAACTTTCAAACAGGCAAACAAAGTCAACATTCAAAGCTTGTCTTAATATTCAAAAATGAGTAAAATGAATTTCTTTACATTTGAATTACCCTTTTTTCCCCTTCCTTACATTCAAATTGTAATTCTGCATGCTGTTTGCTACCTCAATTTGAATTCACAGGGTCCCCGAGGATCCTTAAAAAGTCTTAAATTTAGTTTTATCAAATTTAAGGGCATAACAGGCCACAAATATCTTAAATAGGATAAAAAAAAGTCTTAACTATCATTTGAAAAGTTCTTAAATTTGGGGAAAGAAGAACAAGAATCATAATATTGATTGATTATTAAACTTCAGTGATTTAATTAAGTGTGCACTGCATGTTTCAAAATAAATACATGGCGGTGCTCTATACAGGCTCATTCAGCACAGTTCACAATCAACAAATACCACAGATTTTTGCCAAGCAATTGCTGATTGCTAATGATATAAGACCTGTTCACACCAAGAACAATAGCTATAAAGATAACTATATTAGCGTCCACAACAGCAGACAATATCGTTCTGTTTATTCTAATTGCATTTTTGTTTCTGTCACTTTAAATGCTCGAGCTTGTTACAGCAGGATGGACTCTGATTGGCTGTCAATGTTTTTATCATTCATCAGCTGGATAAAATCATTCTAAAAGTGATAACGATATTGTTTCGCTGTGCCATTATCGTTATAACTGTGGTGTGGACTCTGCTATTCTTTAATATTGAGAACGATTTTTAGAACCATGGACCAGATTTACTAAACAGGGCAAATTAACATGAGAGCACAATTCCAAAAAAAGTGCAGATGGGAGTGGAAAGTTCTGCGAGTGATCTACTGATTAAAGGGATAGTTCACCCAAAAATGTTATTAAACTGTTAAATGTTAAAAATTCTGTAATCATTTACTCCCCCTCAAGTTGTTCCAAACCTGTATATATTTCTTTGTTCTGCTGTATACAAAGGAAGATATTTGGAAGAATGTTTGTTACCAAGCAGATCTGGGCCCCCCATTGACTACCATAGTATTTTTTTCCTACTATGGTAGTCAATTGGGGGCGAGATCTGCTTGGTTACAAACTTTCTTCCAAATGTCTTCCTTTACCCTGAATTCAGGAATTCAGACATTCACAAATCAAATGAAATTAGAATTGACCAGATCAAATTTCTTTCTTGTTTTGTATAGAACATCAGATCAGATGGCCATCAGTGAAGGGAATGTTTGAGACTGCATGATGCACAACAAAGAATAACAGAGTCTGATAATTGAATGGCAAGGGCAGCATTTAAAGCCAGATACCCCATGTAGATAATAGGCCCAATGTTGTTTTGAACACACATGGTCTCGACATTGATCTGCTCAGCGTCATGTCTCGATCCCACTGGTGATGATAACGTGGTCCATCGCTGCAGTGTGACCCTATCAAAAGCTCTCAGAGATAATTCTAGTTGTGATGTGATGAGAGCTGAAATTGGCTTGATAATGTTGTTTGTGAGGATGACACAAAGGAGTCTGTTGTGCTGCGTACACGAAGGACCGAGATACATGTCTTTTTAAGAAAAAGGAGCTAAGAGCCTAAGCATATAATGAGATGCACAATGAAATGATTAATGAGGTGAAATGAGAGATACAGTTGGTGCTCAACCAGAATAAGTATTTTATATTAGTATTTTATACCAATTCAAGCAGCACTGTAAATGTCAAAACTGAGCCTGTGCTTACGTTTTACTGTAGGCTTCCCGGTGCTACCTTATTTTAGATTTTTACACATTTATCATGTGCAGTATTATTTATATTATTGAATCATATGATATGAATAAAGAAAAGATGGTTTACTTTGCATGGAAGCAATAAAAGTGGTAGCCTGTTTCCTAAAACATGGATTTTATATGCTTTATGTTAATACTGTCATTACATTATTTAATATTTGTCAGAAATGCAAATGTTTGAAAATGACATGCAGACCTGTATATCTGTGATTAAGAAATAATTGAACACTGTGTAATTCCTTCCTTCATTTTTATTAAAAATGTTAACATGTTGTATTAATTCGTAATTCATATTTTCTATACTTTCTTTCTTTCTTTCTTCTCAATCTCTTTTCCCTGCTATTTCATCTCAGAAGCTCAAAAAGTAGCTTGCTCTCTCCCCATATTTCAAGACATTGGATTGTGTCACCCGACAGGCCGGTGGCGATATTTATTGGCAGATTGTTGCAAAGCCATTCATAATTATTCTACGTTTGCCCTATGTGTATTGGGTTCAGGAATATGGAGACTACGCTGAATCAGCAGCCCTGTCGCTGCAGAATAAATGCTCATGATCACAATGACAGCAATCTTTTTTTTATTTATTTTTTATAAGGCAGCAGCCTCTCCACCGCCCCGGCAATGCTAAGTGCAGCTGGAAGCGTGCCCACGATACTTAGCTTTTTGTGTGTTCAGAATGGTGCACATATGATGCAACTGCAGAAATGAAATGCCTCATATACATTTTTTTAATGTCAGATTTGTTTTCTTTTGTTTCACAGGGCAGCCGCCGATGCTTTTGCCGCAATGCTATGCTCAAGTAAGTATCTTTTGCTTTACAATTTTATGAACATGATGGGTGCATCACAATAATATTTCTGGGGACATATTCTCACAGCATGCTTATGCTGTGATTGTGGTTTGAGACACCATAGATCTGTTCCAAAACTTAGTGAATTGAAGTGACAAAAATAAAATCGTGTGTGTGTGTGTATCCTATATATATATATATATATATATTAGAAATTGTAGGTATTATAAGGGATCATAAAAAAATGCATGTTATTTTTTATTTAGTACTGTCCTGAATAAGATATTTTACATAAAATATGTTTACATATAGTCCACAAGACAAAATAATAGCTTATAAATAATTACTAAAATTATTAAATACTAATAATTATAAAAAATTACCCTGTTCAAAAGTTTACATGCGCCTGATTTTTAATACTGTGTCACTGCCTAGATGATCCACAGTTTTTTTTTTGTTTTGTTTTGTGATGGTTTGCTCTCTTGATTATATAATTTAAATAATATATATAATTGTTCAAAAATCTGCCTCTTACAACCATTAACAATTTGTTGCTGATCTATTAGATTTTGCACATTTTCATCAATGGTTTAACGCTGAAATATGAGATGTTGCTTTAATACAAGCACCCTCTGCAACATGATCAAACAACTTTCTTCATACTCAACACAAAACAGAGTAAAATTGAGTTACCTTTTTTTTGGCTTTAAACCAAATAGAGGAAGGGCAGAGAATATGAAGCTATTTATCCATCTTAACTCTCTTGTGTGCTAGCACACTCTACCTGCGGTTCATCTATCATCCTGCAGGGGGCAGTGTGACTCTGTGAGTCTCGTCGTGCGCTCTCCCATTGAGAACACAGGCGCTGCACCTGTTGATGCTCTGCAGTCAGTGAGCCTGTGAATAACGTAATGCTCTGTGGGGCTTTTAGGAGCCTCCTCTAAAAGAAACACGTCTGGCCAGTGATGCTGCAATTAATTCTCCTCCGTCGGGCAAAGCTAAGTTGTCTGTGCCTTTTTGTCTGCGTGCTTTTTATTTCTCTGGAGGATGTGGCGAACACTTGATAATCATCTAACGTGTCCATATTTCCTCCAGCGAGCTTTGCAGAAGTATTGTCATGTTTTCTACACATCAGATCTGCGCTGCGGCATTTGTAACAGTCATTATAAGAGAACAAATCTCCTGAGTCCACGATGACAGGACATTTTCATATTCTGAGACATCATATTCCATATTCCACTGTTCCAGACCTTGCTTTAAACTCCTAAAAAACCCTAAGGCTACATTAGCTGCACCAAAAATTCCTTCTAGAATTCCAAGCCTGATAGAAACCATTGCAGGCATTAATATTTCAGATTGCTGTATTTGTGCAAGTCATAGAACTGCAGTGTTCTTAAGTTCATGACTCCTATACCGGGAGCTTGGGAGGAATACAAGCCAAAAAAGTAGATTCACAACACAAGTTTCAGCTCTCCGTTATAAAATATTATTCCCAAGGCTCCGGAACTTTTCCTTTATTTCCTTTTGTAATTTCATCACTGAATGTTTAGCGTGCATGGAAGTAAATACCGTTGACCTTCATATCGCAAACACTCCCACTGCTCTCCTCCACGGCCTCCATTAGATGCACTGAGTGCACAGCGTGATTGGCTGCTTTCCAACCCCTTCAACAGAAGCAAGGAGACTTTGGGCTCAGAGTCCGGCAAACTCCCTCACATAGAGCCCCCTGCCCTTTTCTGAGCGTCTTCGGCTTGAGAGATTTATGGAGAAACCAGCTGAATACGGAGCTTGGTGGATTTCTCTTAAAACAAGGAGAGTGGAAATTCTTTTGACAGTTTCGTAGGTGGGCTTTCAGACATTGATTTAATAATGTCAGTTCAATCCTGGAAAGAGATCAGTGGAAGACACACAGTGTCTGAAACATATCCTCTGCACAGACAGACAGACAGACAGACAGACAAATAGATAGATAGATAGAAAGAAATCATAATTATAAGCCTTTAATTGTCTATATATAATACATAGCCTAATCAGCGTTCAAGTGCACGAATAAAGCTTGCCACAGCGCACCGGCAAAAGTAGTGATTATGAATGTGATGTGAAAAAAAAAACTGTCATTTTAATAAATTATTAATGTTTTCTGTATTTTCGGCTGCAGAGATTAAGTCGACGATGATGACTCGTCATCTCCGCAGTAGTGGATGCGCCTATATGTTTCATACGGATTACATAATCTGAGAATATTTGTTTTCCACTTGAATTGGTTGACAATTGCTTGTCTTACTTCAGCTTTCACACTGCACACAAACACTTAATAATAGCGCACATTTATCTAGGTTAACATTAGAGCGAGCAGCCATATAAAGTTGCTACTACTTGCATGTTTCAAATGATAAGCCATATTTGAAGTCGATGGATGATAGGCGAACTTTTGGATTTCCTGCCCGCCATACTGTAAATACCACAAGGACCCGCCATTAACAATCTGTCCTCAAGGACTGCGTGAATTCGCCAAAAAAAAAAAATTCTGAGACTAACGACTAATAAATTTTTTGGTCGACTAAGCCTCTTCTAGTCGATTAATGATTAGTCGACTATAAGGGGGCAGCCCTGATGGATGGATGGATGGATGGATAGATAGATAGATAGATAGATAGATAGATAGATAGATGGAATAAAACTAAATGTCTGTTTAATCGTAACTGTTTCCTGTGTGACTGTTTTAGGTGTTCATGAAGTCCCAGAGGTGGACTCTTAAAAACAAAACAAAAACAAAAACATTTGCATAAGTTGTGGGCACAAAAATACCTCCATTTAATTGTACACATGAACTACAATATTCACTTCATCAACAGCATTGTGAAGAGCTGTTTGTCTCTTTGTAATGCTATTAGTGAATTTTGAAACCACAAAGCAGATCAACATGAAGTTGTTGGTCCCAAATGGACTCAAGGTTCAGTGCTGCAAGTCAAACATTTAGTTAATTTGAATAAACAGTTTGGCTTCGCTTTATCTGCTGATAGATCTCACCAGTGACATGTTCTTTAGCTGATTCTTTTGCGTAGCCTTGATGTTTGAAACATTTCCTGGTCTTTTCCTGGTCTAAATCTGTTTGTTCTTTTATGTATTCTCAATTTTTTTTTACTTTTTTTTTTTTTTTTACTTTTTATAATTATTTATTTTATTTTTAACTATTTTGCATTTATATTTTATTTTCACATTTTTATTTATTTATTTATATAGGGCAGCATTGCTTACATTTTTTCTAAGATTGCTTGCAAAGCAAGAAATAAATAATTAGTATAATTTAATGAAAAATGGACCCTTTTACCCTATATTTGTGTGCTGTGTATTTTATGTTGATTTGAGTATCTTCCTGTTAGGTTAGCAACATGCTAATGCCAAATTCTAGTAGACAACAAAGCAGCTCACTATCTTTTAAAACGGCTCACTAGGTTTTATACCCTCCAAACAGTTTGGAATTAAGTGTTTATTTACATAAAACTAATACTAATTGCAGCAATGATGTAAATATAAAGTAATCTCTTTTTTTTTGGTTAATTTAAAGCTGTGACTGAATGAGTCACTGTTTGAATTCCAAGCTGACAGCGTGTTTGCAGTAATGTGACCATGTTGATATTAGATATTAGAAGTTAATTGTGCCATCAAACTAGGTTGCTAAGACACAGAGTATTGGCATAAACAAAGAATTGCATCCCCTGGTGTTTTATTCTATGTAGGAATTATTGTATATGTACAAGGGCAACCTAATTGTGACAGTAAGAGGGGGGACTCGTATCAAACGGTTCACTAGTCAGTGCAAATAAAAAGTCCCCTTGTTCTTTACTTTTTTGATATACATTTTATTTGAATTTTTTTATTATTATTTTATTTATATTGTTTTATTTTATATTATTTCATATTGTATTTCTGTATTTGTATTTATGTTGTGAATACCATTACGGATGTACATGTTTTTTCTTAATAAGAAGTGACGGACAAACTCATATTTCATAATGACAATGTACTTTTAACAGCTACAACAATGATGCATGATGCATGTTACACAACAACGTTATTGATACCAGCTACATTGTGCGTGACCTCGTAATTTCGTTTGGAAGTAATTGAGTCATCAGTGTCCTAATGGTTAGTAGAACAAGACCCTTGCTAGTGGCAGTATTCTCATTCATGATATACTGATTCATGACATAAGAGAACTAAGGGGCGCTATGAGACATTACCGAGCTTTACCTCAGGCATCAGACCTGTCACTGACTTAAAGAACGGAAATTAAGTCTTCGCCCAGAGTGGCTCTCTCTCCGCCATCTTGTTTTTGATCTCATTTAACCTTTTGTGCCACTCTGAGAAATCTTTTCGGTCTGACAGGCAGAGTCACATGCTTTTTTTGTTCCCCCTCCATCATCCCAGTGTTATTGCATTCTGTTGATATGGCTCTTTAGTGCCCGAATGATGTATGTTCTTATTACATTTATTAATAAACAGCACAACAGAACGTGACATGAGAAAGTGAGAGAGAAAGAGAGGTCAGTTTGAATATGAATGATACATAAAGATGCTTACAATTAATATTTGCCTGTTTCTAATATGCTAACTAGCGAAAAAGCTTCTTTCTCCTCAAAAACAAATATGGCATGTATTCAAATAGACACTGTGTTCTTGGTTAAATGGGTGTCAGCCTCTTAGACTGTTATTCAGAAGGACTTGGAAAGAGTGATGATGAATAATAAACATCTTTTTTTTTTTTTTTTGTACATAAAGACCAAGACAAATAATAAAGCTAATGAGTATGAGCAGTATTCTAGACACACTAACAGTGGTAAAGAAAAAAGTAGAGTCTTTAGATACATTTCTCAAATGTTACCATTACTATTATGGACAAACTAATTTTTTTCAACAAGGAGGGATGTAACGAGACATGCTGCTAAATTGCCCCCAATATGTAGCATTGTCCGATTTGTTTTAGTGAATTGGTTCGTTCAGATGATTTTATTCAACTGGTTCAAATTCACTGATTCACACAAGTCTCTGCATCATTTTGCGACCTTTTTAGTTAATGGGGACCTATAATGCCCCTTTTACAAGATGTAATATAAGCATCTGGCGTCCCCAGAATGTGTCTATGAAGTTTCAGCTCAAAATACCCTGCAGATCATTTATTATAGCTTGTCAAATTTGCCCCTATTTGGGTGTGAGCAAAAATACACTGTTTTTGTGTGTCCCCTTAAATGCAAATGAGTTGCTGCTCCCGGCCCCCTTTCCAGAAGAGGGCGGAGCTTTAACAGCTCGCGCTTCGGTTGCTCAACAACAACAAAGCTGGAGAATCTCAAGCAGCCAAAATGACGATTGTCAGTAAAGGTGTTCAGCCTTACATTGTTCAAACTGGAGTCGGACACTGATGGAGAGACTCAGAAAGAAGTTACAACATTTAGAATGTAACTGGACGTTTCTGAATGGTTAGTGGATAAATTTATGTAGTTGCTGTGGAGTTGATTCAACTAATCGACTAGCATGTGTCGTCATGTTTATCTTTTGTACAAATCCAGCGTTGAATTGACCCTCGAATTGACCGGTGTAAAATGACGGCATGGTAACAACACTCTACTACAACAACTCTTCCTCTTCTCTAAAGCAGCCCAACATGGCCTCACCCCCTTTGTTGCGTGTTCCAGGAGGCAGGGTTTATGTAAATGTTGGGGTTTTTGATGTCACCAACCCGGGAAGAAGCTCAGTATAGTCCCTACCAGCTGTTTGTTGTAGTCCTTAAAAAGCCATTTCTATAAAGGAAAATTTCTCCCTTTGCATTGAACTTTGAGCATCGTGACTTTGCAGATGTTGTTTATGCTCAAACAGCAACATTACACACTAACTAAAGTTAAAAAAGTGAAATCATAATCAAGGACACCTTTAAATATTTAGTTAGCTTCAATGTAGATACCTTTTTTTAGCAGCTTGTAGTGTAGCTAACTACTTTTACAGCTACAGCTGTATTAGCTTCCCTAAAACTTTCTTCTAAATATATTTTCTGGTCAGGCTGAACATCTTTGCTGTAAATATCAAGTCAGCAGAAACAAACTTTTTTTTTTTCTCAACAAGCAGTGGTGTAGCTTAACAAAACATGCTATTGAATAGTTAAACATACTCCTGATTTGGGAATCAGTTTGTTCAGATAGTTTCATTCAGTGTACTGGTTCAAATGGAACTGATTCACTGGTTTACAGAAGTCTCTTTTATAGCAAAATACTTTGGCTTTAATGTAGCTACATTTTGTTAGCAGCTTATAGTGTAGCTAACTAAAGTTATTATGATTAGCTTTTAGCTTGGAAAGCTACTGTTGTAGTAGCTTCAACACTGTCTTCTAGATATAGTCTTTGACATAACATTACAATTTAAGGGTGATGGTCAGGCTGAACATCTTAATTGATATTTACTTGCTGTTCCTCAGTAATATAAACTTTAGTCTGGCTAGAAAATGAATCCATTATTAAGGTTTTAGAGAGAATAAATCAATGTTTACTGTGTGATTAAAGATACAGAATTATATTTGTTCTTCTACAGAGGTCAACTGTCGGACTGCCGTCACAAAAGGCTACATAGCAGATCTTCTGAAGTTGTACGAAGACTGGCACAACAATGACACCAACCTTAAAAACATTCCTATCCGTAGAGCCCTACTGCATTGCCTGCACCGTGCCGCCAACTCAGCTGTGGGCAGAGACGCCATTGTCACCGAAGGTGGCATTAGTCTTCTCTTTCAGACCACTCAGGTGATATTTCAGCCCACTATCTGGTCTCAAAGTTCTCATTACATTTCATATTGTGATATGAACTTTTTTACTACCTGTAATTACCTTTCTCAGTTTGTAATGCTTTAATCATTTGCTTTTAAATCACACTGTGATTTTTATCGACTTTGCTAAGTAAACCGGCCCCAGTCCTTACCAGATGCTCTAACTGTCTGTTAATGTGCTTTAAAGAAGCAAATTTTTGCTTCTGCTGCAAATTTTGCCCGGAGGAAATGTTTCTTGGAGATCACATGTAGCGCCTTGAAGTATTTCTAACTCATTTCATTTCATCTGAAGACCTGCTTGTCCATGAAAGGCCTTGAATCTTTGGTGGAACCGGCGATCCAGCTGATGAGGAAGTGCAATCCCAAACTCCCTCTTCCACTGACCTCAGATAAGAGTGCCTACAGCTTTCCTCTTCCTGGGAGGCCTGTCGATGACTGGGATGCTGATTTAGGACTTTACGGTAAGGTTTATGTTTCCTGGGTTTTTAAGCCCGCTTCATTACACTGCCAAACACCCAACAGTTACTATTATTCTTCTCGCACAGTCTGTCCGTTAGGGACACTGAGTCTGTCCCGCTAGAGATATTTAGCCTTTACACCCTGACTTTGGCTATTAGTGCCTGACAAAGTCCTTATCGGCCAGGCCAAATTGGCCCCTGTTATCACATAAGCGCTGGGCATTTAATGAGTCTAGAAAATTCTTTCAATGTCAACATAATATATCCCATTTTTCCTCTATTAGACTTCGATAGTAGGAATAGTATAATGTAGAGTATGTGAGTTGGGATACAGTTATCAACACAAATATAAACCAGACAAAAAAGAAAAAAAAAAAGTAATAAAGCATTTTCTCCACCATACAATACATTTCAAAATTAATTGCATGCCATTTATCAGCACAAACTATCCAGCATTTATTAATATGATATTCTAAAATTGATCTATCTTACTGCAGTGTGCAACAAGTGTCTCACAGCAGCCGCCAAATGAACACACAGAGTAACGTTATAACATCATTTTCAACACACTCAAATGTATCTAATATGATAAACAGCGCTGTGTTATCTCAAATGCTTGACCAGAAGAAGCGGAAGCAGCGATTGAGGCATAATAAAAGTTTCTCTGCTGTCAAGCCGTGTGTCGCGTTCGTCTCTCATTAGCAATCGCTCCAGCGGCCTCGTTCAGCTCCCACAACACTCGTCCCTGCTCTGCTTCATACTACAGTAACGTTAAAGGGTTAGTTCACTCAAAAATGAAAATAATGTCATTTATTACTCACCCTCATGCCGTTCCACACCCGTAAGACCTTTGTTAATCTTCGGAACGCAAATTAAGATATTTTTGCTGAAATCCGATGGCTCAGTGAGGCCTGCATATCCAGCAATGACATTTCCTCTCGCAAGATCCATTAATGTACTAAAAACATATTTAAATCAGTTCATGTGAGTACAGTGGTTCAATATTAATATTATAAAGCGACGAGAATATTTTTGGTGCGCCAAAAAAACAAAATAACGACTTATATAGTGATGACCGATTTCAAAACACTGCTTCAGGAAGCTTCGGAGCGTTATGAATCTTTTGTGTCAAATCAGTGGTTCGGAGCGCCAAAGTCACGTGATTTCAGCAGTTAGGCGGTTTGACACGCGATCCGAATCATGATTCGACACAAAAGATTCATAACGCTCTGAAGCTTAATGAAGCAGTGTTTTGAAATCGGCCATCACTATATAAGTCGTTATTTTGTTTTTTGGCGCACCAAAAATATTCTTGTTGCTTTATAATATTAATATTGAACCACTGTACTCACATGAACTGATTTAAATGTTTTTAGTACATTAATAGATCTTGAGAGAGGAAATGTCATTGCTGGCTATGCAGGCCTCACTGAGCTATCGGATTTCAACAAAAATATCTTAATTTGCGTTCTGAAGATTAACAAAGGTCTTACGGGTGTGGAAAGGCATGAGGGTGAGTAATAAAGGACATACATTATTTTCATTTTTGGGAGAACTAACTCTTTAATAATCTCATCCATGAACATGATTTCTGTCCGTGTCCCGTCCTGATTCTTTTCCATTGGCTGTGAGGTAAAGACGACATCTCCCAAGATTCCGCGATCAATATTGGCTTCATCAAGCTACGCATTTGTTTTGAATAGGTGACCTCTAATGGCGAAAAATCTACATATTGTAGCTTTAAACATTTTTTTTCCTGTGAAAAAATATCTTAATGCCTTAAAATAGCTTGAATGTAACTCTAAACCCTTGCCTCATTTATTATACGCAGATCTATGAATATGATAATTAGCCCCGCCTCCATTCACTCATATGAGCTCAGAGATCCATTTGGTCAACTTACCAAGGTAAACGCTGCACAGTCGTATCAATTTTTACAACGTCGGACACATAACGGTAATTAATGATTAGCCTTTTGATTGACTACATTATCAAACAGCTAATAATGTGTTACTAATGTTACACAAACCATGTTCCTGTTCTTCATCTCAGTCAGCTGCCTTCTAAAAATCAGCATCCTTAGAAACGCTTTGAACAACTTAGGGGCCATTTACACAGAACACGCTTTTCCATTCCAATGTGGTACTTTTCCATTGTCTTTCTATGTAAACGCGCTTGACGGACATGCAACACCGTTGCGCTAGCATCTTTCACAGGATCTCACGCATGACATGGCATTCTAAAAACGTGGCTCTCAGGTTAAAATCAGTTCAACTTTTAAAAAACGTGTCTCGAGACCTTGCGTTTTTCCCCCTTTCCACTGCCCACATCTCGCGTTTTTCAAAGCAAAAATGCGTTCTGTGTGAACGAGCCCTTCGAACGTCATTGGTGACGTTCCTCTTAATATGCCCGCTATATTTCTAAATCTACCCGATTTTTCATATCAACAGAAAAATATACTGGGATAACCTGGCTTCTTTTGAGACTCCCTTGCGCGGTCAGTTAATGATTATGATAAATCCTGCCGGCACATTGACGTGATTGGTTACAAGGTAGTTTGTGATGTCACACACACCAACGATTTCAAACCATGTTTTTGAAACTGTCTTTAGATCACTGCAATTTTAAAGAGAAAATACTCAGAAATGGTGTTGACATATGAATTTGCACATGGTTTGTCTGGTTAAGCATATAAAAAAAACAAATAGACATGTAAACAACATTAAAAACTTGATTTTCACCACAGGGGAACTTTAAATTGAACTGAATTAAATTTAAAACTAATTTAAATTTGACACTTTTTCTATATATTACCTTATTTTCCAGAAAATAAGTCACACCTGAAGTCGCACAGTCAAAATCGCATTGTTGAGAAAAAAAGAAAGAAAAAAAAAGTTGCATCCGTATAAAATTGACATTAAAATTATTCATTCCTGAAATGTACATATTTTCAGGATATTCTCACATTTAATTTCATAGCCATACAAGCTCCTGAAGCAGTGCAAGTTGTGATCATTCAGAGCTTTGCTCTGAAGTAAATGTCAAGACTGGACCTTGTGAAAGCAGGCAGTGTGAGGAATCAGTTGTTCTAAAACCAGATTTAGACTCCATTTTGACTAAGATGCAATCTCCTATGCTGTACGGCAGTATTGTGCATAAATTAACTACAGTGCAACCCTCTTTTGGCAGACATGTTTCTTTTTGACTAGGTCATCTTATGCAAATGTTCTCTTTGAACAAGGTCAGAACCTGAGCAGCAGTAAACAGAGTAAAGGAAAACAAGAAACAGAAGATATGCTTGGCCAGAGACCAGCAGATTGCACTTCGCTGACCCACAATAGTCTATACTCACTTGTTTTGCAGGGAGCTCTGAGGTGGTTGCCCAGGCAACCCTGCCCAATGACAACGTGGGTGCTCGACTCAATACAGCATAGTGAAGCGTGTTAGTGTGCACGTTTTTCTGTATGTACATACCCATGGCCGACATTTGAATCTCGAGTTTATTTAATCATTTATTTAATAATTCACTTAATTTTATTATCACGGGAAATGACGCGGACGATATGTGAATGAGTGTCCATCATTTTGTAAGCAACTGGTGATAAAGAAAAATGCCACGTCGCAATATTGAAAATATTTCCATTTTAAACAATGAAGGCGAGCCAGTGGATATCACACAAACAATCGGCAAACTTTGCGTGAGAGTTATGCGGGTGAAGAAGTCTCAAATGCCAGTCAATTATTCACTACAGAAAATGAAAGGAAAACTGTCCGAGTTTTTGGCATCTGATGCTTAACGGCGCATATTCTCTTGGAGACGATGCGAGATGAATCTAATTTCTTTTCTTAATATTTCTCTTGTGGCCCATGGTGCTCCCCCCAATGTCACCTTTGTACATACCACACATCTCCACCACATGTAATAATGTGCTAATACTCCTTTTCTCTGCCCAAGAGTCTAGAATATTGTTGTTCAGCTGCACACTTTTGATACACCTTATAGATCCAGACACCACACAAGAGTTTTCCTGCTGGGCCGTTCTCACTAATGAGTTTCCCATTGCTTTTATCTTGTGCAAGGAAACTGGAGAGCTGGGAAGGCCGATATCAGACCGAGCTAAATGATTATCTGTTTATCGTAATGAATAAAGCGGTTGACTTTTTATACCCTCCAGGATGATACGTGTTGCCACCCCTATCTGGTTTGAGATAACGATGGGACCCACCCTGCTTACTAATCGTGGAGTTTCTGCTGGTTTTTCAAACCGTTAACATGCTAACTGCTAATGTTAGCGTCTTTGCTGACAACAGAAACTTCCAAACGAAAAGATACATGTGTGGCACGAGCGACCCATAACGCTGAGCCTATTCGCTGTTCAGTCTGGCCAGGCAGATAAGATGATGTTAATCTCCAAGATGAGTGGACTGTAGCTGTAGTACTTCCTTGTTACCCCTTTTCATCTGTCTTATTAGCTTTTAGCTACGAAAATCAGAGGAAAACACCCTTAGGTGATGTGAGAGATTACGGCAGTAGTTTACTGTTGTTAATCTATTTATATATATATATACACACACACACACACACATATATACATACTTGGAGACCAGCTAAATCAACTTAAACTAGCAAAGCTAAGCTAACACTTTTTTAAACACTAAATTCTTAACATTGTTCTAACAGCAAAATTACTTTGTAAGACCTTAACGTGATTTTGACATTTTAGGAATGCTGCCATTAACATTATTAGCTCTCATAAACTGAGTTATATTAATTTCACAACCTCCCTCTAAAATATATGACCGCCATAATTTATCACACGGCCAATTTACTCTTCATCCATGCCAAATAAAATACCTTGAACACACCTTTTTATGGAACCAATCATTTGATTTAGCAGAGGTTGTTATAAAATTATAGTGAGTTCAGTGTTATGTTTTTGATTTGTAGTCATCACATGAGGAGATAACCTGTGAAGCAAAATCAGAAGAGGGCATGGCTACATTCATTTCAGTTTACCTCTAGAAGTTAACATATATATATATATATATATATATAAAATGCTTCAAAACTCTTCTTGTTTGATGGTTGTCTGTCCTCTCTGGTAGAGCACAACATACTCCACTAGAGTATAGCAGATATCTGCTTTTATGTGAACGTATCAGAGGCAGAAATAGCTAATGTTTGAGGACTCTGGGCAGGTCCTCTTTGATCCTACAGATGAACTGCCATATTTTGCTCATCTTGACATTTACACCTTAGTCTCGCATGTTGTTTATCTTTCTTTCTTCCTTATTGAAAGATGGCAGTTTAGAAGATGACAGTGACGAAGACACGGAGAACGAGGAGCCAGACAACAGGGACTACGTGAGTGTTTTGAGATTTGTTCTCACAGACGTGAACAGCATCAACACATACACATCGCGGTCTGTACGATCCTGCGTCGTAATTTTGACAGAGCGAACGATGTGCGGTAAATTCCACTGATTCATTCTCCCTCTTAAAATGTGATTGAAGAGCAGGTTCTGCGTATGACAGGAGCCTGACACAAGCGGCTTCCTGTTCTCACATAACTTCAATAATAGGGCCCCTGATTCAGCCATAAATCAATGACTTCACAATCCTGTCCCTGCTGAGACGGCACCACCAAACCAAAGTACTTTCATCCTCTTCTGCCCTACATGCTCTCTTCAAATACTGTTAAAGCATTTCTTTATTTCCATGTCTGCGCTTCATCCTCTTGCCATGACTAACATGTCACATGGTGCTTTATGCCCACTCTGTAGCGTGAATGCGCTAAGGTTTGGTTATGGACATTTACAATGAAATATTACTCATGTTGGTTAGCTGGTTAGCTGTGACCCTAATATGCCCACAGCACGTACCATATAAGCTGCTTGTATGTATTAAAAAAAAAAAAAAAATATATATATATATATATATATATATATATATATATCAAAATTTGTTTTGTGAGACACCCTCCAAATGATTCTAATTTTCTAGTATTCGGTGACAAAAACGGCAGTGTTTGAGTCTTGATAAAGAACAAAAAATCAGAGATTAATAAATCAAATACAACCTGATATTAATCTGATATTTTAAGGCAGTTTTCTGTATTTGAAAAGTTAAATTTCACGTGAATCGGCAGCAGATAAATGCCATTCAGAGTAATTCAATAAAATATATAAAAATATTTTAATAACCATTAAATTAAATATTTTATATTTTTATTGAGAAATTAATACTCTGTCTGTAATTATAATCCAGAAATATTACTTTAAAGTAATTAGGTTCAGAACATATCCACATATTTAAATTATTAAACTTTATCCACTTATAATTATTTTTCTCTTCCATTTTGTTCTCATAATGCAAATAACATAAGAATGTTAAGGGACTTTAAGCAGCCAATCAAAAAAAAAAAAGTAATAAAATGTGAACATCATGGCCATATTTGTAATGCAGATGGGCTTAAACGCTGCACATGTACCTACTAAAAAGTAATTTAATTTTATGTCAAAACATAACATACATTTTTATATGAGAGATTGACCTTCTATTTAATAGGGATGTGCACAAATAGTCGAAATTTCAATCTGTAATTATTATTTGAAAAATAAAAATACTATTCAAATTTTACGATGTTGCTTTGCTGGCCGTAAATGCTTTGAATCAATGATAATTCCCTAGCACAAAACTCACAGTTATATTTAAATATACATTTTTTTATGAGCCCAAATATTCGAATACAATATTTTTGAAAAATGTTTTTCAATATTTTTGAAAAAATTTGAATATTCACTTTATTGGAAAGATATTCAGATATCTATAAAAACCATGGAAAACTTTTTGGGTGGGCTTAATAGCGTCACTTTGCCCAATTTCTGTTTCCTAGTAGCACAAAAAAGAACTGTAAAAATTGTCTTTTCTGTATGTACGTGTGAGATTGACATTTACACCACAGCTGGAGGGGTGACCACTTACATGTGCCTCACCTGGCAAATAAGGTGTGTAATTGCTGTTTGTCTACTGCTTGGCCCACTTGCCATAGAGAAAGACAGAGTGAAGGTCAGCGGTCAGAGCCTGCTGCATTCTATTGGCTAGAGCTTGTCACATGGCCTCTGGTCCTCACATGCAGTGTCAGGGGAAGATATATGTGTTTCAGTCTGCAGTCAAGCTTATGAATGAACAGTGTTTATAGCTCTGTGTTTCTCCATGGCAGGAAGATGACCTGGAAACAGATGTGAACAAGCTGCGTCCCCGACCAGAGCCCGACAGGCCCCTAGAGCAGCTGGGACAATATGTGCGCCTCTGCCCTGAGCTGCACCATGACTTCCAGGTGAACATCTTCGCCCTCTGATGCAGTAAACCAAAAACATTGTACCTCCATACCTACATCAACGCTGTATTCAAAAAGAGATTCTTCAAAAAAACTTCAGGTTCAATACAAGTTACTTTTAAACAACAGCATTTGTGACATAATGTTGTTTACACTCTTAATAGGTTCCAAAAGGGGGTTTTCACAGTGAATGCCATCCATAGAAGTAGCACTTTTGGTTCCCCAAAGAAACTTTAAGTAAACAGTTCTTAAAAGAACCACTGTGTTACCAAGTGTTTTCTTTCACATTGTAATAATGCTCAGTGTAGGTGAAAGTTACTTTAAAAAAAATATATTACAATATTGCATTACTCCATAAAAAGTTCTATTTTTGGCAAATGTAAAGGCCATTTCACACCAAAAGTGAAATGAATAAGCCTCAGGCTGAAGGAAATTCTTTTAAGAAAAACGAAGTAACTTGCGTTACTTATTTGAAAAAGTAACTCCAATATTAAATTTAAAACTAATGCATTACTTTACTAGTTACTTGAAAAAAGTAATCTGATTATGTAACTTGTGTTATTTTTAATGCGTTACCCCCAACACTGATCATGTTAACGCGCATATTTTTGACATCTTGTGGCTATATTATACATTGGAACAATGGTTATTTTATTGTTCACAAATTGGCCCCATTCACTTCCATTGTGTCTGAATGATGTAACCCAGATTTTTAGTAATTTTAAAGAAAAAAGTGACGAGTGGAAATGAATTTTTGTGGTAATCAACACTGTGCCACAAATGGAGTCAATTAAGTGTAACTTAGAGTATATAGAACCCAGAATATTTGTTTTAATGCGTAACATCAAGATGATGACAACGTGAAATGCTGTTAATTTTTCTTTCAAATAACGTTCCTGATCATTCATGCACAATAAGACCAGGAATGTGCATTAAGAATGTAAATGGGATGAATTTTGATTTCATGTTCACTTTAATCCGGTCTTGAGAAATATTTCAAAGAGGTTTTCCGAAACCGTCAGCATCTCTGGGGTTTAGTTGTTGCAGCCAGGCGTGAAAGTTACGAGTGTACTGCTCTTAATGGCAGACACCCAGGATAAAGTTTATATGAAGTGTCTCTAAGTGCACTTGGGGTGAATATGGACCTTGTGTGGAAGCAGTAAGAGATTTTGATGGGAGCAGGATGTGCTATAATACCTACTGGAACGGCACCACTATGCAGCTTAAGAGCACAACAGGGACACGGCTTGTACAGAAAATTACCTCATTACACTTTAAAAAAATCCTTACAACAGCGGCATGTTTGCCTCACTCTTCATCTTAATAGAGTGATTTTGTTCCTGTTTTTGCTGACCTGAAGAGTTCTGGGGAAATATGGGGAACATCCTGTTGGCAGAATGTCCACAGGAAATGATTCATCTGATCTCAGTATAGTCGCAATAATTATGTGGTAGCTTTTCGCTTATTAGTCAAAGAAAATGTATTTGTTTGTCTAAATATTTTTTCAGTTATTTCAAATGTATTTTTTATATACGTTCTTTCAAATATACACCTCTGGGTCCAGAAGCCACAGAATACATGCTTCTATTTTGCATTTTTCTATAATATTTTTCGGTAAATATCATTCGGTATAACCAAAAGTGTAGTTCGGTAAAACTGACATTTTGGTTAAACTGAATTACTTTTTTGGTGACAAATTTAGTCCATCTTGTAAAAAATGACAAAAGCAGTGTTAATTGATTATAAAAACCACATAATCTCATTGTTAACACTTAATAAAACTTAAAAATTAATTATATCTCCATTATGTTTTATGTTTTTTTACACTTTTAAAAACCTTATTTGTCAATGACCCATATATATATATATATATATAAAACTCCAATTTTTACTTTATAATTTAATACTAATATATATATACATATGTATACATATATATATATATACATACATATATATATATTAGTATTAAATTATAAAGTAAAAATTGGAGTGATCCAAAAATACTCGAATTTGAATCTTAAATATTTCTTTTTCATTAACCTAAATTCAAAATCTAACATTTATTTTCAGGTGTGAATAATATTTTGAATTATTAATTTTTTTAAAGTGTGGACTTCTGAGCTTTATTTGGAATAAAAACAATCATAAATCAATTTATGAAAAATCATAAATCAATATCAAACCATCTTTATAGCCCGCTGCACGACCTCTGGTGATTTTGCCCATCTGCTATTAACCCTGCTGTGGGTCAGTCAACCGTATGGCCATTGACAGAAATGAGTGATGACATTTCAAGTTCCATAATATGTTCAGTGTGACTCTTCATTTTAAATGTGTCACTACCCTTCCCATCATGACCGACTGGTATCGTTTTGATTGACGGCTGCTCTCGCAGTACAATAACACGCCTGCGGATGTCTTGCAGAAATCCCTGCGTGACTGCCTTTAGCATGCGGATGAGTTCAAACTAATAGAAATGTCAACACACCTCCGGTTCATCGACGTTCAACTCCCTCCTTATTCAGAAGCTGCCACTATTTTAATTCAAATGATATAACATGATGTACTACTCCTGTTGAAAAGCTGCTTTTCCTTGGTTCGTTTCCTCTCGCACGTATTGATGTTGTAATTCCAGGTCTCGAAGGGAAATGACAAGCTACTAATTCACTTTTTGTTTCAATTTAACATTTTTAAAATCAATTCTATCTGCAAATGCTAGACATAAAGGCCAAGCAGTTCTTAGAAACACATCTTGCATTGCTTCTTCCTCATAATGACAAGTTATTAAAAGAGAAGTTCACCCAAAAATGAAAATGTCATTATTTACTCACTGCCACCATCTTAAATTTATGTGTGATTAATTTGATTTGTTTAATACTACATCTGTATGAAAAAAAGATTATTGCTATTATTATTGCTCATAATATAAAATTGTCATCACAGTAAAAAAAAAACATGAAAATGTGAAAAAAACATTTTTGGACATTTATTTTAGTAGTGTATTTGACACTTTTGTTTTTAATCACAACTTTTAAATTTCAGTGTATGAATTTGAATTTACATTCAACTTAAGTTTACTTTTATGCTTACTGTCCATCCTGGTCTCCCTTCTCTGTACATGTCTTTGATGCATCTCTCCCATTATCATTAAATGCCACTGTGATCTGGAGACGCTGTGACTGGATTGGACACAGGGGTTGTAATCACATCACTGCATTATGCTTGCTGTGCAAAATACCAAGATGAAAAGAATTTACAGCAGGACATTCATGCCAATCAGTTCCCCGCTATTAATCTTGCATGACAACGATGCTCCACCTGTAATCTTCGGGTCAAAACAAAGGCCATGATTAAACGGGCTTAATTCATAGCGACTCGCTAAGGTTCCGCAGAAGAGAACACAGGTAAAACTGCAGAGCTGTCAAGAATATTGCAAGCTAGATAAAGGGTTGAGATGTGAAACATAAGCCTGGTGAGCGAGATTGGCACAGAGCTTGCGTTCTCAGAGGGAGGGTAACGGAAGGGTCTCTTCCCCTGAGGACTCGCCTCGGGATAACATGTTTCCCTTTGATATCAAACTCTTTGTGTGATACTGTACAGGACAGCCAGGAGTTAGAAATTAGATGTGCATTTCACTCAGCATGACACCAACATCCTTGTTTCTCTGCTGACTAAGCGTAAGACTCGACATGCATGAGTCTTTTTGTTTTGTATCTGACACAGTTCCTTAGTCAAGGCATGATGAGCACAATATTAAATAGTTTACTCTCAATATTTAGGTTAGAATTTTCTTTTCTCTAACACTTTGTTTGGATGGGTAGCAACAATCATATTTGTATGTCTTTAACACACAAACACACTAAAAATGAAAAGAAACTTTAATATTTAACTGTTAAGTTCTGAATTGAGTTTTTGATCTTTGAATGTTAATTTTTTTTATATTCTTTTGTTTTATAGTTTTTTTATAAAAATAGCTCAAAGGGATAGTTCACCCAAAATGAAAAGTCTGTCATTAATTACTTACCCTCATGTCATTCCAAACCAGTAAGACTTTAGTTCATCTTCAGAACACAAATGAAGATCTTTTTGATGAAATATGAGAGCTTTCTGTTCCTTCATAGACAGCTACGCAACTGACACTTTGACGCTACAAAAAGTTCATAAAGAGATCATAAAACTAATCCATATGAATTGAGCAGGTTAGTCCAAATTTTCTGAAGAGACTCAATCGCTTTATTTGATGAACAGATTGAATTTAGGCTTTTATTCACATATATACATTCATCAACTCACAGATCAATTGTGGTAAACAGAAGCTCAAGCATGTTTGCTTGACACGTGCGAGAACCAATGAGGATCATTCTCGTGTTATGCAGCACGTTTGAGCTTCCGCAAGAGGTTTGTTCTCACGCGTCAAGCAGGTTCAGTTGAGCTTCTGTTTATGTTCGCTGATCAATGTTTATATGTGAATTAAAGCCTAAATTCAATCTATTCTTGATATAAAGTGATTGTGTCTCTTCAAAAAATTTGGACTAAACCACTCAATTTATATGGATTAAGGCTGATTTATACTTCTGCGTCGGACCTACGCCGGAGCCTCTGCGCCGTAGGCTATGCGTTTTCATTTATACTTCCGCGTCGTTGTCTGCATCGACGTGCATGCAGACCACTAGAAGGCAGTGTCCGAGGTAATGTTGAGTATCAAGGCAAAAGCCGAAGAAGAAGCAACTTGTACGTTGCCAGAGAAGCTTACAAATAGAAACGGAAGAGAAGCGGCAAATAGGTAACGACTTTTGTTGCAGTTTGACTGCATGTGTCCCCTGAAACAGAGCGTTTTTCATTCCTATGGAAGTTGAAAACTCGCTCTTTTCCTATTGCTCCGTGCCAGTTTGTTGACCCGAGGGAGAAGTTCTAGCAGACCAATCACAGCGCTTGCGGTCCGCGTAGAATTGATGCATTGTTACATTTTTGAAGTGGTGCACGTCAGGCTACGTCGTAGGCTACACGTGGTACAAACAGCCTACGCCGTAGTTACGGCGTACACTCGACGCAGAAGTATAAATCAGCCTTTAATTTTAAGATTTCTTTATTTCGTGACATTTCGTGACTTTCTGAAGCATCAAAGTGTCAGTTATGTAGCTGTCTATGAAGATGTGGAATGAGATGAGGGTGAGTAATTAATGACAGAATTTTCATTTTTGGGTGAATTATCCCTTTAATTGTAGTTTAAGTACCTTATACAGTAATTGAGAAAGCTATACTTTCCAAAATTTCCCCCAAGTCAAGGTGTATGTGACAACCCAAGTCAATTCATGATATTTGCAAACTTAGCCAGTAATATCCATTCTGAATTGTGTTTGACAGCTGCGGAAGACTTTCCCAAATGTGTCACAGTTTCACTAATTTATTTGCTATTTTATGTGCTGATTTCAAAAACGTCAGACTTGAATAGGTTTTAATGGTTGGTGGATCGTGTAATTGAATTGACCTCAAACAGTTCGTTCCCTATGCGAATTGAATCACTGCTTTTCCCTCTCACCCACTTGAACGAACAGCCGAGCACACGTTCCCTCAGTCCCACTCCCAGAGCTCATCAAAAGGGCTGTTGTACTTGTCTGTATCAAGTTCATGATTAAAATAAGTCTTTGAAAAACATCTCGGTGCTGCTACATTGTTTTAGTGTTGTTATTTGTGGTTTCGAAAAACGAATATGACAAAGCAAGGCCCCATGAGATGCAATATGCAGCCTTAAACCCGAGACATTTTTATACAGCAAAGGTTCATTTATATTAATGCATCCTCGGCTATTGGTATTCATGGAAGTTGTGGCGTCTTTGTGTTTACATATATTTTTAGGAGTGTGAGGAGGGGAAAAAAATGAAATTTAAATGCAGTGATATACTGTAGCAGAGGGTGCAGTACTAAAGTTTTGTATCTAACAAATTCACTTTGATGGTATACAGTTTATGTGCAGTGTGCTGAAGATCAGAGCAACTGATGGAACGTGGGACACCGTTCAGAATCAAAGATCTTCCAAAGGGAGGTGAACGCAGATGATGGAGGCTTTTATCTGCGCAATGTCTGCTGAAATTTCTACCAGTCAGCACATTATATCTATCGTGTTTCTTGGACATTTCATGTTCACCTTTGGGATAAGCCAGAGAAATGGACTACGGGCCTTTTTTCTGCTAAATTTATGGAAAAGTATGAGGCGTGAGTTTAAATTGTTATTTGGTTGCTGTAAAAGCAGCTAGGGCCCTTGGCTATTTTGATACAGTTCATTTTATGCTTGTCAAAGACTGTAATTGGACGACCTTATTTGCTGTCAGTTTCACCCTTTTGAAGTCAATAGAAAGCTGGAAGTTATGTGCACCACTCTGGGCTGCATCCTCAAAACAATTCCTTATCCTTTTTTGGCTTTTCTCCCTCAATATTCTCTCAAAAAACCCTTTTATTTCCTCCAGAGTTTATTTTGGGTTGTTATTCTGCGGTACTGCACCGAGTGGTTGGCGGTGCCGGGGGAAAACAGGATATCTTGTGGGTGATGTTTACTGTAATCTCTCTTTGTCTCCTTTTTGCTGTTTTCTTTTTTCTGATGTGGCCACAAGTATAAAGAGCTGACATCTGTGGATGCTCTTGATATTTTCCCCCATGAATATCAACATTAGCTTTGCAGCTTCTCTCTAACAGTTGGGCAATCATGTCTTCTAGGATTTGGACTCCAGCTCAGAGGTCGATGAAAGCTCAGATGATGACAGCGCTCTAGAGGGGGACTTGAATAACAAGACACCAAATGAACAGGGAGGATCCCCATCGCTCTCTGACCAAGAAGAAAACCACCTCCAGACAAGCGACCTCCATAAACATTACCTTAGCTGCTCCCGGAAAGGCCAAGAAGGCCACTCCAGCATGGTGGACAGGCTTCTGGAGAAGTACGGGACTTGTATTCCCAACCATGATCCACGTCTCTACACTGCCACTGCAGCCAATACAAAGTCTGTTGCTGGATACTCCATCCTAGCCTTCCCTGACTTCTGGGGACATCTGCCTCCACAAGAGCAAGAGCCTATGGCTAAAAGACCACCACATGTGCAGAGGTGAGAAATTATTCTCATTATGTCCACACATATTTTGACTAAAGGAAAAGACTTAGAGTCCACATTCTCAACTGGTTCTCAAGTGGCAACCCAACACGGTACCAAAATTGATTCCTGTGCAAAAGGAACAAAAGGTCTTGCATAGTAACAAAACCCACTGACCCAAAAACATGAAGAATTATTAATATTACTTTGGTTAAATAGGATGATTCAATGACTCATTCATATTCATAAAGATGGTCACTTGCTTCATTCCTGAATGGATCAGCCGTTTGAATGAATCGGTTGAATGAATGACTGAATTACTCACTCATTAGGGCTTTTTACACTGTGCTTAACCCCGGGTTATTGATGTTCTAAACACCGCTTTTAACCCCAGGTAAAGGAACGTTTCACACTTGTAATTTAGAATCGGGGTTAGCACCGCTTTTTACCCGGGGTTATGAAACCCTGCTCCGTAGCAGGGTTAGCACCGCTTTTGCGGTGCCAAACTTGTACAGTGTGAAACCATGCGGTGTTAGAATGTTATGCTAGAAGCTTAGCAACAGACAACCTTTTGGTGAGCCTCATATTTATCTGCTTTGGACAGTTACGGAAACACAGCGCGTTGTACAGTACATAAACAGTAAATTCAGCGTTTGTGAGGAAAAAAGTCAAATTCTGACAGAAAACATGACAATTTGAGTGAAGACCGTTTCATTCTTGCCTTTATAGTCTGAAATGTCCATTCAATATAAACTCGATAGTACAGTCGGCAATACGAGGATGCGCAATGCCAGAGCTATGTAAACTATGTAATCGCGTGCTACGTTTATGCAAGATAACCCAGGACTCCATTTACCCGGGGTTTAGAATGACCCAGGGTTAACTATTTCAAGTGTGAAAAGCACTAATAGGGCTTTTCACACTGTGCATAACCCAGGGTTATCTTCTTTCTAAACACCGCTTTTAACCCCGGGTAAAGGAACGTTTCACACTTACAATTTAGAAACGGGGTTAGCACCACTTTTTACCAGGTATGTCCATTCAGTATAAACTCGATAGTACAGTCGGCAATACGAGGATGCACAATGCTAGAGCTTTTATGTAAACAGGTCACATACTGCGTTCATCCAATCAATGACACTGACACCACAATTATGCAAATAAGAACGTTAACCCAGGGTTTAGGAATGGACAGTGTGAAACGTCATCTTACAAATATCCAGGATTAATTGTTAACCCCGGATAAATTATGAGCAGTGTGAAACGTGAAGCAAGATATCCCAGGATTCCATTTACCCAGGGTTTAGAATGACCCAGGGTTAACTATTTAAAGTGTGAAAAGCCCTATTAAGACAGGGACTTGACATCACAGATAACAAAACACATGCAAAGTATTTTCTATTATATAGCTGCATTTTATTTTTTTGTATCTAGCAGTATTTTTTCCTGCTGTTTGTGACCCTATTAAACACATAATTCTTCTTTTGATTAACTATGAAAGCCTGTATTGCAAAAACAATCCTGATCTAACAACATGGAGCTCTCCTTTAACCGGTGATCATATTTAATATTCATTATTAAAAGATTTAAAGAGACAGTCACTTTGAGAGACGTATCTGGGGAATGGAGTGGAATTACTCTAGTGTTTTGTTTGCTTGTAAAAACTGTGCCATTACAGACTGCGAAAAACATTCATGAAAAACAACAAAATGATGTTTGGCTCCATAAAGACAACTCAACTCCCCAAAGATGCCTTAATTTGTACTTTTAGTTTTTTTCTTGGGTTTTTGAAGAAATTCTGTGTTCCATATTGCAGCTGTTTCCAACCGTATACATTTGAATGTTGAGATTTCCAGAAAAAGAACACAATGCAAATATTAAACTTCCTTTATGAGCTCATTTGTCTAAATGAGATCACATGGACACAATTTAAAGCCTATTCTCCAGCATTACTTACACATTGCCATATGCAAATGATTGTAAACATCAGCACTGAGTCATTAAACTCACTGTAAGTAGAAATGAAATCCATTAAAATATTTTCTCTCTTGCCTTAAGTGAGTCTTTCTGCTCTCGCTGGCTGCTTTGCTCTAAAGACACCAAAACTCTTTTCTAGTGAGGAAAAGCACTTAAATCTATATCTAATTATGGTAGCCCCCTTCGGAATACTTGTTTTTGCCGAAAACTTTCTTCAATGTGCAAGGGAGAGATTAAAGGGAATAGACATTTATTTCAGTCATTTCTGTAGTTTATTGTGTTTCCTCAAGGGTAAGATAAGTTTATATGGGTTCTATTGGTGTCATTGTAACTCAAAAATAGTCACTTTTGGAGTTTTAAGAAGAAAATGTCAGACAGCCAGTGACATTTTGAAAAAAGTGACAGTTTTAATTCCACATATTGCTTTATACTCCCCTATTGACTTCTGATAAGTCTAAAACATGTGCAGCTGAATTTGACATTCTAAAATGTTCATTTTGAGGAAAAAAAAAAAGAAAAAAACCTTTTTTAAAACATATTTGACATGTTTGACACATCATTTTGATAATAGTTGCAGGAAAGTGGTTCATCACAAGGTTATTTTCATACCCCTTGTGACGCTCTACACTCAGAATTTAACATTAATGCAGGACAGAATGCTTGTTTATATCTTATTGTTTTATAGTTCTTTCTATAAAGTAAACATTTTGATGAGAGTCTTCCCGGTTTACTGCCGGCCACGGCGGACTGTTAACTTTGTTTTTGCTCATTCATTCAACTCCATTATCATCTGAAATTTGCTCTCGGGATTGAAAAGTCCACACAGACTGTTTTTTTTTTTTCCACTCTCGCATTTTGCATTTGCTTATTCGCATCGGGAGAAAGGCTTGTTATTATTGTTTATCTGCGACAAAGAAATAATGCACACAAACAACCAAGAAAATTAGCCAATTAGCATAATACAGTGCAAAAAGATGAGGCATCATAGATTTGATTTGGAAATGGCATCTTCCAAACAGAACTGAGAACGACCCTGCCATTATCACTGCTTTAGGCAGACGTCTGCATACAGTATTATTTCACTAGGCCACTTCATACGTGTCATATTAGAATAGCTGATAGCTTTTCTTATTAGTCATTTGTTAAAGTAATATCTATGATACAACTGTCACACCCTTTGTTATATATGCTGTGTGTACAGTGTTTACTGCGAGAGCTCCCTCTGCAGATGAGACAATTATACTATAAAACAATAACTCTAATAAAGCTAACTACTACAGATAATCTTTTACTCACTCACTGTCTTCTGAGGATCACATATTTTCAAAGAATATTCTGGCTAATCTTTTCAGTATAACGAATTTGAATGAAGACTGAGGTTGTCAAGCTCCAACATGTCGAAACAGCACCATAATGGTAGTCAAAATGACACATACCCTGTGTTTTTGAAATCATACAGTAAGTTTGTGTGAAAATTTAAGTCGTTGTTCACCAAATCTTCTCTCCAATGAGCTGTTAACCATAGCGACCAGACTGTGGAGTCACTGAGTTGAATTGTAGAACTGGATCAACCAGATTCATGAATCAATCATTCAGGCCAGTCTTGTGAATTGAAAAGAATTGAATCAAAACAGTGTAATATAGGATGAAATTATATTATGATACAGCAATATAGCATGCAAGTCATATGGACCACTTTCATAGTTCTTTCTGGTTCTCGAATCTGATTGGCTGATAGCCGTGCGATATTTTAGTGGTAACAGCACTCCTACCTTTTCTTCTTGTCATGGCAGCCGAGCAAATTCACCATATTTTTTTTTTAGAAATACTACACTTGTTGTGCCACGAACGGTAGTTTTAAGAGTTTTTTAGGTGAGAATGTAGTTGTTTAGACCTGAAATATGTGACTCATATTTAATCATAGCACCTATTTTACAATTTGTTTAGACATTTTCGGCCGTCAGCGGCCGTTCAGTGCTCATGTACCTGCCAAGAACAGCTTCATCTCGGCCAGTGCTTCGGGGATTTGCCACTGGCTTTTATAGTGGTTAAACATGAGATATAATTCATTTTGGGTACATAAAACGGTCTTATTAATCTGTTACTTGTTCCTGAGCAAATTGAATTGTGCTACAGTATTTTAAATTTAATAATTTAATATTAGGGCTATATTTAACTTACATCCTGTAGAGCTCTGCTTTTGTATGTTTGATTGAATTGGACAATTGACCCTTCGCAAAGACCTGCCCCCCTTAGTTACTGTTGCTTTGTCTGACAAGCCATGGCGCTCTCACGCCACACAGAGTGAAAAATACATCGTGAAACAAAGAGGACACTGACAACACGTCGACAGACAAGACAGAGCAGGTTACTTATGATATTAAACAACGTCCCAGCTTTCAAACTGTGTAATTGTTAAAGAAATTCGAACAATAAAAACCGTTTTGTGACTCTTTAATGTGTCGTGACAGATTTCTGTAGCGCCTCAGCTCAAGTGGCTCGTGAACCGATCATCTCTTCTTACTAGTTAATTTATAGCATCAAATAAACATGAATGTACATGAGAAGGAATGTTGTTTCAAACGCGGAAAGACGTCAGTACACACCATTTTTCAAGTTCAAGTCCACCGAGGTTAATCTTCTAACTCCTGACTGCTTTGTCGGACAAAATGGCGGATTTGGCGTTATGATTGGTTAGATCGCTTGTCAATCAAACTCCCGGCGAAGGGTCAATTGTGTTTATTTCCTATTGTCATTTATAATGGCTATTGTTGTTCATTTAAACATTGTTGTTCAATAAATAATATTTTATATATAAATAATTTGTTGTATTTGCAACATGTTTTGCGTAATATGGATTGAGTGAAAGTTACATTAATACGCCATTAGATGGCGGTAAACTTTATGAGTGAATGAGTCGGTCTCAAGAGACTTTTAAATTGAAAGGGACTTTTGCATACAAAGGACGTTGTTTTAGCGCTATATGTTATGGAAAATTCCCTTAGCTGTAAAAAGAACAAATACAAAGATCGCTTTCCTCAGCGGACATTCAAACTGATTTTTATAATGGATATAATATTATGGATATCGATCTGAAGAATGAATGTTATGTCAGACAGATAATGCTCTCTCTCTCTCTACTCTAATACTGTACAAAATACAATGAGTTTCAATGGAGGAACTCAACATTCCTTCATTACTAGTTCTAAAGTGATGTTTTAAAATTAGTAACGGAGGCTTGGGCTCAACTGTTAACTTGAGATTTGAATCCGTGGCTGAAGGAAGTAATTCTGCACAAAAGAGGGTTTTAAAAACACTCCGTTGTTATTTCTTATTTATTTACACACTCGTGCCGTTGAACTGTTGTATAAACGCAATATCACACTCATAGCCGTGCGATATGGCTGTATATCAGCATGTGGTGATTACCTACGGCACTAGTTATATATATAAATTAAAGCCTTCAATCACTGTTTTCAATTCTTCTTCTTTTTTCTTTTTTTTATTGTTCCAGGAAGAAAGTTTTCGAAGACATCCAGCGTCTCGTCTGTCCAGAGGACATCATCAACAAGGTTGTTTTTGACATGGATGATCCCAGGTAACACACTTCTATTTTTTTTGATAAAGCATTTTCATTAGATCCTCACATCAGTAGCATGGGAACCATCTAGATGATACGCTGATAAATTAAGTCCATTAAGCCTTTGATGGATTTTCACAGGCACACACTGAATTGGTAGTAATTCAAGCCCTGATTTTTTTTTTTTTTTTGTAAAGCTCTATAAAGTGTAATTGTGGTAGAAATACATTTCTAGCTGCAGTCTTATGTGCGATTGGGTTTTAATCGTATAGTTTCTCACCTTGTGCGCGTTTATCCAGTCAGGCTTGGTTTGACGTGACCGTCTGTGTCAGGGGCATTCTAGGTGATAAACCCTTGAATGGACAGTGTGTCTCTGCCAGCTCAGATGCTGATGGACAGCTTGTCGTCTGTAGCTGCTGTTTACCGTCATGTAGTTTGTGGGTTGCAGCAGGTCAGTGTTTTGTTATCAGAGCTGTGTGCCTCCATCATGTGGACAGTGTTCTGCTGTGATTTTACTTGTCATTTGCAGCATGACTGGAATTTATTGACACAAACGGAGTAGAATGAATGATTTAGCAAGAAACATGGTTAGTGCGAATCAATATCTGGGGCAAGTATGGTCATAATTCACTTGTTTGTTAAGCTAATGTGACAGTATGGTGGAGTGTAACATGCTCAATCAGCACAGCTGTGCAAAAATGTATCTCTGTTTCTTTCATCTGTTCTTCTCTTCATGCTTTTCTGTTTATCAGACTTCTCCAATTAATCTAATTAATTTCTTTCTCTTTCTTCCTCCTCTGTCTTTTTCTTCCTTGTCTTCTTTCTGTCCCTCATTCTTATTTTACTTCCTTTTCCCCCTTCCTTCTCTTTCCTGTCCTATCCTTCAACCTATTTTTCCTTCCTTCTTTGCTTTTCTCTATCCTTTCTTCTTCTTCCTTCCATTGTCTTTGTTTTTTTTTTTCCCTTCTACTTTAAATCTGTCATTCCTTCCTTCCTATTATTACATTTTCTCATTGTTCCTCCTTCCTTTCCTCTTTACCTTCCTTCCTTTCGGTCTTTGTTTTTTCCTTACTTCCTATGTTAAATTTGGTTCCTGTCATCTTCTTTTCCTTCCTTCCTTCCTTCCTTCCTTCCTTCCTTCTGTCCTTCTTATATTCATTCTGTCTTTCTTCCTGTTTTTATTTTCCTTCCTTCTTTTCTTTTTTCCATCCTTTCTGTATTGCTTTTTTGCTTATTTTCTTTTTCTTTTTATCCTTCCTACTTGTTTATTCTGTCCTTCCTTTCTTTCTCTTTTCCTGTTTTTCTCTTTTCCTTCCTTCCTTCCTTCCTTCTGTCCTTCTTATATTCATGTTGTTCTTCTTCTTTGTTTTTCTCTTTTCCTTCTTTTTTGCTTACTTTCTTCCTGTCTTTTTTTTTTCCTTCCTTCCTGTATTGCTTTTTTGCTTCCTTTATTTTTCTTTTTTCCTTCCTTCATTCTGTCCTCCCTTCTTGTTTTATCTTTTCCTTCCTTCCTTCCTACGTCCTTCTCCCTTTCCTGTATTTCTTTTTTCCTCCCTTTCTTGTTTTTCTTCCTTCCTTCATATCTTTCCTCTGTCATTCTTTCCTCATTCCCTTCCTTCCTTCCTGTCTTTCTTTTTTCTTTTCTTCCTACATTCATTCTATTATTCATTCCTGTCTTACTCATTTCCTTCCTCACTGTCTTTCTTCTTTCTTTCCTTCATGTTCTTTCTTTCTTTCTTTCTTCAGTCCACAGTGTTCCCCCGATATGTGTCCCAGTACCCTTCGATTCTTCTCCAAATTTGAGAGTGGGAACCTGCAAAAAGCCATTCAGGTCCGCAGGTGAGACTGCATTGCAATACAGTGCACATACACAAGCACACAGACATGCAAACATGTACTGCAGACAGCACGGCGAGTGCCCTTGGGCCTCATTTGTAGTGCATTCGCAATCATACTCTCTCTCATTCTTATGTTTCCACTCTTTCAGCAAGCTTGTCTCGTCAACGCATGCAAGATCAAATCAAAGACGCTGTCTACAGAGCAGTTCCGATGTGCTTAAATAAAAGAGCCGACGTTACATTTTTCCAAATGAAATGCGGCAGCGTAACAACAGATAGGGATGGAGTGAGAGATTTCTCTCTGTCTTTTACGCAACACATTTCTCAGTCTCTCTCTCTCATTACATCTCTTCTATTCTCTCTTACACCCACTTTATCTGATTTTTTTCCTGTCTGTCTCTCTTTCACACTCTCTCTTAGTCATGAATATGATTTGATTCTTAATGCTGATGTCAACTCCTCTGCACACTATCAATGGTTCTATTTTGAAGTCAGCGGCATGGTGGCCGGCGTGCCATATCGTTTCAACATCATCAACTGTGAGAAAGGGAACAGTCAGTATAACTACGGTAAGTCATATGTTAGTGACTACATAAAGCCATGTGGTTTACACAAGTGTATCCTATTTCTGGATCAGCATATGTTGTTCCAGAAACCAGGGTTATTATAATTAACTAAAACTAAAACAGTTAAAAAAATGTTTGTTGAAATAAAATAAAAGTTAATTATAAAATAAAATAAAATATAAAAAAAACTTTTTTTTTTTTATTTCAGCTTGTTGCCAAAACAGCATTTCTCATTTTCATTTAGTTGAACTTGACATACCAAATTAACTAAAACTTAAACTAAAATAAAAATTAATAAAAACTATAGACACTGTACATACACAAAAATTTCACAATAGTACCTTTTTTTATGTTTTTAATCAAATAAATGCAGCTTTGGTGAGTATAAGAGACTTCTTTTAAAAACATTAAAAATCTCACTGATCCCAAACTTTTGAATGGCAGTGTATTAAAAATAAATAAATAAGAATGACAAAAACACACAACAAAATGACTAAAACTTTAATGAAAATGAAAATGGATTTTCACATGAAAATTCATGTGAAAAACAAAAATAAAATATTATATAAATATTATAAAAAACTATAATAGTATCTCAGTGATACTAAAATAACACTGCCAATAATCACAACAAATAATAAGTAATGGATGCACGCTTTAATTCAAGGTACACTTTTTAATATTAAATTTTGGTACATGATTCATTCTGTATCTATTGTGGTATGAACATGATCTCTTCAAATCACCACCACCACCAAGTTGTATCCTATTTGTGTAAACAATGCTGTGTTTGTTATGTGGGCCAGATGAGGGTTATAAGAGCTGTTTTTAATACCGCCTACTAAGGTTGTATGTTCTACAATTGTTCTAGATGCCACTAATTTTGACATCCCTCTCCTCCCAAATGAAATACAGTACTCCACTGCCACCAGCACACCCAGCTTAACAAGATGCCACAGTGGTAGCAGCTAAATCATATCTTAGCCTCACATTGCTCACAGACGCAGCGGTGGGCCTGAGCAGCTCTTAAATCTGACACTAGCCGTATATTCCCAGAAAAATACAGTGCTCCGGCATTTCCGAGTTCCTCCCCCGATAAAGCGCTTTCAATGGCCCTTGACTGCCTTTTCTTCATTTTGGTGTGCAGCTGGGCATTTTAAGAGACTCGTGCTGGCCCGAAGTCAGTGTTTTATGTCTTTATATTAAATGAGATGTCCTTTACTTTTGACCTTATTTGAGTTTGAGTAAAACTTACTCCCAACAAACATATACTTTGAGAGAATGCATTTCAAGGAATTCAACATCTCTTCCTCGGGGAGAGAGTGTTTTGGAGAAATGCCATGTTCAGCATTTTAGTTTTAAGAAAGGAATGTCCTGCCTTTCCATTGAAAGAGCCAATCAGCTTTTTTTTTTTAGCCGATAAGATTTATGTATTTAAAGAGTTCACCCAAAAATGAAATTTCTGTCATTAATTACTCAATCTCATGTCGTTCCAAGGCTGTAAGACCTTCGTTCATCTTCGGAACACAAATAAAGATATGTTTGATGAAAACCAAGAGGTTTTTGAATCACGCATAGGCAGGAACGTCATTGCACCATTCAAGGCCCAGAAAGGTAGTAAAGACATCGTTAAAACAGTCCACGTGACTACAGTGGTTCAACCTTAATGTTATGAATCGACGAGAATACTTTTTGTGCGTAAAAACAAAATAACAATGACGACTTTATTTAACAATTTCTTCTCTTCCCTGTCATTCTCATACATCTCATCTCATATTTAACAATGTCTTTACTACTTTTCTGGGCCTTGAAAGGTGCAATGACGTTGCTGCCTATGTGTGGTTCAGAAACCCTCGGATTTCATCAAAAAAATCTTAATTTGTGTTCCGAAGATGAACGAAGGTCTTATGGGTGTGGAACGACATGCACCTAAAACACGCTTTTTAAAAGGTAAACATTTGAACTTAAACACCGCATTTTTAGAAAGCTGTGCGATGCTTCAAACTGTATATGTTTACCTATTGAACTATTTTATTTGTATATTTTTATAATTATTTGATTTGGCAATTGGCCATACTAAAAACACACTTTTATTGTCGCTGTTGTTGTGCAAAAGTTAAAAATCTGCATATTTAAATTACTCAGTGACCTTTAAATGACTGAATGTTTGACATGGTTCATAACTGTAGGATTGTTAGATGGTTTTAAAGTAGCCCGTGCTGTTTTAGGCATGCAGCCTGTGCTGTATTCTGTGAGAGAGGCTCTAGAGGGAAGACCACACTGGGTGCGAACAGGCTCCGAAATCTGCTATTACAGGTACTTTGATTTTGCATTTCACTTCAGTTCTTCACATTTAACCTCACATTTCTTCACTTCACCTCACCTTACTGTACTTTTTCTTGAAAAAAGTGATATCTATTCTTTATTCAGTATATTGCACCTGTAGTGTCTAATTGTGCTTTTGACTTCCACAGAAATCATTTCTGCCCTAGAAGAGGTCAAAAATGTTCTTTCTACACCCTGACCTTCACGGTGACCTTTCACCATGATGATGACGTGTGCTACTTGGCCTACCACTACCCGTACACGTACACCACCCTTCAGGTGCCTGGAATCACTCACTTTGTATGACTATGTGTCCTCTAATATTGTCATGGAGATGATTATAAACCCTAGTCATAATTAGTAATTCACCGAAATGATTTTTTTTACCGAAACGTATATGTAAACATTTAAATGGTGGCTGACATTTATTCAAACATACATTAAATAATGACCACCACAGACTAAATAAAAATATGATGAATATGTAATATAGTGCATATATTTAGCAAAATGTACCTCTCTAGAGTCTTTTTTGCTAGTTGACTATCACGCTATGGACATTGAATGGCTTTCCTGAGGTATGTAACATTACGTGACATTGTTTACAAGCAGTTTTATTGACGTCTTTCTGCGGTTGGAATGCTGATTGAGTGAATTGTTTTAATTTAGTTATGAAATTGACAGAATTTGAAAGCTCTGACTCTGAAAAGCTAATTGGGATTATTGGATGGTAGGCGCGCTACAAATAATGTTTAGTGAAGTTTTGAAAACAGCATAGACTAAAAGATCTCAGTTCATCAAAATCGATTTAAATCGAGAAATCATTATGGTCAACCCAGTCATAGAGTCCATACAGCTGACATGCTTACCTGTTGTAGCTTGTCTACATTGTGTGCATGAAATAGACACTGACACACGCCATCAGAGAAGCACTAATTAAATGTCACCATTTTAATGATTTCAGCCCATCTAAACTGATATATTTTTAGTTGCCAAAATTCTGGTGCAACACCAGTCATAATAGCTAATGACTAAAGCTAAGAAATGTTTTTACAATTGTTCTCTAGACTCATCTAAAGATGTTGGAGAAGTCAGTCGACCCACGGAAAGTTTTCTTCAGGCAGCAAAACCTCTGCGACACGCTGGCGGGGAACTCCTGCTCCTTAGTCACGATCACAGCCTGCCCCACTTCCAGAGCCTGGAAACATCTGCACCAGCTGCGTAAGTCTGACAGTAAAACTCGCAATGAGTCAGATTTATGCTCTTGTGTGTCAACACACCTGTGTACTGAACGTCTGATGCTGCTCTGGGTTTGTATTCAGCAGTGAAGGTGTGTGTGCTCTTACAATCTGGCAGATCTTCAAGGTGCTCGGAGCATCTGAGCTTTGACACCTCCTGTCAGAGGAGGAGTTGAGGAGCTTTAGTGTGTGTGCGTCTTTTGGGTGGGTGGGTGGGTGTGTTAGATGGGATGACTGTGCTTGACTCACTACCTGAGACATAGGTTTTGCCAAGGGACAAAAAGTTAAAAGAACTTGGAGAGCTCATATAGATTGAGAGGAAGCCAGGTTGAATTTTTCTTGTTGGTAGTCGCTTCAAAGGCAACATGAAATCAAACGGACCCGTTTTAGTTTAATAATAAAAATACTTGTATTGTGTTTTATTTGTCAGTGTACATTATTTAAAACATATTTTTTTCATAATAATCAATATTATCTTGTCCACATAATCACTTTTTCTTTTGTGATGGCATTATCAAGGCCGTACATTTAACCAATGATATCATAGCCTATTTTTCACAAAAGACACCTTTTAATGAAAGGCAAAAAGACAATAAATAAAAATTTAAATAAAAAAAAATAAACATTTATTTATTTATTTGATTTTTATTACTTTTCTTAAAGAAACTTGGAGCATAGTTAATTTTTTATTAAATCATACAAATAAGAAAAAAAAAAGATACAATTAAACATCATAATATAAGCAAAAAATTAATGATACAAAATAATATATATGTGTGTGTGTATATATATATAAATGCAGCCTTGGTGAGCAGACGAAACTTCTTTTTAAAACATTAAAAATCTTACTGATTCCAAACTTTTGACTGGTAGTGTATATATATATGTATATATATATACACACACACACACACACACACACACACACACACACATACTGCACTTGGAGCAAATTGTACAAAAATATTTTTTATTTATAAATAAATCATACACATTTTATATTTATGTATTTGTTTAATTATTTATTTGTAGGGTTGTGATGGGATCTCGTGCCACGAGATCTCGCGAGATTGAAATGTGACAAGATTTCTCGTCGAGGTGAAAAGCTGTTTCGCGATATTGCCATGACAGAGTGTGAGGGTGAAATTAGGGTAGAATACGCCTCCACTGTCGTTTTACTTTGTATAGAAATAAAAACCATTTAATTCAACTGGATCACGGTCACTTCAATTCCATCCAGCTCATCCAACACAAGCTGCAGAGTTGTATGTAGTGCAGCAGGAATCAGAGTTCACTGCTCACTTGATAAGAGTAAGTGACGAGATGACTGACAAGACCATGGGATCCAAATCCGACCACTCAAACGTGTGCTGTGAGACAGATCACATGAATTATGTTTGTAGCTTTGTTAGTTGCAACCTAGTTTTGAGTGGCAGACTTTTTTGAACTCATTTGATCATGTTCATGTCTAATGAAGGATCTAGCAAAAGCATCTTGTCTTGAATCGGTACTCATACCCGCTCTTGCATTAGAGCTGACAGGTGTGACTGTCAGCTGCAGGTGAAACTGCAGAGATAGATGTCTCAGACTGAAGGAAGACCTAGAGGGACACGCTGGGACATGCTGACCCAGCTGTGGGCCACTTCCTCTGGGTAGCACGGTACTCACCAACCCTCGTCTCCTGATGAATATGGAGGCGAGACATCTGCAGCTTTCTCCCCATAGACCGTCATGAAGCATCTGGCTCGGTTGGGGGTGGAGGGACGGCCCGTTCCGAGCAACCGACTGCTGACAGTCCCCAAGACACTCCGACATACTGCAAAGTGACCTGCTGACAATTCCCAAAGACTGCCGAACACTGTGACCTGCTCGCTAACTTGAAACTTGTGCCATTGATCAAAGACTGGAACAAAGACAGTGACTATTGTGACTAAATCAGTGACATGGAAATGACTTCCTGTCATTTTAATTCAGACACTGTGATTTGTTTTAACAGCATCACACTTTGAATATGACTCATATTCTAGCCTTTGAAAGCCTCGGGACCCTTAGATGATTATGATTTATTATTTAACTTATTTTTAGTTAATAGATGTGCTGTTTTAACACTTCAATGATCAGCATACCAATTATAAGAGCAAAATATGTAAGCAACAAGCACAGTGTTGGGGAAAGTTACTTTTAAAAATAACATACTTTTATATATTTATTGAATTTCTCTTAAATAAAATTTAGGAAAAAGTAATTGTGACTTTACAGTTTGCAGCTATTTGTTCTCAAAATGTAATTTTATATCTGACAATATTGTAACATACAATGTACTTTGTATAATACAATTGCGACTATATTTCTTGTAATTGAGACTCAGTACACGTTACCACAACACAACATCTAATGCAATTCAATCTAGATAGAATATGCATTTTCACTGTAAAAAAAGTGTATACCTTTTACAATAAAAAAGCATATTCTATCCAGATTGAATTGAACATTTTGATATATATATATATATATATAAAAAAAACAAGTTACATCTTATAAGTGGCCATATCATCAGGACGCTGGAATATTTTCACTAAATAATGTGTAGTATATATTTGTAATTGAATTCTTCTTAAAATTGCTGCTTAAATACAAACAAATTCTAGTACAGTTCCATCCAAATATGAATAGTCTACCAAATTTGAAGAAAATAGTTTTCCCATCAGCCGACACACAGTACTGTTGTGACAGCCGCAGCAGCAGTCAAACACAGCCTCGCCGCAGTGAACAGCATCCAGCGAGATTCACATGGCTCTGTGTAAACATCAAGCCCGAAACACGCGCACTCACACATGCAGGGCACCTCATCCATCTGTCATCGTCCTGCTGAGTGTGTCGTCCCAGCTGACACCATGCCGAAACATCACAGCGCATTTCATTAATCTGAACATCCGTACAAAAAAACCTCCTCCAACAGGAAGAGGCTGTGTCAGTAAATCAGACTTGCTAGAATAGATTAATGTATCTATCTATCTATCTATCTATCTATCTATCCATCCATCCATCCATCCATCCATCCATCCACCAATCCATATGTTTGTTAAAGAAAAACATACTTTATATATATATATATATATATATATATATTTGATTTAACATATAATTTATAAATGTAAATGATGTAAATGATGACAGAAAATGATGACGAGTAAATGATGACAGAATTTTTATTAAACTTTTCATAGAACCATACTTTTAATGTTTTTTTTATTAATATGAAATATGAAATTATCTTTGGTGGTGATAAATGTCTAAATGAGTAAGTCAATGGTTGGTTGTTTGTTCGGTTGGTTGGTTCGTTGGTTCTCGTTGGCTCGTTGGTTCGTTCGTTCAATGGTACGTTGGTTCGTTGGTTCGTTCATTGGTTCTTTCGTTCATTGGTTTCTTTGGTTCGTTGGTTGGTTGGTATCACATTTTCACTTGTGCTATTCGGAAAACAAAATCAGCACTCGCATGATATCGCACTCATTGCTTGTGTGATATAGCTTAACTATATCATATGATATAAACATGAGGCAAAAACTCATACAGGGGCATTTTTGCCCTAATATCTCGAATTTTAGGGGCACATAACTGCATTCTATTGGCTCCATCATGCTTGTTGTTGCCCTGCATCATGTTCGTCACCAATCAACTGTCAGATGACCTAGGTCTGGGGCAGGGCAGGTGCGTTAAATGTGTTAATAATTTTAACGCCTTATTTTTTTCCATAACGCTTTAAATTAAAACAACCCTAATATAATCCTATTAATATAAATCTGTTAACTATGCTTAAAATGCATATTTTTGCTTGTAAAAATGACACCCATTTCATAGATTGACGTTTTAATTTTAATTTAATTTCAAACGAACATACTGTACTCACTTGTGAACTGGACGTGTACGGCTGCTATCTGTGGCAAAATGCGTCAACAAACTCTGACATTTGCTTGTCGGAGGATTACAACTTAATTAGCACATTGGGGTTTAGCAGCGTTAGCGCATGAGCTTTGCCTTTACACATAGTAGGATTTTCATAATCACTTTACAATTTCTCTCAGATGCAGGACTTATGCGAACTCCCGTCCGCCGCATTATTGAATTAAAGGCCTCAGATATGATTAACTGTAATCATGGTGCCCCACATCAATCACTACAAACAAATTAGGCCTCTTTTATAAGCCAAAGGTGGTGCGGGTCACGGCTCTTTTTTGTGTGTACAAGAGAGAAAGTGACTGGACATCGTTGTGAAATGAGGACTTGTTAATTTGACATATCAGACGTGCCACGTCAGCTTTTGTTTTTTATTAAAGTTATGTAGCTGACCAATAGAACAACATGGATTAATGCGGCAGCAATTCAACTGGATAAACTTAACGGCTTAATTTGCGGTCGGTGTATTTGCATAACTCTCAGGGATTCTCACAGGCTTCTAATTAAACAAATCCCTTTGATTAGCTGTACCTGTAAACAACACCAGCATACTGTACATTTACACTTTTGAGCTTTCTTACAAAAGTGTCAGTAAAATGTCTTGCAGCACTCCCTAAATAACAAAGATGTCATATTACATAACAAAAACAATTTTAGTTGACTGTTATTTATGTGCACTGCCTTGAGGCGTATCTCACTAAACAGAAAGGTTATAATTTTTTTGCTATTATGTATTTGGGACATTCTGGGTGCTATGCAAGAAATTAAACTTTTTTATACTGAAGAGTATTTTTATATTGTCAGTCTTCGCATAAAAAAGGGAAATATCCATGAATTGTAAAACTTGTTCCAAGATCCCAGGAAATTCCTATATTCAATATAATTTTCTATTATACTTTTTAACTATATACTTTTTTCTAGCTATTACTCTAGTGCATTATTTAAATGAATATATTATTATTAATAATATATTCATTATATCTAGCTAGCTACCTAGTAAGCTAGCTGACAAA
Source organism: Hypophthalmichthys nobilis (assembly GCA_037950665.1). NCBI lineage: Eukaryota > Metazoa > Chordata > Actinopteri > Cypriniformes > Xenocyprididae > Hypophthalmichthys > Hypophthalmichthys nobilis. The sequence goes on from CM075486.1 coordinate 17,634,726, forward strand.
AGGACAATCAAACATTTTATATTTAGTTCAAGTTTTTAAAATATTACAACATTTTCCATGTTTTATAGCGGTTGTACCGAATGACCTGATGTTTCGGGACATGCGTATGAGCAAGTGAAAACATGAATTTTTCAAATAGTTAAGAGAGAGTTAGATACTTCGCTTCACGACCATGTGGTCCTTTGCAGTTGTCTGAATGATGTCACATCCTGTCACATGATATTGACCGCATGACTTGATCCAAAATGGTCCCTTTATATTGGTTACTCTGAATGACATTAATGAAATTCATTTTTCCGTACATTCTTTCTCATAACAAAGCAACGACTTCCATAAAACATATGCTGTTATAAAATTATGCCAGAATAAAAAATATATACATTTATTTCATTTTAAGATATTTTAATCACTTATGAAATGGCAGTATTGGCCTTTTGATGGTTAAACCGATTGACCTTTTGACACCTCAAAATCTTTAAAATACCTTTATATGGTGCAAAATATAATTAAAACCTTTTGGATTTAATAAAATAGATCTAGTTGTAGTACCTTACATACTTTGGATGTCATATCTTTGTTTTTTATTATTATTTTGGACAGAAAAATGACCCGTCACGTATATACAGTATCTCACAGAAGTGAGTACACCCCTCACATTTTTGTAAATTTTCTATTATATCTTTTCATGTGACAACAGTGAAGAAATGACACTTTGCTACAATGTAAAGTAGTGAGTGTACAGTTTGTATAACAGTGTAAATTTGCTGTCCCCTCAAAATAACTCAACACACAGCCATTAATGTCTAAACCGCTGGCCACAAAAGTGAGTACACCCCTAAGTGAAAATGTCCAAAATGGCCCCAATTAGCCATTTTCATGACTCAGTGTGTTTTCATGACTCATGAGGCGACACAATTGTTAAAATTACATATACATTTATTTGGCTGGGCCGTGAAAAATTGATAAATGTTTCCCAGCCGTTGACAATTTAGAAAAGCCCCTTAAACGTGTGTTAACAGAAATACAGGTTCTTATCTGTTAGTCACATTGCCCATGCCTTCTGCTGACAGTGAATGATAAATCCTATTTGCTATACCTTTCTGCTTGCATTTGACTCTACATTAACAGTCTGTCCTCCATGCATCCTGCAGCCTACATGTTTCTTTTTCCCTCTCTCTTTTCGCCATCTGTTCTGTCGCTCTGTCCTTCATGTTCACATAGTCTCTTTAAATAGACGTCATAACCCCCATTTCACCCACAGTCGACTGGACAGAATCCAGAAACTGGACTACATTACGTGAAAATAATGACTTGGCTGTTCGGTTTTACCCCTTTTTTCAACTCAAATTCTGCTGGAGCTGATGCTCGGCTGGAAGATCTGTAGTGACACATTTTTCCCACTGATTTGAGAGCTGAATGATGATGTAACTGATTTTCACATGATATTTGTAAAATAATTGCCTGCCATTTTATTTTAGGCCGAAAAAGATTTTGAGTTTTGTGGAGATATTTTAAAATGGATAGTTTGATTAAGCATCTTTACACTTTCATGAGATGGTTTTGATGCAATGATGAAACGTTTAAAAAAAATAAAATAAAAAAAATTGAAAGTACTTTCTTAAATTTTTCTATATTGTTAGTGTTCTAATGGACATTTGAAAAATATCAGGGAATTTTAAAAGTGTGATTTCCATATCTGTAAAGTCTGGAACTAGTAAATTTTAAGACATTAGTGAAAACGTTAGGAAATTACTATATTCAAAATAATTTTATATTGTATTTTACAGCCAGTGCACTTGTAGTTATGTTCAGTTGATTAATATAGTGTTTTGATTAGGTATATTATTGATATCTTAATATTAATATATTTCATATCTATTGTTATCTGTTTAATATCTAACATCTATTGTTACGGGTGTGTAGTTCATACACAGGAATAAATCTGAATGCATAAAATAAAGGTTATGAGTCTAAATGAAGGATACAGTTATAAAATCAGATAATATGGTTGTAAAATACAGATGCCTTCATTGTAAAAACTAGGATGACCCCATTATAAAAAATACAGACACATATAACAGTGAATCCTCTTGATGCGGAAAGTGTCTCCCTGCAGATCGCTTTTGGCGAAACTGTCATGCTAAACGGGATTACTCTTGATAATTAACAACCCAAGAAATGAGCACGAGCGAGATTCCTATGAAACACTTTTAATTAATAAAAGGCTAAATTAAAAGCTGCATTTTCATAAGCTTTGCAGGGCAAATTCATCTCATGATTACAAATGGACAAGTCTGATACGTTCTAATTGGACCTGATTTGCATATACAGGAAAGGATTACAGAGATTGGCTTTGATAGCTTAAGGCTGGCTTTGTACTTCACGATCAAGAGGCGGAGACTTTTTCTCCCTGAGCATGTATATGAGTGAAGATAGTGTTAGTATGTTCCACTGATGATTAAAAATGTATCACATTTATAGCAAAAGTATATGACTGGCAGACAGATATGAACATTTGTTTACAGTGGTGGAGTCTACGTCTAGGTGTAGGTCTAAGTTTAGGTTGTTGTCTTTGGACATTTTAAAGTGTAATACTTGCAGCTTAATTTGTTACTCTGTGTTGATATTTAGGATAAGTCTTTAACCTCTAATCTTAGACTTAGTTCTAGACCTAAATTAGAGATACAACCAGACTATGTCTATGGCTGCTTCTGCAGTATTTTATAACAAATAATTTAAAGGGTTAGTTCACCCAAAAATGAAAACCCTGTCATTAATTACTCACCCTCATGTCGTTCCACACCCGTGAGACCTTCGTTCATCTTCGCAACACAAATTAAGATATTTTTGATAAAATCCGAGGGTTCAGTGAGGCCTCCATTGCAAGCAAGTTAATTTACACTTTCAGATGCCCAGAAAGCTAATAAAGTTATATTTAAAACAGTTCATGTGACTACAGTGGTTCAACCTCAATGTTATGAAGCAACGAGAATACTTTTTGTGCGCCAAAAAAAACAAAATAATGACTTTATTCAACAATATCTATTGATGGGCCATTTCAAAACACTGCTTCATGAAGCTTTAAAGATTTACAAATCTTTTGTTTGATGTTTTTTGTTTCTTTTGTGTTGTTCCAAACCCGTAAGACCTTCATTCATCTTCAGAACACAAATTAAGATATTTTTGATGAAACCCGAGAGGTTTTGTATCTCCCATAGAAAGCAATGAAATTACCAAAAATTGTTGAATAAAGTCGTTATTTTTTGTTTTGTTTTTGCGCACAAAAAGCATTCCACTGTAGTCACGTGGATTTTTACTACTTCTCTGGACCTTGAATTTGGTAATTTTCCATCTACAGACATTTTAAAGTAAGTAAAACTAAATTAATTTTAGAAGCCATTGTTTATATTTGGGTCTAATTCTGGTTATATGTCTGCAGACATTTTAAAGTGTGTGAAACTAACTTAAGTCAGGGTCTAAATTTGGGTTTAAGTCTGGTTATATGTCTGAAGACATTTTAAAAATGTGTAAAACTAACTTAATTTTATGATTCACTGTGTAAGTCTGGGTTTAAGCATGGGTTTGTGTCTGCAGACATTTTAAAGTGTTTCAAATTAACTTAATTTTGTGTAAAACTATGTCTGGGTCTATGTCTGGTTCTACATCTGCATCTCTGTTAAGTCTGGCATGTAATACTACCAACTCAAGGTCTAAATCAGAGTCTAAGGATCTAAGTCTGGGGTCTAGGTGTACATCTATGGACCCTTTAAAGCGTGTAATATTAGCAAATTCTTTACTGTATGTTGATGCTCAAGAAAAGCGCTGGCTTTAGGTCTAAGTCTAGGTCAGTGTCTAAGTCAAAGAATGCCACTTACACATTCTTATAAATCTGAGGACAGGAAAACATTTCATACTCTAGTGGATCTTTATGGAAATCGACTACACTCAAGAAACCCATGAAACCTGTATTTTTTCTTTACATAATGTGCAGTAATATGAGCCCCACTTTAAAAAGCTTTTCCTTTGAATGTCTTAAGTGCTGTTCAACAGAGGCACATAAACCCTGACACACACATTCACATACACACACAAATAGGAAGGAGATAAACCAGCATGTTTTTAGGCAATATCAGTGGGAGGTAAGTTTGCTCAGATAGCCACGAAGCAGCAGGAGAGACAAAGACACAAAAGGGAGTTTTTTTTTGCCCTCTCATCTTCCCGTTTCTTTTATATTTTCTGTTTTCTCTTCTCTTGCTCTTTCTCTGTATACCATTTGGGTTGAAGTCGTCTGTGTGCCAAAGACTCCTCCGTAAACACAGAGTAAAAGCCCGGCTCTTAAAGGATCGGGCTGTACTCTTCCCACTGGGAGCGTGGGAAGACTGACTTGTGTGGTAGCGGCAAAGAGATCTAACGAAGGACTCCATTCTCTCGTACCTTCACGAAGCACTCCCACGTCTTTATACACTCACTTTTCGTGTGTGGCAGACAACATATATTTTATTGGGCATTTAGCTGTGTGAACATGTAAATGGGATCAAGGCGAAAATACACATGGAATGGATATGTGGGGGTTTCTTTTCACAGACGGACAAAAATAGCTCCTTGAGCTTATTTGTGCAGTGTAGTTTGCTCTTGGGTGTAGAATGGAAGATGCACATTAGTTTACAGATTACTGCACAAAAACATTTTTAATTGATAAGACAGAGTGGTGACAAACGGATGTGCAAGAACACCAGAGTGAGAGAGTGTGAAGGCAGAGATGAAGGATAGATGGAGAGAGAATTTAAGTGGAGAGGACAGAGGCTTTGCAGGCAAGACATCATCAGGAGATCAGCCGAACGCATTGAGGGCCTGAAGTCTCTGATTCCGACTTGAATTGGAATTTAAATTATCTCAGTTTTTTTGCAGAGCTGAAGCAGCCGGCTCTTGAGGGAAATTGAGTGCCGTGCACAAAGCTGATGTGATATTTATCAAGCATATTTTATCTGTAGGACACTTTTGTTAGAGATACCTGCTTTTTCTCTGTATTGTTTTGGTATGGTATAGTTATTTTCAGCATTTAAACTACATTACTCCTCGATCAACTAACAGATTGTTGTTTAAGGGTCAATAACATGACACTCTTATATATAAACATTAATTTACACACAGATTATGGTTATTATATGCTTGAGATGATTTTTTTTTTTTAAAAATGTAATAAAATATATACACTACCAGTCAAAAGTTTGGACACTGTAAGATTTTTAATGTTTTTAAAAGAAGTTTCGTCTGCTCACCAAGGCTGCATTTATTTAATTAAAAATACAGTAAAAACAGTAATATTGTGAAATATTATTACAATTATTACAACTATTTGAAAATATTTTAAAATGTAATTTATTCTTGTGTTGGCAAAGCTGAATTTTCAGCATCATTACTCCAGTCTTCAGTGTCACATGATCCTTCAGAAATCATTCTAATATGATGATCTGCTGCTCAAGAAACAAAAGTTTGGGGTCAGTAAGAATATTTTTGAAAAGAAATTAAAGAAATTAATACTTTTATTCAGCAAGGATGCATTAAATCAATCAAAAGTGACAGTAAAGACATTTATAATGTTACAAAAGATTATATTTCAAATAAATGCTGTTCTTTTGAACTTTCTATCCATCAAAGAATCCTGAAAAAAAATACTGTACACAAATATTTTGTACAATTGAACAAAATAAATGTTTCTTGAGCAGCAGATCAGCATATTAGAATGATTTCTGAAGGTTCATGTGAAGGATCAAGGTAGTGTGTGTGTGTGTGTATATATATATATATATATATATATATATATACACACACACACACTACCTTAATCCTTCACATGAACCTTCAGAAATCATTCTAATATGTCACGTCATTGACCTATATACAGTATTATATATATATATATATATATATATATATATATATATATATATATACTAATTATATATATATATATATATATATATATATATATATATATATATATATAAATTAGTATATATATATATATATGTATTTTTCAATGACGTGACGGGTCATTTTTTGTCCAAAGGCCTTAATAATAATAAAAACAAAGATATGACATTTAAAGTATGTAAGGTAGCACAACTTGATCTCTTTTATTGAATCCAAAAGGTTTCTATATTTTGCTACATATAAAGGTATTTTAAAGATTTTGAAGTGTCAAAAGGTTATTTGGTTTAACCATCCAAAGACCAATATAGCCATTTCATTTGTGATTAAAATATCTTAAAATGTAATAAATGTATATATATATATATATATATATATATATTTTTTTTTTTTTATTTTATTCTGGCATGATTTTATATCATCATATATCAACAAAATGGTATTAAATGGTAAGTTGTTGCTTTGTTATGAGAAAGAATGTCCGGAAAAATTAATTTCAATGTTGTCATTCGGAGTAACCAATATAAAAGGACCATTTTGATCAGTATCATGTGACAGGATGTGACATCATTCAGACACCTGCAAAAGACCACATGGTCGTGAAGCAAAGTAACTAACTCTCTTTTAACTATTTGAAAAGTTCATGTTTTCACTTGCTCATACACATGTCCTGAAACATCAGGTCATTCGGTACAACTGCTGTAAAACATGGAAAATGTTTTAATATTTTAAAAACTTGTACTAAATATAAAATATTTGATTGTCCTTTTGCTTGCTAGCTAGCAAGCTAACTAGATATCAGTCTGTTAGCATTGTTCGAAAATAACGCTATTCGGTATTACCAAAAGTGTCATTCGGTAAAACCAAAATTTTGAAAAACTTCAAAATTAATTATATCTCCACTATGTTTTTTTACACTTTTAAAAACCTTATTCGTCAATGACCCACATATATATATATATATATATATATATATTCACACACTATGGAGCTCCTAAAGGGACATTGTGATGGAAAAAGTATGAGATGAAAGAGGGAAAAAAAAAAATTTCAATGCTCATATTTTTCCCAAACATTTTGCAAGCAAACGCAAAGTTTACTTGGGGAAACGCAAAGCATTTGCGAGAAAAAGACTTATTATTTTTCCTCTCATCTCAAATGTTTTTCCACCATCATGTCCTTTTATGGGTTTTGTAACACACACGTCAATGCAGAGATTTCTTAACTTATTTCAAAATAATTCACTTGTCATCATCTTGGCCATCCTTATTTGTCATTGACCCTGAATGCAAAATTGTAGGTTACTATTCACTTACTATTCACGACAAACATATGCCATACCTTATTATGTCAAAAGGCAGCAATAATGGCATTATCTCATTTTACGGCTCAAAAAAGGGGGAAAAAAATCACTCCAGCCTAATTATATGGACGTATTCAGATTCAATTAAATACAGAAAATGAAACCGAGCCGGTGAAAGAGCGCATAAACAGAGGCTATGCAGAAACTCATTATGAAATCATCAATACCAGAATCACACAAATTAGTTGCCCCTTCTGCTGTCTTTTGTGGGGCGGCAGCCAGGGCCGTAATAGTCAAGCTAAATTAAATTTTAATGTCTTTTGATAAGTTTTGTCCATCTCTTTTGGCTTTGTAAACTTGCTCAGCAAGGTGATATAATTTTCCTGTCCAGATGAAACAAGTCAAGGGGAGCTGTCAAATGAAAATCTGACGTGCCTTAATTGCCGTATAATGTTGTGTTTTCACACTGTTTTCCTGTTTAAAAAATGAGACCTTCACAATAGAAGCTACTCAGTTCATACCACCAGTTATAGGTTATAGTTTATGTGTAATTGTATATTTAGGCAATATGTTCATAAATTAAAAACCTATTGTCTTCATATTAATGGTTCTTTTAGGTAACCGGCCATGTGTGGTGCTGACAGCAAGAGTTCATCCAGGAGAGAGCAATGCCAGCTGGGTACTGAAGGGCACACTGGAGTTCCTGTGCAGCAGTGATCCTGTAGCCGAGAGCTTGAGAGAGGCCTACATCTTCAAAATCATCCCCATGCTCAACCCTGACGGGGTCATTAATGGCAAGTATGTACACATGCATGCACATTGTACAAAATGACTTTATTTATTACTTTCAAAACTTTGAATTTAGGAAAAAAATAAACCTTTGCATTCTATTGCGCAGCATCTAGCAGTTTTTAAATGCAAGAATGTGTGCTGTAATACTGGCACCTTTGCTGTTTGTGTGTTGTTTGTAATGTAATCTGTAATTGTTGTATGAAGAGGAACATTGTTTGAGGACTTTTTATGTTTGTATGAAGGTTGTACTTTGAGTTTGATTTGCTCTTACGGTAGGAAAATCCATTTTTTAATAGAATTCATGTACAGGTCTGGGGAATGTTTCATTTATGTTTTTTTTTATTTTTATTTTTTTAGCAGTAATTCCCCCAAATAATTGTAATTTTGACAGTTTTTTGTGACTTTCATTTATTTTACTTATTTGTACAAAAATAATAATAATATTATTATTATATAATAATAATAATTATATATATATATATATATTTGATATGTATCATTTTATTTCATATTTCTAATTCAATTTTTTTTTTACTGAAACAGACACTTTTCACAGTAATTTAACGTAAAAAAAAAAAAATATATATATATATATATATATATATATATATATATATATATATTCGGTTGCAGAATTTTATGTCAGTTATAGATACAGATATCCTGATTCTTATCCAGATTTTTATTTTGGTCCATGATTCTGATTCTGGTTTTGATGCTCTGGTAGACACAAAATTGACTTTTAATACTAGACTGATTTATATATTTTTTATTGTAATTATATAATTTTTTTCCACATAAATGTATGATTGAGTTTTTTTATTTCTCTTTTTTTTCCCAACAACTCAATAACAGGTCACAAAGATGTCAAACCATGTTGTTTTAAACTAAAAAATCTTTCCATGATGGCCTCCAGGTTATATGTGACCTCTCGCCATAATTTCAGTGTAGTAGGTCCCTGCGTTTGGCACTATAATATTAATGATTGCCTTGGGCGTCTGTAAGCAGGCTATTTCTTCCTGCCTGAAAGTTCAGTCACCATCTTGTCCAACAGAGCCGCACACATTAAGGCAGTCACCTTTTTGCCCTTGGAATTGAGTGCTGAAATGAAAAAGACAAATGCCAGCGTGTTATAATCTACCGGATATCACCATATCTCCCCTGCTGTTCTGAGCTAGATAGTATTTACATGTGTAAAACCAATACAGAGGTCAACTCTGTGGCTGAGCCTATTTAACAGCTCTCCTCCCGGCTTATCAACACTCTATTCACAGTCAGGGAATGATCGATTCTCCTCACGGCTTCCTTACAAGCAAGGGTGACCTGATTTCCTCGCAGTGAGACCGGGGTCTCCTCCGTTGCGTGGCCTCCCCCTTATCTCCAGTCATGTGTACAGGAGCTTCTGTATGCCACGCTATTGATCAGGCATGCTAACTGTATTAGAGAGGATGCTCCGAGAATGGAGGTGTAGATCAGTGGGTGGCAAGTTAAAGGAGACTCGCTCTTTCCATCCAAGCGAGGATTTATAACTCTAGTGACCTCATAACAAGCGTGTAGATGAATTCAGACATGATCTCCTGAAGTTATAGGCTCCAAGTTTGGAAATGTGCAATAATCAGAATGTGAACACTTTTATGGACAAGAGAGTAGGGGAAGTGGTTTCAAGACACAAACGAGTAATTCTAATGACAACAGCTCTTAAAAGGGTAGTTCACTAAAAGAATTTAAACGGAGTGTGTATTTACACCAAGTGCTAATAGCCCACCTTGTTGGCAGAGGCTATTTACACTAACTAACAGAATTGCAAGTTTATATTTGCAAGGTTTATAATTGCAAGGTTATTTTCTTGTAATTGTGAGTTTATATATCATAATTCTGACTTTATCTCGCAATTCTGAGAAAAAAGTCATATTTGCGAGATGTAAACTTGGAATTGCGAGAAAAAAGTCAGAATTGCAAGTCTATATCTCGCAGTTCTGACTTTATCTCGCAATTCTTAAAAAAAGTCAGATTTGCGAGAAAAATATCAGAATTGCAAGTTTATATCTCGCAATTCTGACTTTTTCTCGCTATTGCGAGTTTATATCTTGCATTTCTGACTTTATATCAGAATTGTGAGATAAAAAGTTGCAATTATTTTTAAATTGTTTTATTCCATGACGGAAAAAAAGCTTCCATACATATCAGCTCGGAGAGTCATTAATTTAAATAAAAATTAAGAAAATAGTCAAAATAAAGTGCCAAACGAGTATTAAATAGTGGGAATAAAGTGTTTAACGGGTAGGATAGGCAAAGGGGAGGGCTTTAGGGATAGGGACAAGTAATGTCCCAATAAGGTGGTATCCATTTATGATTTTAATAAATATAAGCATATACACTGAATGTTATATAAATAGCATCTAACTACTATTTACACTGAGTGCAAAGACAATATTGCTATTTTCACTTAGTGTAAATAGTATCTTAATAGCCACGGCCAAATTTAAATTCTGTCATTATTTACTCACCCATGTTATTTCCAAACTTGTATGACATTCTTCTGTGGAAAACAAAAGGTATATTTTCAATTAGGTCCAATTGGCAAACCCTATTGGCTTTCACTGTATGGACAAAAACAACATGGCTCTTCAAACTATCTTCTGTTTTTTTCCACAGAAGAAAAAAGTCATATAGGTTTGGAACAACATGAGGGTGAGTAAATAAATTTTAATTTTTAGGTGAGTGTCACAACATATGCACCAGTGCAATCCCACATGCTTATTGAAACCATTCAGTGTTTGTTTTCCCATCACCCCCCACAAATTACAGTGACAAATTTAGATTTCACTTCGACAAAGCGCCAATTCACCCTAAGGGTATTACTTTCTGTGTGGGTAGCCTTTATTAACAGGTTCAGGGCAGCTTGTTGCTTGGTGACAGGTCTGAGGTAAGTGGGAGAGCGTTCGATGCCTTAAGCGCTGATCTCACATCCTCAATAACACAGATGCTACTGTAGGTCTGTTGACATTACTGTAGGTGCAGTTAGAAAGCAACATTGGTGTATGCATTGTGTATTTAGATAAATATCTTTGTAGCTGCCAAACGTTTAGCAACAGAATTCACAAATGCACTTGCAAAAAGTCTAGTGCACACTAAAAAAGCTGTAGAGCTCACCTTTAAGATTGGACGTCTTCTAAATATGGGCACCTTCGTCAGATTCATTTATATGGTAATGCAGTATTGCATAGATATAAATACAGCGGTGTTGCAAGCCCTTTGAAATGGAAATGACAATGTGTGAAAAGGTCACATTTGCTTCCATCAAATTCATCACAGACTTTAGAAATTTTTAAGGGAAATATCCATAATGTAGGTCAAGGGGTCTGATGTTTTGTGAAACCCTCTGTCCGTATTTTAACACAGTGGAAAAAGTGTTTATGGAGATGTCAAAGTAGCATTCATTGTGAAATGCTATTAGCACAAACTGTTTTATAATACTGTTAGATAATATAATACGATTATGATTACTTTAAACTCATATTTGTGGCTTACTGGCCGTAAAATTAGATCAGTAATCTTGTTATATAGAATACTTATGTTTAAAAACAAATTTCCATCAAATTAGCTCTATATAGGCCATTATTTACTTCAGAAAGGCATTTTTGTTTGTGGCTAGATTTACAATGTATTCATTTGAAATCTCTCAAATGTGTACAACAACTCATGAGAAGCACACAGCTGTACACATTTTTCAAGTTTGTTGATAAAACAGTGTGAAGTTTAGCTCTCTCGGTGCTGTTTATGTAGCATGTAGCGTTAGCATTCACAGAGATCTGTGTGATTCTCTTGTTGAAATTGGAAAAAGACAATCCGTTCAGCAATCTTTTGTTGACTGCAGGGATCGGGAGATGTGAATGGATGTGACTTGTGACAAACAGCAGTTTGGCGTCTAGTGTTATCTTGCCAAGCGACACATTGGGGGGTGAGATTACAGAGCTCACTTCCTGCTCTGGCTTAGCATGGGACAAAACAAGAGAGGTGTGAACAGACTCTGGCGTTTTGAGGTTATGTTTTCATCTCTGGGTGTATTCATCACAGAGGCTGCTGTCAAAAGCGTGTCTCGGTAATGTCAAAAAGAATTGGGTTTCCGATATTGTGAACTCCCATACGAATCACACATCAGCTGAACATAGCCTGCGGCGTTGTGCCCCAGTGTTTCTGATCAGCTTCCCTGTTCATACTACTCACAATAAAACCTGGACTGGTAAACATGAAGCATTCATAAATTATGAATTTGGACTTCAAAATTATTCAAAATGTTCACTTTTAGTTCACCCGCTTTTTAAGCATTGTTGCACAAAATGTTGAGGCTAAAATTCAAATTAGACAATGATAAACTAGTTAACCTCACTAATCAACTAGTGGGTTGGTGGACGACTAGTCAACCAGTTCTTCATATTTGAACCACCTTAACAAAATCACCACCTTCGACAATTTAAAGTTCCGCACAAGAAACTTCTCTGATTGGAGTGTCATGGATATGATGCTAAATTATCCTAAGAGGCCATTCCCAGATTCCCAAATGTGTTTTTTTTTTTGTAACACTTTCCATTGTTAAAAGAACAATTCCCACTTATAACTAGTTGCTTATTAGTTTTCTTATTGGCTGTTTATAAGTATTTATAAAGCACAAATTAATGCCTTATTCTGCATGACCATATTCTACATCCCTTAATCCTACCCCATTACTTAACCACTACAACCACTACCTTACTAACTATTAATAAGCTGTAAATAATTGAGGCAAAAGTCATAGTTAATATTGAATATGTGTTCCCCATACTAAAATGTTATCATTTGTTTTTGTTTGTTTGTTTGTTTGTTTAAAACATGAGATGGAGGGCAGTTGAATTGGGAAGAAATGCAAGGTTTAGAGACTTTTTTTCTTTCTTTTTTTTTTTTTAAGTGAGCACTGCATTTTTAAAACGTTGTGTAGTGCACAAAAGACGCAAGACTTAAGTGCGGCAGTCAAATATGTCCATCTAGCATGTGCAGTGAAATGCAAAAACGCATTGTGTCAACGACCCCTAATTGTACAGATCTTCCTTAAAGGGACAGTTCACCCAAAAATGAAAATTATCCCATGATTTACTCACCCTCAAGAAGCGATAAAATGAAGCGATGATCATTGCCATACTTTGTGTTGCTGTTCCAGCCGCGACGTCGTGGAGAAATAGAAACCGTTTCTAAAATAGAATATTCGCGTGTCGCCGTCACGGCTGGTTACGACAAAAACTCAGATTAACATGGAAAAGATAACTTTTATTGGTTGTCGCGGCGTCGCGGCGCGTCTGGTTAGGACACGGTGTTAGAGACCTCTCGCGGTTCAAACAAATACGGCTGGGCAACTCAAGCTCCTCTTCTCTTATATCGAAATACTCCGAAATGTCTCTTTAAAAATTTTTGTTTTAGACTTCTAATTTGTGACCAGTGTTTTGTTTTACTCTATCCTCTCCACTTCAGCGTTTGGCAATACCTCATGCGTCGGGTCAGAGGTTACGCTTATGCCGTAACTCGATGCGTACAGCCGTCTGCCGGAAGATAGTTATTATATTTTATAAAGTTTTAAATAGGGATATTTTTCTTACAACAACCCATCACTTCACTTCAGAAGGCCTTTATTATCACCCTGGAGCTGTATGGATTACTTTTATGATGGATGAATGCACTTTTTTGGGCTTCAAAATCGTCATTTTGGGTGAACTATCCCTTTAAGACCGACTAGTTGACAACTAGTCAGTTATCAAAATATGTACATCCTAGAGTTTTCGCAGGCTTGAATTAAACCTTCAATCTTCAAATTGTCCATTTCTAGGCCACATGACAAACATTTTATTTATATCTTAATTTCCCACAGCCAAATATTTTGCATTGACTGGAGAGGACAGCTGTATCTGATTCACTGATTATTGGACATATTTGACAACTATTCCACACCTATTCCCCTGGCCAATGTCAGCTTGGCACATTGCAACCATTTAGGGCAATTCACATGAATCATAGGGCCGACGGCTGGCACGGATCAGGCTGCGCTCAGCACAGTTGAGCAGGCATCTGCCAGTGCTTTCTCTTACTGTGGCGAATCACCAGATGAGGTCTCTCAAAAGCTGCCAATGCTTGTGTGTGTTAACGACCCAGATATGCCATTGGATAAGAATGCGATCGGCTTGTTTGCTTGACTAAAGACTCAGTAAAACGAACCAACAAACAAGCAGTAAATCATGCTTTGTTAGTTCAGATGCAAGATGGATTTTAATTATGCCTGAAATTGAATTTGTTTGACCACTGTGACTAGTGGAAACCTGAAGGCTGTGATGCATAATTTTGGTTTGGAGAGCCAGGGGAACTTTAAAGGCTTTTCACTGGCCTGTCAGATCACAGAATGGTTGAAAAGGGTTTTAGAGGTAATGATCACAGCTGTCTGCCCGTACAAGCTGGGTACATGTACCTACACCAGCATACATACCTTTTTACAGAGGCCCCTGATGTGTCTTTTGTGCGTGTGAGCTGGGATGCCAACACTTTTGAGTGTCGTGTGTTCACCCCATGGCATGTTCCAGAAAGATTGCTTTGAGAATATGACACGACTGCCCATGTTTCTGCTGTGTTTGTTTTGGAAATGAGCTTGGTGAGTTATCTTTCACAGGCTGTAGATGCTGGATCTCATCAGCATAAAAGGACTCAATAAGGACAATTTGTTTCTCATCCTAATGCTGTGCTGTTCTTAAAATTAAAGATTTGTCTTTCATATACTCAATTTAGCAACTTGGACGTACATTTTGGATGTTTTGTTTTCTTGAGTAGTTGACATAAGTCAGCCGAGTAATCAAGAACTGAAGTAGGAAATCAAGCCAATTTGAGTATTTATTTTATTATTTTTTATTGCTATTTTTAAATTGTTGAATTGTTTACACTATACAACAGTTCTGGTCATCATTGGTAGACCAAGTGACTTTTAGTGTATGTTTGGAGTTTAGCATAACAGTGCTGCTCCGATTCCCCATTTGTTTTATTTGGCTTTCGAGTGTTCCAGACCAATCTAAATTATTTTATTTTATTTTATTAATTATTTAATTTAGCTGTTTGTTTCCTTTTTTATTTAAATTCATTTTGTTTTTTTAGTATTTTATATTTTACTTTTATGTTTTCTTTTTTCATTTGGTTTACTATTTTTTATTCATTTATTTATTTATATATTTATTTATTTGTGGCACAA
The DNA here is from genome assembly GCA_037950665.1 of Hypophthalmichthys nobilis. Classification (NCBI taxonomy): domain Eukaryota; kingdom Metazoa; phylum Chordata; class Actinopteri; order Cypriniformes; family Xenocyprididae; genus Hypophthalmichthys; species Hypophthalmichthys nobilis. The sequence goes on from CM075486.1 coordinate 17,650,007, forward strand.
GGAACAGACTTTTTGGCTGAAAGCATCTAGATATTTCCATTCATTTCCAAACATTTGTCATGACTCCTCAAATGCTGAAAATAAAAGAACTGTTACATGCAACTCACATAAGCTATGAAAGGAAATGGGCATAATAGTATAATGTTTTTGAGAAAGTTTCATTTAACTGTTTTGTGATATTAGGATAGTTCTTATAATTCAGCTAAGCTACATCATGGTTTTCAGTAGCACGACTCTCATTTTTTCAAGTCAACCTTGGATGGATTATAGCAGAAAAAATTTGCCATTCTTGGGCCACTTTGTTCTGTCTGCAAACCTTTTAGTAAATCAAAATTCACAAGAATATAGGCCTTGACTTTTATATAACTAATATGACGTGTATGCAGCTCCATAACAAAAAAACAAAAACCTCATGTTCCATTCAGTCGGAAGTAACTTGCTGTCCATTATCAAGTTTTTCTTTTCTTGCCCAGGCCGAAGTGTTCTCCATGACCATGGCTAGGCGAGCCAGTTTTAGCTGTGCCCAGCGCCACACCTGGCGCTAATTCACTTCTGCAACTTTCTGCCGATTGCTGACACTCAGAAACTCTCAGGTGACAGCTTTCAGGTAATGAAATAACCCTGCTGGGATATTCTTTACCCCTGTCAGGAACATGGAGTACAATACTGACACGTCACTGGAAATGATTCAGCTCTGTAAAGCGAGATGAATGCTGAAATATTTGGTCCCGGCAAACTTTCTCTGACTGCTCTTGGGGTATGAAGTACCCTTTCCCCTGCTCAGACAGGAAATTTGAGATAGTCTGACCCTGTTCAGCTGCTGGTGCTGACGCAGATTCTGGCTTTAAATCAATGTATTGGCCGCCTGGACAAACACAGCACCTGCTGCACAAGAGGAAGTGGGATGTAATACTGTGCTTTTCTCACTCGGAGGAGAAACTGGCCTTGAATTTGCTCTACTTTACTCGCTATTTCCCTTGATTCATTAATATCTACCTAGCTGGATTAGAGATGCTAAGGTTGTATAATATTTAACGTACCCTCTCCACAGAGTATCCCGCTGGCCCTCAACCTTTTACGTCAAAACAAAAACAAACCAAAACTATCCCTCTTAACAAGGATTTGTTTCCCAGTTGTCCCTCTGGAAACACAGAAACTGTTTTTGTTCAAACAGTCACTTTATTCTCTCCAGAGCTCGCCCCATCTGTCCTATCAGCCTGTTTTCCAGTGCCTGCAGCCATTCATTTCCGGCCTTGTTGTTTGTTCTTTTCCTTTCATTCATATGTTTTTCGCCTAGATAACAACAAAACGGTTAAAAACATCTCACAATGAGACGGTTTGCGCAACGTTTGTTCTCACCGGGAGTGAGGTGTACGTGAAAAGGCGCCAAAGCACGGATTGATTCATTCATAGTGTGTCGCACATGAAACAAACACAGATCGGAGGCGGCTTCCTGTCCATGATCCCAACCCCGGGGATGGTTGGAAGTGGGCTGAGCTGTATTAAAATGTTTTGATGCATGGGGGCGGTCCAGCATGCGACAGTGACATATTGTGGAGGCCCCCGTGGGCTGGAGGGAGACGGGTAGAAGACAAATGGATATCGGCCCATGCTGTTCATCATTCCGTTGGGCTAACAGTGACTAAAGCCAACTTACCCCAGCCAAGCCCGCACCATCTTCACCTCCTCCTTCCAGCTCTTCCTTTCTTTCTTCTCTCTATCTTCCTCTGTGGTGATTTGGTACAGATGATGTTTTTAGTTGTCAGTTTTTCACCTTTAAATGCGGGCTATATTTTTGTCATGTCATATGTCATTTTGTCAACGTCAACAGCGTAGGAGTCTGACAGGGATGAGAAGAAATTGTTGAATAAATTAGTTATTTTTGTTTGTTTTTGGTTTCAATTCTTTTCTGTCCATTTATTTTCCTTTGTAATGATTAGAAAATAACTGACTCCACTGTTTACGCTTTGTCCAACCACTATCGTTTATTGTGTTGTCTTTAAAAAGGGATTTCTGTTGGCTTTAGCCCTTATTGGTAGGTTTTAGAGACTAAGAAGCCATTATGTGAGCCAGCAATCAGTGGCCTTTTGAGGTTGACCAGTGTGAGGTGTAATATGGTCCCACTCATCAGACAGGCCTACAGGCCGCTGAACGGACACATTTTTCAAATGTGGAGGCGCTCGTTGTTTGGTAATCTCTCACAGTGAGGTCTGAGGTTCATAAGCTGCTGGATGTCATCCTAAAAGAGAAACACACGATGAAGGGGTTTAAAATGGAGGGGAATGGAGAGGTCACGCACAACTGAAGACACCGCCCCATCCAGAACGAATGGCTGTGACCCAGGGACATCTATCTAAGAGCTTTTCTGGTGGTCGAAACCAGAGGCGTGAAGATGATCCACTAGCCCGATCGGATGAAGGAGCACGACCATGGACATCAGCTGATTTATTTAGACAAAGATGTCACTACCCATACCGCACAAGGTAAATTAAACGTAACCAACACCTTGAAGTGCAATATCTCCAGGGAGCGATGCTTGATCCGTATCGAGTGTCTGACCTTCTGCTTTATAATCTATCCATTTGTGTTCTACGCTTGTATCTGAAACCAGCCGTCCCCTATTATCAGAGCGCTGATGTATGTTGATTATTTTTTCTAAGCGACCATAAATTCAGACTATTGATTATCTATGTTTACTACACAGAATGTGTCGATGGGATTTTAATGGCTTCCATGGAAGCAGCTGTGTTACTTATTAAAGATGCACAAAGCCAGAGTGAAATGTCAGTTCATCTGACAATGCTAGTGCCACGTGCAGTGAATTGTGAAATCCTCTTTTAGTCCATAACTATATTCACTAAATTAAAGGCAGATAGTCTACCCAAAAATGAGAAATCTGTAATTTACTAACCCTTAGTGTTGATTCAAACCTGTATACTGTAAAAAATAATAATAATAATAATAATTCAAAGTTCAAACATAAAACAAAGATTATTATTGTTTTACAAGAAAATACTATTTCAGTTTTTCTACTTCAAATTTTCATGTTTAATTTAATGTTACTTGCTGTTTCTTTGTAATTTTTTTGTGAAATTTACTAGCAATTTCTGAGTAATTTTTTTCAGTATGATGTTCTAAATGAATGCACAGTAAGGCAAATGTCAAGATTTAACACTGACTAATCACACAGATATAATATCTTTCTCACTCAAAGGTGTCATATGACTTTATGATGATGCTTTTATGGTGCTTTGGTTTCTTTTTTTGAAGCTTGAAAGCTCCAGTACTCATTTTATTTGAATGGTTTAAGACGATCGATAAATAATAGTGGTGATGAGACAGCTCATGAGATGAGATGAGACACGAGATTGAGTTCATGAGAACGAGACGAGATTTTTACTCAGTATTTTTAAGAAATAAATGACTAGAAAAATAGTTGGCAGGTGCATTTGAAATGTTTTAACTAGTCATCTTGTAATGAATGTCATTTCAGTTCTACTTTCTGAGTATGAATTATCATATGCAGTAAAAGATAACAATACCCAAGCACTGTAAAAGGTTTTGCCACAAACTCAACTGACTAGCTTCTCTCCTGTATGATTTCATACAAGTCTCTTCAGACCTTAGAACTGTACATGCTTTTTTATACATTTTGACCTCCTAACGAAATTTCTTTCCACAAATCATAGAAAATAAAAACAGATCATAGAAATAAAAACAGTATGAATAAAAATGAACAACAGTTTTCTTAGTCTTATTAAGTGCAAACAATAAGTGGAACCATAATCAAAGCACTCTCTCAATATTCAAATTCAAAAAAAGTGCAAGGAGACCAAATTTTTCTTCAATCATGATACAGAGCTAAGAGATGGTTACAACTACACAGCCCAGCCTAACATAGCTTTCATATTGGGAGATATTTGCATGTATCAGGGAGCCGCTTTCAAAATGTGCAGTATTGAAATCCCGTTTGAATGCGCGCTCGCATTTTACTTTCGCTTTCGCGATTGCTCGTACTCTGTAAATAGGGAGCGGTGGTGCTGAGTGCGCATTCTACAATACAAGACGTTTATCAGATGCTTAGGCTCTGTTGTGCAATGAATCCTCCGCCATTGTCTTGTCCGTCATCTCATCACTTACTCTCGTCATGTGAGAAGTGAACTCTGATTCCTGCTGTACTACATACATGCAGTTTGTGTTGGACGAGCTGGATGGAATTGAAGCGACCGTTATCCAACTGAATTAAGTGTTTTTTTTTATTTCTATAAAAAGCAAAACGACAGTGGAGGCATATTGTAAAGGTAGCAGTGGCTTATTCTATCCTAATTTCACCCTCACACTCCTTCATGGCAAAATCACGAGAAAGCTTTCCAATTCGACGAGAAATCTTGCAAGATCTTGTGGCACAACATTTTTTGGTGAATTATCCCTTTAAGTCTGGTTTGTTGTGAACGGAATTTAATCAAGATGAGCATGGCGGTTGCTGTATCAAGTTTTGAGTCTGTGATTAATAAACAAATCACCTTCAAATACACTTCAAGGTGATGCATTTGTTCCATGTTGGATTGGATGTTTTGTGAGATGTAGTGTAATGAAAAGATGTTTGTTTTGCACTTTCATGTGGAGGAATGAAGGTTTGCTTCTACAAAAGTTCACACTAGATATTGCTTGAAGACAAGGAAATTTCAAAGCACGCAGTGAGGCATCGGCCAAATCAAAGCTGACAGAAAAAGATGATGGAAGAATACTATACTGAGCTTATCTTTGCAAGAGAGCACAGCATGGTCCATTTGTCATTGAGGGGAAAAAGATGAGGAGGATGATGAAATTGACCGAAGATACCGACCGGCATGTAACTTTTCATACTTTAGTGCTTTTCAAGATCCTGTATGATTGGATGGTATGCAAGATACATTTTATACCTTATTTTCATTCAGGCCGTCCCCCATTCTGAAAGAAAAGCGTGAATTTCGGTGTGGTCTCAAGGTTTTTTCTTGTTCCACAAGCTATCTGGCTGTCAGAGGCTGAGGGACCTGCTGTTGGCTCCAAGATTAGGATTGAGCTGGCAGCTCCATCTATTCAATTTACACTAAAGTCTGGCTAAAGCAACGCAGCAAGGCCCACGTAACACATTGCATCCTGAGGCAGTTGATCAGTCTCAATGGATGGGCCATGATGAGATGGAAAGAGGGTCTTGGGTCTAATCTCAAAGCACTTTTCACCAGCCCTCAGTATTAAACATCCTCCTTGTAGTGATGGGAAGTTCAATTCATTTCCGTGAATCAGTTCTTTTGAACAGTTTGATTTGTTTGTAACATTTCTGCTACTTGTCTATAACGGTAACTTACTTTTTGCCCCAACAGTCTCATCCTCTTTAAAGGGGACCTATAATGCCCCTTTTACAAGATGTAATATAAGTCTCTGGTGTCCCCAGAATGTGTCTGTGAAGTTTCAGCTCAAAATACCCCACAGATCATTTATTATAGCTTGTCAAATTTGCCCCTATTTGAGTGTGAGCAAAAACACGCCATTTTTGTGTGTGTCCCTTTAAATGCAAATGAGCTGCTTCTCCTGGCCCCCTTTCCAAAATATGGCGGAGCTTTAACAGCTCACGCTTTGGTTTCTCAACAACAACAAAGCAGGAGAATCTCACGCAGCCAAAATGACGATTGGTGTTCAGCCTTACATTGTTCAAACAGGAGTCCGACAATGATGGAGAGACTCAGGAAGAAGTTACAACTTTTAGAATGTACGTTTCTGAAATGTTAATCTTTTGTGCGAATCCAGCGTTGAATTGACCCTTGTTTGTGAAGCAGTCCGGTGTAAAATGTCGGCATGGTAACGACACTCTACTACAACTACTCTTTCTCTTCTCTAAAGCAGCCCAACATGGCCTCACCCCCTTTGTTGCGTGTTCTCGAGGGCAGGGTTTATGTAAATGTTGGGGTTTGTGATGTCACCAACCTGGGAAGAGGCTTGTTGTAGTCCCTACCAGCCATTTGTTGTAGTCCTCAAAAAGTGATTTCTGTAAAAGACATTGTCTCCCTTTGCATTGAACTTTGAACGCCGTAACTTTGTGGATGATGTTTATGCTCAAACAGCAACATTACATCCTAACTAAAGTTAAAAAAGAGAAATCATAATCAAGGACCCCTTTAAAATCATAACTGAATTTAAACAATAAGACAAATGTTTCAGACCATACTTATTCATTGAAAATATTCAACTCAATAAGACAATTCATAAATCTGACATCACCACCTTTTACATGAACTATTGCTTTGGCAAGAACACCAGTAATTTTTTAAGCATGCCAGTCTATCTAGGCAGGATCCTGTTTATTGTACATACGGTGACTCGTGACACAAGGGGTCAAGGAACTGTCATCCTTTATAAGTGGAGGCAATGTCAATTTCACAGGTCAATGAATCCAGAAGCTGTGGCACTCCATTGAGGTATTGTTTAATAAACTGCTTGTATTAGTTGTCTTCGATGCGGCCCTGCTGTGTCAGCGGGTATAAGTCACATGTTATTTGAGGGTTGTAATTATCATCACCGTTAGGACATATGAGTGATAAGGACTTGAGGAATGGCCTGCTAAGCATCACAGGAAATTGCACACGCAGAGACCGAATCGGCTGTCATGAGAGCCAGCCAGAGCTGCGATTCAGATTCAAATGTCTGGAAGAATTTATTCATAAGCAAACTGACCTTTTGTTTTCTATTTGTTGAAGACACTTCACCACTCATCTCACTGGCTTCATCAGCTGTCTGATGGAGACGAAGCTACTCGGAAATGTGTGTTGAAACGATGTCAACAGATGGAAAGCACAGTCCGTTGGCTTATGACTAAATTCCACCAGGTATTCTACGATGACCCGGATTAATAAAAACTCTTACGGATGCAATGCAGATTCATTATGTAGCATCTGTTCCCCTTCTGCTACCATGCTGACGTATGGACAGCAAACATGATATCTCATGAAATAAAATTCTGAATAAGTGGATTAAACCAAGTGGATGCATCCTGCATACTCCAATATATTCGGTAACATTCTGGAAATGCTGAAAAAAAGTGGTATTTGTTTGTTTGTTTGTTTTATGTTGAATTATTAATTTATTTTAGTTATTTGTTAATTGTTTATTTTGCTTATTTGTTTAGAAGCATGCATACTCCAATATATTCGGTAACATTCTGGAAATGCTGGGAAAAGTGGTATTTATTTGTTTGTTTGTTTGTTTGTTTTATGTTGTATTATTCATTTATTTGGTTAATTGTTTATTTTGCTTATTTGATTAGGCATTATTTTAAATGGTTAAACATTTATTATTTGTTTATTATTAAATTATTTATTTTGGTTCTTTGTTTATTTTGTATGTTTTTTATTTTAATTAATGTATTAATTTATTTTGTTTATTTGTTTACTAGCTTTCATTTATTTACATTCGTTTATTATCGTTTTTATTTTCATACTGAGTCTGTCGGTTTAAGCTCTGTTCTCTACGTCAGTGGTATGAACAGTTACATGGTTAGTTGCATTTTATTAGCATGTAGCATTGTTTTTCACCTTCTGTCCTGCGACCCACTATAGTTGAGAACGCTGGTCTATACTTTTTTCGGTGATAGTGTGTGCCTTTCTACTGGATTTAACTGCAAGCTGACACTTTCTGTAATAGGCACCCACGGTTTTGATCAAACCTTGTCATTTTACTCAATTACTATCCTGCAGTTTTGGAGCATGCTGTTTTTTCCCAGTCCCAAAATCAAGAGCTCATTTGAATAGACCATGTTATTTTGTTGGCAAAACTTGTCAATTAAACCATGGAGGTCATAGAAGGTCATAAAAAATAATAAAATTAAATGACAATGTGAATTCCTCTTCCTTCCTCTCTCTTGTTTGGTGGGACCAATGAATGTTAAAAATATAGTGCTCATTATAACCAGGCAGGAAGAAGCACTTCTCTGTTGCTTTTGCTCCAGGGTGGACTGCTAATGTTTTCAGACCTGTAAAACTCAAAACAATATATCTTTATTAGTACCCCTCAAGTAATGTGGGAAGGAAAGTTAGCAAAGAAATTGGATAACTTAATACTTGAAGTTATCAAACAATAAATGATGACAAAAATGTGTTGTTAAAGTTATAGCTTACCCAAAAATGAAATTTGTCATTTTTCACCCTCATATTGTTCTAAACTTGTCTGACTTTTTTTTTGTTTGTTTGTGTACATTCAAAATAGCACATCAAGACACGTCGCACATGGGTTCTGTGGCCATCAAATCTGGTACATCACATCTTGCCATGCAATATTTGAAGGTTCGAGATTTGAGAGCAACACTAAAGGGGGAGTTTCAGTCAATAATGGCTTAAAGGGTTAGTATACCCAAAAATGAAAATTCTGTCATTAATTACTCACCCTCATGTCGTTCCAAACCTGTAAGACCATCGGTCATCTTCAGAACATAAATTAAGATAATTTTGATGAAATCCGCGAGCTTTCTGGCCTCCAATAGACTGCAATGTTATTACCACTTTCAAGGCCCAGAAAGGGAGTAAAGACTTTAAAATAGTCCATGTGACTACAGCGCTTCAATGTTATGAAGTGACGAGAATACTTTTTGTGCGAAAAAACCCCCCCCACAAAAATAACAACTTTATTCAACAATTTCTTCTCTTCCATGTCAGTCTCCTACACTGTTCACGTAGTAAACACATTGCAGCGCTTCCTGGTTCTATGTCAGAATGCCGGCTCAGTATTGGTCAGCTCCTGCGTTAGCATCACACGTATGTGTCGTACTGCTCACATGAAGCGGTTTTCATCAGAAATATCTTAATTTGTGTTACGAAGATGAACGAAGGTCTTATGGGTTTGGAACAACATGAAGGGTGAGAAATTAATGACAGAATTTTCATTTTTTGGGTGAGCTAATCCTTTAAATTTGTTTTTCCTATATAGCTATTAAATTGTTAAAACTAATATAGAGCACAAGTTGGACTACTTCTATGGGGCATTTTATTTGTAATTTTTAGAATTTGACAACCATTTTAAAAAGAGCAGTGTAGATTTTCTGCCAAAGTCGTTAGGTTAGGAAAGCAAATAAAAGATAACAGTTTTCTTTTTGGGGTGCACTACTCCTTTAAGCTTTAATGTCAGCATGATGCAATAGTCTTTTCTTCCCAATTGTAATGTATATTCGAGTAAAATGGCTTCTCGAGCAAGAAAAAATATCGGACGGGTCTTGATTATTTCAGTTGGAAATTGATTGGATGGTTGTGGTTTGCTATTGGACGATCTCATGTGAGTGACAGGTTGTCCCACCCTCACACAAGTAAACACATCATCAGACACGAGAAGAGATGTCACTGCAAGAGGGAGGAAAATTATTTTGATTAAAGATTATGAGGGCACATGAATTTAAAAAGAAATATTGATGTGTTTAAATTCCATTACAAAAAAAAAAGAAGAAGAATTTTCCATTTTGATTTCATGGTGATTTTAAAGCGGTTTACTATCATCATAACTTGAAATTATTCATAGAAATGGACATATTTGCAAACATTAGTTTTAATTATTACAATTTAGCTTTGATTGTTTTAGGCATGCATCATTGTAAAACAAATGAATATGTCAAACTTGAATATGAAAAGGTTTTCATTACTAAGCTTAATTTTTGTATCAAATTACCTGAAATAGCAGGGCAGTTATTGTTTGGTCTTAATTATCTTCTTCATATGATGACTGCCTTGTGTTTTCAGTTGAGTCCGGCCTGTTTTTCACCTCAGGAAGAAGTTCTGTTCCTTTGCCAACTCTTGCCTGAGAACAAATTAAGACACAGTGAGGTATATCTGAATAAAACTGCAGGCCTCACAAAATGCTCCTCGACTGGCTAAAGCACATGAACTGTACAATAGCACTGCCACGTATGTGTTTAGATTTTTATGCTGCTAGACATAAGCCAGTATTACAGCCATGCTGTCCAGGCAAGATAACACTGAGTGCTATGAGTAAGCGAAGCACTTCGCTTTATCCCCCTCAACTCGTACAGAACTTCCTAGGACTAAACTCCGATCCTATGATTGCCAGGCACAAGCAGAATGTAGGAGTGTAAATGTATGATAAAACTGTCATTTCGCAAATGATAGATGTAGCTTAGGTTGCATTTCATTTGAGAGGAAACTAAGAGTTTAATCCTTCAGTTGTGTCGTGCTTGAGTGTCATGCTAGTTGTTTTGATGCTACTTAGACTTAGCAGATGAGTGTCAAGAATTAGCAGGTAGCAACAAAACTTGCATATTTGACGTGGCTTTCATCTCAAAATGTTAAAACGAGGATCAGTATTGCGTCTGAGATGAGAACAAACTATTATCTAGATGTTAGCCTGTTCTGTTCACATCAAAAGAGCCAAATGAATACCCAGCAACCCCAGTTAACCCACCAGAACAGAACTTCCGCTAGTCATAAATGTGAAGCGACAGCTTCATGTCAGTAACACATAATGCTCCTAATGAAACTGTAAGTCTTTATAGCCTAGGCAAATTGAAGCTTGTTGCAGTAACCCAAATGTAGACTACAGAATGCTGGTACACATCCTATCAGAAAAGACTTTTCTGTTTCTTATTTGTCTTGAAATAGGATCTTGAGATTAAATGAGGGCTTGAAGCTTCGGCATGTTAGGGCCTGAAACATACTCTACACAATATATTATTTCATTAACTGTTTACTTTTGATTGTCAAATTCTACATTCTTTAATTTATTTATCTTCATTTATAGTTGATTATTTGATTGATTTTATCTTTTTTAAAACTCATTTAGCAGCTTCACATTTTTTATGGTTGATTGTTATTTGAATTGATTTATCAGTTTCTCAGATGACTATTGAATTTTACATTTAAGCCTAAATACTGTCATGGTCAACAAACAGTTTGTAGAGAATCTTGTAGTGCTGGAACTGCCTAATACGTGAGCTGCTTCTGAAAGCTGAAAAATGCTGCCTCCGCTGCCTGTGATATCCCATCATCCTGTGCGTTCGATTCTGTGACATTTGAGCTCAAAATAAAGATGCAGTCTGAAAGGTGCAATTGATGTTTTTGACTAAATTTTGATGTCATTTCTAGCAAGAAATTACTATTGTAGTTATTAAATATTTGCTTAGCTATCACCAAATCTCTCTCTATTTTGTTGTAAATCAGTCTTTCCCAAACTTTTTTTATAGTCTTGTACCCCCTGAGGCATTTAAAATCCTTCTGCGTACCCCCTCTCTTACACTTAGACTGCTGCAGTCACACCTTTTCCATTAAGGGACAATATTTTCCCCCTCAAATTGATTTTACAGTGCATTTTTTACCTTTATAAATACCTTTATAAAACAAATAATGTTTTAAATAAAAAATGTCCAATAGAGAAATAAGCAATGATGTTAAAAACGAAGTGATACTTTTAAATATTAAACTAAAACTGCCAGTAGGTGGCGGTAAGTCACTGTCTTAATGAGCAAGTCATCGAGTCATTCAGTAACAAAGCAAGTGGCTGCATTTATGAATGGGGTAACTGAATCATTGACTCTCATGATTCATTCAAAGCCGCAGATTTGTTCACGAAACATCGCTGTGTGTTGCAGTTCTGCTGTGGCTTTTGTTGGAACTATGATTTTGTTGCAAAATACAGCAAACAATACTGTTTAAAATGTACTTCACTTAATATTACCCAGAGATTTGAAGGTAACTCTAGTGCCCCCTTGAGTACTGGAGTTTGTTACTGCCACAAGAACAAGAAGTATGTACAACAAGACCACATGCATTTGTGTCTCCATTTGCATACATGCATAGAGTATGTTTGTGATATAATATAGATATAAATATGTTTTGGCAATAATGAAGCATTTTATTGTTAGTTAGTCATTTAACTCCTGACTTCTCTTTTTTGAAACCAAACAAGGACCTGAACCCTGTGTTTGTGGGAGTTTTGAATGTGTAAGCACTTGATCCAACATCACCCCTGAATATGCATAACTCCGGACTATCCTGCATATATTTGGAATGTATCGTTTTGCTCCAGCAGTGGCTTAAAACCCAAGTTGTGAATCATTCAACATATTTGATCTTATTTCTCCTTCTGAGGTATGAAAAACATTTGATTGCAAAAGCCGGTGCACTGCAGCAACAGGGAAAAAAATAGGAATTTGTAAGAATAAAAAGAGATGAATTAATAAATTACAAGCCTAAACATGAATATTTTTTTCAACAAAGGCACTGTAATGAGATGCCTTTGAAGAGCGAGGCGTTGAGTTAAACTTGCTTGTTTATTTAAATGAAGCTAAAACCTGTGTATCTTACATGGAACTAATTTGAATTCCACAGTGTGACCATTTGGCCGTAGATGGCAGTTGACGTGATTATTCTAAGCCGAAGTGAACCTCCGCATTCTTAAAGATTTGAGCGTGTGTGGGGGTGGTCATGTGTGCTGGTGTGTGGGAATATTTTACAGTAGAGGTTATGAGAAGTGCTTCTCTTTTCAGTATTAAACACACATAGATGCAGTAAGTGAGCAAGAGCGATTTCTAGCTGTTTGTAGTGCACTATACAGTAAAACTTAACTCCTGCAGAAGTGCTGCTAAAGCCAGTAATGTGTACACACATGCAGTTGTATAGTTAACATTTTTTAACAGTTTTTTAGGTATTTTATTTATTTTGAAAAAAAAAGTGTAATATTGAATATTGGGGTAGGAGAGGGGCTGGGAATAATATAAACAAACAATGGCAAACTGTTGCTTTTGGATATTGTCAAATTATAAATCACAGTCAAAAATTTTGTATCCCATGACTTCCTATATTTAAAAGTGACTTGGACAAGTCCAAATTTGCTTATATTACGTGAACATGACAACACTACCTCACAGCCTCGTTTTCATTCATGTCAAATTAAATATGGTGTCTATCCTGATGGATTTTTAGTCACAAAGTCATGTTTCCAAAGTGCCATAATCCAATTCCTGATTATTTGAACTCAAAAGTGGTTTTCTGCTGCCATGGTGATATTTTTCTTCTATGCATTATGAATATAATTGAATATTTTATCATACTCTGGCATCTTACACAATATATGAAATTATAATATCGAGCATGTGTAATGAAGATTTCAGTCCTCATTACAAAGGGAATATGAAAGGACCGCTTGATTTTACTTTTTTTCCTCCAAGTTCATCATGAATATTTGAATTCACAAGCGAGCAAGTCGATCGAGCTTCAACGACTCTTTGTATTTGCTTCATTTTCTATAATTGCCACGCCAAACAAAAGGGAGATATTAAACAAGCTCCTATGACTCCATTTCCCCCGGGAGAATTTGTGTGCCCTGCAGGCATTAATAAGCAAAACATGAATATTCAAGACAAGGCCGCTTCTGATCACCCTAATACAATCTGCACTGGTGATAATGCCACACTGCCCAATCGTGCACAACAAAAAGGCATTTTTATCAACTAGAAATGGTCATTATGAATGGAGAAATACCACCAGTACCATTCTCACGCTCGATGCTTGCAATTAAACACCATTCTTTAGGAATAACATTGGGAGGAAAAGCATGGGATACCTTAGAGATACTATTGCTGTCTAGAGGAAAATGTGGCGCCCAATGCGGGGACATCTGACAAATCGCTGGTAATCGGTTGCCGTGTATGTTAGCCATAGCCAAGGAGAGCATTACTTTCATTTCACATTTCTTAAAGAGGTCCCTTTTATGTTGATGGATATTAACAGGGTTTGGCAACGCACATGCTTGAGGAACGTGTAGGCATAGCGTTCAGACCTGAATGACGCTTCTATTCCGGTATAGAAGCAGGGGGTGTCTGGAAGTGGCAAGTGGCTGGTTTGTGTTGGCCTGTCACTGATGCTGATTACCTCGCGCTTTAGAAGTGCCACACACAAGCTAATATGTATGAAGTGTTCTGGAAGAGTACGTAGGAAGCTTGAAGGTCATTTTTGACAGCTGAATTATACGTGACTACAGTAGGATTCATGCTACCTACATGGTCCATTTGTGCTGAAATGCAGATTGAATTCAGCATGGATGGATATTTTAGGCTGTTCAAATCACCATTAACCGTTTCAGTTGATGAAACTTGTCAGTGGTTCTCAACTGGTGGGTTGGAAACCGAAGAACAATGGTAAATGCAATTAAAGGGATAGTTCACCCAAAAATGAAATTTCTGTCATTTATGCATCCTCAAGTCGTTTCAAACCTGTATGACTTATGCAGAACGCAAATAAAGTAATAAGCCCCAAAAAGCCATGGTTTACAAATAATTTATTACAGCTAAGGGGCGTTGTTAGGCATGACGCGGAGCTAAACCCTCTTAGCTGTTATAAATTCACTGTAAACTACGGCTTCACAGGGCTTATTGCTTTTATAAAACGGTTACCACACAATAAAGCCCCCCAAAAAAATGTGTTAATGAAACTTTCATGAAGTACAATCACTAAAAGCCTTCCTTCCGCTGGAAAAACTAGTCCCTAAACAGCAAAATAAGTTACATTATTATGCCATTAGATGGTGGCAAAGACTGTCTTTATAAGTGAGTCAGTCAGTAGCAAAGACTTTTACATTGAAAGGACCGAAAATGTCTTTTGTGTTCCACTAAAGAAATAAAGCCATACAAATTTGGAATGACATGTGGTTGAGTAATTGACCATTTTCATTTTGGGTTGAACTATCCCTTTAAAAATGCAAGTAGGTATATTTTCATGCATAGTTTGGATAGCATAATAATTAGGCTCTTACATTTTTAAGTGGGAGGAGAAAGTGCTTCCTGTCTCTTTTGCTGTTGATATCAAAGGTTGTGCATTCAATCAGACATGGAATTCATGGTATTTTGGTGAAAATTCTTCAGAAATTAGGCAGATGTCAACATGGACAGATTGCTTAACATGAAAGTAAAAGAAAATATGGCATATTTAGTAATCAAATCAATTATTTTTCCTCTTCAGAATTGTTGAGCCTATGCAGTTCATGGTAATATTAATTGATATAAATGTTTGATTTTAAAGCCATTATTTTTTCTTTTGTATGATAAACCATTTTGGCTTTGTGGCCGTTTGATGTTCATTGTAAAATGTGGTAGACAAAAGGCATTTTAAATTCATCGGTTATGAAGGACGTTGAACTCAGTGCTTGAGGAATTGCTTGATTGGTTATCTTAACAGCAAAGCCGATTTTAACAAAATAGAGTCTCTGTTGTAGCTGTCATTTATGCTCGTGTCCTACATCTGCTCCCCTGTCTCATTTGTCCTGTGGGAACACGTCAGTCATGTAGCAAGCTCCGCACTGGAACGATAGTTCCTCCGGAGTTTTGAATGGGAATGAGGGACTAAAGAGGCATGTGTTGTATTGGAAATTATATTTAACTCGGAAGCAAAGAAGGGACAGTCACTACTAACAAGAAGAAAAGCATCTCATTTTCATTTCTCAAGGTTAACGGAAAGTAAAGGTAAAGGAATGTGTTGTGACTGTTTGAGGAAGTTTGAGGAATCTAATTTATAGAGCCAAGGTAATTCGGCACAGATATGTCATTGCGAAATGAACAGATATTTGACACATTTTCTGGAAGTTAACCAAAAATTTTCTTGTTTTATTTACTGTCACTCAAGTTGTTTCAGCATCATAAAGGACTTGGTGAAGTGCTATAGTTCTTGTTTAGTGTGCAAGGGGATGCAGGTTCAAATCCATATTTATTTTATTTATATACATCATTATATTTTAAGAGTACAATTAAAATATAATTTACATATTAACTTGTTTACACATATTATAGAAATATTAATTCTATTAGTTATATACCAAAGGGGGCCTATTATGCCCCATTTTACAAGATGTAATTTAAGTCTCAGGTGTCCCCAGAATGTGTTTGCGAAGATTCGGCTTAAAATACCTCACAGATTATTTATTATACCATGTTGTAAATACCCATTTTTGAGTGCTAGCAAAAACATGCTGTTTTCATGCATATCTCTTTAAATGCAAATGAGCTGCTGCTCCCCACCCCCTTTCCAGAATAGCACTTCCGCCTCCATTCATAGCTCCTGCACACATCTGAAGCACACGCACAGAAAGCAGGCTGTCAGATGTCATGTCTCGTCAGTATTGAACTAACTTCTCTTTCACGTTTTATTGTGCTTACTGTCAAATACACACAAGGTTATGTCAAGTTCACATAAACACAGTCTGTTATGTCTGTGAATAGCAGGGACAGAAATCGCATGTATTTATTAGATCTGTGGCACATTCCCTTCAAAAATAAAACTAATCCGTCTTTTAGTCTTCAACTGAAAACTGTTTTGTTTACTCATACATCCAACAACAAAACAACTCAACCGGACATTCTTGTCGCTACAGCTGCTCTGGCATCGAGACAATGGCGGACTGTGTACAACTTGCTCAGGGCGGAAACTTTGCTAATACGGCAGAGTCTGTCAGCAGTCATGGGCGGGGCCGTGCAATGTGACGTCTCATTGCCCACAAAATGAAAACGGCTTATTCTATGAGACTGTTAAGGTTTTATGGGGATTAAACCAAAAAAGCAGTAGGTGGATTTTTACCATTATAGGGTGGTTGTGTACATTTATGTTCAAACACCATGTAAAAGTGAATTTTGCATAATAGGCATAATAGGCTGTTTTAACTGAAAGCAACTTGCACTAACATATCTTAGGAGAGAAAAGGTAACGTAAAAGTAAAGTAACACTTTACTTTCCATAAAAAGTAACCAACGCAATTAGTTACTTTTTTAGAGAGGATCACAATATTGTAACGCATTACTTTTAGAACATACTTTTTTTTCTTCAAAAAATTAAGTTGAAATATCTGAGGGTGCAGGATGCTTCTGTCAGACTTGAATACATTATGTAAACAGAATGCTTTCTTTATGAAGACAGTTGTTTGCAGATTTCAGAGGCTTTACTTGCTTTATTAAAGCACACAAATCCTCTGCGACCTTGAGCGGCGAGATCCATTTTTTGTTCATTTCTTTCATAATGTGTTGTGATGAGAACTCAAGGTTTAGCTAATGCCTCCCTCTTCTTTCTGCTGTCCCTGTTGTGTTGCTTATGAAAGATGGTGCCCCATTTTCTTTTCCACTGATTTTCTGTGGCAGAGTCAGAGTCAATCAGCAGCACTACACACTATTCACCGGGGTGACAGATTGTTCCCTATTCTTGAAATGATGCAAAGCAACACACTGGAAATCATTAATTAGATTTTCTTTAAAAGAAGGTTTGCTGTATCTTCACAGCCATTAAGTAGAGAATTGTAACACTTCTATTTTTGAAAGTAGCACAGGGAAACGTGACCAATTCCCAGAGGGACAGACAGTAAAGCTAGCAGAACAACTGAAATTAAGAGGGGAAAAAAATATTCTAAACATATATAAATACACACACACTTTGACAAGGGTTTGGCAAATAATGTTAATCAGGTTGCTAGGTAACCTAAAGTGTCATTCATTGACACCTTACCAGATTAATATTCTTGAACAGAACCATCACCATGTCCTGACGTCACAAGCAGCTTGCCACCAGCTCCTCTCTTCAAAACTTGTTTTGGCGCTTCTGTCCTGCCATCTATGGGCCTGTTTACACCTGGTCACTTCATGCGTTTTCTCTGGTCGTGAAAAAACTAGATCTAAATGCCCTCAAAATGCATTTGAGATGGATTTAAATCCAATTGCTCAGACCACTTCAGGAGGTGGTCTGAAATGCATTCCAGTCAAAACTGAAGAAGTCTAAATGCATCTTGTTGTTGAAACCACATATGTAATTTTTACTCCTCCCAAAACTGGTCAAAAATACTGCATCACGCATTGCCGCAGCTGAGTATCTCTTCAGCAAGCCGACGTGCAAACTGCCACAAATGAAACTAAAAGTAAGTCGCAGATGCTCAACACACAGTCATCTTCATTAAAAGTAGTGAGACTAAATGATCTTACCAGTGCTGTTGACGCACTCTCTCCTACTGCAGTCTTTGATTTTGAAATTAGCTGATGATCAATAAAATGCAGCTTATATTTGTTGCTTTTGGTGACGTGAACGCCATTAAATCTGCATATAGAGTGGGAATTGAAGATCGGTTTTATATCCGTTTTGCAGAGACGCATTTATGTGGCCAAGTGTAAATGGAACCATTTTGATAAATCAGTTATCCGATCAGTAAAAACGCATGAAGTGACCAGGTGTAAACAGGCCCTATAAGTCACTGTTGAACATTAGTTGTAATAAACAAATGCTAAACACACTAAACGCAAGACTCTGCCTCAAGATAACACCTATCATTTAATGATTCATCATTCTCTCTTCCTGTAGTTTCATAGTTGAATGGAACATCATTATGAACATGATAATCCTTGCAGCCTCTCTTCAAAGTTATATTGTACCATAACAGTCACGTCTCACTATATTCACTTCCCTTATGCACTTCACTCTTGCTTTCCCCTCTTCCTCCACTGATAAGAATAATTACTGTATTATGCAGTTTAAAAGTTTACAGAATTATGGCCTATGTGCACAAAGTCAGAATTTTGACATGATTTTAAAACAATACACTGTATGAATAACATGTCTATGAATTCCTTCACAATGTGGCTGATTGGATGTATAAAAAACATTCAGAGAATGACAAATATTTGTGTATAATTTCATTATTTTTTGTTCAAATTTGTTCACTGATTCATTCTGACTTGACATTTTGATTCCATTGACCAAAGTTTTATATATTTGATTTCACTGATTCATTTTGTAACTAGACTATTTTTATTTTATTTCCCAAAGATTCATTCAGATTTGTTCACTGATTCCTTTTTTAATTTGACTCTTTTGATTCCTTTCACCAAACATTCATTCAGATGTGCTTACTGATTCATTTTGTAACTTGACTCTTTTGATTCCATTCACCTAAGATTCATTCAAATTTGTTCTATTATTTATTTTGTAATGTTACTCTTTTAATTCAATTAACCTAAGATTCATTCTGATTTGTTCAATGATTCACTAAAGATTTTTTTGTAATTTGAATGTTTACTGATTAATTCTGCAAATCTTTCTACAGGTTACAGTAGCTGGTGACCAGTAAGTACCTATTTTTCATGGAAATAAAAATAACACACTTTAAAAGGCTCCTGTAAACAAATCAGTTCTCTGAAAAGATCCAAAAACACTGAGTTGTTTAAAAATAAAGCACCACTATTGTTGAGAATTATTGGACTTGATATCAACAGGCCTTTATAGGCAGACTGAAGAGGAAACTTGTCAAAACTGGCCTGCAGGTTTCTCTTCATGAATCAAACAATAGCCAACAGCACAATCCATTATTGATGGCTGAAATACAAAAAACACTACACTTTCAGCTTGAAGGTGAACCAACAAACACCCATTCCCATGATGAGTCAGAGGAGACGTGTGGGAGAAAGGCTTTACATCATCAGATCTGGGCTCACAGAGTCGGCTGGTTTTTCTCTGACCTCAACCTCTATCATTCATGCCATCAGCACAGTACAAACAAAAGTGAAAATGAATTTTCACTTTCCAGTATCCGCTAATGGCAGTTCCTTATGTCCCACCAAACAGCACACACTCTAAATATCGACTTGTCCTCCTCGCTTTTGTTGTACTCTGCAGTGACAAGTGCACTTATTGTTTCTGTGTATATATATGTGTGTGTGTATAATTAGCCTGTGCGCATTCTGACTCAATGCTACAGACAAAACAAGTCAAAAATGTTGATTTTGTTCGAATTTGAGGTTTTTACAAAAATTAGTTCATTAAGCCCTGATCTAGTGATCCAGAAGCTTCAAATAGCATCTAAACATCTAAAAGTATCTTTATTTGTATGTTTTCTGAGAGGATACTTTTACTTTGTCCATGAAAAATGTTGTTTTTCTCTGCTCGCTTCACCACTCACACTTCCCCTCAGCAACTTCCTCATTATTCTAAGTTTGGTATTGTTTTAAAGCACAGCATTCCAACTTTGTGAATATTCTTAGCAAATTTTTGAGTCTGAACCAATGAAATGTGATTTTCAAACTCATGCTGATATAAGCAAATTGATCTTACTCGCGCTGACTGACAGATTCAAAATGCTCGCACAAAGACGCCTCAGACAGCATGCAAATATATATATATAAATGTGTGTGTGTAACCATATATATATATATATATATATATATATATATATATAGATAGATAGATAGATAGATATATTCCTATAGATGATGAGGTGTGTGCCAAATTAGGTGTTATTAAAAGGGATTTTAAGGTATGGTTGCTAGGTGATTTTGTTTTGGAACCTTCAGAAAACCCTCAGGAAACTTGAAACTCAATTTTTCTCAAAATTGACTATCGACTTCAAACAAATAATACATCATTTTGAAGGTTTTTTTTTTAATAGAGATTGTGAAAATAATATTAACTCATTTTTGAAAATTTGCTCATTGCGACTCAGTTTGACAGCACGGGTCACATATATGTGTTAGCTAGATTACCTAGTAAAAGGCTCTGTACTGTGTACATTCTTAAGGCACCATCAACCAATCAGTGTTGCCATGAAGTGATTGGCTTAAAAACATCCATATTATCATTTTTTCAGGAAACAGTCAGTTCACAATACTGACATCTTTCATATCTTTCCTTTTACTTCTCGCTCGACTTAACATCACTGATTGTGCCCATCTCCAGCTGATGGAGATTTGAGTAGAAAACGAGGATATAACCTCATTAGCCAAGGCGACGAAAAGCTATTGAGACTGATCCAACTGATCTATCTGTAACCATGAGAGTAAATTGAACTGTCCTGCTTCAGTAAGTTGATCAGGAAGTGTCTGTGTGTGCGCAGTATAATAGTGTGTGTGAGTTCAAAGGGTTAGTGTCGGCTGAGAGGAGGCGTCTTTCACTTTACTGTTATAATAATGATTTCAGTATTATAACAGTCTGAAAAAGAGTGTGTGTGTGTGTGTGTGTGTGTGTGTATGTATGTATGTTTTCATTTACTAAAACATACATACAAACAAGGTTTGGATTGGATTGAACACACATATTCATTTATTAACTACATTTTTTATGTTTTAAATGATAAATGATCAAATATTTATATAGAATATATAAAAACTATATAAATTATATTTTTAAATTATATAATTTATTTATTATATTCATTTCATATTATCAATATTCATTTATTGTTATTAATAATATTAGTATTATTAATATTTAAAATAAATAAATAAATAAATTACAGTTTATATATTATTTTATGTTTATTTACATAAATTAATTATATAATATAATTCATTAATATTATATTTTAATAAATATTTATATATTTAATTTTTTATGGAGAAAACACATTAATGTATATTATATTTACAAACAGAGCACTTTGGGCGGGAAGTGCTGCACACCAACAATAATACAATTTAAGTAACTCCAGGATTGCTTATCGATTTCTGCGATTATTGTTGCATCAGGTGGTACGAGCAATCGTTTTTGTGTCCTTTCCTAATGGTTACCAAATCAATCATAAGCAAATTATACAAGATCTATATCGCACTGCATAATGCTTAGCAGTTACACTGAAGACCCATAAAATAGATTGGTATAGTATGGATGTGACTGGAAGAGTGAGATGGGGCTTTGATACCCCCCATACCCCCCCTTTTCCTTATTTATCTGTGTTGTACCTAAACTGAGCGTGAACTGTAACTCATCTCTGGATGAAGTGATGTATCTGGTCAACAGAGCACTACAGCTACAGCACTTTCTCTCTGAAGTGATACGTTGATTCCTCTCATTGTCAGCCACTTCATATCCTTATAAATAGTTAATGTGAACAAATGTATGAGATGCAGTTTTCTCTTCAAAAACTCCCACTGTTCTGTCATTTCTTATCTCAGTGAGCATCAAATGCTTTTCTATTTTTCAGCGGGTGATTATAAAGGGGGAGTGACTTGCCTTAATGGCTTCATTATAACTTTTTGGATCATAAACTGTATAAACGATGATTGTATTATAATCCGTATACACTTGAACAACAGTATTCTTAATTAAAGCCTTAACTAGCTCTCGCCCGCTGTGAAATAAATGTTTCTAGAGCAGTTAGCATTTGCACGCTGATGCGTGATGTGTTTGCTTTTGACAATGAGTCAGGTGGCATTTGATTGGATGTTTTTGATGTTGGCGGAATCAAACGGCCTGTGGGTATTTAGTTTGTGAGGTCGAGTTGAGTCAAGTATTCATTGAGATTTTGAGGTGGGCGAAGACCAAATGATAATTGGGCATTCAGTTGTTGAGGTGGGCGGAGTAAAATGTCCATTGGGTGTTTTGTTTTGATGTGGGTGGAGTCAAATTACCATTAAGTATTTTGTTTTTGAGTTAGAGTCAAATGCCTGTACTACATGGGTTAGTTACTATTTGATGAGCACTTTGGACACCAAGATTGCCTAAAGTTAAGTCAAATGTTCATTAGACATTTGGTTTTTGAGATGGGTGGAGTCAAAATCCCATTGAGTGTTCTATTTCGAGGTAGGTGGAGTCAAAATTATCATTGAGTGTTTGGTTTTTGAGGTTGGATGGAGTCAAATGGTCATTAGATATTCTGTATTTTACCTGGAACTATTGTGTTTGAATTATATTTGGCCTTTGAGACCAGGTTTGCTTTGGGCTACTGCAGAATGTGTCATGCACTGCAGTGCAATGGGTGAAATATTGAGAAGTAGACATTTTAAAAGCAGGACATGTTAGAGGAGCTGTCAGTTTTTGGAAAACCATAAAAGGGGACAAAATACTGTTCCACCTCTTAGTTGTCATCAGACACAAGAGCAATGTTCATAAATTATTCCTGTCGAGAGCAAAATGGTGCCCCCCAAAAAAGAGAGGAAAAAACATGAAGTCATTGATGTTGATAGTTGCAAAAGCCTCAGTTAGGTTCATCAAATATTTACGATCTAAATATCAGGCAATTAATACATAATGACACAATGATTTAGAAATCCGAGTCAGAAATCGCCTAATGTAAACATGGCTTGAACAGACAGACGGGTAATGTTGATCTAACTCTCAAGACATCTCAGCTGACAACCAGTGTTTCTGTTTTGTTTTTTGTTTTTTTCTTATTTCCCCTACGTAGGTTCACTTTAAACTATAGACAGCTGTGGGGAGGAACAATTTTCTTGCCGTTTCCGCTTTGCTGCCCCCTGGGGTACATTGGAAATGTCCGGAACAACCGTGTTTTTTCACCTACAAAATACAGTAATTTCCTCGTCTCCAGACCCCTCGAATATGGCATTTTTGTTTACCATGAAAGTCTCTGAAGATTGTGGCTTTTTGCTCAAACTTCTTCAGCAGCAAGCCACAGCTTTTCTGAGAGACTTTTAAAAGTGGGTTGTATTTATAGTCATGCAGTTCAGTTTTCAGTTAATTTCTAATGCTTCTAACAGCGTCTTAGTTTAATCATCGATATCCCTAGAAAAAGTCTAGTTGAACAAACTGTTCAGAGGCAAAAAAGTGCAACTTCCATCTTTTGTTTTTGTGCAGCCATTTTCGATTGTCTGTGAAAACAACCATAGCATTTGATGAAAAGCCAGAATTTTTTGTTGCATAATATTTTTTTTTTTTAGGTGGCGATTGTGTTTTAGTAAAATATTACAGGCTTTAGCTCATTCCAGATCAAGAAAGACACAGAAATCATCAAACGGGGCACCTGTGATCAGAGAGCAACAGTCTCTCTCAGCCATTTCAAACGCGGCCTATCAATTTGTTAATGTTTGAACATTGTGTCTTATAATTGGCTTTCAGGAACAGAATGTGGGGGAGTCTATAGTTGGCAAGCTGCCTCCAAATGCCAGTAGGATTTTGTCTGGAGATAAAGCTCAGCTGCTGTTCGCTCTCTAATCAACAGACTGGTTGCGTGGTGCGCTAGATAGCTCTGTTCACCAGCGACCTTTCAGTAACCTGTAAAGGAAGACGCTGATATGGGAACGTCACAATTCCGCTGGTTTTAACATTCACACAGGTACACGGACAAGCACAGAGGCAGACAGATTTGTTATCTTGTCTTGAAACAGACAGGTACGCTGAATCAGATATTGGATCGCAAATTCAGATGGTTTTTGATGTTACTTTGATCCATGGAATTGCGTTAAAGAGCTCATGAAATCCAAATCGGTCTTTTAGTTAGTTTAAAGTTGGCTTTCTGTTCTTTGTAATCTCTCTTCTTTTCATTTATTTCAGTAATCGCTGTTCTCTCACTGCTGAGGATCTCAACAGACAGTGGCTGAAACCGGACCCTAATTTAAGCCCCACAATTTACCACACCAAAGGTTTTCTCTATTACCTCAACAGCATAGGCAGGACTCCTCTGGTAAGTTTCCATTAAATCTCGCTGCACTGTAACTGACCTCTTGAATCCTAAAGTTCCATGAGGGGCTCGCCGGAAATTGCTCCATGATCTCTGAGCTTTCCGCTTCTAAATGCAGGTCAGGGGCGACCAAATCCATAAATGTGTGTTGGGTACGACCGATTTGGATATTAGACCATACAGAATGAAGAATGAGGCCTGTGTGGATCTTAGCACCTCAGTGTTTGTCAGATCAGAAAACAACTGCTATTTGCAATGACTAATTTGATGAAATTGATTAAATGAACCATATTACAAGGGATGAAATCATGTCAGAAAGACTGACTTAAATGTGCGACTTATTAAGATTAATAGTAGATGTATTAGCACTGCTCCTCACAAAGATTTTGTTTTAGATTTAGTTAATGAATGATTAATTTGCCTCAGCTGACTGATGAATTGATACTAGGGCTGTCCAATTATTTAATTCAATGTCAAGACAATGGACAGGGGTATATTTCTATATTTCTCGAATTGCATAAATGAATTAGTGTTTTTGAATCAAATTAGTTGCGTAAAGGATTCAGTGACTCACTCATACAGACAGTCACTTGTTTCGTTCCTGAATGAATGAATGTTTTTGAATGAATCACGTGAGTAAAGGATTCAGTGACACACTCATGAAGACAATAGTTGTGTTCAACTTAAAGTAAATGATTAAACGGCTCATAAAGACAGTCCCTTTTTCCTAATTTGCATACTATCTGTCCTAAATAGTATTTAATTTTAACAATCCAGAATACAATTTCAGGTATATAGCATGCAAATTGGGACACATTGAGTAACTTGTTTTGTTCCTGAATAAATCAGCATTTTGAACAAATACGTTGTGTGAATGATTCAGTGACTCACTTATAAAAACAGTCACTTTTTTCTTTCCAGAATGAATGTTTCAAATGAATCACTTGATTAAATGATTCAATGACTCACTCATAAAGATTCATTTGGTTTGTTCCTGAACGAATCTGCATTTTGAGTGAATCAAATTATTCAATAATACACTCATAAACACAGAATGTCTTACTACTGCTGCCACCTACTGCCATAACTATTTATCTTTCAGAAAGAGTCACAGAGTTTCAGATGACCTCTAGTTTGTGTCTCCGAAAAAAAAATTAAGAGCTTTTTTTATTTTTAGTCAGGTCTATTCATAGAGTCTTGTCTGGTGCCTTTGAGCTTCTTCTGATGCTTTTAAAGCACTGAAGAATAACATCTATCTTTACCTCCGTCCCTTTCCACCCTCTGTCCTTTGTCAAAAAGAGGTTCCTCAGGAAATGGAGTAATGGACCCATTGCCCTATCTATGCAAGTCAGGGGGGAAAAAAACAAAAGCAATAGAAGTAGGTTCACCAACACTTTTGAGAGAACACGCTATTAAAAATGGTCAACAAATATTCTAGTACAAACCAAACTGATGCTTGCCAAAAAAAATAAGGTCTGGAACTGTTGGAACTTCTAGCTTAAAATAAATTATACAATTATGTGAATTAAAATTATTCAGAAATTACCATTGGTGGGTCTGTAATTGAGTGGTACTGACCTGTTGCGAAGAACATTAGCGAATACTTTGACAAAATTAGCCAGATTTACATATCAATTATTCCACAGTTCATAATTGATCACAGTAATAATTTTGCAGTGTACCTGGTCAAAGGAGCGTTGTCATTTCTCTAAAATGGAAAAAATGTGACTTGTACAGTTAATGAATGAGGATGGAGGAGGTCCTCTTGTTGAGCCTTTACAGAAAGTTGACATGCATCACTATGCACTGTCTCCAATTAGCAGCCACACTGTCAAGAGACAAAATCTGAATTAGAGTCAAAACTCAATGCATTGTCTAGCGTTTTATTCCCCACGTCGTACGCATGTGTGTCGTGTCACAAGATTAATTATGTTTCGCTCTGCCTAAAGTTAATGCTGTGTTGCTGTCGTGTCAGGAAAGCTAAAAAAGATGCTTTGTTTCCACCTGACGTTTGACCTCCTTGTCTTTGCCTGTTATTCACACACACAGACGCACAAATACAACACAATCTTGCCATTTCGCTCTATGTCGTTTGAAAAACTGCTGTTATCACATCCCACAGGTGTTTTGCGATTACCACGGTCACTCCAGGAAGAAGAATGTGTTTCTGTATGGCTGCAGTATGAAGGAAACTCTGTGGCAGTCTGGATCTCCCATTAACACGGTCTCCCTGAAAGAAGACCCAGGATACAGGGTACGCTTAGTGTCTATAACAAGTCATACATGAGATCCCTTTAATATCTCAACTGCTTCTCCTGGATGATAATAAGATAAAAATTATCAAATATACACTATTGTTCAAAAGTTTGGGGTCAGTAATCTTTGTAATATTTTTGAAAGAAGTCACTAATACTCACCAAGCCTGAATTTATTTGATCATATATATAGTAGAGCAGTAATATTGTGAAATATTTATATACGTCTGTTTTACAGCTTCCTTGTAAATAATGTTTGGTCTTACAGGACCAAAAATGCATTATGTATTTTATAATTTTTATTGTGAGAATGGACTATTTTTTTGTCTGATTTATTGGTTTCTGATTGGCACGGTTGTTTCCATCCTTCATGAAACTTTTTTATTTGTGAGCCAGTGTGTGAAGTTTAGTGCCCAAGGAAGCTTCTCCTCAACATACAGGCTGTGACGAATTGAGTTAAAGGACAGTTAAAAGGCATATGTAAATTTGTGGAATCTGAAATGTGAAAAAATACGGCATCGCTAGCTGCTGTCTGTCTGATGTCTGCCATCTATGCAAAGAAGTCTCTTAATCTAAATATACACAAACTAGAACTAAAAACAGTGGAATAAAAATGCAAATACAATGAAATGCATAATTCTTTTTTCAAACCGTATACATTGTTTGTATTGACAGACCATCGCAAAAACTCTGGACAGAATCGCACCTGCGTTCTCCTTCAACAGCTGCAACTATCTGGTGGAGAAGTCGCGGGCGTCCACAGCGCGGGTGGTCGTGTGGAGGGAGATCGGTGTTCTCCGAAGCTACACCATGGAAAGCACTTACAACGGCTGTAATCAGGGCATCTACAAGGTTAGCCATTTTAGATGAATGGATCAATCAAATACACCATTTACTGAATGAACTATTTTACTTTCCTGTACTTTGTAGTTTTGATCAGTGTTAGGAAAAGTTACTTTTAAAAGTAATGCATTAAAATATTGCATTACTCCCTAAAAAAGTAACTAATTGCTTTACTTAGTTACTTTTGCATTGCTTTTTCTCACCTGGGCTGAATCTGTTTTGTGCAAGTGAGAAGAGTAAGTGCATGTTCACATTTAGTCTAGAACTACAATAACCATCATGTTTGCATAGCGCACACAATGCCTCGGCACTTTATTTCTCTCAATGTGGGGGCTGTCAGTCAATAAATATAAAAAGTAACTAGTATTTGAAAAAGTAACTTAGATATTTTGTTGTAAAATTAAAAAGTAATGCGTTACTTTACTAGTTACTTGAAAAAAAGTAATCTGATTACGTAACTCAAGTTACTTGTAATGCACTACCCCCAACACTGGTTTTGATAAACCTCAGAGGGTTCACTAAACGGTTGCGCCACTTTTGCGTGCAGATTTTTAGCACAAAAATTACTCACCCTCTAAAACTCAAGTTGTAGAGGGTGAGTAAATGATGTCAGAATTTTCATTTTATGTGGCTGAAACATACCATACTGCATTTTTAAGCAGATTAGCTGCAAGCACCTATCTTAAATCTGACCTTCTTTTCATCCCTTGGCATTCTCCATCTGGCCTTCCCACATCCTCCCTCTTCTCTAATGATGCTGTCTGAGGGACCATCCCTCGTTTTCCCAGATATTCATTATCTACTCATCCTCTCCCCATCTACAAGTTTAATAATCATTCATTAACCTGCTTATTTAGCCACTTGCAGTTTTCAGATCATAGCCTAGATACCTGTGTATTAACTTCCCTGATAATTAACTTTCAGAAGTTTTTTCACTTTAACTTTATGCAGAGTTTTTGCTTGGTTTGGTACCAGATACAGTATAAGAAGCAGATGGAACAAATATGCATTGTGATTGTATTGCTCATTTGATATTTGTTAATAAGATATGATCTTGACAACTGTACAAGTGGATAAGAAGTTGCTAGAAAATATAAAAGAAATTCTACCTGGGGACATTACCCAAGATGGCCACCAAGTGAACTGGCTTGCCTTAAAAGGACTTGGTTTGGTATTCAGCAAGCTTAGCAAACAGTCATGTTGTACAGGCCAAACTTGGTAATATTAGCGATACTGGCAGATGGTATTTAGTCAAAGTAGAGTGATTCTAACACGGTGACATTTGAGAACGTTCTGGGAGGCCTGGCAGCCCTTTAATAAAGGACAGGGTGCCGAATTACTCTTGACCATGGACCGCACCTCTAAAGGTTCTGCAAGTAAGAAAAATGTTTTCGAAAAGTGCTAATGGTTAAGGAATAATGTCTGATAGGGGAATGTCAGCTCTTGAGGGAGACGTTTTATTAAGTTTAAGTCCTTATTCCCAGTCAAAATGGGACTTGTAGCTCAAATAAAACAGAGACAGGATCTGTGCCAGCTAACAGGTGGGCAGGTTGAGAACAGCCCTGTTCTTTCTCAGTAAGACAGGATTGACTAACAAGACTGAGTTATCCATCCATAATTGTTCACCATCCAATTTTTGTTATTTTGCTCAATCTGCTGTTTTTTTCTCATGTGTCAGGGTTAGATCTTCTCTGGCAATCTGCCTAAAAGTTCGGAGTCTTCTCTTGACTGTTGATGTTTAGTTTGTACTGTTCAATGAAGCTGCCAGCCGAGCACCAGTCAGGGGTCTGTTTCTCAGACTAGAGAATCTGAGTACTCCTTGTCTTGTTGTTGTGCATCTGGGATGTCCATGTCTCTCACTGTGTGGGTTAGATGCTCTTTGCTTTCTTCTTTCAAGACAGTAGTGTGTGGAACAGCCTTAGTCTCTCAAAAGAATAACAAACTGTTTCTAGAAAAATCTGTTAATGTAAAATAATGTTTATGTACTCAATACTTCAGCTAAACTAAAAAAGACACTGAATTGATGTTTCCATACTTCATTAATATGTTTATATATTCATTTATTAATATATAATAAAAAATACACACACAATATATATAGTCATGAACTGCTCCGAGACACGAAGGTTCCAAACAAAGTATTTATTGAAAGGGTAATCCACAATCGAACTACAAAAACAGGCAAAAGGTCAAAACACAGGCAAACAATCCAAACACATACCAGGGCAGTAACTAAGGCCGACAGGGTAAATCCAGAAAACAAGCAACAGGGTCAAAACCAGGGAACAGATAATCAAAGGAGTGCTCACAAATGCAGTAGTGACACACATAAGACTTCGCAAAGACTGAGTTAACCAGGTTTTTATAGACATAGAGTTTACAAGGGTAAATGAGAAACAGCTAAAAAAAATTAAAAAATAATAATCCCAGGCACTCCAGTTAGTGATAATTTAATTTTTATATAATGTAATTGGATTTTACAAAAATTCAGTATAAATAAAAAAAGTCTTATTTTATAAACAGATTTCAAATGTTATTTTTTTAAAAATCATTTATTTTTTATATTTATTATTATTTTATAATTAATATTTTATATATGGGTAATTGAAAAATAAGGTTTTTAAAAGTGTAAAAAAAAAAAAAAAAAAACATAATGAAGATATAAAGTTTTATTAAGTATTAACAATGAGATTATGTGGTTTTTATAATCAAGTCCAGTCAAGTCAAGTCACCTTTATTTATATAACGCTTTTTACAATGCAGATTGTGTCAAAGCAGCTTTACATTGATAACTGGTATATAATTTTGGCTGCACAGCAGCTCTTAAAGAATAGTGTCAATGTCGGTAGATCAAAGCACTGTTGAATATCAAATGTCAAGTGTCCCCAACTAAACAAGCCAAAGGCGACAGCGGCAAGGAATCAATTAACACTGCTTTTGTCATTTTTTACAAGATGGACAAAATTTGTCACCAAAAAAGTCATTCGGTTTAACCAAAATTTCGGTTTTACTAAATGACACTTTTTGTTATACCGAATGATGATATTTTCTAACAATGCTAACAGGCTGATATCTAGCTAGCTAGCAAAAGCACAATCAAACATTTTATATTTAGTACAAGTTTTTAAAATATTACAACATCTTCCATGTTTTATAGCAGTTGGACCAAATGACCAGATGTTTCGGGACATGCGTATGAGCAAGTGAAAACATACATTTTTCAAATAGTTAAGAATATTATAAAATCATGCCAAAATAAAAAATATATATATATACATTTATTACATTTTAAGATATTTTAATCACAAATGAAATGGCTGTTTTGGCCTGTGGATAGGTAAACCGAATGACCTATTGACACTTCAAAATCTTTAAAATACCTTTATATGTAGCAAAATATAATTAAAATCTTTTGGATTCAATAAAAGAGATCTAGTTTTACTACCCTACTTACTTTGCATGTCATATCTTTGTTTTTTATTATTATTAAGGCCTTTGGACAAAAAAAATGACCCGTCATGTCATTGACCCATATTTTTATGTATAAATTTATATTTTATTTGATTGAAATCTACACGTCATTTGAAGTCAGTTATGTTTCTGAACTTGTCTGAATGGAGAATGTCAGAGTAAACCGAATCCCTGTTGGTGTTTGAAGAGCATGTCGGACAATATGCAGGACGCATGAGCTTCTAAATGTGTATAGATTTGGACTAATGGATCAGAAAATCAGACATTTCATTACGAGCGGCGCATACAAGCGCAGCTGGCAGGCCAGATGTTTTGGTACATGTACTTTTAGCAATGGGCGGCAGCCCGAGAGTCTCTTGATTAAAAAGTCTGTACTAATATTCACTGCCGATGTCAGGAACCTGGCAGACCATTAGACTGTGGAGCCAATTCAAAGTGGGCCCTCTCCGGGTCCTTTAATGTGAGTTAGACGAGAGTGGGAACGTTAAAAAAAAAGAGGGAGAGAAAAGAGTGGGGAGTGGATAGAAACACTCCCTCTGTTCACAGCTAATTCATGCCAATTAGCAGCTCAGACGAGCTCTGGGATTCGGGAATGGAGCGAAGCTTAATTACGTTCTCAGTCAGTAAATCAGAGCCCGGGTCATTCAGAGTAACGCTGTCTCTGAAATGTCATCACTGCCTTGCAGAATCCCTGATCAGATAGACCGCTACACCTGTACCATAAAAGAAACATTGCACTAAATCTGAGCTATGGGCGGCAGTGCCGATGAAAAACATTTGCTTTTGCATACTTTGATGGACAAGGAAGTGATGTAACGTTGCCAAATCAATCAGCTGTTAAACAACATAGCCTGCGGTTGTTGATTCCATGAAGAGTGTGGGAACCCGGCAAGCTTTTTTGCTCTAGACTGAAAATGAAGTGAAACTTATCCATTTTCCCAGATTGCCAATGACACCGGTAGGACCTTTTCTGACGGTCTCCCACTCAAAGCAGAGGTGTCTTTTGCCAAACGAAGGATAATCTTCAAAAGGAATCTCATTTGCATCACAAAGACGGCACCTTTAATCACCTTAGCTTTGCAATTTCAGACTGCCGAATGAAATTCCCCACTTCCTTTCCTTTGCTCTTCTTTTTCTTCTAAACCTAATCAGCTATTGTCGTTTTTTTGGGGAAACACGTGGATTAAGATAAACGAGAGGCTTGATGAAATTGGTACAAAGTTCGTTTAATTAACTATGCTGAGTGCTACATTCTGATTAGGTCCAATTTAGTCGCAGTTGGGATAAACACTTTTGTCTCGAAATGAAACTGTGAAGCAAAGTTTGAATTTTAGCATAGTGAGTTCTACAGGGAGTTGGCAGCAACCGTGGAACATTTTATAATTTTTCTCCTCATCTTAACATTGACATGTAATAGGCTGCAAATACTGTCTGATTCAATGTCTGGTGTTTAGACTTAGTAGTTTGTTAGTTTGAAGGTTGGAGAAACTTTGAAAACAGAGCTTCAGCAGAGACATTGCTTTTGTTATGAAGTGTTTTAGTAGCTTGTTATGGTAAGCCTCCATAAATTTTTGCTAAACAAAACTACCCCTGTTTTCTTTCTTAATTCACATTTTTATGTCTATATGTGAACAATTCATCAGTGCACATTAGTCCAAATTAAAAAAAAAAAAAAAAAAGATCATCATCTGAAGCAACTTTCCTTCATGGCTGACATCATCAAGACCACTTAAGTTTTTGGCCTAGTCCCTCCAATCACCTGGCTCAATTCTGGAATGAATTTACTTTTACTTATCCAATCAATTCAAATCATATCCCATCCTGCAAAAATATTTGACATTATAGAAGTAAAATGGCTTGTGAGTTTAGTTTCATGTTCACTTTGGGATAAATGTGTCATACAAGGTGAATTGTGGATCAACTGAGACAGGCCAGAGACATGAATCAGATTGACTGTTTGGATGGGCTGCTCTATGGCTGGCACTGAGAGGCATTTCATAGACGATGACTGATCTGATAATTGTATTTCAGGACAGTAAGTGGAGTTATGACCCATCCGATTTCCAG
This sequence comes from Hypophthalmichthys nobilis, assembly GCA_037950665.1. Classification (NCBI taxonomy): domain Eukaryota; kingdom Metazoa; phylum Chordata; class Actinopteri; order Cypriniformes; family Xenocyprididae; genus Hypophthalmichthys; species Hypophthalmichthys nobilis. Next base: position 17,683,036 of record CM075486.1, read on the forward strand.
AAATTTAATTGGATCTCTTAAAAAAAAAAAGAATTAATTATGGCTACAGCCATTTTGAGGAACATATGCTCGAGACAGTAATTTGATGTTTGCAAATTGATTAAAGCAACTCTCATAATATGTGATTAATATCAAAGGACGGCTTTTAATTATGGTCACGGCAATATTTCGCAAGGCACAGCAAACTGAGGACACTGACTGTGCTGAGTGTGCAGGTCTGACAATCAGCTGAGAACATCCATTAAATTATACTCCAAAGATGCGTCTGTTTAAAAGTTTAATCTTTGGTTGCACCATGCCTGAAAGAGCTTTTTCCGTTTTTGTTTTTGTTGCTTCCTTGCCTAATCATTATATCTTATTCAAAGCAGTTACATTTTAGAATCCACCAGAAATATATTTTATTTTATTTTATTTTATTTTAATTTATTTGCATACAATTACATACATTTATATATCATATTGTGAATAAATAATTATAATGAAATAAATGTAATTTATTTAAAAGTAACACTGAAGCAGAGTTAAAGTTAATGAGATAATTAAGCGATTAATTTGGTGATGATTGAGCATTAGTGATGAACACCTGCTGTTAACAAGCAGAATCACTGAAGAAAAGAGAGAAACAAAAACTACAACTGACTTTAACTCTGCTTCAGTGTTACTTTAACACTATTTAGAGAGGGACCATATGTACTCTAAGCAGAGTTGATTTAACTCTGGGGATTTTGTTTTGTAGCAGTTTGCAGCGCGCTTCAGAGTTCCTCTAAAACCCTCCACCTTCCCCAGCTACACCTGTTTAGATCTGCTGTGGGTTATTGATATATGCTATTTGTGCAGCAGCACTATGTCTTACTCGGAGTAGCGTATCGGTGTATGTATTGGCAGTAGCAAATTCCTGTACTTGCTCTGCAGCAGCAGCAGCAATAATCTACAACAACAGCAATAATCTACAGCCGCAGCAATTCAGCAGCAGCGTAGCAGATCTATTCCGCCAAGACGAAATACATTAACATTGTCATATCCATTACAATGCTAACAGTCTTCCGAGAGTTGTCATGATTGAACTGTGGATAAGTACAACTGAAGCTCATTATCGTTTTAGATGGCAAAACAATTCCTTCTTTTTAGTGTTCTGCAGATGTTGACAGTGAAATTCTCATGCGTTTCGATGTTCATCTGGACTTCCTCTCTCTTGGCTGTGTGATATGCACTTAGATGTTCTGGATGCCTCCAGCGTCTCCATCTCAATGTTCTCCAAGGTGAAGGGAAAGCTAGCACTTCAAATGATGAACACCACAGATCTCTTTAAATCATTTCTGCAGGTCAGGCTTTTAGAATCGGATCTCTGTTTCCATTCACTATTCATCAGTTGCTGATGTTAAATGATGGTGTCATGCAGGAATATGAGAGGAAATGTCAGTTGCCTGGTCTACTGGAAGGGAGCGTGGATTTTAAATGAGGATTCATTTCACTGATGCACACCATGTGAACACACACACAGTTGGGTTTTCATGATTTATGGGGACATTTTATAGACATAATGATTTTTATATATTGATTTGTATATTCTGTCCCATAACCCTAACCCTAAACCTACCCATCACAAAAAACTGCATTTTTACATTTTCAAAAAAAAACATAATTTAGTATGATTTATAAGCAAAAAATGTACAAGGACAAGGATTTTGGATATTGCCATCTTTGTGGGGACATTTTGTACTTTTATAATACAGTGGGGTTAAAAAGTCCATAGTGTAGAGTCCATATTGAAAATGTGCAATTCTAAATCTTATTTAAACCTGCAAATATACAACTTTTTATGATTTTGCAATAGTTTTTAGGCTATCTTGTATATTTTTAGGCATAATATACAAACCATATTTATGGAATGTGATTTGAAAGCGTGATGTTTACTGGATGTGACCTGCTTGAATAAACATGTGATGTTTGCATGAGCTTAATTTTATCATCTTCATTAATAATACCACTTAGTTTGTGATTATGAATCTTTAAAAGTTTCTAGCTGAACCCCAGGGGCCACGTGAACATATGGTCGATCAAAACCAGCCCTGACTGTCTTTCACTCCAACGAAACACAGCTCCTCTGATTCTTCATGAAAGACGCACATTTCACCGGGCTCGTTTCCAAATTCTTTATAATTTTATAAAGAGATTTGTTTTGCTCATTTGTTGATTTTAAGATTAACAAAGAAGTAACAAAATCCTGCTGGCTGATGCCAAACTGTATTAGACTATATTAGTCTTGTGGGCCGCGGACAGCAGTGACAAATCAATGCTAATAATAAAATGCAGCAAATCTTATTATCATGCATAGATAGGATAACAAAATAAATAGGCTTTTCTGAGCATTTTTGACCAAACAATTGATAAAAAGGTCCAAATATATTATGAATGTGCACCAAGAAATTTAGCTTTTAATCACAGTATTCGATTAAGGTCAGAATAAATGAGGAGAAGCATTGTGATAAAAATAATATTCCGCTGTCAGAGATATTTCTCAGAGGTTATCTGAGAAAACTGTACGTAATTTGCTGGACGTAATTTTCTCTCATAGGGATTGTGTGAGAAACACGTTTATTTCCAGTGGTGCAGTGTTACAGCTTAAAACTAGAGGGAGCCGCTGAGTCAATAACTCTGTTTCCATCATGACTCACTTCATCAATGACACTGAGGCTTGCTAGCAGAGCTCTGATATGCTTGGGCCTCTATTGGAAAACAGTTCGAGTTCGTTGCTACAAAATGTCCTGCTAGATTGTTTAACCACAAGATGTAGCAACAAAAGCCTCAGGGGAAATAAAGCGCTTGGTTGAAAGTGGCCAGGTAGCAACTAGTTAGCATTTGTGTGACTTGTCATTGATTTATGATTGCAGGCTGAAAGGAAGAAAGGTGTGTTTTGTGCGTATATGTCAGGAGGTAAGTGGGCGATGCGGCGCAAGACCAGACAGTTCATTTTGATTTGTTTTGAGCTCTTATTTTTTGTGTACATATGTGAATGTACATGGTAAATATGGTATTGTATATTTCATATATTTTATATGCTATATTATACAAAATATGTAGTTTTCACATCCCTATGAATGCGCTTTCATCCATTCGATTATAATGCTCCAAAATCGAGAATTTTTTTTTTGAATTTGCTGCCACGGGGCCGTTTCCTACGATTGATACCAGTCTTTTCAGTGGCACAGTGCCATGGTGATCAAGCCGTATGCCGCTGAGATTAGCTTAGAGTTAATAAGAGCGATCAGGAGGGGTAATTTACCTCTCTAATGGCTTGGGCCCTCTGAAAGGGCATGATAGCTGCTATGCCTGTGTGCGGTTTTGGCAGTCTTCCTGCTGCCTGCTTGGCTCTACTCAACTCTGGCCTTATCAAAGGGAAAAACTGTCACTCCAATAAACAAGGAATTTGCCCCTGCCGACCGAAACGCTTTGCTGCATAAGTGAACGAGCGACTTTTTATTTTTTTCCTCTCTCTGTCACATAAAAATAGAAGTGTCTAGGCTCAAAGTGATTTAGATTGTCTAATTTGCAAACAAAGCATGCAAAATGTGTGTATTTGTCAATGTTTGGGACTCATGTATTACAGGAGTCATATTTTTGTTTTGTTTGTTGAGCTTTAGTGCCTCAGCTTGTGTTAAATCAACATTTGTTAACTGGTTGAAAACTTCAAATTATTTACATTCTTTGATCAGTTAATCAGCTCTGATGCCTGGAAATCTTTTTATTCAGTAAACACAACATATACATCACCAAGATGTCCGTTAGGCCAGAAACACATTATGCAAGTACGTTGATGTGAATGCTTGGCCAACAACAAAAACTCAACATAGATTTCTGTGTGACTGTGTCAGTAACAAATTGCAGTTACCTTCAAATGTATGTCTGCTGTATTGTTATTCAAGTTGTCTATAGTGTGGTTATCGAAAAATAATTTGTGGAAGAAGATTCTCTTCAAACTGTTGCTTTGCTATGACAGTAGCTGTGCAGATAATGTGATAATGTGTTCTTGTGACGTGTAATGAATTGTATACACATTATATTATATTATATTATATTATGTTATATTACATTATATATCATAAATCTTGTTTTAAGGATGTGTAGATATTGAGTGCAGTATCTCTATGCTGTTTATAACTTTCATAACATTTTCCATGTGGAACATTTTATTTATCAGCATTTTAAAAACAACGTCAGATATAGTTGTTATTTATGGAGGCATTTATGGTCATTTCACTACATAATGCAAAAAAAGAAAAAGAAAGAAGGTAAATTCTTAATAGGGCTAACTGAAAGTAATCGAAACCGAAATTCAGAACCTCTAACTGACGTAATTTTCCCATGTCGGTTATTTCGGCTTTTTAATCCTGTTGATACTTTCCCCTTAAAAACAAACTACCGCATGTGTAGTAACGTGTCTCCACCCTGTCCAGTCAGCGACATGGAAGCAACATGGAGGTGAACTCAAATGCCGAGTGCGGTGTTTTTGAGTGGCTCAATAGCGCGATATGCAGTTTTACCGCCATATGTGTATATATACACTACCAGTCAAAAGTTTGGACACGGTAAGATTTTAATGTTTTTAAAAGAAGTTTCGTCTGCTTACCAAGGCTGCATTTATTTATTTGAAAATACAGTAAAAACAGTAATATTGTGAAATATTATTACAATTTAAAATAACTGTTTTCTGTTTGAATATATTTTATAAAGTAATTTATTCCTGTGATCAAAGCTGAATTTTCAACATCATTACTCCAGTCTTCAGTGTCACATGATCCTTCAGAAATCATTCTAATATGCTGATTTGCTGCTCAAGAAACATTTATTGTGTACAATTAATCAAAATATTTGTGTACAATATATTTTTTTTCAGGATTCTTTGATGAATAGAAAGTTCAAAAGAACAGCATTTATTTGAAATATAATCTTTTGTAACATTATAAATGTCTTTACTGTCACTTTTGATCGATTTAATGCATCCTTGCTGAATAAAAGTATTAATTTCTTTAATTTCTTTTCAAAAAAATAAAAATAAAAATTCTTACTGATAAATGCTGTTCTTTTGAACTTTCTATTCATCAAGGAATCCTGAAAAAGTACACAACTGTTTTCAACATTGATAATAATCATAAATGTTTCTTGAGCAGCAAATCAGCATATTTCTGAAGGATCATGTGACACTGAAGACTGGAGTAATGATGCTGAAAATTCAGCTTTGCCAACACAAGAATAAATTACATTTTAAAATATTTTCAAATAGAAAACAGTTATTTTAAATTGTAATAATATTTCACAATATTACTGTTTTTACTGTATTTTTAATTAAATAAATGCAGCCTTGGTGAGCAGACGAAACTTCTTTTAAAAACATTAAAAATCTTACCGTGTCCAAACTTTTGACTGGTAGTGTGTGTGTATATATATATATATATATATACACACACACACACACACACACGCGCGGTCAACAAGAGACGAGAGACTTTCTGCTGATATTTCACGAGTATAAGCAGAACTATTCATCTCTGACGGGCTGTCAGTCAGTTCAGTTACATTGTTGCGCCAAGGGACTGTCTTTGAGTCTTTAAACAGTTCGTTCAACTACACGTTCAAAAACGCCGATTCATTTAAAGATAGATGTAATGAAACAAGCTGTTGAAATCATTTTAACTTTGAGCGCCACTTTATAAGGCTCAGCTGACCAGTAATGTGTCGATGCTAAGGGAGAGATTTCTATCCTTGGAGACGACAACCTTTTTTCACGAATATATGTCTCGGCCTGAAGGACAGACGCAGGTAATCGCAAGCGCTCAGTCGATCTCTCTCACATTCACGGTCTGTTTAGGCTTGTTTACGGAGCCTCTGTACAAATGACCATGGTACACATTATGCTATCATTATTAACTTATTTAATTTTTAGTACACATGCATAAAGTGTAAAACAAGAAGGACATAACCTTTCAAAAAATAGAAAACATGCAAATATCGCGGTTGCTGCGGTTTTTGCAGTCCTCTGCGGTTGGCTCATCAATAGCGCGATATTACGATATTGCGATTATCACGACAGCCCTATGTGAAGATCACGCGCACGGAGAGGAGCACAGAAACTCATCATCGCTGTCCTGTGATTTATCACTAAAGTAGCTTAGAAACTCAAAAGTTATAGCATATATTTTTCTGCTTTTGAAGTAACTACATACAACCCACAACTTCACAATTAATAGAGAGACGGTATGACTAATTCACACAAGCAGTCTCTCTATCATTAATGCATTCAAATAAATGTACTGGTACTGTGCTAATTTATCTGTATCCCATTTACAGCGAGCAGAAATCTGTAATGTTAGGAACTATAGATAAAATAACTGCTGAAAGTGAGCTGTTATGTCAGAGCACTAGGAAAAAATATCCCTTCTTTAATAGTCAGGCATATTTACAGTACAAACCTTGTCAGTGAACTATGAGGGCCAAAAAAAAGCAAAAAACTAAATGAAAATAATCATTCATTACTCGTAATCAAGGTAAAATGTTCAGTTAATCGAGATTTTGATTTTAGGTCATATCGTCCAGCCCTAATTCTTAATGTAGTTGGATGTAGATGGGTTCAACTTCTGCTCTAAACATACAAGCGCGAGTGTTTTGACATGAGCCATTGCATCTGAGCGGAAGTTAAAAGGGCTGTGCGTCAGTTGAAATGATCAGTGTGGCCTTCTCAATACAAACATGGTGAGAATCGATTTTCGACTCCGAGCAAACAGCCCGGGATCTATGCATTCTACACATGTAACCCCCCGGTTTGCCTCTAAATAATTGAAGAGCGATACCCAGAACACACCGCTGCACTCATACTGAGCAGTTCTCCTTGTTTTCAGCACCTCAGCATCTCTTTTGCCGGTTAGAGGGAGGCTGCGGGTAAACGTCTGTTTATGTTTGGGCCCGTCTTGACAGAGTTAGTTTGTGTCTGCGGCGTGGACGTGAGTGTGTTTTTGTATGCTGTGTCTCTCGATCAAGTAAAGGTCATGTGTAGGTGGGTGTGCCTGGTGTTGCTCACCCATCATTCTCTTCCTTACACGGCTTCCTATTAATTTGGCCGCTTCCCCAGAGTGTGGCGAGACTCTTAAGGTATTAGCGCCGACGCTAGCTCGCTTCTGACTCATCTGGCATGCTGAGTTCATAACCAAGACTCACTTATCTACAGCGAGAGAAAGAAGGGAGTGCTGGGTAGTAACTGATTATATGTAATCTGGATTACGTAATCAGATTCCAAAAATTAAATACTCGTAATTAGATTACTTTACGTTTTACAAAACTCATAATCAGTCTACAGTTTCTTTTTTTTATGGGATACCCTGACATATTTGTTTATAACAAAATGAAATAAATTTTTTCTCTTTGTATTTTTATATTATTATGGTACAAGATTATCCTATTCAAATCAATGTGATAAACGAGTTAGGTCAAAAGTAATCTAAAAATAATCAAAAAGTAGTGTGATTACATTACCTAAAATGTGTAATGTAATAGATTACGCTACTAACTACAATTTCCATGATGTAATTTGCCTTCAGTTATGGACTACAAGTTGTAAGTAGTCTACCCAGCACTGGAAGAAGGTTTCACATAGGGTGAAAGATGCAGACTATAAGTGTGGTAGCTCATCTAAATAATTGTGACACCTTTTTCTCTCTTGATTTCGACATGGCTTGAGTGGCGGTGATGCACTGTGTCCCTGCGAGTTTGTGGCAATCGCTCATAATGAATCATCTCTAATGTTGCAGCCAAACGGGGATCAATCTCACCAGGCCGATGCACAGTGAATGAAAGGCTCGCTGGGATTCACTGCCGCACTTTCTCAGGGGAAGCGTGTAGCGTTCACACGCTAATAACATGCTTGAGTGAGCAAGTGCAGCTGCATCTTGCTAAAATAATCTGTAATCATTATGTTGTTATGAAAGGCATAATCTGACAGAAAACTGAATGTTGAAACAGACAAGGTTAAAGACTTTATTTGGACAAGAATCAGTATGATATAGAAAATACTGTAATCAAGACTGTTTTCGTGTTATTTGACTGTTCATCTTATGGCTGACTGCACATAGTTGATGCATAATGTCTTCATTGGATTTTGTTTATTATCTTAAAAGTTTAGGTTAAAATATGCAGGTGTGTATATATATATATATATATATATATATATATATATGTATGTATGTATATGTATATATATATGTATATATGAGTGTATATATATATATATATATATGTATATATGAGTGTGTGTGTGTATATATATATATGTGTGTATATATATATATATATATGTATACATATAGTCAATCCAAAAATTATTTAGACTTTTTTGATATTTTTGGTATATTTTTACTAGTGGGTGCAGGACACTATAGTTCATTTATGTAAGTGAGGATAGCAAAATAAAGTAAACTGTGACATATTATACCTAAAAATTCTTCATACAGTGGACTACCAATAAAATTGATAAAAATTTGGAACCAAAAATTATTCAGACACTTTGACCAGATCATGTTTTGCTTAAGTGTTATCTGACATAATTAAGATTATTTTAACTCTGAGATCTTGTCAAATTTTATTACCAATTTTTTAAACTATAGTGAATAAACTGTAATAATGATTGAAATGTTCAAGCTGTCTGAATGAATTTTGGTTTCACTATATATATATATATATATATATATATATGTGTGTGTGTGTAATATGTATCTTATATGCATATATGTATGTCCTATAAAACGTAGATGAGCAGATAAAAGCTCCACAAGCTTGCTTGTTTTGGTTACACCGGTGAGTGGAGCGCTGAAGAAACATGGAGTCACTGCAGATTTATTGATTTTGTTAACCTGCAGTAATCCACAGCTCATTGAACCACTGGGTCAGGACTTTGGGTTATTGCAGGGGTTTGTGTGCCTAGAAAAGCGTGAACGTTTCAATGCCTGTTTGTTTACTAGTGTCAGAAAATATTGTTAGAGTCTGGATTTCCATTAACGGTTATTTCTGGAACAATGCATTATATGAGAGGAGAGTTTGTGCACAGTGGCAGGTGTGCAATAACATTGTAGTGTCAATGCAGATTCATTTTGGGACCTGACTCAATGCTACTTTTAGCTAATTTCAGCAAAAGTTCTACAAAAGGCTGCAAATACAGCGGCCACACAAGATATTTGAATATAAAGTCTCACTTAATGTTACTAGATTAAAAAAAGCATCTGCAAAAGAATAATTCTATTAATAATGGTTTTGTTGTCTTTTTTTGTTTGTTTTATGTTTAGTTTTTTGTTTTGAAATGTTTGTTTTGTCTTTTTTGTTTTTTGTTTGTTTTGTTATGTTTAGTTTTTGTGTTTTTTGTTTTGAAATGTTTATTTTGTTGTCTTTTTTGTTTTTTTGTTTGTTTTATGTTTAGTTTTTTGTTTTGAAATGTTGATTGTCTTTTTTGTTTTTTGTTTGTTTTGTTTATTTTTTTGCGTTTTGAAATGTTGATTTTGTTGTCTTTTTTGTTTGCCTTGTTATGCTTAGTTTTTTGTTTGGAAATGTTGATTTTGTTGTCTTTTTTGTTTTTATGTTTTGAAATGTTGATTTTGTTGTCTTTTTGTTTCTGTTTAGTTTTTTGTTTTGAAATGTTGATTTTGTTGTCTATTTTTGTTTTGTCTTTTGAATCTAACAACCTTTTGATTGACTTGTATTTTATTTTTTATTTTTATTTTATTTTTATTTTGTACTTTAATTCAGTGAGATTCATGTATTTTAATTTCCTTATATATTCACTGAGCAAACACAGAAAGGTCACTTGCGAAACGGCTCCAGAATTAAGAGACAAGTCTGTAAATGTTGGTTGACAACCCCCATCAATCAGTCTGTCAATCATAAATCTCAAATGTTTTCACCTCGCAGGGCTTGCAGACAGGGACGCGGGAGCTGGAGGAGATGGGAATGAAGTTCAGCCAGAGTCTTCTCACCCTCAGGAGGAACTCCATCCATTATAACAGCCGTTTGATCCAGCACGCGCCTGCCCTGCTGGACCTGGACGACAGGCTGCTCGACCACAAATCCAATAAGTGAGTTTTAAATGAACATATTTTGACCTCAGACACACGTCTCAGGCTCTAAAACTCGTCAAAATAGACCACAATAAAAAGTTGTTCTAAATCAAAAGTTGCTACAAATACAGATGATTCAAATTTGTGAATACCGCAGAGTCTAATTAGACACATGGCCTTAAACAAAATGTTGAAAACAGGATATGGGAATTATTGTCTACTCCCTTTTAAACATACGAATATTAATTTGAAAGATAAATCATTTTGTTTTGTTATACACAAATTATTTAGCTGCATTGTATATTATTTGAAATTAGCATACTAACAGACATTTGTTTTTGTTAGTATATGTACATTCAGCTGGCCTTGTGGGATTTATATTTGATAACTATAATTGTCTAACTATATTATGATAACGCTTCTGCTTCAGTGGAGGAGAATGATAATAAGAGCTAGATGTGCATTTCTTAAAGGAATACCAGTGCAAGCCCTCAGCAGCAAAGGAATAGCATTAACGTTTTTATTCATATTAGCATTTGGAACATTATAGAGGGAGAGAGATATTGATGGAGGTTCTCCAATTATGGTTCACTTTTGTCTAATAAAAAAAACTTCAGGAGCTCTATAATACCAAGGAGAAAGCTATCTGTTATGATTTCCATTTATCACAAAGGCACTTGCGATTATTTTACTGTATATGTTGCTTGCAAAGATTTGTATTTATTTGCTTTTATGTTATCATTTGATTTTGATTTTTTTTTTACATGGCTACTTTAAAATGGCTGTCAAAGGAGCTTCAGTGTAAATCAATGGGAAATTAAACAGTTTTATATGAAATTATTTAAAAAATTGTGAAAACTAAACATGCATAAATGTAAGGCTGAAATTATCTACAAAACAGTGTAGATGGAGTATATTAGGTGGTTTGAAGCGTAATTAATTTCAGAAAAGTGTGAGAAGATAAAGAACTAGATTAGCTTGTCCTGAAGGAAATATCAGATTGCAGGGGAGCAAATGTTGAAGTCAACATTTGAGGTGTTCTGTTGCTTTCGTGACTTGCTTGTCTTGTTTTCTGTCTGCAGCTTGTGTAGATAGTTAATTATGTGAGAATTATGTATGTAAATTAATGCAAAAAAGACAAACAGTTGCAATGAGTATGCAAATAGAACAATGACGTAATGACTCTCCTTTCGATTTTGCTTAGTAATGTGAAAACGGAATGAGGAATATCTGTGCCTTCTAAGCGCTATACCACGTGATATGATATGAGATTATTGCCAAAGTGACCTTGTTAGTGACCTTTAAGAATCATATTCCAGAGTTGCTTTTGCAAAGTGAGGCAGCCATTTTACATTGGCTTTTTAAACATGATCTCGAGCTGTGGGACGTGGACAGAGACTCATTTAAAGTGCATCAGCTCCCTTTCAAGTTTTCAATTTGCCACTAAAGGGGTTTCCTGGGAGCACTGCCACTTTCTCTGTTTTCCTTTCGTCTCCAGCTTCTTTCTTGTCCACACACTCTTTCTCTCCCTCTCCCTCTATTTTCCATTCCCCAGCATCCTCAAGTTAAAATTCACTTAGAGTCTTGATTTCTGTCATGGAATGAAATGGACCAAAGCTAAGCTATTGATTTCTACGAAGTTCAATTAAATCCCTTTTGTGTGTGTTTTGAATTGTTACATCTTGTCCACACAGACCGCTCAATGTTCTGAGGAGATTATCCCACCTCCCTCTTTTCTCCAGGATTTCACGGCGTTCCTATTGTTCCACTCTTCTTCTTTCCTTTACTGAAGAGAAAACTGTAAACTTGACTGGTCCTACCCGAGAGTATTGCGTAACTCAGTTATGCGCAACTGCAGAATTCTGCTTATGAGCCTTGTCTGGTTCAGCTAAGCTCTTCTGTAAGATATAGCTCATCATGTTTTTTTTTTTTTTACTTTCATAGACAAACAAATTTTTAAGATTTCAGTCTTTGACTGAAATAACTGCAACATTTGACAAATCATGTGAATTTGGGTCAATATTTGATATATATCGGCCGATATTAAAGAGTTAGTTCACCCAAAATTAAAATTATCCCATGATTTACTCACCCTCAAGCCATCAGCTGTATATGACTATCTTCGTTCAGACGAACACAATCGGAGATATATTTAAAAAATATCTTTGCTCCTTCAAGGTTTATAATGGTTGTGAATGGGGGGCCACATTTTGAAGCCAAAAAAATGCATCCATCCATAATAAAAGTAATCCATATCACTCCAGGGGGTTAATAAAGGCCTTCTGAAGCGAAGCGATGTGTTTTTGTAAGAAGAATATCCATATTTAAAACTTTAAAAACTAAAATAACTAGTTTCCAACAGATGGCCATACGCATTGATTTACGGCGAAAGAGTGAACTCTGAACTCTGAAAAGAAATGTCAGAGGATTTCGATATAAGATATATTGATTTTGTTGCAAAGCCCTATTTGTTAGAACCGTGAGTGGCGTCTAAGCTTACGCTACTCCTACATTCTGCGTCATACGTCACTTCAAGGGTTACTCTTGTGGCGCAAGTCGACTTGCGCAGTATGTGTACGGATTTATATAGATTTAAATGTGGACATTTTTCTTACAAAACCACATCGCTTTGCTTCAGAAGGCCTTTATTAACCCCCTGGATGCTTTTTTTTTTTTGGCTTCAAAATGCCCCCATTCACAGCCATTATTAACCTTGGAGGAGCAAGGATATTTTTAAATATATCTCCGATTGTGTTCATAAATCATGGGATAAAAATTTATATTTATTTTTTATGGATTCTTTATAATTATTGTTACTATATTTAATTTTTTTTAATATATTTTATATTTATCTGTACCATCCCCATGACCCAACATACAGTAGGACAAGCAGCTTGATAAATGGATGGATGAATGTTTTTTTTATTATTATGATTTATCATTTTATATATTTATTTATTTATTTATTTTTCATACTGTACATTCTTATTGTGATGGCTAAATTCACTTGTAGCATTTATTTTTTCATTTATTTAGACAAAATGGTATAACATTTTAATGTCAGCCATTTATCAATTACAGGCAATAACATGAAAACAATTATCAATGGAAAACTATTGATCCTTTTTCTTTGAAAGAAAATAAATTGTTTAATAAAGACACTAAATAATGAAAAAGTCAGATGTATTTAAGAGTTAAAGTTTGGTGTGTGTGTGTGTGTGTGTGTGTGTGTGTGTGTGTGTGAGAGAGAGAGAGAGAGACCGTATCTATTAAGGATGTCTTTTCTGCTTTAAGGTCTGTAGTGATTTGATCAGTTTCTTTTGACAGCCAACACAGCAGATGACAACAGATGGATATCACTTTCCACTCAAAGGCATTGACCGCCAGCTTCTCAGCTCTAGTCATGATTTTTGTGCTTTTTGCGAGTCATTCCAAGACAGACGGCTCTACTGACGCCACGCATCCAAAATCATCCCAGACAAAGTCATGTGTATGGTTAATTCACCTCAAGCCCCAGACACAAAAGAGAAGCGAGCGCTTCGGAGCTGACAGGAAGCCCTTTTTGTTTGTGACTCCTCTGTGAGGGAAGCAATTCACATTCAGATGGATGCTATTTTCCTGCCCAACACTTTTGGTTATGCACTTCTGAATAAAAAGTAGCCCGACAGAATGCTCAATACCTGCTAGAAATGAAACCCTGAACACTCTGGCTTACTTCATATTCAAGTCTATTATATCTTTTGTGTCAAATATTCAGATTTTTGTTGCTTTCATAGTAAAAAAAAACCCAACAGAGTTGCCTATCAAATAATAAAGCATGACTTTTTTTTAATAGATTCGGATATGGGCTTCTATCAAAGGCTGAGCGTCGAAATGAAAAGGTTTAATTTTGTATGTCTGACCCCAATTTTAGTCTCTTTAGAAACGCTTCCTGATGACGTCACTTAACAGCAAGTCTTTTCTTATCTAATGAACTAAAGATGTCCAAGAAGCCGTTTTGATGCCAGACCCCTCAGAAGATAACAAGCTCGTAAAAACTGCTTTGAACGTCTCCACACCTTTCATGACATCTTACATTACAGCTTGACACATTTGTTCAGTTCTTTCATTACGCAGTTTGAAAATGAGTCCCCACAGTATGTTCTGGCTCGCACTGTAATTCTTCCCGAGCTCGATTTCTTTTCTTCCCCCACATCAGAGCGCTTCGCCAAAGCCTCGAACTTGAAAGCTTAGTCAACTGTGGATCGCATTCAATTGTGAGACAAAAAGGGGATGTTTAAAAGTGTAAACAAACAAGTAGACGGGGCTCTAATAATAACAACAGCAATTGATTATTATAATTTTTAATATTTCCTCATCAATTCTAGCTGAATTTACATGCCAATTGGCTCGTTTTATCCATTTGCAATTGTCCTCAGATTCACCCAGCACCTCCAGCTATTCCAACAATGAAAATTGAGCCGACTTGTGAAACTTATTCCATCAAAAGTTACCACAAACTACATTAACTTGTTAATCCACTCTGAAATGATGGTCGCCCTTCAGGAAATTGAGGAAGGTTGAACCTGCCAGTTAGCTCGCTTCATTTCAATTTATTTAGACCATTTAAGAAGTCTTTAGAGAGAAATAGGCATGTGTCATGCTGCTTTCCAAGAGAGTCTTCATTATTTAGTTATTTTTCTGAGGGAAGACAGGTTTATGAGTTTAAGTATTAAATATTATTTACCTTATTAGGCCAGTTTTCACATTTTTTGGTCATATTCAATTCATATTTTTTGGTCATAGGTTCAGAAAAATAAAATTTTTGTATAAATACCCCAAATCTTCGTAAAATGAGGTGAAAATGTCTTGTATTTGCTATGGAATTTTTGTTCAACGTGTTATTTTTTATTTATTTTTAATGTAATTTTTATTTAAAGTTTGTATGTTTTGTTTTATTTCCCATTTTTTCTGTAAATATTTATTTTATATATATATATATATATATTATGTATGTATGTATATATATATAAAATATAAATATAAAATATATTTTGCTTAAAAATTATATTAATTCATATTTTGTATATTTATTCAATTTGTAATTAAATCTGTAATTAATTGCTCACCCTCATGCTGTTCTAAACCCATAAGACCTTTGTTCATCTTCAGAACACAAATTAAGATATTTTTGATAAAATCCGATATCTCAGTGAGGCCTGCATTGCCAGCAAGATAATTAACACTTTCAATGCACAGAAAGCTATTAAAGACATATTTAAAACAGTTCATGTGACTACAGTGGTTCAACCTTAATATTATGAAGCGACGAGAATACTTTTTGTGCGCCAAAAAAACAAAATAACTTTATTCAACAACATCTAGTGATGGGCGATTTCAAAACACTGCTTCATGAAGCTTCGAAGCTTTACAAATCTTTTCTTTCGAATCAGTGGTTTGGAGCGTGTATCAAACTGCCAAAGTCACGTGATTTCAGTAAACGAGGCTTAGTTATGTCATAAGTGTTTCGAAATTTCAATGGTTTACCACTGGGGGGCGTGATTTTGGCAGTTTAATACGCTCTCCAAACCGTCTGAAAGTGTTAATTATCTTGCTGGGAATGGAGGCCCCACAGAGTCATTGGATTTTATCAAAAACATCTTGATTTGTGTTCCGAAGATGAACGAAGGTCTTACAGGTGTGGAACGACCTGAAGGTGAGTAATTAATGATAGAATTTTCATTTTTGGGTGAACTAACCATTTTGGCCTTTTTATATATAAAAATTAATTACATATTTTATTATATATATCATATATGAATATATTGCATATGTAGCGGATGCAGCAATTGTATGTGCTAAATCTACTTTTTAGTCCCTTAATTTATCCATGAAATGGCATCTTAAGAATTCATTTCTAAATATTCCACCAAAATCACTGAACCGATCGACTGCAGGGAAGCTCCGCTAATTGTTTTGTACCTCTGAAAGTTTGCCAGAACTTCATATTGCTTAGTTGTTTAGTTGCACGTTTAATTATTAATGCACAATTGGACAGACCCTCCAAAAGAATCATTATAAGCATACTTAAAATTCCGAGCTGCTGTTTCCTTTGTTACAGTCCCCGGATGAACAGGCTTGATAGCAGGAAAATGAAACTACCTCCGCACATCTTTTACTAGCATGCATTCAGACGCAGAGACAGAGAAGGGAGGGGAAGATTAGAGCTTGAAAAGTGGGCTGCAAACAGCTTTTGAGTGGCGTTGATTTTAATGCCTTCTAGGAGATATTTGCTGGCAGATCTCTTATGAGGTGTCTGTAATAGTTTGTGAGAGCACACACTGTAAACAAGAGCTGCGTATCCTTGTGCAGCGGTGGCCGTCTCCCAGGAGAGAGCTGATTGAATCGCTGTCCCCTGCCGTCACGCAGACACGAACACTCCCTCGCCCGACATGCGGCACGCAGCTTGCCCCTTCTAATCTGCAAATGAAATTATTTCCGGAACTTTGGACTCCATTTTTTTTACTCAGTCATTTTTCCTGAGCTTTTTGAGGAGCCTGACATTTTGTTTAGGGCAGGACATTTATGGTGCATTTTCTTGAAATTAATGCATGCCATTGAGGTCTTAAAATACCTGTTTTTATTTTGACATTTGTCCTTTAAGTATATATATACACACCGATCAGGCATAACATTATGAGCACTGAAGTGAATAACACTGATTATCTCTGGGTGGGATATATTAGGCAGCAAGTGAACATTTTGTCCTCAAATTTGATGTGTTAGAAGCAGGAAAAATGGGCAAGCGTAAGGATTTGAGCAGGTTTGACAAGGGCCAAATTGTGATGGCTAGACGACTGGGTCAGAGCATATCCAAAACTGCAGCTCTTGTGGGGTTTTCCCGGTCTGCAGTGGTCAGTATCTATTAAAAGTGGTCCAAGGAAGGAACAGTGGTGAACCGGTGACAGGGTCATGGGCGGGGAGCGAAGGCTGGCCGGTGTGGTCCGATCCAACAGACGAGCTACTATAGTTCAAATTGCTCAAAAAGTTAATGCAGTAAAAGTTAAAGCATCAACAGTGGGCACATGAGCATCAGAACTGGACCACAGAGCAATGGAAGAAGATGGCCTGGTCTGATGAATCACGTTTTCTTTTACATCACGCGGATGGCGGGGTGTGTGTGTCGCTTACCTGGGGAACACATGGCACCAGGACGACTATGGGAAGACGGCAAGCTGACGGAGGCAGTGTGATGCTTTGGGCAGTGTTCTGCTGGGAAACCTTGGGTCCTGCCATCCATGTGGATGTTACTTTGACACGTACCACCTACCTAAGCATTGTTGCAGACCATGTACACCCTTTCATGGAAACGGTATTCCCTGGTGGCTGTGGCCTCTTTCAGCAGGATAATGCACCCTGCCACAAAGCAAAAATGGTTCAGGAATGGTTTGAGGAGCACAACAACGAGTTTGAGGTGTTGATTTGGCCTTCAAATTCCCCAGATCTCAATCCAATCGAGCATCTGTGGGATGTGCTGAACAAACAAGTCCGATCCATGGAGGCATCACCTTGCAACTTACAAGACTTAAAGGATCTGCTGCTAACATCTTGGTGCCACAGCACACCTTCAGGGGTCTAGTGGAGTCTATGCCTCAATGGGTCAGGCCTACATAATTAGATCTTAAACTAATAAATTTATTTAAACTGATTACATTTTTATACATTAGTACATTTATTAGTATATTATTATTAAATATAGTATATTATGTCATTACTTTTGCTAGTTAGTTTGCATGTTTAAATCTTGTAAGTCACAGTGTCATAATTCTGTAAAGAACATGGTATTTCAAGAAAGGTAAGTACAATTTAAGTATATTTAAATACTATTATCTGACTTATCCGTACTTACTGCCACCAAGTAGTTCATGGATGTGAAACTGTAATCCATTGTAAGTAGTTTTATTTATATATATATATTTTGGAGCAGGGCTTTACCAGGGGACTTGAGAAGCAATTACATGCCATGTGGTTGTATACACCTCTCTCCAGATATACTTAACTCATTTTTAAGTGTAGTTAAATCATGGTTCTGTATTCTAAGGAGCTAAAATATCAGTAATGTCATTAAAACGAAGCATCTTGCTGCCTCCTTATGCTTATAAACTGTGTTAAAGTAGAAAGATGACTTTGAAGTTTAACTTAGTGACCAAAATTGTATCTGTCCTCATCACAATGCACATTAAGTAAGTTAATTCACCTGAAAGTTCAGCAGTTTGGACTAAAATGCGGAGTTAGATTTTTCAATTCTGAAATAAATCTTTTTGTTTACAGAGGGTTGTATAACACCATGTCCTAACCAGACACAATGCCACAACAAGCGATAAAAGGTATCTTTTCCATGTTAATCTGAGTTTTTGTCCTAACCAGCCGCGACAGCGACATGCGACGATTCTTTTTTCTATTTCTCCATGACATCGCGGCTGGAACAACATCACAAAAAGTATGGCAATGATAATATCAGGTACTGTTTATGTGCTTTATTTAATGTTAAAAGCATCTATGTGAGTTTGAATATCATTCTGTATTCCCAGGTTTTGAGCAAAATAAATAAATGGGCACAAGAACGTCAACTGAAACTGTCAACTCAATGCGAACAAACAAGTGTATTCTATGACAAAGATTGGTTCAGTCACTCCATATGTACTTTAAATAATGTTTAAATGGTGTAACATTTATGAATTTTACTAAGTACTTGCCCATTTCTTTGTGTCCACTGTGCTCTTGCCGAGAGAGCCCGCCCACACTCTTTTCTGATTGGCTGTGGTTTTTGATTGATTTGATCACTTCTCATTGTCGTGTCTCGTCTAGTGTGAACGGTCAAATTGCTCGTCGCTGGAATCTTATCGCATCGCGTCTGGTGAAGACACGGTGTAAGTCATTAAGATTTACTGTTACTCAACAAATCAATACTTTTTTTGTAATAATTAATTACTAAATATTTGGTCAGTTTAATCTAAAGGCCTTTGCGACGTTAAATTGCGAAGATCTTGAGTTTTCGCTGAAGGACGTGTCTGTGGCAACAAAATTCGGTGTTTTGCCATAAAAATAGGTAGTTGTTGTAACTCGGGCATACAATGTCCAATCTGCCCCAAACTTCACATCTCTTATTAGAGTCCTGGCCTGAAGACATCTACATCGCAATATTCAGTTACAGTCATAGCGCCACCTGCGGGCAACAGGAAATGTCGTGTTTTACACTGTGATTAACTCCTCATAGAGATTTAACCAGATCAACATCATATTTGGTCAGGCCTTAGCGATGTTAAATCGCGAAGATCTTGAGTTTTCGTTGAATGGCGTGTCCGTGGCGGCCTGACAAAGTCTGATGTTTCGCCATGAAACAGGCACACAATGTCCGATCTGCCCAAACATCACGTGTGATAAGAGTCCTGGCATAAAGACATCTGTTTGCCAATATTCAGTTAGTCATAGTGCCACCTGGTGGCAACAGCAAATGGTATGCTTTACACTGTAATTCACTCCCATAAACACATTTAAATATGCCATGAAGTACCAAACATGCTAGAAACACGTTAAATCATGCAACACTTGGCTAAGTGCTAAAGCATGCGATTAACGCCACGAAACAGGAAGTTCTTGAAACACAATGTCCAATCTGCCCCAAACTTCACATGTATGATAATAGTTCTGACCTGAAGACATCTACATGGCAATATTCAGTTGTAGTCAAAGCGCCACCTGCTGGCAACAGGAAGTGTGGCGCATCAAAATGACTTTGCTTTTTTTCTCTTATATTTGCAGGCTTAAATGCATGTCGCCCACTATTCACTGTTTTCCTAAGGCCACCAGGTGGCGTTGGCCCTGGGTGCGAGGGCCCTTTCAATTCTGCTTGAAGCTTTAATTAGAATTTACATTCACGTAATAAGAGTTAGCTATATATTCAAATTTCCATTTATATATTAAGACTTTTAACTTAATATTTGGATTTATAAATAAATATTCAGTAATGATTTACAATAAGGTCTCATTTGTTAACATTAGTTAATGCATTAACGAACACAAACTAACAATAAACAGTATATTTTTGCAGCATATAATAACCTTTGTTAATGTTAATAAAAATGTTCATGTTAATTCACAGCGCATTAAGTAGTGTTAACAGATAGAATTATTATAGTTATTATTAGTAAATGCCGAGATTATGATTAAATAAGATTAATAAATGCTGTAAAAGTGTTGTTCATTGCTAGTTAATGTTAACTAATGTTAACAAATGAAACCTTATTGTAAAGTGTTACAAAATATTCAAATATATTTTGTTTTATAGTAGCATTTCCCTGTGAGCATAGTATTAATAAAGTTTTGATGGTGGCATCAAAGTTTGGTTGGAGTACACAGAAATTAAAGTTGCTGAAATTGAAACTGAAACTGAAATTGGTCAAATCAACTTTATGGCACAATCCGCTGTGCATGAATATAGTGATTTGAATGCATCTTGAGCTTGTGTCAGAACAGCAGTGTTGTGTATGAATGAGCTGGCCAGTTTGTTTCATTGCTTTTGCTTTTTTATTTGAATAGAGCAAAAGTGTCAAAAATGTCTTCTCCAACCCCAACTGAAGCTGTTTTTTTCCCCCCTCACTGCAAAATTAGGCTTTTAAAATTCAAGCTGCTAAGACCCTTTATCAAACAGGCGAGGGGAGAATTCTAATGACCCATGGATTGTTCTTGGTCAGAAGGTGATGGTGGGAGCAGATTGGCCCCCGTCTCTCACTTGCATTGTGCTTTGATTGTTGATTCTGATTGCTCTGGAATTTGTCGATGGGATGACATAGATAATCCGATAGAAATTACATATAATTACAAAACTAACAAAGGTTTCTCTGCTATTGTATATACACAATAAACAAGCCACGGGAGACTAAATGAGGAAATGACTTATGTAAATAAAATATTTGTGGTTGAATTACATCTGTTTTTGTACATCTGTTCTGTTTTTAATATGCTTTAAGACAAACCATGTGGAAATTCAAAAGTCAACACCATTGCTGATTATTTTCTCCTTCAAACTGCAGTGAAAAAAAGACAGTCTCAAACCTGTGGTTTGAAATTGCTGGTGTAGATTTAACAATATGGCAGGTGTGTGATATATAACGATGTTATGATTCCTTTCTCCACTGACGTTCTGAGTTGTTCAAAGCGTTTGTAAGGATACTGATTGTTATAAGTCAGCTGTCTGACTCTTGAGATGAAGTCTCTTGAGCAGTGTTGCAGCGTTTTCCTCAGTAAGTTGACCAAGTGTATCGCCGAGCTGGCATGAGTGAGTGGAGGCGGGGCTAATTTGCATATTCATTTATCCGCGTATATTAAATGAGGCAAGGAGTTACATTCAAGCTATTTTATGGCATGAAGAATTTTTTTTCACAGGAAAAAAACGTTTAAATATGTTATTTGGTGATCAAAGATGAATTTAAGGGGAAAACAGCACAACTGTTTTCAATTGTAAGAATATTTCACAATATTACTGTTTTTACTGTACTTACAATAAAATAAGCACAGCCTTGGTCTGACTTCTTTCAAAAACATAAAAAAAATTCTTACCAATCTTTTTCAACGTTAATGTATGCATTTTGTTGATTGATTGATTGATCGATCGATTGATTGATTGAGAAAAATCATATCACCTTTAAAAACATTTGTCCCTAAAATGATTTCTTCTGTTGAGTATTTGTTAAATATTCACAGAAGAAAATGGAAATATGCTTTCCTAATGATGTCTA
Organism: Hypophthalmichthys nobilis; assembly: GCA_037950665.1. Lineage (NCBI taxonomy): Eukaryota > Metazoa > Chordata > Actinopteri > Cypriniformes > Xenocyprididae > Hypophthalmichthys > Hypophthalmichthys nobilis. The sequence goes on from CM075486.1 coordinate 17,704,904, forward strand.
AGCCACAGTTTGTGGTCTATTGATCACCCCTGAAAAGATTTGAGAATACCTTTGAATTATAAACACAAAACATGCTGAAAACAGCCAAAATGCCAAGGCATACTTGTAACTCGGTGAGGTTATTCGAAGTAATGATAATGAGCATTGTGCTGCTTTTTTGCAGTTTATAGTCTACAATATAAACAAATTGTTAGAAAATCTTGTTTGTTTGAAATCATCTTCCAGGCAGGCATATAGAGCCCGTCAGAATAATAATGCAATCAGTTGTCTGCATTCACAATGTGTATGTAGATTGCAGGGTCAGTTTCTGTGTACTATTGATTCGTTTGTGTACCACAAGAGGAAAAAAAAAGTGTCTTTGCCACATTTCTACTCATATTCATCGAGATGTGGCACAGGTCTAGTAAATATTTGCATAATACTTGAATGCATGATATATTTACTTAGCAACTATCCAAAGTGGAATTTCAGACTCTTTCTGCTAGCGTGCTGGCGAGATGACAAATAGAGAACGCGTTAGTGTTTCAGAAGTACGTGTACCAATTTAGCCGAGCCAACAGAGACTGCTGTAGATCATTAAACCAAAACAGTGGATTTGTCGAGCTGCTTCCCGTGTCTAAGAGATGGCTCTGAGCATTTGGAGTTGATAATAGCGCAAATCAGATATTTAAGGCTCTGAACCATCAAACCTATAGCAAAACATAAGACTGAAGTTATTTCTGCTGGGTAAACACACACTGGAGGAGGTGGAAGGAAACTAGGGCAGAAAACAAGCGTTTGAAAAGTCAAACGGTAAAAACATTTTATATAATATGTTTTTTTCCCCAACAAATGAATTTTAAAACGTTGCAATCATATATTTTTGTTGTTGTTAGTTGTATTGTGAGAGATTAAACCGGTATTTGGCTCATCAACACTTCCATCAGCCATGTTGAATTTATGGAGTCATATATAAAAATCATAATGACATAAAGAGGACATTCATAAAGAATTATGGGTAGGGGTCAAAGGTCATTACCTATTGTGGTCATTACCTTAGACTTTTGCATACAAATACGTATATGCATTATAGTATATATTATTTGTACATTTTATATAATATAATATACTGTAATATAATAAAGACATTATCCTCTTTGAATATGAAATAACTACTAATGCTCCACCACGATGCTGACTACTGAATATGTGTTGATATGTAAATGTGGATGGACATACATAATGAAACGATATTTGTGACATCATAACCATGGTAATTTCTGAATGTCTCATTTTTTTAGCTTAATTTACATAATTGCTCTGGGTGAAATTACATTCATGCATTTGGCAGACGCTTTTATCCAAAGCTACATATTTAATCAGATCTTGCTTTAATTGAACCCATTGCTAGCACCATACTCTACTGTTTGAGATACAGGAAGTACTAGTTTTGAAGCTTTTGTATTGTTATTGTTAGATTATAGCTACAATATATCAGATTTTAATTCTAAAGAGCAAGAACAACCTTGTTTTGTTTCTTCCTCTGCTTTTAGGATGCTGAGATCAAGGAGTTGATGTCTGGCTGTTTAGCACAGTCCAGTTAGCCCCTGCTGGTTGACAGTGGAAGCGCATGTAAAAGCAAGTGCTATGTGCCGGGTGGTCAACCGCAAACCCTGCAACTGTCCGTTTATCTATCCCCCAGAGTCCCTGTGTTCAGTCTCCAGCCACAGCAGCATAATCCTCCTGATAGTCATTGATCGTCTTCCATCCGTACAGTGAATTACAAACGATCTTGGATTAATTGAAATGGCAGGTGATTGTGTTCTGGAAACCTGGAGCAAATTAGTCACACAAGACACTCAACTTCCCCTAAAACACCATTGACTTAGGGATTTAGGGAATTGAATTACAGATTTTATTCTTTCTTTCTTCCATTTTGCGCTTTCTTTTTCCATAGAGGAGACCGGGGTAGATGTTACATATTACAAAGAGCACAAAATATTGTGTTCATAATCTTAAACTATAATGCAGGAACTTGTTTTTCCTCTGAAACAACTTTTGTTTTCCTTTGACCTCATTTAGGCCTGATGGATAATGTTAGCCAATTCTGTCAAATAGCTATTTTGGCCCTGTTTTAGTTCCATTCTGGCATGTGTGCCTACTTTTCAACATCCAGTAATTTCTTGATTGATAAAGTCCCACTCTACATTTATTTTTCTTGTTGAATATAGTTTAATTCGGAAATATGTTACATTACAGAAGTAAAATGGATTGTAAATGCCAATTCATGTTGACTTTAAGGCAGGTTACCACTGTGAAAATTTACCCTATATAGTGCCCGCTGTTGGGGCATGTTGTCACAGAAGTTTAGCGACGTTAAACAGTATTTTAACTAAAACTATTAAAGCTGAAATACATATAAATATTATAAGAAATACTTAAAGGATTAGTTCACTTTCAAATGAAAATTAGCCCAAGCTTTACTCACCCTCAAGCCACCCTAGGTGTATATGACTTTATTCTTTCTGATGAACATCATTGAAGAAATATTAATAAAAATCCTGATGCATCAGAGCTTTATAATGGCAGTGAACGGGACCCACAAGTATGAGCTGAAGAAAAAGCTTCCATCCACATCCATCCATCATAAACTTGTACTCCACACGGCTCCAAGGGGTTAATAAAGGCCTTCTGAAGCGAAATGATGCATTTGTATAATAAAAATATCCATATTTAAACAAGTTATGAAGTCAAATATCTAGCTTCCGCCAGACCGCCTTCCGTATTCAAATTACAGAGAAAGTGTAAACTGGTGTCGTGTCAGTTAAGTTTTTTCCGTAAGTTGGATAGGGAAGGTGTAGGCGTAGGACACTTTTTGAACTGCGAGAGTTTTACGCTTTCTTCATAAGTTGAATATGTAACCACCCACCCCCTCATAGAGACAATTACAGAAAGTAAAGCTACCTTAACACATATGGAGGAAAAAGACAGACAACTAGCCCCAGTCTCCCCTATATCGATCTCATGTTCTCTCTTATTCTGAGATTAAGACTGTCGTATACTATCATCATATGATCTTTTGAGATGTGCGACGTTGTGTTTTTATGATTGAGTGCTGAAAAGCCGACCTGCTGACTGGCATAAAGACGCACGGACTCCCCATGGCCAAGCAGCACAGAAATGAACACAGCTCTCGCTCTCAGTGGCCACTTAAAGTAATTGAAAGCAGACCTGCATAAGTACACTAAGTCTTTGCTTTCAGAGAAGTCAAGAATAGAGTTCATCAAGTCAGAAACCCGCATCATTGTTGAACTGCTACAAACAGTAGTTTGAGGCGGTGTAGCTTACACAGATAAAGATGCCCTGTTTCCTTAAAACTGAACATTATGAGTTCATTCTGTTGTGACATCAAAAGGTTATTGACGAGTCTCTGCGGTATTTCTATGGTAGTCGATAATGATTTTGTCCTTCCTGCAGTGTCATAACTCAGTGAGTCTCCAGAGCTCATCTGACATTAAGGACAAAATTGCTTCAGATATGTTTAAAATTAAACAAATATATATATATATATATATTGCCATTTTGTCATTTCATCCAAACATATTTAATGTTTGGCTCCGATTTTGTGTTTTTCTGCCAAGGATGAAATGGATGCCCACCTTAATGCACACATCTATGTTTCACTACTGTAGCATAAATGGTTTTTCACAAAAATATCACTATAATGTTTTGTATGTTGTGTATTATAACTGTATTTTATACCAGTAAAATAACATCAAATGTGTCCATAAAATAGATTTATGATGAAAGATGTTTTCCTAGTCTAACTCAAGGGAAGGAGATTTTTAGCTAGCTATATTTAGTAAAAATGTCTTTATATTCTTGTGTTATCTTACGGAGCCCCTAAAGGGACATGGTGATTTTGCATTTTCCTGAGAAACTTTGTATTCACTCACAATACCTTTGTGTTCCCTTGCAAATCTTTTGCATTTGCTCCCAGAGATTGCAAAAGTTTTGCGAGCGAGCACAAAAGCACTAACATGTTTTTCCATCACCATGTCTCTTTAGGGACTCCATCATATCTAAATCAATTTTAATTAGTAGTGCCGGGCAAGAAAGAATTATTTTATTTTATTTTATTTTCCTGTTTTTGTTTTGTTTTGTTTTGTGTCCAAAAAATAACATGACTTATCACATCCTTCAAGACATATGATGACTCCAAAGAAATTAGTTTAAACTTCCTTTATAAAGAACTGTCAAAATACTCAAAAGGCCACATTAGACTCAACCATATGCAAATCATTTTTTCTTTACAAACGACAGGTGCTCTGACCACAAAACAGGCACTAATATCCCTGCTTGTTATGTGTCCCGCACAGAATTTGGACACCCAGTAACAGCCAGAAGAATAGACGAGTAACACGCACCTGTTGCCACACTGACAACCGCATAACAAATTGGTTCATTTTGCGAGTCAAGAGGACGTGATTTGTTTGTGAAAGGGACGTGTCTCCTGCGTCTCATGAGACCGCTCCCACACACTCTGTCTTTCACCCAGAGCGCCATCTCATCTTTCCCATATAATGAAGAGGGAAAAATACAATGTTGTTCTTCACATTGTGGCACACCAGATGTTATTTTTTTCCCTTTAATTTCCACCCAGGGCAGAGAAAATGATAAACAGACTCACGCGTGCGCACACACATATACCGGTGCTGAGGACGGGCGAATCGGATTGCTCGTCACATCCACATTCTCCATGGATCCCTGTGGTTTTGATCTGATTAGTGTGACTGGGCTTTATGTTTACTGTCAATCAAAATGCTCAGCAAACTCAAGGTCACAGCGTCCTTCGCCAGATGCAGCAGCAGGGACAGAGCGATGCGTTTCCGTTCAAATTAATTTCGCTCTGTGGTGATGCAGAGATGACTTACAGTTTTTTCAAAACTAAGGCCTTTTTCAACTGCCTTGCTGCAGTTTTTTAGTATTATGTACAGGGTTTGAAATGAACTTTTTCACTCACCAGCCATTTTGGCTACTAAATATTTCAATTATCAGCCATTCTGAACTTCTATTAGCCAAAACAGAAAAAAAAAATATCAGAAATAAACCAGATTATCGAAGTCACATCTTAGATTTAAATATATTTATTATTAAATCTAATTCTGAATCAGTACATTGCTTTCAGCTTTATAACAGTCAATCACTGTTTGCGGATACCATTCAAATAAAATAAATAGTTTAATTAAAGGCCCAATGTGTAAGATTTTTTTTATTAAAATATCCAAAAACCACTAGAACAATGTTATATTTTTTGTTGACTTGTGTGCTGACTTTATCCCAAACGTTTCCAACAATGTTTAAATCCAGAGAAACCAGCAATTTTAACCAGGACACGGACCGTGTCATTGCGTCGCCTGTCAATGATGTCATATGCGCGCTACCCTCATTTTCCAGTTTTACTAATATCGATCTAGATTACTGCAGATTACCACTGTAACGTTAGAAAAACTTTAATACATTAGCTCATCCATGAACATGATTTCTGCCCTTTCCATCGGCTGTGGAGCGTCATCAAGCTATGCCTTTGTTTTGAATAAGCGACCTCTAGTGGCGAAAAATTACATATTGTGCCTTTAATTTTTATTTTAGTTTTATTTCAGTTAGTTGACAAGGCAACTTTTCTAATTGTAGTTAGTTTTTCATCTAGTATTTATATTTAATATTATTTCAGCTTTATTTTTAGTAATCTAAATATTTTTAATAGTTTTATACGATAACAACACTTTAGTAGCCAACTTATTACCTTTGTGTTTATTTCGGCAGTTGTTTCGAGGACGACGAGCCGCCTTGCATGGAGGAGATCGAATATTCATCCTGCAGTGACCCATTTGGTGCCAACGAACTGGACATGGAGGTGAACGGTAACACGTCCAGTGCGGAAGAGGATGAAGATGACGCGGAAGTCTGCAGGAACGGGAGGCAGCATAACGACAGGAAGTCTCGCCTTGTTCCTCACTACCTGCAGCAGGACGCCCTGGAGACTCTAACAATCAAGAGTGGACAGTGTAACAGCATTGACATCAGTAACGGCTACTTGTGTTAGGCCTCTTTTGTTTGTCTTATCTGGGTTTTTTGTTTTTTATATTTTATATCATCTTATCATAAGGGTGAAACGGAAATATTTAGCATTCAGTCTTGAGTCTAAGAAATGAAATAAGATGTGCACACCTGCAAAACATTTGCTAGTACACCCAATGGATGAGATTCCACCTGTGCTTCCTGATATAAACTATATGAATATGTATTTCTCACATAAAACAGCACTTGAAGAGTAATTCGCTGTTGCATAATCATAATGGCGTGATGAACTCATTGGTGTTTTGGCGCTTTGGTGTTTGCGGTGAATCATTTGCAGGTGTTGTGGGTTTGTTTACGATTGCTCTTACTGTAAACTAGAAGCCGGTAGCTTGCTGACAAAAGTATAACTGGTCTTCCGCTGAAACTCATAAGTAAACATTTGATATTGTAAGATAGCACTGCATATAAAGTTAAAAGTTTACTTTTATTAATGTTTATTTATTATCATAGATTTTGAAGATCAGTAATCATGTATGTTTTTATGGTTAGTTTCAAAGTGATACTTGATAGTGTCCTTGCAAGTGCCTACATACTGTAGTAAGAAGTTGTGAGGCTAATGTGCAGCATACAAATATAAATACGCACAAATACTCATAAATACGTATAAAATGTATAAAGAGATACTGTATCACTTTTTCTTTTTTTAATATGTTTATGTATATACATGCATACATAGATATATAAGTAAAAAAGAAAACAATAAAACATTTCTGCAGTGACATTTTTATGACTGTTATTAGGTGAACAAAACTCATACTGTAAATCATTGGTGATAAGGGCAGTCATATTCAGAGCACTGAAACAATATAAAGAGATATAAATATAAAATATAGTCAAGATAAGTGTTATATGTGGTTTTTTTGCACAATTTTCCCAACAAGGATAGTAATACTAGAAATTATAATAATAGACATTTTTTTGGTTCCCCCAATTTATAAATCATATTATTTATGTACTCACACACTCTGCGCAGGAGTTAAAACAACAACCATAGTTAAGTTTCTACACACAGAAAACCCGAATGCACTGAATGTAACTTGGTAAACAGAAGGGTAAGTGCACTGTTTCTCTGAATAAAGGCAGTATGGGTAATGACTCTATTTTTATTCTCCCTGTGTCATTCAGGGCTCAATCTAGGGGTAGGTAATGACTTAGCTGTGACCTCCAGCAACCCGCAGCAAACGGCATGCTATCCTGTCCTGTAATCTCATTCCCATTTACAAAGAGATGGTCTAATTAGATCCTGGCAGGGGTGGGCTATACCTGAGTACGGAGAGGTGGGCAGGTCTTCATTGGTATGCTGCAGACGCGGGGTATGGTACACACCACTGCATTCCTTAATTGTGTCTCTCTCCAGCTCTGTCTGCCGCTCTACCCACCGCAGACGAAGCGCGAAGACGTTAGCGACTGAGGCATTACTTTCCCCTCCCCGCCGAATGACCCTCCAGGAGCTCTCAGGCCTGTGATAGTGATTACTACATTATCACATACGTTCAGCTAGCAGGTGGCTTTCTCTAAATAGCTATAGGGGGCTCCGATTTTACACAGCACTGCTCTGTAGTGCACAGGGACACAAGGAAGGACGGTGTAATGTAGGAAGGTTGCCAAAACACTTTTCGAATGCTAATATTTATACACTCTTAGAAGAAATGGTTCTATATATAGAACCTTGAAGGGTTCTGTAAGGTATAAAATAAAAAGGTAATTGCGACTTTTTACCTCACTGAGTTTTTTCTCAGTATTATGAGTTTGTATCTCAGAATTTGGACTTTATAACGCACAGTTGTGAGTTTATATGTCACAGTTCTGAGAAATAAAGCTAGATTTGCGAGTTATAATCTCGTAATTGTGAGGAAAAAAGTCAGAATTGCAAATTTATATTAAGCTTCCAAAGTCAGGTGCTTCATTTATTATATAAAACCTTTCAGGGGTTCCCATCATGGGATCAGTTTAATTCATGTTAATTTTAATTACATTTTATGAATTAAACAGCTTGTAATCATATTTTGTTGCTAGAAAAAAAAATGAAATAACCCATCAAACATTAAAGTGTTATGACATATAATACCATTTAATAATATATTTCAGATAAATCTCCTTTTTGGCACAAAATGTTATGTATATAGTTAAATAGCATTCTATGGTGGAAATGACAGTTTAATCAGTTTAAGCAATTTGCTAATGCAAATTTAATAGCTAGCATTTTATGTAGGCCTATATCAAATACAATTATATTTCACACATTTATTTAAAAAAATTTTTTCAAAAATTAAAATTTTATAGATATCTTTTCCACAAAAATATTGAAAATGGTTTGTTCATTTCAAATCTCTGTATATCAATTCAGTCTGTCTATGTCTGTGCCAAGTTCAAAAAATCCTTACATGACGCATTTCATAGCATATAAATAAATGATGAAGGCTTGATAAGTTTCACTTTTTATCTATATAACGAAACTAAAATAAGCTAAAATGTTATTTTTAATTATTAACCTCTAGAAAATAAAAGAGCCCATAGTTGAAGAAACACTTTCATTTTGCGGCACACTAGTGTGTCAGAAAGTTTAAAAAACTTTTATTCAGCAAGGACATTAAATTCATCAAAATATAAAGACATATTTACTTATTAATTAAATAAATACTGTTCTTTTAAACTTTCCATTCAGAATGTACATATATATGTATATATATATACATATATATATTTCATGATAATAATAAATGTTCCCTTTCAGTCAGTCAAGTTCGACGTTACGTCAAAATGAACTGACGTTATGGGGTCTCACTTGGGAGCCCAATCACCTTTGGGTAGTAAGAAAATGAGCCAATGAAGATTGATGAGTGAGATTTGCATGGCAAGCCACTCCCCCGGACATACGGGTATATAAGCTTGCCTACAACTCACTCATTCAGCTTTTTGCTTTGGAGCCCGAGCAGTTGTTTCACAGCGCTCTGCCAAACTGCCTTCGCTGGGAGAGACTGCTTCATCGTTGGATATATATACGGCAATCAGCAGTGTGTTTGCCAAAAGAGCAAAAACGTACAAGGATAAGTGCAGCGATCACACACCCCTGCGCGCTTCAACATTTAAAAGAGCAGTTTCCCTAAAAGAACAAGCACGGGTGACGTTGCGTCTTTTTAAAGATGGCATTCCACCCATGTGTTTCTGGATGCGGTTGTTTCCTGACCCGTCTGACAGCAACGATCACTGCCTCACGTGTCTGGGCCGTAAGCACGCTGAGGCAGCATTCGTTGGTGACTTATGTTCTCACTGCGTGAACATGACCATCGCGATGTTAAGATGGAGACCCCGATACCTTGAAAAAGGTTACATTCCCTCTGCTGTTCCCTGTTCTGGTTTCTCTGCATCGCAGAGGACCACTTTGGTCAACGCACAGGGTGATCTGAGGATTGTAGTGGGAGCTCTCCCACCAGGTCATTATCCACGAGCCTCCCACTCCTCACTGTGGAGTTTCCTGATGAGTCTCCTCGTCCTTCTCATGGGGGACCCAGCATCTCATTCGGAGCTCCGGTGGAGGACCAGATGTCTATCGTTGCATTGGAAGGTGGGCTGGAGTCCTCCGGGGATGAAGACTCAGAAGTGCTCCCCACTTCAGGGAGAGTAGCGCAGGTCGAGTCCGACCCAGAGTTGACAGCCATGCATTCCCGGGCCGCCGCAAGCATCGGGCTCGAGTGGAATCCTCTACCCTGCCCTGAAGGCTTGCGGTTGGACGATTGGTTCCCTGGTTCCTTTCTTCCCGGAGGTACATGAGGAGGCCACAAACCTTTTACTGCCAGAAGCCGCTTCGCTCCTCCACCTTCACTACCCTTGATGGTAGGACAGCCAAGGGTAACGCAGACTTTCCTCAGGAGGAGCATGCAATTGCGGTGCATTTTTGACACAAAGTGCCGCCACCTTGCGGAAATGCCCGTGCCTCCCATCCAAGGCCTGTAAGTTCGGAGTATTGCCTCCTCCTGGGCATTGGTGCGGCGCCTCTCGGGCAGACATCTGCAGTACTGGGCGACACATAACATCTTCGCAGGATTCTACAATCTCTGGGTTGAGCCAGGTTCTTCCCATGTGTAGGGTACAAACGGGTAATGTGTGGGTGGGAAGACTGGCTTGGTGTCTCGCTTGCAGGGCCATTCCCCTCTAAGGTGGGGATAAGAGCGCTTTCTTACTCTCCACTTGGCAAATCCTGGATGGAGCTCCTCCAAGCATCCTTCGGCAGTTAGACGCGGCGGAGGTGTCTCAGTACTTCAGATGCATGCCAAGTCAGTCAGCCCCTGTACTAGGCTAGATGCCCCATATGTTGTGATTCCCTCCCGGTAATCCCATATGTGTAATCTTCCACGGTACGGTTTCCCTGTCGGTAAATCCGTGTCTTTCCCTGGCCAGATTCCGCTCTGCCCCGTCTCTGCATCGGTAATGGTTCCATCTCTGTCCTGTCTCGTTATCCAACCAGTCGTGGCTGATTTGGGTTAAACAGATAGGAACAGTAGCTATTGACCTTCTCCTTGGAAATTTCTCTCCTTCCATCCCACCAGGTACGGAGTTCTGTTCGACTTATACGGGGTGCTGGGAAGGGTCAGCAGTTGTGGCACTTTCCATAGGGCAGGGGTAGGCAGGTTCGGTCCAAGAGAGCCGCTGTCCTGCAGAGTTTAGCTCCAGCCTTAATCAAATACACATGAACAAGCTAATTAAGCTCTTCAGGATTACTAAGGCTATAGGCTGGTGAGGGTTTTTTTCAGGGTTGGAGCTAAACTCTGCAGGACAGCGGCTCTCTAGGACCGAACTTGCCTACCCCTGCCATAGGGACTCCATATCATCAGTTCATCAGTTCTGTTTTCTCACTGTTTCTTAAGCACCAAATCAGCATGATTTCTGAAGGTTCATGACACTGAAGCCTGGAAAAAAAACAGTTATTTTAAGTTGCAAGCAGGATTGGAAATGAACTTGTCTCCTGCATGAGCGGCTGACAGGACATGTTTCTTAACACCAAATTGTAATTTTTGAATTGTAAATGTATGAACTCGTGTGTTGATGCATTTTTTTTTTTAATGCATGGCCAGACCTGCTTTTCAAAAAGTTTTTGAATAAATAAAGATTTTTCAGTAATGCTTCATCTCAAGTGCTATATTTGAGCTGAAGAGGAATTTTTGAGCTCTGATAGCTACAGTATGTTATCTAAAGAGAAATGTTCCAGGATTGAGAGGTCAGTGCAAACCAGATGCTGTCCTACCAAATATGCTGCTCTACGTAAGTTTACTGTTTAAAGTTTGTCATTAAATATGAATGTTGCTCATGCATATTTTCATTTCATCCTGATAAAATAAAATTGTATATCAAGTCCTTCAGAAAAACAGGTGCTTTATTGTATATAAAAAAACAAACAAAAAAAAAAAAAACATGCATGTAAAACACATGCAATTTCAACAGGGGGATCATTTCAAGAAAGACACCAGTTCATCATTAATTTATACCTCTAACTCAGGAGAAATTTAATACTGTCCAAAATGGATAAAATATGATATAATTGAAAAGCATCTGAGTGTTATGAATAAAACATTGCTTAGAAGCTCTGTTTATAATAAGCGTCATTCCCTTTTAACTTGATTAGATTTTGCTGGATGCTTTGTGTGGTGCATCTTCCTATCAAACTGAAACCTGTTTACATTGATCATTAACTCTGTCGTTTGTTTTTTCTTGTCAGTGGGCCATCTGGATATTATGTGTCATTTTTTGATTTATAGTCCTGCTGGTTGTAAAATAACTTTTAAGCCATGTATCTCTTGTATCTTGATACATTGGTATCTTTATACGTACGTGCATCTCCACCCCGTCTCCTTCCCGAAATATCCATACATGGAGCTTAAAACGCCTAGTTTTACCATACATAACGTCATCTGCATATCATTTCCATATGAATAGTCCCATCCATGTGATACCATGCTTAAAGGTACAAGACATTAAGAAAATATTACTATAAATGCCAGTTGTGCCGTCACATTACATTACTAAAAATCATTTAGTATCCTTTTCTTGTTTTAGAATAAAAAAAAAAAATTATTATTTTGCATAAATATGTTTATTTGCATAAATATAAGGTAAATATATATTTTAGGATGTTTTTATATATATTTAATGGAAACAGATAGGCCTCATTTTTGCATTGAAATTTCAGTGTGTCACTGACAAAATTTAAAAAAATAAAACGTGCATACCTTACCGTTTCCTTCAAATAAAACTTTTTAATATTGGAAAGACCATGATAGTGGTTATAATTAAGCAACTGTCTGTGTGTGCAGCAGAGGTTGTACAGTACTGTGTCATCTGACTTATTCAAACTGGCCAATGGACTGTCCGATCCCTGAGCGAGTGCTGTCATTATGCCATTATGTTGCTAAGCCATCTGCTTTGACTAAGTCAAGTGCGTGTCATTGATCATTATTTGTATGAAAATATTTTCTCAGAACATGAGTTCTTCTATTTAGGACACAATTTAAAGCAGAATGATCATGCACCAAGCAATCCTCACTGTAGATCCCAGCTAACAATTATTGGTTCCCAGAACGTTCTTTTTTTAAGGTTTGTTTTTGATTAGCCAGGAAAGTTTCTTTAATGGAAATAGAACGTTAGATTTTGGTTTATAGAATATTATTCTAACGTTCCCCTAATGTTATTCTAATGTTACTTTAATGTTCCTCTAACGTTATTCTAATGTTATTTTAACATTACTATAAAGTTTTTCTAACTTTCCCCTAACATTACTCTAACATTATTTTAACGTTCCTCTAACATTTATTTTTGGTTAGCCAGGAAAGTTTTCTTAATGGAAATAGAACATTAGTTTTTGGTTTGTAGAATGTTATACTAACATTCCCCTAACTTTACTTTAACGTTATTCTAATGTTAATTTAACGTTCCTATAACTTTTTCTAACATTCCCCTAACATTATTAACGTTATTTTAACATTGTTTTTTGAGGTTTGTTTTTGGTTAGCCAGGAAAGTTTTCTTAACAGAAACAGAACGTTAGATTTTGGTTTGTAGAACTTTATTCTAACGTTACTTTAACGTTCCTCTAATGTTATTCTAACATTATTTTAACGTTATTATAACGTTATTTTAATGTTCCTCTAATGTTATTTTAACTTTATTTTAACGCTCCTCTAACATTAATTTAACATTCCTGTAACATTATTCTAACATTCCCCTAACGTTATTTGAATGTTATTCTAATGCTATTTTAACGTTCCCCTAACGTTATTCTAATGTTCTCCTAACATTGTTCTAACATTATTTTAACATTCCGCTAACTTTGTTCTAACATTTCTCTAACGTTTTTCTAATGTTCCCCTAACGTTATTCTAACGTTCCCCTAATGTTAGAATAACGTTCTCCTAACATTATCTAACATTATTTTAACATTGTTTTTTAAGGTTTTTATTATTATTATTATTATTATTTTATTTTATTTTTACATATTTCAATAGTTTTTGATGACTAAACTGTAGAAAATGATAATGATGAAAGTATGTCCAAACTTTTGACTGGTAGACATTTGGAAACTAGAAAGCTTATTCCCTACAGAGCAAACTTTCTCACCTTTAAAAATAAATAAATAAATAAAAAGCTCTTTTTTTCGAGAATTATTCTTCCCTTTGTAATGCCCCTGTACACTTTGCTTTCAAGTCTGTTTTCGCCTCAGGCTTCACTGTCATAGCAGATAAGAGTCGTGAAAAAGAGTGTGACACTAAATTACCTGTGTTAAATTTGTCTGTAGTGGATAATTGACCACTTTCTCTGCTCTTGCGAAGGGGATTTAATGCACTACTTTCAGGGACACATGCACAACTTTGACAATGTGTTGCACTACTAACCATTCATGTCAGGAAATCTAGCTGCTCTATTGACAAACCGAGGAAGGATGGCCGTGATTGACTTGTGCTGCAAATATGGCCTCGACTCAATGCAAGTTCCAAGACAACATTACGACTACACTCTTAAAAATAAATGTTCCAAAGGGGGTTTTCGCAGCGATGCCATAGAAGAACAATTTTTGTGTTCCTCAAAGAACCTTTCAGTGAACAGTTCTTAAAAGAAGCATGATTAAAGTTTAACTCCATCAAATCACAAGTAGCTTACTCAAAATATCTCATTGTGTGTGATTATGATACAGTATAACTGGCTATCTCCAGATAATTTTGTTTTCAAGTGAAGCATTGAGAATCTGAGCGCATGTGCATCCATGTAACCAACAGAACAGCATTATCAATCCTCCGTAAACAAGACAAAGACAAGACTTCAAAGCTGCTTTTCATGGCCTCACACTCAACAAAAACAAATTTAGACAAAGGATCTTCCATGTTCATTACAATGTAAGTTTATTACAACAGTTTGACAGCACTGTGTTGATTACCACAGAAAATAAAATCTTCCCTCCATTTAATAAAAAAAACTTTTTTGATTAAATAATTAATTGGTTTGTTTGTTTGTGTATTTATTTATTTATTTATACTTTTTTGTCAAAGTAATTTTATCACACTGTTCTCTTGAGGCACAATTTATGTGTTTGTTTATTTGTGTATTTATATTTTATTTATATATTTTTGTATTTAATTAACTAATGAATTTATTTAAATCAGTGATTATATCACAGTGGTCTCTTAAGACATAATTTATTTGTTTGTTCGTTTATTTATTTGTGTATTTGTTATTTATATATTTTATATTAATAATTAATTAATTCATTTAATCATTTAAATCATAATAATTTTATCACACTAATCTCTTAAGGCATGATGTATTTGTTTGTTTGTTTGTTTATTTGTGTGTTTATATGTTATTTACATATTTTTGTATTTAATTAATTTATTTATTTATTAACTTATTTAAATCATATAGTAATTTTATCCCACTGGTTTCTTAAGGCACAATTTATTTGTTTGTTTGTATTTTTATTTATTTGTGTATTTATTTGCTACTTATGTATTTTTTGCATTTAATTAATTCATTATTTTATTTATTTAAATCATAGTTGGCATTCCTTAACACGACAACAGCGTTTTGGGGGCTTAGAACTCAATTTTGCAAGATTTTAAATATGATACCGTTATCGTCTCTCACTACAAAAACGCGAATTTGTACAAACTGTGATGCATTACATGTTCAGTCTTTAGGCACATAGCGTTTCACAAAGTGACATCGCCACCTACTGGCCTGGCAGCATAATACAGCATTTTTAATCGTTTTCGCAGATCCGTGTGAACGGGGATTATTTTGACAAGATTGTCACCTGTATGCAAAAAGCGCAAAGGAAAACTTTTCCATGTCTACATGAACACGCAATGTACAGTAAGAGTGGATGCCTATTTATCATAGCTGAAGTGAAGCAAAATAATGCTTCGTGAAAAATAAAGCAAAGATGGCGAATGACGAACACCAGCTCCAAACAATGACACTCAAAACTGTCCTTTTATTATATCTAAACTTACAACAACAGCATATTTGGTTCTGTGAGCAAAACCAATGTTACTCGCAGAAACAACGCAACCTCGGCGTCCATTTCCTAATATTAACATGGGTCCTAAAGCTCTTGCCTGATCATAACCCTTCTTTTTCAAGTGATATTTCTCTGATCTTTTCTCTTTTGTAATGTCTCTCAGCCATCTCTCTTTCTACAGTCTTCAAATCTTCAAATCTCTCCTCCCTCATCATGAGTGGACACGCCCCCTGCTGCTGATTGGTGTGTTGTGGCGCACAGTCCAATCCACTTTCAACAGCGTTTTTCAGAAATCACCTACTGCACCTTTAATGTGTAACCTCAGTTGACATTCTATGGGCAATTTAAAATCTAGTAAACCAGCATACAATACAGAAAGTTTGTTGTTATTGCATGTGTTAGAGTCATTGTGTTAAGGAGCCTCAGGGTTGTTTTGTGTATTAAATATCAGCTTAGAGTTGTTGCTCAACTGCATGTGTAGAGCATTGACCCCAACAACAGCCAGATCGATCGAACCCTCGTCCAGACAAAAACATTTCATGGCTGGTTTAGCAGTTACGTGATTGCAGCCCGTACTGTTTCAGGGTTTTTTTTGCAAATGTTTTTATGTTGCTTTTTCCAACTCGAGATCATCATGCTTAACAAGAACTCAGCAATAGATTTTGTGTGAGAAATAAAACACAGCTAATCCCACTCCAAGTCAATAACATCTGCTATGAGAAATACACAGAGACATAGTGCAGCTTCCACTTTAACGCTCGGTTTAATTGTGATCTGAGGTTTTATTATGTGTCCGAGTCTTTATCAGTTTTGCTTTATGAAAAAGGTGACGGCAGTTGCTTGTGTGTCGTACTCTCATAAATTGTTTAAATATCCCCTCATTCAACCCTCCCCTCCTACACATAATGTTTCTCTGCAGGGAATTTCATTATGGCCTAGATTAGAACAATCACTCTAGAGAGAGAGACGGCAAGAAAGCTGAAGAAATAAAAAAAAAAGCTAACGAAGGAGATAAGGTGACATTTCACCGTCTTAAATGCGGCCTGGCAGTAATATTAATAAGCTATATCCACTTGGTTTTATCCTATTATTGATTTGCTTTGTCCATACTCATTTAAATAAACATTATTTCTTGAGGGGGACAATCTATTTTAAGTAATAAAGGATTTTTTTTTAATGGAGGAATAAGGCCTTTTAACTATATGTTGCAGTTGTAATTTCATATATTTAAGGTTTTAGTTGGTGCTATATTAATATAGCTATATGAATATGAATTCATATATCAACATACATGATTGAAAGGAGTCTTGCAGTACAAATACATTTGAATACCAATTTTACAGCCACATGTTTACGTTCTAATTGTCTATTTTCTATAATGATGCACCTTTATGTTGGTAGTTTTGGTATTTTCCATGTTTTTAAGTTCATTAGAAATGTAGCTTAATTGGTCTAATGATAACCCTCCTAATACTAATAGTAAATATTTATAGGTATTTGTATAACAATTATTTTTGTAAATTTGGACAAATGTTAAAATGTACAATCCTGGAATTTTTTAAATATAAATGCATACTTAATATAATAAAAGATATAATATAATATAATAAAAGTAATATAATAAAAAATAATAATTATAAAATGTATTTATATTATGTTTTTAATATGTATAATATAATTTTATTTTTATATTCACAACATTATATAATTATATATTATATATAATTGCAAATATTTGTATTAAATATAAATGTATAATATCATAAATATAAATATTTTTATTATTGCATAAATATAATATTTTTATTATTGCACAGTAAATACAAATAATTAATTAATTAAATATTATATTATAAAAAATATAATAAAATTATGTTTATAATTATAATATATAAAATAATATAAAATAATATACAGTATATATATGGACAAATGTACAATACTTTGAAGTTTTATATTACATATGTTTAACTTATAGCATGAAAGTATGGTTAATAATATAACTTAGAGAACAAAATTTTCAGTCTTACTCAAATTAGGGTGATGCAAAAATGAGTACACCCGACTGAAAGTCTCTGGAGCAAAGCTACATTTTACACTACAAATGTCTAATTTAACAAGAATTCAACCACAGGTGAGTCGAATTATTCATTACACAAGTGTCCAGCAGACAGTTGACTACATGGAATGTAGTGCCAATGGCACCACATGGAAAGAGAAATGTCACAAGACCTGAGAAAGAAAATAATTTCTTTACACCAGAAAGGTGTAAAGAAGATCAGCAAAGCTTTACTTATCAGTCAGAATACTGTAGCAAAAGTGGTACAAACATTTAAAAAAGATGGAACTGCAACCATCTCACAGAGACGTCCAGGTCGTCCACGGAAGTTAACACCTCGACAGGAGCGTCTTCTGATGAGAAGGGTTGAAGAAAATTGGCATGCAAGTTCACTGCAGTTCTCTAAAGAAGTAGAAAGCTAAACTGGGGTTACTATTTCCCATGACACTATACAGCGTACACTGCAGAGGAATGGCATGCATGGGTGCCGTCCACGAATGAAGCCCCTCCTAAAGCCCAGGCACAAAAAGCCTGCCTAGAGTTTGCCAGGGCCCATGCTGCATTTCATTGATGGCATCATGAATTCACAGATGTACTGCTCTATACTGAAAGAGAAGATGCTACCATCACTCCGTGCCCTTGGTCGTCGTGCACTTTTCCAACATGACAATGATCCTAAACACACATCTAAGGCCACTGTTGGATTTCTGAAGAAGAGCAGGGTGAAAATGATTCAGTGGCTCCTGATCTGAACCCAATCGAACACCTGTGGGGAATTCTGAAGAGACAAGTTGAGCATCTCTCTCCATCCAGCATCCAGTCTCTAAAAGAGGTCATTCTTGAAGAATGGAAAAAAATAGATGTTGCAAAATGTCACCGACTTGTTCATTTCATGCCTAGAAGACTTGGTGCTGTCATTAAAAATCATGGAGGCCATACAAAGAACTAGATGTAGTAGTTTTTGTTGTGGGGTGTACTCATTTTTGCATCACCCTAATTTGAGTAAAACTGAAAAATGTGTAATCTAAATTATATTATTAACCTTACTTGTATGTTATAAGTCAAACAGATTTTATATTAAACTTAGTCATGTCAACATTTTGGAAATTGTTTTTGTATTCATTGAGATATTGTTCAAAATGTTTCTTTTCAAAGGGGGTGTACTCATTTACGCTGAGCACTGTAAGTATGCATTTAGATGAAAAAATTCAAGTATTGTACATTTTAACATTTGTCCAAATATATATATATATATATATATGAATGAATGAGGCATTTATATAGCGCTTTCCTATGTACTACTGTACACCCAAAGTGCTTTACAATCATATCAGGGGTCTCTCCTCATCCAGCATCCACTTGGATGATGCGACGACAGCCACAGTACAACGGCGCCAGTGCGCTTACCACACACCAGCTGTAGGTGGGAGAGGAGAGAGAGTGAAAGAGCCAGTTCAATGGATGGGGATTATTAGGAGGCCATGATTGGTAAGGGCCTATGAAGGGAATTTGGCCAGGACACCGGGGGTTACACCCCTACTCTTTACGAGAAGTGCCATGGGATTTTTAATGACCACAGAGAGTGAGGACCTCGGTTTAACGTCTCATCTGAAGAACGGTGCTTGTTACGGTACAGTGTCCCCGTCACTATACTGGGGCGTTAGGACCCACACAGACCACAGGGTGAGCACCCCCTGCTGGCCTCACTAACACCTCTTCCAGCAGCTACCTGGTTTTCCCAGGAGGTCTCCCATCCAGGTACTAACCAGGCTCAGCCTGGTTATATATAAAACAATATATGAAAGAATTAGTTTTCTACGAATATTTCTACATCTGTAAAGTTTAGATACAGTCAATATGCTGCTCTTCACATTACATACAAAAACCTATGATTACTCATGATATTGTGTTGAAATACCTGAGAACTTACTAACCAATCATCTTTTGATGACAAGATGATAGTATCTTAAATTGTAAAATGTTGCAAAGTGCCATGGACAACTGATAAGATGTGAAACTTCAGAAATCAGGACCTTCCTCCAGTCTGCAAAGTCAAACATTAACCTTTGGGATGCCATTCTAACTTTCTGTGGCACCAGCAGCCAATGAAACATGAAATTAAATTAGTGCCTCTATATGTTTTGTGGGCAACAGAGCCACACAAGAATGATCGTCTGTCTCTTGTTTGGTTTCCTGTTCGTGACGCTGTAGAAATAACATCTCTCTCCCCCTTGGCTATCATTTTCGCCTCTGCCCAGCTAATGGGTATATATCTCGAAGCAGAGTTTTGGATTTTATGTGGTTTTCAAAAATGTCTGTGGAAATCATAGCACATGGAGCAAATGCATGTTTGTCTTTCTGACAAAAATAAATACATTTTGAAAACTTAATATTTGACCTGGAAAAGTCTACTAAATTCAAGGTCAACATCTTTTCCTGAGGCTCGCAATGTGGTTCCTCAGATGTCAATGATAATATTCCTTCAGATCTGCCCAACAACTTTTACAGACGGCAATCATAAGTACGCAACCTTGATCTCCATCTGCTCCCTGGCATCCTTAATTTTCATTCACCTTGAATATACCTGAAATTATTGCTTGTTGAGAGTTGATTGCCACATTATGAGTTCAAACAGATTGTTCTCCGATCATATTTCTATATTCATGCCACATCAGATTAAACTAAAATCATTTCACCCTATGAATACATTAACACAATTGTGACACTCATTACACGGTTAAATCAACCTCAAAACAACCACAGTAGTTGTAAACAACAGCACAGTTTTTTGGAAGAAATAACAGAATGTGTTTTTGAAGAAATAAAGAAATGTGTTTTTATCTACAGGAATGAATGCAATTTGGAATACAAATAGCCATGTTCCATTTGTATTCCATCAAGGAATTGGGACGAAACCATTCCTGTAAATAAATAATGGAGTCTTGCTCAGGATGGGCACCATAAATTTTTAATGTGTGCTGCCCAGCAGGATACACTGGCAGGCACAGGCAGGTAGAGGGCAGAGGGAAGCTGGGAACACTTCCTGCTGTTACACTGGATTGAAATGGCTTGCTGTAGGTGCTGAATGGGTGATGGGAATGTATATTAGTGATACAAAAAAAGTGGACACATTTTTTTTTTTTTGCTTTTTTAAAAAAATGTATCTTCCATTTATTACAGTTTCTTTCTACAGTTACAGAACATAAGTGCTATTTCTTTTCCATAAAATGTACTTTAAAAGATTAGTGCACTTTCAAATGAAAATTACCCCAAGCTTTACTCATCCTCAAGCCATCCTAGGTGTATATGACTTTCTTCTTTCTTATGAACACAATCGGAGTTATATTAATAAATATCCTGACGCATCCAAGCTTTATAATGGCAGTGAGCGAGGATCAATGAGTATGAGCTGAAGAAGGTGCTTCCATCTACATCCATCCATCATAAACATGTGCTCCACACTGCTCCGGGGGGTTAATAAAGACCTTCTGAAGCGAAGCGATGCGTTTGTGTAAAAAAATAAAAAGTTATGAAGTAAAATATCTAGCTTTCGCCAGACCGCCTTCCGTATTCAAATTACGGAGAAAGTGTAAACTGGTGTCGCGTCAATTAAGCTTTTTCCGTAAGTTGAATAGGGAAGGTGTAGGATATAGCATAAGCTTTTTGAACTGCGAAAGTTTTACACTTTCTTCATAAGTAAAATACGGAAGGCTTTCTGGCAGAAGCTAGATATTTTACTTCATAACTTGTTAAATATGGAAATATTTTTTAACACAAATGCATCGCTTCGCTTCAGAAGGCCTTTATTAATAAATTGTTTCCATGCGGGTTCATGTATATTATTAAAACGAAGGCTTTAAAGCAATTTTATATGGAAAATTCATAATGACAAGTGCTCAGAATTATATATATATATATACTGTGTATAATTGTGCACTTTTAGATAAAACATACAAATAATATAAAGAAAAAATGGAGAAATATATATTAGAATAAGTGAATATACATTCATTTTCTAAATATTGTTCATTTAACAGCTTCAAAATATCCTGAAATTAGTATAAAAACTTTAAATTTATTGAAAATGGGAAATTTATAATAAGTACCAATAAAAAATATTTATTCGTACAATGTATTATTATTATTATTATTTCAGATACAACATACAAATAATATAAGACCCCCTCGCCCAACCCCCCAGATAAAAAGTGAAAAAGATAAAGAAAAAAGCTTTAGATATATCAAGATAAGTGAATATACATTAATTCTATAAACTATAATAAATATTGTTCACTTAACAGCTTCAAAACAACCTGAAATTATTATAAAAACCAATACTTTAAAACTATTTTAAATGGGAAATCCATACGTATTTTCATAATTCATAATAAGATCATAATACATTTTCATAATATAAAACATTCATAATAAGTAAGTATTATTATTATTTAGATGCAACAAAAAATGTGAAAAAGGCAAGGACAAAAATGAGAGAAAAAAAAATGTTTTGATATATCAAGATTATCAAGACATTAATTATATGGAAATATCACTCATTTGGTTCAAAATGACCTGAAATCAGGAGGTTTCATCTTAATTAATACTTTGATTAACTCATTTTGAATTCTATTCTCTAAAAGCATTGAATATCCCCTACATTGCATTATGGTTTCTGCCAAAAACTCTTTGACAGAGCTGTATGCCACTTCCTGCCAAGTCAGTGTCTTTATTTTTCTTTCTCTCCCTCTCTCTTTTCTCCCATTAGGAAAGTAAATGCTTGGTAAACATGGCCAGCTGTGAACCTTCTCATCCCATCTGCTCCACAGGGACGGCCAGGCCTTCGGCACTTAACTATAATGCATTCATTGTAACTTAAAGCAGCAGTATTAGGAGGATGATTAAGACTTACCAAAGACTAACCAAATGTCTGTTTGTATTCAGGTATATGAATGTTCCATGAACAGCCGCCCGCAGTCGAGAGCTGTTGAATTGAATGGCATCCCACCGCTGGGTTCTCCAGAAACAAGTGTGTCCCATGATGATAAGGTGCCTGTGCTTATCAGCTGAATCTAAAGAGGATAGTGTGAGACTATCTGAAATGTGTGAGAGCTAAAATACAGCTTCAGAGACCGCAGGCTAGCAGCAAACTTCTGAACTTGGTGAGTATTGTGCCATTCTTGAGAAATATGTTTACTTTATGACTAAGTATTATAGTGAACAGCATATGTTACATAGAGATAAAAATATAGAATAAACAAAGAAATATTGGCATTTTCCAGATCTGCACTGTAGATGTTTTCAGTAAGAAATACAGCTAAATGTTTGAGGGAAACAAGTCTTAAAATTCCATTTGAATTAAAGATTTGATTAACTTTAAATTAAAGAAATTAGATCTCACTGGTGACAGAGTTAAAATGAACCTGCTAAACTGCAGCCTCCATCTCAATCACTGATTGAGTACAAACTACTGAATATAATTGTTTGATTTTTTTTGTTTTAAAATAGTGTATTTTACAATAACTCCACAAAATGCTAATTTGATTTCTACATTTATAAGTAAAAAGTATTGCAGCATTTCAGATTAAATGTTTGATCATCTGTGGAAAAGTTTTGAAACACCTTTAAAAGCTAAACCCAAGTTTCTTAGTAATTGTGAGGTGAAACAAAACGTGGGGCGGGGCTAACTGTTTTTCTGACCAATTGCAGACTTGGGGGGAAGGGCCTGTTTAAAAACAATCTTTATTTCCCTGAGGCTCGCAATGTGGTTCTTTAGAAGTCAATGATAATATTCCTTTAGATCTGCAACAACTTTTTCAGAAGGCAATCATAAGTTTGCCACCTTGATCTCCATCTGCGCCCTGGCATCCTAAATATTCATTCACCTTAAATATACCTGAAATTATGGCTTGTTGAGAGTTGATTGTCACATTATGTGTCAGAACAGATTGTTTTCCAATCATATTTGGTCTATTTAATTTTTTTCTGACCAATAGCAGTCTTGAGGGGGAGGGGCCTGTTTGAGACAATCAATATTTTGTGGTGGTGCAGAAATTACACACTTCAGCTTTAAAGGTGCAATGTGTACATTTTAGGAGGATCTATTGACAGAAATGCAATATAATATACATAACTATGTTTTCAGTGGTGTCTAAAGTCCTTACATATTGAACTGTTATGTTTTTATTACCTTAGAATGAGCCATTTCTCTCTACATACACCACGGGTCCCCTTACATGTTAAGTCGCCATTTTGCGCCGGCATGTTTCTACAGCTGCCCTAAATGGACAAACTGCTCTACAGAGCGTGTTTGCTTGACTGACTACTCTCTGCTGTCCCAGACAACAACATCTTTGTCCTATGTTGGCCACCGTAGCTTCTCTATATTGCAATTTGCAACCTCACCACTAGATGCCGCTAACATTTACACACTGCACCTTTAAGAACTAGAAAGAGAATTCCCGGAAGTGTGAACAATTAGATTTTGTCTCTAAAAAATAAGAAATAAGATTTTGTCTTAGTACAAACTCCTTTTTTCTTTTCTTTCTTTTTTTCTTTCTCTTTTCACCGATTCTCACTCTGTGCAAGAAGTTTGTGTGTAAGTCAGTGCCATAACTTTGTGTGTCTCTATGTAAATCTTAAGATCTTACATAATACAAGATAAAATTAATCAGTAATGAAAACTGCATAAGTTAAGACTTGTTTTCAGAGAATATATCTTGAATTTAGTTTATTTTCCTTACCCTATTCATCATCATCAAACTTTACTACAGACTCAAAAACAAGACAATACATAAAATAAACAATATAAAAAACTAGAACAATTAATACAAATCAAATCAGTGTGATACAAAGATATTATTATTATTGTAAGCATAACAACATTTTGTGAATCTTATGCTTAAATGCGCAGAAAAGCCTTTATAGATAGCGTTTTTTAACAGAATGGGAGGTCTTAAAATAAATCAGCTGATGACTACCAAGACCTGAGAATGTTCTAGGTCAGTGGCTACAGTAATTAAAACACTGCACAATTTCTCATTAACTGTGTCCTTTTCTGTCATTCCGTTAAACTGATATGCATAAATGCTAATCACTCCCCATCATCCACAAAAACGCACATAAATATGCAGCGAATAAAAAATGCATTTCAACAATTAAGCCAAATTTAACTGTAAAGACAGTAAAACGAGAAAACATGCATTGTATTTTGGTTTTTATATAATAAAACAATATTTTAAAATAATATATATAGCCAATATAGAGAAAAGTTTTAGCATCATTTGTATGCAGATGCCACTTGGTTTGAGATCTATGCAATGAAGTCATACTTTTTTTAAGTGCAGCTTAATTTTACAAATACTTTTTGTGGTCATGTAGTTTGGCCCCCACTATAAAAGTGCAGCTTTTAGTAAAGATAGCCATCAGTATTCAAGGTTTTTATGGTTTTACAGTCTCCTCCAAAGATGACTTCAATCTGCCATGGACAAACTCCTGAGGATTAGGAGCTTCGCTGTTATTGACTGAATCCATTCAGCATCTGGTGATGAAAAGCTTAGATAAGCTCAGCTGCCTTTGAAATGAACACAACCAAGATGGCAAAAAAGTGGCATGTTAAAATTGCGCACTTAATTTACATAAATAACTGAGAATGTGATGCCAGAGAGGAAAAACAATGTCCTGTTTTTGAAGTTTTATTCAGAAAACAATAATAATAAATGATAATTCAAATTGTTTAGTCACTGTAGAAACATTAAAGCTGCTGTCCGTAATTTTTCAAAATCCAAAATCAATTTATGAGCAAGTACATAACCATCCATTGTTCAAAACTATCTCCTTACCTTAGCCAGATTCA
The DNA here is from genome assembly GCA_037950665.1 of Hypophthalmichthys nobilis. Classification (NCBI taxonomy): domain Eukaryota; kingdom Metazoa; phylum Chordata; class Actinopteri; order Cypriniformes; family Xenocyprididae; genus Hypophthalmichthys; species Hypophthalmichthys nobilis. The sequence continues at coordinate 17,730,439 of CM075486.1, forward strand.
CAACGGTAAGCTTGTAATAATGTTTTTTTTTTTTTTTAAATTCGAGTGGTACTGGTGGGTTTTTGCGGGAAATTCGAGTATGCAGCCATTCGTCTTTGCGTCATTACGTCACGTCTGTTTACATAAAGAAGGAGTCCCAGCTAGTAGGCTATATCGCATGTGAGGCAGATCATTTATTGCCTTTTCTCACAGCAGCTGGAATGATTAAACTTATGATTTTAATGGCAGATTGTATGGTGTGACAAATTAACATTAGAGATTAGACTGTACAGAAATTGCTAAATACACGTAGTCACGCAATGTTGATGTTGTTTACATTAACAATTTGAGAACAAAATATAACAATAATAATAATTTGCACAGTTTGACGTGATCCGAGCTAGTGATCGTTAGATTTAAATACCATTGGCAGTGCGATTTATTGTAGGTTTCAAACAGAGATGGCGACAAAGAGGCAAAACTTACGGACTGCAGCTTTAACTAAAACTATTTAGTTGTGTTGATCTTTTAAATATCATGTGTTGTCAGACTTCAGTCCTCTTCCTCGTAATGCATCAGTCACTATTGGTTGACTAGCGTATTCCCTTAACATATTTTCTGTTCCTTCTTTCATTTTGGTCAGGTTTCACGAGTGACAGACGGAGATTACAAAGGAAGAGAGTATTAACTCTGCCAAGAATGGAGGGAACAAAAGGAAGTCCGTGAGAGGAAACGACTTCCGATCCTCTTTAATTAGTGGCAGAGTCTCAGGTGATTTTTTTTACACACAATCATATATATATATATATATATATAAATCCTGGCAAGAACAAGATGATCATATCATGTTTAATCCTCTGTTCATAACAGAGTGAAGCTGTGAGTTGTTCCTGCAGGAGAATTTTTCATTTTTCTTTTACTTTTTACCAGCACTTTTTGTGAATATGATACAAATTAGATATTGAAACACTTTTTTTTAAAAAGCTATTAAATGGGGATTTTTTTCTCCCCGTAGATTTTTTTTTCTTTTAAATCAAATGATCAGTAAAAGAAAAAACCTTAAGAAAATGTTTATCATGCACCTCAGGAGATCCAAATAAATATTTTTATAGTATATTTTATATAAATGGTTTGACATTTTTTAATTTTAATTAATATTAAATGGAACATTTGGAACATTTTGGAACATTTTTTCAGTTTTATCATTGTTTCTTCCAAACTTTAGTGGGAGATCAAAAAGAACTTTGAAAACTTTTTACATTGAACAGCTGCTGCAAATAATGCAGTACAACACTGCCAACACCATTTTTCACATTATGAGCCTACAATTACTCCCTGTTTTCAGCAGCAGTTATTTTGCAGTTCAGATCTAATCATGTAGGAAGTGTACTTCTTCCTGCACAACAGGCACTTCTACCATTAAAACAGGTTGTTGGGGCTTTGTGTTATAGGTATAACGGGAACTGACTTGCATTCAAACAAAGTGAGGCCGCTGTCAGCCCAGCTTACACACAGACGGCCGCTCAGCACCACGGACAGCAACCAAACGCACTAGCACATTGTATGTGATGAGCAGGAATTGGGCATGTCTGGAAGAGCCTCTTGAGAAAGCGCTTCAGCTGTCCAGAGCTCATCAGAATAGACGGAAAAGCATCAAGGTGGCATTGTGCAATGCTTAAAGGATAACTTGGATGTTTCAGCTCCTGTTATCTGTAGATGCTTGTCTTCAGCTGCACGGCTGGAATGTGTTTCCCTTCACATCGTCTCTTCTTCAGCATTTGAACCAAAACAAGTATGCATGGATTTCTTTTACGTTCTATAAAGTAGCAGTGTTGTTTTTATGTGAATGGGAACAGAGAGACCTTCAAAATGTTTTCCAAGAAATTTCTCTGAACAACCATAACAATGTCCTGAAATTCTAGGTCCATCCTGACAGTGAATGGAAATGTGAGAAAATGAAATTGTCATACAAAGTAAATAAAGCTGTCAGAAATATAAGAGCGTGTCTTCTGACCCTGTGGATAGGACATTCAGAAATGTCGTTTCCGCCACATCTCAAATGATGAATCGTGTTTCACTGCATTTTGAGGAGGAAATGACATCTTGAAACATTTTTAGAACTCATTTCTAAGGTTAATTTCATGGCTAGCATTTTATATATTCTAAATACAATTGAAGATTTATTATCTAATTTAAAAATGACAGCTTGACTGGAAATGATTCTGTTCAAAAGTGATATTTACATTGATTTTTATTTTATTTTATCATGCATATCACATGCCTCATATTTTATCTCAAGCATGCTCATCACTGACACTCTTTGGTAATTAAGAAAGAACACAATATTTGAAAAAAATTATAATTTTAGTCAAATATGTTGGTTGCGATGGAACTGATGCAACAACTGAGTGACAATAGTTTTTGGAAAAAATGTCAATTATTTTTACACAATAAATATTGTAATGTTTAGCAGTAATGACAGCCACCATTTAAATGTTTATATTTAAAAAACAAATTGGAGTAGAAATATGATTATATAATTGTAAAGTTAGTACTATAACTTTATTATTTAAAAAAAAACCTTCCTCTCTCTCTCTCTCTATCTGTCTGTCTGTCTGATGTCTCCTGCTGGGACATCAAAGTACTTGTAGTTGCAGAAACACGTACATCTGTATTGGTTGTGACTCCTCTCAAGCTTCAAAATGTTCTTTTGTTCAGTAAATAAAAATGTCTGCTCCACTGCTTCCAGAAATCACTATTAGTCCTGCCATTTTCGTTTACTCCCAGTGGTGGAGAGGATCAGGAAATGTGCTTCAGGATATTTGAGTATGTCCTTTCTCAGATGTCCCGCTGATATAAATGCATTTATGCTCACACAGGACCATGTTTGATGTTAAACGATAGGGGAGGCCATCACATGTGTTTTTGTATTAAAAAGAACACGTCATTTAAATCATGGAGTATCTTCCATCACACCTGCTCGTGACAGAGATTGTTTGATACGAAGTACAGAGCGATGGAATCAGTTGTGGAAGACTGCTTTTCATCACTGTCACTTGTTTAGTGTGTTATTTTCCTCTTTTTCAACATGTGAAGAGAATGAAAGGCTGTCAGTTTGATAGATGCCGGTATGACAGATGAGGTGGATGATGGGTGTCCGCCACATGCCTGGTAGAAGCTGTTATGCTCAGCTCAACTAAGCTGAACCTCATCTGCTTCCTAATTTGGCTTTCAGGTGTTTTTTTTTTCCTTATAGGATCTGCTACAGACCTAGATTGATGGAGGTGGATATGATTATCTAGTTGGCACCTTCACTGTGTTTGTTCATGCATTTTGTCTTCCGTTTTGTTTACTTATGCTTAATGTTTATTGACTTGAGTTTGCAATGTGCAAGTTTTAGTTTGCACGACTTACATTTGCAATTTGCAAGTTTTATTTTGCACATTTTAGATTACAAATCTAAAGAAGTTTCTCAAGAGCGATCCCGCTAGAAATGTTACGTTCCCAGAACATTCTCAGAACGTCCCCACTGGTGTTAAGGACGTTGTCTAGTAACATTCCCAGAACGTTGAGATGGTCACGATGTGGAGTTCTTTTAAGGTTTGGGGGACGTTATTTGGCGGACCTTCAAGGAACATTCAGTACATTCTCTGAACGTTTAGGGAACCATATTTTATTTGTGATGTTCCCAGAACATCCCTGCTGCTCTTGTCAAAAAATTGAATTGAAAATTAGAGCTAAATTGACTAACCAAAGTGGCTGTTCAAACAAAAACTAATTTTTCTTAAATGTCTTACAAAACAAAAAATGCACTTTACAGGTATTTTCTGGGTTATTGTTATGAAAACTTTTCTTTAAAATACAAATCTCTTGCAGTAAACCATTAACTAAAAAAAGCACATGCATGAAATAACACAACCACTGTATCAGCAACTACACAGTTACTGTCTTTAAATAAAGCAACAGGCAGCAGAATGTCAGTGTTTCTGGATCATCACTGATTGAAGCACAGGCTCTACTCTTCTGCACAATGGTAACCTCACAAAACTCAGGTAACAGAAACAGAACATTAAACACTAACAGATCTCTTTAGATCTCAGCATCTTCACTTATTACAAACTACTCTGACTTTTTTTCTTTCATTCAAAACCTCTTAATGAGGTGTTGACGTTTTATTAAAATTTATAAATGTCACCGTTACGGAGGTAAGCACTTGTTTTAGTTGAGCTCCTGACCCTTTGCTTTTCCAATTGTTGTAACTGTGTGTTTCTAAAACACTTTTATTACAAAAAAAAATCTGATCGAATGATTTTGGTTGCTCGTTGTTGTTGACTTCATCATACAGTGACCTTATTTCCATTTATCTGATTGGAACTGCGTTCATTTCATGATAGCACTATAATACTGCCTAAAAACCAGTCCTGCTTTGACGTTTTGAAAGATTTTACTGTTGTGCAGAAATTATTCGGACAGGCTCGCATAGACTCACATAGGCATCAAGATTCTGCCTATGAACCTCAACAATGGTGACAAAATTTTCAGATAAACAGATCAGTTCTGAGCGTCACAAAACAAGCTACTAAAGTTATTGTCACCATTGTTGAGGTTCATACGCTGATTCATGATGGTGGTGTGAGTCTAAAAGACACTGCAAAAAAAGAAAAGAAAAAGATCAAAAAAATAAAAGAAGCTAATAGTTAACACACTCAGAGACTAAATTCAATCAGAATTCTACTTGCTTTTTTTTTTTTTTTTGCTGTAACAAGTGTGTTTTACTGTGTTCTAACATTGAAATATCAAGAGCCCATCTAAAACAAAGTGCGTTCAGAGACAATCACGAAGTGTTACGTGGGGGGTTGGGGGATGTTTTTGGTGGATCTTCAGAGAACATTCAGGATGTTCTGGGAATGTTTAGGGGACTATTACTATAGGATGTTCTGTTATCTTCCCAAATGTCCTCTTTGACAAAATAGAATGTCCCCCTAAACTCATATCGGGAACGTTATTAAATGACCAACAGAGGACCGTGTGGGAACGTTCAGTTAATGTCCCAAATATCCTCTTTGTAACGTTCTTATGTGACCATAAAATAACCAAAATGGAACGTCCCCCTAAAGTCATATAAGGAGCCTTGAACTGCAGCACTTTCATTACCAAAAGAGAACGTTTTAGGAACATCCCGAATGTTCTGTAAAGGTTCCGAATTTTCTTCACCTTTAGAGAACTTTTAGAGAACGTTGCGCAAGGTCACGAGAACGTCGCCTTCTACGTGGGTGTTTTATAGAAAATAATAAAGTTTGAAGTCACCGTTATGGAGGTGAGCGTTTGCTTCAGATGGGCTCTTGATTCTTGATATTTTAATGTTAGATTTTCTCTGGCTGCTTTAACTGTTTCCAACACATGCTTGTTACAGCAAAAATTGCAGGAAAAATTCTGATAAGATGGTTAATTTGGTTATTTAATGATGGCGATTCAATCACCATAGAGAGTCCTGATTCACTGATCCTCTGCAAAGTCAAACTCTGAGTGTCTTTTTTTTTTAATTCATTATACAGACAGAGTTTTGAGCAGTGTCATTTAGACTCACACAGCCATCATGAATCAGCGTATGAACCTCAACAATGGTGACAATAAACAAAAATCTTTTTTGTGACTTTAGTAGCTTGTTTTGTGATGCTCAGAACTGATCTGTTTATCTGAAAATTTTGTCACCATTGTTGAGGTTCATACGCAGAATCTTGATGCCTGTGTGAGTCTACATAATTTCAGTACAATAATGAAAACTTTAAAAATATCAAAGAAATTTATGCATCATTGTAGGACAATGAGATAAGTACAGTATTCAGAGATCAGTTAATAAGGCCACTGTAAGATTATGTAACCATCAGCAATGAGCAACCAAGTTCATTTGATCAGACTGTTTTTTTCTCACAATGTTTTTTTAGTAGCAAATGTGCTTTAGAAACACAGTCATAACAATTGGTGAAAAATCAAAGGGTCAGGAGTCCAACTAAAACAAGCGCTTACCTCCGTAACGGTGACATTTATAAATTTTAATAAAACATCAACACCTCATTAAGAGGTTTTGAATGAAAGAAATAAAGTCAGAGTGGTTTGTAATAAGTGAAGATGCTGAGATCTAGGGCCTCCATTTATAAAGCGTGTGCACGCACAGATTTGATCTTAGAGTGTGCGCACGCTTAAATCATATTTGTAAAAACGGTCTTTGACGTGGAAAAGTTCTTAGCGCCACGTCAGGGTCTGAGCAGACGTACGCACTTTTCCTGGTCAGTTTACTGCAGGTTTTTGGAAATCTAAGCAACTCTTGCAGCTCGCCAAGGATTTGGACGATGACTGCTGATCTTTTATATGTAAATGACATTAATTAGGTGTCGTTTACAACGCAGAGAACTGAAACCATTCAGCTGTGCGCAAGTTCAAGATCATTTGCGATTTATAGATTTCACATCTGAAAAAGAGGTGTACGCTCATTTTCTGTGTGTACGTTCATTCTATGAATCACTTGTACACACATCTGAGAAATGATCCTAAGATCAAATTTAGGACGGTTTCTGCTCAACATTTTATAAATGAGGCCCCTAGAGAGATCTGTTAGTGTTTAATGTTCTCTTTCTGTTATCTGAGATTTGTGAGGTTACCATTGTGCAGAAGAGTAGAGCCTGTGCTTCAGTCAGTGATGATCCAGAAACACTGATGTTATGCTGCATGTTGCTTTATTTAAAGACAGTAAATGTGTAGCTGCTGATGCAGCGATACAGTAGTTACTTTAGCTCATGCGTGTGCTGTTGTCAGCTAGTGAGATTTGCATTTTAAAGAAAAGGTTTCATAGTAATAATCCAAGAAACACCTGTAAAGAGCTTTTTTTTTTTGTAAGACAGTTAAGAAAAATTAGTTTTTGTTTGAACAGCCACTTTTGTTAGTTAATTTAGCTCTAATTTTCAATTCAATTTTTTGACAAGGGCAGCAGGGACATTCTGAGAACATTTCCAAATAAAATATGGTTCCCTAAACGTTCAGAGAACGTCCTGAATGTTCTGTGAAGGTTCGCCAAATAACGTCCCCCCAACCTTAAAAGAACTCCACATCGTGACCGTCTGTGAACGTACTGGAAACGTTACTAGGCAACGTCCTTAACACCAGTGGGGACGTTCTGAGAATGTTCTGGGAACGTAAAATTTCTAGTGGGGGTGAGAGTTAGTTATACAAAATAAAACATGAATACCTGAACATAAAACCAAACCAAAAACAGACATGAGAACTAAAAAGCTAGCTGTACATTAGCCTTAGCAAGACAAACATGTTGGGCCATTTTTTAAATTCCAAAAAACATTACAAACGTAATTTCCCTTCCAGAATGCTATTAACATATGATGGAAATGTGTTAGAAAGATGACAAAAATAACTGATGCACATTTATTGGTGGACCAATTAAACTGAAGCAACAGTGTGAAAATTGTGTTTTAATAGTTTATTTTCTTAAAGTCTATAGGGTAAAAAAAGAACAGAGAGAGCAATGTATCAGAGCAATCCTAACTACATCAGCCCGTGCTGTCAGCTTTAGTGGCCATGTTTATAAGATGTATTATGAGAGTTTATACAGCTCCTTTATCTCCTTTGAGCAAAGGGCCATAATAATCCAATTCTGTGTTATGCTCATAGTCAGAAAATAACTGCGTTCCCCTTCCTCTTGTTTTGATTCAGATCGGATAAAACAGTGGCACACAGTTTCCAGTGTTGCCGTGTGTGTGTAATTACATGGTAGATGGTGCTAATTAAACAACAGCAAGACTGCTGAACACACTGCTTTAGATAGTGTGACACGCTGCTGGAAAGCTTAAAATAAAACAAAGGGAACAAACAGAGTGCTGATGTTGTAATCTGCAGAGGACAAAAGCTCATTTATATTTCTTGGCGGTATAATGCGAATGTAGTTGAAATATATATATATATATATATATATATATATATATATATATATATATATATATATATATATTTATTTATTTATTTTTTTTAAGCTAAGCAGCTGCAAAATTGCTTTGTGAGATTATAAACATGCTTACATGCTTTTCCTGTGTCTCTTTTTGTAGATTACATTGATATGCCACTGGGTGGCGACAAGTTAATCACTGAATCATTGACTAAACCAGTTTATTCAAAACACTGATTAGGTCAGGAACGAAACAAGCTGCTGTCTTTGAGAGACTCACTGAATCACTCAACCGATTTGTTAAAAAAAATAAATAAAAAAAAAATCAAGTGACTGTCTTTATGAGTATTGATTTATTAAAAGGTTAATTTACCCAAAAATAAAATTTCTATCATTAATTACTCACCCTCATGTCGTTCCACACCCATAAAATGAAAATATTCTCATACGTTATTTTCGTTGAGTGTGTTTTTGTCTGAACGCCGGCTCAGTATTGGCTGGCTCTGGTCATGTGAGCAGGAAGATGCGGTTGATGCTGATGCAGGAGCTGGCCAATACTGAGACGGCGTTCGGGCGTAAACAGCGTATGAAAATGACAGGGGAGAGATGAATTTGTTGAATAAAGTCATTTTTTTTGTTTTGTTTTTGCGTGCAAAAAGTATTCTCGTCACTTTATAATAATAAGGTTGAACCACTGCAGTCACGTTGATTATTTTAACAATGTTTTTACTACTTTTCTGGACCTTGAATGCTTTCTTTGCTTTCAATGGAGGATAAAAAAAACCTCTCAGATTTCATCAAAATATCATATTTGTGTTACGGGTGTGGAACGACGTGATGGTGAGTAATTAATGACAGAAACATTTTTGGGTGAACTAACCCTTTAACTCAAGCATTTTGTTCAAAACCACTGATTCATTCAGGTTTGAAATGCTACTGTGTTAAAAATTTACACATTAACCTTCATGGCGAATCCATTGTTCAAAATATTTGAGATAAGATTTGGAACAACATGAGGGTAAAAAGTGACCCTTTTTTTTGTCCATTAATTTTGCTGGCCAAAATAAACACATATTAAAATGATCATATTCACAATGTTGAATAATTTTATTTTGCCAGCAAAATCGTTTCAAATATTTGATGCATCACCCAGCCCTAGTTCCATTCTGTGTGCAACTATAATATCAGTTCCAAACAGATTGTAAAATGGTATGTGCGTGTCTCCATTTGCTTCCCCTTTGTAATCTTTAAAGCCACTTAGTGTCTTGTCATTTAATCTCCCCTGGCTGTTGGACCTTATCTGTCCATTATGTCTCCACTCAGACTCCAATTGTCCCTTGCAGTGTGGCCTCTAGTTGTGTCCATCTAACTATCTCAAAATCCAGTGTCAGGCAGTACAAGCTTCCCTGCCTCTAAATGCTAGCAGTGATTGTACTATAGATATATTTTATTATATTATCAAAGTAATACATATCACAGTCTCACAAATAATCTATAGGAATAATATTTGTTACAACAGAATAGAAAAAACGGCCTGTCTGCCGGTAGGCCATACTGTACTGTATTATAATGAATATTTCAGACGTCATATATGAAATTCAGTGGAAAGACAAGAAGAAGAATATTCTTATCCAGTATTTACTCAGATTTACTCAAATTATTTTTGTGAAGCATAGGCGTCTTGTTGACTTTACATAAACTGCCTTTAATCTTTTTCATTTCATCTTTCCCTTCCAAATATAAAGGCTCGCTGAAGTGTCTTGGAATGCGCAGCATTATTCAATGTGTTGACGTAATTTCAACTGAAACAGGAAGACAGGGCGGGACATATTGAACAGCTCCGCCCCTTTTTAAAAAATGGTGATCGGTATGCTGAGCTAGTCTCTTTTACTTTTACAACAGAAATCATTCCAAACAAGTCAAAACAGACATCTAAATAAAGACCATAATTTGCTTAGTTTCTGAATGAATAAGCACTTTTGAATGAATTATTTGAATGAATGATTTGATTACTCAGTTGTAATCAGTCACTTGTCGCCACCTACTGGTGTAAACTGGAAAAATAATTGCTTTTCTAGGACCCTAGTTTTTTGTGACAGCGCCAACTACTGAATTCTACTTCAACAGAGTAGACCTGAATTAAACCAAAAACAAACAGATGCAAAGACTACTAGACCCACAGAAATTAGTAAATTTTTATTATGTTCCCACCTTATTTTTAATGTAAGAGTTGGTGTGGACATTTTAAATTTGAATGTTCAAGGCTTTCGGTGTCAGGCATCTCCAGTTATTTTAGCAGTGCATAAACAGTTCATTTATAGTGATTGACGTGAGCTATGGTTAATTAAAAGGAAGTCTCATATTTCACAGAAAATATCTTGTTTCCGTGTTAAAAATAAGGTCTTTCTTTCCAGCGAATCTGAATTTAAAATTAGAATACAGGGCAAAAAGATAGGCCTATAGCTGAAATTCTGTTCTTAAGAACCGTTTCACATGACCAAATAGAAGCTGTTTAGCTGTCTTTAGTTTACTTTTACACACCACTAGAAGCTTCAAATCTCTTCCCAGGATTCACAAGGTTAAACACTAATGTATTTATCTGTGTCTTTTGAGCAATCAGATGCCAGATGTATAGAGCAAACTGATCGACATTTTCCTCGTCTAAGGAATTATACAAGTGTTTTAAAAGGCGACTCGGTTTGGGGTGGCAGCTAGAGAGAAAACAAACAGATCACGACAAAGAGCAGCCTTATACCACAACTATAAAACACCACAGCAGGTATATGAGGTAAAAGCCCATCTCATTAAAAGCTGCCAGATCTCCTGCAATCCCAGAATTGTCCATTAAAATGATTAAAGGGAACCTGGAGACTGCAAGCGGTGGGGGTCTGCGAGGGAGCAAAGAGCAGTGCTCGGATGTGTGGCGACTGGCGAGCAACAGAGACATCGTTGTAATGGACTGGTATTTAATATCCATATGGTCCTGTTGCATTGATGGTGACAATTTCCTACTGTACGTGTGAGCAGTATTGGGGGTAACATGTTACAAGGAATCAGTAGCGGCTCCTGGACGTAAATTTAGGTAGGGCAGATTCTGGGTCTTAGCGCTAGTTTATGATAAACATTTCGTAATCTTTATATCCTAATCGCTGAACACATCAGACACACTTTTGGAAGAATTCTAATGTCCTTGCGTTATTTAGCCTGAGGGTGGCGCTCTAATGATGATTGACAGACTTTAGTAACGCATACCCAGCTAACAGAATTTTGTTAATTTTGTCAGTGTTGTTTTTGGGAATGTAAAAAATGTCCAGTTTTCTTGACATTAGAGGAACGTGTTTTATGGTGTTTATAGACGTTCTTTCAACTTAATTTTGATTTAACATTCAACATTCTAGGAGCGATAATTTGTTACATTCCAAGAACATAAAAATGTCATTTCCTTAATGTTAGTAGAATGTTATTTAAAGGTTAGTATGATGTTCCTGAAACATTCTTTCAATCATTAAAACACCTGCTGTGAACAAGCACTGAAAGAAAGAGAAATAAGAACACAAACTACGACTTTCTTCAGCCACAGCCTTAGATGAACTGAAGATAAAAGACATTAAATCTCTGAAGATCTGATTAAACAACTCCACAAATAGCATTACAGCTTCACGTATTACTAACCAGGCTGACTTTATTTCTGACACATTCTACAGAATTGATTATTGAGAATTAACAGAGGTTTAGATGTTGTTTGGTTGAAAATGCTTCGTTTGAGGTCACCATCATGGAGATCAGCGTTTGACCCTTGACTTTTGTTGAGTTGCTTCTTCATCAACAATTGTAGGTGTTTTTAAAAAACATTTTTGCATTTATAAAGCAAATCAACATGTCTGTGTTAATAACAGACAAACAACTGCTTTTTCTATAATTACTGACTTAAAAACTGAAGCACTTTTGAAAAATATGAAACTCAACCAAGGTGAAAAAAAGATAATTTATAACAGTTGTTGTTTTGAATGTTAATGTCTGTAAGAGTATAAATAACACTGTCATTGTTAACTTTGTTAAAAATATGTTTTGTGTTATTTATACACTCACAGACATCAACATTTGGCATAAAACACAACAATGGTGACGCTTCATGCCAGCATACAAAACACATTGTGGCATGAATAAATTATGCAACTGAATTATTTTTTTTTTTTATTGTCACCATTGTTGAGGTTTGTATTGTGAGTGCTGATATCTAAGTCTGACTTATCTAACTTGTAAATATAACCTCAGCAATAGTAACAATAAAGAAATTTTTTTTTTTTTGTGGCTTTAGTAGCTTGTTTTGTGGTGCTCAGAACTGATCTGTTTATCTGAAAATTTTGTCACCATTGTTGAGGTTCATACACAGAATCTTGATGTCTGTGTGAGTCTACATGATCCTGTTTGAATATTGACTTAAAACCTTTGAAGACATCAAAGCAGGTCAGGATTGTTTGCAGTATTATAGGGCTAGAACAACATGAAAGGAATACTATATTCAGAGATCAGTGAATAAAAACAGTTACAATAACTGGAGATAAATGTTGAGGGTCAGGAGCACAACTAAAACAAGCGCTTACCTCCATAACAGTGACTTCAAAATTTATCTGAGTTTTGTGAGGTTACCATTGTGCAGAAGAGTAGAGCCTGTGCTTCAGTCAGTGATGATCCAGAAACACTGACATTCTGCTGCATGTTGCTTTATTTAAAGACAGTAACTGTGTAGTTGCTGATGCAGCGATACAGTAGTTACATTAGCTCATGCATGTGCTGTTGTCAGCTAATGACTCACTGCAAGAGATTTGCGTTTTAAAGAAGAGATTTTCATAATAATCCAGAAAATAACTGTAAAGAACTTTTTTTTGTAAGACATTTAAGAAAAATTAGTTTTTGTTTGAACAGCCACTTTTGTTGGTCAATTAAGCTCTAATTTTCAATTCAATTTTTTGATAAGGGCAGCAGGGACGTTCTGGGAACATCACAAATAAAATATGGTTCCCTAAACTTTCAGAGAATGTCCTGAATGTTTCCTGAAGGTCTGCCAAATAACGTCCCCCAACCTTTAAAAGAACTCCACATCGTGACCATCTGTGAACGTACTGGGAACGTTACTAGACAACGTCCTTAACACCAGTGGGGACGTTCTGAGAATGTTCTGGGAACGTAAAATTTCTAGTGGGGAAGTGAGTTTTATTTGTAGTAGACAAATGTGGCTACCATGTAACAAAGTTTGAGAGATCTAACACAAACAACTACTGAGTTACTGATGCTCAAACAAACAGTGTTACTTCCATCCACAGTCTCCCCCTATTTATTTATTGCCAAGTATAATTGACATAATGTCCATTGGGAGTGATTTGAGAACTTGAAAAGAAAGCTCTGCTAGATTCATCCACTCATCCGCTTTGAATATATTAATTTATGCAAAAATTGGCTTTGTAAAAAATGGTTGAAAGTCAAGCATACAGGAGGGGAGTCTCAGTCAGTGGATAGCGATGAAAAGGCAGAGTAACACGTGCTTTCTGTAAAAATAAACAAGTATTGATGTTAAATGTTAAAGGGTTAGTTCACCCAAAAATGAAAATTCTGTCATTAATTACTCACCCTCATTTCATTCCACACCTGTAAGACCTTCGTTCATCTTCAGAACACAAATTAAGGTTTTTTTGATCAAATCTGATGGCTTAGTGAGGCCTGCATTGTCAGCAAGATAATTAACACTTTCAAATGCCCAGAAAGCTACTAAAGACATATTTAAAACAGTTCATGTTCATCCTTACTATTACAAAGCGACAAGAATACTTTTTGTGCGTCAAAAAACCAAAAAAAAAAACATCTTTATTCAACAATATCTAGTAATGGACGATTTCATAACACTGCTTCATGAAGCTTCAAAGCTTTACGAATCTTTTGTTTCAAATCAGTGGTTCGGAGCGTGTATCAAACTGCCAAAGTCACGCCCCCCAGTGGTGAACCATTGAAATTTCAAAACACTTATGACATAACGAAGCCTCGTTTACTGAAATCACGTGACTTTGGCAGTTTGATATGCACTCCGAACTACTGATTCAAAACAAAAGATTCATAAAGCTTCATGAAGCAGTATTTTGAAATCGCCGTCACTAGATATTGTTGAATAAAGTCGTTATTATGTTTTTTTCGGCACACAAAAAATATTCTCATCACTTCATAACATTAAGGTTGAACGACTGTAGTCACATGGACTGTTTTAAATACTTCTTTAGTAGCTTTCTGGGCATTGAAAGTGTTAATTATCTTGCTGGCAAAAGAGCCCTCACTGAGGAATCAAATTTAATCAAAAATATCTTAATTTGTGTTCCGAAGATGAACGAAGGTCTTACGGGTGTGGAACGACATGAGGGTGAGTAATTAATGACAGAATTTAATGTTTAACCCTTTAATGTTAAATACAATAGTGATATAACATAATGAGTTATACAAAACTGTTATGTTACTTTTGAAAGTAACATTCCCTAACACTGTTTGTGAGATTATAACCAAATTAAATAGCTTTTAGTAAGTCATACATGTTGTTTATAGGATTGTGTAATTCAACCCAGGAGATAAATATGTGTGTCCTCCAATGAACAGAAAGGTAACAACGTGTTTTTTTCCCCTGTTGTCTACAGATACAATCTGCAAACATAACAAGATCTGAGGCCTTTGCTGGTTCCCTGATCTACCGCAGGTGACCCTGAAACGGAAAACGCTGAAGTGTTACAGAGCTGGTTACCCGCATTTGGCTCATTCACCTTGAACAAGGCTTACAATGTTTCTACGGTGAAAACAGACGAGTCTGCTATTGCCTGTGACCTCGGTAATGGAAGCCAATGTCTCTCCACCACCCTGTATCAAAGAAAAGATGCACATACAGAAGATCAGTGTGAAATTACCCTGGAGGAGCATTGCTGTTAACAGGTAATTATATGTTATTAATTATTAAGGCAAACATTGTTGTTATTGCTCATGTTATTGCTTACCTGAGTCAAATATAATAGACTTTGGGGGTGGGCTCTTTAGACTTGGACCAGTAAAAACACCCAGAATTAATGATTAATGAAATTATATAAAGGGGTCAATGCAGTCTCCAGTCTGCAGGCAAGTGTTTCTTTTCATACTCTACTTGGAGGGAGTTACATTTCATTTTATTAACATTCCAGTGCATATGTGCCCAAGACCCAGTCGGTGCCAACAAACAAATTAATTACACTGAAATGATCAACTGGGCTTGGCCACCCTAAGCATTAGATGCAGTATGAAATTACATTCTCAGTACCCTATAAATCCACCAATCAAGAGACTTGTGTACTCTCTAGCATGTTAATACAGGCCGAACAATGACAACAAAGTACAAATGATGTCAGTTTGACTGAAGAGTCGAAGGGGATTAAATATTTGCATACTGATTATAAGTGCAGTACTTTGTAAAAAGGGTTAGGGGTTTGTTTGTATATTAATAGCAATGTTAGTCTTATTAAGCACTAATTTATGTTTGATAAGTTCAGTAAACGGTTCTCATATTCTTCTGATAATGTTGATGGAATATCGTATTAAAATCACAGGGCAGCAACACCTCTCCTGAATTTACAGAACAAAGACATTTATACAGGTTTGGAACAACTTGAGGGTGAGTAAATGATGACAGAATTTTCATTTTTGGGTGAACTATCCCTTTAAGAAATGAAACGCACCCACAGTTTAGTCAGAATCCCAAATGAACAACTCTTTTGAGTCGGTCCTTTTTAGTGAATCAAAAACAACCAGCGCAACCAATGTAGTTTGATTCCCAAATGAATAACTCTTTTGAGTCGGTTCTTTTTAGTGAATCAAAAACTTCCAGCGCAACCAATGTAGTTTGATTCCCAAATGAATAACTCTTTTGAGTCGGTTCTTTTTAGTGAATCAAAAACTTCCAGCGCAACCAATGTAGTTTGATTCCCAAATGAACAACTCTTTTGAGTCGGTTCTTTTTAGTGAATCAAAAACATCCAGCGCAACCAATGTAGTTTGATTCCCAAAATTAATGACTCTTTTGAGTCGGTTCTTTATAGTGAATCAAACGTGCAGATGGATTAGTTGTTCATTTGACAAAATATATTTTATAAATATTAATAAATGAAAAAAAATCTTACATTTATTTAATATTTAAATTATCTTATAATTACAGTGGAATTGATTTTTATTATTATTATTATTATTATTTTCCAAATATTAATGGTAACACTTTATTTTAGGGTTTTTTTTAACTATTTATTAGCATGCATATTACTAGAATATTGGCTGTTTATTACTACTTATTAAGCACATATTAATGTTTTATTCTGCATGACCTTATTCTACATTCTTAATCCTACACAATACCTTAACTTAATAACTACCTTACAAACTATTAATAAGTAAATTAAATTAAATTAAAGTAAATTAGGAGTTTATTGAGGGAAAAGTCATAGTTAATAGTGAATATGTGTTCCCTAAACTAAAGTGTTACCATATTTATTCTTTAAAAGTAATAAAAAACATGCTAATGGAACCGTTAGGTGAATCGGAACCTGAACTGGGATAAGTAAATTCTTTTTGATTCCCATCCCTACTAAGTTACTCTAAGTGACTCAGTTTTACACTCTTTATCACATCAGATTTCATCACATCTCTAACCTGTGCTCTGGCAGTGATCGCTTTATTCATAGATGATTGAAGCGCTGAGTAGCAGACTGCAGTTTCTTCTGACAGCAACGCTGTGACAGTGATAAAATCCTTTTCAAATAATTGAATAGCCTAGAGCATTCTCCTGTTTCTCAGCAAATATGATTTGGATAAAGACGCACAGTTAAAATAAAGAATAAGATGTATTATATAGATAACTCCCTCAGATCTCAGGGTTCATATCTTGATATATACCATTCCTGTGGTTGCCAGCACAGATTTTCCGGCAGAGATTTATCAGAGGTGACAGGGAGTGTATTCATATTTCTTGGCTTTAAACACTATTTGCTGATGTTGAATCTCTTTGAACTGATAAATTGGCCCCTGAACTCTTTTCTATGACAACAAGATTGATAGAAAATGCATGTCATTCACTTTTTCTTTTTCTGTTATGGATCTTTAAAAAGGTTAGATTGAGGATCTAAACTTTATGGCCTACATTTACTTAACATGTTTGGTTTATATGTCATTCAATAGTCAAGTAAACTAGAACTTTATTATAAAACCAGTGAGCATCAGGCCCTCACTATAGTCACTTACCAGAAATGTCATCAGAAATAAAGGATGAGAGCAAGTTGCCAGTGAACTAACTGCTTCAATGAAGCTGCATGATAAACAAACAAATTATAGGTATGTTACACAGCAATGTTGCTCATAAATACAAGCTATGTTTTAAAGCACAGCCTCGTAATCCTGTTGCCGTTAATTGAGTCATCAGTGTCCCAGTGTTCAGTGGATCAAGGCCAACCGTATGTTGCCTTGGGAAGCTGATTCATTTTAGTGAATGTAAATTGACCACATAAAAAAACTGATTTATTTGACTCTCTGCACAAACCTTTACCTCATTTGTGAATTGAAATATCTAGTTAAAGGGTTAGTTCACCCAAAAATGTAAATTCTGTCATTAATTACTCACCCTCATGTAGTTCCACACCCGTAAGACCTTCGTTCATCTTCAGAACACAAATTAAGATATTTTTGATGAAATCCAATGGCTCAGTGAGGTCTGCATTGACAGCAAGTTAATTTACACTTTCAAACGCACAGAAAGCTACTAAAGACATATTTAAAACAGTCCATGTGACTACAGTGGTTCAACCTTAATGTTATGAAGCGATGAGAATACATTTTGTGTGCCAAAATAATGATTTTATTCAACAATATCTAGTGATGGGCGATTTCAAAACACAGCTTCATGAAGCTTCAAAGCTTTACGAATCTTTTGTTCCAAATCAGTGGTTCAGAGCGCATATCAAACTGCCAAAGTCATGTGAAACATTGAAATTTCGAAACACTTATGATGTTACTAATCACGTGACTTTCACGCTCCGAACCACTGATTTGGAACAAAAGATTCGTAAAGCTTTGAAGCTTCATGAAGCTGTGTTTTGAAATCGCACATCACTAGATATCGTTGAATAAAGTCATTATTTTGGCACACAAAAAGCATTCTCGTCACTTCATGATATTAAGGTTGAACCACTGTAGTCACCTGAACTGTTTTAAACATGTTTTTAATATCTTTCAGTGCACTGAAAATGTTAATTATCTTGCTGTCAATGCAGACCTCACTGAGCCATCGGATTTAATCAAAAATATCTTAATTTGCGTTCTGAAGATGAATGAAGGTCTTACAGCTGTGGAACGACATGAGGGTGAGAAATTAATGACAGAATCTTCATTTTTGGGTGAACTAACCCTTTAAATGCTGCTCTTTGTCATTAATTGTTTTTGACTCAGTTATGTAAATTTGTTATTATATTGTTAAAGTAGTTAAACTACAGTCAAGCAACCCTTCAAAAAGTGCCTATACAAACTACTAACAAAAAGTAGCATTGAAGCTATTTAATGGGAAATATCTTCATAAATGATGATTCATTTTATAATCAAAGCATTATTTATCTGACACAAAAACAAGGAGGATCATTTTTGTTTAATTCACAATAAATACAACAAAGCTTGAAAACAGTGATGAAAAGCAAGATTTATCAAAAAAAAAAAAAAAAAAAAAGACAAAAATGAATCATTTATTTGACCAGTGAATCACTCATTTTATAAAATGAACTTATTCAGTGAATTGGACTTGATTCTTTTCTTGGTTACACTTTATTTTAAGGTATCCTTGATTCATTTAAGTACTGAGTAATATTAACTATGTGTACTTACTATAGGGTTATGATTATAGGATTAGGTTTGTTGTAGGGTTAGTTGCATGTAATAATGCATAATTTATAGTTATTACTATAGTAACTACATGTAACATGTACCTCTGAACTAAAATGTAACAAAAAAGGCAGTGATGGGAATAAAATGTATAAGAAAAAGTAACTTGTTACCCAAAAAGCTACTAGAAAGTTACTAAGTTATTAGCATTGCTACTTTTAGTTAGCTACTCCCCAAAACTGAGCACCAGCAGCGCAAGCAACATGCAGATAAACTAAAATTCATGATTTTCTACCTACGTGGCCGTAACAGTCATTACCAGAACTAAGCTGCAAGAAAACCTAGAGTTCTGATTTCAAAAGAGCCCAAGAAAGTGATGAAAGGAAACAGGACAAAATTACAATATCTCTTCCCACAGTCACTCGCTGCCCTGGGTTCTACTAATCCAAGCAGAAATGGGCACAAATGCTCTCAAATTGACATTCCACGTGTGCCAGTAAGCCCTCCAGAAAAGCACAGGATTTCTTAGGCCTCTTCAAAGCTCTCAGTGCTGCCTATTGGAGGATACCCTGCAGTGGCAGACATTGAAAAGCAAGATGATAGACGCTGCACCTGTGGGTTGGGTTCCTCGGGGAGATTATTTTTTATTTTTTTTGACTGTCACTCTTATTACCTGTCAGCTTAATTTTTTCAACCAATTTCACTGGCCCAATTTTCCACCTCCACAGAAGTAAATATCTGTACACATACAGAGAGAAAAGCCCAGAAGGTCCAATAATTGATAAAGGATTCTTGTTCGGCCTTTCAGTCAGACATTAATTTTTAACTGGCCTCTCAAAGGGTTATGAGTAATGATGGGCCGATGACTTCTGTTAAACTTGCCATTTGGTGTACAGAATGGGAGAAATAAATAGGGATCATATTGCATCTGGGAATTACTACGCCTTACTCTTCAGGTCTTGTCGTTCCAGCAATATCAGGCCACTTTGATACCCTAAGGAGGGCCATTGAAAAAATACAGAAATAAGAGAACATCTGATATATAAGATTAAGGGCTCAAAGTAATCCTTTTGTCTCTCCCCACCATAAAAAGTCTCACTTTTGAGGTATCAGATTTTCATCTGAGCTCTTCTCGTATGCAGTCGCCGATGACATCATGACACCGGCCCTTAGACGAGATGAGAATCTTATTTGTCCTCATAAAACTTTCAGAGCCTTATCTGGGCTTCCAACTAGAAAATTATGACCAAGATGTGATGGTCACGAATGGAAAATTGAGTGCGTCTGTGAGAGAAAAAAAGGTTACGAGATGAATAACGTGTCCAGCAGTCAAGCATTCGGAGTGCTCCTGGATAAAAATGGTTGGAAAAGAAAGGCAAAGACAACCCCGAGAGCGATGTAGAGTACCTATTTTCATGCATAATTGATGCCTTATCAGTGTCTCCATCCCCAATGTACCACCCTTTCTGATAAGTCTGACAGCTTAGATGTGCCCATAGCCACACACCAGCTGCTCGGCCAGGCCTGAGATGGATCAAATGTTCGACATTGCACTCCGATTACCACACCGGTACTGTCAGCGTGTGTGTATGTGTGTGACACACTGTTGAAGCCAATGCTTGACTTGGTTTAGCTGTGAATTGCATTTGTCTGGACAACTTCAGATGCAATGAAGCAGAATTAGATGAAGTCTCCTGACTTGACTCACTTTGATAAGCAAACCCTGCTTTTGCTTCTTCCACACGCATGAAAGACACAAAGTCATTTCACAGTTGTTTCACGAAACATTGACTGTAGAAAAATGAAGCGGTAATGAGGAATGTTGATATGCCTGTGCCTTTGTCTGCTTTGAATTAGGAGAAGGAAATAACAGCATGCCAGGTATCTACAGTTTCAGATATCTAGTTAATTGCCATGTGTGATCATTTGAAGTTTCTCTGTTGTACCCGACTTACCATCTGAAATAACACAAACTTTAATTGCCCTCGCTGTGTCAGTTAAAATTGTCTGAATGACAGAAAGTTCAAATCAAGCCATTAGAACATAAAAATGCAGCATTTTATTGATAATTATTAGTTTTTTTTATTTGTTATTATTAGTAGCCAATTTATATTATTGCCTTTTATTTAAAGGCAATTGTTTATACATATACTTTAGTAACATTTTATTGATAATTATTAGTTTTTTATTAGTAGGCAGTTAATTATTGCTTTTTATTTAAATATTTAAATGTATTATTATTATTATTATTATCCCAAATCATTTGTGGACATGAATTCTATAAAATCATGCACATTTTTTGCAGAGGTTTGTAATGTAATGAGAACATGTTTCTTTTAAACTGACTGCACAGCCTAATGGGATCCAATGGGTTTTTCTCTATAAAGTGTTATAATAGTTTTCACCAACTTGACACAACAGGTGGCTAGCCTTGACTTTTAAATGTTTTTTTTTTTTCAACGGATTCAACTCTATTACCTTGAACTTGCCATTATGTAATCAAAGGCAAATGTCAAAAGCTGTTAACTCAGACTTAAATAAGGGCAAAATGTTGGCTACACGGTCTGACGTGAAAATAAAAGAAAACAATTACAAAGGAAATTTGAGGTCTGTAAAAAGGTCAGACGAAGTGACAGCTACACTCTCGACCACAGTCTGTACACTCCAGGGTGTGGGGGGAAAAGAAAAGAAGTAAAACACTAAAAACATGGGGAAAAAATGTGTTTTTTTTTCTATTGAAAGATTATCAATGAACTATTGCATAAGTGAGGTTTTATTTCTTTTCACCGTATTTCAAGTTCCTCTCAAGAAACCGCTTTGAGTCCAGTGTTGGAGACTCAGGAGATGCCCCCACTTTGATTTCTAGAGACACATTGTGAGTGTGGAAGAGGTTTGTTGCTTTGTTCTTGCCTATGAGCGCAGCGTGGGTGTCCTTTCTGCATGCATTAATGATTTTCATGTAACCTCAAAGTCATCCTTTACCTTGAGTATATTTGCTAATAAGCATATATACCTTTTAATAAAGCATCATTCTTCCATGTTGGCCATAATCATCTTATGTAGAATTATTGTTTCTAAAAGCAAGTGATAATGTTCAAAAGCCCATTAATGGTGAACTGTTATCGTAATGTTCTAAGGTGCTGCAAAAACCTAGGTTGTAATAATTCTAGTCTTTTTTTTGCATACCTATAGTATAAAGATAAAAACCAGGAGTAGCACTTTTGTGTTATCTACCAGTGTTTTAATTGCATAGTATCTTCCTTTTGCTCATATATTAAGTGGCATTGCCACACTAATCATGGTACAAAAGTGCTGTGAACTTGCCATATAGTGCCCTCATTACTACATCCTTTATTGTACACATTTTTATTGATTTCTGTATGTTTGGAGCATGTAGCACTCTAGATGAAAAGAAAAAGTGAAGTTTTGTTGAGCATTGACGTGTAAATATTATTTACCTGTGGCTGGTAATCATCTCATTGACAAGCATAGAAGAAAGAAAGAAAGAAAGTCCGAGAAGGAAGAAAGGAACGAAAAACCCTGGAAGGAAGAAGGGATGGGAAGGGAAGGAAGAAGGGAAGGGAAGGAAGGAATGAAGGAAGAACACACTAAGGAAGTTAAAAAAAAACCTAGGAAGGAAGAAGGGATGGGAAGAGAAGGAAGGAAGGAAGGAAGAACACTAAGGACTAAGGAAGTTAAAAAAAAACCCAGGAAGGAAGAGGGTATGCAGAAAGGAAGGAAGGAACGAACAAACAAAGGAAGGACGGGAGGGAGGGAGGGAGGGAGGGCAGGAAGGAAGGAAGCACTAAGGAAGTAAAAAAACAAAGGAAGGAAGAAGGTATACAGAAAGGAAGGAAGGAAGGAAGGAAGGAAGAGTGAATACTAAGGAAGTAAGGATGTAAAAAAAAAACCAAGTAGGAAGAAGGTATGGAAGCGAAAGGGAAGGGGAAGAAGGGGAAGAAAGGAAAGGGAAGGAAGGAAGGAAGGAAGAAGGTATGCAGAAAGGAAGGAAGGAAGGAAGGAAGGAAGGAACGAACGAACGAACGAAGGAAGGAAGGAAGAATGAAAGGAAGGAAGGAAGGAAGAATGAAAGGAAGGAAGGAAGGACAGAAAGGAGGGAGGGCAGGAAGGAAGGAAGCACTAAAAAACAAAGGAAGGAAGAAGGCATACAGAAAGGAAGGAAGGAAGGAATGAACAAAGGAAGGAAGGAAGGAAGGAAGGGAGGGAGGGAGGGAGGGAAGGAAGCAAGGAAGAACACTACGGAAGTAAAAAAAAAAAAATCCCAGGAAGGAAGGAAGGAAGGAAGGAAGGAAGAACAAACACTAAGGAAGTAAGGAAGTAAGGAAGTAAAAAAAACACAGGGGAAAATGAAAAGGACGAAAGGAAGGATGATTACAAATTAAAGAGGGAAGGAAGGAAGTAAAAAAACACAGCAAGGAAGGAAGGAATAGGGAAAGAAAGCACACAAGATGGAAAAAAGGAAGGTAGTACACAAGAAGGAAGGAAAAACAAAAGAGTGTAGGAAGAACAAAAAGGAAGGAAAGAAAAATAGAAGAACAAAAAGGAAGAAAGATCACAAAGGAAACAAGGAAGAAAAAAGAACATAAGGAGAGAACACAGGGAGGAAGGATGGATGAATTAACAACGGGGGGAAGGAAGAAAGAACAAAGGAAGTAAAAACACAATGAAAGAAAAAAGCATGATGAAAGGAATAAAGAAACATGAATGGAAATTAGTTGTTTGTTATCGTATTAATGGAATAATGGACAAATGAATAACCTGAATATGAAGCAAGCGAATTAACAGAAGATCAATCACAGTTTAATTATTATTAATATTATTATTATTTCATTATTTAAAGTCACTTATACATGAGTGATGTGAAAGCTCCACCCAATATGTTGCAATGAATAATCTTCTCTAACCATCTCTCTCTGAGACCCTGCAGCTGAGGAACAGGGAGGTTTACATTCATTCCATGTCCTTGACTGAAAGCTTCAGTAAAAATCTCATGAAACATTTCTCATGTGTGAGTGTGGTGAGGTGAGTTGAGGATTTGTCGAAGCAAGCAAGAAGAAGAGCTTTTTTCCCCCCACTTTCATCCAAGACCCCATCTTTCAGCTCCCACAAAAGACCTCCTGAGGTGCGATTCACAGTTTTCCACTTCAATGAACTGTCCTACAAATATTTTTCCACAACACATACATGTTGAGAGTTCCTATTTTTAGTATTAATAATACAAATATTGCATTTCCCCCAAATATTGCAAGTTCTACTGTCTGATATTAAATGGACTTCAGGGCAGCATAAAGTTAATTTAACAATAGGAAGTTCATGGGAACGGGAGTCTTGGGAGAACAGTGTGGAAGTCTTGCTGAGAGTCTTAATTAAAGATTGGTGTACTCAGGTGTGAGGCATCAACAGCTCAAGGAGAGTAAACAGCAAGCTAATACAGGCATGGATTAAGAAGATCAGTTTCTTTATGGGAAAATGTCAGATATTTGCTATTTGGACCATCAGTGTCTGCAAATAGCTTTCACTTTGTAGATTTGTTTCTGCTTGAAGGCGTATCATATTGCTGGAGGCTAGCCAAACATACGAGGAATGAGTCCTCCACACCTGTTCACTCCCGCTAAAACATACAAACAGAATTAGAGTAATATGAATCCACGTTGTACCTAGTGCAAATGTCTCTAACGGAAGATCAATAAAGATTAACAATGTAGAGAGGTTGAAACAGCAAGTGTCCTCTTGGGAATAAAAAGCACCCGTGTTCTCTTTGTTAACGGACGTGAGTTTAACAAGCTGGCGCCGTCATTTTGTTGGGTTGTCGATACTCAGGGTATTGAGGCCACCCAGGCTGACCTCTTATGAGTTTTCCTTGCATCATCTCACTCTCTCGCCTGGTTCACCATCCATTCCGGCAATGAAACCGGACACGGCAACAAGGACTCCTCGGAAAAATAACTACCGAGGAACCTCTCCAACCATATCAACTAATAGGACTGGAGGAGAAGAGAGGGCTCTGCTGTCTGATGAGGTCATATCGGACTGAAGCCGACACGCACTTGTGACATATCAAGAGACATCCAGATCAAAAGCAGAGATCTGAGATGAGAGGTCTGCTCTGAAGCCACCAGTCTTCAATCTTCAGGGTTGTTTCAGGCAAGCTGCTAGTTTGGCAAAGCTAGCATATAGACATTGTGGGACTTCAAGAATAGTCATTTTCCATTCTTTTTGTCATTGTATAGGATACAGTCTTGCAGACGTGCTGTGTGTGGACAAGTGAGTGAGCTTAACCAGCCTTGCAGATGAGAAATGAAAAGTAAACATATTTTGGGAGTAGGAGTTTATCACTGTATGCACATTTTAATCACATTTCAAATCTGCTATCGACCATGTTTTCCTGCTACATTATGTGGCTGAGCTTTGAGTTTACTCTCTCTATCTATATTTCATCAGATCCCTCTCCTGCCCTTCTGGGCCATAAAGTAGAGTTTATATATTACCCATGATGCACCTCACTAGGACCTGTTATTAGATTTATGCCATTTGAAGTGGCCTCCGGGAATGTAAATTAATAGAGTGAAGTGTGGTTTGTGTCTTATATTATACTTTTTCTTCAAGACCTCCTTGACATTCAAAGATTGCACTTATATTCCTGAGATGCCATCCTGTTCCTCCATGAAATATATTGTTGCTAAACACATAATCCATAATCATCTAAAAATGTCAAATCTAGTAAGGTGGAAGCTAGCAAAATAGCTTTTTTGAATACCAAGTCAACATGGAAGATCACATTGTGCTCTTATAAGTAATTTGTGAGTAAATTCCCCCAAAAGTGTAAATATTGTGACTCTTAAACATTATTCTGTGTGTTTGAGTATCCCGACCAGCAACAAGCAACACTGGCTCATCCAATAGCATGAGTTGGGGATGTGGCTATCTGTTTGTCTCAACCAGTAGTAATCAAGGCAAGTAAAGCCTGTTGTTTTCTGTATGGTGACATTAACACACTTAGCAGAATATTCTAGATATTTACTCAAAAATATATTTGTCTTTTGTTACAATATCTGAAAATCACTAAAACAAAAATTTAATTGAGAAGCAAAATTGCGTAAGATGTTAACGTTATGTCTGTAAAGACGACTTGTACTTGAGCTTACTTTTCCTTTTTATTGTTCTCATCAACCTCTTTCATTGTATCTTGTGAACACATTATTACTAAACATTAGATTATGTCTAAGTATGCAACAGTTAAGGCTTCTTTTCCTGGATTGTATCTTAAATGTAAGTGTATTTTATTTTACTGCACAACAGATTTGAAGCAAAATACACTTATACAATTCCACACTCAAAAAAAATTATTTTTTGATGCTGTTCACTTTATTTAAACAACCTATTTTGATTCAACACCATTGTATCAGGTTTCTGGTTCAAATTTAATTGCTTCATGTT
Organism: Hypophthalmichthys nobilis; assembly: GCA_037950665.1. Lineage (NCBI taxonomy): Eukaryota > Metazoa > Chordata > Actinopteri > Cypriniformes > Xenocyprididae > Hypophthalmichthys > Hypophthalmichthys nobilis. The sequence continues at coordinate 17,756,738 of CM075486.1, forward strand.
AAATTGACTTGAAACAATTACTTTTTGACTTAACTTCATGTTTTCATATTAAAATAACATGTTTCAATCAAGTAAACTCAACCAGGACTCAATCAAACAGGACTTTCACTACCCATCATGCTTTGCAAAGGGGCTGATCTGGGAGAGTAAATGTTGAAATAAAGTGTTATTTTAAACAGTTTTTAGCAACATGAGAAAAATGGAGAGACTTTTTAATGTTTACCATTCTATTATGTTGGTATTTAAAAGTTTCTGTTATGTTAATGGTTTTGGGGTTACCATTGTGGAGAAGTGTAGAACATGTGCTTGGGTTGAGGACCTGCTAACAACAATTAAAGTTGTTTTAATAATAAAAAAAAAAAAACTAATTTAGACATGCCATAGGTGGAATAAAACCATTTTCTGGTTAACACTTAACAATAAGAGTCTTTACAGAGTAAAGACTTTGTAAAAGTTGTGAAAATGTTTCTTGAATGCATCATCTATATAAACTAATCAATTAAACTGGATTTTTAGGATAACTAAATGTAATGGTTTTGGACAAAATTAAGAATGTTAACCTGATTCAACTAAATGGCATTGAGTTAACCTTACGTAATAAATTTAAGCTAACTGAAATAAATAATGTTAATTAAATGCAACATAACCAAGTTACGTGGAACCTGTTGACATAAAAAAATTAAGTAAATCCAACGTATCATTTTTTTGAGTGCAGACAACAAGGGATAGTTCACCCAATCAACACTGTGTCATCATTTACTTCCCATCATGTCTTTTAAATTCTATATGATTTCTCTGGAAAACAAAAGAAGATACTTTTGAAATAGAAATCCCAGCCCAGTTTCAGTTAAACTTATGTTTGCCTAAATGAAAAGAAATAAGTTCATAAAACTCAAAACAGCGAAACAGATCAGTTTACTTAAATTATATCAGTTCTGTGAACTTGAAAGAAAAAGAAAGTGCTAAATACTCATGAAAGTTCATTTGACTGAATTCATTTGTTTAATTTAAGTTTGTCCTACTTAAACCAATTAATTATTTTGAGCATTTAATATAGCATGAGGGTTTACAGTTTACAGTGAATGAAAGTCAATGGGGTCCAAAGCTGTTTTGTATTGTATAAAGCTGTAATTATATGGGCAAAAGCAGTTGAAACATTCTTCAAAATATCTTCTATTGTGCTACGCAGAAGGAAAAAAATATCATATGGGTTTTGAACAAAATGAGGGGGAGTAAATAATGACAGAAATTTCCTTTTTGGGTGAACTAACCTATTATAATTATATATATTTTTTTTTTACTGGAGATCAAGTAAAAATACTAATTTACAGACATTTCTTTGCAGTGTAATGTAAGCAAGCACTACTTCATTGTGGCATTATGTAAGCTGTGAAGCATCCCACCTTAGGTGGTAGAAATCCATAGTTTAGGTTTGATTGCACCATCGCTAACAGTGAAAAGTGCTTTGTTTTCCCGTTGATACCGTGTGCCATGAGCCCTCGGGGGACATGCTGAAAAGGGACTGCTTTATAGTGAATGAGAAACAGTAGCCTCCCTAAGCGTATGCCGGGGGGCCATAACCAGATGCATTATGGTGCCGCTGTATTATTTTCCTGATCTAAAAGCGAGGAGGGCCCATATTGATCATGGCACTCAGACGAGCCTGCTGTCTTCCCCTGGGGAACTCCAGCATCTCTTTTTCCCGTCGCTTCTGATAAGGGGAAGATGCTCTCACTTGTGAAACACAAGAAAGCCTAGCAACACAACAGCATCAAGTATACTCCCCATTTAGGTGTTGGACTCAATCCTGACGTGAAGTAGTGGAGAAGACGATGAGCCGTCTGGAGATGAAACCAGAGCCTGCATTATTGGTGAGACCACTGTTTGATCAATACACTGTGATAATGCCATTGCATCCCTCATTAGAGAAACTAAGTGACCACTTGATTGAGTCAAACATAATTATGAGGTTCTGTGTTACATCTTTAATTAATATTCACTTGCTGTATGGGAAGACAATCAATACAGCAGTAGGTCATGGCACTTGTAAGTTTGAAATGTACACCAAACAAGACCTGTTCTGCACAGAGAATCAAGTTATTGAGCTAATCTATTGAAATCTTATTCGTAATTCAAGTGTTTTTGATACGCTCGCTTTAGTCAAAAACCTGCCCATGTTTCATTTTCAGCCCATTGAGAAAGCCTATAGATTTCATGTGGTAAAGCATGCTGTTTATAACACAAAAGCATAATGCTAGATTTAGCAGCACAAGGGCCTAAATCAATCCAAAATCACAGTGCAACTTAAGCACCACAGTAGACTCCATTCAATTAAAGTCCATTCTCCATGCTAGATTAATGCTAAGAAATGGCAATGAGCTAAAATCACATAGAAAAGAAAATGTGTCAATACTATAACCTTACGCAGACATGGAACTTTGGTTTTCATTTTAGCTTGACTGAATCAGGGCTAACCCGTAACACTTTTTACCCAAAGCAGACTACATGCCCAAGAGGAATATCCAACCATCCTGACACATTTCTAGCAGCCTGGTCTCATAGTGTTGGCGGATGTGTGAACGTTATGATGTGCCTGATCTCCGGCAGCACCTGGTACTCCCATGGATAAATGCGGTGAATTAAAAGGTACATTAAAGGATTGGAGAAAATAGCTCACTTTCTGAAATGTTAATGGGACCTCAGGTTATGCGTTTTTAATAAATCATAAAGCAGCCGTGGTTTCGGCAAGAAAGAGAGCGCTAGGAATTGCCCTGGCCACCTTAATATATAATTTAATTCTTGAAAATAGCCTCTTTACTTACCAAAACAGCTGTCAGTGTTCTGTTAATTGAATGCTTTGATGTTGGCATTTCATAAATGAGGAGGGATGGAAGGGAGGAAAAACATTTACAGACTTTTATTTTATCTAGGCCACGAGAAATGTGTCATGAACAGCCTTTTTATCAGGAAGACCTCCAAATTCAAGTCTCGTATTAAAGGAATAGTTAGAATAAAATAGTCATTATTTACTCACCATCATGTTGTTCTTAACCTGTGTGACATCAATTATGCTATGTGTTGTCTGTGGAACATGGTGGAACTCTTTTCCATGCAATTACAATGAATTAGGACTAATAATATATAATTAACTAGTTCATAAAAAAGAAGTAGCAATGTCAGATTCATGAACGAATCATTCTTTTGAGTCAAATCTTTCCAATGAATCGTTTGATCCAAACTGTATGATTTGTTCAAAAATGTGACTGATCCGGTTCCCTGAAGCAGTGAATGAAGACTTGAATTGGATTCATTTATATAAAGTTATCATATCACTTGATTTCAGAAGACCACTTATGATGCTTTTGCATTGGTTTTGAAGTTTGAGTGTTCCTAATTCATATCCTTTTGTTTTCCATGGAAGAACCAAAGTCATACAGGTTTGCAATGACAAAAGGATGGGTTAAAGGGATAGTTCACCCAAAAATGGAACCCGCTATTATGGTAGTGAATGGGAAACATTTTTCCAAATATCTTCCTTTGTTTACAGCTGAACAAAGAAATTTATACAGGTTTGGAACAACTTGAGGGGGAGTAAGTGATGACAGAATTTTCATTTTTGGGTGAACTATCCCTTTGAGAAACTAAATAGTTGTTTTTGCATGTTGATTTTTGAAAACAAAGTAAACATGTCTGGATTTCAACAAGGGGCAATGCAAATCCTACCTTGAGATTCCCACATAGATATTATAAACAAAAACTATAATATGCCATGGTAATATATATAATAAAGCAGTAATCATTGGGGGAATATTGTGTTAAATTAAACCATCATTGATGCTTTGCACACGCCTCCCCTGTCGCTCACACACAACACCTCCGTTTCTATTGTGCAGTGTGTACCTGGGAGAAAGCCGCCTTTCACCCTCCTTTCCAACCTTCAAAGGCTTGTCAACTCACCCTGTCTGCATAATTCATTACCATTCTGACTTGCATGCTGTTTGTAATGTCTGATCTGTAAATTGCACTGACGCAGGTCTGGTCTGATTCACAGTTGCCTGTTATTGCACGGGGAGTTCCATGGTGAGATGAATTACCCAAAGTCTTGTTGGGAATCAGAAGGAGTGGCTGTGAATGAAGAGTAAATTGAAAAACTAGCAAACGAAACAACAACAAACCAAAGATAAATGCCATGCAAAATTAACTTTTCTGATTAGCAACACTCTATAAAGGCATTTAAGATGTTAAAGCTGAATTTATTTATCACTGGTGCCACCAAACAGAATTGCAATTTGTTTACTTGAGCAGCCTGACTCACGCCATGCCGTGTTCTGACGTAGAACCTGGAAGCACTGAATGTAAACAGCATGTGAGAATGACACAGAAGCGAAGATACATTGTAAAAAGTAATATGCTATATCTACTCCATAAAATTAGACTAAAGACAGATTACAAGCAATATTATTAATTAAATTCAACAAATAGAACTAATTAATCAAATTAATTCCTTAAATGTCAACCATTTAAAACAAGTAAAATTTAAACAAAAATATCTGAATAATAGACAGACATCAAAGATGAATTAAGAACACTTTATTTTTTATTGCCAACACTGAAGACACCTGATGATAACAAATAGAATCACTGAATCACATGAATTAACAGAGGTTTAGATGCGGATGTTGATTTTGGTCACCATTACGGTGATTAGTGTTTCTTTTAGTTGGGCAGTATGACTATGTCGGTTTGTGTTTTTTGTAATGGTGTTTGCTAATTTTACACATTTTAAATGGTTGACTTTTAAGGAATTAATTTGATTAAATCTAAATCAATTCTTATATGTTGAATTTAATTAATAATATTGCTTGTAAACTGTTGCCACAATTTTATTGAGTAGATAGAGCGTATTACTTTTTACAGTGTATTGTTGAATAAAGTTGTTATTACCTCTCCGATAAGTCATCAAATACCTCTCGGATTTTATCAAAAATATCTTAATTTGTGTTCCGAAAATGAACGAAGGTCTTACGGGTGTGGAATAACATGAGGGTGAGTAATTATTGACAGAATTTTCATTTTTGGGTGAACTAACCCTTTAAAAGTACTCTTTTCCACCACAGACTGCATTCAAGAGGTGAAAGTGAGGAAAAGGGTCATTACAGATCTAGACTGGCAGGTGGACTTTATCTTATCTTCAATCTCCTGGTGTGCAGCATGAGAGATGTGTCATGTTCATTCCTCAAGGCGTTCTCACACTGTCTTAATTAAAGACGAAGGGCTCTGCAGCCTGAATGTAAATTAGAGATCTATTAAACTGCTGTCTCACTTTATGTTGGGTCAGAACGATGGCAGGAGATCCTCAAAAAAAGATTTACAGCTATCAATCATGCCATAACGCTTTGGATCAGAGGACTGCAGGCAGAGGTGGAGATAAGAAGGGCGACCTCATTAACGAGGAACCAATCAAGATTTGACAGGTACCATATTCTGGATGATTAATTTGAAATAATATGTTTAAAAAATTTTACTCACTGTTTCTGAATGTTGTTTAGCATTTTTTTCCTTTCGCAACATACAGGAGTTCAGCTACGGTGAATCTGCCACAGCACTCTGGTTGCAATGACCCCTGGGAAGAGAATTTGGCTCTCCTTGTGCTGATGCAGTGCTGGATCATGGATACTTTTCTGTCCTGGTTTCATTATTCTCTATTTGCTTCCACAGTAAATACATTTGAATTTCTAGTTACAATTAGCAACACTCAATTATATTAATATTTGCATCTTTGAGCTTAAGGTTTTACTTAATGGATTAGTTCACTTCAGAATTAAAATTTCCTGATAATTTACACACCCCCATGTCATCCACGATGTTTGTCTTTCTTTCTTCAGTCGAAAAGAAATTAAGGTTTTTGAGGAAAACATTCCAGGATTTTTCTCCATATAGTAGACTTTAACGGCTACCAACGGGTTGAAGGTCCAAATTGCAGTTTCAGTGCAGCTTCAAAGGTCTCTACACGATCCCAGCCGAGGAATACGGGTCTTATCTAGCGAAACGATCTGTCATTTTCTAAAAAAAGAATAGTTATTATTATTATACTTTTTAACCACAAATGCTTGTTTTGCACTAGCTCTGTGATGAGCCACGCATTACATATTCACGTTGGAAAGGTCACGTGTGACGTAGGCAGAAGTACCGATCCAGTGTCTACAAAAAAGGTAAAACAACGATGTCAGATGATTTTGAAGTTTTTCGTCCTACCGCGGTACTTCCACCTACGCCACGCGTGACCTTTCCAACGTGATTACGTAATGCGTGGCGCATCACAGAGCAGTGCAAGTCGAACATTTGTGGTTAAAAAGTATATAAATGTTTCTAATTTTTTAGAAAATAATGGTGCAACGCAAAAATATTGCGCAAGTAGTAACTTTGTGCACATTTACGTCAAAACTAAGCTAAGTTGTAGCTTAGGCACAGCTATTGCAACAGACTGGACTTTTTTCAGTAGACAAAAACCCCCCCAAAAAAACATGAGTTATGTTTGTCAGTGCAAAAAGCTGGTGGTTTCCAGGGTGTTGCTAAGGTGTTCTGATTGGCTTTTATATTGCTATGTAGTTACTAGACTATTCTGGGTCTTTGCCAGGGCATTGGTTTTCCAAGTGGATTTTAATGCATTGCTCTGTGGTTACTTGGGTGGTTGCCAGGACATTGCTAAGATGTTTTTAGTGTGTTTTAGCACATTACTAAGTGTTTTAGCACATTTCTTGGGTGTTTTGGAGAAATAAATGAGGAAATATGCCACTACAAGTCTGAATTTATCCTGCAGTGCTCCAATGCAGCCCATATAAATATGAAAAATAGGTCTGTCACTATTGTGAGTTACGGAGGGAATCAAATAAGGTCTAATTTGCTATTGTCTCTGAACCATGCTACTGCAGAGGGTTAAAAGAGGACAGTGCTTTACACTGCGTTCTCTGGAAAGGTCACGACTAAAGAGGTTATCGCCACACTGCAGGTATAGAGGCGCTTAATGCCTCCTCCTTCCCACCCTGGAGACAGGCTGTCGTGGATGCAGAGTGATTTGGGTGCACATAATATATGGCTGTAATGGCAGCAGTGGCTATGTTCTCTAGCCCACTGTGTGTGAATGAGGAGACAGTTGTTTCTCTCAAGGTCAGATGGCAAAGCAGCTAAAGAGGTTTGAGGATCCAGAAAAGGTGCCCTGTTTCCTCAGATGACTGGGCTGTAATTCAGGTATTGTAGAGCTTCAAGAGTGACATTAATATAAAAATATGGCTAAGAATCTGTGACAACAGTGAATGTGGTCGCAGCTCTGTTCTGATAGTGTCAGCTTTTTCTAACCCCCGACTTTCCGGTATACTTTCAAGTTGCATTATATATATATATATATATATATATATATATATATATATATATCTGTTAAAAAAAAAAATCACACCAAGGGGAGTGTATTTTTTCTTTTTATTTATAGAATAAGTCTACATAAATCATCATAGGATACATAGTTAGTTACAGCTGTTTTTAGTTTATAGATGGATCAGTAAACGGAACACAGGTGGATTAACGATGAGTTACAAATAGAGGAACCGTGAGATTTTTTTTCACACCTCGTTCCTTCATCATTCTAACGAGGGTTCGGACAAGATGACAGAAATACTCAAGAGAAATCGTAAAGTCAGCACTTCAGCTAGGACTTCTCAGATGGAAAATACATTACTGTGAATGCCAGAGGGTGTCACAAAGTTATTATTTTCAATCCGTACACAGCTCAATGGCAATGAAAACACAAAATATCTGCACTCATCACACATAAATATTCAGACATTTGAACTCGACATTGCCTGACTGCTGTTCTCGCATTAGCCCAGATGAAAAAGACCACATATACAAACAGATGTATAGCTTAAATGTCTCCCATAGTTGAATATTGCAATGGATTTTGCCCGCACGCAATTCACAGGAAGAGAAATATATTAGGTTGAAAGATGAATACTACAATGATAGTGACACACACAGATATTGCTAATGTGTAATATGAGTTTCTTTTAACATGGTTTTATGAATCGCTTAGCCTTGTTTACTGTATATACTGCCTATGTGACATCAATACCAAAGGTGTCAATGAACAAGCTGTTGAGCAAAGCATCCATTTATAAAGACATGAAAAACAACGAAAACTTGTTGAAATGGATTTGAGGCCGCTGCAATACAGCCTCCCGGTAATATATTTCTCTTCCGCCAATATCTACCAGTGTTGTGATGAGTTACTGGAAACACAGAGTCCAATCACATACATGATTATGATTCTATCTGCTCTCCCTGCATTCCAGATCCCTATTCGGTCTTTCCTCTAGAGCCCAGGCACCATGACAATAAGATAGCGCCGTCAGCTCAGACATCTACTTTTCGAGTGCACGTCCACTACCTGGAGGGCCAGGATGTGTGAGAGATGAAAAGATGGTCAAAACAATACATGGTGAGCCAATTGTTTGGACTAGAATCCTGTTGCCTGCAGACTTTAATATAGCTGAGGTTGGCTTTTAAAACAAGGTTGGAAATGTCAGTTCCTGCAGTGGCTTTTTCGGCTTCGATTGGATTTAGCACTGTGAGAGTAGGGGGACAACATTTCCTTGCTTCTGTATTATATCCATTCCAGACCCACCCAATCATTTTTCCCTGATTCACAAACAATAAAGCTAAGTGGTCAGATAGAACAGAATTTAAGCATGTGCATATACTTCTAACATGATTCCTAACATACATACTTCCTCATATGGCTTTAAACACCAAATAGACTATCTATCTATGGCTTTCATTACAAGATTTACATTATTTAGCAAAAAGAATGTTCAATCTGAATGGTTTATAAAAGAAAATTCTTGAAAAGACCCTGCTTTACAAAGAAAGAATCGTATTAATCTTAATTGTCATTCTTTAATCACAAGTCTGTCTGAGAAACAGATCTGAAAAATAAAAAAAATAAAAATCTCAAATTTTGCCAAAAGTTCAAATATCTCCAATGACTTATGCTTATATGAATGATGCAATGTTAGAATGCCTTATATCAAAGATGAAACTGCTGTATCATTATCTCTCCATATTGTGATGGATTCTAAAAAGTTTTTGTAAAAGAGCAGAAATTATTAATAATTTAAGATTTTAGATAACCTTGCCAGACCTTGTCTTTTCGAGAGGAAGATAGAAAGAAAACTCTAACTTTACAGCTTTGTCGCATTCCTCCAAAAGCTACTTAGGTTTAACCCATCAAAAACATCTTAAACTAATCTAGTAAGTCTGATCAAAGCGTGAAACTTAATGCTAACATCTTAGCTTAGCTAGCAACAGTCCGAAAAGTCATCGCTTGGGTCCTAAGCAGCGACTATTACCGAATACAGTGTCAGAAATACGTACTACAATGTTTTCTTACTATTTAACGTATATACTAGCCCACTTTTATGAACAGAGCTATCCTCATACCAATTCTTCAACATACTGTACAAAAAAGCTTGACTGATCTCTAAAAACATCCCTGTGTTGAATAGCATGATAGATGATTGTTACGCCGCGGCAGATAATAAAGCATATGTGTCCTACATTGCTTCTACTTTGACCTAAGGCCAAATAATAATTTCTGACCTTCTTCTCTTGCTGTCGTTCAGCCATCAAACACTCTCTGAAAGCAATGGCCTAAAATGTTAGTCTCTAGGGTCTGCATGTAGAAATAAATAACTGTTTGCATAATTACATTAGCATTATGTGCATCAATAAAAGAATACGAGGAGACTCTGAAACAGATTTCACATTCCTGTTTAGGTTGGGTCCTGACCTCACGAAATGCTTTAACAGGAAATATACTAAATGTGTCATGAACTATAATGTCAGCTCTATCATGATAGGTTTCATTGAAACTCATAGGCCAGGTGTCACACTATAACTCAAACATGTTCTTATACGCTGCAGTCAGAGGCTAGTTTGCAGTATTCTGATTTAAACGTATGATGTTGTGGGTGGCAGGCAGCGCTAGTGCAGACGAGCTGTGATCTGAAATGTCACACAAGTTCTCAGGCAAACGTAGGCAGCATGGAGTGAGTCACAAACTCGCCGCCCCACTTCTGCTCTATACATCCTTCTCGCAACACTATTTTTAGTCAGGTTATTGTATGGGTAGGTCCCTGCTAGCACCCTCTTAACACTGCAGGGGTGTTCTACTGTTAGCCAAGCCATTAAGGAAGACATTTAGAGTGGTTTCTAGCAGTTGCTCCTCGAGTCAGAGAGCCTTATTTGCCTCTGATGCTTCAGATCATTGGTGGTGGCTGAAAGGCAGTGTTTTGAATTGTGCTTTCACAATTACAGCTATGCAGTAAAAAATAGCTTGCAACAACCTAAAGTTGGTTTGATGGTCTTAGTTGGTCTCCCAGTTCAACTGGACCAGCCGATCGGATTCCAGTCTGGTTTAAGGTGTTGTTTTTAGCAGGACAATCAGCTAAACAACACCTTGACAAGGCTGAGACTAGCGAAGACCTTTCTTTCCAGCATCAAAACCCTTATATAAAAGCATACTGCATTAAAGATATTTGGAAAGGCTACAGCTAGAAAGAAAAAGTGACTTATTGGCTCCTTATTGAGTCAACAACTGGCAGTTTATTTTACAAACCTGGCCAACAAAAGAGTAACGACTAATCGCCATGCTGTTTAGATACTGAGCTTTGACCAACAAGGTTACAGTCATTATCTGGCACAAGTGAAAAGAAACAATTACAAGAGAAATAACTTTTCACTCAGAGTCGGAACTGCCTTGTAGTAATCACCTCGGTAAAACAACTTTCTCCCGCGGTTTGACCAGAGAGTGGAACGAGGTTGAATTATACATTTAAGAGACTGAGCAAGAGCTCAAAGGAGCTCAGTCCCTTTTTGTTCTGATTGACAAGTATTCTTCTGTGGAACAAAGGGCTGTAGGCTCTATTAGGAAATAAAACAGTTCTGTACAAAAAGACTTGAGAGAGAGAAACTTCCACCTAGACCCTTTGGCGTATCTTTGCTTGCTGGAGGACTGGTAAATTTGGGGAAGGGTGGCAAGGCTGGGACAGATCGCCATTTGTTCAACATTTCCGTTCCAAAAAAGATAACATCCCCTCCCACACGGACACACATAAGGACCTCCCTTGGATCAGTGTGTATGTGCTGGCTCATGCTTCCCAGTTTCCTTTTCACACAGGGAAAGAGGGGGCCGAGGTACCTTTGGAATAGAAGATCCGAGATGCTTCTTGCATCCTAATGAGAGCCGTCAGCACGCTCACAGCAGCAAGGTTAATCTAGATGTCAAAGTCTGCTGACAGTGCAGGAGATTGCTCTGGGGTGACATCCCCATCTGAAGTCTTAATGCCGCAGTCAATTTGAACCTCCCTTTTAAAGAAAACCGGAGTTGCATTTGGCCAGGCTTTCCGAGTTAAATGCACAACTGTCCTTAAAAGCGGGTTCAGCTTTTCCCACAGCTCAGGAGATCTGCCGGCCTAAACTATAGATCACTTTAGGTTCTAAGTAACAAGATTCACATGCTTGTCCATGTGCCAAAGGGTGTACAGCAACTGCAGCGTGAGCAAACTCACGCTCTCAAAATGCAGCTGGCCCTTTCTCAGGGATATCGCTACTTCAGAGGTATAAAAACGCTGCCATTGTTATTCGTATCATCAGCAGAGTGTGCCATGAATTGAGCACAAGTTTGGACCCTCTTCTTTCCACAGTACATTAAGAGTACTTAAGCGGCAATGCACTGGAGGTAGATAAGGACTTGTTCTGGTAGTCTCATTTGTAATTTAGGAGTGGGGTTTCAAATCAGATAAGGATCTTTAATTAAATGTTTTTGAAGGCAATGAAAATGAGTTTTATCCTGCAGGCAAAAAACAGAAAGCATGTTTTATGTGAGCCACAGTGACAGCTGAAGATCTGCAGCGACAACAATTTGGGATAACAGATTCAATCAGTAAGATATTCAGCGTGACTGCATCTCTTGAAGATTAATGCTCCAGGTGGCCACATCAAGTGTCGGGGTGCTAAATGAGTTCTAAAAGCTGGGTGGCTAATTTGATGGGGTTGTTACTGGTTTTGAAAAAAGCTGTGCTCGGATTAGTATTGCCTCCAAGTGCTCAAAACAGAATATATCAAAGGCAGTAATTTGGTTAAAAAAGTTAACGCGTGACATCTTGAAACGATTTGCCGGCAAATCTAGACATTTCATTTTTAGCAACATTGCCTGTGATTGGCCAATTACAGTTTTTTCTACCTCACTTTGTCCCAGTAAAGCAGTCTTGCATGCGCTAAATGCTTTAGTAAATCAGGCCCACAGAAGGTAGGATAAATGGATGAGGAGAGAGCTGATCTGAGATCAGCAGTGAAGCGTGACAGTGCCAAGGTTTCTGCAGCCCTTCTGCAGGGTTATGAAGTGCTGAAAGAGAGCTCATTCCAGACGTAATGTTCCAGCTTCCTGCCTCGCTTCTTCTCCTCATGATTAAGGTCTTAAACCTCTCATCAATCGCCCTGCGCCTGCCCGCTGCCATGGCGGCGGTAAGCGAGAGAGGGAGATTCTGCTTGCCTCACAGCTCTGAATGCTTAACTCAACTCTGTTAGCCTGCCAACAGACAGCGCTGTGGCACTTCTATCCACTCTGTTAGTGTGTGACCTTCACTGATTCATCTCTCCTACCCCTCGCTTTCTCACACACAGATACAACCACACACACCTCTCTTCTCTGCCTCAGGGGGATTACCGAAAGACTGGCCATCATATTTAAGGGATATCTAAAAGCCCGGGCCAAAAACTCATTTCATTGGTAATTTCCACCCATTTCTGCAAGGTGAAGTCATTAGAGTCACAGCAACCCCTGGAGCTGCCATACCGTCACCCTGCTGTCACACTCTCTCTCTACTGATCCCCCTCTCCAAACCAGCTGTGGCTTACACGCTTGCGTCCTTTCATTTACAGAAACTACTAATTCAGTTCACGCCAGTTCTCCGACGGCTTCAGGTGATAAAGATACAGCCTCCCCACTCCCTGCAGCTAACGCCGCCCGACCCCTTCTCGCTGCGTTTGTATAATCCACCTTTCACAGGTCGTTGAGCAACGATCGGTCTCACCAAGTAAACCGCAGAGAAATGTTTGACTCTTTCAACCCTGTTGGTCACAGTAATGTACCCAATGACTCAAATAATCTTCAGTAACCACCGCCTCAACAGTGACCCACAACCTTTAGTCCTCTTCAAGAAACGGGTAGGAACTAAGTGCAGTTTCATATTTTCATTTGTTACAGATATAAACAACATTAGCCCCTTTCACACAAACAGTCTGGTAAATTACTGGTAAGAGTTCATGTGTGAACAGGACCTTTTCAAAAATACTGGTAAATTGGTTCTGGCTATTTACCAGTAAAGGAAGTTGTAACATTAACAGTAAATTACCAGTATAATGCGCTGTGTGAACACAGAATGAAGATTACCGGTATGAGCATGTACGAAATCCTCTTTGGGCCAATTATAAAGTTCTTATGGAGATGACGTGATTACTCCGCACTGTTTACAGTAAGCTTTTTAATAGTTTTTAATGCAATATTTGATCATCTTTGACTGTTGCACCATGTCTCACAGCTTTTTCAACGTGTTGCGCTCAAGACCCAGCCTTCTTTTGCATTCATCAGAGCAGCGGCTCTGCAGTTGGATACTATTATGCATGCATGTGTTTTTAAAAGAAAAAAATGTCAAAAAATGTTGTCAAATTGAACAGATAGTGAAACTAAAGCAGTTCTCCTCATGCAGGCGGATGAAGACAGTGGCACAGCATTTAAAGATCATTTCCGATGACTGACATTACAGAATTTACCGGTAAATTCCTGCTGATGTGTGAATAGTCTCTTACTGGTAAAAAGCCAGGACGCCATTGCTTGTGTGAACAGCATACTTGTGTATTTACCGGTAAAGTCATTCTGGTAATTTTACGGTAATTTTCCGGGATTGCTGTGTAAAAGGGGCTATTCACATGTCGAGAAGAGATACATGAGGGTGTAAAGCTTATGTTTTGCAAAATTTGGTTTCAGAAGAGGAAAATGCTGGCCAGTCACAAAACAAATGCCCAGACAAAGTTCTAATGCATCATGATTAAATGATTCATTTAATATTGATTGTTAGCATTTAATAATGTTAAAAACTGCACCAGTGGAGATGAAGCATGCTACTGCTGATAACATTTTCTTTTTTGAATAAACCAGCATTTTATTAAAGATAAATGTGAGGTGGGCAGCAGTGTTTTTGTTTGTTTTTTCCAGAAAATTCCCCAAACTGAAAAAGGGGTTGACCAAGGAAGAAATAATAGCCTGTTCATGTTAACATATCATTTTCATATTTTGAAAAATCAGCCCCACATGCATTCACAAAGTCTCATCTCTCTACAGGAAAGCTGGGAATTGCTGTCATTGCCAAAAGTGACATTTTGTCTGTTTCCTTCCAATTAGAACCTAATTCAGCATGAAAGCTCACTGTGTACTACAATTTACATGTAAAATCTGGTATGCCACATCAGTGAGAGATTTGCAGAAATTACAATCAGTAAAGAGGACTGTGTTTAAAATGCAGTCCCAAATTGGGGGCTCGTCCGGGATGCAGATGCCTGTTTACTTAAACCTCAAGTCTTTTTGAGCAAGCATTTGGGTACCCATACCAGAGTAAATCTCCACTGTTACTTTTCAGCACGAAAGCTTGGTGTGCAAAATTGTAAGTCAGTGGATATCTGCAGTAGGGCCCCATAGCCGACAAGAATATCAAAATAAGGAGCATCTTATCACATATAAGCACAACGCTGACGGTGTTATTGAAAGACTTTTGCAATTTCCCCCTTGTCATAGATGTGGAGAGAATTATCTGGCCACTGTGGGAAGCAGAAAGAAACAACAAAACAAGATCAACAAATGTTCAAGTCACTTCCTCTGCACCAGGAACTTTTCTTGATGTAAAGGGTGAGATTATGGTTAAGCGCGAATGTGTTCTGTCGAACTGAGATGGACAGGCTGCCTTGAACAGCAATTTAAGGAAAAGCAGGAAAGTTTTTCACATATTTCGCTTTTGGTAATGGTTTAGTTAGGATAAAGTTGTGAGAATCAAAGTGAGCACTAGCACATAAAATACACCTAAAATTTTCCACTGTTGGTATATTTGTAAGGGTTAAGCTAAATTCAGGATGAAGTTCTAAAATGTCACTTAATGTGTGCTCAAGAATCATTTGCACTGATAGGCACACAGCTAAAGCTTACTTGGCTGATTTACTCCATGTGTAATGATTACAGATTTATCATTAGACAAATACTGAGCCACAGATCACCTTGAATGAAAAGCATGAGCCAGCAAAACTGAGAGAACAAGAGAACACATTACAATAAAATCCAAATGTCACTTCAGAATAAATGAAGAATGTTTCAAAGAAGCCCTTTAGTATTAGGAAAGCTCCATCTCGAATATACAATTATCGCATTATTGTGTTTACAGTCTTCTATTGTTAAACACTGGGGAGAAAAGAAGAATATTACCTGACAGAATCTACAATGTTGTTATGGACTCTCTTCAGTTATAGTTTGGTGACTTTATTAGCGGCTACAATATTTACTAGAGGAAAGTGGTTACAGAACTAGGAATGGACAGTGTTTCTTACGGAATTTAGCACATAAATAATACTAAAGTTTGCTCATGCTAGTTATTCCAGTTAGCTTAACCATCTCTCTTTTATTACTCAAACTATGGGAAAGGACGGTATAATATGTTTGCAAAGAAGCATAAGCACAATTCATAAAAGCGATGAGGGCTAATGAAGTATGAGGGCTAATGAGTATTTTCTGGGCATGATCTCACTTGGGAACCAAATCTACTGTTCCTGTTACATTCATTTCAGAAGCAAATGGTCTCTGGAATACACGGAGTGAGGCAACATCTAGTGATTTTCCTTTTGTGGTGTGTTCCACCTTGAAAACCCTAACCATCTTTGAGCTCTTGGTCACATTCAAAACAAAAGGGGGAAAATGAAAAAAAAAAGTTAATTTAGAAATATCAACATACATTCTATGGACATGTGGAAAAATAAAAAACAGTAAAATATTATCAAAATATTTATAGAATTCACTCACCGTAACAGCACGCCAAGGAACTAAAATAATCTAATCAGGAAATGAAATAAGTTAACATACTGTCGCTTTTGACACAGAAATTTACATTATATACATTCCTTTTTTTTAAATAAACTCCTTTGTATTGATCGGTGGTTCCTTCAAGTTAATCCATTCACTAAAAAGCTCCTCAGAATATTTAAAAGCCCTGTTGGATACATCCTGTAGAGTCAAAGAGAAGATCCGGCCAATCAGAGCGCAGTAAGGCTTTTTTTTTTAAAAAGTCCTTGCCAATCATCTGACATGGCAACGGTAAGCAGTCATATCCGAAAGGCGATATACCCTCAGCAAGAAACATGGCATACATCCACACTCGGAGGTGAAAGAAAAATAAATAAAAAATATATATATATTTATAAAATGAAAAACAAGTAACCACGGGGAGAACTGTCAGGCAGTGAGGAAACAAAAAAAAACTTTTTTTTTTCCATTTTCCATATTTTAGGGGGAAATAAAAGGTTTCCATTATTCCTTTTTTAGAGTTTAAAAGTAGGCTGTTCTTACCAAACTGAAAAAAAAGAGAAAGAAATAGAGAAAGGAGACTCCTCTTCTTGCAGTAGAACTGTACATCTTTATATGCAGGTAAACAAAATGTAAAAGTGCTTTTGAAAGACTGTTATCCAGTGTATCGAAAGGAGTAGCAGGCACTTAAGTCCATCCCCATGTTGTAGTTGTCTGACAGTGGCGCAATAAGGTACATGTTGTTTTGGGTAAATCCCAGGTTGTTCGTTCCTCCGCTGTATAGACGCAGACAGACATCCAAACATATTCCCAACAAACACTAGCCCAGGATATCCAGGTAGACAGGTGTGGTTTTGCCCAAGGCATAAAGAATTTTCTGGATGTCTTTGATGTTCAACCTCTGCTGCGGTTCCCTCTGCCAGCATCCCAGCATAATGTCGTACACTTCCTTGGGACAAAGCCGTGGCCTCTCCAGCACACGTCCTTGTGTGATGCATTCGATTACCTGTAAAGACACGGAGAAAGGAGAATGGAATTACTTGTTGATAAATATTCTATTGAAGGGGTCTTCAACCTTTTCCAGGCCAAGGTCTCCTGTTACATATTAAGACATGTTTCTGGATCAACATATTTTGTTGATCCTGGAACAACATTCCTGTCCGAAAATTTAGTCCTAACCCTATCCCTAACCCTACCCATAAGTTATTCTTAAATTAAGAGGGAAATGATAGGTGAATAACACTGATGTAGAAGCACCTAACCCTGGTTGTAAGCCTAAACTTGACATAAACTGTAAACTTGTCCCTCAAATCTGATTGGTTGATTGGAATGTTGTTGCAGTTTTTTTTTTTTACTGGGATTTTAAATATTAGTTTTTGTAAATCAAGTTCAGACTTAATATAAAGTCATGTGATGTGCTATCAAAATTTAGAGCTTAATTTCTAAATCATTATATTTATACTCTATGAGCATTTTTTGAAGTATGTGAGGAAGATTTGCTCCGAAAAGTGCATTTCAGACACTACAAGAGGACTTGCTGTCAGTCCTGGCAACACAAGGACCGACTGATGTGTGTTTTTTGTACAACAGACATATTCTATCATTTAACAGTTATCTGTTTCTGTAGAGAAACCGTCTATAGCCTTTGTGTTATGATACGCAAAATGGGACCATCTCATGAAACTGAAGACATTTGCCTCTGTGGATGGCTTCGTATCGACTTTTAGAAGAGACAGATGATTGTTCGCGTTCCCTTGTGTCCACCGCGCTGACTGCAGCTAGAGGATGTCTGTGTTCTATTGACTGAAAGTTTGATTTAGTTTCTTCCACCGACAGCAATGACAGCATACGTTCTGATGCAATACAGTAGCCACCAGCCCTCTGGCAACAGAATATGGAGCAGTGCATGTGATTGGTATTCAAGTCCCTTCAGTGCATAATACAAAAACACACATCTTTCTTGCATAAATCACACAGCACCTATAGATTATGGTTCACTGAGTTGATATTGATAATCTCAGTGTGAAGTAGTGCTCAAACCAGCTGTGAATAGAAGCTTCAAGAGAATTGCTGTCGCTTTTTCACTTTTCACAGCTTGGGAATCTGAAGTGGGGAATGAAGTATTTTCAGCACATCCAGCTGTGTTTGGTCAGCAGAGAAAAACATTAACACACTCTCACACAGACTCTCTGCATTATATTATTAGTGCTTGTTTATATATGGTATATCCATGGTAATATATATATATATATATATATATATATATATATATATATATATGGGTCAATGTTTTTTTTTTTGTCCAAAGGCCTTAATAATAATAAAAAACAAAGATATGACATCCAAAGTATGTAAGGTAGTACAACTAGATCCAAAAAGTTTTAATTATATTTTGCTACATATAAAGGTATTTTAAAGATTTTGAAGTGTCAAAAGGTCATTCGGTTTAACCGTCAAGGCCAATACAGCCATTTAATTTGTGATTAAAATATCTTAAAATGTAATACATGTATATATTTTTTATTCAGGCATGATTTTATAACATCATATATTAACATAGTGCAAAATGGAATTAAAATTATGTGTAGAAGTCATTGCTTTATGAGAAAGAATGTCCAGAACAATGAATTTCATTGATGTCATTCAGAATAACCAATATCACACCCTAACCCTATCATGTGACAGGATGTGACATCATTCAGATGCCTGCAAAGGACCACATGGTCCTGAAGCAAAGTAATTAACTCTCTCAACTATTTGAAAAATTCATGTTTTCACTTGCTCATACACATGTACCAAAACATTAGGTAATTCGGTACAACTGCTATAAAACATGGAAAATGCTGTAATATTTAAAAAACTTGTACTAAATATAAAATGTTTGATTGTCCTTTTGCTAGCTAGCTAGATATCAACCTGTTAGCATTGTTTGAAAATATCGTCATTTGGTATTACCAAAAGTGTCATTCGGTAAAACCAAAATTTTGGTTAAACCGAATGACTTTTTTGGTGACAACTTTTGTCCATCTTGTAAAAAATTACAAAAGCAGTGATAATTGATTATAAAAACCACAATCTCATTGTTAACACTAATCTCCATTATGTATTTTTTACACTTTTAAAAACCTTATTCGTCAGTGACCCATATGTATATATATATATATATATATATATATATATATACACACTTCTAATATTATAATAATCTATAATCACTCACAATGTAATTTCTTTTTCATTGTACACAGAATCCCAGTAAACATATGTGGATATTTGTTTGCAACATTTTGTTTTGAATGCATAAATGAATGCCCAGTTTAGTATCAGTAGTGAATACAACATTATAAGGCTCTTGTCTAACCATAACAACATTTAGTTCAATAGTGGTAATTATGAGATTTATGTGAAAAGGTAAATTATAATCTTTGCTATTCAGACACAATGGAATAGTTTGAGAGCAGCATGTCTATGTGTGTGTGGCTGTTTGGAGTTCATCCAAACCTTAGTTGTGAAATATTACATGGAGAAGAACAATAGCCAAAAAATGAAGTAGTGCTGTTCCTCATTAACGTGACACATGAGGGAATATGTGTGCGACGAAAAAACCAACAACATGACATTTCAAAATGTGTACTTCCTGCTCATTTCATAGGAAGAAATCATGTTTGAGATGAGCTGGAGTTATTGTGTCAAAAGCTTCACCACAACAGCCAGTCATTATGTTGTTTAATTTTGCTCTTTTAGTCATCATTAGCCTCAAGACTCATTGTGTGTCACATATTGCTACATTATTTTCACAATCTAGTTCCAGATTTTTTGTCCAGTACAGACATTCCGTCTCCATTAAGCTTTTTATTATCATCTCATCTAGGCAATGAGTCTTTACACCTTGCTTTCACCCACGGCAGTCATACAGTTGTGGTTTACTAATAACGCGTGACCAAAGCTAGCCAGAGGGCTAGCAAACAGCTAAAAAAGAAGATTTATTCCTGTGGGAGGGATTTTTCTTTATGGAAACCGATAAAATGAACATACCTCATTATTTGCCAGCTGAAACCATGGCTGTTTTCCGTAGGTAAAGATTTCCCAGAGGATGACGCCGAAGCTCCACACGTCACTCTCTGTCGTGAACTTCCTGTACATGATGCTTTCTGGCGGCATCCAGCGAATGGGCAGCATGGTGTGTCCTCCCACCTGTCGGGGCATCAGATCATGATTATCAAAGACAGTCAAAGACTAGTGACCTTCACAAACTCACAAAAGTCGCATTACCAAAGATTAACCACATTTAATGACTTCCATAATTTTTCATAGCATTTTGTAATTTCTTACACGACACCAAGGACGATAACTATAACGATAATTATAAAGTTTCAATAATCGTTGTAAATCTATGAGAATGGAGACGTCCACACCACAACTATAGACACAGCATTTCATAATGTATTAAGGCCTGACTTAAACAAAGAACAATAACTATCATGATAACGATAATTATTAAGTTCTATGAGAATAGAGACGAAGACACCACAAGTAAAACAGAGAAACAATATCTTTGGAATCAATTTCAGAAATTTTTTTTTCCTGCTGATGAACATTAAAACATTGACAGCCAATCAGAATCCATTCTGACGTTAAAGAGCTAGATCATTTACAGTGGCAGAATAAACAGAATGTTATCATTCACTGGTGTGGAGGCTAATATAGTTATCATTATAGTCAATGTTATTCTTTATTCTTGATTTTGCTGTTAAATGAACCTCGCTTCAAATAAGGTTTATTGATATCAAAATTATTGATACAATTGAAATTTGATAATTCTCATCTCCAATTTCAATATCACAGAAAAATAATACTAGCCTAAGTAAAAATTAACATTAATAATATTATACAGGTATATTAGGCTGTTGTCACTTTAAGACTGAATACACTGATCTAATATAATGATATACATGCGCTTTCTTTCTCAACTGTTTACATTCACTTATTACACAGCTCTGTGGAATACTTGATTCTGATTGGTCAATCGCACCATCCAGTGGTATGTTATTCCCAGATAACAGCCGCTGAAAACAAATAACACAGGCTCATTTGGGTAACTGAAGTCTGCAGCACTATACGCTTGCTAGGAACGTTTTTTTCCTCATGGAAGTTTTGCGTTTGGCGAGCTAATAAAATATTAAAATGCAGTCAAATCAGTATTTTGTGTACAGTTATTTAATTATGTTATCCAGTATCGTAGACTCGCTCTCTCGTTTCATACAAGCGCAGCTGCTGCCATTTTGTGACTATTGTTTTGTTCACTGTAATGGATTATAAGATAACAAACAGGTATGATTTTAAATCAGTTTCATCTCAGATCAATATCTCTTATTCCCATAATTATTCATGTGGCAAAATGCTGTGTAATATCTGGCATGACTGTACCGTATCTCTTAAATCTCCGTCTAGTTTGAACTTGTCGCTTGCTAGCAACTGCTCTCTCTGCGGAAGCTTTGCGTTTAAAGAGCTAATAAAATATTTCGAATTAAGTAAATAATTAGACATGAAATATTGATCTAAGTGGCAAGTAGCCATGTGATAAGTGGGATAATGTACATCCAACCAGTTGTTATCACAGAATAAAACCCTTCAGGGTGATGCAAGACCCCTGTCGGGGTTTATACTGTGATAACAACCAGCTGGATGTACATTATCCCTTACTTAAGACATAAATGACTGTTTACGATGATTGTTTATGATCATATTCTTTCGCTGCTTGTTGCGCTTCAACAGTTCAAAGTCACTTGTTTTTAAACAGCAATGCTTAAAAATGCATGCAAATGATAAGCTTTCATGACAGTGCAGCACGGCAACGTCACGTGAGTGTGTAACCGCAATAAAGACGATAATCCACAATCTTTACCGGTTGACAAATTTCTACTGGTTAATTGTGTCTGCTGGTATAACGCCCACCCCTATTTACAATATTTGGCGAGCTGTAACCCGGAAAACTGACAAACCAGAAAAGATGGAGGAAGGGAAAACAAATATATCCATTAAATGTTCTTGACAGCTCCAAATCATCAAAGGCCATAAATAAAGACTCCCTCAGGCCCTCCCTATGTTAAGCGGGATATTAATCGATTAAAACAACAAGACATTAATCATCTCTGCCCTGGGCCGGCACCGGACTGGATTGGTTTAGAATCTATTTCCTTTTCGTGTCTGATGCTTGTGTTAATTACAGCCATGCCAGGACAACTGAGAGTGACGTTTCAATGGTGGCTGCGTGGTTATTGCGGCTTTCAACTCGTAAGTGGCGACTGCGTATTAATTACAAGGCTCATTAGTGGTTTGCTCACATGGGGGTCAAGCTATCGACTGTGTGCAGGAATACAAAGCAGCCTGCAGTGTAATGTACATCCACAGAATGCCTAATTTTTGCTTTGTAGGATACTTATTGTGCTTTTATTTTTATCATAAATGCATTTAGGTACAAAATAGACAATCAGAAGAAAAACAACTATAAATGAGATTATGGTAAAATGTTCACTGGTTATCATCCCACAATGCTTTGTCAAGAGTGTATCCTTGGCAACAGGACGTGTCTCTAAGCACAGAACACTGATGTCAATTTAAGAATTAGGAAAATGTGACCATTTTCGATGTTTAATGATGAATAAATCATTGTTTATCAAATAAACAACAAAAAATCTCAGGTTGTGTATCCACGCAGCTCACAACTCATTTCAATTTGCAAACTGCATAATAATGAGTGCAAAAATATGAACGTCTTCGCGATTAGGAAACTATAGAGGCATTGAGATGCACTATAATTAAAGGTCTGGGAGTTTTTTTCTCGGCGTAATGTCTTTAATGTAGGGAACGATAAGGCAGCATAAGACTGTGTGTGTTAATCAGCTACGCTTCTGTGATTCTCATTCGCAGCCAGTTCCTCACAGAGGAGGAAGCTGTCCCACAGGCTCCAGTGATGTGTGGCAAATATCCCTCCCCTCGCTGGCTCGCTCTTTCCCTCCCGCCTCTGCCCTTTAGGAGGTGTAAGCAATATGCCAGTCCTGCTGCGGTCAAACAACACTCCTCTTGTTCCATGAGATGGAGTTCAGGGTACTACTGGGCCGCCGCTAACGCTCCCCATGCGTGGGCAGGAACTGCTCCCTATGGCCATACTGAGATGCTCGCCTGGCTAACTCAGCCCACTTTAGCGTTAGCACACAACATCCTTGCCAGGAAAAGTCAGCCAGGGATGAAGGTAATGAAGGTATGATCACCATAATGGACATATATAGAGGGAAGAGAGACAGAACAATGTTTGGAGAGCTTGAAACAGTCTAATATGGCGCTAACTGTGTTAGCTGTAATGCTAGCAACTTGCCGCTACTGTACAAGGTCCTTTCTCCCGCAGCCTGATTAGAAATGATATAGAAAATAACTTATGAAAACATCACAAGCTAATGGTCAAATGAAAGATTTCTCTTTCTTTGTGTTTTCAATTAGCCTTTGATTAGAAAGCTAAGAGCTACAGTACATTTTAGATCAAGCATTGAGAGAAATAGGATCTTGAATGAATAGCATACTAGCATACGATTCTTACTTTTTCTGCCATTTTGAAGAAACAGTAGAAGTAGTATGGAATTCCGAATTTAGCTGCCAAAATAGCATACTACTTTTATTATAGAATGCATTAGTGTCTAGATAGAGTAGGCTATAGATATAGAAAGAATATATTTTACATTTATTGCAAAATATGATTATACATACAGATATTTAAATTGATTACATCATTCGCAGTGTTTCATGGGTGTGACTGTGACGCTAAAGAGTTTAGTCACAATTCTCTGACTGGGGTAGATTTCTTTGAAGAATGAGTAATGTAGTTTTTTTTTACCAAGAATTCCGCTGTTACGCATGATTATTTAAAAAATAAGTTGAAATAATGTGGACTGATGGCATTGACAAAAGCATATACCATTGATTAACAACCTCATAACTCTTTAGTAGGTCTTTAAAGGTTGTTCAAAATCAATTCTTCGATGGAGAAAATGAATGTGATGTTTACTTCTGGAACTTGACTTTTTCTGCCATATAGAGTAGTATGCATTCCGAATTTAGCCAGTGCCAATGTCCACATACCTTCCTATTTTTTAAAGGTGCAATGTGTAAAACCGCATCTAGCAGTGAGGTTGCGAACTGCAACTACCGGCGCACACCCCTCCCTTTCGGAGAATCTACAGTGGCCGTCTGGCCGACACAAGACAAAGGTGTCATCTGAGACAACAGAGAATAGCCTGTGTGAAGCTTCTTACTTCTAACAAAGAACGGTCTCTGCTTCTAATAAACCAGACAACTACTACTACTACTTTTGCGTATTCAACGTAGTGACGATGCAAGCTGCCTCTAAAAACATGAACAATTTAGAAGAACAACAACATAGTGACTTAACGCGATCTGTAGAGTGTTTGTCCGTTTAGGGCTGCTGTAGAAACATGCCGGCGCATAATGGTGTCTTGACATGGAGGGGGGACCCGCGGTGTATGAGATAGAAATGACTCATTCTAAGGTAATAAAAACATAATGGTTCATTATGTAAGGACTTTATACACCACCGAATACATATATGTATACTATATTGCATTTCTGTCAATAGATCCTCCCAAATTTTACACATTGCACCTTTAAAACAAAAAGACACAGGCGATGTTTGTTATGGAATACTACCCTAATACTAACTAAATGTGCAGTATACACTGTATATAGCTTACTTTTTACATGACTTCATTACATTGCATGTGAGTGGTATCCAGTTATAAATTTGGAAATTAAAACTGTTATTTCCCATTTTTAATTCAACATTTATAAGTCGGATCAAATGAGTTAAAAAGATGTGGCTATTATTATATACAGTTCAATCGTCACACTGGAAATGTAAGGTCAAGTCAAGTGCACTGCACTGTGGGATACAGTGTACTCCGTTGTATACTGCAATGTATCTATAGGGAAAAGTGCACTAAGTAGGCTACAGTATATTTAGTATGTTAGTATGCTAATCCAAACACAGACATATTCAGTGTTTTTGTTTAGTGAAACTATTTTTGCTCGAGTGTTTGGGAAATTGAATCGATTGTATTGATTGAACTTCCATTCATCTGAATAGCTTCTCCCGGATTGTTCCCCCCATCTTATCTGAGGTGGAACGACGAGACTGCAGATGCATGTAAATCAGTCTGCGGGGCTTCGTTGAGATCAGAATGAGAACTGGCAGGGTGGTGACAAAAATGCCAACGCAATCTGAAAGGGCACAGATGAAAGGCAACACAATTAGCGTCTGGAGGGGGAAGAACCCTAGACGAGGAGGATGGGAATCACATAGCGGTAATTAATGCATATTAAAATCAATAGCATGTTTGTTTCAATGAACAGCTGACGAGAGATGATGTCATTAAACGAGTGCTCGTCAGAAGTTAAAGAGCGCTGAGGAAATAGACATATGCGGTTGGAATTTCAAGCAGTTTTACGTCTTACTTAGCTACAGTAGTGTCAGAAGAGATTGCAATGTACCAGCCAAATGTGCATTAACAGATGTGCATAATGTATAATGCAGAGTGAAGGTTTTCTGTTCTGGGTCTATTAACTCGGTTACCCATCAGTTAATGGAGTATTCAACCGCAACAAGTCCTTCAACCACATATGAGAACTGTCTAGCTCCAGACACGGATGGGTTTGAAGCAAGGTAGCTCAGTTTTGCTCTGCCAGGTCTTGCTGGCAGGAAGTTGAGGTGTTTGGTTCCTACATCATGGCCCTCAGCGCAAATTTACATTGACAAAGAAAACCTGAGTAACTTGAAATCGACCAAAGCTTCTCCTTCTGCAAGTGAGATTATACGGCACCATCATTACATGGATGAGAAAGCCAAGCTGTTGATGAATACTGACTCTGGGCTAACTGACTGCGTTCATTCCCAGGAGACCACCTTGTAGAGGTTCTTTCTGGAGAATGAACACTTCAGAATGTCACCAGTGTCAGAGAAGATGGGTTATTGGATGCCATTTTGGTTTATATATGTTCTGAGATGTGAGGTGTATGTGCCTATTGCAGTAAAGAGCTACTAAAAGAGACCTGCAGATCAAGTTTGGGTTTATACTATAACAATTTGTGTAAATCAAGGAGACTCAACTCTGAATAGTGATAAAGGCTTTGTTTCTGAAACCTAATGAGATGCTTCCTACATAGACTGACAACTTTTAAGGCTACATGCTAAATTATATCAAAATGGCTGATTTGAAATGCTCTACTGGCACATAAATATAATTTTGCATGGCAGATTTGACTCAAAGTAATCCAATAGAGCTTAACGATAATCCTAAAAATACATTACAAACACAAACAGTGGATGAAATAGTCCATTTTATTTGTTTATCAATAGATTTCTGTATTGAATGAAATGCTTTAATGTATCTCATGCTGCTCAGCTTTATGCATCAATGCCAATTGTCTCGTAGATGCATGGACATTTAGGTTTGCCTTTGCAAAACAGTCATGGTTTGGGTCACTTCCTGTTTGTTGGCAACAGTAAATTGATCGCTGTCTCTTTTGTGCTGCAGAGTGCAACCAGCCATTTCACAGTGCCATTAAAATAAAGTAAGCCACAGAATATATTAAGTGAGATGAGATGCAATGGTCTATTTGACATTTACTGTTAATGTAACATATTTCCTCCATTGCAATTAGGACCGATGCTCTGGGAACAGCAACAACCCATGTCTACTGAAGGATCTGCATTTAGAAATATGTTACTTTTGAGGCATAGCTTCTGCTTTTTAGTCATCAGGTTTATTTTTTCCTCTAGTGTATTCAAAATATTTTCTTGCTTTCGGTCACTTTTACATTGTCCAACTTGGGGTAAGCAAGGTTAGACATCGTTTTGAGCATGAAATGGTCATTTTAAATATATTATTCTGACATAAAAAATTTTGTATAGAAAGGGGAATGACCCCTTTAAAAACACTTTAAAAAACAACAACAACAATAAAAAACCCACTTAGATAAACCAAACTTGATATATGATGTGGATTGTTTGTAATACATAGTATGGCATTTGTCTCCTCAGTTCAAAAGTCCACCACAAGCCACCAACAGCATCAGTACGTATGCAGATTGAGCTGTTTGCTTTTTTAGTTTGGCTCTTGAATCATTCCTTCACTTCTGACAGTGAGGAAAATTCTCATTTCACTTCAGTGCCCTAAAAATGGGAGTCACATTCAAAGCAGCGAGATGAACAATCATGTTCAAATCAACTTAATCTAGTCAAGCGATAGAGGAGCACTGCAAATTCTGCATCACCTCATTCATCCTCTTGTTGAGCGCTAAGTGAAGACATACATTTTAATTCATTTAGGGCCCTCAGCTTGCAAATTGAGCCCTCTGTCATCTAGGCCAAATCTACCAAGAGGCCCATGTCTGTGTCAAGCAAAGACACGATTTTGATTGAGGATCTTCTGTAGAAGCGCAAATGGGCCTGAAGCATATAATTGAGCTTGAATGAGTCAGAATTGTAGATAAGTCTGAATTCATACTTGAACCTTTAAGGAATAGTTCATCCAAAAATTGAAATTTCTATAATCATTTACTCATCCTTGTGTGGTTCCAAACCTGTATGACTTTAGATACCTAGCAGAGTGTCCAAGCTGCTCTTTTCACTACACTGAAAGTGAATGGCTGTCTCTCTGCATGGTCCCCATCCACTTTCACAACACGGACAAACAGCAGCTTGTACATGCTTCTAAATATCTCCTTTAGTGTTTCACGCAAGAATAAATAAAAGTCATATGAATTTGGAATGACAGGTGAGTAACTGATCACACAATTAAAATTTTTGGTGAACTACTACTGTATATCCCTTTAAAACTATACTTCTTTAATTTAAATCCAATATGGTTGTGAATCCACAAATTATTAATGTAAATCTACAGAATTATTCTTGAACACGAATATAATAAAATGTATTTTTAAAATACCCAATATAAATGGTCATATATCATCAAGGCTTGTATTCAGAGCTCTGTGTATGATTTAGATGTTGGTCAAATGTCTAATGAGCTTTGTTTGTATTTATGTTAGTATCTTTAATACCTTGAAATTAACTTGAATTATGGTGATTTTTTTTAACCTTGTCCTTAATTAACACTAGGTATGACTAATCTAACAACTGTAAATAAACAATTTGATTAAGGTCTTTCAAAACACTAAAGCAGCAGAATATATCAATATTACAACTTTTCAAAAGTCATTAAAAATGAGTAATTATGCATTCAATTATGGATCCATCATACGCCACAATTGACAAAGGGTTAATTTGTGTTTTTAATTTGTGTTTTTAATTTGATGACTAATCAATGAGCTAAATACAGGTTCAGACTGTCTCAGAGCTGTATAATTTAAGATCTTATGAAAGTTTTTTCCACCAACTTGCAATTTTTGACAAACATTTATTTTGCTCAAGCATTTACGAAAACAAAACCGCACTTACCCGATAGTAGTCAGTGCTGTAGATGTCTCTTGACATTCCGAAGTCTCCGATTTTCACGAGCAGCCCGTTGCCCACCAGGCAGTTGCGTGTCGCCAGGTCACGGTGCACAAAGTGCTGAGACGCCAGGTAGACCATCCCTGAGGCGATCTGAGAGGCTATGTGCAGCATCTGAGACAAACCCAGTTCCCCATTGGTCTGCAGTGGCTGTCCGTCAACCAGGATCATTGCATCTGGACCATGAGCTCTGGAAGTCAGAATGACCCAACTGATTTCAGTTCTGTCACTTTGGTCCCAAAAAGTATTTGAATGCTTAAAACATACTTAAAAGTAATTGAATCTTGCAGTGCATTAGATAAGAATTAAAGCTGTATTCATGAATGCAGAACAAAACAAATCAATGCAAAATTAAAATCAACTAATGCGGCTATTCAAATCAATGCAAATTACCAATAGATTACTTTCCTCTTCAAAGGAACCTAATACTGTATGATACAATTTGCATCCCTGTCAGTTTCCTCTGCCCCTTCATGAATCTATCGCCTTATAGTGTCATTACGTATGAAGCAGTTTTGACGAAACCTGTTATCCCCCATAATCCTGCTAGCTGGAAAGAGAAAGCAATTTCTGCTCTTTTGACAGAGCCCTGTCAGAAACCATGTACACCATTGTATCCAACTCCTATTGCTTGTTCAATACCTTTGTGGAAGGTTGTAACCTATTAATCACAGTCAGATGGGCCCTGCTGACATCACAAAGCTGAATTTTACATCACAAGTACAAGAAAACGACACGTATATAGCTAGATCTAGAATTTTCGATTTACTATATTTTTTTTGTCATTCATTTAATTTTTTTTGAGAGAAATTGTCCTGAGGTGAGACATCCAAAACTAAGTTTGTCACTGAAAGACCATTAAAAAAAAGGAAAAAGTGATTATAACATTAACAAACCTAAATAAAATTGACCAGCTAATCAGTCATAGGAGCTAAAATATTCATATTAAGCATCAACCAAAGACATAGATATACAAAGATGCTGGACTCATATTACTGTAAACAGGAGAAAGTGCAACACGCAATATGGCGGAATAAGACCCGCCTTCTAAATAGCCAATTTCCTCAGTTCAAGCGACACATAAACCCATCATCTCTTCTTAGTTTTTGCACGAAATAAACATGAATGAACATCAGAAGGTATTTTCTTTCAAACACGGAAAGACGTCAATACACACCTTTTTTCAAGTTCAAGTCCACTGATGTTAATCTATTAACTCTCCTGTCTGGTTTGTTTGTCGGACAAAATGGCGGATTCGGCGTTATGGTTTGTCAGACGGCCTGTCAATAAAACTCCCGCCGAAGGGTCAATTGGTAAAGTCATTGCGTCACTGCTCCGGTTGCTATAGAAACTTATGCTTATGACTGCACATGCGCATTGGCTGGTCCAGCCTGAATCGTACGCTTGGTGAACCGCTTTGGAAAATTTTATGTTTCCACATTCAAAGAGATAGGAGCTGTACTGCATGACTGAAATCATTTCAAAGATGACCACTGAGTGATATGACTTGCCTTAAAGGGACTTTGGCATCAACTATTTAGATAATGTCAGAGTAAAGTGTTATATTTTGATTGATTTAAAACACTGGCCTACTACAATTTCATTATGAAACTCCATAGAAATTCTGGTTGTCTGTATTGTAAGACTCAGAAATTCCCAGAGCATCACATTGGAATTCAGTGGGTCTATAATTATGTTCCACTTGGTCTGTGACCTCAATCAATAATAACTGATTCCCTTTGTATTTGAGATCATTTTACAAAGCACAACGATTACTACATCATGGCATAATGTGTGTGTGTGTGTGTGTGTGTCTGTGTGTGTCGATCCCATCCACACACCTGAGGAACTTGTTGAGATCTCCGTGTTTCATGTACTCGAAGACCATGATAAGCGGGTCACCGTCCACACAGACGCCGTAGAACTTCACTATGTGGTCGTGCTGAAGATTGGTCAGCAGCTCGGCCTCCCGCTGGAAGTCTTTCCTCGCCGCAAGGGTGGGGTCCTTCAGGGTCTGCAGAGAAACAGAAGACAGACAGTTTACTGCCTAATAACCACAAAATGAGCTACTCGGCCAGATACTTTGGGGGAAAATTTCAATTAAAATCCATATTTCAAAGATAAATCATTAATATTAGATGATATCCAGGAATGAAATGTGCCTTTGCTATTGTTTTTTTGATCAAAAATGAATGTGGATTGCATAGGTCAAACTGATCTGCATAGTTTGGACTTGGAGGAACCTAATGAGAAATGAATTTGAGATCTCTGGAGACTTTAGTATCTTGACCAATCAGATACATTTTTGGGATTTATTCTGAAACATCAGACATTTTTAGACAAACAGACATATTAAAAATGTTTTTTAAGGCATGTTTAAATTAAACACCAATAAAATCATTAATATATTGTGGATACACAGGAATTAAATGTGCCTTTGCTATTATTTGTTGATACTCATGGTACAAGTAAATTAATTAAGGGAGCTTAAATGAGTCGGTCAGTAATAAATAATTCAAGTGAACAATTAATCAGGTTAACAAGACTAACCTCTCCAACTAATATGTATCTAAACAGATCCGTCTCTAATGGTTTATGAATCCTGAACAATTTACAATCTTATACAATATGCCACAAACCAGCTGAGCTATTTTTGACAATATATTTAAATGCATAATCAAAATGTAGATGAGTTCACACAAATATTATATTGTAGACATCTAAAATGTTTTAAATCATTCAGGTAACATCAGACATCACAACAGTTCAGAATTTTAAATGCATGGCCAAAACCTTGGGATGCCAAGGAAGATGTACAAATGACCAGCATGACGTCTCTGATTTGCTCGTGCCGCTCTTTGTCTTTTCTGGAAGATTAAATAGTTACCTGTACACATCCGTCTTTTTGTCATCTTATATTCTGTCATTCACAGAAAAATAACCCCCCTTTGTGGCCTTGGCCGTGATATGTCAATTGGTTTCCCAGACGGTCTTGCAGCCAGATGCAGCATCACGTTGTGTTTGTGAGGAATCGCTCCTTCAATTATGTTATAATTGCGTTTCGCCCTCAGAGCTCGCAGTTTAATTTTAATTAGAGCTACCGTGGGTTAATCCATATCAGGAATTGCAGAGAGGTTCATGCGTTCGAGATGGATGAGGGAACCAATTCGCAGATGGCGAGGTATCTATCCCTATCCATAATGCTTTATTACCCTTGTGTTGCAAAATTGGCCACCTGCACAGGCTGGAGAGAGCAGAGGGGACGAATCCAGCACCACCTGGGGGGCTGTCACTCGTAATAAGGGTCTGGAGGTCTTGGGCATCAGGTGGAGATGGGGGAGAGCAAAGGTATGAGAGAGACGCTGGCAGCTCTTTGGCCAAATTACAAGGAAAAACTTGACCTCTCTGAATGTGAGTTGGGCGGCTTTCAAACAACAGCTGCTGTGATGGAGCTCCATGAAGCCAATGAAGCCAAGCAGCTTCCCAGAGGACGTTTTATTGCTCTGAGGTTGTTCTTTCAAAGCTTAGGAGACTGATTTAGCTTTCATTTAAGTATCAACTTTGCCTCAGACTAGATGTTCTTAGATGAAAACAACACAATTGTTGAAATACAGTGGGAGTATAGAGCTATAAAATGAATGTGGGTTGCATAGCTCAAACTCATTTCTCATTAGTTTCCTCTAAGAACAGCATGGTTTGGTCTTGGAGGAACCTAAATGAGAAAAGAGTTTATTGAGATCTCTGCCTTTTGATTGAAGATTTTAATATCTTGACTAATCAGACATTTTTGTGATTAATTCTGAAATCAGACACTTGTAAAGTCTTTTAATGGAGGTCTAAGACTGCAAAATTGACAAATAAATAGACATTAAAAAATAAAGCTAAATTTACTAAAACAAGCTTTGGTCAGCTGCTTTTCTTGATGGCCAGCTCAGTGACCATTGTGTGTCAAATTTCACTGGCTGCTACCACATGTGAATTGTCCAGTGGCATATGTTGGTGGGTTGGTGTTTGGGTAGGTATGTTGGTGAGTAGGTAGGTATGTTGGAGGGTGGGTGGATGGTTGGGTAGGTATGTTGGTGGGTGGTTAGGTAGGTATGTTGGTGGGCGGGTGGGCAGATAGGTGGGTAGGTAGGTATATTGGTTGGTGGGTGGATGGGTGGGTTGGTTAGGTAAGTAGGTATGTTGATGGGTGCGTGTGCAGGTAGGTAGGTAGGCATGTTGTTAGGTAGATAGGTATTTTGTTGGGTGGGTGAGTAGGTAGTAAGGTATGTTGGTGGGAATGTTTATAGGTAGATAACTTGGTGGGTGTTTAGGTAGGTAGGAATGTTGGTGAGTGGGTGGGTGGGTGGGTGGATGGGTAGGTAGGTATTTTTTTGGGTGGGTTTTAGGTAGGTAGGTATGTTGGTGGGTGGGTGGTAGGTAGGTAGGTAGGTATGTTGGTGAGTGGGTTGGTGGGTAGGTATGTAGGAATGTGGGTGGGTGGGTGTGTAGGTAGGTATGTTGGTGGGTGGGTGGATGGGTAGGTAGGTATGTTGGTGGGTGGGTGGTAGGTAGATAGGTAGGTATGTTGGTGAGTGGGTTGGTGGGTAGGTAGGTATGTTGATGGATGGGTGGGTAGGTAGATATGCTGGTAGGTATGTTTGGTGGGTGGGTGGTTGGGTAGGTAGGTAGGTAAAATATGTTGGTGGGTCGGTAGGTAGGTGCGTTGGTGGGTGGGTGGTTCGGCAGGTTAGTATGTTGGTGGATGGGTCGTTAGGTAGGTATGTTGGTGGGAGGGTGGGTATTTAGGTATGTTGGTGGTTGGGTCGTTAGGTAGGTATGTTGGTGGGAGGGTGGTTGGGTGGGTGGGTATTTACGTATGTTGGTGGGTGGGTGGGTGGTTAGGTGGGTATGTTGGTGGGTGGGTGGGTAGGCAGGTGTGTGTGAGTTGGTGAATTGGTGGGTGGTTAGGTGGGCTGGTGGGTGGTTATAGGTAGGTTTATAATATTTCTTAAATGATTAATATTATTTATAACACAATAAAGCTGATAATTCTTCTAATTTTTTCCTCATGTAAAAAACCTATACTCACAACAAAATACCAAGTATATGTTTGACTTCATACTTCAACATGTCAGCATCTGTGAAACCTTGAAACGTTGACATTTCTAAACTGACAGACCAACTGAACACGCTTGTAGATCAGCATTGATCTGAAGACCTCCTTCAATAAACCGCCTCAGCTCACTGGATACTGAGTTCCTTGACCTTGGTGAACAGTCCCATGTGGTAAACCATGTTAAGGCATTATCCAGGAACTGTCTGCCCACAACGGTGACTCATTCCACTCCGTCTATTTCATGAAGACTAAACCACAGCACTGCAATATCTTAATACCCTCCCAAACCTTATATCAATGCCAAATATTAAACACTATTGTAGCTGATCTCTCCTCTGAGCACAGCAGAGCTCTTTCCATCATTGATCTTAGTCAACAAATCCTCCACCACCAAGACGTCTAGCGATCGTTCCCCGAAAGAAAGCCCTCTCTGGCGGGCACAGGAGGATCAACTTTATATGTCATTCGAGGGGGCTGGAAAAAGGGGCTTGACCTTTCGAATGAGTCCTGTGTAACTGGAGAGCGCTATGGCCATGCAGGAATGGAGGGATCATCTCTTACCTTGACAGCCACCAGCATCTTGTCCTTAGTGGGGCTTAGGTTGTAGCACTCTGCCAGGAACACCTTCCCAAAGGCCCCTTCGCCCAGTTCCCTCTTGAGCACGATGTCTCTGCGCTTAATGTGCTGTACATCTGGAGGAAGAGAGAGAGAGAGAGAGAGAGAGAGATTGAGTGGATTGTGTGACAGTCTACCTGCGGGCGGTGCTGCAAAACAGAGATTGAGAAATGTGTGAATTTCATGAGTTGGATTGCTGTCACTCAGGCTGATCAGGTAACTTAAAGGAATGTGGCACCAAAAACCAACTCTTTTATGACATATAGTCATCTTTACGAACAATTCACACAGAAATTTGTTAAAATTATACGTTTGTGAGATTTTATTTCCAAATAATTAATAATAATAATAATTATAAATATATATACAAATTATTATAATAAATTAACATTAAATATAAATGTAATAAATTAATAACAATAAATTAATAAATTTATTATTAATATTCCATTCAATTAAAAATTATATTAAGTCCTAACTATGTCACATTGAAGGCAAATGTATTGTAAATACTATAATTTTGTGTTTACATTATAAAGGGTAATGCGAGGTAATGTAACTTTTTAAAACATGATGCACTGTAGCAACCCTTTGTAATTGAATTAAGTTTTTCAGCGTTCATGTACTTATCGCTTTTAACCTAGATAGTTTCCGTGATCTCTGAATACATTTGATTTAACCCGACTGCTAAAACGTATGCCTGTTGTGCATATTTACAAAAAATACACACACATTTGCATTGTTTTACATCAAAATCTTTGTGTGAGCTCCCATCGGGAGTCGCAGTATGAAATGATCTAAACACAAGAGATCTGAAACAGAGATGAATGAAGTCACGCTTGGTCCACTGGGCAGGGTAATGGAGCAGCAACCAGTCTGCTGCCGGTTCAAGTCCCCGCTGAGCCTTACTGCAGCTCTGCCCTTGAGTGAGGAATGTAACCTCAAACACCCTAATAAATATCGCTGCAACATTAGAGACGGCAGGTGATAATCTGCAGATCATCTCCTGTCTGACTTTGATGTACAGATAATCACTGGATGTTATAAAGTAATCATATGGTCACCGTGAGAAATGAAAGCAACCAAGAAAAGCTTTTCAAAAGGTGGTTGTTTTTAGAGCACTGTCAATGGTACTGTATGTTTGAAGAAATGCTTTGCATTTTAAACTCACACAGGTATAGCTGTTGCATGCAAACTATATCAGGAAGACAAACTTGTCCACAGCACAAGTAATCACTTTAGATATGTAAAATAAATAAAGAAAAATAGAAAAACACTTGCAAGCTTGCATTCTGGAACGATTAGAGCCTTGGAAAAATGTACAATAACACAAAAGTAACTACTACTTTTACTCACAATGGGATTCATTCATTAAAAACAAGCAGAACGAATGGTTCTTATTTAAATGGTCTTACTGAATTGAATATGAGAACTTGTGTAAGAATATCTTTACAAACAATTCACAGAGAAATTAGTTAGAATGAGGAATTTGTATGAATTTTTTTCCAGTATATATATGAACCGTACTGGCACCTGTTTTTTAAGTCAATAGAGTCAGCAAAGTCAATTTTGAGAAAAAAAATTTAGTTAAAGTTTTCTGAAGCTTCCAAAACAAAATCACCTAGCAACCATACCTTAAAATCCCTGGTAATACCACCAAATTTTGCACAAACCAAGTCAAAACCCTAATATGGGAAAAATATATTAATCTTTTTTTCATGATTCCACAATTGCTTGATTAACATTAATAAAAGACAGCCTAAATATAACATTACACATCAAATTTTTTTTGCCCAACAGTTAACCAAACGTTCACTTAAGACATAACAGATAATGTTTGTGTGAATACTTGCCAAGCTACACTTTTAGAAATACTGTAATTCTGTATATATCGGGATTGCGCGCTGTCTGAGGCGTCTTTGTGTCACATTCAATCACATTCATTGGTTCAGACTCATGCCATCGAGAATTCGCTATGAATATTCTCAAAGTTGGAATGCTGCGTTTTACAACGATACCAAACTTGTGCTGAGGGAAGCGCCAGTAGTCGAGAAGTGAGCAGAGAAAAACATGGTCAAAGGAAAAGTACAAATAAAGTCAGAAAACGTACAAATAAAGATACTTTTAGATGTTTAATTGCTATTTGGAGCATTGGGATCGCTGGACGAGGGCTTAATGAACTCATTTTTGTGAAAACATTTTTGACTTGGTTTGCCTGTAGATCGAAATTAGCCTGCGTGCATTCAGACTCATTTTGCCAGCACGGGTCACACACACACACACACATATATATATATATATATACACACCATATTGTTTCCACCACAATGTCCCTTTAGGGGGGGCTCAGTAGCAACAGAATAATGCATTGGTTGTACTTTTCCATGTAACCTTTCCTAATGTTGCACACAAGTTGATGACCCATTTACAATATGAATAGAAATGTCAAATTGAGCTGATTTAAATGTGGCTACCGAAGTGCAACTCCTCATGTTTTAAGGCAGCCTGAGCAGATCTTTAATCTCTGTACCTTCCACCTGCTTCCATTCCCAGCTCCCAGTCTGCTGCGAGGCAGCGAGCTCCATATGGCCGACCACGACGGCATCTGGTATTTACTCCAAACAGGAGTTTTGGATAAGCCACCGTCCAACATCAACACTTACTGCCCAAAGTTACGAGTCATTCTATTTTTTTTTATTTATTTTTTTTTTTCAGCAGAAAGGCTAATTTTGTGATGAAAAAAAACAAATATTGATGAATGGACAGCACTCAAGGATAGCCTTTTGTATTAGCTGCCAAATGCCCCATTCTTCGTCTAAGCAGAGCACCTAATCAGCAGAAACATATTAGGGACAATTTCATTTAGGGCTGCCGAGGCAATTGCACTTTGTGGCAGGCGTCCAATGAAGATAGTAAATATTTCAGCACACTTGATTGTATGAGTCTCCGTCGCAGAAGGTTTTTTCCACAATGGCACCGGTGGAGATTAAGACAAAGGATGGCGAACACATGCATTACTTCCAAACTAATTAAAAAGCATTTATTTAATCAGACAGAAAAAGAAGAGAGACAAAAAAAAGAAGAGAGAGAAAGGCTTTTTCTCCATTTCCTATCTTCCATTTTCTTGTGAGTGATAGGTTCACAATTAGCAGGTGACGGGCGCACTGGAAATGTTTTCAGCTTGCAGCGCAATTAAGAAAGTTACAAATTGCGCGGCTAATTGTCTTATTACGCCAACTGTTGTGCTGCGTTCACCTCACAGGTTGCATTGTAAGAGGGCACACAGGAGAAGAGGTTACCCGCGCTAGACGTCGTCTGTCTAAACATAGCGAGCAGCTGGGAATACAGGACATCGACTTCATCCTAATTAGACCGTTTTTCCTCACCGCTTTCCTGCAGATGTTTACTTGGTCTCGCTGAATATGACACAACAGACCAAACCAAAGCTGATTTGGGTTCAAATGCATGTAAATCGCTGCTAGAAAAAAACAAAAAAACAACACAAAAACAGGGTTAGGCTGGACTTTCCCGAAAGCAACGCTAAATGAATCTGTAAGAGCACCTGTTCGTTTCCAGTCAGCCACAAAGTCATTTCCTCCAGCGTGATGACTTAATGCACTTACAACTGTTTTGTAAGTAACTCCTTTTAAAATGCTACACTCTCTGAAGTCTGAGCTAAACAGAAAAAAAAAAAAAAGAAAAGAGAATTGAGTAAGCGGGAAATGGAAAATCTGGAGCATTGTTGCTGAAAACTTGAGATGATTTCAGAATAATTTTTCAATTGCTTCAGAATCAAATTGAATCATGAGGCACCTGAAGAGCCAATCCCTAATTCCTGCTGGATATTTTCAGTTAAAACTAACATTTTGGGCCTGTTTACACCTGGTCACTTCAAGTGATTTACTGATTGGATAGCTATCCGACTTGTTTAATGGTCCCATGTACACATGGCCACATAAATGTGTCTCTGCAAAATGAATATAAATCCAATTTTCAACTCCCGCGCAATATCCCGTTGGCCTAAGAGATACTCAGCTACTCGTCTGCTGCGATGAGTGTTGCAGTAGGACTGTCATATCCGGCTATAACGTCATATAGCCTAAAACACGCTCTCATACGTTTATTTTTTAACATTTTGACAGGAGTAAAATTTAGATACCAACAACCAGATGCATTTACACTTGTCCAGTTTCATTTGGAATGTGTCTCAAAGCACCT
Organism: Hypophthalmichthys nobilis; assembly: GCA_037950665.1. NCBI lineage: Eukaryota > Metazoa > Chordata > Actinopteri > Cypriniformes > Xenocyprididae > Hypophthalmichthys > Hypophthalmichthys nobilis. The sequence goes on from CM075486.1 coordinate 17,795,423, forward strand.
TCTGAAGTGGTTTGAGTGATTGGATTTAAATCAGTCTCAAAAGTGTTTCAGAGGGTATTTACACCTGGTCTTTTCATGAACAGATAGCTAAATAAATAAATAAATAAATACTGGTTATTTTAAAATTAGGATTTTAAAAAATGGGTTTCATTTTTTTTTTTGCAACACTATATCACCAATACAATGGGGTAACATTTGGATAAAATATAACCCAGAATTTTTATTTTATTTATTTATTTTGTGAGACTTAGTAGAGTGCATTGCTTTTAAATAAAAAATGTGACCCTTGCTGGCAAAATGAGTCGGAATGTGCACAGGCTACAAGCAAAACAAGTGAAAAATGTCCATTTTTGTCGAAATTGAAGTTTTCACAAAAAATGAGTTCATTAAGCCCTCGTCTAGCGATCCCAATGCTCCAAATGGCAATTAAACATTTAAAAGTATCTTTATTTGTATGTTTTCTGAGAGGAATACCTTTTCTTTGACCATGAAAAATACTGTTTTTCTCTGCTCGCTTCTGGGCGACTGGCGCTTCCTCTCAGCACAAGTTTGGTATCGCTGTAAGGTGCAGCATTCTAGCTTTGTGAATATTCATAGCAAATTCTCAATGGCATGAGTCTGAACCAGTGAAATGTGATTTTCAAACTCATGCTGATGTAAACAAAATGATCTTACTCGCACTGATTGACACAAAGACTCAGACAGCACGCAATCCCGATATAGCCTACACATATACACAGAATTACAGTATTTCAAAAAATCTGCCTTGGTGAGTATTCACGCAAACATTATCAGTTATGTCTTAATAAGTGAATGTTTGGTTAACTGTTGGGCAAAACATCTGATGTGTAACACTATATTTATGATCCGTGTGGTACAGTAGGTCTTAGGCTGTCTGTTTCATTAATGTTAATCAAACAATTGTGGAATCGTGGAAAAAAAGATGAATATATTTTCCTATAGATATGGGTTTTGACTTGGTTTGTGCCAAATTTGGTGGTATTACCAGGGATTGGGAACCTTTAGAATTTGGAACTTTTAGAAAACTTTAACTCAGTTTTTCTAAAAATTGACTTTGCTGACTCTATTGACTGTAGCTCAGTCATTTTTTGTCGGATTCTAACAAACCATACATAATTTTTAAGGTTTTTTAATAGAAGATGTGAGAATAACAACTCATTTTTGAAAATTTGCTCATTGCGACTCATTTTGCCAGCACGGTTCACAAATAATTGACTAACTGATTGATTGATCGATCGAAAAAAAAAAAAATCATAAAAGAGATATTGTTCGCCCAATGTTTTAGCCTACTTAAAAATAACTTGTGCCTTGAGAGCAAAACGCCCAGAGCCCCGTGTGACAAGGCCACATGGTGTGTTTGCAAAGATGTCTAAGTGTTATTTTTTCACAGTCTCTATTAAACGAGCACATGTGCTATACAAGCACCCTCAAGATACTATTAATAAAGCATGGGGGTGTGCAACCATTTGCAGGCAAGGTTAATGCGAGCCTGTCTTCTGCGGTGTCCCTGGTTGCGTGTTTACATCCTTTGCTTACTATCGGGACTGGCTGTCAGAAGAAGGCCTGCTAGGACTGTTGGAGGGGGCTGTGGGACATGTTCCTGTCTGTAAATGCACACACACACCCTCTCCCTGTCCATCAGAAGACAGATTGCAGTGGATAGACACGCCCACTTGACAACCATGTGTCCTACATACACACGACTGTGCCGCTTCCTCACTTTCCTCCCCCAAGAACACACAAAGCATCTCTAGCTCACAAATTAGGCCTGCTGTGAAAATCTCAGCAGACTAAATGCAGGTAGGTTTACGTAATTACCACACATAAAGTATTTCATATATATATATACCAATCAGGCATAACATTATGACCACCTTCAGCCCTGACCCCTCAAGGCATGGACTCCACAAAGTAACATGTCAGGACCCAAGGTTTTCCAGCAGAACATTGCCCAACGCATCACATTGCCTCCACTGGCTTGCCGCCTTCCCATAGTGCATCCTGGTGCCATGTGTTTCACAGTTAAACAACGCACACGCACCCGGCCATCCACGTGTCATCAGGCTCAAATTGTGAAAGAATGATTGGGAGGGAGCATGAAAAATCATTTTCACACATGAATTTGCACCTCTAAGTCAGACCTTTAATTCACTGAAAGTTTTTGGGATGTGCTGGAGTAGACTTTACAGAGTGCTCACCTCTTGCATTGACAATACAAGATTTTGACCAAAAAATTATGCACTTCTTGATGGAAATAAATATTGTGATGTTATTTCCATCAATATTTGCATCAATTTTTGGTCAAGATATTGTCAACACTGTATATTACACTGCATTTTTCTAAAATGTAATCTACATGTGACATATGTAAAAAAAAATATATATGGCTCATGACTGTTAAAACCCAGTCAGCAGCAGGTGGAATGCATGCTCCATGTGAATGTTTGCTGGCACAATACCACAGATATCAGGTATGCATTGCTATGATAAATGTCTTTCCTACAGGGGAGTTTCAAATACAGCATGGTACGACAGATCTAAACACACCATTTTAAAGGCCTAAATGTCAGCTGAACAAATGTTCTTTTCTTCAGTCGAAAAGAAATTATGGTTTTTGAGGAAAACATTCCCAGATTTTTCTCCATATAGTGGACTTCAATGGCTACCAATGGGTTTTAAATTTCAGTTTCAATGCAGCTTCAAAGGGCTCTACACGATCCCAGCTGAGGAATAAGGGTCTTATCTAGCGAGAAGATCGGTCATTTTCTAAAGAAAAATAAAAAATTATATACTTTTTAACCACAAATGCTCATCTTGGACTGCTCTGCGATGCACCACGCATTATGTAATCACGTTGGAAATGTGGAAGTACCGCAGTAGGGTGAAAAACGTCTCGGTTACGTATGTAACCCTCGTTCCCTGAAGGAGGGAACGGAGACGTACGTCAGTAGTGACCGACGAATTGGGATATCGCCAGAGAGCCCAATTCGTCGGTCACTACTGACGTACGTCGAACGTGACCGACTGAAAGGGAACCCATCACATTTTCTCTTCCAACTTCAAAATTGTCCGACATCGTTGTTTTACCTTTTTTTGTAAAGGCCGTTTGGCTTAGTCTTTTGCACATTCGCTTTGAAAACACTTGTTTGGTACTTCCGCCTACGTCACGCATGACCTTTCCAACATGATTACGTCATGCGTGGCGCATCGCAGAGCAGTGAAATATGAGCATTTGTGGTTAAAAAGTATATACATTTTTTTTTTTTAGAAAATGACCGATCTTCTCGCTAGATGAGACACTTATTCCTCGGCTGGGATCGTGTAGAGCCCTTTGAAGCTGCACTGAAACTGCAATTTGGACCTTCAAACGTTGGTAGCCGTTGAAGTCCACTACATGGAGAAAAAATCCTGGAATGTTTTCCTCAAAAACCTTAATTTCTTTTCGACTGGAGAAAGAATGACATGGTGGTGAGTAAATTATCAGGAAATTTTAATTCTGAAGTGAACTAATCCTTTATGCTCACCGAGGCTGCAGTTAAAAATTATTAAAAAAATACAGTAATTTTGTATGTATCTATGTATGTATATATACATCAAAAAATATCATAAATGTAAAAGCAGGAAGAGGTGGTTGTAAAAAAAATAAAAGACTAAGCAATTCACGACTGCATCAGATTCCTGAACGTCAAAAACAGGGTAAGCAAACATGACAATCACATAAATAAGAGATGAAGCTTAACCGCGAGCACTGGCGTGTGAAAAAGCTTGTTGATGATGTGTATAGAGAGGATGGGCTCAAGAACGAGATTTGAGCTTTGTGGTGGTGCTGTACATATAGGAGAGGTGTAACGTGAGCAATGACAGTCAATTTGCCACTACGAGTTATTCATGCACTAAAAGACAGTGCCAGGCCGGGATGGGATGTTTATACATGAGTGTTTGTTGCCGCTATTGAATATGAAGCAAAAAAACAATGAATGCATTCTGTGGCAGCGGTACTAATCAGTCTATTGTGACACAAAAGACACCACTGAAATCGATGTATATCAAAAAAGATTTTATGAAAATGCCTGCAAGATAGAGTTGTAATCATCTGCCAGGGCTGTGATGCTTTTAGAACAAAATACAAGGAAATCAGGAGGTTTAAATGAGGAAATAAATTAAATGGCGCAATGCTAGCATCAAGCGATCATCGTTTTTAGCTCTTTAGTTTATAAGTGTATATTGTTTGAGAATTTTATAAAATTATACAACAAAAACAGCTTTATTTATGCTTTCTCATGATCAGAAATACCAATCAATATCCCATTTGCAACGGCAAGTGAGATACAAAGCTGCACTTAAACACTTTCGCATTTCAGGAAAATGGAAAAATGTGCCGCTCATTCTCGATTACAGAATTGACCGTGTTTTCATCTGATCCTGAAGCCTGGATTAATCTCCAACCCTTTCCAGCTCTGCGGGAAGGGAATTAATGGAGTGTGGGACAAGTTAGTCCACACAGCATGTCACATCAGCTTGGGCTCTTCTGAGATAGAGTGACCTGGAGAATACAGTCCCCAGATGATTGATCTGGAAAAAATTGTGTGGGTCCAAAATGTTCAAAGCTGTCAGAGCTTGTCCATTCCAATGAGAACACTGTGCAACAGAGGTCCCACTACTTGAGAAGTGTCAGTGTTTTAAAAGAAGAAAGAGAAATCTATAAAGAGCCTCTAAATAAATAATTTAATAAAGATTTTGATCTATCTAGCTATCCCGGTCAAACGTTTGAAAACATTACTATTTTTAATGTTTTTGAAAGAAGTCTCTTATGCTCATCAAGCCTGCATTTATTTGATCAAAAATACAGGAAAAAACAGAAATATTGTGAAAAAATATATAATTTTAAATTATGATTTTCTATTTTAATATACTTTAAAAATATAATTTATTTCCGTGATGCAAAGCTGAATTTTTACCATTATTACTCCAGTCAGTGTCACATGATCCTTCAGAAATCATTCTAATATGCTTATTACTAACCAATCAACCAACCATCCATCCAACCATCCATCCATCCATCCATCCATCCAACCTATCTTCCATCCTTCCAACCAACCATCCATCCATCCAGACAGACGTAAAGGGTGACCAATAGTAAAGATTTATGGAAAAAAAGAAAAAAGAAAAAAAAAAGATGAAATATGGAAATACGAGGTTTGTGCCTGACAGCAATATATATATATATATATATATATATATAACATACAACACTCAAGTACATCACAAAATTTTGAGTTTCAAAAATCCTGTGAGTAGGAGAGATTTCTAATACTGACTCAAAGGAGTCTACAAACATCTAAACCTGACTCTTATGTTCTTGAAGCTTACCCTGGAAGATTTACATTCATTACATACGTCATTCCCTTGTTGTGCATGCGTGAACGAGCACACACGCATATACACACGGGTCATTTAGACCCAGTGCTCTCAATTATCTTGTACCTGAAAGTACATTTGTGTATCGGGATCTGTGATAGGCTTTTTCCGACGAGCTCTTGAGAGATGAAAAAGCTTGAGCCGTGTCTCCGAAAATAATGAATGCATTACTATTGAAAACACACCGGGCCAGAAGTCAACAAACTTAATTCAACCAGATTTATATACAAACCAATTTGTGTACCAAACAAGGCTAATCCACAGAGCATGCATACCGTTCGATGTTTCGCCCCAGGTAATTGTGATTTAGTACATCGTCTCTCGGGCGACAGACAACGGAGGTCGATGCATAAAAGTTACAGCATCAAAACACTGATGTCAGTCACATCCCTGCCTTAAGAGCTAGGCCTTTATTAACAGCTTTATTGGGTTAATTAATTAGGTTGCAGTGGCAGCGGGCTAATGATTTTATTATGCAGCATATTGTGGGAGAATGGACGGGGAAAGGGAAAGATGATGAGGAGACGTGATGAAGGTTATACATTGTTGGCAAATGACCGTTACGCTACTATGTTGCAATTAGAGCGTTTTAATGAGTTAGAGGGGGATGCATTAGCATTTATAGTGTGGTACAGGGTATCAACAGGGCAAACAAGAGAGAGCATGGGATGGCTAAAGTTGTTTACATTAGCAGCTTTTTTTTCAGGGGCAATTGTAGGATTTCAGTCTTACTGTAAGAAGGATCAGCCCCTTGTATCGCGCCATGTGTTACATAAATGCATAGTTCACCCAAAAATCAAGTCTGTCACCATTTACTGACCCTCATGTCATTTAAAATTTGTATGACCTTCTTCTTTGCAACACAAAAGAAGATATTTTGAAGAATGTTTCAATTGTTTTTGTCTATACAATGAAAGTCAGTGGGCTCCAAAACAACCTCGGATCCCATTGACTTTCATTGTATGAACCAAAAAAACAACAAAAAAAATTTATTTCAAAATAGCATCTTTTGTCTTCCATAGAAGAAAAGGTCATACAGGTTTGGAATGACATAAGCAAGAGAAAATAATAACAGAATTTTCATTTTTGGATTGAATAGCCATTGCTCTTCTTCTTCTTCTTCTTTTTTTTTTTTAAAAAAGAAATATATTAAATTTATTTTACTTGTAGAGAATTCACTTTCAAAAAAAAAAAAAAACATTTTACATAGTGCACTTAAATTGCATTTAAATGCACTTTTCTCAAATGAACATCTCAATTGCAGGCATCTTTCTATTCTAAATATACGATCATGTTACGAAAATTATGTACTGTTTATTAGAATAAGGGGTTGACACATCTTACCCCACTACCCCCTATATTTTACGTAAACAAAACTTAAATTTTTAATTTTATTTAAAAACAAACAAAAAAAAATTAATTGATGTCGCTGGAGGTTGTAGCTTTGGCACCACTTTGACTTTACTTACAAATATATGGCTACAAAAAAACTTTTCAATTTTAGTAGGATGATTTTTTAATAAGAATTGGAAAAAAGGGAAATCACATGAATGAGAAATTTTTAGGGGTCTTAAGATGAAAGACACTGGGCTGAAGTCCCCCTTAAGAAGGTCTAGAATTGCTTTTGAAGTAACATTAACGAACTAAACTAAATTCAACATTCATCATGTTTGACAAACACAACTGCAGCCAACTGGATCCAGAACTGAGAACGTCATTACTGATGCAACTTAACACATCTGAAAACCTCAAACTCTCCCAGTCTGCGTAAACATTTCATGCTACGATGACTGGGGCCTGAATGGAAGAGATTAAGACATAGATGGATGAGAGGAAGGGGGCATGACATCTGGAGATGGGGTAGAGCGCTCGGATTCAAGTCAATCTTTTGATACTGATTGCATCTGGGGCAAATTCATTTCCAGCACATGATCTGAGAGCAGAGAGCAGCGATTGCTCGCCGGTGGGATATGGGAGGGTGCGAGGAGGTACCGTCCTATCAATTACCCTGAAGTGTGGGGCTTTTAAACAGAGATCCTGATGCTGCCTTCGATGGCCCTAATCATTGTATCCTTCCCTTTGATGATTTGGCATTTGGCTCTGGGTGGGATGTTGTTACGGCTTCCTGGCTCCAAGAAAAGAGCGTGAGGGAAGGGATGAAGGGAGGCACAAGGGAGGGAGGGAAGAAGGAAGAAGATGAAAAGTGAGTGAGAGTGCAGACTGGGAGGACCGTGATGACCTTATCCAGAGGACCGGACGACTCGCGTCTCATTCAGACATGGCTATAAAGATCTCATCTGTCATAGTTTGTCTGATCATTAAGCGATTTAAAACTCAGCTGCCTTCGATATCTCCTGCCAGCCCTCAGGAAGAAAGAGCTTTCTGACAGGTGGTACAGACGGCAAAGCTTAAACGGCATTTTGCTCGACAGCAAAAATTCAATAAACACATTGTGAGCTCTGTGGAGAACAAATAGGCGTCTTTTGGTTATCACAGATTAGCCGTGTTTGAACAAGGCTGGAGATGCAGTGCAAATTGGTTTCTGAGGGCTTCCTGTTTTCAGGTGATGCATATGTCTTAAAATGACAGATCAAAAAAGTCTGCAACTCATACAAGCACAGAAAAATATCTCCAGTCAAACCGAGTTTGGAAGAGTGACAATGTACCCCAGTAAAAATTACGGCTGGCAATCAAAAAAATTATAATAAATTACATAATATAAAACTTAAATTACAAAAAAGTGTCCTTGAAAGCCGATATTTTTTTGGGGGGTAACACTTTACAATAAGGTTCCATTTGTTAACATAAGTTAACGATATTAGTTAACATGAACTAACAATGATAAACACTTCTAAAGCATTTATTAATCTAAGTTAATGGTAATTTGATACGTGAATATACATGAATAAAATCAAAAGATATATCTTCATATTATTAAGGGCTGTCCTCAACTAAAGATTTTTCTGGTCATTTCAAGCGATAGTCGACTAATCCATAATAATAAACCATATAAATCACAATAAAGAGCCTTTAATGCCTACATAGCCTAATCAGCATTCAAGCGCACGCATAAAGCTTACCTCAGCGTACCGGCAGAAATTATGATTATGAATGTGTTGGGGAAAAACAGAGGAGATTGCTTTAACATTTTAATAATTAATTGATAAACTATTGTTTTCTGTTTTTCCACTGCAGTGATGAAGTCAACGATGGTGACTCGTCATCTCCGCAGTAGTAGATGCGCCTATATGCACGGTTCATATAGATTACATAACCTGAGAATATTTGTTTTCCACTTGAATTGGTTCCTTTAAAAGTAGACATTTCAATTTCTATAGATATATTTTTCATGTCTGTGAGGCAAGTTGAGTTTTGGTTCTTTTTTTTTGGCATGCTCAAGTTCACAGAGAGAGACAGCAGAAAGCATACCCTGTTTGCTTTCATTATTTTACAAAAGCACAACATTTTGTTGTTTTTGTGAGTGCACACAAATAAAAGTAGACTGTTCACAGATTCAAAAGATGTATTACTCTTATCTGTATGACCGAAAATGACGGAATATTTTAAGTGCAAGTGATCGCACCGGCGCCTCCATGTTAGCTGTCATGCAGTAAGCGTGCTACTATTCAGCTTCCACACTACGCACAAACACTTGAATAGCCCACATCTTTCTAGGTTATCATTAAAGCGAGCGGCCATATTGCTACCACTTACATGTTTCAGGTGAAAAGCCATATTTGAGGTTGATGAATGATAGGCGAGCATTTGGATGTCCTGCCCGATGTACTGTAATTATCACATAGACCAGCTGTTAACGATCTGTCCATCACAGACTGCGTGACTTCGCCACTTCCTGTGGATTTTTCTCCCCCTGTGACTAAGCGACTATTACAATTTTGGTCGACTAAGCCTCTTCTCGTCAATTTTAATACTAGTTTTATTTTTTAAGAGGGTTATTACTTGTCAGTTTAGTGTTATTTAAAAAAATAGATTTATAAAAATAAGTACATACATAAAATATGTATAATAAATTAAAGCTATATTAAAACTGTAAACATTGAAAATAAAGATATAAACCTAATACCACATGCAGTCTTAAATACATGTATTAGTGCATAAAATGCAAATATCAGATTCCATCTGGATGATTCAGGCTTGCCATAACTACAGAACTGTCATTTAAAACAGCCCAGGGAAGCAGTTAAAAAGACAAAACTTGAGGCCTCTCCAAACATCATGCAAAATGATTACCCTTGACTCAAATAAAAGAGCCTAGCGCACTGGAAATCTGTTCCTTCAACACTCGCATTCCATCATTCCCGCTGCACAGTGCTCTCCCATTACAAAACAGGCTCTCCGTTAATGTCCTGCAAGAAATCTAAAGCTATCATCTAATACAAACTGACAGATGATAAAAATACAGATTCATTAAAACGCCAGCACCGGAGCGCCAGGAGGCAGAGCCAGGGCTGAAGGAATAATAGGACCTCGGGCAGATATGTATCTGTCATTAGGCCAGCAGAACAGTCCTGAGTCGCACCCCCTTCAACGCTCCCTAATAAGGATTAATTTCCTGCGGTGGTTACACCTGTAGCTAATGGGAGAAGGCCGACCACAAGGTGCGCACCATCAGCAAGCTTATTGTCAGCCAAAGCTCCCCCATGGTTCACCAGAGAAGGTCATCAGTCTTTTAGATGGGTTTGATTCTTTCAAGAGGGGAACGTCAGAAAGGAAAATATTAATAAAGTGCTGTGATTTAAAAGCCATTTGACATGCAAGATTTAGAGAGCCCTTTTAAATATCAATGAGCTAAAATGAGAAGTTGTGATATGGGAGTAGGCATAATGTGATTTACTCAAGCAGGACATTTACCAAGATCAACACCGATTTCAATCGACCAATCAGATTTTAGGACTAGGTTTTGGGTTTATACTGCATGTGGGTCATTGATGAATAAGGTTTTTAAAAGTGTAAAAAAAAAAAAAAACATAATGGAGATATAATTCATTTTTAAGTTTTATTAAGTGTTAACAATGAGATTATGTGGTTTTTATAATCAATTAACACTGCTTTTGTCATTTTTTACAAGATGGACAAAATTTGTCACCAAAAAAGTCATTCCATTTAACCAAAATTTCGGTTTTACCGAAAGACACTTTTGGTTATACCGAATGACGATATTTTCAAACAATGCTAACAGGCTAATATCTTGCTAGCTAGCTAGTTAGCTTGCTTGCTAGCTAGCTAGCAAAAGCACAATCAAACATTTTATATTTAGTTCAAGTTTTTAAAATATCACAACATTTTCCATGTTTTATAGCGGTTGTACCGAATGACCTGATGTTTCGGGACATGCGTATGAGCAAGTGAATTTTTTTAAATAGCTCAGAGAGAGTTAGTTACTTTGCTTCACAACTATGTGGTCCTTTGCAGGTGTCTGAATGATGGCACATCCTGTCATACTGACCGCATGACTTGATCCAAAATGGTCCCTTTATATTGGTTACTCCGAATGACGTTATAAAATCATGCCAGAATAAAAAAATATATACATTTATTACATTTTAAGATATTTTAATCACAAATAAAATGGCTGTATTGGCCTTTGGACAGTTAAACTGAATGACCTTTTGACACTTCAAAATCTTTAAAATACCTTTATATGCAGCAAAATATAATTAAAATTCTTTTGGATTCAGTGAAAGAGATCTAGTTGTACTACCTTACATACTTTGGATGTCATATCTTTTTATTATTATTATTAAGACCTTTGGACAAAAAAAATGACCTGTCACGCCATTGACCCATACACTGTTCAAAAGTTTGGGGTCGGTAAGATTTCTTTTCTTATGCTCACGAAGGCTGGATTTATTTGACTACAAGTACCATAAAAACAGTATTGTGAATAAGTATTGTAATAATAAAATGTCATTTATTCCTGTGATGGCAAAGCTGAATTGTAGCACCTTTCAGTGTCACATGATCCTTCAGAAATCATTATAAAATGTGTTTGGTGATCAAGAAACATTTCATAGTATTAACAATGTTGAAGACCGTTGCACTGATTAATATTTTTGTGGAAATGTGATACTTTATTCCAGGATACTTTGATGAATAGAAAGAACAGCATTTATTTGAAATAGAAATCTTTTGGAATATTATAATGTCTACATCCTTACTTATTTAATGCAACCATGCTGAACAAAAGTATTAATTTCTTTAAAAAAGAGAAGAAAAGTACTGAAACAAAATTTTTTGGAATGGTAGTGAATATATATTGAGATATTGAATAATTTTTTTTTATTTTTTTTTTTATTGGCGTCCATTTTATGGATAAAACAGTTGAAACTTTCTTCAAAATATCTTCTTCTTAAACAAGCATCTACCGTAAAGACATTTTCAGATCATAAAAGTGCAATCTATTTACAGCTATATCCTCATTCACCATGCCCAAGGAATACGACTGTATTCATCTCTATAAACAGCATTTGTTGCATCCTCAGAGCTGTTATTGAATCTATTGCTATGGTGCATCATGATATTTCCACTGTTACAACACAGGATTGCCAAGATAGACACTATTCTTTGTCCACCATGATTTATAATTCTATAAAGGTAAACCTCTGCCTCCAGAGGTAAAGGAGCCCGAAGTTTATCATGCTTTTTCGTGTTTGGAGCACAAAAGCAGAGAAAATAAGGACATATCTTTCAGTGCATTGTGTTTGTATTGAAGTGGCTAGAAGTAAATAAGTTTCTCAAAGGCCCTCAAGAGTGCCATTTTAGTCACGTACTTTGGCAATTTCAGACTGAAATGGTTTCTTTCTGAACTTCTTTCATGGAAACAAGTGGAAAAAATAGTTTCTGGTACACCTCACTTATGTCACTTTGGTAGAAACATCACAGTGGTACTGGTTTAACACATTTTTGCACTTGCTGGCTGAGGTCAACACTTAACTGGATGTTGCTCGACATTTTTGACTAAATGGTTGGAGATAAATGTACCACTCTGCCGATCTACGCTTGAGGGCTTCCTTCTGGGCTGACAGGGCTGAAATATGCATCCTAGTAAAATGAGATGGTGCGCAATTGGGGTATGAATTCCTTGACATTTTTTTCTGCAGTTTTGTAGGTAATTCTGGCTGTTCTTACATGTAGATCCAAGTGATTGCATGGGAAAATAACAAAATGGCTCCTACTGAGCAACTGAGCTCTACTTTTTGGTTTTCCCTCAAAAACATGATCATTTGATATGGAAGCAAAACCAGTTTGGAAACCATTGGTGGGGATTTACTGCAAAAAAAATAGTTATGTATGCAATCAGCTGAGATGAAATAACAAGCAAAATCAGTTTACGCAAAATTAGTCCTCACAGAACATCGCTTTGAACCAAAACGACAGCAGCAAATGGTCTGTAACTCTTTATAGCACTCTTCCTCGCTTATCTAGCCAGGAGACATAAGAGAAAGATCGTCTTCTTTAATGCTGTTTGAAAGAAAGGTGCTCTGTCAAAACAGATAAGGCTGTTCTTTTCTCTTTCCCTTGGTTTCAGACAATAAAAGAAATCCTTTATCATAAAAAAGACTGAAAAGATGAATGAAAAACATATATCCTTTAGCCCTTGAATGTTCCATCCCATATACCAAAATTTTATATGCCTTTTAATGTATTTTAAATGTTACAGGATGGATGGACGGACAGACAGACAGACAGACAGACAGATAGATAGATAGATAGATAGATGTGACTTGTGACAAAAATGCTGCTAGCTATAGATTATATTCTTCAGTACTTGAAGTTTGTATTTTCAAATGTGCTGTGAAATTCTGTGGGGTCCTTTAATGGGTAATTGGGGTGGAATGAGTTCACTGCTAAAATGCCAGAAGGTTCAGGGTTGAAGTCTAGAGAGAGATGATTACAGGGAAGAGGCTGGGGTAATTGACGGCCATTGAACAAAGGGTTCACTGCTTTCACAGAGTTTGGCCAACATTGCTACAGGCCTTGCATTTAGCCAGCCTGTAATAATGAAGCTGTGTGTCTTTGTATGTACTGTAGCCAATATATCCATCTCAATACTTTTATAGCCCTGTTGACCTGACAAGTAGTCAAATGGTGTCACTGTAGTGAGAGTTTAACCTAGAGCAAATTTAGTCTGGTACTGCTGAGAACTTTGTATGAAAACATATGTGGATCTTCCTTTAAGTTTAATATATTAAACTTTCAATATAAATCAAGATAAATATAAGCTTAATAATACTAATTTACCAACTTTCCAATGACATTTTCACAACACCATTTTCAACTAAAAACTGAATGAATTGTTTTGGCCGTTCATTTACATGACAATGACGTTTTGGGGGTTTCAAACTGAAAGTTTTTGAAAACGATACCATTATTGTCTCTGTGTAAAGTACAAAAAAAACAAATTTGTGAAAACGGTAGTGTATTACACGTTCAGTCTATAGGCGTGTAATGTTTCTTTACAAAGTGACATCGCCACCTACTGGCCTGGCAGTATGATACAGCGTTTTTAGTATTTTTTGCGGATCCCTGTGAACGGGATCGTTTTGAAACATCATCTGTACATGAAAAAACGCAAAGGAAAAACTTTTCTGTTTTTAGTACATCATCGTGTACACGTATCCTCAGGCAAAGGTCACACAAAACTACACAAACATATGAAGTTATTCCTTTAAATTTTAAAGGTAGCTTGATGTCTGACAAAAGACATTCATTAATAATGACTCGTGCTTGCATGAACTCACTCAACTATTCTAAACTCTTAGTTCCGGCTCATTTCAGCCCCTTGCGTGTGAAAACGAAGAGGTACTGGAAATAAAAATAAAAAGTGGGGGAATCTTATGCTATTTATCTATTACATTGCACATTCTCAAAACCCTTGCTGTAAACATCCACAAACACAAGCCTCGCAGATTATAAATCAGTCATTTTGCCATTAAAGATTCATGCAGTTCATAAAGCATAACTCTGGGTGTTTATATACATATGTTTTTCCACACTTAATATGATATTTCTGGCTTACTGGGTTAGCCTGTGTGTCGAATGGAGTATCTTTCAAGAGGGGTTTAGAAAAACAGGGCCACTCATTATTTTGAAAACCATCTGCTACAGTATTCGAGGTATAGACTACAGAAGGATCTATTTTCTCTTCTACTCGACAATCTCCTGTAGCTGCGTTTGAACTTGAAATCTTTTGGTTATCAGCCCAGCTTTATAACCACTACGCCACCACAACAAAACATTCAGAAGAGGGAATGAATCTAATTAAATTAAACATTTCATGGTCTACCAACTAAGCTGCACTGGCTCCGAAGTCATCATCCACAGCTCGTGATACCTCATTCCCTCCACGTCCTCCACTCTCCAAGTACAAAATGACAAATCAAGCAGCTTTACAACCCATCCATGTGCTTCTCAATAGCCACCAGGCACTGTTTGATTGTGTATCAGCTTCATGGAGCAGCGGATATTGGCTTTGTTTGCCTACGGCTTTGTCGTTTTTCATCTGGGTCCCTCTATTTTTTTTTCCTTTTGGTATCTGAGTTCACTGAAATGTGAACAATTAGGATCCCCGGAAAGACTAATAAACAACTTTGACAAATTGCCAGTGTTCAAAGTAGAATGAATATACAAAATTAAATAAATAAATCCATCCATCCATCCATTCATTTTCCAATCCGCTTGTCCCATGTTAATATATATATATATATATATATATATATATATATGAAAAGTATAGAGAATAAAAGATTCAGGATTCGGACACGATATTGACACCTCATACAATCAGCTGCGTTGTTATTGCTTCGGCTCAGATGAATTAAATTAATCTTCTTGGTTGCCTCCAGGTGCTTCAAAAGCTATATCCTGCATGAGTTGCATGTCTCTGCCCACAAACAAATAAAATTTATTTGATTACGAGGCAACAAAGCATCACAATATGACTGATGATATTCCATTGCTTTTTGGGGTTCAAAACAGGCTGGAAAATCAGAATTGCATCTTTAGAGGACAATAAAATTAAGCTGATTTAACAAAGCTTGCTTAGTTTGGGATTGTCTCCACATTGGAGATAAAATGGGCAGATCAGAAATGCACAGTGCCCGGAAACACAAGGTAGCGCCATTTTTTCCCCTGCACGCCAGTGAGAATCCAATTTTGATTTGATTTGGAAGTCATGGAACAGCTCATAGGAAGTACAGAGAGAATAGAAAAGAGAGAAAGGATGCATTGAGGGAATACAGTCTGCCAACTCCGGAATAATGTAAAATCCTAAAGACAGATAATTCACAGATTAGTCCGGATCAAGGCCGTGTGGAAGAGAAAACCCATTGGTGCCCCAAAAGGACTAGTGTGAATCCTTTTCTCAGGTGGAAATCAGAAGGGTTGCCAATTGTGCGAAATATTAAAATTACCATATGAATATAGACTTTTTCATTCTGGTTAAAGCAGATTAAATTAAAATCTATTCAGAAACTAATCATCAAAGTTCATAGTAAAAAATGTTATTGATACAGTAACTATGTTTTTCAAAAGAGCACTATATAGTTCAAAATACTCAAAACATCCACATCCTTTATGTGGCTGAAAGCCCTTTGAGAGCTCACACAAATTCTTCTTAAATGTAAAGTTATCGCCTCAAATTCACACCCTCGTTTCCTACTTCACCTTTTCTTTCTCAAGCATACATATGCTTTTGTCTAGAATTCAATCTGTAAGGCACATGAGGGAATTTGCAGGCAACCTAAATTTAAACCCAAGTTCAATTTACTCTGGAAATATGACAGTACAGTAGGTGCACTAAAATATGATGAGTCTTGCTAAGGGGGGCAGCAGATTTACGCACTCCCTGAGCACACTGTAAAAATTTAGGCAAGGACAGAAACACCACAAATCACAGTCAATGTCGCTGCCACTCACTGTAATAAGTGAGCTTTCATAAGCTTTTAAAATGGCAGCAGTCTTCAGACTTTAATTGAATCAGTTCTGTTTGGAATGGTACTCAAGAGGGCAATGAAGAGCACAGGAATGTCTGCCACCTTCTGTGTGGAAAAAAGTCGGATTACAGAAAAATGGCTGTTGGCGGGCAGCAGGAATGGGAATTGTGATAACGCAGTGTAAAATATATATTCAAATTTTAAAAACAGAAATTACAATGATCCATGATTGAATTGATTCATGATTCAATTCATGATTCATCAATTTACTGATTCATTAATGAACTGATTCACTGATTCTGTTAGCATAAAGCCCGTTTGCTCCATTGTTGCCAAATTGTTACCGTGGGTTGTTTTTCATGTCAGCGGGTTGAAGCAACCACAAATGACATGAACGTTAGTCCCTGGAATGTGAATTTTACCAGGGGAAACCCGCCAAAAACGCAGATTTTACCCCCCAGAACACGAATTGGGCTAGTTTTAGGCTAATTTTGAGCAGCAATTGGGCGGGTTTTGTTGTGAAAACCTGGCAACCCTGATTCACACCAAGAACGTTAACTATAATGATAAAGATAAAGATATTGTTTTAAAAACTGTTCTAATTTTAAAGGAACAGCACAACTATAACGATAACGTTGGAATCACGTTCAAAAAAAATTTCCAGCTGATGAAGGATAAAAATATTGACAACCAATCAGAATCCCTCAACTTTAAAGAGCTCAAGCATTTAAAGCGACAGACGACAAAACTTCAGCATGTGCTTATGATAAACAGAAAGTTATCGCACATTGGTGTGGGTACTAATATACTTATTGTTATAGTTGAGAATGGTGTAAACAGACCTTAATAAAAAACACAATAACAATTCTTGCTTAAAAAGTCAAACATGACAAAATGAATGACTTGCGGTTCAGTAAATAAATCTGAATAATTCAGTTTGATTCGAACTGGCTCACAAGACTGTTTGGGAATCAAACTACACTGCTTGTACTGCATGTATAATTTATTTACTTGTATAATTACTGTTGTATAGTTTTTTGAATAAAGCATACTCAAGAAACAGAACTGCAAATCAAAAAAACTGAAATATTTTTAGCATTAAAAAACATCTTGGTGTCCAACTGGTACTCACAAGTACTCACAAAAAAATATAATGGTGCCCATTTGGTACTCACAAGTGGCGGGCTTGTTGCAGTTGTGCCCGTGCCGGAAATACTGCGGGTTCTCGATCACAGGGATACGGGTCATTCCGATCACCACGGCGTCTGGCCCAGCGTCCAGGGTACACGGGGTTATGATGCCGTGATTGACGTGATGGAGGGGGCTGGCAGAGTCTTCTTCACCGCTGATCACAGCCACGGGTCCTGCAGAGAGAAAAAGAGAGCCATCACACAAAATGACATTGGTTGCTTAATGGAAAATGAATGCAGCGTAATACGTCTGAGAGGGAAAAGCGGGCAGGCTCATTTGTCAGAATAAACGTTATCTCTTAGAGCGGTGACTGGCCTCTGAGCTCTTCTCTGTCATTTGGTCACACATTAACCGCCTCGGCCTGATTCAACCCCAGAAGCCTCAGCTGCCGTGGCCCCAGGCCACGATAAATACTCACTCCCCAAGTTTCCCAAAGTCCCATCACTGGCTCATTTAGTGGCGTCAACAAAAATACGCCCACATTCAGTTCTCGGCCCTCCAAGCTGGCAATAGATAAATGACAGGCCTTGACAATAAAGACGGCCTGACAGCCAATGTGAGAGAGTTTCAGGACAGCTGACTAAACCAGCACTTTTCCAATAGGGTCATTGCTGCAATTATGCAGGAAAAATGGGCAAGTGTAAGGATTTGAGCGAGTTTGACAAGGGCCAAATTGTGATGGCTAGACGACTGGGTCAGAGCATCTCCAAAACTGCAGCTCTTGTGGGGTGTTCCCGGTCTGCAGTGGTCAGTATCTATCAAAAGTGGTCCAAGGAAGGAACAGTTGTGAATCGGTGACAGGGTCATGGGCGGCCAAGGCTCATTGATGCACGTGGGGAGCAAAGGCTGGCCCGTGAGGACTGTTTTGGCAGCAAAAGGGGGACCCAACACAATATTAGGAAGGTGGTCATAATGTTATGCCTGATCAGTGTATAAACAATGTTGTATATCCTTAAATTTGTCTTTAAGTTGTTGTATTAATATTTAATATAGCAGAAAAGTCCTCACTGTTGAGCCCTGAATAAGTGAGCTAACTTTTGAATGCTTTGAATGTTCACCAACATAATATATCGTGAAAACATACAGAAACACTCAAGGTATCATTCATGGCTTTTCGTTTTGACTGACATCTTGACACAAGGCCAATGAGAGAGCTGGATGTAAAGAGAAAAAGCCAGTTATTATTATTAATTGATTATTTGAGTAGGTCATAGTACTCAAAGAAGGCTTAATGTTACAAATAAGCACAGCTGATTCAGTGTTAGAGATACAAGACTTTCTTAAACAAAAATCCCTGGAATATGCTTTGGCAGGTATCATGACAGCAAGACGATGGGTAAAACAAGTCATACTGAAGGAAAAACAAGTAAACAAATGGCTAAATACATAAAAATCAGCTGAATATTTACCAAATGCATCACTAATTTGAATGATTCATTTATTAGGAAGCATAAAAGTCATCATCAAGGTTTCATTTGGAATTTAGTTGAACTGCAAAATGAAAAGGACTCTTATCTGATTTGATACTGCTCTTTGTGAACTTCAATCAAAAATCCAAACGTAATGAGCAGCCGCAATCGCATTCATGGCTATAAATTGAGATTATTTTGAGACAATAACAGTGGTCTGCTGTGACATGTTTAAGTGGAAATCTTGGGAAAAATTCTTAATTAGTTTTAGCCTTTAAGACAGGAGGAGATGTTCAGTGTCAAATGACCCCTGCAGCTATTTGGGTCATTAAAATACTTTTCTTTTCCTTAATTGGAAAGTGTAAAAGCCCCAAAAGGACCATTAAAATAATTTTTGTTAATACTAAAAGGCAAGGTGAAAAAAGTACTAACACGATTACCCCTGTTCTTTCAAACCATCACCCTGAAAACAGTCATATGGTCATTATTATTTTACTGGATAGGCCAAAACATCCATAATTTTATCCTCAAAATTAAAAGACGTTTTTCATTAATTCAGTTTTTGCTTAAAGGTGCAATAACAATATTACATATTAAGCTTAAAAGTAACAGCACTCCTTAAAATTCCTCCTGATATCTTCAGGTTATACTTAGAGATGCGCGAGGTCAGACGCAGCTGTTAATGCACTTCAAAATAAATACATAAAGCATATCAAATTGCACTTTCAAAATCCTATTATACAGCTGGCACTGTGAATTGAAAATCGCATTCACTCGCTGTTGCCTTTTGGCATTTTGAGTTAGAAACTCTATCAATAAAGTGCTGGAAACAATTTAGGTAGCCGAACAGAAAACGGGTAGCTTCCTCCTCTTGTCATCTTCTCTATGGACCTAGACAACTGTGTTTTATCCATAAGTTTCCATTTATTTTAAAAGACTCCTTTTAAAATAAATGAAAAAAAAAAAAATATATATATATATATATATATTGCTATCACTGTATTCCACTGTATTATCACTGTATTCCAAATGATATGTTTTCAGAAATCATAAAAAGAACAGAAATACATAAATAAAATAAACGCATACATTATCAAGCTGCTTTAAGTGTCTTTGAGCTGGGACTGAGCACTACATAAAACACTTTTCAGTGATGAATTATGTTTTTATTCTTCCTTCCTGAACAATGAAAGCCTCAAGGCCAATATAATTTATTGCCTACATTATTTGATCTTTTCTTTTATTTCTGCATCGGAAGAACAAAGTCAGTTTAATAAGATTATGAGATGAGGGGCGGAAGAGAACCAGCAAAACCTCCATAAAGACAGTTGCTAGGGGTGGAAGCGGCTAGAATGTAACAGGAAGTGCCTAAAATCGGGCTTTAGAGATGATATTCAGGAAATAATGTTACATTTCTGGTGCATTCCTATTAAACCTATTAAATGCAGAAGAGAGCCTTAATTTCCATATTTATTCTATAGAGAAGAGCAGTCTGAACATTCTTCTAAACATTTCTTTTTGTGCTTTGAACAATATGAGTAAATAATGGCAAACTTTTTATTCATGGATGAACTATTCCTGCAAAACACTTTAAATCATTGCAAATACCTGCAGCCATGTGTAAAAACATTAAAAAATTGCTTGGCTTCCTTTGTTTAAACACAGATGATGTGCTTCCCCTTTCTGGGCTGATTATTATACAGAATTCCACTTACAGGAAGTTCTCACACAGTTGTTAATTAGTGCTGAAAATAACTATGGTAATCCTGCATGAAGACATGCCTTACACATGCAAACTCACACACAAATTATCACCTTGCTGTATGTAGCACAGCAACTTCACACAATTTGTGGCATATGAGTGACAGTGCTGCATGATAAACGTGTGTAACCCAGCATTACATTGAACTCACTTTTTGTCATCGTGCTGATTTTTTCCGAAGTATGATAATGGAATCTAGTAGCGCTGTCAATCACATCTAAATGAGACAGGAGAGACTGATCAAAACAGAGCGGTTTCTGTTCTAAGGTATATGGAACCATCTTAACCACAAATAACTGATTTGAATCTACATTGAAATCTTATTATATTTCAATAATTTATATATTTATATTTAAGTAAACTATATATATACACTACCAGTCAAAAGTTTGGAATCAGTAAGATTTTTAATGTTTTTAAAAGAAGTTTCGTCTGCTCACCAAGGCTGCATTTATTTAATTAAAAATACAGTAAAAACAGTAATATTGTAAAATATTATTACAGTTTTCTGTTTGAATATATTTTATAAAGTAATTTATTCCTGTGATGGCAAAGCTGAATTTTCAGCATCATTACTCCAGTCTTCAGTGTCACATGATCCTTCAGAAATCATTCTAATATGCTGATCTGCTGCTCAAGAAACATTTATGATTATTATCAATGTTGAAAACAGTTGTGTACTTTTTTTCAGGATTCCTTGATGAATAGAAAGTTCAAAAGAACAGCATTTATCTGAAATACAAAGCTTTTGTAACATTATATACTACTGTTCAAAAGTTTGGGGTCAGTAAGAATTTTTATTTTTTTGAAAAGAAATGAAAGAAATTAATACTTTTATTCAGCAAGGATGCATTAAATTGATCAAAAGTGACAGTAAAGACATTTATAATGTTACAAAAGATTATATTTCAAATAAATGCTGTTCTTTTGAACTTTCTATTCATCAAAGAATCCTGAAAAAAATATATATTGTACACAAATATTTTGTTCAATTGTACACAATAGATCAGCATATTAGAATGATTTCTGAAGGATCATGTGACACTGAAGAATGGAGTAATGATGGTGAAAATTCAGCTTTGATCACAGGAATAAATTACTTTATAAAATATATTCAAACAGAAAACAGTTATTTTAAATTGTAATAATATTTCACAATATTACTGTTTTTACTGTATTTTTAATTAAATAAATGCAGCCTTGGTGAGCAGACGAAACTTCTTTTAAAAACATTAAAAATCTTACCGTGTCCAAACTTTTGACTGGTAGTGTATATATATTTAAATTTAACATATGATAATAATTAATTAATTTAATAATAATAATAACTTTGAATACATGCATCAAAATTAATAAAATATCATTATTAAATTATATATATATATATATATATATATAATTTAATTATTAATAATACTATTTTATAAATGTATTGTGATATATAGCATACATTTTATTAATTTAATAAATGTATTATTAATATGATATTAATCATATGTTACTATTGTTACTATTAATAGTAATAATAATAATGTATTACACATTTATTGTAATATTATATTACATTTTATATAATACATATACATATATTATTCCAAATTATTATTATTATTATCATTGCTATAATATATTATACACTACTACTACTACTATTATTCAGCTAGCTTAATTTCTTAATTTTTCAAACTATGACAAGTGTAAAAGTTAAGTGTGGTTTATATTATAAGCAACCCAAATGAACAAAAAGAGAAAGGGATCTGAGCAGAATTAAATTTTGTCATTGTCAAGTCTTCACTGGGTTTTGGAAGAGAGCAAAAACAATATAAATCAGGTTTATCTTCTTACTCACGTATCAGATATGATCACAGATATATTTTGGAGTGTTTACACATGCAAAACACATCGTTAGCCAGACATTGTTTATCGTAACAAATCCAGAAGGAAAACTCTATTTATCATGAGCGAGAATCACATTGCACGTAGTTAGAGACAGCCATAATCAAAACTGATCTCCATCTCTCCGCTCTTTTTTCCGAATTTACACACATTTTTAAACACTCACACACCTGCTAGGGCCGATTCTGTGCAAAAGGTGACAGGGACGATTGATCCTGTTTATAAAGGCATCTGAACCCTGCTGTCTGAATGCCATTTGCCTTGAGTTGATGTGGCTTCCTTTGATGTTGAAAGTGCACCACGCACTGTATCTCAGGTAGCTATAAAAGATAAAACAGGCACTATCCATGCCCAGTTCTCTCTTATGGCAATTGTGCGCTGATTGCAATGCAAAGCAGCCATGGAAGACCAGCACGAATAAATTACTCACATTACTTCCTCTGATCTCACCAATGTGCACTGAAGTATCTCCTTGACATCAAACCACCTCATCCGAGAGGGAGAGAGAGAGGTACAGACATGGGCAAAGGGGATGATTCATACTTTCCTTAGCATATGAGCCTGATTGGAAGTGGTAGAGCCATATAAAAACACTCAAGCCACTTCCTATGGCTGTAATTGTACTGTCTCTTCTGCTCATTCCTGTGCAAACCACAGTAATGGTCTGAAGTTGGTTGCTTTTCTCATTTTCCTGATTTGCGAATTGCCCAGATATATTTGCGGTGCCCCTTGGTGTCAGCAGCAATGACAAAACTCTTTTGTTGGGTAAACAGAGAATATGAACACAGTGAATCGGCTCCCCGGTGTTCTGATTGCCTGCAAGGCAGACAACAACAATGCAGTCTTCATCTCGCCACTTTTCTCTTCGAAAACCCTCTTCAATTGCATCTCGGTAGACATGTCTGGACTCAAACGTTATTTGCACAAAATATCCTCAAACATAAAGAAACCTTGGGTGTGAAAAATGCGGCGTGTCCCAAAGAGCCGTAAACATGCAGGACCTTCAAACTGAGAGGATTTTTATTCATTTCAGCTTGGAGAAGGAGTTTTCCATGCATAAGGTACAACATTTGGCCTGAAAGTCTTTCAACAAATGACCAATTAACAGAAAGGCTTAACATTCAGAAAATGTAAATGGATCAATGATATGACGGGTCATTTTTTTGTCCTTGATAATAATAAAAAACAAAGATATGATATCCAAAGTATGTAAGGTAGTACAACTAGATCTCTTTTATTGAATCCAAAAGGTTTTAATTCTATTTTGCTACATATAAAGGTAATTTAAAGATTCTGAAGTGTCAAAAGGTCATTCGGTTTAACCGTCCAAAGGCCAATACTGCCATTTCATTTGTGATTAAAATATCTTTTAGAACATTTATCAACATAGTGCAAAATGGTATTAAAATTATGTGTAGAAGTCATTGCTTTGTTATGAAAAAGAATGTCTGGAAAAATGAATTTCATTGATGTCATTCGGAATAACCAATTTAAAGGGACCATTTTGGATCAAGTCATGCGGTCAACATCATGTGACAGGATGTGACATCATTCAGACACCTGCAAAGGACCACATGGTCGTGAAGCAAAGTAACTAACTCTCTCTTAAATATTTGAAAAATTCATGTTTTCACTTGCTCATACGCATGTCCCGAAACATCAGGTCATTCGGTACAACCGCTATAAAACATGGAAAATGTTTTAATATTTTAAAAACTTGTACTTAATATAAAATAATTGATTGTTCTTTTGCTAGCCAGCTAGCAAGCTAACTAGCTAGATATCAGCCTGTTAGCATTGTTTGAAAATATCGTCATTCGGTATAACCAAAAGTGTCATTCGGTAAAACTGAAATTTTGGTTAAACCGAATGATTATTTTGGTGACAAATTTTGTCCATCTTGTAAAAAATGACAAAAGCAGTGATAATTGATTATAAAAAAAACACAATCTCATTGTTAACACTTAATAAAACTTCAAAATTAATTATATCTCCATTATTTTTTTTTTACACTTTTAAAAACCTTATTCGTTAATGACCCAAATATCATAATAAACATTACATGAGATATTTTTATATATATATATATATATATATGTATATATATATATATATATATATATATATGTATATATATATATATATATATATATATATATATATATATATATATATATATGTATATATGTATATATATATTTTTTTTCTATGAGGTTTGTAACCCTGTTACCATATCATTCATATATATATATATATATATATATATATATATATATATATATATATATATAAATATATATAGGTTGTGTACATGGCTAAATATTACATATTAAATTAATATTATTGTTATTATAATACACTCATAAATTATAATCAAATTATTATTTAACCTGTTATTCTCAGGTTATCCAACATATCTCACAAACAAAACAGCATGGAACTTATGCCTCTAATGTTTTTTTTTTATTTATTTATTTTTTATGTATTCATAGAAAGTGCCTAATAGACCTCATTTGCTGCTTATTTCCTTTTCAGTGAAGACGCACCACTACAGTGACAAACGCAGAGGAAAAATGAAGTGATTATAAGGAGAAATTTTTCATATAGTGCCTCCTTAAGTAATAAACAGCTCGTACGGTCGGTATGAGACATGGAAATGTGCAAACACTTTGAAAACAGCAGCTTACTAGTTATCACAATTTCATCTGTGAAACAAATTAATAGTACAGCAGCTTCTGGAGCCTCAGGTGCACTAAGGACTCATCACACCTAATATGCACTTCCTCTAATACACTTTCCTTGAACATTAGCTAATTTATTATTCCTCATACTCAGGTTTAGAGATCTTAGGAAGTGCAATGAACACTAATAATACCTCAAATTGTGCCATTTGTTGAGGAAACTAGTGCTATTTCTTTTCAGACTTACAGTTTTACCCCAACAAGACTTGAATTTGCGAGCTAAACTCAAATGCTACATGCTAACCGCTAATCCTCAGTTCTGATGCTTTTATATGCCCATTTTAATTCTTTTTTTTTCCTTCAACAGCATCTCACAGTATACAGTATTCTTCCAGCACAAATCAACAATGGTATGATTAGCTCCCTATGTCATAAAACAAAGTTAGCACCTGCGCTAGTCAACAAAACAGAGTCCCGGTACAGGAAGCATTAATATCCCGTGCCAGTACCTCTGCAGTCGGGCCAAACAATGAAAAACCGGCTGGAACATAAAGGCAGTCAGTCATCTTTATGGTCCTTAACAAAGTAGGGCATAGGCACAACATTCGATGTGCATTTTGTTTATAGCTGTATAAACGCCCGTGGAGCTGGAGGGGAAGGACAGTACAGCCGCTTCGCCTGAAGGGACAGATGAAGTAGCAAACAGTGACCAAATCTCTGCAGGCATAAATCAGTCACACACACACACACACACATTAGCAGGATAAAGGACACTGGCATAAGACTGAAACCTCTTCATAATATGAACCAACCTTTAGCTGTCCATACATACAAAGGAGAAAAATGATTCTTTGCAACTATGATGGCAAGTGCTATTTATTATTTTTATTTTAGCAAAAATAAGATTGTGAAGAATATAAGTATAGCTCGATACACTTTCTTAAAGTGATTGCTCACCCAAAATTGTAGCCCATACAAGCCGTGCACAATTAATACATTCTATATGTATTTTAAAGGGGTCCTTGATTCTGATTTCACTTTTTTAAACTTTAGTTAGTGTGTAATGTTGCTGTTTGAGCATAAACAACATCTGCAAAGTTTTGACGCTCAAAGTTCAATGCAAAGGGAGATATTTTCTTTTACAGAAATCAATTTTTAAGGACTACAACAAATGGCTGGTAGGGACTACAACAAGCTTCTTCCTGGGTTGGTGACATCACAAACCCCAAAATGTACATAAACCCTGCCCCCGGGAACCCGCAACAAAGAGAGTGAGGCCAAGTTGAGCTGCTTTAGAGAAGAGGAAGAGTTGTTGTAGTAGAGTGTTGTTACCATGCCGTCATTTTACGCCAGACAGCTTCACAAACGAGGGTCAATTCAATGCTGGATTTGCACAAAAGATTAAAATGACGGCACACGCTAGTCGATGAGTTGAATCAACTCCACAGCAACTGCATAAATTTATCCACTAACCATTCAGAAATGTCCAGATACATTCTAAAAGTCTCTCCATCAGTGTCCGACTGAACACCGTTACTGACAATCCTCATTTTGGCTGCTGGAGATTCTCCTGCTTTGTTGTTGTTGAGCAACCGAATCGCGAGCTGTTAAAGCTCCGCCCTCTTCTGGAAAGGGGGCCGGGAGCAGCAGCTCATTTGCATTTAAAGGGACACACAAAAACGTTCTGGATGGATGGATGGATAGATAGATAGATAGATAGATAGATAGATAGATGGCCCTTGTTTTTCTTTGCTTTACAGCCATGTTATTGTTGACGTCAAACAAATATTCTGTCTGCTTTTATGCTAACTCTCACTGACATGCTCAGCTTTCTTCTCTCAAGGTCTGCTGTACAAGATGCAATATGAAGAACAGAAAGAAGACTACATGGAATCAAACCCACTTTCAGAGAACTGCTTGTGATAACGCACTGGTGGCACATTTATTCATAATGCTCACATGTGCATTCATTATGAACCGTGCAATGTTTGAACATGTGAATCACAACAACGTGGAAAGGCTTACACACCTGCACTGCCGAAATATTTCACGCTCAGCAAATTCCCAGATACCCCTGGTTAGGACACAGCACTGCAAAATGCAACACTCTGTTTGAGACTCAAAGGATCCTAAGCTTATGACTTTCTTGGATGTAATTATCTCTGAATATCTAATCAATTACACAATCAAATCAAAGCAGTCGATATTTTGTCATGTATTATTACTTTGAAGTAAATCTCACAAAATCAAATATGAACACATTATTTTATCAATACATCTCTTTGTTATTGTTATAGGATATTAATACTTGTGCTAATGAAAAATTTAAAACGAAAGAGAAAACAATCGCTGTCTCAAGTGACTAGCTGCTAGCATAAGCGCACATCTCTCCATCATGTGAGTCACAGCATTGCTTTAAAATTCTGCCTACGGGTATCACGGTTTCATTCTCGTTCATTATGTTGTCTGGCAGTGTGTAATGGCGCCCCTAGGGGACTGGAGGTCCGCGTCGCATGTAACCTTGAGGTGACCCTGTGACGTCTTGAGCATATTGCTATTGGCAACTGACCAGCTTGCGTCCTAAATGGAAAAATGAAGTATGGCCATATGTCTGGGATGCCAATATTCCTACAACTCCTGAAGCGATTTTGTAAAGTGACGCAAGATCTGTGACAGTAAATCAGAGTGCGGTATTGCTCAGGTGCACCTGAAGCCTCTATGCGGTATTTTACCCTCACAGACCCCCTCTGGTGAATCTTAGATAGAGGAATGGAGGAACCGGAGGGAGGGAGGGATCGAGCAAGAGAGAAAGAGAGCAAAGAACACATATATCAACTGGAATGGTGACAGCCACACACATTCATCGCACAAGGAAAACATTTGGCTGATTGTGCTCACCGCAGTGAAGCTTCACATGGCTGGCAGGTGTTTGATTCCTGCAGAATGCTAATGACCCTGATCTCTCAGAGAAAGAGAGAGAGAGAGAGGATGATTGTTGAAATGGAGATCTGAGAGATGAGCAATAATGTAACTGACTATAAAACTTGACCACAAAAAGTGCATTGCAATCTTTTGGCGTATTTAAGTCATGTCGGAATGATCGGATTTTTGAGCTGAATGCACATGAGCACCAGCAAGTCAGCATGAAATGGAAATTCTCCCAATCTATTTTTTAAATGCATGTCATTGATCTTACTGTGAATGATTCATCAATGCATGCATTTCATTTTTAATATTTTTTACCTTGTAATACCTTGTAATTTTAATCCAAATGTCATGACTCAATCTTACGCAATCTTTGAAAGTGTCGCAAAATGTGAAAAAGCAACAATTTCATTGCAGCCTGGGGTGTCTGTTATATCACAACTTTTAAGTTAATACCACTGAGAAACGTGTTATTTTCTTTTCAAAGTGTGATTTGTGGTGTAGACATAACTCATATAGCTGGTTTATGAGATGAAAGACTTGTGCAACCAAACTACATTTCTTATAATGTGCATTTTTTTGCTCTTCATTAGGTTGCATTAGCATTAAATGCTAAACAACATTTAGTATTAGTATGAAAATATGAAATTGACCTATTTTATTCTGACTAAAATCACACAATTTGTATGTTTATATGATTCTTGATATCACAAGTTTCTTTACAGTTACAAGAACAGAATTCATAGCAATCACACTATTTTTCAAAATAATTAGCATTAGCAATTAGCCATTTCCAGTTTGAGACCAGCAGGGGCCGAAGTAGAGGTAATTTTTTCCCGGTCTGCAACTGTGGTGGAAAAGTGCGTCTATATAGGGTACACTGTCACAATGGAAACTTGCCGTTAAACTGCCTATTATTGACTATTTAACTGCATTTGGCAGCGTGTCCACCAAAACGTTTTTCCAGTGGCTAGCGTACTTTTCCAATTATTTTCAGCGGGAGCGCTGCGTTTTTTTAAACGGCAGGAGCGTAACGAGGCGCTGAGCGTTCGGCGTTTTTTCCCGGTTACCTCGAGTTGAAGAATGTTCAACTTTGAGTAAAACGCTGCGCTCATCACTGTCACTTTTTAGTCAGCCATCCAATCAGGGAGGAGGGGTGGGACAAATACAACACCGACCAACTGTCACAACATTCTTGCTGTACAACAACATCAACAAGCAGAGAACGGAACAAAATGGATGAGAAATTAATATTGCTGGTCTCCGAACATACATAGCAAGTACTCTACATTGTGTCGACATTTTTAGTTTGAAACAAATTATCTGCAAAATCAGTGCCGACGATATTCCGTATCATAGCAACAAAGCGTCTCAACTGAAAAAAACGCTGCGCTGCCGAAGCGTTCTCACAGCTAGGGGTTTTCAGCAGAGCGCCTAGCGTTTTCAGCTGGCTAAAAACACTTTGGCAGACACACGACCTTTTAGTAATAGAGAAAAGCCGAGACGAGTGCTGGCATATAAACGCATAAACATTCAGAGAGGTAGATGGGTACATAAGCGTACTGGCAGAGACAGCAGAAAGAGCATGCTGGGATATAGACAGGTGCAGAGATAGGCAAACAGGAAGAGAGGTCGCGGGGGAGTTGAGGGGACAGAGAGACGGACAGAAGGCAGATAAACTATCAGACAGAGGAGAGCCGAGGGCCAGGAAGGGACCACAGGGACCAGACCCCTCATTTGTTACCCACCCAGGCAGACGAGGTTCTTGGTGTGCTTTTATTGAACACTGTCCATTCCTGATAGATGTCTACTGCCCATGTAGAGGGGGTGGGAGAGTAACAGCATCCTGTTCTGATTACGAGTCACGCAGTCCTCTTCCTGTTTTGGTGCCGCCCACCCCGTCACATGTACTGCCTCTGTGTTCCTGTATTCTCTCTCTCTCGCTGACTGTTCGGAACGGACTGCTTACTACACACTGTATACTGCCTACTATTTAAGTATAGTAGTATGAAACATGCAAATGGATGTTGCTAATGGTTGTCATGCATGTTTGGGTGAATTTTACAAAAGCATAATATATGCATAGACCACCAAAAAAATCACATTAAAGAAATACAAATTTTAGATTTTTTTATTATTATTATATATTGCATTATTGTAATGACAGTTAAGCAGACATACTCTACCATAACCATAATGCAAATAAATAAATAAATAGCACAATATTTATAGTATTTAAATTGTAAAATATATATATAGAACATGCTAGTATTTGTGGTTTCAATTTGTGCTGAATTATTTTGATACAATTTTCTTCATTTTTTATTAAAATGACTTACAATAATGTGAAATAATAAATAAATAAACAAACAAATAAATAAATAAAATAGCACAGTATTTATACTATTTAAACTACAATTTTCATGGAACAAGTATTTGTGGTTTCAATTAATTATTTAGATTTTTATAATTGTTTTGTGATAAACTGTTTTTTTCATTAAAAATGATTTATAATATGTGAAACAAAATGAATAAATAAATAAAATAGCACAGTATTTATAGTATTTAAACTGTAAAATTCCTATGGAACAAGTATTTGTGGTTTCAATTAATTATTAAAATTTGTTTTTATTTTATTTTTTTTTACATTTTTATAATTGTTTTGTGGTAAACTGTTTTTTTTTACATTAAAATGACTTACAATAATGTGAAATAAATAAATAAATAAATAAATAAAATTGCACAGTATTTATAGTATTTAAACTGTACAGTTCTCATGGAACAAGTATTTGCGGTTTCAATTAATTATTTTGAATTATTATTATTTTTTTTTTACATTTTTATAATTGTTTTGTGATAAACCTTTTTATTAAAATGACTTAGTTATGCAAATCATGATTGAGAATAATATGAGAATAATAATTCTTTTTTAGTGAACCTCATTTTTGAGTGAACTTGTGACCTGGACATTTTTTCATGAGATTCACCCATTTAGTTTACAAATTAAAGTCCACTTATTATCTGAACTGCTTTATAGATGAAATTAACTAATTTAATAACTGATTATTTTCACAGCGGAACTGAATAAACACTAAACAGACTTCAGCTGATGACAATGACACTTTTCTTTTAGAGCTGCTGTACAGCTGACATGAACTCTGTTTGCATCATTGAATTATTTTCCTGTTATCACTGTAAAGCTGCTTTGAAACAATCTGTATTGTATAAGGCGCTATATAAATAAAGATGACTTGACTTGACATAGGTCATTCAGGTATTCCATGCATGAGAATGCATGCATAATATACACAGCACACATTCTATACAGCAGAACAGAAAGAGTATTATGGTAGTCAGCTATTCTGAAGGTAGAAAAAGGCACCATCTTGCTCTCACCTGTCTGTAAGACTCCCTTACTCCCTCCCTATCATCCCCATTTCTCCAGTGTCATTTCATTCAGCTTTTCAAAAGCTCCTCTCCCTTTGCTTTAGATGGCAGGTGCATGACCAAATGAATAGAGATTCTCTGGATGTCTCAGCATGACGCCGACTAATCAGACGGCTCACAGGCAGGATGAACACATAAATGCACCTTCTCTTGCCCTCTATCAGCTCCATCCTCTGCCACAAGCTAGAGCATCTCGCTTTATGCCAAACGTGTATCTCCCCCATCACAGAGAAAACAAGGCAGAGAAAAGCCAGGTATATTCATTTCCTCCTGAATGCAGGAAACAGGAGGTGACCCATGATAAATATGAATGCCGTGCCGCTCTGTTCTAGCTGCTTCAATGATCTACACAGACCTGGACTCTCAATTGTGTCTCAAGGGAATAATGTTGAAGGTAACTGTGTCCAGCGATCAGAAAATGTCAGTGTTTTTTTGCTTGGAAACACTGATACTAGAATGTTCTTCAGCTGTGAAAATGCTTATCTGAAAGGCCTTAAACTTCCTTGATAAACAAAAAAACAATTGCTGCTGATATTATTATGGAACCTTTGACTTATACTTTTAATTTTACTGCTGGGCTAAACACCGTCCCAAAGGGCTTCATTATTCCCCGCCAATAGTTATTTTATCCACTAAAGGCTTTTATACACCAGCTTAATGTGGTTTAAACAAAAATATATATTTTTTATTCAGCAGGCATGAGAGTTATAAGAGTTATTTTAGGACTTTAGACTTAAAATAGTTGAACGTTTCTTTGTTTATGTGTATTGCTGATCACATAATTGTGATAATTGCAGATAATTAAAGAAATCAGCAGTTTACAGAGTATACAGACTGTTTAGAGTGAGGCTAATCATTTTTACTTACCTTTTAAATTATTTTAATTACTTTTTTCGGCAAATAAATAAATAAATAAAAGACAAAATTTATTAAAAAAAAATTTATGCTGTAGCATTTTAATATTTTAATTTATTTTTCACTGATTTTAATAAATGCAGTTCACATACAAATTCCTATAGTGTGACAATTTAATTTTATCAAATATTCCATTTAAACTTGCAATTAACATGATCAGTCATGATTCAGTCATAGAACTACAATAATAATTAAAAATAATAATAGTAACTGTTTAATTTTAAAATATTATTAATAATAAATACAATTAATAAATATGTTCTACTGTAGAAAATAATTCACATTATTATTATTATTATTATTATTATATTGTTTTAAAAATAAAAATATTATTTTAAAAATATTAAAAAATATTAGTAATAAACAAAAAATAAATAAATAAATATGTTCTACTGAAGAAAATAATTCACAATATAATAATAATATAGTCAATATAGTTCACACTATATTATATATTACTAAAGTCACACTATAATAATAATAATAATAATAATAATACATATTTATATATATATATATATATATATATATATATATATATATATTTATATATATATATATATATATATATATATATATATATATATATATATATATAATTAATAATAAATAAAAAATAACAAAAAAGTAAAAAAGTTCTACTGTAGAAAAGAATTCACAATATAGTAATAATAATAATGCATTGACCCTATTAAATGCAACGCTAATTGACATAGCCAATATCATAGAATTTTATAACACAGCCTAATATATTTTCTCACTCTAGGTTAAGAAGCACTATGGGCCACACAAGTTATTTCAAACATGACTTGACGTGTACATAGGCTATATAGTGATTTTGGAGCAATAACGTTATATTACTCTCATAAATTATCGTGTTTGACGCTATGCTAAGCAAACATACTAGCTATCCCTGTTGCCAAGAGCAATTGTTCTATTACTAATTTTGAAAAGTCCGTGTAAGATCATTTGAATTTTTTAAAGAAGGGCAAAAGCAAAGAAGGGTAATTGAGAGGTCCGATCAAAGAAATGAGGGATTAAAACAGTATGAATAGAAAAGTGCCAGTAAAAATATAAAGTGGGGTATGGGATAACGTTAAATAAAATGCTCTTTTTTCATTCTACCGAATATGTGCTTACTGTTGCTAAAGTTACAAACGTCTCGGTTACGTATATAACCCTCGTTCCCTGAAAGAAGGAACGGAGACGTCATGTCGGGATCCCAATTCGTCGGTCACCCAATTCCCGACTGAAAGGGAACTACACATTTACGTGCATCTGATAAAAATAAATAATTTAGTTTAACTGTATTTTTAAAGAGGGCAAGCTTTACCATTTATCTAAACTGTGTGCATGCATTTTAGACCCTTACATGTTCTTGCTCTGTCCATGCAATAACTGCGTCCTTGTATGAGCCGAGTTTTCTATTTACTTAACCCCTTAAGCCCTGAGGATATTTCACGTACAAAAACTCGCTCAAGTTTAGTCAAAGCCCAAAACAATTGTACTCGTCATTTTCTACTCTGTGAGACCTTTCAAATGACATATAACACATGGTTATCTGAGCTGTATGATGCTTGATGTACAAAAAATATTTCCTAAATTATGATTTTTTTTTATTATTATTATTTTTCAGCAAATAACTCAGCAGTACTTAGGAGTTAATCAAATTGGCTACATTCATTGTAAAGTTCAGACTCTAAGCTTTCAAATGATACTTGTGATTATCTAGGCAGGAGTTTTGAAAAATTTTATTATTAATTATTTTATAGCTAGGTGGCGCCCACGGGCGGTACACTCCGTCTCGTTAAGAGTTGAACAAAATGGTTGGATTTTTCACTTTTGGTGAAAAAATAAATGTAGCGAAAGTTGAATAAAAATAAAGTAAAAGTAAAAGTACCACAATTGCAAAAAAAGAAGAAAAATTTGAAAAATGTACTCAATAACTGTAACAAAAGTATTTAAAATTAGTTACTTTTCAACTCTGGTAAAGTGTTACATAGTATTTTTCCTTGTCCAAGGCTTTTTAGCAAAATTGTGTCTCAATGATCACAATCCAAAATAGAAGAGCATTGACTAAACACAATGAAATGGTTCATGACCAATATGCGGTCAATGTCTGCATAGTTAATTCATAGCCTGCTTACACAACGAGCCACAAAACTAGCTAATTTCAAGATAAGGTGGCACTATGAACCTGCTCCCTTTGGATTGCTTTTTCTTCCAACAATGCTTTGAGTGTCGATTAAAGCAACAGGGACAGATAAATGTGATTCATTATGCATCGTTAGATAAAGCCTGCTAATCCCAAGAAAAGCTGTGATAACATGTCCTTCCTCTTGTCAGCAGTAAAAAGGAAACAAAATTCAACCTTCATAAGGTGTTAGTGCTTATTTGTGTGTGTATAGATGTGCTGGTGCTCTTCAAAAGCACAGACGACACTTTATTTTGGTGTCTGAGATGTTGCTCCCTTCTAAAACTAACTGGAAAATAACTGAAAGAGGCATTGAAATGCTCCAAGAATATGTAACATTTCTATAGATTATTATTACATTTTTGTAAAGTTAAATTTGTGCTTCCCCTGCAGTCATAACACGATCGGAGGTATGCTGATTGTTCCGTCCATGGCAGCATGTTTCAGTGAGCCATAATGGCCAGACAGAACAATCAAAAGCCGACGCTAAACTGTTCAGACAGGTCAAGGTTTTTCATTTCAAAGCCATCAGGGTATTGAGATTGACATGACCTTTGCCGTGGCCCTCCTCTCCCTGCCTCTCGCCTCTCTCCTCGTTGTAATTGGTTTACTTGTGAGTGTGGCGGAGAGTGATGTCAGTACTATGACAGAGCAAGGCGTTGAGGAGACATTGAACAGACAAACAAATCGCTCTACCTTCACATGTACTTCAACTTCCTCTCTTTCCCTCGGCATGCCCTGATGATGTCTGTTTAGCGGTCTGGAAAATACAGCAGCCTCAAAAAGTATGTGAATACTTTTGGATATTTACATCATATTAAAAAAAAGCTAAATGACTTTCCTTATAATAATAATAATAATAATAATGATGATAATAATAATAATACATTTCATTATTAAATAAAAGCATATTATTATTATTATTATTGTCGTAAATAATTGTTTTAATTGTTATATAAGATAAATGATAAACAACTGTAATTACTACTACTACTACTACTAATAATAATAATCAAAGATAAAAATAATAGTTATTATTATTATTATTGCTATTGTTGTTAATTTCGGTTGCGTATCTTTACATTTATAACTATTTATTAAGAAAAATATTTAAATACAATACAATAATAATAACTATTAATAATGCATTATTGCTATTATTAATATAGTGTATATAAATATTCTTAATAAATGGTTATTACTATTAGTAGTAGTAGTAGTAGTAGTAGCAATTTATTATTTAGAATAACCATTTATTATTTAGAATATTTAGAATATAATAATATTTATAATGATGTTAATAATAAGCATACTTTTATTTAATAATGAAATGTATTATTATCATTATTATTATTAGTAGTAGTAGTATTTGCAATAATATATTTATAATGATGATAACAAGAATACTTTTATTTATCAAACAAGGCTTGAAGTGCAAACCAACCTATCTCATAATAATAATAAACATTATGATTATTATTATTTATAAAATATTTTAATGTTTAATATTTTAATATAAAATATTTAATAATGATGATGATAATAAATAATATGTAGTTATTATTATTATTATGACAAAAGAACAAAAATTAATAAATGTAATAATAATAAATTATTATTGGTAGCAGCATGACAACAGAATCAAAACAATATTTTATTCATAATAATAATAAATAAATATATTATTATGTATTATTATAAAATGTATTTTTTGGTTCTTTTATAATAATAATAATTATTATTATTATTTTTAATAATATCAATTTATATATATATATATATATAAACGTAGCTTAAGTGTCCAATTACTTTTTGGGGTCTCTGAACACAATCTGCAGGAATTAAACTTTAAAATGAAGCGATATAATATTATAATAGTGACGGTAAATTCCTTGACAGACTAGTAGCCGTGTGACAAGTTGCCAAGCTGCCAGTCAGAGCCAGACAGGAAGTCCTCCTTGCCAGGACTTCTCTGTTTAGAGCCAAACGAAGCAGGGATGGGGACGGACATTGCGGCAAACACACAGACGGGTTCCTTCTCCATTGCCGTCATTAGCCTGCAAGGTATTCCGGCGAGACGAGAGGAAATGAAGGAGCTGGATGTTTGCGCTTCCACCTGAGGATGTTGGTGGAAATTAAACCTAGCAGTGATATGAGATGAGTCGCAGTCGAGCTCAGAGTTCCAGCTCAAATGAGAGTCCCGTAGTCATCGAGATGCATTTTTATCCTTATTGAAATGCAACGAAAAATACTTCTTGCATTTGAAATTCATTTAACTTTCGTTTTACGCTGTTCTTTAAACAAACTGTACGACAGACTACGATGCCACTGTCCTGAACGCGCTGCCAAACACCAGATCCTATTGCAATGCAATTATCCCAAAATCAAGATATTATGGGCAGGCAGATGGACAAATCTATATTCATGGCATTATGCAGTCCATCCCTGCGCTGCTTAAATGAATCGTAATGGATACCTCTGGCAGAAATGCATCAAAGTGGGGACTGGTGAGGCACAGAGGTGCTGGCACTGGAGCTGACTGACTGAATTAGATGTGGTACTCTTGTGTACATATAGCCATCTGCCTCATGGGCTCATTGAGAGGCGATGTGTGTTGTGTCCTTTCTCTCGTCTGTGACAGGTTCACCGCTCTCATTTTGTCATATTTGTCGGGGCTGGCCTGGTTGCGGTCGTGTTTTATCAGTAATTGTGCAATGCTTCGGTCTAAGGTTTCACTTGGTTGCAGACCAGTGTGTCTGACAATGAAAAGAGATGTGTTTAGATTATTATTATTATCATTAATATCAATTTATTTATGTTTTGGTAATAATAATAATAGTAGTAAACATTATTATTATTATTATTATTATTACAAAAGAACCAAAAGAATAAACATAATAATAATAATAATAATAATTTTTATTATTATTACAAAATTTAGTCTTTTGTCATAATCATCAACATAATAATAATAATAATAATAATAATATTAAATTTTGTCATCATCATCAACATAATCATCATAATAATATTAATAATAATAATAATAATAATAATAATTATTATTTTTTTATTATTATTATCATCATCATTATTTATAAAATAATTTCTTAATGTTTTGGTTCTGTTGTAATGATGATGATGATAAATCATTATTTATTATTATTATTATTATTATTGACAAAAGAACCAAAAGAATCAATGTAATAATAATAATAATAAATTATTTATTATTATTATTAGTAGTAGTAGTAGTAGTAGTAGTTTGACAACAGAACCAAAACAATATTTTAATAAAAAACTAAATAAATAAATAAATAAAACTAACTTTAAATGTACAAGTACGCATGGAGAATTTGACTACAGACCCTGGGAGCTGTGTACAAACTTTTTTCAATAATCTAGATGGTGTCTCGAAAGCACATTACTGATAAATGCGGGGCATTTCTATTTCATGGCTGAGTATCCGAAATTCTGACCTTCTTTTGAAATGATTGCAGCAACATTTCCTCTGCAACCCCTTAACCTAACATCATGAGCTTTTTGCTGGAAGGGACCATTTCAAAGCCTCCGCCAGCATTAGAAATAAATTATATATGCCCTCTCCTAATGCCTTGTTATTCTGGGGTGATCCCTGTAGTCGAAACATGCCATGCGGGAAGCTGGGAAGCCCGGGGGTTTCAATCGCCCCTGCGGCCCAGTCGGCCCTTGAACATCGCACAGATAAAATGATTCTCTTTTTCCTGTTTTGAACAAAAGAAAAACATGAAGCAACAGATCTCCTATAATCCAGAGAAAATGGGCTTTCTCGGATTTCATCCTTTGTACTCTATTTATAGCAAGAAGAGAGAGGAAATGCAAACATCTCAATGCTTTTTCAGCATCCAGCGGGAGTCAACAGCCACTTAATTTATGCCCTGACCATCGGCCGTGGATTCCCTGTCTGTTTAGGAAGGCTGATCTTTTGGTTGTTTGTCCAGATCCCACAGGAACTTGGTAGTGCTGATAGTTCCCTGATATAAGTGGTTCCAGTCAACATGGACTGGGGTCATTATATATCCTGTCCACCCACTGAGACCCGTCTGTCTTAAGTCACAGGAGGGGAAAGTTCCGCTTTGAAAAATAGAACCTTCAGGAATTACAAAGATTTTTCTCTCTCTCTCCTTCTCCTGTTGCTTCACTATATCACTTCCTTCTCCTGACTGTGGCTGTCATCAGTATTACTGTTTTGACATTGTAAAGCTAACTTTGAAAGATATAGTGTTCTAGCTGTCATAACCGGTTTAAAAAAAAAAAAAACATAGCCAATGTCCCTCTTGCCCTTGGCTGGCACTTCCA
Source organism: Hypophthalmichthys nobilis (assembly GCA_037950665.1). Taxonomy (NCBI): domain Eukaryota; kingdom Metazoa; phylum Chordata; class Actinopteri; order Cypriniformes; family Xenocyprididae; genus Hypophthalmichthys; species Hypophthalmichthys nobilis. The sequence goes on from CM075486.1 coordinate 17,834,575, forward strand.
TAGCACTCATTTTGTATAAAGTCATTGTGACAGTAATTCACAACGAATGGTGTAGTTTCATGGCCACCTTTAAATTGTTACAGAGATTCAATGTGAATAACTGTGCATTTAAAAAAGTTGGTATTCTTCCACCATTGACCATAAAATGGAAGTTAATATATAACTAAAATAAATACATTACAAGTTCTAGGTTGCCTTTAAATATTGATATTATTAATAAATAAAAGAAAGAAAGAAAGAAAGAAAGTCAATCAATCAACCAGCCAACCAATACATAACAACAGACCAGACTGCGCCCTTTAGCCTCCTTGTTAGAGAGCCCGACTTCCATGCCGGCAGACCCGGGTTCGAGTCTGGCTTAGGCCGGGCAGTTCGAACAGGAGGGGTTACATTGGTGCCGTGACCCGGTTGGGAGTGAGGTTTAGGGGGGTGAGTGTAACGGACGTAGGCCGGTAAGAGCTGTGCGTCTAAACCTCACTCCCCTGATCTCAAGAGGCGCTGTAGTGGCTGATTCTAGAGACTGCGGTTTTTAGCCTCCTTGTTAGAGCGCCCGACTCCCTTGCCGGCAAACCCAGGTTCGAGTCCGGTTTATAGCAGGCGGCTCAAACAGGAGGGGTTACATTGGTGCCATGACCCGGATGGGAGTGATGTTTAGGGGGTTGAGCGTAACGGACGTAGGCCGATAAGAGCTGTGCGTGTAAACCTCACTCCCCTGATCTCAAGAGGCACTCTAGTGACCGATGCTAGAGACTGTGGTCTTTAGCCTCCTTGTTAGAGCGCCCGACTCCCATGCCGACAGACCCCGGTTCGAGTCCCACTTAGAGCGGGAACAGGAAGGGTTAAATTTGGAAAAAATATGCACTGATGAATCACAATAAGACCAGGAACTCGACCTAAATAGGGTTAATTAGACTCAAAAGGCGGGTTAAAATTCAAATTAAAAGACCAAACCGTGCCTTTTTTTCCCCTTCTTATTTTGTAGAAAATCTTTCATCTGAAATCAATGGCCTGTTAAAGAGGCTTTTATTTTTACCTCAGTTCTGTTTAACCAGAATCCTTTCAGCAGATGTTTTATGCTTCACATCTGGCGAGTGGCATGCAAACAGTGCAGTGAAAAGCAAAGAGCCAATTACGAAGAGCGACTAGATCAATATCCTGCAGAGAGGGCTGTTTTTGAGCGGGTGTCTGTGCGCAGGTGTGAGAATACAGCTCTTGCAGATAGGCTAAAGGCTAATGATGAGAACAAGAAGGACTTCCACTGTCAGAGAGAGAGAGAGAGAGAGAGAGAAACAGGTTCAATTCGGTGGTCCATTGGCAGGGTTCGTAATTGATTTCTACTTACTTTTCAAGCTGATTACAGCAAAAGCTTCACAAACAGAAAAAACTACAACCTGTAATGTTCTACACAGAAGGCTAGGCATTAGTAGATATCAATTAAATTGTTTTCTGAACAAAAACATGGCTTGAGAGGATATTTAAAAGGATATTTCACCAAATAAATAAACTTTGCAAAATGTGCCAAAAAATGTACCAAAATGTGTACCAAAAATGCCATAAACGTACCACGTACGCCATAATTGTTATATGAAGGCTCTCTGCTATTGTATCACCGCCTATAACACCTATATGAGATGAGACATTATTTATCAATAGCGTTTTTGCAGCAAAGGGATTTGACATTTTTGTTGTGCTGTTTTGTGGAACTGACAGATTACAATTATTATCCAACAGCTGAGATCAAAGGCAGGCAAAACTCCTGACTTTTATTTTCTAACGAGTGCGTAAGACTGATAAATTCCCCTCTGTGTGGGCCGCTATCTCTAGGCCTTGGGGCACTATAGAGATTGACAGTAGCAATGCTCTGCACCAGGCCTGATCCTTCTGCTTTCATAATGCTGATTTCCCCAACATTTAACAGACAAAACAATGGAATTTGCAGCTGTAAGCTGAAGAAAAGTCCTCCAGGGGAATTTGCAACTGTTGCTGGTGTCACATCACATTCTTTTTCTTGAATACGAGTGGGACTGCAGATAAGAGTTCAGCTATTTTTGGTTTTGTGGTTAATAGAATACACTGTAAATTGATGTATGTTTAAATATATAGCCTGATATCTTATTTCCAGTTATTTACAGTAACATACCCCCCTTAGGCCTGCATGACATTCTGCAATATATTACACTTCCATAATGTGAATATTCAGAAAGAAAGATAAAATAGAAATGAAATGTCCGGTCGGTAATGAGAACAGGAGTGGGAATTGTAATGAAAAAATAAAATAAATAAATAAACATCAAGAATGACAATTATCAAATAACAATAATAATAATAATAATAATATTATCAAAAACAGAAATTAGCAAACTTAAACTACAATAAAAAAAATCATGAATGAAACACCAAATAATAATAATAATAATAATAATGTAATCAAGAATAAGAATAAGAATAAAATTAAAATAAAATATGGAATCATTTGGAAATAATGTACAGTGGAGTATACAGTCCTGCTTGTTACATTTATTATTTCAGCCACACATCAAATAAATACTTAAATGGACATGAAATATTGTTTTATTATGTGAGAAGAGCGAGCATGGCATTTCAGAAGTGGAGAGAGTTGATGAATTTTGCCAAATAAGAACAGACACATTTAAATTTTGATTTCATGTACTCTTTACCTGCTACATAAGAAATGCAGTCTCATTTTACACAACCAAAGCTCACTATCTGAAGACTGTGTGTAGCTCAGCTGATAGCATGGCACTCTTTAATGCATGCCAAATACATTGAAGATGCCTTGCCAAATGCATAAATGCAAATGCTTACATGGGGGGCAAAACAGCAGCGTGGGGAACCCTGCTTGAAATATTCCCAATAACGAATTTGATCCCTGCTGCAGATAAGACCAAGATTAGGAGAACATTCTCTCTGCATCCTTTTCACTCTCTCTCTCCCTTTATTTACGTCTTTGTTCAGCTGGAAGTGATAAAATCCACCCGCCTGCACAGTCGTGCACCACCAGTCCCCACTAACTGTATCTCCAGCCATTCAAAAACACGCATACACGCGCCCCCTCCTGCCCACACGCTCATGTCTTGACAGATTTACAGCCATTTAGAATACACAAAATGCAGCGAGATGTATGCCAGGGCTGGGATGCCATCAAAATATGACAGAATTAGATTGCATTAATGCTAAGAATTTGATTTAAATGAATCACTGTTGAGAATCAGACTCGGATTGAATTAATGCCGTTACCATCGACATGACATTAACAACAAGAGCTTATTAAGAAAGATTTGTTGACCAGTCTGCATGATGTCAGTCTAATTCACGGTTGTCATGGAAAATAGAGGCCAGAGCTGTTGACTCAAAGCTGGTTTTTCTTGTATGGAGTGGGCGGTTTGACGATGACATTATTCATAATAGATTAATAATAAGTCATGAGTGCAAAAACAGCTTGTAACACAAAACAGCAAAACAAATATTATAAAACAGATAGGTTAGAAATCTTTCTACGGCCATAGTATGGTATTCACTGTACTGTCATACTGCCCAGCCCTACATGAGAAGAACTTGTCAGCTGCTTCAGATCAGAGATGGTCCTTTCACAGATTTTCTTTGCCCTTTTCAAAGTCCTAATGAAAGTCTGTGTTCTAACGCTGGATCTCCCAAGCCTCATTACTCCAACCACACATCACCTGCCGCACTACCGACCTCTCTGAGACAGAGAAATAAAGGAAGTAAAAGAGGAAGGATACAGATGTTGACAGTGATAGAAAGAGTGAGATAAATTGAGGTGTGAATCTCACGAAGCCTGTCAAGAACACGTTCAGGTCACGTTTCACATCAAAAATCAAATGCTTAAAAGTAAAGTGTGTAATTTCTGCGCCACAAGCGTCACCATTCAGACATGCAATAATGACTGAATAACGACATTCAGACAGTCTTCAGTAGAGCTGCTTATTGCTGAACTGAAATTGTTCCATAATGAATGAACTTTACACAGTTATTGAACTGAACTGAATCAACACTGAACTGAGCTGAATAATGATACTGTCTTGCTACAGCTGCTTTAGAGCCTCAAATTTGATGAAGTTTCTATCACTGATTCTGTTACTTTCCTGTTAATACTGTGAAGATGTGACTATTTCTAGTGTGTAAAGCACTATAAAAAAAAAGGTGATTTGCAAAAATGTTGATTTAACGCTCTGGTGCTCCTCGTGTAGTGATGAAAAATGACCAATTTTTTTTTACATTATTATTTCAATGAAATAAATGAACTATATTTTAGTTCGATAATGTTTATTATTTTGTATTTTAGGGGATTTTATGGTACTACACTATATTTATGCAATAGTTATAATTGTATAATTGTTATTAATATAACTATTTAATTGATTATTTAACTTTTTGAGCACCTAAAAATGACATTACTAACTTAAACTATCATAAATCTTGAATACTTTGGAGCGCAGACTTAAGTTTGGTCTCTTTTTAAAGATGACACTTGGCAGATAATTGCTGAAGTGAAAAAAGTTTAAACTAAAAAAAGTTTAAGTTTAAAGCTGCAGTTTGTAACTTTTTTTGGTTAAAAATGATCCAAAATCAATTTTTGCGCAAGTATATAACCAGGCAGTGTTCAAAACTATCTTCTTACCTTAGCCCGATTCACAACGGTAAGCTTGTATTAATGTTTTATATTTCGGGTGGTACTCATGGGTTTCCGTGGGAAATTCGAGCATGCAACCGTTCGTGTTTGTGTCATTACGTCACGTCTGTTTATATAAAGAAGGAGTCCCAGCTAGTAGGCTATATGGCATGTGAGGATGCTGCCGGCAGCGGATCATTTATAGCCACAACAGCTGGAAAAATTAAACTTATCATTTTGACGGCGGATTGTAATCCAGAAAGGTCCAAATGACAATCATCAGTGACAACTGGAGATTCACCCGTAGTCAAAAGCAAAAGACGTCGGACTGTGGAGTGGCTACAGAAATTGAAATCTACAGGTAACACTAATACACACTAAATACACAGTCACGCAATGCCGATCTTGTTAACATTAACAGTTTGAGAACAAAGTATAACAATAATAATAATTTGCCGGGTTTGACGTGATCCGAGCTAAGCGATCGTTAGATTTAATCACTATTGGCAGCGCGATTTATTGTAATGCTTTTCTTCCTCAGGTGGTCAGAACAAAAGTGGCAGATTTGTTGCTGACATTTCCCGGTGAAAATTCTTATTTTGGTCATACTTCCGAGACGTAGAATCTGTGATTCCGAAGTACAGTATCCACACCGATGTGGTGACTGACAGCAAACACTAGATTCATCCGCTCTGAGGAGCTGTCGATGCACAACCCAAGTAAAGATGATAATTCCGCAAATAACTGCAATTGCAGGTTTCAAACAGAGATGGCGACAAAGAGGCAAAACTTATGGACTGCAGCTTTAAAGAATTTTAAATATATTTTCCAAAACATGTTTTACGCTGAAACTGTGAAAGAAAATCAAAGCCATAAATATAAACAGGTTGTGTTCCAAATTTGAGATAGATATCTCAAAAAATGAGCTTTCAGTAAGATTTTGTTTGTGCGCAGTACCAAACGTTTCCACTAGATGAAATTATTTTTTCATTCATTTCCAATGCGGTCATTTTTGACCCAGAGTACTGTTTTTGTGACTATTTTTTTTCAGGACCATTTAACCTTTTCGCTTGTGTGTTCACATAGCAATTGCAAAAACCTTTACCAAGTTTCATACCATTCTGAGGAAGTAAAAAATTATAAAAAAAAAAACAAAACAAAACAAAACACAACTTGCTTAGGTAGCTGTCTCAGAATGGGAAAGACAAACAACAACAACAAAAAAAGCAATAATGAGAATCTAACCTATCATCAATAAATCATTGAGAATGAAAATCTGGAAACATTATGGTAATGAGAAATGTAAGGGAAATTAATGTTTAATTATTAAAAAAATAGGCTTCATTTCTTTATGCAAGACAATTTCTTTTTTCTTCTGATTTTGAGGTGAAAATGACCTAAAAATAAATAAATCATAAATCTGCATCACTCTCAATGCTAATTACCACCTCCCTATTTCTCCATTTCTACCATCCTCCTCCCTACGCTCCGAAACGTTCCTCTTCCGCCTGACTGTCTGCGACTTGTTTATCCAGACGGCACTGCTGTGTGTAAAAACAACACATAGGTGCCACCGCAGGGTTCTTGTCCTGCTTTAACCTAGCAATTAGCATCATGCTAGTTTCTTCCTTGCTCTTTCAAACTACGTCAAAGGATTTTTTTTGTCATTGTACAGGTATAACAAGCATCACACCCTTTTAATGTCTGTAACATGTATACGTTCTCCTAAAATGTACAGCCCGACTCCAATTCGTCTCAGACTCTGATTGAGCACTAACAGAAAAACAACACAGCTCTTTAAACACTACAACCCCACATCTTCAGCTTTCATTTCACACTTCGGTTTGATGCTGTATTGTGATGTTCCACAGATAGAGTCTTAATCAGATTTGCTCCACGGCTGTCCTCTAGAGTCAGTGTCACCCGTTTGGCTTCGTCTCTTCCTCAACGTTTCCTCTTTCTCTTACCAAGAAGGGCTCTTTTGGAAATGAGGTCCTTCAAACAGCCACGAGAGAGCGTTTCCCTCCCTTCACAATGGGAAGCAGGATGTACTTCCTGCACTTGTCTTGGCTCATTTGCATCTTGGGCTAATTGGCAACATTTGCTCATCAAGGTTCCTTGAGTTTGTAAATGACTTGTACAATTGAAGCCAATTATCAAGCTCAATGATTTAAAATCGACACGATCTGTCCTAGCAGAGCAGGAAAACCCACAAAATACTGACAACACCGAGATCAATAGGAGAAATGTTTTTTTCTTAAGTGTGAAGAGAATGGGAGGAAAAAAGGTGTTGGACAGTGTACAAAAATATCAAGTATAATACTGTACTACACTGTTCAGACATCTTTTTAAAGTGTGTGCTGTCATGTAACAATGTACTTGCAAAATTATTTTAGTCTTGAATACATCTCTAAAATGTTTCCTGTCGGATGTTGGAACAACATTCAGCAGATGTTTACACATCGTTTAAGGTTTAGAATATATATGAATGTATGAAACATATGATATAGACCTCAATATTTTCCAAATGATGTGCTCATTTACGTCTTGCAATGTAAATAGTCGGAGGGCCCTATAATACACACGGCGCAATGCAGCTCCAGGTGCGACGCAAATGTTTTTTGCTTGTTTCAGCCCGACGCAGTTATCATTTTCACATCCTGTGCCACGTTGTTTAAACAGCAAATGCATTTGCGCCCATGAGCGTGCTGGTCTGAAAATGATGTGTGTTCAGGTGCATTGTTGGCGTGTTGCTATTTTGAGGCAAATGAAATAGCCATTGACCAACTGAAACCTGCTCTCAAGTCAATGGCGCAATATATATATATATATATATATATATATATATATTTTTTTTTTTTTTTTTTTTTTTTTTTTTTTGTTATTTAAAAAACGTTTTTGTTATTTAAAACCATTTCATCACTAGAGAAACGTTCAGTTTTTCAGCTTGCAAATTCTGCCATGTAAATAGCGAATCTGCCATGACACAAACACAACTAGCTTTTAAAGGGAATGGGAGATGATTGCTTTAATGCATGTTACACCAAAAACACACCCATTACTCATTAAGAGAATAGGGACAACCCTTTTAGACCATGCGCCGGGCCATTTTTTTCCCTTTGTTAAACTAGCAAAAGTGGATTTGGATACGCCCTAAGTGCAATTGCGCCATGCGCTTTAGACCATGCACTTAGAACATTAAAATAGGGCCCCTAATCTTAATAAGAATTTAAAAAATAAAATAAAAAATAGATATTTTACCTAGAAAATTAGACAAAAATGCTAATCCAGAATATTTTTTATTTTATTTCATTATTTTATTTTTATTTATTTATTTTTTTTTTGCAGTGCAAACATTATATTTGCATGCAAACATTGTTCATATTTGCATACCAACAACATTTAAATTTAAATGAACTCTGGTGCGATTGCTCTGTTAGTGCGGTTCAACTGAATAAGTGTGAACGCTGCCATCTGAACCCTGGTACACAACAAACAAAGCGGACCACGACCCCTGAAAAGGTTTCAAATGAACTCTGTTGTGATTTGACTGAAATACGGACCAAAGACACCTAAACAAACCAAAAACAGGACCTTATGTCACAAGATGTGAGCCTAAAAAGAACAGAATGCTGAAGCATACCTGTTTTTCTCATCATACAGCTACGTTGCCCATTACAGTTCAGTACAGTCGTCGGAACCCTGTCTTCTCGCAGCAGATCTTTGTTTGTGTGTGTGACGGAGGGATTCCTGCCACTGTTTTGACTCCTTTGCACATTTTAAAAGCTCTTCAGGAGTTTTCAGATGATAAAAATGCCATTATACTACGGGGCTGTTGAATACACGAATCTGATTGGTTGATCAACGTTCTAAGGTGTGCAATTATTTTCAGGGAAACGCACGGCTAAAGTTTCAGCAGGTCTCGCCCGCATTATCACTTCCATATCACTTCGCCAAATGTTATCTCAATAGGTCCTTACAGCCTACAACCGCAAAAGAAACAAAACCCACAACAACACCGACCAAGCAAATAAATATAGCAAACAATAGGATGAAGACGAAAAATTATTGTCATGGTTTTTGCCACAAAATACGTTTTGTTGTGTCCTGAAAGCGCATACTCTCTCTCTCTCTCTCTCTCTTTCAAACGTACACCGTATTGTATAATGTTAGTATAGACACAGTCACACAGAAACGTGTTGTCAGCGCTGCTCTGATGAATTAATCAGTAAAATGACTCTGTGCGATAAAATAATAACTGTGCGATTTTTGAGGTAGATAAACTCGTGGCCGCATTACTTTACTCGTGGTGCATTATTTTGTAAGAATTCAATGGCCCGTCATCAATTATTCCTTACTTATATGTACGCACATACAATGAGTGCATTTAGCCCAGCACACGGTATTGTTTTGGATGTTAGGTAAGTGCTGTCGCAAAATATACATCATAAAAGCCTTTTTTTTTGTTGTTGGTATCTTTAGGTTTGGTCTTAAAAAACGACAGTGTGAACACTAAGTGAACCAGGAATAAATGCATCATTTTCTTTTTTTGGTCTGGACCAAAAGAACCAAGAGCTATAGCCGAACTACAAGTGTGAACACACCCTAAATCCTAAATGTTGAGTACACATCTGCTGAATGTTGTTCCAACATACGACTGAAAACTTCTTAGAGACATACAAATGACAACAATTACAAATTCAGTTCATTATAACTATTTTACTAGGGAGTCACTGAGACACTGTTTGCTCCACTTACTCCTTTGCTTATCAGTAAAAGTGACTCCATATCCTAAAAAAAACCCCAACAACAGCAACCAAGACCTTGGGTATCTGGTAAAAGAGAGTGAAATTACAATATGTGAATCACACACATTGCCTGAACACGGTATATCTAAATGTTTTTGGTTGTTTCTGAGTATCAATGGGCAAAGATCACTGTCAGATCTCGTTTCTGGTCGTGAGACCGATGAACAGCAACAGTCTCCCAGCTCCCAAATCCTTATTTGAAATGGCCTCATTCTGTATAAAACATGATTGACAGGCAATTATCTTTCTTAAAGCTGAGTTTCATTTTTTTCTTTGCTGTCCTAAAGAACCTTTCCTTTTTCATAATCTTAAGGTGTCTTCCGAAAACAAAGTTTCATCAGACAGCCGGCTTCACAAAGCTTCGGGTATCACATGTACGCAAGAGTGGGACTTTAAAAAACACTATGATGGTGAAAGTAGACCACAAAGTGACAGCTATCTCAGAGGGAACTGAGGGAACGCTATGCACACACACATTTCTCATTCTAATTGCCGCCCATTTATTTATAGGATGTGATTGCCTGAAAGAATGATGGGCTTGTTTTGCCCGTCTGCTAGTCCTGATACCACAGGAGAGTTAAGACAGGAATTAGGCAAGACATATTCCCCTGGTAAGTAGGTAAATAGCCCAGAGAGATGGAGAAGAGGCATCATTTGCCAGAATTTTATTAGACAAAGAGTATGAACAAGGCTAGTTGAAAGCTATTGATTTAGCTCACAAAACTAACAGAGTTAATGTTGTGTGTGTATGTGAGGTAATGTCACTGATCTAGAGTTGTTTTCTGATTTCATTGCTGCAGTCCAGCTGCCCCGAGGTCCCTAACTCATTCACTGGAGACAGGTGGACAGATACTGCTTGTCACAGCCAAAGATGATTGGTGACCTTCCAACTTTGACCATTGTGAAATCAATACGAGAATTTTTCACACACATAATTTCACCTGCCACTCCTGCAAACTGATGTATGTCAAATTTATGACACCCAGAGAGGGATGCCCGCAGCTGGGACGAGAGAAAGCTGTTGGAATGGATAGTTTATCCAGAAATGATCAAAAAGCTCTGTTTTTGTCCATGTAATAGAAGTCAGTGGGGTCCAAAACAACACTGGATTCCACTGACTTTCATTGTATAGACAACAAGTGAAAAATTAGGCATTCTTCAAAATACACATGAAAGAAAGTCAAACAGGTTTTGAAATGACATTAGGGCGGGTGGGTGAGTAAGTAATGAAAGAAATGTAATTTTTAGGTGAACTTTTCCTTTAAAAGTAAGTGTGACGGATGTTACATTTGGGTTTTTCAAGCAGCACCAAGCCTAAAAAAATGATTAATTTGTAAACAGTTGCACATTTTTAATACTGAGAACTTAGTCGTGCACCAAAGTTTATACTTTTAAACAAAGTATATATTTGATATAAATTTTATAATGAAGTATAAGTTGCATATGCCTGGTTTCACAAACAAGGTTTAAGTCCCAGACTAAAATGCATGTTTTAACTGAATTTATAAAACAGTTAGTTCCTGTCCTTGATTCTGATTGGTCAATAGCTGTGTTTTATTCACGATAAAACATGGCTATGACCGCTTCGCCCAATGGTTCTGTGTATCACTACACCCTTAGCAACCACTCTTAGCAACATAAACTGTTTGTTCTCAATTTATATTGTTCATCAAAGCTTACTGTATTATTTAGAAAAGTATTGTGAGAAATAGATCGATTGAACAAGTTTATTACCTGCATTCAGATTTAGCATTTTCCTTCAGGTCAGTCCTACGTTCATAATAAAAAATCTGTTTAAATGTCCGCTGCAATATCTTGTCCTTTTAACAGTTAAGGGGTTTCTTGTGACTGACAGCACTAGTCAAAGCATTTGTCAGTTGAGTCTTGTTCCGTGTTCACAACAATTCAGTCTTTTCAATATAAAAGTCTTCGCTACTGAGTGACTCACTCATAAAGACAGTCTTTGCCGCCATCTAATGGCGTAATAATGTAACTTCTGTTGCTGTTCACGGTCAGGGACTATTTTTTTCTGGCGGAAGGAAGGCTTTTAGTGATTTTACTTTATGAAAGTTGCATTGATACATATTTTTTGGCTTTAATATTTGTATTGTGTGGCAACCGTATTATAAAAGCAATAAGGTACTCGAGGCTAGTGCTGTATCATGAATAAGTCACGGCTGAAGGGGTTGCATGCTTTGCGTCGTGCCTAACAACGCCCTTCAGCCGTGACTTATTCACGATACAGCACAGCCTCAAGTACCTTATTGCTTACTTAAATAAGGAATACTCCTGGTTTATAAGCACTCTCTAGTTATTCATCTAATTTTTTTTCTTCAAGACTGGTCAAAAAGTCAGTTTCATGAAAAGGTAGATTTAATTTGAATCCAAAAAGAAAGACTGATTAGCCCTAACTAACTGCTAATTCGTCAGACTAGTTCTTAAGACACAGTCTTAACTTAGAGGCTATGTTTATGCAACTGGCCCCAGCTTATAAAGTGTAAAGTGAAAGAGTAAAGCAAGAGAAATAGCAAGACTTAACAAGCCCCACTAAATATCCAGCATCTCTAGATGCCAACAGCCATCAAAATACAATGTTACAGTTCTGCATTGTCAGAGCTCAATTATCAAACTGAATATTCTGCATGTTTTGACATAGGCTAAATGGAGAGCAGACGAACAATGGCAAGAAGCAATAAATGTGCCAAACAAGGCCAAAACAAAAACACTTAATTACAGAGATTTCAATTTAAATGGCTCTTAGTTAAGGTATTATCCACTTTGTCCCCACAGCCTTTTAGATTAAATGAATGCACAACGCGGTGAGAGGAAACTGCTCCACTGCGGTCTGCTGGCGGGCCGTGAAGAAGCACTAAGGGGCTTCTCAAATTCCACATCTAAAATGCAAACCATTTAAATGAACTGCAACAAGGTTAATCTGTAACTCCTCCAGTTACAGCATATGGGACTGGTTTGGATTTTGGCAGCTGTATTAGAGATGTGTTTGACATTATATAGAAATCGCATATTGGAATCACACAAGGCTAGTTAGGCTAGCATTCCCCGAGAGACGAAGCATATGTGACCTCTTGTACAGAAGCAACAGAACGTGCTGTACAAAGGATGCGGTGTGAATCCAGCTAAATGGTACGTCTGCAAATCATGTACGTCTTTTGCATGCCTATGCACAGCCGCACAGGTGTCTAATTGCTGACAAGAGGCTAGGTCCTTCAAATGTGTGCCAGCTAGCCCATTAGAGAGAGGGAAAGCACAGGTGTTTTTCCACAAGCACAGCTCAAGCTTGGACCAGAACCTGTTCCCTCCAACTGCATCTGCAAAGACCAGCCAGTCCAAGCCATGATTGAAACTGGATTCCAGAAACAGCTAGCATTGTGTGGAAAGCTCTCAAACGTTTCATGCTATTGTATCACTTGTAATTTTCCACTGAGCATCAAGTGTAACCGTGAGGAACCACTTTAGCTCCTCTTATGCCTTGATAGCTACAAAATACTGTAGTAAACAAACATTGTTATGATTCCTTGGCACCAGTTACATTTGTATGCGCCTCTAGAATATTAAAGGGGTCATGACATGAGAAATCAAATTTGTCTTGATTTTTTTTGGACATATAAGAGGTCTTTATACTCTTAAAACATTGTGCATGTTTCATAGCTTAAAACATCCTCCCCATTATAAACAAAGCTTTAATTTATTCAAGCTCCAAATACATCTCGTTTTGAAATTGCGGGATCTGTGACAGGATCTGCATCCAGAGCAAAATATTGATGAATAGTTATACATCATCACACAATAGGCCTCGCCCACTGGCATTCGCCTACACTGTTTACACCTGGTATTAAGATGCTTTTTGGTCGATCGAATCACAAGTGGACGACGCCGGGGTCTAAAATGTTTTGAGCTTGTCCACTTTCGACCACTTCCAGAGGTAGTAAAGTAAAGTAGCAAAACGCATTCGATCGTATGGCTTTTGTAGTGTAAACGCTCATGTGGTCAAATCTGTTCGAACAGCCACAAAAGACCACCTACTTTTTGCCTACTGACCTAATGCGTAAACATTATGGGATTTAAAATTTGTCGGCTGAAGACCCAAGTTTAGTTTGAACTAAGTTTTAGCCAATGAACTGTTGACTCAACTGATTCATTCAGAAATGCTAATTCAGGAGCATAAACAGTGACTGTTTCATTGAGTCATTTGAATCATTCACTCAGTTGATTTGTTGAAAAATGCAGATTCGCTTTGAAGTGTCCAGTTTACAACTCGTTTGCGTCTCTGTACAGACTTCAGAAGTATCCCAGTGTCGTAAACAAGTGGATGGTTTATTTTAATGCCATCCCGGATCGCGTTGAAGGATTATATGTTTGTTCAGAGCATTTTGTTTTGTAAACGAGGCACAGTGTAATGGAGAGTTCTTTTGTTGAAAGATGAAGCAGCAAACTGCATTGGATCTGATAGCAGCTACTCTACATCACAAAGTAAATGATTTCATAATGCTTTGTTGGTAAATGGCGGTTATTTATGGATAATGTTTTTAAAACACTCACGTTCAATAGCGAGTGGGCCTTTGCTGCAGAAAATAGGCTGATGTGATACAACAAGGGTCAATGCCAAAATAAGAACCTGTCGACTTTCAAAGGATGCACTTTATTTAGAGTGCAGCTATTTGCTCTATTATCCTACTTTAAGAAGCAGATCCTAACCTCAGTTTAAGACCCAATTAGTAAACATCATGCACACACAGTTGGAGTCACCACTTTTACCCCAGAGATAGCTTAGTGTCCCCATAAAGAATGGGAAGGAATCTTTGTTCATTGACAACCTGCAGTGTCAAGCTTTAATGGGAAATCCAATAACGGAAAAGTCCATAATTCCTGGCCAGGTTTAAAAATACAGCAAAAAAGAGTTAACGGCCCCCTGGCTGGCTGGGGGCCATTAAAGACAGAGCTGTGAACTGAAGGCAGAGCACGGGAAGTGGCTCTCAGTGGATTCATTTATCCTTATCCATCAACCCAAAATTACCAGTTTTTTTTTTATCCCTCTATTTTTCCTGCCCTCCATCCTTTTCTTCCCCACCTCCTTTACTGTGCCTCTCTTGATCTTCACAAATGAATAATTAAGGAAAACGGCTTGTGATTACACAACAATTATTCCCAGCTACTTAAAAATTCAAAGATCCCCTCATGAAACATTAAGAAGCCGGAGTTCTCATTTGCGATGAGCCCCAGGGAGAGAACCATCCAGAGGCCCCATCCAATGAGGACACCGGCCCAGTGCGCAGGCCAGTCACTGGAGAACTGAACTCCAACCTGAGGGCATCTACACACTGATGAAAACACTGCAGCTAAAATATACTGATGATGGCAGAAAACTCTGCAGATTCACAAAGAACTGTGGCCACACTTCTCTGCTGTTGGTATTTCAAAAGTTTGGGTTAGGAAAGATGTTAGGTTTTTGAAATAAGTCTCTTATGCTCAGCACAGCTGCAATTATTTGATCAAAAATTACAGTAAAATATTATTTATTCCTGTAGGTATAAGACAAGGTAACACTAATTTTACATACAGCACACAGTGAAGATGACTAAAATGACTATAAATATGACACAGTGGTCAACTGAATATAGTGAAGCATAGTTTGAAATCAAGGGTTTAAAGTTTGTCGATCGTGCATCTCTAGTGAAGCTGAACTCTTCACATTCAATTCACAGGCTACAAATGCGTACTTCAGAATATCTGACAGCTGGAATTGACTAAGTCTGCAAGGTTTGTGAAATTAAATGCTTATTAGATATTCAAAGATTTGTTTAAATCAGGGGTGTCCAAACTACGGCCCGGGGATGAATTTCAAATGGCCCGCAGCCTGTCTATTAAAATCTATTATACGTGGCCCGCCATGCATAATTTACAAATCGTGCAGTTTCACATTGTCAACACAAGGTGGCAGTACTAGAATTTAGGCAGGGAAACATTAACGCGCCAAAAGCGGAACGAAACAGCGCTACTTGTGCGCACCGCACAGGCGTGACTCACAAGCTCAAACATGTTTACTTGCTGAGTGTCTCAAACACACGACCACTGAACAGCCAGTGAGAAGTGTTCGAGTTTGGCGTAGAGGTCTCAGGTACGAGCTGCAAATCTCTCTGTGATTTAATTCAGTTTAAAGTCAGTTGAAACAGCGCTGACTTAATCAACAACACTAACGTGCAAATCAGGTGAAACATTGAGCCGATCCAGTTCAACCAACAATTCAACAACATTAATCATGGATTTACTGTGGTAACACAAACTAACTTTGGTATTTTGTCAGAAATGTAGGTTAATATTATTTAATTTTTAATGTAGATATGTTGTAATGCTTTCCTATAAGCCCAGGAACAGGTGATAAGATGTTCTTAACTCGTATGTTGGAAATAAAACCATTGTCCACGCAGAGATCTGTTTTTTTGCTTTTGTGTTAATTTAATAAAAGAAACTGCAGCTTACAATAAAGCACGTGTTCATGGCTACGTCTGTGTGATACGGTAAGAACCGTATATTCCCGCCACCCGTTTCCCCCTACCACGCAATCATGAGAAGTTTAAATATCATGTAACTCCTCCCAGTCCACACCGCCATCTAGTGGTTAAAAATTACGTTTGGCTCCTACATATGTATTAAATGAGTAATAAAGGCCAAATTACAGACTATTTTTTGTCATAAACTTGCAGTTTTGTGCATTCGTATTTATATTAAATGTGTTTATAGACTAAATACCATAAAGCCATTCTAGATATAGAAACAATATTTTTACTTTTTACCATGTAGTGAGGTGCCATGTGTGGTTTTACCTGTGGTGATCTAATTAGAGTACTTTTTAATTTAAATAAGAATAGAGTTCTAACTCAGTAATAATATTTAAATTTCATCCTTTAAAAACGAGGTTGTTAAAAGTTTTACAGATATTGTCTGTGTATTAAATTTACATCTGTGTCTTATCTCAAGCTACATGTTTTCAAGAAACAAAACTATATATATAAATAACAGAAAAGGAACTGGCCCCCAGATGTGTCAACAACATTGAATCTGGCCCCCTTTTAAAAATGTTTGGACACCCCTGGTTTAAATGATATTAATGCGTATTTGCTGAATGCTGATGGTAAATGAGAAAGTATTATAGTGTTTGCCTTTCTGTTACTAATAATACATAAAATCAAAAACTATAATACTTTTTCGAATACAGTTTACTTTCAGTTCTATCTAGGAACGTATAAGACAAAACTGTTAAACAGAGACCATAACTAATGACCATAGAGAATGGGAGCATTGTGTTCTCAGCACCGTCAAAATAAAAGTCCCGCTTTCAACACATCGGCCAAACAGAAAAACGTATTGGCCGATGCCAATATTTAAAAAACGCCAAATATCAGCCTTGGCGATATTGTTCAACCACTAATATATATACTGTATCTCACTTGTATCACTCCTGAATGAATCTGCATTTTTCAACAAAATGTTTGAGTGAATGATTCAAATGATTCAATGAAACAGTCACTGTTTCTGTTCCTGAATTAGCATTTCTGAATGAATCAGTTGAGTCAACAGTTCATTGGCTACAACCCGCAGAAACT
Organism: Hypophthalmichthys nobilis; assembly: GCA_037950665.1. Taxonomy (NCBI): domain Eukaryota; kingdom Metazoa; phylum Chordata; class Actinopteri; order Cypriniformes; family Xenocyprididae; genus Hypophthalmichthys; species Hypophthalmichthys nobilis. The sequence continues at coordinate 17,851,656 of CM075486.1, forward strand.
TAAAAATACCTGCTACTAATGAACATATTGTATAACATATTGTATGAACAAATATATAGTATATATATATATATATATATATATATATATATATATATATATATATATATATATATATAAACTGCAGTGGGCCAAATCCCATATTGTCCATATAGCTGTATATTAAACATTAATTGATTTAATATGATTTTATTACTTAATGGAATACTTTGATTTCAGCAAGAAAACATTACTCAACGCTGAAAACGTTAGACATTGTTTGGGACATCCTTCAAGTTACCCCCTTGGTTTATCTGTCAATGTTTTTGCTTGAGGTAATGGTGAACATAAAACATAATTCTATCATCAGCTGAATATCATTAAATACTGCAGAAATCAACTCTCAAGTTTCAACAAAACTTTCAAACCTTCATCCTCCCTCGCTGTACATCCAAACACTTTCATTACCGTACATGATGAAACAGCATTAGGTCTAACTGAAGGGAGCTGTCTGAAAGTTTCCCCCAAAATGCAAAGGCACAGACCAATCCAACATGCCGAAGTTCCTTTGAATATAGCGTAATTAGTTTCATCAGACATTTCTGCTGAATTTCCCATGTGCCCCCAACAGTGGTCTGCTGCGAAGCAGCACCATGTACAAGAAACTGAGCGGCCTGCAGAGAACTAGCATAAACACACCATCAAAGCAGCCATTGAACTTCCTTATGAGGGAAGTCCCACCCCTTTTTCTTCTTTAAACAACAGTCAGACATTAGCCAAGCTTGAGATATTCACCAATTAGCATGCTGTCTTGAAAGCTTAGGACTGTGGATTCTTTTGGGTTGCTTCAGGCCTGTCTGTTTGAAGCTTTCTAAAGCAGGGCTGAACAAAGCTCACCATCAGATCTTTCTACATAAGAAGAAACGTCGCTGGCCGAGGATCTACCATTTTAACTGTCACTGTCACAGGATTTCGAAACCATCTGAGGCTTTTTCCTCATCTATGTGGGACCAGACGTCAACAGAGCCACTTTTTTATAGTAGCATGTCACTGTGGTGCCTAGAAAACTTCATAGTTCATATGTCATAGTTGCAGCTCTATTAAAAAGGAAAAGGATTTTAGGTAACATTTTATAGTGTCCAAGTTACACATTTTTCATATTTAATATGTATATTAAAGCAATATCACGCAAGCAAAAGTACTGTTGTTCTGAATGAATGAATATAAAATACCCACAATCATATACATACAAAAATAAATCATGACAAAAGTCATAAAGTACACACAATACATAGTTATGTAGCAAAAACAGCAAGGAAAAACTGTTTTCTTATCTGCATGCTGAGAAAAAAAAACCATGCTTGATGCAGGCAAAAAAAAAAACCAACCACAAATTATGACAAACAGCATATCAAATGCAGCGGCCGCACTGCTTACACCATAAGTAAACTCAAGTGCCTCATTATCCGCTACATTTTAGCATTGCAAAAAAAGTGCTGAATTTCCAAGGCTATTCATCTGTCCCAACTACCTGTTCCTGACTCAGCTCCACCTTTACATATAGCGCCAGGGAACACTGATCGCCTAAGTACAAGTGGGTATACAGCTGTTTAGCACTACAAGACAGTACTTAAACATTCACTTTTCTGCAAGGGAACTTATAATTATGTATATCTTTAAGCATCCAATTAAAATGCTAATGAACATTTGCTGAAGACTGCTTTCCTTAGGGGAACGGGTAGAACAGCCTGTTTTATGCCCATATATTTGGGTGAAACTCTTTAACGCATGGCTATTCGAAGCCTAGCGACACATCACAAATCTTTAGCCCGCCTTTGGCCTTGCCTTTTTTTTTTTTTTTTTAAAAACATAATTCTTTAAGCCAAACTAAATTAGTTTGAAATGAAAATCAATGTAGTGCTTTGAGTTCAAGTAAATAATTAACAGTGTTGGAAAAGCTACTTTGAAAGTGTAGCATGCTAAGCTAAAAGCTAATCATCATTTAGTCAATCTACAAGCTACCGTTTTGAAAAAGAAGTTAGCTATGTAAGAAAATAGAAACAAAGGTAGCAAACTACATTGAAGCTACTTATGTAGAACAATATAGCTTATTTTTATATAGAAACTATAATAAATATATCAAATGATATAATTTATCATTTAATCATTTGTACTTGCATAAAAACATTATCCCTCAGTTTCACAGACAAGGCTTAAGCTAGTCCAGACTAAAATGCATGTTTGAGCTGTTTTAACGGAAAGCAACTTGCACTGACACATCTTAAAATATGTCACTGCTATTGTTTTGTCTCAAGATGCACACCAGTGATGTTTTGTTTTCTAGGGTATGTTTATAAAAGCTACTTAAATACCCTAATTGAAATAAGGCTTAATCCTGGCTTAGCCTAAGCCCTGTCTGTGAAACCGGCCCTAAGTGGTTTTGAACGCATGGACTTTAAAGTGACAGTATCAAACTTGAACAGGTAAATGTACACTAAATACAACAAAAGCATCCTAATTTACATAACCAAGTCAAAAATATAGTACATAGTACAGGGATTTGAATCAATGAATCATTATTTGTTGTGAATCATGTGTCTTATTTTTCAACATTACATATGAGAGAAAGGACCATTTTGGACAAACCGATTAACTAGAATAAATCAAACATTCCAACACTACATATGATAGAGAACACCATTTAAAACAAACTGATTCACTAGAACGAATCAAACATTTCAAAATTTCGGGTGAGAGAGGGGACCAAACTGATTCACAAGAGTAAGTCAAACTTTATAATACTACATATAGAATGAGAGAGAGGACTGTTTAGGATGATCTGATTCATTAAAACCTTTCCTGTGCTACAAATGACAAAGAAGAACTGATTCACTAGAATGAATCAAACATTCCAACACTAACAGGTGTGAGAGAGGACCATCTAGAACAAACTGATTCACTAGAGTGAATCAAACATTCCAACACTACTGGTGTGAGAGAGAACCATCTAGAACAAACTGATTCACTAGAATGAATCAGACATTCCAACGCTACAGTTGAGAGAGAGAATCATATAGAACAAATCGATTCACTAGAATGAATAAATCTTTCCTGTGCTACAAATGAGAAAGTAGACCTTTAGGATGAACCGATTCACTAGAATGAATCAAAAACTGCTTTTCCACCATCGAGCCAAACTGTTCTCGTTGCTTAACCCTTCCTGCAGGTACGGGTATGGTTTCATTTTCCACTATAGAGCTGATAACAGAGCTACAAAGCTACATACAGAATGAGAGAGAGGACCATTTAGAACAACTGATTCTCTAGACTGAATCAAAATTTCTAACTCTAAATGAAAGAGAGGACAGTTTAGGACAAATCAATTTGTCAAAACAAGCAAACTACACCGCTGATTGGTAGAATAGTAACTAGTCAGTTTTGTAACTGCTGATGCAACTCCCTCGTCTTTGAATTCCTCATGGGGAGAAAAAAAAAAAAAAAAACACGGCCTAGTCGGCATCCATCAATGTTCCAAAATCTTTTTGTTGTTGTATGGATGTACTAAGATGTAACGAGCATTCAAGCCTTGCGAAAACCAACACATTCCCAGGACGACCCTGGCAGAAGCTCAGATGGAGTAGTTCGCCCGAGGAGTCCCAGAAGCCTCCTCGGTCGGCCTTCTTTTCATTGGGGCTCTGTCTTTGATACTGCGCCGATTATGAAGGCTCTGCCCCTTCATCGCTCTTTTCTATTTCTAGGACAGTGACAGTGGAGGGGAGCCAGATTCTCCAGGGTTCTTCTCATCTATCTTTAACTGCCATACAGTAAATAAATAAAAGGGTCTGAGGGGCTCCTGTTTTGTTTCAGAGCAAAGAAACGATGGCAGATGGGAACGAAGCCTGCGGGCGATGGAAAACGTTTCCATGTTCTCCCTCTTAAGCCCTGCAAATGGAGATAGAAAAGAAGCTGATCTGAATGCAGCATTTTTCTTGTTTCGTACAAATGTACATCTGGCTTTAAGGAGCTATCCGCAGTGATGTATACAGCAGGACATGTCTAGTTTAATGCATAGACTCTTGGCAGCATGCTACCAATGTTGGCGAGCTGACCGGTACGTCTGGGTAGATAAATCCCTCCAGTTTGCATTCTATTGAATAAAACATCTTCTTTGGGGGGATGCAGACTTTTCTACATGGTTTATGCATTTATTTGGCTACTGTGACATTGATTTTAAAATAAGACATAAAGGCATGTCAGTCTTCAATTGGCTTTTAAATATACAGTAGATGGCCATTTAACTGCATTAAGGTGGCTGCCAAAACAATATGAATGCCTTATAAATAAATTAAAACAAAAAGTATTAAATAAACTTTTAAAATAACATATGTAAACTCGAGAAATGTATCAGGATAGAGGACTACATCAGCACTCTGAGCAGTGCCGCTCCTCTCTCCTCTGGTTTAGGCTGCCATGGCTGAGAGCCAGTCGGGAGTGATATACTTTGTTTCACTGGTGTGCACTAATCGCCCTTCGGCGCTACACAGGTAATGGTGCACAAAGGAATGGAAAAACCCCTGTGATGGACGTTTGGGATGGTGGATGTGGGGAAAGGGGAAGAGAGTGCACCAGGCACCAGGAAGTTGAAGGGAAAGTAGCAGGTTGATAGAGGCCCGGATACACTGAAGGCGACCGAAGCAGACAAAGTGGAGGTGCTCGGGTCTGAAAGCGGTTGGTTAGCCACAGAGGAGACGGGAGAGAGTCGTGGTGTGAGTGTCAGAGTTTAATATGCTGCCTGTCAGGCCCGCCCCTGTTCTGGCAGCTCCAGTTCACTGGCTGACACGTGGAGGCCGGTTCTCGGAGCGCAGGTGCCTGCTCTCATGCGGCGGGGGTCATGGGAGGTAGAGGTAGACACCGCGGAAAAATGGACAGTGACAAATGACAGTGCAGCTCAGGCCATCACTGGCAACTCCAATCAACTGTGGAGAGAGTGAAAACCCGACTATGTGTGTAAGAGGGCCAAGCGGCAGGTAGAGTTGGCAGTGGATTGAATGTTGTGTGAGTTATCGATCTTGATTTTTAAGTAGTCTGGCACAATTAGTCCCATGATACACTCATCAAAGTCAGCATGTAAAGTCAAAACAAGCCACCACTGATATAAAATGGAGTAAGTATTGGTACCCAGGTGCAGGCCACATAGCTTTGCTATTTGCACCTCAGTAGTCCAATGGAGTCAACTAAACTTCAGACAAAACTAATTACTAATAGTTTTAATTACTAATTATATAGAGTAAAGTCTTCAGAAAGTCTTTAGTGACCAAGTAGTAGAGAGAACATTGGGTGTATTTTACACAAGTTTAGTTCAGTGTGCTGTGTTTCATTTTGTTTCCATTGTTTTTCATTGATTTAGTTGTTGCATCTGTTGTTCATTTTATTGATTAGTTTGCCTGGTTATTTAAGCCCTGTGTTTCTTTCTGTTCTAGTCGGATATTGTTCGGTTGTTCTGTTGGAGGTTTTCTAGTGTACTGAGTATTTTGTTATTTTGTTATTTTGAAGCACATCACACTCAGTGCTCTGGAAAGATGGAAAACATTGCCTTTGCTTTATAATTACATAATGCTAATATCATTATGCTGCCCTGGTTCAAAGTTAAGCATCACCTAAAGCTTCCTGGGCAAAGAATGAGATTGTATTTAGATACAAGGCCACTGTTAAGAGGGGAAAAAAGGAATTTTATTCCATTCGCCCTTTTGGCAGGGAATCTATCGTTGAAGGACGACAAGCAGCGGATGCTTAATAGAATCATTTGTTCTCTTGTCCTGTTCTTTTTGTTTTAAAAGCCTCTTTTCCTCTCTTCTTCTTCCGATGTTATATCACCAGATGAATCTCTGCATTCCCTAAAGGGAAGGTGCTGAACTCTGAAATAGCAAAGCCAGTTTCGTTACATCAGATAAAAATGGACACACGTAAAATATGAATGTGGTTCCAAGCCCACCAAGAATCACAAACAAATGGATGAGACCTGTAGTCTTTGTAGTCTCCACTGTGCAACCATAAATCAAGTGGTTTTCATGTGCTTGCGCAAGTAGGTTTATAGAGAAAGGAAGGAAGGGGAAAGGGGGGGGGGGGCGGTGTTGCAAATGCAGATAAAAAAGTAAGTTACTAGAAGGATGGAAGGAAACAAAGCAGTAAGGTAAGAGGTTGGAAGACAGAAAAAAATGGAAGGAAGGAAGGAAAACAAAGAAAGAAAAAAACAATAAAGAAAGTACGAAGTAGTGAGGGGGGGAAATCAGGAAGTAAAAAAAAAAAAATGAAGGAAATGAACAAAGGAAAGAAAAAAGAATGAATGAATGAAGCAGACAGAAAAAATTAGGAAGAAAATAAGTTCCAAGTAGGAAGGAAGAAAAAGAAAGAAGGTAGTAAAGTGGGGAGATATTAGGAAGGGAAGAGTTTAGAAGACAAAAGGAAAAAATGAAAAAAAAATGGAAGGGGACGGGTAGAGGTAGGGAAAGGTAGAAAAAGAAAGGGAAAAAGAGAGTAGGAAGACAGAAAAAAGTTGTAAAGTGGGGGGGAAGGGAAAAAAGACGTTGGAAGGCAAAAAAGTAGGAAGAACAAATGAAGAACCTAAAGAAAGACATTTGTTTGACGGTGCGACAATAAAATGGGTCATTTCCAGCTACAAAGGCGGAAACATAAAAAAAAATGCTTTATATGGGAGATTTCACAGTAAAGCAAACTCAGCACACTACACCTGCTGAGGTCAGAATCAAATCACTTTTGTGAAGCAGCGAGGCCAGAACTGAGGAAAGTGTGTGTGTGTGTGTGTGTCTGTGTGTGTGGGAGAGATTGGGTGGCTGTAGCCACTGCAGGTTGGCCATCTATAATCGATCACCGATTACCACCCTTGTCAATGAGAACAAATGAGGTCGCACATGGGTCCTCTTTCCTCATCTCCTCTTCATTATGCTGTTCAAAAAGATCGGTAATTATAACCCGAAACTCGAACACAGAAATAAATCAAGCATTCAATGTGTTAGATGTTAAAATACAGAATGAACAATGTCCAACTGGTGTCACACTAGCCTTGCTGGAGTTTAATCAGGGTCCTGCTAGAACAAACTCTCATTACATGCATTGGAGCAGTATCATCCATCCATCCATCCATCCATCTATCTAGCAGCATAATAGCTCTCATTGCCATTATTGCTACACAACAATTAAGCATCTCAAAGATGAACTTCCAAATTATTCATTACAAGAGATCCATGGCTCATGAATTCATGCCTTAGACTTGTAAGAGGTCTTTTGAGGTTAAGTTAATCATTCTTTACTATGAAGTGGAACGGCATCTGTTTCAAACACACTTTTAATTGACTGGCGCATGGAAGTCTTCGAGGAAAAAACATTTCCAAAGAGTTCAAAAAAGCAACAAAAACAATCAGATATAGGTAAAGCACAGGAAATGTGATGTGCTATTGATGTTTTCAGATCACTTAGTCTTTATTGAGCAAATTGCTTTGAGTCAAATTAAAAAGACTGCCACGAGTAACCTGAAGCAAAGCATTTGAGCTCCATATCTGGAGAAATGAAGTCTGGGAGTGAACTACTATGGCTGTCTATTTTATTGAACCAGAAGGATGAATGCAGTCATTGGAGCTACAGATCTCTCATACACACACACACACACACATTTTACACACATATTCTCTCTCAGATATAAGGACTTTAAAGAGAGAGAAAAAAGCTTTTTCCATTTGTGTGAGAGCCCTGCTGTCAGATTTAAGATGGTAATAATGGGATCTCACTGCGAGCCCTCAGAGAAAGTTTAACTCAGACGTAAGATGCAGGCTGGAATAAGAATCAGGAGACGGGGTGCTTTAAACACCCTGCGGTCCTGCTATAGAGAGCTAGTGAAGTCAGGTAGCGCTTCCAGATGAACAAAGACTGGACCAAGATCTCTCCAGATATATCTCCCTTTCGGTCTCCAGCAGGAAGCATTTGAGGACACAACATAGAAATGGATGTACCTCCAAAAACATCGAAAACGGAGACAAAAAGAGCTATCTGCCTGAACAGCTTGATCTACAAGTACTTCAGAAAAATACTAATGTTTTTTAAAGGACTTTGTGTATCCCCTAGACCAAATCTTTCTCTCACCACGGGAGTAGATTAAGATTATTTACGCCTCAGTTCATATGAACAACTCTCATTCATCGCACTGGATGAGAACCAAAAGAATAATGTAAAGTCTCAATACCAGAGCACAAACAGCTTTTTCCACCGCTCTCAAGCCGAGACATTTGAACAGAAAGGACTACTGTTTGATTTTGAATAAAGGAATAATAAAATCGCTGAATAGGGTGACAGTAGGCCACATTTTATCCCCAGGCGCTTATGGCTCTGAGGTCAGACTTGAGGGCCAAAGTAGGCACAAGGCCAAGAAATGAAGTCTGATACTATAGCACTGTCTACACGAAACCCAAAATTTCAAAAAGTGAAACATTTCCATACGATAAATACATATATAAAAATACAGTATGTCTATTAGCAGAATAGCACTCACTGTCATGATTGTGACATAACAATTAATGGGATAGTTCACCAAAAAATGAAAATTATCCCATGATTTACTCACCCTCAAGCTATCGTAGGTATATATGACCATCAACTTTCAGATGAGCACAATCGAAGATATATTTAAAAATATCCAAGCTTTACAATGGTAGTGAACGAGGGGCGTTTTGAAGCCCCAAATAAATGCACCCATCCATCATATATCAGTTCCAGGGGGTTAATAAAGGCCTGCAGCAAAGCGATGGGTTTTGTAAGAAAAATATCCATATTTAAAACTTTATTGACTATAATAACTAGCTTCTGGCAGATGGCTGTACGCATCATTAGTTTTAAATATGGATATTTTTTTAACAAAATCCCATCGCTTCGCTTCAGAAGGCCTTTATTAACCCCCTGGTGCCGTATGGATCATATGATGTTATGATGGATGGATGCATTTTGGGAGGAGGGGGGCTTCAAAACACACCCCCCGTTCACTACCATTATAAAGCTTGGAAGAGCCAGGATATTTTTAAATATATCTCTGATTGTGTTCGTCTGAAAGAAGATAGTCATATACACCTAGGATGGCTTGAGGGTGAGTAAATCATGAGATAATTTTCATTTTTGGGTGAACTATCCCTTTAAGCAACTAAAAGATATAAAGAAAGTGCTAGATGCAATTATTGCAGCTAATATTCACAAGTTCCCAATAATAAGCCATGGTTCATTGTAAAAGAGGCCTTGTACTAGAGCATATGGATGTTCTTTCTAGAGTCTGAATAATGGGGTACAAGCAAACCCAAGCACAACAATCATCTTCCTGTTATTTGCCGGAGACCCAAACAGCCAGAACAAGTCGGATCAAGCCGGAACCGGCAGCCGGACTTCTTCCAGCGCCATCCAGAGCTCTCCTCCCTCCTCCATTCTCTTGCTTAATTCCACATCCGTTTACGTTATCGGCTTAATCTCCAATTAATTAGCTTTGTTAAAAAAGGATTGAGAGTTCTCGCTTTCTGTCAACAAGAGTGGGGGGTAACAGACGGTAGAGGGTGGGAAGGTATAAAGGGATTGGTGGAGAGAAGAGACAAGGGTAGCAGTTGTAAAACACGGTAGAAAGAGAGGAGGGGGAAAAAAAGAATTTCCCCGTGGGAACCAAAGTGCAACAGAGAAAGTCAATGAACGTGGCATTGTGCCAAGGCAAGACACAGTCAGCCAACACGGCACGCATTCATTTAGAGCTCTGTCTGCGCCGTAGCAGGGACTTATGGGTACTCTGACACTGTTACCAACAGACAGAGCCGGTGATTAGATTCCAGTTGATGTTGAATGAAGAATATAACATGGCAAGAGACTCTGGGTACTGAATGCATCGCATAAATTATGCCTTTGAAACATGAGCATTTGTGTTGGTTGTAGTGTAATTGGTGTTGCACGGTTCCACATGAGCCTACATGTCACATGTAATGTTCATTGCGAAGCCATTATATGATGTCTGGATGACTCATATTCATAATGACTAAGGTGTCAAGGGGGAATATTTGAAATTTCTGGTTTTCATATCAGAGCCGGGATACAAAATAGCGTTGTTTCCCAATGCTTTGGCTAAAAAAAGCAGCCAAAATGTATCATGGGTAGCCAAACAGACCACGGTTTGGAGGATTCTGAGAGGAGAGAGAAAAACAACAACCCTGCCAAACCCATTGGAGAATCAGGAAAGCATGACTGAGCCTAGCTTCCCGCCATCCCAGCACGTAACCAAGGCGACAGCAAACTACAGCGTCCGCTAACTGCTTGCCAGCAACGCATAGGCTTTGGACCTCGGACAAACCCAAGGGTCCATCCAGCACAGTGACATATGAATCGTATTTAGTGAACGAAAGCGTGGCTGAAACTCCATCAGGCTCATTATTCCTTGAAATCTGTAAACACGACACCCATTTTGACTCAGTTTAATGAACAACTAAAGATGTACATACACGTTCAAACTCCCACAAATAAACATTTGCAAAATCCAACGTGATATTGCCTAGCTGAACATGTTTAAAATCTAAAATAACCACAGACCAAGAAGCTCAACTCAAGAGTAAGAACAAACTGCTAAAATAGAAAGCATAATAATTAGCATATCATTTTTCTTCTTCCTACGAACCACAGTTGTTTGTATAAAAAAAATGTGTCAGTTGATGTCACACTTATTCACTAATAACGCAACATGCCAAGTTTCCCGCTGAATAGTTTACACTGGCTTACCTTTCATGCCAAACTTTGAGCGTCTGCCATATTTGTTGATTAGCACAAACATAACGACAAGGAGAACGCAGGCAAAGCCAGCCAAGCCAACCGCAATCGACACCTAGAGAAGAAGGAGACACAACATTTAATTTATTTGAAGAACCAAAATATGAAATAAAAGCCAGATTTCAACACAGTCAGGTTAGCATTTAGCTTAGCTTTAGCAGGTAATAAGAGATAAAGGATTTTTAAGACATAATACTAGCATACTGCACAGTATAATCTGTTTACTGCCAACTAATTAATAGAAAATTATGTAATACTACTCAATATGGAAAGATAAAATGAACATTAGCATGCTACATTGTTTTCGCATGTTTAATTCACACAGCTATTTTGACTTTTTAATCAAAGTTTGTGCAAAAAATGTCAACTTGTAACAGTCTAATTAAAATACTGAGTATCATCAACTGAAACCACACATGCACAAAAATCAAATACTCTGGTGTGAAGATGAAATTGTAAAGGAGACAGATTGGGCGTGTTTTATGCAAATTACTAACCTTAGGCACACGGTTGCTCATTTATTAGAATACTCCAAATTCATTAACCTTAGAACAAGGTTAAGAACAAATTCATGTGTTGTGAAAATTTTTCATGAGAAGTTCTCCTGTGCGTACAAATACTACATAATCTACGCAATTATTAGTGAGTGAGACCCAATGAGTCTAGCAAGAGATAATAAAACTGTAGATATTAACTTGCTTCCATCTCATTAATCACACTGGAATGAAAGGTCAAGTCAAGCGCAATGCATTGTGGGAAACAGTACGCTCAGTTGCACATTTTGGCAAACATAGCAGGTCATCTGGGTATTCTACATGTACGCATTGAGAAAATGTGCATGTTGTTTACATTCTACACACTGTAGAAATAGTACTATTAGCATGCTAGCATACTATGACATTAGCTCCATTCTCAAAACATCTGTCAATATAATATAACTTTGCCTATAAGTATGTTTTAAAAGCTTTTTACGAGAAAACTACAGTGCAACTTAAAACGTGTCAAATAAATATTTCTGTCTTATCTCGAGTGTCTCGCACAGGGGGAAAAATAGCAATTTTACAGCAAACCTACGAAGCGTGTCTTGACTTGTTTATTTGATTTATATTGATGTTGATGCTGTAATCATGAGAGGTTCATATAATTGGAGTCATAAGTTGCATATGGCAGCAGTAGCTTTGATAAATCGCATGAAAAGGGAAGGACAAAGCATATAAAAGAGAAAAAAAAAATGATGATAATTCATGTTAGGTATTGTAGGAGAGTGATAGCGGTTACAGCCAAGATACACTTCCTTTTGGGAAATACAAAGCGTACAACTTAATATAATGTCTAAATGCTCCAGATAAACACAAAATAAAGACAATAAACAATAAATCACAGCAGTCAAACTATTTGAAGCAAAAAGCTTTTCCCCGTAATTAGGACTTCCAAACAATCGAGGGCCACGCTTACTCTTTGTGCCGACGCCAGAGTCCTTATTAAAATCTTCAGATGAGAAAATAATCTGTATTCAGTCAATTACAGCACAAAGATGAACGAAAGTACTTTCTTAAGAAGCTGTAAAACACAAGCCACAAGGGAACCGGCAGATAGGCGGTAGAAGGAAAATGAATGAAAAGAAAAATGGTTTAGAATGGGGTTTGTTTTCAACACCTTTACCATGTGTTCTTGGGAAACCTCATTATACTTCATATAGGTGCTTTCGATCTCAGGAGAGAAAACAACACTCACGCCAAACGTGTCCTCTTCAGGCCGATGCGTCATGGTTGGAATAGCGGTCGGAGTAGGACTCACTAGGAAACAAACAAGAGCGTCGTAGTGTGCAGAGACAAAAAAAACATGATATTTTTGAAACTTCTGAAACAAAATAAATAAAAAAAATGGACATGGACATACAGAACTGTGACACCGACAGATATTTTAGGGTAACTGACTTAAAACATGTCCACAGACTTTTATGTTAAAAGTCTTATGTTAAAGGCACAATATGTAGGATTTTTGGATTAAAATATCCGTTCAGTCTTATTGTGTGAATCTCGTTTTCTTGATTTACAGTGAGTACCATGTTTTACCATAACTAATATCGATCTAGCTTACTGCAGTGTGCAACAAGTGTCTCATAGCAGCCGCCGAGCGAACGCTCAGAGTAACGTTATCATTTTCAACACACTCAAATGTATCTAATATGATAAAACAGTGCTGTGTTACCCCACATACGCTTGACTGGAAGAAGCGGAAGCGGAAACTGTGGCATAATAAAAGTTCAATAGCAATCGCTCCAGCGGCCTCGATGCGCTCCTACAACACTGTGCACTGCTTCATACTACAGTAACGTTAATAATCTCATCCATGAACATGATTTCTGCCCGAGTCCTGTCCCGAATTTTTTCCACTGCCTGTCAGGTGAAGACGACATCTCCCAAGAATCTACGCTCAATCTCGGCGTCATCAAGCTAGACCTTTGTTTTGAATGGGCAACCTCTAGTGTTGAAAAACTACATAGTGTGCCTTTAAAACTTTGTTAAATTATGTTAATTTTATGTTAAAATGTATATGGGTGTAAAATATATCTGTTTTTACCATCCAAACTGACATTTGACAACAGATAAAGAGTCAAAATACTCGTTATCTTTATTTTTGAACAGTATATGTTCAGTATGTAACAGTATTTCTAGGTGTGGTTTAAGTGTCCAAATACATTTTGGAGCTATGTATATTTCCATGAAATTAGCAATGATTTAATTCCGTTAAGTCCACGAGACCGTAGGGCAGGGGTCTGCAATTAAGTTTGGCATCGGGCCAAAAAAATTTTTGCCACTAGATGGCAGGCCAGAACATAGTCAAAGGATAATTTTAATTAATTGATGAAAAATGCAACTAGAATTGCCTGTGACAGACTGTTACAGTGTCTTGCAAGGTTATTGCCATACAGGGATACAGGGAGTCTGCTCCTAGATTAATCTGCCACTATTATTCATGTAGTATTTAACAAAAGCCTTAGGCTGTTCTTATATTTTTATATTAAATCATATTGTTTTTTTACCTCGAGGAGGACCCGTGAAGACAGCCTGATGCTTCACACTACAGCCATCTAACTTCATTCAGAGCTCTGACAGTAACAATCTGTCATACGCACCATTTCCAGGCATAAACTTTATTAAATATGGTAAATTAGGGTGGTATCAGTGTAAGAAATGTTCTTATGAAGGTGAGTGACTGTCCTCTGGACACTGACCTTGCTCCACATTAAATAAGTTTCTTGTGGAAAAGGATCTGATTTTTTACCCATACTGACAGATATCGGTCACTATATGCCAAAAATACAAAACGGGTCTAATAACAGCATGCTCAACTATGGCGGCCAGCCATTTGAGAATAAGGCCAAGGTAATTGTTTGGAGGGTATTTGTTTGTTCAGTGCACAGACTAAATTGCTTCTTTCTAAATCATTCCTTGTTTTATGATAAACAAAACTAATGAATAAGTTACAAAAATGCATGCAGCAGACAATTAAAGGGAGAAACTCACCATAATCGGGGTAGTCTACAGAGAAAGGGAGAAAAAACAAAACAAAACAAAAAAAAAAAAACATATAATTACCAGATTTGAATATGTCGAGATCAGCTCTAAGGACTGTAATGGTTAAATGTGAGCCTTTTAGAATATAATATGAGACAATAATTGCAATATTTATCATGCAATGAAACATTATATTTATGTGGAATAATGAATGAGAGCTTCATATTATCTGTATGCATATTCATATTTTGAGTGCATATATACACATTAACAGTGCAGTAAGGTTCAAAATTCATGAGATCACTAGTGTAAATATATTTCACGCTCTTTTCTGACATAATAAAAACAATCATAATTAAAGAATATACAATACCGTTCAAAACTTTGAGGTCAGGTAAACTTTTTTTTAATGTATTTGAAAGAAATCTCTAAAGCCTAGGTTGTATTTGGATCAGTGATGTGACGGGTCATTTTTTTTTGTCCAAAGGCCTTAATAATAATAATAAAAAACAAAGATATGACATCCATAGTATGTAAGGTAGTACAACTAGATCACTTTTATAGATTCCAGAAGGTTTTAATTAAAAATTTTCTACATATAATGGTATTTTAAAGATTTTGAAGTGTCAAATGGTCATTTGGTTTAACCATCCAAAGACCAATATAGCCATTTCATTTGTGATTAAAATCTTAAAATGAAATAAATGTGTGTGTATATATATATATATATATATATATATATATATAGGGACCATTTTGGATCAAATCATCCGGTCAGTATCATGTGACAGGATGTGACATCATTCAGACAACTGTAAAGGACCACATGGTCGTGAAGGAACGAACTCTCTCTGAACTGTTTGAAAAATTCATGTTTTCACTTGCTCATACGCATGTCCCGAAACTTCAGGTTATTCGGTACAACCGCTATAAAACTATTTTAAAAACTTGTACTAAATATAAAATGTTTGGTTGTCCTTTTGTTAGCTAGCTAGCAAGCTAACTAGCTAGCTTCAGTGTCACAGGCTTCACTGTCACATGACCCTTCATAAATCAGTCTCATATGCTGATTTGGTTCTTTAGAAACATTTCTTATTGCCAAATCAGCGCTGATACTTTATATCACAAATGTGAGTTTGATCAGTTTAAATGCGTCCTTTCTGAAGTATAAAAAATAACTTGATAAAAATCTTTAAAAATTGGTTTATATTAAAATTATATTAAAACTGTATACAATTCATTTCATATAAAAAGGTGAAATTATGTTTAATAAATTATACTAAATGTATACATAGAAATAGTGCAGAATCTATAAATATTATATACATATTAAATTTGTTATAAATGTGTATATACATTTCAAAATCTTGAAACTATTTATTACCAGCTTTGAATGAAGATAGACAGACAGACAGACATATGATAGATAGATAGATAGATAGATAGATAGATATTTTAGAGTATAGTATCATCAGTCAATTTTGAACCTAAGTCTACATATACATACCTATTTAAGCACACTGAACCTAGGTTTCCAGGACACACTCTTATTCCTGCTATAGAAATTTGAACTTTTCAAGTGAGGGTCTATATCTATATTTATCTACTGTATAAACCTGGTGGATTCTCACCTCGGGTGTGAATATGTTATTCAGGCGGGGCCTTTAAACGACACCCAGTCTGTTCTGTTTCTTAACACGGCGTCTGCAACCTAACAGCTCTAATCATAAAAACCCTCATCATGTGCTTAGAAGACACACCAGTACCAGAGAATCTGACTATTTTTGCACAGGTGGAAGATGAACGTTTAAAGCAACATTTGCTGGTATGATAAAAGAGGTCTTTATATGTATTTGACAGTTAATTAATTAAATAAACAGCAAAATTGGCATATTACTCATTGGAGGAAAAAAAAAAAAAAAAACACCATGTAACTGGATTTCAGACTGACATAATTAATTGAGTATAAGTAAGTGACGTACCAGCAAAAGGTGGTTGGAGGAAGTGGGCGTACACAGTTTTGACAGCCACGCCCAGGAAGTTGCTGGCCTCAAGTGTGTAATTGCCATTGTTGTGGTGTGTTGGGTTTTTGAACATGAGGCATCCCTCCAGGTTATCCTGATAGACTTCCATCTCTGGATGAACATATGCGGTCGGCTTGATCTCCTCGCCCTTATAGTACCACCGCAGGGTGGGCAGGGGGTGCGCACGCACCGTGAAGATCATGCATGTGTCGTGCCACTTCTGCGGCTCCTCAAACTTAATGATGACAGGAGGGACTGCAGGAGAGAAACAAAACACTTTTTATACAGAAAGGATTAACTTTTTTGTGCCACCGTCCAACATAAATCCGTAGACCAATGAGCAGGGCTAATCATAAACCATGTTTATGCATGAGTGGGACTTTGGCTGCTGTGGCACAGGTGGTCTGTACAGGGATTTGTTTGATCCACTATCCTGCCTCTTGGACAGAAGATCCCATGTTAACTGCCAAGCATTTGGGCAAGCGTACATTTCATGGAATGGAGGAGCCGAGCCAAAGGTGGGAAACAACTGCAGTCCATAAATGTTTCCATTATCTTTTACACCCACCATGTGTTAGTTAAGTAACTGTCAGCAATTATGATGCTGTAAATATGTCAAACATCCATATTAAACATTTATTAGTGATCAAATCAGTGGTTAATTCACTCAAATGATGAATACAGCTATTCAAGAATTATTAGTATAATAAGGAAAATATATAAAATATAAAAATAATACAGTACCGTTGAAAGTATGAGGTATGCGTGATTTTTTTTGAAGAAATTAATACTTATATTAAGCAAGGATACATTCAAGTGACATTTATAATGTTACCAAAGATTTCTAATTCAAATACTGTGAATGTAGTTTGAATCCTGAAATAAAATTTTCACGGGTTGAACAAAAATATTCAGCAGCACAATTGTTTTCAACACTGATAATCAGCATATTAGAATGATTTCTGAAGGATCATGTGACACTGAAAACTGGAGTAATGATGCTGAAAATTCAGCTTTGCCATCACAAGAATAAATTACATTTTAAAAATATATTTAAATTGAAAAAAATATATCTTAAATTCTAATGATATTTCAAAATATCACAGTTTTTGCTGTATTTTCATCCTTGCATAAGTGACTTCTCTCAAAAACATTTTAAAATCTTACAAACCCCAAAGTTTTGAACAGTATTGTACATATAAAACTTTTAATCAATTGACATCTCTTAATTTCTGTGACTTTTCTCCAGTCTCAAGGCCGGAGACAAATAGAGAGAGAGAGAGAGAGAGAGAGAGAGAGAGAGACTGACTTACTCTTATTTCCACAGAATTTGCCGCTCTAAGCAAATCTCATGCGGTCAATAGATATTGAATGTGGGAAGAATCATCTTACATTGTTGTTGGCCAACACCGTTCAGTATAAATGTAAATACAGATCCAACACGGCGACCTCACATTACATTGTTATTGTAGCTGTGTTCATATAAGGAAGTCTATAATTGCCACACTTCATTCCAAGTGGGCGAAAACAGCTGTCGTTTGATGGTGTGATGATGTAGTGTGTTTGCTTACTGTGATTTTTTATTTTTCCATTTATTTTAATTGTCAATGGTGAAAGTAATATTTAAATCACTATATTATGTGATTGTGACACAATTTATATCAGTTATATCAAATAGTTTTAACTAAGTAAGCACAATAGACAAGCATATTTAAAATGGTCTTCATTAAGTACCTTAGCATATACTATACGCTATATGCTATACTGTACATCACCTGGTTAGTCAACTAATGTTTTATTACTGGATGTCAAAATGTGATAGGTAGAGCCAAGTCTTAATATATGATCCTTGTTTGAGGCGGATTATGTCTTTGTTCTTGGCTTTTTCTTTGTCTTTTTGGATTTGTTTGGTTATTGTTTCTCAGGGGTAGGATTTATATGTTTGATTAGAGGCAGAGTTTCTTTTTGCCAATTTTCATGAGTTGCTTATTGCCTTAGGATTGTTGTTTCTTTCATTTTATTTTTCATTTGGGACATTATTTTTTGCACTCCTACCCCTATATGGGAAAAATACACTTCTTTTCTTGCTGCAAAAAATGCAATGTGTGTTGATTATTTCCAAGTGTAATATAAAGCAAAAACACATTTTAAAGGGTTAGCTCATCCAAAAATGAAAATTCTGTCATTTATTACTCACCCTCATGTCGTTCCACACCCGTAAGACCTTCAGTCATCTTCAGAACACAAATGAAGATATTTTTGATAAAATCTGATGGCTCAGTGAGGCCTCCATTGCCAGCAAGATAATTAACACTTTCAGATGCCCAGAAAGCTACTAAATACATATTTAAAACAGTCCATGTGACTACTGTGGTTCAACCTTAATGTTATGAAGCGACGAGAATACTTTTTGTGCACCAAAAAACAAAATAATAACTTTATTCAACAATATCTAGTGATGGGCGATTTCAAAACACTGCTTCATGAAGCTTTGAAGCTTTACTAATCTTTTGTTTCGAATCAGTGGTTCGGAGCGTGTATCAAAGTTACGCCTCCCAGTGGTGAACCATTGACATTTTGAAACACTTATGACATAACAAAGCCTCGTTTACTGAAATCACGTGACTTTGGCAGTTTGAAAGCTCCGAACCACTGATTCGAAACAAAAGATTCGTAAAGCTTCGTGAAACAGTGTTTATTGTTGAATAAAGTCGTTATTTTGTTTTTTAGGCGCTCAAAAATAATTTTCGTCGCTTCATAACATTAAGGTTGAACCACTGTAGTCACATGGACTGTTTTAAATATGTCTTTAGTACCTTTCTGGGCATTTGAAAGTGTTAATTAACTTGTTGGCAATGGAGGCCTTGCTAAGCCATTGGATTTTATCAAAAATATCTTAATTTGTGTTCTGAAGATGAACGAAGGTCTTACGGATGTGGAATGACATGAGGGCGAGTAATTAATGACAGAATTTTCATTTTTGGATGAACTAACCCTTTAAGTGAACAAAAACTGGAAGGTTTCCAAGTTTCTGATTCCTAAGACCATGGCATACCCTTGCCATCACACAAACACAGAAAATACACCACCTAACTCTGCCACAAAGCAATCACATGTAGCCTACTACACATTGAAACATGATAACATTGATAAATCTCTCTAATATTTCACTTACAGCCTTTTTTCGTGTGAAAAGTCCAGATGAAAAACAGCCCTAGCTTTCATAGATCAATAAACTACACAAATGACTTTCCTACAACACATTGGGTTGTGTGGAACCTGAGATTCTTGTTTTTTGTAGGAGTAGGACTGTTTCTGTTGAACCAACTGTGATTTTTTTCCCCGCTCGTAATTTATGGAATTTAATTTGACAAAGCAGTCACTAAACAATATTTAAAAGGTGAAGAATGAACTAACATCACCAAACAGAAACAATATAAAACAATTAAACCTAATCTCATGAGAAATGTAACTATTTAACAAGGTCTCTGCCATTGGTCAGTCAATCAGATAGCCCTGCCCCAAACACATGCCATTGGCTGAGCCAGTTGCTATGCAGTGCTGGTCGAAATGCTTAAACAAACAGCAATGTTTTGAAATCGCCACAGTGTTTACACTTTTCAGCAACATCAACTGACACAATGACTTACTCAGAGTTGCCTACATATTAAGCTGGAATAATAGTATCTTAATAACAAATAAATTGCACACTTCACCTTTACCTTGTTGTAGCATTGATTCTGCATTTCCCAGAGCCATTTCAATCAATAATACTCACTACTTCAAAATGAAAAAAAAAGAAAAAAAGAAAGAAAGTGTTTTGGTGATCTTTCCTCCCTAAATGCCTACCTTTAAAATAAAAGGCAATACAAATTAAGAGTTGGTAGCCGTGAGCTACAGTTAGCAATTGACTGTATCAAGCTAAAGAGGCAGACACAGCCAGGTTTAGTGAGCTACTCAGAGGCATTGAGGTATAATTGGCATGTTAGGCTGAATGTAAAGGCATTTGAGAGGTAGAGAGCAAGAAAAGAGGCACTTACACTGCACTGAAAGCTGTATTGAGGCATTAGTCATCCCAACTATATTCTCTGCAATGCAGGTCAGCATGAAGCTGTTATCGTCTCGGCTGACGTTGACCAGAGTTAAGTTGATGGAGTGGACATTCGGTGGATATTGATTGGACTGCAAGAGAGGAGGACACAATAGCTTCTGTAACACAACCAAGCTTGCACAGATTCAACAAATGGTTTATGGTCTAACTAGTCATTGTAAGGCTCAAGTGGGTGATTTAATAGATCTTAGTTGTGGTAGACGCCATATTTTATTTGAAACTAATAAAACCAGGCTGTTAGGGATAAGAAGTACAGTCCATTTATGGTTGTACTGCCCATCCAGCAGAGAGAGAAAAAAAAAAAAAACAGACAGCTTAAGCTCAATTTACTAGTTTAAAGTGGTTTAAGCTGGTTTAGCTGGCCTCCAAACTGTTTTTAAGCTGGATTAGACATGTTTTTTTTTCATCTACTAAATTAAATATGCCATCTATCCTGACGAAATGTTTATTTCTAGTCAGAAAGCTACAAGCAAAAGTCCGCCTTACTTGGTGTGTGTTAATTGAGTGCAGTCCACCAACAGTCCAATCCACTTCCGGTACAGGCACCCCTGAACCATTACAGGTGATTGTGACCCTGTCACCTTCTATCACCGTCAGGTTACTGTGACTTACGCTGATTTCCGGCAAATCTTGACAAGCAAGGTTGGAAATAGACAAGCAGTCATTGGTATGAAACATAATAGAAGGTACTTTATTTTGTTTCTAAAATAAATATATACACGTTAATCTAAATAAGTGAAATAGCTGAGCTTTTTTGACAGCATTTGTGGCAAGAATGTCATTAATGAAGGAACAAAAAATAATTTTGATTCATCCCTTATTTTAAAAACAATAATAATATTTCAGTTTACAGGCTTTTTAAAGTCATGGCATTAAATGATGTTATATTTTACACACACAACATCAGGAAGCAATTTTACCACACTAGATTCATGCTTACAATTATAATTGTTTAAGTTTTAAAGCTATATTTTTCAGCAAACTTTTTCCACTTCAAAAATTAGGAAGTACAAAAATTCTGTGGTAATCGACATTGCCATATATGCTGTTGAAGAACTTAAAGGGATTACCAAAAATGACAATTCTGTGATCCTTTACTCACCCTCAATTTGATTCAAACCTGAATGACTATCTTCTGCAGAACATAAAATAGGATATTTTGAACAATTTTTGTCCATCCAATAATGGCCAATAGGGTCTAAAACAACATTTGACCATTTCGTTGGGAAAAAAAAGCAACATTTCTCAAAATATATTCTTTTGTGTTCCACAGAAGAAAAGAAGTCATGCAGGTTAGGATGACATGAAGGTGAGTAAATAATGACGAAATTGGGTGAAATATCCCTTTCAACTTGTATTGAACCCAAACCATTCTTTTCACAACAACCACAATTTACAAAAAGTGTCCCATACCACACTGAGAGATGTTCATGAGCTGTAGAGGGATTTTGGAGACTCCGTTGTTGCAGAACAGCTGCTGGTTATGGAGTCCGGCCTCGCCTCGCTGCTGCCACAGCTGGATCCAACGGATACTGCAGCTGCAGTTAAACACCACTCCTTCCAGTTTCCTGCCACAACACAATAGAGTTCTTAGTGAGGACTCACACATATGCACACCATGCCAAGTAGATCCATTCAGAGAACCAGTAGCAAACTAGGTGAAGGACACCGTTATTCAAAACATCAACTTTTCCAGCACCCATCAGTGAACCACTGCCCGGAGAGCTGCTGGCGTTGTTCCATTTTGCAGCCAGAATGAGTTCTGTGCCCAGGGCTTTGTGTACGAATGCTTTCTGGACTGCAGCCCTTTCCTGGCCACGTCTGTCCAGCTATTCGGCATGCCAAATCCACCACTGGTGCCCAGGGCGATCAGAGTCCCCGCAAATGAAGTCAAACAAAACATGAGCTTCTGGATTAAGGCAAAAACTAAGCCGCAAGACGTGATATAATGTGGCATAATATTTTGGTAAAGTCTAAAATTGGTCAAGTAAATAAATTGGTCAATTTAAATAGAATAAATTAGCTGGTAACTTTAATTGCGGCAATGACAATATAAAATGCAACAAATTGTCACTGATATCTATTTACAACGTGTTTTTGAAGCGTTGATCATTGTAGCCAATTACAGACATATCTGTTGAGCGCGTGACCACAATGGCCAATCAGAGGTGTTTACGAATCCACTCAACAGTGCTCAAAGACTTTTGACAACACTAACAGCTTTTACCTCAATCTTAAATCATAAGTTTATCTAAAGTCAGTTTAAGCCACCAAAATCAAAATATGACAAACAAAATCACGATGTGTGTTCACGTTTTTGTCCAAAATAGGGAAACAAAGATGGACTTATCTTGCATATACCCATTAAAATCTGTCACACTTAAAATGCATTCAAGGTTCACATTTTATTCATACTTTAATAAAACTGAACCCGTAACATTATCTTTGCTAGAACCATGCATGTAAAAACTGTAAAAATGCATGTAAAATAACAGTTTCATGGTCAAAAGAAACATTTAAATATGTAAAAATTAATATTAAAAACATTTGCCTGTAATTTTTCTTAATTCAGTCCCTATTAGCAAGACGTTGAACCTTGTGTGTGAGTAAAACATATTAGGCTTTCTAAAAGGATCTTCTCGGTGCTCAGTAACATATGGGATTATAATTGCATACATTTAACTGGACAGACGGAAGAGTGTGAGGTCAAACCCACATAAAACCGCCATTAGATAGCACCTCCACCCACAACATCATCACTTGGCCCTAAGAAGGGCTTCCTTTCGGAACCATCTCAATGCCAATGACTCCAACACCTACTCCCAGAGCAGCTATATCACTGCGAACAACAACCATCTCAAGCCCTCTCAGTATCGCATTTCACGCTCTTTCAAACAACCTTTGAGCGCAACCACCCCCAATCCTGCACCAAAAACAGACATCATCTACATCAACCTCCTCCAAATGTCTAAATGTCAACTCTGACATATCTCCCCGCGATCATGAAGGCTCCACTGAGAGTTTAGAGGGTCTTCAACTTCCTGGAAATGGTGAGTCAGGGGTGCCAATCCAGTACTTGAAACTATCCTCTTCCCGGCTTGTATCTTCTCCTTCACTCCTTCACTTCTCCTTCAGTGGTTCGCAACCTTTTTCACTTCAAGGTCCTCATTTGACATTATTCAAAGGCCCTCATTTCTAAGCTATGTACCTCTGGTAATAAAAAAAAGTAGAGTTAAATATATATATATATATATATATATATATATATATATATACACACACACACACACACACTGTATATAGATAGATAGAAATCAAATCAAATAAATTAAAAAAATAAAATAAATAAAATATCAACTAAGAGATACAATATATTTTAATATAATAAAAAGATAGAATAAAAGATAGAATGTATGTTTTAAACAAACAAACAAAAATATGGGAGACAGATAAACTAGATGGAATGTATTTTAAATAATACTGGAAGATAATGCAAAAAAAAAAAAACTATATTGCACTATATTGCAATTTCGGCTTTGATTAATTGTGTAGCCCCAAAACTGTGTAATCCATGTTCAAATGCTCCCAAAAAGAATATAATGAATTAATAAAATGTCATTTTTTCAAGCTTTAACATATAACATTAACTGTTAGAATAATCCTTAATTACACTTTTTGTCAGATTACAGGCTAATTTGCCGCTGCAATCCTCAATTTTAATGATTTAGGAAATTGTATGACAACTGCTTTTATACTTTTATCTACCATAGTTACTGAGAGCAAAGAACAGGGTGTAATCGCCTTTGTTCCGTTTTACGCTCACTCCTCGCTTAAAGGGCTTCCAGCCGGCAGGATCCTGCAGCGTTGCGGAAGGTTCTGGATCTGATCTCAGTGGGAGTCTCTCCCTTTAAGAGTACGAAATATTAAACCCGCAGGATATGTCTCACCTGGCCTGAAGCCTGGCGGAGCATGACGGGCTAAACCTTTGCACGCTCATTCATTCATCAATTGGTGCAAGCGAGATAACCTTTCTCATTTGCAAGATAGGGCAGGAGATAGAGGCATATGAGCTGAATCCCATGCATATGAAATAGGCCGAACTGTAAGCGCTGGGAAACGGCATTGTTGCTCATTTGCAAAAATGAGGGGGACATTTTTCTCGTGAATCTTTAAACAATTTTGTCTGCACGTTCTGCACAAGGACAAGCGCAACCTGCTCGTGCATTTTGGAGCTTTGATGAATAATGATCAAAGGAGAGTCTAAGTAGTTTCTCCACCCTTTAAAACTAAATTAACATGTCTAATGAGAGGAGTACACATTTTCTTTATACTAAGCAGTATCATGAAGAGTTCATAATGGAGAAAGAACATGCACGACATGCTAAATTTATAGCCCACGTCTTACAGACAATATGATACTCTAGATTATTGGTTCTAAACTAGTGGGTCGCAACCCAAAAAAATAGATCACAACAGGCCTGTTCTGATGGGCAGGGAAAAAGAATATAATAATAATATAATCTAGCTAGGATACTAATAAAAATAAACAGCACACAAAACCTCTCTGCACAAACAAAACAAGCAAGCCTAACCAGTTAATTAGTTTAACTGCTAAAAAAAATAGCTTTTTGGTAAACCAGCCTAAGAAGGTTTATTGGTTTTACCTGGTTTAGCTTCAGAGTCAGGCCAGCTGACAAGTGTCCCAAAACTCTCTAAAACCATCCAAACAGACCGGCATAACTGGCTTAAGAGACCAGCTAACCAGATTAGGCTGGTTTACCTGCTACAAAAATTCAACTAAGGTGGTATTGCTGGTTTTATCTGGTTAAACTGGTCTCCTCCCCATCCAGATTGGTGTTCAGCATGTTTTCTGTTTTCCCAATATGGCCAAGCTCTTTAGTTGGTTTAGCTGGTCATCCAGTCCAAAGGTATCCAAAGCCTGTTCTCAAATCATCTAAAAAAACTCAATATAGACCAACCTAACCAATTTGGCAGGGGTAGACAACCTAACCAGCTTAGGCTGATTTAACTGGTTTCACAGCTTGGCCAAGCTGGTCTTTAGATGATTTCCCTGCCAGGCTAAGACACCAACTTACCATATCAGGTTGATTTACCTGCTACAGAAATCACTGTAAACCCTAACGCTCAAAATACTTAATTGGTTTGAATAGGACAAACTTAAATTAAACAAATTAGTTCAGTTAAATTAACTGTTATGAGCATTTAGAACATTTTTTTTCTTTTGAGTTCACAGCACTGATATATTTCAAGTCAACTGAACTGTTTCATTGTTTTGAGTTGTATGAACTAATTTTAACTTAAGTTTAACTGAAACTGGGCTGGGATTTCTATTCCCATGGCACTCAAAAGGGAGAGTAAATGCTAAAATTAAGTGTTATATAATGTTTTTTAATGGTTAGGGAGATTTAGCAGTGATTAATGTTTTGTTATGCTAATTTAGAAGAGTTTCTGTTAATGTGGGTTTTTGGAGAGATACCATCATGGTGACAAAGTGGTGCATGCTGCTTGGTTTGAGTTACATGTTTTAAGTTGCTGTACTCATTCAGTAAGTGCTATACCATGCTATTGTTAACAAGTTGGCATTTTACAGTGAAGTAAATAACCCATTTAATTTGCAAAAACTCAAAATAAAAAGGTTAACTAAATGTTAATTGCTATCAAAATGTATGAGTTTGCTAACTCAGTACTTCAAGTTAGGAGCATTTAACATGCATGAGTACTAAAAACTCAAAACTTGATAGTTCTGCTTACTTAAAATTGGGAACATCATAACTTCTTTATCTTCCCACCTATCCAAGATGATGTTCAGCCCATTTTATGGTTTCAATCTGGTCTTTAGCTGATCTCACCCAGCCTGACCAGCTGACAAGTAAATTAAATATAAAATAGTCAAAATAGATCAACCTAACCAATCTGGCCAAGGTAGATAAGCTGACCACCAGATTTAATGGATTAAAATAATAATAATACTATTAATAAAAACAGCTGGTTTAGTTGGACTCCCCACCTTGCCTAACCGGTGTTAAGTTGGTTTTATTGTCTCCCAGCATGGCCAAGCTGGTCTTTAGTTGGTTTTCTGGCCAGACCAACTGACAAGTACCCAAAACCTCTCTAAAACCATCAAAACAGACCAGCCTTTCACATGCTGGAAAACATTAGGCTAGTTAAAGCTATTTTTTCAGCAGGGTGCTTTTGTTAGGCGAGCTAATTCACAGCTAGAGAGAATAACTATTTTCTTGAATACTTGAATAAAACTTGAATAAAATATCAAATTAACCTTTCGAAAGGTCAAGGTGACTGCTAGCTGGGGAAGAAAAAAGGAAACACACAGGGGACGTTGATACATAGAGCCTGGGTGCTTGAAAAAATTCCAAAATAACATGGTCTAAAGTACATCCGCATAGTAGCCATACATTATGCATAGCCTTCCATATCCGCACACAGCCAAGCGATGGGACACCATTGAATAAATCCACTGGAGCATTGAACAGTGGGCCGAGGAACGCACATATTGATAAATAAATGGGAATATACACACATCTCATGCCTTAATGAAAAGTGTCACCACAATGGAGGTGACAAACAGCGGTTAGCTTCCTAGCTAAGACAGAGAGTATAATTGAGTCTTTATAATATGAATCAATTCAAAAGCACTCTAAAACTATGCTTTATTCATTCTTCCTCTTATAAATTGTTCATCTGCATACAGTAGCGCACACAACACAAGCAGAATTTATACATAAATAATCAGAAGACTGCGTTAGCGTATGTTCAGGGAGCTCTCAAGACATGCTGGGTAAATGTCAGGTATGCATTGTAGATGAGTTAAGCCCATATGTACTAACTCAACTAATACTCTCCCTGGAAACACTTTTCCAATAAGAAAGAACCTGGCGGATGAGAAAGACAGCATAATCCAGATTTAATGACAATTGAGAAATACACCTGCTGCGTGTTCGCTTATTTCAGTGCTGGTTAGACTCGAAAACAAAGTGAAGCAAGGCAGCAAATGTAAGGTTAAACCCAAAGAGTTCAAGTAAAGTGTAGAGGGCAGCTAGGTACACCTGTAATGTTAGAAAGCACTTTGCCGCAGGAAAAAATGGCTGACAGAGTCAGGCTTTAACACTAGGCTTGGATGTAGACCGACAGATCCATTCAGATTCATTATACAGTGCCAATGAAAGGTTAAGCTAGGAGATACGGCTCAGGCAGGGTGCTCTACAGTTTCAAGCTGCTGGGGTCATACGTTGTGACATATCACAGTGGGCGACAGTTTAAGCTCCAGCCACTGAGGTCCTAACCTGAGCATCTAATGCTTTCAAAGAAAACAGTTTCCTCCACATGCATATGACTAAAAATTAAGGCCATATCGCTCCAGGTGAAAATGTAGAGATGGTATGCTGTGCATATGGAAGAGGAAGAGATGTTGTTGATAACATACAGAAAAAAAAAATCAAACAAACAAACATTTGCATATACAGTATATATATATATATATATATGACATGTTTTGAATCTGGAAGAGATGACAGCACGTAATAAAGCCGCACATACCTGCCGCTGCCTCATAAGATGCAGTAGTCCCGGGTGCCGGCTACACATTGTTATGTAGTAAATAAGACAACATCTGTATTGCAAACCCCTCCATGTTGCGGCTGTTGCCGTATACCTAACAACGCAAAGTCAGTGGCATAGAAACCAATGCAGATATTCCGGAAAATGAAAGAGCAGCATGGGACACAAATCGGATCTGAACAGTTGCAATACACAATGTGGACAGTCAATAATTTTAGATCAGATTCCAATTGGATACACAAATAATCGGATTTGGACTAGTGTTGTCAAAAGTATCGACCACGATACCAAGTCGGTACTGCTTTGAGTGCTGTTGAGCGGATTCGTAAACACCTCTGATTGGCCTTTGTGTTCACACACTCATCTGATATGTCTGTGAATGGCTACAATGATCAACGCACGGGAGCATTTGAAAGCACATGGAAGTTTTTGAATTGGTGAAGAGCGTCATTGATGTCTATTTACGTTTTTGAAGTGTTGATCATTGTAGCCAATCACAGACATATCTGATGAGCCCGTGAACACAATTGCCAATCAGTGGTGTTTACAAATCCACACAACAGCGCTCAAAGCATCACATTTTTAAAATTTCAGTATCGCGGTCAGTACTTTTGACAACACTAATTTGGACTGACAGTGTGAACGGAGCGTAAGTCTCCACAAAAATTTTCCCATGGAGCCAAATAAAGACAATAATTAGCCATTGTCTAAAAAAGAACTAGGCTTTGGGCAGTGTTATCTGAAACACTTTAGCAAAATATTCTATAAACCAAATTGGGTGTCAAAAAAGTGACATCCAAAATGTGCAGTGTTGGGGGTCATTACCTTATATCAAGAGCAATGAATGTAGAAGAGAAAGTTTCCCATTTAAGTGTGTGTTTGTGTATGTGTTGTAACAGATATCAACCCACAACTTCTCGCAGGGAGACCGAGCCCCATGCGGCGGATATTAGGGTTCTCTCTGCAAGCTCTCATTACTGTTCCTGTGATGCTCCGAGTCATTCTTACAGGGATTAAATTGGCTTTCCTGCATCGTTAGCCTGATCTATGAGGGGGGCATTGTTTAATCATATTATAATTAAAGTTTTAAGTCCCTCAAGTCATCACAACCTAATTATCAATCAAACAGGGTGTCATATACAATCACACACTACCTGATAGAGGGTAAAAATGAAAGAAAAAAGACAGATTGTTTGCTCAACTCTCCATTAAAAGACAATGAATGCCATTTCATGCCTAACTTTCTCAAACAAAACTGCGAAATAATTCTTACATGAGACAAACTGTGGAGAAAAGCGAACTGATATTTGTAGGGCTCTCACACCTTCTGCATCATTACCTTCACAATATGCCTGCACTGCCAGCTTCAAAGTATGGAAATCCACATTCGTCTCGATCCATATGGATTTTCTGGATGTGCTCCAAACAGCAGGTATCATTTCCCAACCTGCACTTCTTCACCACATCTTGGGACTGACTCTATTACCATTTACGGTGGCAGAAGGCAGTTTCCATTAAGCAGCTTTGGTGTTTTTCATAAGCTCTAGACAGGAAGCTGTCAGCGGGCAGTGGGAGCGACGGGAGTGATAAAGACTCGTCATTGACCACAGCTCTAAATGACACACGTCAATATGGATTGGATGGGACCAAAACATGCAGCGCTGCTCTGTCAGGCATGAGTAGTGTTTGCACAACAGAGAGCGAGCGAAAGGGGAACGACAGAGATTGATGGTGGTATGCCGTGACCCGAGGAAGCGTGAGTGACGCTGAAATATGCCTCAGAGTGGGTAGAGTATGAGACTGTGTTACCGAATGCCCTGGTGACACCAGATAACAACAGACATGATGGAAACTTCCAATTTCTAGCATGGAAAAATCTGGAAATGACAGGCAAGTGTTTGTGTGTGTTGAATTGAATAATCCTTACATATTATTCATATTAAGTATTAATGGAGACCTATAATGCCCCTTTTACAAGATGTAACATAAGTCTCTGGTGTCCCCAGATTAGTCTGTGAAGTTTCAGCTCAAAATACCCCACAGATCATTTATTATAGCTTGTCAAATTTGCCCCTATTTGGGTGAAAAACATGCCTTTTTTGTGTGTGTCCCTTTAAATGCAAATGATCTGCTGCTCCCGGCCCCCTTTCCAGAAGAGGACGGAGCTTTAACAGCTTCGCGCTTCGGTTGCTCAACAACAACAAAGCAGGAGAATCTCACACAGCCAAAATGACGATTGTCAGTAACTGTGTTCAGCCTTACATTGTTCAAACCGGAGTTGGACACTGAAACTTTGTAACGTTGCAGATGTTGTTTATTCTCAAACAGCAATATTACACACTAACTAAAGTTAAAAAAGTGAAATCATTATCAAGGACCCCTTTAAGAATTTTAAATGAGTAAAAAGAACTAGAGCTTAATAAAACATTTTCTATAATGGAACAAGGGAATGGGTAATTTAGCTTATGTGATTCGTATTTATAAATTTAAACATATTTTCATCTTTTTTACATTTATTAATACAAACCACATAAACCTTATTACCTTTCTGCTCTTGATACTCACAACCCTTTGTGTTCAGTATTCTATTGAAAATCCATATCCATCTCAAAGAAATATATTTTCCCCGTCAGTCCTGGATTAACGTCTTGATATAAAATGCATTAGGAAAATTGTGAAAGATGGACATTGATATTGCAATAGATACATGGCACAAAAAGACTGAATAAATGTTTTAGATTTTTTAACTGAATTGCATTAAATATGTAAGTAATCGCCGGGGTAAGTGGGAAGTAATAATCAATACAGGAGGACATCATTACCAGTGCATGAACATTTTGCCAGGCATCAGTCATGTTTCTCTCTAGCTCTCTGCTGAGCTTATTATCTTCATCTTCTGAGTGATTACCTCAGGCTAACAATCAATATGAAAGCATCATCCCTATTATTCCACATATAAAGGGCCAAACACCACAAAGAGAGGGAAAGAGAGAAATAAAGAAAGAAGGCAAGAAAGAGGGAGCATGCATGCCTCCTTCAAACGTTTGATCTTTTGAGATTTTCAAAGCATTAAAATCAATGTGGCACCAATTTAATTCTATTCAGTTAAGCAGAAAACCCCCTGCTCCATCTACAATAAATAAATGAAATCAATAACATAAAATGAAACAAATCAAAAGTATTTACACTATTTATTATGTAAATTTTATTTATTACTATATATTATGTAAAAAAGAAAAATGAAATATCAAATTAACTTAAAACTTATTTAAAAAATAAAGA
Organism: Hypophthalmichthys nobilis; assembly: GCA_037950665.1. Lineage (NCBI taxonomy): Eukaryota > Metazoa > Chordata > Actinopteri > Cypriniformes > Xenocyprididae > Hypophthalmichthys > Hypophthalmichthys nobilis. The sequence goes on from CM075486.1 coordinate 17,883,020, forward strand.
TTAAAAATCAGTACGGCCCCTGATCTCTACCATCGATTAACTGCAGATATGAAAATACAACAAAAATCCCATAACTATCCTGGCACATTAACCCTAATTATTGTCTATATACATTTTATTATATATAACCAATTATTTTCTATAAACATATTACTATATGTAGCCAATCAGTGTTGGGGGTAACGCATTACAAGTAATATGAGTTATGTAATCAGATTACTTTTTCAAGTAACGAGTAAAGTAACATTATTTTTAAATGTACAACAAAATAAACAAGTTGCATTTACTCATCTCACTTGCACAAAAACAGATTCAGTATTCCACAAAATGAATGAATACAGCAAAATGCAAACTCCGAATATTACACAAACCTGCAATAATTAAACATGCTAAATTACACAAATATACTTTATGTATTTAATCTCACTTTATTAACCAATGTCTTTGCTGCTGACCTTCAACGATCCAATTCAACCATATTAATAATCTGCGCCCTCTACTGTACAGGCGTGAATTTGCATATTCTAGAGCCTGAGGCTAATTCATTTCACTTTTGTTGTGAAAGAAAGTTTTGGCCTTTACATTTGCCAAAAATCTAGCTTGTTTTGTTGTTGTTGTTGTTGTTGTTATTAAAAAACAGACAAGCAAGCCCAGCCCAGGAAAGAAAAAGTAACACAAAAGTAACGTAACATATTACTTTCCAAAAAAAAGTAACAAAATTTGTTCCTTTTTTAGGGAGCAACGCAATATTGTAACACTACTTTCCATAAAAAAAAACTGAGTAACAATTAGTTTCTTTTTTAGGGAGTAACATAATATTGTAAAACATTACGTTCCATAAAAAGTAACTAAGTAACACAATTAGTTCCTTTTTTAGGGAGTAACACGATATTGTAACACATTACTTTTAAAGCTAACACTGTAGGGTTAATATTCAAGGGTTAATATTTATGTATAGTGCATAAATTCTTCAATTTTTATTTTTATATGTGCATTTCTGTTACATTTATGTTAAATTTCCATACTGTTCCATGATTCTAGGAATTTGTTTGGTCTGCATCCAAAGTATACAGCCATGGACACGGAGCTTTGAAGTAGCACAGCCTGGCATACCGATGACTTTTTAGCTTATGAATTGCTTATGATTGATTTTCATTTGGGAAGCTTTCAGAGTGCTAGTATATGCAGGTCTGAGTTCCTCAGAGCAGCGTGTTACTTTAAATGGCCAGGAAATTACAGACAGACTTCTGTCAAGCATCTTGTTTTCTTCTCACATTTTCACTAGTTGGTGTAACAAAAGCTTGGCCTTGTCTCGATAGAGAGACAAGATCACGCGTAGTCATGGTAACAGGTGGGACCAGAGATCAACACCACAGACAAAAGTACCTCTACACCGGCTAAATTCGCTCAGCTCGGTTTAAAACTGTCAAAACACTTTCTTCACAGTCCTATCTTGCTGTTATATGGAGAAAATTCACAGCTTTTTTCATTTGGCAAATATTTTGTTGAGTATACCACTAAATTCAGTGCAGATATGCATGTTTTTTTCTTCTGTGATGTTAATTAGCATGCATCCTCTGTACGACATTAAACAAGCCATCTTCCTTAAAGCGTCACAAATGCTGCCAGGTTCTGATAGAAATCAGAAATGTTTGTTGGAAGTAAAGGGAACTGTGAAAATGGATTCTCAGCAATATTGCCAAGTTCTGTTTAACAGTCCCAAGACTAATGAATATATGCATTTTAATCTTTTTCCACATGCATAATGACTTAAGCATCCTTATAAACCGAGGATTAATGTACGATCTCCCTCCACAATGTGTCACCAGGCTTAACAGTTTTCTCCCAATCAGTAATCCCATTAAGTTGCAGACAAACAAGATGAGTGAGTATGTGCTGTTTTTTTACCGTCATTTTTTCAGTTATGTTTGACAGGGACTAAAAATTACCTGCACACTAAATTGGCATTGGTTAGATTGCTGGGCATGGTTCCATTCAGCTGATGGACACCACCTGCAGTGCAATCACTACTAAAACGGGCACCGATTCCACAGGTCGCATCGCTGGAGTCGAGAGAGGTCAGGTCCCTTCAGAGAAAACTTTCAAATTATCCAAATTACAACAACCATAGACTTTCATCTAACGTCAAAACTACAGGTGCATCTCAATAAATTAGAATGTCATGGAAAAGTTCATTTATTTCAGTAAATCAACTCAAATTGTGGAACTCGTGTATTAAATAAATTCAATGCACACAGACTGAAGTACTTTAAGTCTTTGGTTCTTTTAATTGTGATGATTTTGGCTTACATTTAACAAAAACCCACTAATCACAATTCACATCTCAATAAATTAGAATACTTCATAAGATCAATACTAAAAAAGGATATTTTAAACAGAAATGTCAGGCTTCTGAAAAATATGCACTCAATACTTGGTTGGGCCTCCTTTTGCATGTATCAATGTGGCGTGGCATGGAGGCAATCAGCATGTGGCACTGCTCAGGTATAATGGAAGCCCAGGTTGCTTTGATAGCGGCCTTCAGGTCATCTGCATTGTTGGGTCTGGTGTCTGTCATCTTCCTCTTGACAATACCCCATTGATTCTCTATGGGGTTCAGGTCAGGCACAGTAACACCATGGTCATTGAACCAGCTTTTGGTACCTTTGACACTGTGGGCAGGTGCCAAATCATGCTGGAAAATGAAATCAGCATCTCCATAAAGCTTGTCAGCCGAAGGAAGCATGAAGTGCTCTAAAATTCCCTGGTAGATGGCTGCGTTGACTGTGGACTTCAGAAACACAGTGGACCAACACCAGCAGATGAAGCTCTCCTAAGTTCTTAAATCGGCTTCGCCTGACAATCTTCTCAAGCCTGCGGTCATTCCTTTCACTTGTACACCTTTTCCTACCACACTTTTTCCTTCCAGTCAACTTTCCATGAATATGCTTTGGCACAGCACTCTGCGAACAGCCAGCTCTTTCAGCAATGACCCTCTGTGGCTTACCCTCATTGTAGAGGGTCTTGATGATCGTCTTCTGGACAACTGTCAAGTCAGCAGACTTCCCCATGACTGCTGTTGGGATTACTGACCTAAACCCAGTATTTATACCCTGAGAATGGTAATTTAATAGAATGTGAAATTAAATATTCTAATAATTTGAGATACTGATTTTTTGATTTTGATGAGCAGTAAGCTGTAATCATCAAAATGAAAACAAAAAAGTCTGGAAATATTTTACTTTTTGTCTAATAAATCTAGAATATATTTAAGTTTTACTTTTTGAATTAAGTTACAGAAAAAAAAAAAAACTTTTTCATGATATTCTCATTTACTGAGATGCACCTGTATTTCTTCCAAAAGGGCTGTGAATTTACTTCTGACAGCCTGATAAACTCGATTGCAATATATATCTTAAAAAGCCACTTTTTGTAATGTCTATTCAGTGATTAATAAATATAGACAGTTCTCTTCAAAAGTTCTATTTTAAAATGAAAATGCTAAACTGTTATATATTTATTTTATATTCTATTTTGAACCCTGATAATTAGCATTCTCTCATCAATTGTTTACTTTTTATCCATGCAATTAAAGCCCACATTTGGTCATTCTGACATCCTGGAAAACATAATTACTTTATTATATTATTTAACTACCTTGGCTCATTGACAACACTGGGCCTGTTAAATAATCTGATTAAATTGTTAACCTGACTCCCTGGCTGAAAACCAAATTGCTGTGTTTTATTTTTTATATATTTTAAACTGTAAATGTGGGAAATAAATGCCTTAAAACAGACTCTCCCGCAGCTTGTTTACTGTCACTATTACTCTTAGTCTTTTTTTTTTTTTAAACAGTGATGATCCTTCCAGCGATGAACCAGACATGAAGTTCGTGTCTGTGGGAGCAGCTTTATACAGACTGAGATTAGAGAAAGGTCAACAGAATAAAACGGATTGATGGCGCTCGCAGCTGCTAGCCGAGAGGCTGAAAGCGGCGGCTGAATGACTGAGTCTGCGGACTGTGGCGAATGCGCTTTTGTGCTTTGGCCGTAAATAGGCTTGTATCATATCATCATCCTCCGAGCGGGTACAGAAGATTTACCATTTGTCGCCTCGCTCACACTTGAAAATGCTCAAAAACAAGTGGGCTAGCTAAAGCCGCTAAATTCTGCACTGCTAACTTCAGGTAACGGTGAAAAGATGAAAAATGTCCGTTTTGAGGATGAGGGCATGTCACACAACTGGTCTATGTTAGCATCTGGTTAATATGACTAGCTGCTACCATATGACAGATAAATCTGTGCCAAAACACAGCAGTTTTTATTATATCAACACCAAATGATAAGGAAAAAGTTAAGTCTTCTCTTGTTATTTTTTATCTATACACATTAATATGGCTAATTTCATTTTATTATTAGCATTTAGCATTGTTTTTACCCTGCTGTCCATGAGTGTGTCAGATAAAACATGCTGAGACTCATTTTTAGCCTTTATCCACCTAGTTAAGAATGTAATCTTTACAAGAAAAACATAAAAAGGCTTAAAGTGTGTGCATACAGCAGTCTTCAAGGAATATTATTTTTTAAAAATCCCTTCCGCTAAACACGGTAATCTAGAAAATGCTCAGAATCTGGAGGGCTAGATAAAGTAAAATGTGTCTTGCACTGCTAACCTGCTATCTTCAGGTAAAGGTGAAAAATGAGGTAAAAGAGGCAGTTCTTAAAGGATTAGTTCACTTCAGAATTAAAATTTCCTGATAATACACACCCCCATGTCATCCAAGATGTTTATGTCTTTCTTTCTTCAGTCAAAAAGAAATTAAGGTTTTTGAGGAAAACATTCCAGGATTTTTCTCCATATAGTAGACTTTAACGGCTACCAACGGGTTGAAGGTCCAAATTGCAGTTTGCACGATCCCAGCCGGGGAATAAGGGTCTTATCTAGTGAAACAATCAGTCAAAAAAATAAAATAAAATATACTTTTTAACCATAAATGCTCATCTTGCACTGCTCTGCGATCCGCCACACATTATGTAATCACGTTGGAAAGGTCATGCTTGACGTAGGCGGAAGTACCGATCCAGTGTCTACAAAGCGAACTTGCAAAGTCAAACAAAAAAAAAAAAGGTAGAACAATGATGTCAGACGATTTTGGAGTTAGAGGAGAAAATGAGATGGAGTTTTTCACCCTACCGCGGTACTTTCGCCTACGTTACACGTGACCTTTCCAGCATGATTACGTAACGCGTGCCGCATTTGTGGTTAAAAAGTATATATATATATATATATATTTTTTTTTTTTAAACGGCAGATCGTTTTGCTAGATAAGACCCTTATTCCTCGCCTGGGATCATGTAGAGCCCTTTGAAGCTGCAATTTACACCTTCAACCCGTTGTACCCTGGTGTTGTCCACTATATGGAGAAAAATCCTGGAATGTTTTCCTTAAAAACTCTTAATTTCTTTTCGACTGAAGAAAGACATAAACATCTTGAATGACATGGGGTGAGTAAATTATCAGGAAATTTTAATTCTGAAATGAACTGATCCTTTAACTACTGTAGTTTTGTAGTTCTTGAGAATGAGGGCATGTCGCACAACCGGTCTATATTAGCATCTGGCTAATTTGACTAGCTGCTGCTTAGTGACAAATGAATTTGCACCTAATACTTGTGTTTCTTTGTTTTTTATGAGCAATAAAATATATGAAAGGTGTTTACTCCTCTCTTGTTGTGTTGCTATCTGGTTAATTTAACTTCATTATTAGCATTTAGCATTGTTTTTACCCAGTTGCCCATAACTGTGTTGGATCAAACCATTTTTGAGCAGTAACCAACCGGTTGAGAAGTTTATCTTTTTGAGAAAAATATATAAAATGACAAACAGTGCGCATACAGCGGTCTACATGGACTATGATAAGAAATTCACTCCTGTTAAACCCGCTAATCGTGTAGATCTGAGTCTTTAATGTGTCAAGCAATGAGATACGTTCTGCTTTGATTTTGCCCAACAATGACTCTCCATGTCAATAAAATTCTGACAATGCGAGAGATACCAATGACTTGCCGTGAAGGATCAGCGGACATCTTTAAAATCAAGATCACCTCAAGGGCAAGCTGACAAACATCCAGGCATACTTCACGCTTGCCTTGAGATTGTTATCACTGAAGGAAAACAACAAAAAAGGGGGATGGGAGTGAGGAGTTAAGGTATATTCTGTCAGAGAAATGTTCAATCCAACAATGACATTACAGTCGAAGGCCTCAATATCTTCGGTTCTGTTGTAAAAAAGCAAAGATGTCAGAAAATAGATAATTGTGAAAACAGAAAACTACAGTGCTTCCCTGCTGCTCTTCTACAAGCTTATTTACGACGAATGCTTAACTGGATTTGCGGCAAATAAACATAAATGAGACACTTGGCCTACATCTGCACCTCAGATTAGTCTACTCCAGTGTCCTCTGCTGCGTTATTGTACAAAGCAGACTAATTATGTTCATTCACTCTGTACAATATGGTCTCCGTGAGAGATCTGATTTCAGGCCACAATTTTCCTGCTGAATGCAGTTTTCTCGATCTCACTCTATATCTGTCTTGATTACTGCAGCCCTTACTGTTTCTCTTCATCCTTTTTGGGACAGCTAGTGCCCGAGGAGAATGAAAATGTAAATTACGCTGAGTCTGATCCATCTCTTGTGTAAAGTGCAATTTTTGCCACAATTTTGCCATCTAAGGCAAAATTTCAGTGATCGTAAAATACATCAAAATCAGTCTTTCATCAATCCTCTCATTTTCTAGTAATATCTAATAGAAGTTGTAATGTTTATTTCATAATGCGGGTCTAAAAAGTCTGATTGGTTCTAGTGAATCATTTGGTTTAGACAGTTCAAGTAAAACGATTCAATAATTTAAGTCCCTTTTCTTTTAACAGAAAATCAAGTGTTTTAAGGGCTGTTTACACGACACCGTTTTCAACTAAAAATGGGAAACTTTTTATGCATTTTGGCCGTTCATTTACAGGAAAACAGCATAAAAATTCATTTTTGTTAATTATTGATCAAATTAATTGAACATAAAAATCACATTACTCAATATGCAACTAGCAATTAAACACTTAGCAACCATTTTAAACACCCTAGCAACACCTTAACAACCACACACAATCCCTCGTAACCACCTATGGTTCTGATGGGAAAACGGCAATGTACAAATTAGGGCTGTCAACTGATTAAAAACCAAATTAATTGCATAATATGCCAATTAATGAATCCAAATGAATTGAAATTAGATCACATAACATTCAGTCAGAAAAGCCTCCAGTGAAGACAATTCAGACCTTGCATTCTTGTGGTATGGCTTTCCATATGAGGCATGGGTAATTGGCACATTCCCTACATGCTACCTGCAGTTATAAAGAAGTTTCAGAGTGGGCTGGCTTTTCTGCACAGGTCGTTCCACTATACAATGATTATACCCTCGGTCCTGAGCCGCACACACACCGCCCCTCTCACCTCCCGGCCGTCAAGAAGAAAAACTGACAGCAATTACATGTGTGAGCACACTTGCGCGTGGGTGTGGACAAACACTCACATTCACGCTAAGACGCTTTTACAGGTGTTCACATCAGTTCTTATAGAGTGACAGTGCTGGCACTGACTGCAGACATTATGTGTGATTCCCACAGCCTGCGTCTCAAATCTTGGCAGCACTGTGACGGTTGCATCAGAGCCTTCCAAGAGTACATATCAAAGTAAAGCACTAATGTGCTTAAACCATTATGCTAGTAATACAGGCCTTTGTGCATGTATTGCTGACTGCTTAGTTGCATTGAATGTGCTTCATATACCAAAACCACGGTTGAAATCACACTGGCAGATGTACTTATTGCTTAAACAACAGGCCACTTTAGAAGACAAAGCAGTAGTTAAGGATTAGCTTCCCATCCTTAATATAGAGTGTAACAGTGCCCGTCCCCTTTTTCAGCGGCACTGGATCCAGAAATATTTTTTCCATTGATTTTTTCCACAGGGATTTTTAAAAAAGTCTTTGTTAAAGTGTTATAAGCCATGAACCAAGCCAATCAGCTAGTGATGATAAGAACTACAATTCCATGAAGCATTGTTTATTGCAAAATATGCATATATATACCAACATTTAAGTTTTTTGAGAGTGTAGAGAGATTGACTCGATTACGTCATTCGCAGTGCTTCATGGAAGTGGGTGGAGCTAAAGAGCTATTGTGGCACGTGTTGCTTTTTTCGACTCTCTGATTGATGGAATTTTCTGTACAGCATCATGGGTAATGTAGTTTTTCACCAGAAATCCTGCTGTTAACAATTATTTTAACCTCTTAGCATTCCTGCAAAATTTGCCCTTAAACACCTAAAAAAGGCATACCCAAAGTAAACTGCATGCTGTTCTTGAACCATTTGGAGTATATGCATGGTTTTGGTCTCTTTTGAAAGGTATGTGTACCGCGGGTGGTACAGTGGAATGCTAACAGGTTAAAAAATAAGCTGAAATAATGCGGGCTGACGGCTTCACTTACAAAGCCCGCATTATTACAAATACCATCGATTAACAACCTCGTAACTCACAGTAGAGTTGCCTTTAGGTTTATAAGTTATCAAAATAATTTTTCATATGGAAATTTTACTTTCGGAACCTGACTGCTGCACTCTATATAAGCTTCAGTGAAATCAGCTATTTGTCACTTAAAATACGTAATAAGCTAATATATATATATATATATATATATATATATATATATATATATATATATATATATATATGAAGACTTCAGATGCAAAAGCCTCTAAGTGTCGTCTAAAATTTTCTTCTAAAATGAGCATTTTTATCAAGCTTGTATATGTTTAGGGTTCAGTTATTTCACTTTAATGGCAATTAACTGGTCCTTTTCTTTGCAGTTAAAGTGAAATAACTGAACATAATCATACAAGCTTGATAAAAATGCTCATTTTAGAAGAAAATTTCAAATGGCACTTAGAGGCTTTTGCATCTGAAGTCTTCATATATATATATTAGCTTATTACGTATGTATAAAAAATAAAATAATGTATTTAAATAATTATTATAGAGAATATTTATATTAAGTAAATGGTATCATAAAAAATTGTAAATAAAAAATATGAAAATATAAAATTACATAATTATAATGTTGAAACATTAATAATAATATTAGTAGTAGAAAATAAATGTAAAGTTTATATTTATAATAAAAATTCTATGCCTTATACAAGGATTTTTTAAAACAAGTAAAAAGTCTTTATCCAATTGAATCCAATTTTCATTTTGTATTATGCTCACAACGATCAAATACAACTAAAAGAGGCACTGAAAGAGCACAAAACAGTGTCCTCTTTTAAAGAATGATGATTTTGGCTCCATGCTGGTCGGAGGACAGGAACCGTCTTTCAGCTTATCTGTTTTTAATCAACAGATGTGTCCCCAAGTGGAGCAGCTCCATGACGACCAACTGTCTGTCACAGGCTGATAATAGAAACACTCAAAGTGCATCAGAAATCAAGTAAAAACATTGCATGTGTGGGTGTGTGTCATTCTTGTTTTCATGAAATTTGGCGGAAGTTCTACTACATTTAAAGGGAGATGGTTTGTTCATAAAAAAAAAATAATTTCATGTCAGTTTGTTCAGGCTCCAGAAGTCAAAATCTCATTTATTTTTTCCATAGAGAAATTGATTTTTAAAGACAACATTTAAACCTTTCAAGACTGACCGACCATGCACTCAGAAATTGCTAATCAGTGATTTATGCTTCTGCTTAATCCACGTCATTGTAATTTCAATATATATATATATATATATATTTTTAAATCACTTTTATTCCCGAACTCACTACGCTAACAATAAATCTGAAGACCCTTTCCACCAATTAGAGAATTTTTTATCAGAAAAGCAACTGAACTGAAGTTTTAACTGAAAGCAACCTGCACTGCTATATCTTAAAATATGTCAGTGCCATTGTTTTGTCTCAAGATACACACCAGTAATGTTTTTTTTTTTTTTTTTTTTCTAAGGCACGATTAAAAAGCTACTTAAATATCCTAATTGAACTAAGGTCTAATCCTGGCTTAATCTAAGCCCTGTCTGTGAAACCAGGCCATAATCACATAACAATAAATATTTAACTTGCAGATGGCATTTGTGTTAGTATTACGTAACAGTGCACATATGTAATATGGTTGTGTTGTCCCTTTGGAGAGGGTGTCCCACAATCATTATCGCTTCATGGCTCTGGTATTACCCATATGACCTGTGTTATGTCACACGAAATTCATTTACCCTCAGTCTAATCACGACTTGCCCCAAGCGCAGCTGTGAATGCTAGCAAATTTGTCATTTCTTTCTGTCCTGCAGAATATGAATGACCCAAAGAAGCTAAATGTCATAATATGATATTAACTACACATTTAAATTATAAACAAGATCATATTTATCCTAAGTGTCGCTAGAAACGTCACTAGAAGGCTCTCTTGTAAATGAGGCTAAATTAGGATAGTTACCCACCAAGATAAAGGAAAGTACATGGACACATGTTTTTGTTAGCACTTTCCTTTTTCTAAGGATAACACATGTTCGATATCTCACTGGAAATCCAAAAGTACTCCTCTCCTTGGAGGATCTCCAAAGGACGTGCTAACCCTGCAGAGAAGATGGGCCACCTCAGAGGAGCTGTCCCGCTTCCCTGGCTTAAAATATCACGTTTAGTCACGCGCACTTGAATACACACAGACGCAGATGCCTGTATGGATAAAGCCCTATGCACTCAGCTGATTAGTGTTTGCTTGTTGAACAGGACTGCGATGACACCTCTGCTATAATTATGAAATCGCTTTACTTGATTTGCTATAATCCTGAGACAAAAGCCCAACGACCTGCTAACGCTGCCACACATTGATTTCACATAATCGGTAAATAAATAGGTAAACATGTTCAAAACTGCTAAACCAAAATGTTTCTAATGATTTAAATATCATAATATACTGTAGAGCACAGCACAAAGACAAAGTCTACATTGGATACTTTAACACATCATTTCTGAAATAAAATGACTTTGTTCATATAATTTTATAATGTGTGATATACATGATATACATGTGATATGCCACCAGAAAGTCAAATATATTGCAAATATATTATCATAATTTAGAAATAAAAGGCAATTTTCCTACCCTGATTTTAGCCCTCTTATCTGAACGCTCTGTTTTAAGGGGCATGTTCAACATCTTTGCAAATGAAATAGCCAAGTATTACTCTCTTGAAAACTTTTAGCACATTTTTACTATTACAGCTCTCAAGGTTAACTAATCGTGAACAGTGCTGCATTACATTTAGATCTATGGCATTATATTTAGATTGTGGCATGAAAGGTTGCAGTGATGAACATTGTAGCCGATCACAGACATGTTGTTGAGCACATGAAAGCAGTGATCTCGTCATTGAAATTCAATTTCTGCACACTAACGAATGTTTTCATAATAACTAACAGAGCAAACGCGATGTAACTAAGAGATTTGTTGAATAAAACGAGAGTTTTGGCGCGAATCCAAATGATAAACTCGCACTGTTTGATTGACAGCTCCGGCGACTGCAAAGGGAGCGTTGTTTGATCGCTTTCTATATATAATTTAATCACCGTTTAAATAACAGATTATTTTCATCCTACTAAAAGGAACAACGTAAAGTTGACCGTTTAGTCACTGCTTTGATTTACTGACACATAGACAAAGAACATCTGACTGTACATGAATCATTACATATCAGATCAGGCATTAGTATTAACACAGTTACTTACATGTTGTTGCATTACTGTCGAGTTCATATCGTAAAAGTCCTGAAAGTCGTGAAATGTACTGAATACAAATAAATAATGCTCAACTGAGACATTCACATGGTTGAAAAAATAACCATATTCCTAGCATTTGGATCCTTTGAAAGGTAATGTTATTTTTTTTAGTCCTGTATCGCCCTTCTCTCCTTGTCATCTCACTAACACGCCAGTGGGCATTGCTAATTTTGCAATGATGAAGTAGGCGTTGATTTCTTCTGCTGAGGCGGCGTTTCACCTATCTATTGGCGCATTCTGGGACGAGCCATTCACTGGGCCTGGTGTCAATAAAAGCTTTTATTGATCTAACAAGGAAGTTTTCAGTTCTAAAACTTACAGGATATTCTTATAGTACGATGACCTCTTATCAAAAGCTCAAGGAAAAGTTGATTTCTCAATTCATGACCTCTTTAATGTGCTTAAAGCACAACCTGATAAAAGAACATTCAGTGTTTCACAACAAACACATCACAGTGCATCCTTGGTTGCCTATGGTGTTAGATATGAAATTCAACCCTGCAGGGTGTCTATACACTAGTGTTAATCACAGCTAAAATCAATGGAGGCTTGAGAATATAAAGAAAGAAAGAAAAACACATTTAACTTACAGCTCGAAAAGTTGGAGATTCTGAAAGAGTTGCCATGAGAGAGTTGTAAGAGGGTTCCCGGACAAGTTTCTGCAGGGGAGAGAAAACAGAGAGAGAGAGTTTAATGATTTAACACTGACTATTTGCGACAAGGTGATAAAGAAAACACAGGGGAGCCAAACAACGGCAGTGCGGCGACCAGCCCAAAGTTAAGAGAATAAGTCCAATGGCACGGTACCTTGCAGCCCGGCAATTCAATAAACAGAGACTTGGTCATTTTCAAGACAACAAATTAAATCGAGGAGAAGGAAGCCTGGAGCCTTAAAAGCCACTAAACTCAATACAATGCTAAATGACTGTGAAGCAGATAAGGCATGTTTTCAGAACAGAGTTTTCAGATGTGGGAGGCCATGATGGAAGCATTACTCAAAAACAGAAGTGAGGGTTTCTAAATGATGTTTGTGTCAAGTCCAGTCCAGTAACTAATACAGTTGGATGGCACAGAAATGAAAGGAATTATTATTAAGGGGATAGTTCATCCAAAAATGAAAATTCTCTTATAATTTACTGACCTTCATGCCATCCCCAATGTACAGTAGTGAGTAGTAACTGATTACATGTAATCTGGATTACTGTATGTAATCAGATTCCAAAAATTAAGTATACTCATAATGAGACTACAGTTAGTTTTTTATGGATTACATGATTACATGTTATTCTCACAATGGCAGTAAATTATTCATAATTCATTGATTCTCCCTACTACTACTTTTTTTAAAAAGCCTACAGGTTAATGGTTACATGACATGCAGGTAAACAAATAAAATATTTAATCTTTTTTAGTAAGTGTTTTATTTCGATTGTATTTATTTTTAAATTATTTATTTTGAAGTTCCTTCACGAACCCCACTTTGGGAAACCTTGACGTAATGTAATATTTAATGCACTTCATGTTGTTCATAACGAAAAGAATGGAATATATTTTCTTTCTCTTTGTATTTTTATATCAATATGGTACAAGATTTTCAAATCAATGTAATAAACGAGTTAGGTAAAAGTAATCAAAAAGTAGTCTGTTTATACGACCTTAAATGTGTAATATAATGGATTACGTTAGTAACTACAACTTTTGTCATGTAATTTGGAATCAGTAATGAATACAATTTGTAAGTAATCTACCCAGCACTGCCAATGTATATAATTTTTTCTCTTCAGATCCACAGCAATCATAACGGTAATCCATACAACTCTAGTGAATGAATCAATGTCCTCTGAAGTGAAACGTGTGAAAAATACTAATATTTGAACTTTTTAAAATCATTGTTTCCGGTCTACTGTCATATGAGCGTTCATGAGAGGGACGTTGTGACACGTGACGTACAGTAAGTGTGTTGTGAAGTTCGAGCGAGACGAAACGCCGAAGCACAGAAGACCGCCACTTTTTATGACTAGACCGGAAGTTTAAAAAGTTAAAATATTAGTATTTTTCTTATACACACCTATCATTTGGCTTCAGAAGATATTGATTCATCCACTGGAGTCATATTGATTACTGTCATAATCGTTTTTTGTGGCTTTTCAAGCGTCAACCAAGAGGCACCTATTGATTTGCATATTTTGGGTGAACATCCTTTTAAACTAAAAGAAAACATCAGTTCAGTTTTAAGATCTTTCCTCTTGCATACATACATGCACAGCTACACAACGCCTTGTGGGACGGCAGCAAGCAATGCCCCTCCTGGGACTGAAACAAAAACCCTGGAGCCTCACTAACAGGCCTTCATTATCAATATTTATTGAATACTTCAGATCACTTAATACCCCCAACACTGGCCCGCTCAGATCCTATCAGGAGCAGCTGACAGGTAATCAATGCACCCAGATGCATCCTTTCGCCCCAGTGCTGCCCAGGGGACCGGAGCGTGTTGACTGCCCGTCCCTGACCCGTCCCTTCACCTGCATTTTCTTTCAGCATCTACTGACAGCAAAACAAAAGATCATTACAGCTAACTAGAACAACTGTACACAGAACAATAGAAGTCGAGCCTTATAAGCCAGATCTAGGCCTTTACGACTTGAGTTAACCAAGTACAATTATCAAACATGTACAGTAAAGTCAAAATGAAATCAAAATGATCATTTATTACTTATGTTTCACATGTGCCTATGTCATGGTCATAACGCACAACTCTGTGTGTGTGTGTGTGTGTGTGAGAGAGAGAGAGAGAGAGAGAGAGAGATTTGGGGTCAGTTATTTTATTTTATTTAAGTGATTTTTGATCAAAAGTGACAGTTAAGACTTTTACATAAATTACACTCACAATTAATTGTTTGACAACATAAATTTAAATTTCCCCTAAACATTAGTTTCTTCAAAAATGTAAACTTTGTTTAGCAACCCCAGCACGCATATTTTTTGCAGCTAATAAAGTCATAACAGGAAGAAACTGTGCTTAAAGGGCCCTTTTGGCATATCATGGAAAAAAGATATAAGTGCCACTGAAAACAAGGTGTGCTTCCTGGAGAGCTCTTGAAAGGAACCAAGTGAAACGAAAACACCCACTTGTTGGATATTTTCAAGACAAAGTCACTTCAACATGCTAATGTGCATAATCTGAATCTGCTTAGCCGGTCCCTAGTGTGGCGCATAAGGAATCTCCAGCAGCAAAAAATAAATAAATAAATAAATAAAATAAAAAAGTGCTTGCTGCTCTGACTTGTTGCCATAGCAACTTCAGCCTGTGAATCCTCACACTTTCTTTTCTTCCCATTTCCTGTGTCGCAGGATGGGAGGCAGGGAACCAGCTAACCAGTCACGGAGAGCGTCCTGACACCCACCGCAGACACGAGAAGGTGGCGGGTGGGAAAAAAGACAGACAAAAATGTATAAATTGACAAACAAAATAACCTTCGGTTCCTCAAACGAAAGTTTCTCGGTAACTCCTGCTCCGGTTGCCCTCGGCATTCTAATCACCTCATTAAATTGATAATGAGATTATTAAGGTGGCCTCCACAGGGACACGCAAAGGCTCTGTATTTTGGCGAGGACATTATTATTCTCAGCACACAGAAGAGTTCATCTGGACAGAGGGCTTTAAAGGAAAGGGGTCTGGGGGATCAGGACAACTAAATAACACAGAGTGCTGTCCATCAAGGCTTGATTCCTGCAAGACCCTCACACAAAAACAAATATTCAATGGAAAAATAACTTTCAAGGACTTCAACAGCTAGGGGAACTGGATCATGAAAAACAGAAGACTCTGACTATTGCATATTGATGAAGCAGTTAGTTTGACACACTAACAGAGCTCTAATAGATTTTAATGTATGTAAAGACAGAAAAAGTTGAGGGGAGAGAGAAAGATGGGGGAGGGGTGTCATGGAATCATTTAATTTTTTCTCAAAAAAGCATTAGAGGCACAAAAGATTTTGGCCTGTTTCACTAAATCACCAATATTAAATATGCCAAAAATCTCTATATTAATCGTTCTAAAGGGTTTCAGAAAGACAAGTAAACAAAGACATGAAAAAAAAAGTAAACAAAGACATGAAAAAAAAAATAAATCGCATAAAATTTTCTCAGTTTTTACACAAATCTCTTTAATTTATACAAAATTTAAGTCTATCAATATCTACATTGGCTGAAAAAAAGTTTTATAATAAAAATTAAAAAAAATATTATTATTAATTGTACTCAAAATAATAAAATAACAGAATCAGGATTTTAAACAGTATAGTATTTCAGAGTTGTTAATATAAAAATGATCAAATTAAAAAAAAAAAAAAAAAAAAACAACAGAATAGCAAAAATATCCTTGACTAAAAATCTTGTGTATTATTTAGTTAAATTGTTCTGAATGTTAATAAGCACCAACTTTTACTGACGAAAGAAAGGAAGAAAGAAAGAAAGAGAGGACGAAAGAAAGAAAGAGTGGACAAAAGCAAGAAAGAAAGAGAGGACAAAAAGAAAGAAAGAAAGAACGAAAGAAAGAAAGAAATGACAAAAGAAAGGACGAAAGAAATGACAAAAGAAAGGAAGAAAGAAAGGACGAAAGAAAGAAAGAAAGGACGAAAGAAAGAAAGAAAGGACGAAAGAAAGAAAGGACGAAAGAAAGAAAGAAAGGACGAAAGGACGAAAGAAAGAAAGAAAGAAAGAAAGGACGAAAGGACGAAAGAAAGGACGAAAGAAAGAAAGAAAGGACGAAAGAAAGAAAGGACGAAAGGACGAAAGAAAGAAAGGACGAAAGGACGAAAGGGCGAAAGAAAGAAAGGGCGAAAAGGGCGAAAGAGGCGAAAGGGCGAAAGGATGACGAAAGAAAGGATGAAAGAAAGGGCGAAAGGGCGAAAGGGCGAAAGGACGAAAGAAAGAAAGGGCGAAAGAAAGAAAGGAAGGGCGAAACGAAAGAAAGGGCGAAAGAAAGGACGAAAGAAAGAAAGGACGAAAGAAAGAAAGGAAGGGCGAAAGAAAGAAAGGACGAAAGAAAGAAAGGACGAAAGAAAGAAAGAAAGAAAGAAAGAAAGAAAGAAAGAAAGAAAGAAAGAAAGAAAGAAAGGACGAAAGAAAGGACGAAAGAAAGGACGAAAGAAAGAGAAAGAAAGGACGAAAGAAAGAAAGAAAGAAAGAAAGAAAGAAAGAAAGAAAGAAAGAAAGAAAGAAAGAAAGAAAGAAAGAAAGAAAGAAAGAAAGAAAGAAAGAAAGAAAGAAAGAAAGAAAGAAAGAAAGAAAGAAAGAAAGAAAGAAAGAAAGAAAGAAAGAAAGAAAGAAAGAAAGAAAGAAAGAAAGAAAGAAAGAAAGAAAGAAAGAAAGAAAGAAAGAAAGAAAGAAAGAAAGAAAGAAAGAAAGAAAGAAAGAAAGAAAGAAAGAAAGAAAGAAAGAAAGAAAGAAAGAAAGAAAGAAAGAAAGAAAGAAAGAAAGAAAGAAAGAAAGAAAGAAAGAAAGAAAGAAAGAAAGAAAGAAAGAAAGAAAGAAAGAAAGAAAGACGAAAGAAAGGACGAAAGGACGAAAGGACGAAAGAAAGAAAGAAAGAAAGAAAGAAAGAAGTTTAGTCCAGGCTCTATTCTGGACATTATTCATGGAGAATTTATTCTTATTCATCAGCATAAAAACTCACTTCTGTTCATGTTTTTATTCTCATAAATTGTAATTCATTGAGAATATGAAAGTAGATTTCCAAAGAACTGAAAATAATCACACACGTCGTTAGTTTGAAAATACAGCACAATAAACAAAGACGCGTGTGAACCGTCTAACTCCCTTGAGGGAATTTAGCTCCTAAATAAACCCTTTCAGATTGTCGCAGACTATCAATTACGGTAATGACTTTCAGAGAAGAACGAGGCATGTGCGAGTGGTGAATGAGAACAGGAGTGCCTTTAAACACTTCCTGTTAGCCGAATAATGGCTGTACGCGTATGTTTACACGTCCGTTAGCACGCCTACGTGTGCTTGATGCGCATGTAAAGGTGGAGGGGGTCTCGACGTGTGCCCTTGCATACGAATGATGTCATTAACGTGTCATCCATTCGGAGTCTGGCACATGTGGGACGTGGGAAGGAGGGTTAAGGGCCTTATTGAGACAGATCATTCACCCGCATTAGCATAGAGAAAGAGGAATTATTGAGTCCCTCTGAAAGCTTCATTAGCTCCTAACCAGACACTGCACTCGCCAAGCACACGCTTCTGTGCGCTCGTTTCTGCTGTTCTTGGATGTGTGATGGTCTGCCTCGGAGATGGTGATGACGATAAAAACGTCAACAGAAGCACAGACAGCTTCCCATGAAGCACCGCAAACGCATGATAGCGGAATCGGGCCTTCACTCGTCTGTGCTGTAGCAAAGCTGCCCAAACCGCCGTGTGTCCGTGTGCAGGAATTGTCCTTTTCAAAGGTCATACTTCGTTACAGTCAGAAGAAATGTCAGCTAAAATTGGATTTGGAGAAGAGGCAATAAAGAAATAAATAATCAAATCACACATCAAACGTGACGTGAGACCTAAATACAAAGGTTGAGATCGTCATTAAAGATAGAAATAGACAATATTTCTGAGAGTACTTTCAGAAAGTCAGCTTAACAGGTGATATTTACTGTGATAGCAGCAAATTAATTCCCAAGTTAAATGGACATTGTTTATAACCAGTCTAAGGCAAGCTACTCAAAAAATAGCTGAGATGCTAAGCTACCAACTACTATACAGAAAAATGAACTGAGCGAATTATTATTATTATTAATAAATAATGGGTTATTAAAAAAGCTACTTAAAAAAGCTAAGATGCTAAGCTACCAACTACTGTACAATAAATAAGCTAAGCTAAGCTAAGCTGAAGGTTAGCCTTTAGAGAGAAGCTACAAGGCTAAAGTAGCCTGTTACATTTAAAACATGAACATTTGAAAACCATGAAACCAATTCAAATAGTCTTGGAAATCTGGAAACTGACTGAAATGAGTAATCAATTCACAAATGAGACTAAAAATTGCTAGCTTTTTGCATATTGCTAGCTCTGATGTTAAACAGCTAACAGAAAAGAGACATAACTTGCTTAAATGCTGTCAGAGAAAATAGGGGCTTTTGCACCAGAGGAACCTTTTCATAGTTCCTAGAACTATTGGCTGAAGTACCCGGATTTTAGCGTGTTCACACCGCAGTAACTAGGAACGATTTTAGTTCTACGAACTCCTTTTGGGGGAACTAAATCAGGTCCTACTTCAGAGTAGGGTCTAAACCAGCACTATAGGAACTATCAGTGACATGAGTGTACATTGATTGGTCAAATGCATGTCAAACACAGGCACCCGGCATTTTAAAAAGCTCTGTAAACATATTTACTTCAAGAACATGGAAAACAGCGACAACGGCATTTACCTGTTGTCTACAGGGTTGTGTTCTTTTCTCCACCTCGATGATATGTAATACTGAAAGTTCTCATAGGAGATTTCGTCTCTTAGACCCACTTTTTGCTCTTTCAGTCACGTAAATTATGTGTTTACATTCCATCTCCGTTATCACGAAACCCACGACACACAACAAACAGCTCCGATCACGGCATCCTCCATCCACTGTTTTTTTGTGTTTGTAAATGCCGCACTCAAAAACACCGCTGTCGACCGCTTCAGAGTTCCTATTCCCGGTGCGAATGCAACCAGGAACATGGCCTGGGGGAGAAATTAGTTCTCGTGGAACTATCCTAGTGGCTAGTTCCTATAACTGAGTTCCTAGAACTATTCAGTGGGAAAGCCCCTATAGTAATGCTGTAGTAAGTGTAAAACTACTCAAAGCCACTTAGTCATACTTATCCTTCAACCCTTTTACCCTTTTGCCCAGACTAGGTTAAATTTGTATTACTTAACAATTAGCTATGCTGCAATTTCACTACTATTATTGATGATACTGCTCAATTCCACCTCTAACATTGTATATGTACTTGATTAATTATTAATTTCCTATTTCTTAGAAATCCTCTGACCACATGGAGTCAGAAAATAAAGAAATAAAAAAATATATGTCCCACTGCACAAACCTCAGTAATTAAATTCCAAATCTCTGATTAACACCTCAATTAAATGAGAGCATCTTTGTGAAGCTGGAAAAGGGAGCAGACACAATCGAGAGCAGCAAAACGCTGCATTATTTTACCTCATTTTCCATACGCATATCACTGTGGCACAGCTGTGTCTAATTAGCCTCGATATTCACAACATCCATGTGTCCGTGAACGGCCATGCCGTGGTTTTGGCATATACACATGTGGAGACGCATAAGCCTCACAATGAAGTGACAGAGAGCTGTACACTCAATGCCCGAAAGCATTTGGTGAGCTGCTCTGGGATGGCAGCGCCTCATCAATAATACACACTGAAGGAGTTACGAGAAGGCAAGGGCTAAACGGCCATAAAACGGCAATTAGATACATAGCCTGCAGTCCCGGTTAAGGTAACTATGCATGAAGGGGTAACTGAGGGCCAGGGGCAGGCCCCGAGCTTCCCTCAGCCAGCCAGCGGACCATGGGAAAGGCTTTTCTACCTGTAAACAACAGACAACAGGTGTCACTCCCTCAGGAGGAGAGTGTTATCTGCGGGACACTGCGGATGCTAGACAGGCACCAGAACGGACTGGCAGCACTGATGAGAAAACATCTTTTATATCAGACACCTGCGAGACAGTAATTGCCGCTGTGGAGTTCTTAGGATACTGTGATGCCTTTTGTGACCTCAAATAAACCTTGAAGATCATAAAAGGCAGATCTTCTAGCTCTACAATGTATTTTCCGTATTTTGTGCAGTCACAGGTCCAATTTTGAAGGATAACCAGCATTTTGGCTTCATATACAACCGAGTTGCTTGGAAATAAGCTGCAGACATGCACAAACAAAACCCCCACCTACACCAAAGAGTCCCATCAAAAATAAATAAATCCATATGAATTTTTCCCCAGCTTTTCTGTGACTATTAGACCAATACACATTCATCAAATGCGTCTTCAAGGTCAGAGTTTCTTCTCCAAGGCCAGGCTGGCCTTCCTTCCCACACATGGATATTCAAATCCCCTCTGTCAGCAATGTATCGCTCCGTTTGCTTTGTTCAGACTCGTTTCTACGGCTGCCTCATCCTCCACGCTTGTCTGCTTTCTACAGCTGTCAGTTATTCATGGCTTTTTGCACTGTCCCAGATACTGTAAGCCTGCTTTAAATGCTAATTCACCCAGCCTTAAACCTCAGCAATATAAAATAAATTAAAAGATAAATAAATAAATAGCCTACATACAGTTAAATGGGGATACATGCATAGCGAAACACTCTTTAAGGATTTAGAGTTTTGAAATAACAGATTTCTCTGCATTCAATTATACACATATCACAAATATAAAAAAAAATGCTTTCTCATTATATACACTGCAGCGTCACCCCTTTTCTCACAGTATCTGAAATGGCTCGATAAAGAATTCAGTCTCCCAAAACCCCTCCTTTCCCAGAGCCTACTCTGCTCTGACTGGTTAGATGGCCCAGTCTGACATGATTGGTCTACCGCTTACTAGTCTCAGCCTAAGACGTCACGCCCACGGAACATCTACGGGATTTCCGGGAGACATGAGTGTCGCGTTCTAGAAACAAATGTTGTGATGCCAAACCCCCTCATGGAAAAAAAAAGCTGTTGTGTTTACAACTGTGACAATGAGCGCTTAATTACTAAACACTGGATTTTCAAAAGTATGTGAAGTTCGCGGCTCCATTATTGCAGTAAACTTGCTCCGCATTCTTGAATGAATTTATTAGATGCATGCCAGTCTGTTATTGTAGGGACACTGACTTTACATTATCACGCCCCTTAACATGACGTGGAACAAACGAACTATGATTGGCTGTGTTACATGTCAGTCAGACAGCCTCTGGGCGGTCCTTGGCCAATGAAAGCTGCAATAGTGTCCAGAGCTTCTGCCGTCAGTCTGAAGGTCTGGCTACGTGAGACTAACCGCTTACAGCATGTCGGAAACAAAACCCCCATTACTATATCTGAATCTCTGCTAAGGAAGTTTCCTCAGCACTTGTATATCTAGTGATATGAACAGTAACGATTGCATTGGTTTTACCATATCAATTTGAGCCAGAGTTCTCATCCTTTGGAAGTGAATATAAATTTGCTTTTGCAGTGCAAAAAACTATATGTCCTCTCGATATGTCAAGAACGCAAACCAAACTCTTCCATGCCTCTGTGTTTGAGGGCGGGTCAAAGTACACATTGTTCGCAGGCAGCCAATAGAGACAACAGGCGGGCATTATGCAAATTTGTTACAAACCTGCATAGGTTCGTGCAAGATGTAAGACTGGAATTTCTTTTAGGAGACAATAACTCCATCTGTCATGCACTTTGATCTTTGAAATTTGCTGGCATTTTACATTCACAAACATCTATATTACAGACTATATGAAAGGTTATAACCGAAAAAGCATAATGGGATCACATTAAAATGTCTTAAAATGCACACTGTAAAAATTTTTTTCATGATTTGTTTTAACAACATTTTTTTCTTTTGTCATATCAACTTAGATAATTCATGTGGTTCAGATAACATAATATTTTGAGTTTCTGTTGATTAAACTAATTGCCTTCATTGTATTAACTTGTATTAAATTCTTTTTCACAGTGTGCTCTTATGAAATTCTCCTTAAAGACCTCTTTTCAATAACATACAGGAACCAAGGGATGTTGTTGCTACACAAATGGTCATGATATTGTGCTAATCATCAGTCAAACTCAAAAAGGCAAGATGAGTTTAGCAGTTCTTTCAGTTCATATCTAAGCTGAATAATTGGTCAATAATACACATACAGTACACTACAACGGAAACAGGTTTTATATAGAACCCACATCATGTGGGCTATTCCCATGAGACGGCTAGCCTACCACCTTAGGTCATTACCGCTGCAGTCACATCCATGATACATCGCAAATCCCTTCCCACAATGCCGCAGAGGCCTGAAGGTGCCTGTGACACCACTGTCCTTACCGTGGCCTTCAAGGACTGAGGAAAAGGACAGTAGACAGTGGGACACGAAAGACAAATCTTCTTCTCCACTCAGTAGGGAGCAATTAATCAGTCCAAATATGTATTAGCGCCCCCAGAGACGGCCTATGATACTACACCTAGCTGTCACAGTCACGGATACAAAAAAACGAAAACAGAAAAGTATATGGTTGTCCGGGGCGTGCCGAGCGGTAGGCCTTGGGTCTGTGAGCTAATTGTCTTTTTAATGATCTCTGACCGGCGCTTGTCTCAGATTCGCACTTCACAGAGAAAGATTTATGACTTTTCAGGAATAATCCATTCAGTGCGTTTCTAGCACAAGGAGTGTGAGATTGTGAATGCTCCTTTGGGTCCTGGGCAAGGGGCATCAATTAGTGTTGTCAGTGCTCAGAGCTGTGAAACAGTGGGTTATGGTTTACTATGGTGTTTTTGACATCTGAAATTTATAATTAGGGGATAATTGGTGCTACAGAAACCAAAAAAAAGGAAAACAGTTGCTCATATGAGACATAACCCGACAGAATATGAGCACTGCGGTGAGAATGACTGTGTGGATGTATCACACACACGGACCCACAAGGATGTTCTCATAATGAACAGTTAGTATAAATAAGCTAGCACTTAGCCACAGGCTAACAAGGATTTGTGTGTGTATGTGTGTGTGCACAAGACAGAAGAGAAACCCAGGAAGCAGCAGCACCCCGTTTCTCTTGCCCTTCTCTGTTGGTCCATTAGGAACAGTTGGCAGCTCAGAACATTCTATATGAAAGCACTGATCTGGAAAAACGAGGATTACAGTAAATATTTCACCAGCAGCAACAATTGTTTGTGCTGAGAGGCTGGATGGACACAAAATTACAGTTTAAAGGGATAGTTCACCCAAAATTGAAAATGTTACCATTATTTACTCGCACTCGTGAGAGCATAAAATCAAAATTAAAGCTTTGTGGTGTTTAGTTTATATATGACTTTATATATATTACCAGACAAAAGTTTGGGCATAATTGACTGAATATATTTTGAGATTAAAAACCTTTTGATCTGATGCGCAAATGCTAGATTTTTTGTTGAAAAAATGTTAAAAATAAGTAAAGATGTGTGTCTCCAAACTTTTTACTGATAGCCATGAGTGTTTTGTATTTGAGTGTATTCCTATAAGACGAAGAAAAACCCCGCCACTAAAATAGCACTTTTCTGTTCTGGGAAAATGGACCAAATGTATTGCTGACTCATCCTGGATGCAGGGGCGTAATGCACATTTTTGTCTAATCAAATACTCAAATGTCTCCTCCACCATTACCACCTACAAACAACTAGCAATAGTCATGGTATTCCGGGCTATGACATGCAGACTACTGATTTTTTTTTTTTTTTTTAAATACAGTAGCTTTTTTCAGCATGGTCTCATTGAGAAAAAAAAACCTACATTTTTGCTAAACTCAAAAGACACTCCTATACAGTACGTCCAATTCACTGCAATTTCCAGTTGAAATGAACACTGGAGGAAATGAAACTAAATGAAATGTTGATACTGTGATGTTCATTTGTTGTGTAGAAAACTGATTTCTTTTATTACATTTTACTTTAAAACTGCCTCAATATGTGCAAAAAGCAATGTAATATTTCACAAAAATGAAAAAACATACAAATAAGTTCTAATTTAACCTTAAAGTCTCAATGTAATGAAGTAGTGACAAACCTTTTTATCCGTATTGTGATGTATATATCCGAGTGAAAAGAATTTTTTAAAAAATTAGTTGTTGATTGAATGGAGGCAGATCTCAATGCAAGTTTGCAGTCAGTTGTAATACAGGGATAGGGTTTATGCAGACGAAATGATTGGAGAACTTCAACATACAGTACGTCACTAGAGAGAAGTTTGTTGATTGATTGGAAGATTGAGTTGTGTCGTTTTGATTAAGAATTATGAGGTCAAAAAACACATTATGGATAGAAAACTGATAGGGTGAATCTTGATTTGATGTTAACTTTAAGTGAATCACAGTAATATGTCCTAAAATTTGCTAAAAATTTAAGTCCAGTTGGATCACAGGGTCTTGTTTACAGGCCAGATTTGGGCTTCAACGTAATGCCCATACAGATCTCTTTTCTTCTTTTCCCATTTGTGTGTCTGCACATTTGTTTTGGTAGTGAAATAGGCTTTTGAGCTACATAAGCTTAAGTGAAGCACAGTCACATACAGCCTGGCTCCCACTCGCTCATATCTCTCAAAACAATGAGCTGTCTGTCCTGGCAATGCCCCAGACAATGGACATTTGGGTCAGGGGAAATACAGTCTTCCAATGTGTCCAATGCGAGACTAGTGGAGCCATCCACTACCACAGCTGTTTCGGGCTGGAAGCAGGTAGAATAGCACGTCCCCATTGCTTCCTTCTCCTCCAGTGCCACGCTATCTGTGCAAGCAGACCTGAAAGGTATTGTAGGACGATGAGGCCCACTCCCAAGCTTCTCTCAGGAGCACACTTGACGTTATTGGCTCCTTCTGAAGGTATCAGATAAAAAGATTTATGGAGCGTTCGAGAATTTGTGAGATACTAAACTGCAGGGTGAGGTTTGAGCCTGAATGCCCACAATCAACATTCACAGGGAACCAATCAGAGATTGGTATCCAAGCGAACAGAGTAAACAAACATGCTTCTCTCTCATACAAAGCTGCTGTCTTTTCTTTTCTTCTTTTTTTTTTAAATCCCTGTTTCCATGGCACGGGCCGCCGCAATCAGAATGGCAGGAGATGAGATGCATTTAATTAGGACTTAATGAGATGACAGAGAAGGGATATGAGTCAGTTGCGGGGAACAACACGCAGGCTTCACACTCCTCAGGTGACTGACAGGCTTGTGGCAAACACGGGCAGAGAGGGCAGCCATGCCTAACCATGACACTCTCGAATCAAAGGCCTTAATAAACAAGGATGAAAATCACGGCCGCCTCGCTGGAGTGGCTCCGCCTCAGGGCATTTCCTGATAAATAAGTGTGCTGGGAGAGGTTACACGTGGGAGAGGTTACACGTGTGCCCTGTCAATCAGTATTGTGAGTAATGATATAAAGGCTAATGTTAGCATAGCATGGGCAAAAATGTGGAGATGTAAATGCAAACTCAGAGACACTTAACGCATCCTAATTCAGTATAAAATTGCGGTATGATTTGTAAAGTGCAAAAAACAGGTCGTACGCAGACGAACGCAAGAATAATTAGCTATTAATTGGTACTTCCTGTTTATACAGATAGGAGAAGTGAAACATTAAAGGAATGTTTCACATTAAGCTTAATCAACAGAATTTGTGGCATGAATGTTGATTACCACAAAAATTCATTTCTTCATTCCCAGCTTTCTGGGGAGGGAGGGGGTTGTAAGCAAAAATCTGGTTTGGTGAGGCACTACAGTATATGTTCAGTATATGTTAGAATACTAAGTGTTTCAATAGTATAACTACAAGTCTTAAACAATATGCAGTTTAGTTAGTTTGGTTAGTTGCTTGAAATGATGTATAATTCACTGTCATTACACTGTACATGTAAAGTGTAACAAAGACACTGTAAAACAGTGAATTCAACGCTGAATTTGCACAAAAGATTAACATGACACTAACCATTCAGAAACGTCCAGATGCTTTCTAAAAGTTGTAACTTCTTCCTGAGTCTCTCCATCAGTGCCTGACTCCGGTTTGAACAATGTAAGGCTGAACACCGTTACTGACAATCGTCATTTTGGCTGCTTGAGATTTTCCAGCTTTGTTGTTGTTGAGCAACCAAAGCACAAGTTGTTAAAGCTCCGCCCTTTTCTGGAAAGGGGGCCGGGAGCAGCAGCAGCTCAATACTCTCAGCTTCTGATAATAATAAAAAAGTGAATACTGTTTTGGACAAGGGGAGCCTATGAGTCAAAAACGTTGGGAACCACTACTTTAAAGGAATAATTTACCAGTTTTTCCATATAATGAAAGTCAATGGGGTACAAAACAGCACTGCTGACTCTCACTGTATGGACAAAAACTCCATAGAGACATTTTTCAAAATATATCGATTTGTGTTCCAGAAAAAAAGAAAGTCATATATGTTTGGAAGGATATGAGGGTGAGTATAATGACAATTTTCATTTGTGGGTTTACTATCTATTTAACAGATACACCGGATGTTACAGGTACTCGAAAAAATGAGCTTGACGGAAGATGCAACTTGGCAGAATCATAATCAAATGTAGGACTGCAGCACAGAAGTCAGAAAAATAATGAGTTGACTGAAGCCGAGACCATTTCTCATGGTAAAGGTGAGAGAGGTGCGCTTTGCGAAGATTTTTAAAGAACAGAAGGAAACAACAGAGGAAAAGACAAAAAAGCCAAAAAAAAAAAAAAAAAAAAGGATGGAGAGACAGACAAAAGAGGGACAAAAAGGTGGATAGACAGAATTATCATTTAGATACAGACCATTACCCAGGACGCTATACCATTTTTTTTTTTTTTTTTTTTTGAGATTGCAGAGTGACTGTGACATTAGTATGGAAGGAATATATACAGTATATGTCATCTACCTGTCCAGGAGACACTTGCCCATCCAATCAGAGCTCTGGTACATTCTCACAAGTTTTCAGGTGACCTTCCAGCTGTTGTGCAGAGCAAATCATTCATTGATGGTCAAGGAAGCCCCAAAACATTCTTGCAAAATCCTGTGAGCATGTTTACTTTAAATGTTTGAGCACTGATTACTTTAAAGCACTTTCAGGGACTCTGTCTATCTGACCTCCTGTCTGTCTGCCTTTTGATCTTTTTCGACATCCTATTTTCGAAGAAAGGGAGCAAAAGCAGAAAAATCAAACACTCAGGCACTTACTGACAGCCGTAGACTGTGTGCACGAGGCTGGTGTAAGTGGTATAATCTTGATTGAACGATCCAATCCACAGAAGGCACAACAGGGCCCCACTTACAGACTGTGTTCTTTTCTATGCTACACAATTGTTGGTAATTACTTAAACAAGCCACATTATTCAGAGTAAGAATAGTCCATAAGAGTGCTGTTTCATGCACAATAACGGCAGATTATAACTCTATGTGCTCCACCTTCTTCTACACAAGCAGAAATAAATAGTTTAATAGTTTATAAGTGTGTTTCCTCATTTTGCTGATGCTTTTTTCTCAGGTCAACAAGTTAGAATTTAGGTTAGGATTCTGGGATTTCTTGGGTTGATGTTGTGCCATAGAGTGAGATGTAAATGGGGAAGGTAGAGATGTTAATACGTCAATACTAGTACCTTTCTATGAATTCATCTATCCATCCATCCATCTACCTATCCACCAACCTACCCACTCACCATAGCAATCAACTAGAAACATCACAAAAATACCCTAGTAACTGCCTAGAAACCACCCAGAACAACCTAGTAACTTTAGCAACACCCTAGCGACAACCCAGAACACCATAGAAGCCACAAAGCTAGCATCAACAACACCATAAAACTACCCAAAAACACAATAACAAGTGCCTAGCAACACCTTAGAAATCACCCAGAACTATCCATCTATCCATTCTAAGAAATGTCCAAGCAACCACCCAGAACACCATAGTTACCACAAAGCAACACAGAGAACAACTTAGCAACTACCCAAAAGCACCATGACAATGCCTTAGAAACCACCATCTACCCTCTTATCTATACATCTATGTCTTATCTATCTTATCTACATATCCATCTATTACCTCCATAGCAATGTACTAGAAACACTCTAGAAATTCCCTAGCAACTGCCTAGAACACCCACACAGCTACTTTGCAACCAACCAGCAAAGCCCTAGCAACATTCTAACCCTCTGGAACATCCTAGTAACTGCCTAGCAACCCCACAGACCAACCTAGCAACTTCTTGTGCTCGTAACTTACTATTGTGCTCATCCTGAACACAATAGTAACGTCAAAGCAACCATTGAGAACAACTTAGCAACCAAAAACACCATAACAAGTCCCTAACAACATCTTAGAAACCACCCAGAACAGTTTCATCTATCTATCCATGCACCTATGAATCTATCTTTCAATTCATCCATCCATCCAGCCATCCAAACATCCATCATGCAGTATATAGTATGTTCTGCACAGTATGCAGTGTGCTAGTATTCTTTTCTCATGTTTAATTCATCGAGTGTGTGTATCTATAGTTGGTTCAGGTTTAAAAACATTTCATGCTAGCATTACATTTGAACTCTGTTGTACAGATGGCTTGGACTACATGTGATGATTTCTGTTAATTTTCTCTATGTTTGAAGGCAGGATTATTTCTTAAGCTGTACCAGGAAGGTCAAAAGTTTGGCCTGAGGATCCATTCACACATGTGTTCCTGTGAGACTAGATTTTATGTAACATATGTCATCCAGGCAGGTGGCTCGAACTAGTGCAAAAAAAAACAACTCCAACTGGAGGTGTCACTGTCACTTCCATCCATGACCTCCCTTCATCCTCACACCCTTGATTGACTACATGTAACATGAGCCCTCAGCATGATGTGTCAGGATGGCAAAGCCCACACCACATGTAATTCGCAGCACTGGTCCGGGACCAAGCATACTGTCGGGCTCAGTGATAAAACAGCAGCTGACATGAGTAAACGGGGTGTACAGGAACTACGCAAGATGGTCATGCCTGCAGCTTTCACATCTGATGCCGACATGTGGGACTTTTTCTTTTGCCAACATCAAACACAATGAAGAGGTCGTCCTCACTCTGGACAGCATGAAGATTTTTGTCTATGAGCCAATTCCCAAAAGGAAGTCCTGTCAACTTGTCTCAAATGTACTAGAGTTTTATTTTGTTATACTTTTATACATATGTTATTGTATGTATATATATATATATATATATATATATAAACACTCTCCGTCCTCTATTCGCAATGACCCTCATCACACCAACTCACTTTTACGCTTATTTTTCTATAATCGCTTATTTATCTCACAGCAAGATACATTTATTATAGGAATTTGATGAACGATCTGTCACAATAAAACGTCTACTTGCGCAAGCAGCCATTTACTGGCCTACGTTCCGCCCACTCTATTAAAAGCATGATTTTCAAAGCTGTTCGGTTCACAGCTGATTAAGGTCATTAAATAGGTGGGCTGGTTTACCGACACATCATGGAAAGCGTTTAGGTAGAACAACATCTCTTGCTGAGCGGCGAATGTTCACTGAAGATGCAGACCTCTCTCATTAACGGCTCTGTATATTCATTGGTTTTCTCAGTTAGATTGTGCTTTTGTGAACCCCCCTAAATGAGAGGAATTTTAATGGTTATACTACCTCTGACGGCATGAGGCAGTAACATGCTGCCAACTGGCCCCCTTGGCTTTTTGTAGATGCTTTACGTTTGCAACCGAGGCAACAGGCCGGAAGGAAAAAAGCAGCAGGTCCGAGCACGCACTGGAGGAGGAAGGGGCCATCTTGAACTGTTTCCGAGCTGAGACATCCTGAGCGGTAGGCACAGATGGTATCTTGAAACTGGCATGTGTGGCGGTTTGAAGGCGCAGTGCCAGAAACAACATTGGGGAAATCCATTTGTAGCACACCTCCACCGCTGACGGGACCAAGGAACTGGTAGACATGGCTACCTCTTTCTCAAGCAGAGGTGAATTCCTTACATTTATATAGTGCTTTTCTGGGCACTCAAAGCACTTTACATATTGAAGGGGGAATCTCCTCAACCACCACCAATCACATATAAAGGTATTTTAATGATTTTGAAGTGTCAAAAGGTCATTTGGTTTAACCATCCAAAGGCCAATACAGCCATTTCATTTGTGATTAAAATATCTTATTATGTAATAAATGTTTATACTTTTATTCTGGCTTGATTTTATAACATCATATATTAACATAGTGCAAAATGGTATTAAAATTATGTGTAGAAGTCGTTGCTTTGTTATTAGAAAGAATGTCCAGAAAAATGAATTTCATTGATGTAATTCAGAGTAACCAATAAAAAGGGACCATTTTGGATCAAGTCATGCTGTCAATATCATGTGACAGGATGTGACATCATTCAGACAGCTGCAAAGGACCACATGGTCGTGAAGCAAAGTAACTAACTCTCTCTTAACTATTTGAAAAATTCATGTTTTCACTTGCTCATACGCATGTCCTGAAACATCAGGTCATTCAGTGCAACCGCTATAAAACATGGAAAATGTTGTAATATTTAAAAAACTTGTAGTAAATATAAAATGTTTGATAGTTCTTTTGCTAACTAGCTAGCAAACTAATTAGCTAGCTATCTAGATATCAGCCTGTTAGCATTGTTTGAAAATATCATCATTCGGTATAACCAAAAGTGTCATTCGGTAAAACCGAAATTTTGGTTAAACCAAATGACTTTTTTGGTGACAAATTTAGCCCATCTTGTAAAAAAAATTACAAAAGCAGTGTTAACTGATTATAAAAACCACATAATCTCATTGTTAACACTTAATAAAACTTCATAAATAAATCAAGATTTTATGTCTAACATTATCAAAATGGGTAAAATAATGAAAATTATGCACTGTCAACTTAATACACCATAAATATTTTACAAATAATAATCATTTGTTCTGGCTTTAGTACACTGACAATACTGTATATATAGAGAGAGACAATTACATTTACAAAATGTATAAATATTATAAATTCAAATGATAAAATCCTAAGAATATATATTATTTATATTTACACTTTTACCTTATCACATTTTTAATACTTTTCAAATTCATAAAACACAGTATTTTTCCTCACACATAAATGTTTCGTTTCACTGTTGGATGTTGGAACCTGTTTTTAACCATTTTAATCTGCAAGAAAGACCATGCTTTTTGAGTAAAATTTTTCGCTGGTGAACAATACGTCTACAGCTAGACCAGAGCTAACCAGCTTGAACCAGCATGGGAATTCCAGCCTAAGTTGGTCTTTTCAGCAGGGTAATGACTTATTAGTGGGCCTAACTGGGGCACTTCAAATTGGTGAAGACATTTTCTCAGACTAGCACTGCCAGCTATCTTCTCCGTACAGTGTATTGTAATGAACTGTGAGATGGAGGCTTCCTCCAAGCTCGTACGGCCTGGCAGCTTTTGACAGAACCCAAAGGGACGCCTTTCTGCACGCCAAGCACAAGAGCACACAGCCCTGACCTAATACTCCATTTTTCCCCGCCCTTTTTTTCCCCACTCTTTTCTTTTTTCAACCCAAATATGTTTTGTAAGATAAGCCTCCTTAACCACAGCAGATTCTGCATGCTTTTTGTCTGTGTGAAAACGGATTAGAAGAGGAAAGCAGAGCGGGAAAAGCCATAATAAGTGAGGGAACGAACAACTGACTTTTCTATTTTTTTCTCCGGGTTCTTTCAGAGATTTGAGCCCGATGAAGCGCCCAATGGGCCGCCGACCGAGGGAACGGTCTGTAACGGGGTTTGTCAAGCCCACGGGAGACAAAAAAGGACAGCGGACTCTAGTGCCAAAGTTCTCCAGTCTTTCATGCCATTACTTAATGAAAGTGTCGTAGTCTTTTCTTCAACTTCCTGTGGGTTTTAATTAGATCATTAGCAGAACAGATTTAATTATAGCACGGGCAAGTGCATGGCGCATTAAGAGGTGCACCTGGCAAACTTGGTCCATCATCAAAATACTGGGCGCAGAGGAGCCTGGGCTTTCCAAGGGTTGGCAGCAAGTTGGGCTGCAGTGGTCTTCTGGGAATGCAGAATCATAATGAAGTATTATATTCATAGCGTGCTAGGAGCTAAACATTTTCCTGAGAGCAGTAAACCAGCAGGGATGCTAATCTTGGACCTGACTGGCCTACTTGACTTGGACTTGAACCGACAAGAACCGCATTGTTGTGCTTTTAAGTTATTTTTGTCCTTTTGACACTTATTCGGTAGGCACAGTAGAGATGATGACAGAAAATAATGTGGGGAAAAGAGACAAACAGGACTGACATAACCCATATTCAAACACCACAGCTCAGCTCAGTTTAAAAAAAATATTGGATTTCGTGTGTTCAGCACCATTTCATACCATGCTAACCTCTAGAGCAAAGCTCTGGTTGTAAGCTTCTTTTACACCAGGGGTTAAAGACTTTTTTATGCCAAAGACACCCAAATTTGATGATCCTTGAGGGACTCCCTTGCTAAAATATTAAGGTAAACATATACATATATAAACATATATGTAAAATTATGGTGGCTTTGCTCATCCGCTGTGAGAAATGCTGCAAGTGGAGTGATACAAACAGTGAAACGGCTCATGTGGTGATACTGGTAGAATATCGCACTGCTGGAAAAGGCTCTCAGCCAATCAGATTTGAGAACCAGAACGAACTGTTATAAAAAAAAATCCAAAATTCACTATCATGCTTTCGTCAGGCAGATGTGCTGGCATATTAGTTTTGCTCTGATATTTTTCATTAACTTTGCAGGCTGTCGTAGTCTATTTACCAAATGAATACACACGGTTTACAATGAAGATGCAAATGGAGGAAAGGAGTGTTTGACTTTCCGCCCTGGCACCAAACAAATGTGAATTGTGCATTCCAAACATGGCAGACAGAGAGGAACAAACAAACTCACGCAAACAGTGATATTTGCGTACGCAGAGCTGTCATTTCTACTGTCATGTGGTGGTGTTTGTGTGCATTTGCGTCTCTCTCACGATTCTCTCCATCACTGTACTCCTAACTTCATTCTCTCTTTTCTTTGCATCATTTATTCCAAACCACTGTAAAATGCTAAACTATCTCCATCCACATTTCTATTACTGTTGATTTTTATACCTTGTGCTTACCGACAGCTTATGTGGATGCCAAAAAATGGGGCTGTAAAAAGAAAGGCTGCGCTGACATTCCCCAGGATTGGTTTGCAGGAGGTAACAGCTCAGCGGCCGCAACAGAGGTATTGATCCGTACAGTGTCAGCAGGGTTGGCGTGGCCTCCCATGGGAGAGCACAGGCTGTGCCCAGCACATCTGAGCATCACAGCCCATTAGCCCAGCTGATATAGGGAGCACCGCTCTACCGGAAAAGAAACGTATAAGAGGCCAGTCGCTACAGTGGTTTTTTTAGTCCAGTGAGAAGATTGAGATATGTAAACCTACATTCACTCACATACAATCACTCACTGAATTAGAAAAATGATGACTGTTTTCATACTAGTTTCCACTTGTCAACAAACAAAGAGTCCCGCCCAAACTCACACCATTGGTTGAGCCCATGCTGGAATGTAAAGCTGCTCAAACAAATGTTTGCAATGTTTAGATACATTTAGATGTTTATTTACTAGGGGTGTAACGGTACATGTATTCACCCCAAACCGTATGGTACGGACATCACGGTTCAGTGCATGCAATCAGACGACGATTACAGTCAGTCACAGGTGATCCACACTACAATCCAGAAGGTGGCGCGTGCCATAATACAATGCTGTTTGCTAACCGCTACAACAGAAAAAAAGAGCAGAAGAACATATGTGAATGACTTGAACTCTTGAAAACAAAGTCCACTAGATAGTGTGCACAGGTGGAATATGTGTTTCTGCATTAATGGACAAAGGGGAACACTTTTAAAGGCTCACACACTCAACTGTGCTCAATTTTCAAAATGAAAATTCTGTCATTTATTACTCACCCTCATGTCGTTCCACACCCATAAGACCTTCGTTCATCTTCGGAAAACAAATAAAGATATTTTTGATAAAATCTGATGGCCTCCATTGCCAACAAGATAATTAACACTTTCAGATGCCAAGAAAGCTACTAAAGACATATTTAAAACAGTTCATGTGACTACAGTGGTTCAACCTTAATGTTACAACAATACAAGAATACTTTTTGTGTGCCAAAAACAACAAAATAACGACTTTATTCAACAATATCTAGTGATGGGCGATTTCAAAACACTGCTTCATGAAGCTTCAAAGCTTTACGAATCTTTTGTTTTGAATCAGTGGTTCAGAGCGTGTATCAAACTGCCAAAGTCACGTGATTTCAGTAAACGGAGCTTTGTTACGTCATAAGTGTTTCGAAACGTTTCGAAATTTCAATGTTTCACGTTTGATACATGCTCTGAACCACTTATTTGAAACAAAAGATTCGTAAAGCTTCGAAGCAATATATGATAACATAAGATCCCAAAGCAACATGAAATTGTCAGGAAAAAAGAAGAGAAATCTGTTTGGTATACAGTATGTTGCAAATCTTATTTAAACCTGCCTCTCCTGCATGAGCGCCACAGTTAATATCATTCCAGTAAAACAATTTCTCTCTCTTTGTGTAAAACACCCTGAACTTTTAGCCTTCTGAGCAGACAAAACCTCAGACAAAAGGATGACAAACCACCAAACAGTACATACTGCAAGTCAATACTGTGGATTTGACGTACAGCACAAAGCAGCCAGACGGCGTCACAGAGCGAGTGACTGACAGCCGAGGATGGGGAGGCCAGACCCCAGCCTCACAACTACTACTCTCATTGTATGATTGACAGTTTTAATCGGTATCACACCGCTCCATCACTTAGACCCCAATCTATTTTACTCAAAAAAGACACATCTGACAAATGGACAACGTTTCATGTTTTATAAAGACAGGCAAGAAAAGCATGGTCAGGTGTGACATGAATGCTGATAAGCTGAAGATGGTTTAGTTGTATTTTTTCATGCCATTAAACAAGTCAGCAGTGAAAGTGAGATAACAATTGAAATGGAAAATATTGGTGGACTTAGTGATTTGTTGAAAGGGAGGTTATTTTTTGCCAGTTTAATTAAACACTTTTGATCAGTAGAGATGGTCAGTAAAAAGTGGGGCTAAATTACCTAAAGCATCAATGCATTCCTATGAAAAGCAATTGTATACAATTGTACTGCCACATCCCAAAGGGACAGGATATTGGGAAAAACATGTTGCAGGCAGAATTTATTTAAAAAAAATAAAATAAAAAAAAAAAAAATTATAAAATGTAAAATATAAAATAAAAAAATAATATAAATGTGGATTGCACTGACTGGCTTTAAATACATCATGTTGTGCAGCTGTTTTTAATATTATAAATATATTTACTTCACTTTTGTTCATTTTAATGCATGCTTGCTGAATTCAAGTATTAATGCATTTTTTTTTTTAAATCTTTAAAAAAAAATGTATTTTACTGACCCAAAACTTTTGAACGGTAGTGTTTATGTCAGGACTTTCAATTTGATTAAGAAACTAAATAAAAAATGAGATACCTACGAAAACCTATAAAAAAGTACCAGTTTTCTGATCAAATTCCTTTTTTTTTTTTTTTGATAGCAATACATATATAAATTTCATTATATTATAGCAGATGTTTTACAGGTGACATTATTTTTGCAATAAAAAAAACAATAAAATGCTAAAGCATTATGTTATTTTCCTGCTGCTCCAGAGTAGGTCACATGGCATTAAAAAAATCTAAATAAAATAATAAATACAATTATGAAATATAGAATAGGCATATGACATTGTGTTTGGTTAGGACACATTTAAGGTGTGTTCACACTTGTAGTTTAGTTCACTTGGTTCTGGCTCGCTTAGTGTTCACTCTGTCATTTTTAACGCCAAACTTAAAGATACAAAAAAATGCTTTTATGACGTAAATTATGTGACAAAATTTGTCGAACATCCAAACCAATGCTGTGTGCTTGGCTAAATGCGCTCGCTCTGCACGCGTACATGGACATGATGGAGCTGACAACTCGTGAAGAACTTATAAAATGTGTAAAGGAGTCAAAATAGTGGCAGGATTCCCTCCATCACACACACAAACGAAGACCTGCTGCGAGGAGACACGGTTCTGACACCTGTAGCGAACTGTAATGGCCAAAATAGCAACTATGACGAGAAAAAAAAGGTATGCTTGAGTATTCTGTCCTTTTTAGGGTCTCATCTTGTGACATTGTGTCCTATTTTTGATCCATTTACATGTCTTTGGTCTGTGTTGCATTCATTTTTTATTCAAACCTCCCCAGAGTTCATTTGGAAGTGGACAGAGACCCATCTTTTCAGCTCGCTCCGCTTGTTTGGTGCGCACCAGGGCTCAGATGGCACAGTTCACATTTATTCAAATGAACTGCACTAACAGAGCAATCGCACCATGGTTCATTTTAATCGAACCAAACATGCCAAGTGTGAACATACCGTAAATGTTCTCCGCTCTCGACTTTAGAGCGGAATCAAATGCACGAAAGTGAGTATATAATAGATATTAGTCAGACCTTATGTTTGGATGCTAGTAGTTATTAAAGCTTCCTTCCAGTTTTTTGCTTAAGATCAATGCTGAAATCTGTGAGTCAGCTGCCATCAGACCTCGCTTGTCACCCCAACATGCTCTTTCTCTTACATGTGTCACAGTGACCCTATCAGGAGCCTTGGCTATCAAAAAAGGAAACCTCCTCTTTTGACACATCTCTGACAAAAAAGCCAATTAGTTGGCCCTCTCATGGCGCAGACCTGTTCTGTTGTATGCCAGAGAGAGCTTTTATCCTGCTGTACAAGGACATCTCCCCATGGAGAGATGACGTTGATGCTGAGAGCTAGTGGCGCGAGGGTGTGAGTTTCACGGGGGCGAGTGGAGGTTGGTGTGATGGACCTTTTTGTGTGTCTTTGAATACCGATCTATACTGAGGGGGAAAAAAAACAAACAGGAAGTTATAAAAAGGATAACCTGCCTGTCCACTCCTACACAGTTTTTCCTGCACTGCAACGTGACTCCGAGAGATGATTCAAGAAGGCTGGTTCAGTCTGTCACTGAGCAACACGTTCCTTCATCATTCAATGAGTAGTACACTACTATTAAAAAGATTTTCTTATGCTCAATAACGGTGTATTTATTTGATCAAAAATACAGTAAAAAAATAGTAGTGAAATAGTAGTCGACTTTTTATAACTGCTTTCTATTTGAATATATCAGTGAAATGATTTCTAAAGGATCATGTGACACTGAAGACTGGAGTAATGATGCTGAAAATTCAGCTTTGGATCGTGGAATAAATTCCATTTTAAAATATATTCAAATAGAAAACAGTTATTTTAAATTGTAATAATATTTCACAATATTACTATATTTTAGATCAAATAAATGCAGCCTTGGTGAATATAAAGGCACACCATGTAGTTTTTCGCCACTAGAGGTCGCCTATTCAAAACGAAGGCGTAGCTTCATGACAGCGAGATTGAGCACGGATTCTTGGGAGATGTCGTCTTCACCTCACAGCCGGTGGAAAAGAATCGGGATGGGACTCGGGCAGGAATCATGTTCAAGGATGAGATTATTAACATTACTGTAGTATGAAGCAGCGCAGAGCCGAGTGTTTTGTTCTAGTGGATTTTTGGATATTTTAATCCAAAAATCTTACATGAGACTTCTTTTTTAAAAACAAACTTTTGAAATCAAACTGACTTCAAACTTCTGACCTGTCGACTTACTGAATTAGTGCCCTTAGT
Source organism: Hypophthalmichthys nobilis (assembly GCA_037950665.1). Classification (NCBI taxonomy): domain Eukaryota; kingdom Metazoa; phylum Chordata; class Actinopteri; order Cypriniformes; family Xenocyprididae; genus Hypophthalmichthys; species Hypophthalmichthys nobilis. The sequence goes on from CM075486.1 coordinate 17,921,472, forward strand.
AGTCTGCAACCAAATTATTTCAAAAGTTATGAAGCCTTTAACCCTTAGACGCGTACGATCACACCGGTGTGATCAGTCTTGGCTGGTTCCTGGAGCGTACGATCACACAGGTGTGATTAGAACGTTCAGGGCATCACCTGATCAACTGCCAAATTCAAATGTGCTTGCGCACTTGGCTGGCTTTTTTTCTGACAGTGTTCATGTATTTCAGGAGAAGTGGATGAATTTGTGTCGTAAATCCAAAAGATCCGATTCTCTGTACTGCGGCGCGAACAACTAACGCTATCGTTATAAAGGTGTTTAAACAGCAATTAAATTACAATAAATTGATATGTTCTAAATAACGGTCGCCTCGAAAAACTCATGCTGGGGGCTCAGCCAGAATATTTTAAACTTACATGTGAAAGGATTAAAGTGACAACCGGAGGGGAAAAAATGGAAACACTAAAATTCTTCATATAAAATAGCTGATTCTATCTTTTTCTGATCTTCTTCTTTTTTTTTTTTTTTGAACCAGCCAAATCAGATGGGAGCTTGCAAATTTGGAAACCCCTTGCTATCTTTGCACTGAATTTCAGGAAGAACTACCAAAATATCCTACAGAGACCTGTGGCCTGTGCTCCTGAAGAGAGAGTGTGAAAGAAAGTACATAAAACAGTGAGGAATGACAGCCAGTGACACAGAGAAAGTATTAGAAAGAGAATGACTGGTGCAGTGACAGGAGAAAATGTGAGATTTGGGGACAGTCAGTACCCGACATATTTAAGAATATAACTTTACGGCCTCTATAGACAACTGACTTCCTCTGTGCCATTCTGCTGCTCTGAGTTTTATGGAAGCTGTCTTTCAGAAGTTTGTAATGTGGCATTTCAATGCATCATGGGTTATAAGTGAGTGACGGTCTCATTGCCTGGATTCATTGGCTGGATTCATTCTGTAGGCACAGTTTCAATCACCATCCATGATGCATGGTAATGTACTTTAGCTTATTGTGAGGTACTTGGTGATATGCAGTCCTAAAATGTACTCAATTTGTATAGCAATCACGTCACACGTTAGCTTTGGCTTAGCCAACCACATTCCTTAAGCTTTACATTTCACCTGACACAAATGAATAATGGAAAAATGCAAATAATGTCTCCCGGAAATGCGATTAGTCATTCCAATCTGATGCCAACATTTCATAAAGCTCATTGAAATCACCAACAGGCATCATCATTAATATCCAATTCATATTTCAATGAGCGAAGAGGACGCGTCAACACATTTAATGTGTTCTCTCAAAGCACTCAACTTTCATCAAGCCAAATAAAGCTCCCATTGGTGCTCAGGGGCCTTCGGAGCCCGCGGAGACAATGGAGCGTCTCTCCTTTACTGATGAGCATCCTATCACATTTAAAAGAGGGAGACATGGCTGACTGACTAACCACAAAGTCAAAGGCTCATTTTGGAGTTCTTTCACAGAGAAGGAAAAGATGTAAGCCGTTTTAGCGCGCTCCTCCTGTTGCGAGGGGAATAAAACAGCAGCCACATCAACGGTGGCATGAATAATAAATAATGCCATCTCAGAAACAAAGAGATAGATGGATGGAGCGAGAGAGAATGATGGAGGAAGATGAAAAAACAGAGTTTGCATGCCAAGGCCAGAAAAAAGGAAAAAGAACAAAAGGGAAAAAGAGTCTATGAGTGATGGGACTTATAGAAGGACAAAGATGGAGAGAGGGCGCAAGAGAGAATGACAGAGAGAAAATTCAAGAGAAACTTGAATGAGACAGAAAAGAAAGAGATGACCACCAAAATTATCCTCAAGTCAGTGTTATCCTCCTAAATATCATTAAACACACACAAAAATCTGTAAACAAGAGCAAATCAAAAAAAAAAAAAAAAACTTTTTTCAAAGATTTATTTTTTGGCATTTTCTTTCTTTTATTATGATAGGACAGTAAGTTGAAAAGAAGTGAAGTTGGAGAGAGAGAGAGGGGGACGGGATCGGGAAAGGTCCACGAGCAGGGACTCGAACTCAGAATGCCCGAAGCGCAACTGCGCTTTATGTCGGCGTGCTGCCCACGAGGCTATTGGCGGCGACAAAACGAAATACTAGTTGGTTTGTCTGACAAGGGAATAACTTATAAAAAGTAGTTCTTATTTCAGATTAGTTGGCATTAGGTATTTATTAATATTTTACAGTATTTATTTTGTTCATATTTAGAATTTTTCATACTTGATAAAATAAATGTTTAAATTATTGTTTATATATTTTTAAAGATCTTTTAACTATGTTTCTGAGTAAAATTGACTAAATATAACATAATATAACATGACGTCATGATGGCACTGATGAAATTTAATTTAAACTTTCATCAAAAGGCTACAAAAAGAAAAACTGACAAATGACAGCATGCAAATGGTCCATAGAAAGGAAAAGTGACATGTTGTTCAAGGAGATGCAGTGAGGGACTGGGAGGTTTTAATGAGAGTTGCTCTCTGTTCTCCCTCTGCTATTCCTCATGGGAGTAACCTTTACAGGATACCAAGGAAAACCATTACTAGATATATTGAGTCCTCTTTCCATCGTCCAATGAAAAAAGATGCTCCAGTAGAAATCCAGAAAGCAGCCTTTCATTTCACCACACATGGCCAGTAGAGACATGAAAGCAAATGCCCCACTTCAAAAAGCAGGTCGACCAAAGCAATGAGCCCCCGTATTGATTTCTTTGTCCTTTATCTAAAGCTGCTGAAAACAAATTTCCTTTAGCGGTCGGGGTACGAAAACAAGGAATAAACACAAGGCAACAGGCCCCTCGACACCAAAACTCTTACTGCAAGGGTCACAAAGCTTGGTGAATCTCCAAAACAAGAGGCTGCCAAAAATTATGCTAAAATAAGACCATATAAATTCACACAATTCATCCCATTTAGTTTAATAATTCATGTTCTTGGTCTTATAGTGCATGATTCTCTAAAATAAAAAATGAACGTTTTCTAATCTTTCACCAATATGTAATTACTTGTTTCACTCCAACTTTTCAGTTAACAAAAAAATAAAAATAAGCTGTCAGTAGGGTAAGAAAAACAAAATAAAAGTCTAATCTTATGCAATTACACAACAGTATACTAATGCCGTTTTCAGCATGTTTAGATGTGAACAAAACATAAAATATTTTTGAGTTTACTGATCCAGAACAGCAATGGTGCATTTCTTAGCACTCATAACTTGAGTTCCCTGTGAGCACAGTGAATTATCTACGTCAAATGTTTAGGTCATAAATCAGAAACAGGAAACGGATCAGAACACTGCCACTTTATTCCCGGCCTTGACCCCGTGTGTGTCGTGAATGGCATGTCTGAAAATCTCTGGGATTTTTTCGCTCATAAAAGTCAGAGCTCTTTGAAGACCACACACAGGATGGAGAATAAAAAAGGGCCCAAAAAGAGACACTGGCATTACTGTAGTTTTCTGCCTGCCTGCTGACTCTCTCTCACACAAACACACACTGACATTGTGTTGAATGTGTTCTCAAGGGAAAAACACACTGATATCTGTTGTCTTGGTCACCATTATTCAATCACTAGTACTTAAAGGGATAGTTCACACAAAAATGAAAATTATCCCATGATTTACTCACCCTCAAGCCATCCTAGGTGTATAAGACTATCTTCTTTCAGACAAACACAATCGGAGATATATTTATTTATATATATTGATATATATTTACAATTGAAGTCCTCTGACATTTGTGTCATGACCGTGACCGGTGTTTTGTTTTGCTCTATCCTCTGAGCTTCCCTGTTTGTCACTGCTTCATGCGTCGGGTCAAGGGTTACTCGTACAGTCGTCTGGCAGAAGCTAGTTATTTTACTTAATAAAGTTTTAAACATGGATATTTTTCTTACAAAAAACCATTGCTTCGCTTCAGAAGGCCTTTATTAACCCCCTGGAGCCATATGGATTATATTTATGATGGATGGATGCATTTTTTGGGGAGGTTTCAAAACATGCCCACCGCTCACTCCTATTATAAAGCTTGATAGAGACAGGATATTTTTAAATATATCTTCAATTGTGTTCGTCTGAAAGAACATCATCGGGATAATTTTTATTTTTGGGTGAACTATCCCTTTAATAGGTTAAACTAAACAGGTTTAAATTCTGTAGCTGTGTTCAGACTGGAATTATAGCCCTCACTTATGCATACATAGTATATAATGCATTCTGCCTGCTATTTCAAAAAATACATCTGATATTACTTCCTGTTTATTCTTCACACTAGAAGTCAAGACAAAGTTGAGCGCATTTTAGTAATAAGATATACACAGGATTCTTATAGCCATTATGTGCTAATTATCAATATCCTTGATATTATACTTTGGCTCATTTGAAAATGATTTTAGCTAGCTACTATTAAAAGTCTTCAGTTTTAGGGCATTTTATGTCCAAGGGATTATTATATTAAAAGAAATTATATATATATATATATATATATTTTTTTTTTATATATATATATTTATTTATAATTTAAAAAAAAAGATAAATTATATTCACTACTTTTAAATGTATTTTTATATACAGAATATATTTTTTCACTCGTTCGAAACCCAGACTTTCAATCCTAAACTATGAAAATCCATAATAAAAATGTAAATTATACATGTTTAAAATTATGATGATCTAAAACAGAAATTGAAATAAAGCTAAATCTCTTAAAAAATAACAAGTGTACATAAATTGTTCCTCATTTCTACCACAACTAACAATTTTGCCCCTAATAGTTGGTTACCAAAGCAACAAAATAATCCGAAAAATTGAAATACGAGAAGTGATTTGTGAAGAAAATCAAGTAGTAATTTTGTCAAGTTATGTAAAAAGGTCAAGATATTTAAACATGCTAACTATGAAAATAACTTTAGAAAGACAAATGAGTTTGTTATTTTGTTCCAAAAAAGCTTAAAGTGTCATTTCCACGACAATTCAATGTGATGAAAATGGGGTAATGTTTCAGAAAAATTACAAAAATGTGTACAAAAGTGTGCAAATTCTGTGTAGCCTAAGTCTACATATAGTTTAAGCTGGAACAGAATGCTATTGTCCCGGTGGTACCTGAAGCTTGACTTGAAAAAATGTTCACAAGTGGATACAGTGTTCACAGTGGATACATGTAGTGACAAATACATGACACAAAGAGTTCCCGAACATTCTATACAGAAGACATTCACCAGGAACACTCACCGACACAAAATCCTATACGCGTCGGTTTATGACAGAGAGAAAATAAGAAGTGCATTTGCAGGCTGTGATGGACAGCACAAATTGTGTGTGGAGGTGACTGTGCGATACCATGTCCTTTCTACTGCTCACCGCAGGAAATTGGGAAATAACAGTCCTGTCACACTCGTCCAATTCAGCCTTCATTAAGTAAATCATCTCCCTCTTCGCTCCCTCTCTCTCTTTGCCCGCATTCTCCACCATCTTCTTCCCCACAATTCAGGCAGCTCTACCTCAAACAAACTTTGTTTATTCAGAGCACACAACAGACGGTCTTTGCTGACTGTCGGAACGAAGAAGTGAGTGTGCAATCTAACACAGAGAATTTGAAGAAGCACACATCGCCGCTTTATGGCACAGAATGTTAAGCCAATTATCGAAAGGAGTCATTTCGGTCAAGCAATTTTAAACCATCAAACGACTATAGACAAAGACGATATGTTAACAAGCGCACTGCAAAGCTGCTCTTTAGAGATTAAAACCAACGTATGTGTCTGCTGGCCTGCTCGCAAGGCTCACTTTTGAGAAATGGCTGCGGGTGGTGCTCAGTAACACATTGAGGAGAACTTTATCATCATAAATTATGCACGGAGGGCCGAGGCATCTCTCGAATAAGAGCAGCAATGATACCGTGAGAGTATCCAAAGATGGAAAATGCATTGTCCTCATTTGCTAAACATGGCCTACTTAAGAAGATCTATTGCCTGGTGTAGATGAACGAATGAACCCAACTTCACAATCAGTATGAGTCTCGAGGAACAAACAATTGACTTTCAAATGAGGTGTTTAATCAGAGGGTTCGAGAACATTCTAGCACACAGGACTCACATGTAGTGCAGGTTTGGGTTCTGAGCGAAGGCTCGTGGCTGAATCACATGTAAGTTGCAGTTCACAATGGTCCTGAAATGGAAAGGACAAACAAACATGCATTAGTAGTTTTCCAACAATTTTGACATAATTGTGTTCTTGCTCGGCATTTCTTTATATCAAACAATTCTGACTTTTTTCTCAGAACTGCATGATATAAACTCGCAATTTCAAGTTAGAAAGTCAGAATTGTGTGGTATAAACTTGCAATTATGAGTTATAATCGCGATTCTGAGAAAAAAGTAATTGCAATTGTGAGAAAAAAGTCAGAATTGTGAGATAAGTCGCAATTACCTTTTGTTCACTGGCGGAAACAAGCTTTCATATATATCTCATATTATATCTGACATTTTTTCATCTGCGCTGGAGCAACATCAAAAGTGTGCAGCTACGCACACGCTTAGCTTTTAGGAAATGTTTGTTATGACAAATATGTAAAAGGAGTGCAAGAGATGTGATGGTATCTTGGGAAACTTTAATTTTACTTGTGCTACAAAAAAAAAAAATATCAACCACCTGTGGCAAAGGACAATTAGGTTATGCTAATGTGAAATGCTGCAAGTTGCTCTGATTAGCCTATAAGATTTTGCAAAATGATCTTATTTGAGCAAATCATAGGTCTAAAAGGAGGTGAGCTAGTAAAATAAAAAAATAAAAAAAAACAGTGAAAGACCAGTTCACGTTCGTCATTATAAATGGATGTGACAGCAGCTAGGGGCTAAACGGGCTGCTAATTGTCTAACCGTCTCGCAGCAGTGTCAAAAGGGGAAATGTGGAAGTAAAAGAGAAAAAAAACATCATCTAATCTTCACTTCCAGTCTGTCTCCTCTCCTCAAGTAACATCATTAAGGGCAGAATATCATCAAGAGCCTGCATCCTTGCTCCTGGAGTTATTTACGCTGGCAGCTTGAATCAATTATGAATATTGAATATTTTTTCCTTGGCATTTGTGAGATGTTTATTTGCACAAAACACTCTCAACTCTTGTTATTAGGGGTGTTTGCGGGAGCGATTACATCAAAGTATTTCTTTTTGCATGAGGTTGGAGACTTAAGCCCGATGAACACGATGCTTAGCATGTATGATCATCAACTGCTAATTTTGAATCGTGAATGGTGGCTCGAAAGGATGTCTTAGACCAGACTAGATTGATTCTGAGGAGCATGATTTCCACAAGTTTGCCTAGCAAATTATTTAGAGGATTGGAGCTTTTAACATGTATTCCTATAATCCTTTTGGCTCCTTAAAATGCTGATCAATCTTCTACATCATTTGATCTAGTGACCATGATCACTAGAAAATGTAACAAACATGCCTATTCAAGGGATAGTTCACCCAAAAATGAAAATTCTGTCATCATTTACTCCCCCTCAAGGTGTTCCAAACCTGTATAAATTTCTTTGTTCTGCTGTAAACAAAAGAAGATATTTGGAAGAATGTTTATAACCAAGCAGATCTCGCCCCCATTGACTACCTTAGTAGGGAATATATAAAATACAATGGCAGTCATTGGGGGGCGAGATCTGGAGTAAATGATTTTCCACAACAAAGCTAAAACGTTAATGACACAGAGGAACAATACCATTGTGCGAATGGTAAATTCTTATATACTCATCCTCATGTTGTTCTAAACCTGTCTGATTTTCTTATATGTTGAAAAATGTGGTGGTCTAAACAATAATTGAAAACAGAATTTTCATTTTTGGGTGAACTATTCCTTAATATAAAAAACATGTTTACAATAGCGCAACATTAACCATGTCAAACAAATATCACTTTAGTTTTGTGAATAAGGTGTAATAAGCCAAATTTGCATCAAAAGCTCAAATAATGATAATGACTGAACTGTGGGTGAAAATGACGCAAGTTTTTGCGCTAAAATAGTGTGCTAAATGTTTGATGAACTTACCTTTGCATTAGATTGCAGGTTTTGTCTTTTTTTTTCATATCATGTTGCGACATAAATTCACATGCTAAAGGCCTAGAGTGATCTCACATTCACTGTGGGGGAAAAAAAAACCCTGAATCTTTTCAGCACAGAAATTCCCTCCTGTGCCAGACCATGACCAGGTTCTGCCACGTCACCTTAATAGTGTGGGTTAGAGTTAACCGCTAATGAGAACCTTATTAATCATTGCTCCTGGCCTCCATTAACCAGTAGAGCTGTAATAGGAAGGAAGAGGAGGTTTGAGGGGCTCTAGTGAGGGAGGAAGCCCTACTTATGAAGAGCCATGTAAAGATATGTGTATCACCGCAGTAGACTGAATGAGGTAAAGCAAGTCTTGACCAGATGGAAGGTGTTGGGGGATGTAATTAAATTTTCTGGCTACTTCAGCAGCATTATTTGATCATTTTAAAGCAGGCCTTGGGGAGACACTTTTTATGTGGGGCTGGCTAGAAAAAGCATTTGGATGCCACTGTGAAACTCGCCCATGCTAGCAATTGCTAGCAATACGTTTTTGCAGATGTCAGATCAAAAAGATGTTGTAGCAATGTGGTACTCACAGTCTCTGAAGCCCAGTGTACAATGCCATGTCAACGTCCCTCAGTGTCTGCAAGCCCGACCAGTTCTCAATGTGTCTGCAAAAACAAATCCAGAATATAGAATTAGAAGATATGTATCTACAAATTCCCATAAGTATACAGATAAAAAAGATGTTGTAATTTGTTCAAAGAAAGAAAACAAAATGATAAAGGTTAGGAATTAATATTAAAATGTGGACCAATAAGCCAATAAATTTATATAATTATTGGCTTATTGGTCCACATTTTAATATTATTTCCTAACCTTTATCATTTCATTTGTGATTAAAATATCTTAAAATGTGTATATTTTTTATTCTGGCATGATTTTATAACATCATACATCAACATCATACAAATGGTATTAAAATTATGTGTAGAAGTCGTTGCTTTGTTATGAGAAAGAATGTCCAGAAAAATGAATTTCATTGATGTCATTCGGAGTAACCAATATAAAGGGACCATTTTGGATCAAGTCATGCGGTCAATATCATGTGACAGGATGTGACATCATGCAGACACCTGCAAAGGACCACATGGTCATGAAGCAAAGTAATTAACTCTCTCTTAACTATCTGAAAAATTCATGTTTTCACTTGCTCATACACATGTCCCGAAACATCAGGTCATTCGGTACAACCGCTATAAAACATGGAAAATGTTATAATATTTTAAAAATTGTACTAAATATAAAAGGTTTGATTGTCCTTTTGCTAGCTAGCTAGATATAAGCCTGTTAGCATTGTTTGAAAATATCGTCATTCGGTATAACCAAAAGTGTCATTCGGTAAAACCGAAATTTTGGTTAAACGGAATGACTTTTTTGGTGACAAATTTTATCCATCTTGTACAAAATTACAAAAGCAGTGTTAATTAATTATAAAAACCACATAATCTCATTGTTAACACTTAATAAAACTTCACAATTTATTATACCTGATATATATATATATATATATATATATATATATATATATATATCAAGTACACCAAGTGTATTACAACATCATAATAAATGCACAGTATGAAAAAGAGATTATCTTTTTGAGATTTGCTAAAGACTACATTTAACAGTGGTATTAAATTATTAGTATTTTTTTTTTAATTAAGAGAGTGTTAGTTGAAGGGAAAAATAAATGTAAAAATAGTATAAATGAGCATGCACAATTATATATCTAACATCCACTGAGAAATAAAATAAAAGCTCCAACTGATAAAGAAAATCCGATAAAGCCATAAAACATTTTATTAGATCGAAGAACAAAAATAGACAGCGTTCATGATTTTTATCAGTACTGGTGCCAGTAGTTGACTGAAATAACTAGACCTCTTCAGCGCAGCTGTGACAAGAGCCAGCTGGCATCATCATTTTGTGAATTAGCACCCATTACAACACAGACTCTGGTTAATAAATGTTTTCAGAAGTTTCACCAACGCCATAACTATGTTTCTAGAAGTTTCCCCAGCTTGAACACTTTGGGCATCCACTGCTAAACGCTGATAAACACAGCCGTTCTGAAGACAACGACGAGGTTTGCTGGCAAGTAGACGCAAAGTGAAATGAAACTGTGTTCTGTGCATCACATTTTAGTGAAATATTAAAACCTTTCATGTCAACACCGGTTAAATATATTACAAATACAGTGTCAAATACTTAATTTCATTACGTAGACAACAAAATATCAAACCAAGAAGCATCTGCAAACAAATGATGCTTGACTACCTTTGTTTGACCAGGCTGTTTAATGGCAAATACAGATGGTCATTTCCCATTCACAACCAGTTATCAGAAGCATAACACATCTTCTCAGCTGTTCATTTTTATAAGTTACCTACATCACACACTGACAATTTGCATTCTGTGAACATCAGGATCCGGCAGAGTAATTAAGTCCACATTGGCCGTTCAGACAGAATCGGTCATATAAAAAAATGTATCCTGGATAGATGCAGGCACAGACCATCTGTGGAGATTCAGAGCTCAAGGAGAACAGAAAAAAATGCACACATTTCTCATTAAAGAGACTTATTTCAGTCTAATTCTATGGTAATGTATTTGCTAAAAGTCTTGTAATGGTGATTTTAAAACACGCACACATTAACAAACGTTTCAAATAGCTGAACAACTTTTTTAGTTGGGTGAGAGACTGGAATGCCAGGAAAAACTTAATGCCGTGAAATGTGGTTTTGGAAGCCCTTCGGTTTGAAGGACCCTCTTGGCTGCAGGAAAGTGTTTTCCAGTGTCAGTGACAGTGTCAGAGGGTTTTAGATGAACAGCAGGAGCCTTCTGCCTCACCAGCATCTGTCTTCAGCTGGCTCATGTGCCATAGAGGACCGCCTGGAGACATATGTGGATATACTGTACCAGAACCTCATTATAACAGTAAACAAACATCAATGAGATAAACTATTAAAAAGAGAAGAAGTGGTGCACTAATGGAATTAAATAAATATAATGAAAAATAATATAGTAATATATAAAAACAATAAATAAAAGAGTAAAGAAACCGTTTCGTTCCTTCGCTATTGGCAAGAAAAGCAGGCAGGAATTTACTATAGTCAGTGTTAAGTGGTACACAGTTATAAGTTTTGAACAGTCTATGCTTTTTAGCAAAAATTTTAGCAACAATTTTACTCTGACAGAAATGGCATTTTATTTTTGTCAATATTGTATTAAAGGATTAGTTCACCCAAAAATGAAATTTCTGTCATTAATTACTCACCCTCATGTCATTCCAAATTCGCAAGACCTTCGTTTATCTTCGGAACACAATATTTTTGATGAAATCCGAGTTTTTTTTTTTTTTTTATTATTCCCTATAGAAAGCAACATAATTACCATATTCAAAAAGTAGTAAAGACATCGTTAAAATGTGACTACAGTGGTTCAACCTTAATGTTATGAAGCGACGAGAATACTTTTTGTGCGCAAAAACAAAACAAAAATAACGACTTTATTCAACGATTTCATCTCTCCCCTGTCAGTCTCCTTCAGTGTCACTTCATAACATTAAGGTTGAACCACTGTAGTCACGTTGACTACTTTAACAATGTCTTTACTACTTTTCTGGACCTTGAATGTGGTAATTAAGTTGCTTTCTATGGGGGATAAAAAATTTTTTTTTTTTAAAACTCTCGGATTTTATCAAAAATATCTTAATTTGTGTTCCGAAGATGAACGAAGGTCTTATGAATGTGGAATGACATGAGGGTGAGTAATTAATGACAGAAATGTCATTTTTGGGTGAACTAACCCAAGTTATTTGACGATAATGTGCAAAATGATGCAAACCTGTCAACCGTAACTGGACAAACTTTTAGAAAATGTTAAAAAAAAACGTCTAAAATGTATAAAAACATTCATTTAAAATACACAATTTATATACAATATTATAGAATTTATATATTATAAACTATTATTTATTTCTGGATATCCATTATGCTTGGAATGGTAATGGATATGACAATGTTGATATATTCAGTCTTGGAGGAATAGGTCTGCTACGCTGATGCCAAATGCTGCTGTTATTGCTGCTGCTTACTACTGCTAATACACACACAACACACTGCTGTGAGTAAGACATGCTGCTGCTGTACAATATAGCATACATGAATTACTCATAGTAGCAGATACACAGGTGGAGCTGGGGAAGGTGGAGGGTTTCGGAAAGTGCGCTGCAACTGCTACAGCAAATGCTGACCAAGTATTTGAAGGTTGAGCAGCGAGCTCATTGGCCGCTGATATAGCAGGAACCAATCAGCCGTGCCCTATAGAGAATGATGTGACTGCAATCAGATTGAGTTAAGGACCTATCAGCCTGCGAGTTTCATGACAGAAATTTGTATGAATGTAATCACCACATACTGTGTAATATATAATATTTAAAATATAATTTAATCATAATACTTTTAGATATTATAGATAAACATTTAAAATGATACAAAATATTTCTATTTCAAATAAATGCCATCCTTTTGAATTTCAATTCATCAAAAAATACTGAAAAAAGTATCCCAGTATCCATAAAAAAACCTCTTTTCAACATTGATAATCATAAATGTTTCTTGAGCATCAAATCAGCATATTAGAATGATTTCTGAAGGATCATGTGACACTAAAGATTGGAGTAATGATTCTGAAAATTCAGCTTTGCCATCACAGGAATGAATTACATTTTAAAATGTAATAAAATAGAAATCAGTTATTTTAAATTGTAATAATATTTCACAATATTACCAGTTTTTACTGTATTTTTGAATAAATAAATGCAGTCTTGGTGAGCATAGGCAAAACTAGTCTATTGTGTCCAAAAGAATCTTTCATCAACAAACATTTCTAATTTCATTAATGAGATCACCATTGACTGTAGTTCACCATTACTCGTCTGCTGCTCCCAAACGACTAGTTTAAATTACCTACAATGCAATTACACCTAAGCTAATGACAAAGCGTTTAATTGAGGAGAGGGCTGCCACATCCTCTGGAGCATTTGGCTTGTCAGCGATGCAAATGCGTGCACTTGTAGTTTGCTGTCGTGGAAATGCAATTCCCAGAGGTCTCCCCTCTCGTCCACTGACAGGAAGTCCCGCTTAGCATCTGGTGGCTAGCGAATCGAGGCCATTTTGCCACACTCCTAAAGGAATCCCGAGTCTTAATCGCTTATTTATCTCTGGCACTTAACAACAAATGATTTAAAACTTCTGGGATTTGCCACTGTGTCATGCTCTCGATACTGTCAGTTCAATCATTCAGTGGTTCAGGCGCTTCTCTCTCCCAATCACTCATTTGCTCGCACATACACACACCCAGATGCTGTTTTTCTTGACACCGCAGTAAGCAGCTGCATGACACACATCACAGATAGATGTGCCCGGGAAATTACGAGCCGCCCTCCATCTGTTGCTAGCATCAGGTTTTCTGAGCTCGGCTTGCACATATTTACATCAGCCATAGAAATTTAACAATGTCCATATCTGGTCTGAACATGTCGACCGTCTACACTTGATCTGTGTCTGTACGAGTGGGTGTATGTGGGTGCATTTATGAGAAAAACAGACCACATCCTGTACAGAGACGCCTCGACGCACATCCCGATTGGTTACTACGCATAATTCTACGCGTAAGTGATATTTATGACAGCTGGTTGGACTGGGGCTCTTTGTGCTGCATGGGTCTTATGATATGGCAATCATACTAAACCAATTCAACAAATACTGATCTCAAAAAGTAAAAGGTCATGTGATTAGGTAAAGCAGACAGCCAAAATGTCAAAATGATTTACAGTATTTTCAACCAAAAATAAAATTCTGTCATCATTTACTTAAGGTGTTACTAGAGGTGTTTACGAATCTGCTCAACAGCTCTCAAAGTTTCACATTTTTTATTATTATCACATTATTTCAGCATCAACTTGGTATCTAAGTCTGTGCTTTTGACAACACTACTGACCATATAGTATAACGTGACTGTCGAACACTGTTGTTAACTAAAATAAAAACTGCTAAAAAATAATGAAAAAAAGTTTGTTAATTGACCCTTCGTCGGAGTTTGACAGGCGTTCTAACCAATCATAACGCTGAATTCACCATTTTGTCCGACAAAGCAGTCAGGTAAGTTAGTTGATTAATGTCGGTGGACTTGAACTTGAAAATGGTGTGTACTGACGTGTACTGACGTTCCGCGGTTGAAACAGCATTCCTTCTGATGTTCATTCATGTTTATTTGATGCTATAAATGAACTAGTAGGAAGAGATGATCGGTTCACGAGCCGCTTGAACTGAGGTGCTACAGCGATCTGTTACGACACATTAAAGAGCCACAAATGGTATTTATTGTTTAAATTTCTTTAAAAATTACAAAATTTGAAATTTGAGACTTTGTTTCAGGTGAAAAGTAACCTTCTCTGTCTTATCTGTCGACGCTTGTCAGTGTCCTCTTTGGTCCGCGATGTATTTTTCACTGCGTGAGAACGTGATGTGTGGCCTGAGAGTGGCATGGCTTGTAGGATGTACCAACAGTAACTAAAGGGGGTGGGTCTTTGCGAACGGTCAATTGGAATATATTAAATTACTTAAAATAGAGATGCACCGATATAACGGCCAATAATCGGTATCGGACGATAAAAAACAAATTTTCACACTATCGGCCAATAGCTGATAGTCAGGGCCGATATATCCTGTCAATCAAAAGAGGGCTGGAAAATGCACTGAATTTGTACTTTGTGTAAAGAAAATGCTAAGAAACCAGTTTGATGTTCAATATTAATAGTAATTATATGCATTAATAACATTCAGAAATTTAAGAAATATTAATTTAATCCTCAGAATTTAGTTAACGTTTGCTACAGGGATGCAAACAGGTAAGGGGGGAAAAAGGTGAGAACATTGCGTGAGGCGGGGACATGCTTCGAACAGAATTTTTTTTAAAGTTATTTTCTTTACATGCTCATTTGTAGTTACTTTAAGGGATTTTTTTATTTATTTGTTATTACCTTGTATGTCCAAAACTGTAATTTTTCACACAAAAAATAAAATGAAATAAAATAAAATAAAAATTGTTGCAACATTTCACCAAAATCAAGATTGAATAGGCTTGGTCAAAACCTCATGTTATAAAAAGATGAAGTGCTATGGCTATTTAAGACAATAGGCAATACTGAGCTAAACTGCAAACTATTTGCCCTCTCTCTCTTCACCGTTCCCACATCTCAGCCCCCCACCCCCACCCCATAAAAACACTTTCTCATTGGATCTATGCAAATCCCATAAGTGACCTATTTTGATCTCAAAAAGGTGAGTTGTCACTGAAAGGTGAGGAGTTTGCATCTATGGTGTTAATAATAATTTGAGCAATGTGTTTATGTTTATAACTGATACCAGTTACTCTGAAACAAGTTGATGAAATGGAGAGAATAAAGTTTTTATTTGCATTTCTTTCAAAATATAATAATTAAAAATATAATGATTAATTATTAATTATAATGAAATTATCATTAATTTAAAAGAAGGTATAAAAGGCAGAACCCCCAAACTATCGGTTTCGGCAGATATCACTCTGAATAATCAGATATCGGTATCGGTGGAGAAATTTATTGTCGGTGCATCTCTAAATTAAAATAAATAAAAAGTACATATTGGATGAAAAATAAACTTAAATAACAAATAAAATTAAAATGAAAACTGGCCATGTAAAAAATAATGCTAATATATTTATATTTAATATAATGCTTAAAATAATAATAAACACAATAATCATATATAAATAATAAAATAACCACTCCGTCAAAAAAGCACTATAAAAGTGGTCCATACTAAAAAGGCATAGTTCACCAAAAATGAAAAAAAATTCTGTCATCATTTACTCACGAATATGAATGATCTGCATACATATATTTTTCTGCAGAAAACAAAATATATTTTGAAGAATGTTGGTAGTTTTGGTGAAAATTGACTTCCAATGTATGAACCAAAAAAAATTTTAAAAGAAGTCATCATCATACAGATTAGGAACGACATGAGGGTGAGTAAATGACACCATTTTTGTGTGAACTATCCCTTTAAATATATAGCGCACAGGTCATACTGACTACATTTTGGTGCTTTTACAGCAATTTTTTATCTTTTTGGAGCTTCACAGTCTCAGTACCCATTCAAGTTCATTACATTTAAGAGAGCAGCATGAACAGCTTCCTTTTGGGTTGCACAGAAGAAAATCATACAGGTTTGAAACAACATGAGGACAGGTCACATCTGTCTGTCAGCTAACAGGATGATTTTTCACAGTTCTTTGAATACTCATCAGCATTTCTTTAAATGCTGAATAGATTCTGCGCTTAAATCGAAAGTTGAAGACATGGAGAAATCGAAATTTGAAGGGGAAGTTGGCGGACAGTGATGGACTAGACAGATCCGAAAGTGTGAGCTGGGTTTTTGCCCCTGTGACTAACTGACACATCGACTAATTGATGGGTCCATTGATTGTACTGTGCAGTTTCTAAATGACCAGTAATGAGTCAAATAGCAGATCCCAAGTGTCTAAAGAACAAGTATCTGAAGTAGACGAGACTTCTTGTGGCTCCTGTTCACTTTCAGACCGATTTGGCCCTCTTCAGTCATCATATCAAAATGGATTCATAAATCTTTCTAGTAAGCACACATAAAACAAGCTTGTAAACAAGCATTCCTGTGAGGATTCATTAAATATGTGTGACTGTTTTCCACAATAAACTTTCACGAGAGATAAAAGCCTCTGCAGACGACCACAGAATGACTTGAATTAAGCACAGTTTGGTTTATTGCAGAGATTTAAGCATTACTTTTATGGAGAAACTGTCTCTTTGACATGCACTTCAAGTCTGCCTTAAAAAAAAACATGCTGCCATAAAACATTACAAATTTATTCAAATACTATGGCTTATATTGCTGTCATATAAGGAAATGGTTATTGTAAAAGAAACCGTCAAACTTGAATTTCCTCCATCCATAAAATTTCCAACCATAAAATAAAGGATGTTTTCCATATTCCAGGCAAAAGCTTTACATACAGTATCCGTAAGGGTCACCTCATCTCTGTTCTGTAGGACACAGAAGGAGATATTTTGTAGAGTGTCCAAGCTGCTCTTTTCCATTCAAGAAAAATAAAGGTCATTTGGGTTTGGAAAGATGTGAAGGTGGGTAAATAATGACCAAATAAAAACACATCCATTTTGTGAACAACTACAGAAAAGCTGTTATCTAAGACAGGTCCCTACAGCGAAAGGGAAGCCCTCCCTTTTCTGTGTTTTTTTTCCTCCATCAAAAGCCAATGTAACATACCTGCTTTTTTTGTGAAAAACAACGCAGAGCTGCAGCTAACAAGATAAGCATGGCTTGTTTTAAGTCCCAAGTTAGCATAAAAAAAGCTTGAAGCAACATGAAGCGGAAGTCAGACAAGCATATTGCTTTAAATTTGCATCTATCACTATCCACACAAATTCATGCCTGCCATAACATTACATTTAAAATGTTGTTAACCATATTCTACAATATCAACATGACCATATATCTACAAAATGAATGAGAGCAATGAAAAGTAGTGTTGTCAAAATACCAAAATTAGTGTGTAATGTTGCTGTTTGAGCATAAACAGCATTTGCAAAATTACGATGCTCAAAGTTACAGAAATCGCTTTTTAAGGACTACAACAAAGCCTGGTAGGGAGTACAATGAGCTTCTTCCCAGGTTGGTGACATCACAAACCCCAAAATGTACATAAACCCTGCCCCCGGGAATATGCAACAAAGGGGGTGAGGCCATGTTGGGCTGCTTTAGAGAAGAGGAAGAGTTGTTGTAGTACAGTGTTGTTAACATGCCTTCATTTTACGCCGGACTGCTTCACAAATGAGGGTCAATTCAACGCTGGATTTGCACAAAAGATTAACATGAAGACACATGCTAGTCGATGAGTTGAATCAACTCCACAGCAACTACATAAATGTATCCACTAACCATTAGCATTCTAAAAGTTGTAACTTCCTGAGTCTCTCTATCAGTGTTCGACTCTGGTTTGAACAATGTAAGGCTGAACACCGTTAATGACAATCATAATTTTGGCTGCGTGAGATTCTCCTGCTTTGTTGTTGTTGAGCAACCGAAGCGCGAGCTGTTAAAGCTCCACCTTCTTCTGGAAAGGGGGCCGGGAGCAGCAGCTCATTTGCATTTAAAGGGACACATACAAAAACGGTGTGTTTTTGCTCACACCCAAATAGGGGCAAATTTGACAAGCTATAATAAATGATCTGTGGGGTATTTTGAGCTGAAACTTTACAGACACTTTCTTGGGACACCAGAGACTTATATCACATCTTGTAAAAGGGGCATTATAGGTCCCCATTAATTAAAAATAATAATAATAATAATAAAATAATATTTAAAAGCAATTAAAAAAATAATAATAATAATTGCTGTAATGCTGTCAAAGTTCTCAGCTTGGGAAATATGCCCTTTCTGATGCACACAGGAGGATTTCTTATGACATTAAATTTCTCAGTAACAAATTTACCTCTGACCGCTACCTAAAAGCTAGCTGGTGCGTTCTCTGCCAAGAGTACAGATTGCTCTATGAATGTCTAAGGAAGAACATCATCACATTCCAAACCTCCAAAAACATCTATAGTTCCATCCCCGAAATGGCGTCGCAACAGGAGGGAATGGTCTGCGTTTCATAAATATTCCAGTATTGGAGATCTGCATATACGCTCTGTTTGATGTAGGGAACCTGAGAGACGGAGCGAAACGCTGGAAGACTGCCAGCTCTAAATCTTCCCTTCACTTCAGCTTTAGGTGAAGAATGAATACAAAGTCATGGTGAGTTACTGAACCATTCCAATAATTAACTTCATGTAGCAACACGCTGGCGTAGCGAGATCTGACAACCCCACAAAACTCCATTTCTCTTACTATTGTTGTTCATTCCCTTCTTTCCCTTCAGTCGTCAACATGACAGATGCAGAGCCAATGCTATTGGAGTCCAGATCATTTATTTTATACATCAATGACCCAACTTCTTTGCACACTGAAAGGAAATACTAAAAAATAAACAAGGAGCTAGAAATCAAACTCCAAGGAACCATATTCTCAGTCTACTGATGCATCTGAGACCAGATTTTGATGAAATATAGGACTATAATAGACTTGTTGGCAGATTACATAAGCAAAGAGTCATTTACAAGAGGTAAATCTTTAAATATAACTGAAGCAAAGTCTAAAAAACTTCCACTAACCTTTAAAACACATTTTTTTACATTGGCTAACAGATTGTTTAATATTTGTTTTTAAGATAATGTGCTGCTAAGAATAAATAGCTGAACTGTGTCAAGGTTTGCATGGTTCATGGCATCAGGCCTTACTAAAGGGTTTATCATTGCCAACAAATCCCTCAAACAGAACTGAAATGTTCAGTACTATGACATCTAGACAGAGAGAAACTCTGACCACAAGGTCAGTTTCAGCTAAACTGACCTTCCCCTTTGTTCCACTTTCTTTGCATTTAAAGCGCACAGCAGAATTATGTTTTACATTTATGCATTCCACAGATATTTTAAGGTATTTATTAGTAAGTACACCCCCTGGGAATCAGTATCATTAACTTTAATGAAAACTAAATACTTTAATACTTCACCTCTGCTTCTTCCAAACCAGGTTTTTGTCTTACCCTGATTCACTATGGTAAGCCTATTATAACTGTTTATATTTTAGACCTGACAGGAAGGTTTTTGCAGGAAATTGGCATAGGTTTTTTGTCACAACAAGTTGACATGGATCACGCTAAATCACAAACCTCAGAGAAATCACCCGTGTTAAACAAACGGCAAACAGAGGAGAGTCTGCTGGCAAAAAGAGAACGCGACAGAGCTCGTAATAAAACAAGAATCAACATTGGCTTGGAACTGAGCGAGAACTGAGGGATTTGAAATTTTGAAAAGTGACACGGAAATGGTGCTTTTATTACTCAACAGGTGAGTAAGGTATTTTATTGAATTGATAAATTGCCATATGTAGCTTTCTAACAGTGTTCATTTAAAAGCATTATATATTTTGAAGGGTCATTTCATTGTTGTAGCACTGTGCTGGAATTTATTTTCAACAAATTATTGTGTCTATTAATTTGTATAGCTACAGTAACGTCTTGAGCTTGTCAGCTTGAGATCCTTTCCATCTAAACTAAGTTATAGTATCTCTTAAGCCTAGTAGTCAATATTTCATGAGCAGTATGACCATTAAAAATGGAATAAGATTTACTTTGAAACAATTTTCACTCAGAAACTGCTAGTAAATATCACTAAAATGTAACCTGTTGAATTAAATGTGAGATTATGAAGTTTTTCTTGCACAACTTTAAAAAATATTTTTTTACAGTGTCTCTAACACTGTAAACCCTAACACTCAAAATAATTAATTGGTTTGAGAAGGACAAACTTAAATTAAACAAATTAGTTCAGTCAAATTAACTTTTATGAGTATTTAGCACTTTCTTTTTCTTAAGAGTTCACAGAACTGATATATTTTAAGTAAACTTAACTGTTTCATTTCTTTAAATTTTATGAACTCATTTTTTTTTTTAAATTTAGACAAACTCAAGTTTAACTGAAACTGGGCTGGGATTTCTGTTTCCCAGCATGTTTTGCCCATGGCACTCGAAAGGGAGAGTAACTGCTAAAATTAAGTGTTATATAATGTTTTTTGTGCAAGATTAATGTTAAGTGGGAGATTTAATAGTTATTAATGTTGTGTTATGCTAATTTAGAAGAGTTTCTGTTAATGTGGGTTTTTTCAGAGTTATCATCATGGTGACAAAGTGGTGCATGCATCTTGGTTTGAGAGCAAGTATGTTTAATGATTTATACTGCTGTACTCATTCAGCCAGTGCTATTGCCAACATTTTAGCAAATTAGCAAGTTTGCATTTTCTGTATTATCTAGTTATAACTAGCTAAGTTTCCACTAATACAAATGTTTATGTTGAAATTACATGATAATTTTAAGTTAAATGTATGAATTATTTTACTCATATATTTCAATTTAGGAACAATTAAAATGTTGGAGTACAAAATAAAAATCTGCCAGTTCTGCTTACTTAAACTTTGAATTTCTTAACTCTCAATTTTTTTTTGAGTTTTGCCAACTTATTTGGGTTTATAGTGCATGCTAAAGCGGCATCCACACGCAACATAGGAAGAAGAGCTATAAATATAGTTAACTGTGATAAAAATGGCCATGTATAGAAACACAGTGGTAAAATAAATGCTAAAAAAAACATTCAGGGACTGAATCCCAGAAGCCGAGCCCTGGTTCGGAGAGTTGCGACAGTGCAATGACCTCAGCTCAGCTGGGTGCAAAAATGACAGGGGAGACACTGAGGATCTGAAAGCCATCAGACAAACTTGCACTGAAAAGCCTCATTTATCGTCTTGAAAGAAACACAGAATGCTTTTTTGCGGCCGGACCCCTGTGGCAATCCGTGAGGCTAAGCCGATGACTGAGCTTCAGCCAGAGATGGAAGAGAAGGCACAAGAAGGTGCAGAAGAGCCGAGGGAGGTCGTTTGGCCTTTTCTTTTTTCTCCCTCCATCTCTGCCGCCCCTGATCTCAGCGGTGAAGCTGCCCACTCGCTCAGCTGTTCTCTGGAACCCGCAGGCCGCAGCTTTCAAGACTGGTTTTGTAACCACCTACAGAACCAACCTACATGAAGACAAAAAAACAACACCCCTCATCCCTTTCCCAAAAAAGCAATTATCATAATAGTTTGATCATGTAGTCCAAACACACCTAATGATTGAAAGTAAAAAGTGGCATATGCTGTAAATGTCATAGGAAACGGCTCACACGAACACGTACGCTAGGCATATTAGCATACTGTTTTTATCCCAGCGCCGCTGTTCTGGATCAACAAGCCCTCAGCAGCATGAGGTACGGCCACATTGTGCTGAGTCTGCAATTTATTCTAATCTGACCCGGGTTGTAAAAACAAGCACATATCTGAAAGCAATGATGCAATTCCAGCTCGTGCTACATCAACCATATTCATGCTTTAAGGAAAGAGGGACAAAATACAAAGACATGTGTTTACCAGATGCACACAACTGATACTTGATTTAAAGGGTTAAACGTTCACTAGCAAAAGTGTGCTTTCTACTGATGTATTGTAGTTCCCATAAAATACTGTAAATAAACATTAATGTTAGTTATTTTGGTAACATTTTACAGCAAGGTTCAGTTTGTTTATCTGTTATAGATTTACTAATACATTTTCAACATTTAACATTAACCTACACTATTGTTCAAATGTTTGGGGTCAGTAAGATTTTTTTTTTTTTTTTAAAGGATGCATTAAATTGATCAAAAGTAACAGTAAAGAAAACCTTAGTAATAAATGCTGTAAAAAAAAAAAAAATCTAGTTCAGTCATGAAACTCTAGATGGCACATGCTGATAGGTCCTTTACATGCAATCTGCAAGCAATCACATCATTGCCACATGGCACAAGGTCATTGGCCTCTGCTGATCCTGCAGCCAATGAGATTGCTTGCTCAACATTTAAATAGTCTGGTTTATCGTTACTTGTTACTTGTCTGAAGAACATGGAAGCATTGTCACTGGTGACGCTATGCTAATTTGTGCCAGTGCTTTGTACGTGTGGTAAAAATGGATCCATCAAAACATGCGAAAAGCGAACATGAGAAAAGAGGATTCGCCTGTGAATACAGCTGCATCCTCAAAACCATATATGGGAAACTTTATCTCATTCATAGAGTTCCATTAAATGCTCAGGGTCACTGTGGACGGAGTATACTAAAAGATGGTTGCCATGGAAACACTTCTTTTGTTTGAATATTACTTGCATGCTATTAGATCTTGCTAAACACAGGATATACAAACTTCAGTTTGCTCAGGTAAAGGCAGCTTAAGGTGTATCAACATAAATATGCTTTAGTTAGGACTGTCAATCAATAAAATATGAATAAATTACATGATATCTTAACTGATTAATCAAATTAACCACAATTCAAAGCATACACTGCTGTTCAAAAGTTTGGGATCAATAAGATTTTTAATGTTTTTAAAAGAAGTCTCACCAATTCTGCATTTATTTGATTAAAAACAAAAAAAAAACAATAATATTGTGAAATATTATTACAATTTATGATAACTGTTTTCTATGTGAATATATTTTAAAACGTAATTTATTCCTGTGATGCAAATCTGAATTTTCAGCATCATAACGCCAGTCTTCGGTGTCACATGATCCTTCAAAAATCATTCTAATATGCTGGTTTGCTGCTCAAGAAACATTTATTATTATTATCAATGTTAAAAACAGTTGTGTACAATTTTTTTCAGGATTCTTTAATGAATAGAAAGTTCAAAAGAACAGCATTTATTTGAAATAGAATCTTTTGTAACATTATAAATGTCGTTACTGTCATTTTTGATCAATTTAATGCATCCTTGCTGAATAAAAGTATTAATTTCTTCAATTTCTTTAAAAAATAAACAAATAAAAAATTCTTACTGACCCCAAACTTTTAAATGGTAGTGTATAATGTTACAAAAACTTTCTATTTAAAACTAAAATGCTGTTCTTTTGAACTTTCTATTCAATTAAATTAATATATTAAATTATAAGTAAAACATGTCATTGTTTTTATATATTATAGAACAGAATAATAATAAAAAATAATAATACTTTGGAATTAATTATTATATTATAAAATTAATTATTATAAAGTAAATAGTTTAAATTATTATAAAGCATTATAAAGTTATAAAGTAAATTATTATATTCAATTATAAGTAAATGTATATAATTTTAATTTATACAATTATAAATATATTATATATATAAGTACAAAGTATTGCTGTTATCATATTTTAATATAGAACATAATAATAATACCAATAATAATAATACTTTTATATTATATTATATTGCTCACAGGCAGAAATGAAGGCATCTAAAAAAAGAATACCTAACGCCCATCACGTCGGTCTAAAAGACATTGAGTCAGAGCAATAAAATCCTCCTGCTTGCTTTTAGATCCTCAGGTGGCTGAAATGACCAGTTGGGTGGGACGGCTATAGTTCAGTCAGTGCTGGCTACAGGTCTGGGCCGAATGAAGATGTGTAACACACTTGCAAACTGGATTAAGATGGCCTCATGTTGTCATCAGCATTTTCTGTTAACACTGAAATAGTCCAGAGCATGGCATGCCACTAGAGCAGCGCTGTCAGGAGAAAATAGGGGATCATATCCTTCTGGCGCCAGGCCACATGAGCCCAGCAGAAAGAAAATAAAGGGGCTGCCACTGCTTAGCGTAAAATAATGGGTTTCAAGTACCTCCCATCTGCGAAGCCCGATAAATAGCGATTGAAAGGGAAACTTAAGTCAGCCCTGCTGAGGGAAGTTATTTGCCGTACCCTTTAAATATTAGACTTTATAGCTTCATGATTGAGCTTTATGAGCTGAGAACTGTATATTTCATCTCCAGGTCTCACATCTTTTGGGTCTTTTATGAGATTTGGATCACATACGCATGTAAGCGTGCAAGCCTGAGTCGGTTATCTTGGAAACTCAATGCAACAAAGCTTTTAAAGCAAAGCTAGATCATAACGCTTGAAATAACACTTTCATATTCATAAGCGAATGTTTTCTGGAAGCTACTGGTTGAATACATGACTGTAATATGAAACTGCATCATGGTATCATAACTGTCATCAATTTGCTTTGCATCAACGGTAAAGGCCATCACAAAGACATCATGGCACAAGGGTAGAAACCGACTTCACAGAATAAGAATCCAAAAAAACATAGTGAAGAAGGCCCATCAGCGGCTTTATTTCATCAAACTGCTAAGGAAGGCCAGACTCCGCCGCCTCACCCAGGCCTACAGAGGACATCACTGTCTGGTTTGGGAGCACCACCCAGGCAGAGAGGAAGGCTCTCCAAAAGGTTATAAAGACTGCAGAGAGGATCATTGGATTTGATCTCCCATCCATCCCATCTATACACACAACGTTGCAGGAAAAAAACAAAAACCATCCTCAGGGATGCATACCATCCAGCTCACTCTCTGCTCAGGCATAAACACTCAATATATAACCTGAGACACGGTAGACGAGACAGTATCATTACACATAAAGTACGTTTTTATAACAGTTTCTTTCCAGCCACAGTCAGATTGATGGAAACAGATTTAACAGAAGGGAAACACTTCTGTAAGATCACAAGGTTTAATCTCTGTCATATAGCTGCTGATGAGGTTATTTTATGCTTATAAGCTGTTCATATGTATTTTTCATGAGACTTTTTATCTTAGTTTTCTTGCTTATATTAGGTAACGTCTCAGGACGAAGTGAACTGCAAAATGTGCAATATTCTCATATGAAAGTAATAGTGTTTTATAGTGTGTGGCTCATTAGTGTGTATTTTATTGTACTTTCTTAGTGTTTATTTATTGTATGTACAGCCTTAATAGCTCTCTTTATTAATGTTTTGTTCTTTTTTTCCCCTACTACTGACTCCTTGCACTTGTACTGGCTGTGTGTGTACAAATGGCAAATATATTTCAAACTAATCGAAACCCTTTCTTATGGTACACAAAAAGAAGCTATTTTGAAGACTGCTTCAATCGTTTTTTGTCCAAAAACAGCAATGGATTAGGGATGTAACAATATATCCTGTCACAATCGCAATACAAAAATGCAACAATATCGTTTCGTTGATATTGAGAATATGTACTGTGTAGGGGTGGGACCAGTGGTGTAGTCTAGTTTTTTGTAGTGAGTATACTGTGATTCCTGTGATTTTAAGCCAGCCATATAGTAATTTTTAAACAATAGTTGGGTTAAATAAAACTACCCAGCAGGTTGGGCAAACATTTAACCCAACTACTGGGTTAAAACAACCCAATTGCTGGGTTTGTCCATTTTCAACCCAACTTGGGTTGTTTTTAACCCAGCATTTTTTAGAGAGTAACAATAATGGAAAGATGAGGCTTATCAGTATGTCACAATAACACCCCGTTTGGACTTTGTTTTCTGTTTTGCACCATTTCCTGCCAATCTGTCATCATAGTTATGCATTTCAATTCACTAACCTGCAATTCGATTCAATATTAGTTATTTTGGATATACTGTAGGCCTATATCAGGTACAGTACATGGCAAATTTTCTCAAGAAAAAAAATCTCTCAACTAATGCTGTAAAATATACATGGGAATCAGTTGGTATGCCTACTACATTCATATTGAAGGTTAAAATGGACTGATTTGTATACAAACATAAACTACACTTTTGTAAATTTTGTAAATTTTTGTAATAATAAAGTTATAATAGGCCTTCTAACTTTAAAATAATTCTTTTGAAATGTATTTTTTGAAATATAAACATTTAAATGGTGGCTGTCAACTTGGATTTATTCAAACATTCATTATATAGGCTATTGAAAAACATTAAAAATTATAATTAATATGTTATATGGTGCATTTATTTAGCTAAATGCTCCTCTCTATAGTTCATTTTTCTAGCTGACTAACGAGTTTATGGTCACTGAATGTGTTTGTTCTGAGGTAATGTTAGCCTAAATGTGACGTTACGAGACATTGTTTGCAAACTGTTTTATTAACGTCTTTCCACAGTTGAAACACTGATTACGCGAATACACGAGACATGGTACGGATTTCGTTAAGCTGTATTGTATATTTTATCATACCTTCAGATGTTCATTCATGTTTATTTCGCATTGTTACTGGTATTAAAGCGGAGGAGAGGATCAGTTAACGTGCGCTTCACGCAGCCGCTTCTCTTGAACTGATGAGGTGACACATTAAAGAGCGCCAAAACATTATGTTTTTTTTTATTTCGTAGTAAAATGGCCAGAATTTGAAATATGAGACTTTGTTTCATGTCAAAAGCAACAAATCACAAATCTTATTGTGATTTATTGGATGGTTACATATCCTCGTGCTTTTTTAAGTGGGTATACGGAAATCCTTGACCTTTCCTAGTGGGTGTACGGCGTATACCTGCGTATCACGTAGACTACACCACTGGGTGGGACAAAATATCGATATGGCGATATGTCGTCGTCCTTCACTGTGCGATATTTTAATTAATAAAATAAAGCGCTATAAATAGATTTCTCTGCTCAATTTAGGACTTCCGGTTCCATCGCCCTAAAGTCTATGGGTTTTTTTAATGGGTTTTTGCTAAATCGCCTGAAATAAGGTCTGTGGTTAACAAAGCCTCTAAATATTTTCACGTTATGATCTATGACATAAAACACACCAGTTATAACCTGCTTGTAATTTTTTAAACCTTTATTGTGTCTTAAAAATGGCGGTTGCAAACAAGTTGCTAAAAGGGACTACTTCCTTTGGCGGGGACTTTAGATGTCATCATGACAAACAGGACATTTGAACAGCATTTCTCATGAAAAAGTGGATAAGTATTCATACACAGCGCAGATCATAATCAGCGAGCATGTTTTTAAATAAAGTTGTTTTTTAAATAAAGTTTGAGGAAGCTTGGTGGTGGTGACGTTGATCCGCGACCATGGTGTGCTGTAGTCCGTTTATAGCCTACTGTTAGCTTTTTATATCTGACGACTTTATTTAGGCTTCAAAATGTATAAATGTTGTGTTAACTTGTAAAGATTATCTTGATAGACAAAACGTGTAAGTGTCATAACCTTTTGTTAAACACAGAGAGAATCGAGGGAACCCGAGCACCTCTAACTTCCAGGTTGGCCTACAAAAACACATCATCCCTGAGGTAATCGATAGTGTTTCTTTACAAAGTGACAAAGCCAACTACTGGCCTGGCAGCAGAATACAGTGTTTTTAGTCGTTTTCACAGATCCGTGTGAACGGGGGTCATTGTTGTCTGTGTGCAAAAAAACGCAAAGGAAAAACTTCTGCATTTTTAGTGCATCACTATCATGTAAACATACCCTAAACTTTGAAAACATTTCTGTAAATTAAAAAATAAATAAGGCTGAAATAAAATAAAATACAAATAAAAAAACTTAAAAACTTAAACTAAATAAAAATTAGAAATGTTGTTAGAACAAGTGTTAGAACTAATATTGTTTACTGAATAAACTGAAATAAAAATACATTTAACCTATATAGCAATATTACTAAGTTAATAAAAATTAAACTAAAATTGACATGAAAACTAAAATTATAAAAAATAAAAGCTACTTCAAATATTAATAAAAACTAAAATAACACTTAAAGGGTTAGTTCACCCAAAAATTAACATTCTGTCATTAATTACTCACCCTCATGTCGTTCCACACCTGTAAGGCATTTGTTCATCTTCGGAACACAAATTAAGATATTTTCGAGGAAATCCGAGAGGTGACTCGTCCATAGACAGCAATTTAACCACCACTGTCAAGGTCCAGAAAGGTAGTAAAGACATCATTAAAACAGTCGACGTGACTGCAGTGGTTCAACCTTAATTTTATGAAGTGACGAGAATACTTTTTGTGTGTAATTAATGACAGAATTTTCATTTTTGGGTGAACTAACCCTTTAAAATTTGAAGTACACTGCAAGAGCACATTCAATACAATTACGCACACTTCTTTTTCACAAGGGCATACACAAAGAGTTTCACAGATTCTGGTTTGAAATAAAGAAAATTGGATCACAAACCTTCCTTTTTCCCCATTTATGTTCTAGCAACGCACAACACTCACAGAAATCTAGCAAGTAGGCATGCTAACGCTACACTGCTGTGTCAGTAAGCTAAATAGCCCTGCTAACAGAAGCACACTAACCTTACTGTTTTTCACTTTCTCTCCAGTTTCCGAGATAGGTTTGTCAATGCTAACAAAGCTGCTCTTTAGTCACTTTTAAGTCTAATAACGTGTCAGACACCATAGGCGTGCTTGTTGGTTGTCTCTGTGCCTAGCGGGCCGTGATTAATTTGAAGTCCCACTTCAAACGGCGGCTAGCCTCTGGTGAAGCTAATATATGCGATGTCCAATGTCATTGTGATTTTTACAGATTGGAAATGAGAGTTGGCATTAGCGTTCTCCTGGCCGAAGAGCCCTGTTCGGCTGTAGCTAATGTTTTAGATTAACACTAAACCCAATTACTGTTTCAGGCCAGAGAAATCAAAGAAAAGTGTAAAAACGCTCTCATTAGTCAGAGCATATGACATTGTTTAATCCTCATTAAAGACTCTGGGCCTCTTAGAGCTGTAAAAAAAAAAAAAAAAGTTAGGCTGGCTCGGTGCATCTTACCATAAGAGGCACATTTACCGCAGTATGTCACAATCTCTATGACTTTATTCACAGTTGAAGACCAGCTGCCGTAATAGGAAATGAGAGGGCACCAATCATCGAACACCACTCAAAACACTCAATTGTCTTTTTATGAGGTTCAAAGGGCCTTTGAAATTAATAAACGTCAGTTTTAATGAGTTCAACGGATCAGTGATGTGTGCACGTTGCAAACACAGACGCGCACGGTCCTTCTGTTGTCGTACTCGCGGCCAAATACGGCCCGTCTCTGCCAGCGAATCCCACCCTAGTCTCAAACTGCTTAATTAGATCTGCAATAAAAGCGCAAGCTGATCTTATGGATATGATCTTGTTTAATAAATGTGACGGAGCTGTTTGGAACAAATCAACCCAGGCTCATTGGAAATATGCACCTGTGGTGACATTTCTGCAAAATGATATTACGTTGCTTCTTGCACAAGTGAAATGTCCAGGGGGTGGCGCTAAAATAGCACTTCAGGGTTATTATAGTTAACTAAAACCAAAAAAAAACATTTTCCTTACTTGAAATAAAATGAATGATAACTGAAATAAAATAAAGTACACACAAACTTACTTATTATTAAAGTTCATTTCAGCTAGTTAACAAGGCAAGATTTCTTATTGTACTTTATGTACTAAAACTAAATAACTAAAATTGAAATAAATAGACATTTAAAAAAACGAATAAATTACAAAAACATGCAATAAAATACTAAAAACTTTAAAAATTAAAATGAAACTAGTAAGTGTAAAAATAAAAATTAATTCAAAATATTTATAAAAACTGTAACAGTATTTCAATGATACTAAAATAATGTCGCGTTCAGTTTTATCGGAAACAGATGAACATGAATCTTATTACGTTGATTGTTGTCCGTATCATGGCAGTTCAGACATGAAATGTACAATGAGTGGCTCTGAAAGGTTAATGCTTTCGTTCATTTAAAAATAACGTACCACCCACGCTAAACCTAACTGATAGTGTTAACAAAAGCAAACGTACATTTGCCGAAGCAACCATGCCATTTAAGTTTGCTTCTAAGCACTTTTATCGTGATTCATATTTCACGGGACTCGTATTCAAGCTCTCCACAATGTGTACCAGTTGAGCTTCCAAGCAAGTTTACTACAAAAAAGCTGTGCATATGGAGATAGTTATGTGATACAAATGTCAAAATGCATTGGTTTACAAATCATGCATGGTAAAAGTGTTTTTCGATCATAACATTATGCAAAGAACTGCGCAAACATAAACATTTTGCCCCTGTAACCATAATATTTTATTATTTTTTTAAGCAAAGTAATGTGTTACGTTACTTTTGAGTTACTTTTTCTCATCTGGGCTGGGCTGTTTGTTTTTATAACAACAAAAAAGTTCTATTTTTTGGCAAATGCAAAGGCCCTTTCACACCAAAAGTGAAATGAATAAGCCTCAGGCTGAAGGAAATGCAAATTCACACCAGTACAGTAGAGGGCGCAGCTCAAACAAAAAGCCTTTCAGCTGTGCTGACATTCTAGAATACAGAAGAATAGAATGCAGGAGAAGTAAATGAGTAAATGTATTCTCACATTTAGTCTAGAACTAGTCTAGAATAACCATCATGTTCACACAGCGCACACAATGCTTCGGCACTTACTTCTGATTTCTCTCAACATGGGGACATGAGAGCTCATTCAAGAAATTGGAAAACCAAGTAACTTGCGTTACTTATTTGAAAAAGTAACTCAGATATTTTGCTGTAAATTTAAAAGTAATGATTTACTTTACTAGTTACTTGAAAAAAGTAATCTGATTACATAACTCGCGTTACTTGTAATGCGTTACCCCCAACACTGAATATGTGTGAATAGGTATTAAAGTTGTTGGGGATTTACTGCCTCTAGTGTTCATTTCAGCTGGAAAATGCAGCGAATTGTATGTATAGATACATTTTTGGAGGTTTGCAGCATGGTTGCGGCATGTTTTCCCAATGGAACCTTTTCACATTTCCACGGTTCTCAGAAGCAGAAGTCATCATAGTTGGGTAAACTTCTATAGTAGAAGTAACAGAAAATACAACAAATATATTTTTTTGGGTTCCTATATGCCCTAAAAGCAAAAGACAAAATCCATGATAGCGTTTCTATGACTTTCCAAAAGAGGGAGAAAAATGTTGAGAGAATGATAAAAAGAAAAATGTCAAAGTAAACATCACTCCCTCAGCTGTTGAATTACAAACACCCAAACAGCAGCTTTAACTAGTGTTCTGTAATGTAATGCACAACCCAAAGTACAGTGTTACAGTGTAAATGCATACAATTTTTAAAAATAAAAATTTAAAAAACGTTGCTAGATTTGTTAATAACTGTGGAAACACATCATCACAGTGTGTGAAAAGGTTCCATGAGCCTATGTTGGAATGGCGTGCAACATCTGCGAGTATGGATGAGCGCCTCTGCTGTGAGGTGGCCAATCAATGCCATGCAATTCAAGTTCCGACAGGGCTCAGCAGGAGAGGAGGCGTAAGATCGTAGCATTGAAAATGACGGTTTTCAGAAAACATTCTGTATTCTCCACCTCTGAGATCAGACTGACCTGTCTGTGACACAAAGCGAGCTATAAACAGCAAGCTAACATAAGGCATCACGACCCCTTTCATTTCATCCGTCGCAGAAGCCTTAAGCACCTCGCAGTTTGTGTCCAATATCATCAGTATTTTCCCTCACCAAGGCTGCGTGCTTCCTGCATCCAGAGCGCGGCGAGGGGGAGAGCTATTGTGCGCCTCGTGCGTGTGTTTTTGGAGTGGTGGGAGGATGGGGATGACTCATAAGAGCAGACATGATCGCAGCAAGAAATGTAAAGGAACCCATCTGGAGGATCTTATGATCGCATGTGCATATAAGTTGTTGAAATAGGCCGGCTGAGAGAGCATGATTGAGAAGCTCCCCGGGTCTGCTCATAACTGCATGTGCGTGGCGTGATTGAAAGCTCACCGACAGCACACAGGCACCTTTAAATGATTGATCGTGCCTCAAGACTAACAAGAGGACCTCGTCAGCACTGCGTAAACTCAGCTTTGATTGACAGCTTCCACACCACCCCACTCCCACCCTAGTCCACCCCTGCCTGTATGACCGTGACCACACCGTTCATTACCTTTATGTTGCGAGTAGGCGGACTGGTTGCACTTTGGAGAAAACAAGGTGTCGAATTCTGACCCCCAACAGAAAATGAGGTGTCGAATTCGACGACGTGTCGAATTCTGACCCTCACCAGATTATTACACCCCCCTTTTTTTCCCTCCTTCTTTTTATTTCTTTTTTAAAAGACAAACTTTGGTATAAATCTAGGGCTGCACGATTAATCTCAATTAACATGAAATCGCGCTTAAACCGATTTGGCTAGGTGCGATTATGAATTCGCAAAGGCTGCAATTTTATGCACAGCTTGTCAGTGAAGCACGGCTCTGTGATCAGAGGTAAATGCTGCTCCATCTGAAAGCACTGCGAGTTTGAGTTGCTTATAAAGTGCATTTTAAAAAGCAACACCCGTCAAACATCTTTCAAAACATGAGAAGCATTTATGAATCTCTTGTCCAACAAAAGACAACATTTAATATCTTGTTTTTACTCCAAACTCACTTCATAACGTCAGATGAGCATCCTTCTGTGAGTTGATGTATAATTATATACAGTGATAAAGTCTATGGCGATTAGCATTGAAGTATGAATATACTTTATTATCATGAAAATACCAGGGTTGGTAGAACTCAGATAAACCATATTGTCGTAGTCGTGTGTTTATTAATCATGTTTAATCAAAGCGTTTCAATCTTCTGTTTATTCAGCTACAGCGATAGTATAATGCCCATAGGGATTTCCTGGAATGACGTGCGTTATATATCGTACTTCCGCGGGCATATTTGGAGTTTCTGCGCAAGAGCGCCCCCTGGCTTTCAGATGGAGCAGCATTTACGACTGATCACAGAGCCATGCTGCACTGACAATCTGCGCATAAAAAAAATAACGCAGCCTTGGCCAAATCGCGTGCGGTTTAATTTCGATTAAACATGCAGCTCTATATAAAACAAACCATTCCACCACTATTTACTTGTCTGACTGTGTTACAAACTCCCTAAACTACACTGGCTTCTTCCAGTTGCCTGATCAACGGCTGCACTTTCAGCGTCAAACACTTACATTCCACTGAACGAGGATCAAAACACACTGATTACATCCCTCACACATAAATACACACACACACTAAACGCTGGCAATGCAATCACCCTTGTTAGTGGCCACTGCAGAGACATGGCATGCATTTCAGCACAAGACATTCTTTTCTACTCACAGCTCCAGAAATCAGAATGAAAAATTGCATTTCATAAACTCAATCTGCCCTGTTATTGCTTTATGGCGTGTGCACTAAATCGTCTATTATGTGGATCTTAATGCGGCACATAAATTCCATACATTACAGCATGTTATTTTAGATTAGGGCGACTGCAATAACGCATCTTCAGGGCTGTCGGAGACAACATGTTTCTCATTTCCCATCTTTTATCAACATGTGACTCTACGAGAAAGACACATCAGATTTAATTCTCCTGAATGGAGACACCGGCTCAATATTGTCTGTTCACATTATGTAAAACATGTCTATGTGATCGACATGGGAAAGATATGATCAAGTTCAGAACATATCTAGGTCCCAATTTGACAGGAAAATAAAAAGCTGGAATCTAAATGCATTCAGAGAACAATCTGCACAATTTATTATGTAATACTTTTTGTGATTGGCCAGATCTGGCTACTACGCCCCTTTCTTTGTTCTTTCAACGTGGGCATCGTCTTTCTTCTCTTTCCCCACAGTCGTCTCATTGTTGGGTCTTAGGTGGAGTTGTTTGGAGGGGGGTTTTGGAACCGAGAGAGGTTCCAGCTCTTTAAACTAGATTAAGCCGTACTGACGACATTCTCTGAAGAATCAGTAAACATGGGAGAATAGTAACTGCCACAAAAACCCAGTCAAAGAGACTTGAAATGGTGCAGATAATATAAACATAAAACGAGTAGAGTAAGGATTTGGGATTAGGGGACAAGTGAGCTGTTTGTGTGAAACAGAGAACTTCCACACACTCACTCAAAGTTAATGTTTGTTTTACAGGCCAAATGGTGTACAGGATCTGTGCTTTTCTGTTGTTCTTTAGTGCAAACCTTATGCTAAGTGGGCCTGGAGTGTGTTTTAGCCAAGTGCCACATCTCATTGAGATCAAGTTTTCTGACAAGGCCAATTGTACAGTATGTGGTGTCATGGACTGAAGCCTGAATAAAGCTGGAACTGGGTACAACAGTAGTTCCTGTTGCAATATTTATTTGCGCATAACCATGAAGGCCATGGCTGTGTTTGGAAAAGCATGGTATTTACTTATATTACTGCAGCAGCATATAGTATACATACCATCCACAGTATGCAAATTTGCAATGTCAACCATGATTTTTTTATCTGACATTAAGATATTATATAAAAAAATGGATTTAAAATGATAACTAGACGCCAATCTCTGAATTGAATGCAATTTTGGTCATGTGACAATGTAGCACACTACTATTTCAAACGTTTAGCGTGGAATAATGCCTATATTTGTGGAATAATGCCTGCATTGGAATAATAATGTAACTTTAAAAAGCAACACGTGTCAAACATCTTTCTAAACATGAGAAGCATTTATGAACCTCTTGTCCAACAAAAGACATTTAATAACACGCCAAACTCACTTTATAACATCAGTTAAGTGTTTGAAAACATCCTTCTGTATGATGATGTGGCTTCTTACACAGAAAAAGCACACAACATATTATTTTTTAGTATTCTATACAGTGATAAAGGCTATGTCAATTAGAATTGAAGTATAAATATACTTTATCATCAGGAAAATACCCGAGAAGTCTTGAAGAACTCAGAAACTATATATTGTCGTAGTCGTGTGTTTATTATCGTCATGTTTAATCAAAGTGTTTCAATCTCCTTCTTTCAATTTCCATAGGGATTTCCTGGAATGATGTGCATTATATCGTACTTCTGCAGTGCATATTTGGAGTTTCTGCACGAGAGCGCATTCAGATGGAGCAGCATTTACTACTTATTACAGAGCCGTGATTCACTGAGAAGCTGCGCATAAAAAAACTGCAACCTTTGCCAAATTGCGTGCGGTTTAATTTCGATTAATCGTGCAGCCCTAACACATACATACATCTTTTACCCATATTATATTACTATTATTATTACTACAACTTATAGGTCCTGTGCCAAATGGCTCCCTAAGCCCTTGCAGTCCTTTAAGTCCACAGTATTAAATCCTGATTCTGGAGTGGCTACTCGGATCACAATCTCAACCTGGGCTTCATTCTCCTCTCCAAATGTGACGAGATAGAGCACAACACCATGCCCTGTCAATAGCACTCGCCAGAAATAACTTTATGAATAATGCAACACAGGGTCTGCCCTCTTCTAGCGCAAAGGCACCCAAGAGAGGGGGGCTTTGACTCTTCTCTTTCCCACTAGGGTGCACATATACACACACATACTATACTAGACATACCTTTGGGACACAAAGCAGCTTCTGCAACAACAAAAGCAGAAGACACACAGAACCATGAGTCTACACCACCACCGCATGCAGTTCTCTCTACATCCCCACAAGCACACGCTCTTCAATTATTCCACAGACAGCTGTGAAATCATCATGAGCCGCTCCGCCCCTGATGTCTCCTCACTGAGCAGCTACACAAGGAACTGCTCTCTCTCCATCTTCTTAACTAATTCTGAAAGGTAAAAGAAGAGATGAGACGGGCAGGGAGCACATCAGGGTTCCGCCATCAAACCCCATGTGTTCTTCACCAGCTGATGGGAAATAAAGCAAACGGGCTTTCTGACAGATGGATCTTCTCATTTTGAGGAATTCAATTAGGTGGGATAGACATATATGGGATCAGATTTAAAGACATGATCCAGGGGCTCGGCTCATTCTAAAGGGTATTCGTAACAAGTGGGGGGGTGGTACGTCTTTCAGCAAAGAGAATTAAGGAAGGATACATGCTCAATCCCTGAACTCATCCACTCTCGAGAGATGATTGTTGAAATCTGTCATCTTTCTTTCTCACAGTCTCTCACTCACGACAGACCTGCAATTAAAGCTTTGGAACAAGAGACTCCGTCAGCAAAGGCTTTAAAATTTAAGCTAGAAATGGCTAAGTCCTAACAGATGGAGACACAAAAGTCTGTTATTCAGAAGTTCAAAACAAACGTCAATCAACAATTCTAACATGTCTTTATGTTATGGTGCATTTATGTTGGAAAGATCATATTTACGAGTTGAATGAACATGAGTATCACCAAAAAGTCAGAAATATGTGTGGGAAACTTTCCAAGTTTCCAAGACAATATGGCGGAATGAAATGAATGCAGTGGAAATTTGTTGAAATTAATGAAATTGCTATTTCTCTTATCTAAGTTGCATGTACAAAGTAGGATCATATTGTACAATTATAACTGCATATCATGATACGATCCAGTTAACAGCACCTTCATACTGTAAACTGAAGAAGAACATAAAAAATCAAAAACATACCAGTGTAAAAAACTTGCTGTATTATTTGTAGAAAATGTATTGTCAACCAATAAAAAGTAGCTAACTACTTTTGTAGTATTTTTTTTTTTCTTTTATTGTCATGCTACACTGTTAAGCTGCTTTTCCACTGAAATTACCTAGAACAATTTGTCCCAGGAACTTTTTTTATGTCTGCGTTTCCATCGCGGTCTAAAGTACCATGAAGTTTAGGCAAGTGACGTAGGACTGCACGCGACTTTCCAGTTCCAGCTGGATTTTGTCCTCCGCATATAACCTTAATAAAGCCTGAACCTCGTTGTCAGTCCATCAGTCATATTTTTTAAACTCCACTGTTGATTCGAATAGCAGACAGCTCTTACCGCACGCACCGTAACAGACTTTTAAAAATGGTGGTTTAAATAAAATGCTGCTTGGAGTTAACCAATCAAAATGCTGCGTGAACTCAACCAATCAGCATGTTCAACGCCCAAGTCCTACCCCCGAAAGTTCCTGAACTTTGAAAAAGTACTACCTCGCGAGCAGGGACTTTCTGAGGGGGAATTTTTTACTCAGAACTTCATTTAGACCCTGGTTCCTGCAGTCGAAACACACAGAGTACCACCCTAGTTCCTGGGGAAAGTTCCTGCGGTGGAAAAGCGGCTTTAGTTGCTAAAAACGTAGCTTACAGGAACACCTTCAGAAGTCTGATTTGAAAATAGGTGAGCTTCTGTGGCGCTGCTTAGAAATGCAGATACGTTAGCAGCGTCGCAAATTTTCAGTTGGTTACTCTCCAACACTGGAATGTACTTTTACTGATGCTTGCGATTGCAATTACTTGCAATATTTGGGGTAAGATATCTACATTTAAATTAAAATGTAAACATTACTTTAAGAATGCAACTTTTAATTTGTGACCCAGGACCACAAAACCAGTCATAAGTCGCACAGGTATATTTGCAGCAATAGCCAACAATACATTGTATGGGTCAAAATTATCGATTTTTCTTTTATGCCAAAAATCATTAGGATATTAAGTAAAGATCATGTTCCATGAAGACATTTTGTAAATTTCCTACCGTAAATATATCAAATATTTATTTTTGTAAGTAATATGCGTTGCTAAGGACAACTTTAAAGGCGATTTTCCCAATATTTTGATTTTTTTGCACCCTCAGATTCCAGATTTTCAAATAGTTATATATCGGCCAAATATTGTCCTATCCTAACAAACCATCTCCATCAACGGAAAGCTTATTTATTCAGCGTTCAGATGGTCTAGGGTCACATTTGATGATTATGCTAGCAAAATGTAGTATAGTTATTAGCATGATTCTTTTTCCAAACTAGTTGAAAACTCCACCACACAACCAATTCAGAAGATTTCATCAGTCATGTCAATCACAGTACAATTTCCAACACAACATTGAAACAATTACTAACCTTAACCTAAACCCTAACCTTAGCCTCTGTGAAGTGTTAGCAGATACTGTTTGTCACAATCAGATTCATCAAGATTTTTCTAAACTCCACACTGAATTCATTAAGTCTGAACTTCTTGACAGGTGACTGCATGATTGATTTGACCAATTAAATCGTCTGCAGTGTGGGATTTGTCTTTACTAGTTTGGGAAGAAAAAAACAAAATCACACACAGTTACTACTGTGCACTCACATAAACAATAGCTTCAAAAAAACACTTTCTGACAAGTGTGTTTTGAACATTTTCCAGCCTGGCAAAGATCTGACCAAATCAAAAGCTATTTCGAAGCAAAAGCAAATGTCTAAATGGTTTTGCGTTCCCACAGGAAATCCTGGAAGCTCTGATATACCACTGTACTGAATGTGTCATACACATCCGCACTGCCTGTGGTCGGTAAAGATAAACCAAACCTATTTTCATTGTTATTAGTCTTCTTTTTACTCCTCGCCAATATTGGCAAATCAAATTTTACGCTTCCCTTAATTGCTCAGACCTACAAGGGTATTAAATGTTCAGTCTTTTTAAATGTTCTATTACGTTTTATTCTTTGGGCTTGAAATATTTAAAAAGTCACTTAAATCAAATTCCAATTACCAATCTCAAACATCCCATTGGGTGACATGGTTGTAATTATTTAGGGAAAAGTAACGGTGGTGAGCTCTCCAAGTTTCCAAAGCAATTATGAATTAATTAAAACAAGATATCCTCATAAATTAGTGATGAATGTACGTGAACTACATATCCTTTGTTGATGTTCTTTGCTCATATCATTTTCAAGCTTTAATTATAGCAAATTATGGTCATATAATTGCACGTTTTTACTTAAAGGCATGACCTACCGAGGCCATTTGTGCTCGACAGTAAAAATACACTGGAGGTTTTAAAATGAGCCACCCAACAATCCATGCTAACAATATAAAGACCTGAATAGAAAAGGAATTACGTGTAAAGCAGTCTCCTTATTCTCTCTCTCTCTATTCGTAGGCGTCTTAGCTTGATGAAGGCTAGGCCAGACAGGAAAGTCTCTGATGTGCTGGAATGAATAAAAAGCAAGGTAATAAAACACTAGCATGAGAAAAGAAGAAGAAGAAGAAGAAGAAGAAAAAATCAATGAACCTTGCAAAAACTTCGATCTGAAGCCTGAGTCAAACCCAAAATTTCTTTCCCAATCTATTACTCGGTACCACCCAAATAAAACCGTTTTTAGAAAGGAAACACTTAACAAGATTTTCAACGCTGC
Organism: Hypophthalmichthys nobilis; assembly: GCA_037950665.1. Taxonomy (NCBI): domain Eukaryota; kingdom Metazoa; phylum Chordata; class Actinopteri; order Cypriniformes; family Xenocyprididae; genus Hypophthalmichthys; species Hypophthalmichthys nobilis. The sequence goes on from CM075486.1 coordinate 17,961,239, forward strand.
CCAGAAACACAGCCAGTCCCAGGCAAAGAACTGTGGATTTCATATCATCAAGTGATTCTTCAGTGGGGACAAAACAAATTTATTGAAAATAAATAAAAAAATAGATAAAAAATAAAATAAATACAAAAGCAGAAACAAGATTTATATTTTTGGATGTTCAAAGTTCAATGTGTTCTGAAAAAAAAAAAAAATCAGTAAGTGATGACAAATTCAGCATTCACCTCAATGAAAGACTGAATTAACACTACAAAATGGTATTCAATTGATCTAGTCAGAAAATCTTACAGTACTGAGAAATCATGAGAGCTCTCAGAATAGTTTTAACATTAATTTATTTTAGTTATTGAATACGGCAAAGTTCAAGTATTTGGTCTTGGCAGATTAGATCTGCTATGTCAACATTACTTTATTAAAGTGCAGAGCAAGTATGGACTTCGTACTGCTAATAGATACTGCTGTGAGCATGTAAAATATGAAGGTATGTTCTATATGAATAGAACATATCTAAATCCCATAGCAGATCTAAGCAGGTGGAGCTGGGGGAGGTGGAGTTAGAGGAAAGTGGCTTTAGGGGTCTGGATTTTAATAAAATAAGCTGGAAAATGCCACGTGCCACGATTTCATAATCGTTCAAAGGTGCGATTACAAAAAAATATCCACTTACATTATTCTGCGTGCTTAAGAGGTGCGTTAAGAGCATGTTACGTTGTGAGAGACTACATCAGAGTGTAAAAGGTCTAACCCAGCACAAAACTACCAGTCACGTAAGTGTATGCTGATTGGTCAAATGCACGTGAAACACCAGCACCTGGAATTTTAAAAAGCTGTGTACACAGCCTAAATATTTACTCTACAAACATGGAAAACAGTGATAGATGGACCTCTCAACCTCACACTAAGGAGAAAATCCAGCGTGACTTTGAACGGACCAAGCGAAATATGATTATGTATTTCTGCTCAGTTAGCGACATTGGGCATCAACCACATTTTTTCATATACTGTCTACTTTCTTTGTATAACAATTCTATCTAATAACGTATTAGACAGGACTGTTCTCAGCGCCATAAAAATAAATGTCTGTCTGGCCGTCAAAATAAAAGTCACAACAACAAGCACAGTTTACGTCACTTCAGAGTTCCTACTGGCGGTGCGAATGTAACCAGGAAAGTGGCCCATATGTTTATTTTTTTATTTAAAGAAGAAACCAAAACAATGTACAGTTGACATTTGATGCTTAATGCTATAGAAAAGCAATACAAAAAAAAATTAATGAAGTGTTTAATTTCAGCTTGTTTTTTTGTTTTTTTATAAACAAAATATGGCATACAGTTGCTTCAAACAATGGTATAAAGCTATTCAAAACATCATTCAACGTAAATTGTGATAATCATAATTAATAATCGCAATTACAATTTCAAGGGAATAATCGACAATTATGATTTTTGTCATAATCGTGCAGTCCTAAGAACATTCTAGTGATCATCTCTGATTTATATAAATATATAGTTGTGGCACATGATTTGTCCCATGTCTCAAGAAGTTTAAACTTCACATTTACCTTTCTTGAAAACTTCAAACGGCTTAAATATCCATCCTCAATGTGGACATGCGTTTAGGTTGAGTATGGATAATTCTGTTAAATGCCAGAGTGACACGACTCAGGCAGCGAAGGAACTCCTTGTTCCCTCTGTGGGTTGATGTTACTGTTTTACAACGTTTGCTGGATTTTGATACCAGCACCGTGGGCCGGTGGATGGAGGATGAAGGGAGTTTGACGGGGGTGGAGAGCTATTTATGAATGCGCAGGACATGCATCGGCTGTGCGCTCATTAAAACTCCTCTCACGGTGGAGGAGGAATACGGCCCACACCCTCTGCGAGGCTTTCCTCCACTGCAGTCTAGGCCAGAATTCACAAACGAAACACAACTGGGAGCACCGATCCAGGATCAGGCTGTCCCTTATTGTGCGTATAAGCAAAAAAAAAACATTCCAAAGAGGTCAAGCTACTGATAAGAACTATGATTTCATAGACAACTACTTCTCCAAATATTTGGTCAATCATGTTGAGGAAAAGCAATGAAGAAAGCCTCAGAATAACAGATGGAAAAGACAGATTTGCCATTAAAACCAGGTGCAAGAATGTTTCTGTCTTTTTCAGTTATAGGAAATTAAAAAATCTTCAGTGGCAGCTGGGTAATTAGGCCTGTAGATCTTGGATCTTGGCCACTCTCCACTGCTCGCCACAAACTGATTCTCACAAATGAGATCGCCAGGTCAGAGCACCTGTTAGACAGATTGAAAACTTTTCGTTATCAAAGAAAACAGCTTGGCAACATCTTTTCAACAGCAGGACACTGGCCCAGGCCTCTAACACATATGTGGCCAGGAAAATGACCGTTTGAATCATACTGAGATGATTATAATGGCCATGACTACAAATCTACAGTCTTGATAAAACGCAGGTACACAGCAGGTATAAATAATTCTTTTGTACACAATTATATGATATAAGCCAATAAATCTGGAGTGTTTGCTAACAAGCTTAACTACTCCGCAGACTTTGGGTTATTATTACACTTCAAATCATCTGACTTGTTGGAGATGTTGCGTGTTTTTTTCTTTTCAAAGTGATCTCAATATTTCATTTTGTGGATGATAAAAAAGGAAGAGGGAAAAAACTTAACACGGACTTAAAGTATGGTCACATTACCAAAATTTTATGGGGGAAAAAAAGCATATAATTGTGAATACTATAGCTATCAAAGTCACTTTCAAACCAAGCAGCTTTCTGTTCTTCAATGAGGCAAATTCGTGCAAACAACTTGAATCTGTTGCAAAATCTGTGTGGGGAAATATTAAGTGGATTCCTATTGAGATGACTGGATTTCGCCAGAGGAAATTCAACAAACAATGAAAAATATGACTGCACCTTTACATTGAACAAGGGAACCAAGTCATATCTAGTGATCTGAATATCACACGCACTGCAAAATGGCTTCTTAATATGATTTAATTAGTTTAACTTGTTTTTTCAGTAAAAATCCTTAAGCAACACTGCATAACATGTTTATACTTAACATGTTTCACAAATATATCAAGTAATTTGATTCTTCTCAAATAAATAAACCTTATTTTACTCATAAATTAAAAAATCCCATTATAAAAACCCATAGGAAAATCTCAAACCAATGGCGAATTAGTTTTCCGTGTTTTATTTTTTAAATGACGTCACACCTGCAGCACTCTATTTTGATTAAAGATTATGAAGGCACATGAATTTTTAAAAAACAATGAGCAGCACAGTTAAATCATGTATAATAAATACTACAATACTCCATAAAATAAGAATTGTCAATTTTGATTTCATAGTGACTTTTGAATATTTAAATAATATGCTAATAAAACCTCTGCATTATCATATAGAAGTTTGCTTTTTACAATCCCCTACAAGTTTAAGATTTACCATACTGTGGTTGGGTTACTTCACATCTAAGAATAAGCCTGATGCACGCCTTGCGAAGGACGCAGTCCATTTATCCCATCAACTTGGATCCAAAACAAGTTTTAAAGACACCATCACAATGACCTTATAGCGACTCGGCCACTTGCAGTTGAGGAGTAACATTTCATTACACAGAGAAATGCCCGAGATAGGAGGCAAAATCCCACTTAGCCTTTCATCACAGAAAAGCTCCCCTGCGATCCTAAACAGCCCCCCCAAAAACAATGTGCTCTGAGGCAACAGAGATACGCAGCTAAACCCAACCTGCATATGCCTGGCGCTCTAAGACGCTCAATCCTATTCTTGACGCCCACTCTTGTTTTTCTATCGCTGTGACTACCTGTGAATAGCAATGAGTATCACAGAGAACTAGGACCCTCTGGCAACACGGAAACCCTCAGCCCTGTGTTTACAACCTCTTTTATAAGGCCTCTTTAGCTTTAGAACGTCAGTCAAAGTCAAAATGTGTTGAGTCTGCCTGCACAGGCTTACCTGCTATAGACTCAACAAGTGTAAGCTTAGAAGGGAGATTTAAAACGTGATGTAGGAAGTGCTGAAGATCTTCAGATGTGTTTAATGTCACTGCTAAAAAAACAGTGTGCATATTACATTCAAAAGTTTGGGATTGGTAAGATTTTCAATGTTTTGAAAGAAGTCTCTTATCAAAAAAAAAAAAAAAAAAAAAAAGCAGACATGTAGCAAGACCTTTAAAGGGGTGATATTATGCCATTTTTACAAGATGTAAAATAAGTCTCTGATGTCCCCAGAGTGTGCATGTTAAGTTTTAGCTCAAAATTCCCCACAGATAATTTTTTATAGCATGTTAGATTTGTCACTTTTTGAGGGTGAGCAAAAACGCTCCGTTTTTGTGTGTGTCCCTTTAAATACAAATGAGCTGCAACTCCTAAGCAGAGGGCGGGGTTTCAAGAGCTCATGTTAGCCGCGCACAAAGACTCACTGAAAATGTCAGAAACTGTTCAGCTTTTTATGTTAAAACCGAGGTCAGACAATGATGGAGAGACTCAAGAAGAAGTGACAACATGTGGAATGCAACAGGACGTTTCTGAATGGTTAGTTGCTTAATTTCGTGTGGGAACTGTTATAAAATGCCTACAGAGCCAGAGAATATATGCTGCATGAAAACAGAACAGGTATAGTTTAGTTTAATTACGGTTATAACTTACGTAGGCATCTTGCTTTTATGATATGCTATTGCATTTGTTATGTTCTGTATTGCAATAACATGGCTGCACCCCCTTTGTTTTCGTGTTCTCGGGGGCAGGGTTTATGTAAATTTTAGGGTTAGTGATGTCAATAAGCCGGGAAGAAGCTCACTGTAGTCCCTACCAGCCGTTTGTTGTAGTCCTTAAACAGAGAATTCTTTAAAAGAAAATATCTCCCTTCGCTTTGAAATTTGAGCATTGTAACTTTGCAGATGTTGTTTGTGCTCTAACAGCAACATTACACACTAACTAAAGTTAAAAAAGTGAAATCATAATGAACCACCCCTTTAATAACCAGCATCTTATACCGGCCAAGAAACAGCCACTTAGAGTGCTTTCACACTTGGTTCGATTGCTTGCTATTTGCTTGCATCATCAAAGCAGCAGCTGTTTACTGTCATTTACCATCATGCTTGGTAATGACGACACAGAAGAAGGAGGCAAAATGCATAAATTTGCTCACCTCACTTTTATATTTTGGATTTTGAACCTTTGTTTTCAAAGCATCAGCACATAACGGCACTTGCGTCTATCTGCCGTGGAATGTACTGTGAATGTTCTAAAGAATGTGGGAATCTAGAACAGTGAGTGAGAACATATAAACACAGATTTATCAAATCATAGGTCATCAATAGTGGTTCACTTCCGCAATTTAGTACGATTGCGTTCATATCAGCAGTGAACCGTACCGAAGTTCACATGAACCGTACCCCAGACCACCCTTTTTATGCAGACTCGGCTACCGTTCACAGGTGCGCGCCAGAATTCAGAAAACAGCGTTCACATAATCCAAATGAACCGAACTCTGACCTCAATCGAACCCCGGTGCGCACCAAAAGTGCTAGTGTGAAAGTACCCTAAGGGTATGTAAGGGTGTGTTCACACTTGTAGTTCGGTTCTCTTGGTTCTTTTGGTTCGGACCAAAAAAGTTAAACAATTCATTTAGTCCTGGTTCGCTTAGCGTTTACACTGTCATTTTTAAGACTGAACCTAAAGATACAAAAAAAAAAATAATAATAATATTTTTGCAACGGAACTTAACAAACGTCCAAAACAATGCTGTTTTGGGCTAAATGCACTCATTGTATGCATTCTGTCCATTTTAAGGTCGTATCTTGTAACATCATGTCCTGTTTTGGTGAGTTTAGATGTCTTTGGTCCATACTGCATTAATATTTCTGTCAAACTGCACCAGAGTTCATTTGGAAGTGGACCTAGACCCTTTTCAGCGGTGTGCACCAAGGTTCGGGTGGCAGCGTTCACACTTAAATCAAATGAAGTGCACTAACGGAGCATTCACACTAGAGTTAATTTCAATCGAACCAAACCTGCCAAGGATGAACACACCCTTAAAATACAGACTGACATCTAAAGAAACCAATCCCAGTTATATATATATATATATATATATATATATATATATATATTTTTTTTTTTTTTTTTTTTTTCCATCTTTCAAAGATTTAAAAATCTTGAAAACTTGTTTCTTAAAAGTGCTTACTGTATAAACTGGCTAACTTGTATTACACAACTTGTAGTCCAAGCGGACTGATTACATAAACAAAAATAAATAAATGTCTGCTCTTACTCCTGGATATTGTGTATAGCCAGCCAATCAGATTAGAGTTTAGATTGAGAAGGGACTGTGGGTGTCCATCAGAGACTAATTCTGTCTTTCACTGCAGTCAAGTCCTATCAGATGTGATCTAATCAACAAAAATGCATGTTACTTTCAGGTGTAAAGGGTCTGATATTCTTTATTTCACAATGAAAATGAAAAAGAAAATATCTGGTATAAAAGTCCTTTGTAAAAGCAGGCAAGCTTAAAACTGCAGGGCATGCTGTTAAAGATGCCACTACTGCCTACCTGTGGACGCCTCTCATCTGCTCTCTGCCAGCTAGAGCCAAGAAATAAACTGCTGCGGATCATCCACACTGTTCTACAGTCTATCAGGCGCTTCATTAGCCATGCAATGAATAAAAGATCAGCGGCAAGAAGGAGGGATAAAAAAATGAATGTGAGGATGGGAGAGCAAGCGGAATAAGAGAAACTGAAAACGAAGGAAATCTAAAACAGCAGCGGACGAAATTACCTCCAATATGTTCATGATTGAAGCCCAAAGCTCCCTCCCTCATATTTTCTGCCATCTATAGTGGTGAATATTCTAGATTGGAATGACACTGTCACTGTTTTTCCATTACTTTTGGCCCAATCAATAATTTTCTATTGAATTAGGGGGGAAAAAATGCTTGTGTTTGTGTTTCATTAACTATCATCATCGACGGTGGCTAAAAATTGCCTCACTGGCACACAAAAAGAGCAGCAAAAAATTGTCCATTTACAATTTTCCTAGTCATAAAGAGATAGAAATGTATTTTTTCTGTCTTCTAAAGAGACAAGGAGGTAAAAGGCTTTATCATGTGCTGAAAGGAGAGAGTGATCAATATTTTATCATAGTCTACGGCAACTACGAAACCTCTCTGGATGTCAAGACGATGGCATTAATACAGACAAGTTCCATCATGTTAAACCAGCCTCTCAAAAATAAAATAAAATAAAATATCTACAAGCTGCATGACCTGCTTATCCAAAATATCTACAAATATACATTAAACCGCCATGTGACCTTGAGATCTCTTGCTGTCATTTTTACAACTGAGTGCATTCAGCTAAATTTAGGGAGCGATTACCCGTCAAACACGCAAACAGAAGCGTTCACAGTGTGGGGTCTAACAAAGCGCTGTGTAACTTATTTGTAGAAGCAGCAGGAGGGGGGGTGGCATGCACATATTTTTGCACCACACTGTTTCGACGCAACAGCAGCAATCATTTTGCCTCAACTTCCTACTGTTATTTAGTGTCACATATAGCCAGCAGCTAGAACTACATTCTTGTGAAAGTACTGATAAACTTGCTCATGTCTCATCATGACTTTGTTTAATACAATAACAAGAGAAAATTATATGACATTGTACATTTAGTCCCTGAGATGTAATATGTTATAAAGTTGATTTGTATTTGTTTAATATTATTATATTATATTATATTATTATAGTATTAGTAGAAGTAGTAATAAATAAATAAATGCAAATTATTATTTTTAATATTTATACTACTGCTATTACTACTATATTGTTAATACTCATAATAACTATAAAAATATAATAATAATACCTTTATTTATTTATTTATTTATTTATTTATTCTACTACTACTACTACTACTACTAATAATAATAATAATAATAATAATAATAAAAAGTAATTCGGTTTAACCACAATTTCGGTTTTACCGAATGACACTTTTGGTTATACCAAATGACGATATTTTCAAACAATGCTAACAGGCTGATATCTAGCTAGCTAGCTAGCTAACAAAAGGTCATTTCTTTGTTTTTTATTATTATTAAAAAAAAAAAGACCTGTCACGTCATTGACCCACTCATTTATTTATACTAATGCTACTACTACTAGTACTACTAATAATAATAATTATAATGAAAGACCATTTATTAGTAGTAGTACTAGTAGTAGTAGTAAAACCATTTTTTATTTATTTATTTATTAAGTGGATCAAATACAAATATAACTAAACTACCTGAAAACACTTAATTTCAGAAAACCAAAAAGATTTAATACAGATCCACTGGTGTCACTTAATATGCAGGTCCATTCAGTAGATCTCCCACTTCGGATAAATTCCATCAACCCCACATAACAAAAACTGGCCATTTCAATGTTACAGAACGAATCTCCGATCGATACCATACGGTAAACGCTGCCCCATTTCAAATGACACGCCAAGATTATTTACGACTGAAGGCAGTCACCCAATACAACATGTAAAATGGAAAACGCAAACAACCCGTTATTGGGACAGTATCCTGATTAACGTAGCATAGCGAGACCTTGAATATGTCACACATTCATATCTGCATCTACACCATGAGGGTCTTTGAGGTTAGGCTGTTCTCTATTGATCTTTCTGCCATTATGGTTATCATAAAGAGGGCCTCCAGACACATTATGAACATCAGGGGTCACACAAATGAACGCTTCCCATTACTTTATTAGGGACAGTAGCGGGTCACTCCATACCAGCGTGCCCCGAGATCCATCAAGTGCTCCTTCAAAATCCATAATTTGCACATTAGCAAGAGCTTTGTATTCTTTCAGCTGTTTAGTGAGTTGTTAAAAGGGTGTTGCGTCTAAAATATTATCGAAAATAATAATGTGCATGATGTGCTCATTCATGCGTGTGCTTATGTCACCAATATCATAGCGTAATGATAAACAAAAAGCTTTTTAAGCTCTCAAGGTCAAAGAATAGGTCATAAAAGGGCTTATAATAATAATACATGCTACACTGGAAGAGTTTTCTAGATTAAGAATGTCAAACAAGACCATTTCTGAATAAAGAGGCGGCAGTTTTCTTTTGATCCGACACCTAAGGCTCTCAAAATTGTCAAATTGCACCTGTGCTTCTGTAAATAAATTGGCAGTAAATAAAAGGGGGTCTTTGTTTCGACTTCACAAGGTCCATAACTAGCAAACAAAAGTGAAAGCATTTTTGTCATTGAAAAGGCCTTTAAGCAAATAAGCCTGTCTTCCAAATAGTTTTCAAACAGAAGTAGTTTTGTTATGCATGAGGTCAGTTTGATTTTCTTGCAAAGAAGACAGAGCTAACAATTACTAAACCTAAAGCAAAAGAAGAGGAGGCAGCACTGATGCTACTGGATTTGATATGCTTCTTTGAAGGAGTTTTGCTTCTAGTTGTTAAATCAAGTAAAATGAGCTTCAGGATAAAAGAAACAGGATAGCTGATTTCCAAATCAATGGGTGTTTGTCATTTAACTATCCCTACCCTTTGTTTTAAATATCCATTTTGTTGAGAATGACTGTAAATCCTGTATGTTTGGGGGCTCAGAAAGTCCAATGTTGCATGTGCCACAAATTAAATAATAATAATAAATAAATAAATTTCCTTTACAATAAAGATATTATTATTATTTTAATGTGTTCCTCTGACCTAATAAAAATACAGTGGATGGAAATTAAAAATTAACCCTTTGAATGAATGACTGACAGACAGGGAGGCAAATGGAACGAAAAAACAAATGAACGGATGATTAGATAGATAGATAGATAGATAGAACAACGAACGATAGATAGATATGAATAGAAGGAACGACAGAATGAACGAACGAACAATTGATAGAACAAATGATAGATAGATAGATAGATAGATAGATAGAACAAACGATAAATAGATGATAGATAGATAGAACGAATGACAGATAGATAGAACGAATGAACGAACGAACATTTGATAGATAGAACAAACAAACGATAAAATGATAGAACAAACAAACAAACAATAGACAGAATAAAAAATAGACAGATGAACAAACAGATAGATAGATAGATAGAACCAACAAACGATAGATATAGATAGATAGACAGACAGACAGATGATAGATAGATAGAACAAACAATAGATAGATAGAACAAACGATAGATATTGATAGATAGAACAAATGAACGAACGAACAATTGATAGATAGAAAGAACGAACGATAGAATGATAGAACAAACGATAGACAGATGAACAAACAATAAATAGATAGATAGAACGATAGATAGATAGAACAAACGATAGATAGATAGATAGATAGAACAAACGATACAGATAGAACAAACGATAGATAGATAGATATAGAACAAACAATAGATAGATAGAACAAACGATACATAGATAGATAGATAGATAGATAGATATAGAACAAACAATAGATAGATAGAACAAACGATACATAGATAGATAGATAGATAGATAGATATAGAACAAACAATAGATAGATAGAACAAACGATAGACAGATAGAACAAACGATAGATAGATATAGATAGATAGATAGATAGAACAATAGATAGACAGAACAAATGATAGACAGATAGAACAAAAGATAGATAGATAGATAGATATAGAACAAACAATAGATAGATAGATAGAACAAACGATAGACAGATAAAACAAACGATAGATAGATAGATAGAACAAATGAACAAACGAAACGATAGAACAAATAATAGAATGAACGATACAACGCACGAATGATAGAACGAACGAACAAACGAACAATAGATAGACAGACAGACAGATAAATGGATAGATAAAACAATAGAACGATAGATTTAATATGTTCCTCTGACCTCAAAGAAATTGGTAACCGTTCTATAAAGGTAATTTTTATTTAAAACAAAAAATTAAAGATGAACGGATGAAGTTTAATCTATAATCAGCTCTTATAAAACTACTTCAAAATAGTCTCAGCCTGATACAGCAACATTTCTACGTTTCTGAGACCCTGAGGTACACCACATCTGTCAGCAAAGGTTTGATGCTTGCTTAATCTGACATGTTCATGTGACGTCTACAAACCCAATGAATATTCCATGCTTTTCACAAAGCCCACAGCAAGCATTTCCATATAGTGTCCCTATCTCCATGACCTTTCCCACACGGGTACTACAACCAGGGCAAAAAAATGGCTGATGCAAATGAGATCCTATTGCGTTTCCTTAGATACGCCACTCTGATAATAACCCTTCTCACCTCTCTCAGCCTCTCCTAGCACAACATATGCCATGGATGATTTCACAGCTTCTAACATGGTTTCCAGCAGCCACAGCCAGACAGACTGTGCTGAATTTAGCTGGCCTTGCACATAACCACACCTGCCAGAACAAAAGGCAACTTAGGAGTCACAGATCGTGAAGCATAAGAAACCAAAAATCTGAGTATTGATGATCCGCAAACGCTTACTCAACATTTTGCCTAGTGAAAAGGCAACAAACTCTCTCTTCTCAGTTCCTGCTCAAGGAAGAAAGTTTGATCATCACATAAGAAGTGTAATTATGGATCCATTTGTGCCCTGAAGCTATTGTTTGATTACCTGAAAGCATCAATCAAGCAGGCAGGAGAGCGATGTAAAAAAGGGGGGGGGGAGAAACATCCTTCTTACGCACAGCGACGAGCACAACACATCAGTATACTAGACGCCGTTTGAATTTCCATTAAAATGTTCTTCAATGAGGACCTATTTTTTCATACCTTTTCCATCTATCAGCAGGTACGTGACATTGCTGGTGGCTTTTATGGGTACAGATTTGCAGCAGGCGCTTTACTTTGAAAACGATTTCTGTAAAGCTTCTGTAAAGCTAATTGAGCTTCGGAGATCTTTGCAAAGTACCGCCATTTAGATTTCGGGGAGTCATTTTCAGCTAGGCCTATCTGAAACTGTTGCTAATCCACTCTTTTTTTAATCACACATGAAATTAGGCTCTCAGACACCGGTCTATAGACAGAGAGCCCTCGGGATGGCTGAATGGAGACTGAATGGTCAATCAACAATAGTGAGTGTGCGTCTTGTTTTCTAGTGCTAGCCACCGATGAATTCCCCCTTTTCATTACCAAGGACACGTTCACAGCAGTAGAATACGGTTTTCAGTCCTGTATTTGAGTCTTTAAAACGGTTATGTTCACACACATTTCCGCATTTTAAAATTTTCAGGAATCAACCGCATTCTCGGAAAATTCTCGCTGCGTGAACGGAAACTAGTTGTCTGTCACCGTCATACAGTGCGAGAGAGTCGCTCTGCTAAGGGTTTCGTGTGTGGTTTCGCTTTCTGTAACTTACAGTGATGGAGTTATGAGCTGTGTGTCGTCTGAAGGTTCTAGATCCAGTCACTGTTCTCCACCGGAGCTGCTCCGGTCAGTTTTGTGTTCTCTGCGTGACTCAATTGCCGTGTCATGCGCGAGACGCTGCAAATGATGTGAGACCTCACCCGAGTGCAACGGTTAAAAGGTTAGTTCACCGAAAAATAAAAAATACTGTCATTAATTACTCACCCTCATGTCGTTCCACACCTGTAAGACCTTCGTTCATCTTCGGAACACAAATTAAAATATTCTTGATAAAATCCGACAGCTCATATTTAAACATATTTAAAACAGTTCATGTGACTACAGCGACGAGAATACTTTTTGTGCGCAAAAAAAAAAAAAAAAATTATAATAATAACGTCTTTATTCAACAAAATCTAGTGATGGCCGATTTCAGAACACTAGCTTCGAAGTTTTACGAATCTTTTGTTTCGAATCAGTGATTCAGAGAGTCAAAGTCACTTGATTTCGGTAAAGGAGGCTTCATTGCGTCATGAGTGTTTTGAAATTTCAATGATTCATGTGACTTTGGCAGTTTGATATGCTCTCCAAATCACTGATTCGAAACAAAAGATTCGTAAAGCTTCATGAAGCAGTGTTTTGAAATCGGCCATCACTAGATATTGTTGAATAAAGTCATTATTTTGTTTTTTTGGCGCACAAAAAGTATCCTCGTCGCTTCATAACATTAAGGTTGAACCACTGTAGTAACATGAACTGTTTTAAATATAACTTTAGTACATTTCTGGGTGTTTGAAAGTGTAAATTAACTGCTTCCAATGCAGGCCTCACTGAGCCATCAGATTTTATCAAAAATATCTTGATTTGTGTTCCAAAGATGAAAGACGGTCTTACAGGTTTGGAACGACATGAGGGTGAGTAATTAATGACCAAATTTTCTTTTTTATGTGAACTAACCCTTTAAAGGTGTCTGGCTAACATATTTATATTGAAGCTGCTATTGGTTAATGAAGATTTGATAGATGACCAGTGGCTCAGTTTGACTGTTGTCGTGTCAAAAGTTATAAGACTTTTTGGCTTTCTTTTGGGGGAAAAAAAGCATCACAATATTCCTAATTTAAATCATTCCCGCCCAAGGCATATGCAAAAAAGGGGGCGGGGTCTGGTTGAGTTGCGCTGGTAGTGTGTTGAAACCATAGGTTGAAACTTGAGGTTATTTAAGGAACCTGACATTTCGGAAACATGCTCAAAGCAGTTGACCAATCACAACAGACTGTTCCAGCCAATCAATCAGAACGCTGCGCTTTTTCGGAGAGAGGGGCTTTATAGAGACAGGAAGAGAGGAGCTGCAACCATGTAAAATATGTTTTTTGAACATTCATGAAAAAAAAAAACATTCTAGTGGACCTCAAAAACTAAATCAAAACTTTGTAAAGGGGCATAATAGGTCCTTATTAAAATATTCCTGCTAGAAATCAGAGCAATTATAAATGAAATGGCAAAATAGCAGTCTATTTGCTTTCTTATTGACTTCACTAAGCATTTTTTGTCATAGCATAAAGAGTTAAATAAGAGAGATCTGGTATGTTGTTCATATTCTGGCCATGCATTATGACATTCCATTAGCAAAATAAAAGAATAGTGCTGCTAATACAGAAATACCATTATTGAGAGTACCAAAAAAAAAAAGACAATTAGCGTAATGGATAGGCTTGATGCAAACAAATGATCAACACTGAGAGTCCTCGATTACTCTGATGCACAACAAAACAGAAGATTAATGCAAAGCTGGGGAAAAAACAACAATACACTGTAAAAGCTGCGAGCATATGTGAGCATGACAATCTCTACTTTAGGTTATTCTCTCTCAGAACTCAAAAACCCACTCAAAAAAACTGCAAAAATGGATGGACCTCAACCTAATTCACATTAGTCATACTAATTCACATTAGTCATATACTGTATACAGTGGCCCCCAAAAGACACATTTCAAACATTTTTAGTGTCATACCAGAATCTAAACAATGTTTTCTAATCTGTATTCTGTTTTCCAATTTAAAAGTTAACACCTCTGTTTGTGAAATGTGTTATGGAAAGTGTGCTTTTCCCTATTTTTCTGAAAATAAATGCAACTTGCTTTGATATATGTAATGTAATGATATTCATACCTGGTTAAGCGTGGTTAAACAGGTATGAACACTTTTTGGGCCACTAAATCTAAAAAATAGTTGAGTAATATTGTAAACAATAGATGCATAATAATAAACATTCATTTAGCCGCTGCTAAATAAAAATTTAAAAAAAGCCCCTGTAATACAAGCTATGCTACCACAACAATCCCAAATTAACTTCTGTTTAAGTTGTAGTCCCTGTATGCTGGAAAGTTTTCTGTCCTGGAGTTCTCTGCATTGCACAAATCATGGCGGTAATACTATATAAGCACCTTTCAATAAGCAGAAGAGAATGGGGCTAGTTGTCACACTTTTCACTCTAGTGAATATTTTCTAGAAAGTTATTTCAAATAATAGCTATTAAATTAAAATGTTAATATGTTAAATTGATCAAAATTGACAGTAAGACTTTTACATTGTAACAAAAGTTTCTATTTCAAATAAATGGTGCACTTTTTAATCTTAAAAAAAAAAAAAACAGTTTCAACAAAAAAATTAAGCAGCACAACTGATAATAATAGGAAAAGTTTCTTGAGCACCAATTCAGCATATAAGAATGATTTAAGTCACACTGAAGACTGGCGTAATGATGCTGAAAATTCAGCTTTGCCATTACAGGAATAAATTACATTTTAAGATATATTAAAAAGAAAACAGTAACTTTAAATTGTAATGATTTTTTTACAATATTTTTACTGTATTTTTGACCAAATAAAATGCAGCTTTTGGTGAGTAAAAGAGACTTATTTTAAAAACATTTTAAAACAATCTTTCCAACCCCAAACTTTTAAACCATAGTTCATGCCCCAATATCACGCAACTGTATATGGGGTAAGTTGTCACAATTGCAACCTGCATTTAAATAGCCTACAGTATAACAGGCAATTGAACAGCTTTCAAGCTAAATTTAATGAGTTAAGCAATTATGAAGTACATGAAATGGTGAAAAAGATTGTTTTAGTGAACAAAATATAATTATTGAACTGCATTATTGAATAACTTGCCCTGACCTGACATTTATGTAAAATGCAACATTAAGATTAGCGCTTATAACAACTTCCCCATGTGACAACTTGCCCCGGTTTCCTCTAAATGCCCTCGAGCTTCAGAAATATTTCAGTTGGCCTTGCCGTAGCTCTAATAGCAACATTGAAGCTAGTTGGCCTGAAGGAGTTTCACCATAATTTGTAAATTGGTCAAGGTCGAGCGAATACAATAGAAGTGGGTTGATGACTCGTCGGGGAATGCCAACTAAAAATGTAGGCCTCTTTTATAGGAAAGCTCTCAATCCTGCTCCTGAAGCACCCCACATCACATTTTGGATGTTGGACATTTTTATTTATATCATGAAGTCATTAGTAGAGGCTCCAAGACCAGAATTGGGTGTCAAAGAAGAAAAACATCCCAAATGTGTAGTTCAAGACTGGAAACTGGACAGGAGCTGTCCAGCATCAGGGGGTGCTGAACTCTCAACAGCTACTGAACAAAACTGAATCTTTAAAGCAAACAACTAGTCAAAAGAAAACAAGCGAGAAAGAACATGCACACTTTAGAGACATGCTCCCTGGCTTTCCAGTTTAGATGCTAGAAAAGGTTACCACTATCCCCTCTAGTGGCCTTACAAAGTGACTGGAGACAAACGTCTCTCTGAGAAACTGTTGAGCTCATACATCAGTTTGCATACACTATTATGCAGTTCACCTAATAGAATGCAATGGAAAAAAGCAAATCCATCACAAAGCGCTATAGGGTTGTCATGGCATCCCTTTGTAGGCAATTCCCAACAAAGAATCAATCATCAATTGGGTTTTTGTTCCACCAAAATGCACTCTTTTGTTCTCAGTTCTGCGCTGGCGTTGAAATTATTCAAAGGGAACACAACTGGTCTTGCTTTTTGCACACTTGTAGCCTTAAATTATTGATATTACATAATGAAAACATCATCAAGACTGGTGTTGTGTCCAAGAGAACCAGTGCTGAACCACAAGATGGCCCATATGAGAAAAACTTTGAAAGAGAATTGATGTCTTAATATGGCAAAACTAATAGCTTTTCAAATGCAAAATGTCATTATTTGGCATCCAAAGCCGATTGAAGTCAACAACATTAATGTTTTCTTTGCTTCAGGCGTTATTATTTATTTGCTCGGATCAGTTGAGGGCCATTACGCAGCTCTCTTATTTATCCAAAAACATCAGAGACCATCAAAAAGACCATCATATAGCTATAACAGCATTAATGTTTCTGTCTCCTATTACTTATTCAACTTGCCATGCACTGGAACATCAGCCTAGAAACGAAGGCAAAAATGAGATGCGACTTTAAAATCTCGATGCACTTATTAATACACGCTGGTATGTGACTTCAAACTCATGCAAACCTTTTTTTCTTCCCCCTCTCTCTCTTTAATAGCACAATGCACCTTTCACGAAGCTCACGAATGTGACAAAATTCCTTTTGGGATCCCTGTCTTGAATACAAAGCAGCCTCAATAAAGACTCCTCTCTGTGAAGCCAAAAAAACAGATGCATTTAAGCTCAGATGTTGCAATTATTTGTCCCCAATGCACTTGGGAATTTTTAACATGGACTGTATACTTTGTGTATATGGAGTAGCAAATATCCAACAGCTTTTAATATGGACATTCACTTGCAAAGCTACTGTATAATTATCAATTTAAGATCATTTTAAGCTACTGGCCATCATTAAAAGCCTTCTAATCATCCCACACACCAACACAAAACCTGCGTGGGAGGCTGAGAGTTGATCTCAATGCACACATGGACTCAACATGTGATGGACACTTGTGCGCTTGACTTACATTGAGGAGATGTTCTCAAACAGGTCCGGGAGGCTGTTAGTGGTATTCCCATCGCTCACGGTGTCCTGTAGTGCCAGGAGGGGAAGGAAATTCCCCTGGTAAGACTTATTGCAAAAGATGTCAGTGGTAGAACAAGTGCAGGTCGGTGGGCAGTCCAGCATGGAGCTCATGTAATTTTGGAAGATGCTGAGGAGAAACAGGATCCTCCACCAGCAAATGCGAGGTGGGATGGAGAATAAATCCATGTTTCCAGGTGTTTTCCTCAATGTTTTAGCTCCTTTAATGTTCAACGGCAACAGAATCGAAAGCGCTCCTGGTATCCGTACGGTGATGCGAGAGCGCGCGCGGGTGCGTGGATGAGAGTAAAGGTATGTTAGATCAATGAGATCGCAATAATGTCCCCAAGAAAAGAGGGGGGGATACTCCGTTAATGTAGAAAGCGCTCAAAAATCAACGGTCCCAGTCTGTCCTCCGCTCCGGGCTGCATGGTATAAGCTTCCCCGTCTCCACGGTGCTGTTTGTCGCACAGTTCCAGGTTGTTGGAGCTCCGGCTTGAAGACTAAAGCGTCAGAGCGCAGTCGAGAGAGAGAGATAGAAAGAGAGAGAGAGAGTGTGTGTGTGTGTGTGTGTGTGTGTGTTAGAGAGAGGTCCATGCTCCGAGCATCAAGTCCCACCTACTGGGCAGATTAAAAACTGACGCACCTGCATAACAGCAAAAGCGATTAAATCTGCACTGGAAAATAACGCACTTTGCAACAGGCAAAACACTGCTGCCAAACACATAGTGTACAAAGTAATAAGTAGCCTATATAACCATTACTGGACAAATACGGATGTCCGAGATTATAAAAACGGTCTTTTTTTCGGTAAAACGAAGTTCAACGTAGCCTAATCTACGCATTGATGTTGGTTCCAAACATTTAAAAAAAAAAAAAACATTTGTTCCATTTTCTACTAAATAAATATATAGGCCTGCTGACTAAAAATCTGCTGTCATGTCATAGAAGAAGCACTAATTACTTTCCTTGCACCTTGAAAATACAATTATACAAGTTATTTTTTAATAACTATGAGTCTTTTTTAAAAGGTCAGAATGTGATATTAAAAAAATGCAATTTTATCTAAAAAATAAATAAATCTGTAACTCTTTACAATAACTCTTCAGATGTTAATATATTATATATTAAACAAAAGATTATTAGTTAATTTACACTTAAAGCATGTCATGTATATTCTTTTAGTAGCGAGTGGGGCTAGTTGTCACAAAGGGAATTTGCCACAAGGTCTAAATCTCAATAACAAAAGTAATTTTGAGTCAAAAGTCCAATTAATGTATTTTGTTATGTGTTTTATTGTCATCAGATAGGCTAGATTTTCCTTCTTTTTTTTTTTTACTTTTATTTATTTACTTAACATGTAGGCCTTTGTCTTAAAGTCTTGGCTACAAAAAGAATACAGAAACCCATACTGAGGAATACTTAAGTAAAAAGTGTCCCAGTTTCCAATACATTCATAAACTGATAAAAATGAATCATTGAGGCTGAAAGTGTAACATAAAAAATAATTATTTTTTACAAATAAATCTTTGTTTGTTGATTTTTGTTGATTATGTTGAAATCTTTGTTGATTTACTTGGATAACTTGAGTAGCTCACTTAATTTGGATTTGTAGCAAAAATATATTTTGTATTATATATCATATGTCTTATCCTGAGTAATCTAGACAAGGCTTTGTAAACATGTGCATTTCCAACATACTATTTAAGTAACATTTACTTAAAATATTTACTGTTGGATTTGGCTGAAGCAATGAACCTTTACTGATATTCATGAACTACTGATCTGTTAAGCTTTAAAGGGATAGTTCACTCAAAAATGAAAATTCTGTCATTAATTACTCAACCTCATGTCGTCCCAAACTTGTAAGACCTTCGTTTATCCTTGGAACACAAATTAAGGTATTTTTGATGAAATCCGAGGGTTTCCGAACCACACATTGGCAGCAACGTCATTGAACCTTTTGAGGTCCAAAAAGTTAGTTAGTTAGTTAGTTTTTTCCATGGTTTCTCAACAGAAATTCATAAAAGTTAACTATTCCAGTTATATCTGTAACTGTATAGAATAGCATAGTTCTAATAGCAGGGCACATTGTAACGCAATGTTACAACCAACCCGATCTCACGCCAATTTGTACGTATTTTACGAGGAGGCTAATTCGCACAAATTCGTACGACCTCACTCGTATGAATTTGTAAGTTTTTTGCTAAATCATACGTATTTTACGAGTTGCCAAATTCGTATGAATTCGTACGAATGACCTACCCCAACCCTTGCCCCTAACCCCGTCACTGGGGTTTAGACAAATCGTATGAATTCGTATGAATTAGCCACCTTGTAAAAAAAGTACAAATTGGTCTCTGGACCTTGAATGTGGTAATTGCATTGCTTTCTATGGGAGATAAAAAAAAAAAAAACCCTCAGATTTCATCAAAAATATCTTAATTTGTGTTCCGAAGATGAAAGGTCTTACGGGTTTGGAACGACATGAGGATGAGTAATTAATGACAGATATTTCATTTTTGGTGAACTAACCCTTTAAATGTTTGCTAACAAAAGTTATGAAGTGTTAACAAAAAAATAAAATAAAAATTTATAAAATAGTTAAATGTGAGCAGCAACCAGTAGTAGAATTATAAGCACAAACTTCTTAAACTAAATGAGAAAAACAGCCCTTTGGGGTCACAATCATGAACTCTTGTTCTTCTGCTGTGGAATCATGTTTTTACTCAACTGTAAGCTGATCTCTGATGCCCCTGCTCTTTGAACTCTGAGTGGTTCAGAGTCAAAGTGTCCTGCCCCACCAAGCCCTCATACAATTAATGTATAACCACTTAGCCATCTGCACATTTGACACTAAATCACCACCACTGTAGAAGCAAGTTCTCTCATTGCTTAAGCAAAGATTTTTGGAGTCCAGAACTACGAGGACATCGGTTCCCTGTAGGCCATGCTAAGTATGTCAGCGTTGTCTATACACTCCTATCCACACCTGGGCATTTCTAAATCAGTACGGTGTATTTGAAGACCTAACAAACAAGGAAAACCAACATGCAAAAGACAACATGTTGTTGGCATCTGTGGTTCTTGTCCTAGGGTATATTGTACTTTTCATCCTGAGAGTATCTGTGATTAACTGCTGGTGATAAAGCTACCTGGCAGGATGAAAGAATTTACGTTACATTGCTTGGAGATAAAAAAGAAAAGAAAAAGTAAACAGTGTACAGTTGTTCACCATGCTGATAGTAAACTCGTATCTTAAGAGTCAATAATTTAAAGAAAAACTGTTTATAGATATGTAAGCCCATAGATGTAGGTCAACATATAATGGTGTGTGTGAAGGATAATGAATATAAACACAGACAGGCTGATCAGAACCAGTTTACCGTATGGCTACTTACAAATATATTTATTTTTTTGTTGATGTTACATGTATTACGTGATGGCTTTTTCGTGATATGTGATAACACGTCATTCAATGATATAAATTTAATACACTGTTTGTAACTGTTTGTTACTGACAACACCACATGTTATACAAAGGAAGGTCACACAATGACTTTTTAATCAAAAGCTGCCCCTCCAGCAACTGTGGTAAATAATAAAATAAAAAAAAGAAAAACAGTTACTCAGCTAGACACACAATACCAGCATAATACAATAAAAAAAAACAATGCAGTTAACACTAACTAAACATAAAATGACAAAACACATCAATGTACTGTACATAACTAATATATATATATATATATATATATATATATATATATATATAACAAATTTAATAATCTAATATAAACAAATGACATTGTTCAAGCAGGAACTTCCAAGAATGTCCAATAAATTTCCCCATACATTAAGACCAAAAAAAATATAGAAAAAAAACGTTTTAAATTATATATAATGTGAGTTTCAACAAATTATAAAGTAGCCCATTCTTTTTTTACACAACACAAAAAATACAGTATTTTATTTCATTATAGTTCAGTCATGAAACTCTAGATGGCACAGGCTGATAGGTCCTTTACATGCAATCATTACCACATGGCACAAGGTGATTGGCCTCTGCCGATCCTGCAGCGAATGAGATTGCTTGCTCAACGTTTAAATAATCTGGTTCATTGTTTGCTATAAGCTCTGAAACTCTGAAACCCTCCACCTCCCCCAGCTCCACCTGCCTAGATCTGCTACAGGATTTATGTATCTCTTATTTATGCAGCAGCAGCATATTTTACATGCTCACAGCAGCATGTCTGTGTAGTCCATACTTACTCTGCAGCAGCGTAGCAGATCTAAGATCTTCAAGACCAATTCATTAACATTGCCATATTCAGTAACATGCTAAAACTATTCTGAGCTGTCATGATTGAAACGTGTATGTATCTATAGATACATACATGCATACATACATACATACACACAACCATACAATATTTTATAGAAAACTAATTTTACTTTTACTTTGGTAAATAACATATATTTAGTAAAGTACCTTGCGTTCAAATTAGCTGGTTCACAATGTCTTAATTTTATAATCCTTTTTGGTCAAACATTATTTAAAATATTAGTGCATTTTTGTGCTTATACAATTAGTATAAACACATCCAGTTTTAGTGTGAAACCTGTTTTATCCGTTGAGAGCAATGTGGTCTGTAACACCAGAAAGAAAAAAAAGAACCCCATCATTCCCTTCACAATCTCCTTTCTACAGCTCTCTCTTCCTTTTTTCTATGACATATTAGACATTTCTGGGTCTCCATAAACATGACAAAAGGAACAAATTTCTCATTAAAATTATCGCATAATGAGTAATGATGACTGGCACCAGTATCTATTGTTTTTGAGAGTGTCGTAATCCAGAAAAGGAAAACAAAACAAAACAAAACAAAACTTTTAGCAAGTGTTCACACAGCAGAGAACAGAGAAGAGAATGTGTAATGGTGAAAAGGATTTAATTTTTTCAACAAATTGTATTGATTTTATTTTAAGCATTGTTAATTGCTTAATTAAAATTTTGAATATATTCCATTAGCATTAGTATTGACAGGACTTGAAATGGTGTAGAGACTAATTTTACATTTCAATTGCATCATATTTTATTTCCATGAAAAATATAACATTCACTCCGATATTGTAGGGCAAGGGTCTTTAGCAGGGGGGTTGTGATGGTACTATTTAGCATTTTATCTCATAGTAACTGCTGTGAAAAATGGAGGGGAAAAACACAATATTTCCTAAGTTAAACTTTAACAAATTAAAGTTAAAGAATGTTTGTAACCAAGCAGATCTCGGCCCCCATTGATTGCAATAGTATTATTTTTCATACTATGGTAGTCAATGGGGGGCGAGATCTGCTTGGTTACAAACATTCTTCCAAATATCTTCATTTGTGTTCAGTAGAACAAAGAAATTTATATAGGTTTGGAACAACTTGTGGGGGAGTAAATGACAGAATTAAAATTTTTGGGTGAACTATCCCTTTAAAAAATCCAAAGTTCAGATACACGTTTCATTGTCTCTCCCACAGTAAAACAGTATAAAACAAAATTAAAATCTACAAAAATAACTGTATAAAATTTAAATAAGGAGTCAATAAATCATCAATCCTTCTACCAAAACGTGTTTTTGGTCTTACCCTGATTTGCCGTAGTACACTAAGCCTAGCACATGACATGCAGGAAAAAATATGTAGGCTATATCGTGGCCATGAATTAAAGGATTAATTCACTCAAAAATGAAAATTATGCCATGATTTACTCACCCTCAAGTTATCCTTGACTTTCATCTTTCAGCCAAACACAATCTGAGTTATCAGGTCAGAGGTCACCCTTCCACCAGAACTCGACTCTCTCATGAATGCGTGTACGCCCGTTGCTGGAAGCCAGTGATACTAGTTTATAAAGTTTTAATATGGATATTTTTCTTACAAAAACCCATTGCTTCACTTCAGAAGGCATTTATTAACCCACTGGAGTGGTATGGATTACTTTTATGATGGATGGATGTGCTTTTTGGAGCTTCAAAACTATTCAATGCCATTACAAAGCTGGGAAGAGCCAGGATATTATTTAATATATCTCTGATTGTGTTTGGCTGAAAGAAGAAAGTCATATACACCTTGGATGGCTTGAGGGTGAGTAAATTATGGAACAATTTTCATTTTTGGGTGAACTATTCCTTTAACAAATCATTCCTATAAGTTACTAGTACGTCAGCATGTTTTATTAATTCATTCTCTTGTTTTAAGTAGCATAATTCATGCGCACAATATAATAATTTTTTCCCTTTTTTTTTTACAAAACCGAGGGAACGAATTCTTAATTTGTTGCCACAATATATATATTTTTGTCCTCATGTCATGTGCAGGGCTCCATGCTATGGTAAGTCTGTTATAAGTGTTTTATTTTAGATCTAGCAGGATGTTTTTCATGGAAATTGATAAGTCATTCGCCCCTGTGTGTCTCGCCATATCTTTAAATAGAGAAAAGTTGCATCAGCTACTTTGTTAGTTGTTACAATGAGCGAGAAAGGTTGACATGGATCACGCTAAATCTCAAACCTCAGCAGGAAACCACTCGTTTTAAACAGACGCCAAACAGAGGAGAGTCTGCTGGCACGACACGACAGAGCGCGTAATAATACATGAATCAACATTGGCTTGGCCTTTCGGAGATGGTGAGAACGTAGTGATTTGAAATGTTGTAAAAGTGACATGAAGGTGGTGTTTTTTGTAAGGTATTTTATGCTAATAAATTGCCATATGTGTCACAATCACCAGTTGGAGTGCCCTGGTTGTCCACCAGAGGGCATTCCCCTCTTGTTCATTGCTATTCACACATAGACTACATTTCCCAGAACTCACTGCCCGGACTCATCATCCCTGATTGCTGTCAGCTGTCTCACATTAGCCTCATTATCTCACCCTATAGCCTGGTCAATTCAGTCATTCATTGCTTAGTCTTGTATGTGTTTGTACTGCATTTCTGAGGATTCTCCCTGGTTTCATGTCTCTTGGTTTTTTTGGATTCTCTGCCTATTCTCCTGGATTTCTCTGTTCTGCCTCTGCCCTGGATTTATTGGATTACCCTTCTATTAAATACTGCTTTGGATCCTCAACCTTCATGTCTCGGAGC
Organism: Hypophthalmichthys nobilis; assembly: GCA_037950665.1. Lineage (NCBI taxonomy): Eukaryota > Metazoa > Chordata > Actinopteri > Cypriniformes > Xenocyprididae > Hypophthalmichthys > Hypophthalmichthys nobilis. Next base: position 17,985,832 of record CM075486.1, read on the forward strand.
AGTTTAATGACAATATTTAGCTCTCTAACAGAGTTCATTGTGAAGAGTCATTTCATTATGGTTGTTGTTGCGCTGTGCTGTACTGTCTCTACTAATGGGTACAGCTACAGTAACGTATTCAGCTAGTCATCTTAAGATCATTTCAGTCTAAACTAGTTTTATCTTTTAAGCCTAGTAGTGAATGTTTTATGAGCAGTAGGACCATATTCATCTGCACAGTCACGCAGAGCTGAAAACAATGTTCTTCTGCAAAATGCATGTAGTTTTTTTTAACTGCTTCATAAAAAGTTACATAGTTTACCTATCAAATGAAAACAGAACATTTACAAATAAAAACTAATTCAAAATATTAATAAAAACACAGTATCTCAATGATACAAGAATAACATTGCAAGAATATCATAGATTATGACACCACATGCATGTAATTATAGGCCAGAAAGCAACACTGTTTTATATGTAAATGATAGTCTCTATCCACCAAGGGATCCTTGGCCTAAAGTAGTGTTTCAGTGTGCTTGTATTACACAAATATAGTTTAATGCATAAAAATAACACTATTACAAATGAAAATGATGCAATGTGACCCATTTTAATGTAGTAGGCCACTAAGACAAATGGATGAATAGTACTATGAAATAGTGCTTTAGCTACAAATAACCACAGCTAAATGCAGGCGCATCAGGGCTCACTTCGTTTTCCCCACAATTGCCAATGTGGTCACATGATAAATATTTGATGCTGAATCACTTAAGCTTCATCCACTATAGCTTACCCCAATTTGGCCGCATTCTGGTAGATGAGCAAACGTGTTAAAAGCCCTGGTTAAAGCAGCAATGAAGCATACTGGATGCAAGTTATTTTTTTAATGCAAAAGCAATTCACCATCGTGTAGAAATGAACCATTTCTAATTTACAGAAAACATGAAAGATATTCTCCTTAAGAGATTGGGACCCACAAAACCAGTGATTTTTAAACATATGCTAAGGTATGCTAAGAGAAAAAGTCAAATTAGGTTACCAAAGCATTTTGTTCACATTTAAACTTTATTTATGTGGACACTTTTTTGCTGTATAGGCTTCTTGAGTTGGCTTCTTTGGAGATTAAAAAGGTTCTTGATGTTACATTATAGATTCTTCAGATCAGCATATTGGTTCAAATATCATTCATTAGCAGAGGAAGAGCCATCATTTATTCTTTAACACACTAGTACAACTAAAATTTGACTTAGTAAATCAAAATGGATGTACTTTAATACAACTTCTTTCTTATTGTGCAGGATTAATGAGTCTTTTTCCACAATGATGATGATAATAATAATAAACCACACTGTAAAAGAATATTTTCACGATTTGTCATATGATTTTTTCGTTTGTCAAATAAACTTAGATAATTAATGTAGTTCAGATAACAATATTTTGAGTTTCTGTTGATTAAACCAATCACCTTCATTGTATTAACTCAATTTTTTAATTTCAATGAACTCAAAATTTTAAGGCAACCAGGTAACTCACTTTTTTAAGTTAAACCAACAATTCTTATTTACAGATTTTTTTTTTTTTTTAAAGAAATTAATACTTTTATTCAGCAAGGATGCATCAAATTGATCAAAAGTGTAACTTTTACATTGTTCCGCGAGATTTCTATTTCAAATAAATGCTGTTCTTTTGAACTTTCTATTCATCAAAGAATGAAAAAATAATGTATCATGATTTCCACAAAAATATTAAGCAGCACAACTTGATATTGAACATAAGAACATATTAGATAAATAATAAAACTTTGAAGGATCATGTGACTGGAGACTGGAGTAACAGAAATAAAATAACTTTTATACTATATTAAAATAGAAAACAGTTATTTTAAATTGTACAATTATTTCACAGTATTGCTATTTTTACTGTATTTTGATCAAATAAATGCAACCTTGTGAGCAAATAAGATTAATTAAAAAAATATTTAGATCTTACTGACCCCAACTTTTAAACGATAGTGTATATAAATGTGTTGTTTTTGTTGTTGTTGTTGTTGTTGTTTTTTGCAAACATGTGCCAATCATTCACAATTTTAGACCAGGCAACAAATCAGAAAGTAAACAGGGTTATTGGTTCTCATATGGCATCAGACTATAAAACCCTGTTTGGTTCTTACTGAAACTTCATTTTTAAAAGTTCTTTTAATAACTGGTTGGGTATTTAAAAAAAAGTTACTCCCCAATTCATCATTTACAAGAGCCGCACCATTTCCACCCGCTAACTCATAAGTATTTCTCTTATACATATGACACAGGCAGGCAGGTGTCTGTTTCACATTGCTCCCTTCTGTCAAAGCGCTGACCTGCCCCATCTTTCCTCATCATGAGAGATACAGAGGAACGGAGCCACAGAGCTGTGGGGTTGAAGCCTGCTTGACAGAGCGGAGGAACAGAACCATCTGTCATTCTCACTTCCTACGTGTTTCCAATGCAGGACCCCGTACATGAACCATGTGTCCACATACAACATTTAACACTGTGAAATGCAGCAACACCACCAGCTCGGTGTCGAAACGTATGCATTTATGAGCCCTTTGATGTTACTTTAATTCATTTTCCCTAGATGCACCTGTGCACTAAATGTGTTGTGTGGGGCTAATGCAATACATACACACAGTTTCACAGGTGTGAAATATTACTTAACCTTTCTGAAATAAATACGCTATTTCTCTCAAGTCACTTTATGTGGCATTCAATAAATTGCTTCCTTTTGTCAAAGGTCCAACATCAGTTTTTGGCCCCATGGTGCTTTATATTGACAGGAAAAGTCATTTACTTACAAGCTCAAGTCTGACAAGATTGTAATAAAAACCTTGACAGTATATTTTGCCAGAGAGTCTCAGCTGTCTACCTATTTTAAATTAACATTCTGTTGGAAAAATCATTCAACTTCATCTAGTGTACTATTTTGGCCATATTCTGTAAAAGTAGCTCTGTAAACTTAGCTGGTAATGTAAATGAATTAACAAAAGTAAATAAAATTAAATTTTACAGACCTAAAATAATTATAATTATTATCATTATTATTAAAAATAATAACAATTAAAAAAAACAAAGAATGTTGTGAATGGCGGCAAAGCTACTCAACTGATGCCGCAGGTCACATGACAACATGGCGGCATTTCATTCATCTGAATTTCATTCATATTACACACATTCATACTAGAACATACTTTTTTTTTTTTTTTTTTTTTTAATGGTCACAAAGTAAGTTTTAAACCAAATGTAGTGCTTTATACAGAATGCAATTTCGGATGCAGCAGTAGTTTTTTCCCCATGTAATATGGGAAGTCCCACCTAGAAGGCGACGTTCTCAGGACCTTGCGCAACGTTCCCTAAAAGTTTTCTAAAGGTGATGAAAATTCCAAACCTTTACAGAACATTAGGGACATTCCTAAAACGTTCTCTTTTGGTAATGAAAGTGCTGCAGTTCAAGGTTCCTTATATGACTTTAGGGGGACGTTCCATTTTGGTTATTTTATGGTCAAAAAAGAACGTTACAAAGAGGACATTTGGGACATTAACTACACGGTCCTCTGTTGGTCATTTAATAACATTCCCGATATGAGTTTAGGGGGACATTCTATTTTGGTTATTTTATGGCCGCGCGAGAAAGTTACAAAGAGGATATTTGGAAAGTTAACAGAATGTCCTATAGTAATAGTCCCCTAAACATTCCCAGAACGTCCTGAACGTCCCCCAACCCTTAAAAGAACTCCACATCGTGACCATCTCTGAACTGGGATCGTTACTAGGTGACAGGTTACCCCGCTAGAAATTTTACGTTCCCAGAACATTCTCAGAACGTCCTTACTGGTGTTAAGGACGTTGTCTAGTAACTTCCCAGTATGTTCAGACGGTCATGATGTGGAGTTCTTTTAAGGGTTGGGGGACGTTATTTGGTGGACCTTCAGGGAACATTCAGGATGTTCTGGGAATGTTTAGGGGACTATTACTATAGGATGTTCTGTTAACTTCCCAAATGTCCTCTTTGACAAAATAGAACATCCCCCTAAACTCAAATCGGGAACATTATTAAATGACCAACAGAGGACCGTGTGGGAACGTTCAGTTAATGTCCCAAATATCCTCTTTGTAACGTTCTTATGTGACCATAAAATAACCAAAAAGGAACGTCCCCCTAAAGTCATTTAAGGAACCTTGAACTGCAGCACTTTCATTACCAAAAGAGAACGTTTTAGGAACATCCCGAATGTTCTGTAAAGATTCAGAATTTTTTCGTCACCTTCAGAGAACTTTTAGAGAACGTTGCGCAAGGTCACGAGAACGTCGCCTTCTACGTGGGTGTTTTATAGAAAATAATAAAGTTTAAAGTCACCGTTATGGAGGTGAGCGTTTGCTTTAGATGAGCTCTTGATTCTTGATATTTAAACATTAGCTTTTTTCTGGTTGCTTTCACTGTGTTTCCAAAACACGCTTGACTCAATCATATTGTGTTTCCTGATTCTCTCCAGAGTCAAACTCTGAGTGTATTAGCTGTATTATTTTTCTTTCTTTATGAGTTTTTTTTTTTAATTCATTATACAGACAGAGTTTTAAGCAGTGTCTTTTAGACTCACACAGACATCATGAATCAGCATATAAACCTCAACAATGGTGACAATAAACAAAAATCTTTTTTTGTGACTTTAGTAGCTTGTTTTGTGACGCTCAGAACTGATCTGTTTATCTGAAAATTTTGTCACCATTGTTGAGGTTCATACACAGAATCTTGATGTCTTGTGAGTCTACATGATCCTGTCTGAATAATTTCTGCAAAATGATAAAACTTTCAAAATATCAAAGCAGGAAACTATTTTATGCGTTACCATAGGACTACAGTAACAGAAAACAAATACAATATTCAGAGATCATTGAATAAGGGCACTGCATAATGAAATCATCAACAATGAGCAGCCAAATCTATTTGCTCAGATTATTTTTTTCTAACAATTTTTTTTGTAATAAATGTGCTTTAGAAACAAAAAGTTACAACAATTGGCAAAAAATTAAACTTAAAAGGTCAAGGGTCAGGAGCCCAACTAAAGCAAGAGCTTACCTCCGTAACGGTGACATTTATAAATTTTAATAAAACATCAACACGTTGTCAAGATGCTGAGATCTAAAGAGATCTGTTAGTGTTTAATGTTCTGTTTCTGTTATCTGAGTTTTGTGAGGTTACCATTGTGCAGAAGAGTAGAGCCTGTGCTTCAGTCAGTGATGATCCAGAAACCCTGATGTTATGCTGCATGTTGCTTTATTTAAAGGATGTAGTAACTATGTAGCAGTGATACAGTAGTTACGTTAGCTCATGCATGTACTGTTGTCAGCTAATGACTTACTGCAAGAAATTTGCGTTTTAAAGAAAAGATTTCATAATAATAAACCAGGAAATAACTGTAAAGAGCATTTTTTGTTTTGTAAGACATTTAAGAAAAATTAGTTTTTGTTTGAACAGCCACTTTTGTTGGTCAATTTAGCTCTAATTTTCAATTCAATTTTTTGACAAGGGCAGCAGGGATGTTCTGAGAACATTTCCAAATGAAATATGGTTTCCTAAACGTTCAGAGAACTTTCTGAATGTTCTGTGAAGGTCCGCCAAATAACGTCCCCCAAACCTTAAAAGAACTCCACATCGTGACCGTCTCTGAACGTACTGGGAACGTTACTAGACGACGTCCTTAACACCAGTGGGGACGTTCTGAGAATGTTCTGGGAACTTAAAATTTCTAGCGGGGGTAGTCCTAGACCAGACTTTATGACAGGTTGAAAGATAAACACTGACAGCCAATCAGAATCCTGTGTTTAAAGAGGCAGAAGGCAAAACTGCAGCGCGCGCTTAGTACAGAATGATATCGTCCACTGGCGTGGACGCTCATTTATCCTAATAGTTATCTTTAGGCTATAGTTATTTTTCTTGGTGTGAACAAGCCTTTAGACATTAGGGTAAGTAAATGACAATTTCTGGTGAACTTCAATTTAGTCAATTTTTAGCATACATCTTTAAAACATAACGTTACTAAAACGTTATTCAACATTTAACGTTAAGTGTAAAAATAAATATGCTACTGACACATGGCTTTTAAGCGAGCTCATTCATTACCGAAAAGCATTTTCAAACTTCCCTTTTTCCTCTCGAAAAAGAAAATAAAAACAGCAGAGAACAGTCAATTAATCGCAGAGGATTTGATCTGTCAGCTCCATTTGAACTCTGCACGGCAACGTAAATAAACGCACTTGGCGGGAAAAAACACACACACAAGCCCTCCAAACCGCGAGGGCCTTTTTAACTTGTCACAGCCAGTGATGGCGAAAGCATAAACGCTAGTCTAGCTGTCGGTCGGATGTCGAGGTTTTCAAAAACCCACTCCGTCACCTGCACATCAGTTAGCACCTGCTTCTTCACAGAGGGCGAAATAATGGCTAGACTCGTATTTATTGATTCCGTTCCCTCCTTAATTGCCTCTTCACGTTGTCGTCTCATTCTGCTTGTCAGGAACGTTGTTCCTTCCTCTCATCACTCATGTCTGTTTGAAGTCGTCGAAAACTGTCATCTCTTTTCTGCTGTAGTTAACGTCTCTCTTCAATGTGTGCTGCATTCAACGCCTTCGTTTCCCTCTGAATTGGGACAACAATTATACATAGGCCTACTTTTTTATCTTATTTACATTGAGTGTTTTCTTCCTGTGAGTCAAAAGACAGAAATAGTGATTTAGCTATGTAAAATATGTGTCAATATAAGGTGTCAACTTATACTCAAATCTAATTTCTTTCATGGAACATCAGACTGATTTTGTGAACTGGATCAATCGTTTCATTTAAAAGACTCAAAGTATGGTTCCTTTATGAATCGAACATTATTCATAGGATAAAGTCGGGGGAATCGTCCCCTTGGGGTAAAACATCCCCCAACTGTTTTTTTTTTCCCAAAATAACCACTAGATTGAGTCAAGATACATTTTTGTTGTTGCTATGGACTATGTTGACAAGAGTGATGTAGAAGTATTTACTGTGAAGCTTTAACTGGCGACATCAAATCCTTTGTTTTTACATCAAATGTAATCTAACTAGGTGTTTTAATAAAAATATTTGGACTTTATATTTAAAAATTACCTCAAGTTAGCATCAGCTAGTTAGCATGAGCTAACAATACTTCAAATAGTCTATTAGTATAATTTTGTAATTCATAATTATTGGTTATGGTTAAGACTTCATTACTGATTTAGTTTATTTTAGTTGTGGTGGTAATAGTAGTAGTAGATTTTTGCTGTAAATGTATAAAGCAAATTGTTTTGACAGAGTGGGGGCATTTTACCCCACCATTACAAAGTCCTTAAGGGGGGCATTTTCCCCCACTCTACCCTACCTTTGATAAACTTCTATGAACACATCAAAGTTTAGAATTCAGTGAACAATAAATGTTTCAAAGTCAATATGGGTTATGCGCAATCTAACTTCCGTTTTCTGTAAAACAGATTAGATTGCTTCCGGTTTAGGTCTTTTGTACGTGCTTCATGAAAAATTAGCTGTTTTATTCAAGATAACTTAAAAGGAGTGAGCAAAGATGAGCATAACTGATGTCCCCCGCATATGCAGATTGATATTTAAAAGCTTTTTTAATTTTTCTTCTTCACACTAACGTTTAGATATTTAATAGAATAAAACACCTATAACAATATGAACTAGGTAGTTTCACTGATTACCTTAAAAGTCCATAGAAGTCATAGTTCATACTGCTGTTAACACTTTCTCTGACAAGCAGATGCAATGAGACCAGTTTTCCGGTTTGGTCATGTGACTTTCGACATATACCCTATTATATATAATAATATAGAATAATAAAAAATAAGAAATTATATTATAACACACACTACTATTCAAAATTTTGGGGTCAGTAAGTTCAGCAAGGAAGCATAAAATTGATCAATAGTGACAGTAAAGACTTTTACATTATTACAAAATGTACACTGCTCCAGCATACATGAATATGTTTTTTCCATTAGCATAGTAATAATGCACAATGATTCTGTAAATGCGCACTTGCAGCAATATTTAATAGATTTATATCTCTAAAACGGATGTGTAAATAACATCCGACTCTTGACTGTAATGCATATTGTATACAGTTGGGTCATTTCACTTAGAAGAGGCCCTGTTACTAGTGGTATCTTAGTGTACTTAATTGCTTTCATGCCTGATTGATGAGACAAGCTCTTAGTTCTGAGGTTTTATATCATTAATAACCTTTTGTCTGGATCGGTTCTTCTTTTATTTATCATACAGTGCCTGAATCCTCACAATGCATTTATATAGAAAGAACCAATGCAATTCATACAAAGCCCTGGGATTTAAAACCAAAAAGGGTTTAACAGACAATCTGTTCCTCACACAAAAGTATCAGAAGATAGCTCATGACTACGTTCATGGTTATTTATTTTAAGCAGGAAAGAAAGAAAAGGATAAGAGTTTGGAATAAAATGAGTGTAAGTAAAGGACAACACATTTTTAATATTAGCTTGAACGGTTCCTTTAAAATCTGTTGTGTGCCCCGGTCCTAAATAAGACCTGACAGTGAACAGTCAATATCTGTCACTCACCAACCACCTCAAGACTTATACCACCTCAAGACTTATGCAGCCTCTGTATCAGGATTAGAAGAGGTAGAAGAAAAAAGAAATGAACAATCTTAGTTTTGTGGCTGTAGAATGAACTAATTTCATGGTATGAAAGTATGACTACTTTCATGTTAACCTTTTTTTTTTTTAAGGAGGAAAGAAAGAAAAGGATAAGAGTTTGGAATGACATGAGAGTGAGTAAATGACAATATATATTTAATATTAGCTTGAACTGTTCCTTTAAAATCCGTTGTGTGTGGCAGCGCCGAACCCTGGCCCTAAATAAGTCCTGACAGTGAACAATCAATATCTGTCACTCACCAACCACCTCAAGACTCATGCAGCCTCTGTATCAGGATTAGAAGAGGTGGAAGGGAACAAAAAAGAAATACTTTGTGGCTGTAGAATGAGTCCATACACGAATCCGCACATCATCAGTGCATAGAAAATTATTTCACTATCTGAAAGAAATTGTCTGAATTGTAAAAGATATGTTCTTTTCTTACCAAGAAGTTAGCCAGATTGCTGCGAAGTGCACAGACTTGCCTTAAAATGGATGTTGCTTCTACTCAACATCAAACAAATATCGTTCCTACACTCTGATTTGTTAAGCGATTTATTATACTTTGCTATCTTGATTATTATAAAGCCTAATTTGCTTTATATAAGGGGTGGGGGGGTGGGAAACTGTTAACACAGGTCTGATTTCGAAGACAACATTTCCCAGGGAGCTGACTATTCAATTGAATTTATTGTGACATTTTTTTACTTATAAATGGGCCATATTCAGTGCTTTGATAGCATTTTAATTTTTCCACTTTGGATAGTTTTTACACCAAAAGCATTCAGAACCATTTCACCTTTCTCTCCATCCCTGATATTTGAACAGACCATTTTTGCTGCTGTACTTTACGACTTATGCAAACATCTTTGCAGGTTAAAACTACTAGCATAATTTACACTGCCATTCATCAGGATGTACCAAGCTGCTGAAAACCAAATAGATGGCAATACAAAAAATAGGGGCGGCCATATGTTAAAGGGTTAGTTCACCCAAAAATGAAAATTGTTCCATAATTTACTCACCTTCAAGCCATCCTAGGTGTATATGACTTTTTTCTTTCAGTCAAACAGAGTTATATTAAAAAATATATATATTCTGGCTCTTCCCAGCTTTATAATGGGAGTGAATAGTAACTGATATTTTGAAGCCCCAAAAAAGCACATTTATCCATCATAAAAGTAATCCATATGGCTACAGGGATTTTTTGTAAGAAAAAATATCCATATTTATAACTTTATAGAATATCACTAGCTTCTGGTAATGTAGGATGTAGGAGTAGCGTAAGCTTAGGTGAGAGTAGACACCTCTCGCGGTTCAAACAAATAGGGCTGGGCAACAAACTCAAGCTCCTCCGACATTTACTCTTTAAAATTTCTCGTTTTAGACTTCTAATTCGTGACCGCCATTTTGTTTTGCTCTATGCTCTGCGGTTCCGCATTCGTCAGTGTGTCACGCGTCAGGTCAAAGTTCACTCTTCCGCCTGAATCGACTCGCGTACAGTGATTCTAGTTTATAAAGTTATAAATATGGATATTTTTCTTACAAAAATGCATCACTTTGCGTCAGAATGCCTTTATTAACCCCCTGGAGCCGTATGGATTACTTTTATGATAGATGGATGTGCTTTTTTGGGCTTCAAAATATTGGTTACCATTCACTCCCATTATAAATCTTGGAAGAGACAGAATATTTTTTAATAGAACTCCAAGTGTGTTTGACTGAAAAAAGTAAGTCATATACACCTAGGATGGCTTGAGGGTGGGTAAATTATGGGATAATTTGGGTGAACTAACATGTCATAACATACTAATTTCTAAATGACTCATTGCAGCTTAATTTATATTGTCTGGGTAGACAGTAAAGTGAAGCTTTCCTCTGTGAACAAGACTATCTCTACATGGTCCATCGACTCCTATTTCAAGAGAGAAAAATCCATTATGTCCTTTAAGACATTCTACAGAAATGTTTTTCCATGTTCTTTGTCTGTTCCAGATTTTTGTCCTGACATATTACACCTTGAATGCCGCATGAAAACAACCCAAACTCATTTTTCTCACAATGAAGAAAGAGAAGAAAAGAAAAAAGCCTCACATCAGTTCCAGTGTGAGGTCAGATGTGTGAAGGTTAGCTCATTAGTTCATAACTCACCACATTCGTAGCTGAAGTGTGTTAGCTAATTAGGTATTCCAGGAGAGTTTGCACTGTGTATTATGGGAAACAAACAACAGAGGGCCTCATCAAGCATATCTCTCTCTTTCTTTCAATCTGTCCCGTATTCTACTGTATATTGCTGTTGTACACCTTTCAAACATGCAGCAAAAGCACATCACTCATAAACACAGTCTCACTTGTTTTAAGGGCTCTCATCATGTGCTTACTGTTCTACTTGAACAAGAGAATGTCTTTTTTCTAATACAGCATTCAGTCCATAGCTATTCTGAACATTGCAGTACAGAGATGTTACATTATACAGAGTAAATCTCTCCAGAGAAGCTCAAACAACTCCACAAACCCACACTGGCCCATCTCCTAAAGCCTGGATCAAACTGCACTCTGATCCGAACTTACATGAAACCGAAGAGCTCCATCTTGTTGGCACGTCTCTACTTTTGAAGTGAAATACACATTAACGACCTCTGTCTGGCATCACTCGCTTGTCATTCTAAAGCATCATCCACCAGACACACGGGGGAGCCCCCTCCGCCTGCTAAATGATACATCAAACAAAGTTTATCCATCAGCATTGATTAGAAATTGATTAATCAAGAGTTGATTTGAGCCAGAAGAAGGGAGGTCATTCTAGCCCGCTAGAAATTAAGTGAAATTAAGTAAGAGAGGATTTAGTACTTTAAATCGCACGAAAAGGAAAATATTTCCAGTTAGAGTGATCTAGAGATAACTGACCTTTCCGGTTCAGATTTTTCAAAATAATTTGTTCATACGAATTTGAATTCTAGCAGAATGTAAAGGACGAGTTTAATGGTTAAATCATGGACAAAAAGTCTATTATAATGATTGATGTACTACCCTGACAACTGGTGCATTTAGCAGTGGATGTGATATTATGGCTAACATTATAATCATTTTCCTCCAAGGGAAGCATTAACTAGATATACTCATTAGCATTAACTAGACCATTAGCACTTAGCAGTTAGCATTGGTCCAATTTATTACTGAAGTATTCTGTGGAGTACAGAAATATGTTTACATATAAAATATTGAAGTGCTGTGACAAGTCCCAGTTAGTCTAGCACAGGTACACGTATTAGTACACAAGTATTAAAGGGTTAGTTCACCCAAAAATGAAAATTCTGTGATTAATTATTCACCCTCATGTCGTTCCACACCCGTAAGATCCTTCGTTCATCTTCGGAACACAAATAAAGATATTTTTGATCAAATCCGATGGCTCAGTGAGGCCTCCATTGCCAGCAATATATTTAACACTTTCAAGTGCACAGAAAGGTACTTCATAAAATGTTATGAAGTGACAAGAATACTTTTTGTGTGCCAAAAAAAATCAAAATAATGACTTTATTCAACAATATCTAGTGATGGGCGATTTCAAAACACTGCTTCATGAAGCTTCGAAGCTTTACGAATCTTTTGTTCCAAATCAGTGGTTCAGAGTGTGTATCAAACTGCCAAAGTCATGTGAACCATTGAAATTTCAAAACACTTATGACATAACGAAGCCTCATTTACTGAAATCACATGTCTTTAGTACCTTTCTGGGCATTTGAAAGTGTTAATTATCTTGCTGTCAATGGAGGCGTCACTGAGCCATCAGATTTTATATCAAATATATCTTAATTTGTGTTCCGAAGATGAACGAAGGTCTTATGGGTGTGGAACGACATGAGGGTGAGTAATTAATGACAGAATTTTCATTTTTGGGTGAACTAACCCTTTAATGTCAAGTGTTGACAAAAAAGATGCATCTTTAGCCGTTTCTTGAAAATGGTTAAAGACTCAGCTGTTCGGGTGGAGTTAGGCAGGTCATTTCACCAAAAAGTGTTTAAAACAATGATAAAAATAAAAGATTCAAATCCAAGATCAACCTACAGTATCTGACAATGTTCAAGAAATATGCATTTGAGAGAATTTTTTAAAAACTGAGCATTGCATTTTAACATCCCTGCACTAACTGAAGCTGCTCAGCAGTTCACCTTTGATACTTCATCGTCTTTGAACATGAAACGGTCACACATCAACCTACAGAACAAGCCAGCACCAAATGAATAATAATATGCTAAGAGGACAATGTCCTGGGTAACAATTCAAAGCAGGTTTATCACCTGCAACCACCATACTAGTTAGAGTTTCAATTAAATCAAGAACAGGGAGATTCAGGTTAATCCACAGAATCATTCTTAAGTACGTTAACTTTATGACTTAAAGATGCAAGGAGTCATTTACAAGGAGTCATCCTAGAGTCAAAAACTTGTGACAAGTAATAAAGTCTGGAGTCAAGAAAAGTTAAATGAAAGCAGTCAAATGACTCAGCTCATCTTATCCGTGTAGCTCATCTCATTTCATCAAATAAGCAGCCTTGACATTCCCCAGCTGCGGTACAGTTGCCAGATTATACTGTGATCTTCTTGTGTCACGATGCAAACTAAGATGGAGCATTATGTTCTTGTCCTAAAGCTTCTGCCAGCCTTCCAGAATGAGCCTGCCAATTCAGGAATACCCAGACTGGTGCTCCAAATACTAATTTCCCAGGGCATTGTGGGCTCAACTCAGAATCTGTTCAACCAACCGAACCCTCCCAGACCCAGCAACCTGGGTAGCTGCTGATGTAATTGATCCATTTGTTTAGCAAAGAAAGAAAAACAATTTAACCCCACTACTTCTGCCAAGCCGAGAGCTGTCAGTCAATTTCTTTGTGGAGTGGAAGAGGACACGGTCACTTCAGTTGGCACGTTAAAGTGGAAGCGCAAAAAAGTCCTTCACAGACAAATTGAAAGTGGAAGACATTGAGTTTCGATTTAATAGCAATTTAATTGGAGTCAGTGGCTTGCTTCAATGGCTTTTGTTCACGGGGTGAAAAAAAGGTGTTCAGATGGCCTCCGTCCCCATTCTTGAACTCCCACCATCACCAACTCATCCCCCCTCTTCTCCTCCCACTATTGGAGTACTTGCACAAAAGCAAGCTACATCAGGAGCTCTATTAACCATATGCATTTGACTGCACAGCTAAACACCACAACAACTTTCAGAGGAATAAATGAATGTCTGGAGAACAGATCAATAGAGCAAAGGTTTGGATCCAGATGAGAAAGTCAGACACACGCATACACAACGAAGGTCAACACTCTCAGTGGCAGAATAGTTCTTTAAAAAACACAGCTGAAGAGGATTCTGGGAAGAACTCTGACTTGGTTTGTGACTGACTCTGTGGCCTCTGCAGGACTGACAAAGAACAATCCCATAATGGTCTTTCAGGACGTATTGATTGAGTTGGATTCAAGTGGTCTCTTTTTTCCCTCTTTCCCCGGTTTTGAGTTTGCCTTTTCCTCCTCTGTCCCTTCTGGTTCTCCACAGCAGACAGAGAAAGTAACTAGCTTCAGGGAACTGCTGAGGAATAATATGTAGTTATGGTTGTTCCCTACTTTTGTAGGAGTGGTGAAGAGTAGTTGAACGAGTGATCAGAAGTCAGAAGGACAGAAGACAGGCAGAACTAAGGGTAGAGACCTTTTTTTGAAACCTTTTGAAGTCTTAAAGGCCTTTAGAAGTTTTGGCCTTCATTCTTGATAGCTGATGACTAGATTATAAGGTTTATCATTAGCTGTAAAGTGAACCTCAAAACCTATAAGGAACATTGGTGATTTGCTGATACATGTTGCCCTTCCCACTTATTGCACTGGTTGGGTAAGTTGCAAATGGACTCCGGTCTTCTGAGACAAAGGGTTCAAGACAGCAATAGTTCTGTGTAAAAGCCTTGTTATCTTGGATACTGAATGGAGTTGACTTTGGTTAGGCGTTTATTAACCCTTGAGTTTAAAAATCATCTGAAAGGTTGAAGGGTACTAGCACATGAGGTTCCCATCCTGTGAGTCCAAACTTGCAAACATGTAAACAGAGATCAGGTCATCGCAAATCTACGTTCACAGCCACATAAGCCAGGATCGATGAACAGCCAGGAGTTGCCCGAGGTTTTTGCGGGGGTATTTTTCTTGTATGTGTGAAAGGTGGAGAGGAAACCGAGGGAGTAAAAGACAAAAGGAAACATTGAGAGACAGTGACAGAGAACTAGACAAGAAGTTGAAAGTGGGCGGAAAGTAGATGAGAATGCATTTTTGATTGTATGCAAGTGCTGCAAGGAATAGTTCACTCAAAAAAAGACAAATCTGTCACAATTTACTCTCTGTTTGTGATGCACTGAAATTATTTTTTACTTAACCCCAAAAATAAAGTTTTCATTTAGCCGAAAACCAAAAAAAAAGATTATTTAAAGGGTAAGTTCACCCAAAAATGAAAATTCTGTCATCATTTACTCACCCTCATGTTGTTCCAAAACCATAAGAATTTTGTTCATCTTCGAAACTCAAATGAAGATATTTTTAATGAAATCTGAGAGCTTTCTGTACCTCCAATGACAGTCTACGCAACTACCACTTTCATGCTTCGAAAAGTTCATAAAGAGGTCGTAAAACTTATCCATATGAATTAAGCAGTTTAGTCAAAATTTTCTGACATTATCACTTTATATGATCAACAGATTCAATTTAAGCTTTTATTCACATATAAACAGCACGTTTGAACTTCTGCAAGAACCAATGAGGTTCATTCTCATATTACGGAGCACTTTTTTATAGATGCCTTTCTGTTCCGGTCAATGATTTCAGTCAACCCATTTAGTCCAAAACCAAAAAATTTCAGTTGTTGAAATTTTTGCCTGTTATGTCACTCCAAACCTAAATAACTTGGAATGACATGACACTAAGCAAATGGCAAAAGAATTGTTCAGTGTGTGTGCATTCCGGTTCAGTCATCTCCCACCTGAATTCTTTGTTCCATCTCTGGCCATACCAGAAATAGACCTGTTACAGCCCCTGGATCTCTAGAGAGTATCACTGTCCCCTCTGGTCTATTGGTCTCCAAATCAAACGCCTGTTCAGATTTGTTCAGTTCTAAAGCCACAAGAGCACAAGACGTCACCCTGTCACAGTCATGGACCCTCCATTTCCTTCCTTTTTCTTGATCCCTAATTCACCCGTTGCTTCTGCCACCAGTTATTAATTACTGGTGCTTTGGACACTATCAAGATAATTGCCCCACTCAGATCAACAGCCACCAAGGGGGCTGTACAATATATGGGGCCTCATCTTCAATGAGACTCAACTATGCAGTTTAGCTTTAGCCGTCCAGGAAGTTGATGTCACAGATGATGAGCGGTAGATGAAGGCTGTCACTAGGGTGCCAAGAGTCGTCCCTCAAATCTGACAACTTGGTGATATTTTCATAAACACACACAAACTCAAGACACATTTCCAGTCCTCGACCAGCAGAATAGATGGGTTCAAATATTGCTTTTTTGCCATCATGGGGGCGCATGGCAATAAATACGTTGGTGCTTGACATCCACATGCCATCTGCTCAGCCATGGGCCCTGCCAGAAAGGGAATAGGGTGGCATTTCTCAAGTTGACATGTGTGCCAGTGTTTTGAAGAAGCGGCAAGGGACCTGGCGGAGGGTATAAAAAGGAAGAAAGATAGACAAAAAAAAGAAAACAAACTGTACTGCACCTCTGACATATGTGATTAATTCCATCTTAAAGTGAGCATGGACTCACAAGGAGTAAATATCATTATTCTTTGTGTGGTTTTTGGCTTTTCTGTCAAGCACTATTTGCAAAGCTGCTAATAAAAAAGTGAAACAATTTGTTCTGTTCTTAATATGCCATGTACTTAAAATAAAAGTTTATACAAGACACATTTTGGTGAATAACATAAATCTATCAAAGTTCTCAAATGCACTGAGAAAATACATATGTCAAATTAAACACAGAAAAAAATTAATAAAAAAAAACATATATTGTAAAAATTAGTTTTTAAAGGGGGTTATCCTGTGATTCATTTGAAATAGAAATCTTTTGTAACAATGTATATATATATATATTTACAGTTACTTTTGATCAATTTAATGCATCCTTGCTGGGAAAAAAAAAAAAGTAATTTGTTTCAAAAAATACTGACCCCAAATTTTTGAACTGTACATTCTGCATATAATATATTAAAGTATATCAGTCTCGCCTACACCCAGCCAAAAATCACTAAAAAGATAAACAGTTGCTTCAGGAAAATGCAATTTGAGTGTCTGCAAGTCAAAATGGGATGATGTTTATTGGCTTCTGAATCGCTGCAGTATTCTTCCTGGAGCTATGCTTTGCTCAGCATTATGGGGAGTGGACAGGCAGGAAAAAAAGCATGAACTTGATTCACATTGAGAGGATACGTTTCATAACTATTGTGAATACAGTGTTGCCCGTGGGCGAATGCTGTTATGAACACCTAGTGTGTGGCCTTTGGACTTAAAACAGCCTCTTAGGTATGAAAAATCCCATCTCAGCTGGTCTAAAGTACTTTACAGTCCAAAAGTTGACAACTTTGGTTTGAAATTGCCTTGATGAATCTGAAGTTTAAAATTTGTGCTGTAACACAAGGATGGTGCCACATTAACTACATTTCTTTAAGGATGCATACTGGCTGCATGTCTATCTTGTGGTTTGCATCTGCAGAATTGTCTGGTTAATCTCATCCTGTCCTACACTAACTTTAGAGAGAGATATCCAAGCCATTTGGGAATCTCCAGAGGGCAATGCCATAAAAGTGATGGCCCTGTTCCATTAAGAACAGATCTAAAGATGCTAAGATGTCTTGGCCTGAAGGTGTCACTGAAATAAGCCCAGCTCTATAAAGCTGTTCAAGTTCTGTCACAAACACAACATGCCACTTTTTTACCATGCTCCTTTATTCTACTTAGAACTCAACAGGCAATTAATGAACATCCTGATGAATGATTAAGCAAGTTTTTGTTGACAGCTCCAGTGTAAGAAACAAATGGTCTCAGAAACGGGTTTCTAAACAGGCAAAAATTGGGAAGGTTTTTGGTTGGTTAAATCTGCTTAACAGAGCATGTTGAATTCAGAGGATTGCTATTAACTCTTCACAAACTGTGTTGCATCTTATTGCAGGTGATCAAAATATGCCTCTTTCTTATTTTACCCTTTACATTTTTTATAATTTAAATGTAAACTAATTTAAATCCATTCAGGACCACTTTCAGGTATGAAATGCCCAAGGGAAACCAGTCAGAATTAGAATACTCATAGAATAGATACGCCAAAGTTTTGGCGTGCATATGATACGCAGTTTATGGCGTACAATAGGCACGAACCCCACACCACTAATCCTACCCAAGACTACCAAGCGTATTAAATGCACGCCATAAAGTGCGTATATGCACATGAAAAACTTCGTACCATATGCACGCCAAAACTCATTTTGCCGTATCTATTCTACGAAACTACATGAGGGCGAGTAATTAATAAAAGAATTTTCATTTTTGGGTGAACTAACCCTTTAACTATAAACCTTATTTTAAAGTGTTACCACTAAAGTTATGGCACTATTCAGATGGGATTTGTTTTTAAATGACATTTGAGTTACAGTTATTAACAGCACTTTGATTATTTAGGTTGAATTCATAATGATTCAGGCAGGACTGGGATCTCTAAGGCAGTACACTCTCAGAAAAAAAGGTACAAAAGCTGTCACTGGGGCGGTACCATTTAAAAAGGTACACTTTTGTACCTTACTTACCCCTAAAAGGTGCATATTAGTACATATTACCTAAAGTGTTCATATTAGTACCTTTCGAAAGGGTACCATACTGCCCCAGTGACAGATTTTGTACCTTTTTTCTGAGAGTGTATAAGAAGCCCAATGAAATAAACAGAACATAAAGTCTAAATCCATAATGAAGTTGCACCAAATGCTCCAACAACATCAAAATAAATTAGGAGTTAATAATATACCCCAACAACAGACATTCTCTTCCAAATGGGATTAGATTTCTCTGTGGACTTGAGTTAGCCAAAAAAAAAAAAAAACCCATTTGTTTAATTCGATAGGAAATAAAACACAAAGTTCTTCTCCAAAACAAAAACGTATGTGGCCTCCTCAGGGAAAACAAGTCCAGTCTGAACAGAGCTTAAGATCAACTCATAAACACACCAGAAGAAAATAAATAAATAAATGAAAATCTCCCATGAATTGTAAAACACATTTAACCTACCTCTACATGAAAATACATACACACTCACCACCCTACATTTTCCACTGCTCTCTGCTGAGTTTCATAAATAGGGATCAAAAATCAAGGATGGATGGATACATTTATAATCCAAACTGATACCCCTGTGAGGAGTGACAGTATAAGTATTTTAAGCACTTTTAATCAAACAGAACCTTAAACTAAGATTTGAATAGGGGTGTGCTCTCAGATAATAAGGTTTAATGGCACCGTATGCAGATTTCTGTATTATGCCACCTCAGCAAAGAGAAGTACAGAAGCTAAACTGAGAAACGCAAGAGATTGGAGGGTCATTCAAGCTCTACTTTTATTATTGGCTCTAAGTGACCTTTAAAGCCAAATTAGCAGCATATTTCGGCATAAAAGACGTGCATAATTGGCTTGTGCATAAATTCATTTATCTAATGCAACACAGACTACCTACAAACAGTGCTGGGGAAAGTGACTTTTAAAGGATTAGTTCACTTTGAAATGAAAATTACCTTATGATTTACTCACCCTTAAGCCATCCTAGGTGTATATGACTTTCTTCTTTCAGACGAATACAATCAGAGTTATATTAATAATAACCCTAATGCTCCTAAGCTTTATAATAGCAGTGCATGGAAACCACCTGTTTGAAGCTCGGAAAAAGTACATCCATCCATCCATCCATCCATCATAAACTTACTCCACAAGGCTTCGTGGGGTTATTAAAGGCCTTCTGAAGTGAAGCGATGCGCTTGTGTAAGAAAAATATCCATATTCAACACGTTATAAAGTAAAACAACTAGCTTCCGCCAGACCGCCTTCCATGTTAAACTTAATTTGCTTATTGGTATGGTTAAATTGGATCATCAAAGGTCAGCAGCAAAGACATTGGTTAATAAAGTGAGATATTTGTGTTATTTAACATTTAATTATTGCCGGTTTGCATAATATTCTGAGTTTGCATTTCACTGTTTTTATTCATTTTGAGGAATACTGAATCTGTTTTTGTGCAAGTGAGATGAGTAAATGCATGCTCACATTTAGTCTGGCATGTCTACCATGTTTAAACAGCACACACAATGCCTCTGCACCTTTACTTCTGATTTCGCTCAACATGGGGACAGGAAAGGTTTCAGTCAATAATAAGGAAAACAAAGTAATTTCAGTAACTTATTTGAAAAGAATTCTGTAGTAAATTTAAAAGTAATGCATTACTTTAATAGTTACTTGAAAAAGTATTCTGATTACGTAACTCGCATTACTGTCTACAGATATAGTTAGAATGATAATCTCAAAATGCTTTTAGACCTCTTTATACCTGGATTTAGTGCAGAGTGCTATTGATGAGACCACGCAAGACAGATGCAAATGGGCTCCCAGAGTGACGTCTTTCCCCATCACTTTGCCTTTCTCACTAAAGAAGGGAAAGCAACAGTTGGAGCAACAGATGGCTCAAGAAGTGAAAACTAAAGACAGCTCTGCTGGTGACGTAATGAGGAAACTGGAGAGAGAAAAACATCCATGTGTTCTGTACAGTCATTCATCCTTGTGATGTCTTCTAGTTCACTTTAAGCCCAATATACGCACTGAACGTGGTCACTTCGATAGCTTAGGTTTTTAATTTCTGTATAAACAAGCCTTGAATGCAAAAAGCTATTAAATACATCATTCCACAATTATTTCCAAGGAAAAAAAGATGTAGTTCATTGAATATGTGCATGAATAATAACACAATAACAGAGCATATTGTCACATGATACATATCATTAAACTGTCTATTATAGTTTATAGTTTATAAGTTTACACACAAACACAAATATTAAAAATTAATTTAATAAAACAACAAAATGTAAAAATATCAAACCATTGGTTTTGGCCTATGAATATAATGCATAAAATTTCAATATTTTATACAAATTTACTCTGACCTGACATTTATGAAAAATAAAAATTTATTTAGGTCAATAATCATTATATAATTGAAACTGAATATTTATACATAAATATGTCAGACTGGCTCATGTAAACTAAAATGGTTTTGATCTACACCCAGGTTTTTTTCTTTATCATAATATAAGCATATTTATTATTATTTATAATAATAATATTTATAGGTATTATTGCATTATTATTATTATTATTATTGCTATTATTATTACCTTATTTATTCGTTACTTCTAAATTTTGTGTACCAGTAAAAAAAAAAAAAAAGTGTGTGCATGTGAAAGAGAGTGGAAGTATGCTGTTTGTGTGTGTGAAGAACAATTGCATAAGTATGCTACTGAGTCAGAAAGTGAAGCGTTGTGATTCAACCTTTGTAAGATCCATTTCCCTCTGTCTGTTTCTCGGCCTCTCTGAGTAACAGCATGTGTGCCCTCAGTGGGGGCGAAAGGAGACACTCCCTCTTTATTACATTTTTCCCTGTTCCTCACACTTACTGAACAGAAGGATATAATCTAAAGCAGAAACAAGTCGCACTGCCACAAACCTGCATCCGAGTCATTTTCGATTGTCTGTGCTGTGACAGAGCAACGTGTCAATAAATTACATCTCAGAGGGAACATGTTCTACATTTAGTTTTTGAAATAAACAGTGACTGAATTAAATTATTATTATACAAGGGTGTGATTAAACTGGTGGTCACTTAATGGTCATAGTTGTGGGATGCTAACACAAGAGCTGTTGGCTTTTTCCAAAAGAACTGGGGAGTTACTGAATTGATTTTTGCTCACTGTTCTGGCTTTGAGTTACTCATGTTCTATAGTCAGTCTAGTGATGATGTAGTGTAAATTGATTTGGCTGAGTATTTGCTAAGCCAATTAACAACAATTAACTACACAAGTCATTCTATGAGATGGTTTTTTCCAATTAGGTAAGGTAATTTTTATATCTTTATAAGATTTTAATAATTCTAATAACTAATTGCAAGCACAATAAACCTCATAAGAATCGAAAATGGCTAATTTCCCATAGACTGGAGTGACATCATAGACATCTCTCAAGCTGTCGCTATCTTTTTTGGCGCTCTTTAATGTGGCGTGACTGATCACTGTAGCGCCTCAGGTCACGCAAAGCACACGTGAAACGATCATCTCTTCCACTTTACTAGCTACAACATGAAATAAACATGAATGAACATCAGAAGGTATGTTGAAAGATGCAGTACAACTTACCGAAATCCGTATTATGTCATAATCGCTCCATCGTTTCAACCGCGGAAACGCGTCAATAAAACAGCTTGTAAACAATGTCACATTTACCATCACATTTACCTCGGAAAAGCCATTCAGTGTCCAAAAACTCGTTAGTCAGCTAGAAAAATGGACGTAGAGAGGAGCATTTTGCTAAATATATGCACTATATTGCATATTCGTTGTAGTTTTACTTAACCTGTTCTTCAATATTGAATGTATGTTTGAATAAATCCTTTTTAAGGCAGCCACCATTTAAATGTTTGTATTAAAAAAAAAAAAAAAAAAAAACGAGTAGAAACATAATTAGGCTATGTCATTAAAAATGTATTATAACGTTATTATAAAAACTTCCTTATGTGTAATTTAGCCTAAATGTAAGTAGCCTACAAATCAATTAATTTTAACCTTTATTATTATAACAATGTACCAACTGGCTCCCTGTTTACAGCATAGTTGAGAGATATTTTTTCTTTGAGGAAATTTGCCATGTACTGTTAGTTATAGGCTAGTGTCATTTTTTTTTTTAACTCGAAGCAAATGTTGTCTTTTCCATAACATAACAGACTTACAGAAAAAAAAAATCTTACTGAACCCAAATGTTTGAACAGTAGTGTGTGATGGACACAAGTTGAACCCACATATCTAAAAAAAAAAAAAAAAAAAAAAAAAGGTACTATATAGCATTTTATTTCAACAAAAATGGTGCTAAACAGCACCAACAGTAGTTCTTTGGCTCGTATAGTGGCACTATATAGCACCTTAACCACCCTAAAGAACCACTGAAGAACCATACAGAGGCTTAACAGTTCAGTCATCCCAAAGAACCGGTGAAGAACCGCTGAAGCACCACTGAAGCACCAAGATTTGGTGCTATACAGTACTTAAAGTGGTTTCCCTATGATTACAAGCCAAAGAACCACTTTTAGTACTATATAGCACCATTTTTTTTTTTAGAGTACACAGATTTTTTTTTCTTTTTGGGAACCAAAATCATATAATAATTATTTGTTATGACTATGATTTTTAATATGAATCTGACCCTAGATTAAAGTTAATATTAAAGGCGGTGCAAGCAGTTTGAAATGCCAAAATTTGTCTCTAATTTTCATCAAATTACAAAACAATATGGCAAAAAATTCTGTGTAAAATTGTCCTTCTTAGTGCATTTAATATACCGCAGGGATCTTCCACAGGGATCTGCATTCATGAAGCACCAGTGATTTAGCATACAGTTCTTTACAGCCAACTATGTGTCAACCGACGGGGAGACTCAATTCCCATGTGAAAACAAAATGTCAGAGTACGCCTCATATGATGGCGTGTTTTGGTATTTTTTGCTTCTGTTTTTGTGTTCCAAAGGGCGTTGACTTGCACTCTGTCTAATGTTAAGGGTGAAATATCATCATGTCCCTCATTCAGGCCAATTCATCAATGTCAGGAATCCATTTTAGGGCACCCATAGGGACAATTTTGCTTTCTACTAGCAGAGCTCATGTCTTTTAACCAACCAGAGGAACCTTTTTAAAACCCCACTATCATTCTCAGGAGGTTGATGGGTGTGTCTGGGATGACTCCAACAAGGCTGGTAGAACATCTGCTGGTAATGGAGAAGATGGACCTCCACAAAGTGGGGTCAAGGATGAAGATTACAAGCCAGGAGAAAACAGCTCTCTGTGGACTGTGACAGTAGGCTCCTCGGGTTCTTTTCCTGTCATACTGCAGATCGAAGAGGATGGTGAAGGTCTTGGTTCAGGTGACCTGCAATCAGTACATAGATGCATTTTATGAGTTTCAGTTCACACACACACACACACACAAACACAATATAGATATATATATATATATATATATATATATATTCAGGCTTGATGAGCATAAGAGACTTCTTTCAAGAACATTAAAAATAGTAATATTTCCAAACTTTTGATCGGTACTATATAATCTTCTATATATCTGATTTGCATTCAAATGGATTTTTAGGTCTGAAATTATTGACTATTATATAAATGCCTGCATGATTATGAATACAAAACTGCATCCAAAGCATTTTAAAAATAGCATAAAGGTTATTTTATTGCTTTTATTATTGCTTTTATTGTGTACTTTTTATCGAAACAGCATTGATAATTCCCAATGGCAGTGATTTTAATCTCACCAGAAGACCATAAGAGCAAAATTTACCTTAAAACACAACGAAGAATGAGATTCTGTGTTTTCATGATTTTATATGAAAAATATGACTGAAACAAATGATGAAATAAAGTTAAAGCCATTTCAGTTTAATCACAGGTGCCTTCCTCTTCTTTGATTTTGATAAGAAACAATAATCACTTCCTACTGAAAAACACCCTCCAAACATTAGGCCCCTTTTTATCACTTTTTTTCCCCCTTGTCTATTCACATACAGTAGCACTCACACTTTTTTTTTTTTTTTTATAGATTTGCCTTTTCTTTTGCGTGCCAAGCACTTTGAAGTAAGCTTGCCTTCAGATCTACTATGTGTGTGAGTGGAAGGACAATATTTTCATTAAACACAGCACAAAACGGCCTTCTTTCGAACCTATTTTAAGAAAAAAAAAAACTTTTAAAATGCTGCCAGTGTTTCAAAACTTTGCAGATTATGAATACATGTACAGCATTATTTAGCATTATTATTAATGTGTGTGTTCTTTTGTTCATTAAATAAAAGGTTCTAGTTCAGGGAATTACATTAATCAAAATAAGCCAACCTGATGTTATAGTCTCTTATACAGTAATGTAAAAGATAATTTAAACATAGGTTATTGAAATGCAGTGCCTTGACACTGTGGCAGTTACTGAATCAAATATGAAAATAGGGGGAGATCATCTGAGAAAATTGAAATCATAAATATAGCCAGCATTCTATATTTCAATTACTGTCTCCAAACATAATATATCTATTTTTATTTTGCCCAAATAATAAGTACATGACAAGCTTTCATATGCAGAAGGAAGGAAAGTATTTAAAATAATTTACTTTTTAATTTAATGACAGAAGCGGGGTTTATCATTATAAAATAAATAATGAAATTATAAATCCTAAAGACAACTTCTTCTGGTAATTGCATGCTGGGGATTGTCTTAAGGGAAGCTTAAAATACGATTAATTTAAAGTGTAACAAATAATCCTATTTAAGCCACAAAAACATTAAAAAGCAGCAAGTGGGGCCCATTTTGCTCACTGGGCTATGACAAACCTAAACCATGTTGAAGCATTAAAAAGTGATAAGGAAAACATTAGACCTTCAATGTGGTCCAAAGACCACTAGTGAAAATCCTGTTCTGCACTTTTTATTTAGTACAGTTTATTTAATTGTAAATTATATTATCAGAATAACAATTTGAGTGAATGTTGAAGTAAAAATAATATATATATATCTAATTTCAGAGTGTATTTGATTTGTTCCCCATTTTGTTTTAAAGAGGACCTATTATGCCCTTGTACAAAGTCTTGATTTTGTTTTTGAGGTCCACTAGATTATCATGCTTGAATGTCCAAAAAACACATAATTTTTCACATTCTTTACATTATTGCAGCACCTCACTTCCTAGTCTGTAAATAACGCTCTGTTCTGGTCTCTATGAAGCCCCTCCTTTGGAAAAGTGCAATCGAAATCGCGATTTGGCAAAGACTGCGATTTTTTTATGCGCAGCTTGTCAGTGAAGCACGCTCTGTGATCAGTAGTAAATGCTGCTCCTTCTAAAAGCCAGAGGGCGCTCTTGCGCAGAAACTCCAAATATGCCCCGCAGAAGTAAAATAACGCACATCGTTCCTGGAAATTAACATGGGCATTATACTATCGATGTAGCTGAATAAACAGAATATTGAAACCCTTTGATTGATTAAACATGATTAATAAACACACGACTATGAAAATATATGGTTTATCCGAGTTCTTTAAGCCTTCTCGGGTATTTTCATGTTAATAAAGTATATTTATAATGCAATGCTAATCGACATAGCCTTTATCACTGTATAGAATACTATGAAATAATATGTTGTGTGCCTTATTCTGTGTAAGAAGCCACATCATCTCAGAAGGATGTTATTTCAAGCACTCGACTGACATTATGAAGTGAGTTTGGAGTAAAAACATGTTATTAAACGTCTTTTGTTGGCCAAGAGGTTCATAAATGCTTCTCATTGGTGCATTTTGCTTTTTCAAATGCACATTATAAGTGACTCAAACTCGCAGTGCTTTCAGATGGAGCAGCATTTACTACTGATCACAGAGATGTGCTTTACTGACAAGCTGTGCATGAAAAAATCGCAGCCTTTGCGATTTCATAATCGCACTAAGCCAAACGGCTTAATCGCAGTTTCGATTAATTGTGCAGTTCTAGTGCTCTGATTGGTCGACTGGATTGGTCAACCGCTTTGAGCATGTTAGGGAAAAGTCACACCCCTTACCATAATGGCAAATTTCAACACGCTACTAACTAACTCAATCAAGCCTCGTCCCCTTTTTTTGTGTATGCCTTGAGCGGGAAATGAGGAATACTGTGGCATGTACATTCCTGGTTAAAAACTCAAGACTTCAAGCCAGGCATTTCAGTGAGTTCAGAAACAGTGCACACTGATAAATAACTCCCTTTAGAGTAACTTTTTTTTCATGCTCAAACAGCAACATTACACACTAAAAAACATTGACAATTTAAAAAAGCATAAATTGATCCTTTTTAAAAGCTGCATTAACTCCACAAGTTTGCGTACAACATCAAAAAACAGTTTTTTGAGCGTTCCCGGTTTAAATTATGTTTTTAATCTCAAAGTTGAACCATGCCAACTGCACTTTTCCAACAGAGGTAACATACAGCTCTTTTGACCTCTAAGATCGCATTCCACCCTTTTGCCTGAAGCATCACCAACCATAAACCAATGACAACCAGAGACTCCATCCCGGCACAGTGTTGCTTGACCTTATCTATTGAACATTAAGCATCTGCCGTTGCGCAAACCAAAGCCATTTATCCGAGCCTTATTCAATTATTTCTTTCTATCTTGAATCATAGTGGAGACCAAAATGGGCAAAGATGTCCATTAAAGGGCTCGCAGGGTCCCACATTTGGCCTCCAAGTTGCTTCGTACTCCCTGCAATGAATAGCAATAAAACAGAAAGGCACGGCAATTATGGGGCTTTATGACCTAGCCGAAGTGAATCATCTCAGGCCACAACAGATACCACATCCTCTGCCACGTCCCCCAGCTAAAACATTCCCCTCTGCAACTAATGGCAGCAAATGGAGATGCACTGACAGTTAGTATGTGGTCTGATCTAATAACCGCCAGAATCGGGCTGTAATGTTTCTGTTAGAGAAACATTTGCACCAAAATACAGCAAGAAAACACTGTTTAGAATAAATATAAGCAAAATGCACTCCCAATTCGAATAATAATTGTTTATCAGGGTGACGTCTGTAAAGGAACATTTGCAGGACTCCTCCATGATAAAAACCACGCATTTGTGATGTACTTTCATTCATATAGGCAACGACACACAGAACATGCTAAAACGTGTCTGACTTTTGGACAAATTTTTCTATATAAATGCATACAACTTGAATGATATTAATTTACCACATGATACAAAAAACAGCATATATTTGGCAGTGAATTTTCACCCGAATGATGAGGGGAAAAAAAAAAAAAACACTGAAATTTCTGATTCGGATAGCTAAATCATAGACTGTGGGCCAGATTTACTAACAGCTTTCGCCAGTGCAAACCCTCTTTTGGCGTTAAAAAACTACGAAGACACGAAGAGAAGAATTAGCACTGAAAAAGCATGGACACAGTTATTTTTGCAGCTGACCTTACAGCATATGTATTTGTAGGAGTTTCCCTTACAGACGCAAAATTTAGGGGAGGAGAGTATTTAAATGAATCATGCAAGGTGATTTACTAAGGTTTGCGCTACTCAATTTACTGGTATTTACGCCATTTTCTAATGCCTAAAAAAAGACTTAAACCAGATGTTAATTTGCGCTGCTCTTGATAGATTATGGAAATGATCCGGCTGCGTCTGTGTTCTTAATTTGCGCATTGTCAATAAATTTCCACTCCCATAGGTGCTTTTTTGGAATTGCGCTCTGACTCTAATTTGCCCAGTTTAGTAAATCTGGCCCTAAAAGTGCAAAAAAAATCCTAATGTATGTCCATTGCCAATATTGAGATGTTTGAAACAAAAATATGTTCTAAGAATGTTTTGCTAACTTATGGAAAAGTTATTTCTGAATGTTCTCTGATAATTCAAAACATCCATTTTTTTAAACATTTTTTTTTTTTTTTTTGATTTTGCAAAAGGGAACATTCGATTTTTTTATTTTGCAAATATTATGGGAACATTACTTTTGAATGTTCTCTGAACGTTCTGAAACAAGTAACATTTGAAAAAAATGTTAGACGAGCATCCAACTAAAAAGAAAAAAAAAAAAACATTCCATAAACTATAAATATAAATACCATTTTTGTGCTAATATTTTGAGAACATTATTAAAGACCAGATAACTCTGTATGAAGGTTCTATAAATGTTACTGGAACAATTTTACTCAGAACTTTGAGAGAACTTTGCTGGAACGTTAGCCAAAGTTCCAAAGTAGCTGGGAAGCACTGCTTACACAGTATTCAATTTCATAATCAAGCAGCATTCTGTTGGTCAGCGTCGCAAATTCACATGACCATATTAAAAATGAGTGAATTCCGTGTGGGGAGGTTTTTCAAGTGGTGCTCACTGCAGAGCCAAATGACAGAGCTCGGCCTCTCTGGATGTAATGGGTGGAGCTTGACCTAGTCCAGCTCCATCCCTTAATGGGTGGAGCTTAACTTAATTATGTTTAGGAATAGGGTTATGGGTAAGGTTAGGGTGTGGCTGGACCTTTAAGCTCTATCCATTACGTCCAGAGAATTGCCTCTCAAGTTTTTCACCCACAGGTGAATCTCCCAATTTCCGGATTCCTATTGGAATGACTGGATTTCACTCATGAAATATTATAAATGTGACCACACCTTAATATCGGTAAATGCTGAAATTTCCCCATAAAACAATTATCCGAATCAGGATATGTCGTAATTTATTACATTGCACAGGCACGTCGTCTTTGGCACATTACCTTCTAGGAGAGATACAACTGCTGGGAATAGTGTGCTGTAGGCATTGTATTAAAAGGTCACACACTCTCTCCCACACAAACACCAGCACAGGACTCAATTAGTGTAATGCACTGGCTGGAGCAGAGGTGTTCATTCAGGTAAAAATTAGGTGTCTTACTCTCTCTGAAGTATTTACAGGCTCTCGGAGCCTCGAGAATGAAGGATGGACTTTGGATAGAGGAGATGCTGCGCTGGCTATAGTCCAACTCAATTGCGCGCTTACATTTTTTTCCCCTCCTTCCTCTTAAAGGATTACTTCTTCCAAAAAGGACAATTCTGGCATCATTTACTCACCCTCATGTCATTACAAACTCATATGACTTTCGTTCTTCCGTGGAACAGAAGAGGAGACATTTTGTGGAAAAAAAGAAGCCTAGTATTGAGTCAAGGAATGGCAGTGCAAGCTTTTAAAAAAATGCAAGCTTATCATAATAGTCTAAAATAACAGTCTTCTGAAGCCATAAGATACTCTTGTGAGAGGAACAGAAATTTCATTATTCACTGATAATCTACTCCTCCAGTTAAAGGGATAGTTCATCCAAAAATGAAAATTCTGTCATCATTTACTCCCCCTCAACTTGTTCCAAACCTGTATAAATTTCTTTGTTCTGCTGGGATATATTTGGAAGAATGTTTGTAACCAAGCAGATCTCGCCCTTCATTTACTACCATAGTAGGGGAAAAAATTCTATGGTAGTCAATGGGGGGCAAGATCTGCTTGGTTACAAACATTGTAAACAGGTTTGGAACAACTTGAGGGGGAGTAAATGATGACAGAATTTTCATTTTTGGGTGAACTATCCCTTTAACTGTTTTAAATATCATTTCTTTATTTAAAATTCACTTTTATAAGAAAGTAAGTCATATATGGATTTGAAATGATACAATTTAAAGTGTCTTTAGTGAGTGGCTCCAAAATACATGAGGGAATCGCTAACAAACCTTCAAGTTCTTTCACAATGATCATGATCTGTGCTGCATTGATGGGCGTGCAGATGTTGTCATGTGTTGTTTTGTGTTGTGTTGCATTACGAAAGAGACGAGAGTCCCCAGTGTCTACCGTGGTTTTTAAGTGTGGTGGTCCTGTGGGAGCTGCGATGTCTGATCTGAGATGGGTTGATTTAGCGCTAAGCTGATAAAGAATGAGAAAGCCTATAGGGAATGATAAGTACACTTGCTTCTTGTTGACGTAAGACTGAGGTCATTTTTAATCTCATTTTATTCTATTATCAGCTTTGATAGTGAGTGCTGAAATGACAAAGAGAGCGGTAAACTGATGTAGGCGATTTAATGCAGTGTTCATTTTTATTTCATTTATATGACTATTTTCCTTCTGATTTGCAGTTTGTTTTAACTGAACTGCAAAAACCAAAGAAATTATAATATAATTGAAAAAAAACAACTGCTAAATCCTTAAATCAACATTCACCATTTAACAATGACAATTTAAATAATATTTAATGCAATTTATATATATATAATATGCATTTATTGATTTAGCAGATGCATTTATCGAAAACACCTTACAAATCAGAGTAATATAAAAAAGTGCTTCCATAACAAATCTCAACAGACTTGCATATGCTATCTAGAATAATAGCCTACTTCACATTCTAGGCCAACACACAGCCATGTCATATGGTCCAACATGACTCGCCCCGCTGGGGTCAGCCATCCACGCCAGATAAACAATTTTTGCAGCAGACAGACATTAAGGAACAAAACACACTCCACGGTGTCCGAACCTAGGATCTGGCCCTCCACAACAAAATGCAGCAAAAAAAAAAAAAAAAAAAAAAACAGAGCTCATTAATAGACACTACACCATTATAGCTCCCACTGTTTATATGTTCAGCATAGCGAGAGAGTGGGAGAGCCGTAGGGTTACAAACACCAGTGTGTTGGCAGTACAGACACAGTTGACAGGCCGCAGCACTACAGAAGGAAGAGAGATGGTGCATGTCCGCAGGCATGGGTCAGTCTGATGGAGGAAGCACGGATGATATCTTCTCTCTTTTCATCAGCTGTGTTCACTCCAGCAGAGCATGCTGGACCGTGTCCCTTGATAGCTACGCCTTTCGCACCCACCACACACTGATGGTGCCGATAGAGTGAGTTTTTGAAAGAAATGTACTGCTAAACTCCTTTGCTTAAAGGAACAGTTCACCTAAAATGTTTGTGGAATAAAAAAAAAAGATATTAATTTTGAATAAATAATTTGTTCTGTTTGAGCCACTTTTATGGTACTTTTGAGGTGCTTTAAATTAGAATTGTTGTATTGAAAAAAGCTACCTGTGTGACATTCTTTAAAAAATAATCTCCTTATTCACAGAAAAAAGCATACAGGTTTGGAATTACTTAATTATAATATTAATAATTTTAAATATATTTTTATAATTATAAAATATATTTTTTTATATAATTTTAAAACCTTTTCTGAAGAATAAAACAAGAAAAAATTCAAAATTGAAGTTTTTTTGACTTTTGGTATGAATATGTTAGCTAGAATCTGAAGTGTCCCACCCCCTATACTATGAATAGACGATGAAGCTGCGGCTGAAATCGGTCACTTGTTCACACAAATACTATTTACTATATGGTGAATATGGAGAGGGGGGCAGGAACGGCAAAGGACCTCAAGATGGGAATCGAACTCGGGTCGCCGTGAACACATTTGCTAGGCTATCAGCACAACAATTAATCAAATTTCTAATCGCGATTACAATTACGGATGCCATGATTTCATGATTGCCATGATTACAACAAAAAATATCCACTTACATTATTCTGCACACTTAAGAGGTGTGGTTAGAGCATGTTACGTTGTGAGAGTCGACTACTTCAGAGTTTTAAAAGGTCTAACCCAGCACAAAAGGAACTACCAGTGATGTACATGTTCACTAATTGGTTGAACGAATGCGACAATTATAATCAGCAATTATGATTTTTGTAATAATTTGTCATTGTGCAGCCCTACTACTCATCCTCAGCATGATTATGTTCACTGTTTTGCTTTAGCAACAGTTTCATATTAAATCTAAAAGGGGAATCTATTAGACTGTGGCCATCATAAGCTGTCGAATGAGGCTTTCCCAAGCTCAACAGCTCTGGCTGAGCAGTGATATAAATGAAACTCTATTGGCTATTTTAAAAAAGGGGAGGAGCTGCTCGATATGTCTCACCCTGTCTTCCTGTTTCAGTGGAAATTAGATCATCACACTGAATAATGCTGCATGTTTCAAAGCACTTCAGCGGGACTTTAAGCTCAAATTGACAAATTGAGATATTGATGAATCTTTTTCCTCTTATTTTAATAATAGAACATTAGCCAAGATTTATATATTTGTTAAAGTCTAAAAGGCGTGCGAGCGTTGCTTGGCAGCACTTGCATTGCTCTCCTCTGCATGTTTGGTCATTTGCATAGGAGCGGCAGAGTCCTTTAAACTCGTCTCCAGTGAGTCTTGGCAAGGAGGCATTTCCATAATAGTATCACTGACAGGCTTGGATGGGCCATTACAGCTTTGAACTAAGACTAGTCAGCTCTAAGTGATTAACGTCTTTGAGGTATGACACTTTTGTAGGACAAACAAACCTCTTTTGGCTTGGCAAGCTTCTGTTTGTGTGAGGTTTTGCATTGCTGTGGAACAGTTCAATAAACAAGTTATGATACTGTGTAACTTACATTTTTGACATTACGAGTTACTAACTAAAATAGTTTCAACTTCCAAATGAAGCCACAGCAGAATTAACTGTCGCACGCCTCAGTGAATTGTTCCTGAATGAATTAGTGTTTTTGAACGATTCAGTTGAGTGAATGATTCAAGGGTTCATTCATATAAACAGTCTCGTTTGATTTCTGAATAAATCAGTGGTGTTGAGGAAATGCTTCAAGGACTCACTCATATAGCCTCATGTTTAGTTCCTGAATGAGTTTTGAACAAATCATGTAAATGAATCAATGATTCATTCATAAAGACAGTCACTTGTCGTCATCTTCTGGTGTATTTATGTAACCTGAAGAAACTGTTAATGAAAATCCCCGCCATTTAGGGTGGATTCTTTTTACATTGATTTTAGCAAAGTCCACTTTCACAGTTCTTCCTTGTAAAAGTAGGATATTTTCAGAAATTAATAATGTTCCAAACAAAGCCACAGCAAAATGAACTGCTGTGCGCCTCAGTGAATTGTTCCTGAATGAATCAGTGTTTTTTGAACGATTCGGTTGAGTGAATGATTCAAGGTTTCATTCATATGAACAGTCTCTTGTTTGGTTTCTAAATAAATCGGTGGTATTCAACGAATTGGTTGAGGAAATGCTTCAAGGACTCACTTGTATAGCCACATGTTTAGTTCCTGAATGAGTCTTGAACAAATCTTGTAAATGAATCAATGACTCATTTATAAAGACAGTCACTTGTCTCCATCTTCTGGTGTATTTATGTAACCTGAAGAAACTGTTAATGAAAATCCCCACCATTAGGTGGATTCTTTCACAGTGATTTAAGCAAAGTTCACTTTCACAGTTATTTTCACGGGTTATTTTCAGAAACTAAAAATGTTTACTTCTTTTCAATACAACAGGAACTAAAGCTTCCAAGCTTGAAAAAGGACACAAAAGCACCACAGAAGTGGTCTATATAACTTGTGTCACATTTGAAATCTTTTGAAATTTAAGTGACATAACGAATTGAAATAATAAATGAATTTAATTACTTATGACATATTTTCCTCTCCGGTGAGCTGCGAACAAAGCATTGAGTCAGTGAGTGACTAAATTGATTTGATTGATTCATGAACAAATCATTCAGACTGCTTTTGTGAACTAGACTGACGATTGTTTGAAAATGACAGCTCGTTCATGTTTCAGACACCTGCCACAAGTAGTCATTTAACCATATAACACTCGTCCAGGCCTTTTAAATGGCCGGCTTCTGTTTTGCAAACGTTTTGAACCCATCTGAGGTGCTTCATATCCATTATAATAAATATACCATAATCTGTTGAAAGCACTTATGATGAATACTGCGCTTTTCAGTAAATTATTTCAAAGAAAATCCACTGTCCATTTAGCAGGTTCCTCGGTATATACCGACATGGCACTTTAAAGCAGTTTACTGCAGCAAAACTGCTTTTTTTGCCGGCTATGCAAACTTGGTAGACTTTAGAGAACTTGATACATTATAAATTGAGCACACTAGCATTATTTTTGAGTGGGAAGCTCCATTAGAGGCATATGGTTCTTGTTTGTCTGAAGTTAATGCTTGTTGGATTTCCACAGCATATTTTAATTTTCGCTGTAAGTTTCTAAATCCAACTGTGTGAGCAGAGGTGATTAATGAGATGATTATTATGAGATGAAATGAACTCTTTCTTGCATTCAGAACATAAATCAAAAACAAATGGCCCAGACTTTATGGAGACGCATACATTCAAACACTCAAACAGTATGTTAAAGGTCTGGATAATTTTATCTTTAACTTTTTGGAGGGCTAATGGTTAAGACTCTATGCTTGAATCGTTTTATTTATTTATTTTTTTTTTTTAAATCTTGGAACAACATTCCTGTCAAATATATAATACTAGCAATTTTCTGTAACCCCAACGGAATCAATTTAAGTCAACATAAAAACCATTTCCAATCCATTAAACTTTCGTAACATGGCGTATTTCCAAGTGGATGTTCTTCAAGAAAAAATGTAGGATGGGAGTTGATGGAGCCAGTCGGTTGGAGTCAAGTGGGTTTAAAATGTTTGAGGGATTTGTGTAAATGATGACAGAATTTTCATTTTTGTGTGAACTATCCCTTTTAACTACCCCTAAAATCATAGGGAAATGTTGGTAAACCTTTTCAGTGCCAACTTGTGTTATTATGCAAATGAAGACTGTAAGAAGCACATTTTAAATGATTAACCAAACCGCACTAATGAATTCAGAGCAAATCACCAATCCAAACTAAATTCCCATAAAAATCAAAAGTTAAAAGTTCTTAGTCCCATTTACGCAAGCAATTATGTAGTCAACACGTGACCTTAACCACTGAAATTAAACATTAGCATCCACAGTCTTTCCGTCCCCAATGTCTTGACTTTGAATGCAGTATTTATTTCCAACTTTAATACCAGCATTCACATAAAACCAAGCCAAACTGGTGTTACACATCACATTAAAACAGCGACACGTAAATATATGAGCTTATCATTATTAATCCTGCGGCCCGTCCGTGTAAACGCCATCTCCCTTGTCCCACCTATTAGAGTCAATTAGATCCCACAATGCAGAAGGGGTCCTGTTCATTGCTCATTAATAATGCACACAGCAAAAAAGAGAAAAGAAAGTACCTATCACATCAATGGGCTGCTGTCTGTGTGTTTAATTAATAGGGTTTGCTAAGAGCCATTAACTACCCCTGTAATGGGCATTATGAGTTTCCTCTGGCCCCCCAGATAGGTCACTAAACAGAAAGCACCTTCCATTTAGAAATGTGTTATGACCCAGTGGTGTTCACGCTCGATAAATTGTGCCAGAACTAGTCCCTTGGGTTGTTTAATGTTAAAACTACAGGGTTACAGGGAGAAAACACCACTACAAATCTACATGTAGCCTACAAAGGGCAGTTTTAGGATGATATAAGAAGATATACTATAGTAGACATACATTTATTTTTGTAATATTTTTTGTAATTTTTTTAACAACAAAATGTGGTTTTTGCAAACAGTACGAGTCATTTGTAAAACCACTAGGAAGTGTAAAACTGAGGTGAAAATTCACTCTGTGATCTGTGTTTTCCACCCACTTATCTTGGCCTCCATCTAAACCAACAGCATACGAGGCGAGCAGCAGTTGGGCCTTTTTCTGCACTAAAAACAGGTATTAAACACCCCAACTGCTGTTTTCTGCAAGTGGCTCTATTTATTTTAACTGCTGACTTGACGGCTCAGGGCACTGAGAGCTTTTTCTATCATCTTTACCTCCCCGTTGAGTGACAGCGCAGCATGGCTCCTACAAAGATCAGGAACTCTGGTTGAATACTTTTCTAGCATGTCCAGGTGCTGGTTGTCAATCTTTGAAGTATTTTAGACAATTATCCATGCAAGTTTCACTTTATTATAGAATAAGAATCCTACTCTTCTGAAACGACCAGCTTAAAACTGTAAATTTATGGTGGTCCAGGCTGGCTTTTGCAGGTTTTGTGCTGACCGTGGTGATGGACCAGAAAGGATGTGCTTTTTAGATCAGGGTTGTGCGCCAATCACATTTGAATTGAGATTGGTCTTAAATTCCAATTCAGTTCCTAAATTTGAATTTAATTTTAATTGAAGTAGTGAATACAATACAGAATTCTGATTTAAATTTTAATTTAAGGAAGTAGAATTCAAATAAATTCTTATAACTGTAATTTTTAACTAGAAAAACACATTATAAACAGTAGTGGCCAAAAGTGATGTCTGGAGGGGAAATTTGTTTTTAATGAAGTTTGATTAAACCATGAAAATATGAGGAAAATATTTTATATTTTTAAAATGTTTAAATATGAGGGAATAACAAAACACTAAACATGGTTAAGTTTTTTATCTGGCAAAATTGTTTGGCAAAAAAGGTAAACTACAGCTACAGGTTATTTTACTACGTAAAAAATGCATAGAAAAAAAAAGCTCAAAGACAAAAAAATAATACAGTACATTGACTACAACACAATTAGTTATTAATATTTTGTGGGTCTTCTGTTGTTTTTGCATGTATTTGGCATGTTTCATTGTGTTGGTTGGTTGGTTGGTTGGATGGATGGATAGATGGATGGATGGACAGAACGATAGCATGGATAATGGATGGATGGATGGATGGATGATGGATGGACAGAACAATAGATAGATAGATGGATGGAACGATAGTACGAATGATGGATGGATGGATGGACAGAACAATAGATAGAACGATAGAATGATAGATAGATAGAACGATAGATAGATAGAACGATAGAATGATAGATAGAACGATAGAATGATAGATAGATAGATAGAACGATAGATAGATAGATAGATAGATAGATAGATAGATGGATAAGTTTTTAAAATCAAGTATTCCGTGGAGACCGCCATCACTTTACAGTGTTATAGGGGTCTTCTTCGAGAGCTACCACTGGTCAGCAGGTTGCCTGAAGCACTGCGTGGGTCGACCTCATGGGCAGCAAAGCCTGCTGACTTACCATTCAGACACATCACAATCACTTTCTTACAGGCCAAGTGCTAGAGACGATCACCCACTGCTCCTGGTAGGTGGTACCCAGCGGGAAAATGCTGTTGTTGTTTCAATCTTTACTAACAAATTCCCTCTATCCTTCAGTCTTTTTTCATTGAGGCTCTCTCTTTTTCCTTATCACTGCATAAGGGGATTTCTGTAAGGCTCTAGCCTTGATAGCATTCACCAAGAAATTCACTGAAATGCCAGCAGTTTGTTCTTTTCTCTTGGTATTTTCATCATCATAGATAGTACTTTTATCCAAAGGTACACTATGTAATGTTTTTTTAACAAAATTTAACTAATGAGTCAATACATCATCGATTGCCACCTTCTTCCAAAACGTGTTTTTGTCTTATTATAAGTGTTTATATTTTAGACCTGATGGGATGGTTTTCACGGGAAATTGCGTACATACATCACTCACTCGTGCGAGTACACATTTGAACATTTCATGCATTCCCTGGGAATCGAACCCATGACCTTGGCATTGCTGCTCTAGCTTTATGCTGTACTGTTTGAGCTACAGGAATGTTTACAGCCATGGGGAAGAGGTCTTAAGCCCAAACAGTACAGCAACACCCAGAAAGTGTGGAAAGGAGCAGTTGGAAAGGATAATGAAAATATGTTGGAGAAATAAAGGAAATACAGTATTATTTATATGCCAGCTACTAAATTTGCCAACTTCCATCATCTCCAGACTAATTCAGCTGCCAGTCATTGTTAGTAACCATTAAAAAGACGTATTTTCATTGGTTTATCGGGGAAGGTTTGACCAGGACAGTGACTCCATGGGCCCTATCATACACCCAGCGCAATGCGACGCAATAGCAAATGCATTTGCGCCCATGTGTTCGCCCCTGGGCGTGTTGGTCTGAAAAGGAGGTGTGTTCAGGCGCATTGTTGGCGTGTTGCTATTTTGAGGCAACTGAAAACAACTGCATCATTGACCAACATAAACCTGGTCTAAAGTCAATGGCATAGTACAAAAGTACAGAAGTAAGGCTTTATTTTTACAGCACCTTTAAAAGTGGCATATTGTCATATCATTTAAAGCTACATTTTTAGCAGCCCCAAGACTTCTTTCACATTATCCTTCAGAAATCATTCTAAGAAACATATTATTATCAACAGGTGTGCTGCTTAATCTCTTTGTAAATAAGTAGCCTGGATTTGTGTTTATTTGAAAGATTTTTTTTTTGTAACAATGTAAAATTCTTTACTGTCACTTTTCATCAAGTTATGTAGAATACAGAGTGTTCGACTGAAATGAAAACAGTGTCCGCATAAAGCAAAGATGGCATGAACTTGGTCTTGTACCTCCAGGGCTAATGTGCCAGTGGAGGTAAATGGGAATGCTAATGGACAGCTCCAGTCTCCAGGTATATTGGACATCCTCGGGGTGATTCATTCCTTCATTGCCCACAGCATACGCCCAACAGTCTGTCCAGAGCCACTAAAATAAATGAAATAAAACAACAGACATGCAACAGATTCAAGACAAATATAATAATAACAGTGTTGACAACAAACTAAACCCTAATAGCCGTGGGCTGTGCATTAGTTTTCCCTTTAGAAATCTAAAGTTGGGCTCTAAGATCCCAATAATGGAAGCAGAATAAATAAAACCACTGAAACACCCAAAGACAGAGACACTCTGCACAAAGAACACATCAATTGTCTATTACGTGTGTGCTAAAGACTCGCCACAATTGCCTTCCTGCACTATAGATTTCTCCAAAATGCAATGGGATGGGTAACCTTAGGAGCCAAACAGTATTTTATCTGCTGACCCATCAGTAACACATTTTTAATGGAATTATGCCGCATCCTATGCTATTAATTCCTACTCGGGCTGAGTTATCCTGCTTGGCTAATGTCTTTTTACCACTAAATTCCCTGAGCATCAGCACCTTGGGCCTAATCAGCCCATTATCTTGTTCTTCTGATGACTTCACTGGATACTTTGACGGCCCTCGGGCTGAGTTTCCAGGGTGCCGGTGGTTTCAAATGTTCCTGGGCTTAGCATTCCATGCATTTGTGGTTGTTTTATGGCTTTTTTCTGAGACTGAGGCTCCATGGGAAATGTTTTGGGAGGTGGCTTCGGAGCGCTGCTGTCTGGGTGCTAATGTTCCTGTGTGGGCAGTTACAAAATGGCCATGTTTCCCCTGTCAGAGAAACAATTAGGGCCGTATTTATGGTGGGTGAATGGGGTGGGTTTGTAATGGACCGCTCCTGTAGAGAAAGCTCCGTATAAATCACCAGTTGTCCAGGAGTCGCTCTGTGCTCTTCAATAAACCAAGTTCAAAGCCGCTACACCAAATGCTAAAATGGTTATTGTAAATTAGAGTTATGAGATTTTGATATCCATCATGCACATGCATTAAAATTAACAGTAATGTGGCTGACAGGGTCAAAGAGATGTATTAATACATGATCCTGAAGACAGGAAAGCTTCCTTAATGCTTTCAGTCTGCCCTGGGGGTTGTATTCATGCACACTGCAAGTTTAATTAGTATGATATTTAAATTAGAGCTGTTAATCTATTAAAACTTTTCAATTGAAATAACTGCATGATATTCTGAATAATTAATATTGCATGCATTATTTGTTTATATTAGATTACTGTTGGCAGTGTCCTCATCAACATAATGACTGATGAAAATATTCATTAACAAGGATTTGTTTTTGTTTTTGTTTTTTTTACAACCTTAACAAAGACGAGAAATGTTCAATTATTATTCAAAAGTTTGGGGTCAGATGATTTTTTATGTTTTTGAAAGAAGCCTCTAGTGCTGCATTTATTCGAGCAAAATTAAGGGCCGTTCACACAGAATGCATTTTTCCATTCCAATGCACTACTTTTTCATTGTTTATTTATGTAAATACGCACTAGACGGACGTGTTTGACCATTGCGTTCACGTCTTGAGTATTTTGCAGCGTCTCGCGCATGATGGTCTCATGGAAAGACGTACCTGTGGGAACATTTTTGCAAGTCGCAAAATACATACCAATACGTACATATCACAGCAGTTTCCAACAGAAATGAACACTAGAGGCAGTAAAACAGCAAGCACTTTTAATCGTTTTCATACACAGTTATGATTACAGGGTCAGACTTGTTTTCACGTCTCCTTGCACAATATTACGTTATGATCTCAAAACACTTTTTACCAAAATGCATGATTTGTAAACAAATACATTTTGGACTTTGCATCGCTTAACCAGCTCCATATGTTTTGCTTTTCTGACATAACAAGCTTGCTCGGTACACTGTAAAAAAAAAAAATCCCTGTAAAATTTACGGTAAAAAAAACGGCAGCTGTGGTTGCCAGAACTTTACCATAAAAAAATACTTTACTGTCTGTTTTACAGTTCAAAACTATATAATTTAAAGGTTTATATTGTAATAATTATGGTTCATAACTGTTTATTTTACACACTGTATAAAATTCTGTTAAATTATGGTAAAAAAAAAAACATAATTCATTAACTGATATAATGTTAATTTACCAACTTATTGAAGTACTAATATCCGTTACATTGACAACCACCAAACACAGTGGTGATGAGACTCACATGATGAATCAAAGCTCATCACAAGCAGCTTTTCCACAAGCTGAGAAGGACAATACTAATATATAGAAGGTGCACTCAAACACTAAACACCATCATGGTAACACACATGAAATTTTAAAAATGCACTAAATATTAATTTAACAACATTAGATCTAATATAAAACCCTAATGTACATAACTGATTAGAAAAAACTACGAAAAACTAAGAAGAAACAGTTATTTCAACGAAGATACATCAAATGTGAAGTGTCACGCAGGGAATGTCGATTTACATTTTTTCACTGTAAATGATACAATGACTTGTTATTTTTCACTTTCAAAAACTGTACATTTAACCATATTTTACCGTATAATAACATTTAATGTACTATTGGATCTATTACAGTTATTCACCATAGCATTTTTTACAGTTTTTTACCGTTAAAATCACGGTCATTTTTTACACTGTAGCTCAGCTGGTACAGAATTGTACTTATGATGAGGAAGCCTTGGGTACAAATCCCGTGAAAGATGAGTCACGGTAAAAGAGCTCAAAGATGAGAGCTTAAAAACAAGCTAAAATGGCATGATTACGATTGCATTTTCATGTCACATTTGCTGTTGTTTGCTGTTATTTTAAAACGTACACTTTTAGCGCCACTCACCGGACATTTCAAATCAGAACTGCGGTGATACGCATAAAACCAACGTAATAAAAACGTACCATATTCACGTTCATCTGTTTTGGAAAAAAAACTGAACACGCTTTTACCGCCACTCAGTGGACGTTTCACATTGAAATGTACATGGTGCTACGTACTTCCATTTTGCAAAAATGGTCCCTCAGGTACGTTTTTCAAATGAGACTGGGCTGCTAAAAACACTGTGCTCAAGTAAAAATCAGTTCAACGCGTCTCAAGACCTTGCGTTTTTTTTTTCCCATTCCACTCCCCTCGTCTCACGTTTTTCAAAGCAAAAATGTATTCTGTGTGAACGAGCCCTGAACAGTAATACAAATGTGAATGTCAGCTTTGGTTGCAAATAAAGAGGAATGAATGGATGGCAGCAGTTTACATTTTAATTACAAAGAACACAAAAGTGTTACCTTTTAACTTCTAAATTCTATTCTGTCACACAGTCATTGCTGTGAAAGGTTGGCAGTCAGGCTTCATGGCTTTTAGAGGAAAGTCAAATGAATCTTATTCTTCTGTTTTACTAGACTGATAAGAGTCAGGGCTGTCAGAGAGGGAAGAAATGGATTTAAGCAAATGAACTCTTCTTAAAAACACAAAATTAAATGGGAGTTGCCAAATTGAAGACATTTTGGTGCATGCTGTTGATGAAGAGTGACTTCTCATGCTTACTGCTTCATGTTATTTTGATGTGCACTTGATAAATAACACCTTGATCTTTGCCTTTGTCATAAAGATGACACTGGCCGGCGTGTTGCCAGGTAACACAGCTTCCAGAGTTGATTTAATAACTGTGAATGGTGAGCATGAATGTTCATTGGTGGAAATAAACCAAGAAAGTAGCAGACTGCTTTCTGTGAAGTTATTTAGTTTTGATTGAAATATCACGCCATAACTATTTGTAACTATGAAATAAATAAAAACAAGATTAAAATGCCTTAAATTTGAATCTATGTACAACAGTTTTTATTTATTTTCCTGAAACGACATGATGTAGACTGTGGCGAGCAATCGAAAATTAATTTCCTCCTCCTACAAATTATAATTAGCAGATTGGAATGAGAATATTTCATGCAATTTATGAACAAAAGCGACAACCGATGTCAAACAAGCACAGGCTGAGCCTAGTTCCCTCGGCGCAATGCCTGTTAAATAATTCTCACAAATATTTAGCTTGTTTATTTGTTAATTCTGCTTTGCCAAATGATTTTTTTGTCTGCGTATGCATGCAGCTGCAATGGAAATCATTCTGTTCCATATTAATAGAGTGAAGAGGAGAGCAGAGAGCACTTCTTATCTTATGGTGCCCCCCTTAAACATAATCACCACACACACACACACACTTGTTTTTCATCAGCTATGTAATCTACTTTCAATTTCACCAGCACACTCCCTTACAGCCTGACGTGACACACACACAAGTGTGTGCTGTTTTCCAGTCATGTACTACAGCTGCAATATCATCTCCTTAAGCAAACCCGATCTCTCCATCCAGGTGAAAAGGGAAGAAAAAATAAACAGCACATCTTTTCCCCATCTCAGTGCAGGTTATTACTGACTGCTTCAGACCAGTAATGAGATCACATCTGTCTGTGCTGTAGATCAACTGGACCATATTTCAGGTCGTTCCTAAGATGTGTTTTGCAAACTGGTGTC
This sequence comes from Hypophthalmichthys nobilis, assembly GCA_037950665.1. NCBI lineage: Eukaryota > Metazoa > Chordata > Actinopteri > Cypriniformes > Xenocyprididae > Hypophthalmichthys > Hypophthalmichthys nobilis. Next base: position 18,029,344 of record CM075486.1, read on the forward strand.
AGAGCTGCTGTTTCTTTTCCGATCCATCTTGCTCGTTTGCGCAGTGTGTCAGAAAGTAAATAGAAACAAGCCTGCAGTTTGTCAGTAACAACAACCATAATGACTGTGAGCTAACTGTACATCTACACTTTTTAATAATTGCCAACTGTACATCCACACTTTTTTTTGGTACAATAAGGTAAATTCATTAACATTGGGCATCATGAATTAAATATGAATATTTTTTTACAGCATTTATTAATCAAGTTTGTTTTATTCGTAAATGTACAATATATATGTATATTCTATATTTATGTTTAGCGTTTATACTGTATATAATTAGATATGCTTATAATTGAACTGAATTTGTACAAATTACCAATTAATAAATGCTGAAAGTATTGTTCATTGTTAGTTCATGATACTTAATGCATTAAATAAATCAACTGTACAGTATTGACATGTTTTATATAATAAAATATATTTATATATAAATAATTAGATATAATTATATACATATAATTGAATTGAAATGTTAAAAATGTATTAATATTTATGTACAAATTAACATAAATTCTGTAAGTGTTGTTGATTGTTAGTTCATGATACTCAATGCATTAAATAATGCAACTACAATTTTTTATATAATAATTTTTTACAACAGTTTATTTATATATACACTGTAAAACCCGATAATTTACTGTAACTAAAACCATTTGAGAAAACCGATTTTCAGTTTTAAAACCAATAAGAATGAGTTCTGTATGCTCATATACATTGAGTTAAATTCACTTATATTTTAGTGTTGGTTTAGTCAATTATTAGACTAAACTCATCTTAAAGATTAAGTTTATTCCACTCATTCAGTTTGAATTCAGGTAAAAAAAAATCTAAGTCTTAACAACTATATAGCTACTTATAAAACAGTTAGTTCCTGTCCTTGATTCTGATTGGTCAATAGCTGTGTTTTATTCACGATAAAACACGGCTATGACCGCTTCACCCAACGGTTCTGTGTATCACTACACAACACCCTTAGCAACCACTCTTAGCAACGTAAACTGTTCTCAGTTGATATTGTTCATTGAAGTTTACTGTATTATGTAGAAGAGTATTGTGAGAAAGAGATTGAGTGAGCGAGTTTATTACCTGCATTCAAATTTAGCATTTTCCTTCAGGTCAGTCCTATGTTCATAATAAAACATCTGTTTAATTGTCCGATGTGTTATCTTGTCCTTTTAACATTTAAGGGGTTTTCCCGTGACTGACAGCACTAGTCAAAGCATTTGTCAGTTGCGTCTTGTTCCGTTTTCACAACAATTCAGTCTTTTCAATGTAAAAGTCTTCGCTACTGACTGACACACTCATAAAGACAGTCTTTGCTGCCATCTAATGGTGTAATAATGTAGCTTCTGTTGCTGTTCACGGTCAGGGACTATTTTTTCCGGCAGAAGGAAGGCTTTTAGTAAGAGTTTAATATTTATTGTTTAATATACTTATTGCTTACTTATATTTTAGTGTTGGTTTAGTCAATCATTAGAGTAAAAACAACTTAAAGATTTTAAGTTTATTCCACTCATTCAGTTTGAATTCAGGTAACAAATCTAAGTCTTAACAACTATAGCTACTTAAATGGTTTAAGGAAACCGATTGCCTTAAATGGTTTAAGTTCATCAAACTCAAAGTAATAAAGTTACATAAAACTAAGCAAAAACTAACATAGCAAAGCAATGATGACAGAACAGTATATATATATATATAATTATATACATATAATTGAATTGAAATGTTAAAAAATATATTACAATATGTAAAAAATTAATTAATTTAGTTATTATTAAAACATAATTGTGTAAATAATTAGATGTAATTACATACACACAATTGACTTGAAATTTTAAAAATGTACTGTAAAAGTATGAATAAATTATATTGTTCATTGTTAGTTCATGATACTAAATGCATTAAATTATTGTTTAGTGTTACAATGTTTTATATAATAAAATATAATATATAATGATAATAAAATAATTTCCCTAATATTATTTTACAGTTTGCCAATACAGTACATTGATGAATTGTTTGTGACAAACTTTATCATCCATTCTAAATTCCTTGTAGAGCTATACCATCTTGTTAGGTTTTGACTAGCAACACCCTAGCAACCACATAGCTTTCTGAAGTGTTCTTACCAAATCCAAGCTATCACATTTTTTCTACAATGCAGAAACCAGTTTGGCTGTAAGGAACACCTCAAAAACCAGCAATGCAATGATATAAAGGGTTGTTTGCAAGGGTCACTCATCACAAATAGGGGCATATTGAAGGTCTGTACAGTGAGGTTTGTCGAAAGCTGGTCTTAAGAGGCATACAAAAGCCTGCTCACATATATCATGTTGCGTGGAGCTGCAAGAGGTAAATAATTTATCTGGAGATTTATATGGAAAGGTGAAGAAATGTCCCTCTAATGGGTTTAATATAGCAGGCTCCAGGCTTCATCCATCACTATGGGGCTGTGCTGATGCCGCGCTGATTTCTCTTTCTTTCCACTTTCTCTCTCTCCTCCTTCTTCTTTTACGTTCTTCATGATGGCCACTGTTTAACCCTGATCCAGGCAGTGCACCGCACATCCTTTGTCTTAATTACTGTCTCCAGGGGCCTATTTTTCTCCTTTCCTACTCTTCCATCCGTAACCCATTCCATCGTGTGTATATCTGTTATTTTCTTGCATTGTTTTTCTCATTCTTCAAGCCTAGATTTCATCCGTGGTCTGCATGTGATTAATCTACTATTGGTGGTGGAAGAGGTCAGGATGGTTTGTTGGCTCGCTAGTCACCACGCCTTCATTGGACATGTTCAGTATTACTCAAACACCATTCATCAATCCACAAAAACACACTTCCAAAATCAACACAAACGCCTCTGTATTTCTCTTTCTGTCTTCCAAGTTCCAAGGGTCCAAAATGAACATTTGATTTAATTTTAACATTCACTCCAAAAGATAGTTTGTATATATATATATATATATATACCGTTTCACTCTGCTTGCGGCGACAAATCCACCATATTTTTTACAAATACTACTGTTATTGTGTCACAGAATACAGTTTTTTAGTAGAGAATGTAGTTATTTAGACCTCAAGTATGTGGCTCATATTCAGCCTATTTTACAATATGTTTAGACTCTTTCGGAGATGTGAGCTCCAAATGCTGCTTTTATACGTTTGACTGAATTGTTTGCTTGTGTTTATTTCCTATTGTCTTTTATAATAGCTATTGTTGTTAAATTAAATATTATTGTTCAATAAATATTATTTTATGTAAATAATATCCCATATTTGGTATTGAGAAAGGGTCCGTTAGTGATCATCATATGGACTTCAGTGAAAGATGGCAGCAAAGACTGTCTTTATGAGTGAGTGAGTAGCAAACTGAAAGGGACAAGGAAGTTGTTTGAGCACTGTCATGGGAAATCCCCTTAACTTTTAAAAGGACAAAGACAAAGATATTGCTTTCCTCAGCAGGCATTCAAACTTATTTTTTTATAATGGATATAATATTATGGACATCAACCTGAAGAATGAACGCTATATCAGATGCAATACACTCGTTTAGTCAATCTCTCTCTCATAATACCATAATCTACTCTACAAAATACAATAAGCTTCAATGAAGCAACTCAACATTTCTTCCTTGCTAGTTCTGAAGTGACGTTTTAGAATTAGTAACGTAGGCTTGGGCTCAACCGTTAAACTGTAAACTGTAAACCATGGCGGAAGGAAGTAGTTCTGCACAAAAGAGGGTTTTAAAGACACTCCTTTGTTATTTCTTATTTATTTACTCACTTGTGCCATCGAACTGTTGTATAAACACAATATCACACCTGTAGCCATGCAATATGGCTGTATATCAGCACGGCTGTGATTTGGCCATAGACACGAGGCCTCAGGCCGAATGCCGTAGGTAATCACAGCGTGCTGATATACAGCCATATCGCATGGCTACAAGTGTGATATTGCTTGTATATATAAAATATAGTAATAAAGTGCACAAATAAACTGATCAAAATTGAAGATAAGATATATAATATAAGTACATAAGATGCATACAGTAGTCAACATTTAAAGTGGATCAAAACCTTTCATCAAAGTTGTCCTAAAACCTTCTTTTTAGGACAACTTTGATTAACTTTTTTGATCGACTTCAAATGTTGACTACTATATATTATTATTCAAAAATTTAGGGTCAGTAAGATTTTTTTTTTTTTTAATGAAAGAAATGAATACCTTTATTCAGCAAGAATGCATTAAATTGATCAAAAGACAATGATAATGTCACAAAAGATTTCCATTTCAAATAAATGCTGTTCTTTTTAACTTTCTAATCAAAGAATCATAAAAATAAATGATCAAAGTTTCCACAAAAAATATTTTGTGCTGCACAACCGTGATGATGATAATAAATGTTTCTTTAGCAGCAAATCTGCATATTAGAATGATTTCTAAAGGATCATGTGACACTGAAGACCGGAGTAATGATGCTGAATATTCAGATTTCCCATCACAGGAATAAATTACATTTTACAATTTATTAAAATAGAAAGCATTTATTTAAAACACACAATATTACTGTTTTTACTGTATTTTTGATCAAATAAATGCAGCCTTGGAGCATAAGAGATTTCTTTCAAAAATCTAAATCCTACCAACCCCAAACTTTTCTACCACAGTGTATATTTGTAGGGCCAACTTTTGTTTCATTTTGACAGGAAAAATAAGCATGGACACATCATGGCGGCGAAACTTGTGGCTAAAAACTATGACACAGTCAAGCTTCACACCACCTTTATAGTGCGCTTCACTCTTGTGGAGATGAAACTGTCAATGTACCTCTCTGTAATTGCTGTGATTATGCTGTTACTGCCTCATGTAAAATTATACATCTGCAACAGGGTACATCTAGAATTTGCTGACAATTTTCAGGTGACTGAACGACTGAAGTCATTATGCACTCACTCAAGCTGAAAGAATATATTACACACATTTAGTTATTGCTGCACTGTTCTGTATGACAATTGAAATGGATTCGGGGCAGTGGATCGTCTAAGCGAAATTAAACATTTGACATTGAATGTCATACAGTAATTCAGTGTTTTCATCTTTCCCTCCGAACCGACGATGACAGCTGTAACTGCAGCAACCGACCGCATGACGTGCCTCAAAAAGTGAAATGTGAAAACTGCATCTGCACATTTGGCTTTATCAAATCAAAAGACATTTACGGAGCGGGTGAAATAAAACGGGGCATGAGGGAAATGAATCATCGCCCAAGCTCAGTTTACTCACAACAGATAACATATCGCCATCTGGGGCATCAACTGTGATTCGCCATCTGCGAAGGTACTACAGGTCATGACCAAAGAGTCATTGAGCGACCGGGAGGACGGATAGTTTGCGATGGGAGACCGGTCAGTCTTTTATTACAGTCCATCGATACTGTCAGGTCTGAGTGAGATTTCAACCTAAGCTGCTATCATTTTGCTATAATTACATTGGGAAACTTACAGCATTACTCATACTTTTCATGACGCATTTTCGAAAGCACAAGAGTCCTTCTGGAGATGGATGGAACATCATAAATGCATGAGAATGACTTAATAATGTGAGTTTAAGTTTTTTATCTTTTATTTCAGTTAATATTTATTTTATTTCAAGCAATGAATGCTTTCTGTGACTCCTTTTTTATTATATTTTTAAATTATAAATATGTACAAAGCCCCAGGATCATGAAATGAAAAGGTGTGTGTGTGTTACAAATACAAAAATAATATAAAAAGGAAGAATTTGCCAGATGAAAATACAAAATCTCTTCAAAGACTCTTGAGCAATTGTGTAAACAGTTTATTTAACCATTAATCAGAAGAAGTACAGACCACTGAGCCAAGAAACAGCAAGATTGTCCCTTTTCTGTGTGTATTATTAATTCTGCTTTGCCACTGTGTTCCTAATGAGGTGTCAGCAGGTCTTTGGAAAGCGATTCTGTGATTCAAAATTAAAATGACTGGTTTGAAAGGCATATTCTATAAGGCCCCCCAACCGTAAGCCTGTGCCCTCCCGCATGGCCACACTGGTTCATCCGCCTTCAAAGACACCACTGAAATCAAGGAACCATACTTTGCCCCCAAAGCTTGAGGAACAGTGTGGAGTTATTAAATATTAAGACATCCACACAAAGATGGTATAGCTTTTCACCTCATTATATGAAGCACTATGTGACAAAATTCAGACTGCATTTTGCCAATTATGTGGTCAAGTCAGTCAAGTCAGTATAGATTATAATCATCAAGCTGATAAAAGATAAAAGCAGCTTTTCTCAGTCAGTTCTAATATCTAAATAATATTTAAATAAAATATGCACAGTAACAAATGCTGGATTTTACCAAAATACTGTATTTAGATTTTTGGCACCACAGCAAATGACTCTAAAATATTAAATAATGATATTAATAAATTATTAAATGACTGTAAAAATAATATCAGATTTTATTTTTATAACACTGCTGCATATAATGATGGCAGGTCATAATGTATTATCATTTATATAATATTTTAAAAACAGTATATTAATTATAATAACCTAACATGCTGTTTATTTAAAATAATAATTTACATTTTTTATATAACATTTTTGTTTAAAAAAAATTAAAAATATATTTGAATGATATTAATATTATAGTATTCATATTAAAGGGTTAGTTCACCCAAAAATGAAAATTCTGTCATTTATTACTCACCCTCATGTCGTTCCACACCCGTAAGACCTTCAGTCATCTTCGGAACACAAATTAAGATATTTTTGATAAAATCCGATGGCTCAGTGAGGCTTGCATTGACAGCAAGATAATTAACACTTTCAGATGCCCAGAAAGCTACTAAAGACGTATTTAAAACAGTTCATGTGACTACAGTGGTTCTATCTTAATATTATAAAGTGACAAGAATACTTTTTGTGCACCAAAAAAACAAAATAACTTTTCAACAATATGTAGTGCTTCGAAGCTTTATGAATCTTTTGTTTCGAATCAGTGGTTTGGATTGCGTAAACAAAGCCTTGTTTACTGAAATCACGTGACTTTGGCGCTCCGAACCACTGATTCAAAACAAAAGATTCGTAAAACTTCTAAACTTCATGAAGCAGTGTTTTGAAATCTCTAGATATTGTTGAATAAAGTCGTTATTTTGTTTTTTTGGCACACAAAAAGTATTTATGTCGCTTTATAACATTGAACTGTTATCATAAATCACTGTTATCATAAATAGCGTATGTCTTTAGTTCCTTTCTGGATCTTGAGAGGTTCGGTGACATTGCTGGCAATGCAGGCCTCACTGAGCCATCGGATTTCATCAAAAATATCCTAATTTGTGTTCTGAAGATGAACGAAGGTCTTACGGGTGTGGAACGGCATGAGGGTGAGTAATAAATGACAGAATTTTCGTTTTTGGGTGAACTAACCCTTTAATTAATTTTCTAAGAAGTTACAGAACACAACTGCACTGTGTTAGATGGGGTAAATAAGTTTCATAAAGTAAATAAGTCTGATAAAATGTATACCTAATCATAACTTGACTAAAATAGTATAATTTTTATAAACATTTAAGGGTGATGCTTGTGATAAACACTCAGCATATAAAACTCAACAATGCTGCCAATCAAACTAAATTTTAGATAATTAAGCACCTGGATATTACAATACAATTACAATACAATCAAAAGTGACACCAAAAACTGCAACCGCATTATTTATTCATGCAGCAGTGCATGCTGGGAAACAAAGCTCTGGCATATACTGTAGTTTTTCAGTTTTAACATCAACATGATACTGACAAATACAGAGAGAAATATGCCCGTAACAAAATCTCATCGATGTCTGTGATGTTTGATCTCAAACGGTTAGTGTTGAGAACCGGCTGGCTCCTTCTCACCGAACATTTACTATTGATGATAGCAACTGTTCCCTGTAGAATTGAGCAAATACAATCCTCATGAATATTTCAAAACTATATACCAGGCATCCACTGGTACCTTACGGACCATTAGTACATGTGGTCAAAAGGCGGCTTTATATCCCTGTATTCAAGAAAATAAAATCCCTTCCGGGGTTAGAATCCAGGAAAAATTGCCACTGTTATTATACAACACCACCTGGAGTCGGATTTCATCCTGTGCACAGTGAAGAACAACATTTATACAATCATAAACCACTTGTTAATTATGGTTATTATATAAATGTGGCTTGCAACATGCAATTTTTATGTCTACCTGCAACATATTTGAAACATGCTCAAATAGAATTAGTTACTGAGAACTAGCTAGTGTTGCTTTTGAGTTGCTTGATCACTATTATTATTGCTCATATACTCAATAATAATAATAATAAAATATAGCTGCAAGCAGCAATTCAGGGCCAAGCACCGAAGGCACTGAAAATAAGAAATAATGAGAAAAATGAAATAAGAAATAATGAGAAAAATGTTTGGGTTGTAGCACAGTGTGGCGCAAGAAGGGCAAAAACAGCAGAAATTGAATGTACATGAGAAAAGCTGGTTCAGAAGTAGAGGTGAGAATGAACTCAAAATGAACAGAATAAGAAATAATAAGAAAAATGTCTGAGTTGTAGCGCAATGCGGAGCAGGAAGAGCAAATAAATAAAAAAAAAATGACCAGAAGCTGAGATGAAAATGAACACAGAATGAACAAAAATAGATTTATTTCTAATCAGAAGAAGAAAGACTAGTACAAAATGTATTGGGATAATACAGGAATTGAAATGACACATTACAAACAATTTTATAAAGTTGCCCCTCACACACCTGCCAAACTTCAGTAGTTCATGTATCAATGAACTCACAATGAAGATTTTTTTTTATAAAAATGCACCATGTTATATTTATTAATTTTAGTTTAGATCATTCTAGGAAACACTCAATATCTGGAACAGAAGGATTTTTTTGTTGTTTACAAAATAACCAGTTAGCATGCTAAGCTAATTGACAACATAAGACAAGATGTACTAAATTAGATTTTTTCTAGAGCAAAGGGTTCAAATGTTACTACCTTTAGAAAAGTGAATTTTTGGTGCTATAGAGTTGGTCATAGAGACTCCAAATTTGGTCCGAAAACTAACGGATACAATAGGTGCCTTAGCACCTTCGGTGCTTGGCCCCTGAAAAAGGGTTCCAAAAGGGGGTTTTCACAGTGATGCCATAGAAGAACCATTCTGGGTTCCCCAATTTAGAAAATCTTCACACTAATCTGAATAATCCACTATAAAGAACCCAATGTTCTTGGTGTTCTTAATAGAACCGTCGATGCCAATAAAGAACTTAATGGAAAGGGTCCATGGATGTTAAAGTTTCTTAATAGAACCATCAATGCCGATAAAAAAACTTTACTTTTAACAGTGTACTAGAGTTAGAAAAACCTCTTTATCCTTTCTTCTCATAAGAAACAACAGAAAGCTGTAATATGAAAAATACGACAAAAGAGTCTGATGAATGTAAATGAATAAATTAAAAATTATACTAAAAATAAGTATTAATTGCTAGGAACACTACAGCACTCTATACAGCTGCAATTATTCATGACATCTTTACTTTCTGACATTATCATGTCAGCATCATGTTGATGTAATAATTGATGGATACAACAGCTGACAGATCTGTGAACGTTTTTAGAAAAGCCTGTGCATGATGGGAATTTGAAGACCAACATGAGCAGGAAGGAACATCTCAAGGGAGGTCTTTTCATTGTTATTATGCCCTTAGATATAGCACAGATATTATTTTATGCATGTCTCTAATAGTAATAATAATAATGAAACCCAAAAAAAGGTTCTCAGCCCAGAGGGCAGTGTGCCATGAAATGGAGGAGCGAGTGCACATCATTCACGCCGGTAGGGGAACGTATGCTTAAGATCAAAAATATTATTTACTTTGAAGTGTAATGACCCAAGTAGGGTCCACACGCTGGCCTCTCACACTGAGAAAAGAGAGGGCACTTTTTAATTTAAGTGAGGGGTGGGCATAGGAAACATGATGTCTTTTTTATCTACGCTGGCTGGTTTGGTCTTAATGACGTGAAGTCAACATAACGACAACATCTCCAGATGAGAGACCGCATGCACTCTGTAACAGCAAAGTCGTTTTTGCCGCTTGTTTTCGACACATTAACAAACATTTAAAACCTGCAAAATCTAAACATTTTTCAGTAAAATCAGTGGAGAAAAAGCAATAAATGTCCACACAAGGGAGTAGAAACACATTAACCTTATCAGCCTGGCTCATGAATATTAATAAGATGACATCCTGTTTTTCTCCAATAGTCATAACCAAACACCTAATATATTAATATCGATTGCCGGCTACATTCTTCTCACTGTGACCAAACAAAACAAAGCTCTTGGTATTTCTCTTAACTTTTTAGGAATTCAGAAAAACTGCAACAAACTGCATTGTCGGGATTAAAGGGGTAGGAAAATGCTGTTTTTAAGGCTAATAAAATTTGATTGAATACATTATTGTACATTTCTAATACAATTGTTTTGGGGTGCATCTTTGTTAAACTGAGACGTTTTACAAAAAAATATGAATGTTGCAATAATGCATTTCTTCAATTGTCCATTTTAATATAATTGTATAACAGTATTTATGCATAACAATTTTTGAAAAATTGTTTTTACTGTATTTTAGATCAAATAAATGAGACTTTTGAATGGTAGTGTAAATTTGATGCGAAAAGCAAGAAAACAATTAATAAATAAATATTATTATTAATATTAAATAAATATTAATATTACTATTTAATATTTAATAAATATTAAATAAAATAGTATTTTTTGTTACTGAAGCTATTTTATACACTCAATCAATAAATAAAAATCTCATTGTACAAATATTCCTTCATTACAACTTAGTGCATACTACTGAGGGTTAAAATATAATGATTCTTGTTCAAAAGTGGGATATAAACTTACAGAAAGTAATAAGTCTTTGCTAACTGATTTAATAGCTGTCTGCTTTCTCTATATCAAATGTCTGGGTACACAGTACACACAAAACTTGAGATGCTTTGAAGCACCATTTACTGTACAATTTAGCCATTTGAGAGTTGCTAGCGATGCTAGCTTTTGAACTAAACCATTGCCTTTTATTTCATCAAGCCCCGAGGCAGCAAATCATTGTCACTAGCCTGAAATCCTCCACAGCAAGCGCGTTTAAGCTCTCGTGATGGATTCAGGGTAGCTATTCCTGATCCAGCTGGACTTTTGTTTATTTAGCCGTGGGGCCATTAGCTTGAACATAATGGTATTTAGCTACAAGCAAAGAAGAATGTTTCACCTTAAAAGACTGCAGGTTCAGTCCAAGGAGTCATTACAGTGAAGGCAATGGTTTGAATTCCACCCGTGGCCCATCCTGTTACTTATGCATCAAATGTCTGAAGTCGGAGTCTCTCTCAGAAGACTGATGAGGTCAAATGCTGCAGACATCAATATTCAAGTTGACTGCAAATCAAAAAGTGATTCAAAGGGCATTGCTCATCCATCTAAAAGTTCAGATTGAACTTATAAATCGCAACTTTCAACTTTGTTATTTATTTAATTCTCCAGATTTTGTGTAACTCCTTAATCTGTGAAACTCAAATTCAAACTTCTTCAATTAATCATGTATTCAGATCTTCAGGGCTGTCTGGTATCTTCAGGGAGCTTTTTTAGCCCAGTAGGGTATGAAGATGTACTCATGTACTGTTAACATTGTTCGGCTTTAAAAAAAAAACTCCCTCATGGAGGGTTCGTTACGTGTGATGCAATAATGATGCAATTCAGGCTGGGAAATATTAATATACTTAAAATTGACCAGTTTTAAGTTTCGTGTGGTTATCTGAAAAATAAAACAGCTACACATGGCAAGAGAGCATGAAATCAACCATTATGCATTATAAAAAAAACTTTACAAAAAACAGACTTCATAAAGAAATATTGCTAAATACACTGTAAACCCAAATAAGTTGGCAAAACTCAAAAAATTTGAGGCAATCGGTTGCATACGTTTTAATTATTCTTAACTTGAAATGATTGAGTAATTCATACAACCCGAACTCCGGAAAAGTTGGGATGTTTTTTACATTTGAATAAAATGAAAATTAAAAGACTTTCAAATCACATGAGCCAATATTTTATTCCAATAGAACATAGGTAACATAACAAATGTTTAAATTGAGAAATTTTGCACTTTTATCCACTAAATGAGCTCATTTCAAATTCGATGCCTGCTACAGGTCTCAAAAAAGTTGGCACATGGGAAACAAATGGCTGAAAAAGCAAGAAATTTTGAAAAGATTCAGCTGGGAGAACATCTAGCAACTAATTAAGTTAATTGATATCAGGTCTGTAACATGATTAGCTATAAAAGGGATGTGTTATACCGTTCTAAAGTTTGGAGTCAGTAAAGCTGGGTGCACAATGTGCGATTTATAATAGTCCTTTACGATTGTTGCTTGTCAGACTGTGCGAACATGATCCTCATGTCACCCTGTGGGATCTCAGCTGTCATTTATGTCAGACTGTACGACAGTCAAGACGCGTTAAAAACGGACGCGCTCTTCAAAACTTGTCTGGAGTTTTACAGTGAGCTGCATTACATGCGGGACTGAAACGGTGGCTAACAAAGAAATCTCTAGCGTTAATTTCGATCACAGCTTGTCTTGAAAAAACAAAGACAATTTGACGTTTGTCGTAGAAGTAGTCACACTGCAGGACTATGCGGCAAATCTTCTGACACTGCCAGAATTTCGTCGGAGGTAAAATTTGATCGCAGCGGTCATTAATCGGCTGCCGGTGAACATGTCAAACTACCGATCAAAGACTACAGATTTTAGGCTAGGATTATAGGAATCTTTTAGGATTCTCAAAATTTGTCTCAGACAACCAAATCATGGCCAAAATCGCACAGTGTGAACCCGCCTTAAGACTGTTTAATGTTTTTCAAAGATGTCTCTTATGCTCAAAAAGGCTTCATTTATTTGATCACAAACACTTTACAAACCAATAAAAATTTTTAAATATTTTTACAATTTATTACTGTTTTCTAATATATTAATATATTTTACAACGTCATTTATTCCTGTGATGGCAAAGATTCACATGATCCTTCATTTAGACCTTCTAATGTTTTGAAAGACTTATGGTCAAAATGGATACATTTATTCTATCAAAAATACCGTAAAAATAGTAAAAATGTGAAGTATTATTTGTCACAGTTCTGTGAGAGGACCCAGACACAGAATGAGAGGGGGGTGATATTTATTAAGCAGGTTATGATCAGAGAGTAAGTTGCTATGGCTACTTACATACTCTGAAAGTTACCTCCATTTTTGGAACTGAAAGTTGAGGCTATCCGCTTACTCTGAGTAAACTTAACCGGATATCTCACATAACCTGCTTTCTGGAATACCCCCAAGGACCCTGACATTATTATTAGTAATATTATTAGTATTATTTCAGACTTCAGTATCACATGATCCTACGGAAATCATTCTAACATGATGATTTGGTGCTTAAGAAAAAAGTTCTTATTATTATCAATAATAACAGTATTTTTGAACAGTACATTTTTTCAAGATTTTTTGATGAGTAGGATAGAAAGTTCAAAAGAACAGCATTTATTTGAAATAGAAATGTTTTGTTTTCTTTACTATCACTTTTGATCATCTATTCCAAATACAGTATATATATATATTCAACCTAAAGTAATAATCCAGCTTTATCTGGCCTGGATTATACGTTTTATCGGCTTTAACAGCATATGAAAAACGTAACATATTTACTTTTAGATTTTGAGTCCGTGCATGTGAGACAAATCCACAGTGAAAGCATATTTTGACAGTTCTAAGAGAAAATCTAACATTTGGCAGACGTTGCCAGCTAACTGTGTGTCTGTATTTGAGTCTATGTGTGTATGTCCGTGTATGTGGTCCTGGTAAACCCTACGTTAGTAATATAGTAATACCAGTAATTTTAGACCTTGTGGGGATATTTTTTTGGTCCCCAAAAGGAAAACTGCTTATAAATCATACTAGATGTTTTTTGAAAATGTAAAAATGCAGAAAGTTTGTGATTGTGATGGGTAGGTTTAGGGGTAGGGTTATAGTATAAGGGGATAGAATACAGTTTGTACAGTATAAAAAAAAATTAGACCTATAGAGAGTCCCCATAAACCACATATGTATGTATGTGTGTGTGTGTGTGTGTGTGTGTGTGCTTTAAACCTGTCAGTGTATTAACTGAAAATGCCACGGCTGGTGCGAGTCTCCAGAGCCTTTGTGAATTGTGAATGAGAGTGAAGTGGAGGGTGACCCTGCCCTGACCACACACTGACACCGAGTCAATTAGTAGAGTGAAGTTTGTCTGCAGTCCACGAACACCCACAAACACACACTTTTCGCTCCCAGTTCGCCTGACCTGATGCCACATCACACACCACTTCTGACTAAAAGATAATGGGTCACAGAGGAAAACAAACACACCTTGTCTTCCCTTTTCTCTTTGAGAACTAAAATAGAGCACAAATCCAAGTCTTTTGCTTGGTGATTTAACATTTTCTGTAGTTTGGCACTATAATTAGTGCTAGTTCTGTCAACTTGAGATTTGAATCAGTGACGGATGGAAGTAGTTCTGCAAAAAAATAGGTTTTTTAAAGACACTCCATTGTTGTTTCTTATTTATTTACACACTTGTGCCATCAAACTGTTGTATAAATGCAATATCGCACTTGCAGCCGTGCTAATATAGAGCTATATTGAATGGCTACTTATGTGACATTACTCATATATATATATATATATATATATATATATATAAAGTTTTTGATCCACTTCAAATATTGACTACTGTATATATAGTAAATATAAAAAGTAAATATAAACAATAAAGACCGCAATGCAATGAGAAAAGAGGAGCACATCAAAACATTATTAAATGATGGGGCCTCAGAAACTCCAGGAACAGTTATATGCCTGGGAAGAAAGATTTTAACTTAACTTTTTAACTAAATTCAGATTCTGATTAAACTAATCTGAGGGAAACCGGAAGACTATTCCACAGTTTTGTCCCAACAACAGAAAAAGCACTGTCGCCTTTCAACTTTAATCTAGATCTCAGGACCATCAACAATCTTTGTTCAGAAGACCTCAAAGATCTAACAGATGCATTTGGATTTAAAAGTTCACAGAGATATTTAAGAGCTTTAAAAACAAAAAGTAAAATTTTTAAATCAATTCTGTAACAGACCAGCAGCTAATGCAAAGAGCACAATACAGGGGTGATATGATCAAACTTCTAGGTGGCAGCTGCATTTTGAACCATCTGATGTTGATTTATATTAGATTGATTTATTCCTATATAAAGAGAATTACAATAATCAAGCCAAGATTACACAAATGCATGGATCTCTCTCTCAAACTCTGGAAAGGATAAAAAGCTCTTAGCTTTAGATAGCAATCTTATTTAGAAAAAACTAGATTTAACTACAGAATTGATCTGTTTATCAAATTTGAGAAAAATGACATCCAGATTTTTCACAGAAGGTTTTACATAGGAGACCAAGTCTCCCAAATCATAATCAAAAGTGTCTGAAGGCTCAAAAACCATTACCGAAGACTTAATGTCAGACAGACACGCGACTAAGGATCTCAAGCCTGTTTAGTCATTAAGCTTCAAGGCAGATCAATTTGGGTGTCAAATCATGCATGGTAAAAATGGACCCCAAAGGAAGCATATATAGCGAGAACAAAACAGGAGCCAAAATGGAGCCTTGAGGAACTCCAAACTTCAAGGCACAGCTGGATGAAGAAAAACCATCAAAACAAACATAGAACGTTATACCATCTAGATAGGATTTAAACCAGTCCAGAGCACAACCTTTAATGCCCACATATTGTTCAAGGCGTGAGATAAGGATTTTGTGGTCGGCAGTATCAAAATCAGCGTTTAAATGTAAGAGTAGAAGCATCACTGAGTCCCCTGAGTCTACAAAAGTATTATTTGACTCTAAAAAAAACTCTGCGATTGTACTAAAACAGCCTTCTTAAAATAAATAAAGTAAAATACTTTTTAAACTACAAAAATATAACACCAGTCGCAATCATCCGAGTTCGAAAAAGACATCTTGTCCTCAACTGTGTAACTCCAAAACAGTCACACGCTACAGCTCAAGTGTTTATTTATTCAAGCAATGAGTCAAAGACAAACACAGCAATCCACCAAGTGGTGTCTCTGACACGCGTGATAAGTCATCAAAGTCTGAGATGGAAAGGAAAGAAAGGGAGCGAGAAAAAAACAGGAAGAACCTCCACAGAATTCCCCTTCCTGACAAGCAGTCAGGCATTCAGTTGTCAAAGTCAAAGGAAGAGCTTGCTAATCATGTGTGATGTTTCATAATGTGTGTGTTTTCAAAGCGAGGCAGCTCTGCCGATTCTGACAAACGGGGAGGGGGGGCTCTAATTCTGTTGTTCTTTTTATGTGGTCTCCATTGCCGTAAGTCTCACATCACTCTATGACGCGTCTTTATCTGTCGTTAACGGCACTTTTTCTTCTTCTCTCATCTACCCCTCCACCCTGAAGCACACGCTCTGAGCGTTGCTTCTATTAGAGGGATTTTTGCTTTCTCTCTTTATCATTCTCCAGCTTTCTGTTACTCTCTCAGACTCTGTCATGAACTAGAACATACACACATTCACTTTACAACAACCTTATACTACATATTTGTAGTCTGCCAAGCACCAAAAAGGACAAAAACGCAATAAATGTACCACATAAGTAGTTCATATGACTAAGATCTTGTGCGCCATCCAGCACTTCACACTCCAGTCCAATAGGTGGCAGAAATTAACATTTTCTATATTTTGCACTTTAATTATATTTTCATTTTAATCAACATGTTAATGAAATACACAGTGCGGAACTGAGACATGTCGTTGACCAGATTCAAATCTGTAACTGGCTTTTCAGAAACTAAAATGCATGTAAAATATGCTGCTGCTGCATAAATAGACATGCATAAATCCTGTAGCAGATCTAGGCAGGTGGAGCTGGGGAGGTGGAGAGTTTTTAGAGGAACTCTGATAATGCGCTGCAGGATTAGCCTACAACAAACACTGAACCAGACTATTTAAATGTTGAGCAAGCTATCTCATTGGCTGCAGGATTAGTAGAGGCCAATCAGCTTGTGACATGCGGTAATGATGTGATTGCTTGCAGACTGCATGTAAAGGACCTATCAGCTTGTGCCATCTAGAGTTTCATGACTGAACTAGATTTAAATATAAAAAAGGTAATATTTATGTGATATGTAAGCAATAAGGTACGAGAGGCTGTGCTGTATCATGAATAAGTCACGGCTGAAGGGCGTTGTTAGGCACGTCGCGAAGCGGAGTGCTTGCAACCCCTTCAGCTGTGACTTATTCACGATACAGCACTAGCCTTGAGTACCTTATTGCTTTTATAAAACAGTCAGTACACAATAACAATATTAAAGCCAATAATATGTATCAATGCAAATTTCATGAAGTAAACTTTAACTAAAAGCCTTCCTTCTGCCGGAAAAAATAGTCCCTGACCGTGAACAGAAACAGAAGCTACATTATTACACCATTAGATGGCGGCAAAGATTGTCTTTATGAGTGTGTCAGTCAGTAGCGAAGACTTTTACATTGAAAAGACTGACTTGTTGTGAACACGGAAGAAGACGCAACTGACAAATGCGTTGACTAGCGCTGTCAGTTATGGGAAAACACCTTAACTGTTAAAAGGACAAGATAATACATCAGACATTTAAACTGATTTTTTATTATGAACATAGGACTGACCTGAAGGAAAATGCTAAATCTGAATGCAGGTAATAAACTCGCTCACTCGATCTCTTTCTCACAACACTCTTCTACATAATACAGTAAGCTTCAATGAACAATGTCAATTGAGAACATCACAGAACCGTTGGGTGAAGCGGTCATAGCCATGTTTTATCATGAATAAAACACAGCTATTGACCAATCAGAATCAAGGACAGGAACTAACCATTTTATAATGCCTAATATAGCTATCATGTATCTAACACGTGTAAAGTTGTATGATATGTGATTTATTTGTTAAATGCACTTCTGCCACCTACTGGACTGGAGAGTAAAATGCTTTTTTTTTTTTTTTTTACCAAAACTGATATTAACATTTAGAAAATGATTACATGATTACATAACCTATTACTGCCACTCTTGGGTACTTAATTACAGGGATAGTTCACCCAAAAAACTAAAATTCAGTCATCATTTACTCACCTTCATGTCGTTTCAAACCTGTATGACTTTCTTCTGTTTAAATCTCATGCTTAAATCCCTTGAATATGGACAGAAAGCAAAACCTTTTAAATGGTAATGTGTCTTACTGATCACATGATCGTCAGAAAACCAGCTTGTTGCACCAACAACACACTACTGTATTCACTCAGAAGTGTGAGAAAATCACTTCTGTATAAACACTACATTACTTTACAGACATGTATGAAACACAGTAAGATATAGTGTGAAAAGAACTTCACATTTTACCTCCTGCCACTTCCTGTATTCACAAAGGAAGAAGAGAATGGAAGAGAACATGATTTGATATGCTTTCCAGCACAGAACGCTTGCCCCTCATGGCCGTATCTTCAGCGCAGCGGGCGGCCCCTCATCTCACTGTAGAGCGGATATCTTTACTGGTGCTTTCCATCAGCATGTGTGGCCAGTAAGCTTGTTTTAGTGGAGCCATGGGTTTCTGCTGGGTGGAAGCAAGCAGTTACAGAAGAAATATGAAAGGAAATGGAGGCATAATATAGGTTTTCTCTGTCTTCTTTTTGTCTCAGTCTCCGTTTTTTTTTTTTTTTAAACACATTTAGTATGCATGCTTGAGTTAGGAAAGCACATTTACACCAACTTGTTGTAAATTCAACAACTCGGCATTGACAGGCGGCGCTATGAGAAGGGACGGTACACTGGTTAAAACTGCAAATTTATCTGGTTTTAAACATTGTTGGAATCATTTGGGGTAATGTAAGTAAACAGGTGTACAAAATATATGACGTGCTACTGTTGTTTATTTTGGATATTTTAATGCAAAAATCTTACATATTATGTCTTTAAGGACACGACTAAACTCAACAGAGATGACTTTACCTTTATAAACAGTTGCACTGCATCTGCCCTTGAAGCTAAATTTTGGTTGTCGGTGGAGAGCGTGTTTTGGCTACATGGCAGGGGGTTCCTCGCAGGGGTTCTGAATGAAATTGGGAAGTTATCCAGAGCTTTGTTTTCCATAATTTTGGCAGATAAACAAATGTAATGTAATTGCAGTTTTCTTTCTCGCCTAAAACACATGCACACAGACTTTCCACATCCTTCAATCATCTGTATTTGTGTTGACTTTAGCCTTAGCCTTTACTGTTGAAACTGTATAAATGTATCCATCTTCAATCATACTATTAATATCACATATTAAAAGGATCCTGGGAGGATTCAAGATCTCATTTTAGACAGCCAACTGCTGAAGCCATATATATATATATATATATACACACACACACACAGAAGCCATATATATATGTATTGTCCCTCCCCAATTGACACTTTTATTTTTTTGACATATTAGGCATACAAATAAAAGTAGCCTACATGTATGCATATTTTAATGCAAATATAATTTGCAAATAGTTAAAAAAATTATTATTCCCAACTAGAATTAGACCTAGAATTTCCTTCACTGTTCTGTTTATTTATGCTTTTATGTTCAAGACATGGTTACAGCCTTGATATATATACATATATATATATATATATATATATATAGTAGGTCTGAAGGTCTGACCCAGGTTTGGAGATTGTAGCTTTAAAGCTCTAGGAGGAGATACAGTCTAAATTTTGGCTCAGAAGAAGAAGTAGTAGTAGTTTATATAGTAGATCAGTAAGTTGGCTTTTTCAATATTTCACAATGTTACTGTTTTTCTGTATTTTTGATCAAATAAATGCAGCCTTGGATAGTATAAGAGTTAAAACATTTAAAATTCTTAATTATCCCAAACTTTTGCATCTTTATGTTCTTCAGAATCAGATGCAAAGACTCGTTCTCTGGCTGCCTTTTCTTTAACATCAAACCAGGAGCCCCTAGCTCAGTGCTGAATTATAAATTAGGCTGTCAGGCGACCCACTGTTTATGAGCTTGGGGGGTCATTTAAATTTAATTTGAAATGGGATTTCTCTTTAGGGTCTGTCTGCTCAGCAGAACAGCACCAAAATAAAGGAAAAAAAACACACTGCAACCCCTCAACCTACAGGTCTGGATGCTCCAGAACAAGGGAGGGGGAACACATTGTGTTGTACAGGCAAAAGTAAGTGAGCTGTGTCACGGTGACTCGACTGGAGCAGAACGGGCTCAGTATTCAGTATCTGAAAAAGTGAAATAGAAATGCAGGAAAGAGACCAAGAGAAAACTTCTTTGTAGCTGCACATTGGAGGAAATCCAATGCTTTTGATTTGGTCCATTAGGGTTCATTATTATGGAAGGAGAAAAAGGAAATACGCAAAACAATGTATCAGTTTTGAATCGGGCCCAAAATTAACTTTTTTTTACACAAGTGAAAGAGGAGAGTATTGAGTTGTCACACAGTATGGTTTATGTAATTTGTAGCAGATAATTGTTGGAATACTATATCAAAGCTTGACATACATAGCAAAAAAAAAAACACAGACTTTGAAACAAAATATTTCAACACTCACAGTTTCCCTTATGAATAAAACCGATCTTGGCTTCGGTGCAGATTAATACATCACCCGTAACGTTGAGGAGGATTGATCTTGCATGTAAAACCTCATTATTGAAATGTCTGGTACTTACAAATTGGAATCAAGTTGGACATGAAATGTCTTCAAACGGCTGAACATTGTATGCAAATTATCCAGACATATGGCTTGTTCACATCAGGTCTTGTTCACATCAAGTCCAATGTTAAAATCTTGTAGTGTTTTTGGGGAGTTTTGAAATAAAGATGAAAAAGAAATGTCTTTTAGTTACTTCTAAAAGTTGAGGAAAATAATTTATAGCAGATATGCATTTAAAGTTATAGTATTTTTAACTCAAAAACAATTAACACTAACCCAAAATTAATTCATTAAACATGATAAAATAACCACAATAAACAGCAATATTTGCCCTACTTATTGCTTAATTGAAACATTTTGGAATGTTTAATGTGCCTATATCAGAATGGGACCACATGATCACGTAAAAGAACCACTGAATCATTGTGAACCAGTTCATTGAAACTGTTCAGAAAGATTCCGTTCAGTTGACCCTTCGCCAAGAGTTTGATTGACAGGCGTTCTAACCAATCATAACGCTGAATCCGCCATTTTGTCCGACAAAGCAGTCAGGGGAGTTAGCAGATTAACATAGGTGCCTTGAACTTGAAAAATGGTGTGTACTGATGTCTTTCCGCGATTGAAACAACATTCCTTCTGATGTTCATTCATGTTTATTTGATGCTATAAATGAACTAGTAGGAAAAGATGATCGGTTCACGAGCTGCTTGAAGTAAGGCGATACAGCATCTGTCAAGACACATTAAAGAGTCGCAAAACGGTATTTATTGTATAAATTTTTTTAAAAATGGCAAAATTTGAAATTTGAGACTTTGTTTCATATCAAAAGTAACCTGCTCTGTCATGTCTGTCGACGCGTTGTCAGTGTCCTGTTTGCTCTGTGATGTATTTTTCACTGCGTGAGAACATGATGTGTGGTGTGAGAGCGGCATGGCTTGACGGACATAACAACAGAAACTTAAGGGGGGCGGGTCTTTGCGAACGGTCAATTAACCCTTTCACACGCAAATTTAAAATATTCTATTTGAGCCACCAGTGTGAGTTTTTCAAGGCAACCGTTATTTAGATCATATCGCTTTGTGGCTGGGAACCATCAGCCAAAGAAAACCTCTTGAGAACAGGTTAAAATAGAACATTTCATTATCATAACAGCTCAAAATCTCTTTTTCAGACCAAATCCCTCCTACATATTCTGCATGTAGCATGTCCTCCTACATGCCAAACAGTGACAAGTGACAAGAGCAAATAAGGTATCAGGAACTCTGGGGATGTTATAACTGTCTGTCTGTAATCTGCATAGATGAACCATGACAAAATGCATAAAAATGTCAACTAAGAATCAGAATAAGCCACAAACTAAATGTCTTCTTGTGCATTTGGGACGGTTAATATATTTAAAGGCCAAACATATAAGAAACTTTTTCTTTTTTTTTTTCCAAAAAATCTGGAGAACAAAAATTTCCCTTTCTGAAGATCTCAAAAGGTTGCAGCTCAGAAGCCCTGCCAGCCAATTCGCCTGGAGATTTCTTGCATGTCAAATGATTGTGATGCATTTCAATAAGCACAGTGGGAAGCTTCCTTTTCATCATCCTGCCGGTGTGCACTGATTCCCACCTCTGAATGCTGCATTTCTTCTGCGTTCTGTATTCGTAGTAATCATTTATCTATGCAAAGCTTTTGTGCTATGAATTTGAATATAATAAGAGTTTATTGTATTAGTCAGCATGTCCAGAGGGCTAAGAGTTTGCATCATTAATGAGATTTCACTGCTAAAATATTACAAATGTATAAGTCTGCTACAAGTAAAATTATATATAAATAATATATAACTTATATTACTTATATGCTACAAGTAATATTACTTATAGTAGACTTATATGTGACCCAGGACCACAAAACCAGTCATAAGTCGCACAGGTATATTTGTAGCAATAGCCAACAATACATTGTATGGGTCAAAATTATCAATTTTTCTTTTATGCCAAAAATCATTAGTATAATATAAGTAAAAATCATGTTCCATGAAGATATTTTGTAAATTTCCTACCATAAATATATCAAAAATGTATTTTTGTGAGTGGATATCCATTGCTGAGGACTTCATTTGGACAACTTTAAAGGCGATTTTCCCAATATTTTGAATTTTTTGCACCCTCAGATTCCAGATTTTCAAATAGTTGTATCTCAGCCAAATATTGCCCTATCCTAACAAACCATACATCAATGGAAAGCTTATTTATTCAGCTAAATAAAGAATAAATTGACTGGTTATGTGGTCCAGGGTCACATATGTTTCTAATGTTTCATGTCCCATATATATATATATATATATATTATTGTATTATAATATGAAGTTTGAGTATATGGAATCTAATTGGAATATATGGAATGAAAGACATTTATTCCATATACTCAAACTTCATATTATAAATACAATAATTTCCTGAACAGCATGCCATAATATATATATATATATATATATATATATATATATACACAGTATATACACATTTTTGAAAAAGCATTGTTTTAAAAATGTAAAAATTAAAATTAATTAATTAAAAATATATTTACATATTTTACAGTATTTTTTATGTTTTATACAGTACCACAGTAATATTGTGAAATATTTTTACATTTTTTCTATTTATTTTAAAATGTTATTTATTCCTGTGATGCAAAGACTCCAGTCTTCCAGTCTTCAGTGTCACATGATCCTTCAGAAATCATTCTAATATGCTGATTTGGTGCTATAGAAACATTTATTGTTACAATAAATGTTAAATTATTTTTTGTGGAAACCGGGATACATTATTTTCATGATTCTTTGATTAGCATGACTTTTTGTAACAATGTAAAAGTACTGTCACTTTTGATCAATTTTATGCATCCTTGATGAATAAAAGTATTGCTTTATTTCTTCTATAGGCTATACGTTAGCATACATATGGATTATAATCTGTGAGTAAAGAAAGAAACACATGGTGAGCGGTCTGTCAGGACTGTAAGTGACAGTTCAGTCCTGCAGGCTGTAGACCTCTGAGCCACAGTTTGAAATTACCAGCAGAGAGATGCCTGCAGGACTCAACCCCTGGCCTATGGTCACCTCTGTGGCCTGTGCAGATGTCATTTTCAAAGAGAAGCCTTTGTCCAAGAGCACACTGACATGTGTGCCACAGAGTTAAAGATGTCGAACAAAACATGAGACATCTGTCAACAGTCAGAGTATCAAGAGGACAAAAACATCATGTTTTTTTTAAATAGAACAAAAAAATACAAAGCTGAATTCCTTTCAAAGAAACACACTTGTTATTTTCTCCTGTTGAGGCATAAATTAGTCCTTGCATTGAGAGGTCATTTTGACAGGGCTAATTATCTATTGTACCAGCAGAGGGCAACAACATTACCATCATCTGGAGAAACATATGGGAACTATTCACTCACACACAAATACTCTCACAGTCAAATTAACCCTGGGTGAAAACCAAGAAGGTAATATGCGCTTCCATAAATAATATTAAAATGCCTGTGCTTTGATTCTCTCTGCACAGCCTACTGAATTATAAGAAGATCTGTTTTATGACTCTATATTAGAAACAAAAGGAGTGAACTGTGCTTTTGCATTCACAGACGGTAATACAACACTAGCCTTTAATATTCTGCCAAGTCGGTCTTTTATATCGAAATGCACCAATGTGATTAAGCTTGAAAAATACAGCAGGGGAGTCGTTATTTAATGGCCACTTTAATTAAGCATTATAAAAAATTACTGTTACTTACCAACCGGAATTCATAAATCAGAGAAAGTGCGGATATCTCTGTGTGAAAGCAACACCTGACTGCGAGAGGGTTTTTGAACACGGAGACTAATTACCTGGGGACAGAAGTCGGGTTATTAACACTATTTACGGATTAAGCAATTGACTTTTAAGCAGAATATGGCCTCCGTTTTTTATGAAATGTGTTATTTCCCTCAGATTAACAGCCATGTGAATGAGTCTGGGTCAGTCAGGCAGTTGCTAAATGTAGATCTCAATTTTAAGTTGCCTCTTGGAAATGTCAACACAGTGAAGGACAGCCTTATTTCGGGACAATCGAATTTCTCTGACTGTACCGCTCTTCAATGGAGAGAGTAATAAGGGAAGAAAAATACCTCCTCTCACAATAAAAACACCCACATTAATATCAAAGACCCGTCGGAGAGAGATGTGAAATCGCTGTGGCTTTGCAGAGGAACGGGTGACAAAAACTCAGTGGGGTGGATATTTAATTCCATCTCAGATCTTAGAAGTGAGAACCATCTTTCCGCTAATACATCAAGCGTGGGAATTATTGTGAAACTTCGTTCAAATTCTCATTTTCCCATCTCCTCCCCATCAAACCGACTGTTGGCTTTATTTGTTTGTCAGCTAACACATGCTCTCGACGTTCCAGCAGAATATAGATTGGTTACTGGCGTCAGACCGCAGGTACAGGCATGTGGATGTGTGGTGCTTGACTGATAGCATCTATAACCACTGGCAACACACAGACTCAATTCACACTCAGAGATGGCACGACAGCAGGCTGCAGGCAAGTTATTTCTTGAGGATGAGGAGAGTGAGCCTGTGGCACAGTAGCCAGTCGTGTCCTCAGAGACTGATGCTCCAGCCCCAAGGTCTAGGTCTACTTGAGATATCATACACTTCAATCTCATACCCAAGTTCCCTCTAAATCTGCTTCATGTGCTTCTCCGAGCAAAATTATGCTTGCTAAAATAAGCTAAATCTTTAAGCTCGCCTGTTTCACCTCGTAATTAGCTTCCTAGCACTTCTATTGTTGATTTCATATGTAAGACAAGTATTTTTTTTAATCTACTTTGCTGTGTTAGCAGCTTGCTATCTGTTGTACATTTTTAAGGCTGTTCTGTCAGCTCTTCTGTTGTTGATTTTGTTATCTATCTCTATTTCAAACTGCTTTGCTCTGTTAAAGTCCCCCTGTAGTCAATCATTTTATCCCTTAAAACTCATCACCAAAATGACATATTTAAACTTTTTTCCTGTGAAGAAAAAATCTTCATGCCTTAAAATAGCTTTAATGTAACACTACAGCCTTGCTTCATTTAGTATACGCGGATTCATGAATATGCAAATTAGCCCCGTCTCCATTAGTTCACTCCAGCTCAGAGATCCACTTGGTCAACTTACTGAAGTAAACTCTGCACAATAACGGTACACATTACACATAACGGTAATTAATATGATTAGCCTTTTGCTTGACTACATTATTAAACAGCTAATACTGTGTTACTAATGTTACACAAACCATGTTCCTGTTCGCCGTCTCAGTCTGCCTTCTGAAAATTAGCAAGGACTTTTGAATTTGCACATATTAAAAACACCACATACACATATAAACAACATTAAAACTTGATTTTCACCACAGGGGGACTTTAACAGCTTGCTAACACATCTTGATTTCATAAATTAGCCAAGTATCACTCAATATTTTCACTCTGTTAGCAGCTTGCTAGTACTTATTGTGTTAACATCAGTAGCTAGCTATTTTTCAATCTGATTTTCTGTTAGTTAAGTATTTTAGATCTCTTTTGCTCTGCAGTAACTTGTTAGCGCCTCTGTTGTTAACTTTGTTTATCTATTTTCCAGTCTGCTCCGCTCTGGTAGCAACTTGCTAGCACATCTATTCTTGATTACAAATATTAGCTAAGTATTACTCAATTTTTACACTCTGTTAGCAGCTTGCTAGCACTTAGGCCCATTATTAATTTCAGTAGCTATTTGTTAGCTAAGCAGTTTGCTAGCATCTCTTCTTGATTTCAATAATTAGCTAAATATTACTCAGTGTTTTTCACTCTGTTAACAGCTTGCTAGTACTTTTTGTTAATTTCATACTACCCAGACAGCAACATAATGTTGGCCCACATCTGGCCCACATCTGGCCCACATCTGATCCACGAGTAATCCACATGTACCAGATGTGGGCCGGATTTGGACCACAGTATGTTGCTGTCTGGGTATGTATTTTTCAGTCAGATTTTATTTTAGGAACTATCTGTTTTATATTTATGTTAGCTTAGTATTTTTTAGATCTCTTTTTCTCTTTCAACAGCTGTAAGCACTTCTGTTGTTGATTTTGTTACCTATCTAATTTCAATCTGCTTTGCTCTGTTGTCATCTATGCATCATTTCTTATTTAGCTAAGTATTAGCCTATTTGATCTTTTTCACTCTGTTAGCACTTGTTAATTTCATACATTAGCTATGCATTTTTTCAAACCGATTTTCTCTGTTAGCAGCTTGCTAGCACTTATACAGTTAATTTCATATGTTACCTAAGTATTTGGCGACACTTTATTTTTGATGGTCCCCTTCAGACATTCTGTTGACTATAAGTAACACTGCACCTACATGTCAACTAACCCTCATTAGAGTATTAGTTGAGTATTAGTAGAATGTTAAAGGTAGGGTTAGGGTTAGTAGAATAAGGGGATCTGTTGGGGGACCATCACAATAAAGTGTTAGCAGACATTAAGCAGACAGTCTACTAATACTCTAATGAGAGTTTGTTGGCATGTAGGTGCAACATTACTTATAGTCAACAGAATGTCTAAAGAGGACCATCAAAATAAGGTATAGCCAAGTATTTTTTGATACTGTCTACTTTTACATTTGGACCATTGAGATCTCATTGTGGACAAGGCTACCCAGCATGACACAACAAATAGATGCTAACCTGCCAACGAAATGTCCTGTTGCTGACTGCAGTCGCATCAGAATTGGAGAAAATTTCTGGAAGTAGGCCTAATAGTTATTGCGTCACACTTAGGACACATTTTGTATGTTCTTTGGGAATCAAATCCTTGACATTGGTGTTGGTAAATTTTTTGTTAGCCATGCGGCTGTCAAATTTGTTTTCACTGACTAAATCATTTGCTTTAATTACCAGGAAAGCCAGGAAAACACAACTGAGTTGTCAAAGATGTCAGTGCAAAATTCACTGATTTGGATATCAACCGAACTTTTACCCTATCAATATAAAGGCCTACAAATGTATAGTTGTATTTACACTAGTACAAACTAGGTGGACAGAAAATGTATTCCAGAAATGTGACGACTTTCCAAAACAATAAAGCCTTCAGCCAAACTTTCACATAGCAACAAGTAATCTGCAGAACTGAATGCCAAACGACAGATTGCTGTGACTTGGCAGGAGAGGGTTTATAGCGTAAGATTCAGATCTTCCATTTATAGAAAGAAAATCTGCGTGTGATAATACAGTCTTGTATTGTAAAAAAAAAAACACCTGTGTGCAGGGTCTATTTTGGGATTGAAGCAGTCAAGGTCACCCATGCGGAGACAAACTGTGTAGGAGGTACGGCTAACAAAGGGAATATGTTAGTGCTTTCCGCAGAGCTCGACACACAGACAGGTGGATCTAAGAAAGAGACCTGCTGGGAAGAGAGCTAAAAGAAGGAAAAGAAGTCTATCAGTAACTGAGCAGGAGCCATTACGCAATCCGGGCATGCAAACAGTCTGAAACAAAAAGGTTTATGAGGGAAAGATGAGGCAATACACTGTGAAGTGGTTAGGCTGTTTTGGCATTCCTGTGATAGCAAACAGTTGTTAAAGATGTGAAAGACATTGTACTAAGAAAACAGTAAAATAGAGAAATAAAATACAAATTCTGTTTTTTTAACTCTGAGAAATAAGAAGCACAGTTAATGCAGTGCTGAAAGTAACTATATATATCGACCTTAATATCGATTCAACATTACAGTTGGAACTCATATGCTAAACAGTGACCTATAAAATATATTTTGGGAAATATCTGAACATTTGTTTTTTTGGATTATCATTTATTACAACAAAAACTCTGCTGTGAATATGTATCTTTAATTAAAATTAATGGTTCCCACTTCTGTTCGAATCATAACCGGAAAATGATTCACGATTCAGTGAGGGAGTCATTTGCAAACTCATTAATGGCTCCAAATGATTCACTGAGTGAGTCTGATTCAAATCACAATCGCATGAGTGGGTTTGAGACTACATGTGAATCTTTCTGACTGACTCGCTAAAAAAAACTGATTCATAAATCACTTGTTTGTGCTCTGTGCTTGTTGCGTCTCGCCTTCCTTTTGTAGTTGTAGTTTTGCCTACATATAATTGAATATTTAAGAAAATACCATGTTAGCCTTTCAAATATATAAGATGCAGCCTGTCAAAGACAGAATCCACAAACCTCAATCACCAGATCTCATCACCTCATCCTCCATTCTCTCGTCTCTAGTGGCCTCATGTGACCTTGCCCGCCTCCGCCCTCTTCTTCCCACTGCTGCCCTTTTGCCGTTGGAGGCCTGTGTGGCCCCATCACTCTTAGTGCTGGTCTCTCTGCCAAACGCCAGGGCTAAAAATATCTGTGCCAACAAGGCAGAGTGGGTTCAGCCCTCGAACAGGAATAGCAGAGTAGCAGTCAACTGCTGTCTGACAGAGCCGCTGGAATTGTCAGCTTGCGAGAAGCACGATGCCCTCTCTTTCTCTTTCATTTTCTCCCTCTCTGTTTTCCTTCCATAGGTTGGACAACATCTCCGTCCCCTCAGATTCATGACATGTTTCAGACCAGACTGCTGCAGAGAGGGGGAGTTGTTCAGGCAGAGGAACGTGCAAATAAATACACCATGCTGTTCATTTCCTGCAATTTCAATGGTGTCAAAATATGAGCACATACCAAGCACTTAATCCACCCACAAACGTTACATTAATCACACCATGGGCCTTAATTGGGGCTAATTTGATTGATTAGTTTATTAGTTGGACTGTTATGTACCTTGGTGAAGTGTTTAACTGACAAAACATTGAAAATAAGGCTTTCCGACAAAATACTACCAAAGATATCAGGTGGAAAAATTAGACATTTGCACAAAAAATATTACAATCATCTATAATAACCGTAATTCACATAAAAAAGGGGTGTGTTTGCACTGAAAAGAATGATAATGTCTTCATTTGATCAGCACTATTTCAGCGCCTGTTTTTTTTTTTTTTTGTGTATGTGTACTGCAACTGTGTGAATTCGCCTCTAATACTGTACTTATTGAATGGACAGCCTGATTTTCATTCACAATAATTTACATATAGGCCTTAGTCAGAGTAGAAGCCATAAGCGACAATATATGAGCTTGCAATGATTATTTTAGACTATGAATAGTGTACATCAAATCTGACTTCTTGAGATAAGAAATACGTTTCTCTTTTTCTCCTCATATTTGTGAAATCATTGCAAGTCTGAGTCACTCTCTGTTCTACTGTGGTCATGGTGAAATATTTAAATACTGCACAAGAAGTTAGAAAGCTAACTATTGCCACCTAGTGGCAAGATAAAGAAAGACAGTAACAGCCAAATTCAAGCTTATGAATAATTAATCTGATTGCATAAACTAAAACATTGCATAAAATCACAGTGTAGTAGGTGAAATAGATGAAGATTTGTGATGTATTAATGCTTCTGTATCACTTTGATTAAGCTTCAAAAATGCTAAACAGTCAACACTGCACAAATTTCGACCCCCTGCCAAATTATTACCCCCCTTGTTGAAGTCACTACCTGATTGCCTAATCTTAACCCCACCCCTAATCCTAACCCGTCCCCCATACCTACTTCTAAACCCACCAATACTAGGGGGGTAATAATCTAGCAGGGGGGTCGAAATTCAACAACACTGGCACTTCAGTCTCTAAAAACCACAAATGGTCTGGGCTTCGGTCAAACCACATGGGGGCGCTGTCATTGGCTGAAGGCTTTTGATTGTTTGTTGTTGTGCATCAAATAGACCCCCAGATACATATTCAAATAAGTGCTTATGTAACATCCTTGAATGAGAATTTAATTCCTTTTGTTTTGGCTTCTGCTGTGTCAACACATCCTAGTTTGACTTGTGTGCAACGGATCTCCACACAAAAGCTCTATGACCGACTACATTTAATTAAATGGTCAAACAGCAGGAATCGTGGGGATTATAGTTAATGCACATTGAGAGCCTTTGTGTTAGCGCTGTCAGGAATATTTATTTATGTGTAATTGTAGCTCCCTTCTTGCGCATTTCCAATAGACCTCATGTCAGCTTAGGAATTATTCATATTAAAGGATTTAATGCCGAATAAACTGTCTTAAGCATGTGTTTAATATTGCTTGCAAACAACAAATATTGGCTCACACTTTATTTTAAACACCACACATAGAATAATGAAAAGCTAAGTATTGTTAGTTGCTTTGTAACAACGAACACTGTTTTTTAATTACAACTTGTTAACCTGAGTTTCTAATTATTATTATTATTATTATTATTATTATTTAGTAGATGTGCCACCATGCAAGTGCATTTGTAATGAAGACAACATTATAAAGCGAACACTACATAGAAAGGTAGGGTTTTTTTTTTTTAGACATAAATATAAGTCAAATAAGTCAAATACCTAAAAATACCTGACACAGCATGGTGTTATTCTGTGTTTGAGGATAAACTCCCAGATTTCGTCCTCCGGAGAAGGCTTCCTTAAAAGTAGAGCAAGAAATCAATAACTTGAATCATTAGTCTGGCTCATGTGGGGCAAATTATATAAACATTAACTGGATATGACAAAGAAAGATTGCTTTTTGGCCAGTTCCCATAAGCCTATTTGGTCAGGACAAGCAGCCATTGTTGTGTTTTTACTGTAAATACAGCTGTGCGTAAGGATAAAAATTGTGTAAATTAATAATAAAACATAATATCATATAATATAAAAGTGTAAGCCCTTATATTCTGTTAGAATTGATTTACTGTTTTAATATTTAAGTCCCAGAGACTACAATGATGTTCTTGTAAAAATAATATAATAGTAATTTAAAATTAAATCTCTAATTCATTTTTAATTCTCATAATTATATCCTCTGACCTAATCAAAACCAGATTTTATCAGAGCTGTGTGTACCAAAACTAATCATGCACTTTTTAGTAACATTTTTTTGGAGTCAACCTGATACCAGCAATCACATTGTAGGAAGAAAACATTAAAAGAAATGGCAGAATCTAAGACCAAGTGGGCTTATATGCTTGACAACCTATCAATATACTGTTTGACATCCTCTGTACATTAAAGAACACCTACTGTGATCAGCACTGCCCTCCTCTGGCCTTAATAGAGAAAAGCACTGCAATGGAATATGTACGTGTGCTTTGACTGACGGCATAAAGTGACAAAATACTTCACGAATCCATGGGAAACCAGCTCAGATATTCTGAAAAAGAAAAAAAAGCAGGTGTTATTTTTCTTCCCTGGTTCCTTTTAAACATGATCAGCATGCCTTTATTATAAAGATGAACTTGTTCACATATGCGCACTCACCACATGGTGGCAGCACTGCACTAGTCATACCGACTAAATGTTTTCAACCCTACTTTTCGGCACAGAGGCTCACCGGGGTAAAACCCACCTGACTCAAGGCCTATTAATACAGACAACGCTTCACTTTCATCCATAATGTGATTATGCCATCCTGGGGAGCAAAACGATACCACCGACCGCAAACTGTCAATACGAGTCTCCGTGTTCCTATTGTACCGCCGGGCATGCGTTGTGTTCTCGCCGTCCCCTGCGGCTAGGTACAGGTCACATAAAGATTAGTCGGGTCTCCTCTCATCAGTAGGGGTCCCATCAGGAGAAATAAGCTTCTTCCAGGGAGGTGACTATTATAAACAGGTGCCTCGTTTTATTTTGTGTGTTGACACAAGGTGGTCTAATTTCGCCTCTGGATCTTTTGGCATCATGTTGTTTTTGCCTGTTCTCTTTTCGCGCCAATGTTTCTCTCACGATTTTTTTTTCACTCGCGCGCGCTGTACCGGAGTTTTTTTTTTTTTTTTTTTTTGCTAATATTAATAGGTCTTACTCATTTTGCCTCCGCCTCTGTTTCTGTCAGATTTGTCTGCTGTGATAATTGGGCACAATCAGAGATTATTCATGGCGCTCTCAGACATGACCGAGCAGCTTTGTTTGCCTTGTGCCTCTCTGACAGAACCAGCCCACACGTTCGGCTTCGAACATGCCTCTACCTCAATGAGTACCGCACTCATCCTTTTTGTGGTGCTTGCATGTCCTTAATTACGACCAATTAACGCGTGGACGCAAACGCGGTAAAACATCCTACTTCTAAATGGACATACCCTGGAAAATAACATGACAACCTCACACACACACAAAAAAAAGCGAAGCACATGGTGCATCATGCAGCAAAACAACCCCCCTGAATGTTGTAGTATTTATCAAAGAAAGCAAATAGCTGATATTTGCGAGTACATCTTCTTGAAAATAATTACAGCAGTAATGACTTTTTCCCGGTAATGCCGGGAGAGGAGGGAACAGAAGCCGGAGACATGTAGGCCGATAAAATATCAGCGGCCAGGCCTCCCGGTGCGCTGCCCTCCGCAGCCCCGCTACGGTCCTATGTCTACACGGCTGATAAACCATTAGCCGGAGCCATGACTCACTCGTTGATCGTAGTGAAGTGCGCTAGCGGACAGCCTGGCCCAATACTCCCAATTGTTCCCCTAATATCTGTCTAATGGCCTCCATTTAATCTAGGGAGGATGATTATTACGTATCCGTCCCCCCCTCCCTTTTCCCCTGACCGAACACGCAGACACACAAAGCAGCGGTCGTAGCAGATGAATACATCTCGGTCATCAGTGTAAAGTAAAACATAATCAGTGCATTTCCCTCCAGTGCATGAGTATGCTAATGAGTTAGCTTCGCTGCGTAATTTTAGATTATGCGCCGATAGCGACATGCAGCGAGGGTGTTTGGAGGTTTGTCTCGGGTGCGTGTTGCACGATCGTTCTCCGCAGTTTTCTCCCCATCTACTGAGAGGGTTTCTATGGGTTTACAGATTAATTGAATGCAGATTATTATCTTACATTTAACTAGACAAAATTTGGTAACCTTTATGGTCCAAAAATCTTACTGTACTGGTTGCCCTGCCTAGCCAACATGGTTAAGCTAAGGAGTTTCTATGATTTTAGATGGGTTTTGTTCAAGTGGTTAGGCTAGAAAAATAGCTAAAAACTAGCTTGGTTGGGATGAGAGACCTGTTAAACTACATTTAACCAACTAAGACCATGGTTTAAATAGTGTTTTTTTTTTTTTTTTTTTCAGGGAAGCAAGGGTTGTTATAGTCCCTCTTATTTTGTCTCCTATTAAATTCCTTTCCATTCTTTTCCCTCTGTCAACTTTTTTGGACTTGTTACTTATTTTCCTTCCTTCCGTGCTTTGACTTTCTTTCCTCCTCCTTGCCTTCCTTCCTTCCTTTTCATTTCCTTCCTCCTTTTTGTTCTCCTTCCTTCCTTCCATCTTGCCTTTCTGTTTTTCCTTCCAACCTTGTTTTCCATTTGTTTTTCTTCCTTAATCCGTGCAACTTTCTTTTGTTACTTTGTCTTTCTTTCCTTCTCCTTGTGTTCCTTTCTTTTTTTCTCCTTGCCTTCTTTTTTCTTTCCTTCCACCTTCCTCCTCTGTTTTCCTTTTGTTTTCCTTCCTTCCTACTTTTCTTTTTCTTCTTCTTCCTTCCCCTTTGCAGTCTTCTTTGTCTTCCTACTTTTTATTCCTTTCCTTACTCTTGCTTTCCTTCCTTTTCCCTTCCTACTTTTTGGTTTTCCTTTTGTATTCTTTCCCTCATTTCTACTTTATTTTTTCTTCCTACCCATTACAACTTACTTTGTCTTCCTTTTCTCTTTGAAGCCTTTCTTCCTTTTTTCCCCTTCCTCTTTCCTATTGGTTTTTCTTCCTTCCTGCTGTCTTTTTTCTTCCTTCCGCTGTGCACCTTTCTTTCCTCCTTGCCTTCCTTTTGTTTCCTTCTTACTTTTTTCCTTTTGTTTTTCTTCCTTTCCCCATGCAACTTTCTGTCTTCTCACTTTCTTCTTGACTTACTTTGTCTTGTTTTTCCCACTTTTTGTTTTCCATCCTTCCTTCCCCTTTACATCTTTCTTTCTTTACAACTCTCTCTCTCCATTGTTAACGCCAAATCAGGTGTGGCGACTGGGAAGGAAATTAAGTCAGTCCCACACTCACTACAACACCCTGGACATGCACTAGCGTGCAGACCTTCATTCGCAATTCACAGCCGGCTTGAGCTCCCGTACAGCTTGACAAAATCCGAGGAACAGCAAGCCCTAGTCAAATATGTTCTGTCAATATTTAGGCTTGTTCCACTTTTTTTCTGCCTCAACAAAAGTTTCATTTTATTGAGTGTCTTTGCAGGGTTTTCCGTCTCCTTGCAGGATTTTTGAACAATCGACCCTCGAGGTGCTCATAGAAAATGAACTGCAACTCTCAATCAATATTGGTCATATGAAGAAAAAGACTACCATGGATGATATTAAATGTTGACAGAGTGTTCAAGACATGAGGTACAAATATTGTGCCAGAATTTGGGGATAAAAAAAAGTGGCCAAAATATGATGCAGAGATGGATTTCATCTGTTCTCTTGGTTTAAGATACTGTTTGAGGTAGGTAAATAAAACTCACAGGAGCAACAAAGACAGATTTGTACTACAGAAGTACCTCTGTATACTTTACAAAACTAGCAATATTCTCACAGCAAAAAAGTAATATTTGACAAAACCATGTTGAAAAAGCAGAAAAGAGTATGTGAGCGGAGGAAATTTCTTTCTATTCTTTCTATTTGACCAAACTCAGAGTGACATATAACTGCAATATAATATAAAAAATATAGATATAATATAAACACAAAGCAATGCAGTCCATGAATGAGTAAAAATATATCACAATCATCACACTATTGATGTATCATGACCCAAATATGGATATAATACCTTACCGTATGTGTATATATGCCAGTTCAATTGAAGCCTAATGTATCTGGAAAACAAAACAAGAATAAAAGCAGTGTTTTGCAGATCCAAAACTATTTTTACAGGCATGTTGACTTAGCTTGACTCCAGTGTTGTTTATTTGTTTAGTTAGTTGTTCATCTATAAAAATGGAAGCACACAGCAGAAGCCGTTTGTGCTATTATCCCACTTAACCATGTTTCCAGCATTTCGAAAAATAATATCATCCAATTCGTATGGGCTCATTAGCTCCAACTATGACCTTGTGTGCATTTTTAAAGCAGGAACAATGAAGGTAACACTTTTAGAAGTGCTCTTCACTCTGCATACTCTAACAGAGAACTATCAAATTACCTTGATTTCTTGGAGCGCAAGCCTCGGTTAGCGTACCTGACACATGTCGCGGTGCGTTATTGGGGCAGTTACCTTTCAGACATGTGCTGAGGAGTGAACAGGGAAAAGGTTAGGAGGTTTCATTCACCAGTTAAAAATAGTAGAGCCTTGGTAATGGGGGAATGATCATTTCCACCGTGCAGCGAGGTCTTCGATGGCTGCTGACAGCATTAAGGGCGTAGCAAGGATGTGAGGTACTTCAGAAGAACCTAATCAAGCGCAATACGTCTCACTGAAAAGGTTTCGGGTTTTGAAGAAGGCTGCAAATGGAAATGGAGAGCAGGGGAACTTATTTAGAAACATATCTGAACATTTATACAGCGACCAATGCACGTTTTGTTAAGAGGTTGGCGAAGGTTCTAGCATATGTTCGTTAATCAGAAACAGTAATGGCATACATAAAACATTTGCAAGAACAAAGCATTTGTAAAAGTACTATGGATTTGCTTTCACAAATTAAGTATGCATGACCTACTAAATATTCTTTTATATAAGCATAATGGACCCAGTTTTGGCCATAACAATCTAAATTTAAAGAGACAACGGAAAGCATACATCAAAGCTGCAGTTTTAAATTGTCTGCTATACACTGAGATTCATCTTGAGTTGGTGCTGAATGCAAATGTTTCTGGATCAGAATATGGGTGAGATATGGCTAGTTTTGATGTATGCATCTCATTATGACTGTATAAATTACTTGTATATGACACATACATGAATTCACACTGAAGAGAAAACAGTACCACAACCTTCTTACGCACATGGTTTGTTTTAAAACTCAATGCCTACTAAATGATCTCTGGAGAAGGATTTAGCTTTTCCCTAAGCTACAGTTTCTCAGAAATGTTTTCAAACTAAACATGGACTTGTAGTGCGAAATGTTTATAGCAACCCATTTATACAGAACAGTAAAATTAAATGAAGAAATTTGGGCTAATGTACAAATATTGTGAGAGAACAATGAAAAAGTACAGTACAGTGTTACTTAAAGGTTTTTTTTTGTGAGGAATGAATTACTGTGTCAAAATTGCCATACTGCATCATACTGTAAGCCTAATGATTTAATCGGTTTGTTTTGATGGGACAAAAAAAGAAAGAGAGGGACGATAGAAAAAAATCCACCGTGTACCCTTAAACACATCGTAGCTACAGAGACAGAAATCTTTATTTTAAAGTAGTGCTGTCCAATCGATTAATCGCATCTAACATAAACCTGTATATATATATAGGTGTCAATGACTTCAGAATAACCAATATAAAGGGACCATTTTGGATCAATTCATGCGATCAGTATCATGTGACAGGAGGTGACATCATTCAGACACCTGCAAAAGACCACATGGTCGTGAAGCAAAGTAACTAACTCTCTCTGAACTATTTGAAAAATTCATGTTTTCACTTGTTTATACGCATGTCCCAAAACATCAGGTCATTTGGTACAACCTTTTTAAAACATGGAAAATGTTGTAATATTTTAAAAAGTTGTACTAATTATAAAATGTTTGATTGTCCTTTTGCTAGCTAAATAGATATCGGCCTGTTACCATTGTTTGAAAATACCGTCATTCGGTAAAACCGAAATTTTTGTTAAACCGCATGACTTTTAGTGACAAATCTTGTAAAAAAAATGACAAAAGCAGTGTTAATTGATAAAAAAAAAAAAAAAATCTCATTGTTAACACTTAATAAAACTTCAAAATTAATTAATTCTCAATTATGTTTTCTTTTACACTTTTAAAAACCTTATTCATCAATGACCCATATGTGCACACACATTATATATTTATAAACTTTTATGTTAAATGTGATTAATCGATTTGACAGCACTATTTTAAAGCAATAGTTCACCCTAAAAATAATAAAAATTGGCCTCATGTTGTTTGGAACCTTAATGACTTTCTTCTTTCAAACACAAAAAAAGTTTGTTTGAAAAATAGGCTTATTTTTTTCATGAAAGCAAAACGAGACTAGGTGTATTAAGCTACAAAATTACTAAAAAAGCACCACAAAAGTATTCTAAAAGTATAAAAGTGGGGATGTTTGGGCATAACAAATTATAGTGCACAAGTTGTATGAACCAGTTTTATGATGCTTGTATGCTGCTTTTTGTCATGGAGTCCTTATTCGCTTTCATTTTATAGAAAAAATTACATTAAATAGTATTAGCAGCTTATTAAATAATGTTGGGACCATTTTTAAATCAGCAGCATATATATCAAGAATACGTAAATACATTCATATTGTCGTTTTATGCAGCAGTTTTATAAGGTACAGTGGGCTAATTTTGTACATTATGCAAAGAGTTACTGCAGAATTAAATTAGGTGAATTATTGGACTAAACATGCACATTAGACGTATTGTCTCCTCTGAATGATGATGTGCACATCTCACTCCGGTGAAAATCAGTGTAGGTCCTCTCTATTGAATTACACGATAACACACGATGCTACACCAGAGCAGGCCCTTTCCGTTTCATATTACATTGCTGTCTAACAGGTGGCCGGCAGCCCATAGTCGAGGTTGTGCTGAAATAAGTGTGATCTTGTAAGGTCAGGTGTGTTGTCTCACTTTATTTAAACCCCAAATACAAAGATTGAAATGTAGTCTTGTCTGCCAAAGGAACGGCTGAAGGGGGAGGATGAATTCTTCTAATGAATACATACATTTGTTGCAGATTGTTACCCATTTTTTCCAGATTACATTGGGCACCTTGTTGCCAAGACAACAGCAATTAGCAAGAACTGGGTTACCAGGCAGACAGCAGCTGCGTCCCAATTCAGAGGCTGCATCCTTTGAAGGCCACATTCGAAGGTCGATTGCGTCACAGCGGCGCGACAAAAACTGTCCCAATTTGATGGCCCCTTCAAATGTGGCCTCGAAATGCATTCTTCATTTTTTGGACAATATATATATACACGTGTGTGTCTGTGTATAAAGCGGTTGACTTGTATCTTACTAAGATGCGATTTTATATAGTTTATACTGTTTATTATGTATTGAAATGGACCAAGGTGAACATTTAGACTGTAAAAAAGGTGGATGACACACCTTCACTCACTTCCATTGTAATAAGTGAAGCTGCATGTGTGCCAATATGGCGTTGACATCTTGAGTCTCGAGTCTGTGCAGTAGTGAGCGCGAAGTGGAGCCGCGATATCAAGGTCCCGCCCACATTCCTGCAGAATCGGTTAATCCAGTTTACTGCAGAACATCTCATTATGCCGGTGCGAAATAAACAGTTCTGGAAATGTAGAAATTAAAGTTAAAGCTCCAATCTCCTCCCGAAGATCCAGAAAAAAGTCAGTTGGTGCTTCAGTGACTACTTCGCTCAGAGAAGCTGTCAATCATGACGTCAAAACCTGCATTTTCATAGTATCAAATAACTAACTAAAACCAAACTTATTTAAAGAACGAATACTTGATACTTGAACTAACATCAGTGTGATAACCATCTTTGGAAAAAAAAATTCGAAGTGTAATTTGATTTATTTTGTCTTACATCCCATTACATTGCATGGAGAGGGCGGGGTTTATGACCTATACTGCACCCAGCCACCTGGGGGCCATCGAGATGCTTTGGCTTCACTTTTCAGGACTTGTGTTGCACGTTTGATTCAGACAGGTTAGGAACATGTTTTGTTTTCTGACAGTTGAATATAACTTTCAAAAACGTCTAGTACAAATGTCACAGTTGCTAGGCGACAAGAGCAATGACCGTCCCACTTAACACTTTTACCTGCATTGGCGGAATTTTCAGACTTTTCGCGCTTTCACTGTTAAGCCACAGTCACACTAGACTTTGAATGTGCAAAATTTGATCGGATGCTGCAACGGTCGTGATATGACGTCACAGCCTACAGCGTCTTTTATTATAAACATGAATTCAACATATATAGTAATATATTCAAAATGTAAAAATATACAACCTACTCAACTTTACTGCAAAGATTTCATTCTTTTAATTCAGCCAAGAGGTCATGCCGTGACAAATTGATCTTCTACCGGTCGCACGTGTTCACGTGATGCAAATTCAAAGGTCAGAGTTCAACAAACTTGAACTTTGAAACGCAGCGAAATGCGAAACTTTCCGTATGGGCTTGCTTTTCCGGTATAAAGAAAATGGGATGAAAAGTGCAGTTTGACAACACCTTTATATGTTAGGGGGGCTGCTACGCAACTTCTGAAAGAGTACAGAATCTCCAGATCAAAACACAGGCAAAAAAAAGTAGAAACAAGCGATAAAAGCATTGCTTAAGCACGTTGTAGTCTTTGAAAAAACACGATTTTCTCAGCTTTTTGTTCAAATTGTTGCTTTTTTTATTGAAACCTACCATTCAAGTGTTGATAAAAAATGAGTGCATGAAGCTAGAATAAATGTTGTTTTGTTTGATTAAAAGGAGAGGCTCTGTTCTTCTTTATGATATATTGCATATTCAGATATTTATATAACAAAATATTCTGGGGGACATGAAACTTTTTTGTGAAAATTATCAAAAATGCTGGCGGTGGCTGGCAACTTAAAAAAAAAAAAAAAAAAAACGCCGGCAGGGAAAGAGTTAACAACGCTTGGTCCGAATTCTGCAGACTTCAAAGGTGTGGCCTTTGAAGTCTGCTTCCTTCAAAGTCCACAGCCTTTGAATTGGGACACAGCTGCTAGCGGCTACAACAAAGTCCACATCGTAACCATAGTAACCAGGGTCAGGCCAGCGGCACAGGCTTGTCTTCACATATAGCATGTGGTAGGAAATGTATGCATTTTGGCCTTATCATAAAGACTGATAACACAAAATGCATACAGCAAACACCAACATATGGTCCATGACCTCTCATAATTAACCTCAGGTTAATGTTTTACCATACCAACTGACTGACACATGAATTTCTGTTGCTATTTGTACTGCCCACTCACCGTTAATTCAAACATTGACCTTATTTGAAACCTTTTACCCAGTATGAAGCAAATAGATCTGCAACATTCTTTATTAACAGATACAGACAGCCATTACTAAACATGCAAGCATCTCTTCATATAATTGATATAACACTAATAATCTGAAAGGCCTATTCGTTTTTATTAAGTGATACATCCATACATTTGAGGCCCCTGTATTAATAGGAAACTATTCTTTTTTGCATTTAACATTTTTTTATAGCCTATATATATATAGGCTATGCATTTCAGTAGCAGTCACTAGCTAATACATTTCACGAACCATTGCTGAAAGAGTTAGTTCAGTTCAATTTTATTCAGTGAAAGTTTCGGCAAACTGATTTAAAGGTAGGGTAGGCAATTTTTGGAGCAGCTAGCAATAGCAAGCTAGCTTTGAAAGCATAATATCCCACCCTCCCTTCAAAAGCCACGCTTCCTTCAAAACACATGAACACACACAGCAGAGTTTGCAAAGCAAAACAGCATTAAACTACCTCATGTCTCAAAGCACATAACATTACAATAATAATGAACGTAAACAACTTAAAGAGCTCTTACTTGTACCACCTGACTGCTGCAGATGTATTTCGGCGTTGATAGTGTTGCCAATGAAACGCATAAATTCAAGTCACAAACTGCTCCGAGTATAACGTCACGTTCCCATCTCTTCCAAATTACAGTAGTTATTAGCTTTGAAGCTTTATGAATCTTTTGTTTCGAATCAGTGGTTCAGAACGCCAAAATCATGTTATTTCAGTAAACGAGGCTTCGTTACGTCATAAGTGTTTTGAAATTTCAATAGTTCACGTGACTTTGACAGTTTGATATGCGCTCTGTACCACTGATTCGAAACAAATGATTCGTAAAGCTTCGAAGCTTCATGAAGCAGTGTTTTGAAATCGGCCATCACTAGATATTGTTGAATAAAGTCGCTATTTTTTTTTTGGCACACAAAAAGTATTCTTGTCGCTTTATAACATTAAGGTTGAACCACTGTAGTCACATTAACTGTTTTAAGTATATGTTTTAGTACCTTTCTGGGCATTGAAAAAGTAAATGATCTTGCTGGCAAGAGGCCTCACTGACCCATCGGATTTTATCAAAAATATCTTAATTT
This sequence comes from Hypophthalmichthys nobilis, assembly GCA_037950665.1. Lineage (NCBI taxonomy): Eukaryota > Metazoa > Chordata > Actinopteri > Cypriniformes > Xenocyprididae > Hypophthalmichthys > Hypophthalmichthys nobilis. The sequence continues at coordinate 18,071,597 of CM075486.1, forward strand.
GTGTTCTGAAGATGAACGAAGGTCTTACGGGTGTAGAACGACATGAGGGTGAGTAATTAATGACAGAATTTTCATTTTTGGGTGAACTAACCCTTTAATCAAATTGTCAATCAGTGACATCTCTTCTCTGATGATGTGTTTACTGGCACGAGGGCAGAACAACCTGTCACTCACATGAGATCACTGCAACAGCAAACCACAACCAATTCCAATGGACAGGACATCAAGTCGTGTCCTACTTTTTTTACATCTTGCAATTCTGACTTTATAACATGCAATTGCAGTTTATATCACTCAATTCTTAGAAAAAATGTCAGAATTGTGAGATGTAAAATTGCAATTGCGAGAATAAAAGTCATTTGTGAGATAAAATGTCGCAATTAACTTATTTTTTATTTTAATTTTGATGATTTGTTAGGTTGTTCAATGTGGACTACAAACTCACAAAACAACACTATGACACAAATGAGGTGCATAATTTGGTGCTGCACTTTCTGGGCAGATTAAAGGCTCGAAAGCTCAAATCTGTTTAATTTATTTTTAAATGGTTCTGTCTAGTGAATAGAATGTATGGTTTTATAGTTTTGTGTTAGCTCAAAAGCAAAATGCATTGTATTTTCTCCTTTTTTTTTTTTTACAATAGGGGTCAGTATACTTTTTTCTCGAACCACACATGGTTGAAGCTAGATCCCTCCCACTCTCATGTCCAGAGGCTTTCCCCAGGTGTCCAGAGGTCGTCAGAATGTGTTCAATTAGCTTGTGTAACCAGAGGCAGGGCGGACACTTAATCCCACAGCACCTGCTGCCTCTTCACAGGTTAACCCCAGTCAGCCATGTCACCGACAGAGGCAGGATATCACACGTTAGCCCAGCTCAGCGGCCCTGGATTTACTTGGCCGTCTGATTGGACGTGATCTCCAAGCTGGCCGACTGGCAAGCAGCTGGACACCTAATTAGGAGGCAGAATAAACCCAGATGAAGTTTTTCAGGTGACCCGCGACCTCTCCGCATGCTAGGTTGCTGCCATTTGAGCAGACCTAATTAACGCAAAATAAGTGCCTGATTACAAGTTTGAAGAGTCTTTACTTATAAAAAGTGGAAAAGTGTTACAGGGCCATCAAACACTTGCCACCTGTGTTGTTTAAAGGGTTAAAGGCACAGGCAAATTCAAGACACAAAGGCAATCATAAAATGCATGTAAAACTGATTAAAGATGCATATTAAAAATTATGTACTGTATATATAGGGGAGACCGAAGCTAGGTGGATTTTTAAATGGACACATACCAAAAAACACCATTAAACATCTACCAGTATTGACCAAGAAAAAGAATCAGGGCATGTTGTCACACTGTATGGGGTAAGTTGTCACAATGGAACCTGCCATTTAACAACGGTTTTGAGCAAAATGTAATTAATAGTTATGAAAAACAAAATTAACTGGACAACAAAAATGTAAAACATACAAAATCAAATCAATGGCCAACAGCTACTGTAATTAATAAAATCCATTAAAAAAGACTTGACACCTTTTTCACAACCTGACATTTATGAAAAACACCATAGTCGCAAAAAACAAAAAACAAAAAAAACACCTTTCTTATGTACTTTTGAGTCTTGCCTGAATGTATGCCAGTGTTGTGTTCACTTGTTTACCAAACTGTTATTTTAATTTGTATGATTAATCTATAAAATTTAAATAGTTTTGACTTAAGTAAAGGCATAAATTAAGACTAAAAAAAAAATCCAACAGCTGTTTTAATTTATATAATTAGTTACAATTTAATTGCCTTAAAAATCTATCAAATTAATTTAAATAGTTTTGACTTAAATCAAGTCAAATTAAGACTAAAAAAAAGATGTTTTAATTTACACAATTACAAATTAAAAACCTTATACACTCACATATATATATATATATACATATACACACACATACTAAAAATATTGTATTTATATAAAAATATTAAATATATTTTTATACAAAATTGTAAATGGACTTTTGACTACAGACATTGAGAAGTAGCCCTTGAGACAACTTCTCTATTGGAGAATTTTAAGTGTGCACTAACTTTCAGCATAGTTGGTTTGTCAACATTTATATTGTTACAAAGTACAAACATACTAAAATTAGGCTGAAGTGAATTTCTAAACACAGTTATGCCATTACCCAGACTATCAGTACATTTCGATGAAAAGGAATCTTAGTCTTGGCAGAACTAGACTTGAAATCTGCAGTTATTCAGTCATTCAGAAGTAAGAACCAGCCAGACATACACTGTCATTGTAAGTTTTAGACTGCAAAACACTGCAACTAACTCCAAATTAGACTAGAAGGGATTGTAATAGCATATCATAAAAGGCTTTGTGACAAGTTAGAGGAGAATAACACCTAGGGAGGTAGACAAGTGACCTATGCAATGAGCTTTGCAACTTTACATGAGGCCAATGCTGCTATAAAAACCCATGAAGCAAGCTGAAATGTCAAGCCACTTTAAATGTTCCTTCTAATAAGTCACTATAGGTTGGAGAGAAAGCACAGGTTTTCAATTGACAACACACAGATATCCCATGTTTTACAAAGCGCGCCCATGATGGATGGTTCGGGTTCAGCAACACCTTTTAAACCAGAGCGATAAAGACTGCAATGAAAGACACACTGTCTCTTTCTAACAGCCACAACAATGACAGCTATTAAAGCTCGCAACGAGGTCGGACTGAAAGAGCATGGCATAACATCTCTGTCGGCAACCAATTTTGTTGTGGTAAATGTTTTAGTTCTTCTCTCTCTTTATCTAATTAATTCTCTCATACCCGGAGCAATGTGGATCATTTGCGATGGGGACAGGTCAACGCGACGCATAATAGGAACACAAAAGAAGGAAGAATGCGATAGAAAACGTTGAATAATGCAATCACAATTCACAGCGTTTCACTTAATTTTCTCCTCAATCAAGTGTTCCGTGCATTTCACCTTTTTTTCCCTCTCTTTCTCTCGCCCCTCCCCCGCCCTTTTTTTTTTCTCCATGCAGTGCAAAACTGAACTGATTGCGCAGGGAAATTATAACCCCGGTAAGATTTTTTTGTTCCGTACCGCGGCAGCACCATTACAGATGAATTAAATGAGAGAGAAGCCCTACGAAGCACAGTCGACACCCTCCCACTCCCGCCCACGCCGAACCCTAGGATCACACTTTTCAATCCAGTCCGCGGCTAAAAGCATTCATTCCTGCGTTCAGGGGCCTCGCGCACAACCGTGCCTGGAGCACCTACAAGAACGCGGTCATCTTGCCGGACGGGAAATTTCTGTCAGTAACTAGCGGGATATCAGGGATTCGTATTCATAAAGCCTTGAGAGAATGATTACACTTACAGTAGTTGCACTTAGGGGTCCACTCAAAAAAAAATGGCACTCTGGGGAACTTCAAGAAAAGAAAGCTTTTAGACTGGTGGGGGGAGATTTGACATACTCCTTTCCCACAGAGACAGGCGACTCCAAACATGAGTCGTCTGGGATTTACGCGTTCGATTTATTAGTTCTAATTGTATTTTTTCTTCATTATGAAGGGGGGGAAATCTTTCCCCTCAGTATGGAAGTTCACAAAACAGCCGTTTTAAAGCCGTCGCAATCTCCCGTATTGAAAATTGTCCTTCAATCAGCGCTGAAGTGCTTGTTAAAACAGATGCATTTTCTTCAACCTCTGCTCTATCAACTGAACAATCGTATTCCCACAGGGAAGCTTCTCACTTAGTAAACTGGCTATAATGAATCAATTTCAGAATTAGTTTTTGTTGTTATTATTGTGGCATTAGTGTTGGTGTGGTGTTGTGTACTTCGAACCCACCTCCGTTTTTTGGTTAATGCTGGTCGACTATGTGGGAGCTGACTAGGTAATGGAAGCTGAACTATTTCATTAGGCTTTTGAGGGGGAAAACTGCTAAAAGGGGGCATTAGCATATTCTATACTTTCTCTGCTATTTAAAAATGCCAGTAGATGAGTGTGAACTGAATATCTTAATGTTCAAACATCTGTTTTGACAACAACCTTTCACTTTCAGCGAGAAAAGACAGGACAGTGGATCGAACAATGCCGTAATATAAATATTACAAGTTTTATTTTTGAACATTGCAACTTAGTAAAAAAAAATATATAAAAAAACACAAAATCAAAATTTATATAAAAAAAAACATTTAGTGTAAATGCATAAAAGTCATTACATTTGTATTAAATAAAACTTTAATATAAAAAAGGATGTATAAAAAGACATGTCTCCGATTCCATGAGTCTCTCCAATCACACATGCAATATCATACACATCCGTGGCGCATGTGAAAGTTGACAACGTATTCAGCATTGGTGCGCTGCACAGAGATGGCGAAGGGCTCGAAGGGATGGAAGGTGAACGCAACCAGTCTCCTGACCGCGTGGTTAATGGGTCTGCCCAGCAGGCCTGCCTGGATCTTAAATTTCAGCAATCCCGAGTCCCTCGCGTAGAACCTGCAGGAGGAAAAAAAAAGCAGTGCCTGTTTATTATGATGGCATGGCGACAGCAAGACTCCGGTGTATTTTACAGCATAAGCGAACCGTCGTTTGGTACATCAGAAAATTATGGTAACATTTGTCAGGGAAATTTTTGAGAGCTCTCAGGAAGTGTTTTAAATATCGCCTGTCACGGCATGAAATTACACTTCAGTGTTTCAAGATTTAACAAGGAAGTTGATGCAGACCTCACGCTGGGCCTCGTTTTTCACTATACTGGAAAAGTGGGCGTACATTCTGGCCTCTTCTGCAATTCACTGACTTTGACAACAATCTTTAGACTGTGTGTATGTCTACATTTAAGGATTAAAAAAAAAAAAATCAATATTCAGGAATGCTTTAAAAGTAAAAAGTAACCACACAATGGTTAATAATATTTCAATAAAAAGTCCAAACTGCTTAACAGATGGGACTCTTAAGCTTAAAGGTACCGTATGGGATGATCGCCACAGGTCTTCGGCCGTTCCATGACAGACACCCACTTGTCATCGTAGCTGAAGAGGGAAAGATCCAGATACGGGCTGCTGCTGTAGGACTGAGCACTGATGGGCAGCTGACCAAGAAGCCTCCTGACCGCCTCTGTGTGCCCTCCGTATTTGGCATTCACGATGGTGTCTTTGAACCTAGGCACAAACAAAACGGTCCACAAATAATGTGCACTGTGGAGGCCAAGTGACTCACATTAATTAAACAGAAAAACCCCTTCGGTGTGGTTGGTGCTACCAAACATGATGGCAAAGAAATAGAAACCAAGAAACAGCTGCTTAGGACAAAACCTTGGATCTTGTCACCTATCAAACTTTAAAAGGAAAAGGGATTTTTTTTTACCATTTTTATTTGTACCAAAAGAAGAGAAATTACAAGATAATGAAAATATGAAATGTAAAACAGTGCGGAATGAGACTGACAAATTATATTTAGTCTGATAAATACTTTTGTCAGCAATAAATTACAGTCCCCCTGTGGAGAAAATCAAGTTTTTAATGTTGTTTATATGTCTATGTGTTTTTTTTTTTTTTTTTTTTTTAAATATGCTTTAAGACAAACCATGTGCAAATTCATAAGTCAATACCATTGCTGAGTATTTTCTCCTTAAAACTTCAGTGAACCAAAGACAGTCTCAAAAACACGGTTTAAAATCACTGGTATTTCTGACGTCACAAACTACCTCGTAACCAATCACGTCAAAGAGTCAGTGGATCTCTGAGCTGGTGTGAGTGAGTGGAGGCAGGGCTAATTTGCATATGCATAGAACCGTGCATACTAAATGAGGCAAGGGTCTAGAGTTACATTCAAGCTTGTTTTATTTTAAGGCATGAAGAAATTTTTTTCAAGGAAAAAAAAAAACATTTAAATATGTCATTTTGGTGATTAAAGATGAGTTTTAAGGGATAAAATTATTGACTACATGGGGACTTTAAGGAAAAAAAAATTTTTATGATTTGGACACTATGTACACTACTGTGGGGGTTAGTTTTTATAAAAGAATTGCTATTCTTTCAGCAAGGATGCATTATATTGATCAAAATTGCCATTTCAAATAAATGCTGTTCTTTTGAACTTTCTATTTATCAAAGAAAAACAATGCATCACAGTTTCCACAAAAACATTAAACAGCAAAACTGATTCCATCATTGGTTTTTTGAGCACCAAATCAACATTATGTAATGATTTCTGAAGGATCATGTGACACTGAAGACTGGTGTAATGACTGCTGAAAATTCAGCTTTGCTATCACTTGAATATGTTACATTTTAAAATATATTTTAATACAAAATGGTTATTTTAAATTGTAATAATATTTCACAATATTAATGTATTTCTGATCAAATAAATGCGGCCTTGAGAGACTTCTTTCAAAAACAAAAACCCACAGAAATCTTACTAACCCCACAACTTTTGAATGGTAGTGTACAAACGAAAGTCTGTCTGCCTCACTTTAGGTGGATAAGTTTCAGAATCTTTTTTTTTTAAGCAGCCTGCATTTGAGAGACATAATTAGAGTTTTTAACATCAAAAGGTGTCAGCATGAGCAAGTTCTCACCCAATATGTAGAGCAGCACATTTTATACGGAGTCATTGTGAGGGTCTTTTGTGAGAAAGTGAGGCAGGCCTCCTCTGGCTTGACCATCAATTTGTGGCTTATGAATTGCCATGCTTGATTCTCTTGATTTTTTATATCTCACCTGCGTTGTACCTGACGGGCAAAGTTGTTGCTGGAAGCAGAGCAGGGGAACTGCACGGCCTCGCTGTGGAGTGTGGCGTTACGGAAGAGGTCGCAGAAGTTTTCAAAAAGCTCCAGAAGTTTGTCAGAAGTGTTCTCAAAGACCGCAATAACCTCTGTGGTTAGCATATTGTAAACCACGAAGAAAGAGGGCTAAAAATCAAGAGGAGAGAAGAATCAAGACGGTAGTTTACACAATGATAGTTTACACAATGATAGTTTACATTTGAAAGCACAACCAATCCACCGAAAATGACTTAACACAAATCCCACCTGTATAGAGATTCACAACAAAACCATAACAAACATTATATCTTACACTACCTAAGATTAAGGGATGACGCCAGCAAGGGCGTATCTGATTCAATCTCCGATTACTCCAGTGCATGCGTGTTGTGGGTGAGATGGTGTTTTTTTTTTTTTACCTGTGAGGGGTCGGTGACCCTCAGCGTGACCACATCTTCACTAGTGTACTTGATGAACAGGTGATGTTCGTCCAGGAGCTGCATCTTCCACATGCGCAGCTGCCTGAGCTGATCGAAGAATTGAAAGAACCGCCGTTTGGCCGTCGCGCTGCCATCCTGCTCTGCCCTCCTCCACAGGTACACCAGCAGACGGTGTTTCAAGGAGTTGATGGTTTTCTCTTTAAACAGGCGGGAGAAACCGGGCTGGCCTTCAGCCTGGGCCTCGGGGTAAACCGCAGACAGCGTCAGCAGGTCATCCTCGTAACAAAAACGGCCGATGGTGCGCACGTCAAGGAAGGTTCCTTCTGGTGTCACCTGGGCAGGAGAAAGGATCAAAAATAAATTTAGTTTAATATTTTTGTTTAAATATTTTGGTTAATAGTAAAATGGACAACACTTTTTTGGCCGTTTTACCATTTTTATTTGTGTAAGCAGTAGAGAAATGACAGAAAATGATGGGAAAAATAGAGGGAAAATAGATTGGACCAGTCAAACCTACCAAACCGGGTTGAAACTTGTCGCCCGCCTGAGCAACATGGACTAATAAACGATTATGTTAATGTTTTGAGAATATATCTTAAATGCGCTGAAACATGAAACGAAGGCTGTCTTCCAAGGATCCTTTAAATTGAGACGACTTTCTGCGGCTCCTTACTAGAACGCAGCCTTCCATTTGAGAAGCACCCATACACTCACCGGCCACTTTATTAGGTACAACTGTTCAACTGCTCGTTAACGTAAATGGCAGAAACTCAATGCATTTAGGCAAGTAGACACATGGTCAAGACGATCTGCTGAAGTTTAAACTGAGCATCAGAATGGGGAACAAAATTGATTTAAGTGACTTTGAACGTGGCATGGTTGTTGGTGCCAGATGGGCTGGTCTGAGTATTTCAGAAACTGCTGATCTACTGGGATTTTCACGCACAACCATCTCTGGGGTGTACAGAGAATGGTCAGAAACAAAGAAAATATCCAGTGAGCGGCAGTTCTGTGGGCCAGAATTTCTTGTTGATGCCAGAGGTCAGAGGACTGGTTGGAGCTGATAGAAAGGCAACAGTAACTCAAATAACCACTCGTTACAACCGAGTTCTGCAGAAGAGCATCTCTGAACACACAACATGACGAACCTTGAAGCAGATGGATTACAGCAGCAGAAGGCACACCGGTGCCACTCCTGTCAGGTAAGAACAGGAAACTGAGGCTACAATTACAGAAAGTCATTGCCTGGTCTGATGAGTCTCCATTTTTTGCTGCGATATTCAGATGGAAGGGTCAGAATTTGGCGTAAACAACATAAAAGCATGGATCCATCCTGCCTTGTATCTACAGTTTAGGCTGCTGGTGGTGGTGGTTTAATGGTGTGGGGCTATTTTCATGGCACACTTTGGCTCCCTTAGCACCAATTGAGTATCGTTTAAACACCACAGCCTACCTGAGTAGTGTTGCTGACCATCCCTTTATGACCACAATGTACCCATTTTCTGATGGCTACTTCCAGTTCCAGCAGGATAATGTGCCATCAAAAAGCTCAAATCATCTCAAACTGGTTTTTTGAACATGACATTGAGTTCACTATACTCAAATGGCCTCCACAGTCACCAGATCTCAATCCAATAGAGCATCAGGATGTGGTGGAATGGGAGATTTGCATCATGGATGTGCAGCCAACAAATCTGCAGCAACTGTGTTCCGTCACTGATAGTTCTTATAGTGCTGGTTTAGACCCTACTCAAAAGTAGGACCTAATTTTGTTCCCCCAAAAGGAGTTCCTAGAACTAAAATTGTCCCTAGCTCCTGCGGTGTGAACACGCTAAAATCCGGGTACTTCAGCCAATAGTTCTAGGAACTATGAAAATGTTCCTCTGGTGCGAAAGCCCCTAATATGGACCAAAATCTCTGAGGAATGTCTCCAGCACCTTATAAATCTATAAATGAAGAATTAAGGCAGTTCTGAAGGCAAAAAGGGGGTCCAATCCAGTACTAGCAAAGTGTACCTAATAAAGTGGCTGATGATTGTAGATTTATCTCTTTATTAGCATTTCTTTGGTATTTATATTTGTCTAAAATGTACAGAAATGACAAGAAATTATGTGAATAAATGGGGTGATGGGACTGGCAAAATGACAACCCAAATTCAAACCTGTGTCGCCACCCTTGGGCGCCATGGTCTGACAAAAATTCAGTTTGATAAAGAATTATTTCAATAAAACTTAAACAATTAAATAAAACATTATATTTTATATTCAAGAATATATTTCATATAATAAATATATTGTGATTGGGGGGGTGACTGGTATAAATATGAATAAAAATAGACACAAATACAACATATAAGACACAGTTCTGGGTGATTTGTGCTGTACAGTGAAGTCTTAGACAAAGTTACTCTTACCTGAAAAACATGTATGGTCTGTTGCTGCACAGAAAGCACTGCCAGTATATTTCTGTACAGGTACAGTCCTTGATTGTGTGACAGAATGATTTTGTCACACTTAAAGGTGCGTGTATCACACAGTCGGCCCGTGTGCAGGTCTATGATGTGCAGCGAGTAGTCCTCAAGAGGTGAGCGAGGGTTCGGTGTCACGGATTCATTGTTTCTGTACACCTCAAAAAAGTGCGGATGAGGTTCTTCAGGCAAGTAGGCAGCAGACCCGACGATCACATAGCGGCAGTCGTCGGTGAAAAGACTGCACTCTCTATTCAAGTGCTCACCGTTGGAGGCCACGTTGGTGACGTGGAGCAGGGAGAAGAAGCGTTCGAAGAGTCTGCCTCTGATGTTGACGAAGCGTTGGTCATTCCCATTGGCAAGTGTTTCTCCCTCCTGACCCTGGAGAAGATCTTCAGCGGCTTGGCATCCTTGATACTCGTAGATTTCCAAGGAAGTCTGATCAGAGGAGAATGCAATAAAGCATCGTCCGTCAGGGGAGAACTTACGCAGGAAGCAGGGCGGCTTCTCCACGTTCACCACTGTGAAGTTGGGGAACAGGTTCTGGTGGAAGCAGCGCACACGGTACCAATGAGCTCCAATTGGACCAGAGCAGATCCGACGCCTTTCTAGCCTGTGGACCACATTCTGGTTCTGGATGCGTCTCGGCTTCAGAGTGGGGAAATCATCCTCTGATGTAGTGTTGCGGTGAGCAGCCATAATAACAGCTTTACCACTGTAAATGAGAAATTAAACAATCAAGTTAATAAATGCAGAGCAGGTCTCCCTACAAAATTATTTTATAGGCTATATAAAACAAAAAATAAAGCCATACTAACAGCTGTACCACCACAAATGAGAAACTGTAACATTATTGGATGAGATTATAATAATAAAGTTAATAAATACAAAGCAGATAGGATCTCACTACAAAAGTATTTTTGTATAATACTTTTTATAATGAAAAAATATAAACAAATAGGCAGACAAACAGATGCTATGACTGTTTTTTGTTGCTTTTCGTACTTATTTTATACTTAAAACATAAAAACAAGCTCGTTTAAAAATTAATCAAAACAAAACATCAGTATAAACACCAAAACACACGCAGCTGATTAAGTTATGTATCTCTTACCTGCATGTTCATTTAAATACTTCTCATGTTAATATCTGTGCACCTTTAACTCTCTGGGAGTACAAGCATGACCAAGAGACAACCTACACCAACATAAAATAAAAAATGAGAGCAAAAACGTTTGAAAGAGAGGTACGATGCGGTTTAAAAGTTTATTCGCGAGTGTAAATAAGTTTAGAGGTCTGTTCGCTTTCCAACCGGCGGAAGTCACAGTCACCGGCGAGCTCTGCGCATAAACAGTAGACACAGAGTGTCAGAGCGCCCCCTTCAGCAGCGGCGAAACAGCGCAACTACACCACTGTGGTAAAACGAATGAGATGCTTTGAGCGATTTGGTTTGATTAGATGTCCTGTCAAATTTACCCGTTAAAATCAGTAGCGCTGCGTAAATATGTAGGATAAGGGTATCCACACTGCTACGGTTTTCTGAGGAGATTATTACTGTCAGTGACAAAAGCTACAATAAATTATTTTGGAAGAATTCCCTGCTTATAAAAACCGAACTAAACTGGTCTCTCAGCATGGTTAAACTGGTCTCTTACCCGTTTTTAAAATGGTTTGTGGCTCTTTTTAGGTGGTCAGCCTGGGAGACTAGCTTGCTGACCTGCTGAACTAGTTTAAACTGATTTAGGATCGTCTTTCAGCCTAAGTATTGGGACAAGGTATAGGAAAGGATTCAGGATTGGGCTAGTGAGAGCACTAAACCCCTGCTTAAACCATCCTAATCTGGTTTGTTGGTCTTAACCGGTCTAGGGCTAGATTTAAAGAGGTTTTGGGCACTTTCCAAATGGCCTCATCTGGTGTTGTCCATGTTCTTTACTATATTTTGGGAAACATAGAGAGTGTTAAGAAGTGAGTAAAAACAAAATGGCCACCCGCAGACAAGACATTACCTGCATGGCCATTTGATTGATTCAAAACGGTTCCTTTATATTGGTTACTCCGAATTACATAAATGCAATTAATTTTTTCGGACATTCTTTCTCATAATAAAGCAATGACTTCTACATATAATTTGAATATCATTTTGCACTATGTTGATATATGATGTTATAAAATCAAAAAAAAAAAAATATATATATATATATACATACACATTTATTACATTTTAAGATATTTTAATCACAAATGAAATGGCTGTTTTGGCCTATGGACGGTTAAACCGGATGACCTTTTGACACTTCTTTACAAAATCTTTAAAATACCTTTATATTTAGCAACCTTTTAAAACCTTTTAAACATTTTGGATTCAATAAAAGAGATCTAGTTGTACTACCTTACATACTCTGGAAGTCATATCTTTGTTTTTTATTATTATTAAGGCCTTTGGACAAAAAAAAAAAGACCTGTCACGTCATTGACCCGTATAAGATTACCTGATGATTAATAGAAGGCTTTTAGCTGAAACTTTTATTTCCCTATTGTAAATCGAATAAAGAAACGTCGTTATTTTTAGTTATACTCACCTAAGGCATACATTAGTATGGCCAGGATGAGAGACCAGCATTTTTTTCAGCAGGGTTATTAAATTTACTTTTCAGGTAGAAGAAATTTCTTGGTCAGGGTTTGGTTGGCGAGAGGTCTAACAAAAGGGAAATTTAGAACTGATAATTAGGGACAAAGCACTTCCCATTTATGCACCCATTAGCAGAGTACACCGAAAAGGCAAAGCAGTGACAGATGAGGTCATCTCACTCTTTTGTCTTCCCTTTCTGTCACAGAAAAAAAAAAAAAAAGACAAATGCTCAAAATGCCTTTTCGCTTCCACATTTTATGGAGCATTTGGACTTTGTAAATACACTTTTAATTCCGTATTCAATAGGCAGCATGCTCGTCTTCCAGAAAATGTTTAAAATTATGATATTAACAAACCATTTTTAAATGTCAATTGACAGGGTAGTTCCATGATGATTAGGACAGAGGTCAATAAATCTTTACAGAACAGCACTAATGGAGGTGCTTTCCTGGTACGGTTTGAAATTATTATGGTGTTTTTTTGTTTTTGTTTTTTTGAAGCAATCATTTCATAAATGAAATTACACAATAAAAATGAGGTACAACGTTTAAAAAGTAAAAACAAATAAATTAGGATATTTAACAAACTATATATATATATATATATATATGTATATATATATATATATATAATAAATTCAGACCCTGAGTGAGCATATAAAAAAAATGTAAAAATGATTTCTCAAAGTTGCAAGACAAAGATTACTGACATATGTAAACACTATTTCAGTGTTTCTACTTCAAAAGTTCATATTTAATTCAATGTGTTACTTGCCATTTCTTTTGTAAGGATTTGCTAGCAATTTCTGATTGAAAATTGTAAATCCCACACCAATTTTTTTCCGTGTACATGAATATAGTGTTACATACAGACTGATTCCTACATACATGCGTTTGTTTGACCGAATAAGATTTTAAGCTCAATCTTACAGTACTTCTGATGTGGAGCTCCAAAAAGGGAACATGAGATAAAGTCTAATTTGCCCAAATTCATTTAGTGTTCTTTCTCCAAAATGGATTATGAGGGCTGAAAAATTGAAAAAGAAAAATGAATAAGAACTGAGCACAGAAGGAAACCTGTGTGCTTGGCCTTGAGAGTATGATAATGGATTTGTACCCAATTATCCTCGACCCAAGTATGTAGAGACCCAGTTGGTAGATTATATAAGTTGTAATCTTCAGTAATGGCAGGTTGTGAGCATGAAAGGTATTCCAGTGGAAAAACATGGAAAAAGAACATTAGAGCCCTCCAAATGCTACGTGCCAGCGTTTTGAGTGCACTCTCTACCCATGGGCCAAAGCGCTTCGCTTAGGGGCCAAAAACATGGCAGCTATAACATTATGGTATAGGGTTTGCATTTGAGATTTTTCCAAATAATGGCCTTTCATTCGGCTCTTTTCTCTTTGTCAAGGGTCATCATCTTCCCTTTCAGGTTTTGTTTTTGGTTTTTTATGTCCCCCCTCCTCACTCTCTGGCAAAATGCATGAGGAAGATTCATTTCCTCTGCATCCAGAGCCCGAGTGGTAGATGGAGGGTCCTTAAGGCTGGTTTTTAGACTGATATGAGGGCCTAATGCCGAAGAAGCAAAACAAAGAGCACAGGGAAATCACAAATTCTGTGGTAATGAAACTTTCACTGCGGATTTCAGACTAGAAAATGGCCAGGCCAGTGGAAACTCCAAGTACACTCAAACCGGTGGCATATAGCCTTAATTACGAACCTATTGCATGCTAGCCGTAATTGGAAAAAGCAGTTTTAAAAGGTTGCTTTTTGCGCAGAAGAAGTGAAGATGGTGCTTTTTTTAACATTTCTGAAAATCTACGTTGAATAGAGGCTGTGTTTGACATTTAAAAAGAAGCTTTTACCTTCTCAATATAGTTGGTACTCAGCAACATAATAGAATGTTGCCGTAATTGTAGCTTCCTTCAAACTTTAGGGGGATTTTTTTTTTCTTTCCACAATTTGTTGTTTTTTCAAGTCACAATTCCTTTTCCTGATGTCCAATTGATCGCATATTCCGCAGGCACCGGGACTTATATTCATTTCTCTCCAGGCAAAATTCAGCAAGATTCAAATGTTGCTCGATCACTGAAAAAAAAAGCAAAAAAAAAAAAAAAAGCAATTATTTTGCAGGAAAAAAAATCTAATAACGCAGATCAAAAAGCCCATCAGGGAGCTAACAATGACAAGCTTGGGGGGGAAAAAAAATCTAATTATGATAAATCATGGCAATTTCTCATTGTTTAAAGTTCTAACACATTATGACCAGATTAAGTATCTGAGATCAACAGGTTGCATTTTCCTGTTTCACATTTTCATGCTTCATATCATAAAGCTCTAAAATAAAACTTTATTGTAGAGTTTCATGGCATTTTGAGTCATATACAGAGAAAAAGGCCTTTATGGACCGAACAGAATTATGTAGATCTGCCTGCTGGCTGCTTGGTCAGTGTGTGTAAATATATTCTCCTAACACTAAACCCTCACAGATAGAAATAAAGCCATGTGCTCCCTCATTGGCTGACCAGAATACATGGCTGCATTCTATTGGTCGTCCTGATCAGCTGACAGGATGCTGTTGCTTAGAAACATTGTTTCCTACCAAAGCCAACCCTTCTCTGCAGCCTTGCCAGTCTAATCAATGTGTCCACAGACTGGTAGCTTATATCTCATGCTGTATTTCAAACATGTCTATGTGTTGCTTCTCATAAAATCATCATTCTAATAATTAATTAAAGTGCCTCACTTAAATGATTAAGTGGCTTAAAATGTGATGTTTAAAAGATGATCAATACACTTCCCGCATGCAATAAACATATGTTTTGTGAGCAAATGAGTGTCGTGGTAATCAGAAATCTAGTTGTTTACATGCGATACGGACTACAGATGCTATACAACACATTTCAGCCTCGTCTTTAAGTATCAGGCAAATTCTAATTCTGGTTTCCGTGGAAACCTCTCAGAGCCAAACAATGGATGAAGGGTAAAGGACAAGTGCAGGATGCCGATCTTTCTTTTGTAGATGCGTGTGTGAGCGTGCATGTAAGAAGGCTTGTGTGCGATATGTGTGCGTGTGTGTTATGGGGGAGGGAAACATTCTGGGCAGGCATAGTTGGGTCCATAATGAGCGCGTACAGCGTGTCATGGGACTCTACGTGTAAAGAGTGCTCGCATCTCCTTGTACATCAGTCCTCGTTGAGAGCCGGAGACTGCAGGGCATGCAAATCAGGAGTGATTTCAACACCCTCTGCTTCATCTCCACCACGTATTTTGCCAGATTTTAAGTTTGTTTACTCCTTGTCATATTTCGCTTTCAGCAAATATGCCCATGCATACCTTTCTTATGAATTCAGTCTTTTTTTAAAAAAAAAAAAAGACTATGAATGACGGTTTGTAGGTGACAAGACCCACTTGTGATTATTTCTTTATGGAATTTACTCTTAAAATAAAGGTTCTTTATTCACATTGAAGGTTCAATGAAGAACCTTGCCACTGCACAAATGGTTTATAGCAGAAAATGGTTCTTTGAATATTAAAAGGTTCTTTACACTATGAAAATAATGGTTCTTTTAAAGGGTTAGTTCACCCAAAAATGAAAATTCTGTAATTACTCATTCTCATGTTGTTCCAAACCCGTAAGACTTTCGTTCATCTTCAGAACACAAATGAAGATATTTTTTGATGAAATCTGAGAGCTTTCTGTCCCTCCTTTGACAGCTACACAACTGACACTTTGACGCTTCAAAAAGTTCATAAAGAGATTGTAAATCTAATCCATATTAATTGAGCGGTTTAGTCCAAATTTTCTAAAGAGACTCGACCACGTTATATGATAAACAGATTGAATTTAGGCTTTTATGCACAATCAGTAAACATAGAAGCTCAACCGAACATGCTTGACACGCAAGAACAAACCTCTTCTGGAAGCTCAAATGTGCTACGTAACACACGAGAATGAACCTCATTGGTTCTTGCAAACATCAAGCAAACATGCTTGAGCTTCTGTTTACCATAACTGATGTGTGAGTTGATGAATGTTTATATGTGAATAAAAGCCTAAATTCAATCTGTTCAGCGTATAAAGCGATCGTGTCTCTTCAGAAAATTTGGACTAAACTGCTCAAATTAGATGGATTAGTTTTACAGTCTCTTTATGAACTTTTTGAAGCGTCAAAGTGGTAATTGCGTAGCTGTCAATGGAGGGACTGAAATCGCTCAGATTTCATTAACAGTATCTTCATTTGTGTCCCGAAGATGAACGAAAGTCTTATGGGTTTGGAACGACAAGAGGGTGAGTAAATGATGACAGAATTTTCATTTTTGGGTGAACTAACCCTTTAAGAACTGTTCACTGCAAACTTCTTTGGGGAATCCAAAATGATTCTTCTATGACATCTTCGTGAAAACACGCTTATGGAACCTTTATTTTTAAAAGTGTACGTTGATAAACTGCAACAATGCCACAACTTTGCATCTTGCAAGACCTTGAATTGGGTCGTCTGAGGTTCCATGAAGACCCTGTAACATCTATTGGACCTTTCCACTGCAAAAGGTTCTTTAGAGTGAAAAAAGCTTCTTTAGATTATTCAAATGCTAAAATAATGGTTCTTTTAGAAACTGTTCACTGAAAGGTTCTTTGGGAAACCCAAAATGGTTCTCGCAGCAATGACATAGAAGAACCATGTAGGATTCCCCAATGAATCTTTTGGAACCTTTATTTTTATTCCATGAAGAACCTTTAACATCCATGGAATCTTTCCATTTCACGAAAGGTTCTTTATAGTGGAAAAAGGTTCTTCAGATTTTTTAAAATTCTTTTAAGAACTTCTTTTAAGAACTTTTCATTGAAAGGTTCATTGGGGAACCCTAAGAATGGTTCTTATATGGTTTTTAAAAGTTGATACACCGCAACAATGCCGCAAAGTTGCAATCCCGCAAGACTTTGAATTTGGTCTCCCGGTGCAAAGAAAAGGCGGCAAAGAATCACACCAGATAAGGGTGAAAATGTTTTAGGCGAGTGCCTTGAATTGGCTTTTGTCTCGCATTTCTGTAATTGCGGCCATTCTCCTTAGCACGCGCTGATTGCTTTGGGAGCCCTGTTTTCTTGTTTTTTTGCTTGTATGGATCGCAAATCTTGAGCTTTTATAGGGCTCCAGGGGCCAAAGTGGAAGAGCAAGTAGGACAATATCTGCAGCTTTTCAGGGAGGACACCACTCACTTTAGGTCAGCAGAGATGGACCAGAAGTTTGGAAAGAAATGATTTCACCATTTCATCAAAACACACTCTTTAAAGGCAGGCAAAGAGAGGTCAAGTGCAGAAACCACACTCAAGCAGAATTACCTTCTCACCCCTTAAGAAAGCTAAGGGGGTTCTCAGCAGGGAAGCCTGGGCACCGCACCACGCCTGCGCCGAGAAAGCCGGCCATCAGTGTGCAGCGGCAATTTCTGCCACTTGGGGATCACAGGTGAAAGGAAATTGATGGGCACTTTTCTATTATTAGTGCCAGTGAAGGAAACATTAGTGTCAGAAGAACTTGTCGAGCTGCTTGTGGTTCTCTCTCCACCCATATTCCCCAAAGGACTTTATACTTTTCTTGCCAGACTTGACGCGAGGGTGCCAGAGTTTGCAAAATCCCACCCGAACGTGAATGCTGGGAAAATAATCTTCAGCGCTGAGATCATTAGCTGATTAGCACGGCTACCTGGAAAGGCTGCACCTTCTGCCAGGTAATCGGGGTTTCCTCGCAGGGGCTGCCGAACAGATGCTGCTTCTCGCTAAATGCAATGAATTACTTATGGGCCGCTTAGCTAAACAAGGAATCGCTCTGTACAGGTTTGCATAACACCGATACGGACATCTGTCAATGTGACTTTTGAACTGCCTCTGCCTCGGCCTGGCAGGTAACCTGACGCTTATCACTGTGCCGTTGGGCCGCGGGGTAGATTAGGGCCACCGGCAACCATAGATCTCTTTAATGAATAATGTAAACACCCTTAGCCCAAGCTGACCCTTAAAATCAGGAGATTTCCTTCGCAATTAGTTAAGAATTATGTGTATAAATAAAAAGTCTAAAATATATTAACACATTCATTATATCACATTAGCTTTGCTTTGCCCTAAAGTAACAGTATTGGTGATTACCAAAATGTCTAAATAATTTTTGGGTTGACTGCAAATTGTGCGTGTAAATATAACAGACTGTATATATAAATGTATAATCTATTTATTATTATTGACTCATTTTGGCCATAATTTTGAGCATGTGAAGCAGCTGTGTGATCTGACCCTTTTATAATTTTTAAGAAGGCACTTTCATCCCTGCAATAAATTGGATCTCAAATTGTCCCTGGTTTTCCATGCATGCAGTTTGACAATTATATTGTATACCAAATGACAATTTGTGCATATTGAGATTATTGGTTTTAATTAATTGATTGCAATCTCCATGATAAATACCCTCTTAATTTGGTCCTAATTACCCACATGTCATTTGTGTGGCGTGACAGCAAAAATACAAATTAATAGTGATTATGGAGGACACAAATCTCCAAACACTTGTGCCCTTTCAGACATGCTCTTTGTTAAGTGTTCACATCTCATATTTACTCTTAAGATCGAATGATACCGCTACAGTATTGTTTACAAACCCTCTTAACAACCGTGCACTTCAAATCTGTGATCAGCGTGTGCAAAAAAGAATCAGGGATTCTGTTTTAAAATTGCTTCCTTGATAAATCAAATAAACAAATGACAGTACCTACATGATGATAGGTAGAAGAAACATGGTTGAAATACAAAAAACAATCATGCAAATGCCTGATAATGTACAGTAGAATGGCACAGAAATGCACAAAGGCCTTACAAAACAACATGATGAACCAAACATTTCAGTCCCAGAGTACACCAAAATAGTGCTGGGAACACAATGGGGGGGACAAATAGCACATTTGTGCCTGAAAATACACCTCTTGTGGCTTTTTCCAACCAAATTATGGAAATGTAAAATGGCTGTCTGCGCTTCCTTGCAGCTGCCGTCTCCTAAGTGGATAAAATTCATGCTAAGGTAAAAACATAATTTCCCAATTTCTTTGTTGAGCATAGACAGCACTTTAATCCCATTTATTATTGTGAAGGAGATTCTGGCATTTAAAATTGGTCCATCTTATGAAGCACACAAAGGTTCTGAGCTGAAACAAGAATGTGTTAAATTTAACGGAAAAGAGGTTCAATTCAGTTGGGGAAATATGACAAACTAAATGTTACTTAAATTTTCAGAGGAGAAGTGCACAGTCCTGCTGCATCCGTTTGGACATAAAGCCACCAAAATGTAAAGCAGGACGTACTAGATCTAGTCATTCTAGATCAGTTGTAAGGTGATGGACACATGAACTACTGATCTAATGTCCTGTGGAATGAATCAAAGCCATTACGACTTACAACCACAAATTCGTGTAGGTTTTGTAAATGAGTAAGACTAGCATATAAATAAAGTCGAAGCAAGAACGGGGCACCTCCTCTGCGGACTCATCAGTGTCTTCTCCAATTGCGTAACATCTTCACTTCCTCGGCACACACTGAGGACTCACATCGATCTCACTTACTGAGGACAAACCGTCATTAGGTGTCCATTTAATGAGCTTGGAGATCAGCATCCTGGGTTTGTCACATCCTAAAAGACAGTACGGATTTAGTGCATGCTTTAAATATATACAAAAATCATTAAAAATGCAACATTTCTTGAAATAATTTCAAGCAAACAGCTTAAATATCTGAAATTAAAAGCTCTTATGATAAAGAGTCTGATCAGGTTTACCTGAAAATTATTCAGCACCAGAAAAGAGAAAAATCAAATTAGCCTTGTTTTGAGGGAAAATGTGGCTGGGTTTCAGAAAAATAATGACTAAAAGGCTAAGCTGAGACTGTTTATATTTGAACCTGAAGATGCCTGGCCCAATTACAGTTAGTTAGCTGCTTATTACTCCATAAAAATAATTTATATCAAAGGTCTACTTGCTTATTGTATGGTGATCCTTTTAAAATCAGCCCAGCCTTGTGTGTAAACGTGGCAAAATGTGCTTGAAGGAGGCAGTATTTGCAGCAAACCGAAATTAAACATTAATTCATAAATAAATATTACAGTAAAGGCCAGTTCACACCAAGACAACTATAACGATAACTACATTAGCGTCCACACTAGCGGATATCGTTCTGTTTATCAAGCTCGCGCTGCAGTTACGTCATCTGCCGCTCGCAAAAGCAGGATGGATTCTGATTGGCCGTTAATGTTTTTATCGTTCATAAACCGGGAAAAATCGTTGTGAAAGTGATTCCAACGATATCGTTTCCCTGTGTCATTATCGTTATAGTTGCGATGTGGACTCTGCTATTCTTTTATATTTAAAACGATGTTTAGAACTACAGACCTTATTCACAGCAGCGCCATCTTTGATTTTTAAAGGGAAAGAAAGCGAGGCTGTGAGGCATAGACAACTACATCAGTGGGTTGTACTATTAGGCTATTTAATGTGTTTTTGGGTTGTTCTGCTGACAAAACACTGCAAAAATATCTTTCCACGAAATTTCAGTAAAAAACACACACAGAAAAACAACAACAGCACTCTAAGTCTATCCCTAACAGCCTCGCTTTCATATCTGTCATGGCGCTGCTCTGAATAAGGTCTATAGGCTATCGTTATTGTTATCGTCCGTGGTATGAACGGGTGAGTGATACACATTACATTTGCTTAATTATACACAGACAACTAGTTCCATAAAACCCCTTGAGAACCCCTTGAGCTGCTTGATGCTTTTTAATGTTTTGACAGTGTGCAGAAAATCTAATCAATCAAGCAAAAAAGGACAGTATATGAAATCACGGTGGGCTGCTAATCGGAAGCAGATCATTAACTTGGGTTGAATTCAGTTAATAAAATCAAAGTGAAAATTATTGGAATGATAAAAAATATCTCTGTTCTGTGTTTAATACATGGCTCTTTGTATGTAAACTGTAATTATTTGCCCAAATAGGACCTAAGGGATTATTTTGTGCATGTCTCTTCTGCTAAAGCCAACAATGTACCTCCCCTGACACTTGTAAAGGGAACAGTGCAAGCCTAAATAAATAAATAAATGCTGCTACCCATTTGCTTCACGCAGGGCTCCAGTGCACCCTGACCAAAGTTAATCAAAGCCCTTCAATAGGACGGAACAGTTCATTGTGCATTGTGCAATTTTAGGACTTTGTAAAATTTGAGGTCATTGTAGCAGATAATGGTTTCAAACAATAATCTTAAAACCTGATTTGCATCCATATAAATGCAGATATACACTACCAGTCAAAAGTTTGGACACGGTGTACTTTTTTTTTTCCAGGATTCCTTGATGAATAGAAAGTTCAAAAGAACAGCATTTATCTGAAATACAAAGCTTTTGTAACATTATACACTACCGTTCAAAAGTTTGGGGTCAGTAAGAATTTTTATTTTTTGAAAAGAAATGAAAGAAATACTTTTATTTAGCAAGGATGCATTAAATCGATCAAAAGTGACAGTAAAGAAATTTATAATGTTACAAAAGATTATATTTCAAATAAATGCTGTTCTTTTGAACTTTCTATTCATCAAAGAATCCTGAAAAAAAAAAAAAAATATTGTACACAAATATTTTGTACAATTGTACACAATAAATGTTTCTTGAGCAGCAGATCATCATATTAGAATGATTTCTGAAGGATCATGTGACACTGAAGACTGGAGTAATGATGCTGAAAATTCAGCTTTGATCACAGGAATAAATTACTTTATAAAATATATTCAAACAGAAAACAGTTATTTTAAATTGTAATAATATTTCACAATATTACTGTTTTTTTTACTGTATTTTTAATTAAATAAATGCAGCCTTGGTGAGCAGACGAAACTTCTTTTAAAAACATTAAAAATCTTACCGTGTCCAAACTTTTGACTGGTAGTGTATATTGGAATACAATTTACATGCAATTCATATATACACTCTTAGAAGTAAACATACTTTATCACTAGAAAAAATTGAAATAAATCATTTCTCCTTTTACAGAACCTTTTTTCTTTAAAATTGAGTCAAGAACCCTAGTGTTCTATATAGAACCTCACTGAACCTTTTTTTCTAAGAGTGTAAAAAAATGGTCGTTTTAAGAACTGTTAACAGAAAGGTTCTTTGTGGAACCCAGAATGGTTCTTATGTTACACAGCTAAGAAAACCCCATTTTGGAACCTATATACATCCGTGGTTTGGATTCGTGCCTTATTTAACGCACATGATTTATATAATCAGATCATTAGAACAGGATCCATGACCTAGGCCTGTCAGATAAGAGAGACATCCAAAACGAGGATTGATATGATAGTATCAATGTATGAACAGAAAGAAAATAGCCTATATATAGCCTACTGTGTTTTATACAAAGCAAATATCCTTATATTGTGGTTGTGACTAGACAAATGTACAGGTGCCAAGGAAAAGCACGATGCCAACTGACAAGCTGTGTGCATCTAAATTATTCTGTGTGTGGGTGGGCGCTTTACATTACAAACATTAATTGCATGTTTTTAACCTTCGCATTCTTCCTGGCTGCTGATGTTGTGTCATCTATTTATGGTGGTGAGCTAATCAAGCAAACAAACAAATAAACAAACAAGTAATTAAATAAAAAATCAATCAATTCTGGATAATCAATAAGATATATGCTACGGGGAGGGGGGTGGTTTGCAGGTATTAATTAGCCCCCCATCCTGGTCAGCAAGACTATTATATTTTTCAATTTTTTATTAAGATATAAATGGTTTTTTTTTGTACATTTTTTAATTTTTGTTTTAACATTTATTGTAATTTAGTTAATGCAATAATAGACATTATTTAAATATTTTTAATGTCATTCAGTTTAACAGACATTTACCTAATTATGTGGGGGAAAAAAAAAAGTTATTAAGAGATAAATGGAGTATTAGAAAGATAAATAGCACATGATCACACTTTTGTGATTTCTTCATGTTTAATGAAGGTGAGTTGTAAAGGTTAAAATTAAATAGTGTTTCAAAAACAGAAACTGAAAATTACTTGGTGTTTTTTATTTTATTTTAATACGTTTTGGAGTCATCCCTGCTAAGATAGACAGATAGATAGATATGTTTTCATTATAATATTTATGTTAACAAACATTGCTGGTCAGGCTGGTTTTTAGAATGGTTTTGGGCACTTTTAGCTGGTCACAAAAAAAAAAAAAATTATAATAAAAAATATATAAAATTTTAGCTAGTCAGGTGTGGGAGATCAGTTTAGCCAGGCAGGGAAGTAATCTTAAATAAACTAAAAACAAGCAAACCCTCTTCGGTTTATTGACTCAAATAAAACCGCGAATGACTTTTATTATGAAAGTTGGCTTACAGCTTTTTCAGCCATGCGGTGACGTCATTCAGATCCGCTAAATTGACAGGCCACCTGCAGGGATGCAGCAAGGCTTTAAAGGGACAGGCATCGGATGCATGGGATGCTTTTGTTACAGCACATGGCGAGAAGAAGACGGGCTGTCATCTCCAGCGAAGCGTCCTCCGAAGAGCGTCAGCAAAGACACGTAAGATATCCTTCATTTCATATATTTCTGTTACAGAAAAAAAAGAGGTTTTCGAGAGATTTAGGAAAGACGATGTCAAACGAGAACAAAGTGATGAGGATAGAGTTCATTTAAGATTTAAAAAAATATATTTCTTGTTTAAACATACAACGCCCTAAAGCGGTCCGACGATGCATTCTGATGATTTCTTTTACATACAGAAAATATTGTCTTTCTTATCAAACTATTAGGAAAATAATGATTCGAATTTGTTATAAAATGTGTCTAGAATATAAACTACAAGAGATGGTGTCGGAGCCAAATGCATTTGGTGTCAATCACATTTTTAACACTAAAATAAAATATGTTTTGTAGGGAAAGTTGCATCAAGTGTTGATGATCCTGATCAACAGGTGACTAGAGCATCAGCATGTCTTCTTGAAGTCACTTAGATGTAATTTGCGGTGGGATTTGCATGTCGAATGTCTGTGTAAAACATGATGAACGCCTGTTGTGAAACCAGCCTATGAATGCAGCCCTTTATAAATGACTCAACAGTGTTTTTCATTTGAAAAGGCTGATTTTTTTTCTCCATTGAAAAGCTTCAGGGTCAGAAACGGCGATATTATTCATTATTGTTAATTCTGTTCTAGCTCCTATTCAATCAAAATAATCGCTCTCCCCCCAAGTCAATATGCTTTTGCAAAACTTCTATTGATTATAGGAGAAGAGCTCCTTCAAGATCCCTAATTCCCCAGCTGGTGTGTTGAGCGAATGACTACAATTAGATTTGAAGAGCTGTTTATTATAGTTATCCTTGGCAAATCCAATATCAGAGCAGTCCTCAACATCCTCATTTTTCTGCCGGTGCTAATCATATAGAGGTGGTCCTGGTGGCCTTCCCTCAACGTTTAGCTCCAATGTATTCCGAAGGCAATTTAATGCAATGAAGTGACATGCTCTCCTGGCTGAACTCCAGCCCTCGGGGGGGAATATGTGAATTCACACATCTCCAGGTGGGCTTGTGTGTGGAGTCGTTCATATCTTGTTCAGTACGCAAGGGGGAAAAAAAGCTTGCTTAAAGGGATTGTTCAGCCAAAACATTAAAATTCGAGCATTTACTCTGCCTCATGTCATTCCAAGCTGACTTTCTTTATTCCGTGGAACACAAAAGGAGATGTTAGGGACTGACAGCCTCAGTCACCATTCATTTTCATTCCATCTTGCTCCATACAATGACCAAGGTTGCCATTCTTGCCTAACATCTCCTTTTGTGCTTCATGGAAAAAAAGGAAAATAGCTTTGACGTGAATGATCATTTAGGTGCCAGTTTTATCTTTTACAACACAAAACCCTTCTAAAACAAATGCATCAACTAGGTTAGGGATAATAGTTTGTATATGCATTTTTAGGACATATACAGATTGTTCAAAGACCAGATTATATTGTTGTCCTGGGTGTGGAACACAAGCTGAATGTAAAAAAGATGGGGGTTGGGAAGAGGGGGAAGCATCAAGGAGGTGGATGAGCTCTTGTAAACATTGAAAACAACGTGCTCAAATGCCCACTCACAAAAAAATATGCAAGGAAAAGGGCACATATAATTAGCTTCCGCCGGATATGTGCTAGGCGTCTGCGCTTCGATCAATTTCAGCACCACAGTGGTGGACAGCTCCCAGTGTCGCCGCACAGAACGAGGGAGTCGATGGCAATCATTTCCAACAGCACGGGATCAGCCCCCGGGACAATTTAGCAAATGAATGATTTATTTGGAAGTAGACGCACTAATGTTAAAGCCTCCCTGAGCAAATCGCAGTTTTGACCCCCAAGTATTCCTCCTGTTAGCTTTTGGTTCATGAATGTATATTGTTGTTGGTGGATATAGATAAAGGCACTATTTAGTGCACTAAAGAATTTCATCCCACTAAAATAGTTGAATTTTTAAAGTGAAATCAAAGTTTAATGCACCTTTTGGGCCACTTTTTTACATTTACTGATGACGAAATCATGAAATCGAGCTGAAATGACTATTTAAATGGGAGGAAACAAAGATGTTATTGTGCACACAATGGGAAAAAAAAAGGAAATAAAGCTTTTTTTCTAGAGAACCATAAGATAGACTGAGGTGTAGGCTGGTTAATCTAGTCAGAATGAATTATTTCTTGCGTGGGGCTTTGTGACGAATCTCTGAAGCACTGAACAGATGTTCTGAACCACCTGTTAGATGCTGACATGTTCAAAGTGCATATTGTGAGATCCTTAAAAATGATTCTACTGTTGTCTCAGTGTTCGCTCATCTCTTGGAGATGTTCTATGCAATATTGTTAACCACCTTTCATTACAAATATAATAAATAAACGGTGTTATCAGTCAGGAAATTAAATTAAGTATGCTGTATGTAATTATGGCAGGTCACCCTTGTGGTCCTGTCTGATTTACAGATATACATTATGTGTGGGAGAGAACGAGGAGTTGTAAACCTGTCCATTTTACCAGTTAGAAATGATCTATAGGGGAGAAATCTTTATATATATATATATATATATATATATATATATATATATACCACCACCCTTAAGGTGACAGTTGTAAATTGTATGTGTGAACTTTTTTTTTTTTTTTAGGGCAAGAAAAAACAATTTTGAGGTAAGAAACACTGGTATCATCTGAATCAGCAGGTTTAGCATCCACATGCATGTTAAAAACTCAAAATATCAAGGGCTGAGCAGACAAGGAGGGTTGTAACACTTTCCAGTGTACTTCAACTGGATTCACAGAATGATAAACACAACATGGACACACATGATATAGGTTAGCCTATATTTTATGGGTTTTTATATAAATTCTATTTGCTTTTGAATTAAAATGTAATGAATTATATTGAACAAGTATATTTGACTACCTTAATTCATACACGTTCATGTTTTCTATTAGTGTTACAGGGAAAGGTTGTAACAACAGCACACTTGACATTAATTTACACCTTTTAGGCATAAGTTGTATATTTCTATACTACATTAATTAGAAACACATAAAAGTAATGGAATATTATATCAAGGTTTCAGACACAGCGCAAAAAACACTGAGTTAGAGACGTTTAAAAAAATTGTTACACTCCCCGCTTTCACGTAGACAAAGTAAAAATCTTTAGTACTCCAGTAGTCATGCCAATAAAGCTTGATTAAACCTACTAAATAAGTCTCCCAGGCTGTAAACTGACAAACAATCGCAAAAACGCTTGAATTGAAGATGCCAAACAGCGAAATTATCGATAATTCTCCTCGCTGTTTTATACACAGAACTCATCGATCACGTGCGGATGCTGTGGATGCGCGCGAGCAGGCGGAGGTGACAGGTTGTCTGTGAGCGTCGTGATGACACATTTACATGGAAAAACACTTCCAGAAATGGCAGCCCAAATGGTTCGGTGAGTGTCGCGGTCTGTACTTCGCAAGCATGAAAAAAAATCGTCTACAGCAGGTGTTCAAACAAGAGGATATGCGCAATTAATGCAATTAGATGCAGCTTGGTTACCAAAATACGGGAGTAGGTCTGAGTAAAAATACAATGTGTTGACTTTTCACATGTAGATAAAATCACCAGAGCCACTAAACAAAACGTTAAACGTGGCTGTCTTGTGTCTTTATCGTTTTCAACAGATGTTTTCAGTCAGTGGATCCATTTAAAGTGACAGAACGGTGATAAACAAAACATTTTTGTTTAAACGTCTGTAAGTCGGTGTTTTTTGCATTACATGTCTCAAACTTGATAAATATCCTCATATCTGTTAGCTACAAAATAAATACAAATACTTTAGAAATGTAGCTTATCCCTAAACGGTCTAAATTGATATGAAGTACAAAGAGTGCTGTTGTTACAGCAGAGCTGGATGCTAGCATTTTGTGCAAGAATTAAGATTTACTTTTAAATTTATACATTTAATTCTACTCCCATCACCATTTTAATTTCATTTTAAGCATTTTAATTCAAAATGGTGACTATATGGCAAACATTTAATTAAAAACAGCACATAAAATGGAGACATACACAAATCAAGCTAACAACTCTAAAAACAGTGGACTATTATTTATTCGTTTTTTTGCTTTTTATTGTTTTTACACGAGAATGTGTGAATGTTGTATGTCAAATTAAAACCTAAACCTGAATCATATAAATCCTTTTACTTGATAGAAAATGATAAACAAGGTGTTCGGTTATATTTCTTACCCCAAAGCTGTTATGTTTTTATTAGGAAGATGTGGTCCATGTATGATAGTGATTTCAGCCCATTTCTAATCTGACAGTGTTACAACTCCCCTCGTGTTACAGCACTCCCCGGTCCAATATCAAATAACAGCTGTGTAAATATATATAAATCTTAAGAGAGCCACTGCTTACTTAGTGCCCCAGCAGTAACCGGTTCCTCCTAGATAGTGTTTGAGTTCACAGTGCTGCACATTTGAACTGTTGCTCTGAATTGGATTTGAGCTTCAAGAGGATTTGGCTCCTCTTGTTGGTGTTGATATTTCAGAGCGATATTAGACTGCAGGGTAGCCCTGTGTAATATTGTGGAATCTACTGAAGCATCATCAAGACCTCAAGGGCCTTTTAACGCAGCCGTTTTCACGTTGGCCCCTAACCTTGAAGATGGCAATCCGTTTTTCCACATGCGCATTTTCCAGAGTAGGTTGGACATCAAAACGTGAGAGAATCCGCATACAAGCGATGGCCATTTGTGGCTGCGTTTGAAGTGTGAATCAGCCAATGCCAGTGACAGTCTAGCAGTGGGGGACGCGAGGGTGGATGTGGAGCTGTGGAGCAGCTGTCCGCTGAGGGACCGGAGGCGATGGGAGGGGTCGGTACGAGGAGCGCAAGGCCTTAAACTACACCCACTGGTACAGTAGTAGCGATTAACAGCTTTTCTGTCCACTGTTATACTTTTTCTAATAGTGGAATAACTTCTTCAATATATTAAATTAATAAATTAGTTGGTAACCTTTTTTTATAATTCTTTTTTAATTACTTACTAGTGATCCAGAAAAACCTTCAATGAAGGATTCTGATTTCAAAACGAATACTTATTCATGGTCCAATGTGTCATTCGCCTCCACGGAGAGCCAAGCACACGGATCCCAAGGGTATGTAGGCTAAGAAGCACGGCTTTCCTCTCGGTGAGAGAGTGTCTGTTCGGCCATGCAATTGAATTACAAAGCAGGAAGTGAGCAGGACTAAGATTGTGCTCAACAGGGTTCGGCCGCAGTGGAGGAGACTGTGTATGTATGCTGTGCAAATCAGAGCAGGTCTCGGGAGAGATATTGCGATATGTCTTTTCCGCTCTAGTTTTAATTACAGATAAACATCGACCACAGAGACTTGAAATGAATGTAGAATGGGAGTCGATATGTGCATTTATCCATTATGTAACCATGAGATTTCTTTTTCAGGTCTTCACAAAACAACTGTGGGGAGAAGCATTGAAGTCCATTGGTGCTGTGTGAGTATGTATTTGATAATGTTTTTTACATTTATATATATATATATATATATATATATATATATATATATATATATATATATATATATATATAATATCAGTGGTGTTTTAAAATAAGGAGGCAAAGTCCTCAAGTTTTTTTATATACTGTATATGTAAATTTATGTCCGTTATTCTTCCTTTTCCTGGTTAAATAAACATTACATAAAAAAGAGAGACCAAATACAACTATATTTTGTATTTTTTGCAATAACTATGTAATGTTCTATTTATTAAAACCAAGTATAAATTTCATCAAGTTAGTGTTTTTACGCATTTTTACATTTATTCCAAAATAATAACTAAAGGCAGTGACAATTTAAACAATATATATTATTTGTAAACTAATGTTAAGCTTCTATTTTTAACAGTCAACTTATTTTCAGCAGTCATCAAGCTTGTACGCACTGGTCACAGACATGAAAATGTACCTTTAATTTCACCAAGCTGATTGCTCACTAAAAACCCCACAGTCATCATGTTTTCAGGCCATTTCAAGTTTGATTTTGACGTGACAAAGCGGTTGTTTACTTTTTATTTAGTCTTCCCATTAACGCCATCATAGTTTTCATTCAGGCCGTTGAGAACACGCACGAAAACAACAGACGGGATTTATCGCACGAACCAATCGTATCCAATCATAACCGATCATATCCAATCAAAGCGCGATGGAGGCATTGCCTCCTCCCATGTGACTTTCCCCCATTCATTCTCAAATACCCCCCACTAAACCCACCACACGCATTAGGGTGTCTGTTTTAAGTCAATGGGGACAGAGGAGGCAAGCCTCCTGCTGTAACTTCACCTGCGGTTGTCGCTGTTGGACACTCTTACTTTATAAAAACGAGTGACTTTTTAATGTCACATTTTGTAATATTTGGGTTGTTTTATTTTTTGTAATATTGATTATTTTCTCATCCAGTTTTTTTGAGGAGACACTGCCTCCCTTGCCTCCTCGGAGGAAATGCCCCTGATATATATATATATATATATATATATATATATATCAGCCCATACCAATAATGAAATAATCTGATTTTATGTATATATTTCGACCGATATTAAATATTAATTTATACAAACTGCACAATTCCTTTTATTTTTACATTTAGATTACCTTTGCTGTCATCAGTGTTTTAAACCAATAATTTAATAACACTGTTAACTATAATATTTAACAAATCTGGAAATGACCATCCAAATGTCATACTTTACCTTATAATGTTGTGATGCCTAAATTTTATATATATATAAAAGTCCTAATCCTGGCTTAGGCTAAGCCCTGTCTGTGAATCCGGGCCATTATGTTATAGTCAATATTAACACTTACAGTTTTTTATATATATATATATTATATATATTGAAATATATAAAATTTAAATGTTAATATTGACTATCCATCAGTTATTGACCATAACACATAGTAATTAAAAACAACTATAAGCTTATCGGTATCGGCTTGATCTTTATCCTTACCCTTTTCATTTGTACTCCAACATAAATCCTGACCTATGCTGCCTACCTAAGCCCAACCTATTGAAACAATGTATTGAACCTTTTCGTCCTGGTTGCCCTGGTTACAGCCACTTATCAAGGACAGGTCTTAAAGATCAAACAGGTGTGGTATCCAGCTGCCGTGATCCTCCCGTTGCTATGGACCTTTGTTCGGCGCCAAGCACAGGTGCCGCGGAGTGTACACAAAAACATGATGGAGGGACAAAAAGCGTTTCGCCTCACCGCTGAGTTGCCATAAACTGCCCAGCGACCTATCTGTGCTTCAGAAAGAGGAATGGGGGTGGGGGGCAGGAGGATGAAGGGCGGAAAGGAAAGGAAGGGGGTTGGAGAGGGAAAGTCAGAGTGAAATTCGACATCAGAGGTGGGCACAGCGAGGGGTCCTGACGCAGACATATCTACTGCTCTCCTACTGATCGCTAGCACCGTCCAGGCGTCCAACCCTAGGAAACTTCCCCCACACAGTCACGTGACACATATTGTCATGTTGCCGTTTTTAACAACCGTCACTCAGTTTGCAGCAGCTGTCTTCACCATCCTTGCAGTCTCTTTAGATTTTAGCGCTAGAATCTGCTATTTCACCAAATCCAAGTGTTTTGATAGTGGCAGGTGGCACGTCCAGGAAATGGTGTTGTATTCCGCTTAAATCTCCTTGAATGCAGCCGAAATGTGTTAAATTAAATTTCTACCTATTGATTAACAAGATACGTGCCTGTTTCGAAACGCACAGCCATTCAGGCATATTGAATTGACGACGGTGACTATAAGAGACAATCAGATTCGATTTGAGCACAATGGCCATGAGGTCATCAGACTTCATTGCGACATTCTGCAGTTTAGAAAATGGCAGAATTGATTTTTGATGCTATAAAAGCAGGCTTGGATGGTTTGCCATGGATGCACAATCGAGGTAATCTGATTGCAGCCGAGGAAATCTTAACTGAATCAGAGGTTTTGCTACATGAAGCACATTCTGTATGCAGGTGTTTCCTTAAAAAGACCAGACCGTTTCCATACAATTAGTTTTTGGTTAAATTTGCCTTGGATGAGAAAGCAAATCTGCATGTATTCCCATCTAAAAATGGAGAATTATCACAGACAAACCTAAAAGAGTAGATATATGCACTCTCATACGACTGTCAGTTGCCTCCACCGAATATTTTTCAACATCCCTCTGACAGGCAGATTGGGGGGTGTGGAGCAAATTCACCACCTCCACATCTCTCCAATTTCAGCACTGTAAAATAAAAGGAAAAAATGGTAAAAGGTCGTTTTGACTGGGCTCCTGGGAGAGAGCATGTTCAGGTAATTAAGTGTAGCTTCACTCAGCCCCCTTGTCAAGGCAATTACCGTAAATCATATGCTCTTACCCGCGTTAATTACCGAGAAATCGGTCCGTACACCACTGACTGACAACCACACTCTGGCCTGTACATATTTACAACAATAACAATTATCCGATGTACCATTACATCTGCAACAGCTGTGGTCAAAACAGATATTGCTTGTGAAATGTAACCAAAGCTATTTAAATTGGGGAAAAGAGGTTTGTTTCAAATTCAGATAAATAACAATTTATTTTACTGAGGTTAGTGTCTAAAATTAAATGGTAATATATTGCATTTAGTATGATACATTGAGCTAGATTACAGGCAAAATGGCGGTAAATGAATTGCAGCTACATGGAAAACTTTGATTTATAGAAATATTATAAAAACCGGAGTCCAAAAGTCCACAGTGAAAATCTGGCACTTCATTTAAACATGAAAATAAACTGTAATTATTTGGAAAAGGTTAAAACAAAGATAGATGGATGGATGGATGGATAAACTGACAGACCGACCGATAAATAGAGTACAAAAAGCCAGATTTTCTTGCTTCCAAAGTGCTGTTGACTTTAAAAAAAAATGAACATGTACAAAATACTAAGACATTCTGAAATTCATGTTATTCTCTGAGTTTTATGTTGATAATATACTTTTTAATGGACAAAATTAATTAAACTTAATTTGATTAAATTGATTAAATCCACTTTAAATAAAAACATTTATTTACTCCACAAATCCTCACCATTAATGTGAGACATTTTATTTAGTGATGATTTATATTAAAGGGTTAGTTCATCCAAAAAATGAAATTTCTGTCATTAATTACTCGCCCTCATGTCGTTCCACACCCTTAAGACTTTCGTTCATCTTCAGAACACAAATTAAGATATTTTTGATGAAATCAGATGGCTCAGTGAGGCCTCTATTGCCAGCAATGTCACTGAATCTCTCAAGATCCAGAAAGGTACTAAAGACATATTTAAAACCGTTCATGTGACTACAGTGGTTCAACCTCAATATAAAGCTACGAGAATACTTTTTGTGCGCCAAAAAAACAAAATAACAACTTTTCAGCTATATCTAGTGATGGGCGATTTCAAAACAATGCTTTGAAGCATTACGAATATTTTGTTTCAAATCAGTGGTTCGGATTGCGTAAACGAAGCCTCATTTACTGAAATCACGTGACTTTGGCGCTCCGAACCACTGATTCGAAACAAAAGATTTGTAAAGCTTCGAAGCTTCATGAAGAAGTGTTTTGAAATCACCCATCACTAGATATTGTTGAATAAAGTCATTATTTTGTATTTTTGGCGCACAAAAAGTATTCTCGTCGCTTCATAACATTAAGGTTGAACCACTGTAGTCACATGAACTGTTTTAAATATGTCTTTAGTGGCTTTCTGGGCATCTGAAAGTGTTAATTATCTTGCTGGCAATAGAGAGCCATCAGATTTCAACAAAAAAATCTTAATTTGTGTTCTGAAGATGAACGAAGGTCTTATGGGTGTACAACGACATGAGGGTGAGTAATTAATGACATAATTTTCATTTTTGGGTGAACTAACACTTTAAGTCTGATTCCAGACTGTATATTTCTATTGTAGATTTGTAACTACAGGAATGGTGCTGAGGAACCACAGGCACAGTTTGCAGCTCTCTCAACCCCACACAGCAGCACTCACAGCAAATCAGTAAGAGATGGATTCAAGCATCTCTGCAGTGGTTCTTCCTCAAAGATAGAGCGAGACGGAGAGAGAGCGAGTAGGAAGTGGGAAGTCACCTCCGTCACTGTAAGTCACCCACCTAATCAGCTCAGCTCAGTGCCTGGGGAGAGGGAGAGAGAGGAAAAGAGTGAGAGAGGTAACAATTTTAAGGGGTGACTGAACAGCCACGTAAGGTGTTCCTGCTATGTTCCATCAAAGGACGGGTTCAGTAGATGTGAAGGGAATCAAATTAGGAGAGGTGGCCGGCCGGGTTGGGGGCCGATGTTACTGTGGTGTTATTGCATTAAAGAAATATATCAGGAAGATTTTTTTGATGCATAGTGTTAGCGAGCTAACAAGCGAGTTATATATGTGCTCACACAGTGAGTAATAAATTTTTTGAAGTTGTTTTTTGCATTATGGTTGTCTTTTTTTTTTTTTTTTTTGTCAGGATTTGATTCAGAATTAATATTTAAATATATCATTTTTATAATAGTATAAATTAAATTATATAATTAATTAAATATATCTGTGAGATATATTATTTATATATATATACTATGTCCTCAATTGCTTGCAAACCCTACTTTACCCAACTTTCCCCTCCTTTTTTTTCACTGAAGAACAAAAACAGTTTGCTTATTAAACATTTTGTCTTGTCTATTTTCTGTTCTTTCATGTAAACTTTCGGTATTTGCTTTAAAAGCTTTTTGAGTTTTTGTTTTCTTCAAATCGAAAACCAATTCATACCTGAACTCTCTGAGGATTTATTAATCGCTTCAGATGGAAAAAGGTGTTTTCGCAGTTACTGGTTGAATAATTGCATTTTTTTTGCAATTAGTCATTATCACGCTCCACATCTGCTGTGGAACATTTTCATTTAAACATCTGAATGTGAGTCGAACACGTCTCTGACAAGATTTCGAAGCTAACTGACATCATTATCTGCCGTCTAAGCTCCATAATCGGCCGCTCTAATGCATTTTTTAATTGTTTTCTTTCCCCAATACATGTTCCACACATGAGTTGAGAAGCAAAAAAGTACTATTAAATGAACATCTCGTCATCTGCCTGACCAGCTATTTCAGGTCTCTCCATTAGCGAGACGCGATGAATCCATCTGACGTCCAAACTGTCACATCCCCGAGCCTATAAAGATCCCTATAACATGCTCAACAATCCAAAAAATGGAGACAATTGATTTTCGCCTGCCAAGAATGATCGTAATAAAGTTTTACAAGCATGACGAATCCCCGAGGTTATGATCTATGCACATTCTCAAAGGAAAGAGATTTCTCTCTCTCCATCGAATCATCTTTAGACAAATGGTGGCGACAGTATAATTGGACATTAGTCTTAATTCGCATGTTACAAGAGCTGAATTGAATGCTCGTTCCTCTTGGCTGGACACCGAGCTCTTTCTCTCCACGTGGCGCGTTTGGTTTTTCTAATTGTGCCCAGTGAAAGGCGGCCATCCTAAACTGAAGAGCATAATTTAACTGGCCTTAATAAAGGATTACTATTCAACGTAGAGCCCATTATTTTCCAGCTAGACTCCCGACAGGAGATAAATAGGAACGGTACTCTCACCTTTTTTCTTTCTCTCACTTGCTCCCACTTCTCTGGAATCTTAAGTAAATGTATAAGTGCGTGTGGAAACGGGTTCGGCTACTTAAAGAAAATGAGAGGGGACCGAAAGAAAAAAGGACGGCTCGACTTTATTCATACAAAGTGAGGAGCCTATTATGGCTAATATGTTTTTTTAATGGGAAAAACCATAGTTGATCCGAGCTAATTTCCCTTGTGCGGCTTGGGCTCTGAAAGTAATCCATCACCTCAGTATGAGGCGGTGGCGGCAAGTAGCCACGTCTCTAATGAAGCTCTCCTTCAGAGGGCTAAAGAATCGCGCTGTCAGTCTCCGCTCAATGCCGTCTCCGACACAATGGCCTCCCGATTGTTGCTTTCTCTTTGTATGTGCTAACCCAAGCAGGGCCTTATACAAAATGAATGGGCCGATGTAACTTTAGCTTTGACGGTCCCCTGCCATCCCAAAACACCTGTCAGTCATGCTTTTGTTGTCCGCACAGGTGAGTTTGACGGAGCACGCCGTCGTCCGCTGTACATATTTCTGCGCTAAGACTCTCGCGGTTCGTGTTACGTCGTGTGGGCGAGGAAGCTTTTTAGCTGGATTTTGTTGTTGTTTTTTGTTGTGGAGCCCTCCGCCCTCTGGACTGAAAGCAAATAGAGTGTTTCCTTCAGAGAGAAGAGGGCAGAGTCCCGTCGCTTGTGTCTTCTGAGGAAGGTAGAGCTAAATGCACTCAGCTGTCCTTCTTCAAATGTCACTATCAAAGGTCTAGGATGTGTGTGTGTGTGTGTGTGTGTGTGTGTGTCTGTGTGTGTGTGGAGTGGTTTTAGTGAAATGATGTGCAAGCTATAAGAAAAGGCCAGCTCGCTGCACCTTGCCTGCCTCGCCTTTGCTGTCGCTCTCTCTTCCGTGCATTGATCTGTCATTTAAAACTGATCACTTCATTATCTCCTGAACGGCGGGCGTTACGTGGGAGTCGTGAGCATGCTTAACTGAGTGCTTTCTCGTTTATGACCAGCTTTTATACCCAAGGGTAACTGCTTTGGTGGCTAATGGGAATTCAGGGGACATAGGATTGATGGGACTATAGTTTAATGCTTAGAAATACCAAGTTTCGAGGAAAATGTTTAACAGGATTTTGGACCAATGAGATTTGGTGGGTGGGGCTATGCGGTGCTGATGGTCAGATTTAAATGGCTGCACTAAATAAAATAAAATAGTTATACAAGGGGTTAAAATTAACATTCAACAAACAGCAAATGTGCGTAAATTGGCTTTAGCTATTTTTTTTTTATCTAATAAAAATTATTGTAAATCAAAGATATAGATGTTTATTAAAATATAGTCTAAGTGACTTGTGTCTTTGAACAGCTTTGATTGTGGAAAATTTCTTGCATTAAACAAATGCAAGAGAAAATATATATATATATTATGTATATATAATAATAAAATACATAGGTAACACTTTACAATAAGGTTTCATTAGTTAACTACTTTAACATGAATTAAGAATGATCAATACTTGTACAGCATTTATTAATCTTAGTTAATGTTAATTTCAACATTTACTAATGCATTATTAAAATCAAAAGTTGTATTTGTTAACATTAATGCACTGTGAACTAACATGAACAAAAAATGAACGACAGTATTTTTATTAACATTAAAAAAGATTAATAAATACTGTACCTAATGTATTGCTCATTGTTAGTTCATGTTAGTTAATGTTAACAAATGAGACCTTATTTTGAAGTGTAACCTATATATTTTATATTTATAGCTAGATAAATATGTATAGAGAAATAAATAAATATTTACTTGTGTGGCAAACATGGACAAGACTGTACTTTAATGTAATATAATGTAATGCTTGCATTTCTTCTCTATTTCCTAAAGGTTTCTACTTGTTAACCATTCATTGTGTGATTCACACCTAAAGCTTTTTTTCCGGGACTTTTCAAGCAGACCTGTTATTCGAACTAGGGGATTGTTGGCTGAATCATCTTTCATTTTGATCCTCATCAGACCGAACACGAGGACACAAGGTTGCCACAGTAGCCTTCAGATACGGGCGACATTTTGCAGGGTGTGTGAAGTCTTCTCAATGGAAAGGGCAGGTATGCTTCAAGTAATACCACATTATGAGCTCCCATCAGTCTTGGATTTCTCTGGATTCACACTCTGGGTCTCTGGAGAGCTTTAGCTCGTGTTTCTTCAGAAGCTGAAAGCACACATATAGAAGAGCTCTTAATAAATATTCATCTTCATAGACAGTAAATCAATTCCATCTCCTTTAAAATGTGTTGGGCATGCTGCTGGTTTTATCCCACTACTGATATTGCAGAACATACATCCAATATATTGAAAAAGATTACAGAAAGCCCAGTCCCCAAAGATATTGAAGTAAATCTCAATGCCTTCCACTAACGACGACTGTATTTCTACAAATGCCGACTTCAGTTTCAGCAGATGTTGGCTTGGGCCGCTGTGGAAGACTAGTGATTTTGTTGTTGTTCCTTCTGCTTTCTGACAACAAGTCACAGTCTACCTCAGTGACCGGGTCCTTTGGCTAATGGTGTGGATACGCAGAAGCCTTCTGACCATGCCCTCTGCCAAATGAGAGGCTCATCTGTGACCAGATGTGTTGGTTTTCCCCTTCATTAGACAGGTAAGTCGTGTCTGATTGTTGCTTGTAGCTAACGCTCATAATTAACCATGTTTTGGACCCATGAACATGCTGCCTAACAATGCGGCTGATTAACTGGCTTTGGTTACGAAAAATGTCATTTTGAATATTCAAAAAGCGCTGTTAGCCATGTCTTTTGTTTTTGTATTTGTAAATGCGCAAATAAATTCAGCAGAGAGTTGGATGTTATTTCTGTTGTTGCAAACGTAGCCCTGTAGGACGCGATTGCGCGGACCAACTTAAGGTGAATGTGTTTGTGTAGGAGGGTATGTTTCAAGGCCTCGAGCTCTGAGTTGATCTTTTATTCATGCAAACCTTGTACACTTCTGATGAAGCAATTATCTCAGAAGCAAATCGCTTTTGTGCTGTCTGTTAAACGATATGCAATCGCATCAATATTTGTCTTTGAAACTGATTAAAAACGTCATCCTGATACCTGCCTGAGTCGCCTCCTTTTTTTCTTCTCTACACAAGTTTGTCAGAATGCAAACAGCGTAGAAAATGTAATTGTGCTTCCACACAAATCAGATACACTCCTGTTGCTTTATTAATCACATCACCCGAGGTTATTAATCTAGTCCCTCTTAATTAAGAGGCCATAGATAGGTGAATTGCAGCATTTGTAATGGTATTGTGCAGCTGATGGATACACAGACCAATAAAAGCCTTCGGTAATGGCTTCGCTGTGTCTATGAATATGCATTAGCCCAGCGAACGATGAACAATGAGAGTGGGTGTTACCTTCAACTCTCAGCAAACGGTGTAGGATGTTTCCATGGTGACCACCATGGCAACGCTGTGCTGAATTACTAGCCTCGGCCTTGAGAGGGGCTGTTGTCGACAATACTCGCCGCCTGCTTTTATCATGCTAAAACTATAGAGTGCACTAGGTTATTACAACTCCATTACTTTAAGAGTAATTCATTTAATAAGATATTGCTCCTCCCAAAAAAGCCCATTCAGGGTCATCCACGGATTGATCCGAATGAACTCATTCAGTGTTATTCAAAGGGAAAAAATGGGTTGGAGATTGAAAGAGCACCATTTTCATTTGCAATGATGCTTCACATTATGATCAAATCTTTCCCTCGGTCCTCCGGCCCTGTGACGGGTCAAAGGATTTCAATTACTGCCACATAAGCTCTCAACATCCTGGTCTACAGAACAAGGTTCAACAGGTTCATCAGCTTATCATTTCCGATTGCACCTATAAGACCTTGGTTAAATATTTTAGGAAGTAAATAGCATATTCATTTTGATACATACTGCATTGGACATAAGATGACCCTAAAGGTTTAATAGAAATTATTAAATCACAAAGGGGGGGGGGGGGGGAACTTAATCATCCTTTTACTTCACAACAATAATGGGTATATATATATATATATATATATATATATACACACACACACAAACTTTTATATTAGATGCGATTAATCGTGATTGATTTTACAGCATTAATTTTTATATCTGTATGTGACCCTGAGCCACAAAACCAGTCATAAGTCACACAGGTATATTTGTAGCAATAGTTAACAATCCATTGTTTGGGTCAAAATTATCGATTTTTCTTTTATGCCAAAAATCATTAGGATATTAAGTAAAGATCATGTTCCATGAAGATATTTTGTAAATTTCCTACCATAAATATATCAAAAAATGTATTTTTGTGAGTGGAATTGCATTGCTAAAGACTTCATTTGGACAACTTTAAAGGTGATTTTCTCAATATTTAGATTTTTTTGCACCCTCAGATTCCAGATTTGACCCTTATGACTAGTTTTGTGGTCCAGGGTCATATATATATATATATATATATATATATATATATATATATATATATATATATATATGTGTGTGTGTGTGTGTGTGTGTATGCGTAAAAGATTAATTGCATCCAAAATTAAAGTTTGTAAAAAAAAAAAATACTTATAAGAGTATATATACTTGTGAGAGTTGCACATCTGTTCACTGCAATAGAAAATAGTGCCATCACCACGTTCATCAGAAACTTTGAATGCATAAAGAACGGAAAAAATAAATAAAATTATTAAATCACAAAGGCATAAATAAAAATAATGACAAAGATGTTGGTTTGGAAGAAAAATCACACTATGTTTTAAACACTGCATTAAGAAAATCTGTAATGCAACAAGTGTTTTTTTTTCCCCCTTATAAAATCAAAATTATAAATGCTAATAAAACCAGACTGTATAATTAAGAACAGGATGCACAATGCAAATAATTAGAGAAATTATACTTAATTATGACACTGTACTATGCAAGAGATTTTCATGAACGATTCTACGTGATGCGTTCAGGATCATAATGTTGGATTAACAGGATTAAATCTTTTGTTTTGCAGCTTTAATGTTTCTAAAAGCCGAAAGCAGGCTTGTTTGAGAGGACGTGTCAGAAATAGCAGACTGCCTCACACACAGCCCCTTGAGAAGCTTGACTGTAATCATGATGGGCAGCGATTGTGCAAGAGCTCCACCTGCTGTACACTGACAAATCCTACAGCTCGCGTATGATGTCATTTCATGCAGACGCCCAAGCCTCTTATGGACAATATGGACTTCTCTGAGGCTAATTGCGATTTTATAATTAATACAATTACGAAACACCTTATTATGCTGCGATTTAACAAGATTCTACGCATTTTTTTGGATCAAAACGAAGTTGAGACTCTAAAAACTGAGATCCGAAATATTGAATATTTATACCATGACACAATGCCAAGGCGAGATAACGGAGAGACATCGCAGATAAACCCGTGCCAACTGCACTTCCTACAGGACAGCTGCCATTAGTTGAGTGCCCAGCCGTGAATGAGCCTGCCCACCATCTGATGGCTGGGAGGATGACAGGAACACAGAGTGTGACTGGGAGTGATCCATAACACACACACACACACACACACACACACATCAATGCATCTTTACATCAATGTCATGTGGTTGGTAAGAAAATTGAGATGTGAATATAAATGAACTGTCCTTCTTGGATGTACTTGCAGTTTGCTTTACTGTCATGTTAGTCTCTATTAAGTTTTATATGGAGATCATAGGCTGTATACTTAGTGGATTGGATTTTGGTTTAGAATAATTAAAGGGTTAGTTCACCCAAAAATGAAAATTCTGTCATTAATTACTCACCCTCATGTCGTTCCACACCTTCATTCATCTTCGGAACACAAATTAAGATATTTTTGATGAAATCCGAGAGCTTTCTGTCTCTCCATAGACAGCAAAGCAAATACCATTTTCAAGGCCCAGAAAGGTAGTAAAGACTTTGTTAAAATAGTCAACATGACTACAGTGGTTTAACCTTAATTTTATGAAACGACGAGAATACTTTTTGTGCGCAAAAACAAAACAAAAATAACGACTTTATCAACGATCTCTTCCGCGACGCTGTTCACGTATGCACCATGACGCATGCTTGTGATGCTGACTCAGGAGCCAGCCAATAATGAGTCTGCGTTCTGTCGTAGAACCTGGAAGTGCAGCACTGTGTTTACAACGTAAACAGCATCAGAGACTGACACCGAAGAAAAGAAATTGTTAAATAAATTAGTTATTTTTGGGGTTTTTTGAGTACAAAAAGTATTCTCGTCGCTTCATAACATTAAGGGGCCTTTCACATATCGTGTCTAAAAAAGCATGGAAAGCTTTCTCCACCTTTCCACAAGCGCTTGCGCTCCCGTGGCGTCCGTCGTTGCTATGCAACCATGAACTGCGCTCTCCACGATGATGAGGAAGTATCAGCAAAGGATTAATTGATATCTAGCCCTTGCATTAGCTTTACTACTAGATATATTTATGGAGATGAGAAATAAAAACCCGCCCTGTCCAGCTATGATCAGCTGTTCGGCTGAGCTTTCAGTGTTGTTACGGAAAGGCCGAAGCTGATCAGTTGGTTCTTGTCACATGACATGCGGTGCGCTTGAGGCATTCTGAAAAGTTGAGATGTTTTCATCTCGCCACGGCATAGGCGCACCTGGAAAAAACGAGGGCACCGCATGCGTGTCACGACCTTGTCACTTCCATTTTGAGCACGCCTGCCATGCGCCTACATTTGAAATAACTAACTTGCGTGCACAAAAGATGCGATATGTGAACGGCGCCTAAGGTTGAACCACTGTAGTCACGTGGACTATATTAACGATGTCTTTACTACCTTTCTGGGCCTTGAAAGTGGTAATTGCATTACTGTCTATGAAGGAGTCATATACCTGTTGGATTTCATTAAAAATATCTTAATTTGTGTTCTGAAGATGAACAAAGGTCTTAAGGGTGTAGAACGACATGAGGGTGAGTAATTAATGACAGAAATTTCATTTTCGGGTGAACTAACCCTTTAATATTCTATATTATATAAAGTTCATTAATTTTTTTGTCTCAAGATGCACACCAGTAATGTTTTTTCTAAGGCATTTTCATAAAAGCTACTTAAATGTCCTAATTTAACTAAAGCCTAATCCTGGCTTAATCTAGGCCCTGTCTGTGAAACCAGGCCTAGAAGTCTGTAACTTGTGCATTTTATTTTAAACGTCTTTTAGTTAGATAATTGGTGTTAGTACTTGATCCATTGTGCCCTGCAAATGACTTTTTCATTTACATTAAAAAATTAAACTACCGATTCCTGAGGTTTTTGTGTGGCATTTTAATGTTTTAAACATACATGTTTTGTCTCTTAAGCCCCTAATAGAAAACCTGAGATTAAGAACATAATATTGAAAA
The DNA here is from genome assembly GCA_037950665.1 of Hypophthalmichthys nobilis. Taxonomy (NCBI): domain Eukaryota; kingdom Metazoa; phylum Chordata; class Actinopteri; order Cypriniformes; family Xenocyprididae; genus Hypophthalmichthys; species Hypophthalmichthys nobilis. The sequence goes on from CM075486.1 coordinate 18,114,586, forward strand.
ATTTTGCACAACTGTTTTTAAGAAATTAAAAATACTTTAGTGTATGGTGCTGAATCTGAAAAAGTATGGGGGTATTTTTACACAGAAGTTGCAAGATATTATTTTCCAGAGGAATGTATACTGAACATCTGGATGGTTTTAATTTGAGTTCAAACCTCCAAGGAAACAGATTTTTACTGCGGAAATACTCATAGAATATGGATGACAATGTGTTGGATGGGATTTTTTCCAAGACATATCTCACAGATGCATCTGCTGTTCAAATAATAACATAATAATTATAATAATACTTTTTATGTATTGTCTATTTATGCATCTTAAAGTCATAAAGTCTCCAAATAGCCAGTACTTTGAACTGGGGTATGAAATATAGTTTAAAAATAAATTAATTAATTAATTAAAATCCAGTTAAGTCTGCAAATAAGATTAGGTGAATTTATATTTATTTTCAAACTAATAGCATAAACACATATTTAAGATTTTCCTTTTTCATGAGCCTGCAAAAAAGTCTAAAAAAACCCACATATGCTAATGTGCAATTATAGCACAGATGTTCCAGTTGCAAGTGAACCACATCCAACAAACCAGAAGGTTAATGGGAAAATCTGTTTGAGAGGGGAAAAAACATTCATATGTTTACCTATTAATAGCCTGTAGATTAATTATCTTGTCTACTATGCAAAATGTTAGAGCACTGATGTCATTTGAATCATAAAATGCAAAAAAATAAAATGTGACTCATGGCAAGTTCAAAACAACTACAAAAAAACGTTGTTGAGTTGGCCAAATTCTCCTCAAAGTGTATTTTGTATTTTTCACCTCATAATGCTCTGCTGTTATTAATATTCTGCTGCAAATCATACAATCCATTTAGTGTTCAAGAGGTTCAGTTTGATAATATTAGAAGCCTAGTGGCTAACAATGCTGAATTGTCAATATTGTTTTCACTTTCACTTACACGATCCCTGCTAGTCACCTAACAACAGCGATAAACATACAAAACAGGCCTTTTCAAGCCCAGTGACTGAGTAATTTTACCACATATCTAGTTACTTTTGATCACATGGGCCCTTTTTACATCTGTACTACATCTCGAAAAAAATGACACCAATAAAACAAAAGTAAAAGTAATTGTATAAAGCAATTTTGGCCTTGTGTCTGTGTGTGTGTTTAGGCATCAGATCGCTTTTAAAATTTTCTGTCATAAGTTACATTGATAGTGGCTTCATGGCTTTGGTTTGTCTACACTAATTCTGTATTGTTTGATATTGCTACAGTATTGTTGTTATACAAATGTTTACAGTAGTAACAAAACATAACATTTATCTCAATGGCATTATAAACTTAGCCATAATCTTATCTATTCTAAAACATTTATGAAAGATGATCCAATAAAGTGGCTGCTTGCATACACCAAAAAAAAAAAAAAAAAAAAAGTCACAAATCTATTTTCTTGGAATTATTCATTACTCAGTCTCAACCCCTGGACATTCTGACTCACCTCTGCACTACTTAACGGGATTATTTACGGACTTAGGCTTTGAGTCATCTGGAAAAGCATAATAGCTTGTGTGAACTGCAAAATCTATGCAAAACCATAATTGTTTTGCTGTTTAAATACCTTTTGAAAAGCATGTGTCCATTCATGCCATAAACTCACCCCATATAGTGTGACTACATGCCTCAACATGTGTTGAGTGACTGTAAACTTATCCTGTGAGTGGGAAATATGAAAGTCCATTTATGACAAATCATTTCACTCGGCGGCCATCTTTGTAACGCCTCTCGGGCATTCAAGTGCAGCTCCTATCTCTTTGAATGGGGAAACATCAAATTCTCCAAAGCTGTTTGCCAAGCTTTCGATTAAATATTTGAAATCACCAATGAAATCTAAATCTAAATTTTGTTTCTAAATGCTCGAATCATGACCAAAAAAAAAAAACGGTATTTTTCAGGCTGGATCAAGCTAATACGCATGCGCAGTCCTAAATGCGCGTCTCTTGTGTATCATTTCTGAGGCGCGCGTCTGACTGTTTCTATAGGAACCGGAGCTTCTAACGGCCGCTGCAGTGACGCGATGACTTTACCAATCGGCGATTGGCTCTTATTTTCTCCCATTCAAAACAGTACGAGTAACGCGTCTTGTGTTATTCTATAGTCTTCGGAAATATTCAGTTAGCATGCTAAAATGATTATTTTTCTAGAACGACTTGTGCTTAAAAACAGCGTTTTTACAAAACCCTATCATTCATTTTCAAATATGAAACTATTATGCATTCAGTAAGCATATATATAAAAAAAGGAACTACCAAAGACACAAAATGTCCTAAAAATGCCTCAGTGAGAGGTCAGAGAGTGACTAACCTCAAGCTCTTCCCCTTTCCCTCATGTCCACAGCATATGCGCCGTGACGTCATAGGTCAGCTGACTGGTTTGTTTTGCTGGGGTAAGACAGACTTCACAGGACGAAGCAACGACACGCAACTGAAATATACGATTTCGCATTATAAAACACATAACAGATTAAGATTTGTTCAGGGACAGAATAGAAACGAAACTAGGCAGGTTTGCCTAAAGAAAACGGTGTCTAATCTGATTTTAAACATGCCTTCGGAAAAGACATTTAAACAAAGGAGGACATTTGGTAAGTTCATCGAGTTCATATCATCAGAGATTCGCTTTCCTTTCTTGTATAAAACCCTAAGTATTGATTTCACAGCATGACACTTTACATTAGACAATAATCTGGGAAAGTTCATGGTTGTTCTTCATTTATGAACGTGTATACACCACTAGTTACTGTATTGAAGTATGTAGAAATGTAATACACGTTTTCTATTATAATTGTACATTGCGTTATAGAAAAATATGTCTTGTTGCTCTAGAAAACAATTTAGTCAAACTGGGTTATAAGGGTGTCGGCCGTGTATAGTCGCTATCTTAACGTTCAGACTGTACAGTCATCGAGACTGCAGACTCATAACAAAGAATATAAATAAATACTCTTACTTTATTTTTAACGTACCAAAATCTGTGTCGCAATGTCTTTGTTTGTGGGCAGATGTTAGCGAAAAACTGCGCTGCAGGATTGGGGGATGGGACTCGTCGTTTAAGGTTATTTGGAAGGACTCGAGTAAACAAACAACGATGCCGAATTGAATATTAGGAATATTATTTAGCAATTGTTCAAATAACCTCGACCGTTTAAAAAATAATATTACGGGTATTGTCATCGTTGCACTCGGTTGCAGGCCTGTTTGAAGGCGAAGTAACGATGTTCAGCCTAATTGTTTCCTTTTTCATAACCGTCGCACTCTTATTTCCATCCCGTTTTGGGACTGAAGTGGAAAATAGAGGATAACTTAGTCAGAGACTTACTCAGACAACATATTAGGCTTTGTATTCATCACATAGCCTAAACGAGTTTTTATGAAGGCCACTGTTTATTGATGTAAATATTAAACAAATAATTTATCAGCGGCAAATGACTCAATTAATCTTCAACCAATGTTGTGATAATATTAGCAGGTATGAGTTGAGTTCTTTTAATAATGAATCAATTCACAAAACCGTTCTAAATGATTCGTTCACAAACCGAACCGAACGTTGATGAATCGGACTCAGTAACTGGTTCTCGAGTCGAACATGTTTGACTCGCAGTGATCCGAAATATGTTTATGACTTTATAGTTTTATGAACACACATACCAAACATAGTTTTAATGAATGTTGAAGACTAATGACTTCCATCTGAACTGGCCCACATTATTAATCTACCTCTTGTTAATAAGACGCCATAAAAAAGGATGAACCAGATCTTTAAAACGAAACTAAAGAACAAGTTTTACGGAAATGAGTGTGGTTAGGTAGATGTCAGCCACCGAATTTACCACAGTTGCTTAATATGCATGAGTCACACATCAGCAACACGTGCTCAAGTTCATAACCATCACTCGCCCTTTTCCTAAAATATCAATGCATTAGTGTTTTCTTGAATCGTTGTTTATTTTTTTATGATTGCTGTAGATACTGTCTTGTCATCTCATGCTGAGTCATGTCTTTTGTTCAAAGTCTAGTTAGCACGGTACACAAAGGGCTTCCTTGTTTCTTTTCATTTCTGTTCATTAACTCATTAAGAGAAAATAATGTGGAACAAATGTTTATAAACTAATATTCCAAGCAATTTAACTCGGAAGAACAGACGTAAACACTGAAGTCTTGTTGAGTGTGTCCTTAAAGGGAGAGCTGACCAAAGATAAATATTCTGACATTATTTACGCACTCCCAAACTCGCCTCGTATGCCAACAGAACAGTTTCATCTGGAACAGAGCCTTCATTGCATCGATGCCCTTCCTTGTTTGGTTGAAACTGAACCACAGAATAGAGCTGACAAGTTTAACATGGACCTGTTAAACACAATTAAACTTGGTTCTTTTAGAGAATTGATTGATACTTGAGATCCATATCCAGCCCAGTAAAATGTCTATGGTTTAATGCATCCTGTATTGTGATCTGCCTGGATCTAATATCCGCTCCTACTTCCTTTCTACAGAGCAGCGGGTGGAGGATGTACGGCTGATCCGGGAACAGCATCCGAACAAGATCCCGGTAAGCAGATGTGTGTGCTTTTAATTTTCAGCTGGAGATGAAAATTAAAATTGATAATCAATTACAAAAGGCTTCCACACTTAGTATGAAAGAAGTTTTTACCAGTATAGACCCTTGAAATGGTAAATAAGTAAATGTAAATTGAATGGAATATTGTTATTAGAATAAGGTCATATGTTTCACAGAATTGCTTATTTGCATCTTATCAATTTACCATCACATGGATTTAAAGGGATAGTTCACTCATTCGGAAATGAAATCTGTCATCATTTACTCGTTCTCATGCTGTTCCAAACCTGTATGATTTTCCTTTTCAGTGGAACACAAAAAGTTAAGTATATTTGAGAAAAAAGCAAAAATATTTGAAGAACTGTTTTCGTTCTTACAGTTAAAGTCAATGGGGTCCAAAACAACTTTGGACCCCTTTGGCTTTCAGACATTTGTTAAAATATCTTCATTTTGTGTTCCACAGAAGAAAGCCATACTGGTTTGAAACGAGCACAAGGACGAGTAAATGATGACAGATTTTAATTTTTGGACAATTAAAGAAATAAAGTAAATGGCCCAAAAGCAGATGGCCTCGGGATCAAGGCCGTTATGTAAAAGTTTAAAACGTGTGTGTTAAAACTGTGTGAATTGGGCATGATAGGTTAATCTTATGGATCATCTCAAAAGGAAGGTTATCAATAGACCTAGTTAAACAACTAGCATATGAATGCCTGCGTTTGCATGTATGTATGGGGTCTTTATCAGGCTCTTAAGACCTGTCATTGGTATTGTAGCCAGGTGTCACCTCTATTGAAAGTGCCTCAGGGTTACCAGAATCAATTGTTATTCGAGCTGACCAGGATAGAGTGGTCAACTTCCCATCTGCTGAACAGACACAAAACATCACCCAGAGCAGGTCTTTAGAATGGGAAAGCCTGGACACATAAATATTAAACTTTAAATTAAATAATTATTTTTTTTTTAAATGGATGAGTTGGACTGGAAAGTGGTGGACAAAGAGTGTAAATATTTCAATCTAATTAAATAGAAACTGTAATTTAAAAATTATATATATATTATTTAAAAGTTTGAAGAACAGTTTTTTTTTAAGTAAATGAACACTTTTATTCGGCATGGATGCATTAAATTGATAAAGTGACAGTAAAGACTTTTATAAAGTTACTAAAGATTTCTATATTAAAGGGTTAGTTCACCCAAAAATAAAATTTCTGTCATTAATTACTCACCTTCATGTCGTTCCAAACTCGTAAGACGTTCGTTCATTTTCAGAACACAAACTAATGCTGGGTAAACACCACAAGTTAATCGGGCTGATTTTGGGCCGATTTCTCCACTTCCGACAATCCTAGGTAATGTCCCGAATATCTTGATGGTTCTACAGATTATCTTATCAGATTTTCTCGTGGTGTGATGTGTCAACATGCTGAATATTTACGATCAGAAATCGTGATGTGTGGGGGGAACCCCGAGGACAAACGCGCGGACGCTCTGGAGATTATCACTTGAAATGAAACAATATCCAATCATAAAGCGAGCTGACAGAAGACGGAAGCATAACACACACAGTCAATGGGCAGCAAAAAGTAAAGACTGTGTTCCTGCCATCTCCACGACATCACCCAAATCCTTTTCTTCTTTCCTGTTAATTTTCTGTCAAAATCATTCCAACACTATCATTGCAGTTTTTCCTGCCTATCGTCCGCCATGTTTGTTCTGAAGTCTCGAGAGATTTTGTGAGATTTCCAGTGTTCACAGTCGGGACTCGGGTTGAAAATCTTTTCGAGTGTGGTGTGCTGTCTTTGTCTCATCACGTCTTTGTCTTTGGCACACAACACACATTATAGGAGAAAAACGGTTAAATCTATGATTTTTTTGTCCTTCGCCCCCATAGACTGCAATGTTATTACCACTTTCAAGGCCCAGAAAGGTAGTAAAGACATTGTTAAAATAGTCCATGTGACTACAGTGGTTCAACCTTAATGTTATGAAGTGACGAGAATACTTTTTTTGTGCACAAAAAAATAAATAAATAAATAATGACATTATTCAACAATTTCTTCTCTTCTGTGCCAGTCTCTGACGCTGTTCACATTGTAAACACAGTGCAGCACTTCCGGGTTCTAATTTTAATTTATTAAATGTATACTGATACTGACGTCAATACTGAGCTGGCGTTCTGACGACAGTATCAGTATACATTTAATACATTAAAATAATATATTATAATAATATCTCACAATATGACTTTTTACTGAATTTCGCATCAATTAAATGCAGCCATGCTGAGCATGAGACATTAGTTTAAAACATTAAAAATCTTACTGACCCCAAGCTTTTGAATAGTGTAAATACATAAACACAGCATATATGTGTGTATATACCTTCACTATTTGGTTCAACTTATCAGCTTAAAATAAATGATATTTATGCATATATATGCTAAATTTTAACTCGATTCTGTTTCAGGTCATCATTGAGAGATACAAGGGAGAGAAGCAACTGCCAATTCTTGACAAAACTAAGTTTTTAGTTCCTGACCACGTAAACATGAGTGAACTTATTAAGATAATCAGGTAAAGTCTTTTTCCTCTTGCCTGTCTATTATCTCTTTTACTAAAAAAAAAAAACTTTGCTAACACATTTCTGGTTTTAATAGGAGACGCCTCCAGCTCAACTCCAACCAGGCTTTCTTTCTGCTTGTCAACGGTCATAGCATGGTATCTGTGTCCACTGCCATTTCTGAGGTCTACGAGCGCGAGAGAGATGAAGACGGCTTCCTGTACATGGTCTACGCATCCCAGGAGACATTTGGAACTGCGTGTTCTCAGTAAAAAAAGGGCAAAACGATTGGCATTCACTCTCGGACAATGATACAACCTACCCTGAACTCTAGACCTTTCCTCTACATATATCCCTATCAACTTTCCTGCCCACATCCAGACAGGAACCAACTGAACTTTTAGTCATTTGGCTCAAATTCTTCACCAATTCCAGACATTATCCAAAGCTCAATCCTAACTTCCTACGTCTCAGCCCTTTAACCTCACCTTCCTTCCATTAATTTGTGTTTTCATAATGAATGAGGGGTCGTTTATGTTTAGGTTGTAGGACAGGTTAAGGCAAGTTGGACTAATGCTCCAGGTTTACTCAACAAAAAGCTTGAACGAAAGACTTCTTAGTGGTTGAATTTCCGAAATGGCATCTAGTGTAACGTTAGGCGGCCAAATAGTTTTGGAGGTTATTCGTTAGGTCCATTTCAGCTTGGAGGGGTCGTGTTGCTGCCAGCGCACTCTGGTCAACTTTAACCCCTCCTGTTGCCCGTCGAATCTCTTTCTTTTTTTGAGTTCGACAGGCTTTCCTTACCCGTAGGTGTGTTTTCTGCTGTTCCATTTTCCTGTTAGAAGCCATTCAGTCTTTTCACCTCCCCCTCGAGCTTTTTGCTAATTGGGTCATGAGCATTGAGGTTCTTGGATTTCAACTCATTGGCTAAGTCAAGGTTCAAAACGACGTCCTACTTAACTTGACATTTTAAGTATGATCCGGTGGGACGTACCTGAGGAAATAAATAGTAAGCAATTTAAAATACAAGAAATTCTGCTTTGATTGTAGTGTGAAGCTTTAAAAGTGCAAGCTTAGGAAGGAAAATATAATTATAATCAATGGTACATTGAGCGAATGAATGTGGCTTTAGCGATTGTGGCCTCAATCCATGGACACGGGTGCTGCCTGAACATCCTTGCTCTTGTAGATGCACGCTTTTAGACTTTCAAATTTATTAGAGGATTATTTACGCCTTTATAAATACATAACCGTGAGCTGTCGTAATCTTTCCATCTGTATGTCTTACAGTAATCTGTACAGATAAGCTTAGATGCCTTTTCTCCTGAGCATTTATTTGCTCTTATTTAAAGAGATGGTTTTTTTTCGTATTCATGTAAAAAACATTCATATGTGATACTATTGTGCAATTTACAAAAGTGACTGTTTGAATGAGAGTTTAACTCATTATCGAACTAAGATCATTTCTGTGTTTCTCCTGCTCAGATTTACAGCAATATCACACTTCTATTTCTGTTGATATTTTAAAAATAAAAGAGGAATATGCATTCTGTTTGGCCTTTTCTTTGAAACTTTCTCCTTAAAAATTATTTTGTATAATTTTATGTACTTTAAAAAAAAAAAAAACTTTTATTCAGCAAGGACACATTAAATTGATCAAAAGTGACAGTAAATACATTTATAATGTTACATAAGATTTCAATTTCGAATAATTGCTGAAAAAAATACTGAATCTGAAGGATCATGTGACACTGAAGACTGGAGCTAAAAATTCAGCTGTGAATCTTTGAATTTAAAAATATATTCAGATAGAAAAGTTACTTTAAATTGTAATAATATTATTACATAATAATGTTATTACATAACCCTTATCGGTTAAAACAATCCACTTAAACAGGAATTCTCAAAAACATTTTTATTTAATTTTAAAAAGTGTCAAATTGATACATTATAAAAAAATCAACAATCAATCTTCAATAAACATTCACCTCTGAATACAAAATGGCTGCGTCAGCATTGTCGTTTTAGCTCAAAAGCTTTCCTGTGATAATAATACTACACATAATACATACAGCCTGTAGTAATTCATGATCAGGCAACATGCATATCCAGCAACTGCAAGATTTATAATTAAAAACAAACGTTCTGTAAAAGGCAGCTAGACACTGAAAAACACAGATCATAAATATCACCATTTGCTTTGAAACAGCAACAATGGAATGGCATCTATTGGCTAAATGGGTCTTATTGTGTAAGTCTGAACTTTTTCAACACTTTTGAAAAAGTATATGCCCATGTAATTGAGAAACAACGTGGAAAAACCCACTTTTTTGATCTTTTTAGTGTTTCCTCTAGTGTTCAGTTCAATTCATAAATCTGGGAAGCAATTTCTTCTTTTTCATTACAGTTTTAATAATGCTAGTAAATTAAAAAGTTCTACTTCAACGGTCTCGAGTGCTTTGACTGTATAAATGTCTTTTATTGGAGTGTCACCCTGACATGGCACTTTTATGGTGAAGAGAACATTGAACATGTAATAAAAAATATAATTCAAAAGTAGCAAATGTAGCAAAAGTAGAACATGAGAACAACAAACAGGAACATAACACATGATGATTAAGAAGACTTTCGGTAGTCAAAAAGCTAAAAAATGACCTCTTGAGATGGAAAACAACATTTCCACTTCCTCAATTGTCAGTTTTTCCTTTCCCATATGAATTTCCAGAAAAAAAAAATAACTGCCAGTATTTTATTCCCAAAGGTTGACTTGTCACACCAAGAGCAAAAAGTCTTGGTAATCATTGCACGTTATTTGGCAAGCAAATTCTGTCAGTTTACCTCGTTGTTTTGCTTCCAAGAATGACATGTGCGATAAATGTTCATTGATACACTGCTGGCTGCTTCATAGTGACTTGCTCAAGCGAGTCTCAAGTGAAACGAACGGAGTGAAGAGTACTGAAGAACACAAGAAGAGTTCTTCTTTGAACATCCCTTTACAAAGATCCACTGTGAAGTGATTCTTTGGCACAAGGCTTTCATCGAAGCCATAACTGATCAAACTCGATCACTCAATCTTCCTGTGAAGAGATACTGTAGTGTCTTTGCTCAGCGGGGGTCTCACATTAAGTGTCTTTACCCACTGAGGAAGGTGCAGGTCCAAATCACTCCATACACATCATTTAGTCCCCTGAGTCCTGGCTGTCTGACTGCGGAGAATATTTCAGACGAAACGTCCCTGAAAAAACAAAACATGTTTTTGTTTATTTTTTTTTCTTTCAAAAAATAACTATTTTTACATTTTCTGAAGATGTGGGTAGTGCTGCTTGTGAATACACACACAAACACAAAAAGTGGTGTCAAAGTGATTAATCGCAATTAATCACATCCAACATAAAAGTTTGTAAATATATATTGTGATTAATCGCATCTAACATAAAAGTTTGTAAATATATATATCGTAATTAATCGTATCTAACATAAAAGTTTGTAAATATATATCATGATTAATCTCCTAACACAAAAGTTTGTAAATATATATATTTTCATCAAAGTTGTCCTAAAACCTTCTTAGGACAACTTTTTTGATCCACTTCAAATGTTGACTACTGTATATTGTGATTAATCACATCTAACATAAAAGTTTGTAAATATATATATATATATAGTATATAGTATATATCATGATTAATCACATAATCGCATCTAACATAAAGGTTTGTAATCATATATATGTATATATATACATACATACACATACATACATACACACACATTTACAAACTTTTATGTTAGATGTGATTAATTGCAATATATATATAGTTTCAATTATTTTGAAAAAAAAAAACCTAAATAAATATATTTATTTTGTTGCTAGGGTGTTCTAGGTCATAGCCAGGGTCTTACTACATGCTTTCGTAAATTTTTTGAGCTTTTTTTTATCAAGTTTCTCTGCATTTGTTAGAATGGTGTGAGTGGTTTCCAGGTTGTTTCTATGGGGTGGTTAAGGATTTATGGGTGTTGTTTTGTTAACGCTGCTCTATGGTTGTTGGAGTGTACTGAGTGGTTGCTAGGGTTATTCTAGACAAGGTGCAAGGTGTTCTGGGCAGTTGCTTGGGCATTGCTAATTTGTTGCAAGGGTATTCTGGATGGCTGGTAGGGTGTTCTGGAGCATTGCAAGGGTTTATGTGCTTGCTTGGGTCTTGAGTGGTTTTTGGTACACTGCTCTATTGTTGATATGGTGTTCTATATGGTTGTTAGGGTGGTTCCTGAGGTTTGTGGAATGGTTACAACACATTTTTCAATTTTTGCTAAGGCATGTGTAGGCGATGCAATAAGTCTATGGTTTTTAGAATGTTTTGGGTGGTTGCTTGGGCATTGCTAATTTGATGTTAGGCCGTGTGTCCACCAAATTTTTTTTTCAATGGGAGCGCTGTGTTTTTAAAACGCCAGGAGCGTAACGAGGTGCTGAGCGTCTATTTCACTCCATTTTTTACCATTCTCCGAGAGTTGAAGAATGGTCATCTTTTGGTTAAATGCAGCGATCATCACTGTCACTTTGTACCCAGCTGTCCAATCACAGAGGAGGAGAGGCGGGACAAACACAACACAGACCAACCGCCACATTCTACTTGTACAACTTCAACAGATGACAACAACAAGCATAATAACGGAACAAAATAATTTAAAACAAGAGCCAGAGCAAATACTTTACACTGTATCGACATTTTTCTATAGAAACAGTAAAGAAACAAACTATCTGTGAAATGAGATACAAGTAACACTCCCGCGGATATTCCATATTATAGCAAGCAAAGTGTCTCAACTAAAAAAAAGGCTGCGCTGCCGAAGCGCTCACAGATTTTCACGTTTTCAGCTGGCTAAAAACGCTTTGGTGGACACACGGGCTTAGGGTGTCAATTAGCGAGTATTACTAATAAACAATGCTGTTACCTTGTTGTGCAGAGTCCATTGCTGGTTGCTTGCAGTCTTGTGCACGATGCCCACTCAGCCCACAGTTATAGCAGGACAAATTCCCTGTTTTCTTATGCCCAGAGCTTCCGTTTCCCATGATTCCATGGGGCTGGTACACACCGCCCCCTCCCCCAAGAAAACCCTGCACTGAGGGAAGCACAAGATTCTGTTGTGAGTCATGTGATAGGCTGCTGTTGTAGATAGGTGGGGCTACCAGGGGGTAGGAAAAAGGGGAGGCGGTACCACTTCCTGTGAGGAGCGGGCTGAAATGAAGCAAAGGACCTAATGTGAACACTGACGTTCCTGAGAACGGATGTGGAAAGTAGCCAGCGTAGCTAGCCGGAAGCGCCCCATAGGAGCCACAGTTACGGCTACACCCGCAAGAGCTACAAACGCATAATGAGGAACTGGAGTTAATGCTGTTTGCTTGCACAGAGGCGTAGCCGCTATTCTCTGTGGACGCTGAGCTAGAACTGGGCGTGACCACGGGTGTACTATTTATGCAGTACGTATTGCCAGGTACTGCCGCCATGGGAACGCTGCTGGCCGTTCCTATGGGTACTCCACTGACAGGTGAGAAAGAGGGTCTGGTGGAGGAACATGATGACAGACAGGAGGACGGGGTAGAAAAAGGGTACGATCCTGTACGTGGTACAGAAGAAGACACTTGTAAGTGTAAGGGTGGGTGGGAAACGTGGTGGAGGGTGTTAGATGTGGCAGTGAGAGCAGTGCTAGTCTCCACCATGAGACCTGAAGGGGAACGAAGCACCGCGAGGGGCCCGCGGGGGGCCGACATGTCTTGGTGTCCCGGGGTACCGTCAAGACTCAGCCCAGGAAACATGTTCTCAAGTCGGACACCCACAGCAACCCCAGACCCCACTGGTTTAGGACGTTCCTCTGAACAGAGAGGGGGTGGGCGAGGTTTGCGGGGAGAGTTGAGAACCCGGCCTGGGGAGAGGAGGGGCAGGGAGGGAGGGGGCAAACTCATTTGGGAGGGACAGAGGGAGGGATCATTCTGGACTGGGAGGACTTGGGCAGTGGGACGGCTAGGACCGGTGGATACCGCAGGATTGAGGAGAAAGCATGACCGCTCTTTCTCGCCAGAATCCAAACCAGACTCCAAACCTGAAAGAAGATATAGACTACAAAAGTGAAATATGCAGTAATTTAATTAACAATTTATATTTATTTTTAAAAATATATGATGATAATAATAATAATACAATTTTAAAAATATTTAAAGTTTTAATTTTAATATACATATTAATGAATAATAATATTGATGTATTTATTATTATTTATTTAATTATTAATAATTTAATTGAATTAATTTCACTGCATGCTAATTTTCGATATACTTCGAAATACTCAAATTACTAACTACTAGTGCTGTCAAAATTAGCTTTTTAAAATTATTATTTTTTCAGTTTAACGTGTTAAAAATATTTAATGCAATTAACGCAGCATCCGTTTTTCCATCATAATTTGGCTCGCGTTACATTAAAACATCACTCTCTTATTCACACAAATGCTTTTAAACCATTCAAGCACCACAAGGCAAATGAGAATGCGCTGTCTGTGAATGTCATGTGCACGGAAAGAGAGATCTCTTTCGCGCTTGAACAGACAATAACGCACATAATTATGCCAAAATGCCCATTTTGTCAAGTATCCTCATAGGAGCAGTCTTACATGAGTTAAATAACATCATAAATGAACTTAAAGAGTTGTGAGAAAATGAGATCCAGCGTCATGTTTCGGCAGGTCTTAAAGTGACAACCAGTCGCTGTGACGTCTGTCATTAATGTTAATCAAAAAACAAAGGTAACAGAGAAAATTGTAGCTTTAACAAGGATTAATCTATATTTAATTTAAAATTTATGCAGTGAAGACTGTAAAGTGTTTGATAACTTTATTCAATTTTTGTATATGGAAGGTCATAGGTAATATGACATTTCTTATAATGGGTTTATGTGAAGATTGTTTTAAGTTCAGTTTGTATCGTAGTGTACTATATGTATTGTAGACTATAAGTGTACTATATGTATTGCAGACAATTTAATATCCATTATAAAAATATGTATGGTTAAAAAAAAAAAAAGTTCTTACGTCTGTGAGGGTCTTTGACCCGGTCGAAGGAAGTGTCACGTGAAAAAGGGGTCATTGGACTGGAAGGAGCACTGGAATAGCCAGAGGAGGAACTGCTGTCCCGTGGAATAGGCAACGAGCTGTTCTCAATGTCTACCCGTAGCTCTTAACATACACACACAAAAAAACATTATAATCTCTTGCATTGTATTGCACTTCAAAAAATTAGGTGTTAATACTTTAATGTTTTGGATATTTTAATTTAAATGCAAAAAAAAAAAACATTTAATTAGTATGATTTTTCAGGAGTGTGTGTACCAGTGCCACTTCCAGGGTGCACATGTGTCAGGGGTCCGATGTGACTGGAAGGGGTCACTCTGGCAACCCCACCACAGGAAACAGGAAACTGAGACACCACATATCTCTTCTCCAGCTTCTCTCTGACAGAAAAACAAAAAATAAAGTTTATTATATATATCTTTTATAATAAACAACGACTGGATTCTAAATGTCAAAGATTTTTTATAGAACATAATTTCCCTGCAATGGCACCTAGATGGCGCTGTGTACAAAAACATCCCAGCACTCACTGCATGTGCATAATTCTGCCAGTGCATCAGCTTAATCTGATCATCTATGTAGATACAGACATCTTTGCTTCAAGAGTGATTTTAGAAACAAAGTTGTCTAATTTGCAAGACTACATATTTTAAAATATAAGTCTGTAAAATTAGGCTGGTTCAGGACTGGACACATTTCTTACAGGGCTTTTCAGTTCAGAAACTTTACCAGGTGGAGTAAAAATAAACACTAAGTTTCAGTTAGTGTCAGTGAGAAACCCGTGAACCAGTATAACCCTTGCATTTGTTGTCGTTTCCATGCATGGAAAACCTTCTGAGGATTATTTCCTGTTATCTGTTTGATATCTTCGCTCCCACAGCTCTACCTGAGCAATGGAAACTTGCTGATGTGAGAAATGGAAAAAGAATTAGAATAGTGTGTTTTCACCAAGGAATAGTGGTTTGCTCCACTTCCGTGCTGATAGTGAACTCTCAACGCCAAACTCTTATCTGAAGGAAGCGATCTGCTCTGCAATAGTGTAATTGGCCATTTACCAACATGCTCTGTTAATAGCTTGAAAATTCGCAAATTGGTAAAATGCTACAAATACGAGTCAACAAATATGTTAAAGAAATAGTTTGGTAAAAGGGAAACAACTGCACACTCACTGAAGCATAGGCTGAGTATTTATTCACCAACGTTTCGGCTGATAGCCTTTGTCAAGGTATGAGACGTAAAAGAGACGTTTGTGTATATTGAATGAATGTTTCTATAGAGGTTTGTCGCACTATACACACGGATTTAAATGTATCAGTGTCATATTATTAGCACAAATCACACTCACTTCTGAAGCTCTAGCTGAGTCTTCAATTTCTTCTTGGCCCCCTGAGTGAGGTCGTACTTGTTGAGATCCTCTTCTGTGAGAGCGAGGAACTGAGAAAGTGAATAAAGAGATCATAATTTAGATAAGTTGTAGTGAGACAGAAATGTTAGGAAGGAAAGATGTATTTCTTGGCTGCAATATCCGAAATCTGTTCCCTAAACATCTTTTCCAATAAATTTAATCTCTTATCTAAGAGATGATTCTCATACCTCTAAGGGAAAGAGCCACTTTAAGTCACGTACCTCCTCCATGGTTAGCTGTTTGAAGACAGGGTAATATTTATGCAACCGCAGTTTACGAAGCCAGTCCAGGATGCCGTTCTGCTCCGGGCTGGGCTGCTGAGATTGGGCTCCAGGGTTTGTGAGGTGTGTCTGTGGTGGACTGCCCTCCCCCATGGGTACAGCAGTGCCGGGGAGGATGGCCACTGCTGTCTGAGGGGGGAGAGGGGGCAGGTGGGCAGGGGAGCTCTGCGGGAGGGGGGAATGGACGCTTAGGACAGGCTGGATGCTGGCGACACCACAAATGGGCCTGGGACAGAGTGAGAGAGGATTATGGATGGAAAGAAGAGAGATGTGTAAGTGTTAGGGGTGCACTGTAAAATCCTTAGAGTTAAATCAACTTTGCTCAGAGTACATATGGTCCCTCTCTAAATAGTGTTAAAGTAACACTGAAGCAGAGTTAAAGTTAATGAGATAATTAAGCAATTAATTAAGTGATGATTGAACATTAATGATGAACACCTGCTGTTAACAAGCAGAATCACTGAAGAAAAGAGAAACACAAGAACTACAACTGACTTCAGCCACAGCCATAAAATCAACTGAGAACTATTAATAAAAATATTAATCTGCTTCAGTGTTATTTTAACACTATTTAGAGAGGGACCATAAGTACTCTGAGCAGAGTTGATTTAACTTTGGGGATTTTACTGTGTGAGGGGTTGTTAAACTCACCTGCTCGCTCCCCTATACTGAAGCAAACATCCCAGATCTGAAAAACATGGAAGTGACAAAATGTGATTAAGACATATAGAATGATTTGACATGAAAAAATTCAATTGAATGAATATATATATATATATATATATATATATATATATATATATATATATATTTATATATAAATTGTTACACAATAATGCCTATTCAGGACCATTAAAATGTAAAAAACTGAAAGTATTAATTAAGCACATTTTACCCCCAAATACCATAATGCACCCAACTGTTCTTAAATTGTTTTGATTATAATTTTTAAAACATTAAAATAGTTTTTGCCGGGATTTGTGAGCTTTCATTCAATCTCAGTATGAAACTGTTTAATCAAAGGACCAGATTCATTTATTTCCCCTCTTAACGTGACTTATCCTCATACACTGAGTTTTTTTC
The DNA here is from genome assembly GCA_037950665.1 of Hypophthalmichthys nobilis. Lineage (NCBI taxonomy): Eukaryota > Metazoa > Chordata > Actinopteri > Cypriniformes > Xenocyprididae > Hypophthalmichthys > Hypophthalmichthys nobilis. The sequence continues at coordinate 18,131,650 of CM075486.1, forward strand.
CCCCCATGAGCCCAATTCAAGTGTAAGGCTATAAAACTGATGTTTTAAAGCTATAAAAGAGGTACATGCCCATCTCTGCACAAAATGGACCATTTGCACTTTTATTATTCCAACTACAGGCTATTGAGTTGTAAACAGCTGTAATATTAATAGTAATAGTGTCCATAATGATTTGTTTGTTTCTTATTGTATTTGATGGCTAATATAGGAGAAAAATACATCTGCAATGACTACTCTACAATACACATAATAAAGAAATAAGAATTTTGCACTTATTTCTATCCAAGGGGTTTTTTCGTCCCTTCCCCCACCACTAAAAATAACACTACAGACACACATCTAGGTTCTAGTGGCCTTTCGTCCTATTAATAGTTTCCCAAGATGAGGTCACTTCTGAAGCATCTCAGCACAAGCAGGTCAAATCAAATTCCATCTTAGCTGAAACAAACTCCAACCCCATTTCCCCAAGACATGGTGTGGTCCTGAAACAAACCTCTATGGCGACGTGGGAGGGATGAACCATTGCGAGAGGGGAATAAGGGGCTTACTTGTGCTAGTAGGGAGCTGCGGTGCGGACGAAGTGCTGAAGAAGAAACGGACTTTGTCGTGTTTGAGAACATGAGGTGGAAAAGAGGTCAAGCATCTGTGGGATTGAGGAAAAATCCACAAATTTAATACATTTTTTTATTAGGTTTTAATATAGCAAAAACCAAGGCTGAACGATCTACAAAAAATATGATATACAAAATAAATAAATAAATGTATATAGGTCCCACTTTATTTTAGGTGTCTTTAACTATGTACTAACATTTTGATACAATGCACTTATTGTGTACATAAATGTTTGCATTGTACTTATATTTTAAAAATACCTGCATGTAATTACAACTGTAATTAATTTCTGTTATTACCTCTATAATTACACTGTTGAGCCTTCCCTTACAACTTAACCCACCCTTAAACAAGTGTTCACATCAACACAATAAGTACATTGTACTTATTTTTTTCATAAGTACATAGTAGTTAAAGAAACCTAATATAAAGTGTGATCTATACACACACACACACACACCTGGGCAAAACACTAAGCTTTTAATTGTCTTAACCACAAATTACTGGTCAGGAATTAGCAACATTTCAGCATATGCACTACTTAAAATGCCATTACTGTCTCTGAAAAACATCAGACAGAATCAAGTTTTTGGCAGAATATGGGAAGTTTGATTCATAGTGGATCAGGAGAGTTGTGTGGAATGATGAATCAATGAAACACGAGTTGGATGGTGATGCTCCACCGTGGTGTCTTCGAAAATCTGGTGAGAAATATAATAATAAATGCATCTCTACCACAGTGAAGCATTGAGGAAGAGGTGTCATTGTGTGGAGAGCCTTTTTAGCTGCTGGTATTGGTGAACTACTGTACTTCACTGTGAAAAGTCATTTAATGCTTTGGAGTATAGGAAAATATTGCAGAATGGCTTGTATCCCACAAATGAAAAGTTGTTATCTAAAGAGGAATGTTATTTTTATCACACTGCAAAGACAACCAAGAAGTTGCCTGAGAACAAGTCCATCAGGCTCATGTTTTGGCCTGGTCATTAAACTCAAACTAACTGGGAGACATTTTTCAACTACTCGTGAACTATTTGAAGAAAATAACATTGAGTGGAACAACACTGACTCTTCTTCCAGTAACACGCTGCCTGCAAGTTTTATACCCACACGGCTTAAACATTTCAAGAAAACAAAGGGGAAGGCTATTTCGTGCTAATTTGCTTTATCTATAGTTTTTGTGCAATGCTTGCCAATTTCCTGACCAGTGATTTGTGGTGTGTGCGTGTGTGTTCAAGAAACATTTTATTATTATCAATGAAAGCAGTGCTATTTAATATTTTTGTAGAAACACATTTTTTGTCAGGATTCTTTGATCAACAGAAAGTAAATAAAAAACAACATTTATTTAATTTTATACATAAATATTCTTTAGTCACTTTTGATTAATTTAAAGCTGCAGTCCGTAAGTTTTGCCTCTTTGTCGCCATCTCTGTTCGAAACCTGCAATTGCAGTTATTTGCGGAATTATCATCTTTAAGTGGGTTGTGTCGGCACGGCTCCTCAGTGCGGATGAATCTAATGTTTGCTGTCAGTCACCACACCGATGTGGATACTGTACTTCGGAATCACAGATTCTACGTCTTGGAAGTATGACCAAAATAAGAATTTTCACCGGAAAATGTCATCTGAAGGAGTAAGTAACATGTCTGCAACTTTTGTTCTGACCAACTGAGAAAAAAAGCATAACAATAAATCACGCTGCCAATGGTGATTAAATCTAACGATCACTTAGCTCGGATCATGTCAAATCATGCAAATTATTATTATTGTTATACTTTGTTCTCAAATTGTTAATGTTAACAACATCAGCATTGCGTGACTATGTGTATTTAGTGTGTATTAGCGTTACCTGTAGATTTCGATTTCTGAAGCCACTCTGCAGTCCGAAGTCTTTTGCTTTTTGACTACGTCTGAATCTCCAGTTGTCACTGATGATTGTCATTTGGACCTTTCTGGATTACAATCCGCCATCAAAATGATTAGTTTAATTAGCTGCTGTGAGAAAAGGCTATAAATGATCCACCACCAGCAGCATCCTCACATGCCATATAGCGTACTAGCTGGGACTCGTTCTTTATGTAAACAGACATGACGTAATGACGTAAAGACGAACGGCTGCACGCTCGAATTTCCCGCAGAAACCCACTAGTACCGATTTTATTATAAAACATTATACAAGCTTACCGTTGTGAATTGGGCTAAGGTAAGAAGATAGTTTTGAACACTGGCTGGTTATGTACTTGCTCAAAAATTGATTTTGGATCATTTTAACCAAAAAAAGTTACGCACTGCAGCTTTGAAAAAAAACTGAATTTTAAAACAATCTGTCTACAAATATATTGTAAATATTACATTTATAACCTATCCCTGGTATAAAAAAAAAAAAAAAAAAAAACGTATAAATGAGGATTGGTGTGTTTGTGCATGTTAGGATTCAGAAGCAGAAATACCGAGGATCTAGGTCATGAGTGGAATCCAGTCCAGGCATCTGAGGCAGAAGTTTCTCCAGACATTCATCAGGAAAGAGCTGAGAGAGCTGAAGAGATAGAAAAGAGACACAATCACACTGTTTCACACTGTTCATTGTTAAGCGCTGACAGGTTGTAAAGATTCAATTGCTTCCACTTTCCAGCACTGATTATTCAAAGTCAAAGCACATTGCGACTATGCAACTTTCTGGCGGTTCCAGTGATGGGCAAGAAATTAAGATGAACAGGAATGCTAATGTTTTATTTTTAAGACATTTCGTCTTAGATCAACTTTTCTCACACGCATGTAACGACACACACATGACTGTCACTCACCTGGGAGATGAACTCCAGCACTTCCTGAGGGGTTTTGCTGACAGTCGACAAAGTGGAGTCGGACCACAAGGCCTTCAACCAAGAGAAAAGTATGACAAACATATAACATGCCAATTACATTTTACATTTTGGCAACAATTATTCTCTAAAAATATGACACAACTATAGAAAGGACCTCTTTTTGTTGGAGATACAATATAGAGAACAAACAGGAGATTTTGATTTCAAAAACAACGTTTTTACAGCTGTACTGGAAACCGACACAAAACTCACCTCCAGGATGTATTCTGTTGGTTTGTCTGATTTGTGTGTAACTCCTCTTAGTTCAATTCTTTCAACATAAACTGAAAAAAGACAAGCAAAAAAGACAAGCACCATGGGTATAAAGTTTAAATCTGTTTGTATACAGAAGACTTTTGCATTGTTGCATATGTGAGAAAATCCTCCAGAACATAAACGGATAGTTCACCCAAAAATTTTGTCATCTTTTCCTTACCCACAGGTTGTTCCAAACCCAGTTGACGGTAGCCATTGACAGTATTTTCCTACTATGGAAGTTGATGGCTACCGTGAACTGTTTGGTTACCAACATTCTTCAAAATATCTTCTTTTGTGTTCAACAGAAGAAAGAAACTCATGGTTTGGAACAACATGAGGGTGAGTAAATGATGACAGAATTCATTTTTGGGTGAACTAACCCTTTAAATGCTGTTCTTTTGAACTTTCTATTCTCCACAGGATTTCTACAAAAAAAATGAATCAGCACATTGATAATAATAAGAAATGTTTCTTGAGGAAATCAGCACATCACTATTCAATGCAGAGTATATTTAGCCTGAAATCCCTCTGAAATCGGACCTGAAATAATCAGAAATGATTCTTTAAGAGGAAACTTTATGCAATATCTTGCTCTGGCTTTCTAGTATATAAAATCAGATTCGCTACAAAGTTGAGAAGTGCTGGATTGTTTCACTCTTGCATTCCACACAGCAAAATATAGTTACATTTACCCCAAATAACTGAATGAGTTACATTCACTCCCTAAGCATTGAATAAGAATTAGACACATACTCTCCGAAATGAATTATGGTAGTATTATCACAGACTGTTTGGATTCTATTAGAGGAAAGAAGTATGTTAGAAAATCCTCTAGAATTTAATAACCTCTCAGATGGTTTCTGGCAGGTTAGAACTCATTCGAGCATATTTAGCTAAGAAGGAAGAACCTGAGAGGCGAGAATTCAAGCCTCCAGGCAGTTCATTTCACAACATATTTTGATGGCAAATCAGCGACTTTACGCTTTGAGATGTTCAAATTAAACAGACAGTGAGGTTAAATATGAGCATACGAGAGTAAAAATAAGGAGGGACAGAAGACAATATATATTGTTTCATAACTTTTCTATCTTTAAAGGGTTAGTTTATCCAAAAATGAAAATTCTGTCATTAATTACTCACCCTCATGTAGTTCCAAACCCGTAAGACATTGGTTCATCTTCGGAACACAAATTAAGATATTTTTGATGAAAGTCTAGGTTTTTTTTATCCCCCATAGAAAGCAACGTAATTACCGCCATTAAAGGCCAGAAAAGTAGTAAAGACATTGTTAAAATAGTCAACGTGACTACAGTGGTTCAACCTTATTGTTATAAATCGACGAGAATACATTTGTGCGCAAAAACAAAATAAAAATAACGACTTTATTCAACAAATTCGTCTCTCCCCGTCATTCTCCTACACTGTTGACGTCCAGCGCTTCCAGGTTCCAAGTCAGAATGCCGGCTCAGCATTGGCCGATGCTGTCCACGTGAGCAAGACGCATGCGTGATGCTGACTCAGGAGCCGGCCAATAATGAGCCGCCATTCTGGCGGAACCTGGAAGCGCTGGACGTCAACAGTGTAGGAGAATGACAGGGTAGAACCACTGTAATCACGTTGACTATTATAACGATGTCTTTACTACTTGTCTGGACCTTGAATGATGATAATTATGTTGCTTTCTATGGGGGATAAAAAAAAAAAAAAAAACCTCTCGGATTTCATCAAAAATATCTTAATTTGTGTTCCGAAGATGAACGAAGGTCTTACGGGTGTGAAACGACATGAGGGTGAGTAATTAATGACAGAATTTTCATTTTTGGGTGAACTAACCCTTTAAATGGTTTGATTTTTGCTATACACCACTGTTCAAAAGTTTGGGGTCAGTGAGAGTTTTTTAAAAATTAATACTTTTATTCAGTAAGGATGCATTAAATTGATCAAAAGTGACAGAAAATACATTTAAAATGTTACAAAAGATTTCGAATTCAAACACACGTTCTTTTGAACTTTCTATTCATCAAAAAATATTGATAATATTTCACAATGTTACTGTAATAATACAATGTTTTTTTTTTTGTTTTTTTTTTTAAAAGCAGCCTTGGTGAACATAAGAGACTTCTTTCAAAAACATTAAAAAACCTTACCAACTCCAAACTTCAGAATGGTAGTTTATGTGATATTCATATATTACAAGTGTGCCTATTACAAGTGTCCAGCTTAAGTGTGCACATATGCACACACACACACAAGCAAGCAGGAACACATCCGGAGTCTGCTCATCGTAAACATGGGCAAGCATGTTAAATATACCCTGCAGTCTCAGCACTTCCTGTAGTGTGTGTGTGTGTGTGTGTGTGTGTGTGTGTGTGTGTGGACAGAGAGCTGAATGTAATTCTGTGAGTTCTATGCATCATTTCAAAAGATGTGAGGGCAGTAGATCGCCTTTAATTCTCTCATTCATTGAGATTAGCCACTTCTAAATATAAGATTGAGCGACTATGTGGTCTTCAAAAAAGACAGCAAGTCATACAGATTTGGAACGACATGAAGGCTGGTAATCGATCACAGAACTTTCTTTGTTGCTGCACGACACACTGACATTTAGAGCTTTTTCATGGTCTCATCTCGTTCCGCATCTCCGGCAGGCGAGTGTGAGCTCATCTGGAATGTTCCGGAGAGTAGGAAGCTTTTCCCTTCGGCAACGAGAGATGCCTGTCTGCTCCGCCCAAACCACCCACCAAACCCCTCATTACACTGTGTGTTTTTATATGTATGTGTGTGCCATGGAGTGAAAGTGAACCACAAACCCAGAGAGAGGTCACTGTCAGAGGAGGAAGAGGTTTGTGAAGTGGTTTGAGACAACACACACACTGCAGACGGACAAATGCGAAAGTGTGAAGTACAAAGCATTTTTCATCTCGAAGAAAATAAATCATTTTAAGAGTGTTTGCTCAACTGCACCATCACTAAAACATGTCGGATGTTACAATTTTATTGAGGTGTTTTAATGCTGTTTACGATTAAGACTGCATGTGAATCAAACGATTATACACAAATATGATGCTTAAAATAGAAAGTGATTTTTTTTCTGTGATGCGTTTTCATTTAGGAGATTTTGAAGTATTTGCTTTAAAACACTCTTCTATCACACTCAAATATTTAACCACATCAATTCTCCAGTTGGCTGTGCATTTTTACACTATAGTGGTAACAAAGCAGACTATAAACAATTTAAATAATTCAAGAATTGCAAAGGTTTAAATTTTTGTACATTATTGTTGTATTTTATATTAATTTTTTAAATATTAATAATAATAACAATAATGAAGGTATTTTATAAGATATATATTTATTTATTAATATATATATATATATATATATATATAAAATAAGTTATTATTATTGATATATAAAAAGCATATTACAAAAATGCATGTTATAAATGATAAAATTATTATATTTACATAAAATATATTTAATTAATATACAGTACCAATATATCAATAAACAGTATTAATATATATTATATATAATATATAAATATTAATATATTATTATTACTAATAATAATAATGGTTACTGTAAAAAATATTTTACAGTGCCGTAGTTACATTGTAATTACTCAAATAAGTACTGAGTACTATTAATAAACTACTTGTACTTACTATAGAGTTACAGTTAGGGTTAGGGTTTTGTTTAGGGTTAGTTACTTGTAATTGTGCATAATTTACTGTTATTACTATAGTAAGTACATGTAGTAACATGTAACTACGGCACTGTAAAATAAAGTGTTACCATAATAATTATTATTGATCTATAAAAACTGGTGTAATATTAAGAGAGTGAAAACTACAGTAATAATATTCAAGGACACAGCACAAACACATTGTTCGTTATCCTCCCCCTCCCTCTGACCTTTCACTGCAGGCATCATTGCACTTTTCAACCTTCGCTCACTGCGCAGGGGCATTATGGGTACACACCTGCCATCTCTACTGTCCTCCCACGTGAGCTTTCAGCACTGGGCTCTAATAATTCATGGATATGCACAGGTGCAGCTGACCTGAACAAGTGTTTTCTTTCATCTGTCACTTTTTGCTTCTTTCTTTCTTCACTTCTCCTGTCTGAACCTTCTGAAATGATAGAGGTTGATTGTCTATAAGGCTATGTTATATTGCTTTGAATGTTTCAAATAACGTTATGGAAGTGTTTCTTGATAAATACACTACCATTCAATAGCTTGGGGACAGTAAGAATTTTTTTTGAAAAGAAAAGTGCATTAAATCAGCATATTAGAATGATTTCTGAAGGATCATGTGACACTGAAGACTGGAGTAATGATGCTGAAAATTCAGCTTTGATCACAGGAATAAATTACTTTATAAAATATATTCAAACAGAAAACAGTTATTTTAAATTGTAATAATATTTCACAATATTACTGTTTTTACTGTATTTTTAATTAAATAAATGCAGCCTTGGTGAGCAGACGAAACTTCTTTTAAAAACATTAAAAATCTTACCGATTCCAAACTTTTGACTGGTAGTGTGTATATATATATATATATATATATGCTGTTATTTACAATATAATACTTTGATACAACATTGAAAAATACAACATTGATAATAATCATAAATGTTTCTTGAGCAGCAAATCAACATATTAGAATGATTTCTGAAGGATCATGTGACACTGAAGACTGGAGTAATGATGCTGAAAATTCAGCTTTGGCATCACAGGAATAAATTACATTTTAAAGTATATTAATTTTTACTGTATTGTTGATCAAATCAATACAGTATATGGGATCTTTCTACAAAAACATTAGAAAATCTTACTGACCAAAAATGTTTTGAATGGTAGTGCACATCATGCTCAGTTTATTCAACTAATTAAAACCAATCACACCAACAATTTTTAATAATATATTTTAGTATGAATTAAATGTTATCATACACAAAACATACATATGATTATATAAATATTAAATGATAGTAATAATTAATGTTTGAAATGACACCTATAAACATATTTTATCATTTATATCCAGTTCATTATATTTCAAATAACATTGATTTTATGAGAAAACATTTAATTTCCCAGAAAGATTTAATTTACCCCAAATTTCTTTGTCAGTATTCATTTTTATAAAGTTTGAAAACAATATGATCTGTTATCAATGTTATTAATGTGACTCAACTTAGTTTAGAAAGAAATATGTATAATCTGTTGAGGAAAAAAATATAAATATTAAAGAAAAAATTATAATATAAAAATATAAGAATAATTAGTCAAAACTTATGATGTGATGATCATTTGTTTAGTCACAAAATGTTTGAGTGACTGTTGAATTTCTCTGAAATGCAATTTGGTAATTTCCTTTTCCTTTCATTCCAATTCAAAGTCAACATCCTGTCAGGCCAATTCAATCACTCATGAAAGGTCTGTTCATGACTCAGAAAGAGGAACTTCAAGTTTTCTTAGAAAACTCCAGGATGAGTCTCCGTAATACTTCTGCACTCAATCGTACCACACAAAATAACTATTCGGTTTTTTTTTTTTTGGTTTTTTTTTAGATATTGAACTGGGATCTCAGTCGTTCTAATTCTCTTTTTAAAAAGCACAAAGCGCAGTGCCTGCAGTACTTCAAACAATCTGTTATTTGATCTTGAAGGTCTATGTCCATAATGGAGGTGCACCAGGTGACGAGACAACAAATTTAGCTTTAGTTTCAGTATTCAACAAATGTCAAAATAAATGAGAAGCATCATGAAAAAAATAAAATAAACTGGAGTCTTAAAGTACATTTGTGAAGCTGTTTTTTTGAGTTCTGCCCTAAAAGCATACATTAGGGATGTCACGGTACAAAAATGTTTTGTTCTCTGTACCAATTTCAGTACCAGAGCAAAAAAGGTTGAATACTTTTAGAAAATTTGTCCCATTTGTCTCGTCCATTGGCTATTACAGTCAATCATCGTAGTTTCTGATTTAATTGTACATTTAAATATGGTTGTCAATCCAATTGTGACTGGGTAATAAACAGAAAGCAAGAAAAGAGCTTATCTTTATAATTACTAAGGCTGTCATTCTCTACAGCGCAAGCTCACTCAATTCTGCACTCTCACGAAAACTCCCGTTATAAAAAAAACTTTCTTAATTGCACAAAGAATCTCTTATTTACTTTGTTTACTCTTCGTTGGTTATAATGAAAGGATTCGCGAGTATGCAGCTCGCGTTTAACAAAACAAATTGTGCGTTTTCAGCAGTGTTAAGCGGACTAATTTACTGACTAGCACCTCTGATTGCCCATTGTGTTCACGCGCTCAACAGATATGATTGTGATTGGCTACAATGCTCAAAACAAAATCAGAGGGAAATGATAGGTGAATAAGAATGGTGCAGAAGCCCCTAACCCTTAGTTGTAAGCCTAAACTTGAAACTTGACACTTGTCCCTGAAATCTGACTGGTTGATTGGAATGTTGTTCTAGGATCAACAAAGATGTTGATCCAGGAACATCTTGTATTTAATGAAATCATGTTCACCACCCTAAAACATCTCTCTCTGTCTCTCTCTGTCAAACACACACATTTCTATACTTTTTTAATACACTCCCAACACACATACCTTACTCTCTATGCTTTGTATACTTTAGATGCCCTGGGGCTTGCAGTTGCTGCATACCTGATGCCAGGCCGGCTAATCCGAGGCATTCTCCCATTCTTACAGCTCTAGTTACCCAGCAAGCATTAGGCTGTAATACACACATACTGTACGGACACAATGATAACTCCACACACAGACAAACGTACAAGAACAGACAAGCAGATCTGGAGTCATAGATGCACGCACATCCCAACATTAACTCGACAAACAGCAGATCATGGCAGAACTTCTGGGAATTTCCAAGGATCCTGAAAACATCTTTGTTGTCATTGTGAGATCCTGTGAAGAACAGCTATTTGGACCATCTTTGATCCGACTCGTGTACATATATTATCCTCACGGGTTTTAACAAAGTCAATATCCAGAATCGGAGTTGAGTACGTTCAATTAAAGACGACAAATATTTCTCACATTTGCATTGGTGTAAATGAAGTCTTGTGATTGGTTTTGTTACTGAATGCATGTGTGTGTGAGGGTGTTGACGGATGGCTACGGCTCGTGCTGAAGGCATGCGGTGAAGCCATGAGGTAATGCAGCAGAGAAGCATTAAATTACCAGCAGACAAAACAACAGTCTGTCTCTGCTCTGTTCGATTCGAATGACCAGTGCGTCCATCATACCCGCTGAGCACAAAAGCCTTCCCAAACTGACATTTCCATTATGTTATGGTATAGATATGCAATGAATGGAGCAATATGATCCCAGGTCATAAGAATATATACTCAACTGACCATATATTTTAGCTTCAGGCATCTTAGTTACATATATATATATATATATATATAGACACACACACGGTTCTACATGGTCAAGCGTCACTGACATTTTCTTTTGAAAATGTAAAAATCTAGAAATATATTATGCTGATGATATAAGAGTTAAACACTGAGATAAACTGAGAATATGCACGACATGCTGTAACAGTTAAACAAAAATTAAGCTCAAAATATTTTGCATGATTCTAACATATATTGTATTATTTGACCAATTTCCACCAAAAACCACCCTTCTGCTGGGATCAGGATAATCTTGATTTTTTAGATCAAAGTCATCCCAATCCTTCTAAAAACATTTTGACCAACACATACTGAAGGTTTGATCCAGATCAAAACCAAGATTGGATTCCGTGACCTAATCCAATTTCAGAATCCTTTTCTTCTTCTTCATTTTCAAGATTTAATCCAATCCGATCAGATTACTTTTAAACAACTGGGCTAAGGTGCCATTGCTGAGCCAACAGCGAGACAAAATAGGACCAAAAATATACACTTATGCTCACAACAGAGCGTAATTCAAGAAATGACAGCACACATCCCAGCAAAACTTGTATGGACATGTGAATCTATATAAGATATAGTAGGCTGTGTCTCTAATATTCTCCTCAGGATTAAAATAAAAAAAAGTTTTGAAAAGTGCCTGACCAAGACATTCCATCAAACATGATGCTCTCTTAGTTCCACTAGATAAGAATGCAAACTCTGGGGAATCATAACCATGTGTATTTACAGCCCGTCCATGATAAGACCCAAAAGTTCACACAGAGTGCGCCAAAGTCCACCAGAGCAAATGATCAAAAATCTCATAACTACAGCTAAAGAAGCCATTAAACCTGATAAGCAGACCCTTATGAGCGAGGCTCAATCTTCAACCAGATATGAAACTCATAATAAGTGGATTTCACGTAGCATGCATTTCAGTTTTAATAAAAACAGAAAAACTTTGCATGCCAAACCTCAAAAAGCAATGTTAAAATTCTGGAAATGAATAAACTATATTGGAGACACCTTGTATTTCCAAAACCCCTACTTTTCATGAAATGGAAAAAACTGTATTTTTTTAAATAATTAAACAATGTGTTGTCAAAGTTGATATTGTGGCTTTATATATGTCCAGACACTTACATGTGTCATTATTACTAAAATTTACCGAAATCAAGCTTAAATGGAGTTACAAGATTTTTGACCAGCAAATTTCGGAGAATTTCGGACATACGTGTTTTTTCTGTCATGAGAAGGACAGCATCTGAGGCATTACATTTTCATCAACTTACAGGTTATAAATTCTATTGTAGCTATGTGGCCGCTCAGATTTTTCTGTCATTTGGCCAAAATCTCAAGTTATTAAAGACGAAGTGCTGCGCACAGGATATTTAAGTACAAATGCTAGACTAAGACACTCTTCTCTCCTTAAATACAAAAAACAATATATATATATATATATATATATATATATATATATATATATATATATAAAGGGTGACCAATAGTAACGATTGATGAAAGAAAATAAAAATGACATAATATACGAGATATGAAGTTTCTGCCTGACAGTGACGATTTGTTAGTGAGGCAAAAAAAAGAGTCAACAAAAGTTATTCAGTTATTCAGTAAGTATTATTTAATATTAACTTCTATATTCAGTACAACAGAACTCTTGCCTGTGAGATACTGCTTATTTATTCTTTGTAGATCTGTGTGTGTGAGTATCAACTTGTGCACTGTTTGTGCACCTGATAAAATCTGAGACCCACTGTTTTTGCAAAACAAAATCCTAAGCTTGATTTCTGTTGAAAGCCTCACCCATCTAATTATGTGATTAGAGAGAGGAATAAGAAAAAAGTATGTAAATTGTCTTGCAGGCATTGCCTGAAGTCAGTGACCGAAGTATTTAGCAATTATGGTTGATACTTTACACTTTGCACACGTGTTCTGTTTATGGTTTTAAAATTAATGTGTTTTTGTTTTAGAAAAAGTCTTTTTCTAACAAACTATTCCGTCTAACCTTTTTAAAAACAATTTCAGTGGCAAAATGTAATATTTCATGCAGTTGACAAAACTCCTATATGCTTTGAACACCAGTGTTGTTATTGTTAACTAAAACCATTAAAAATCCTTTTTGGTAATTAAAAAAAACTGAAATAAAATATAATATAAATAACAGATAAAAAACTTAAAAAAATTAAATGAAAATTAGAAATGTGGCCTTGGCAACTAACTGAAATAAGTTGAACTAAAACTAAAACAAATAAAAAATAAGCACAATTTAGTAAAACGAAGGAGCAAATGATTATATCATGCGCTCAATTTACTTAAAATGAGGGACTGAATTAGTAAAATGTGCTGACATTTTGGGAACGAATTGTTAATTCATGGCCACGATTTACATATTTTTTTCCCGCATGTCATGTGGGCTCCATATGATAGCACAAAGCATACAAAAAATAAACTTCTGTCTACTACATTTGGAAATCGCAAGAGTTCCACTCATGGTTGTTCTTGGCTTATCAAATAAAAACACTAACAACTTCAGGTCAAAAACCGGCTACTGGATAGATATATCAGATCCTGGATTACCACCTAAAACGTATCTCTTTCTGCAAACTAACTGTCACTCTGATTAATTTATCCTCCTCTGCTGGAACAAGCCTGCAGGGAGGGGAGACAATATTTTCCACCAGCTGTCTCACATGAATGAAACTTTGGTTTAAAAGATTTCAGCCTGTGCATTCTTGTTCCAACAACATTGTAGAGTGCATTTGTGGATCTGATTGCATCTAAAGTTGTGGAACTCACCTTTGCTGGGTTTTCGGACGTGCACTTTGAGTGGCATTTCCTGACACAAGAGCGACGGACTTGGCGGCACGATCTCAGGACCTAAGCCTTCATCCGTCTGACCTCCTGTGACCTCCCGTTGCACAGTCTGAAAAAGAAGTCAAAGGTTAAACATAGGTCAGAACTAAACATGGACAGGCGTATTGTCCTGTCAGAGCGGTCACACTTGGGTGGTTGGGTCTTATTTAATTCACTTTGACGGCCTGCTTCTTTTGTTCACTGCATTTGGATTTACTATTGGTTAAAGGGTTAGTTCACCCATAAATGAAAATAATGTCATTTATTACTCACCCTCATGTTGTTCTAGACCCGTAAGACCTTCGTTAATCTTCGGAACACAAATTAAGATATTTTTGATGAAATCCGACGGCTCAGTAAGGCCTGCATTGCCAGCAATGTCACTGAACCTCTCAAGATCCAGAAAGGTACTAAAGACATATTTAAAACAGTTCATGTGACTACAGTGGTTCAACCTTAATGTTATGAAGTGACGAGAATACTTTTTGTGCACCATAAAAAAAACGACTTTATTCAACAATACCTAGTGATGGGTATTTCAAAACACTGCTTCATGAAGCTTCGAAGCTTTACGAATCTTTTGTTTCGAATCAGTGGTTCGGAGCATGTATCAAACTGCCAAAGTCATGTGATTTCGAGGCTTTGTTACATCATAAGTGTTTCAAAATTTCAATGGTTCACCACTGGGGGGCGTGATTTTGGCAGTTTGATACATGCTCCGAACCACTGATTCGAAACAAAAGATTCGTAAAGCTTCAAATCTTCATGAAGCAGTGTTTTGAAATCGCCCATCACTAGATATTGTTGAATAAAGTCGTTATTTTTTTATTTTATTTTTTTGGCGCACAAAAAGTATTCTCATTGCTTCATAACATTAAGGTTGAACCACTGTAGTCACATGAACTCTTTTAAATATGTATTTAGTAGCTTTCTTAATTTGTGTTCCGAAGATGAACCAAGGTCTTTACGGTTGTGGAACAACAAGAGGGTGAGTAATTAATGACAGAATGTTTGGGTGAACTAACCCTTTAAGAGATATAAAGTTGCAATTACAAGAAATAAAGTTGTAAACTTTTTTTTTTTTTCTCTATGTTGCTAAACAGTTTTGTTACTTTGTTGTTGGCTAACATCTTCAATGAAACAACTGACTAAAAAGTGAGTCATGGACTTCCTGGTAGTAGATGACTGTTCTATAATTACTCATCCTGTTAATCAAGCCAACTCAAAGCACATGTGCCATTATGTCATTACTTCTGAGCAGAACATATAAGAATAAAAAATAAAACATATACATGCAAATGTTTCCCATTGTAGCTTTGCTTTATTAGATAATCAGATTACAGGCCCACAACCCATTCTGATTGGCAGAGTCAATAGTTCAATATTTCAGTTCCTCCCCCTTCCTGCTCTGAGGTTACATCTTCCAGCTTACTAAAGCAGAGTAGGAGGCCGGTACCAAATATGCTAAGCACAGCAGCTAGTAAAAGGCAGCTCTGAAACCAATTAGGACTGCCGTACAGTCCACTGCTGCCACATCCACATCCCACGCTGCCAAAATCTCTGTTCCTCTCTTCCTCTCTTTGAAAAACATGCTCTTCTGTTAAAGACTCAGCTGAAGTGTGGATCATAACACAAAGGAAAGTAGTCCTTGGAAAAGTACAGCTGAGTTAATCTGTTCATAGCAGACAAAGAAGAGCAAGGCGATAGACAAAAAAAAGGATTACAACCCAAATTCCGGAAATGTTGGGACGCTTTTTAAATTTGAATAAAATGAAAACTAAAAGACTTTCAAATCACATGAGCCAATATTTTATTCACAATAGAACATAGATAACATAACAAATGTTTAAAGGGAGACATTTTACACTTTTATCCACTAAATGAGCTCATTTCAAATTTGATGTCTGCTACAGGTCTCAAAAAAGTTTACCATGGTGTAGCATCTCCTCTTCTTTCCAAAACTGCCCATACCATATGCACATATGAACCCCCAATACCATCAGAGATACTGGCTTTTGAACTGAACACTGATAAAACGCTGGAAGGTCTCCCTCCTCTTTAGCCCGGAGGACACGGCGTCTGTGATTTCCAACAAGAATGTCAAGTTTGGACTCATCTGACCATAGAACACTTTTCCACTTTGAAACAGTCCATTTTAAATGAGCCTTGGCCCACAGGACACGACGGCGCTTCTGGACCATGTTCACATATGGCTTCCTTTTTGCATGATAGAGCTTTAATTGGCATCTGCAGATGGCACGGCGGATTTGGATGTGTTTACCAACAGTGGTTTCTGGAAGTATTCCTGGGCCCATTTAGTAATGTCATTGACACAATCATGTGAGTGATGCAGTGTCGTCTGAGGGCCCAAAGACCACGGCATCCTTCGGCCTTGTCCCTTACGCACAGAGATTTCTCCAGTTTCTCTGAATCTTTTGATGATTTTATGCACTGTACATGATGAGATTTGCAAAGCCTTTGCAATTTGACATTGAGAAACATTGTTTTTAATGTATTCCACAATCTTTTTACCCACTCTTTCACAGAGTGGAGAGTCTCTGCCTATCTTTACTTCTGAGAGACTCTGCCTCTCTAAGACATCCCTTTTAAAGCTAATCATGTTCCAGACCTGATATCAATTAACTTAATTAGTTGCTAGATGCTTCCCAGCTGAATCTTTTCAAAATTTCTTGCTTTTTCAGCCATTTGTTGCCCCCGTGCCAACTTTTTTGAGACCTGTAGCAGACATCAAATTTAGAATGAGCTCATTTAGTGGATAAAAGTGTATAATTTCTCTCTTTAAACATTTGTTATGTTATCTATGTTTTATTCTATGAATAAAATATTGGCTCATGTGATTTGAAAGTCTTTTAGTTTTTATTTTATTCAAATTTAAAAAACGTCCCAACATTTCCGGACTTCGGGTTGTATTTGAATAGCGGTGTTTGATGTAAAAATCCTACAATATTGTTTTTGCGCCAGTTTAAAGTCAATGTGATATGGCCTTCACTACTCTTTTTACTTTCACAATCTGAAATACAGTAAATTAGGGTGAAATACAATAGCCAATGAAAAAAAAAATGTAGGAAGGAACTTGATTTTATCCATCAGGAAACATGGGCATTTTAAGAATGCATGGACTTAGCTGGTTGTAAAAATAACATGAAGATAAACGTTTATTTACTAAGTTTATAACATGAAGGTAAACGTTTATTTACATATACTACTATCAAAAGTTTGGGGTCAGTAAGACTTACTAAGTTTTTGAAAGGAATCTCTGATGCTTACAAAGGCCAAATATCGGCACTATTTGCCTTTTTTTTTTTTTTTTTTATAAATATAAAGTTCATTTCAGCAATTGTTATGTTTGTTGTTATGTTTTTACTATGGTTAATTTAAATAGTGTGATATCATATATTATACATAAAAATTAATATCAGTCAACCACTAGTAAAAACAGAAATATTGTGATTTTTTTTAAAACAACTGTTTTCTATTTTAATACATTTCAAGCTAATTAATTCCTGTGATGGCAAAGCTGAATTGTCAGCAGCCATTACTTCAGTCTTCAGGGTCACATACTGATTTGGTGTTTCATAAACATTTCTCACTATTATCAACTGTTGAAAACAACAGTCTTTACAATGGTATGTACTGTATAAAGGTCCTAGATCATGTAGATTTCAAAACTCACAACTTTCAAAATGGTCTTGTGTAGTTTTTGTCTACTGAAAGTGTTTTTGTTTGTTTGTTTTTGTCAGCTGAACAACTGACATGTTGTTAAACTACAGTACATTCTATTGAACAAACTACTATCTCTCACAGCCTTGTTTTCATTTCTGTCAAACCTTATATATGGTGCTACCCTGACTAAGGTCTATTGGTGCCTCTATTGCTTTAAAAACATAACATGTGGAAAGTGCTAAAATGGGCCCAATTATATTTCATGGCATCTTTAAACAGTGCTATCAGAAATTAATAGAAAGTAATTCAAATAAATGCTGGAAATTACAAAGTATCACAAAAAGATGCTCGAGACAAAAGAGCATGCGTTTCTGTTGATGTTTAGGCTAGTATAAAGGTCTCTTGAACAAGCGCGCAGTCTGTGCTTCCTGATGAATCACAGGAGAGTTACACAGAGGGCTGATTTAAGCATGGAGAAATGTGCTGAGCTTCAGTTCATGAAAGCCAAAACCAACAAATCGCTAAATAGAACCGCCTTCTCTGCCTTCACAGGGTACTTTCCCACTACACCCGCTGAAGCACAGGTTTTGGCAGCATGTGTCTCTCATGAACCCATGTCAGCACAGATAACACTCCACTGGAGATATTTAGATCTGACAACACTGGGATATGCCAATGAGAGACTCAACATACATCAGGAAGTATTTTATATCACATGCATTTTTACTGTTTTAACCGCACAATGATTCTTAACTGGAGTAATTACAGAAACCAATATCACATAACCACAAAGTTTGTATTTTAAAAGTTTCTTTAGTCCCACACTGAAGGTACTATGGAGGCATTTAGACATGTCAAAAAAGAAGACATGAAAACAACAAGATGTCATGAAGATAGACAGTCTTGTGGTGTGGATTTAATAAGAGGGAAAAAAACGGATATTCCATAGCAGCTGCTATGGAATATTCTTCATAACTGTGTGTGCATCATGTCAGCACGTATAATGTCATTTTTACATCTATTTATTCTGGAACTGTTGTATAATATCATATTCTATAATGAAAGGGTTTTGCTGCTTCTGTCACTGTTTTCAAAGCCTGTTTGTTGACTCACCAAGCTGACATTTTTGAGTTACAACATAATTACACATTTGCAATATTACATTACACACTGGGTTTAAGAAAGTGTAAGTATGAGTGTTATGTAATAGTAAAGGCATTGAGCTTACTCCTGGACTTGGAACCCCCAGGAGAGGAGATTCAAGACAGTAAACACTCTTTGGTAGTGAGCTGTGTGAGATCTCATGGCTGAATTGTTTGTCTTTGCCAGATGACCTCAGTTCATTATTGTTGCTCTTGGTGTTCCCCATAGATACTGTTGAATAAATCAGGTCTGACCTGTGTATCTTGGGGTGTATGGCCTAGTGCTTAAAAATTGAGGCTAGTAAGCAAAAGGTTGCAGGTTCAAACCCCAAAAGGGGTTCTATGAACCATCTGCACTGTTGAACTGAGACACTTAACCCCAGGTTGCTCTAAGCAAGGGGACAGTCCATGTTGCTTTGGATAAAAATGTCTGCCTTCTAAGTAATTCATTATAGGCTAAATTAACCACACTAACATTATTCAGCATACATTTACAAACTCCACCTTAAAGAACATCATAAACAACATCTGCAAAGTTACAATGCTCAAAGTTCAATGCAAAGGGAGATATTTTCTTTTAAAGAATTCTCTGTTTAAGGACTACAATAAACTGCTGGTAGGGACTACAACAAGCTTCTTCCTTAGTTGGTGACATCGCAAACCCCAAAATTTACAACAGCTCATGTTGGGCGGCTTTAGAGAAGAAGAAGAGTTGTTGTAGTAGAGTGTCGTTGCAAAGCCGTCATTTTACGCCGGACTGCTTCACAAACGAGGGTAAATTCAACACTGGATTTGCACAAAAGATTAATATGACGGCACATGCTAGTCGACGAGTTGAATCAACTCCACAGCAACTACATAAATTTATCCACTAACCATTCAGAAATGTCCTGTTGCATTCTAAAAGTTGTAACTTCTTCCTGAGTCTCTCCATCAGTGTCCGACTCCAGTTTGAACAATGTAAGGCTGAACACCGTTACTGACAATCGTCATTTTGGCTGCGTGAGATTCTCCAGCTTTGTTGTTGTTGAGCAACCGAAGCGCGAGCTGTTAAAGCTCCGCCCTCTTCTAAAAATTTCAATAATTAAAAAATAATAATTTATTTAATAATTTATATCATCAATCACTTAATTAGTCAACCATGTGACCCATTTACTTTGTTTGACATTCAGCAAAACATCTCCTTTTGTGTTATATGGATGAAAGTCAGTTACACAAGTTTGGATGTCGCAATGAAACGGAAGTAGTGGCATACATTTTTTTTCGTATTGTGACACATTCGAGTGTAACAAAGTATCGAAAAAGAAAAATGTAAGTTGGGGAATTGGTTCTATGCATTGGCTGTTGACTGAATTTTTAAATGTGGGCTTTGCACACAAAAATGGAAGCAGATGAAAGTGAGCTTGCAGGGCTGGGGTTTAAGTGGACTAAATGATTAGAGAAGTCCTGCATACATCAGGCAAAAGTCTGTTGTTTTCGCTGGGAGATGCAGTTATGACATTTTGAGTAAACTTTTTTTTTTTTTTTTACAAAAATGAAACATTTGCATGGATGAATGGTTCACAATAAGATCTATAAAATGCATTTGAGAAAATATGCAGGGCGAATTTCATTACATGTAGACTTTAAATGCTTCCCACCTTGCAGCACGGACATCCGGCCTGGCAGGAGTTGAAGGTGGATGCGGTGATGTAGGAAGGAAAGGTCGGGGTCGCGCTCACGTTTGGGAGCGCAGCAGCGCAGGCCCCGCCCCCGTGTGACGTCGACGACGCCTCACCAACTGTCACCTGTAGGATCTCCTGGATCTGCGTCAACTCTTGCCTCAGCACCTGTTTTTGATGAAAACTAAAGGCGGGATGGTTCGAAGCCATGGTGAAGAGGAGCAAAAACTGCTCTCCCGTCTGGCCATCGTTAAGCTGAAGTCCGTAGTTATTAATGATGGTGTCGATGTGTGTGAGCGTGCGAAACAAAACTCCAGCCGCTACGCGGTTGTCCGAACTGAGGAGCGCGAGTGAGACGAGCAGCTTGCTCCTCACGACCTCATCCGTGATGTTGGTCAGGTTGGCGAGGTCAGCCGGGTTGTTGGCTTTGATTTCGGCATCCCTTAGCGAGTGGTAGTCTTTTCGGGCTAGGTCTTCCAAACACGAACCGAGGAAGCGCAGCTCAATGGGAACGCATAGGTCCAAAAGGCCGCAGAAGAACTCAGCCCTCTGCGCTGAACTCAACACGGAGAACCAGCGGTAAACCTCCTCTCTCTGAACAAAGCATCTGTTCTCAACCATCTTAGACAGCACTTATAAAATGCGTCAGATATTAAAAACAAAGTTCATACAGCAGTGGTCGATGGCCTTTACGAACTTTACAAACTTCCAAATCATTCACTGACGTAAACATCCATGAACTTATAAGCAGTGGTCAGTCTGAGCGTCTCAGAACCCCTACAACAATACATGCTACATGGTTTCCTTCGCGTTTTATAAGCCAGCGATTGCATTATCTCGTCAAAGCCTATCAAGTTATTGAAGAAACAAATAGTGTTTACTGTAATCCCAGACGCGCGGCGGCGTAGCCCCTCTGCCCGCCCGTGTCTCTCCTTTTTCGGCCAGCCCCCCTGCGTGATCCCCACGTCAGCCAGTTATTCAATAGACTCCAGAACACATTATAAAACAAGCACATTTCTATCAGATGTTATAGTATCCGTTAGACCGATTTGTCCAGATGAAATTATCGGCATTGCTGTGCACGCGCAAAGGAACCCTCGTCGGGCAATAAACATTTTGTGTGGAAAACTCCCCAATTTGAACAGTTTCACTGGTCGAATGGACGTCAGTATATCCGTATATATTCCTTCGTCGGACGTAGAAGAAGCGTTTTTTATATTTTATAAAAACGTGACACTTTACCCGCTGCTTTTGTTTGCACTTCACGCGAGTGAATTAATCAAAGCTTTCGTTGCCTATCATTATCCTGTCGTGAAGTGGAGTAAGGAAAACAGAGTGTAGTTCACTATCCCGAACTTCACGCAAACCCCGCCCACGGCTGACTTTTATTGGATAAACAGGTTGTCAGTAATAACATTCTGCGCCATGATTGGCCAAAACGCCATTCTCGTATATCTCTAAAGCGGCTGCAGTCACATTTGATGTGGACAGTAAAATTGTATTATTTAAAGAGATAGGGTACATTCACTTAACATAAATGCTTAACTGAATTTTAGACATAAGGTATATTTATTTAAATGTATAAAATACTATATAATTTATTCCTGTGGTGGTCTTAATACAGGAAAACCCCTTTTCTGAAGTATGCCTTTTCTAGCCACTAGGCATATATTGGAAATCTCTGGTTTTGTCATTTAATGATGTCAACTTTCCCGAAGATGGCGCCAACTGTCCCAGGGCTCCATCAAGCACCAAGTCATATAAATATCCTCACCCAATCTAATGGATTCTATATTTTCTTAAATACTTTCCACTCTGTCCTATTTTTCTTTGTATACAGAAAAATAGTAACGGTTAATATTTTATTTTCCCTGGTGCCTTGTTTATTTTTGTGTTTCAGTTTTGGAACACAATACTGCTTCATACACTGGCTTATAATCACAACTAGTAATTTTTTTAGTACTCTGTAAATTGAATGAGGTTTAATACACAGATAATAGTAGAGAATTAAACAGCATTTTGAGTGTGTCGTGTCTCTGGATACTCTATTTGTTCTATGTAGATAATTCGTTTGCGGCCGTCTAGGAGCCCTCAGTGAATTTCCAAAGGTTCTGTGAGATGTGATAAAATAAATGATGATATATTTAAATAATTTAATAACTAAAATGATGCATATTTTTAGAACAATTTACATAATTCTTACTCTAGAGAAAAAAGTTTTACATGCAGGGGTGCAACTCTGGTCTGACAAGTGTAGTGACCAAAATTGAGTGTTGTTAAATCAAAGGAGAAACCCAAAATGTGTATCTGTTGTGGGGCCTCCAGGAAAAGGATTGGATTTTAGTTATTCCTAAATTTCTACATACACTGATTACGTTTTTAACATTTTAAATTCTATAAAATAACATTAATGTTGATTTGTATGCATTACAATATGACAACAAATTAACAACGAATAATAGTTTATTTATAAATGAACAGATTAACAACAGATTGTTTTTCATTTTTAGTTTATGGCATCTAATTTAGAACCACTGACAGAATATGAGAATACCCTACTGGTAAAATGTTATAATCAAATACAAATGTAGAAGATTAAACTTTAGTATAACCTAAGAAATGTACAGTGCTGGCAAATGAAACAGTTGCTGATCATATATGAACACCAGAGGGAGCAGTTGACTCTCACTTTGTGACAGAAATTTAAAAGCTTTTTTTTGTGTTCAAGCAAAGGTGACAGGTGTTCAAATTGAAAACTTTGGAAATATATAAATCCAGTACTAGTCCCCCAAAAAAATAAAAAAATAAATCAGTTTTTGATGTAGAAATTAACCTGATACAAATGAAGGATGGGCACGAGTACTCATGTAACAGCCATCCATGATCGATCATGAAAACAACGATTGGTCATGATCATGCATGATGTAACTTTTACTGAATTCAAAGTTATACATAAACATCAAATAGGGGTGTCATTTTTAATTTAGTGTCATATAAGTTTCAGTGGTTCTTTGTGGTCCAATTCATCAGACAACAGAAGGTCAAGCTAGCCGCAACAAAAATAGTGGTGCACACTATTTATTAAGATAATTACGGTAATCAGCAGGAAAAGCAAAGAGACATGCTTTCTGAGTCTTTTTTTTCTCTCTCCTATTGAGTTGGTTAGTGAAAGGGATACCAAAGATGTTTGTCTGATGCATGTGTAGATTCACATTCTAACACAACAACAATTCACATTCTAATCGTAATCTAATCGTAAAGTATTTGAGTTGATTTAACATGCTCATCCCTAATACAGCCCCCCAAAAAACCTGAGTTAGCAAATGTCCCTGTTTCTGCTATTTCTGCCCTGTGGTTAAACAAGTAAGGGAAGCTAATTTAATAACTCTCCAAATTTTCAATAACAGCCTTGATGTTTTCAGTTGTGCTGCAGGGGTGCGTGAGTCATCACGGCCTGTTTTGCTAACAAGTCTGAGTGATGTTGTGTCTCTGGGCTTAAACTCATGGTAATGCTCCTCAGGCCTCAACCAGCCACAGCCATAGTATGTCTGCATCAAACCCTCCATAGTACAGCAGATACTATACACAATTACATTTTCAAAATGTAAGATGGATCTGAACAGGATTACGCCTATGCAGTTACAGGTAATGATTAGTGTTTTTTTTTTTAGTCCAAAATGTTATTTTAATGCTTAACATGGCAATATTGTAAATATTGTTTGGCATTTGATGTCTAATTGTCAAATTATTACTTTTTTTGTAGGTTTTTCAAGAAAGGCTTCAGTTGTTTGTAAGAACAACCTTGCAAAAACTGTCAATCTGAGAAGAATGCATACACTTCCCCTGCAATCTCTATCTTACACACACATACACACACTCCCACACTCTGCCTGCTGATCCCACTTCATAAAATCTCCCTCTCCTTCTCTAATGCTAATCAAGCCAACAGCAGGCTTTTACTAAAGTAGCCTGATAAGCTAAACCACCAGAAGCAATGAGTTAGCATTGCTCAGTCAAACAAACACATGTAGTCAAATACATGAATCTTCTTGATTCAAACTGTAGGTGACCTGTTTACTGCATGAAACCTGGTTCTCAATACCTGCTGAGCCAAAGCAGCATGTCAGAGTATTTTTACCCAGCTCTGTCAGAGTTGATCCCCTGTAATTGAGAGGATAAATATCCCTCCTCCTCTTTACAAACAGACTGTTACACACAATTGCAATTTAAAACTAATGATATGATAATGTGTATTCGTCAAGTCCCTTGTTTTCGTGTATATGAACAAATCTACATACTGTATTTTGATGTCTCCATGTATCCTCTTGAATCCTCATGGGTTTTTTTCATTACAGGATACTTCTAAGGAAAAGTTGTTTAAGAAGGAAGAAGGAGACATACTGTAAAGCATGGTGTTCTCAGTAATCTGAAACTGTGTTGTATGAAGGGATATGTCTTCAATTATAACATACTTTGTCTATGAATGATATGAGTCTCCACAGTAAAAGAAACCCTTGTGCCTTACAGATTCCATGAAATACAGTGAAAAATAGTCAAGAGCCAAGGTCAACAGAGCAGATTTCATATTATCTCACCTGCAACAAAGAGATTTAATGCACCATCTCAAGCCATATCATTAACTGACAAATGCTCTAATTATTCTATAAGGGCAGAGCAATGGAGATTTAGCGGGAGGGTAGGGGGAGGACTAAGCCGGGCAATTAGGAAAAGCAATCTTTGCTCCCTGAGGTGGATAGAGAGAGAGAGAGAGAGAAAGAGAGAGAGAGGTGAGTATTAACGCAGTACATGTCTCTTTAAATGAAGGGAGAGCGAGGGAGAGAGAGCATGTGCAAGGGGGAGGGGGAGTTGGCTGCGTTGGAACAGTCCGCCTCTAATGAGCAGATTTGAGAGACACCAGTGTAAGAGAGAGAGAGAGACATCCAAGCATATGGGGGAATAAGATGACGACGGAGAAAAAGACCATCAGCGTCACATGAAAATCATTCCAACAATGTGATTGAGTCAAGGAAGAACAGAAGAAGGTAAATCAGAAACAATGAATCTGGTTTTCCCACCTGCAAGCAAACCGGAGCACAGGATTTTTATACAGACCTGAAAAGAGAGCAGAGAGGAAAGCAGAGACAACGACAAAACAGTGCCCAGATAAGGAATTAATCACATCAGTTTGTTTACGATCAAGCTGTGCGCTCATCCAGAGCTGGCGAGAGCGTGCGTATATATGCATGCGATTGTGTGTGAATAGAGACTGCATTGCTGCTAACTGACAGAGACTGAAGCTTGCAAAATCCATCGCTCTTTTTTTCTTGTTTCTCTTGCACTCTGTCTCTCTGTGTGGCATCAGCATGTCGGGTGGATTTGGTACAACAGTAAGTGAGCTCCTGGCAGAGGGGATGCATTTGTAAATGCTACCTGCTTGCTTCATCTATCGGCCGTCACTCTGAGGGCTCACAGGTTTCTAGGTGGAGCCTGGTGGTCTCAGCGACTGGGAGGGGAAGTGAAACAGCTCAAAGCCCCAGAGAGGGAGAGCGGGAGTGAGGGTAGGTGTGTGCTGGCACAGGGGCCCTCTGTGGAGGCAGGAACGAGGAGGGGGCCAGAGCACCAGAACCGAGAGAATTGTTTCTGCGCTGGTAACGGTAGAACAAGGCGCATGGCTGGCGTGGGCCCACTTTCATCACTAAGAAGCAACTGCAGGAAAGCAACTTGTGAATAAAAGCTCCACTCCTGGAGGAGGATGGTCTGAGAGGGCTCAAGCTGCTCCTGCCTAGTTTGACAGGAGGGGACTACTGCCCAGGAGGGCTCCTCTTTCTTTCTTTTAACTTTTTGCATTGTTTTTGTAAGGCCAATCAAGGGAGCGTTTACAGGTTTTTTCCTTCCCCAGCTTCCCACCAACACCCTGGCCCCATTTCCAAGTCTGATTTTGTTTGGGTCTTACTTCTTTTTCTTTTCTTTTTGAGATTTGGGGTATTTGCCAAAACCTATTTCATGCATGTCCACTGGGGGCAGGTTCAACTTTGATGATGGGGGATCATACTGTGGAGGGTGGGAAGAGGGAAAGGCCCATGGCCATGGCATTTGCACAGGACCTAAGGGCCAAGGCGAGTATGCAGGCTCCTGGAGCCACGGCTTTGAGGTGGTGGGCATCTATACATGGCCCAGTGGGAACACCTATCAGGGGACATGGGCGCAAGGTAAGCGCCATGGCATTGGTGTTGAAAACAAGGGCAAGTGGGTTTATAAAGGTGAATGGACACATGGATTTAAGGGACGCTACGGTGTGCGGGAAAGCACAGGAAACAGCGGCAAGTACGAGGGTACGTGGAACAACGGCCTACAGGATGGATATGGAACAGAGACGTACTCTGATGGAGGTAAGAGTCTAATGAAACTGTTTAGGTAAAGAGTTTGAGTTAAACTTTTTAAAAAGTCTTCCAACTAAATGACACCACAAAATCTCTGTACAAGGGATAGTTCACTCCAAATTGAATCCCTCTTGTCATTACAAACCCATATGATTTTTTTTTTTTGGTGGAACACCCTAACGTTGGACCCCAGTGTTCTTCAAAGAATTTTCTTGTGTATTCAACAGAAGAAAGTTTTGGAACAACATGAGGGTGAGTAAATGTTGGGATTTTTGTGTGAACTGTCCCTTTAATGGATAACACAAACACAGTTACAGCAGAGAGAAATTTCTAGAATACCTTGTAATTTCCATTTTTGCACCACTCATCACTTTTTTACTTGTAGTCAGAATTTTTTTATTCTTCCTCTACTACTCATCATTTAGACAAGCGAATTCCTCCATCCTCCACAAGCTGCTGAGGAGATCAAATTGGAGTCTCAAATTAAGGCCAATTGGACATCTAGAGAGAGAGAGAGAGAAAGACAGAGAGAGAGGAAAAATGAGAGATTCCAGTCAACCTACAAGTCTTGCAAAAGCCCTTGACAAAATACCTGAACACACTATTTGAGCTGAAACAAGGTTGCCAAGACAAAAGATTGTCAAAACAAAAGTCGAGAATTATATAAAGGCCAGATAAGTGACAAAGACCAATGGCCATGAAAGTAACATTTAGACAATAGGCTCATTTACATGAAACAAGCAAAACCACCACTGTAACATAATTTGAAATAACACTCGTACAATGGCCTCTCTCTAACTGGCCTGTAGAAACTATTTTTTTAAATAATAAATTGTTCTGTCAGTGATTATTCAAGAAGAATCAGTTGTTGAAAGTAACTGGATACTTGTAGAGACTCACATGAGCTGAACCCTCACTTCTGTGCCTTTTTGTAAATGAAATCTCCTATTTCATCAACCTTAGTGTCTTTGTTAGTAAAGGTGCAATATGAATACATGACAGGAAGGTAACATTGGAATGCCAACTATTAAAGGGATAGTTCACCCAAAAATTAAAATTCTCTCTTTATTTACTCAACCTCATTTCATTCCAAACCTGTAATGCTTTCTTTCTTCTGTAGAAGACACAACAATATACATTTTGAAGCTTGTTTCAAATGTTTTGGGGGTCCAAAACTATATTGGACCATATTGACTTTCATTGTCCGGACAAAAAACACTGAAAAAAAAATCTTCTTTTGTGTTACACAGAAAAAAAAAGTCAAACAGATTTGGAATGACACCAGAGCGAGTAAATAATGAAAGAATTTTCGAATTTGGGTGAACTGTCCCTTTAAGTAAAAAGGCAGAGCAGGGGTGTATATAGAGACTCAGGTGGCTATGATATACTCGTATATAGATTTTTATCTCATAAATCTAAAGGTAGCTGAATGTATAGATGTGAAAAAACATATCCAATTATGCATCTTCGCGCACTCTGGGGATACTGAAGTAAAATCAGCACCTGTTTGACTGTTTTAAGTTGAAGAAAGTGTCAATTCTGGTGAATAAGGCATATACTTATATCAACAGTCTATCTATTTTCAGAGCAGCATAACCCCTCTCTCTTTGTTTCATTCTTTCAATCACCTTGCATTATGGAAGTGTTGCCTGTGAGTCTTTTACACCAAGTTGCTGTGGAAACGCACACAGACTGGCAGCAGGTCAGCGTGTCACTGGAGACTCAGTGCTCGCCACTCTGATTGGCTGGCTGACTTGCTAATGGTGTTTACTTACTTTGGTACTAATCTGGGCCATTTAATCACAACCACAGTAAGCAGTCAGAGAAGACAAAGATTGAGAAGAAAAAATGAGCCAAAGAAAGAAGAGACAATACAGGAGGATGTTAATAGGGCCACAAAGAGGTTACAGTAGCATTATCAGCTTTCAGTGCTGTCTGAGTACACTACAGCTGCCACACACGAAAGCATCTGTTCACATTATGACCTGAATTCCCCCCTCACACTAAAGAGGACAGGTTTGAAGAGGGCAAGTTAGTTTCCATTGGCTTCTACTGCTAAAGAAGAAACTCTCATAGTATGCAATATTCTAAACACATCTTTGCCATAAATATAAACTGTCATTTCTAGGCTTGCTGTAAACATATAGTTTTATGTGATATTTCAAAACTATTAACGTTACATCACATGCATTAATCTTTGATCCAATAACATGTCTTGTCATGTTTTATCCCTTAGTCAGCCCCTTAGGGATTACTTGTCTACAGAGAATAGCACTGTACAGGATATGGATGATTTTTGCTTTTACAGCTGCTCTGATTTCAGTTTCTGATGTAACCCTAATGATTATTCAGAAGTCAGGGAGTAAAGTACTTACATACATCAATGTGGAACTCTGTTGCTTGAGGCCAACAGTGGCATCATGTCCACTATGTGGCTTATATACAGCAATTCCCAGCACTCTTGCATGACTAAAACTCAAATGCTGATCAATTTGGCCTCTGAAAAGTGCCGTTCAGCATTGCTCAAATGCAAATCGAAATACCTACAGCTGGCTTGACAACAAAAGGAAGCATATATATCAGTTACATGGTTCAAATACATTATTTTATATTGTTCATAATCCTAAAATGGGGACTATTCCACTTCTCAAAAACATCACCTACATAACATTTAAAAAAAAAAAATAGTAAAACTGAAATCCCCTTAAACGGATAACAGCCTGCTAGTCTATGTAGGCTTACAGAGAGATTTGGTTTTAAGTGTAGCTTTATTTTGTATTGTGGAGCGTTGTTGCAATACCATTGCCCCATATACAGAACACATTGCCTGAATAAACAACACTTTTATGGCATTGTTTATGTAAGATTGACAATGCTATAAAAGTGTGTGGTTTGCATCAGGGAAGAGTCGCCATGTGAAGCACCTATTATTTCCAAAGCTATGATGAATGCCCAGTAGATGGTTTATCTTAGAGTAGGTTACGGATAAGAGATCATCTCTTTAGCCCATCTATGGATACAAACACCTGTTTCATTCCAAGAAGTGCACTGTCCTGGATTTAAGGCCACTAGAGATCAGCATGGCCGACAGATGTGTACTCTGCGAGAGTCTGGCCCGCAACCACACACACGCAACAATTACTCTGAGGTGCAATTGCTGACTTTGTGAAAAAGACAAGAGATTAATAATTCATGGAAGAGCCGATCCAAACAGACTTTCTGCCTACTTTGCGGGAGTCTGCCTTTTCCTGGCATGAATTCTAATTAGTAATGTATGTGAGATATTTAGGCCAAATGAGGTACAACGCTACTATTTCTTTAGACAGACGCGTCCCTGATCACGACACATGAAAAGGCAAAAACAAGAAGTATTCAACCTCAAAACAGAACAGCGTGCATTGTTAAAGAAACGATTATAAATTCAACCCGGGGGAAGGCGCGTGATTAAATCTGCCCTGTGATGTTTCCGCGTCTTTGATCTTTCCGCATTAACCGTTTCCGTTCTGTGTGCCCCGCTCTGTTGCACAATGCATCTCATAGGCCTCCGGCAGAAACGCAAGCGAATTAGTTTTGACATGTGGGTTGCAGGACTCATAGAAAGCCAATACAGGACCATATAACCATGTGACCCATGTGGGATGTCCCATGTTCATACAAGGCTACTGTTGTCTGCGTATACTTCCCATACAGCAAGTCAGCAAGTTAATGACAGATCCAAGATTTTTTTTTTTTTGCTACTGCATTTTCATTTGTATTGCTGTTTTCACAGCTGTGCAGTGATTCAATTAGATGTTCCTCTGATTAATACTAACGTCTGCGTCCTCAGAGAGCGCCCGCTCTCTATATTGCATATTCACACTTGGTTTGATCAAACAGACTTGTTAGATCTCACAAAGCAAGAGATCTGAGGTCTACCTCATGGAAAGAATACATGTTGTATTGGATATCTGAACATCTTAACCTCCCGAGACCCAGCAAACAAACAAACACAGGTTTTGTCATTTAGATTATTTCTTCTAACAAGTGACAGATGAATTTGTGTGAATATACCAGATGTATGGTTGAAATACCAAACAGTTTGATTGAACATGTGGCCTTAAAACAGAAAAAACAAACGATATGGGAATTATTTTCACCTCACTTTTAAAATGTGATGATCCTATTTCTTTTTTATGTTAACTAAGCATGGTTTATGGTCAGTTTATTAAAGGAGCAATGTGTAAATTTTAGTGGATCTAGCAGTGAGGTTGCGACGGAGCTCACCCCTCCCTTTTGGAGAAGCTACGGTGGCCGTCTGGCTGACACAAGACAAAGATGTCGCCATCTGAGACAGCAGAGAATACATTAGCCAGTGAAGCAATGAGGTTTCTTCTTCTAACAACGGTCTCTGCTTCTAATAAACCTGACGACTACTACTACTACTACTACTAATTTGTGCATATTCAAAGTAGTGAAGATACAAAACACTAATGATTTTGAAGAACAACAGTGACTAAACGCGATCTGTAGAGTGTTTGTCCGTTTAGGGCTGCTGTAGAAACATGCCAGCGCATAATGGCGACTTGACATGGAGGGGGGACCCGCGGTGTATGAGATAGAAATGGCTCATTCTAAGGTAATAAAAACATAATGGTTCATTTATGTAAGGTCTTTATACACCACTGAATACATAGTTACGTATATTATATTGCATTTTCTGTCAATAGATCCTCCCAAATTTTACACATTGCACCTTTATATTATATTACAAATAGCTTTACATAATTATACCATATCATTATAATGCTGAATATGAAAGAAAAGCCCAGGATGTCCTTTTCATGATATATATGAAACACTTCAAACATGTGATATATATGGTCTAAGAGATATTAGCAAACAACTTATGTCCACTACAGTGGACAAAAATGAATAGCTGAATCTCAGAAGGATATCAAACTCAACTGAAACAGGCAGGCTATACACCCACTCTTATCTTCAGAACCACGGAGAGCGCCAGCAGCGCACCGGTGTCGTGACTGTTCTCCCTCTATCTCTCTTTCTCTCCCTGAGAGGAGCTTTCCCACGATATCATAGTAATACAAGAGAAAAGTACAACGATTATCTAACAAATTTTCTTCATTAGGCCTACCTGTCATGCTGTTTACTTATAACACCTCTTTAGCCGCCTCTTTTAATGAGAAGTTCCTATGGCTACCTGCAGAATCATCAAAGGACTGGTAGATTGCGTGTGTTTGTACCACAAGAGATCTCACTTTCACTCCCCTGCCTGACCTCACTGGGAAAACATACATAAGGGACCCTTTAGCAATTCGTTTCAACCGACAATAACATTTTCTACGTCAAAGTGTGAAATCGAAAGAAGTGCATTTAGGTAACAAATGTAGATTTTTTTACAGTGCAAAAGTTGATTTTTATCCTGTTCCCGTTTCATAATGAAAAAAATGTTCAGTTATGGATCAGTTTGAGAAGAATGTTAGCAAACAGTATTTTGAAAAAATGTGTACTTCTCCAGATGAAGTATGACAGATATTTACATATATTCCACAAGACAAAACAATACCTGAATTTATCCTATTCAAAGTTTACATACCTTTGGTTCTTCATATTGTGTGTTGCATCCTTGAATGAGTCTCTGGTTTGTCCTAAATAGTGAAGATTTGATAAAAATCCTCCAGTTATTGTAGGTTTGGAATGGTTGCAGTGGCTATATGGTGCCGAGACTCATATTTGCGACTTGTATATGATGCAGAAAAGCAGTTATTAATGCATGAGATATCAACACATGATATTAAAAAAAAAAAAACTCTTGAACATGATGATTAGACTAAATTAGTAAGCTATTATTCTGTCTATATAAATATCTTTTATGCAGCTACTTCATTTTTTATCTGTGTAAAGAAGAGTATGCAAATTATGAGCCTAACTGTAAGAACTGAATACGAACAATGTGTAGCCTACTTAATGTTTCATTATTTTGTGAAGCTGCTTCTAAACACACTGTAATATACTTTTGTATTTAAATAAATCAACATCAGAGAGTCCATAAATATCATCTGATGTAAAGTGTCACTAAATCTATTGCTCTTCTTGCACATCCTGTTAAGATTGCATCTTAATTTCAGTCACTTTGGCTTGGGACTCTGCCTGAGGCCTTCAAGGAACACAGAGCAGTTCAAAGGCTAATCAAGGACATGTTCCCCCTCCACATACCTCAAACGGGAAGACATAATGTACAAAACCATTTCAGCCAGTGGGCGGATCTTGTCCCCAGACCGCCAGACTCAGAGTCGGATGCTTAGTTTCGTGTCCGTGCTAACGCTGTGCCCATCAATCAGAGCACTACGGACGTCAGCAGTTTTACATCACTGTCAGGCAGCCTTTATTCTGGAAGGCCTGCCAATGCATCATAATCAAAAATCCTCTCCCGTCTATAATCTATTACACTATCTATTAGATTTGCTTTTGTTTTAAGGATGCTAATGAAGTTACTGATTATCCAAAAAAAAAGTAATTTGCTATACAGGTCTGTAGAGGTTTATAATTGTGAAAAACGAGAACAGAAATCAGATTCTTTCATTTGTGTCTCGTAGAGGATACAATAATGTTGTTATTTTAGTGGTTATTGTTAAATCTGAAGCGAGCAAAAGTGTGAAGTAGACAATGAATGAAAGATTGTGTATGTGTGTGTGTTTGTGTGAAAGAACTACACTGTGATTGTTTGGGAGGTGTGAACTGATGCCTCCTCTCTTTCTATGTGTCAGTGTGTGTGGGAACTTTCTAAGCTAATCCCATCACTTTAGGTCTGTGTTTGATCTACATATCACAGAGCACGCAGCTGCTGCCCGACAATATGAAGAAAGCATCGGCCAGATGTTGGCCAACTGTTGGCCACTCAGAGGAATGCAGCATCAGAATGACAACAGTACAGGCCTGTGACAGTGTGTCAGTTTCATGTTCTCACTTCAATTGCAGTACTTGTGTTCCCTCTTTCATACACACTCTCTGCCTGCAAGTATATCCTTATTCTTATAAAATTATCAAATCTTTGAAAGGTTTACCACCCCAATCTCATGAGAAAAAGTAACTATTTTATGAGTTGGCAATTTGGGTATGAATTTGTATGAACTGTTTCACATGAAGGTCCACCCCAAACCCTAGGGTAAACCTAACCTTGTTAAGGTGTAAGAAAAGAAAAAGTATGAATGAGATCATACAAATTCACCACCAGTTTTACAAATTGCCTTGAGAGTGTTGGGTTTACTGAGTTTTCTGATGGTTTCTGAAAAATATAGACACAAACAGACAGAAAGAGACAGATCGATCTAACGGTATATAGATAGACGGATGGACAAATTGATAGACAGAATGATAGATAGAACAACAGATAAAATGATAGATAGACAAACGGACAGACAAACAGGCGGATGGAGGGACAAATGAATGATAGATATAACGATACTCACTACTTTTGAGTACTTTTAAATAAGCCACTCTTTTACTCAAGAGTTTTTGGACAAGTAATTTTTACTTGACAGATAGACAGACGGACGGATGGATGGACCAACAGACGGGCAGAGGGACAAATGAATGATAGATAGATAGAAAGAATGATACTCAGTACTCATGAGTACTTTTAAATAAGCTACTCGTTTACTGGACAAGTCATTTTTACTTTACTCACACTACATTTTTTTGAAAAGTAATGGTACTTTTACTTGAGTATATTTTTTCAGTACTCTTTCCACCCCAGCAAATGGGTAAACAGAATGATAGAACGAACGAACGAACGATAGAACGAACAAAGGATAGAACAAACGAACAATAGAACAAACGAACGAATGACAGAATGAACGAACGAATGAACGATAGAACAAACGAATGACAGAATGAACGAACGAATGAACAATAGAACAAACAAACGAACGATAGAACAAATAAATGAACAAACAAACGATACAACGAACGAACAAACAATAGAACAAACAAACGATAGAATGAACAAACAAAAACAAACGAACGAACAAACAAACAAAAGAATGAACAAAAACGAACAAACAAACGATAGAACAAACAAACATACGAAAACAAATGATAGACAGAACGATAGATAGAACGATGATAGATAGAACGATGATAGATAGATAGATACTGGTAAAGAGGAAGCTCTGTGGCAGAGCTGTTTGTGAGCCAGGAAGTATGTATATTGAAGTGGGGGGCTGGGAAAATCCACCAAGCACAGCTCCAGCCCCATTGAGCCATCCAGCAGCCCTCGCTGACATGCCAACCCACAGAGATCAATACAGGCAGAGGGAATGGGGGCGTTCATATGGCTGAATGTGTATGCATGTAGCTAACAGGATGAGAAAGCTGATAATGTAAAGACAAAAGGGATGGGAGAGAAGAAAAGAGGGTGAGAACGAATAAGAAGTGGGAGAGATGGTGAGATAACGGAAGTAGCACAGTGAGCTCTGTGTGTGTGTGTGTGTGTGTGTGTGTGTGACTGCCACAGTAATAGTGCCAGCATGTTCTAGAATGTTGGCCAGGATGAATCATCAGCATGTAGGGATAGTGGTTACATCAGAGGTGATCTCATAGAGCGCGAAAAAGTACAGGACAGATCAGGTGGATTGTGAATATACACGTTCCGGTATGAAAGATCAATGCTAGAGGAGTGCAGACTATTAAAGGGATAGTTCGCCCAAAAATTGTGTCATCATTTACTCACCCTCACGTTGCTCAAAAATCCCACGACTTTATTCTGTGGAGAACAAAGAGTACATTTTTATATGAATATCCTGAACACTCTTTTTAAATACTTTTTAAACATAATAATTCACAAGTTGTACAAACTGCTTTTTTGTACTTTCAGAGCTTGACAGTTCCAGTCTTTATTCTCTTACATTATAAGGCCAGGATATTCTGCAAAAAACTGCCTTTAAACATGTCTGTGTGAAAGACCACGGAGAGAGCAACTCTGTAACCAAACTTTGGTTACAAGTGTGAGATCAGAAAACCTAGAGAGAGACAAACAAGACATATGGATTACAGAACTCTTCTCAGAATCATATTTTAAGCAATGTCTATTTGCGTAATTTGTTGATTTTACTAGCTTAAAGTGACATCAAATTACAAATCAGTTATTTTAGAAACTGTAATGAGTAGGGCTGTCAATTTAATCCATTTATTTAGTGTGAATAACTATTAAGAGATGAACACAATACAAATTTACACAATTATTCATGCCTGAAATGCAGAAATATGAAGATGCATTTTTGGGGGAAAGTTACTTTTAAAAGTAATGCATTACAATATTGTGTTACTCCCTAAAAAGGTAATTAATTGCACTACTTAGTTACTTTTTATGGAAAGTAATGCGTTACATTATTTTTTGATTCATCTGGGCTGGGCTGTTTGTTTTTATAACAACAAAAAAGTTTTATTTTTGGCAAATGTTAAGGTCCTTTCACACCAAAAGTGAAATGAATAAGCCTCAGGCTGAAGGAAATGCAATTTCACGCCTGTACAGTAGAGTACAAGTAAATGAATGCTCACATTTAGTCTAGAACTAGTCTAGAATAATCATGTTTACACAGCGCACGCACCTCTGCACTCCCGATTTTCCTCAACATGTAGACAGGAGAGCTGTCAGTCAGTAAATGGAAAAACAAAGTAACTTGCGTTACTTATTTGAAAAAGTAAGTAACCATTCAGAAGCGTCCTGTTGCATTCAAAATATTGTCACTTCTTTCTGAGTCTCTGGAAGTTGTCCAGACTCCGTTTTGAACATAAAAGGCTGAACAGTTTGACATTTTCAGTGAGTCTGTGTGAGGCAATGTGAGGCGCTGCTAAGTGCTAACATGAGCTCCTGAAACTCCGCCCCCTTTTGAGAGCAGCAGCTCATTTGCATTTAAAGGGACACACAAAAATGGAGCGTTTTTGCTCACCCTCAAAAAGTGACAAATTTAACATGCTATAAAAATGATCTGTAGGGTATTTTGAGCTAAAACTTCACATTGATACTCTGGGGACATCAGAGACTTATTTTACATCTTGTAAAAGTGTCATTATACCACCCATTTAAAGGAAATGTGTTACTTTACTAGTTACTTGAAAAGTAATTTGATCACGTAACTTGCATTACTTGTAATGCGTTACCCCAACACTGCTTGTGACATAACATGACATTTAAAAAGACACAGTGTTTAGCTGAAATGAAAATAAATTATATATATATATATATATATATGTATGTATATGTATAAGACCATTTTGGTCAACTGCCACAACAATATAATGTCTTAAATTTACTTTGTTTGAGGGCTTTCCTCAGCAGATATTGATATATGCCATTAGTTGCGATTAGCACCAGCCCTAGTAATGAAACAACAACTATAAGGATTTAAATCTTATTTTTTTTTCCAGGGACAATATTTTCAGATTAAGGCCTATCAGTGCTGTTCTTATCACCTGCGAGAACTTATTGGTTACCAATGTCACTTAATGAAAGTTCCAAGATGGTGATCCATCAAGACTCCTGACAGAAAGATTAGGCCGCCAGCACCATAAAGGAAATTTTACAGAACACAACATTCCATTATTTTGTTGGCACATTTACCAATAAATAACACTGCTGGCGGCTAAATTGATGGACATTGTGATACTTCATGGAGATTA
This sequence comes from Hypophthalmichthys nobilis, assembly GCA_037950665.1. Taxonomy (NCBI): domain Eukaryota; kingdom Metazoa; phylum Chordata; class Actinopteri; order Cypriniformes; family Xenocyprididae; genus Hypophthalmichthys; species Hypophthalmichthys nobilis. The sequence continues at coordinate 18,169,232 of CM075486.1, forward strand.
AGATCGATGAGATGAACACTTGGTCCTCTGGGGCGCCATCACAATAAATGAAGTAGTGGAGCCAGGTCTGGAGATCATGGCTGCCAAAAACACTCTTCCACTGTCTGCCATTATGGCACTTCCTGTGCTTGCCATTGATGAGGCTGGTCATGCTGATGATTGTACAAGTGATCATAGCTGTAATCATGGTGTGCATCAGTGCCCTAGATGAAATGAGACAATTGTAATTCTTTATTTAAGTACAGTATAATATGTGTTAAAAGCAGAAGCATTTACAATCCACATTCTCAAAAATCTGATGAACTCTTTAGGTGGGATACAATACTTGCACTCTATTTAAACACGCAATTGGTATATTGAAGTATGAGGCACCTTTTACACATCATTTTTATGCACTGCCCTGCTACATTTTAATTTTTTTTTTTATTAAGTTGTTACTTGCCCTTATTGCGCGGCACAAAAACAATGAGAGAAGCATTTTATTGAGCTCACGAGGATTATTGCTGTTTGTGCCTGGAGTAACATGCACTACAAACCTCTCCCAACTGTACTGAGTTACTCAAAAAGCACAAACAGAGATGTGAATTGCAGTATCATCTCGGTCACCATGATTTTGCATATTTTGTTGATTCTAGAACAACATTCCTGTCCGAAATTTGTCCTAACCATATCCCTACCCATAAGTTATCCATAAAATCAGAGGGAAAGGATAGGTGAATTACACTAATGTAGAAGCAGCTAACCCTGGTTGTAAGCCTAAACTTGACAAACTGTAAACTTGTCTCTAAAATCTGATTGGTTGAATGGAATGTTGTTAAAGGATTAGTTCACTTTCAAATGAAGATTAGCCCAAGCTTTACTCACCCTCAATCCATCCTAGGTATATATGACTAATCGTAGAAATATTATTAAATATCCTGACTCATCCGAGCTTTATAATGGCAGTATGCGTTACCAAACGAGTATGAGCTGAAGAAAGTGCCTCCTAACTAATCCTAACTAATCCTTTAACGTATCTGATTTTGTAATGTTCAAGCATTAAGATGATAAATATAAAATATATAAAACAAAAATAAATCATTTTGAATATGAGGGTAGCAGGGTTGAATGGTTGAGTTTGACAAAAGCATGACACTATTGCACAACTAGCGGTTTAGGAGGTTTTTCTAGTCACCTGAACCCTTAGAGAAGACTGATTTCTTGGACCAGAATTCATCTCTGTTACCACTGATGCTAAAAGGCAGCCTTTTCAATCTATTTTCTTTATACGATGCTTTTCTCAGCATAGACACAGGGCAATTGTGAAGACTACCAGAGCTGAAAACATGAGGCAACTCTCCAAATTGGAGAAACCTAAGGACAGCAGACTCAGCAGGGGAACCCTGGGTTTCACATCTGCTGCAGTTCTGCAAAATCCTGCAACAGACAGCTATCTTCATTCTGAATTAAATTGTTGATTCATTATGTACATGTCTACACTTGTCTCTTACCTCCTGTCTTTTCGTGCAGGTACATACCAGGGCCAATGGGTGGGAGGCATGCGGCATGGATATGGCGTACGGCAGAGCGTTCCGTACGGCATGGCGGCCGTCATCCGTTCACCTCTGCGTACCTCCATAAACTCTCTACGCTCCGAGCACAGCAATGGCACAGCTCTGCTGACTGGCGATCGGGCGCCTGTGGCTGGCGTGGGGGGCGGAGGCGTCCTAGCAGCGGGCAGCCCGGCCGTGTCCCGTGGAGGCTTCGTTCTGACGGCCCACAGTGAGGCAGAGCTGTTAAAGAACAAAAAGAAAGGCCTGTTCCGTCGCTCACTCCTGAGTGGCCTCAAGCTGCGAAAATCCGAGTCCAAGAGCTCATTAGCCAGCCAGCGAAGCAAGCAGAGTTCCTTCCGCAGTGAGGCTGGAATGAGTACGGTGAGCTCCGCTGCATCCGACATCAACTCAACCATCAGCCTTGGGGAAGGGGAGGGCGAGCTGCCGGTGGGCGAGGACGACGTAGACGCCACTACCACCGAGAGTTATGCCGGCGAATGGAAGAATGACAAGAGGACGGGCTGTGGGGTGAGCCGGCGTTCGGATGGACTGCACTACCAGGGCGAGTGGTTGGGCAACAAGAGGCATGGCTACGGATGCACCACCTTTCCCGATGGCACCAAAGAGGAGGGCAAATACAAACAGAACGTACTTGTCAGTGGCAAACGCAAAAACCTCATCCCGCTACGTGCCAGCAAGATCCGCGAGAAAGTGGACAGAGCGGTCGAAGCGGCAGACAAGGCCGCTGACATTGCAAAGCAGAAGGCAGAGATTGCACTCTCAAGGTAAGACACAGGGTCTTGAATGTCTTTGCTTGCTGCTTGTTGACCTAAAAAAGCACTCAGCCAACCTAATGCTAACATACATTCTCAAAGCAATATCCTCATTTTTGGGTGAAAACGATTTAAACTATTTTAAAAGACCAACTTGACAAGCACAGTTTGCACTACACAAATGTTTGTGCAATCATATGCTAATGTACTCCTAATAAGGGCTTTTCACACTGCGCTTAACCCCGGGTTATCTTTGTTCTAAACACCTCTTTTAACCCCAGGTAAAAGAAAGTTTCACACTTGTAATTTAGAAGCGGGGTTAGCACCACTTTTGACCCGGGGTAATGAAACCCTGCTTTTGCGGTGTTAACCCCGCATTAGGGTGCCGAACTTGTACAGTGTGAAACAATACGGTGTTAGAATGTTACAGCTAGACTGAACAACAGATAACCAATCGCGTGCCTCATATTCAGCTGCTTTAGACGGTCATGGAAACACCTCGCATTGTATATAAACAATCAAATGCTAAGAGAAAATGTGACAATTTGAGTGAAGAAGAGACTGTTTCATTCTTACCTTTAAAGTCCGAAATGTCCATTCAGTATAAACTCGATAGTACAGTCGGCAATGTGAGGATGCGCAATGCTAGAGCTTTTATGTAAACAGGTGGCATGCTGCATTCAAATATGCAAATAAGAACATTAACCCAGGGTTTAGGAATGTACAATGTGAAACATCAGCTTATGAATACCCAGGATTAATTGTTAACCCCAGGTGAATTATGAGCAGTGTGAAACATGAAGCAAGATAACCCAGGATTCCGTTTACCTGGGGTTTAGAATAACCCAGGGTTAAATATTTCAAGTGTGAAAAGTCCTATAGTTGACTAAATGGATTTTTCGAACGGACCAAAAATGTTGATGACTCACTTTGCACTACACAGACTACCAAGTACTTGGGTTCATGGTCATGATGTAACAAAATCATATACATTGACATATTTCTTATTGAAACAGAAAGTATTTGGGCAGGACATCCTAAAATGCTCTTCAAAAAAACAGCCATTAAGCTTTAGTTACATCACAGCAATGAACCTATGTACCTGCTAGTTGGTTATGGGTGGTAAAAAGCCAAAAGTTCAAAAAGATGCAAAATGTTGTTTTGTTTTTTGTTTTTTACTGTGAAACAACAGTCGGGCCAGTGTTGCCACCTTATGAACCAACAAATTAATGCTTAAACAACATAAAAAAAATCAAGGTGTATTTGCGAGCGCAGATAGAAGATGCTAATGGTTAAGTTTATGTCACGCACACTGTGCGTAGGCTAGGGTAAACCAAAATATACGTTAAGCTTAAGTGGAAGAGTCCATCTCAATGTAGAAAGCATTTGATTGGACAAAATCTAAAAATGTGTAGGGTAGGATGAGTCATCAATATTTTCATCCAATTTTCCTGGTAGGATACTGTAAACATGAAGCGTGTATATGTGTTAAAATCAAATTTTGTCAAATTAATTTGGAGTACGCTAGCAAAAATATGGCTTCAGACCTAGCAGACATGGACTAAAAGTAACCAAAACTCTTCTTGAATTAATGGAGTCTTAAAGTGCAGTGTGTCCCTTAGCATTAGCACGTACACTCAAACAAACATCTGCTTGGACTACACAAGTGTTTATTGACATTAGTGTATCGTTCTACAACATGTATCCTCTCGCTTTCTTTACACAGCATTCAAATGCAAAGCCATATTTCTAGCGGTTGCTTGGGACCTGTTAAATAGGCCTTGCTGGTGCCGCTATGTGGTGTGGTTGCTAAGGAAACGTGAATGATTTGTGTCGGTGTCAGCGAGGAGAGAGAATACATAAGTCCGGATTCACTTAATGAGAGTCATGTAGATTCTGGGTGTATCAGCAGACTGACTGATGTCTTTATTGATGCAGAGCAACAGTGGCACAATCAATAACATGGACATGTGGAATGCCATAGTCATAAATTGCCTGATGCTGTTAAGGCGTGCCTCTGTGTGTGCGTGCGTGCATTTGTGTGTGTTTATTAACCGCATATAGTTTCGTTGAATATTGAATGCTAATTGAAAAGCGGAAGCATTTTTCACCTTGTTGTCTGCCATATCTGTTTGTTGATGTTGTCTAGAGCAGCGTTTTCCAATCTTTGTTGTCTTGGGTAACACCACAGTCTCATCAGAACAAATGCTCTTTCACTGACACCAAAAAGAAAATGTGTACCAATGAAATGACATTATATTGAATTTCCTGTGAAAGGGGAGACAGAAAAAATAAATATTGTATAATTTTTTTTAACATTCTGATAACTCTAATATTGAAGAAATATAATGGTGCTGTTACTGTTAACTAAGACTAAAACTAATAAGTATTTTCTTTAATTCAGTCAAAGCTGAAATAAAATATAATATTAATATTAGATGCAATGCAACTAACTGAAATAAAATAAGTTGAATGAGAAATGAGAAAAGTGCATAAAATTACAAAAATGTAAACTAAACCTGAAAATATCAAAACAGAAGCCAATTCAAAATATGAATAAATACTATAGTAGTATAACTAATAATAAAATAATGGTTTTAAAAATAAAAATATCATTTACATAATTTACCTCATTTTAAAAACAACGTAAGATTCATGAAAGAACCTTTTTTTTAACTCAAGTCTCTTATTGAATCGGATTTGGTACACAAAATGGGTCTGAATGATTTGTTGACAAATTGGATTGATTCAGTTCATATTCAACTCAGCTGCAGCAGTTTACAACTCACAGGAGGGAAAGATATTTATTGAATAACAATTTAAATTTCTCACATTAAGCTATCAAATGAGTTTAAATCATAGGCCCTGTTTACAATAGTGCGTTTTCGTTTTAAAGCGGCGTTGTAAAATGAAAACGATCCTCTTCTACACTGGCATTTCCACAGCGTTTCAGAAATGATCTCTGTCTACACTACATGACTGAAAAGGCATGTCACATGACTGTTCATGCACACCATGCATGCGCGTACAACTGTAAACAGTTGCCTTTTGCGCATGTAGGTAGCTGCAGTATTAAAAAAAAATGCAGTTTAACTGCACAATGGCTGCTCAAAATGAAAACAAAGCCAGCAAAGATTACAGTTCAGTCTCCATGTTATTGTTTACACGGTCGTCAAGGATACGCAGAGCGAACATGGGCAGCCATGGCTTCGTTTTGGTCTGTTTACACTGAAACGCCGGAGTAGTGTAAAAGACAGGCGTAACCATAGCAAGTTATGCGTTTTAAAACAAACACACTAGTGTAAACGAGCCATAGACTGTAAAAAAAGATGGACGACGTACCTTCGCTCTCTTCCATTGTAAAAAATTGAAGCCGCCAATGTCCCAATATAGTGCTGATGGCCCAATATGGTATCAAGGCCCCGCCCACACTCCCCCAGAATTGGTTAGTACAATTTATTGTAGAAAAACTCATTATGTCGGTGTGAAATAAACAGCTCTGGAAATGTAAAAAATTAAACTTCCCAAAAATCTTCTCCCAAAAATCCTACTAATCCGACTACTTCGTTCTGAGAAGCTGTCAATCTCAGATGTCAATCATGACGTCACACTCCCATTTTTATAGCATTAAAAAACAAACCAACCAAACAAAAACAAAAAAAAACAAAACACTTGGACTTGCATCAGCGTAATAAAAACTACCTAAAATGACAGAAACCAACCAAATAAATATTTTTGATTGTTTAGTTTGTCTCGCGTCCCATAAGATTACATGGAGACGGTGGGGTTTATGACCTATACTGGGACCAGCCACCTGAGGGCGATCAAAACGTATTGGCTTCACTTTTTAGGACTTGTGCAGCAAACTTGAAATATAGCGCACAGGTCATATTGGCCATGTTTAATACTTTTATAGTGCTTCCCCATTCATTGTAATTACATGGAAAACAGCGACTAGCACAGTCTACAAAATATCTCTTTTTTGTGTTCCACAGAAGAAATTAAGTAAAACCAGTTTGGAACGACATGAGGACGATTAAACAATGACAGTTTTTTCCTATCTAGGTGTACTATCACTTTAAGTCTCTTCAAAACATTTTTAGCTAAAAAAAGCTAAAGCTAAATCAAGAACCCTGTGGAGTGCGTTGCACACCCCTGGATGGGAATCACTGGTCTAGATCAGGTTGTTTAGGTGACTCATAGGTCAGCAGAAGAAAAAGGAGATCGAGATCGAGATAGGGTTCAGGAAGAGAAACCAGGAGAAAAGCGAGAGAGACACAGAAAATCAGAGATTACGCATTATGCCAAGAGTGCTGGAGACTTGCCGGAGATAGACCAGGCAGTCAGAATTGGAACTAAGCCAGTTTGCCTATTTTTTTTTTTTTATCACTCTCTCCATTTCAAACAGACCCAACCCCTCACAAACTCACAGTAGCTTATTGCCTCACGTTGCGGACACGCGCGGCGTGCATCCATGTGACCTGCACATACATGTTAAGAAATGTGTGTGTAAGCACATATGTGAGTTTATATGCTTGAGCCTGCCCATTAATGGCGCCTACATATGTTTGCGTACAAACGTGCATAGGTATGCATGTGCTATATTAAGAGCATCACTCACCCCACAAATCCCACTGACCTCATTATATTCTCAGCAATGCTATCACTACAGCTTAGCACTGCCCCTGACAACACACATATACATGCATATACAGTACAGTACACACAGAGCTCTACCAGCAGCCAATGAAATAAAGCTCAAGTAGAAATGTAAAATAACCCAAGATCATGTTCTAAAGGTATTTATTATTACCTCATTTTCAAACTCTTAAGAAAAAAAATAAAATAAATTTAACATGTTAAATTCTAAATGAACCAGTGTTATTTTAGCTTTATTTATATAATATTACAGTATTTATTAATATTTTAAATTATATTTTTTATATTTTCAGTTTATGTATTTTTGTTATGTGCTTTCACTACTAAGATTTATATTTATTTCAGTTTTAGTAGGTTTAGTACTTCGACAACATACTTACTTTATTTGTTTTTTTAAGCATGTTTTTCATTTAAGATTTATATTTTACTTTACAGTTTTATTTCAAAGAAAATGATTTTTAATTGTTTTAGTTTAAGGCAACAATAACAACACTGACATGAACTCAAAATTGACCCCATTATTTCTTAATGCATGTTCCTGGCCTTCATTGTAAATTAATTATTGGTTCAAGTTATTCAAAATGTTAAAAATGACTGTTATTAAAATTCTTTGCCACTGACATAAAGACCTTGCCGTGCAATATTAATATTAACTAACAACCAAACAGCTATTTAGCTAATCAGTAAGCAAACAGCTACACAATAAAATGGAGTTTACTTTAAATTAATGTTTTTTGTTTAATATATATTACTATTTAAAACATATCGCCCATGAAAACATTTGAAGCTTGAAATTTAATGCATGTGAAATATAATGTAATGTGTAAAAAAAAAATTGGGACCACATGCGAAATCACATGATTCTGTGACAATTACATGTTTACCCTGAATGGATCATTCCTTGAAGTTCGCTATGTGACCTAAGGAGAAGAAAACAAGAATAGATAATTTCGAGGAAGCCTAATTGCTCTAAAGGGAGTAATAGTTTGAGAAGAAAGGATCGCTAATGGATTCTCAACCATTAGAATACTTTAATGCATTTTTTTTTTCTCAAAAAACCCTCACAAACCATGATATGTCCAAAGTCAGAAGTCATATCATGCATTTTTTATATTATAATTATTATTATTATTATTATTATTTTACCATAAGATCCATTTATAATTCATGATTTAGCTTTTCTTGGCAATTTTCCACCCTCTCTTTGACCCTACAAATAGGCCGCTTTTTTCTGCCATGTCTTTAAGACTTCTATGTAAATTCCCTCTTTGCATGTGAAATGAGAAAGTGCTTTGCTGAGCTTACTGTGGGTTTCATGGCCGTGAGTCAAGTTTCTTAACACTGAATAGGCGTCATTGACGTTCATGGCCGGGTATCCACTGTTAGTTCAGAACCGTTTTTGCAACTTCGTTTTGGGGAGGAACTTTTATATTGAGTTATTTTAGTCCAAAAGATTAAGAAAAACTTGATTTCTAATGATATTAGACAACTCTTCTTTAAATTAAAAGAGGGTAGTCTACTAGAACAGGTCCATCAAGATTTGCCATACAATTCCAAAATACACAAATCCTTAAGTCGAACACTTCCGGACAAACGTACGCAGACACAACACACAAACAGGATGCAGGTTAGACTAGTGGAGATCTAAATGACTGAGAATATCACATAACAGTTAATCTGATTAGCTCGCTAGGGTCAACATGGTCAAAGTAGGTACTACAGTAGATCTGCGCTGAGGCACAAAGACCGGAAGCAACCGTGACTCATCTGCAAGTTAAAGCTTTGTTCTGGTGGTCACGGGGCGGCTTATTTGGGTCATCCATAGAGATTAGTGCTTTGTTGTCACAAGACGTCCATCTTTGGACTTTGTTACAGATGTATCATTATATTATTTAATGCAAAGGTGACCACCCACTTTTTCAGAGGCTCTGGTTCTGGTATCATTCCCATTCATTTTCTTAACATTTCACACTCACACACACACACACAAAAATCTTTGAATTCATCCAATCAGCTCTGAATCACAACAGTTAACTCTAAATAAAATGAATCATATTTCAACATCCGATTCTGAATGAGACAACATATTAACAGATTAACTGAGCTAATGAACTACTCATCCTATGAATCTTTTTGAATAAGAGAATCAACAAAACCGCTAACATAAAATCATTGACTATAAGTCATTATGAACAACTTAAATGCTCATCCTATGAATCTTTTTGAATGATGTAAGAAATAAAAAAATAAAAAAAACGCTAACATCAAATTACTGACTGTAAGTCATTATGACAAATTAACTACACTGCAAAAAAGAATTGGTGGTTTAACTTAAAAAAGTAAGTTACCTGGTTGCCTAAAAATGTTGAGTTCATTGAAATAAAAAAACTGAGTTAAGACAATGAAGCTGATTGGTTTAATCAACAGAAACTTAAAATATTATGTTATCTGAACTACATTAATCATCTAAGTTGATTTGACAAAAGAAAAAATGTTGTGATAATAAATCATTAAAATATTTTTACAGTGTACTGATCCTACGAATCTTTTTGAATGATGTAAGAAAATAAAAAAACGCTAACATATAAAATCTATAAGTTATTATGAACTACTCATCTTATGAATCTTTTCTAATTGTGTTATAAAATCAACAAAAAAGCTAGCATATAAAATGATTCATTATAAGTTATTATGAACAGATGAACTACTCATCCCATCAATCTTTTCGAATAATGTTATATAATAATAATGCATGTTTGTTGTTCAATCAACAAAAACACTAACATGCACTAAAAAATAAATGTAAAAAAACCATTCCATTCCATATCCATTAAAACAGTAATATACCACAAAAAACAATGCATTCTGGGTAATGTGTGTCATTTTCGCGAAAGTAGTCCAAGATTACTTTCTTGAAAGTCTATAGGCCTCTTTTCTTAAAATGACAAATATTACCCAAAATGCATTGTTTTTTTATGGTATATTACTGTTTCAATGGAAAACGGTATTTTACTGAGTAAATTCGTTTAGTTTTTTACAGATTTTTTTTAGTGTATAAAATAATTTACTACAAGTCATTATGAACAAATTAACTACTCATCCTATGAATCTTTTTTAAATGATGTAACAGAATCAACAAAAACGCTAACATACAAAATCATTGACTATAAGTGATTATGAACAAACTACTCGTCCTATGAATCTTTTCAAATGATGTAGACCTAATAGAATCAACAAAAACGCTAACATATGAAATCATTGACTGAACTGCAAGTCATTGCCTAAAATTGTTAAATACAATATTTTAGAAATGTGCAACAAAATTTTCAAATATATACAAAAATAAAAGTAAATTGAGAGTGTAGGGAGACTGATTTGATTACCTCAGTCACAACACTTCATGGGAGTGAGTCTCATTTAAATCAGAATGCCGTGATTCCTAGATAACAGCGCCTTCACTAATTGATCGATCTTGTGGTATTTTACTAGGATTTTGACAATAAACACAATTTTAAAAAAACACTGACTTCTGGCTTCTACAGAATCATAGGCTTTTGTAGAGAAAATGAATGAGATTTTTACTTACCGAACCAGATCGCTGTGCTATATTGGCATTGATGCTTAAACATGGATGGTATGTTAATGTGCTTGTGTTTTTAGCATCATAAACATTGTTTCTAAATGACCCACACCATTATGTCTGGGTGGACTGGGGCGAGAGCTTTGCATTGTAAATATAAGCATATATTAGCTGTTTTAACGTCAAAAGTGCAAGAAAAAATCCATGTTTACCATTATAAATGCCCTTTAAGATGACTGGAAGATCCATCTTTTAAATTGATGGTGTAGTTGTACTGTAGGTTGTGGATGTGTGAATGTGATCCTAAAAAAGGAGACAGGGTGTTCAGATCATTTAGTAAAGTCACGCGAGTAGGAGAATGTGAATGAGAGGCAGGGCTTTAGAAAAAAAGACTGCGTGCGTATGAAAGAGAGTGAAAGAAGCGATGGGAGGTGCCTGCACGTGTCTGAGTGTTGAGAGGCAGGACGAGAGAAAAAAAGAGAGTGAGAATCTGTGTTAGCGTCAGAGATGGGTGAGAGTTTACACGTGGATGAGTGTTAAATATATGCTTAAAGGGATAGTTCACTCAAAAATGAAAACTCATATGATTCAAAATGTTGGATCAAATCCATATGATTTACTTTCTTGAGTGGAACACAAAGAGTCATTTGTTTTGATCCTGGCTACTTTTTTTTCTAAATATAATGAAAGTGAATGGGGATTAGAGATGACAAGCTTAAAAAAAAACACAAATGGAAGGGAAAATTGGTGGTTTATTTAAATAACTGGCAATTCAATAAATAATATAATTTAAAATAGGATTTTGCCAATGACATATGAAAAAGCTACTTTATTGAATATATATACTTTAGACCAAAAGAAGTCTCTTTTGTTCACCAAGGCTACAGTTATTTGATCAAAATGCAGTAAAAATATTGTGAAATATTATTACAATTTAAAATAACTGTTTTCTAGTTTAAAAATGTAATTTATTCCTGTGATGGCAAAGCTGAATTTTCAGCATCATTACTCCAGTTTTCAATATCACATGATCCTTCAGAAATTATTCTAATATGCTGATTTGCTGCTCAAGAAACATTTATGATTATCATTAATGTTGAAAACAGTTGTGCTGCTTAAAGGATTAGTTCACTTCAGAATTAAAATTTCCTGATAATTTACTCACCCCCATGTCATTCAAGATGTTTATGTCTTTCTTTCTTCAGTCAAAAAGAAATTAAGGTTTTTAAGGAAAACATTCAGGATTTTTCTCCATATAGTGGACTTCAGTGGGGTTCAATGGGTTGAAGGTCTAAATTTCAGTTTCAATGCAGCTTCAAAAGGCTCTACACAATCCCAGCCGAGGAATAAGGGTCTTATCTAGCGAAACAATCAGTCATTTTCTAAAAAAAAAAAAAAATGTATATACTTTTTAACCACAAATGCTCATCTTGCACTTTTCATTCAGAAGTGAACTAATCCTTTAACATCTTTGTGGAAATCATGATACTTTTTTCAGGATTCTTTGATGAATAGAAAGTTCAAAAGAACAGCATTTATGTGAAATAGAAATCTTTTGTAATAATGTAAAAGTCTTTACTGTCATTTTTGATCAATTTAATGCATGCTTACTGAATAAAAGTATTATTTTCTTTCAAAAACAAACAAACACATGTAGTGCCGTTGCGCTTCGGATGACCCGAGTTCGAGTCTCGGCTCGTGGACCTTTGCCGATCCCGTCCCCACCTCTTTTTTTCCCACTTCGCATCCTGTCAACTCTATACTATCCTATTAAAATAAAGGCAAAAATCACCAAAAATAAATCTTTTGTTCTCTGAATCTCTGAAAACAAGACTTTTTTTACTTCTTAAGTTAATGCATCTTGTTTTAAGAGATATTTTAACTGGATTTAAAAAAAAAATGTAGCTTCACTTTCAATATATGGAAAACAGTGTTATTTTTCAGATAGTTTACTTTTTGTGTTCTGTGGGAGAAAGTCAGTCATACGGGTTTGAACAACACAAGGGTGAATAAATACGTTCATTTTTGGCTGAACTATCCCTTTAAATGTGTGAGAGTTAGCGGGACTTGCTGTGAAACAACGTTTAGTCTCTGTTTCCATCAGAAAGTGTGTAGAAACATTGCTACTGTTCAGCAGTATATAAATAGAACGGCAACCAGCACAGCTCGACCCAGACTCACAGCGCCTATGGATCAGTGTGTGTGTGTGACCATACACACACCGTTTAGAAGCCCCTCTATTAGTGAATGGACGTTTCTCACATCCAGCCCTCACTCTCTGACTGTACTCTCAACACCTCCAGAAGCATCCCACAATCCTCCTCTCATTCTCCTCTGTTATCTAATTGTTTGTCCTTTTTATACCCCACGCCATCTTATTCTCTCCCTCACTTTCTCTCCTCTGCCGTTGCCAGGACAACCGGCAAGGCACGGGGTGAATGCAATCCTAAGATCTCTTCATCCGACCTACCTCGCCGTAGCTCACCGTCACACACTCGAATGCTCTCGCGCCCACATGTTCTGACCACACCACATGCTATAACCCCATTTAAACCTTCACATGTTAAAAACGCTCTCACACACACTTTCTTGCACAAACATGCACTTGGTTTGGCTGGCTGGGTGAAGACAGCCTAGAGCAGAGAGGAAGAGGGTGCAATCGATGAGCATCGACATGCAATACTGCACCAAGACAACCACTGCACAAACAAGTAGAGAACGAGACTAGGGGGAAAAGTTCATTGAGAAAGGGAGAGCATCTTCATACCTGGCGTTTGTGTGGTCGACTCACATGAATAATCCGTCTGTGGCAGAATGTAGCACTTTAAGTCTGTTGAAACAACAAATGTTCATTAAAAATCTGAAAATAAGTGCAATTAAGTATTTTTGTTTAAAGTATTATATTTTAATATTTATTCAAAAGGATATAATAATCTTCAAACAATTTAATTGTCTCATTGTCTAATTTTAGTACATCAAATTAAACTAAATTAAAATGTGAAATAAGTTTAAGCCTTATAGATTTTATTTTATTTCAGTTGACATTTGTTTTATTTCAAGTAATCGAATTGTTTTTTTGGTTTTAGTTTTAGTTAACTATAATAACCCTGATCAGTACAACTTTAACTAAATTACAAAATTAAGTACTACTAAAACAATTTTAAACTGAAATTAAATTATTAAATGTGCAATATGTAATATTTTCTGTCTGCTAGAGGCCCATTCAAAACAAAGGCGTTTTGGTGTGTATGACTTTCTTCTTTCTGATGAACATAATCCGAGTTATATTAATAAATATCCTGACGCATCCAAGCTTTATAATGGCAGTAAGCGTTACCAAACGAGTATGAGCTGAAGAAAGTGCTTCCATCCACATCCATCCATCATAAACGTACTCCACACGGCTCCAGGAGGTTAATAAAGGCCTTCTGAAGCGAAGTGATGCATTTGTATAAAAACAAAATCCATATTTAACAAGTTATGAAGTAAAATATCTAGCTTCCGCACAAGCTGCCTTCCGTGTTCTACTTACAAAGAAAGTGTAAAACTCTCGCAGTTCAAAAAGCTTACACTACATCCTACAGCTTCCCTATTCAACTTACGGAAAAAGTGTAACTTACACAATGCCAGTTTACACTTTCTTCGTAACTTGAATACAAAAGGCGGTCTGGCGGAAACTAGATATTTTACTTCATAACTTGTTAAATATGGATTTTTTTTTTTTTTTTTTTTTACACAAACGCATCGTTTCGCTTCAGAAGGACTTTATTAACACTCCGGAGCCATGTGGAATATGTTTATGATGGATGGATGTGGATGGAGGCACTTTCTTCAGCTCATACTCATTGATCCTGTTCACGTACATTTTTAAATGTCAGGATATTTATTAATATATCTCCGATTGTGTTCATCAGAAAGAAGAAAGTCATATACACCTAGGAAGGTTTGAGGGTGAGTAAAGCTTTTCATCTGAAAGTGAACTAATCCTTTAAAATGTACTCAAATTTTAATAATATTTTTAATGAAATTAATCATTTTAATGAATACAATTACTACTACTAAAAAACTACTTCTAATAAACTATTTAAAAGTAAATAAAAATCAATTATTAATACATTAAAATATTATTTTGCCAATAATTTGTCCAAGTTTTCTTAATTAAAGCAATATTTTCCTATCGCACACAATTTCGCCACTCAAATCAGTTTATCTAATTTCATATTTACTGGAAAACAAGACCAACATACTGATTTTTTGTAGTACACAATCCAACATGATGTGCGTCATGATCATGCAAAGTGGAAGTCTTGATCGCACACAGGTAAAACAGATGGCTGTGATGAATGGGGAATCACACATTAAAAGGCGAGGTTGTGAACGCTAGCTCTCTTTTATTCTCTTAGACACAGAGCACATTGATTTCCTCAGTGAATTATTTAGCAGCCGAAGCAAGCACTGTTGCCTGTTCTTAGAGGTCCAGATGGGAAATAGTGAACAGTACTTGTGTATTGCTTATTTGTTCAGAAAATATTTAGCCTAAAGCTTTAAATTTTTGCCTCAAACATTATTTAAAAAGTTCCTGGAGTATTCTGCAACCATTTGACAGCATGTGATATTTACATTCAAACATGGTTATTTAAACGGCAGCAAAGTTGGTTTTACAGATCATGAAGAAGAGTCTTGGCAAGTTAAGGAGTTAAACAAGTTAGAATTACAGTGTCAGAAAGGCATGACTCTGTAGAGTCCCGAGAGCATCTCTCAGAGTGAGGGTGTGTGACTGCTGTGTAATTGTTTGCCTTCAGCCTGTATTTATTGTCAACCCTTGGATAATCGGAGTGTCAAGATCTTGGTAGGCGCTGAAGCATGTGCCTTATAAACTTAATGACGAGATCGTTCATTGGCTAAACCTTGTAGTTATGTGCATTTTGCTGTTGTCTGCCTCATAGAGCAACATTTTTTCCTAATTAAAACCAAACAACAAAAACACCATCCATAAAACATGATAAGATAACACTATAATGGTAGGCCTATAGTAATGTATACTTTTGCTGTAGGATTACTGAAATTTGTAAAAACTTTTGTGTAAAAATTTGTGTAAAACTTTCTATAGATGAAACAAATAGACCTATTCCACAAGAATAATATTATATATGGTGTGTGTGTGTGTGTATGGCAGGACTTGATTGATGAAAATTTGGCTCACCCAAAAATGAAAATAATGTCATTTATTACTCGCCCTCATGCCGTTCCACACCCGTAAGACCTTCGTTAATCTTCGGAACACAAATTAAGATATTTTTGTTGAAATCCGATGACTCAGTGAGGCCTAGCCAATGACATTTCCTCTCTCAAGATCCATTAATGTACTAAAAACATATTTAAATCAGTTCATGCGAGTACAGTGGTTCAATATTAATATTATAAAGCAACGAGAATATTTTTGGTGCGCCAGAAACACAAAATAATGACTTATATAGGGATGGCCGATTTCAAACTGAAGTTTCAGAGCGTTATGAATCAGCGTGTCGAATCAGCGGTTCGGAGCGCCAAAGTCATGTGATTTCAGCAGTTTGGCAGTTTGACACGCGATCCGAATCATGATTCGACACGCTGATTCATAACGCTCTGAAGCTTCCTGAAGCAGTGTTTTGAAATCGACCATCACTAGATATTGTTGAAAAAAGTAGTTATTTTGTTTTTTTGGCGCACACAAAAAGTATTCTCGTCGCTTCATAACATTAAGGTTGAACCACTGTAGTCACATTAACTGTTTTAAATATGTCTTTAGTAGCTTTATGGGCACCTGAAAATGTTAATTATCTTGCTTTCAATTATAATGCAGGCCTCACTGAGCCATCGGATTTTATCAAAAATATCTTAATTTGTGTTCTGAAGATGACTGAAGGTCTTACGGGTGTGAAACGACATGAGGGTGAGTAATTGACAGAATTTTCATTTTTGGGTGAACTAACCCTTTAAAGACAAATTTTTTTTTTTTTATTGTATAGAATAAACAAACAAACAAACAATATTCAGAAAATATTTTTTACTTATTTACTTTAATTTTTGGCCTTAAAATTTTGTCTCAAGCTTCTCTGAAATAGTTTCTAGAGAAAGTTGATAAAATATTCTGCAACCACAGCATGCCATATTTACATTTGAACGTGGTTATTATATATTTTGTCTTTAATGACATTATAAAATAAATGAGAAAGAAAAAAATGAATTAATACACGTGTGTGGGCTTGTTTATATGATTTATGAAGACACAAATTTGTATAATGACATGGGTATTACACTGGCATTACAATGTAAACCTGGTTTATAAGGACATTTCCTGAGTCCTCATAATTAAAATGGCTTAAAAAAACATATTAAATGTTTTAGTAAAAATGTAAATAGCAGAAAGTTTATGCAGTATAAAAATCATTACACCTATGGAATATCCTCATAATGATAGATGCACCAATGTCTGAGTGAGTGTGTGTGTGTGTGTGTGTGTCTTAAGTTGTCAAATATTTGAGTTTAAAGCTGAAGTGTGTAAAGTGTGTAATTGTTTCAGTGTTAAAAGCATCTTTTTAATTCCTTTTGGTGACCCTAGTGGTTCACAAATTACACACTTCACCTTAAATGCAACCAGCCCTGTCCTTTTCTAACCCTGTCTTTCTCTCTACATCTTAACCGCCTTGGCCCGGACCGCTACATCCACAGGACAGCTCACGCGAGAGGGAAAGCCGATGCCGCGACAACGGCAGCGCAGAAAGCCCAGGAAGAGTGCAGGCTGGCCCGGATCACCGCCAAAGAGTTTTCCCCTTCTTTCCAGCACAGAGGAAACAGTGAGTGCAACTAGCCGAGTCTGAAGACTAAAAATAACCGGGACTTCAAACTGTTTGACAGTACGACTAAGCATTCAGTTAGCTACGAATGTAAAATACGCCAATAAATTTTGAGAACACTCTCCCACCGTGATTTGAAAGCTGCAAATATTAATCATCAATTCTCTGAATTAGTGCTGGTAATTTTTTGCTAGCAAAAGCTAGCAGCAAGAGGTAGATGTACATGTTAGTAATAGCTCAGGAGGAGAACAAGAGGAGACGGTGAAAGCGTCTGTGTGTGTACGTGTAGGTGCCGGATGGGTTCAGGTCTGTAGGGGTCGATGCCCCTACCGAGCCGTGCGGGGGGAATGAGTGATAGAAGAGGCAATAAGAAGATAAGGGGAGGTCAGCGCTGACCTTTCCGACAAGCCCACGCGAAGCTAGTCGACATACACAATGAAATTTATGCATGCACACACAATACCCACACACACATATTCACACCACCCACATACATACACACACATACTGTATACAGTCACACTTTCGGTCGCTGTCACACCCCCACACATTGGCAGAATTTATACACTCTCAGATCACATCCCGTCACAAAACACCCTTTTACAGGAGAGGTATAAGCACACATGCTGTGCTGGATCGGTGTATTCGACCTCCCGGAACGGTTGATATTTCTAAATGATAAAGTTACGTCATGTGATGACCTTAGAAATGTTAGGACAAACTTGGCTGAGATGTGATGACTTGCAACAGATTTGTAAATGATGTTTACAGTTGGAATACAAGCCTTTATGAGGTTAAGTTGAAGGTTATGTACTTACAGGCGCATAGGGATGTGCGCTGTAACACAAACAGACTTGAAAATCGTCATTCTCATTAGTCGAGCTGACTAGAGCAGCCATGGTGCTGACTCTGGAAAGCTTTGAGAAGTTATACTGTATTACCAGGAATGGTCCATGCACTTCAAGCAATCAAGCGTGGTACAGGAATAATTCACCCCCAAAATTCAAATTCAAATTCAGTCATGATTTACTCACCCCTATGTTGTTCAAAACCTACCAAACAAACACTGTTTTTTTTCAGTGGAACACAAAAGGAGAATTACTTAAGAATCTTCTTGCAGTTCTTTCTCATATATCTACAGCTTATATGGTGACCAAAACTATTATGTGTAGACAAATAAGAATTTGATTCAGATATGTACAAAATGATTTTTGTATAATCTTAATTACGTACACATTTATTTTGCTAAAGACAGATGAAAGCTTCTGCAAGGGCACGTTCCCATCCCATACACCCTCTTTTCAGTACATTTCAAGTGTGTAACATGCCTACATGTTTTAAAATTAAAACTTAGACTTGTCTCTATGTCTCCGAGTAGGAGTGGAGTGCCAGCGACCCAAACAGCAGAACTCGAGCGAGAACGATGTGGAAGTGATCTCCAGTGGGACTGCGGACAGTACTGAGCTCTATATGAAGGGCTCCACACCCCCGGACCTAACCCCAGACGTGAGCCCTACTACCAGCCGGCCCTCCACACCTCCCCGAAGCCCGACCACCAAATCTTCCCACCGCACCAAAAATGCCCGCTTCCTGCGACAGACTGCAGTGGACGAGGAGCGTGGGGGAACGCAAGAGATCCAGGTGCTGATGGAGGGGAGAGGCGGTGGTGGTTCGGGTGGAGGTGGAGAGTACCTGAGGGCTAACAGCTGGAGTGAGGACAAGCGTGCCTCTCGTGGGGGCAGTAGTAGAGGCGGTAGTCGTGGCAGCAGCCGCTCTACAACCCCTTCAGTACAGGACGAGGTGCGGGTTGGGGCGGCACGGGCCAACGGCCACAAGCATGCCCCCAATCATAAGCCTCGAGACCATAGCTCCTCCAATCACAAAACGCCACGAGAAAGGAGGCCAGACGGACCCTCGGCTTCCTGGACATCACAGCGGGTACACGGGGACAGTTTGGCTCACTCCCGTCTCCTAGAGCAGGACGAGGAAAAACTGAGCAATTACGAAATGGAGATGAGACCGTTACAGCCAATGGACTCCCATAACTCCCAGAAGCCCTATGGGCATGGGGAGGAGTGGCATGGTCACTCAGAGTCCCGTGCACATACACTACAGCGACGGGGTAAAAATCGCGAGCGGGATGTCCGGGATGCCTCAGGGCCTAGGGATGCCAGGGAGGGGCCGGCTCCAGACTCGGTGCAAAAGTTGGACAGTCTACGAGGGGGGGAAAAGTTAGAGGCTCGGCCCCTCCGTAGGGACCTCACACTCTCACCCCCACAGAAATCCCCACCTATTGCACTAGAGCACGATGACGAGAATCAGTCTCAGCTCAAAGTGAACTCGGTAAGTGAAGATGCACTACACTGAACACAAGGAGAGATACTTCAAGGAATAGTTCACCCAAAATTGAAAATTCTGGTATCATTTACTCACTCTCATGTCGGTCCTAATCTGTATGACTTTCTTCTGTGCAAGTAGAAATTGTTAAAGACTAAGTGCCTTTACAATAAACAGGAACAGAAGCTTTCAAGCTTTAAATAGGATGCTATACACCATAAAAGTATGGTAAAAGTGGCCCTTGTGAGCTCTGAGTGAGAAACAGATGACGGAAACTTTTACAGCAGGGGTGACCAATCCTGCTCCTGAAGGGCCAATAAAACTCCGGCACTGTTTAGTTCTAACCTGGCTCAACTCACTTGCCTGGACATTTCTAGTAATCCTGAAGACATTGATTAGTTCAGGTGTGCTTCATTATGACTGTATCTAAGGCCCTGTTTACACCTGGTATTGTCAATCCAATTACAAGTGGATGACACGAAATACAGGTGTAAACGGAGGTGTAAAAAATATTTTTGGTCTAGTCCACTTTTGACCACTTGCAGAGGTAGTCAAAAACGCAATCGACCGGATTGCTTTCGTAGTGTAGACAGTTATGTGGTTGAATGTGTTCGAAGAGCCACAAAATACCACCTACTCTCCGCCAAATGACCTGATGCATACAGTTAACATTATGGGAAGTGCGCTAGCCAGACGGGATTTGAACCTTGTCGACTGAAGACCCAAGTTTGGTTTGTAGACGAAAAATGTACCAAGCACAACGTTCTCTCGCCATTCCTGATTTCTAACACACACTCACAGTGTTCGCTGTGGTCTTGCAGCTATCAGAGCAAAAAGGAAAGCTGCTGCTCACCGTATGTTTTTCTGTTGTCTCCGGTCGTGTTTGTATGTAAATTGTGCGAGCTTATTTCGTCCATTAAATCGATAGGCCCATACTGTAGACCCTGCCCTTGAAGAAATCAGGACAGAAGTGGTTGAAAGTAGACAAAAGAGATGGATTAAAACACCAGGTGTGAACGAGAATGTGTATCCCTCATCTACTTGTGATCTGATTGACCAATACGCATCTTAATACCAGGTGTAAACAGGGCTTAAGCTCTGCAGGATTGTTGTTGTATCCATTCATTGTATTTGCAGGGACAAAAGTGACAAACACAGTCTTCAGAATGTCTCTTTTTGTATTTCATGGAAGAAAGAAAGTCATATGGGTTTTGGAACAATATGAGGGTGAGTAAATGACAACAGAATCTTAATACTTGTCCAATAAAACATTTGAAAATTGAATCATAAAACAGATTAAATACACTTCTAATCAACTGCACCCGCACCAGATGTTTTAGTATGCATCAGTGCCTGAGAGCGCATGGGTAGGAAGAATAACCTGTATAGGCGTTTGGAGTCCCAAGGAAACATAGAAGCTGACAACAGCCCAAGACACATAACCTGCACACATATCCAAATTTCAAACTGTCCCCTTCCACTGCCTAGCTGCCCTACGATCGCTTGCTGCACTAAGAACACCTTGGTAACAGCAAATTGGCAAAGTGGCTCCTTCCACAACGCAGCCCTGCATTGGCTGTCCCACACTCTGTTGCTAGGGAACAGCTTATGCCTTGCTCGGGTTGTGGCCAATCAAATGACAAGAGTGAGTTCTAGTAAGGAGGGGGTTTATGTTTGTAGCTGCAGAGAGGCAAGCAATGCACCAGACTTGTGTAAGACAGGTTAACATGAAACAGAAACACATCCACACAATAGCTAGCCCTGATTCAGGAATTAACAAACACTGTCAACGCTTTTAACAACATTTATACGTTTCCGAGATATCTAAACAACTGATTAGCTTAGCACAGCGGGAAGAAGAACAGGTCCTAAACAGGGCACAACTGTCTGACTATACAATAAAACAACTGTGGGAAGCAAAATGTGGTTGCTCAACAGTAAGATGCACTAAATGTGACTATGTGAGATACGCTTGTCCTAATTCATTGTGCAAAATCAGCGCTCACGGCGTCTTCTTAACAGTACTGTGTCCGGTTCACTTGTCACAGCTTAATTTCATGCCTCACATGTGTCTTGCATGTGTAGCCCGCGTGTCCCTCTGCTCAACGGTTGTAAACATTGTCCACGATATGCTTACATGAGCCCATCAATTAAAAAGCGCGCTTGACAAACCCAGCTCTTTGCAAATACATTCGTCCTTACGAGGGCTGGCACAATGCAGTACCGACTCTCATTTCCATTGAGATAATACCGTATCTCTCCGGTGAGCCGAGGGGAATGGAATAATCATGGGGCTTTCTTTAAACACAAGCTGTACTGTGCAAATGTGTTTTGTAGTGAATCTAGGACTCTAGTATGTTGACTTCTTAATACACTGTAGAGGAAATTCACTAAACAGTTGCGGAACTTTAGCATGTGATATTTTGGCGCAATTTCACTGCGGTATTCACACAACAGGCTTCCTTTCTATGCCAATTAGGTTTATAGATTGCAGTGTATTCACAAAAGTAAGCACTATTTGCACTAATGTTGACTATTTGCAGCACTTCCACAGCCAACTAAGATTGATAAGAGCGCAATAACCAACTAATATCCAGACAGAGTGTAGTCAAGTGCACTTTTGGCATTTTAAAGAGCTTGTTTAGAGGCCTAGACAGTAACGCAATGCTGTAATGTCCCAGGAAAGTGCACCTGACAGCTGCATAACTCCACAACATAGCTGTGATTATGTGTAGGGTAAAACCTAAAGTATATTTAAATTTTTTTTGCATACGCTATGGTTTGCATAAAGTGTGACTGACATAAATTTAAAAATTAACAATATGCGCATACTGTAAAGTACATGTGCAGACTGATTTTTCTAATTGCATGTACTCTGTAAGCTCAGCTTCCACCAACCCATTGATTTTTTGCACTAATTACTTTGTCCACAAGGTGCCAAAATTGTGCCAGCCCATTGTTTCAAGGTTGAAAAAGAAAAGGATGAGACGGAAAAATAACAACAAACTACTGGAAACAGCAACAAAATTAGACAGCTGCATTGACAAACGCTTGTGTGAGAGGGTTTAAAGGGACAGTTCACCCAAAAATGAAAATTATCCCATGATTTACTCACCCTCAAGCCATCCTAGGTGTATATGACTTTCTTTTTCAGACGAACACAATCGGAGTTATATTAAATAATATTCTCGCTCTTCCCAGATTTATAATGGTAGTGAACGGGGGTGTGAGATTTTGAAGCCCAAAAAGAGTGCATCCATCCATCATAAAAGTAATCCATACGGCTCCAGGGGGTTAATAAAGGCCTTCTGAAGTGAAGCGATGAGTTTTTGTGAGAAAAATATCCATATTCAAAACTTTATAAACTATAATAACTAGCTTACGCTACTCCTACATTGCGTCAATTATTCTTTCGCAGTAAATCAATGCATACGGCCGTCTGCCGGAAGCTAGTTATTATTAGTGGTTAAATGGATCATTGTTGATCCGTGATCTGTACGGACCAAGCCCCACGTTTCGGCACGCATGTGATTCGCGGATCAGTTGCAAGTTTCACCGCAATAGAGTAAAAGGTTATCATTTGCACGTGTTTTGTATAGCTAGTTTACGCATTCCAGCTCTAGAAGAGGAAAAAGAGGATTTAATTCGGTAGGCTATCGCTGTTATCGTTGCGCACAGACGCACATACATACAAGGCTCGCGCGCGCGCACACATAGAGAGAGGTGCGTTTCAGATAGCTCGCGAACTCCAAATGGATTTCTCTTTCGCGTCCTCAATGCACTTGGATGGACACATACACGCATTATGTCAGTCAAAATACCCCTCTCGGCAAGTATTCTCGTAAATACATTCGGTTATGTCTTAATTGCATGAGGTGAGAATTCGGATGTATATCTATCGGATGTGTGCGTGCACGGGGTCTTACTCTTAAAGTGACAGCAACCTATAAATACCTGCTGTTGTCTGTCATGTAAATCAAACAACAAAACAAGCTTTAACAAAGATTAATCTATATTAAATTTATACAGTGAACAGTGTCATTTTATATTTAATTATTACATTTCTGTACATCCAACCCAATTTTTTTTTTGTTTTTTTTTGTGCTGATCCGAAAAATGATCCGATCCGTGACTTAATAACCGTGATATGATCCAAACCGTGAGTTTTGTGATCCACTAGTTATTATAGATAATAAAGTTTTAAATATGGATATTTTTCTTTATAAAAACCCATTGCTTCACTTCAGAAGGCCTTTTAATAACCCTCTGGAGCCATATGGATTAATTTTTTATATTACTTTTTTGAGCTTCAAAAAACTCACGCCCCCTTCACTACAATTATAAAGCTTGGAAAAGCCAGGATATATTTTAATACATCTCCGATTATGTTTGTCTGAAAGAAGACAGTCATATACAACTAGGATGGCTTGAGGGTGAGTAAATCATGGGATACTTTTCATTTTTGGGTGAACTATCCCTTTAAGAGATTTATCCCTGCAACTAGTTTCAAAGAGTACAAAGACATTTTTATCAGTCATAACTTCTGAAGAGAAATAGGCAGACACTGGACAAGGATGAAACTTTAAAGTTGGCATGTGTTAAGAGATTGCGTTCGCGTATGCTATTAAATAGAGTATACTTTGAAAGGCCATGTGTTTGGCTATACGCATATGTTAAGCGTTCTCGTTAAAACTAAAGTTCACTTTGAGCTTAAGTGACTTGCATAAGCTAGGACACTGTGATTAGCTTGCCTACTACAAAAACAAAAAATGAGATACTTTATTGCGTTCAATACTACAAAACAATACTATCTATTGCTTCAGACATTAATTGTCATAATAATATAGTTCTGACTAGTTATTTTGTAGGATTTCTCATTAGGCACTAGATAGAGTACCCATTAAAGGCTCTTTCAGCCAATGAAATCGCTCTGAGGTCCTTGTTGTGATATTACACAGGGAAATTGTGTTTAGCACAGATTTTTGAGCGTGTTTGCAGTTGCCCGATTTGCATAATTGCATAATAAGTTTCAACACTATTCATTCTTAGTGAAATCCACACTGTTTAAACAAATACTGACCTTTCTCTTTTCCTCTTTCTCACTCAACAGGGCTCCAACTCAATTCTGGTAGTCATGGTGATTTTGCTCAACATTGGAGTCGCCATTTTGTTTGTCCATTTTTTTATTTAAACTCTGCATTGCCTATCAATTCCTCTTGTCCAGCTACACTATTATCAAATCAATACTAGTATCATCACGACTGATCTGGTCCCGGCCCGTTTTTTTTAAACAAACGACCAATATACTTCTATTGAAGTTACAGCACGTCAGTATGAGGACTGAGGAAGGCAACAACACAAAACTGGGCTCAGCGGTTCTGTCTGCTTTTCTGTCTCCAAAGAGCTCATTTTGATTTCTTAATTTCATTTTTTTTTTTTATCTGAAATAGTTACAAGCATCCTTTTGAACTTCTAGTTTTATCCAATGTATTCATTCACTCATTAATGCTGATATAAATTGATATACTTGTTTCTCTTTTTTTATTTCATATTCTTACTTGCCTTTTTCTTGACAATGCTGGTGGCTTTCTTCGGTTTTCATTTGGTTTTAGTTTGTATTTGGGTGTTGGACTCATTTGAACGGTGGCTTTGGTGAGGGAGGTTGTGCAAGGTGGCGTAAGGGTGAAGGGCGACCACCATCAACATCTTTTCGGGTGATGGCAGCGTTACACAGCTATGATGTCAAAACAGGTTCAAAGTGATGGGAAACGGCCCCTGTCTAACACCACCCGCCTCCCTCGCGCACCACTCCTAAGCATTGCTTATGTTTCTCCATGTCTTTGTTTTTGTCACTCATCAGAATTACATGCCAAGCGCTCCTCTCATTTCCTGCACACCTCCATTTTCCTTCTGTGTGGTATGTCAACTACCAGTGGACCCCAGAATGTCATGGTGGGCCTGAAATGAGAAATAAAGACACTTTTTAATTATAAAGGACCTAAACTAAGGCTTTTTGATGTCTAAACACCTTTGAACTTGCCTAAAAATGTTGCGAATGTCGAAAAGAAATCGGCTAAACAAGCACAACCACACCAAAGTGGGTTAGTAAAAGTTCAAGACTGGTAATCACAGAGACACAGTGCCACCAGCGTTTCTGCATTTGCAACATTTGCACTCGGGCGAATCTGACCCATATGCATTTGGAAAAATTCCCAGATCCAAAAGTTCTACGATCTGAAAGGGCTTCATCATTAATCTTGCTCCAAATGAAACATTTTTTCCAGCAGAATAAATCATAACACAGTTTGACTCATTTATCTTTTCATAAACAGGTCCTGCATGTTAGATTATACACTGTACATTCAACACAACGTAGCATGGGTTTGATCTTTGGAAGCACTTTCTTAAGTTTGATCTTTTCCGCAGCATTATACGTTATTTAAACATTGTTTGAATGTTGAATGAGGGCGAGCACATGACATTCTGTGAGGTCATCATTATAAATCTCTTTGTGACGCCAACTCCCTCACCCCCAACTCTCTTTGATGAAATCACGAGAACGTGCGAGCACCTGCCGACCTCACCATGCACACCTGAAAGCCATGCTGCGCGAGATGCTGGCGTTCCCGACCAGACATTCAAGAGACTGTTAACGTTTTTTTCCCAACTGCTGCTTTCAAAAAACAAATATTTATTGACAAAAAGGAAAAAAAAACTTTTTTAGCTATTTGCAAGACGTCTGAAAAATGCCAACTGCCTTGTTTTTCTAAAAGTAAAAGAAAAAAAACAAAGTTGCATGCTAATGTATGTTTTAGTTTTGTATAGATAACCTTATCGGGGGGAAAAAAAAAACGTACGGAAAAGTGTTATAGCAGTTTTGGACATGGATTTCATTTGGACTTGCATCAAAACATTCAACACAATCTGAAGCGAATTCGTAAGTATTGTACGAATTGGCGATTTTGTATGAATTCATACGACTTGACTTGTAGGAAAATGTATGATTTGTTGGTAAAACTTCATCACCATAATGGTCTACCCCTAAAACGAACGCAAGCGGACCCTACGAAAACGTACGAATGAGATTATCCCAAATTCTCCAACAAACTATCATAAGAGTGTGTTGAAATCTTTCACCTTATTGGCATGATACACAGTGAAACAGGTCTGATCGGGCATGCCAATGATGAACCCGAGGTCCAAGTGCTGGTCTCGGCATCCAGAGGCCTTTCCGCCCCAAAATCAGAGATGAAACTAAAACGAGTGAAACAAACAATCAAAGAGAGGTGTTTTGTTTATTTTTTTATAGCCAGCTAACAGAACGCAAAGACTGAGATGTTTTTATAGCATGTGTGTATGGGCTTGTACTCTCCCCCTTGAGTCTGTCCTCCTGGCAATGATTCATTCACAGTTTGTGTACTCTTTCTCTATCCCTATTTCTCACCCACCTCCCTTCCTTCCCCATATTTCTCCGTTTCTCTATCCAGCCGGAAAAAAAAAAAAAAACAATAATAAAAGATCAAATGTACAAATAACAACTATGCTGATGTAAAGGAACGCAAGCTGGGGGCCCAAATGTATGGAGTCGTGCATTTGCTCACCTCGACTTGAGTCCTTGGGTTGGTCCAAGAAGTTTGCAAATCGCTGACTGGATACTTTGATACCACAACGGCTGTATGTGACGGGGATGGTGGGATTCCAAAGGGTCTTTGAAGCAGGAAGTTGCTGCAGTTGACCCGCACCGCCGGCTCTTGTACCGTTTGACCTGGATGTATCCGTCACCCTATGCGCCTATAGCATGCCCAAGCATGCCCAGTTCTTTTATCTCTCTCTTTCTCTTCCTCTATCATTCAGTTCTTTACTTTTCCTGGGGGTTTGTTTCTTTTTGAGTTATATGGAGAAAATAATGAAAGTGTTTGAAAGTAAGCACTTGTGTTGTGGTTATTGTGTCTGGGGTTTTTTCTGCTGTCTTTCTCCGTATCTGTTACAAAAGTAACAAGTTCTCACGTGGCGATGGGGATGATATTGTGGAACTCAAAATAATAATTTCCAAAATAGGAGGCTCAAGCTGACAAACTCTTCTGTTTTTGACAAAAGTCCTGTTTCACCCCAAAATCAAAAAAGAAAGAAAAACAGAAAAAGAAATTATATTTTTGCTCAGGAAAAAAAAAAAAAAAAACATTTGGAAGCATTGTACTGAGATTTTAGGGGGCAAAGTGCTTAACTGTCATGAAAACAATGCAAAAAAATAAAAATAATGGTCATAAAATAGCCTTCACTGTCTTCACGCAAAATATAATTTCTTATTTTCTGATATTTTATTTGAATTGTAAAGCATTTATAGATCACTGTATTATGTTTGCACAACCTTTATGTTGATTTTAATAGAAAAATTGTATTACAGATTTTTTTATACAGTAATAAATACTGTAAAAATGGTAATGAGAGGAGGAAAATTTGCTTGAAAATGTCATTTTAAAGTAATGGTCCTTCATTGACTTTTAAAATATAGTTATAGTCTTTTTCTTTTGATTTTGGGGTAAAATACAACAAGGTTAAGGGTTAGTTTACCCAAAAATGAAAATTCTGTCATTAATTACTCACTCTCATGTCGTTCCACACCCGTAAGACCTTCGTTCATCTTCAGAACACAAGTTAAGATATTTTTGATGAAATACGATGGCCTGCATTGCCAGCAAGTTAATTAACACTTTCAGATGCCCAGAAAAGTATTAAAAACATATTTAAAACAGTTCATGTGACTACAGTGGTTCAACCTTAATATTATGAAGCGACGAGGATACTTTTTGTGCGCCAAAAAAAACAAAATAACTACTTTTCAACAATATCTAGTGATGGTCGATTTCAAAACACTGCTTCATGATGCATCGAAGCTTTACGAATCTTTTGTTTTGAATCAGTGGTTCGGAGCGTGTATCAAACTGCCAAAGTCACGTGAACTATTGAAATTCCGAAACACTTATGATGTAACGAAGCCTCGTTTACTGAAAGAACCTAACTTTGGCGCTCCAAACCACTGATTCGAAAGAAAAGATTTGTAAAGCTTCGAAGCTTCATGAAGCAGTGTTTTGAAATCGTCCATCACTAGATTTTGTTGAAAAGTCGTTATTTTGTTTTTTTTGGCATAGAAAAAGTATTCTCGTCGATTTGTAATATTAAGGTTGAACCACTGTAGTCACATGAACTGTTTTAAATATGTCTTTAGTAGCTTTCTGGGTATCTGAAAGTGTTAATTATCTTGCTGGCAATGGAGGCCTCGCTGAGCCATTGGATTTCATCAAAAATATCTTACTTTTTACAGGAGTTGAACAACATGAGGGTGAGTTATTAATGACAGAATTTTCATTTTTGGGTGAACTAACCCTTTAATTTTAAGCAGTGAAATTGATGCAATATTCTCAGTGCAGATTGTTAATAAAAACAGACAAGCAGGTGATGAATTCAGATTTCCCTGTTGAGAGTCTCTCATCATACTATACTAACCTTAATATGGAATTGTTCTCTGGCAAGCCAGAGCTTTGGCCAAGAATTAGGGGCGTGGCCTATCTAACTGGACACATCACACCTATGAAGATTACCTTATTTTGAAAAAAAACACTGTTCGTATCTGTCAGGACGTCCTCCATAAAGATTGTCATGAATGTAAATAGACCTACTTGATGGATTGCGAGTAAAAAAATTGAAATGCACTGACAATATGAAATACAGTCCGCAGAGGAACAAGGTCAATTCATTTTATCTTCAAAGTCTCTCTTATGTCCTTGTTTTGTCTCCTTCTCTCACTTTCATCCTTGTCCTCTCCTGCAGAAACTAACCCCACATGTCATGTCTCCTATTCTCACATCACTGAATCACGGAGGTGGAATGCTTACAAATAAGCGTAAAAATCCACCCCTATAACTGACCCGAGATGGTTCATGTCTGTCCACAGAGGCACCTGTGCAAAACCTTGATTTTGATCTTACAGTCCCCCTGTGGTGAAAATCAAGTTTTTAATGTTGTTTATATGTCTATGTGGTGTTTTAAATATGCTTTAAGACAAACCATGTGCAAATTCATATGTCAACACCATTGATGAGTATTTTCTCCTGAGGTGAAGACCACATGTCCCAAGATTCCGCGCTCAAACTTGGCGTCATCAAGCTACGCCTGTTTTGAATAGGCCTCTAGCGGACTGAAAATCTTACATATTGCACCTTTAACACTACACGATACCAATAAACCATATAATGAGCATAATGAAATTTCATCATGGGTGCAAGTATGGGTTAGTTAGAACCTGTGGGATATTCTAATGACATTACACCATGTACTTCCTTTGACCCTACTGGGCATCGGTGGCATTTTTACATGGCTGCCTCTGTCTTTTCTCCACTATTACTGTGCGTCTGAACGGCTGCCTGTCTGTTCGGTGGACGTCTGCTAGGAAGTTAAGCCAATTTCATCTGAGATTACTGTAACAGAATCACTGTGTAGAGTTCAGCCTTGTCCCAGCACTAGAAGAGGATTATGGGTGATTTCTTTAAATCTATTGGTAAGACGGAAGTCAGGAAGGAGAGAGAGCGAGAGAAAGAAAGAAAGATGACGTGTTCTCGAAACGAATCTTACAGCATATTGGCAAATCTCAAAATCAAAGAGAGAAACTAGATGTTTTGCATTAAAAAAAATTAAGGCAATTATTTGGATCTTTAAGATTTTTTGAAATGTAACATTATTTTCATGACAATCAGGCTTCCATTTTTTAATTCTCATTATCGTAACGTGTCTACATGCTATAGTTATGCCATTATTCTCAAATATATTAAAGAGATTGTTATTAGTGTGAAACATTTCTTATTACTATCAATGTAGAAAACAGCTGTGCTGCTTAATATTTTTGTGGAAAGCATGATTTATTTTCAGGATTCTTTAACGAATATAAAGTTTAAAAGAACAGCATTTATCTGAAATGGAAATATATGTCTTTAAATCAAAATCAAATCATTTTGCGAGATTCTTCCGCGCGGATGCTTTCTAAGCTTCGTTGTTACACCTCTGGTCAGAAAAAGATCATTAAATGGCTCCATTTACAAGCCTTTTCAAACTGTGTCCAAACAAATTAGATAATGTGAGGAAAAGTGTCCCCAAGCTATCGAATTAGTCAAGCCTCAATTATGATTCATTATCTTTTATCAAACTCTCTTTCTGATTGGTTCAGCAGATTAATGAGGTCATAAGGACAGCCACTAGGTAAATAAATGGAATTAATTAAGTAATGTGACCTACAAACATCTTAGTACATCTTAAAGAACTAACAATTCTGTCCCCGTTTCTCCGTATTTAAATGTCTTTCTCTCACACACACACACACTCTTCTGACGTGTCTCTGACGACAGCAGGTTTATGTTCTTCAGGACGTCAGAGCAGAGCTTTAAAAATGGCGACTTTTTAGTTATTTATAAACTCTGTCTTTTTAAAAAAGAAATACAGAATTTAAAAAAAGATGGCGAGAGAAAGAGGGGAGATGAGGAGACAGTTGGCTGCGTAATCGTAACCTCATCCATCTCTCTATCCGCCATTTATTATTCATTAGCTTCTCTTTCTACATTGCTCATTCTTCACAGCCAACAAAAAAATAGGTCAATGTGGGAAGCGCCTTTCATTCGGAAACTGTGATTGCTGCTTGGCCAACCTCTTTAGCTTCCCTCAGCTCAAAGTCTTGAGGAAACATCTCACAGATGTTTCTGCCTTTGATAAAACACATATATTCTGATATTTGTTGCTATTATATCTCACGTTTATAAAATTAGCTTTTTGCCACTCCATCCTATCGTTTTACTGGCTGCAAAAGAGTATTTTGCATTGTTTTCTTTAAATACAAAAACTATTTTTGTCCACTGTTGTTATTGTTAACTAAAACTGTTCAAATAAAGCCGAGATAAAATAAAATACTAATATTAGATTAAAAACTTAAAAAGACCTTCAACTAAATAAAATAAGTTGAAGTACTAAAATTATTAAAACTAAACTAAAATAAAGCTAAACAGAAAAACCTAATAAAAATGAAAGCACATAACGAAATTACTAAAACATTAAAATTAAAACAAAGACTTATAATATAAAGTAAAAGAACATTTAAAAAATATTAATACATATTATAGTAGTATATTAATAACAACACTGCTTTTATCCTTAAGACAGTAGATTTATTTAGCTTTTTCCCTTGTGATTTCATTCCTATTAGATGTGTTTAGAGCATCCTGCTTAATGGCAGGAATGAACTGTTACAACAATAAAAAGACAAAAAAAAAAAAAAAAAAAGGTTTTCTAGGGTTATCTACTGATAAGGGGTAAGTAAACGTTGTTCAAAGAGAGTAACATTCACTAAGCTTTCCTTTAGTAGACGTTAATATCTCTTTGACTCAATTTGTTCATGTCACGTATGTAAGAATTTAAAAAAGTTCTCGAAATATTCACTTTTATAACTGTTTTTTGACAGTTGATAACAGAATTGTCATTGCTAGTCAGGAATAATGGCACTTAACCATGTTAAAAATGTTTTCTTATCTCTTTGACATTTAAAACAGGACAGGAAAGCAAGATCATAAATAATCTTTATGATATCTCTGGTTCAAATGACTATTTTGCATGATTACTTTTAACAAACATACTTTATGTCGAGGGAGCCAATTTATAATTTTGCCTTTAATAATTGCTTCTATATTAAAAATAAACCATCAAAATTAGTTGAAAAATTCAGTTTGCTTATGCTAAATGACTAAATTAATGATCAAAATTGATCCAAAATAAATATTTGCTTAGTATGATTTACAGCAGTGGTCTTGACCCAAAAATGGCTTCTAAATGTGTTCAGAAACTTTGAAGGACATTCACTTTTTGTTGTAAAAAAAATACATGGACAAAATGTTGAAAAAAGAGTAAGGCCATGTTTTTGTACATTAAGTCAGAAGAACATGCTTTAGCCGCTTTTAAAACCCAAACACACATCCATTCGTTCTTTTTTGTGCACTTTCTCACACACACATATGATAACAAATACATTCTCTTTCACAAACAAACCCTTTAATTATCTTAGTGCACACACACACACACACACATTTAATCTCATTCCTGATCCTCAAAGAACACCTTGGCCATGGCGTGGCCGACCTTTTGTACTTTCTTCTCTTTGGCATCAGGACCCATGTTTGCTCGGGCCAGACCCAGCCAGTACTTCTCAGTCCGCGTTTGATAATCCACAAGTGCTTCTCCAGGCTTTACTGGGGGATGGTCCGCATCTAATAGAGAGATAGAGAAAATGTCAACACCTGTACAGAGTGATCCCTAAATACCTTTTTATTCTCCCTAAAAAACCTTTTTGTTCTCTTAAACAACTTTGGTATTGCCACTTGATGTTCAATGTCAAATCTGGGACCTGAAGTACTGAAATGGAGATACTTTGAACAGAAAACACTCCTCATAAGGATGATGAGGCAACAAAGTCTCTTTGTATAGCATGCTACTCAACTATGAGGCAGCCACAAGCTAACAATCAGTGACGTTATTACAACTGACAAGCGAAACAGGCATCTAACAATAATGAATTTAAGCGAGAAGGACCCCAAAGCAAAACACACAGCTCTGGCTGTCAAAGAGGATCAGTGGATGTTGACCTGGGCCTTGGCAGCTAAACCCTTGGTCATCTGCACATGTCTACCTCATGAACCTGACCCAAAACACGGCCTTGATCAGTAAAGGAAAATGTTGGTGTCCGCCCACAGGGATGGGCTTTGAATGGTTTAAACAGGTATGAAACAGATCATTACTTTTCCCTGTCATAAATGTTTATGAACTTCAAAATTAAAGGGATAGGGGCAAAATCCATACCTTCTTCACTCTCCTCTTCAGATTCCTCCTCTTCCTCATCATCTTCCTCATCATCACCTCCCTTTGCCTCCTCTTCTTCATCATCTTCATCTTCTGATTCTTCCAGCCACTCCTGCGTCTCTGAAATAAGAATTCAGTGCTCAAGTGTGGCAATATCACAATACTTTTGGCAAACTTTTTGCTACTGAACATTCATATATGACGTTAAGAGTTCGAACAGCAGTCTATGAGAATTTTTATCATTCTCTGAAACGTGTGGATATGATCCTTTTGACAACAGAACAATAAAAAGAAAAACGGAAAAAAGGAAACACCTTGAAATATACAAATCTATTTGCAATCTATACAGATAGACAGACAGACCGATACATAGACCGACAGACAGACAAATAGATAGATAGAAAGATAGATAGACAGATATAAAGATAGACAGACAGACCGATAGACTGACAGACAGGCCGATAGATAGACAGACAGATAGACAGACACAGACAGACATATATAGACCGATAGATAGACTGATAGATAGATAGACCGACAGACAGACAGACAGACATACATAGACCAATAGATAGACCGACAGACAAATAGACAGATATACAGATAGACTGATAGATAGACCAATATACAGATAGATTGACAGATCGACAGACAGACAGATATACATAGACAAAAGACAGCTGAAAACTCATCTCTTTCGTGAGCACTTATCCTCATCTTAAAAAAAAAAAAAAAAAATTCTATACCTTTCTATCCTACCTTTCTTTGCTTCCTTCACTTCCTTTAATCTCTCTCTATTGTAGCTTATGATACTCTGAGCACTGCCTAAAACTTGTATTGTGAGCACTTCTTGTCCCTATTTGCCTCGTCATGATAACTCGCTTACTGTATTCCTCACTTGTAAGTCGCTTTGGATAAAAGCGTCTGCCAAATGAATAAATGTAAATGTAAACATAGACCGATAGGTAGACCGATAGGTAGATAGACAGAAAGATAGATTGACCGATAGATAGACCAACATACAGATAGATCGACAGACAGACAGACAGACCGATAGACAGACAGACATACGTAGACCAATAGATAGACCGATAGATAGACCGATAGACAGACAGACATACGTAGACCAATAGATAGACCGATAGACAGAACGACAGACAGACAGAACGACAGACAGACAGAACGACAGACAGACAGAACGACAGACAGACAGAACGACAGACAGACAGAACGACAGACAGACATACATAGACCGATAGATAGACCGATAGATAGATAGACAGACATACATAGACCGATAGATAGATAGACAGATAAACCGATAGATAGATAGACAGACAGAAAGACAGACCGATAGACAGACCGATAGACAGACCGATAGACAGACCGATAGACAGACTGATAGACATAGACAGACAGACAGAAAGAAAGACAGACAGATAGACCGATAGATAAACCAATATACAGACAGACTGACAGATCGACAGACAGACAGACAGACAGACAGACATACATAGACCGATAGATAGACTGATAGACATAGACAGACAGAAAGAAAGACAGATAGATAGACCGATAGATCGACCAATATACAGATAGACTGACAAATCGACAGACAGACAGACAGATATACATAGACCGATAGATAGATAGACCAATAGGTAGATAGACTGATAGACCGACAGACAGACCAATAAACAGACAGACAGATAGATCGACAGACACAGACAGACGTACGTTAGTGTTAATGTCCTGATTACAGACTTTGTAATATTTCTAAAAAAATGACATTTTGGGAAATGACTGCAATGCAGTTTGTGTGGAAATCAGGAATAGAGATCGGCCAAAATAAAACTAAAAACCAGCCAGTAGCCAATCTTGTGTTTCGAGCAAAAACCGCCTAGTTCTGATATATGGCCGGTTGACAGATAGACGGACAGACAGACAGACAGAAAGAGCTTTAATATTTTCCTGCTGAAGCTAAGGAATTTCTGGGCCGTCTTTCCACTTACTGGGGTCCATTTCCACTAGAACGTCCCAATGGTCCATCTTATGCAGGTCCAGGCTGTAGAGATCGCTGAGGGTGAACTGTCGATCTCCCACCTCAAACATTCCGCCGTACAAGTACAACTTGCCGTGCTTTACTGTTGCCATGGCGCTAGAGCGAGGACAGGGCTCCACCAGGGAAGCCATTGCACCCGCCTCCACCTCTTCGTCATCCTCCTCCTCCTCCTCCTCCTCCTCGTCCTCAATGTCCTCCTCTGCCCGTGCAGCTGGAATCACCTCCTTGATGGTCATAACCGTTCCGTCCTCGGCGACAATCTCTTTAACAATCTCGGTTGGACCCTGTGCCTTCTCTTTGTCCTCTTCAGTTTCATTTGTCTTTTCTCCCTTCGTCCCACGGCGCCTCTTCTTCTTTTCTGACTTGTTGCCCTGCCAAGAAAGAGAAAAAAGATATATATATTTATTTATTTATTTTAATGTCTTTGGGCTCTATTCAGGGGCGTTACTAAAGCCAAACGTCACACCAACCTTTAGCTGAGCAGGAAACCACCGGTTTTTGTTGATATCATAAAAGTAAAGGTCATTAAAGAAGTCTCCTTCCAAAGACTCATCATCTTCCTCATCACAGACGCCACCGAAGAGGAGCGCTCGGCCCCCGGGGCCCACAGCCAGCGAGAAGCCAGAACGAGGAGGGGGCTTCACTCCTGCAGGGTTCACCCGCGTCCATGTCCACTTTTCTGCAGGATGGGGCCAAATATCATGAGCTAATCTTTTTCAGAAATGGGAAAGTGTATCTTCAAAACAAAAACGAGAAATGGGACAGAAAAGCAGCCCACGTTAAACAAGCGATCACTGTGGAGGCTCTAATGATGGTACCTTGCTCCTCTTTGCCTTCCCTCCTCAGCAGGAACATGTCAGAATGGATGGTTCCTTTATCCACATCCTTCTTCACTCTCTGGAAGAGAAAAGCAGCCATTACCACCTACGTCTGTTTACTCTCGTGGGTTTACTCAAGGACAAGCACTTGTAAATGACAATACCTTGCTCTCTGTGTAGAGCAGTTGCCATCAACATGCTCATGCAAAATGAGGTTAAACATAACATAGCTTACCTAATGATAAACAAATAAGGCAAAAATTTACTTTTAAATTAATTACACATTAACCTGAAATATTTATAGATGGAGGTGTTGAATATCACCATTTTAAGCCCTTAAAATGAACCGTCTTCAATTCAACTATCGAGATTTTACATATTTTGTTGAGTAATTTTGCAATAGTTGGCTGTACAAATTAAGGCACTGTAAAATACTCATGTGACTGGACATCAATAGGATTCTATGTGGCAAGTTGCTTAGCAACTACTACCATGATTTACTGGACATAGTGCGACCATGTAACTGCATATACAAAAAACACAGTATTCCCACTGTACATGTACTATAGTAGTACCACTATAGTAGACAATATTCATAACGTACTATGATATACATCAAAGTACTATGATACTACAATTCCATCACCAAAATTACTAAATATGTTAAAGAAAATGTTATTTGTTTATCCATATTATTAAACGTTTAATTGAAAATTAAAGTCTCATATTGCTATCGCCGCCATTTTCCTGTTTCACTTTCCATATCATGCAAAACAACAACTTTTGTTTGAAAGAAGTCTCTTCTGCTCACCAAGGCTGCACTTGTTTGATCATAAATACAATAAGAACAGTAATATACTGAAATATTATTACAATTTAAAATAACGAATTTCTATTTTAATATATCTTAAAATGTCATTTATTTCTGTGATGGAAAAGCTGAATTTTCAGCAACATTACTCCGATCTTTAGTGTCACATGATCCTTCAGAAATCATGAAATCAGAAATGCTGATTCAGCTACTAGTGTGATATTGCTCATATTTTTTGGAATCCCCATTTTTGAATCCCCACCCACGGACAGTTGGATGACTTGGATAGATAGAGTTTTTCCCCTCCATTTGGCCTAAAACACTGTGTTTGTGTTCATCCAGTCTGAAATGTTGATTCCAAACACAGAGGTTTTTCAGATTTTCTGTTGCGGTGTTCTCTCCATATTTATGATTCTTTGCAGGCTTTAGCGCGCTGGATCTTCACTGGAAACCGAAAGAAACTCACTCCCGCTAAACATTTACTCTTTGAATTCCTGCACCCGTAAAAAATACAAGTCGACACCATTATGACTAAAAGTTTGCTAAGAAGTATTTCCTACTAAAGCAAGGCGGTATTTGACTCTAATAAGCATATTAATGGCAGACTGGTGGGAGTGGCCTTGGACAGCAACATGCAAAGTGCATTATGGGTGTTGAAAATTTTCTTAATCTAGATGGCAAAAGGAAAGATAGGTAACGCTGATTAAATGTTTTTTTTTTTTTTTTTGCCTTTCTACTGTATATGCAGCCAAGTTTTATTGAAAGCCCATTTTGCCAGCAGAGAAGTACCCCTTTAAGTAGGGCTGGGACAATATATCGATGCATCATGATTCGTGGATCAATTCTGATATTTTCCAAAACATTGCAAATCGACTCTGAGTTTAGTTTTTAACTCTAGGCTATTTTTTAACCGCATACTCAAATGCTCATGAAGAAGGGCTCTTGTGAGTTCGGCTGAGTCTGACAATGTATTTGCACCTCAGAATGCTTTTATGACATGAGATTAATGTAAACGGCCCACTGCAAACACCCTTGGAATTCGCTTCAACCTTTTCGAACTTTATAAATGATTATTTTATAGAAAGTTCAAGTGGTGTATGTAAGGTATTGGAAGGAAGCGGGGTACGGCTGTTTCTAAAGCACGCAGTGCAATCTGCTGTTGAGAACTAAGCTCAGAATCGATTCAAGAGAGAATCGCGATACATACGGAAAACATCAGAATCGATCCAGAATCATTTCTGTATTCGCGATGGATCGATGTATTGTCCCAACCCTACCTTTAAATGTAAAATCTGAGTGATCAAATGCAGTGTGCATAGTAAATAAAAATCACAGTAATAACCAAAACACATACAGATATGGAATATCCGCCATAGATGATGACGCCATTGCCGTCTGGAGTGGTGGTCATTTGACAGGCTGAACGTGGACAGGGGCCAGTTCCTGAGGGCTGGAGACGGCTCCATGTGAATGTGTCCAGGTTAAACGCATAAACATCATTGTAAAAGATATAATCCCTGTAGAGAGGAGAACATAAGCATTACAAAAAGTATTAATGTTAAGTATATTTATAAATCTAAATATTGATATGTAAATCCAATATTTAAATTAACATATTATATTAATAATTTAAATTATTATTTATAAAATGAAAACGTAAGATTCCAAGGTCATCTCATCTGATAAATACATTCTTATACACATTTTCTGGAACCTGAATCCAGGGGCGTAGATCTCATTCACACTTCAGGGTACAACAAAAAGTTAAAATTTTCCGTACAATACTGATTTTAAAAATGACGAGTTGAATTTGGGGAGCTCTGCATCTGCCTGTACCTGGAGCTCTCATGAAAACCTCCAAACAAAAGCAGCTGACGTTTGCTCAGGACCATGCGATGTCCACTCCTGCCAGAAGGAGCACCAGGAGCTCTGAAAGGACAATGCGGACATATTTCAACAGGTGGTCAGGACGCCAAGCCAAAAGTCAATCCTGTTAGTTTAGACCTCCATAACCTCAAGTCACAGCATGACGACAAAACACAGGACAGAGGTCTAAAAGTCCCTGCTGTGCTCCATGAAGAGCAAATACAATTAGACTTCCGGTTCAACTTACAGTAATGAATACAGTCTTTTTGAATGGCTTGTTTTTCTTTTCAGTGTTATTTTAGTATCGTGGAACTGTTACAGTTTTCTTTAATATTTTGAATTAGTTTTTATTTTTGTATTTTTTCTACTTTCATTGTAATTTTAGGTAAAATTTTAGTAAATTTGTTTTCATTTCATTTTTATTAGGTATTGCTTTTGTAAAATGTCTATATAATTTTTTTTTATAAATTCTTTTAGGTATTTTAGTTAAAGTTATGTTAAGTTTTTTTTATTTCATTTCAGTTAACATTTATTTTATTTCAAAAAACAAAAATGTGTCTTTACAGTCTTAGCTTTAATTGTAGTTAAAATCAAAACTGATAATTCTTATTTGTATCAAATATTGTAGTATTTATTATACATTTATAATAAATTTCTCTCATTCAGGGTGCCGTTTCACTCATATATACACGTCAAAAAGAAAAGACTCGCATTCATGCTGACATGACAAGGATTTTTTATTATTTTAATATTCGCTTATAATGTTAATAAATTTTAATAAAGTTTTTTGCACACACACACAAACAAAACAATACATGTGTGGAAAAATGATTATTTTCAACCCCCATATTATGCTACTATTCTATTATGATGAAGATTGCAAATATTTCCTTTAGTATAACATGCACAAAAGAATTGTGCACATTATCCATGGTATTTTGATATATATTATGGTACTGAATACTGTTTTCATCTACTATAGTATTGAAGATAATTCAAAAAAACACTTGTTTTATACTTGTTTTGCTTGTGTAAACAGGGTCTTTTTGATGTCATGTTGTCTTTAAGCACATTTTAACAGCTTTTGGCTTATGTGATGGTGTCTAGATATTAGCTCAGATTGCATTATCTTTCCCTTGTAATACATTGTGGAGTATTGCACAATACTCAGTGAGTTTTCAAAAGAGAAACAACAATACTCACTTGATTTGCTCCCATGTGCGTGTTCCCAGGTGAAGCACCCACAGATCTTTATAGCGATAGAACTGCTCACCGTCAGGGGACGCAAACTCCCCCCCAAATATCCAAATCTGACCCCCACCCTGGGGAACTACCACTGCCTGCAGGGAGATGAAGAGAGAGCAACAAAAATATGCTTGAGATAATGTGACCAGTCTGACCCCTGGTGGTGAAGTCTGAAATAACATGTCCTGCACTATCTATGCAGAAATTCACTACTTTAACTGATGCATCATGCTTTTTCTTCATATATCAATTTTTAAATATTTCAAGTGAAGTTATTAAAGGAGCACCTGTTGAGCGCAGCGTCTTGGAGGAGGGTTCGGGATCTCTACCTTCACCCAGGTGTTCTTCTTAATGTTGTAGAAGAATAATTCATTGTACAGAAAAGTCTAGAAGAATGGAAATATATAAGTGACATCAAGTCAAGGCTTTTTGGGTAGGACACAGTTTGCACATAGTAATGATCAACCGCACCCTTCACACAGTGTCCATTTAAGCACATAATGTATCAGCTGATCAAATTTACATTTATTTCTAAACTTTAAGTCTGTTAGTGCAAGTGTTTTCAATCTTATTAATGCCACAATCAAACCCAAATATGATCATTCTCATACAAGGGACCCCCATTCTAAAATTTAAGCTATATATTTTCATGTATAAAGACAAAATTTATACTGTGAAAAATTAACATTATATGTAAAATATTTCATTTCTATCATATAATTGTTTGTTTTTTTTACTACACACTATAGTACTGTCCTGATAGATGTATTTATATAAATCATATTTTTATGTAATTTATTCATTTTAATCTTTTTTTCAATTTTACTTATTTATTTATTTATTTTATTTTTTTTGTTTAATCTATATATAGCTGATTGACCAGCTAATGACCAGCTAGAAACCAGTTCCAAAGCATAGCTACACATTTACCTGAGGGACATCACGAATTACCTACTTTCTTCCCATTGAAAAATTCCCCTCCGAATAAAATCAGCTCGTCTTTTTCCGGGTGAGCACACAGAGAGGCGTTCAACCTGCGGAGAGAACGAGCTGTCAGTCAAATGGCACAATAACAGCCACGTGATTCACACCTGTAAACATGAACGCGCACCTGGGAGACGGAGGAGCACACGCAGTCTCGATCACCTGAGTCTTTTTTGCGTCCAGGGACTGAAATTCTGCTATTAAAGCCTCTAAATCCTCCTATTTCAATAAAACACAGAATAAAAGTATAGTTTTTCTGACATGTATGCTGGTTTAGAGTGTTTGTGCTGGTATAAATTCCCTCACCTCCTCTTTTTTCGATCTTTTTGACACCTTCTTCTCCATTTTGGCGGCGGTTTTCTCCGCTCCTTTCACTTTCTTTTCATTTTTACCCTTTTTTCCCTTTTTACCCATTTTGATTATTTTAAAGAACACAGGCAGCAGTAAGCGTGGCAATCACAGTCACATGGCCTACAAGACAGACGTATGATATACTTCCGCCAACAACACGCCTCTCGGTGGTTTGTTGTTGAGCTCTCCTGCGCTACAGCGACACTTGCTGGTCTGGGTGAGCTGCTGCAATAAACTGACAAATGGTAACTTGTTTGCACTTATATAATATCACAAATACGACGATGTCTAAAACTAAATATCTCTCAATATGGAAATGGTAAAAATACTAATAATTTATATTATAGCTAAGATTATAAAATAGTGAATGTGCGAGCCTCTTTGCCTTCAGCCATCCAGTCATACGTCTTACCTCGATATACTGCACAGCACATCAACAAGCAGCTAACAGCAGGGGGCTTTGGTCATATATTATATGGATATACACCGATCAGGCATAACATCATGACCACAGACAGGTGAAGTGAATAACACTGACTATCTCTTCATCACCTGTTAGAGGGTGTTGTATAATAGGCAGTAAGTGAACATTTTGTCCTCAGAGTTGATGTGTTAGAAGCAGGAAAAATGGGCAAGCGTAAGGATTTGAGCAGGTTTGACAAGGGCTAAATTGTGATGGCTAGATGACTGGGTCAGAGCATCTCCAAAACTGCAGCTCTTGTGGGGTTTTCCTGGTCAGCAGTGGTCAGTAGTGGGGAGCCCATGTAGTCCAATCCAACAGACGAGTTAGCTCAAATTGCTCAAGAAGTTAATGCTGGTTCTGATAGAAAGGTGTCAGAATACACAGTGCATCGCAGTTTGTTGCATATGGGGCTGCATAGCCGCAGACCAGTCAGGGTGCCCATGCTGACCCCTGTCCACCGCCGAAAGCACCAACAGTGGGCACATGAGCATCAGAACTGGACCACGGAGCAATGGAAGAAGGTGGCCTGGTCTGATGAATCATGTTTTCTTTTACATCACGTGGATGGCCGGGTGCGTGTGCATCGCTTACCTTGGGAACACATGGCACCAGGATGCACTTTGGGAAGAAGGCAATCCAGCAGAGGCAGTGTGATGCTTTGGGCAGTGTTCTGCTGGGAGACCTTGGGTCCTGACATCCATGTGGATGTTACTTTGACACGTACCACCTACCTAAGCATTGTTGCAGACCATGTACACCCTTTCATGGAAACGCTATTCCCTGGTGGCCGTGGCCTCTTTCAGCAGGATAATGGGCCCTGCCACAAAGCAAAAATGGTTCAGGAATGGTTTGAGGAGCACAACAACGAGTTTGAGGTGTTGATTTGGCCTTCAAATTCCCCAGATCTCAATCCAATCGAGCATCTGTGGGATGTGCTGAACAAATAAGTCCGATCTATGGAGGCTTCACCTCGCAACTTATAGGACTTAAAGGATCTGCTGCTAACATCTTGGTGCCAGATACCACAGCACACCTTCAGGGGTCTAGTGGAGTCCATTCCTCGATGGGTCAGGGCTGTTTTGGCAGCAAAATATTAGGAAGGTGGTCATAACATTATGCCTGATTGGTGTACAGTATATTTAGTGTTTTTTAAAAGGTCATATAAATGTCAAATCATGTATGGATATGAAGCCTCTACATTCCCCTGAACAATGTGGAATGTGTTAACAGAGTGAACTGATAAGGTTTACATTCGTTTACCATGGGATCACTCCTGTGGGCACTGAGCCACATGAAGTTCTGACCCCCATCCTCCTCATAACTGTGACACTAATTAACATGCATGTCTTGTGCAACTCGTGCAAAGCCTTTGGTTTGTACACTTCTCACTGTTACGAAAGTTTCCATAATAATATATGGTATAT
The DNA here is from genome assembly GCA_037950665.1 of Hypophthalmichthys nobilis. Taxonomy (NCBI): domain Eukaryota; kingdom Metazoa; phylum Chordata; class Actinopteri; order Cypriniformes; family Xenocyprididae; genus Hypophthalmichthys; species Hypophthalmichthys nobilis. The sequence goes on from CM075486.1 coordinate 18,212,860, forward strand.
TGAACTAATATTTTATTGACAGTCACATGAGTTATAATGTGTTGACTCAACATACAAAACAATGTCAATACTCTGTCACAGGGCACATGTTCCAGTGTTACGTAACGGTCCAGGAGACCAGAGGAAATTAAAATGATCTGAATCTGTGTGAAATATCCTCTCGCACTGTTGACAGTCAGAAGCAGATGAGATATCCTTATCAGATGGGCACTCTTATTTATTACTAGTATGTGCAAGAGAAACTGCATAAAATTCCATGCAGTATTTCTTTACACACAGTGGAAACCGTAGGCCTTACAAAGTGAGTTCAATGTGAAAAATGAGACCATGAAAACAGGCTTTTAAAAGTGATCCTAAAAAATTGTTCATATACAAGCAATTTTAGTAAATAGAAACATAGTACATCTTTGTATTTTGATTTTAAAATTTCTATCAACAGCCTTGGTTAGCAGATATGGTGCATTGTCCCTTTCAAATCTTTCTAACATAAAGGACAAATAAAAGTCTGTGTTGCAAGCACATGACTGCTTGAATCTTTCTTCCAGTCACCTGACCACCATTGTGAGGGTGGAATTGTAACCTTCAGTGAGAGATTTTTCTAATTCTGTGTGTGAGCCTCTCTGCCTCCAGACTTCCAGTCATACGTCTCACCCCAACACCTTTTGACCTCTAACTCTCCTCCTCTTCAAATCCCAGCCTCCTGTTTTTTTTTTTTTCTTTTTTTCTGTTCAGCCATGCATTTTCCGTAAATAACAAGTGGTGCAGAAGGACTGCCATGAGTGATTTTTCTGCTTCATCTCTTATGTTTAAGTGCACAACAAGCAGGATCACTGAGAAAACATATGATTATTTCCAATATGTTAAAGAGACGTGCTGTATACTTTTATTTTTCAACCTTTATCTACTTATCACAGTCACAGATATGCTCAGTTTTGTTTTTGTTTTCTCACCTTTGTTTAGTCTCCTTTTTCCTGAGTTCCTTTGATCTTCTTCTCCCGCCACTAATCAGTTGTCATGGACATTCATTTAGCAATCACACCTGTCTGTATTTAGTTCATTATCATTGTGTATTTAAGTCCCTCAGCATTGTTGTATGTTACACACTGTTACACTGCTTTCATACCTGAGGATTACCTGAGTTTGTTTTACTTAATAAATACTTTTGTTTTGGAACCTTTTTGCATCTTTATCATCGGAAACAACATTACAATCATGTAGTTTTGCACAAAAAACAGATATAATTTAGCATTACATGACCATTTTGCACCCTCTTTCTGACCCTTAGAAGTAAACAGCTGTACTTCTAAGACTTCTTTATGTAAAATGATTGATATGATTGGCTAACTTCTGAAAACCGGCGTAGTTCACGCTTTCATTAGACAAGGACCGCCCAGAAGACATCTGACTGACATGTAAAGCAACCAATCATAATTCGCTTTGTTCTGCGTCATATTTAGGGGGGAAAATGTAAAGTCGATGTCCCTACAATAACAGACCGGCATGTAAAACTCTTGGACATATTTTAAAGAGTCTAAAGGCCTTTGCACACTGAGTCTAAAATTTTCGTTTGAGTTTTTTCGTATTCGTGATCCTAAAAATTGAGATTGCATAGAGAGGAAGGAGAAAGAGCTGCGTGATTATCCCGAGCGATTCAAAGTTTACTTCAGGATGTCAGTGGCTCAGTTTAATGCTTTGCTAGCGATACTGGAGCAATCTGTCTTTTATATCTGTCTCTTTGTATTCCGCACGTTGTTTGTCATACAGTGCTACTGCTTTGTGCTGTAGACAACGTGGATCAACTTGTCAGATGGCATTTGGGATTTTGGCGTTGGCTTGTACGGTAGCTCTGAATTGTCAAAACGTCTCTCAAAATGTGTGCCACGGATGCGAAAAACGCAGAAAATTGAACATGATCTTAATTTTTTTATGACGGACAAAAGTTTCGGAAGCAGTGTGTAAACATGATTGGCACAACGTGAGGGATTTATTTACGTGCGAAAATTTCAGACGCAAATTTCGGACTCAATGTCCAAAGACCTTAAGGCATGAACTTTAAATACTTCACATATCCAGCGTTTAGTTGATTCTGATTCATTTCGGTAACACTTTTACAGTGTTCTTGTTACACATATTAAATGTAGTTACTGTAGTAATAACTATAAATTATGCATGCGACTAACCCTAAACCAAACCCTAATCCTATAGTAATTACATGTATAGTTAATTGTTAATACTCAGTACTTAAATATATAATTACACTACAACACGGACACCTTAATATAAAGTGTAACAAAGCATTCTTCTTCCATGAGGGGGTTTGCCATCATGACGGTTTTGTTTCCAGCAGAACTGTAAAGAACGCGACACACACATTTCCCGGAAATCATGCAGAATTCAACCAATTGGATGGCCAGCAGTCCTTGGGCATGACGTCTGAGGCTGAGACTAGTGTGAAATCTCAGCCATGATGATTTCAAGAGTGTCAACACAGTATAAGAGTTTCACATTAGCATGTTACTAAGCTAACTAGATACTCTAAAGTCTATAATGCAAAAATGTTGTATAAAATAGTCAATTTAAAAATAGATTTAAAATATTTGGTAAAACTTTACAGTAAGGTTTGATATTTAGGTTTAGGGTTAGAACAAACTTCACATTCCAGAGGGTAAAATTTGCATTCCAGGGGCTAAAGATCATGTTATTTGGGATCACTTGGCAACACTGGTTAACACAGCTTTTGATTTTAATAATGTATTAGTCATTGTTGAAATTAACATGAACTAAGATTAACTAATGTAGTAGAAATATTGTTCATTGTTCAAAAATATTTCTATTTAACATGTTTACTCATGTTAACCCTACTCATGAGTTATCCCTAAAATCAGAGGGAAATGATAGGGAAATAATACTGATGTAGAAGAACCTAACCTTGGTTGTAAGCCTAAACTTGGTATAAACTGTAAACTTGATCCTCAAATTTGATTGGTTGATTGGAATGTTGTTCCAAGATCAACAAAGATGCTCATCTAGGAACATGTTGTACTTGGTGAAATCACGTTCACCCTTATCACCCCCATCTGCCCTGCTCAAAACTTCTATGGTCTCGGTGTCAGGAAACACATGATTTTACACCTAAGTGTTTGCTGTGATGTACATCTCGGAGAACATGGGGTTCTGTGTGCACTTGTGTGCGAATGAGCCTGCATTACCAGGGAAAACAGCTGCACAAAAGGCTTCTGTATTAGAGTCGTGACCACAGAGATGTCTGTGATATAAAGAAATGAGATGAGATCGGAAATTGGCCATAATGAGAATATTGAACACTGTGGTAACAAATGATTTTATCTTTGAACCAAAGAGAAATGATTTGCCTGTTGCCAAGAGACTAAAGCAACAGAGTTAATTCTCTCAGAAAAAACACACACGGACACACAATTTCAATAACAGGTCTGGTAGGCAACATGGCAAACAAAACTGTTTCATATAAAATATTATATATATAAAATATTCAGTAAGACTTTTTAAAAAAGAAATTAAGGACACATTAAAGGGTTGGTTCACCCAAAAATGAAATTTCTGTCATTAATTACTCACCCTCATATCGTTCCACACCCGTGAGACCTTCATTCATCTTCGGAACACAAATTAAGATATTTTTCAATGAAATCTGAGAGATTTATGTCCCTCCATAGACAGCTACGCAACTGAAACTGATGCTTCAAAAAGTTCATAAAGAGATTGTAAAACTAATCCATATGATTTGAGCCGTTTAGTCAAAATTTTCTGAAGAGACACAATCACTTTATATGATAAACAGATTTAATTTAGGCTTTATATTCACATATAAACATTGATCAGCGAACATGAACAGACGCTCAACTGAACCTAATTGACGCTCAAGAACAAACCAATTCTGGAAGCTCAAACGTGATGCGTAACATCAGAATGAACCTCATTGATTCTCGCACGTGTCAAGCAAAGCAAGCTTGAGCTTCCATTTACCATAACTGATGTGTGTTTATATGTGAATAAAAGCCTAAATTCAATCTGTTCATCATATAAAGCAATCATGTGTCTTCAGAAAATTTGGACTAAACCACTCAATTCATATGGATTAGTTTTACAATCTCTTTATGAACTTTTTGAATCGTCGAAGTTTCAGTTGAGTAACTGTCTATGGAGGGACAGAAATCTCTCAGATTTCATCAAAAAGATCTTCATTTGTGTTCCGAAGATGAACAGAAGTCTTACAGGTTTGGAACAACATAAGGGTAATTAAAGGGGTAGTTCACTCAAAAATCTCCAACATTTCATAAAAAATATGGAAAATCGAGCTTCAGTAGATCTGACTCATCTGTCAAGCGTCACACTGGTCAGTCGACTAGGTGCTATACTGTTGTTGACAGACGACACACTGTCCTTTCACATGGGGCCTGCAGTCAGAAGGAGGTCAGTCAGTGTCTACATGTTACATTTAACAGTAAAGTATGAGGATTCCCTGCTGAGTAGGTTAGTGTGTCAGCTACTCGAGTTATTACTTAAACACTTTGAAACAACTTGAGTTTATAGACAAGTCCCGTACCTTAAAGTGTTAGTTCACAAAAAAAAAAATTTTGTCATTAATTACTCACCCTCATGTCGTTCACATAAGATGAGAAAGACTGCTTATGTGTGTGTTATCAACATGTCAATTTATTATAATCAACAAAAGACTTTAACAGCCAATGGCATTTACAGCTGAAGAGACTCTGGACTGATTTTCTACTGTTTAGTGTCAATCACCCTCTAACTCAGCCAGTTAAGATAGCCGTAGATGTTATATGAATATGGTCCCTGGAGCATATTTTATCAGCTAGCATATTTCAATGCACATTTAAGAGTGCAAGTTGCAACTATTATTACACTCTAAAAAATGTTTGGTTAAAAACAACCCAAGTTGGATTGAAAATGGACAAACCCAGCGGTTGGGTTAAATGTTTGTTAAATGTTTACCCTGCTGGGTAGTTTTATTTAACCCAACTATTGTGTAAAAACTGCTGCATTGCTTGCTTAAAATGAACCCAGAATATGTTGGAAATTAACATTTAATAATATTAAATAAAATAGTTAAACAATAAACATTTATTAAATTGTTTATTAATAAATGTTCACCTTTTGATTATTATTGTTGCCTCTAGTAATTGTGTCTGATTTTTAATTTCCAACCTATTTTAGGTTCATTTTAAGCCAGACATATAGTCATTTTTAAACAATAGTTTAAAATTATAATAGTTTAAATAAAACTACCCAGCAGGTTGGGCAAACATTTAACCCAACTGCTGGGTTAAAATAACCCAATCGCTGGGTTTGATCATTTTCAACCCAACTTTAACCCAGCATGTAACAATAATGGAAAGATGAGGATCAGTATGTCACAATATCACCCTGTTTGGACTTTGTTTTCTGTTTTGCATCATTTCCTGCCAGTCTGTCATCATAGTTATGCATTTCAATTCCCTAACTTGCAATTCGAGTCAATATCAGTTATTTTGGATATACTGTATATCCGGTACAGTACATGGCAAATTTTCTCAAGAAAAAAAATCTCAACTAATGCTGTATAATGGGAATCAGTTGGTACTACATTAATATTGAAGGTTAAAATGAACTGATTTATTTATTTACAAACTTAAATTACACTTAAGGAAATTTTTATAATAATAAAGTTATAATAGTCCTACTAACTTTAAATTTATTTTTACTCCAATTCATTTTTTGAAATATAAACATTTAAATGGTGGCTGTCAACTTGACGGATTTATTCAAACATGCATAATATAGACTATTGAAGAACATTAAAAATTATAATTAATATGTAATATGGTGCATATTGATTAATTATTGATTATTGATTGCAATGATTAAGCGATTATACGAGACATGATATGGATTTCGTTAAGTTGTACTGTATCTTTTATCATACCTTGAGGAGTTCATTCATGTTTATTTCGCGCTGTAACTGGTATTAAAGCGGAGGAGAGGTTCAGTTCACGCGCGCGTCAGGCTGCCGCTCCTCTTGAACTACAGCGATCTGTCACGACACATTAAAGAGCGCCAAAACGGTATTTATTTATTTTTTTATTCCGAAGTAAAATGGGCAAAATATGAAACTTGAGACTTTGATAAATATGAGACTTTGTTTCATGTCAAAAGCAACAAACCACAAATCATATTTTGTGATTTATTGGATGGTTACGTATCCTCGCGCTTTTTTAAGTGGGTATATGGAAATCCTTGAACATTGGGTGTACGGCATATACCTGCGTAACACGTAGACAACACCACTGCTCACAGAGCATGCGCAGCAAGATAGGCTATATGCGTAAAAAAAAAAAAAAAAAAAAAGCCATTCTCAAAACTCGTTTAAAGGTTTACACAACCAACTGATTATATATAAGTCTTTACCAAAGACTTTCTTCCAAAGATTTTCGTATGAGTGGTTTTAGTTCATTTATTGTCTTTCAATATTCTTTGTTGAAGATTCACTTTGTGCCAGTAATGGTGCAGAAATTATTTACTGTCCTTTAAATGGCTGAATTAGTGCCCTTCACGCTTTATTACTGAAGCGGTTCATCTGATTTTTAAATAAATAATACTAGTTATTAAAGTTATTGTACACAGCAAATAAAAGAGGAAGTCAAATGACATTGGCTAATCTTTCTCTCGCAACTCACATGACATGAAAGCTTTCCTTAGGCCACAGCAGCTGATGCGAGACCAGAGCTATTACGGATACCCTTAGGAGGGAAGAAATGGCTTTTGGGTCAGTTTCTCGGAGTCCAACTTGCATGAGCCCATTTTTAGGAGTCACGAGCTACAAGAATTCATGGCAGAGAATGTTTTCTTGAGGGAATTCATTCTTGTAGACAACCAGTCACAAGTCACGTTTAATAATATCGCATAGCAACAACAAAAACTTCCATCCAGGCTCTAAAAATCCTAGTATCTGTGGAATTCTCCTGGCATAATAATAAAGTTTTTTTTTTTTTTTTATTGAAATATGATTTTAATGATAATTATTAATGTACTATATAATAAATTACTATTATATAAATTACATTATACATTTTATTTATAATGTGTCTAAATATTGTGTTGTAATTATAATTTTGTAGAGGTTGTTTTTATAAATAGGCCTATATTATTAACTTTAGTAATACATTAACTTCGTATATGTGCTGCTATATCAGTGATAAAAAACATTTGCAAAACTGCAAAAACACAAGTACTCAAGTTTTGAATGCATTCATGTTTTATTTCTCTGAATACTCAGCAATGTTCAAAAAAATTACTTCAGAGCATTAACTGTTTAATGTCTAAAAAAAAAATTGTACAGTAGACGTATAACCATGGCATCAAAAGAAAATGAACTATGAACTGCTCAACAGGATCTCTTCGTAGTTGTATTTCACATCATAGAGAAGACAGGACAGAATACTTACAATCATTAACAGAGTTCAGGTACAACAAGCAGTGTAATTGACTGACAGTATTTCTAGCTTCAAAGTGAAGTGAGGAAAGACTGAGTCTGCCCTTAGGTAAAAGGGTTTGCATGCCTGTGTGACACAAAGATGAAAGTTCATGTTTGTGGCATGAATGTTAATTATACATGGCAGGATGTAAATGCAAAAATATGGAGTTTTTAAAGGTTTAAAGGGATAGTTCACCCAAAAATGAAAATTCTGTCATCATTTCTTTGTTCTGCTGTACACAAAGGAAGATATTTGGAAGAATGTTTGTAACCAAGCAGATCTCGCCCCCCATTGACTTCCATAATAGGAAAAAAAAAAAAAATGATGTTCAGAATTTTCATTTTTGAGTGAACTATCCCTTTAATTTCTATTCTGATAACGTAAACATACAAATAAAAACCGGTCATAACTTTAAGATGTTTTTCTTTATTTAAAGTAAAAAAAATGAAATGCCAGCTCTGGTGAACAAATGTAATTAATCATTTGTCACAAAAGTAGTGAAATGTAGTGACAGTCGACGTCACTGTGATGCAACTGCAATATCATGTCATAGGAGGCAGATGTGAGTGCAGGGCAGACTCAGGGTACGTTTACACGACAACCAGTGGCGTAGCATCTGGGTATGCACATGCTCATACGCACTGAGGGGGACGACCCACACCAACCCCCCACCTGCATACAGATGACAATATTGTCAAAACAATCCCCATTCACATCGGATCCACGAAAACGACTAAAAACACTGTATTCTGCTGCCAGGCCAGTAGATGGCGATGTCACTTCGTAAAGAAACACTACACGGCTATAGACTGAACACGTATAACGCATGTGCATGACGTCACCGCTTCGACAAACTCACGTTTTTGTAGTTTACATGAAGACGATAACAAGTATCGTTTTCAAAAACTTCGCATTTTCAGGCCCCCAAAACGCCGTTGTCGTTTAAATGAATGGCCAAAACGCATAAAAACGTTTTCTGTTTTTAGTTGAAAATGGTGTCGTGTAAACGCCCCCTCAGTTATTTTTATAAACTAATGCACCAATGGAAACTAAACCAAGCCAGCAGTTAAAAACATTTATAGATTCACACACAAAAAAAAAACTAGTAAAAAAAAGACAAAAAAACAAATATATATATAAAAAATCATTCTGAAGAAAGAAGGAAAAAAATGTCAGTAACAATTCTTAGCATTTTTTTGGTAGAAAAATGCCTTGTAAAATTATTAGAGCACTAACTGAATGACCCTACAAATAAATAAACACATATAAGTAAATTTCTACATAACTATTTAAATTAGATAAATTGCTTTTATTGGTTGGAGTGTTAGTCATACTGCAGTAATTCTCTAAATAATGCAAGGCTTCATTATCTAAACACCAACTAAAATCATAACAGCATTAAAGAAATGCATCTCAGCTCTAATAAGTCCTTCTAAGCAGAAGCCTATAGGAAATGTTTCTGTATTCATAATAACCAAAGGACAACTTCCATTTTGTCCAAAAATAACATCCCCTGCATCACCCAAAACACCCCAAGTATTTCTCTCATCACTTATAACGGAAAATGTGCATTTTCACACATACAGCAAATTTGGTCCAGTATAGGAACAAATAACCATTTAACCAAAGCTAGGATAACCCAACAAACACTGCATCCAAGTGCAGCCACCTAAAACTGAAACACAATGACGCATGTCACATTTTACAGCTAAATCAGTCAGATTTTTCCAGTCCGCAAACTGTTGAGGCACTAAAATCTCTTCGGTAAGGGGATTTTTAACGATACCTTGACGGTACAATAAAGAGATGCAATAGCCAACCGGCCATACATAGTACAACAGCAACAAACTGTTTTAAATAATTATGACAATGGACATTTTTCTTGAAAAATTCGCAACTACCAAGCTAATTGCCAAAATACAAGGAGAATGAAATAAAATAGGTGGTCCAGTGTTAAGTACTTCACGTATATATGTGGCTGTCTGTTTGACAGATGCAGAGAAAAGGTGCTAAGTATTAAAAAATGTACACGAAAGAAATAAGACAAACAGCGTCTCATCTTTTGTGCTTCATAAAATCATAATTAGGCATAAAATATACCAGATCTATGAGTGTGATGTACTGTATGTTCACTGAGGTAAGCAGAAAGGCTATCGGTATTCTGATTCTGAATTTATGAATACTGTATGTCAGTGCCTTCCATAATAATAATAATAATAATAATAAACAATTGGATACATCCAATTAGAGGACCATGACCAAAAAAAAAAAAACATTGGAGATTCCTTGAAATTCTTAGTAGCACTTAAAAAAAATACATGAAGCTATCAAAAATAAATCTGTCGGAGTATAAAGTCATTTCAAGTTAATCTCAACAAATAATACATTTCTACACCGGCAGAAAAAGCACAGCAAACTGGTCAAATCTGCTGTAGAAAAGGAAATGATTGTAGATATAATAGAACATATTGTAATCCAAAAGCAAATTTGTCACTCAGGTGGGAATGATGGTTCTGGTTGCTGAGAGAGACTAGCGCCTCCCCACAAGCATTTTCGGTACGCACTTTTCCTCACGTACATTTTGAAACAAAAGCTGAAAACACGATACAGGAAGCTTACGATCATACTACTGCAGGCCCTAAAATAAAGGGATGACCAAACCAAACCACTCATCGTGGTTATATGACACATACCTCCAATGGTTTAAAAAAAAAATATAAAATCCTGATTGAAAACTTGGAACTCAAACATAAAGACTGAAATGTATACAGTATAATACATTTGATTGAGGAAGGACTGACAAAATCTTCATCTCAATTGAAATGCTCCAGTGACCTCTGATGTTGTCTTGTTTCGCATGTGGTAATTAATATAGATTTTGCCTGTGGCAGCAGGATACGACTTTTTCTGGCTCACACGAAGAGAGGTGAGGCAGTCGAGGAATACAGTAAGGGAGTCTGAGGTGGATAAGAGGAGACTTTGTGCGCGAAAGAGGCATCTGTCGATCCATATGGTCTTCAGGACTCCTGAGGAACCACTTCCATCAGTTTCTGGAATGTCGCTGTGGTAGAGACTGGACAGAAAAAATAAACATTATATATATATATATATATATATATAGATCAAAAGTGATAGTAAAGACATTAATAATGCAAATAAATGGTGTTCTTTTTATGTTTTCATTCATCAAAGAATCCTGAAAAAAAAAAAAAATCACAGTTTCCACAATAATATTAAGCAGCACAACTGTTTTTCAACATTGATAATAACAAGAATTGTTTCTTGAGCAGCAAATCAGCATATTAAAATGATTTCTGAAGGATTGTGTTATTTTAAAATCTAATAATATTTCACAATATTACTGTTTTTTTTCCTGGATTTTAAAAGTCCACCTGTAGTCAATAATAAACTCATCTTTGATCACCAAAATCACATATTTAAATGTTTTTTCCTGTGAAAATAATTTCTTTATGCCTTAATATAGCTTGAATGGAACTCTACACCCTTGCTTCATTCAGCATATGCGGATCTATGAATATGCAAATTAGCCCCGCCTCCACTCAATCACTCAAGCTCAGAATACCTGATCCACATGGTCAACTTTACTGTAGTAAATGGCAAGTGGAAATACTCGTTATAATAACTCAGCCATAAACAGGCTTGTCTACAAACCATGAGCAAGATAAGACTTGTGCAAATTCATAAGTCAACACCACACTGAAATCGCTGGTGTTTCTGATGTCACAAACTACCTTGTAACCAATCACGTCAATGAGTGGATCTCTGAGCTGGTGTGAGTGGAGGCGGGGCTCATTTGCATATTCACAGAACCGCATATACTAAATGAGGCAAGGGTGTAGAGTTACATTCAAGCTATTTTAAGGCATGAAGAAATTTTTTTTGAGGAACTGAACGTTTAAAAATATGTAATTTTGGTGATCAAAGATGAGTTTAAGGGATAAAATGATTGACTACAGGGGGACTTAAACATATTAAAACATTAAAAACACAACATAGACATAAACAACACCACATGGTGTCTTTAATTAAATAAACGCAGCCTTGGTGAGCATAAGAGACTCATTTTAAAAACATTAAAAAATCTTACAAAATCTCACTGATTTAAAATACCATGTAATTAATTGCATCATTTATTAACTTCAATTGAATTTATTTTACATTTTATTTTGAGTATGATTCATTAGTGCACATTATTGTGTTTTTTAAAAAATACCACGTGGGTAGAGTTGTCAAAAGTACCGACTTCGGTACCATTCGGTACTGAAATTTTAAAAATGTGATTCATAAACACCTCTGGCAATTGCGTTCACGTGCTCAACAGATATGTCTGTGATTGGCTACAATGATCAACCCAGGAGAGCATTTGAAAGCACACAGAAGTGTTTGAATTTAAAAGCGTTTTGAAAGTGGGAACAGGAGCGTTTGAAAATAGGCGTCTATCAGCCGACTGGTCCATGATAGACACCTGCTTTCAAACGCTCCCGTGTGTATCTGTGTAAGTGCTCGGTGAAGAGCTTCTTTGATGTCTATTTACAACGTTTTTGCAGTAATGATCATTGTAGCCAATCACAGACATATCTGTTGAGCGTGTGAACACAATGGCCAATCAGAGGTGTTTACAAATCCGCTCAACAACGCTCAAAGCATCACATTTTTAAAATGTCAGTACCGAGTTGGTATCAAAGTCGGTACTTTTGACAACTCCACATGTGGGACCTAAAAAAATAACAATATAACAGCCCACTTTTAACAATCCAATCCAATCTCATTGGGTAAAAACAAGCCACATCAAGCCCCAAACTATTTCCGACCAACTATTCTTTTAACTCTTTAAATCTGTCAAATTATGGAGGTTAATGTTGTCTTGAAAAGCAGTGTAGTCATAAGTTTGATTTTAACATTAACTTTGTCAGATGTAAGAATGACACTCAAAGTCAATTAAAAACAATGTTTGTTAGCCTTCAATACCTGAATAGTGTTTCAGATTTCAAGAATGCAGTTTTAACTGAATAGAACCATCTTTTTTTCTCATTGTCATGAAGCACACAAGGAAAGTGTGGAAAGATAAGGAAAGGAAGACAAGGAAAGAGGAAAGATACTCACAGAGGATCTGCAAGATCCATTTGGGCTTGGTCTGCCACCAAACACCGAATAAGTACACGGGAACTCCTGTGGCGATGATTCCGAATCCTATAGCACACTCCACAGGGGTTTTCCAGATGGACACCACGATGAGGAACAGGCAGGCCAATACGAAGGAAATGGGCAGCAGAATATTGACCTAGTGGACAGAGAGAGGTGGGAAAGCTTTGAAAATATGATCAAAAGTCTATTTAAAGTGCTGTCGGAAAGTATGTTTATTAAGGAACATTTATTTCTCATATGCACTGCAGAAGTGTAGAGCTTAATGTTGCTCTCTTCTCTGACAATCACCATTCTTCTCTGGCTGCTCATTCTGGTAGGACATCCTGATCTTTGATGTTTGGGTTGTGTTGTGTTTTCTCTTTTTGTATACAATGTAACTTCACAGAGCTCCAAGAATGGTTCAAAGCAACTCTTTTTATAGCCTTCTCGTGTCTTTTTTTCCTCCTTACAACTTCATCACAAGGTTCACCAGGGTTGCTTCTTGGTTCAATTATTTTTTGCAATACCGACAACATACAGCATTTACTTTTATAAATACACAATCTAGTTTTTATTATTATATTTATTTATTTTTTGTGTACTGAGTTCACATTAGGAGATATATTCATAAATATAAGATCTACTTTTTAATATTAGGAATTATATATTTATTTTTATGTATTTTCTATTTACTCAGAACTTTAAAATAATCATCATACTGTAATTAGACTACAATAAGTACGTTTTTTCAATAATTTTGTACTTTTATATTACATTTACATTTATATACATACTTATCTGCAGCATTCGAGTTATAAGTTTATCTATAGTATAGTAAGTTTTTCGAATCTTTTGTTTCGAATCAGTGGTTCGGAGCACGTACCAAACTGCCAAAGACACGCCCCCTAGTGGTGAACCATTGAAATTTCGAAACACTTATCAAGTAATGAAGTCTCGTTTACTGAAATCATGTGACTTTTATGCTATTTGAAACAAAAGATTTGTAAAGCTTCGAAGCTTCATGAAGCAGTGTTTTGAAATCGCCCATCACTAGATATTGTTGAATAAAGTGGTTATTTTGTTTTTTTGGTGCACAAAAAGTATTCTCGTCACTTTATAATATTAAGGTTGAACCACTGTAGTCACATGAACTGTTTTAAATACATCTTTAGTAGCTTTTTGGGCATCTGAAAGTGTTAATTATCTTGCTGTCAATGCAGGGCTCACTTAGCCATCGGATTTCATCAAAAATATCTCAATTTGTGTTCCGAAGATGAACGAAGGTCTTACAGCGTTCATTTTTGGGTGAACTAACCCTTCAAGGATTCCCACCATCTAGAAGTTTGACACTTCAATAGTTAAAACCATCAATGAAATCAGGAAAGTGTCTAAAGACAACATTACAGGCAATAAAGTACCAACAGACATTGTATTGTCCCTAATGAGATCTAGAATGGAAAAAGATTATGAGCAATAAACAAATGGCCTCTTTCACTCCAGTGCCTCCAAACCTCCTTTGATGAACATCCTCTGTGTCTGGCAGATAAGTGGAGGCCACTGAGTGCAGTGATGAGAAGAAGCGAGAGACAGAATGTGGATGAATGAGAGGAGCACAAAAGGGCCTGTGTGTTACTGTTCTCTTGCTGGCTATGTCCGGTTTCAGACAGAACACATATATTACGGCAGGTCACTTCTCATGGATTTGAAAGTATGACCCTGTTCACCCTCACGCAATCCATCTGTGTTCACTTACAGATGTTCAGCCAATCAAAAGTTGTTTTCTGCTAACTAGCTCCGCCCCCTGGCTCACCTTAATTGGTCGTTCCAACTCCGGTTTCTTGTAGCGTAACCACATCATGCCAAGGATCGCCATGGCAATGCAAAGCCAATTAAAGAAGCTGAAGAAGTTGATGACAGAGAATATGTCATTGGAGAAAGCGTAGAGGAGAGTCATGATACACTGTGGGGGAAAAAGGAAAGAAAAGGCGGTTTAGACTTTCGGTTTTGCCAATATTTAACAATCAAACATTTCTTTGTGTGTTAATTGACCTTACAGTAAAATATAGTCAAATTTGTTCTGATTTGTGAATCAGTACAAACAATTCACTGAAAAGAACTCACTCAACAGATTGATTCACTTAAAAATTAGAACTGGTTAAACCATTTCATTGAAAAGAATCGACTCGTAAGAATGATTCACTCAAATGATTCACTTAAAAATTAACCTGATTCTGAAAATAACTAGGTGTGTTTGACTTGAAGCGGAGCTGCGCAGACCGATTGGTGTATGACATCAAAGTACCGTGTATTGCTCTTGCTGTACTTTGATGTCATGCACCGATAAATGATTAGCTAAAAAATTGGTTAAAATGATTCATCAAAAAGAACTGATTCAAAAGATATATTTGCTCAAAAATTGGAACTGGATAAATCAATTCATTAAGAAGAACTCACTCAAAAGAATGATTTGCTCGAAATTTGGTACCGTTTAAACCAATTCATTGAAGAAAAAAAAAAGGACTTAAAAGACTGATTTGTTCAAAAATTGGAACCGGTTACACCAATTCATTGAAAAGAACAGGCTAAAAAGAACTGGTTAAATCAATTCAGAGAAAAGAACTGACAAAATTCAAACCGGTTAAAATGATTTATTGAAAAGAACCAAGTCAAAAGAATGATTCACTTAAAAATTAGAACTGGTTAAACTGATTCATTGAAAATAACCGAATCAAAGGAATGATTAACTCAAATTAAAACTGGCTAAAACGATACAGTGAAAAAAAAAAGATTCACTCAGAAACTGGACATCACATAACTTGAAAGTCATAGTGAGGGATGTGGTTGGTTGTTGTGGACACCTACAGTAAATATAAGTGAAGGCAGAGGAGTCAGCAGGTCAGGGTGGATCATCGACAACAAACTGGGAAGATGACCTTCTCGGGAGCCCACAAAGAATAGCCTGAAGGGATAGAGAAAGATACACAAGAGAAACCGTATTGCCCATTAGCTCTAATACTAACCAGCATTATAAACAGATCTATTTCAAGATAACCTGAGCATTTGCAGTGGAAAAGCCTGCAGGGTGACTTTAGTACAACACTAACAAGACAGATTAATCAAATAAACAACTTAAAGTAAAGTGATCTGATTAATGTGACCTCTTCCATGTGTGTGTGCATTACCTAGATGAGGTAAACAGAGAGCCATTCACAGAGCCAAAGCAGGACAGGCCCACAAACACAGGGATTATCCAAGCCATCGGCCCCAGGTGGTAGTTTCCAAAGTCCTGAAAAAAACAACATTATTATGTAACTGTAATAAACATTAATAAAAAGGAAACCAGTAACTGAGTTAATAAAGGAAATTGAGCAAAATATGGAATAGAACATGTCTATGTGGCGACACTCACCACAGCAACAGCCTCAGATGAGAGCATTTGCTCCGGACTGAGTGTGGTGAAGTAGGCCAGGTTGGTCAGCACATAGACAATGGTGACAATGGGAAGCGAGATGATGATGGCCCGAGGGAGATTTCTGCAACAAGGCAGCACATACATCATAACATAACCCACCCCTCTCAAAAACTTGACTTTTTTTAGTAGAAATGACCTATTAACTAGATTTTAATATATTAAATAGAGCCATCAATGCCCCAATGTGTAGTGAGCCAGGGTCCCTATCAGTACCCGAATTCATGTAGGGAGCTAGGGAGCTGACTGAGATGCAACCATGATCAAGACGATCTGCTGAAGTTCAAACTGAGCATCAGAATGGGGAACAAAGGTGATTAAAGTGACTTTGAACGTGACATGATTGTTTGTGCCAGACGGGCTGTTTCTGAGTATTTCAAAGACTGCTGATCTACTGGGATTTTGACACACAACCATCTGTAGGGTTTACAGAGAATGGTCCAAAAATATCCAGTGAGCGGCAGTTCTGTGGGACAAAATGTCTTGTTGATGCCAGAGGTCAGAGGAGAATGACCGGACTGGTTTGAGATGATAGAAAGGCAACAGTAACTCAAATAACCACTCGTTACAAGAGTTCTGCAGAAGAGCGTCTCTGAACGTACAACTAGGTTTGGGCCGATAGAATCACACTATATTGCCCAGTGCAATGCATGCTTTCAATTTCTGCGCAGTTGCTTCCAATAATTTTTTTTTCTTTTCTGATTAGGTAATAATAACATGATGAAGTTGTTCCCGATCAATGAACACAAAAGTTGTTCCCATTCAATAAACACAATTTAAACAGTAAAGATTTTATTGTGCAAAAACGCCAAACGAGTTATAGGCTACTAGATGTTTTACATGAACTAAACCACTGATATTCAAATGGCGGACTGCGGTCCGCATCCAGACCCCGGACCGCGAGACAGAACGGTAGCACCACTTTACTGATTCTAGTTGAAGTGAGTAGCGTGTCAAAACAGCGGTGCGGATCAAACCACAAGTACTGGATTCATTTTAAACATATTTTTCAAAAGTTATATTCATTTTTTAGGGGTAAAATCATTTTAATGAGGAAGAAATGTATTATTTATTTATTTAAAAAGAATTAATGAGGAAAAAAGGACTCTTTTCACTTACTTGTATGGCTCAATCATCTCCTCTGTGACAAAATTCAAATAATTCCTGATAATAAAAAAAAAAGAAAAAGTAAATGAGAACATTTAAAAACATATTGTCCTACAAATTCAACTGCTGAAAGCCAAAATGATGCAGATAAATTATAGAATGACTGACAGATAGTTTTGATTTCTAATAGAGGGGAAGTGTGAAATTTTGTAATTATTATAATACATCTTCCTGCGCCAGCTGAATATGCAGAGTGGAGTATAAGTCAATCATTCAGCTGATTTCCATGTAAAGTGCAAATAACTGGAGTTATCAAAACAGTTATGTTGTTATGTGGAATGGGATTTTGGACCAATGGGATTTCACAGTGGACGGGTCTACTCTACTCAGAAGGTATTTTGATGATCGCTTGGTCATGCTACGTTGTTGTAGTCATGTCATGTCATAGTCATGTGGCTGTTTAGGACAAAAAAAAATTAGATTTACATGGAAAGATATCTTGGATCGCATGGTGTAGCATTACATTTTACAAGTGATTATCCTTGTTAAAAGGTCAAAGTCTAATATTTCCTGCTTTCACCCAAATTTAGAGAAGTTCTGTGGTCTTACCATCCTCCATAAGCAAACAGCCCACTGTAAAGAGCCAATCCAATGTTCCCAAAGTCTGATTTGCTTCCTTTGAATGAATTTGCAGGCAGGAGATCAGTAGTATCACCTGCAACAGAAACAAACAGCGTGAAACATGAGATTACAATGCTGTTGCAACCCATCAGGAACATTATGTAACATAAACAACCCATACAAGTCATAATATCTGGGGAGTACTCTACAATTCCCACAATATGTCCCGTGAGAGGAACAAACAAGCTTGCATGGAAAAGTTTCAAGGTGGAAGACTGTTTCCTGCTATCATATTACAATGAATTTTTAAAATCATCACGCTGACATTCTCAAGGCTGGTTGTGGGCTGCAGGTCAGCACATGAGGGACAAGGTCGCAGATGTCACAACTTAAACGCAAGAGAGATGGGAAAACAAGAACTGGAGAGAAAACAGAGGGTTTGCACATTCTTGAACACCCAAAGCCTGTGAATTTCCCACTGGATCAACAGATGAACATAGTGTTGTTTCAGGCTGAGGCCCGCTCTCTATCTGTCCCATGAGAAAGCTGGGGGAGATCAAGCCTCTAAGTACATCCATCTCTCCGATGCCTGCGGGTCGTACAACGACAAGGGCTTCCCTAAAAGTAGACTCTGTATGGGTTCAACCTATGGTTGAGAAACTCTGCCCCAACAAGAACTGTAGTTTAGCAACAAACATGGACAGAGGTCCGAAAAGAACTAGTTTAACAGGTTTGAAGTAATGGATATGCAGAACAAAAGAATCTGAGACCAAATCATAAATAAATTGACTTGAGTCCTCTAGAAATAATTTCTGTGAATATCGCTACCCAAGGAAACTCGCTTGTACTTTCCTTTGAGAATGTGTGGTTATTTGTTCTTTCATTACTGTGCAGCTCTTTAACACAATAGCATCAACTGATTTAATATTCTAATTTGCATATTTTCAAGGTTTAACGACTTTAAGGGCCAGAAAGTAAAACACATAAGCACAACCTTCTTAAATCTAAAAATTGACAATGAATAGAACATTTCTCTTTGTTTCCCCATAGCAAATTAATAGGGAACTATGGCAACTGTGATTTATACTGTATATACAGTATGTTGTCTATGTTATATATATATATTATATATAGGTCATTGACAAATAAAGTTTTTAAAAGTGTAAAAAAAAAATACATAATGGAGATATAATTAATTTTGAAGTTTTATTAAGTGTTAACAATGAGATTATGTGGTTTTTATAATCAATTAACACTGCTTTTGTAAAAAAAAATTTTTACAAGATGGACAAAATTTGTCACCAAAAATTCATTCAGTTTAACCAAAATTTTGGTTTTACCGAATGACACTTTTGGTTATACCGAATGACGATATTTTCAAACAATGCTAACACGCTGATATCTAGCTAACTAGCTAGTTAGCTTGCTAGCTAGCAAAAGGACAATTAAAAATGTTATATTTAGTACAAGTTTTTAAAATATTACAACATTTTCCATGTTTTTAGCGGTTGTACCGAATGACCTGATGTTTTGGGACATGCGTATGAGTAAGTGAAAACACAAATTTTTCAAATAGTTAAGAGAGAGTTAGTTACTTTGACCATGTGGTCCTTTGCAGGTGTCTGAATGATGTCACATCCTGTCACATGATATTGACAACATGACTTGATCCAAAATGGTCCCTTTATATTGGTTTCTCCGAATGACATCAATGAAATTCATTTTTTTTTTTCAAAGCAATGACTTCTACACATAATTTTAATACCATTTTGCACTATGTTGATATATGATGTTATAAAATCATGCCAGAATAAAAAATATATACATTTATTACATTTTAATATATTTTAATCACAAATGAAATGGCTGTATTGGCCTTTGGACGCTTAAACCGAATGACCTTTTGACACTTCAAAATCTTTAAAATACCTTTATATGTAGCAAAATATAATTAAAACCTTTTGGATTCAATAAAAGAGATCTAGTTGTACTACCTTACATACTTTGGATGTTTTATCTTTGTTTTTTATTATTATTAAGGCCTCTGAAAAAAAAAAAAGACCCGTCACGTCATTGACCCATATACTCTACCGTTCAAAAGTTTGAGGTCAGCAAGACTTAAGTCAGTAAGATTACTTCTTTTATTCAGCAAGAGCACATTAAAATTGATCAAAAGTGACAAAAAAAAATTCAAATAAGCTTTCTATTCATCAAAGAATCCTGAAAAATGTATCAGTTTTTACAAAAATTTTACTTTTACTAAAATATTAATAAATATTAACATTGATAATATGAAATTTTTATTGAGCACCAATCAGAATATTAGAATGGCTTCTAATGGTCATGTGACACTGAAGAAAAAAGTAAGCTTCTATACAAATATATTTGTATATGTAGAAATTAACATTACCCAGATTAAGTACTGTTCATTGTTTTTCATGTTAGCTATTGCATTAACTGACGTTAGCATGTACAAGTGTTGTCCTATGGCAATGAATTGTGAGAGTAATTTTGTGAATATGTTTGCTGTGTAAGAATGACTGCAGCCCAAGGCGAGCTCATGTGAACCAATGTGATCGATGGAGGCCAACGCCGCCAGGTCACATGACACAGTAGGCGAGGTAGGTGTGTGTGACTGTAGGCCTGAGGCAATCAGGCGCAGAATAAGTTTGAAAGCCTGTATAAACTTTTTGTATAAACTTGAGTATTACGGGCTCAGACCTGAGCTTCAGAGAACTACGCCAGCCCAGAGGAGCCCAATCTCTGTCTGAGAGAAACGCTTCGACAGCAGATCTCAGCTTACATAGCCTAGATTCAGTCTGAAGAGTTCCTAAAAACACGCAACCTCAAACACACACTTTTCTAACAGACAACAGCTCAGTGTGTGAAGGTGAGTAAGTTTAGTGAGTAGAGCGTCTCACACAGCATCAGTTGTGTAACCGTTGTCACATCAATGTGGACAGCTTAATGGACAAAGAGAGTTATTTGAGAGATAATGAGGAAAACTAGGGCATCCGGACAACTGGACATTTCCAATCACATACTGGAAAAGTGTATTGTCATATTCTAGTATCAAACAGAAGAATGTTAAAATTAAAGGGTTAGTTCACCCAAAAATGAAAATTATGTCATTTATTACTCACCCTCATGTCGTTCCACAACCGTAAGACCTTCGTTCATCTTCAGAACACAAATTTTGATATTTTTGATAAAATCTGATGGCTCAGTGAGGCCTCCATCGACAGCAAGTTAATTTAGACTTTCAGATGCCAAGAAAGCTACTAAAGACGTATTTAAAACAGTTCATGTGACTACAGTGGTTCAACCTTAATGTTATGAAGCGACGAGAATACTTTTTGTGCACCAAAAAAACAAAATAACGACTTTATTTAACAATATCTAGTGATGGGCGATTTCAAAACGCTGCTTTGGAGTGTGTATCAAACTGCCAAAGTCACGTGATTTCAGTAAATGAGGCTTCGTTACGTCATAAGTGTTTCAAAACGTTTTGAAATTTCAATTGTTCACGTGACTTTGGCAGATTGATTTACGCTCCAAACCACTGATTCGAAACAAAAGATTAGTAAAGCTTCGAAGCTTCATGAAGCAGTGTTTTGAAATCGCCCATCACTAGATATTGTTGAATAAAGTCGTTATTTTGTTTTTTGCCGCACAAAAAGTATTCTCGTCGATTGGCTTGCTGTCAATGGAGGCCTCACTGAGCTATCGGATTTTATCAAAAATATCTTAATTTGTGTTCTGAAGATGAACGAAGGTCTTACAGGTGTGGAACGACATGAGGGTGAGTAATTAATGACAGAATTTTCATTTTTGGGTGAACTAACCCTTTAAGATCTGGAATATTTGATTCTGATTGGTCAATCGCAATATTCCGTGGTAATATACAAATTACTAAACTGCACTCTTTCTCGGTCCATTGTCAATATTTATTTATTTATTTTCTACTGATCAAAAGTTACAGTGAAACATTTATAATGTTCAAAAATGTTACAAAAATATTTCGAATAAATGCTTTTCTTTTGAACTTTCTTTTAATCAAAGATTCCTTAAGAAATGTATCATTGTTTCCACAAAAATATTAAGCAGCTTTGTTAAGCAGCGATGTTTTCAACATTGACAATAATAAGAAATGTTTCTTGAAAATCAAATCAGCATATTAGAATGATTTCTGAAGGATCATGTGACACTGAAGACTGGAGCAATGCTAAAAATTCAGCTTTGATCACAGGAATAAATTACATTTTAAAATATATTCATATAGAATATTTCACAATATTACTGTTTTCACTACATTTTTGATATAATAAATGCAGCCTTGGTGAGAAAAAGAGACTTCAACAAAAAACATTAAAAGATCTTACTGACCCCAAACAACCAGCCATTTAATATCACAAAATAAAGTACATATAGGTTGAGGTTTATCACCCTGAAGTGACTTCATTCATTTTGGATTATTTACTTCCTTTAAAACGACAAATACAGGTTAAAAAAAAAAATTCGAAATCAAAATACAGGAAGTGGTACACAACCTCAGAAGTGGTGCTGTAGTAATGCTGGTTTCATATTGTGTTTCCATTATGACTTATTTGCATCAAATATTTACTTTTGCTTGCTTTTAGCGTGAGTCATGTTGCTTGAGTCCAGCTTGCATCATTTCCTGTTCCCTCCTTTTTACCCATCATCACTTCTCAGCTCTCAACTATAATTATCAATACAGTGGCAAAAAAGACCAAAACTTACAACTTCCCACCAATAATAATGTGGAGGGAAGTTTTAAGTTTTAAATAAGTGGGTGGAGTCTGTGGAGTGAGGCGAAGTCCAACTGTCCCAGTGTGGGCGGAGCTCCAGTCGTAGCAGAGTTCACCATAGCCTAAAAACCACGAGGTGTCCTGTTGCATGCTACGTTTTAGCAATGGCTGGGTGGGTTGGTGTGATAACACAACTGTATTAAGAACTAGAGCTTTTCTCAAAATAAACACAAGCACTAAGATACACAATGAGACCTTTTCTGGTCTTCTAAGTGAGATAAGTCTATCAAACAGAAGCCACTTTGTGCACAGAAACTGACACAGACAGGAAGACGCTGTGAATTAAACAGCACTTTCAACAGCAAGACTTCATAAATAAATTAAACAGAACACTTGTCTAGTCATTTTAGCCATACACAAAACTGAGGACATTTCCACCAGCATATGTTATAAAGTATTACCCTCTAATGACAGGGAGGGTGTGTCTATCAGTGGATCAGATTCACAGGCATCATTCTCTGGCTTGCTTTTCTCATAATCATTTTGCATTTGCTTATCTAGCTTGCACACAAATACGCCCAACAGCTGGCCAGCTGCCTAGTCAAAATGGACTATCATTTAATGCATTCTAACTAAAACTGAAAGCCATACATGACTGATTTGAAACACTTTACATATGCATTCACATGAGGAGAATCAACTCATCTCACAGCTGATTTAAATAAAATATGTCCCAAATGACATAATATACTATAAACTCTGCATTTACATTCTGCACTATAAAAAAAAAAAATCACGCTCTCTCTTTAACTTTGAAAACAGGAAGAAGCATCGAGAACACTTAACCATCACACATAAATCTTTTTCATTTACTTTTTACATTTCTCTTTTTATGACAGAATGCACTGAAACCCACTCAAAACCTACCCTTACACCTTTAAAATCCTTTTAATCTGGAACCTACATACTGAAACCCACCTAAAACCTACTGAAACCCGCTTAAATCCTACCATTATGCCTAAAAAAACCCTTTTAATGTGGAATCTACATACTGAAACCCACCTAAAACCTACTGAAACCCGCTTAAAACCTACCACTACGCCTAAAAACCTACATTCAACCAATCGAGTTTCCGGGGTGGAACAAGGTGACGTATTGGGCATGGGCGTGGCTTCTGACATCACACGTGAATGTCCACCGCAGGATGCAGCAAGCCCTACTTGTCTTATGTTGCTAAGCTAAATATGTGATTCTCATTAAACCTTAACTGAATATCAAAATCTAAACATAAAAATACCAGCACACATCTGCCAAAATACTATTTCCAATTTTCCAAATTTAACACATTTTAATATATATATTTTTGGTACTGAATGAAATACAAGTATATTTACAATCAACATTTCACTTGCCTCATCAGCCATCTTGGATTTTCTTTTTCACAAAGCTCGTTGCAATGCATTCTGGGATGTTAATAATATTTTTCAGTACTGAATGAAATACAAGTGTATTTTTAATTGACATTTCTCTCACCTGCTTTTTTCAATGAATAAAAATATTAAGCATCACAACTGTTGTCAATATTGATGATAATAATAGGAAATGTTTCTAGGGCACCAAATCAGCATATTAGAATGTTTTCTGAAGGATCATGTGACACCGAAAACTCCAGATTTACTCCAGAGTGCTCGGACTAGGGCATGACTCGAGTACTCGGACGTGATAACTGATGATCAATCATGAAAACAATGATCGCAGTGACTTTAAAAATTTTTTTTTATTTTTTCTTGATTTTCTGATTTTTTCAGAACTGTCCAAAATCCTGCAATAACCAATCAGAAAAAAGAAACAGTCTGATTGGTTAGCGTTAGACATCATGCTGTCCAGACTGGCCCCGCCCCTGAGTACACTCTAAAAAATCAAAAGTTGAGAAAACTTAAAAGTTTAATGCAACCAGCTGCAGGAGATTTTTGAGTTTTTTCAACTTGTTGTAAATTGAACTACAAGTTGAGAAAACTCAAAAATCTACTCCAGCTGGTTGCGTTAAACTTTTAAGTTTTCTCAACTTAAATTTTTTACAGTGTACTTGAGTATTTGTTTTTGAGACCTATCAGTACTCGAAATGAAATAATGACAAAAATGCCCATCCCTATCATGCATGTTGCAACCTCATCAACTACAGGACTAGTTCTAAGGCTTAACCATTTAAAGAAACCCACACCCAAAGGCAAGGCCAAAATCTGACATTCTTGGCGAAATTTGGGTGAGGCAGGCCAATTAAAAAAGAGACGTGCCCTACAGTTCTGGCTCCCATATTGCAGGTTTCAGTAATCAACAAGAAGCACAGTGTCTCCTTCCCATTTTTCTTTCATTTAATAACCATCCTGCTGTCTGTCACTACATGTCCACTTGCTGTGGGCAGTGAGAGTAGGTAGAGGGGAGATAAAAGATCTAGTAATCTAGTAATCCATTCAAGTTAACCTGTCCTGTCTTGCTGACTCACAACTGAGTGAGTGATACCAGCTTCAGGTCTTTGTTTATGCAGCAGACACGGGCATGTACCAAGTGAATGGGCCTTTATTAATCTGCATCTCAGACTGTGAAATCCTCTTGTTGTTTTCTGAGTTTGTGAGCTTATACCAGTAAGCTAATGAGAAACCGAACCAAAAAAAAAAATGTTATATAAAGGAACAGTGCACCCAAAAACACATCTGCTAAATGTATAAATGTAAATGTTATTCTCTGTGAAACCACTGATGTAAATTCCAGTTGGTGACTGTGACCGTTTAAACAGAAACTACTGTAGTTCATTCATGTCAAAGCTGGGTCTGCCAGCTAGTACTACAAATCTTTAAACTGCTCTTTCTTTTTTTTTGCTCACTATTTCTCTAGACTATTGCTGTCGGTGCTTTAGTGTCTCAATGGCAAACAATCAGAGCTGCTGTTCTGACTGCACATTCAGCTGGTCTACAATTCTCTGTCGAACTGACCAGTTCACAATTATATAACTACAACTGTTATGTTGCCTTTATGTGGCCTGAATCTGAGTCCAGGCAACAGAAAGCCCTAAAAGTGATGGAGTGCTTACATATGAGTCAAGATTACTGAATCAAGACTGCTGATAAAATATTTATTTTCAATTATATACATTATTTTCAAGAAATAACCAGTAAATTGAATATAAAAATTATATAAAATTAAATAGTAAATAAAATATAATCAATAAATAAAAGAAAATTTAAAAAAAAAATTTGAGATTATAAAATGAGATTACTTATTTGTCTTCCAAATTATGATATTTTGTATGATTTTAATTATGAAATTATTTTTAATATTGTGTGATTTTAACTGTTGGATACAGTCCAGAACCTCTGAGGTAGGATATTTGATGTGTTTAAAACTACATTCTATGTTAATTTTATGTTAGTTAATAGTTTATCAATTAATTGCTTTAAAAAAGCAATTAATAGAATTTGTACCCTATTCATGGAAAATGTTTTTTTTTTATTCATATTAGAAAACATAATACATTCCCTCTGCCAGTATTTACAAACATGCGCTATTCATATGGGTTCTTGTGGTCGTCATGTGACATGGTCCAATTTATTTATTTATTTTTATTTATATTAGAGAAACACCATCATTAGCCAAAATGGCAGCTATTTGCCTGTTTTCAATTCCATTCTTCAACACTTGTTTAGTTACCCGACTGATTGTTGGAGGACATTTAGGTGTGTTTGTGTGTGTTACCCACCTTTGCCAATCTGCACAAAACCAATAATGATGATGAGGCCCAGGGCGAGTAGCTTAGCAGCGGCAAAGGCATCTTGGACCCTTGTGGCGGCCTTCACGCTGTAG
This sequence comes from Hypophthalmichthys nobilis, assembly GCA_037950665.1. Lineage (NCBI taxonomy): Eukaryota > Metazoa > Chordata > Actinopteri > Cypriniformes > Xenocyprididae > Hypophthalmichthys > Hypophthalmichthys nobilis. Next base: position 18,239,340 of record CM075486.1, read on the forward strand.
CAGTTGATAGCAGTCAACAATACTATGGGGAGAGAAGGAGGGAGAAAAAGAACGACAGGCACATATTTTTAGTCTTTCACAACAGAGGCTCAGAGGAAGTTAACCTAAATACTTGGTAAACTAATTAGGGTAGAATTTGTCAGCCACGCTTGAACTCAGGAGGCGTCGCCCACAAAACGCTGTTTACATTTCAGTTACACGTGGCAGCATGCTCTCTAGTGTGCTACTTTTTCTAATGAAATAGCATGGCTGCCAAATTTGGACTTATTAGAGTTAAATGGGAAATCAGACATCAAATAAACTGTGGTAAAAGAACGATCTGTCCAATCTTGAAAATGTCAGACTCAGCACCACATGTAAGGTTCAAATGATTAGAAATATTATATACTAGAAGACATATTAATCCACCTAATGGATTCTAATTATATTACAGGGTGGATCTGCAGATGATTACCTGAATCATATTCAAATGTCTCGCCCTACTTATTACATCCACTTACTTCAAATTTTTTGTTTGGTTAATTCTTTTTTAATGCGATTAACAGAAAGCCTATTGACTGGATGTGACAAAATTTTGAAGACTGATTTGGTGCGTACAAAATCGCCTACTGTCTGAGTAGGTACTACATTTGAATTTGAACTTACTTTGTGACTGTTAAAAAAGTATGTTCTATATAGTTCTATATGAATGTAATCCGGACATACTACATCCACCATGTTGTCATTATCATATGACCTACCAGCGTCAGTTGCGTCGCTTCACCTCCATCGATAAATTACCTCCTTAGCCTCATAGAGACAGAGTGCATTTAGACGATGCCCACACTAGGGGAGAAAACAATCCAACCCTCTCCATTGACTTTGTATTGCGTGAAGCTGCCTCCTTGTCATTTCTGACTTATAACAAAAAACAGAACAATGCCTAAAAGCTGCTATGTGACAGGGTGTACCGTAAACAAGCTAAAAAACTCAGAACTAAGTTTTTAGAAGCTACCAAACCATAAAACCCAGCCTTTAAGGAGACAAAAGTGAATACAGGCAACAAGACGTGAAGCATCAGCAGGAAGAATGGGTAAATTGTGAGATCCTGACACTCACTATGCCTCAGTATACCTATGTGCGCAGTAAACATTTCATCACTGTTAAGTCAAGTATCCAAATGTCAGTTTTATATATTATATTTCCTGTCGTCGATTACGTTCCCCTCCAGTGGGCATAGTTCTCAGAGTAATATGACACACTGCGCTCAGTCTCAATTGCCTGTATCCACTTTTGTGTCCTTAAAAGCTAATTTTTTTCGGGTCGACAGCTTATAAAAACAGAACAGAACAAGTCTAAAAGCTGCTATGTGACAGAGTGTACAGCAAACAAGCTAAAAAACCCATTTTTAGCTTGTTTGCTGTACACTCTGTCACATAGCAGCTTTTAGACTTGTTCTGTTCTGTTTTTGTTATAAGTCAGAAATGACGAGGCAGCTTCACGCAACACAAAGTCAATGGAGAAGGTTGGATTGTTTTCCCCGGGAGTGGTTTTCAGTCTCTATGGGATTTTTCGCTTACTGTTTTTCGAAGACTGTGTATTTGCCTCACAGCAAGAAGGTCCTCAGTTTGAGTCCTGGATGAACCATGAGGCTTTTCTGTTTGGGTGCTTCCCTGCCTACGGCCCGGATGAGTTACTCAAGATAAGTGGTTTGAAAAACAGATGGATATATGAATATAAAATGAGCAGGTATATGTGCCACAGCCTGCCTGAAACATGAAAGTTCACTGACCAAATACTGGTAAAGATTTTGAAGGAATAATAAAAATCATGAGCTCCTACCATCTCAGCCTCCAGACCCTGCCTCCAAGCTCCCTATTAAATGTGATTAACTAATGAATACTTCAAAGCAGCATTAGCTGTAAATCGGTCTAGGCACCAAACAAAGAGGCGAAACCCAATGGCCTTTGTGTGCCCCTAAAGTACAAAAGGGGGTCTGTATCGGGTAGGACAGTAGAGCTTGGGTCCCCTCATGCAATAACACACTCTGTCAGGCAATGCAGTTCTTGTTCTTAACAGACTAAGGATCATGAGACAGGTTCCGCCCTGAACTCCCTCATGGCAAGAGCATGGTCCCGCTCAGGGGGCCTCTCCCATGGATACGCAGCATAGTTTAATGCCACAAACCAATCCTGGAGTCCCTTTTTCAATCATAACCTCAAAACACATGAGAAATTGGGTCAGGGGAACAATGGCCAGCTGCTACGCCAACAGACCCAAATACTGTCTATGAGGAACCAGACCATTAAACTGGGCACTTGGGCTGAACATTCAATGTTTGTATCAAATGTGTAAATCCCATAACTTGTCGTTGCCCAGCTTAAGCCTATGGTCATAGTCGTCTTTACCTCCCTTTCTGTCTTGTCATGTGGGTTCTTATGGAAGGATTAGACAAGCCACTAGCAGGGCGAGATTACAGCGGATAGTGGGTGCTGTGTTCATTCACTCCCTCACAATCACAAAGAATACACATTCCTGTACCCCAATCAAGCATTCATCTGGCCTAAATGAGAAAGGAGTAGAGAGAGAGAAAGAAAAAGAAATATGGGTTTTAATTTGTTGGCCAATTGGTAATTAGGGCTTGGGCTAATTCTGCTAATCCTGACTGGTTTAAACCTGCGGGAGGGCTTCATTGCTCACATGGGTGCCATGGTAAATCACACCCTCAACATACTGCCATATGAGCATGAATGTCAAAGATCTGTGATTGTAGCACTGGTGGGCTGCGTTCATGAACTCTTATTGGTGTTTTACTTACACACACAATTTACAGCACACTATAATAAGGGACTACGATTAGTAGCCTGATCGTTTACAATGAATAGTCTTAGTTTAGACAGGTTATGTTATTGCATATAGGTCTACAGATATATTTAAGTGGAGTTTCTGAAAAATAAAAAAGTGGAGTAATTATTAAGCTTATGTAAAATGTTTTATATTAGCTAATAACTTAAAACATCTAATAAACAACATAACTACTCTGCATTTTTTAAAGTTTCATGCTATAAGAAATCTAATGTGCATTTTCTCAAAATATATACATTCGTAATCAAAATATAATTGATATTAAAGCGTCGCTAAAATGGTATAAATAATACTAGCAATGCAACGAATTTGCATAAAGCCCGCCAATGTGATGTAGAAGCGCGTGCCACTTCTTCACTAGATGATGAAATTCTCCAGCACCTTTTCAACATTCTCAGTTCCTCCTATAGGCTACACACGACGTATCAGTGTCAAAACACAGCGTTTCTGTCTCTAATGACAAATTTTCTGCCACACACGTAGTTAAAATTGTTTATATTTATAATCTGGCCGAATTATGAGAAATATTTTGACGGTGAGTACAAGAGGAGACTTGAACGTTGAGAAGATGAAGCATGCGCGTGGCGCGCATGATGACAGTTGAGGTAAATTCTAACGTCAGAAACGTTAAACTGAGGAGATTCACGATAAAAGCTGACTAAAACCCTCAGTGATTTTGTTTTTATGAAATAAAGAGGTAAAACGAACTTTCATGTGACCTAACGAGGTAGGTAACAGGTTACTTACGGATACATAGGCAGGCGACCAGTTTGGCTCCTGATTCAGGGACAGGGCAGAAGGGAAAGATGGGCTTCAGGAGGTAGGTTGCGAAAACATAGGCGACAATATACTGCGAGGACGGCCTTATGATGAGAAGCTCGATCCAGAGTTTCAGAAACGCAGGTAGGGAGCCATAAACTTCAAGGATGTAAGCGTAGTCACCCCCTGATTTGGTGATGGTGGTCCCCAGTTCGGCATAACACAGCGCACCTATAGTGGAGAAGACGCCACATACTGCCCACACGACCAGCGACAACCCGACTGAACCGGCTTCTTTCACCACTCCGGTTGGAGTTACGAAGATGCCAGAGCCAATAATGGTGCCTACGATAATGGCCACGCCGTTCACGAGAGTTATAGTTCTTTTCAGCTCGACTGTCGCTTCTCCATCCGCAGCGCTAATGTCTGCGATCGGGCTTTCAGGCGTGCCGTCTCCTGGTCGGCTCATGTTGCCATTCCCACCTCTCAGCATCTTCTCCGTCACCTGCTTGTCGTCTTCATCCCGGTCCGCGGATGTATTTGAACTCCGTTTTTTCAACCCTGACATTGCTTCCTTTTGTCAAACAAAGCCAGACGCTTTGTTTTGCTTTTATTAAGTATATGTATAGTATATAAATGACCCTTTCAGCTCCTTCAGTCTGGTCTCGCTGATGAACGGTGGTACCGTGGATTCCGGTCCGACTCAGAGAAACGTGGTTTCTGAAGTGTGTCAAGTCTATGTTGTAGAGACTCACAAAAGCATCTCCTGATTCGGCCTGCCTCTTTCCTCCTCCTAATCGCGTCATTGAGTCCAGTATTAATGGTGAATCTATCGCCCTCTAGTGTACCAATTCCTTAAAGGGTTCACCCAAAAATGAAAATTTTGTCATTAAAGGATTAGTTCATTTTCAAATGAAAATTACCCTAAGCTTTACTCACCCTCAACCCATCCTAGGTGTATATGACTTTCTTCTTCCTGATGAACACAAGCAGAGATATATTAATAAATATTCTACGCATCCAAGCTTTATAATGGCAATGAGCTGAAGAAAGTGCTTCCATCCACATCCGTCCATCATATATGTGTACTCCACACAGCTCCAGGAGGTTAATAAAAGCCTTCTGAAGCAAAGTGATGCATTTGTGCAAAAAACAATATCCATATTTAACAAGTTATGAAGTAAAACCATAGGCCGCCAGACCGCCTTCCGTATTCAACTTAGGAAGGAAGCACAATGCCTCTCGCAGTTCAAAAAGCTTACGCTACGTCCTAAGCCTTCCCTATTCAACTTGCGGAAAAAGCTTAAGTGACGCAACGACAGTTCCGTTTTTCCGTAACTTGAATACGGAAGGCGGTCTGGTGAAATTAGATATTTTACTTCATCACTTGTTAAATATGGATATTTTGTTTACACAAACACATCGATTCGCTTTCAGAAGGCCTTTATTAACCCCCCAGAGCCGTGTGGAGTACACGTTTATGATGGATGGATGTGGGTGGAGGCACTTTCTTCAGCTTCATACTCATTGGTATTGCTTACTGCCATTATAAAGCTCGAATGCATCAAGATATTTATTAATATATCTCCGATTGTGTTCATCAGAAAGAAGAAAGTCATATACACCTATGGTTTGAGGGTAAGTAAAGCTTTGGGTAATTTTCATTTGAAAGTGAACTAATCCTTTAATTACTTACCCTCATGTCGTTCCACACCTGTAAAACCTTCGTTCATCTTCGGAACACAAATTAAGATATTTTTTATTAAATCCGAGAGGTATATGACTCGTCCATAGACAGCAATATAATCATCACTTTCAAGGTCCAGAAAGACATTGTTGAAAAAGTTGACGTGACTACAGTGGTTCAACCTTAATTTTATGAAGCGACAAGAATACTTTTTGTGCGCAAAAACCAAACAAAAATATCGACTTTATTCAACAATATCTTCTCTTCTGTGTCATTCTCATACGTTGTTTATGTTCAGTGCCTCCACGTTCTACATCTGAACGCTGACTCATTATTGGCCAGCTCCTGCGTCTCATCGCTTCATAAAACTAAGGTTGAACCACTGCAGTCAAGTCGACTGTTTTAACAATGTCTTTAGTACCTTTCTGGACCTTGAAAGTTGTGATTATGTTGCTGTCTATGGATGAGTCATATACCTCTTATATTTCATCAACAATATCTTAATTTGTGTTCCGAAGATGAACAAAGGTCTTACAGGTGTGAAACAACATGAGGGTGAGTAATTAATGGCAGAATTTTCATTTTTGGGTGAACTAACCCTTTAAAGAAATTCCTTTTACTGAGCGGTCCAGCAGGTTAAAAAAAGTTATAGGCTATATGCTTGATTAAGGCCTTTCATAATTTTTCAATTCCGTTGAACCCCCTAAGTATCCCTTGAGATTTTAAGTCACATCATAACATTTAAATAAATATAATAATTGAATTAGGGCTACATGTTTATGACAATCAATATGGTCAATTATTTCTCTATATATACAAATATTACTAATTTCGAATAGTATGAAAAACTTTACTTTTTGAATGCTATAGAAAGCAAGGAACGCTATTAGAATATTCTAAGAGGCTTATATTGGCTTTTTTATTATTAATTGTGCAGTATTTTGACAAATTTTTTGACAGATGCCTTTGCTTAAAGGGATAGTTCACCCAAAAATGAAAATTATCCCATAATTTACTCACCCTCACAATTTGTATATGACTTTCTTCTTTCAGCCAAACACAATCGGAGTTATATTAAAAAATATTCTGGCTCTAGCTTTATAATGGGAGTGAATAACCGATATTTTGAAGGCCAAAAAAGCACATTCATCCATCCATCATAAAAATAATCCAAACAGCTCCAGGAAGTTAATAAAGGCCTTCTGATGTGAAGCGATGCATTTTTGTAACAAAAATATCCATATTTATAACTTTATAGACTATAATTACTAGCTTGTAATGTCCGTCCGTGCGTTCACAAGAGAGTCGAGTTCTGGCGTACACAGTCAAGAGGAATATTTTGGTTGATGTTTTTAATTTTACACTTTTTAATACACATTTATTTAATTTGGTATAAGCCTTTTTAGCACAGTCTTACAACCCCCCTGCTCCACTATGAACTACTAGGCATTTGTGAACAACTGGTTGGAAAACCCTGCTCTAGATGAGTTTTCCCTGTAGCATAATTAGTCTTCAGTTTTTTTCAGTCATGTTTTTCTATTTAATATATTCAGACTATAATCCATGGCTAGACATGAATTGCCATTACTTGCCATGTCAGGTTCAGCCCTTAAATTCTTTAGACTCAAACTTCTTTGATCATAATGTCTGAAGAAACATATGAAAAAATAACAAAAGTTGTCCCTGCTAATTTCCTGTTTTCAGGTAAAGGCCCCCAAAACATCATGTCACATTCCCCATGGGCTTTAAAGATATTGGTTCTCAAATTAAACAAAACAACTTAAATTTCATCCACAAGCTTGTGTGTTTCAAAAAGAATGACTTACATGTCACATGCCTACAAGGTATCAATCTCAGAAGACCTGGAGAGTATTATCTGCAGGGGGGAAGTGTGTTGTACTAATACTTTTGAACTTCATGACCTAGGTTTGCATTTAATTTAAAGGTTATTCATCAAGGCATGTTTTAGAAAAAATGTGTTGCTGCCACCTGCATTTTCTTTGCATGTGTGCTCACATTTATGTAATCGTATTTATGGTGTATGTTTTCTCAGCTTAAAGATAAATGAGACAGCAGGTGACTTTTTATTTGATAAGTTATGCGGTTGCTGCTGTGTTGTGCCCTGATATTTAAGAGTTCAGTTTTCTTTCTCAACGGGAGAGAGGGGCGTGGGCGTCTCAGTTCCCTGGCATCACAAAGGCTGGTTATCATTAAAAGTAGAAAACAATCAGCTCCTCTGTAAACTGAAACTTCAGAGGGCCTGTCAGGTTTTAGCCAAGAATTAATGTACATATTTAATTTGTAACTCCAATAATTTAGGTTTGCATACACAGGGATCAGTACTAAAATTCTCTCTGTGATTATTTGAACACACAATTGATTGGTTTGAAACATTTATTAAAAGAAAAAAATCAAGTCAATCAACAGTAAGCTGATGAACTCTCATGTTTGATCTAAAGAGGAAAACAGCTGGATTGGAGTTCTGAGAAACATCTTTAAGCCATAGGTTCCTGTTTATAGAAAGCAAATAGGACTGAATGGTTTTCTTTTTGTCTAAAAATAACCTGCAAAAACATTGAAGAACAAAACCATAGTAGAGGAAGGAGCCTCATTTTAGAAGCTTTCATCTGACTTCTATTCAATTAGCGATGCCTGGTCATCAGACAGATGCCGCTAAAGAGACTTCAGAAGCATTTACCATGACTTGAAATATTGCACAGTTACAGAACTTATTTCCTCAACTATGACAATCCCTAAGGTTATCCAAAAAAGAAGACTTGATCCGCCGCTTTTCAATCAGTTCACCTCTATAGTTTGTTTTTTTTGTTGAGCACAAAGAGCATGTTTCCAAATTCTCTCACACAATGATGGGAAACCATGTTGTGTTTGGGACCTGCAAAAACCCAGTGTCTCGTCCCATTTTTATAACTCATGCAGCCAAGAACAACAAACACAGAACGGAATCTTTTTGAACCAAGTTTGAGACAAAACTTAATCCAGGTTCCGCAGCCTCTACAAACACCCACACCCTGGCCTTCTTCTGTCTCTTGTCTTTTAAGGTGCTGTCTAGCCCCAAACTCGTCTGAAACTTGCTCTCCACTGGTTCAGATTTATTGCCTAAAATCTTCTTAACTCTTAGAGAAGGACAATCGATAGCAGCCATGGTTATGAAATGAGTACAAAGGTGTTTACCTTTGACAACAGTCCTAAAAAAGGTAGGCTACCTGTCAACAAAATGCTTGCATTTTGACACCATCATCTTATAAGTTTATTTATTTATTTATTTATTTGTTTATGCCTTCATTTTCACAATACAATTCTGCATTTATATTACTACGATTATAAATTCCATTTCATATTGGCTGATGGAGATCGCACCAGAGGGAACATTTCTGTGATAACAGAATTAACCTAAAAGCTTTCTTTTCTTTTTCATAAAAAATACTTCTTTTTTTAAAAATACATCTTTAAAAACTAAAAAAAAAATATACTTTCTTGAGTGGCACTCCATAACCGGCCATTAAAATGTAAATGTAAAAATAAAGTTTAGGTAAATTTGGTCATAAAAAAGTATGTAATGTCGCTTGTGCACCACTGCAATTTCATTTTTGATTAAAGATTTAATATAAAACAGTTATTTCATACAAGACTGAATGCATTTTAAAATAATTTAAAGGAATCAGAAGTCTGTAACTAACACACATTCCACCCTTGAAGACTTGGCTCAAGATTGTTTTATTTCATTTTTTACACATAAAATGTTAATATACATGTCAGACAGCATGAACGAGAGGTTATATTGTGTATTTGTTGATGTTCATTTTTGGGTCTGTAGGCACCCCCTCTGCTAAGTCCGCTAAAACACGTACTTTTTAGCGCAGCTGATCCGGACCTAACCAGCACCTGCAACAACTCTTGCTGGGATGGGGTCCCCATAAACCTCCGGCACCACCCTCTTCCTGCTTAAATCCCCAGGGCACATGCTTGCGTCCACCCAAAAGTAAAACAAAATGAAAATCAACCAAAAATGGGCCAAATACATTTCTATTTCTTACAAAATCTCATAAAACTAATAATGAATAACATAGTGTTTGCACACAACACAATAATTAATCGTATTAAAGTTTTGCATACATTTGCATCATTAAATATAGGCAACACAAGTGACAGTTATGTAAATGACTTCAGGTGAAAAGTAAAGGGGCAGTCTATAAAACAAAACTAGTTTTAGTGTTAAACCATGTTTATTAAATTCCCTTAAAAGTGACAAAACGGAGGCAAATCATGGGTGTGGAGGGGGAACGTACTAAACCATGCCAACATGGCCCTCAATACCAACAGCAAAGAGACAGAATGTCCAAGAACCTTAAATCAATCTATAATTAATTCACTGCATAATTCAAATTCAACAAAAGGTGTCTTTACACACCATTTAATGCTGCTTCAATGAGAAAACATTGTTTCAGGGCCTCCTGATGTGAAAGAATGTTCACTACTCTAAGAGTAGCTAAAGACTTGGGCAGGTGGAGGGAAGGGATCCCAGTCTCCCTGTAACCTAAAGTTTGTACAGTGTAAATCCAGCTTTCCAGTCTAGTTATCACTTTGAATTTCAACCATGGACCAAGTAGGGAGAAAACCAGGTGGCCCATTCAAATGAGAGGCCTTTTTAGGGACAGTTTATACAAAAGCATTGTTATTCAACCATCACAAAGAGACCAGCGTCTCTTGGCAAATATAGCTGCATGTTGAACTTCTGCCGTTTCTGCACCTGCCTGGAACAACTGAACATTGATGTTACTTTTCAACCATCTTCTAAATATTATCATCAATCTAAAAACAAGTACCCATGGTGTAAATGCACAATTCATTTGCACATATAATAGTATCAGCATAAAAGGTCCTGGATGTTTCTAACAATTTTAGTCTCAGTTTCATTCTTATTGCCACTTAGAGCATATTTCAGACAAGGAAAACGGAATGCACCAATATTGAAATATAACAATCAGTTGGTCTTCCTGTAGATCTCATTTCTACATTGTGCCTGGTTTCATGTTCACCTCTAGTGGAAAAATTAAATAGAGCATGCATGCTCAAAAATGGAGGTTCCTCTCTGAAAGGTATTTCATGAAATAGTGGAAAGACACATCCAGGTGCTCCCAAATACATTTTACAAGACATTCTTACATAAAGACTAGCTTCTCTGTTATTATTTTTAAAATCACCAACACCAAATACACATTCAAGATCCACAGATAAACAACTACGAACGTGATATCACGAAAACAAAGACCTTAAGAGATTTGTACTGGAGGCACATTTTACCGAAAGGCAAATGTGGCCAACCACTTGTGCAGTTGCAGATTACTGATTACATGAGAGCAATGGATAACTAATCAATGATTATTTCCAATGCAAAAGGCACTAAGGATGATACTAACCTATTCTGCACATATCAAGTACAGTAATGCATCTTCACTAAACAATTGTGCACATTTATCTACTCCTTTTCCTTTGAAAATTCTAAATGTCTTATGCACCTTTTATAAAGACTATATTTCTAGTCTTATTTATACTGCAATGTTCTAATGTAGTCTTAACATATTGTCTAGATGTATATTAGACCTACTGAAAATACTGTATTTAGCATCTAAAAACCAACCTAAAGTGAAAGGCATTGTGCAGTATCATGCATAAAATAAATTCCCTTGCAGCAAACAACGCAAGTGTAGCACTAAACTAAAACTACTGTATACACAAATTAAAAACTTTGCAAGGTCTAATGCCCAAAAACAAGGCATCTGCATTGTCAGTGATCCACAAGAGGGGGCTGTTTGTCTTCAAACATGGACATCCCTTGCCACTACGGTGAGAGGAAATGTTGTGCGTGTTTCATATTGCAATTAGAATTTCTTAAATTCTAGCATTATTTTCATTACAGGAATAAACTAACTCTTTCAATAACTAAACTATATATTTGTTAATCCCTTTCAATGGAATCTCTGGTGAAAACATTTACAAAATCCAGTTAAGACCATACGGATATCAGCACTCCATTATTAAGAGTGACTGATGAGTCTTTTTGTGCTTCTTTTGAAGGTCAGGATGTGAATTAGGTCACTGAGTTTTGTTGCTACTCCATTGTGGGCGCATCTTGGAGAAAGGGGGAGAAAGACGAACGGACAGTTCGTCCCTTCAAAGCCTGCTGAACGCGGAAGTTGTTGACCATACTTCTTTGCTCCTGCTCTTCTGCTGATGTGAAAAGCAAGCTTCGAAACACTGCCAACTGAGAGAAAGAGAGAAAAAAAAAAAAAAAGATTATGAGAGAATATATTAAAAAATAGAAAACTTCCAAATATTGGTATTTAGAATGAGAGTGAGATTATATGTAAAAGACAAATAGGGTGAACAGAGAAAACAGATGTCAGCAGTCAGGCAGAGGAGCTTTTCTGTTCCATTTCCTAGGTTACCATGGAGCAGTGGAAAATGAAGTCGGAATAACAAACACACTCCCAGCAGAGTCAAAACATCCAGTGTGAGAGGTCTCAAAGCTTAAATGTATGCCTTTCATGGCCTGTCTGCAGTTTGATGTACTGCACAGATTTTCAGAACTAAAAAGTCTTACATTTATTGAAACTAAGCTGCAAAAACCCAACTTGCTCTGAACTTCCACAGCTTTCTGACATCAAGAAGCAGAATATATACTATTGTTCCTAAACACCAGAAGAATTAATGACTTAAATGTAAACGTTCATCAAACTCTGCACTTTTCCTACGCATCCTTTTACAATATAATGGACAGACTATGATGATGCATTTCCACAGTTATCAACATCGCAAATCTATAATGATTTTCATTTAATTTTTTAAAAATTTTATACACAATGATATTTTAAGGCTACACTTTGTGTAATGTTACCTTGGCAGTAAAAGACAAAAAACGAATTAACGCTGCTGCGAGGGTGTTTCTAATACAACGGCAAATATCACATCTTTCTCTATTTTGACTGCTGTAATCTTTTGATATTTGTGACCCTAGACCATAAAACCAGTCATTAGGGTCAATTTTTTTAAATGGTTTGTTTGAATATGACAATATTTGGCCGAGATACAACTATTTGGAAAACTGGAATATTGAGAAAATCGCCTTTAAAGTTGTCCAAATGAAGTCCTTAGCAATGCATTTCCACTCACGAAAATATGTTTTTGATACATTTACGAAAGGAAATATACAAAATATCTTCATGGAACATGATCTTTACTTAATATCCTAATGATTTTTGGCATAAAAGAAAAATCAATAATTTTGACCCATACAATTTATTATTGGCTATTGCTACAAATATACCCGTGCAACATATGTCCGGTTTTGTGGTCCAGGGTCGCATTTTTTCCCTATTTTGAAATGTTGTTTAAAGACTATCATGGATATTTTCCTTCTGCTATTGGAGCAAATGGAAATACAAAAATTATATTTTCTCTTATTTCCTGTTCACCGCTATATAAGTTTACCCAACTATGACAACTTCTGCTTGGCAATTAAAAACAATACTTGACCGCCACAAAGCTAAAGCTGGTGTGTGAGCAGAGATAGAGATGCACCTAATGCTAATTTTACATATGAAGAGGGTGGCAAAGGTGCAGCAGCAAAAGCTGACCATTTAATTCTAGGTTAGACAGAAGGTGGAAAACAGTAATGAAAATAAGTTATGACTGTTTTAAATGCAACACTAGACCTTTTTTTTGACATTTTACTGCACCATCACACTTAAAGGAACACTCCACTTTTTTTGAAAATAGGCTCATTTTCCAACTCCCCTAGAGTTAAACTGTTGGGTTTTACTGTTTTCGAATCCATTCAGCTGATCTCCGGGTCTGGTAGTACCACTTTTAGCATAGCTTAGCATAGTTCATTGAATCTGATTAGACCGTTAGCATCTCGCTCAAAAATGACCAAAGAGTTTCGATATTTTTCCTATTTAAAACTTGACTCTTCTGTAGTTACATCGTGTACCAAGACTGATGGAAAATGAAAAGTTGCTATTTTCTAGGCCGATATGCTAGGAACTATACTCTCATTCCGGCGTAATAATCAAGGAACTTTGCTGCCGTACCATGGGTGCAGCAGGCGCAATGATATTACGCAGTGGCTGTGACCCCCTGCTTGCACAGGGAGCGTGCCTTGCAACCATGGAGACAAGTTTTAAATAGGAAAAATATCAAAACTCTTTGGTCATTTTTGAGCAAGATGCTAACGGTCTAATCAGATTCAATGAACTATGCTAAGTTATGCTAAAAGTGGTACTACCAGACCCGGAGATCGGCTGAATGGATTCGAAAACAGTAAAACTCAACAGTTTAACTCAGTTTAGGAGAGCTGGAAAATGAGCCTATTTTCAAAAAAAGTGGAGTGTTCCTTTAAATTTAGCTGTAAATGACGTTAACGTAAGACTACCTATTTGTCTATCTATTTTATAAATGCAGCTTAATGGTCTTAATGGAAAAAATTCACTACTTTATCGGAGTGTCTATTTACACTAAGTGCAAATAGCGTCCCTTGTTGGCAAGTGCTATTTACACTAGCTCCGCCCACCAATGTCTGTATTAAAAAAGTTGCACTGAATTCAATGTCTTCAGTGGCGCAGCAATACCGAGTAAAGGCTTGTAGACCTGGCTTTTCACACGATTGACGCAGGTTTGAACCCGCCTTTTGCCGAGCTCGCATTTATTTTTAATAAAAATTAAAATAATGTTCTAAAAGTGGAAATAAACTGCGAACGAGTGTTTAATAATATTAAAAATGTTTATTGGGTAGGGTTAGGGGAAGGTATAGGGCGGGTTTTTGTTCTCCCAGTAAGGCAGCATTTATTTAATAAAATTTTAATAAATATAATCATTTACACTCTATGATATTTTTGCATCCTGTTAATGTACAAAAATACTGAGGTGCAAATAGTATCTGCCAATATATAGTATAGATAGCATCTAATTACTATTTACTCTTATTGCAAAGAACTGATTTTTTACATGGTGTAAATAGAATCTATTGCTATTTTCACACAGGTGCGTCCCAATTCGCGTACTTATGCACTATTCTATGACGTTTTTAAGTATAAACAGTGTGAGTAGTGCGTTCACACAGAAAATTCCAAAAAGAAAAATGGCACTTTAAATACCCGGATGGTGCACTAAATTAACGGAAAAAACAAAACGTGGAATGTTGGACACTTCATGAACTCAACTGTCGCAGCTTTAATTACGATGCAGAGGGGGAGGATCAGACTCCGATGTTTAATGACAAAATAAACGTATAAACTTCATACACTACATGGATGAGTACATGGTGCATAGGTGCATAGTGTATAGTGCGTCATTTGGGACGCAACTCTAGTGTAAATAGCATATCACTAAGAAAATGCTGCTATTGTCACTTAGTGTAAATAGCATCTATCGCTAAGAAAATATGCTATTTTCACTAAGTGTAAATAGCGGGAAATAGCCGCTGCCTTATTTTATTTATTTATTTATTTTTATTTATTTTCTTTTTTTACAAAACATCATAGCTGGATCTTCCAGAGAAAATGGTGACATGCTGGACTTATCCAATCATTTATTTACTTAAACCCTGCCCTTTTTTTTTTTACAATCAACTGCAAGCTCACATTCAGATTTGCCTCCATCCAATCAACCACCGATGGATAGAACAAAGTCCACATGATACATTGCTTTCTTTCTCGACAACCGTTTCACTCCGATGTACGCCACAATACGGAATAACAGACTAACTTACGTTACATCAAGACTTTAGGATCAATTGACTACCTGGTCTGTGTGTGTAATATCCACAAATATTACAAAGAATAATGTAATAATGATACAATAAAATTTATTTCATTAAATTTGCTATGGAGGAAAATATTCCTTCAATTTCCTGTCTCATATCAGCCTCCTACCTGATCGTGACTGACTTCAATGTGCTGTTTCATCACAATCCATGTCACCGCCTCAGTAAGAGGAGGAGTGGTCAGAGAACCTGCGTATGTCCAATAGTCATCGATGTTCTCCGGAAGGAGACATGCAGGGTTGAATTTGGTGAACTCTACCACACTATCCTGGATGACAAAGAATGAGAATATTACACACTGTAAGACTGTAAAAAATGTATGCAATAAGATTAACCCTCATCCCCCTGTTTCCAAAATATCATGGATCTCTGAGGTTCCTAATCTCAGTTTATAACTCACAACAATGTGTACAAAACACAATGTTTGATGCCTTACCTTGTGTCTGACTGATGGCAAGGCATCCACCAGTTTCTGAAGACCCTCGTGCCTCTTTCCAATCTGTGCAAATACCAAATCAAATTTACTTTTAAAAAAGAGCTACTAAGCATAAAGATCCATGAAAAAGAAGTCTGATAATAATTACACACATCAGTACCTTAAGAAAGACTCCAATAACAGCTAGTCCATTCTCCTCCATAACAGCCTCCTCAAACAAACTGTACTTGTCAGAGTTCCAGTGAACAAGATGGAGCTGTAAAAAACACACACACCCATGATAATATGAACTATAATTAAGAACACTTTTTCCATAATGCCTTTTCATTTGGTTCAGGTTACGGTTACACAATCCTGCAGTTGAACATAGCAGGGTTTTGTGCTTTGACGTGTCATGATAGCTTAAGCCAACATCCATACAAACTTACAGCCCTCCATTCATTCTGGCACAGTTAGATTCAACCAAGGAGGAGGGAATGAAAGCACTTACGCAATAGAGGATCCATTTACAGGAATGAAATCTGAGCTTTGTTACACACACTCACACAGACAAATCAGTAAAGCTAAAGGAGCGTTGAGAGCCGTAAAGGGGTCACATTCTCACCAGCGCCCACAAAGGCAAACTTGGCTTTTTGGCACAGTAAGGTCACTCACACATACCTCCTTATTTAACTGGCTGTAAAGTGTACAGTACTTATCCTGTGTTAGTGTCACATATTCATTGAGGTAGATTTTACAACAGAAATAATGGGTTGTTCCTAACGTTAAAGTCTCCACCCTCTATTATAGAGAAGCTCTATGTCGCAAGAGAGAAATACTTCCTCATAGTAAAAAATGACAGATGGCTCAAAAAGAGGACTTCATTCTTCATCGCTATATAAATCCTTAAAAAAATATTAAAATCTTACGTAAGGGTACCTCAGCAGGGTAAAGGCGGCGGTCTATGGAGTGCTCAGAGCCCCAGGCATTGTTTTCTCCCCAGTGGAAATGAAATTGACACAGTCTGAACTGATCCTCCAGTGGTCCTCCCTTCAGAGCTGAAAGAGATTCATTTCAGGTCACAAAACAGTTCATTTGTTAGTTTCTGCCACAGTTATTACACAATTAAGACATGTTTAACCAAGTTCACATAGGAAATTCCAACCAAAAAGTTACGGTATGCACAGTCTCCAACACAGTGATATAGTACTTGTGTCACTATTGTAAAACCATAATTCATTAATATGGGATCTACCTACAGAAGATTTTCAGTCATTTTATTCTAATGCAGTTTTATTGTGGTAACTGTAGAACATACTATGGATATCATAGCAAATTTTGGTATTAAGTCAGTGAAGATAACTTACTGGATTTGTCAGTGGTGTCGTCATACTCGACCAGAAAAGAGTACCCATTGTTCCAGATCTGCTGGCAGGTCCTTGGATCATACTGCACTTTCAGAGGTCTGAGCTGCGGATCAAAGATGCTTTTACGCACCACAATGTCAATAGGTGACTGGCGATCTCCACCGGGAATGGCAAGCGGCTCCTGCCACATCGGATGTACTGGGGAGAGATTAAGCGTTCAGGATAAGGAAATCTAGCAATCAGAAATGTGCAAAAACAAGCATGATGCTCCAAAATGCTGTCTATGTAGGCAGCAGACTAGGTTTTTAGACAGTCTAACAATAGCACAAGACATTTCAGAAAATGTATGCAGCTTTTTACAACAAATATGACAAAAACAGCTAAAGAAAACTGCTTTATAAAACACAGATAGATAGATAGTCATAACACATAAACCTACATTTTATGGCACACAGGGCAGCCTCACACGTTGCGTTACACATTTGTTCCGATTCTAAAATTAAATGCTTAAAATCCCAACAAGAAAAAAAAGCAGCAAAAAGAAATCCAACTCAAGCGGCACAAAGAGGAGACGAGCCGTCCTTCTGGAATGTGTTAGAGAAGTAAAAGTCGAGAAGAAAATATGCTTCCTCCTGTGACTCGATGACTCAAAGAAGAAGAAAAAAACCCTGACATTCGGAATGTCAGGGGAAAACTGACTAACGCTCAACAGGAAGACAATCAGCAGGGTTTTATGCCACCTTTATGAATAGTCATTGCCTTGAGAACGTTATAGGCTATCCTTGAGCGAACACGAAAGAGTTCCTTTATACAGCAAGAAGGTTTGCCATCGGAGCTCTTCTTACACAATAACTGCTCAGATTGTGGTCACATGCTCTAAATTCTACAGAAGGAATTAAAGCGGCCAGAGAATGTGATCAACAGGCCTTTCTTGAGATTAAAATGGCCTTTACTATAATTCCTGACCTGTCAGCCATTTAAGTGGTCCAGTAAAGAGGGATTATAACTGTGCTGACCCATTTTGTGGTAAGCAAACACAGCATGGGTTCTAACTATAACTCTGTTATAAAATATCTTATTTAAGCTCAGTCTTTGATTAAATGTATATTAAAATGAGCTTTTGTAATAAACTTGATTTGGGATGTTTACTCTGTAATTTTCATTACCAAAAGCATGGAGCTGCCAGACCACAATAACTGAAAAACATTTTTTTTTGTCTTTGTTAATGTTTACTTGTTTTTACAACTAGGTTAGTTGGAAGTAACCTTTAACTGTTCTTTGCTTTTATGTGGCTTTCAATGTGAGGCTTAAACCGTTAAAATCGGAAAAGATTGGTTTTGTGTTGATAAACCAATCGGTTTTAGATAAGATAAGGTCTACACAATAGAAATGAAATCTATAACAGCTACTAATTGCATGGTAAAGATATGAGTACAAACATATACAACAGTTATACTAATATTCAAGAATATGACATTGTTATACATGATATACTTGTTGTGTGCAAAACAATTACAAAAATTATGAATTTATAAATAACTACTCCCACTGAGTGACAGTTTAGTTTAGCCTAAGTTTACAATCTAGTCACCCACTCACACTTGTAAAAATGACATTAAAAGTGTTTTACGAGTTTCAGGCCCCATTTTATACCCTGTTTAATTTGTCTACTTACTACAACCTGATAAAACTAATTTTTTAAAAACTCTTTCAGGCAAAAAAAAAACCTTGTGACTTATATTGCATCTTCGGGGCTGTTTTCAATGAAATGTTCTGCAGACATCATAAACATGGCCTATATATCTCTTGTGGGCGGGGCCTGTGGAAAAACAGTGACATGTGGATCATGTAAAGCACGATGTAAAAGGATGGGGTTATTTCATACATCCAGAATTATACCACTCAAGGTGTATATGCCCCACAAAAATGATACACAACACACTACTGCAGCTGCCCTGACATAATCAATGCAGTGCTCGTGTTTCATGTAAACATTCCCTATCATTCAAAACCCGGAAGTCATTCAGGAAGGCGTTGTCGCTGATAATAAACATACACATTGTGACTCCATAATCATCAACCCAGTCATAAATTACAATACAACATCTGTAATATAACCTAGTGGTGAGAGAATGGGAAATATTGCACAAATAGTCTATCAAAAAGACCAAACAATATGGGGTTGGGGCGATTTACCATAACAAAAACTTAAAAACTGCACTAACCTTGACTCAGAGCTAATTTGCTGGAGCATACAGACAAGTTGCATGCCCGAGCAGGTATCCAGCGCTGGCTTCTGACATGCTTGACCAGATGTCTGTGGATTTGCCGACCGAGAGGCGCTACGATCGCTGTCAGTGTCACCATGTTGTGTTCAGTTTAACAAGCTAAAAATGAATTATGTTGGAACAAAAACTACCTGAAGGCTGTCTAAAGACTCGGATTAAAACTTAAAGCTTGATTAATCGTAGATGTCACGTCACGCCATGTAAAATATAGCCTTTTGGCGTGCGCTCTCGCGCCGAGCTCGTGCCAACAACACTCAACTTACTCTCGCGCCTTACTGATTGGAGGATGAAGGCAAAAAAAACGGCTGGTTAACAACGCCCACCAAACTACGAATGGGGATCTAGATGTTTCCTATTGTCTCGGTCTTATGAAACTCAAAGAGCTTTTGTTTGTAGTCGAGACAGCAGTGGACGGACAGGTTTAAATACCCCAGTAGAAGGTGGATAAAATGGAGGACTAGGTCCAGTTGGGGGTCGGGTGTCCAGCCTCGGTCCAATCAGCTTCATCCTTTGAGGGGCGTTAGGTCTTAATTATATGCAGAGGATGGGCATTCAAGGTTTATTTAGAGTATTTATTTAATAAAATATACACGCTAAAAACTAGGTAATAATGGTGATGACCATTATATTATAAATAAATACGTAGAACAAATTAATGTTTATTATGTAAAAAGAGCCTGCATAAAATTTGCATTAACTACTAAAATTATTTACATCACTCAATTGAAAGCAAAGCTCTTAAATTGGAACTTGTTACGAGTTTGAAATGTCCAAAAGTTATGGTTATGTTAATGGGTTTAATGAAATAAAAATCGCTCTCTATACCCTTATATAGTGCACTATTTGTGGGGTCTGACCATCCTAATGAAGGCTTGATCTCCCCTGAAGGACAATAAAATAAGATGATGGGGGGGTCAAAGAAAGTAGTCTACCCGTAATATGAAACATTACCAATAAATATGAAAATTGCGGCATTACATTTACAATAGATTTGTTCATCATATTTGTAGTTATTTTCTTTTACGCGTGTAGTTTGCAGTGTTGAGTATTCTAACCAATCACGCACGTTTTTGGTGAGTTTAGGAATGCAATGTCCAATCAGAGACATTGTGATTAGTCACCGTGCAAATTCCGGTGTCATGAGGGTTTCACGCGCTCACTCAATTCTCGTTCATCATAAACAACAAAATGCAGAAAATATACAAGTATGAGATTCATTTTGCAGTATAGAGAGTTTCAGAGGTTATATCGGGAGTTTTTGCGAAAGTGCATAACTCACATTAGACTGAAGTCATGGACCGTTCTTTGATCACTTTATTAATGTAATGACGATATTCCGAGTTTGAAAAAAAGTTTTGTTTTTATGCTACTGACATAATCGATGTTAAGTCTTCTTTTACTAATCCGTAAAAAAGCAATAAACAAACTCATTACGGTTCTTGGCTCGTTTTGTCTGTAGCCAGAATGTTTTTTTTTCCCACCAAAAAAGTTTGTCTACTTAATAATCATTACAATTTTAAGAGCAATAATCAACCATAATGATTTTGTCATGACATTGCAGCTTCACCCCTAGGCTAATGACTTCATTTTTATAGGCTTTTTACCTTATGCAATGTAATGTGCAGCATTAAAGGGGGGAAATAGATATTAGATATAGAAATATATTTGTCGTGTAAAATATATTTTTTCTTCTGCAAAAACTATTTTCTTACATCACGCAGGAAAGAAATAGGTATCTAGACCAATTACAAAAAAAACAAAAACAAAACTTGACCATCACCCACGAAATGTGCCACTGAAAACGTAAAACTTCCATTTACTCGAGTTGCCAAATAGGGGAAGGGTAATCGTGTCAGTACAGGTAGCATCTTAGATGAACCCTACTGACGACATCGACCAAGTGAACTGTGGACTCTGACATCTACGTGAGTAATAAGTGAAAACAGAATGTTCTTACGTCAAACATTGTAATGTAAACAACGTGCAATTAGGACATTGTACCCTCTCAAGAACACGCTTTTATGGTAAATAAAGGTTAAATGAGATGATGTCCTTTATTCAGCTCCTCAGTTTGGTCAGTAAATGAGGCATGGGCTCATTTATACTTCTAAAGGCTAAATATATAAGAATGAAACACAATGGTATAAATAGTTGTCTGAGTGTATTTTCATTTTTCTTTTTTAAAAAAGTCACAATATTTTTTTTTTTAAATGTGGTGCTAAAGCAATGCAACAGGAGATAGACAAGCCATCATACAGTAATAGTGTTACTGTACAATGATTTGGTTATTTTGAAATATTACTGAGGTTGGCAACAAACAAAATCTGTAATAAATATGGAATATGGTTTTCAAGATGAAAAAATGCATTCAAATACCGTGAGCACTTCTCTAAAACACGGCAAAATACCAGGTCACACATATTGTAAAAAATACAAAGTTGAAAAGCATTTTATCCATCTGAGGAAAACCTAACCGAGTGCAGTTCATAACTCAGCCGTTTTCTGTTCCCAAAAAAACAAAGGACAGAAGGAAAAGACGACATCCATTGAGCTTGAACCATATTGTACAGATATATTTACATGTTTGGTAAGAGAAACCGTACAAAAATTCAACTTGAGGAAAGTCCTCTTTCGTGGGGCAGGAGAAATCTTGTCAAAAATGCTAGTCTAGAGCGATGATGTCTTCATCATCATCATCGGCCGGCTGCTGGTCAAGGCGTTTGCGCTTAGACGCAGCGTCGTCCGTTTCAGCGTCGTGATGCTTCCTCTTGCGGTTACTAGGCTCCGGGGAAGCTTCCATGGCGCTCGAGGATGGTTCTTCGTCTGAGTCTACGATAAGGATGTCATCATCCTCTGCAGCTGCTGCAAACACAAAAAAGCAATGATGAAATTAAAATTATGTCATTGCAATGCTGGATTATTTTCTTTTGCCTATAAAACACAGTAGGAGATGCTTAGCAGAATGTCCAAGCTGTTTGTTTTGCAAAACTCCAAAATGACAAAAGCAAGTATGCAGTTTTCCCATAGAATTGGGCTACTTTAACTCTCTTGTTTTTCATGTCTGCGGGTTGAAGCAACCTCAATTAACATATTTAGCCCCTGGAATGCAAATTTTAACAAGGGAACCCCACCAAAAACATGGATTTCACCCCCCTGAAATGAGACTGGGCTACTTTTGAGTAGCATTTGGGCGCATTTTGTTGTGAAAACCTGGCAACCCTGGTTATATTACAAGTTTTTGGGAGAAATTGTCTAGTTTTATACAAGAAATCAATGGAAATGCAGGTTTGCAATGATATTTTTTTATGTTCAGGTGAACTATTCCTCTAAAAAGCTGATGTTTTGCCAAAAATGAGCAGGAAATCAATGTTGTTCTTACCTTTAGATGAGGTAGAAGGCTGGGCAGAATCTTTGTTACCGTTGGCAATGTTTTTCCCTTCTTCTGGGGCACTTGGAGTTGGCGCCTTATCCGGGGCGTCACCCACTACTTCAAACTCAACATCCTTTTCCAATTCCTCACTACAAAAAAAAAAATAAATAAAAAAAATGTAAGAAAAATGTTAATGTTCAAGAAAGAGCAAAGAAGTATCCTCTTAGCTAAATGAACACACCAACCTGTGAATTACATTGACCAGAAGAGTGTAATCCTGTAGGAAGTCATCTGCTTGAAGACGGCTCCCATTCCGAATCCCAAAGTCGGACAAAAACTTGTTATTGTTTGCTATAGAGAAACAGAGACACCAAAACATTAAAGGGCCATTCTGTGTCAAATCAACCAAATTTCAGAAACTTCCCCAGCTCATTTTTGATTGTTAATTATTTTTCTGTAGAAAGACAAATATTAGTAATGAAAGCCAAAATATTAAATGTCACAGATATTTACTGAGTAATCCACTATTTTGTAGAGGGGGGTCAAAATGACATTTCACCTGAGACATGGAGCCAATTTACAGGGGTGTAAAAATGACTTTAGAAAGATGGCAGCATTATTCTTTTATTTTTATACAGAGATTGGAGGTCTGTTAGTAAAATCTGTTGACTTTAGCAGTGACCATTCAAAAATGGCAAAAAGCACTTTGTGTTTTTTTGCCTCAAGTTTGCATGCCTGTAACTCAAGAGGTATTAAAGATATCTTAATATCCTTTTAGATTCTGGTTCTTAAACTTTCCTTTTGCTATTTTCATTGATTTCAAAAGCCCTTGATGGTTCAACCCCAGAAATATCGAGATCTAAATGCAGCTCCATGAGTAAACTGGCAAACTGTACACATTTTCAGTGGTCAAAAACCAAATGTAGGTCACTTTGCATACAGCTGATACTTTTTTTCTTTTAAAAGAGGAATATCTGAAGAGCAACTAATGTTGAAACTAGAAATGTAATGTTTTTCTATCAACTCAACTGCATAGAACATAGCTGTCTGAGTGCCATAAATATCCCTTTTCCAAAGTTTGCATCCCTGTAACTCTAAAAATATTCAAGATATTTTAATTTCCTTCTAGATTCTCAGTATTAATAAACTTTTTTGGAATCTTAATTTTCAAAGCCCTGTATAGTTCAGACCCATATATATGGGGATCTCAAAGCAGCTCCATGTTCAAATTGTTGAATTTTACCTATTTTCAGTGATCAAAAACCAAATGTGTGTCACTTTGCACACAGCTGATTACTTGTTGCATTTAAAGAGGAATGTCTGAAGAATAAATCATGTTTAAACTAGAAATGTATCTTGTTTCCCTCTATCAAAAGAAGTGCATAAAACAACTCTGAGTACCAAAAATCCACTGAAAATGGTTGAGGCACATTAACTTGCTCTTAAAAGTGTATTTACAAGAATCTATATTTAAATCAGTTTTAGAGATATTTGAAAGATGGGATTTTGTTCATTTTAACAGCTTCTGAAGCTACCAAGAGTTCAAATACGCAGTACCGTAACTACATGTTAGTTGAGTTGACACGGAATGACCCTAAAGCAAAGCTCAGAGTTTTGTTATAGTAGAGAATAGATGCCCTCTAGCGGCAGAAATAATTCACACCTTCAGTCTCTCCTTCCTCCGAGGAGATGAGGATTGTTCCTTTTCCATCCTCAATTTGCACATCTGGTGCCACCATGCCAAACTTCTCCTTCAGTATCTGAAAAAGCCCCAACGTGAATATAAATGAGAACTTTCTAATCCAAACTTTAACCTCTCATGGAGGTCACACAAAGACCAACACCTAAAACAAAGCTTATGGATGGAAACACTTGTGGTACCTTGTCCTGAAGAGCTTGCACAATGGTTTTGTGCACATTAAGTTTGACTGTGACCTCAGGTCTGCTAGCACACACGTAACAGTTGGGATTGGGAGGGTCCAGCGCACAAGGTACGAGAAGCTTCTTCCTGGGGTTCGGCTGCTTGTTCAGAAAGATCTAAAGATAAACAGTAATAAGACCATAACTCTCAACTATACCACTTGAAAAAACTTTCAAAACAGGAAAAGGTCAAAAAGTTCTTCACAACTGAGATGTAATGAACAAACCATGCGAGAAAAAGAAACGCAAAGATGTGTTAGATAACACAGGATGTGATGCAGTTCGGTTGTTACATTTCTGATTATAATCTTTAAAATGAACACCCGCAAGCTCACCGTGCGACACTGTTCGAAGTCTGAGTTGAGAATTTTGAGCCCCTCCAGAACAATGAGACCCGCAATGACTGCATTAGTGGTGGCTATTGCTGGAATTATGTTCCCTGCCATGGCTAAAAGAGAAGACAACATTGAATGAAACCACAACGAATTCAGAGCCAACTTTTCAGCCACAGCCAAAGAGTCTGGGTATCTTGAGTCATAAGGCCATAGTTTTTGGTTAAAAAAAAAAAAAAAAAGCATTGCTACAACTTTAAGCCAAAAAGGGACAACTTTATAAAAAAATAAAAAATAAAAAAAACTTAGTGTTGCCTTACTAAGTTTTACACAACAAATTGTTTTTAAACACCAACTAAAAAGAATTTCTAATAATTAAATTCAAGACAATCACAGTGGCAATGCAGCCTTCTAAACACTTACATTTGACATCAAAGCGGCTTTTCATGTTCATGCTGAAGACGTTCATGCGCAAGTTTGCAGCTGCCGTTACAAAGTCCATGGCTGGAGGATCGTCCTGTAAATAGCACCACAAATGTAAGTTCACACTGAATAATCTTTAATAATTAGAAATGAACACTGAATTCCTTTTATTTTGATTAGAGAAACAGAAATTGACAAATAGCCAAAAGTATTTTTTAATAAAATTCAACATTTGTCTGTTTAAAAAAAAAATCTCAGCATTATTACTCCAGTCTTCAGTGCCACATGATCCTTCAGAAATCATTCTAATATGCTGATTTTTGCTGCTCTAGAAACATTTATTATCAATGTTGAAATCAGTTGTGCTGGTTAATAGTTTTGTGAAAACCATAACCATTTTGAATTCATTATGCCGGTTGTACACTAGTTATTGAGGTGAATTATGGTATTGAATGAGTACACTCAATAATGTCTAGAGTTGGGTACCATTTGAATTTTAACAATTATGCTTATTGATTCCGATTCTTATAGATTCCAATAAGGTAAAAAAAACAAAAAACTTGGACATCATTCACATTTAAGTCTTACTGCAAAACACTTCATAGCTGAATACCATGAACAAAAACCAACAGGCTAAAGAACACTTACACAGGAACTTTTGCCTATGGTTTAAAAATACCATAGCAAAAACAAATAGCCTAGCTAATATACATTTCAAGCATTATTAAAGACAAGTAAACACTCAGTAATTAACACTGCACCTTATAAAATATACATTATAAATATAGTAACAAAAGCTATTCAGTCAAGAATAGCAAGTGTATTTTCTCTTTGTCTTTTATTGTTTCATTAACATAATTATAGAGACACCATCAAGAATATTAGGCTGCTGATTCATAATGCTCCGAAGCTTAATGAAGCAGTGTTTTGAAATCGGCCATCACTATATAAGTCGTTATTTTGTTTTTTTGGTGCACCAAAAATATTCTTGTCACTTTATAATATTAATATTGAAACACTGTACCCACATGAACTGATTTAAATATGTTTTTAGTACATTAATGGATCTTGAGAGAGGAAATGTCATTGCTGGCTATGGAGGCCTCACTGAGCCATCGGATTTCAACAAAAATTTCTTAATTTGTGTTCCGAAGATTAACGAAGGTCTTACGGGTGTGGAACGGCATGAGGGTGAGTAATAAATGACATTTTCATTTTTGGGTGAACTAACCCTTTAAGAGCTGCATGGATCCAATATACTGATACACATGCGTTTTCTTTGTCAACTGTTTACGTTCACTTAAGACATAACCGACTGTGTTTATGAGGATATTTTGAGTATCACTATTCAGTATGAGAGGCGGCTTTCTTCGTGCACGTTTTGGATGTGTGCGCAGCACAGAAAACAGTGAGCGAGTCTTCTTGTGCTCAAAAGTTTTAAAAATCACAATGAAATCACCTTTTCTGTGCATGTGCAGCACAGAAAATAGCGTGTGGGTCTTCTTGAATGGTTTAAAGTCATATTAAATGCACACAAAGGAATGGATAAGAGAAATTTAAATTTTAATTTTATAACAAGCATCCGATTCCAGAATTGGAATCAATTTTTGATTCCCAACCCTAATAATGTCCACTATGGTTTCAGTCACTACTACAAATAGTGCATTATATAAGGGTATGGGTATTTTTTTTTTTCATTGAACCCGTTCACATAACCATAACTATTGGACAATTCAAACCACTTTGTGGAAACTCACCTTGTCCCAGACTAGCTCCGCACCCTCACCCTTCTCTGTCAGCTGAGATCGGAGAGTTTCTACACTGCGTTGAAAGAGTTGAGCGTAACCCTGAACACCCAACACCTGCTGGTCCTTCAGACCTGTGCCACAGGCCTCCTCCTGAGAACAAGCTTTTACACACACCATACAGCCTCATTAAACATGTCTTTGAAATACAATTACTACTAATATATAACTAGACATGACTTGAGTCAACAGACTCACCAAGCTGCTGGATTTCTGTCCAGTCTAGAGGTAATGGGGCTTTCCTCTTTTTCCACAACTTATCCATGGTCAACAGATACATGATGTCATCTTTAAAAAGCTGAAAGGAGGCACAATATCACTTTTAGACCACTTCTAAAAGAACAGACTGGGTAATGATGTAAGGTCAGGTTTGTAAGAGCTTGCACCTTGTTGAAGAGTTTGACGGGATCGTAGCCTGTTGAGCGAGCCCACTCTTTAGTGGACACCCGCTTGATGTCTCCATCCTGATCTGAGGCTGTAGCTCGGGCTGCTGCATCTGCAGGGTTCCCTATGGTTGATAATCAATGCACACTTCTTATCAGACGGTCCCAATTAAAACCACATGTTGAACAATTAGTTAAAGGGATAGTTCACCCAAAAATGAAATTTCTGTCAGATTTAGAACAACTTGAGAGTAAGTAAATGATGTGTGAATTTCTTTCTTCTGCTGAACACAAAAGAAGATATTTTGTAGAATATGGGTCACCAAAAAGTTGATAGAGCCCACTGACTTCCATAGTATGGGGGAAAAAAAAAAAAAAATACTATGTAAGTCAATGGGGTCCATCAACTGTTTGGTTACTGACATTCTTCAAAATGTCTTCAGCAGAAGAAAAATTCACACAGGCTTAGAACTTGAGGGTGAGCAACTGATGACAATTTTCATTTTTGAGTGAACTATTCTTTCCTTTTAACTTGCAGTACATAATATAAAAGGTAGTTTCTGGCTTTGATACACCAAATTGTACATTTATTTTTTGTTCAAGTATATTTAAGCACCCTGCCACAGAAATGTTCACCATTGTAGTAGTAAATAAGTTGTTGTAAATGTGCAGCTACTCACAGGCAGCCTCAGGGTCAGCCGTGTCGGGCGATACCTCCTGATCCGCATCCTCTTCACCAAAAAGCTGACTATGAAGGCAATTCAATATAACATGTAAGCTTAGGCAAATTAAATTAGCCCTCAAAACCAAGCTAATTCGCCCAAAACAGGCCTGTATTCATACAGCATTTTATTGGATAAAACTATCGTCAGCTACACAGAAACTCAAAGATTTTCCACCACAACCTGCCAAAATAAACGTTTGACTTAACTTATGGCAGAAATATATTAATATTGTACAGCAATGTACTTCTCAAAGTATTCATTATTAGAGCCATAAACAACATTAAGAATTTTGTAATATTTTGCCTTATTTTAAAAGTGTTTTTAGATAAATACATATTTTGTGTTATTTGTATTGCATCACGTGACTCTGACTAGTTTTATACGTGTTACATACGCGTAACAATTTTGAAGAAGAGAAAGGAAGGGTTGGAGCTAGTCTTTTGACCGTGGAAAAGTAGTTTTTGTAATGTTAATAAGTGTGAAGTAGTTTTGAGTTCTCTCCTATAATTTAACAAGACAAAGTACAGCTTTACAAGACAAGTTATGGAAATCAAATCCTTTGTGCAACAACCTTGTGGAAATGGAGAAGAATGGAAAACGGCTCAGATCGGCATTACATTAATATGAATAAAGTTTATTAAAACATTAAAAGAATGTAACAATATTTCATCCATATTTTAATGTTAACTGTAAACTTTTGTTGTGCAACACTGTTTACCAAAAAAATGAAAGGAATGGTTCAAATTTAATTTGATTACAATTTAAAAGTTTAATTTGTTAAAGTGTTTTTGATTTCCACCATTTTTGATAATAATTATGTATTAAATTATAAATCAAATAATCTGGAAAAAAAAAAAAAAATTTCACAGGACCCTATTACTTTTTTTAATAAAAATGAATTTGAAATAGTAATTGTTTTAAAGCAAAAAAAACAATTATGAAGTCACTTGATTAGAAATCCTTTTTAGTTAATAAAACTTAAATCATTAAAAACAGAATCCAGAAATTTAAATGGAAAACATGGAATTTGGGAAAAAATAAAACTGATTTCATAGGGCCCTAGATTAGGAACGACATCAGTTTAGTCGACCATCTTTAGATGAGACAGGACAGATGTTATTGTAGTGAACTTACTTGAAGAGATATTTGGCCCACACAATGCAGTGAATGGGTTCAGAGGGCGTGTTGCGAATGGTGCACCCTGGGAAGGTTTTCTGTGTAGGTTTAGGCTGGCACTCGTAGCATTCTGTCTGACCCTGCATTTTGGAAATTGATGTGAATGCCAAGAGCATGACATTGAAATAAATATATCAAAATGTGTCAAAAAACAGTTGATTTAATAGAAGATCCTTGCCTTTTTGATAACCGTGACTTGTCCCAGATAGCCAGCCGTACCGCTCTCAATGAGGGGAATGTCGGCAGCCAAACACATTCTGTTGACGTGATTCCTGGCCGCTGCATGGACAATAGAAAAGACACATTTTAGATGGAATTAAGGTAGTGTTCATACACTTCTGCCAAGATCCGCTGAATAAACCATACCTCTGTTGTCCAAAGCATTCATGACAAGCTGGAAATTTCTGAAGAATTCCACATTGTAATCTGGGCTGCAAGGAGCAAAGACAACAACACTGGAGATCAAACTTTTTGGCCAAAGAATTAGTGCTTGATAGAGTAACCACAGACACTTGAAACACAATTAAGTCTTCATCCGAAAAGCCTTCATCTTGGCAAAAACGTAACTGAACTCACTTCATGATGCTGTCATGGTAGGCAGTGATGTTCGCAGATGGGCAAAACCGAAGCACGCTCTCCTTGGCAACCTGAAACACACCAAGTCCTCAAAGTCTGATGGATATTTCTAAATCACACATGAGTTGAAGTTGAGTTCAGCTTTTTCCATTTACCTGAGCTTTGGACTTCCCAACGTGTTTCTTCTGAAACAGGAACTGTCTGTTGAGGTTGCTGACATCAATGGTGTCCAGGTCAATCTGCAAATGAGGATTATTAAATAACCAAAACAGAACAAATTGATAGTGAAACCCCTGATAAAACCACCAAGCATTTTAAAGACACCCTAAAAGTCATCAGGTTGTGTTCTACTGTAACAATCCCTTATTAAAACGACGGACAAACTACATAAATAAATAAAACACTGATATCATCATCCTCCTTTCAGGAAATAAACGCTTCAAGTTCAAATATGTGTCTCTATTTTATCACTTCATGCTTGTTACATTTGTCAGTAGGAAACTTTCTTAAATAGTCAACCCTGTTACCATGATTTTGTACAGTAAACAACGGATTATTGAAAACTGAATATTTGTAGAAACACCTGCATTTAATTATCCTTCTAATAAACACCTTGTATAGTTTTATAACCTTGTGTACAAGATGAACAATTGCTAAAAATAAACTACAAAAAAAATAATAAATCAATCCTGCTACTATAACGTTAGAGGCTGCATATCATAACATATGATACATTTAGAGAAGGCAAATAGCTGTTTATTTACACTAAAATATTATTTGCCTGATATCACGTATAAATATATTTATATATCACATATGTTTATAGAAATTTGCATTTTAAAATAACGATTTTTAAAATGAACTACGTTAATTTAGCGTAAAGTATGGCCACTGTGGTCAGTGTTTTCAAGGGACGTTGTACGTCACAGACAGAGCATGGCGCGAAAGAAAAAAATCTGTTCTCAATGTTTACGATGAGACGAACACCATTACGCCATTAAAACGCTAAATGCAACGTGTAATGCATTGGTATATACAGTGCATGGCTCTCATTTTCATTGCAAATTATTATAAATGAGAGTCGGTGATAATGGGGCCTGATTCATGCAGCACAAAGAGAGTCCGCCTTCCTCCAACTTACCACTTCAATATTCTTAAAACCGGTGAGCACCAAGTTTTTAAGCAGCTCGCAACCGATGCCTCCCGCTCCGACCACCAACACCCGGCAGGAGGAGAGGGAGTCAGCGAGCTCTTTACGGAGAGGTCCCACCAGTTGTGCCATTGTCGGCTCGGCGTTTCGGCGGCGCGGACAGGCAGTAGTTTGATAGTGCGGGGAGGGAAGAGACGCGCGGTAAGAGCGCATGCGCAAAGGTTACAACGCGCTGCAAAAAAGCGCAAGAGGTTTTAATGGAGACCTCTGCTGGTGGGGCTGAGCTGCACTGAATTTCTTGTTGAGTAGAGACTAGACTAGATAAAGGCGAAAAACAAACAAACAATAAATAAATACAAAGGTACATGAGATATTTACATAATTAAATAATTATTAAGTAATTCAATTGTTAAAACACATTACTTGAAACTATCACCCACTTTCTCAAAACCAAACTACATTTAGAGAACATCTCTGACCTCAAACCATTTTATCTGTGCTCAAAATCAAATAATGGTTTCAGATCATACACAGCTAGTCAAAATATAATAGATCATTCATTAGACATTAAAAAAAAAAACTCTACATGAAAAGCATGTTACAAGTATATTCAAATAGTTGTGCAAGTGGTGCATTTGGTTTGGTTTTATATTGCTACTCATTCAGCAAGTGCTATACCATGCTATTGTTAACATGTTAACAAATTAGCATTTTTTAATTAGCTTGTTATAACAAGCTAATTTTACACTAATAACATTTTTTACATTGGGGCAGTGGTGTAGTCTAGATTTTTGTAGTGAGTATACTGTGATTTTTCCCTCCCAGCCTCATACTTACCTGTCCCAGAGCGACACCCCATAAGCACCACCACACTCACTAATGCATGTAGTATGCATCTGATCTAGGCTATATGTAATTGAGAGCATTCTGAAAGACTGCTTATGTGTGTTATCAACATGTCAATTTATTATAATCAACAAAAGACTTTAACAGCCAATGGCATTTACAGCTGAAGAGACTCTGGACTGATTTTCTACTGTTTAGTGTCAGTCACCCTTAAAACAGATGTGTCAAAAACAACACAACCTGTGTTAGATCTTAACACACCCATGTGTCTAGTTAAGGACAACACATTTTGTGTTACTTTTAACTCAAACATGTGTTATTCCTGCTCATTTTCTACACACTAATGTGTTATATTTACACAATTTGTGTCAATTATGTACACAAAATGTGTCACAAAAAATAACACAAAAAATGTGTTATTAATTAACACATTCTTTTAACTCAGCCAGTTAAGATAGCCATAGATGTTATATGAATATGGTCCCTGGAGCATATTTTATCAGCTAGCATGTTTCAACTATTATTACACTCTAAAAATGTTTGGTTAAAAACAACCCAAGTTGGGTTGAAAATGGACAAACCCAGCGGTTGGGTTAAATGTTTGTTAAATGTTTACCCTGCTGGGTAGTTTTATTTAACCCAACTATTGTGTGAAAACTGCTGCATTGCTTGCTTAAAATGAACCCAAAATATGTTGGAAATTAACATTTAATAATATTAAATAAAATAGTTAAACAATAAACATTTATTAAATTGTTTATTAATAAATGTTCACCTTTTGATTATTATTGTTGCCTCTAGTAATTGTGTCTGATTTTTAATTTCCAACCTATTTTGGGTTCATTTTAAGCCAGACATATAGTCATTTTAAACCAGACATATAGTCATTTTTAAACAATAGTTGGGTTAAATAAAACTACCCAGCAGGTTGGGCAAACATTTAACCCAACTGCTGGGTTAAAACAACCCAATCGCTGGGTTTGTCCATTTTCAACCCAACTTTAACCCAGCATGTAACAATAATGGAAAGATGAGGATCAGTATGTCACAATATCACCCTGTTTGGACTTTGTTTTCTGTTTTGCATCATTTCCTGCCAGTCTGTCATCATAGTTATGCATTTCAATTCCCTAACTTGCAATTCGAGTCAATATCAGTTATTTTGGATATACTGTATAACCGGTACAGTACATGGCAAATTTTCTCAAGAAAAAAAATCTCAACTAATGCTGTATAATGGGAATCAGTTGGTACTACATTAATATTGAAGGTTAAAATGAACTGATTTGTTTACAAACTTAAATTACACTTAAGGAAATTTTTATAATAATAAAGTTATAATAGTCCTACTAACTTTAAATTTATTTCTACTCCAATTAATTTTTTGAAATATAAACATTTAAATGGTGGCTGTCAACTTGACGGATTTATTCAAACATGCATAATATAGGTTAAAAATTATAATTAATATGTAATATGGTGCATATATTTAGCTAAATGCTCCTCTCTAGAGTTCATTTTTCTGCTGACTAACGAGTTTATGGTCACTGAATGTGTTTGTTCTGAGGTAAACGTGACATTGTTTACAAGCTGATATTAACGCCTTTCTGCGGTTGAAACACTGATTAAGCGATTATACGAGACATGATATGGATTTCGTTAAGTTGCACTGTATCTTTTATCATACCTTGAGGTGTTCATTCATGTTTATTTCGCGCTGTAACTGGTATTAAAGCGGAGGAGAGGTTCAGTTCACGTGCGTCAGGCTGCCGCTCCTCTTGAACTACAGCGATCTGTCACGACACATTAAAGAGCGCCAAAACGGTATTTATTTATTTTTTTATTCCAAGTAAAATGGGCAAAATATGAAACTTGAGATAGGGCTGTCACGGTTAAGGAATTTCCCTTGCGGTATTTTTGAGTGGCTCAATAGCGCGATATGCGGTATTACCGCACACACACACACACACACACACACACACACACATTTATATATTCAATAATGAAACTATTTAGAGCATTGAAACAGGAAGTGAAGTAAACAGAAGAGAATGTTAATATAAGGGTCTACATAACAGAATATAAACCTGACAATAAGATCGTAGGGCTATTGTTATATGTATAATAGTTAGTTCTGATCCTCGAATCTGACTAAACGAGACTTTCTGCTGATATTTCACGAGTATAAGCAGAACTACTCATCTGCGCGTTCTAGAAGGGCTGTTAGTCAGTGCAGTTACATTTCTGCGCCACAAGGTGGCGGCAAGGGACTGTTTTAAAGGGGGTCGCGCACGGGAGAAGCTCAGCGCCGCGTCTCTTTGAACGAATCAGCGTTCATTCAACTACACGTTCAAAACGCTGATTCATTCAAAGAGAGATGTAAAGAAACAAGCTGTTGAAATCATTTTAACTTTGAGCGCTACTTTATAAGGCTCAGCTGACCAGTAATGTGTCGATGCTAAGGCAGAGATTTCGCTATCTTTGGACATGACAGCCTTTTTCACGAATATAATATGTCTCAGCCTGAAGGACAGATGCAGGTAATCGCACGCGCTCAGTCGATCTCTCTCACATTCACTGTCTGTTTAGGCTTGTTTAGTGCAAATCTACAGAGCCTCTGTACAAATCACCATGGTACATACTATGCTATAATTATTAACTTATTTAATATTTAGTACGCATGCATTAAGTGTAAAAGCAGAAAGACATAGGCTAATCTTTCAAAAAAATAGAAAACATGCAAATATCGCGGTTGCTGCGGTTTTTGCGGTCCTCTGCGGTTGGCTCGTCAATAGCGCGGTATTAGGATATCGCGGTTATCGCGACAGCTCTAACTTGAGACTTTGATAAATATGAGACTTTGTTTCATGTCAAAAGCAACAAACCACAAATCATATTTTGTGATTTATTAGATGGTTAGGTATCCTCGTGCTTTTTAAGTGGGTGGGGTATATGGAAATCCTTGAACATTCCTAGTGGGTGTACGGCATATACCTGCGTAACACGTAGACTACACCACTGGCACATGATAATTTTAAGTTTAATTTATGAGTGTACTCAAACATTTCAAGTTAAGAACAATTAAAATGTATGAGTGGTACAAAATAAGCCAGTTCTGCTTACTTAAACTTTAAATTTCTTAACTTAAAAATTTTGAGTTTGAGAAATTGATTGCCTCAATTTTTTTTTGAGTTTTGCCAACTTAGTCAGGTTTACAGTGTACTTAAAACTTTGAGTTGCATTAAATTAAGATGAACAAAACACTAAATACATATTTTGATTTAAATTAATGTTTATTTGTAATTTACAGTTATTAAAAAAAAAAAAAAACTAGCTATGCTTACTAGGGGGGTGTAACGTATATGTATTCGTCCCAAACCGTCACGGTATGGACGTCACGGAAAGGTTCATGCAGTATGACGACGAATACAGGCGATCCACACTCCAATCCAGAAGGGGGCGTGCACAGTAATGCTTTTTAGCCTAACCTGTTTTGTTACTTTCGATAAGAAACAAAGTGCCATCTTTCAAATCCTGTCCATTTTATCTCGAAATTCAAACAACGCTTGGCACTTTTTGATGTGGTGTAACAGATCGCTGTATAGGCGCCTCAGTTCAAACGGCAGCGCGGAGCGCAAGTGAACGCGATCATCCCTTCCTCTTCACTACTACAGAAGGAACATGAATGAACATGAAGGTATGTTGAAAGATACAGTACAACTTAGTGTTTCAACCATGGAAAGATATCAGTAAAACAGTTTGTAAACAATATGTCACATAGTATTACATTTACCTCAGAAAAGCCATTCAGTGTCAACAGCTTGTTAGTTTCGCCAAATATATGCACTAAATTAGCCTATATATTAATTATATTTAACTTAACCTGTTAGTTAATGTAAGGCCTAAATAAATCCGTCATGAAAACAAGTTATGACAGCCACTGTGTAAATGATTATATTTCAATAACGAATTGGAGAAACAGAAGTTAATGCAAAAACTGCCTTATGTGTAATTTACATGCTTACAATACATTTTTTATTATTATTTGAGTGGTGATGATTTTGTCTAAAAATAAATAGCAACTGAATTTAATAATTTGGGCTCTGTTGTTAATTGTAACCTTTAGTAATGTGCAAGTAAATAGTTTACAGCATTAGCAGAGATATTTTTTATCCTTAAGAAAATGTTAATTATAATTGAATAAATTTAAAGACAGAGACACAGTTGGTTCAGTAAAACATTGTTTAATAAAAAAAAAGAGAAAATTGTTTTGTTTTCTCACCCTGCTGTACCGAACCCGTACCGAGCCATGACTTCAAAACCGAGGTACATACCGAACCGTCATGTTTGTGTACTGTTACACCCCCTAATCAATCACCACAATCATTTGCCTCAAGTTTTTTGAGTTAGTAGAACTTATCTGGGTTTACAGTGTACGTACTTGAAGTCCTAAATATAGTTTTACCTTATTTATGTATTTACTTGTTTGTTTGTTTGTTTGCAAGTTTGGCCCTCTACTTAGTGAATGAAGAGAGTGCAAACTTTAACAGCAAAATCGCTGAGCAATAAATAGCCACCGCAGAATGTTTGTGAAATGTAGGCGAGAGTTTCAGAAGGGTATGTTTCTCAGAAAACAGATGCTAAGTGTCTGTTCCACTGAACTAAAGGTTCCGCTCTGCTCCTGTGGTGAAAACTGATTAAACTAGGCTAATTCTAATTTGAAGAGAAAAAGGCTAATATTTACAACGTAATATGAATTTAGATTAAGTGAATTAAAGCCTTTATACTGTGATTGTATGCAGTAACATTAATAGAGCATTGCATTAAATGCTTAAAGCTGAAAAACCTAGAAGAACAATATACAGAGACAGTCAAGTCTCTAAACAAATGTCTGGGTGACTAACAAGGGTTTGGTAGATAACAGTACATTGATTACTAACCTTTTACACACTTTGTATGTGTAACCATACTTGGCAAAGCTCATTCTGATTCAGCTTCTTCAAAGACAAAATGAGTCATGCTTTACACTTAACAAAGCATGTCAGAAATTAAATGACACTTAAGAAATTAAATATGTTACACACTGTTGGTAGTTCCTCAGGGGTTTTGATGCTCTGCTGAATCAGTCA
Organism: Hypophthalmichthys nobilis; assembly: GCA_037950665.1. Taxonomy (NCBI): domain Eukaryota; kingdom Metazoa; phylum Chordata; class Actinopteri; order Cypriniformes; family Xenocyprididae; genus Hypophthalmichthys; species Hypophthalmichthys nobilis. The sequence continues at coordinate 18,276,376 of CM075486.1, forward strand.
TGGATAGATTAATAATATCTTAGCAGGTCTACGTGATATTCGAATTATCAAACATTTCCATATGTATTTTTTTATATGTCAGGATAATCATGGATGCTGCTGAAAACATATAGACATGTACCGTTTGTGAGGTAAAGATGATTATGTGATTAATATACATATTAATACATTTACACATCCTAGTACAATATTTGCATATGCTATTTGTTGCACATGAAAATGAGGGTACAAATCGTAAAAAAAACCACAGACTGAAAGTACAGAACTAGATCATTATCAGGCTGCGCAGATGCTTGCTGAGATGCATCACTTTTTCTTACAACTTAACATGACTGTGCATGGTTTTAGGAGAATGACCATGTATGTAAAGAGTGTCACTATTATAAACAGATCATGATTTTCTTAAAAGAAAGTTGAAAATTCATATGGACGGCATGAAATGCTAACGCAGAAAACATCTTAGTGGAATAAACCTCACCAAATTAATGTCAGACAGAACGTAGATGTCACAGTTTGATAATGGGGGTTTTTTTTTTGGTTTTGATTTTTTTCCACAAGGGCACTAAATAAACCACTACAAAAACACATAAGATAAAACTTGTGTGGGATCTTGATGAAAAAAATGAAATATAAAAAAAAATAAATAATAAAAAAATAAATAATAATAATAAAAAAAGGTGATATCATCTTAAATCTGATAAAAACTTATGGGGGATCTTGATAAAAATTAAATATCAAATTTGTTCATATAGAAAATAAGTATTACGTATTTTATTTAAAATTATTAGTAGTATATCATAATAATTATAATAATGTTTAAATAAAGTTTAAAATAAAATCATAATTGTTTTTATTAGAAATTATTAGCAACATGGCAAATAGAATATGATTAAATAATATATACAATATTTATATATAAATAATTATAATTACATACATGACTATGTATATTCATATTTGCCCTGAAACGCCATAATTCCATGAAACATTGATGCATATTCATATCTGCACTGTAAAAAAACTCTTAAAAACCTAAAAAGTGCAGTTCTACCTTAATTGTTTAAGTTGAATCAGCAAGTCATTTCAACTTAAATTAAATTAAACTGAAAAATTTGAATCTTGTATAACTAATAAAAAAAGTTGAAATTGTTTAAATTATTTTGATGAGGTAAAGTAATGAGAAAACATTAGTTGCCATGACTTACGGCGTGTCACTTTTTAGTGTGAATTAACTATTGATCTTTTAAGTGATCTCCTTGTTAATGAATTACGTGAAAGTTATTATACACAAAGTATTATTTAGTTCAACACATTTCCATAATGCAGTGGGCATGTACTTTTTTTTCTTTGCAAATGCTGACTGGTGGAAAAAGTCGAATCGTGAATTTACCACATGGAATAGATGAATAATAGTCTTTACCCGTTTCGGACATGATTTTACACAAAATGTTAAACAAGTAAAACATAAATAAATAAAATAAGTATGACACTTTCTGGTATGGGCATCAGCAAAAAACTGTACTGTCTGAAGATATGTATCATTGCTGTAAACTTGTGACATCTGCATTTTATCACCACACAATCTCTTCTTGCAAAAAGCAGAAAGCCAATATAGCAAATGTGATTATCCGTGTAGGCATTGAAGAAGAGGTGGGGGCTGCAGTACATGTCCTTATCTAACCGCAGATCTGAGTTTCTATCTTGCATCACGTCCGAAAGTGCTTAAAAACGTGAAGCAGGCACGGGTTGTCTCAGACATCTACAATAATTATCAAGTTTCCAGATCAACTTCAGATCAGAAATCATGAGGGCATCTTCTCTGTGTCTGGTGTTCGGGCTGGTCCTGCTGATGGCCTGGACTTCTGAGGCTCAACGTAAGTTCTCTTGAAGTGTAGTTTTGCTTTTGACTAAATTATTATGTATATGGACAGATATGCCATAATAATTTAATTGCACATAAAAAGTTAGTGATATTTCGCTCTTAAAAAATTTATCAGATTAGAAACAAAAGAATTTCACAGTTCCTCAATGAACTTTGTATTCTCAAGTTTCAAATAAAACATAATATGACATATGATGCGTGAAAGAAACCCAGAAACCGATATGCTGATCTGAAAATTCTGCAAATTAACATCAAGAACTAAAAAGGACCTTTATTTTGAAGGACGTATATCAACACATTAATATTTAATGTATTTTGAACTGGTTTGAATATGGTCCAATTCTGTCCTAAAACAAATATATATATATATACATTTTATCTCACCAACAGCCTTAGCTGGTGCTGGTGCAGTTCCTGAGAGCTGTTGCTTCGATTTTATCGACTTCCCAATTCCAGACAGTAAAATTGCGAGAGCTGTGAGGACACATTCACGTTGTCCTGTCGCAGGCATTCTGTAAGTATATTTAACTCTAAAATATAGGCTATAATTTAGAAAAATTGTCATATGCTCATTTTAAATTGTAAAAAAAAATGACTTTGTGTATGCTAGTAATAACAAAAAAAAAAAATGTGAATGTGAACTTTTTCCCCCCTCAGGGTTATGACAGTAAAACAAAAACTATTCTGTGTGAGACCAGACGAGGCTTGGATAAAGAAGCATCTTTAGAAATGAAAATGCAACACCTGTTCACAAAACAATACTGTTATTGCTTTACACAACTGCCTTTTCTTATTAAATATTTTTTGCATCTCCTTATCAATACTGCAAGATGCTGAATGTTAAACCTGTTGTCATTTCACGCTCAATCTATGCAAATGAATAATAAAAAGCACAGAGATTACCTGGTGTCAGACTCACGTTAATGTGTGCATGAAAAATTAGCAAAAATTGTGAAAAAGACAGTATGACTCTCAACAGCATAACATCTCATGTTTAATAATGTAGATCGGCAGAAACAATTAAAGAAGACAACATGGAGGGGAAAAAAAAGTAATTAACAGCCTAAATATACAAATAAAGAAACATGTTTGCATAAAGCTGAAAAAGTTAGAGTTTGTGATTAAAAGGTAAAAGGTATATAGATACTCTTTGTTGCTCTTTGTATAAAATAAGATATTTTTAATATAATGAACTGAGCCCCATCAGCTAAAATTCCAGGTCTAAACTATTAAAATGAAACAAACTGGTTTCAGATCAGCTTAGGAAAAGATTTAAACATCTTTGTAATGCTTTTTTTCGGTCCAGGAAACTAGTAGAGGTGGGGGTTAAACATATCAGTGTTTATCAAACCTCAGATCTGAATTTCTGTAACATCAGAAAGCATTTAAAACATGAAGTAAATGTGACTCACTCAGACATCTCCACAAACTCATTATCAAAGCCTGCAGATCAACTTCAGATCAGAAACCATGAGGACATCTTGTGTTTATCTGGAGATCTGGACGGTCCTGCTGATGGCCTGGACTTCTGAGGCTCAAAGTAGGTTCTCTTGGAGTCTAGATGATTTATTTACAGGTTTATTAAGGTGTACAAAACTTAACACAAGCATACAGTTGTTCTGCAGAGAAATCACTCATAGTTAGTGTAAAATCTGTTGTTTTCTGAAGATCAGTGTTGTTGTTTTTTTATCTCACCAACAGCTCAAGCTTCTCTAATCTCTGAAAGGTGGTTTCAGTTTCAAAGACTTGCAAATTCCACACAACATTATTTTTAACACGTTTTGTCAGAGTAATTTAAACAAACTTGTGTCAAATGCAATTTTTGTTTCCCTCAGAGTTTCAGCAGATAGAGGCAAATTTACCGTGAAACTAGATGCAGACTGGAAAAACAGAGAAACGTGAGTTTTGTCTTTGCAACTTGCAACATTTGTAACAAACTCAACATTTGTATCCAAAACTGTTTATTGTTCAGAACCATCTCCTTTTGTCTCATTAACAGGGGTGGTGTGACAGGACCGACGACCCTTCCCTCAACTACTGTCCAAAATCTACCCTGGCAATCCACTCCCCCAGGCCTTTGCCTAAGCCCATGCCAGCAAATGACCCCCAAAGCCGACCCTGCCGACGAGAACAGATCCAACCCCCGACACAGTGGTGATAAACATTTGTTGCAGTGGAGTGTGCAGTAAACATTGATGAAGAAATTCATTAACCAATAGGAACCATTTCAAGTATTCATTTTATCAAAACAGAGTAAAATATTAGATTTAGCTATTGTAACTTTATTGTAATAACTAATATTTTCCCATTTCAGTTTTTATAATTAATACTATATTTCTCTTTTTCCTATATAATGCCACTGCTTTTGTTTTGTGTATTGATGCTTTGGCAATAATATACTACCCTTCAAAAAGGTAGTAAGATTTTTTATTTATTTATTTATTTTAAAGAAATGAATAGTTTTATTCAGCAAGGACACATTAAAATGATCAAAAAGTAACAGTAAAGACATTTCTAATGCTGAAAAAAACTTCTAATCATCAAACATCCTGAATAAAATGTATCATGGTTTCACAAAAATATTAAGCAGCACATCTGTTTCCAACATTGATGATGATAAAAAAAAAAAAACAATTCTTGAGCATCAAATCAGCATATTAGAATGATTTCTGAAGGATCATGCGACACTGAAGACTGGAGTAATGATTCAGCTTTACCATCACAGGAATAAGTTGCATTTTAAAATATATTCAAATAGAAAACATGTCATTTTAAATTGTAATAATATTTCAAAATATATTACTGTTTTTTCTGTAATTTTAATTAAATAAATGCAGACTTAAAAAAACGCACGACCCCAAACTGACCCCGTCCTCTGTTTCCTATTCAGGATGTCGCCCTTTGACTATTGTTAGTTTGTTGAAAGTCACGTATACAGGAGCAAGTCTTGTCACCTAAACAATTACTGGAAATAGGTTCTCACAACTTGAGACAAAAACATGGTGACAGAGAGCCAAAAAATATTTTACACATCACATTTGAAAGTGCTTAAAAGCGTGAAGCAGGCACGAGTTGTCTCAGACATCTACAACAACTATCAAGCTTCCAGATCAACTTCAGATCAGAAATCATGAGGGCATCTTCTCTGTGTCTGGTGTTTGGGCTGGTCCTGCTGATGGCCTGGACTTCTGAGGCTCAACGTAAGTTCTCTTGAAATGTAGTTTTGCTTTTGACTAAATTATTATGTATATGGACAGATATGCCATAATAATTTAATTGCACATAAAAAGTTAGTGATATTTCGCTCTTAAAAAATTTATCAGATTAGAAACAAAAGAATTTCACAGTCTTTGCAAGTTCCTCAATGAACTTTGTATTCTCAAGTTTCAAATAAAACATAATATGACATATGATGCGTGAAAGAAACCCAGAAACCGATATGCTGATCTGAAAATTCTGCAAATTAACATCAAGAACTAAAAAGGACCTTTATTTTGAAGGATGTATATCAACACATTAATATTTAATGTATTTTGAACTGGTTTGAATATGGTCAAATTCTGTCCTAAAACAAACAAATATATATATATATATATATATATATATATATATATATATATATATATATATATAGATATATAAAGATATACATTTTATCTCACCAACAGCCTTAAAAGGTGCTGCAGTTCCTGAGAGCTGTTGCTTCGATTTTATCGACTTCCCAATTCCAGACAGTAAAATTGAGAGCTGTGAGGACACATTCACGTTGTCCTGTCGCAGGCATTCTGTAAGTATATTTAACTCTAAAATATAGGCTATAATTTAGAAAAATTGTCATATGCTCATTTTAAATTGTAAAAAAAAAAATGATTTTGTGTATGCTAGTAATAACAAAAAACAAAAAAAAAAAAAAAAAAATGTGAATGTGAACTTTTTTCCCCCCTCAGGGTTTTGACAGTAAAACAAAAACTATTCTGTGTGAGACCAGACGAGGCTTGGATAAAGAAGCATCTTTAGAAATGAAAATGCAACACCTGTTCACAAAACAATACTGTTATTGCTTTACACAACTGCCTTTTCTTATTAAATATTTTTTTGCATCTCCTTATCAATACTGCAAGATGCTGAATGTTAAACCTGTTGTCATTTCACACTCAATCTATGCAAATGAATAATAAAAAGCACAGAGATTACCTGTTGTCAGACTCACGTTAATGTGTGCATGAAAAATTAGCAAAAATAGTGAAAAAGACAGTATGACTCTCATCAGCATAACATCTCATGTTTAATAATGTAGATCGGCAGAAAGAATAACAGAATAACATCTCTCGCCAGTTACAACCCATGTAAATATATTCGTATTCTTTCATGCTAGAGTTGTATAGATGAGGGTACTTTCTAACCTCTTCGCGCAGTCTGTCGTCTTTGTTGGCCTCCACTGGCTGCGTGGTTCCAGTTTTTTTTTTTTTTATGCTCTTACCTCGCTAATTTCCCTTAGTCTCGTTGACTCGGATGTACATCATTTCTTACGTTCCACAAGTGCCCACTAATGGCGGAACATTTTTAATGAGCTGAATTGGAACGTCCTAAGCCCTTGATCACTTGGAATCCACTATATGGAATTGATTTATTATTGAATTTTTTTCCCTTAAGAAACGGTTTAATGCAGAATACTATATCTATAGGCGTGTTTGGGTTGTTTTAAATAATAATAATAATAATAATAATAATAATAATATATCATAGAGTTGTTTGTGGTGGGGTAAATTAAACGTGATATGCGGTGACCACAATCGTGTTGCATTGTGGTATATGGAGCTGCCTGAAGTGTACATATGAAGTAGACTCGCTCCCTCGGTCAAACTCGAGGGGATGAGGGTCTGTCCATATAAACTTCCTTCGTCCACTTCACGAAGTGGAACGCACTTCAAATTGGGATTCCCCCAAGTGGAAGTGCTTAGGGAAGTTTGCGAGTGTGTGTCTAAAAGTGGAGTGGAATGCAGCCATTGGCACGTTTAATTTACCCCACTCTATGATGTATTAATTATTTTTTTTGAATATTTAAAACAACCCTAACACACCTATATACAAGAATGCTACATTAAACAACTTTGTAAGGGAAAAAATTAAATAATAAATCAACTCCATAGCGGATTCCAAGTGATCAAGAGCTTAGGACGTTCCAGTTCAGCCCATTGCACGAGTTCCACCAGTAGTGGGCACTCATGCAACATAAGCAATGACGTACATCCAAGTCAATGAGACAGCATAAAAAAAAACGAACTGGAGCCCTGGCAAAGCCACTGGAAGGCAAGCCTGCAACCTTTAGCCAAAAAAGCGTAACGGCTAATGCTAACTGGCGGTACGCAGGGAGGAGTTTTGAACGGCGACACGATAGGCTGAGAGGTGCCGCACATGATTAAGTTAGCCGTTACGCTTTCTCCAATGGTAAGAGATACAGACCCTCTTATCTCCCTATAATAATAGAGTACCTCAGGGATGACGTGTTTTTGTAGGCCAACCTGGAAGTTAGCAGCGCACGGGTTCCCTCGATCGAAAAATAAGCTCTGTGTTTAACAAAGGATTATTACACGTTTGGTCTATCAAGATAATCTTTACAAGTTAACACAACATATACATTTTGAAACCTAAATAAAGTTGTCACATATATAAAGTAACAGTAGGCTATAAACGGACTACAGCACACCATGGTCACGGATCAACGTCACCACCACCAAGCTTCCTCAAACTTTATTTAAAAAACAATTTTATTTAAAAACATGCTTGCTGATTATGATCTGCGCTGTGTATTAATACTTATCCACTTTTTCATGAGAAATGCTGTCCAAATGTCCTGTTTGTCATGATGACGTCTAAAGTCCCCGCCAAAGGAAGTAGTCCCTTTTAGCAACCGCCGTTTTTAAGACACAATAAAAATCACAAGCGGGTTATAACTGGTGTGTTGGGGTAACAGTTTTAGGACCCTTGACCAGATATGTCGAATGAAAGACCAGGAGTCAGAGATGCAATCAATTGAAGAAATTTTACTGAAGAATAGTTTGCAGTTTCATCACGCAGAAGCCAGCTTCAGGTCTCACAAGGAGTTCGTAGGCCGCTCTACGTACATTCACATTTTTACACCAATTATACTCTAACAGAGTCTACTAACTACGTCATTACTAAGGTAATAATGATTCTGATTGGCTAAGAAAAATAGACAAATTTGGTAATCTTCCACACATGGACAGATAGTCAGAAGCATATCTCCATTCGTCACAATGCTGACGAGGGGACCCTGGATTTAGGTACTGGATGTCCTTTTGGGGTCATGACATGGCGTCTGCTGGTCTCGAGCAGAGTGCCAGTTGTCCACCAGTACAAAGGACCTGCACAGAACACTTAGTGCACATACACAGATACACATGATTCACAGCTTCTTCAAGGTTGAAGTTGATCTGAGCTCTGCTCTGAGCAGGAAACTTTCCCAAAACATACTGATAGCATGTTCTTTTCTCTCAGTGAGAGGTACAGACAATATTCGAAATAATTTTCTAGTGTTTGAAAAGGAAAAGAAATGCTTTAACATAAGTTGCAGAAGTCATTCAAATAATTTAACAGAAAGATAAATGTTGATTAATAACTTAAATGATATATATTGAAGCGGCAGTGGATTCCAGAATCCACCCCTTCAGGTGTTTTATGTCATAGATCAAAACGTGAAAATATTTAGAGGCTTTGTTAACCACAGACCTTATTTCAGGCAATTTAGCAAAAACCCATTCAAAAAACCCATAGACTTTAGGGCGATGGATCCGGAAGTCCTAAAATGCTAACTCGCTTCTGAGTTTTGCATACAAAAACATGTAATCTCTGAGGTACTCTATACGGTCTCTGGCCCCAGTCTCCGTAGCTTGCATTATTTACGGTCTGTTCTGTTTATGCAGTTTTTCTTCGACTACCGACGCCCCCAGGTTACGGTTGCCACCTTGTGGATATACCAATTACTGCAAAAAAAAAATTAATTAAATGCTCTTTTGATGACGAAATTCACGCGCACTGTACACTGACCCTCGCGTACGCGTAAAAAGTGAACTATACTTTGGGCTTAAACTGAATAGTAAAACCAGAATACTAAAACAGTTTTAGTTTTCATTTCACAGAAATCGTAAAGAATCTATACTCAACAGTCGAAAATGCAAATTAACATTAAAATACACAGAGATTAAAGGTGTCTCGACATGGTTGCATAACACAAATACTGATAAGAAAAGACAGCACAACTATCATCAGCATAACATCTCATGTTTAATAATGTACAGTTAGGCAGAAAGAATAACAGACGAAGATAACAATTGGAGATTGAAAACCGTATACATGTACAAAAAATAATAAGAAAACAAACATGTCTAGAGCCATGTTCAGGTCTACCATTTAAAAAAAAAAAAACAAGTGTAGAGTGGTTAAAGAAAAGAGTTTTTCCTTTTTTCCCAAAATACTGTTCTACTAAAAACCAAACGTACTTCAGAGCATCTGTGTGGCTTAGCGATCCACGACAGGAAGAACTGAGTGTTCGAACTTGCATAATGACAAACCTGCAAAATATATAATAGTGTATGAACACATGAGGCATACAGGGACTCTTTGCAATGGGTAGGTTGAGAGTTTTGTGCACGTTGCAGTCTATACGCTGTTTGGCATGTGATAGAGCCTGCGTGCCGTCAATCTAAACTATCCAACAGAAACAAAGAGCGCTTAGATTCTCATCAACAATTGGAATGTAAAGTGAGTTTATTATAAAGGGGTGTAAGTATGGCTAAAATAAGATCAGTTTAGATATACTGAACTCGCTTAGGTTAAAACTGACCACCAAGCCCTGATCCAGGACCAGCCCCAACAACTAAAATGGTCTCAGATCAGTTTAGGAATGAATTGAGGGACATCTGGCATGATCACAATAAAAATAAAAATAAAACAAAACATGAGCAGACAAATGCCGAAACAGTCTGCAATTTTAAGGCAGAACGTTCAAGCAACATCCTAAAATATTATTGTAATTATTTTATATTCATCCATATCAAAAAATGACTTGTTTGTTATTAATGTTGACAATCATGCCATTTTGGATAACACCATCTATGGTAGGGACACAATTATCTACGTACACAGCCAGCAAATGCTTTAAAAACATGGAAAACGGTTATTGTTATCATTTAGCTGTGTAATAATGTTAAAACAGGTTTTCAAATGTCTATGACCTCAAAAGAAATGCACATCATCATGTCACGCACACCAAAATCAAACACCATAAAACCATCTATTCATAGCTTTGCTTTTCAGCACATACTTGCTTAACTCCGACTCTTTGCACTTTCTTCCAGCCGTCTGTCTCATTCTGCATCACATTCTTCCATACCTACTATGAGACCTTCTTAACACTAAGGTGTGCGAATGATGTAAAAAAAAATGTCTAAAAACTGCCTGTTCTGTTAGGAAATATTACAAACACAAAGTCTTGTTTGTAATAACCATCATTTAACGTGTCAAGGGAATGTTGGTCAAGTAAGATGAGAACATGCACTTGAGATACTGGGCATGTGGTGTAATATTATAGTCAACCAGAAGATGGTGATAAACTCATTTCATTTGTTGCAAAGGAGTGTGAAATGTACCGTAGCACTTGTGCATGTGTTTCTTATGGGGTCATAGATCATCAGAGCATCAAAAGAGATGCAAGGAGTTTCTGGTTTTATAGAGGAATGGAGCTTCATGATGTCTTTAAAAGATTTTCCCTTTTTTCTTGTTCTTTTCCATTGTCCTGAAAACAAAGAAAGATGAAAAACATTGGTGAAGAAATTCATTAACCAACAGGAACCATTTCAGATATAAATTTTATCAAGACAGAGTAAAATATTAGTTCTAGCTATTGTAACTTTGTAGTAATTACTAATATTTTCCCATTTCACTTTTTATAATTAATGCTATTTTTTCCCTTTTTCCTATTATTATTTCACTTTTTCCTATTTCCCTTCAAATCTTTGGAAGTAGTAAGATTTTTTTTTTTTTTTAAAGAAATTAATACTTTTATTCAGCAAGGACACATTAAATTGATCAAAAAGTGACAGTAAAGACATTTATAATGTTACAAAAAATTATATTTCTAATAATCAATATTTCTAATATATCATGAATAAAATGCATCAAGGTTTCCACCAAAATATTAAGTAGCACATCTGTTCTCAACATTGATGATAATAATAAAAATTTCTTGAGCAGTAAATCATCATATTAGAATGATTTCTGAAGGATCATGTGACACTGAAGACTGGAGTAATGATGCTGAAAATTCAGCTTTGCATCACAGGAATAAATTATATTTTAAAATATATTAAAACATAAAACAGTTATTTTAAATTGTAATAATATTTCACAATATATTAATGTTTATAACATCATATACAATATATTTAATATATTACATAATACAATAAAATATCTTATAATTTTTAAATAATACCTTTTATTATTAAATTAGATGTTTTAATTAAAATAATTAAATATTAATACATTAAAAAAAAAAAAAAATTCCTGGTTAAAATTTCATTTTGAATTCCAGATTTTCAATGTGGTCCAGATTTTTGATTATAAGAGGGAGGCAAATGTGACAGTCAGCCTGCTTGAATCTACTTCTATGCATGAGTGCAGTTCCTTATTAATAAATACATTCCCCCCCGCTAAATGCATTATTTAGTGACTGAAAGACTCTTTTAAGAGAGAGAAAGCAGGGCACTGAGGAATTGAGATGAAAGAATAGAGAAAGTCTCACTTTGACGCATCAAGTTTCTGCTGCTCCAGGATGCGTTGCTGGGCCTCCCAGTTGACTTTTTCCTCCTCAAACTGGCGTCTCTTCTCCTCTAGCTCTTTATATTGAGCTTCTAGATTCTTCTTCATCTGTTCATGACGCGTTCCAACTGCATTGAGGAAGCACAGGGATGAACTCAGTTTAGTGTTTGTGATACTGCATGTTAGTCATAACTAGAAACCGAGCACATACACACCTCTGCCTCAGAGTCCTTCAGTTTCTGCTTCTTTTCTTTGACCTTCATCTCAAAGACTTGCTCCATCTCTGTCTCCATCTTCTTCATCTTCATCACATGCTCCCTCCTCTCCTCCTCCATCTGGGCCAAGGGACTCCTAACAAGAGTGACATTGCAACAAGGAACTTTTTTAAATGTTAAGACTAGACGTTTTAACTTCACCTTGAAACGGAAGCTGCGAAAGACATTTCTTCCCCTATTGTGACGGATATATCCGAGTGAAACCGAGAAAAAATGTGGGGCGGGACTTGACTTTGTCCATGGGAAATTGATTGGATCGTCGGATCATTGTGGTTTGCTGTGATCTCATGTGAGTGACAGGCAGGGTTGCCAGGTTTTCACAACAAAACCCACCCAATTGCTATTCAAAACTAGCCCAATCGCATTTCGGGGAGGTCAACGGGTAAAAATCATGTTCTGGGGGGGGGGTAAAATTTGCATTTTTGGCGGGGTTCCAGGGGCTAATATCATGTTATTTGGGGTCACTTCAACCCGCGGACATGAAAAACAACCCGCAGCAACAGTGTTAAAGTAGCCAAATTCCACGGGAAAACCGCGGACTTGACAACACTGTTGACAGGTTTTCCTGCCCTCATGCCAATAAACATGTCATCAGAGAAGATAATTATTTTGATTTAACGAGGGCACATGAATAAAAAAAAAAAAAAATGTTTTAAATATGTCTTTAGTAGCTTTCTGGGCATTTGAAAGTTTTAATTGTCTTGCTGGCAATGCAGGCCTCACTGAGCCATCGGATTTTATCAAAAATATCTTAATTTGTGTTCCAAAGATGAACGAAGGTTTTACTGATGTGGAATGACATGAGGGTGAGTAATAAATGACAGAAATTTCATATTTGGGTGAACTAACCCTTTAAGGTGACGTAATTACACGTTACAACATGTACTTACAATAGTAATAACAGTAAATTATGCATAATTACAAGTAACTAACCCTAAACCAAACCCTAATTCTAACCGTAACTCTATAGTAAGTACATGTAGTTAATTAATAAGTTAATTAATATTACTCAGAACTTATTTGAGTAAGTACAATGTAACTATATCACCTTAAAATAAAGTGTCACCAGATGATCCACCTGACTTGCCCACATAAGGTTTTTATCTGCATTATTAGAATTTATGCACATCTTGCCGTTTCCATCCAGTTATTTTTTTCATGCGATAACACAAAATTAGCATAAAAATACTGTTCTCATACTTTGTTAGCTGGCCCTTGTTCTTGGTGGCATCGACCCCATTGCAGGTGACGGCTGCTAGTTTCTTGCTGCGGTAGTTTTCATAGTGAACATTATTGGTCACGTCCTTCAGGTCCTGCATGTGAGTCCTAGAACAGCAACGGAGTAGTTAGATGATAGGTTAAACTCTGATTAACACTCTAATCAACAAAGAAATGTAAATTATCTGCATCCTCAGTATTTTACTTCCAATTACTTGATGCTGGAAACCTGTCAGGACACAGTGTTAATTCACAGCGACCTCATTACATATGCCGATTCTCACCTGATGAGCATATTCCTCAGGACCGTGAAGTCACAGTGCTCACCGTTCTCCACTGAAACAAGAACAAATGAAAAAGATATTTTAGAAATAAAGTACAAATAACATAAAGTATAAATAACATCATCAAAATGACTTCCAAACTTTAGAATCCCTAAAATTATTTTTTTTTTCATTTTTTAGATTTCATTAAAAATGTCAAAATACAATGATTTAATTAAAAAAAAAAAAAAAAAGAAAAGATAAGCAGGCATAAATTACATATTACTACAACATATAATACTGTAATATTGTTAAGTGTAACAATAAAAGCTGACATGAAATGCATTATTTTTGTGGATGTATGCAGTTATGATGAGACTGGACCTCTATTTTGATTAAACCCAGTCAACAACAATTTTCAGTAGGGATGCATGATATATCAATACCATATCAGTTATCGCTATTTTTTTTTATTATCATTAAATTTATCAGTATCAAACAATATTGGATATTTGATTGTGCATGCTAACTTCGCCTATTTTCACATTTAGACAGTGTTTGCCATCATTTAATCTTTAAAAACAATAATAAATTAAATGTAATCTATAATAAGTCTCAAAACTTATACTGTACAATATAATTTTGTGATACCTAAAATAACTTATGGATTTATACTACTAGCCATTTATTAATTATCAGCCATAACATAAAAATAAATAATGGTCTTATTATATCAGCTAAAATTTAAATATCAGTGCATCCCTAATTTTTAAAATACATTTAAAAACAGACATAATACAGTGACAAATTATACATTTAAAGCAAACAGCATCAGACACTGAGGACGGAACATAAATTTAACAACATCAGACAAATGAAAAATCAAAAAACACATGTCAGGTGGTTGTCAATTAAAAGAAAAACACATTTTAGTATTTAGATACCAAACAGAATATGCCAAAAGGTTAAACAGTCACAAAAATAAACAACAGGTTAGCAGTTCAGACCGCTGTAATGTGATCATACACAGTTATGTATGATCAAACATCGCTGTCGTCACATGGGATTCTGGAAAAGGACCAGAGACACTGGTTTCTGACAGATGGTTAAAGGATGAAACGTCTTCTGCAAGTCTAACCTGCACAGTTACAACAGTTATAGAGCCCTAAGATGCTTTACCAAGCGAGAACCTTACCTATACGGAGAACTGATTCTGATTGACTGACCCATGTGTCAATCATCTGCTACAACCACCTACCTGTGAGAGAGCAGTTGGAGGGGCGGGACTAAAGTCTCTCCTGTAGGAACCCCCAATCAACCTGTGATTTATAGGCTACTAAGACTAAAATGGTGTGTTGTAGGAAGGGTTACATGGCATAGCGATGACAAGCAGAGATACCAGCCAAATGGAGCTAGGGGGAGGGGCAGGAGGTGGAGTCATATGTCTAAAGGCATCATGGGATTTGTAATTTCTTTTTTGATGGGACAGCAACAGCAAACTCCTGATGCTGACAGGTATGGACGGTGCCTCAAAAATGCGTCCCATATATTGAATCATATGTTAGAATAGTGTTGATCAGAGGTTAGAATGGAAACATTAGCACTCAGTCAACCCCGCATCAGAGTTCAGAGGCAAAAATGCTTATAAATGATGATGTCAAAGTACTTTAATAAAAAATTATGCATGTAACAGGAAAAAAAATTGACCCCAGACTCGAGGCGCATTTTGTATCCCTCAACGTATTTAAATCCAAAATGGAAGTAGGAAATAAGTAATGGGAGGCATGCATGTCTGAATGCAAGGTTTTGTTTAAAAATAAGAGTAGGGCTGGATGATATGTCGAAAATGTATGATGTATTTGCAATGATTTTGTTGGGAATATCAAATGAAGCAACATCATAAATATTGAAATATTCAGAGTTTTAATTTAGCAAGTTATGTTTCCTAGACTGTGCAAATTGACTAGCTTTGTGTTGCCTCCTCGTCTATGATTGACAAAATATCTGCAGGTAAACATTGCTGCTTATTAACATTGCAAAATAAGTAAATAAACATAATAAAAATTGTGGTATTTTGTGGAGATATATATATATATATATATATATATATATATATATATACACTACCAGTCAAAAGTTTGGACACGGTAAGATTTTTAATGTTTTTAAAAGAAGTTTCATCTGCTCACCAAGGCTGCATTTATTTGATTAAAAATACAGTAAAAACAGTAATATTGTGAAATATTATTACAATTTAAAATAACTGTTTTCTGTTTGAATATATTTTATAAAGTAATTTATTCCTGTGATCAAACCTGAATTTTCAGTCTTCAGTGTCACATGATCCTTCAGAAATCATTCTAATATGCTGATCTGCTGCTCAAGAAACATTTATTGTGTACAATTGAACAAAATATTTGTGTACAATATTTTTTTTTTTTCAGGATTCTTTGATGAATAGAAAGTTCAAATACAGCATTTATTTGAAATATAATCTTTTGTAACATTATAAATGTCTTTACTGTCACTTTTGATCGATTTAATGCATCCTTGCTGAATAAAAGTATTTCTTTAATTTCTTTTCAAAAAAATTAAAATAAAAATTATTACTGACCCCAAACTTTTGAACGGTAGTGTATAATGTTACAAAAGCTTTGTATTTCAGATAAATGCTGTTCTTCTGAACTTTCTATTCATCAAGGAATCCTGAAAAAAAAAGTACACAACTGTTTTCAACATTGTTTCTTGAGCAGCAAATCAGCATATTAGAATGATTTCTGAAGGATCATGTGACACTGAAGACTGGAGTAATGATGCTGAAAATTCAGCTTTGCCATCACAAGAATAAATTAATTTATAAAATATATTCAAACAGAAAACAGTTATTTTAAATTGTAATAATATTTCACAATATTACTGTTTTTACTGTATTTTTAATTAAATAAATGCAGCCTTGGTGAGCAGACGAAACTTCTTTTAAAGACATTAAAAATCTTACCGATTCCATGTAACAATCTTACCGGCTATGTAACAATGTCAAATAAATGCTATTCTTTTTAATTCAAAGAATCTAGAAAAAAAAAAAAAAAACTATCACAAAATTATTAAGCATCGCAACCAGAGCCTAAAACGAACACTCGCCAAGCGCTAAATGTGAGTAGAAGTATATGAAATGGTGTCACTCGCCAGTTGGCGGTAACATTTTTATTATTTCTAACAATGCATGAACATGAACAAACCTGAACGACGCTCGGGACAGTTGACAGGCCAGTGGTGCATTGTAACTAAAGTTTAGAAAGACGCAAAAGAGAACTCATTTCATTACTCGAGCGCTGTGTGGAAATTTTGTGCGCGCATACATCAGAAACGCACACCCAGAAAGTCGCGTCTCAGACAGTGCACGAATACTAAACTGAGCTCTCCTTCATGTCATCTTGCACTTGTCTTGAGCACACAAAATTATATCAAAAAATAGCAAAAATATCTTAGTATGACTTAAGAGAACGTAAACATTTGAGAAAGTAAATGCATATATACAGTATCAGTATGTTAGATCCGTGCATTCGGTCTTAAAGTGACAGCAGCTTAATATACCTGCTGCTGTCTGTGTTTTTAATGTTAATCAAACAAAGGACAAAAGAAAAAAAAAAAAAATCACTCACTGCTCTCGACTGATTAACTTTATTAAGGATTAATTAATAAGGATGTACAGTGAAGACTATGAAGTTTTTTATTTTACATTTGTTTACTTCATTAAATTTCTGTAGCCTACCTGAAAAGCACTGTTTATTTCATTTGTATCTTTGCTCTATTGTATTTATTTGTGCTTTTGCTTGTAATTTGATTATTTATTTATTTTTTAATTACTGACTATTTACTAGACTTTAATAATGTTTTAAATTTAGGCAAGTAGTTTTAGCTGTGGTATCGGAATTGGAATAAAAAATTTGTGAATTTTCACTGGTATCTAATATTTTTTTGTCATTACTGCCTGTTTTTGCAAAGTTTCATGGCTGGTAAAAAATATTTATGGCCAGTAAATTTTCCTAAGTTACCGGCCATTGGCAGGTGTGGCAAAAAGTTATTTTTAGGCCCCAGTCACAACTGTTTTCAACATAGACAATAATAAGAAATGTTTCTTGAATAGCATATTAGAATGATTTCTGAGGCATGCTATATCATCCAGCCCTACATTGAGAGTAATTAAGAACATATAAACATGTTAGAGAGCAGCGCTGCTCTATATTCTATGGGGGCTGCAGCTAACAGGTTTCTCCATGACTATTTATAGCACATATCTGACAATCAGCAAAGTTTCAGAGCAGCAAAAAGGTGAAAGTGGAAGGAGGGGGAGGCCTTAACGAAGAGAGGAGAAATGAAAAATGGTTTTGTTTACCAATAATGCCCTCTGTCAGTCATGGAAAAGAGCAGACAGAAAGAAAAAAAGAGAAAAGAAACAATGACACATAAACAACCGAGGAAAAAGACACACTCGCTCACCAACACAACAACAATTCCAAATGAAAATGTTTCGCAGGGAGGAGAGCGCTTTGTAAAGAAAGAAATGTGGGGAAAGTAAAACCACAACAACAAGTCATTTGTTGCCAATGATGAAAAGAAGGAGTGACAGTTTTTCTCTCTGAAAAACCTTAATACCTCGTCGCCCTCCCTTTTCCAGAATCCCTCAGCTGGGAGGGAGATCGTCCAGCAAGCGCATACATTTGTTTTGTACGCACTGGAACACCCTATTCCCTTAAAAATGGTGCAGTCCTCATGTCAAAGGACGTACCTTCTGCCACACCCCAGGGGTACTGGCGACCTCTGACCTTCCTGCCATTTACTTCGATCACCACGTTGCTACCGACCACGGCCAGAGGCATCTTCTCCTGTCGGTACAAACCACAGTTAATTACAGAGTCTGTATCGACCACACACAGGGAGAGTGAACGGATGCAGGGGGTCTGACGTAGGATCACATTGAACTTTAGATCCAGATCAGACAACTAAATTAGTTCTAGCAGTTCGCATCTCGTCAATAATAACCTCAAGCTGACCTAGAGAAACAAACAACATTGTGGATGCTGTTGGGAAAAATAAAGACTTGAATGATGAAAGCATTTATCATTGTTTTTGCATTGTGAAATTAAAATTTAGGTTACACTGTATATGTTAACATTAGTTCATGCATTAGGAAATCTTCAAGATTCTCACTGAATGAGTTTCCATGACTTTTCCACAGTTAGACTTTTCCAGTTGTTTGAGATTTTACATAATTACATATTGTCACTTCCAGGCGGAAACCTCATATCAAAACAGCTACTTTTCAGGAAATGGAAAAAACACTGAAAAAACAAATAGTTTAACAGTGCTGCTGCGTCCGAAATCGAATACTTCCCTACTATACAGTAGGTGAAAAACAGTACACCAAAAGAGTAGTATGTCTGAATTAAATAGCACAGACTATTTAAGAAGTATCGGCTATGACTTGACAAAAAAATGCTAGACTAATACACTCTTCTCCGCTCCTCAAATACATAAAACATCACTCTTTATAGTGTTTCTTGAGGAAAGAAAATGCTGGACATATTCAAACAACCAGTTCTTTATTTACCCTTGCATTGCAAACAAGCAGAGATGGTCCAAAATGCTTGGGGCACTTCATTCACGATAGAGGCAGGGTGGAGATTTTATAGACAGTTTAAGGATCCAATGGACTTACGAGGTCTTTTTAATACTTTTCATTGGGTAAATATTTGCAAAAATCACAGACCGACGTAAAGGGTGACCAATAGTAATGATTTATGAAATGTGGAGGTATGAGGCTTCCACCCCTCAAGAAACAGTATATAATTTTATTTAATAATATTAAATAAAATGAAATTTCTAGCAGATTAAATTATATATTGATTAAAGATATTAATCACTTTTCCAAGCCAGAAAATGAGAATTTTAAAAGTTTGGTCACACTTTAGTTTAGGGTCCAATTCTTAGTATTAAGTAACTAATAACTATGACTTTTGCCTCAATAAACTCCTAATTACTGCTTATTAATAGTTAGTAAAGTAATTGTTAAGTTTATTGGGTAGGATTAAAGGATGTAGAATAAGGTCATGCAGAATAATGCATTAATATGTGCTTTATAAGTACTAATAAACAGCCAATATCCTACTAATATGCATGCTAATAAACAACTAGTTAACAGTGAGAATTGGACCCTAAACTAAAGTGTTACCCTAAGTTTTTTTAATATAAATTCCAAAAAAAAGAAGAAAAAAGAAAGAAAACAAACGCATAGTATATTTGTAAATTAACATTAACCAAAACTCAGGGATCTCACGGTCAGGGAAACCTTGTTTATTTTATAAATATACTTTTGTTCATTTTTAGTTCATAATGCATTAACTAATGTTGTCTGTAATTATTTCCTGGTTTAACTATTTTACTTAAAGTTTAGTACAATGTACAGTTTCTTGGACTGATGTTCATGGACTGAATCTTTACCTTTATCTTTCGGATCAGTTTGCTGTCCTCATCGTCCTCTGTGTCGGGAAACTCATAGATCTTGATTTTGTGCTCCTGGATCTCCTTCATAATCTTATGGTGAGAGAATAGTAGTATACTTGAGAAAAATGGTAAAATGTAAATGATCAGCATTGAAATGTAAAACCACACATTAACACACACCTGTTTCTTGAAAAGCTGACACTCTTCTGGCGTCAGAGTATCGGCCTTGGCGATGAGGGGAATGACATTGACTTTGTCATGTAGACGCTTCATGAACTCGATATCAAGAGGCTTCAGTCTGAAAAAAACATTCAAAAAACAATTGAATTGCGTCTAACATTTTAATTTGTTTTGTGAAGCTGCTTGTGGTGCTAATACATTATTATTTAGATTACGAAATTATTGTATAACAAGGTGTAGTACAATACAGTACCCCACCCCTCCAAAAAAACAAAACAAAACAAAAAAAATATTATTCAACAATTTCTTCTCTTCTGTGTCAGTCTCCGACACTGTTTACGTTGTAAACACAGTGCAGTGCTTCCGGGTTCTACGTCAGAATGCTGGCTCATTATTGGCCGGCTCCTCCATCAGAATCACACGCATGCGTTGTGCTGCTCATGTGAACAGCGCCAGGGACTGACATGGAAGAGAACAAGTTAATAAAGTCATTATTTTTGTTTGTCCCATCACTAGATATTGTTGAAAAGTCAATATTTTGTTTTTTTTTGGCTCACAAAAAGTATTCTTGTCGCTTCATAACATTAAGGTTGAACCACTGTACTAACATGAACTGTTTTATATTGTTTTTAGTACCTTTTTGGACATCTGAAAGTGTTAATTATCTTGCTGCCAATTGAGGCCTAACTGAGCCATTGGATTTTATCAAAAATATCTTAATTTGTGTTCCCGAAGATGAACGAAGGTCTTACAGGTGTGGAGTAATTAATGACAATTTTCATTTTTGGGTGAACTAACCCTTTAAGGTTAAATAAACATTAGATAAGTCTGCAAAGCTTACACATAAAACAAATACAAAAATGTCCTTTGCAGTGATGCGACAGAACTAAAAACAAGCCAGGCACCAGAAACAGGCATGAATAAACAGACCAGAGCAGAGAGGCCACTGTTAGCACAGAGCCACCACACAGCACTGACCGTTTTCTCATCATTTCCTTCCAAACCAGAAAAATTATGTCATGGAGGGAATGAGGGCTTCACTCTGTCTCTCTTTGCAACACTTTCATTTGGGATTCCAAACAAAGAGGCTGTTCTTTACACTGAGCTGGGTTTGTGTGTGTTTATGTGGCTTTGGGGGCCAGCTGAGGGGCTGTTTATACATTTCAGGAATGTCGAGACTGAAGATGCAACACAAAGGTCACCGAGATATGAATGTTGCTTCATAGTGGCATCTCAAAAAGGGCACACAAGAAAATGTGTAGGGCTGTTTGAACACACAAGACCGCAGGGTCACTGAATGTAAATTTGTAAGTAAACAGTGCTTTGTTTTTCTATTCGGAGACTGTAGATGATGAACTATACTCTAAAGGATTATAGAGGATTTTCTCACATGTTAATGTCTTTAAATCACAAAACAACAGACAACTGCAATGAAAAAATAAATAAAGATGAATAAAAAACAAAATTAAAAACTATGTTTCAATGATGTACAGAAAGATTCTGTGATAAATACTCCCCAAGCATTCTTGCATGTCATATTTTAACCACAAATCTTATTTCTGTCATAACAATCGTTCCTTTCCTAGTAAAACTAAGCCAAACAAGCTAATCATTTTCCAAAAATAAAAAAAGTCAACGCCTATCATACGTCAGGCCCAGTTTAGTGGGCATTATGTAATGCTTTTAGATACGGTGTGGGTAGTATGCATCTCCATCTGTGCTCATATGTCCTCTGTCTCTCCATTTCACTCGTTAATGCATTTAAATCAGTGCACAGTCACATGTTCTGATGCCTTCATTGTCCCGCAGTTGTATAGTATTCATGTACAAAATTCCAACATCATCCCACTCCTGAACAAGTGCAAGATGTGTAAATCAGGACATGTGTGTGTGGTGCTTCTATTTTAAGCTGGTTGATTCATGCCAGGCTTCATTTGTGGAGGGTGCAGTACCTACCCGTGACCAGAGGGGGCAATGAAGTACAAGCAGCAGTGCACCCTGTTGTCAGGCATCTGCCTCCTGTTAACACGAGATTCAGCATTCAGGAAGTCTTCAAACTTACTGTCGATGTAATTGATGACTGGCTGCCAGCTAAAAAGGGAGGTGGAGAGATGAAAGGCAAAGTCAGAGGCAAAGATTGAGAAGTCATTGCATCACCATCATATATAGCATCCTGCATAAAAAATGATTTTATCTTTTGACTATAATGGAGATTAGATCTCTAACAGGGTCTATCTAAGAGTCTGAAAAGCCGTTGAAATTAAACTGACCAGTTGCTGTTGTCCACCGCATCTCCAAAGCCTGGTGTGTCAACGATGGTGAGCGTGAGCTGAACGCCCCCCTCCTTTATGAGTACTTTGGACTGTTCCACCTGAAAGAAGGACCAGAATTGTCACAACAGGATACGTGACTAAGCCTGAGACAGAAACCTTGCCTGTTTGTTCCAGATTCATGTCATCAATGCTAACTAACCCTAATCCACAAACATTCATGGAGTGGAGACTTTGGTTAATACAGTTTGTGCATAAGAGTTTCTACCTTTGCATTTACATCAAACCAAACGTGAGCCTACCAAGGTCATGGATGACTCTAGAACATAAACATTGAAGGACACTATAGCCATTATACAAAAGAAGCTAATGACAAATAGACCTTAAAGGGTTAGTTCACCCAAAAATGAAAATTTTGTCTTTAATTACTCACCCTCATGTCGTTCCAAACCCATAACACCTTTGTTTATCTTCAATATTTTTGATGAAATCTGTGAGCTTTCTGGCCTCCGATAGACTGCAATGTTATTACCACTTTCAAGGCCCAGAAAGGTAGTGAAGACATTGTTAAAATAGTCCATGCGACTACAGCGGTTCAACCTTAAATGTTATGAAGCAACAAGAATACTTTTTGTGCGTCAAAAACTAACAAAAATAACGACTTTATTCAACAATTTCTTCTATGCTGTTCACGTAGTAAACACAGTGCAGCGCTTCTGGGTTCTATGTCAGAACGAAGAGAAGAAATTGTTGAATAAAGTCATTATTTTTGTTTGTTTTTTTGTGTACAAAAAGTATTCTTCATAACATTAAGGTTGAACTACCGTAGTCACATGGACTAATTTAACAATGTCTTTACTACATTTCTGGGCCTTGAAAGTAGTAAAAACGTTGCAGTCTATCGGAGGTCAGAAAGCTCTGGGATTTCATTGCAATTTGTGTTCCGAAGATGAACAAAGGTCTTTCGGGTTTGGAATGACATGAGAGTGTGTAATCGATGACAGAATTTTCATTTTTGGGTGAACTAACCCTTTAACAAGAGATAGGCCATAATGGTCAACTAGTTGTCAATCAAATATTGGCATTGACTAGTTTATTTAATTAAAAGTTCCATCTTTAAATTCACTGCTGCTACAGACATACACATTCATGTTTTAAAATAGTCCAACATTAAAAACAGTAGTCAGTATCCAAAATCAACTAGTTGGTATCTTCTAATTAGTTAAAGAGTAATTCAGGCAACCATGTGCATTAGTTGCATTCTAGGTTAGGCTATGCATGAGACATCGAGTTGAGATGAGACACTGAAATAATCATCTCCAGTGTCACTATGATTCAGCTTCATCATCTCCTGAAGTTATTTCAGCTGCTTTCAGTAAAAATGCTTATTCTCACAGGGCTGGTTATTTTTGGCTGACCCTCTTTTTCTAAAACTGCACTCGCATTCACACATGTGCAACTTTCTCGCTAACAAAAACAACCACAACCTTTCTTAGTTCTTCAAAAGAGGAGAGAGAGAGGAAGAGAGTGAGAGACAGGAGAGACTTGAGAAAAAAAGTGTTTGAAAGAGAAAACGAGGGAATTGGAGGAAAGAGAAGAGGAGTGAACCTTAATAAAACTCTTCCATTCTCGCTCATGCTAGGAAGTTTATGAGGCACATCGGGCCACTTCAGTTTGCAACAACACAGAAAAAGAAATAAATGAAAATGTAGAAACACAAAGCCACAAAAATGTCAAGACTTTCATTTGATGCAACCAGAGTGGCCCTTGTGTGGCTACTATCACAAACACTGCAGATTGTTTTGGAATATAAATACTTTCACCGCTGTCTCCGTGTCCTGCCTGAACTGACCACAGAGGACTAGACAGCCACACATCACAACATGGTCTTTGGCCAAGCTGACAAATTTATACCACGGGCATTCATGGTGGAACAGCTCAGACAAAGTGCATCGCACAAAGGCATCCTGCCACCCAGGAGAGTGCCAGAGAAGGTTAAATCGGGAATCAAGAGAAAAGCATGGACGTGAGAAATGTTAAAATGTCAGAGAGATTTCATCTGTGAAAGTAGTGATGTAGGGAATGTGAAGTCCAAGTAAGATGAAATCTAAAATCTCTAAAAAAGTTGTTTTGTGGTAAAAACAGAGAGGTGGTGCCTTGGATGAATCTTCCATTGAGTTCCAGTGGCAGCAAGCAAAGCCCTTTTGGTTTTAGATCATTTATCCAAACGAGAATTAATTTGTTTAGATGTTGGGTGACAGATGCCACAGTTGCATTCAAACTGTAAGATGATGTGAAGGTTGTGTTTGGTTGGTTTCTGCACAGTGCTGAGAAAAGCAAATAACCCTAAACAAGATCCCAACAAACTATAATTGATGCGTACACATAGTACGATGAGAACACAGGCTACTCATTCAAAAAAAAAAAAAAAGAGTGGAAAGAAATGCCTCCTCATTATCAGCACTACCCCATCCCTTAAATTACCGGCCTTCAGCAGGTTCCCGACTGGAGTAGGTGAGAGAGAGGAGGGGCATGGTAACACCAAGGACTGGCGCCGTGTGATGAGGCACACCTGAAGATAATGAAGCCTCGTCACCGGCGCTGTTAAAACGCAGAGAGTGCCTCTCCTCGGGGGACCGATTTCTTACACTATGCCTGCATGCTGGTGTCCTTGCAGGTCCAGGAGGTGAGTGGGGAGGGATTCCCACACTACATAGAGCCGCCGGAATCATTTGCCCATGCTGAGATGCATGCGTCACCACCATCAGGTTAAGAATGGCTGTGCCGCCTTGCCACTCAAGTGCCGTGGCCCTTGGGAAGATGAGCCGCTGGAGAAGCCGCCGCCCCTCGCTCCCCGAACCAAAGAGGGCAGTGCGTGCGGCTGCCGTGACCAGGTCCTCTTTACCTGGACCAACCCATCTGAACACTACCTTTCCTTCACGATTCCCAGCACTGCGAGGACACCAGATCCCCTGTTTATTTGGATACTTTTATCCCCTTGGACACTATATTCCCCTTTTGGACAGTTTCTTTTTATGTTAATAAACCTCTCCGAGGCCTGACGCCACACCCATTGTGTCTGTCATTTGCTCCTCCCGCCACAATAGTTAATTCCCAAATTGCACACTTAATGTGTACTTGCGGTCTTGAAATAGTCACTGTGTATGTGAAGTCTATGAGGATGTAGGGTGTCTCATTTGTCATTTTAGGTTTCAGAAGGGTGCTCATGAGCCTTCACTGATGCTGTCTCTCAACAGCAGACTTCTACCCAACAGTCTATGTGGCATTACGTCACCAAAGTGTGGACTTGGAGAAGGACCACAAGGACTTAGGGATGCAGGGTTTGACATGACGACTGCAGGACACACATGAATTTGACCACCCTAATTTGAGCAAAAGAGGAAAAATGTATGATACCAGTCAGATTTTATTGGTGCATTTGACATGTTTTTGCAGGAGTGCCCAATCCTGCTCCTGCAGGGCCAATGTCATGCAGAGTTTAGCTCTAACACACTTGCCTGGAAGTTTCTAGTAGACCTTGCAGTATAGTATAGCCCTCTAGAAGCAGAATTTGACATCCCTGTTTTACTGCAAAGTTCTTAAGATTTTGATCTTTCTCCATTCAAGTAGACTGGAGCTGTACTTGCATGATTGGGTAGCTTTTTTCAAGACTGCACCAAGTCAGTAGACTTGCCATGTCATCCAAGCACAACCAAGGTTCAAAACAACTTGGATCTGAACCTTAACCGTGAACTTTGTCTTGAGTGCAGCAAAGACACAGAGATTGTTTGTTCATCATTATAAAAGAGGAACGAGAGTGGCTGCACTTAAATACCAGAAAGGGCTGGGCCACCTCAGAACACGTCCCATCTCTAGGGTGGTGGGAAAGTCAGTGCTGGGTGTTGGGTTTCGTGGGAAAATTCTTGACCTCCTACTGAACCCTACAAGCCTCCAGAGGAATCTAGACCCCTTCATATTGCCCCTCCTATCATCTTTAAAAAACACTCCAATTGAGTCACTCCATCATACCACAAGCTCTATGCAGTGTATACTCCCCCTTTTCTGATGTTCCAGCCTCAGCATCTGTTCTCACCCTGTTTATCAAATCCATATAAGGTCAAAACTCTGCTGTCTCTTTCCTCTGGTGAGTCTGGGAGCATTTGCTCTGGCCTGGAACTCTCAAAAGGCAGCAATCTGTTTGCGATTGCTTGAGCTTGACTGGTACTCCAGCTGTCTGAATGCATTCAGGTGTTGGTTGACTATGACTTGAAGAGGCAAACAACAACATTGAGTGCATGAGTGCGATTAATGCGATAAGGCCCAAGGATCCTTCCTTATGGTCATGCAGGAAATCTAATGACCTGCATAAGAAGCTAAGCACTTTAAAAGTGTTACAAAACTTTGTTACTCAGCAGGGGGTGTGGTGGGGGCGGGAACAGCGGGGGAAGGTGGGTGGTGGTCCCAATTGTCTGTGCAACCCCCTCGTGGCTTTTCTACATCACATTTGGCTGCAAGGCAGTGGAAGATAATGGTGGCTAGATATAAAGGGTCAAAAGTAAGGGAAGAAAGAGAACAAGACTAGGGATGTCACGTATCAGTATCAGGAGTTAAAGGTCAGCTAAAGAGGACATACCTGAACAGTCTTCTTGATCCTCTGAGATGGGCCAGGGTAGTCTTTGGAGTACAGGTCTGTCAGAAAGAGGGAATTGATGAGCGTGGATTTGCCCAGTCCAGACTCACCTAGAAAAGTGTCAAACAAAAGTTGTGTTACAAAATGTTAAGTTGCCATGCTCAACTAGAATCATGAAATGCACTAATATAAGCAAAAAGAGGGAGAGGATGAAATGCCACATGCAAGAGACTGAGGCATCCATACTTAAAAACAGGAGGTGATGAATATGAGATTCTCCACAGATCCTCACAAGCTTTCTCACATTCATCCACCCACACAGAAACACACAATTAGTTTGTTGTTTTTGAGCCAACCAATGGCACATGTGGGACCCTGGCCAGAAATTCAATAGTTTCTTCCTGAGGACAGCAATCGAAAGACAGCGGATTCATGGGTATATTGGGAAAATGTTGTGGACAAAAAGGAAGAGTGAGAGAGAGAGAAAGCTCTTTTATTCTGAAGGAATAAAACATTGCTTGCTCCATTCTTTCTAGCCAACTCCACATTTCTCTTTACAACTGATGAGCATTAGGCAGTGTCATGTGGAACATTTCTTGAGTTGGGGGAAGGGAACACTTGGGCTCATCTGGCAGAGCAGACCACCAATGCATCATTGAAGTGTATACCATCTTCACCCACTCAAATACACATTCCCACTCCATGTTTTTGACACAAGCTTGATCCTAGGCTTCAAGAGGGGGTGTTGAAAGCTCCTCTCTCAATAAACAATCTTCCCACAGTCCTCAGCTTCTGAGCTTCCAATTCTTGTCTTATTCATTTACCACACCAGGCCCTACATGGGACAGGAGACAGGCCTAAAAATGCCAGTGTCATTGCTGATAATGTCACAAACACTCAATTATATGTATTAAGAAATACAATTGATCATAATTTTGATTTCTTGTTGTGTTTAAGCTTATCACACAATGCAATTTAGAAAGTAACAAAATGCAGTTAAATTGGAAAATGAGACCCAGATGACCCAATGCCCTCATATTATCAGTTGACAGTTAACCTTCGACCCTGACCCTGAACCCCTCATTTGGACCCTCTACCTCTCTTTGCCAAAGCAGGAGCAGTTCCCAGTGTGTCCTATGGAGCCAAACCTGTTCAAAATCTACACACACACACACACACACACACACACACACACACTTAAAGATTCTCTGTGCTATGCCAGAGATAACACACAGACACCAAATACACCCTCTATCTGCTAAGTAAATTTACTTCTCCTTGCCCCAGGCTACGTTGACTTTCCCAAACAAGACAGAGCGACTGGACTGTAAAAGCATCTATGTGTATGTGTGTATGGGGGTTGGGGGTGTTGTAGGAGGACATCAGAGACCAGTAAAAGAGAAGGGGGAGGAAAGACAGATAAAGACCCTGTTTACACCAGATATTAAAATGCATTTTGGTTGATCGGATCACAAGTAGACGAAACAGACACATACCTGTTTACACCTGGTGTCTCTTGTCCACCTTCAACCACCTGATTTCTTCGAGAGGAAGGGTGGTCTATGGGCGGCTAAATGTATTTTATTTTATTTTTTTCCTCAGATCTTTCAATCTAATAGACAAAATAAGCTTGCGCAATTTACATATGAAATCAGGAATGGTGAAAGAACATTGTGCTTGGTACGTTTTTCATCTTCAAACCAAACTTAGGTCTTCAGCCGACAAAGTAAATCCCGTCTGGCGAGCGCACTTCCCATAACGTTTACACATTAGAAGGCGGAGATTAAGTGGTCTTTTGTGGCTGTTTGAGTGCATTCGACCACATGAGCGTGCGTCCACAATACGAAAGCAATCCGGTCGAATTCGTTTTCAACTACCTCTGGATGTGGTCGAAAGTGGGCAATCTCAAAACCTTTTAGACCCTGTTTACACTGTATTTAACGTCGTCCACTTGTACTCCGATCGACCGAAATGCATCTTAATACCAGGTGTAAACAGGACCTAAAAAAGACAGAGTGACTGGATTGTCAGAGCATCTATGTGTATGTGTGTGTGGGATGGGGTGGGAGGACATCAGCGACCAGTGGAAGAGAAGTAAAGGGGGGAGGAAAGAAAGATAAAGAGAGACAGAGTGTTGTTTGGTCTGTCTGCACTTACACTGGCATTTTAATGGAAGCCATGTACCGACACACAAGAAAGACTATAGGGGAAAAGCATCTTCTCTTCTCTTTTGCTAATATATGCAAGATGCAATTTTCCCTACAAGAGTTAATAATAGTAATAATAATAATAATAATTTAATTGTTGTAGTTTACTTTTCATTACATAGCTGATTGGTTAAAACCACATAAAACTTTTGTGAAAACATACCTAAAATGCTCAAACCATTTCCAGAGGTTAGCTTGTGCTTTACAGGAACACATACACACACACACACGCAGCAGAATTTGTTCATGAAATCCTGATACCACTGCTTTAATGGGTGAGAATGAGTAGATTAGAAAGCATCTCCAGCTCCAGCTATCTCTAACACTCTGTTTCTCCCTCTTTTTCCCTTTTACCCCCTCAGGGTAAAGCCAGACCCAATTAGCCTCATCCCCTCTTTTAATTAAATATCGGTCCACATGATCTCTGAAAACGAGACACTTCAGTCACACAGCAAGGATCCAGGCCTAGTTCACAGTTGGCTGACCTTTATCAGACCCATGGATGAATGGAGTGAACTCACCTCCCCTTCTCATTTTGGTCCCTCTATCATCTGCTTTTTACTACTACAGCACATGTGCCTCTCCAGCGGGGACAAACAGAGACACTGGAAAACCATTAAATAGAGGAAAAAGTCTATATTAGTGCTAATAGACTGGCACAACCTCATAGTGCGGATAAACAGACCCTATTTCCACTGGCTTTATATTGAACTAGACCCAGACAGGCTACCAGGGAAACAGACATTTCCAAATAAAAAGCGCATGCTAGCATCACTTCCTGACCCAGTTTGACACGGTTAGTGTTTAGCTTGAAAAAAGAAAAAAAAAGAAAAATGGGGCAAATTTTTCAAAAGCATTTGAATAACCAGTGTTTTGTGCAGTATGCTGATAAAGCATGTCCAGTACCATCATAATTCATTTTATTACAGATTTATATATATTTACTCAAAAATGAAAAATCTGTCATTTACTTACCCTCATGTTGTTTCTAAGTAGAAGTATTAAAACTCACTTTCATTAATTGAAATAAAATAATTATTAGATGAAAAACTTAAAATAAAAAAGCTTCAATGAAAATGAGAAAATAGAACTAATTGATATAAAATTAAAATTAAATAGAAATATTTCAAAATAAATCTATAAAAAGCAAAGCACAAATTGACTAACATACACTAAAATTAAACTGAAAATATATAAAAACAATTAAAAATATGAATAAATACTATAATAGTATATAAATAATACTGGTCAAAACTGTATGACATTCTTTCTTCTGCTGAACATAAAATATGATATTTTGAGAAATCACAATTATTGTTGCTGTTGTTGGTCATACAATAGAAGTCAATGGGCTGCAATGTTGTTTGGTTCCCAAATGTTCTTCAAAATATCTTTTGTGAAAAGAAAAAAAGAAAGTCATACAGGTTTGTAAGTAAATAATGACAAAATTTTTATTTTTAGGCGAGTCATCCATGTAATAATTCGGTAAAGTCCTTTAAAATGGACTTTTTCAAAAATGTATGACAATCAATTATCAATTTATCATAAACTGCCCTATTCAGATTTGGAGAATTTTTTTTTTCTACTCTTATTAATTGCTACTACCCTGAATGGATGGGTGGATGGGAGGACTGGGACAAATAGACAAACTTTCCAGGAGATTCCACACATTCTTCTTGACTTTCATCTTTTTACCTCTTCCTGTCATCATGCTATGGGCCAGAAAGCACCCCAGGGCCCATTACTGGGCTCAGATATCCTGACAATCCCCCACCTCCGCCCCCTTTCCACTGCCCTGCCCCCATCTAATCCCAGATATCCCTTCTCTTCCTCACTCACTCTTTTTCCCCTCATAAAAGGGGCTCTAGTACAATTGCCATACAGTTGCTTAACTCTTACAGATAGCAGACAGAGAGCGAAAGAGAGGCCCACTACCCCAACAGATAAACACAGAGCAGAGAACAACAGGGCAAACTATGATCATTTGAACTAGTTAGAGAAAAAAACTAGAGCTTTGGAAAACACACGGATCAAGTACTTACTACAGTTACTGATTTTAAAGGACGTGAGAACGCATGTACGGTAGTAAGTGTGTGTTTAACTGGTTTGCCGAGAGGGGCTCCTGTAGTGATAAGATCCATTGTTCGGCAACAAAGGTCAGAGTTCATCTCCGAACAGCCTGAGATAACAATCAGCAATGCTCTGTAAAAACTCCCATGGACACACACACACACACAAAAGTCAGTTCAAATAGGAAAATCAATCTGTCCTACATAGAAAAAAAGATCCATGAGGTGACATGTGTGATGTTACACACTGCACGTGCGCAATCAACATAAACATAATGTGTCAAACTCCGTTCCTGGATGGCCTTGTCCTGCAGGGTGTAGCTCCAACCAGCTCCAAAATACCTGTCTGGAAGTTCCCAGAAGACCTTGATTAGCTTGTTTAAATGTGTTTGATTAGGGTTGGAGCTAAACTCTGCAGGACAGTGGCCCTCCACTAACTAAGTTGCTCTATATCAACTCATGCTACGTCTAGACTAGTGGTTCTCAACCCTGGTCCTGGTGGCTTTCATCTCTCCCTAACCAAACACACGTGATTCAGGTCATCAGCTCATTAGCAGAAACGCCAAGAGGGACCAGGGTTGAGAACCACTGGTCTATACTAATCCAGATACATTTGAAAATGCATCTTTTTCTCTACACTTTGGTCTTCCGTCCACAAGGAGAAGGGATTGTTTTTCCTGTGAAAATTGAGCTTTGAAGATGCTCTCCCAGGTGGATAAATTTGAAAACGCCAATGCGAGATCCCCACATACACAGCTGGGGTTGCTTGCATTGCATCTTCTGCCTTAAGCTACGGTCTACGTTTCTGCGATGTGCATCAGTTTCTTGTAGTGTTGTCACGGTACCAAAATTCCAGTAGTCGGTTCCAATACCAGTAAAATGTTATGGTTCTCTGTATCAATTTCGGTACCACAGGAAAATCTGTTGGAACTATTTTATTTAACTAGCCTATTTTTAAAAAACATATTAAATATGATGGTAATCATACATATAAATATTTGGAGTGTGTGTATGTTTGTGTGTGTAGTATATATACCTCAATGAAATTTTGAAATATAAAAAAAAATACATAAACAAATGCACAAACATCCATTTTGAAACAGACGTGCGTGTTTATTTTAGCTATTCCTTCAGTGAAATAACACACTATACAGTCTGTAAAACTATGAAATAAATATTAGCAAATAATGGTAACCTTACGTATTATTCTAAAAAACATTTTATTTCCACACAAAGATGCGTCATATAGCCGCTCTGCGTTTTGAGAGGGATGTGGGACACGAGCAGGAAAGAGACCATTTCTCTTTAATAATATCTTCATGTTATCTCCTGATGTTACAAGCAACTGACACTTGTTGTAAAAGGTCTGAAGAGCGAGTTTTATGTTCTGAACCTGTAATATTATACACACAGCTTTAATAAAACAATAAGAAATGCTTCAGCTTAGAATA
Source organism: Hypophthalmichthys nobilis (assembly GCA_037950665.1). Taxonomy (NCBI): domain Eukaryota; kingdom Metazoa; phylum Chordata; class Actinopteri; order Cypriniformes; family Xenocyprididae; genus Hypophthalmichthys; species Hypophthalmichthys nobilis. The sequence continues at coordinate 18,309,165 of CM075486.1, forward strand.
TTAGTTCTCCAAATGGCATTGTTCTCATCCATAGCTATCTTCACACAAATAAAAGTCGGGTAAGATACACCTTACACATATTAGTGGGCCATTTCTTAGAAGATCCAAACAAGCTTTCCAATAATCTACACCAGAATTTAATTTTCAGTGACCTAAAGCACCCTTTCTATGTTCTCATTACGGATCTGAAACCTGTGGTTGAAATGACGCAGTTCGTTTAAACACGTCACTTCCTAAAACGTGACAGAAAAACTGTAAAGCAACATTTCACCACTGAGTTGGAGTGTATAGATATAGAAAAGCGGACTGCACCAGAAATACAATAGCTAGTTCTAAAACCCAATCTAAACAAAAATCTGTCCAACATGATGAAACTCATCAATGGCTTCTGTAGAGTGAGATAAGCATAATGGTGTTACTCTACTTCATAGACTCGTTGCTGTTGAGAGTCTGACGGAAAACAAAGACAAAAATAAATTAAAAATATTCTCATATTCGAAAACCCAAAGATACGCTAGTGTTTGTTTGTGCATTGGCGGATATATTAGCATGTGTCGGCTAAGACTGTCTGACAGGCTTAGCTCCATGACCGGGTTGTTAGATGACCTGTTGGCAGGCCAAAGAGGGGAAGCTTTGGCTTCATAATCCAGGGATTAAATATCCTGCCTGTGTGTGTCCGTGTTTCAGCCAGGGACCTTTCAAACGGACCTACAGCATGGTAATGTACGAGAAAAGTAGCAGCTCCTAGCGGTAGCTATGCTAACACAGCCAACTAGACAAATTGCTTGAAAATATCTGTGAATGACATGGAATTCAACAACATGTCATGTCTGAAGACTTCAGCTACCGATTGGAAAATTCATCACTTTAAAAATCTCAAGTTTTGTCCAAACACAGCTGTCCGAGTTGTTATTGTGAAGGAATGCAAACAGCGCAATTAACGAAAACATGCATGAAATTGTTATTTTTTTCTATTCATTGCTTGTACAGGTGTGAATTCCCCGCACAGCTTGAGTAAAGGGAGCTTAAATAATGGAGAAATACAAAGAAAACCATATTTTAAACAAGGCTAGAAACTTCAAGGCCTGCTTTACCACCTCCAACACGCCTATGATAACTCAATTTGAAAAAACGAAGCTCTACAACTCTTCACATTTTCCAACGCGTTCTCCCTGAAGAAACATTTTGCCAGCTGGTTTGAGAGGGAAAGCTCAAGAAAGGAAATGCTTGTGGAAAAAAACACAAGGGAGAGCGAGAGCGAGAGAAAAGACAGGAAACAGATTTTTTCCTCCCTGAAATTTTGGAGGGAAAATTGGAGTCGACGGCCAAAGCCCTGTAGTGTCTGTCAGGATGAGTGACAAGAGAACAAGACGACAGTTTTTAGTTTTGTTGTTTAAAAGGCCATTGGATGGACAGTTTTAAGTAGATAGAAAACCCAGCTTGCTGTATTAGACATTGAGATATTTAAGACTACATTACAGCAAATTTCACATGTTAGGAGAGAATTTATGGAGATGGAATCTTGCTTCTGAGGTAAAATGTGGCAGAAGTGCATTTTTTTTTTTTTTGAGAATGCAAAACACTGTTAACAGAAAGACAAATATTAATACTTGATTTGCAGTGCTATTATTTGAAAGTGTAAAAATACACTTTCAAATGTATTTGGTCAGTAACATTAAAAAAAAAGAAGTTAATACTTTTATTCAGCAAAGATTAATTAAAGTGATCAAGTGACAGTAAAGACATTTACATGTTACAAAAGATTTACATTTCAAATAAATGCTGTTTCTTTCCATAAATGCATAAAACGTTCTATTTATCAAAGAATCCTGAAAACAAAATGGTTTGAAAAACATCAGAAATATTAAGCCACACAACTGTTTTTAATACTGATAATAATAAGAAATGAGCAGCAAATCAGCATATTAGAATGATTTCTGAAGGATCATGTGACACTGAAGACTGGAGTAATGATGCTGAAAAATTAGCTGTCATCACAGGAATAAATTACATTTTAAAATAATTATATTATACAAATTGAAATATTTCACAAAATTACTGTCTTTACTGTATTTCTGACTTGGTGAGACTAATTTTAAAAACATTTAAAAATCTTACCGACCACAAACTTTTCAATGGTACTGCATACAGTATGTGAAATATGTGACCAATCAGTATTCAGTATGCAAATATGTAAAAGATAAGACTAACCCCCATTCACTATGCAAATATATGTAAATAAAAAGACCAATTGCAATTCTGTATACAAATATCATTGGTCACAGAATGCTGAACATTCTATACATTTTCAAACTGTAATCTGACATTTCTTAAAGCATGATGTTCACAAAAACAATGAATAGCCCAACTAACCCTGAAATTATCTACAAAAGAGTTTGAATAATAGTTTAGGTGCGGTCACATTTACTGTGTTGTTTGGCCAGATTTCGTGGACGTTATCCAGTCATTTCAATTGGAATCCACGTTCGGGTGGAAAGATTTTTCGCAGATTTCGCTTGTGTTCAACCTGGTAATTCAAATTCGCCACGCTGACCAACAGAAAGCTGCTTTCTAAGTAAATAAATAAGACTGGTGTGCCTTGTCTCTTGACACCAGTAGCCTACAAGCATCTCAATAGGCCGCTTTATCAAACAGGAAACACCAAACTAGACAACTAGCCTATAAACAGAGGTAGGGAATGAGTTGACAGACACAACATGAGTAACATCTTGGAAGGGGAATTGAGGAAGAGAGAACTAAAGAAGTTATTTTGCACCAGAGCTCGAAAGCAAACCCAATGCAAGCACAAACAGACACACACCCGGTTACTATGGTGAGGCGCTCCACAGCAGTTATGTCACAGAGATCCATATTTCCAATATGTCTTTAGTCACAGCATCCAAACCACAGAGAGTATTGATCATTCAAACACTCATCATCCATCTACTCTTGTATGCAGGAATAAACTCATTCGTTCATCAGCAAAAAAAAAAAATCACTTTTATTCAAAGTCACAGATTATTCACTTAAAGTAAAAATCCAATAAACAGAAAGCTTATTTGATGTCATTCTACAAAACGAGTGCCATTTGTGGTTCTCATGTACGCAAAATATGACTGTCAATTGTCATTGTTATCTTTACTGTGTTAAAGACATTCTTTAACATTTTTCATTTGCATTTTATTTTTATGAATTTGTAGGCCTGTTCTCACTCCTGTTTCTATGGAAGCTCGTTTCTGCCACAGAACAAACAAACAAAAAGATAATTGCAACTTTATCTCACAATTGTGACATTTTTCTCACAATTGCGTAATATAAACTCACAGTTGTGAATTATAAAGTCAGAATTGTGTGAAATAAAGTCGCAATTGCGTGTTATAAAGTCAGAATTGTGTGATATAAAGTCGCAATTGCATGTTATAAAGTCAGAATTGTGTGAAATAAAGTCGCAATTGCATGTTATAAAGTCAGAATTGTGTGATATAAAGTCGCAATTGCATGTTATAAAGTCAGAATTGTGTGAAATAAAGTCAGAATTGCATGTTATAAAGTCAGAATTGTGTGAAATAAAGTCGCAATTGCATGTTATAAAGTCAGAATTGTGTGAAATAAAGTCGCAATTGCATGTTATAAAGTCAGAATTGTGTGAAATAAAGTCGCAATTGCATGTTATAAAGTCAGAATTGTGTGAAATAAAGTCGCAATTGCATGTTATAAAGTCAGAATTGTGTGAAATAAAGTCGCAATTGCATGTTATAAAGTCAGAATTGTGTGATATAAAGTCGCAATTGTGAATTATAAAGTCAGAATTGTGTGATATAAAGTCGCAATTGTGAATTATAAAGTCAGAATTGTATGAAATAAAGTCGCAATTGTGAATTATAAGGTCAGAATTGTGTGATATAGTCACAATTGCTTGTTATAAAGTCAGAGTTGTGTGATATAAAGTCGCAATTGCATGTTATAAAGTCGCAATTGTGAATTATAAAGTCAGAATTGTGATATAAAGTCACAATTGCATGTTATAAAGTCAGAATTGTGTGATATAAAGTCCAATTCTGAGGAAAAAAGGTTCTGAGGACTTTTTTTTCTCAGAATTGCGCATTTATATCTCGCAATTCTGACTTTTTTTTCCCTCACAATTCTGACTCAGAATTGTGAGATATAAACCCGCAACTGCGAGTTATAAAGTCCAGTTCTGAGGGAAAAAAGAATTGAAATTTTCTTAGAATAGCAAGATAAGCCAGAATTGAGCTATAAACTTGCAATTTATATCTCGCAATTCGGACTTTATAACTCTCAATTCTGACTTTATACCTCGCAATTCGGACTTTATATCTCGCAATTCGGACTTTATACCTCGCAATTCGGACTTCATATCTCGCAATTCGGACTTCATAACTCGCAACTCTGACTTTATACCTCGCAATTCTGAGAAAAAAGTCAGAATTGCGAGATGTAAACTCAAAATTGCGAGAAAAAATAAAAAGTCGCAATTACCTTCTTTATTTTTTATGGAAACAAGCTTCCATATGTTTCTTAATATGTGAGTAAATATGCAAATTTGTATGAAAAAAAATGTATGGAAATAAAATCTCATATTCTCACATCTATGGGGGGGGTAATTTTAGTTGACAATGTAGATTTTGTAGGTTATGTGTCAACCCATGTTGTTGATTTTTTAGTAATGATTATGATTTATGATGATGATCATTATGACATCATCATCATTCAAGACATGAATGTGAAAGAACTTAAACCCTCATCTTTTGATGTCAGTAGCATCTTCAAATGTCAACCCTGTTATCATCATTATATAGTAAAAAATGGATAACTGTTTATAAAACTTCATCATTCATTTTCTCAGTAATGTATCCTAGATTCACAACCTTGAGCACAAGACTTGCATGTCAAACTGAACTGTAAACCTGTCAACCCTGTTAGCGTTAACTGAGCATTTCCTGAACATTTCCTGAATGTTTCCTAAATGTTTCCTGAAGGATTAGTAAGTCATAGGAACGAATTGTTCATTTGCGGCCACGATATACATATTTTTTTCCAGTATGTCATGTGCGGGGCTCCATACAACGCAATTGATTGACCCACTTTTTTTAATCTGAAATAATGTCTAAAATCTTACAAAAATATACTCCAAAAAAAAAATAAAAAAAAAATCACTTTATCAAACTGGAACAGGCACCCATTTACAGAATGACATTGTCAGAGGTGAGCAAAAGTATTTTGCGACTTACCGACAACCATGAGAGTGAACTCAAACCCCCTCTTCACGGACTTCCTGTACACCTGGTTGGGGAGGTTGGCGAAGCCGACATAACCCTCCAGATTCCTCTGCTGGAAGAGAACACAGCTTTACTCCACATTCCACTGATTAAAGAGCAGAACGGCTCCTCCATTACTGTTATCCCTCTCAAAACAGGGCTCAAGAAGACTTCAGAGGAAAGATATTAAAGGCTATGCTAACATTAACATTAGTTACAGTGGATAATGACTTGGCACACTCAAACTCCTAATCCAACATGCAGGGATACCACAACAAAGGATAACAAGGAATTTTGCTAATTTGAGGATAAGTAAACAGATCTGCGTTAAGCACGGATGAAAGTAACACACCAAAACTGCTTGCCCAAACACAACTTTTGGAAACCGAGAGGCTGGGGAAGGGAGGACACATGGGATCTTGTGACAAACAAACATGAGGGGACGCCTGCTTCACATGCTCATTTACGTTTCGTATCAAATCCATCATGAACTCAATGTCGTCATGGAGACAGTGAATTTCACTCCAGATCACAGCCAGCGCCTTGTCCAGATGCAAGTTCTCCTTCTCAAGCTCCTCCATCCCTTTCTCTCCGTCACTTTCCTTCTCTTGTAATCTCATGCTCTCGGAAGAACAGCGCTGAAGCACACGCTAGGCGAGGCAAACACAATTGATCGCTCTGCTTTGGCTCCGCTGAGCTTCTCATGCATGGTAGGCCAATGGAAAACTAACTAGTAGGGGCCATGCAGATCATTTTAGAGAGAGACAGATAGTTTAAATGGGGAGGGCTACGATCACCAGGGCAAGTTAACTCTTTTTGGCCTGAATGAACGACTATGACTACAAATATCACAGATTTTTTGGGAAAAATGTAAGTTTTGTCATCATTCTTGGAAGAAATAAAATCGTTGTGGATGCATGTTACATTGATACCATATCGGTTATTATTAGCCAATAATTATTCGAATTTATCGGTATTTTACGTTTAGATTAACTGTCGTCACTTGATGCTCACTTAATAATTAGTAACACTAAAAATTAAATAAATAATTGAAGTGTTAAATGCAATATTAAGCAAAATATTTTTAAAATGTCTATTTTTTTATATTGTACATCATGTTTAAATGACACTTCACTTGTGGCATTTAAAATTATTGATTTTAGATTTTCATTTTGGCAAAATATATGATATTAAATTATATTATATATTATATTAAAGAGGTTGTTATATTAAAGGTTGGCCAATGACCGATATAAAGCTGATGTATATCATATTACTCTATTACATGCATTACAATTGCTGCGATGAAATTTAGATTTACTAAATTAGAAATAATTAATTGTAAAATTAATGAATATAAAAAGTAAAACTATTAAATAAACAGATTTATGCTTTAGCAACATCTTGTATCTGTAATCCTATTACTGTATTTTTCAAAAAAAAATATGAAATAGTTTAAAAGCATGAATAAAAAGGAAGTAAACACTGTAACCAACAATCACTCAGTAATCTTGTAAAATTGGGAATAATATTACACTGGGAATAATATTTTCTCAAATAAAGAAATAATATTTTACGCTCACATCTGCACTCAGGTGCTAGGGTTCTTGATGCTGTCAAAATAAAAGTTCTTCTGACAAACAGAAAAACTTATCAGTTCATGTAAATAATTTAAAAAGGCGAAATAACCATATTTTTATATAAAACATTAAATAATATAAATTTACAGGTTATCAGCCATAACATAATTATCAGAAAATAATCATCAGACAGAATTTGAATATCAGTGCTTTGGAATGACATGCATAAATTATGACAGAATTTTTGTGTGAACTATCCCTTTAAAAGAACAATATATCAAAATGGATTTGATACGAAACCTCTGACAGTTTACTGACACTCGCATCCCACAACACAATTGCATCTTCTTCAAATTCATACAATAATTCATACACCAGTCTATAAATAGCCATGCTCTGTGAACAGCTCAGGGCATTTTCCATGCTTTCGCTCTTGAAGTGCTCTTACGTAACTGTAAGATTGATGTCATGGCCCAACATGGAAAACAACACAACATCTGACCAGATGAGTGAATCAAATCATTGATTATTGAACCCCTCTCCATGTTAGTAACCATGTTAGATTGAAGGATGCAAATGCGTAGGTGGGTGTTCACAAGCTTACTATTCAGAATAGGTTTAATATTTGTGCAATTCATTCATCCTTTGAAGGATGTATAACACAGCTGATATGAGGACCTGGCGCCAAAAAAGCACTGAAGCATTAGATAACAAAATACCAAACATATCAACTGGCATCTGCAAACACATGATGCCAGACCTTTCCTCGTAACTAACTTCACTTTTATGAGCACTCATATTTACCCAAATGGCCCCATGTTGATTTAAAGTGGATATTTGAAGTGAAGTTCACACAGATGGGATTGTGATATATGCTCGGTGACAGTTTTTGGCTGCTCTTCTCTCTCAAACCCTATTGAAATGCATCTCCACTCACTGCTCTCCACAAGAGATCTGGGCATCACGCTAAGAGCCTGTCATTCTCATTTGCTTCTCCAAACAGCTATTAACAGCCCAACTATTTACTCTAAAAACACATTTGTATGCATCTGGAATCACGATCATCTGTCTTGAGGTCAATGAACAACGGTAATCAACATATTTAACATATGTGTATGGTCTGACACAACAACAACAGGGCCTTAAATAATGATACTGTACCACATACTTAAAATGTAGATTCTAAAGAGTTTGTTTCTTAGTTCATTTATGGTTTCGATTAAAGTACAATGTTTTACTACATGAGCATGTGGCATAATTCACTTTAATAATAATACACAAGAACCAGTGAGCTTTTGATCAAATCAAGGAGCCCCAGATTATGGTAAGCTATTTTAACATTCAGTTCTAAAATGTCTTTTTTCCCCCTTTTACAGTAATAGAACTCATTTTTACTTAAATCCCACTATAGTAAATATTTACTTAAAAGTAATCTATTAGTGACTAGAATTGTTTTAAATACTAGTACTAGATATAATATTATTATTTCTACTAATATTAAATATTTGCCATTGAATTATATGGGGATCTGTGGTTCAGATATCAGCTAAGTAAGTATTCCAGCTGTTGTTGTTACCAATTGCATTTTTACTAGTAGCCTAATCCTAATAGTTGATATCTGAAGCAAAAATCACCACAGAATTTGCAATCTGTTACCTGTAACAAAGAAATAGTAACTTGCCACTATTTGTATAGTGATAAACAGCAAATGAATAAACATTTGTATGTAATGATAGAGTACTGGTTACTAATTGAATATGTACTGGATAACATAACATTGGAAAATGTACGAGTATCTATTGAATTGGTGAAATTAAATTAATAAAAATAAACGCTAGTTAGTTTTAAGCAATAAATGTGAATACGGCTTGCCATATCAGATGCTGATTAGGCGACAGTCACACGAGGAATCAATTCGCCCACCACCATGCAAATCCATGAATCAATGAGCCAAATGTGTTTTAAATGTATTTTCTGGACAGATTTAGATAAATGTATGAATATTGTACTCACTGCAACGCTGGAAACAGCTGAGTCGGGTCTCTCGATCATCGTCCTGTGGCAACACCCACTCTGAATCCCAATAGATCAGGCATAAAAAGATGAGTCGACTCAGAAAGGGTCGAGTGCAGAAGCGATAATGAACTCTTATAGCTGATTCTGATTTAGACTAAATGAACGGATTTTTAGGGGAGGTAAACGTGCACAGGACAAAAACAAGCATGCGAGCATCGGCCGGGGAAAAACGTTACAATGCTGCGAGCATGAAAGGCGATTGTCCTCCTCCTGGAGAATTCAACCCCTATTGGTCAGCGACTGGCCACTTGTAGTGATGTCATAGTTTCCGCCCACTCTCGCATTTCATTGGCTCACTGGATTTTTACAATGGATTGTGGTATTTGTAGTGGCAGGCACGTGGACGCAGGAAGAGTGGAAAAGATGCCGTATGTGACGTTGCCTCGGCAGATGCATGCGAAATTCTTCAAAACAAAATAAAATATTTTAAAAACAAATTTCGTCAGCGTCGAGATCTCACACAGAAAAATAAAAAAGGACAAATACTTTTAATTATCAACAGACTCGGGAGAGCAGATTATGAGGAGTTAAACGTGTGCCCTCTAGTGAACTATTTTATTAGTAAGCCTAAATACTAAATGCTACCAATATCGGCCCAACATTGTTTTTATTCGGGTTTTGTGGATATTGAATAAAGACGTTACCCAATTAGGATGGAGTTTGGGAGCTTGTGTTGTCACACCACCTCTGTTAACGAGAAGAAAAAAAAGTGCAGCAGCAGAATATCAGTGTTTCTGTGTGTTTCTAAAGTGCATTTATTAAAAAACTGACCAAATAAATTTGGTTGGTCTTTGTTTATAACTTCATCATACAGTGCTCTCAATCTCTGAATATTGTATTTGCTTTAATATTTTGAAAGTTTTTACTATTGCATGGAGAAATGGGTAGGGTCATCTAGACTCACACAGACATCAAGATTCTGCGTATGAACCTCAACAATGGTGACAAAATTTTCAGATAAACAGATCAGTTCTGAGCATCACTAAACAAGCTACTAAAGTCACACAAAAGATTTTTGTTTATTGTCACCATTGTTGAGGTTCATACGCTGATTCATGATGTCTGTGTGAGACACTGTTTAAAACTTTATACAATAAATAAAAAAAAAAATAAAGCTTGTAAAAGAAAAAAAAAAAACGCTAACTGTTAATTAAATGTAGATTTGCAGTTAAGTTTAGGCTTACAACCAGGGTTAAGGGCTTCTATACCATTCTTATTCACCCATATAATTTCCCTCTGATTTTACTGGTAAGTTATGGGTAGATTTAGTTCAGGGAGTGAATTTCAAGGGAGGATGGAATTCCAGTTCAAAATGTAGATCATTTCTTTGTTTTATCCACCTATAGCCTCCACGCACTTTACAAATTTCATACATAAAAATAGTGGGATTTTCTGCATCTATGGTTTAAAAATCTAAAATATATCCTCAATTATACGGTCCCCCCAGTGATTCTCGGCCTTTTCCACCACTGTATATATCATAGAGGTCTGGTGATTGAAATGATCTGTAGTTTAATGATGCCCTCTAGTGAAATATTCAAATAGCAGTTGTAATGTGTCCTATTTATAATAATTAAAGGATATTCTATTACCTTTAGAAAATGAATGTTAAAATGTTTCGTAAATAAAATTTCTCATAAATAAAATTAAAAAATAATATCTGCAGGATGATTTTTAGAAATTTTACTTTAAGACAACACTGGCATCAATAGAAAGAAATAAATCCAAGATTTTTTAAAATCAAAATACATGTTTTTTTTTTATTGATATATTTGTAGTACATTTCAGCAAAACTAACTGACAGAATCTAATAAAACTGTCAATTTACCTAAACTGTTAAGCACAGTACATCAGTAAGCAAATAGTAAATAAAAATGCAGATAATTTAATAATGGACAATGAAGAAAATCTTAACATAATCTTAACACAATCTTAACTTCTATGCACTATTCTCTAATATTAGTAATACAGCTCATTTAAAGTTCATATCAGTACATTTATTTTTGACACAGATAATGAGATCAAAACATTTGAACAATATTACAATAATAATGTTACAATATTACAGGTTTATTTTACAATTGTGTGTGTGTGTGTGTGTGTGTGTGTGTGTCTACATGTAGAAAATTTCTTCCAAGTTTCATTTTGGTGATTTTGAAGCCATTTTCTTGTCTATGTGGTTTTGTTCAACTTGGCCAAGCTATTTTCAGGGTTCATACAGAATTGTCTCTTCTCAACTGTTTTGAACCTATAGCAGATTACAGGCAAAAGCGTTAAAACAACACGAATGTGAGTGAATTCTAAATGTTAGTAGCAATATAGGTGTACATCTAAACATATCGAGAGGATACTCACACAATGTGTCTGACGGGGCAAATGCTACTCGTCCAATGATAAGACTCCAGCTTTTTCTTAGGAATTCTGATATTTTTTTCACTAAAGCAACAGATACTTTTTGCTAAATCAGCTGCAAGAGGACCTGAAAAAGTAAAGGGTTCACTAGTAAATGTGATTCAACACATTTTTAAACAGTAAGTTTTTATTCTCCAGGTAACTAAAACTGTTTTACATTGTTTAAATAAGGTTTCCTTTGGAAAAGTTTGAAATTTGAGCCTTAAAACGATTTACATCCTAAGAGAAAAAATATGTCAGAAGCAGACACTCACCAGCTGAGGTACTAAGTTGCACAGCACAGCACAGCATCAGAAGCAGTATTGCAGTCTTCAATACAGTCATCATTCTTCAGGTATGACAAACCAGTCAAGAGAGAGTGAAAGTATGTGGTGTATTGCCAGCAGTCCATTATATAGAGACGGTGAACTAATTTTTGTGTTGAAAGAAATCCCCTATGTTGATTCTATGGACCAGTGATACAGCCTTTTCTAAGTAGTGCAGCACTGTCTCTGAACCCTCTTCCTCTTTTCTTGAAGGTGTTATATGTGCTAAAAATGCATATGAGCGAATACAATGCAGTGCATTTCACGTAAACTCCCTCATTCAATTCAAATGACCTCCTAGATTCCTTAAAATGATGCAGCTATACCACATATAAATAAAACTTTCTTTTATTTTTCAGCAGCTTGGATTTATTGTTGAGAAATATAATTAATTTACAGCTACAGTATAACTCCATATCTTATCCAATAGTACAATGTGTTTCTTACAATAGAAGAGTGATAGTGAAGATAAACAATACATTTTCCTCTCCGAATTGTAACTGATGTAGGAGTTCCTCATTTGCATTAGTTCACCTTCATTATGGTTTTCTGACGACATATACATCTGACCTTTTCTTATCAGACCAAAACACAAGTTTAAAAAGATGTAAGTTTCCTGCATATATATTCTTTGCTCTTATTTTGTTCTTCACTTCTGCTTCTTCTCTCTTTTTATTCTGCAAATATCTTACTTATTTCCCAGATAGCAACTTTGTGTCGGCCCAGATCCGGCCTACATCTGGCACATGCAGAATGATGATCTGGGCCACATGTGGCAGGAATGATGGCACTTGGGTGGACCGCTCCTGTTTGCCAGATCTGGGCCACAAGCAGGCAATAGAAATGCCACGTGTCAGCCAAGAGCAAAGAAATAAACCAGAACTGGACCTTATCTGATCCATAAAATCTTTTTTATTATTTATGGAATCATCTCAGCATTAACAAGCCTGTTATCAAGCAGAATCACTGAAGGAAAGAAGAAAACAGAAAAAAGAGACAAACAGAAACACAAGAACTACAACTGACTTCAGCCACAGTCTTAGAGGAAATCAGCTGAAGATAAAAGACATTAAATCTCTGAAGGTCTGATTAAACAGCTCCACAAACAGCATTACCAGCTTCACTTATTACTAACCAGACTGACTTTATTTCTGTCATTCATCTACAGACGTTCTTATTGAGAATTAACAGAAGTTTAACTCTCGTTTGTTTCATTTGAAGTTACCATGATGGTGATTGGTGTTTCCATTAGTTGGCCTCTTAACTTTAAGTGTATGTTTGTTTTTTACAGCTTTTGTGGTAATGTGTTTGTCATGCACATTTGCAGTAATAACAAAGTTAGAAATGAGATCAAGTGATGACTTTTTTTATGATTTTATAATCATTGTGAAATGGTCTGATTCACTGATGTCATTTAAATGTAAAGTTGTCAATACATTATCTTTATAAACCCTGTGTTTCTGTGACATAAATGAGAAGTATTTTGAGATGACACACTAAGACATCAGAATCAGCACATGAATATCAACAGTAACATGGTACAAAACTCCCAAAATGCATCAGAGCATGGATAAATTATGCAGCTGATCTGATTGTCTGAATATTTTGTTTATTGTCACCATTGTTGAGATTCACATGCTGATTACTGATATCTGTGTTTGTCATTGGAGTTTTTTTGTTATTGTTTTTTGTGTTCTTTTTTTTTCATCTTCAATCTTCTAACTGACTTCTGCAATACATCTGGATCACACCAATCACCATCATGGTAACCTCAAATGAAACAAACTAGTTAAACTTCTGTTAATTCTAATTCTAATGAGAACTTCTGTAGACGTCTGACAGAAATAAAGTCAGTTTGGGGTGCGTTTCCTGAAAGCATCGTTAGCCAACTAACATCGCAAGTTCCGTCGTTACTTACATAGTTCAACGAGTTTGTGTTTCCCGAAACCAGAGTTCAGACGAACGTTCGCAAACTGCATCGCAAACTTGTGTGGTTGGAACGGCAGCTCTCGAGCTGTGGTTAGAAGCATAATTTCTTGTTTTTATGACATGTGGACTTAATAAATCGTTATCTTGAGCAAAATAAGCAAGCTGACATTAAGTACAACGTATATCTTTTATTTCGAATATATACAAATGTCATTTACATGTTTTAGTTTGTCGAGAGATTTAAAGCACCGTGTTTGAAAAGTGCGCATGTGCGTACGTGCTCTAGTATGTAAGAACAAAAATTTGATTTAATATGAAACAAAGCAAAAAAACTGAGAAAAACGAGAATTAGTCCTCTAATGCCACATCCATAATATACAGCAGAAATTCTTGCATTAATTCGATCTCAAACAGATTCGCTTAAAGAAGTTATTACTCTACCACCTGCTTGATGTCATTCACCAACGTGGTTGAACGACAAGTTTGTGACAATACAGTTTCGGGAAACAGTCGTGACGAGCTAGTTGATTTGTTCAACGATGCGTTGTACTATGGTAGTTCAGCAGCGAGTTACATTGTTGTTTGGGAAACGCACCCCTGGTTAGTAATAAGTGAAGCTGGTAATGTTTGTGGAGTTGTTTAATCAGATCTTCAGAGATTTAATGTCTTTTATCTTCAGTTGATTTCCTCTAAGACTGTGGCTGAAGTCAGTTGTAGTTCTTGTGTTTCTGCTCATCTCTTTTTTTCTTCTTTGCTTCAGTGATTCTGCTTGATAACAGGCTTGTTAATGCTGGTTTATTTCTTTGCTGCCACATGTGGCCCAGATCATCATTCCGCATGTGCCAGATGTGGGCCGGATCTGGGCCGACACAAAGTTGCTATCTGGGTTGAGATCTCGTTATGGAAAAAAAATGGTAAAAGGACAAAACATACTGTATTGAGATCTCGTAACCGACCGTTACGCGCAGTACTAACAGTCATTGAGATCTCATAACCCAGCAAAACCAACCGTCATTGAGATCTCATGACCAAATAAAACCGACCATCATTGAGATCTCATAGCCCAGCAAAACCAACCGTCACTGAAACATCATAACTGAATTAAACTGACCGTCATTAAGATCTCGTAATCCAGCAAAACCAATCGTTATTGAGATCTCGTAACGAATAAAATTACTTCTACGAAATCTTGTAAAGGAGCAAAACCAAACGTCATTGAAATCACGTAACCCAGCAAATCTGACGGTTATTAAGATCTCGTAACCAAATAAAACCGACGGTCAATGAGATCTTATAACCCAGCAAAACCATCTGTCATTGAGATCTCGTAATTGAATAAAACCGTCCATCATTGAGATCTTGAAACCGAATAAAACCGTCCGTCATTGAGATCTTGTAACCGAATTAAACCAACCGTCATTGAAATCTCGTAATGGAAAAAAACCAACTGTCATTAAAATCTGGTAAAAGGACAAGACATACTGTATTGAGATCTCATAACCGACCGTTACCCGCAATACTGACAGTCATTGAGATCTCGTAACTGAATAAAACCGACCGATATTGAGATCTCGTAACCCAGCAAAACCGACCGTCATTGAGATCTCGTAACCGAATAAAACCGACCATCATTGAGATCTCATAACCCAGCAAAACCAACCGTCACTGAGACATCATAACCGAATTAAACTGACCATCATTGAGACTTTGCAACCCAACTAAACCAACCATAATTGAGATCTTGTAACTGAACAAAACCAACCGTCATTGAGATTTCGTAACCCAACAAAACCGACCATCATGGAGATTTCGTAACTGAATGAAACCGACCGTCATTGAGATCTCGTAACCGAATAAAACCAACCGCCATCGAGATCTCATAACCTACGAGGTCATTGCGACCTCGTAATCCAGCAAAACCGACCATTATGGAGATTTCGTAACCGAATGAAACCTACCGTCATACAAATCTCGTAACCCAGCAAAACCAACTGTCATTGAGATCTCGTAACCGAATAAAATGACCTCTACGAAATCTTGTAGAGGAACAAAACCAACTGTCACTGAGATCTCGTAACCCGGCAACACTGACCATCAATGAGATCTCATAACTCAGCAAAACCGACCGTCACTGAGATCTCGTAACCCAGCAAAACCAACTGTCGTTGAGATGAGCTAAACCTCTGGTAATTCTTAATAACTTTTGTAGATGTATGTCAGAAATAAAGTCAATCTGGTTAGTAATAGGTGAAGCTGGTAATGCTGTTTGTGGAGATGTTTAATCAGATCTTGAGGGATTTAATGTCTTTTATCTTCAGTTGATTTCATCGAAGGCTGTGGCTGAAGTCATAGTTCTTGTTGTTCCTCTGTCCTTCGGTGATACTGCTCATTATCACCTTATTATCTCATTAACTCCAGCATATTTCTGTGTTATATTTAACAGCCTGTAGTGTGCACACCGAGCAGTGTTCAATCAAATTCAACTGATCAGAATTTTTCTTGCAATTTTTGCTGTAATAAGCATGTTTTGAAAACACAGCTAAAGCAACTAAAGAAAATCTAACATTAAAATATCAAGAATCAAGAGCTCATCTAAAGCAAATGCACACCTCCATAACAGTGACTTCAAACTTTAATATTTTCTATAAAGCACCCACCTAGAAGGCGACGTTCTTATAACCTTGTGCAATGTTGCCTAAAAGTTCTCTAAAGGTGACAAAAATTGTTTACAGAACATTAAGGACGTTTCTAAAGGATTCTCTTTTGATAATGAAAGTGCTACAGTTCAAGGTTCGTTATATGACATCAGGGGGGCATTCCAATTTAGTTAATTTTATGGTCACATAAGAACAGAGGTGGAAAGTCCTGCCATAT
Organism: Hypophthalmichthys nobilis; assembly: GCA_037950665.1. Lineage (NCBI taxonomy): Eukaryota > Metazoa > Chordata > Actinopteri > Cypriniformes > Xenocyprididae > Hypophthalmichthys > Hypophthalmichthys nobilis. The sequence continues at coordinate 18,325,620 of CM075486.1, forward strand.
TTTTATTCCAACCCACTGAAACGGTGTTAAACTTAATAAGATAATTAAGTAAATAATTGTGTGATGATTGTCCTTTATTGAAAACACCTGATGTTAACAAGCAGAATCACCAAATGAGAAAATCACAATTTTTAAGTCACCATCATGGAGATCAGGGTTTGCTTTAGTTAAGCTCTTGACCCTTGACTGCTTAATGTTATGTTTTGTTTGTCTGTAACTGAGTTATAACACCCAAACAAGAAAAGAGAAAAGGCAGTGGTGTTGGTTATGTTTTCACATAACCACTATTTGACCTGAACCACCAAACTCATTTAAAGCCCAATCTCTGAGTTATGTTTACATTATTGATTACAGCAGCACTGTGACTCTACAGCAAAAGATCAGCCTTTTTCAGTTGTTTTCATAGAAAAAAATAAAAAATGTGTTAGGCACGCACATACATCAAAAATCAGCGTATGAATCTCAACAACAGTGACAAACAACATATTCTGATAAACAGATCAACTCTGAACACTAGAAAACAACCTACTAAAAAGTCACATAAAATTAGCAAAAATTAAAATAGTGAGAATAAAGGAAATTACTAAGACAATTAAGCTCATAATTTTTTCATGCAGCAATGCATGATGGGAGCCATGGATGAATTTTGATTGGTGGCACCCAGAATGCACTGCAACATGCTTTATTATTCTCACCACTGTTGAGATTCACAGGCTGATTCTTCATGTCTAGATCTCTAAACTAAATTTTTTTTTATTGTTTTTTTTAAAATCAGAACAACTTTTTAGAAATTCTTTGGTTTCTATTGAAAAAGCTGATCTTCTGTTGTAGAGTCACAGTGCTGCTGTAATCAATAGTGTAAATCTAACTCAGAGATTGGGCTTTAAATGAGTTTGGTGATTCAAGTCAAATAACGATTGTGTGAAAACATAACCAACACCACCTGGTCATCTTTTTTTCTTTGCTTGTCTGACTGTTATAACTCAGTTACAGCAGCCAAACAAAATGTAAAATTAAACAATCAAGAGCTCAACTAAAGCAAACCCTGATCTCCATAATGGTGACTTAAAATTGTGATTTTTCTCCTTTGGTGATTCTGCTTGTTAACATCAGGTATCTTCAATAACAGTCATTCATCACTCAATTAATCACTTAATTATCTCATTAACTTTAATGCTGCTTCAGCGGATTGGAATAGAAATATGGCAGGACTTTTACTTTCTGACCCCCAGACTTTCCACCTCTGATGCCTATACAATGCCTATTTTACTACTCTTTAAAACAATAAATAAAAATGCTTAAGGTACAGTATGATGAATGAACTCCATGATATTGTTCTGAAGTTTTCTCTTCCAAATTGCTAAACTCTGTCAACACAATTCGCTGCGCATCTTCATCCAGATGATGCAAAGAACGTGATGGCAGCGTAGACAAACCCGCCATTGCGATGTTCATCACGGTGCCGAAATAACATCCATATTTCCATAAAAAACTATTTTGAATTTGATGTGAGTAGTTAAAACAATAGCCGGTAATGAGTGTGGTATAACCATACTTATTAGCAAATTATCAGAATAATGAAAATTGCATGTAGGTCTAAACTGGGACAACAGATGAATTAAGTAAATATTAAAATTGTATAAAATAAGATCTATCTTATTTAATACTTTATAATAAATTCCAAAGTACTGTATATAATAGATGAAGATTGTGAGGATCAGAGTTTAGAGGAAGATGGACCCAAAATAAGTAAGATATTTGCAGAATAAAAAGAGAGAAGAAGCAGAAGTGAAGAACAAAATAAGAGCAAAGAATATATATGCAGGAAACTTACATCTTTCTAAACTTGTGTTTTGGTCTGATAAGAAAAGGTCAGATGTATATGTCGTCAGAAAACCATAATGAAGGTGAACTAATGCAAATGAGGAACTCCTACATCAGTTACAATTCGGAGAGGAAAATGTATTGTTTATCTTCACTATCACTCTTCTATTGTAAGAAACACATTGTACTATTGGATAAGATATGGAGTTATACTGTAGCTGTAAATGAATTATATTTCTCAACAATAAACCCAAGCTGCTGAAAAATAAAAGAAAATTTTATTTATATGTGGTATAGCTGCATCATTTTAAGGAATCTAGGAGGTCATTTGAATTGAATGAGGGAATTTACGTGAAATGCACTGCATTGTATTCGCTCATATGCATTTTTAGCACATATAACACCTTCAAGAAAAGAGGAAGAGGGTTCAGAGACAGTGCTGCACTACTTAGAAAAGGCTGTATCACTGGTCCATAGAATCAACATAGGGGATTTCTTTCAACACAAAAATTAGTTCACCGTCTCTATATATTGGACTGCTGGCAATACACCGCATACTTTCACTCTCTCTTGATTGGTTTGTCATATCTGAAGAATGATGACTGTATTGAAGACTGCAATACTGCTTCTGATGCTGTGCTGTGCTGTCCAACTTAGTACCTCAGCTGGTGAGTGTCTGCTTCTGACATATTTTTTCTCTTAGGATGTAAATCGTTTTAAGGCTCAAATTTCGAACTTTTCCAAAGGAAACCTTATTTAAACAATGTAAAACAGTTTTAGTTACCTGGAGAATAAAAACTTACTGTTTAAAAATGTGTTGAATCACATTTACTAGTGAACCCTTTACTTTTTCAGGTCCTCTTGCAGATGCTTTAGCAAAAAGTATCTGTTGCTCTAGTGAAAAAAATATCAGAATTCCTAAGAAAAAGCTGGAGTCTTATCATTGGACGAGTAGCATTTGCCCCATCAGACACATTGTGTGAGTATCCTCTCGATATGTTTAGATGTACACCTATATTGCTACTAACATTTAGAATTCACTCACATTCGTGTTGTTTTAACGCTTTTGCCTGTAATCTGCTATAGGTTCGAAACAGTGGAGAAGAGACAATTCTGTATGAACCCTGAAAATAGCTTGGCCAAGTTGAACAAAAACCACATAGACAAGAAAATGGCTTCAAAATCACCTAAATGAAACTTGGAAGAAATTTTCTACATGTAGACACACACACACACACAATTGTAAAATAAACCTGTAATATTGTAACATTATTATTGTAATATTATTCAAATGTTTTGATCTCATTATCTGTGTCAAAAATAAATGTACTGATATGAACTTTAAATGAGCTGTATTACTAATATTAGAGAATAGTGCATAGAAGTTTGTCGTATGTTAAGATTTTCTTCATTGTCCATTATTAAATTATCTGCATTTTTATTTACTATTTGCTTACTGATGTACTGTGCTTAACAGTTTAGGTAAATTGACAGTTTTATTAGATTCTGTCAGTTAGTTTTGCTGAAATCTACTACAAATATATCAATAAAAAAAACAAAAAACAAACAAACATGTATTTTGATTTTTAAAAAATCTTGGATTTATTTCTTTCCATTGATGCCAGTGTTGTCTTCAAGTAAAATTTCTAAAAATCATCCTGCAGATATTATTTTTTAATTTTATTTACGAGACATTTTATTTACGAAACATTTTAACATTCATTGGTTGTAAGCCTAAATTTAACTGTAAACCTATCTCTCAAATCTGATTGGTTGATTGGAATATTGTTCCAGGATCAACAAGAATGCTGATCCAAGAACAAGTTCTACTTGGTGAAATCACATTCACCCTGCACGCTCCACTAGTATACTACTCTATTTCGAATTGCACCCATAGCTGATGTCTTGGTCTGAGGTGCTGTGAGGACACACACTGATAGAGACTATAGAAACACATTCTCATTGGCTGTATTGGTCATTCACACAAGTTAACATTGTGCAACCACAGATCAGGTGACATAGTTAATGTCCCAAATAACGTTCTTATGCAGAGGTGGAAAGTCTGGGGGTCAGAAAGTAAAAGTCCTGCCATATTTTTATTCCAACCCGCTGAAGCGGCATTAAAGTTAATTAATTAAGTGATTAATTGAGTGATGAATGACTGTTATTGAAGATACCTGATGTTAACAAGCAGAATCACCAAAGGAGAAAAATCACAATTTCAAGTCACCATCATGGAGATCAGGGTTTGCTTTAGTTGAGCTCTCGACTGTTTAATTTTACATTTTGTTTGGCTGCTGTAACCAACTTATAACAATCAGACAAGCAAAGAAAAGAAGATGACCAGGTGGTGTTGGTTACGTTTTCCCATAATCATTATTTGACCTGAATCACCAAACTCATTTAGAGCCCAATCTCTGAGTTAGATTTACATTATTGATTACAGCAGCACTGTGACTCTAAAACAGAAGATCAGCTTTTTCAATAGAAACCAAAACATTTCTAAAAAGTTGTTCTGATTTAAAGAATTTAGTTTAGAGACCCAGACATGAAGAATCAGCCTGTGAATCTCAACAGTGGTGAGAATAATAAAGCATGTTGCAGTGCATTCTGGGTGCCACCAATCAAAATTCATCCATGGCTCCCATCATGCATTGCTGCATGAAAAAATTATGAGCTTAATTGTCTTAGTAATTTCCTTTATTCTCACTATTTTAATTTTTGCTAATTTTATGTGACTTTTTAGTAGGTTGTTTTGTAGTGTTCAGAGTTGATCTGTTTATCAGAATATGTTGCTTGTCACTGTTGTTGAGATTCATACGCTGATTTTTGATGTCTGTGTGTGCCTAACACAGCTTTTTTTTTTTTTTTTTTTAAATCTATCAGAACAACTGAAAAAAGCTGATGTAGTCAATAATGTAAGTTTAATTCAGAGATTGGGCTTTACATGAGTTTGGTGATTCAGGTCAAAGAGTGGTTATGTGAAAACATAACCAGCACATCTTTTTTCTTTTCTTGTTTGGGTGTTATAACTCAGTTACAGACAAACAAAATATAACATTAAGCCGTCAAGGGTCAAGAGCTCAACTAAAGCAAACCCTGATCTCCATGATGGTGACTTAAAATTGTGATTTTCTCATTTGGTGATTCTGCTTGTTAACATCAGGTGTCTTCAATAATGGTTAATCATCACACAATTATTCACTTAATTATCTTATTAAGTTTAACACCGCTTCAGTGGGTTGGAATACAAATATGGCAGGACTTTTACTTTCTGAACCCTGGACTTTCCACCTCTGATAGGCATTATCATTGCAGTATTGGAGTGACCACCAGACTCTCTCTCTCACACGCACAATCCATCCCTTTATATAGACTACCTAAAATGGTGCCTTTGCAGGGCACTGAAGTGTTTAATCATTATCAGTGATTAATGATGATGATCTGGGTCACATGTGGTGTGGAATGATGGCACTTAGGCGGACCGCTCCTATTTGCCAGATCTGAGCCATAAGCAGGCCACAGCAATGCCACATGTCAGCCAAGAGCAAAAAACTGGACCTTATCTGAGCAATAAAATCTTTATATATGATTTATAGAATCATCTCAGCATTAACAAGCCTGTTAACAAGCAGAATCACTGAAGGAAAGAGAACAGAAAAAAAGAGACAAACGGAAACACAAGAGCTACAACTGACTTCAGCCACAGCCTTAGTTGAAATCAACCGAAGTTAAAAGAAGACATTACATATCTCCAGATCTCAGCAAAGGAGGATTAAACAACTCCACAAACAGCATTACAGCTTCACATATTACTAACCAGATTGACTTTATTCCTGTCATTCATTATCAGAAGTTCAACGTTAATGTTTGTTTCATTTGAAGTCACCATAATGGTGATTGGTGTTTCCATTAGTTGGGCTCTTAACTTCTTTTAATAAGTTGATCTTTTTTGGATGCTGTGATAGATCCAAGATCAGGTAATGATTTAATGATAGTGATAGGAAAAACAAAGCTTTGAATCTATTGCTTCGCAAGATGACTCATTGTTTTGAAGCGTTCAAGATACCACAAGCTGGTGACCCCTGCTGGTCAAAACAGTGTAAATGCAACAAAAACTCATGCCAAACATGCATAAAAACAGCTTTTACAAATCCATTGCAAATGTTTTATTGAAAAGTATAATCTATCAAATGCAATAAACTAATAATAAAATATTAAATGTCTGTATAATATGTATTCTTTTATCAATTTTAAGGCTTGTTTTGTTTATTCTATGGATGGATCAGCTAAACAGAGACTATTAACTATTCCTTTTAATTATAAAAATACTTCATTAAGACATCTACAAATGTGTAAAACTCATCAGAGATCAGGTAATAGACACTTTTAGACACTTAATACCCTGGTATTAAGACAGACACTTCAATGATTCGCTGCTGGGGGGTGATCTCAGTGAATCTGCATGAATCATGGGTTCACAGAGATCACCCCCAGTGGTGAACCATTAAAATTTCGAAACGTTTCAAAACAGTTATGATGTAACAAAGCCTCGTTTACTGAAATCACGTGACTTTGGCAGTTTGAAACACACTACGAATCAATGATTTGAAACAAAAGATTCATAAAGGTTTCAAAGCTTCATAAACCAGTATTTCGAAATCGCCCATCACTAGATCATTGTGAAATAGCCTGAATCACTGATATCATTTGAAAAAATAACTGTATTTTCTTATTAATACCTTTAAACTACAATCCCTGTTTTACTGCAATACGAGATCACACTGTATTAGAAAATCAGTTAGAAGACTGAAAACAAAAACCAAGAGCTATAAAAAAAAAAAAAAACTACAATCACAAACACAGATATGAGCAATCAGCATATACATCTCAATAATGGTGACAACTGAAAACAAGAAAAATAATCTTGTTTTCTGTTTGAAATAAGATTATTTTGCTTGTTTTAAGGAAAAATCACTTAATTTTGACTTATTTCTTCTGAAAACAATAAAATAATTTTTACTTGTCTAGAAAATTCTTCTTGATGTAAGAATGTTTAGATATTTGGACTGGAAACAAGACAAAAAATCTAAGTAAGAAAGGCATTTTTTGCAGTGTGTTTCTTGTTTCTGTCCTAAACAGAAATAAGATTATTTTTCTTACCCCATTTTTCTTGTCATTTTACTTAGCTAGTAAAAGCATCTAGTGGTCTAATTTTACAAAGTGTGTTTTTTTGTTGTTTTTTTTGATCATGGATGTAATGCAGTTATTTCAACTTAATAATAGTCTGTTATACAATGTATTGTGGCATGAAGCATGTCACCATTGTTGAGATTTATATTTCTATGTAAGAGGGTCTGATTGAAAAGATACTTGCACAGCTTTGCAGCGATCAACCTGAAGCTTTCGTTTGCACACCCACTGAAGCTAAGCAGGGTTGAGCTTGGTCTATATCTGGATGGAAGACCTTCTGGTAGACTGGGTAGCTGCAAGAAGTGGTGTTAGAAAGGCCAGTGGGTCTGATCAACCTGTGGCCTGAGTGGGTTCTAACGCCCCGGTACAGTCGCAATAAGCTGTACTGCTTAAAGGGTGTCACCCTGGTGTAAAATAGCCCATACAGCACCTCACATACTGCCCAACACCCCAGTACAGTCGCCATAAACTGTACTGAATAAAGGGTTAAAATAAACCCCAGAAAATAAGGGGTGTAACCCTGGGGCAAAAATAATCCCTGCATTACATCACAAATGAAATACTACTTTATTTGGTTCTTACAACTTATATGGAAGCACTTTTTTTCATTGCTATTTTTAATGTTTTTGAAAGAAGTCTCATATATTTTGATCAAAAATACAGAAAAACAGTAACATTGTGAATTACAATTAAAAATATTGCTTTTCTATTTTAATATACTTTAAAATATTATTTATTTCTGTGATACAAAGTTGAATTTTAATCAGCCATTACTCTTCAGTGTCACATGATCCTTCAGAAATCATTCTAATATGCTGATTTATTATCAGTGTTGGAAACAGTTGTGCTACTTAATATTTTTTTGGAACCTGTGATACTTTTTCAGGATTCCTTGATGAATAATATATGCCTTCCCAGATAGCAACTTTGTGTCGGCCCAGATCCGGCCCACATCTGGCACATGCGGAATGATGATCTGGGCCACATGTGGCAGGAATGATGGCACTTAGACGGACCGCTCCTGTTTGCCAGATCTGGGCCACAAGCAGGCCATAGAAATGCCACAAGTCAGCCAAGAGCAAAGAAATAAACCAGAACTGGACCTTATCTGATCCACAAAATCTTATATATTATTTATAGAGTCATCTCAGCATTAACAAGTCTGTTATCAAGCAGAATCACTGAAGGAAAGAAGAAAACAGAAAAAAAGAGACAAACAGAAACACAAGAACTACAACTGACTTCAGTCACAGCCTTAGTTGAAATCAACTGAAGATAAAAGACATTAAATCTCTGAAGATCTGATTAAACAGCTTCACAAACAGCATTACCAGCTTCACTTATTACTAACCAGACTGACTTTATTTCTGTCATTCATCTACAGACGTTCTTATTGAGAATTAACAGAAGTTTAACTCTCGTTTGTTTCATTTGAGGTTACCATGATGGTGATTGGTGTTTCCATTAGTTGGCCTCTTAACTTTAAGTGTAGGTTTGTTTGTTCCCGCTGCTGTGGTAATGTGGTTGTCATACACATTTGCAGTAGTAACAAAGATAGAAATGAGATAAAGTGATGACTTTTTGTGATTTTATAATCATTGTGAAATAGTCTGACTCACTGATGTCATTTAAATATAACGTTGTCAATACATTATCTTTACAAACTCTCTAACTGACTTCTGCAATACATCAGGATCTTGTGTTGCTGTAACAATGATTATATTGAATTTTGCAATGGTATCAGTGAAGCAGGCTACTTCATTATGACTATAAAAACGTCCATAGTTAACTATCATCATTTGATTGAACTTCAGTTTTCTTTGCTACTGCTAATGTGTGTGACAGAAACACTACCACAGCAGCCAGAAAAGAGACATGTATACATAAAAGTTAAGAGGCCAACTAATGGAAACACCAATCACCATCATGGTAACCTCAAATGAAACAAACTAGTTAAACTTATGTGAATTCTAATTCTAATAAGAACATCTGTAGACGTCTGACAGAAATAAAGTCAGTCTGGTTAGTAATAAGTGAAGCTGGTAATGTCTGTGGAGTTGTTTAATCAGATCTTCAGAGATTTAATGTCTTTTATCTTCAGTTGATTTCCTCTAAGACTGTGGCTGAAGTCAGTTGCTTGATAACAGGCTTGTTAATGCTGAGATGACTCTATAAATAATATATAAATATTTTGTGGATCAGATAAGGTCCAGTTCTGGTTTATTTCTTTGCTGCCACATGTGGCCCAGATCATCATTCCGCATGTGCCAGATGTGGGCCGGATCTGGGCCGACACAAAGTTGCTATCTGGGTTGAGATCTCGTTATGGAAAAAAAACAACTGTCATTAAAATCTGGTAAAAGGACAAAACATACTGTTTTGAGATCTCGTAACCGACCGTTACGCACAATACAGATGGTCATTGAGATCTCGTAACCGAATAAAACCAACCGTCATTGAGATCTCGTGACAAAATAAAACCAACCATCATTGAGATCTCATAACACAGCAAAACCAACCATCACTGAAACATCATAACCGAATTAGACTGACCATCATTAAGAGCTCGTAAGGTTACCATGATGGTGATTGGTGTTTCCATTAGTTGGCCTCTTAAATTTAAGTTTAAATTCTAGCTGCTGTGATAGTGCGTTTGTCATACACATTTGCAGTATTAACATAGGTTGATATGAGATCAGGTGGTGACATTGTTATGATTTTATAAGATTTCATGACCCCAGCAAAACCAATTGTTGTTGAGATCTCGTGACCAAATAAAACCGACTATCATGGAGTGTCATTAAAATCTCGTAAAAGGACAAAACATACTGCACTGAAATCTCGTAACCGAATAAAACTGACCGATATTGAGATCTCGTAACCCAGCAAAACCAACCGTCATTGAGATCTCGTGACCAAATAAAACTGACAGTCATTGAGATCTCGTAACCGAATTAAACTGAACATCATTGAGATTTCGTAACCAAATAAAACCGACCATCACTGAGATCTCATAACTAAATTAAACTGACCGTCATTAAGATCTCTTAACCCAGCAAAACCAATCGTAATTGAGATCTCATAACCGAATAAAACGACCTCTACGAAATCTTGTAGAGGAACAAAACCAACCGTCACTGAGATCTCGTAACCCGGCAACACTGACCATCAATGAGATCTCGTAACCCAGCAAAACCAACTGTCATTGAGATGAGCTATACCTCTGGTAATTCTTAATAACAACTTTTGTAGATGTATGTCAGAAATAAAGTCAATCTGGTTAGTAATAAGTGAAGCTGGTAATGCTGTTTGTGGAGATGTTTAATCAAATCTTGAGAGATTTAATGTCTTTTATCTTCAGTTGATTTCATCGAAGGCTGTGGCTGAAGTCACAGTTCTTGTTGTTCCTCTGTCCTTTGGTGATTCTGCTCATTATCACCTTATTATCTCATTAACTCCAGCATGTTTCTGTGTTATATTTAACAGCCTGTAGTATGCACACTGAGCAGTGTTCAATCAACTTGCAATTTTTGCTGTAATAAGCATGTTTTGGAAACACAGTTAAAGCAGCCAGAAAAAATCTAACGTTAAAATGTCAAGAATCAAGAGCTCATCTAAAGCAAATGCACACCTCCATAACAGTGACTTCAAACTTTAATATTTTCTATAAAACACCCACTTAGAAGGCGACGTTTTCATGACCGTGTGCAACGTTGCCTAAAAGTTCTCTAAAGGTGACGAAAATTGTTTACAAAACATTAAGAACGTTTCTAAAGGATTCTCTTTTGGTAATGAAAGTGCTACAGTTCAAGGTTTGTTATATGACATCAGGGGGGCATTCCAATTTAGTTAACTTTATGGTCACATAAGAACATTACAACAAAGATATTTGGGACATTAATGTTCACACATGGTCTACGTCACCTGATCTGTGGTTGCACAATGTTAACTTTTGTGAATGACCAATACAGCCAATGAGAATGTGTTTCTATAGTCTCTATCAGTGTGTGTCCTCACAGCACCTCAGACCAAGACATCCGCTATGGGTGCAATTCGAAATAGAGTAGTATACTAGTGGAGCGTGCAGGGTGAATGTGATTTCACCAAGTAGAACTTGTTCTTGGATCAGCATTCTTGTTGATCCTGGAACAATATTCCAATCAACCAATCAGATTTGAGAGATAGGTTTACAGTTAAGTTTAGGCTTACAACCAGGGTTAAGGGCTTCTACACCATTCTTATTCACCCATATCATTTCCCTCTGATTTTACTGATAAGTTATGGGTAGATTTAGTCCAGGGAGTGAATTTCAAGGGAGGATGGAGTTCCAGTTCAAAATGTAGATAATTTCCATGTTTTATCCACCTAATAGCCTCCACGCACTTTACAAATTTCATACATAAAACTAGTGGGATTTTCTGCATCTATGGTTTAATAATCTAAAATATATCCTCAATTATACGGTCCCCCCAGTGATTCTCGGCCTTTTCCACCACTGTATATATCATAGAGGTCTGGTGATTGAAATGATCTGTAGTTTAATGATGCCCTCTAGTGAAATATTCAAATAGCAGTTGTAATGTGTCCTATTTATAATAATTAAAGGATATTCTATTACCTTTAGAAAATGAATGTTAAAATGTTTCGTAAATAAAATTAAAAAATAATATCTGCAGGATGCTTTTTAGAAATTTTACTTTAAGACAACACTGGCATCAATGGAAAGAAATAAATCCAAGATTTTTTAAAAATCAAAATACATGTTTTTTTGTTTTGTTTTGTTTGTTTGTTTTTTATTGATATATTTGTAGTACATTTCAGCAAAACTAACTGACAGAATCTAATAAAACTGTCAAGTTACCTAAACTGTTAAGCACAGTACATCAGTAAGCAAATAGTAAATAAAAATGCAGATAATTTAATAATGGACAATGAAGAAAATCTTAACATACGACAAACTTCTATGCACTATTCTCTAATATTAGTAATACAGCTCATTTAAAGTTCATATCAGTACATTTATTTTTGACACAGATAATGAGATCAAAACATTTGAACAATATTACAATAATAATGTTACAATATTACAGGTTTATTTTACAATTATAGGTGTGTGTGTGTGTGTCTACATGTAGAAAATTTCTTCCAAGTTTCATTTAGGTGATTTTGAAGCCATTTTCTTGTCTATGTGGTTTTTGTTCAACTTGGCCAAGCTATTTTCAGGGTTCATACAGAATTGTCTCTTCTCCACTGTTTCGAACCTATAGCAGATTACAGGCAAAGCACAGCACAGCATCAGAAGCAGTATTGCAGTCTTCAATACAGTCATCATTCTTCAGGTATGACAAACCAGTCAAGAGAGAGTGAAAGTATGTGGTGTATTGCCAGCAGTCCAATATATAGAGACGGTGAACTAATTTTTGTGTTGAAAGAAATCCCCTATGTTGATTCTATGGACCAGTGATACAGCCTTTTCTAAGTAGTACAGCACTGTCTCTGAACCCTCTTCCTCTTCTCTTGAAGGTGTTATATGTGCTAAAAATACATATGAGCGAATACAATGCAGTGCATTTCACGTAAATTCCCTCATTGGCAGTTTGAAACACACTACGAACCAATGATTTGAAACAAAAGATTCGTAAAGGTTTCAAAGCTTCATGAAATAAGATTATTTTTCTTACCCCATTTTTCTTGTCATTTTACTTAGCTAGTAAAAGCATCTAGTGGTCTAATTTTACACAGTGTTTTTTTTTTTTTTTTTTTTGATCATGGATGTAATGCAGTTATTTCAACTTAATAATAGTCTGTTATAGAATGTATTGCGGCATGAAGCATGTCACCATTGTTGAGATTTATATTTCTATGTAAGAGGGTCTGATTGAAAAGACACTTGCACAGCTTTGCAGCGATCAACCTGAAGCTTTCATTTACACACCCACTGAAGCTAAGCAGGGTTGAGCTTGGTCTATATCTGGATGGTAGATTGGGTTGCTGCGGGAAGTGGTGTTAGAAAGGCCAGTGGGTCTGATCAACCTGTGGCCTGAGTGGGTTCTAACGCCCCGGTACAATCGCAATAAGCTGTACTGTTTAAAGGGTGTCACCCTGGTGTAAAATAGTCCATACAGCACCTCACATACCGCTTAACGCCCCAGTACAGTCGCCATAAACTGTACTGAATAAAGGGTTAAAATAAACCCCAGAAAATAAGGGGTGTAACCCTGGGGCAAAAATAATCCCTGCATTACATCACAAATGAAATACTACTTTATTTGGTTCTTACAACTTATATGGAAGCACTTTTTTTCATTGCTATTTTTAATGTTTTTGAAAGAAGTCTCATATGCTCATCAAGCCTGTATTTATTTGATCAAAAATACAGAAAAACAGTAATATTGTGAATTACAATTAAAAAATAATGCTTTTCTATTTTAATATACTTTAAAATGTTATTTATTTCTGTGATACAAAGTTGAATTTTAATCAGCCATTACTTCAATCTTCAGTGTCACATGATCCTTCAGAAATCATTCTAATATGATGATTTATTATCAGTGTTGGAAACAGTTGTGCTGCTTAATATTTTTTTAGAACCTGTGATACTTTTTCAGGATACATTGATGAATAAAAGGTTAAAAAGAAAAGCATTTATTCAATAGAAATATCTTCTAACAATATATGCCTTCCCAGATAGCAACTTTGTGTCGGCCCAGATCCGGCCCACATCTGGCACATGCAGAATGATGATCTGGGCCACATCTGGCAGGAATGATGGCACTTAGACGGACCGCTCCTGTTTGCCAGATCTGGGCCACAAGCAGGCCATAGAAATGCCACAAGTCAGCCAAGAGCAAAGAAATGAACCAGAACTGGACCTTATCTGATCCACAAAATCTTATATATTATTTATAGAGTCATCTCAGCATTAACAAGCCTGTTATCAAGCAGAATCACTGAAGGAAAGAATTATTATTATTATAATAATTAATGTATGTATGCCTTAAATCAATGAGTTTTGCATGTTACCTCTTTTCTCTGCTGCTGGCTCTAGTGCTTTGTATACCTTAAAGGTTTAGTTCACCCAAAAATGAAATTTCTGTCATTAATTACTCACCCTCATGTCGTTCCACACCTGTAAGACCTTCGTTCATCTTCGTTCACCTTTAGATGAGCTCTTGATTCAAGATGTTTTTCAAAAAAAATAAAAAGTGTGGTCTGCATTGACAGCAAAATAACTTTTCAGATGCCCAGAAAACTACTGAAGATGTATTTAAAACAGCTCATGTAACTAGAGTGGTTCAACTTCAATGTTATGAGGCGACAAGAATATCTTTGTGTGCCAAAAAAACATAATAATGACTTTATTCAACAATATCTAGTAATGGGTGATTTCAAAACACTGCTTCATAAAGCTTTGAAGTTTTAAGAATCATTTGTTTCGAATCAGTGGAGCGTGAAAGTCACGTGATTACAGTAAACGAGGCTTCGAAATTTCAATGGTTCACCACTGGGTGGCTTGACTTTAGCATGCTGATTGTAACTGAAAATGACTTTTCTTATCACTGATTCTAACAGGTTCTCCCTTGCAGTTTCTTGTAACTTACACTGAAATACCCAATACATTTAATGATTCTCAAAAAAAGAGCTGACTTCAGAGATAAATATTACTATTAAGTATTAAGACCACCATCAGAAGACACCTTTAGACATTCACTTTTATTATAAAAAGTCATTTTAATGTCCACAAAAAACTCTACAATCCAACTTCACATTTGTCTAAAAAGAGAAAACGGTTTTAATGCAGCTGGTGTACAATGTAAGATAATTTAAACAAAATAAATATTAATACAATTTATTCTAGAGTAATACAAAGCATTATAAATAATCTCTGTAAAGAAATAATAGAACAATAAGTATAAACATTTTCTCTCCATTTAAATACCAAACAATATATTTAGACTGTAGTGCTCTGAGTCTTTGCTGTAGATGTTGTTCTGGTTCTCTTGTTCACTATAGCAATATGGTTGTTCACCCATGGCGTTGTTGGATGTACACAGATTTCCCTTCCAATAACAGTCTGAAACCTGAGGCCAAAAAACATCAAAACAACACTTAAGTAAAATATTTGATCAGATTGAATCATTCAGTTTGGCTCTGGAAATACTGAGAGGACACTTACACAATAGCTGGTATGGGACAGCTGCTGCTGGTCCTGTAATAAGACACCACTCGTTTCAGAGGAATTTTGATATCCGAGAACTGGAAACAGCATGTTGGTAGTGTTTCAAGTGCTAGAGGACCTGAAAGAATACAATGTGTATTATTACATATGCCACTGAAGAACATTTCAAAAGGTTCCACCTTTAAACTTAATAAGCATAAAGTAAATGCATTTAAATACATTTATGGACATGTAAATATCTTGGTGGAATAAATAGACTGTCGGACACAAACACAAATAACTTTTATTAGTAAATAATGTCAGATCGCTACCCACCACTTGAAGTCAGCTGAACAGAGCAGAAGAGCAGCAGGAGCAGCAGAGACATGATCTATGAGTCTGGTCTGAAAGTGTGTACTGAATGACTTGTCTATGTCCCATTATATAAGGAGAGAGGCGTTCATTGACTAGACATTCACAAAGCTCTGTTTCAAAGAAGTGACACTGAATGAGGATCCTTTTTTTGTTTTGTTTTGTTTTTTGTCTGTTCCTTGTCTTTCTCATATTTATTTTTTCTTATATTTGGCTCTGGGAAAATAATGTTTTTCTTGTAAAGGCAACCTTGCTAGGCATAAAATAAAGGGTTTTACATACAGAATATATTGTTTTCTCAAGAATTTCTGCAAATAATTTTGTAATGGATACAATTAGATTGTCTATGTTCATGTGTAATTCCAGATTCCAGACTAAAAAATCGATATCTCTGCACTCTTAAAAATCAATATACCAAATGGGAATTTTCACATGTCATAAAAGAACCCCCAAAGAACCTTTCAGTGATCATTTCTGAAAAGAAGCACAGTGTGAAGAACATACTAATAATCTAAAGAACCTTTTCCACTATATATATATATAGTGGAAAATGTTCTTTATATTATACTTTTGTGCAATGGAAATGTTCCATGGATTATTAAAGGTTATTCACAGAACCACAAATGGGATCTATTTTTAAAAGTGTGGTCAACTGACATTGTTTATCAATGGCCGATGTTGACATGATATCCAGAGAGCAGGTCAAAATAATGCTGATTTAATATATTAAATTTAATAACAATTCAAATAATTATTAAATGCAAATTAATTAAATGTCATACACAGAATGAAAAGGAATACTTCACCAAAAATAAAAATTCTGCCATCATTTACTCACTTATGCAATGCCAAATCTGTATGAGTTTCTTTCTTTTGTGGACACAAAAGATGATATTCTGAAGAATGTTCACATCTTACAAGTTAGGGAGAAAGTGTAAACTGGTGTCTCGTCAGTTACACTTTTTCCGTAAGTTGAATAGGGAAGGCGTTGGATGTAGCGTAAGCTATTTGAGCTGCGAGAGTTTTACACTTTCTTTGTATGTAGAATATGGAAGGCGATCTGGCGGAAGCTAGATATTTTACTTCATAACTTGTTAAATATGGATTTTTTTTTATACAAATGCATCATTTCACTTCAGAAGGCCTTTATTAACCCTCCAGAGTCGTGTGGAATATGTTTATGATGGATGGATGTGGATGGAGGCATTTTCTTCAGCTCATACTCATTTGGTAACGCTTACTGCCATTATAAAGCTCGGATGTGTCAGGATATTTATTAATATTTCTCCGATTGTGTTCATCAGAAAAAAGAAAGTCATATACACCTAGGATGGTTTGTAATGTTAGTAATGCTTGGGGTAATTTTCATTTGAAAGTGAACTAATCCTTTAAGGTACCATCTTAACATAATGGCTTTGTTTATGCATCTAAGTCCATATAAAAAAGCAGCATCATAAAACCTGTGTGCATATTTCAATACATCTGAAGAAATGGTTGCTTTGTGTGAGGAACAGAACGAAAGTCATTATTCATTAGAAATCTTGCCTTACTTTATTATAGTCATGGTCACCATTGACTTACATTTTAAGAAAAGGGCATCTTGAGCATTCTGCAATTAATTTTACTTTTGTGTTCCACAGTAGAAAGAAACTCATACAGGTTTTGAAAGACATTTCGGTGAGTAAATAATCACACAATTTTGGTTTTTATTTGAACTATCATTTTATCAACCACAAAGTCAAATATTCAGAGAAAATATTACAGAGTGGCATGCAGAGAGCTACTTTTTCTCATTATATAGCCTACTGAGTATATGAGAGATATTCCTCCAATAGATATTCAAGTAAATGCACTTCTGAGGATCAAAAGATCATGGTTTGAGCTGTTTCCATTCCTCATCCCCTTTCTACTTCAGTTTTTTTTTCTCAGTGTTATAAGAAAGGGCCCAATTCATGCTTTCTTCAAGTGGCCTTACTCAGCATTAATTGTTTGAAAATTTCACAAATTTTCTGAGAAAGAGAGGATGTCCACCAGACATTCATGTGTATACAAAAGGGTGTTTTTGCATCATTCATGTTTTAGACTTGACTTTCCCCTGCTGCTTAATCTCTTTACTACGGAGCCCCTAAAGGGACATGGTGAAGGAAAACAATATGAGATGGGAGGAAAAATTGTATGTCAACGCTTTTGCGTTTAGCAAGCAAATGTAAAGTTTCTCTGGGAAAAAGCAAAACTTTGGAAAAGCAAAACTAACTAGACCACTTCTCCTCATCTGTTTGACCCTGAATGATGCACATGCTGCACTACTGAGAAGAAAGAAGGAAGCAGATTTCCTGTGAATACATGGTGTTGCGTCGTGTTACGTGGTTTTAAAATCACCTCCTCAGCATTTTCTTACATTCATGTATTTCACTGCTTCGTATTGTGTCACAATTGCAGCACTATATTGTATTGCGTATTCTGTACTCTGTATTATTTTAGACTGCAACAGACTGAACTTTTTGCTCAAGATCAGCCTTGCTAGTCTCAAATTAAGGGTGAATTTTAAGCACTGAGCATTAAACATCAAATAATGTTTTATTAACAAAGTTTGGGAGGAGCATGTGCAAATGATCTATCTAGTCAACTCGTCATCAGCAATAACCACGTCTTTCCTATCAGCATGAGAGGAAGCCTGTATATATATATATATATATATATATTTGACTTCAATGATGTGACGGGTCATTTTTTTGTCCAAAGGCCTTAATAATAATAAAAAACAAAGATATGATATCCAAAGTATGACATCCAACTAGATCTCTTTTATTGAATCCAAATTAGGTTTTAATTATATTTCGCTACATATAAAGGTATGTTAAAGATTTTGAAGGATCAAAAGTAATTCGGTTTAACTGTCCAAAGGCCAATACAGCCATTTCATTTGTGATTAAAATATCTTAAAATGTAATAAATGTATATATTTTTTATTCTGGCATGATTTTATAACATCATATATCAACATAGCGCAAAATGGTTTTAAAATTATGTGTAGAAGTTGTTGCTTTTTTATGAGAAAGAATGTCCGGAAAAATGAATTTCATTGATGTCGTTCGTCATTCGATGTCATCAGTAACCAATATAAAGGTACCATTTTGGATCAAGTCATGCGGTCAATATCATGTGACAGGATGTGACATCATTCCGACACCTGCAAAGGACCACATGGTCATGAAGCAAAGTAACTAACTCTCTCTTAACCATTTGAAAAATTAATGTTTTCACTTGCTCATACGCATGTCCCAAAACATCAGGTCATTCGGTACAACCGCTATAAAACATGGAAAATGTTGTAATATTTTAAAAACTTGTACTAAATATAAAATGTTTGATTGTCATTTTGCTAGCTAGCCTGTTAGCATTGTTTGAAAATATTGTTATTCGGTATAACCAAAAGTGTCATTCGGTAAAACCGAAAATTTGGTTGAACCGAATGACTTTTTAGGTGACAAATTTTGTCTTGTAAAAAATGAAAAAAGCAGTGATAATTAATGATAAAAACCACATAATCTCATTGTTAACACTTAATAAAACTTCAAAATGAATTATATCTCCATTGTGTTTTTTTTTTTTACACTATTAAAAACCTTATTCGTCAATGACCCAAATACACTGTTGACTCACCTACATTCCTCAACAGTTTTCAGCATCCCTCCACCACCCCGATTCCTCACTCTTGGCTTGTTCGTACCACAGCCAGGAATACGGGGAGTACTCTGAGTTTGGGGCAAATCCTGAGAATCACCTTCATTGTATTAACTCAAATTTTTAATTTCAGTGAACTCAAAATTTTAAGGCAACCAGGTAACTTACTTTTTTAAGTTAAAACAACAATTCTTTTTTACAGTGTGGGTGCGTAGTGATTCATTACAAAGTGACATCGCCAACTCCTGGCCCGGCAGCAGAATACAGCATTTTAGTCGTTTTCGCAGATCCGTATGAACAGGGATAATTTTGACAATGTTTTCGTCTGTACGAAAGTTTTCAAAGGAAAAACTTTACTATTTTTAGTACATCGTTGTCGTGTAAGCATATACCCTCAGAGTAACAAACCAATTTCCATCACATGATTGCAATAAAATGATTAATAATGAAAGGGTGACACACAGTAAACATTGTTTTTCAATGTCTTTTTAAAACATTTTCAGTCATATAAATTATTTGTATGTTATGAGGTATTGCTGTTGTCTAGAAGCAACTTGCCGATATGGATGCAGTATGTATGCAGAGTATACAGATATTTTTATATATTTACTCAGGAGGCCCAAATAAGCCCTAGAGGCCTCTAGAGGCTCTTTTCAGTCTAAACCCCAGCCAAAAGACTCTGAGGCACAATGAAGAAGATGACAGGAATGTCAACTTCATACACAAACCTATTGTATCAGACAATGAGCTTGTATTTGCAAATAAGTTAAATTGCTTATCTCTTGTTTTGATACTGGTGATGGTGTTGGGAAATGTGTAGATTTACAGTACTTAACACCTACTAGTGCAGACAGGATTGTCATTACTGTGGATGAAGTCACACGTATCTTTCAGTGTACCAGTTTAAAGAAAGCCAGTGGTTTGTCTGTAAACCTAAAGTTATTTAATCAAATTCGCATTTTGCAAGGATCATTGGCTTAATGCTGGAACAGTCTTTTCAGTTAGATCACAACAAAAGTATGATCAGACTGGCTTGTAGTGCTTCTGATCCCGCAAGTATTATAGTGAGTAACAACTTCTAACATCAAATAAGCATTTTAGAGCCATCAGTTTAATTAGACTGAAAAACTCCTTGCCTCAGTCTATTTTGCTGCTTAACCAGGAACAGTGATGTGATAAATGAGAGTTTATTGTATATGAACAGTAGCCTATGTCTTGTGTTGTAAATGATAAACTGAATATATATATGTAAAATGTGTTGGTAATACGTGATGAAACTGACCTTATGGATGCAAAATGAATTTCTGTGAAAACAAAAAATAAAGCTGTATTGTATCAAGATTTTATTTGTATTACCCATTTACTTTTACTACTGACTTTTAAACAAAAATAAGTTTAAATTCCATTTGGATAAAAAGATCTTTAAAAAACATCTAATTATAATCATTTGTATTTTATTAAAAAGCTCCAATCACATATCACATATTTTACATTAAAAAATCACATTTTATTAAAAAAATATTTTCATATACACATCAGAAATAGTGGTCAGATATACAATATGAAATGCAGAGTTCAAATAGAAACAGTGTAGCTTGTTTTAGACTCTTGTTCTCTTGTCCACTATAGCAATATGTCCGTTCACCCAGGTGGTCTCTGGATCTACACAGAACTCTTTCCCTTTAAACGTATGAAGCCTGAGGGGAAAAGGACAAAAACGAGATTTGGTCAAAGTGTGTCTCATTCAGATTGACATTGCAATATTAAAATAAAATAATAATGTCTAAGATGATACTCACACAATAGCGTCTTTGCATTTGCTGGTCCAGTAGTAAGACTTCACCTGTCTCACAGGAATCTTCACATCAGTGAACTCCATACAGCACAATACTTTGTCAGTTGCAATGGGAGCTGAAATATGAAGACAAAAAGGCCCATCACAAATCTATACCATCCCAATGCAAAAAATAAGACAAAAGTTCTTAATGAGATCCTAAGTTGCTCTATTTTAAACTACCTAATGCAACAAATGAAACTAAACCTTCCATAAAAAAAATCTGAAAACAAATCATTTTATCTTAATTAAAATCAAAGAGTCCTCACCGCTTGAAGTCATCTGCAGAGAGCAGAAGATCACCAGGACCAGCAGAAACATCAGGCTTCTCATTCTTCAAGATGTTTCTTCACAATGACAGAAAGAATCTGTAGAGCTTGAAGATCTCAGAGCTGATGTGTCCAGAATAACGTCTGAGCTCCTTCTTATATACATAGCAGGAGAGGAATTCCTCATAAAGACATTCTTGTAAATCCATTTCTGAGTACCAATATTGTAGTATGTGAGTTGTTTTTAGTTCTTCCTATACCTCATCCTTTTTCTGCTTTGTCGCTCATGTATGAAAGTGGAAGGTACTTTTCTTTTAGATTCACTGAAACGTGCTTCAGAAAATCAACACACGGCTTCCTCTTTTCAGGTCTGCCATGCTCAGCATTAAAGTGGTCATGTCATGAGAAATTAAACTTGCCTTGATCTTTTGACATATCTTTGTACCATTAATACATCCTGCAAGTTTTATAGTTTAAACCATCTTCCTCATTATAAACAAAGCTCCAAAAACAGCTCATTTTGATATTGTGGGATCTGTGACATCACAAATACATTTGCATATGCCTTTCTCCAGAGCAAGTGGTGATTTGCAGCAAGATATATGCGTGAGCTTGTGCACGGAATGTGCTATATCACGTCTATAGCTAGATAGGTTATTAAAGGATGGTTTAGTGGGCTATTATTATATTAATTAATTTAATATAAATGTGCGACTAATGGCCTAAATGAACGACTACTAGAAAAATCTTTAGTCGGGGGCAACTCTTGGCTCAAGGAACCGTTCCACTTTAAAATAAAATGCTATGACATTACGAAAAGTGCGACAGTTGCAAATCATGTCATGCATGCATAACAAGAATGTTTTTTATTTTTTTATTTCATTTGTTGCTTTTATTATCAACTTATTTATTAAATATAACGCACAACCTGGAAAGATTTGTGGAGGTGCTTTGGTCTTTCTTGGGGGTGCTGTCGCACCTGCTCTCTACACTGGATACAGTATACAGATGCCCATTCAGTTTCTAACATACTCCAAGCGCTTGTGTCTGTCAACAACAGGATGGAAGAGTGAAAGAAAGTTCACTTTGAAGCGTCCAGTTTAAACAGCTCTTTTGTGTCTCTGTACAGACTTCAGAAGAATCCCAGTGTCAGAAACAAATGGATGGTTTATTTTAACCTCTTAGCATTCCTAAGGTCTATTTTGAATGGTATTTGTACCACCCAATCACATTAGACTAAAAGTCTAATAGAGAGTTAAACTCCTTCACAGAACTAAAATATGCAAATGTAACGACATGAAAAGGGCAGGTTTTCTTTTATTCACATTAAAAAATAGGTGCGATTTACTTCTGAGTTAAACATTCACTTTGAAATGCTATTTTTATTCAGACTAAAACATTAATTTATCTTTTCCCAAAAGAAGAAAGGAGGAAAGTCTCTGGAAATGTCTAAATATCCATTAGGAGATACACAAGATGCTTTTAAGCATTCACAAGACAACTTGTGCTCCTCAGAAACTTCATGTACATTTTCTTTCTTTCCTGATTTTTGTTTTAGGATACAATTACATAGCAAACAATTCATTGCAAATAGTAATCTTACGGTTGTAATCCTTGTAATCTTAAAGATACAGATTTCGGTTTCAGCAACAGTTGACAAGAGTTTTAGTATGGTTTTATTATCTATAATATTTTGAGAAAACTCTACATAATATTTTATAGCCTAGTTCTATCATCTTTCTCACTGAAAGTCTATCAGATTAAAAACCTCCACAAAATGGCAGTAAAAGACTCAGAATATAATATTTTAATTTTTTGTTAATTCTATTAATATCAAGTATACAGTATTTTAGTATTACACAAGAAGGGAAATGTGCTGTTTATACAGATTTGTTTAAGATAGTATAGTCAGTTTTAGACAATGCAGTCTGACTGAGATATTTAATACAAATACTTTGTTTCTGTCATGTTCTAGTTTTGGTTTTGTTTTCATGCTAATGTTTCATGTCTTATTTTGCAGCATAGTCATTGTCATGTCTCATTGCTATGTTTGTTTTGCCATGTGCTCCCTTGTCATGTGTCCTATATTGTAATTGGTTGATTGTGCACAGATGTGTCTTGTCTAGTCATTAGCCCTTGTGTATTTGAACCCTTGTGTTTGCCATGTGTCTTTGATGTATTGTCCCTGTACCATTGTGGGTAAGATTGTTCATGTTTGTTGTTTTGCTAAGCCATGCCATCTAAAGACTTTGTTTAATGTTGGATTCTTGTTGGAAGAAATAAACTGCATTTGGGTTTGTCAAGCCTTGCCTTCGGACTATATTACAGTTTCTTTCTATCTATCTGTCTATATATTTATATGTATATAGGGCCTATATATATATCCACCAGATATAGACTTAAATTTAAAAAGTTCATTTTCAAAATGACGATATTGACTACAAGACGATAAATATCACTAATATTTTATTATTAAAACAACTGAACCTAATTACATAAATTACTCTGTAAATAAATTAGTTATACACATCAGCACAATATACAATATGAAATACAGAGTTCAATTAGAAACAGTGTGGCTTCTTTTAGATTTTGTTTTCTTGTCCACTATAGCAACATGTCCGTTCACCCAGGTGGTCTCTGGATGTACACAGAACTCTCTCCCTTTAATCGTCTGAAACCTGAGAGAAAAAGGACAAAAAACAAGATTTAGATCAAAGTGTTTCTTTAATGGAGTGTCTCATTCAGATTGACATTGCAATATTAAAATAAAATATTGTCTAAGATGACACTCACACAATGGCTTGTCTGGGACAGTTGCTCCTGGTCCAGTAGTAAGACTTCACCTGTCTCACAGGAATCTTCACTTTACTGAACTCCATACAGCACTTTGAATTTGCTGCATCAATTGCAATGGTAGCTGAAATATGAAGACAAAAAGGCCCATCACAAATCTATACCATTCCCATGCAAAAAAAATAAGACAAAAGTTCTTAATCAGATCCTAAGTTGCTCTATCTATATTTATAAATCACCTACAACAAATGAAACTAAACTTTCCACAAAAAAAATCTGAAAACAATTCATTTTATCTTAATTAAAATCAAAGAGTCCTCACCGCTTGAAGTCATCTGCAGAGAGCAGAAGATCACCAGGACCAGCAGAAACACCAGGCTTCTCATTCTTCAAGATGTTTCTTCACAATGACAGAAAGAATCTGTAGAGCTTGAAGATCTCAGAGCTGATGTGTCCAGAATAACGTCTGAGCTCCTTCTTATATACATAGTTGGAGAGGAATTCCTCATAAAGACATTCATGTAAATCCATTTCTGAGAACCAATATTGTAATATGTGAGTTGATTTTAGCTCTTCCTTTTCCTCATCCTTTTTCTGTCGCTCATGTTGAAAGTGGAAGGTACTTTTCTTTGAGATTCACTGAAACGTGCTTCAGAAAATCAACACACGGCTTCCTCTTTTCAGGTCTGCCATGCTCAGCATTAAAGTGGTCATGACATGAGAAATTAAATTTGATCTTGATCTTTTGACATATTGAGGTCTTTGTACCATTAAAACATCCTGCATGTTTCATAGCTTAAAACATCCTCCTCATTATAAACAAAGCATCTAAGATGACACTCACACAATGGCTTGTCTGGGACAGTCACTTCTGGTCCAGTAGTAAGACTTCACCTGTCTCACAGGAATCTTCCTATTAATGAACACTATACAGCACTTTGAATGTACTGCATCAACTGCACTGGGAGCTGAAATATGAAAGCAAAAAGGCCCATCACAAATCTATACCATTCCCATGCAAAAAAATAAGACAAAAGTTCTTAATGAGATCCTAAGTTGCTCTATCTATATTTATAAATCACCTACTGCAACAAATGAAACTAAACCTTCCACAAAAAATCTGAAAACAATTCATTTTATCTTAATTAAAATCAAAGAGTCCTCACCGCTTGAAGTCATCTGCAGAGAGCAGGAGAGGAATTCCTCATAAAAGACATTCATGTAAATCCATTTCTGAGTATCAATAGTATATGAGTTGATTTTCTGCTTTGTCGCTCATGTATGAAAGTGGAAGGTACTTTTCTTTCAGATTCACTGAAATGTGCTTCAGAAAATCAACACACGGCTTCTTCTTTTCAGTTCTTCCATGCTCAGCATTAAAGTGGTCATGACATGAGAAATCACACTTTCCATGATCTTTTGACATATTGAGGTCTTTGTACCATTAAAACATCCTGCAAGTTTTATAGCTCAAACCATCCTCCTCATTATAAACAAAGCATTTATTTAATCAAGCTCCAAAATCGGCTCATTTTGATATTGCGGGATCTGTGATGTCACATGGGCGAATACATTAGCAGAGCAAGACACTGATGAATAGTTATACATCATCACACAATAGGCCCCGCCCACTGGTGTTCAGTCACATGACGGCTGACATTCGTCTGCACTGATGTGAGCGTCTCGTCAAAAGCAAATAGAAGATTATAATCGCTGTGGCTCTCTACACTGATACAGTATGGAGAGTTCGCAAACAAAATTTTGTATTAGATCTGACAGCAGCTGCATCAAATGATTTCATAATGCTTTGTCTATTAAAGATGTTTTTTTTTCTGCAAATATTTGTGTTTTATGCAAAAAAAACCCTTTAATAACATTATAAGTGAACCTCACAGATCATATTTAAACAATAAAACAATCCATGTCATCACAGCTTTAACTGTACTAAATCAGAAGATTTTATGATCAAATTTGAATCACTAAATATTAAGTGCTAAACCTTGATCCCTTTCTTACAAAGTAAACCTAAAGACCCTGATTAACTGGTTCAGGAGTGTTTGATTAAAGCTACTAAATCCACTATTGTTAAACTCAGTTAGCACTAAACTATTGTTTAGTTAACTTTAATAGAGAAGCAACAGTTAAACTGCTTCACAGAGCTAAAATATGGCTGAGTAAAGACAAGAAAAGAGAAGTTTTTCTTGTGTTGACAGTAAGAAAAATAAGGTGCGATTTACTTGGGAGTTAAAAAGTCACTTTAAAATGTTATATTTATTCAGACAATACACATTTATCTTTTCCAACTAAAAGAAGAAAGGAGGAGAGTCTCTGGAAATTTCTGAAGATCCATCCAGAGATCCACGGGATTCTTCCTCTGACGCAATATGATATCAATGAGGAAACAATTATTTGTGTTGTTTTTCCTGCTTAAAATTGGACACTTTAACAATATCAATAAACATTTTCATAAATTTTTTATTTTTTTATAAGTTTGTTGCTTCGAGGCAACATTGTACCACAATGGAAAAATTGAAACCTTTGGCATTTTCATGTAGAAAAAAGAAATGTATTTATTGAAAACATCAATTTCTTTAACTAGACACTTAAACAAATTTATCCAGTTTTTAATGTATTAAAAGTTTCATATTTAATAAAAAGTAACATTTTATATCCAGCTGTCGCCCTCAAGCAACATTGTACCATAGTGGAACACAAGTATTACCAAACCATCATATTATTATGTTATAATATCAAGTTATCATATCCATCTTCATCCTCATCTCCATCTTCTCTCTCACCCTCACTCTCTCCCTGACGGATTGTCACTATGACTTCATCTTCCTCATCACAGTATGACCTCCTCATCCTCACCCTCATCAACTGCCAGTGCTACCTGTGTTTAACTCTTTTGAAGTGCTATAGAAAATGTGCAGATCATAATATATGCAGATATAGTATATGAATTACTATTCTTATAAGTGCATTACAAAATCATGTGAAAATATATTTAGATAATTATAACCCTTTTCCTTACAAATATAATACATTTGTATTCAAACCTATTATGACTGTATGGCCTTATTATGGTACAATGTTACTATTAAATTAAAAACAAACTATTATTATTATTAAAAACAAACTAAAATAGACCATGTTGCCTGGAGGCAACACCGTACCATAGAGGGTTAAAATTCACAAGACAACTTGTGTTCCTCAGAAACTTCATGTACATTTTCTTTCTTTCCTGATTTTTGTTTTAGGATGCAATTATATAGCAGTTCATTGCAAGCGGTAATCTTACAATTGTAATCCTTGTAATCTTACAGATACAGATTTTGATTTCAGCAACAGTTGACAAGAGTTTTAGTATGGTTTTATTATCTATAACATTTTGAGAAAACTTTACATAGTATTTAATGTAGCCTAGTTCTATCATCTTTCTCACTAAAAGTCTATCAGACTAGAAACCTCCAACACAAAATGGCAGTGAAAGACTGCAGAACAGCACCAGGAACGACACAGTATATCTATTTACTGTAGATATTTAATTTTGTCAATTCTATTAATATCAAGTATTTTAGTACTTACACAAGAAGGGAAATGTGTTGTTTGTTTCAGAGAGTATAGTCAGTTTAAGACAATGCAGTCTGACTGAGATACTTAAAACAAATACTTTGTTTCTTAACATCTATTTATATATATATATATATAGAGAGAGAGAGAGAGAGAGAGAGAGAGAGAGAGAGATCCACCAGAAATATAGACTTAAATTTAAATGAAAAGTTTATATTCAAAATGTGTGCAACAAAGGATAAAAACTGCATGACGATAAAAATTATCATTTATATTTTATTATTAAAACAATTGAACCCAATCACATAAATTATTCTGTAAATAAAATAGTAATATATACACATCAGCACAATATACAATATGAAATGCAGAGTTCAAATAGAAACAGTGTAGCTTGTTTTAGACTGTGGGGCTCTGAGTCTTTGCTGTAGAAGCAGTTGTTGTTGTTGTTGTTGTAGATGTTCTTCTCTTGTCCACTATAGCAACATGTCCGTTCACCCAGGTGGTTTCTGGATGTACACAGATCTCTCTCCCTTTAATCGTCTGAAACCTGAGAGAAAAAGGACAAAAAACAAGATTTAGATCAAAGTGTTTCTTTAATAGAGTGTCTCATTCAGATTGACATTGCAATATTAAAATAAAATAATGTCTAAGATGACACTCACACAATGGCTTGTGTGGGACAGATGCTGCTGGTCCAGTAGTAAGACTTCACCTGTCTCACAGGAATCTTCACATCACTGAACTCCATACAGCACTTTGAATTTACTACATCAATTGCACTGGGAGCTGAAATATCAAGACAAAAAGGCCCATCACAAATCTATACCATGCCAATGCAAAAATATAAGACAAAAGTTCTTAATCAGATCCTAAGTTGCTCTATTTTAAACTACCTAATGCAACAAATTAAACCTTCCATAAAAAAATCTGAAAACAATTCATTTTATCTTATTTAAAATCAAAGAGTCCTCACCGCTTGAAGTCATCTGCAGAGAGCAGAAGATCACCAGGACCAGCAGAAACATCAGGCTTCTCATTCTTCAAGATGTTTCTTCACAATGACAGAAAGAATCTGTAGAGCTTGAAGATCTCAGAGCTGATGTGTCCAGAATAACGTCTGAGCTCCTTCTTATATACATAGCAGGAGAGGAATTCCTCATAAAGACATTCATGTAAATCCATTTCTGAGTATCAATATTGTAGTATGTGAGTTGTTTTTAGATCTTCCTTTTCCTCGTCCTTTTTCTGCTTTGTCGCTCATGTATGAAAGTGGAAGGTACTTTTCTTTTAGATTCACTGAAACGTGCTTCAGAAAATCAACACACGGCTTCCTCTTTTCAGGTCTGCCATGCTCAGCATTAAAGTGGTCATGACATGAGAAATCACACTTTCCATGATCTTTTGACATATTGAGGTCTTTGTACCATTAAAACATCCTGCAAGTTTCATAGTTTAAACCATCCTCCTCATTATAAACAAAGCATTTATTTAATCAAGCTCCAAAATCGGCTCATTTTGATATTGCGGGATCTGTGATGTCACATGGGCAAATACATTAGCAGAGCAAGACACTGATGAATAGTTATACATCATCACACAATAGGCCCCGCCCACTGGTGTTCAGTCACATGACGGCTGACATTCATCTGCACTGATGTGAGCGTCGTCAAAAGCAAATAGAAGATTATAATCGCTGTGGCTCTCTACACTGATACAGTATGGAGAGTTCGCAAACAAAATTTTGTATTAGATCTGACAGCAGCTGCATCAAATGATTTCATAATGCTTTGTCTATAAAAGATGTTTTTTTTTCTGCAAATATTTGTGTTTTATGCAAAAAAAACTTTAATAACATTATAAGTGAACCTCACAGATCATATTTAAACAATAAAACAATCCATGTCATCACAGCTTTAACTGTACTAAATCAGAAGATTTTATGATCAAATTTGAATTTTTCTATCACTAAATATTAGGTGCTAAACCTTGATCCCTTTCTTACAAAGTAAACCCAAAGACCCTGATTAACTGGTTCAGGAGTGTTTGATTAAAGCTACTAAATCCACTATTGTTAAACTCAGTTAGCACTAAACTATTGTTTAGTTAACTTTAATAGAGAAGCAACAGTTAAACTGCTTCACAGAGCTAAAATATGGCTGAGTAATGACAAGAAAAGAGAAGTTTTTCTTGTGTTGACAGTAAGAAAAAAAGGTGCGATTTACTTGGGAGTTTAAAAGTCACTTTAAAATGTTATATATTTATTCAGACAATACACATTTATCTTTTCCAACTAAAAGAAGAAAGGAGGAGAGTCTCTGGAAATTTCTGAAGATCCATCCAGAGATCCACGGGATTCTTCCTCTGACGCAATATGATATCAATGAGGAAACAATTATTTGTGTTGTTTTTCCTGCTTAAAATTGGACACTTTAACAATATCAATAAACATTTTTGTAATTTTTTTATTATTTTTTTTTTTATAAGTTTGTTGCTTGAGGCAACATTGTACCACAATGGAAAAATTGAAACCTTTGGCATTTTCATGTAGAAAAAGAAATGTATTTATTGAAAACATCAGTTTCTTTAACTAGACACTTAAACAAATTTATCCAGTTTTTAATGCATTAAAAGTTTCATATTTAATAAAAAGTAACATTTTATATCCAGCTGTTGCCCTCAGGCAACATTGTACCATAGTGGAACACAAGTATTACCAAACCATCATATTATTATGTTATAATATCAAGTTATCATATCCATCTTCATCCTCATCTCCATCTTCTCTCTCACCCTCACTCTCTCCCTGACGGATTGTCACTATGACTTCATCTTCCTCATCACAGTATGACCCTCATCCTCACCCTCATCAACTGCCAGTGCTACCTGTGTTTAACTCTTTTGAAGTGCTATAGAAAATGTGCAGATCATAATATATGCAGATATAGTATATGAATTACTATTCTTATAAGTGCATTACAAAATCATGTGAAAATATATTTAGATAATTATAACCCTTTTCCTTACAAATATAATACATTTGTATTCAAACCTATTATGACTGTATGGCCTTATTATGGTACAATGTTACTATTAAATTTAAAACAAACTATTATTATTATTAAAAACAAACTAAAATAGACCATGTTGCCTGGAGGCAACACCGTACCATAGAGGGTTAAAAATTCACAAGACAACTTGTGTTCCTCAGAAACTTCATGTACATTTTCTTTCCTGATTTTTGTTTTAGGATGCAATTATATAGCAGTTCATTGCAAACGGTAATCTTACAGTTGTAATCCTTGTAATCTTACACATACAGATTTTGGTTTCAGCAACAGTTGACAAGAGTTTTAGTATGGTTTTATTATCTATAATATTTTGAGAAAACTTTACATAGTATTTAATGTAGCCTAGTTCTATCATCTTTCTCACTAAAAGTCTATCAGACTAGAAACCTCCACCACAAAATGGCAGTGAAAGACTGCAGAACAGCACCAGGAACGACACAGTATATCTATTTACTGTAGATATTTAATTTTGTCAATTCTATTAATATCAAGTATTTTAGTACTTACACAAGAAGGGAAATGTGTTGTTTGTTTCAGAGGGTATAGTCAGTTTAAGACAATGCAGTCTGACTGAGATACTTAAAACAAATACTTTGTTTCTTAACATCTATTTATATATATATATAGAGAGAGAGAGAGAGAGAGAGATCCACCAGAAATATAGACTTAAATTTAAATGAAAAGTTTATATTCAAAATGTGTGCAACAAAGGATAAAAACTGCATGACGATAAAAATTATCATTTATATTTTATTATTAAAACAACTGAACCCAATCACATAAATTATTCTGTAAATAAAATAGTAATATATACACATCAGCACAATATACAATATGAAATGCAGAGTTCAAATAGAAACAGTGTAGCTTGTTTTAGACTGTGGGGCTCTGAGTCTTTGCTGTAGAAGCAGTTGTTGTTGTTGTTGTTGTAGATGTTCTTCTCTTGTCCACTATAGCAACATGTCCGTTCACCCAGGTGGTTTCTGGATGTACACAGATCTCTCTCCCTTTAATCGTCTGAAACCTGAGAGAAAAAGGACAAAAAACAAGATTTAGATCAAAGTGTTTCTTTAATAGAGTGTCTCATTCAGATTGACATTGCAATATTAAAATAAAATAATGTCTAAGATGACACTCACACAATGGCTTGTGTGGGACAGTAGCTGCTGGTCCAGTAGTAAGACTTCACCTGTCTCACAGGAATCTTCACTTTACTGAACTCCATACAGCACTTTGAATTTACTCCATCAATTGCAATGGGAGCTGAAATATGAAGACAAAAAGACCCATCACAAATCTATACCATGCCAATGCAAAAATATAAGACAAAAGTTCTTAATCAGATCCTAAGTTGCTCTATTTTAAACTACCTAATGCAACAAATTAAACCTTCCTTAAAAAAATCTGAAAACAATTCATTTTATCTTAATTAAAATCAAAGAGTCCTCACCGCTTGAAGTCATCTGCAGAGAGCAGAAGATCACCAGGACCAGCAGAAACATCAGGCTTCTCATTCTTCAAGATGTTTCTTCACAATGACAGAAAGAATCTGTAGAGCTTGAAGATCTCAGAGCTGATGTGTCCAGAATAACGTCTGAGCTCCTTCTTATATACATAGTTGGAGAGGAATTCCTCATAAAGACATTCATGTAAATCCATTTCTGAGTATCAATATTGTAGTATGTGAGTTATTTGTAGCTCTTCCTTTTCCTCGTCCTTTTTCTGCTTTGTCGCTCATGTATGAAAGTGGAAGGTACTTTTCTTTTAGATTCACTGAAACGTGCTTCAGAAAATCAACACACGGCTTCCTCTTTTCAGGTCTGCCATGCTCAGCATTAAAGTGGTCATGACATGAGAAATCACACTTTCCATGATCTTTTGACATATTGAGGTCTTTGTACCATTAAAACATCCTGCAAGTTTCATAGTTCAAACCATCCTCCTCATTATAAACAAAGCATTTATTTAATCAAGCTCCAAAAGCAGCTCATTTTGATATTATGGGATCTGTGATGTCACATGGGCAAATACATTAGCAGAGCAAGACACTGATGAATAGTTATACATCATCACACAATAGGCCCCGCCCACTGGTGTTCAGTCACATGACGGCTGACATTCGTCTGCACTGATGTGAGCGTCTCGTCAAAAGCAAATAGAAGATTATAATCGCTGTGGCTCTCTACACTGATACAGTATGGAGAGTTCGCAAACAAAATTTTGTATTAGATCTGACAGCAGCTGCATCAAATGATTTCATAATGCTTTGTCTATAAAAGATGTTTTTTTTTCTGCAAATATTTGTGTTTTATGCAAAAAAAAATTTAATAACATTATAAGTGAACCTCACAGATCATATTTAAACAATAAAACAATCCATGTCATCACAGCTTTAACTGTACTAAATCAGAAGATTTTATGATCAAATTTGAATTTTTCTATCACTAAATATTAGGTGCTAAACCTTGATCCCTTTCTTACAAAGTAAACCCAAAGACCCTGATTAACTGGTTCAGGAGTGTTTGATTAAAGCTACTAAATCCACTATTGTTAAACTCAGTTAGCACTAAACTATTGTTTAGTTAACTTTAATAGAGAAGCAACAGTTAAACTGCTTCACAGAGCTAAAATATGGCTGAGTAATGACAAGAAAAGAGAAGTTTTTCTTGTGTTGACAGTAAGAAAAAGGTGCGATTTACTTGGGAGTTTAAAAGTCACTTTAAAATGTTATATATTTATTCAGACAATACACATTTATCTTTTCCAACTAAAAGAAGAAAGGAGGAGAGTCTCTGGACATTTCTGAAGATCCATCCAGAGATCCACGGGATTCTTCCTCTGACGCAATATGATATCAATGAGGAAACAATTATTTGTGTTGTTTTTCCTGCTTAAAATTGGACACTTTAACAATATCAATAAACATTTTCATAAATTTTTTATTTTTTTATTTTTTTATAAGTTTGTTGCTTCGAGGCAACATTGTACCACAATGGAAAAATTGAAACCTTTGGCATTTTCATGTAGAAAAAAGAAATGTATTTATTGAAAACATCAGTTTTCAATAAAGGCAACACACAGTTTTTGTTATTTTCTCTAAAACATTTGATGATATATAATGTAAAGTTCTTGAAAATACTTCTTTACGTGACAGTGAAGGTGACTCGTATTTTTGTGGGTGATTAAATGGATACAAACAAGTGAAAAAAGCACTTTTCATTGGAGAAAATATGGAGCCATGTGACGTGCACATGTGCTGAAACAGGACACAAAATGGACCCCTGTTGGTCATGTTTTGGTCTTTTTTGCACTTTTATTGATTAGTATTTGAGTTATTCTGTCCTGAGATACGTTTGATCAATCAATTGGTGCCTTATTTTATTAAAAAACAAACTAAAATAGACCATGTTGCCTGGAGGCAACACCGTACCATAGAGGGTTAAAAATTCACAAGACAACTTGTGTTCCTCAGAAACTTCATGTACATTTTCTTTCCTGATTTTTGTTTTAGGATGCAATTATATAGCAGTTCATTGCAAACGGTAATCTTACAGTTGTAATCCTTGTAATCTTACACATACAGATTTTGGTTTCAGCAACAGTTGACAAGAGCTTTAGTATGGTTTTATTATCTATAATATTTTGAGAAAACTTTACATAGTATTTAATGTAGCCTAGTTCTATCATCTTTCTCACTAAAAGTCTATCAGACTAGAAACCTCCAACACAAAATGGCAGTGAAAGACTGCAGAACAGCACCAGGAACGACACAGTATATCTATTTACTGTAGATATTTAATTTTGTCAATTCTATTAATATCAAGTATTTTAGTGCTTTAGTATTTTAGTACTTACACAAGAAGGGAAATGTGTTGTTTGTTTCAGAGAGTATAGTCAGTTTAAGACAATGCAGTCTGACTGAGATACTTAAAACAAATACTTTGTTTCTTAACATCTATTTATATATATATATATAGAGAGAGAGAGAGAGAGAGAGAGAGAGAGATCCACTCAGAAATACAGACTTAAATTTAAATTAGAAGTTTATTTTCAAAATGTGTGCAACAAAGGATAAAAACTGCATGACGATAAAATTATAATTTATATTTTATTAAAACTGAACCCAATCACATACATTTCTCTGTAAATAAAATAGTTATATATACACATCAGCACAATATACAATATGAAATGCAGAGTTCAAATAGAAACAGTGTAGCTTGTTTTAGACTTTTGTTCTCCTGTCCACTATAGCAATATGTCCGTTCACCCAGGAGGTTTCTCTGGATCTACACAGATATCTTTCCCTTTAAACGTATGAAGCCTGAGGGAAAAGGACAAAAACAAGATTAGGATCAAAGTGTTTCTTTAATAGAGTGTCTCATTCAGATTGACATTGCAATATTAAAATAAAATAATGTCTAAGATGACACTCACACAATGGCTTGTGTGGGACAGATGCTGCTGGTCCAGTAGTAAGACTTCACCTGTCTCACAGGAATCTTCACATCACTGAACTCCATACAGCACTTTGAATATTCTGCATCATTTGCAATGGGAGCTGAAATATGAAGACAAAAAGGCGCATCACAAATCTATACCATGCTCATGCAAAAAATAAGACAAAAGTTTTCAGTTGAATAAGTTGCTATATTTTTAAATCACCTACTGAAACAAATGAAACTAAACCTTTAATGAAAAATCTGAAATCAATTAATTTTATGTGAATTAAAAATCAAAGAGTCCTCACCGCTTGAAGTCATCTGCAGAGAGCAGAAGAGCACCAGGACCAGCAGAAACATCAGGCTTCTCATTCTTCAAGATGTTTCTTCACAATGACAGAAAGAATCTGTAGAGCTTGAAGATCTCAGAGCTGATATTGTAGGTCCTGTTCAGGAGTCTGAGCAAACATGAGAATTTACCTTGTAAGAAGAGCAGAAAATGAAGTGGACACATCTGTATGCTTATTTACACCATTCAGTTGATGTCTGTTACTTCTCAAAAGCACAAATAAAATATTTAACAATCTTAATTGATCTCAGTGTCATCTTTTCCAAACAGTTCAATTTAGAATCATTAATATAAAAAATAATCACATTCTATTGCTTGTATACCTCTATGTTATAAACAATTCACAAATTTTCCCATAAGAGTGGATTTACAACAGATTTACATTCTATGCATGTTGTCCTGGTTTAACATGTTTAACAAGAAAGTGTGCAAATAGTGTAATGTGTCTTTGCAAAGGCTAAATGGTCACAACAAAAAAGTGTCACACTTATATTGTTCGCTATCAAAAATGACCACCACTGAAAATGAAATGGAAATAATATAAAATATGAGAAAACAATGCTTGTATAAAATATTACACAACAACTTGTATTTAATCGTTAAATTAATTAAATATGTTGGATATTTTTCTTTTTTCCCACATAGGGCACGGATAAATCATTTATATTAAATACTGCAGTATTCCATGAAAAAAAGGCTACACATTTTGATTAGGAAAACAAATGACGCTCGCTGCAGAGCCAAATGGGTGGAGCTTGACACGCCAAACTCCACCCCCTAATCCTAACCACTCCCACAACCTCGGGGGTAATAACCCGGAGGGGGTCAGAATTCTGCACAACAGTCTGACTGAAAACGTCCACCGATTGGGAAACAAACGCACTTTAAACACTAAAGTTTGGCAAAAAAAATGGTCGCAAAGTTTCCGTTTTAAGAATCATTTAACCCTTACATAACTTTAGCATGAACAAATATGTCACCAGGAATTACAATAATACATCAATACTATTCAATGTATGGATCGTCCCAAGAATTACTTTTGTCATTTTAGAAAACCCGAACATTATATCCTACCTCAAGAAAACGTAACAAATTATTGGATTATCTCACCAACGCCACGGTTTATATTCACAATCCATTGCAATAGTCAAAGTATTATTCTATTTCAAATGGTTTCTTTCTAAATTACCCGTATTTCACCTTTAAGAACAGGAAAAATGAAGAAGCAGGAATCACGTCCGCTCTGTATCCGCTCCTCTGATAGTATGAGGAAGCTGGCGCAGTTTGTCTGCGATCTCCCAGTATTCATCCGGTATGAACATGCCAAAATAAACTACCCTTTGAATTGTCCACACAAAAGTCACTACACAGTCAGCATTTCACAACTCCACAGTGTATTGCGAAAATAAATCCCGTTAATTCTGTTAACTGAGCCATGAACAATTTACAGAGCTGTGTAGTCTACATATCTGACGTGTTCCGAATAACGAGCACTTTATGAGGCCTACATATGAGATAAAGGCCTATACTTTTCTTTAAAAGACATTCTTGTAAATCCCTATAGTGAGTATAAAGATTGTAGAATTTTTTTGTTATAATTTGTTTAGTTTTTTTCTGTTACTTTACCTCATCCCTTTTCTGCTTTGTCGTTCATGTGAATGTGGAAAGTACTTTTCTTTTATACGAATTGAAAATGTGCTTCAGGAAATCAAATGGAAAACAACTTCTTCGTTTTCAGGCCTGTCATGCTCAGCACTAAATGTAATAAATCAGAAGATCTCCATGACCATATCTGAATTGTTACCTAAAACTCATGCTCTAAGAAAACAAAACCACTTCTTCTTCTTATAGTGGCTTTTCTTAGTCTAATAGAGGAGCTAGAATAATTCAGCTAAACTCCTGAAATAAAATACAAATTTAAGTCAGTAAAGGTGCAGCTAGTTATGGTAAGAAAAAAGGTGTGATCTACTTGTGAGCTTACACTGCATTTACTATAAAATGTTATTTTCTGTCACACTACAATAACACGTGTATGTTCACAGGATCCACAAGACCATGTGTGTTCCTCAGTGATGCAAAAACTTGAGATAATGAGATCCAGGCAGTAGATGACGTTGATGAAAATTATTTATTTATTGAATTTAAAATTGGAATAACACGAGAACTTCAATTGATAATGAACAAATTTAATAAAATCAAAAGGTAGAATAACAATCAAAAATCGAATATCTATAATGATAAAATTCTGGAATCTGAGTATAGTAATCTGAAAGAAAATCATTAGAAGTGGCGCTACGAGACACAGCAAGATGCAAGTCAGGTTAAGAGTAAGAGTAACAATTGAAGAACCAAGTCAATTATATACCTTAAGAAGGGAAAAACTTACATCACACCCTTCCAGGTCTGTTTGGATAGATAAGAGAGGTCAGCTCGAACTTTTCCGTTGTTTTGGAGAATTTAGAAAATTGATGACATTTTATGGTTTCCTGCTATCCAAACAGTCATTCGGTAATTGTATGGTCTCGTGACGGCTGACATTATCAGATTAAAAAAATAAAAATAGCCCCAAAAGAGTGGGTTAACGCCTTTGTCAGAACATCAGAATAACAACATTAACACTTTTCAAATAAAAAATATTATTGCAGGAGAAAGTACGTCAAGTGCACAAGCGCATTCAATTCTGAGAATATCTTCGCTTTGGCAGAATTTGGAAGGCACCCAATATTAACCACAAGTGTCACCATAACCCATTACCTAGAACACTGAAAGTTCACTTGGAAAATGATAACACACAGAGTTCAACAGGTGACAGAGAACACAATGAAGATCAAAATAATGAGTGAGTACAATAAGAAATATATATATATATATATATATATATGGAGTTAATATATGATTATATGTGATTATACAATAGTAACTGAATACAATGATTAAGATTATATGAATACTTGAAATCATAAGCATAAATGATAATGAATGAGTAATATAGGATATGAATAAAGATGAGTATAAATGAATAATATGAATATGGACCATTTTGGATTCACCACTTCAGTACTTGTACTTTCATTAGAAAATGGAATATCTTAAAATGAATTATCTAAATACTTTGGTAAACTTTATAGGCCTACATGTTTATATATTTTATAGGCTATGTAGCCTATCAGACTGAAAACATCAGTAGGTGGCAGTAGAGGACTGCAGAACAGTATCAGGAATGGACACTGAATATCAAAAGCTATTAACCATGAATATTTTCTTCTTTACTTGTATTAATGATCAGCATTTTCATATTTATATTTGCCTTCAGTAGGTTTAGTCATATTTAGACAATTCCCATAAATCTCAATGAGATATTTAAAAATCATAATTGTAACAGGGCTAAAACAATTCACCACCAGATGTCAGCCGAGAACTCCTCTTTTTTTAGGATCTGCCAGTATGAAAGAAACTTGTTTCTCTCACCCATCATACTTCCCAAAACCATGCATATATATCTTCCAGATCTTCCCTTTTGAAAAGAAGCTGAAATCCACTCCATTGTGAAGGCATTTTATTTGCATACAAACTGTAATATTGTCAGTTTAAAACTTTCAGTTTTTCATGAAGCTATGTCGGGTAACTGTTAACTATAGTTTGATACATTTTGTTGAAAAAGGAGATGATAAAAAGCATTAAAAATGTAATTTATTAAAGTCCTCCTGTGGTGAAAATCAAGTTTTTTAATGCTGTTCATATCTGGTGTTTTTGATAAGCTTTAAGACAAATCATGTGCAAATCCATAAGTAAACAGCATTGCAGCTAAGTATTATCGCTTTAAAACTGCAGTAAACCAAAGACAGTCTCAAACCCACGGTTTGAAATCGCTGGTGTTTCTGACGTCACAAGCTATTGTAACCAATGTGCCGGCGGGCTTTAGCATATCATTAACTGACCGCGGAAGGGAGTGTCAAAAGAAGGTTATCCCGCTATATTTTTCTGTTGGTATATTTAGCAATATGGCGAGTGTATGATGAATATTACGATGTTTTGATGAACTATATGTCTTTCTCCAGTGACTTTCTGAGTTGTTTAAAGCGTTTCAAGAATACTGATTTTCAGAAAGCAGACTGAGATGGCGAACGGGAACATGGTTTGTGTGACATTAGCAACACATTATTAGCTGTTTGATAACATAGTCAATCATATTAATTACCGTTATGTGACCGACGTTGTAAAAAGCGATACCATCGTGCAGCGTTTACCTCAGTAAGTTGACCGAGTAGAGCTCGTCTGAGCTCGTGCGAGTGAGTGGAGGCGGGGCTAATTATCATATTCATAGATCTGCAGATATTATTAAATGAGGCAAGGGTGTAGAGTTACATTCAAGCTATTATAAGGCATTAAGAATTTTTTCACAGTAAAAAAACGTTTAAATATGTAATTTTAGTGATCAAAAATGAGTTTTAAGGGATAAAATGATTGAGGACTTTAAAAACATTTGCATAATGTACATCTAAATATTTCTTTGTCCTTGCAGCATTAAAAATGCATTAAAATGCACATAAAGTGAAATGTACAAGTAGCCTACAGTTTATGACTCTATCACTGTATTGATTTTTTTATGCCTTTGCAATGTAAACAATATAAAATATGCATGTAAAGTATGTACATTACTCATTATATGATACTATATTATATTAGTGAGTGACCAGCTCTCAACTCTCAAGGGTCCTTGGCCTGAAAAAGTTTGAAAACCAAGGCCAAATGCACATCATGATGTACCTATATCGTTGAGAGTGGAAAAAACAGTATGATTATGAGTAAGCCATCAAAAATAAGTCTCTGAAACCTAGTTTTAGTCTTAATTCTCATGTTCTGACCACTGCCTCTACTATACATGGTCAAATCATACAGATAGCTATACACACACAGTATCTGGAACTAAAATGGGCCGTGTTACTTCCTATTACCAACATGACGTTTGTTTGTGGGGAGAAAAGAGAACTGAGTCTAGTTATATTTGAAGATACGCCTTCTCAAATTCAACAGTGGAATGACACGTGACCACAAACCACTGTGGTTGAAAACGATCACTCACTGTACGTCAGACTCATAAGGTCATAAACTTTCCATGTGGTGTACACAAGAACAAAGCAATGGTGTCAGTGGTACACATTGTATCTCGTGCCAGAGTGACGAGTTGTTTAGAAGCAGTGAAATGATGATGTAAACACGACTGCTTACGTGAGCGAGTTGTACACAGTCTGCCATTGTCTCGACACCAGAGCAGCTGTAGCAACTAGAATGTCTCGTAAGCGATTGAGGTGTTTTGCTGTTGAGTGAACATAACAGTCTTCTTTTACTCCCGACATCTGAGCCGCTGAAGACGCAGTGGATTAGCTTTGTTTTTGAAGGGAATGCAGCAGATCTAATATACACACATGCGATTTCTGTTCCTGCTGTTTACGTTCACAGACATAACCGATTGTTTGTGAACTTTGTGTTTTTGACATAACCTTGTGTGTATTTGACAGTTTAAACACAATGAAAGAGAAGTTAGTTTAATACTCACAAGATGTGCTTTCTGTACATGTGCTTCAGATGTGTGCGCTCAGAAAACAATAAATTAGACTGGTATAGCTTTAAAATGCATGAAGATAATAA
This sequence comes from Hypophthalmichthys nobilis, assembly GCA_037950665.1. Lineage (NCBI taxonomy): Eukaryota > Metazoa > Chordata > Actinopteri > Cypriniformes > Xenocyprididae > Hypophthalmichthys > Hypophthalmichthys nobilis. The sequence goes on from CM075486.1 coordinate 18,366,834, forward strand.
ACTTTCATGATGAAGAAAAACTGCAATGTGCGTGAGCGTGATCATGATATAAATGATCATCAAAACCAAGCAGATGTTTTGGTAGTATTTGGCAGAGTATCCATGCAGGCAGGAGCTGTGAATGAAGAAAGCGCTTTTCTGGAAAGGGGGAGCAGCAGCTCATTTGCATTTAAAGACACATGCACGAACACAGCATGTTTTTGCATGCACGCAAAAATGGGTATTTACAACAAAATGATCTGTGAGGTATTTTGAGCTGAAACTTCACAGACACATTCTGGGGACACCTGAGGCTTAAATTACATCTTGAAAAAAGGCCATAATAGGTCCCCTTTAAAGAGTTCGAGCATTTAAAGAGACAGACAACAGAACTGCAGCGAGTGCTTAGAATAAACAGAATCATTCTTAGTGTGAACAGGCCTTATGCCAAGTACACACTGTACGATTTTAGCCTTGATTTTCACTCGCCGACAGTTTTGTGGAAATCCCTGAAATCTGAGGCAAATCAGTGCTCGTTCACATGAGTGACAATCGCATAGTGCACGATCAAAGATGTGATCTGAGACAAGGGCAGATGTGTCGTCGATGCTCGTGAGATGTTTAGCATGCCACGGGAGAGGATTTGTGAATGGTAGTAAAGTGACTCAACTGATGCTGGTAGGTAGTCACAGAGTAATTACTTATTCAAAATATGTACCTACTCAAGAAAGTATGCGATTTCGGACCGTATGCGATGCACGCAGCTGCAGTGACATAACTGACGTCTGACGTAAATGGTCTATCCCGGCCCATAGAAACAGCCACTAATGAAGCATATAGTATATGAAGTATATATATCTATGCTACTAGCACTGTCAGATATGTGCATGATATATCGTGATAGTTAATTTATTTAAACCTTTCAGGGAGCAATATCATTTTTTATAAATATGTTAATGGCCTCTTAAATATGCAAATATGAATGTTAAAGGGTTTTCAACTGCACAGAAATCTCGAAACTGGACAATGTGAACTGTGTGAATCATGGCAAAATGTTATTTATAACACAAATGAACAAGTGTGAAAAAGCCAAATTGAGACCCAGAAAGTCTTTATTGTGAGGAGGTTAAGTCAGCAAAAACTTACATAAAGAGAGATCTTCATCATTATATGTTTTGTCTCTAATGACACAATACAAATAAATTCAAACTCAATACATTTTTCTTCAATAAACTTCTATACTTTGAGCTATAGGCTAATAATCTGCAGTGCTGTATTCTTCAGCACAAAACACTCTCATTAGAAATACATTAGTAAAAACAAATTACAGACGAGTCAAAAAGAAAAATCTAAACAACGTACATTCTGGATTGTTTAACCCAATAGCTTCAATATGCTGATCAGTTAGTGACAATGCATTTGTCGGCGGGTACAATAATTGCATTTTTTCTTTTTTTTTCAGTTTTGCTCAGACTCCACACTTGTCCTATGCTTCCAAAACAGAGGTTCAGAAGTTGAAAGATGCAGGTCAACATGGTTACAAGGCCCCCTGGCTCCCGAGCTTGCTGTCAATGGTTTGCATGTGCTTCTGTACCCATGAGTCAGCGGGATTGGCACACACCTGACGGCCCTTTACGGTCTTGAACCTGTAAAGAGAATTTCAGTACCATTAAACACACATGAACTTGCTCTGTTGGTCAAATTAGTTCAAATCTATTTAATCATAATTCATATAATAAACATAATACTAATATTCATATAATAATAATTATTACTATTGTTGTTGTTGTTATCAACAACTATATTAATAATATAAAATAAATAAAGCATTATAATTAATATAACAAACAAACATAATAATAATAATAATACCAAATTAATAAAACAAAAATAATGGATATAATAAATAAAAATATAATAGTAATTATTATTATTGCCATTATTAGTTGTAGTAGTAAACAATATTAATAATATCAAAATTAATAAAATAAATAATTAATAATATTAATATAATAAACATAATAGTAATATTAATATAATAATAATTATTATTTTTATTGTTGTTGTTGTTGTTGTTGTTATCAACCACTATATTAATAATATAAAAATTAATAAAATAAAGCATTATTATTAATATAATAAACATAATAATAGTACCAAAATTAACAAAACAAAAATAATGGATATAATAAATAAAAATATAATAACCATAATAATAATAATAATAATAATTATTATTATTATTATAAACAATATTGATAATATCAAAATTAATAAAATTCATAATTAACATTATTAATATAATAAACATAATACTATTAATAATATTAATATAAAAATAATTATTATTTTTATATATATTATACTTTTATTACTATATTAATAATATAAAAATGAATCAAATAAAGCATTATTATTAATATAATAATAATAGTAATACCAAAATTAATAAAACAAAAATAATGGATATAATAAATACAAATAAAATAACAATAATAATTTATGAATTATTATTGCATATTATTATAAACAATATTAATAATAATAATAAATAACTAATATTATTTTATATAATGAACATAATGATAGTACCAAAATTAATGAAACAATAATAAATAAAAATATAATAATAATAATAATAGTGATTATTATTATCATTATTATTATTATAAACAATATTCATAGTATTAAAATTAATAAAATAAACAATTAATATGATTAATATAATGAACATAATAATAATAATACCAAAATTAATAAAATAAAAATAATGGATATAATAAATAAAAATATAATAATAATAATAAATATTATTATTATAAACAATATTAATAATATCAAAATAGATGAAATAATTTATATTATTAATATAATAAACATAAGTGGTCATCCCCACATACACAAAAACACAGATATATTGTTGTTACACTTACAGCACGGCTTCTTTGGGGCACTGCTGGCTTGTCATGCTGTAATCAGCCACTAGTTTGATTGGCAGAGGACGGTCCGTAAAGGAGAAACAGCATCTTTGTGGTGAAACACGCATTCCTAGATGATAGAAAACACAAGCAAGAATTCTTTGTTAAATTCTTTAACGTTTTGCTTTAATATAAAACTGTAAATTTTGTTAATATTTTTGACAAACAAAAAATTCAAAATACAACTAGACTATGCATTACTATTTAAACGTTTTACGTTTTGTACTAAAAACTTCTAATCTATCCGTCTCCTCCATCTTACCTTCACTGAGGCTAACTGCGCACAGAAGCACCGCCACTGCGGAGAAGATGACGAAGCGAGAAGCAGTCATACTGGCTGTTTTGTTTAACTAGATCACTGGATGAACAGGGAGTCTGTTGAAGCACTCAAGTTGGACTTGCTGCTGTATGGCACACGCTGTCAGCTTTTATACAGTATGTTCTGTGATGGGGAGATCCCTTTATGGGTGGATTTTGAGGAAGGGGGATTTTGATGTAAAATTCACCCACACAAGTAAGAAAGTACAGCAGTAGCTTTTGTCATCCCACACGTGATTCAGACCGTCACAAGTCCTGTTTAGGCTTGGGTTAAACAATGCTGTTTGGCTTGATAAGGGACAGCCCTATTATCAAACCTTTCACTTCCTCTTTCGCTACAGTGGCTTGGAAAAAAAAAAAAAAAACATTTGAGTACTGAACACACTGTGCCATTATGCTAGAAGGAAATTAGATGCAACATGAATTTTGAGGAATGCCTATGGCATTCCAGAGGGGGGACACATTTGTTACTTTTGCCAAATATTGTGGATTTTAAACAGAAAAACAAAGATATATTAGTTTGGTAAAATATAACAATTTGGCTGGTGGGTCGTTGGGACATGGACAGATTTTTTATTTTTGGGTGAACTATACCTTCCAAGTCAAATTTTAAATTATTATTATTATTATTTGTAATATTTATAAATTAAACTAAGACAAAGCCCCTAAAGGAATATGGCGATGAAAAAAATAGGTAGCAGCTATTTGCACAAAATATAACTATAGATGCTATTTACACTAAGTGAAAACAGCATATTTTTTTTAGATGGTATATAAGTGTAAATAGCTGTAGATACTATTCACACTAAGTGAAAATAGCGTATTTTCTTAGCGATAGATGGTATATAAGTGTAAACAGCTGTAGATACTATTCACACTAAGTGAAAATAGCGTATTTTCTTAGCGATAGATGGTATATAAGTGTAAATAGCTGTAGATACTATTCACACTAAGTGAAAATAGCGTATTTTCTTAGCGATCGATGGTATATAAGGTATATAAGTGTAAATAGCTGTAGATACTATTCACACTAAGTAAAAATAGCGTATTTTCTTAGCGATAGATGCTATATAAGTGTAAATAGCTGTAAATACTATCCACACTAAGTGAAAATAGCTTATTTTCTTAGCGATAGATGGTATATAAGTGTAAATAGCTGTAAATACTATTTACACTCAGTGAAAATAGCATATTTTCTTAGCGATAGATGCTATGTAAGTGTAAATAGCTGTAGATACTATTCACACTAAGTGAAAATAGCATTTTCTTAGCGATAGATGCTATATAAGTGTAAATAGCTGTAGATACTATTTACACTAAGTGAAAATAGCGTATTTTCTTAGCGATAGATGATATATAAGTGTAAACAGCTGTAGATACTATTTACACTCAGTGAAAATAGCATATTTTCTTAGCGATAGATGATATATAAGTGTAAACAGCTATAGATACTATTCACACTAAGTGAAAATAGCAATATATTCTATTTAGACTAAGTGACAGTAGCAGCATTTTCTTAGCGATATGCTATTCACTCTATAGGTGAAAATAGCGATAGATTCTATTTACACCATGTAAAAGTGTAAATTCTTTCTTTGCAATAAGAGTAAATATAGTAATTAGATGCTATCTATACTTTATATTGGCAGATACTATTTGCACCTCAGTATATTTGTACATTAACAGGATGCAATAATATCATAGAGTGTAAATTATTATACTTAGTAAAATTATTAAATAAATGCTGCCTTATTGGGAGAAAAACCCTCCCAACACCTTCCCCTAACCCTACCCAATAAACACTTTTAATATTATTAACCAATCGTTCGCAGTCCACTTTTAGAACATTATTTTCATTTTTATTGAAAATAAATCCGAGCTCGGCAAAAGGCGGATTCGAACCCGCGTCACTCACGTTAAAAGACCGGTCTACAAAGCCTATGCTCGGTACCACTGCACCATGTGTCTTTTTTAAAACTTGATTGGCCCAACCAGACATTGGTGGGCGGAACTAGTGTAAACAGCGTTTGCCAACAAGGGACGCTATTTGGACTTAGTGTAAATAGACACTCCTGAGATGGCAGAAAAATTATGTCAATACTTTTGCGTTTAAACTTTTGAGTTTTTTGTGAGCCAATCAGAATTTCTTGAGGAAAAACAAAATTGCGCAAGAGAACACAAAAGCATTGGAATATATTTTTTCTCCCATCTCCTATTTTCCATCATCATGTCCCTATCATCATGGCTTCATATAACATTAATATTAATAATAATATATACAGCTTACACTAGCTTATCCTGTAGAGTCATCAAGGAGTGCTGGAGCCATTATTATTATTATTTTAACCATATTGTTGTATTATTGTTACTAGTAGAATAATGTTAATAATTTTTTTATGTGATTGACTGTATATGTAACTTAAAACAGTTAGCATCTCATTTTGATTCAGAATGAATAATACTCTAGTTGGCTAATTGTTAAAAATTATTGTTAAATGTTATAAATGTATTTAAAGAAATGCTAATGCCACGTTTAAGGCTCAAATGCCTCACCAAGTATCACATCCTCTTTTAAAAATGGGTGCTAATGCATGTCAAAATGCTATCAGCCGCAATAAGAGTGTGAACTGACATTTTCATATACACATGTGGACGCCCCCTCGTGTGTTAGAAAAAAACACGCAATCCTGAGAAATACTTATTTATTTAAAAACTTGCCAACAATTAAAAGAAATTGTTCAGCATCCACCTAATCTCTCATGCACCTGTTGAAGAGTTGATGGACAGATGTTGATGAGTTATAATGTCCTTTCATTCTCTGACTCACTATATTTTCATACACATTTACATTGTGTCATAATGAAACAACATTTCAGAAGGAACACTTCAGTGTGTTTCTATCATGAAATTGTTTTAAAGCCACATACAGAGCACAATACTCAAATATATCAAAGTACATCAGAGTGTTAGAACCAATGTAAATATGTTGGGTACATTCCTGATGATTCACAAATCAGTGTTTTATTCTGAACTATCAGGTGTGACAGTCCAAGGAAAGGGAAAGAACTTTGTGACGAATTTATCCCAACAATTCCCAATGGACTTTTTTTTTTTTTTTTTTTTTTTGAGATTAACTAATCTAACAAAGGTATCCCACTGTTTATTTCACGTTTAAAAGGAACTGTTAATAACTTATCAGTAATTTGTGTTACAAAATGCGGGGGATTTTGCCTTTTAATGGGGCTTTTTTTTTTTTTAAGGAATATCTATTTTTATCATACTGGATTTGTCATTACCATACCTAAAAAAAATCAGATTTAGAAAAAGATACTTTATCTGAGACAACATTAAAATAGGTTAAATAAGAAAATATACACATAACAAGTAATTTAAGCAGAATCTTACAATAGCATTTTAAGTATGTCTATCACATTATGTTCCAACACGTTATTATGCTACATATTTATGTGGCCTGCTGTATACAAATATATATTCTCATTAATACAAAAGGTAAACATAATATAATAGATAGTAGCTTACAGTTTGAAGAATGACATTAGCTTTCCTCATTATGTAACAGAAATTATTATAAGGTAGATTTAGTTCAGGATTTTGGAAGTAAACCACTATGTACTTATGATATATTAGATCATTTACATTCCACAATTTAACCTAAGTATCTCCATTTTAGTTAAATGAGAAGTTACAGCTACCTACTAATATTGGATTCACAAATACAAAATCGCTAGCTATTCAAAAAATATACCCTGCTTTCGGTTATTGAAGCACTGAGACTGGCCAGAGCAGCTTCCAACAGTACTCATCTTACTGGATCTGTCTGCTGCTTTAGACACAGTTAACCACCAGGTCCTCCTGTCAACCCTCATGATGAAGGGCATCTCAGGAACTGGACTCCAGTGGTTCAGTCTTACTTCTCAGGTAGGTCCTTCAGGGTGTCTTGGAGGGGTGAGGTGTATATGTCGCAACATCTAGCTACTGGAGGTCCTCAGAGCTCAGTGCTTGGACCACTTCTCCATCTAAATGCCATCACTAGGATCTGTGATTCAGAAACATGGTTTTTCTTATCACTGCTATGCTGATGACACACAACTCTAACTCTCATTCCAGCCAGATGATCCAGCTGCTCGCATCTCAGCCTGCCTGACAGACATTTCTGCAAAGAAAGAACTGCTTGTGGTCTCGGCCAACCCAACACTTCATCACAACTTCATTCAGCAAGGTTTGTCAACCGTAACTGCTTCCAGGACAGCCAGGAACCTTGGAGTTCTGATTGATGATCAGTTAAAACTTCACAGACCACAGCTCTGCTCGGTTTGCCTTATACAACATTAGGAAGATCAGGCCCTTCATATTAGAGCATGCTACACAACTCCTTGTCCAATCTCTTCTTCTATCCAGACTGGACTGTAATGCTCTCTTGGCAGGCCTTCCAGCGTGTACTATCAAACCTCTGCAACTGATCAAGAATGCAGTAGTTAGAGTGGTCTTTAATGGGCCAAAGAGAGCACGTCACACCTCTCTTCATCAATTTGTAATGGTTGCCAATAGCAAGTGTGGCATGACAGGAAAGATAGGCATGATTTCTCGAGTTGAATGGGTGGGGTGGGCAATTTAACATCATCGATTGGTGCTTGTCTATAAAAGCCATTGGTGTATGTACCTAGGTAGGCGTCATTTCCCAGATGTGGTTTGACTTCTGTTATTTTGACTGAACGTGGCTGCGGGTCAATTAAGGAGAGCGGCTGAGTTTGTAGTCGCTTCCGTGTTTTGCTTTTCCGTGGCTGATGAATGTGACTGCGCCTGTCCTCCCCCAGTTAATTATTCGTGTATGGGTGGCGGCTGTTGTATATAGGCTGAGAGTTTAAACATCTGGCTACATCCTGGTTCCCGCAGTGGGTGTTTGGGCCGATAATATCCTTGACGTGACGTCATCACTGTCACATCCTAGGTTGACTTGTATTGAGTCTGTCTGTGTGTTTTGGGTCACGGTCACATTGTTGGACCCGTGCCAAAGGATTTCGTGCTCTTTGTGTGCGTGTTTCCCAATTTGAGTCTTTTGTTTTCTTTTGAATTAGTTTATTTATTCTTTGATTTGTTAACTTTGTGAAATATTGTAAACCGAACAGTGAAATTAATTAATTGAAATGAGTTCGTTTCACTCAAATAATAATGAAAGTTCATTGTACTTAATAGAAAAAGGTTGCGTGAACTCAAAATTTCATTGTAGTAAGCTAAACTTAATATGATTGAGTTGAGTTGCAGCAGATTTCTAATTCCCAGCATGCTTTGCATCAGACTACTTAAATAAATGCTGAAATTAAGGGGGAAGATTAACATAGGAAGACATAAGTTAGTGTTTAATTTTGTGTTATGTTAGTTTTATAGGGTTAAAGTCTGTGGTTAGGTTGAGGATGGGCTGCAAAACTTTAAAGACCATATATACTGTATGTTGTTTGATTATATACATGTGAGTATTATGATGATAGTCTCTTTGATAGTTATAATAGCATGTGTTATTTGCTATCAATTATTTGCAAATGTGATGTTTATGTAAATGAACTGTATGTAATTAACATTATGATGAGTGAGGTGAGGCTGAGAATGATGCCGGTGACGTGATTGTTAATGAGAGACACCTGTGCACCACACTGGCCTTGCTCCGCTTCCACAGCTCTCAGCCCCGCACCACAAATTTTAAGTTCTACTAACTTAACAAAATGAGTTAGTTAAATGTTTTGAGTATTCTGAACTTATTGAGTTTTACAGTGCTCCTGTTCTGTCATCATTTTGTGCCAATGTTAGGTTTTGCTTAGTCTTGTGTAACTTTATTACTTTGAGTTTGATGAACTTTAAACCATTTACGGCAATCGGTTTTCTCAAACCATTTAAAGGGTTAGTTCACCCAAAAATGAAAATTCTGTCATTTATTACTCACCCTCATGTCGTTCCACACCCGTAAGACCTTCAGTCATCTTCGGAACACAAATGAAGATATTTTTGATAAAATCTGATGGCTCAGTGAGGCCTCCATTGCCAGCAAGATAATTAACACTTTCAAATGCCCAGAAAGCTACTAAAGACATATTTAAAACAGTTCATGTGACTACAGTGGTTCAACCTTAATGTTATGAAACACAAGAATACTTTTTGTGCGCCAAAAGAACAAAATAACGACTTTATTCAACAATATCTAATGATGGGCGATTTCAAAACACTGCTTCATGAAGCTTCAAAGCTTTACGAATCTTTTGTTTCGAATCAATGGTTCGGAGCGTGTATCAAACTGCCAAAGTCACACCCCCCAGTGGTGAACCATTGAAATTTTGAAACACTTAGATGTAATGAAGCCTCGTTTACTGAAATCACATGACCACTGAAACAAAAAGATTCGTAAAGCTTCGAAGCTTCATGAAGCAGTGTTTTGAATTCGCACATCACTAGATATTATTGAATAATCGTTATTTGTTTTTTTGCAGCACAAAAAGTATTCTCGTTGCTTCATAAGGTTGAACCAGTCACATGAACTGTTTTAAATATGTCTTGATAGTGATGATATAGTTGTTAAGACTTATTTAGATTTGTTACCTGAATTGAAACTGAATGAGTGGAATAAACTTAAAATCTTTGAGTTTTTCTAATGATTGACTAAACCAACACTATAATATAAGTGAATTTAACTCACAGAACTTATACTTATTGGTTTTAAAACTTAAATGATTTACTGCATTCAGTTTCCTCAAATGGTTTGCGTCACCATAACTTAGCTGGTTTTACAGTGAATGGTTTAGTTCATTCATGTCTACATGGGTATTATTTTGAGTTAAGTGTATTGTGTTTAAGACTTTTGTAGGTTGTGTAATTGATATACGATTGTTGTATTAACCTGCATGTGTGTTGAGTGTTATTTCCCTTCTAAGAGCTGAAGGTCTTTATTGACCAGGGAGACGATTTTCCCCCTTTTAGGTGGAGGCGGTGTTTCCGTGGTATTTTGTATTGTTTGATACCTGTGTCTCCACGTTTTGCTTGCCACTGGGTAGGGAACCTGTGCAAAGGGTAAATTCTTTGGGTGAGATTCCCAAGGTGGCGTAGTCACATTATTATTTCTCAATTTTGGTTAAATTCATTTTGTTAAATTACATCTGGGCCATACCAGGCTCGGCCACACAAGCAACCGGAAGAAGAAATGGCTAAAGCATCTTTTTCATCAACACTTGACCCATTAATACTAACACTTACTATTCTATTAATTTATTTTTTAAAAACATTGCTATGTGCTAAACTAACGTGGACTAGTCACAGCACTTACATATTGTTTCCCTATTGTTGGTTTGATTTTTTCTATTGTTCTCGTCCCTTTTAATTCCCTTTGGATCAAAAAGCATCTGCTAAATGATTAAATGTAACTACAATGGATACTTTGTGTGGCAACAAGCCAAGTATTCTACTAAATAAGTACAGAAAATCAATTATGATTACCAGGTTGTTGTAGGTCTTTGTAATGAGTCACTTTACTCATAGTAGATTGATTTCAGTTTCATCAGATTTGCAGACAAAGAGAAAACCAACAAGAATATTAGTTTTAGTTCCTTTAAACGTGTCCTTTTAGAATTCTATTTTGATTTATTAGTGCAGTGCGTGCACCAGAGAGAGGAAAATATTACAACAGCGAAACAGGAAAACGCGTCAAAAAAATTACTAAGAGAGGAAATGTACAACTCTGACATCTCAAGCAACATAAACACGAAGTGTTTGTGATGAATTACAATTAAAATGAATTAAAATGAATCAGGCTACTTCCATGTGAAACAATGTTATCCTGTCGCACAATGTTACATCAGGTAAAAAAAAAAAAAAACTCTCGGATAACATTCGTTCAGATTAAGTGCAAGAAATTAGTTACACATTCATTGGCATATTGAACTTACAGTTCAGTAGGCTAAATAAGTCATGTTGATGCAATTTTTGTCCACTCTAATAAAATAATCCCACAGTTTGAAAACCACCAAATTAGATCATTTGGCCTTTAAGAAAGAAAAGGCCGTAGCTAGTATCATATCCTCTTTCAGTCTACCATACTGACCGAGACAAATGACATGAGTCATTAAAAGAGTTCTTGCTCTGACCAAATACCAAGCACTTCTGCTTAAAGACTAAACTAACTATTTAAAATATATATTTGGAGGTTTGCCATTGTTTTTGTCTTTTTTTTTAAAGAAGGAAATAATAGCTCTGGGTTGAGGATGAGGTCATTTAATAGTAGGCTTTGTTCTTTAATATTTATTTGAATCATAAATGGCCCATGTTTTTATTGTATGAAAATCTGCTTGTGCACACCCAATCATCCTTAAGCCAACAACGGGTTCTTCCTCAAGGGATGTTTCACTTATCCTGTAACCCCAAACTGCTTCCTGTGGAATTTTTTTAGATCTACAAATAGTGTAAAGTGAAAGTTTTGGACAGTACATCACAGTGTGGGATCACAAATCTTTCATGGAAAACCAATTTTTTATTTTCATGTACTTTTGAGCATCCAAGCTTTCTTAAAATAAGTGTTTGTCTTTTATGAAGTCCATTTATAAGCATTTAAGTTCTATTAATCAAAAAATCCTAAAAAAAATCCTCGAAAAATATTAAGCAGTGTAACTGTTTTCAACATTAATAATAATATGCTTCATGAGCGGCAAATCAGCATATTAGAATGATTTCTGAAGGATCATGTGACACTGGAGCAAGACTGGAGTAATGATGCTGAAAATTCAGCTTAGCATCACAAGAATCAAATACATGTTAAAATATATTAATATAGAAAACATTTATTTTAAATTGTAACATTTAACAATTTTACTGTATTTTTAAATCAAATTAATGCAGCCCTATGATGAACAGAAGAGACCTGTTTCAAAAACCTTACAACTCTTACAAAACGCAAAGACTGAGCGTTATATTTATGGTAATTCCACTTGAAAAACAAGAAACAAAACTCCTCGAATTGCATTTTTAATGAATAATCAAACACACAGACACTTTGAATCAAAGAGGGATTTTTTTAATAAAAAGCAGAACCAAAATGCAGTTATAAAGAGCTGACACTGAGAAAGCTTTTCCCTTTCCATTTTCCCCTTGAGAGCCTGACCAGCCGAAAGCTTGTAGTAAGCCGCATTCCTCGAATTAAAAACAAACAAACAACAAAAAAGTATATAGCCTCAAAAACAATATATAGAGAACAGTAAGATGGACAGCAATGAGAGTGAGAAATTGTGAAGCTTCATTATTTCACTGCATGCATCTCTACTACAGCTCTCCCTGTCTGACCCTTCAACAAAATTATGCCAGTTTAGATACAATGAGAAGAGTTTAACTTCAGATTAAATGATCAGGGGTTCCACTATCATTAGTAAATCTATTTTGCACCCTGTGCTCCCTTATAAGCATTAGTACTGGTGGATCTGGAAAGGGTTAATTATTATGGCACGCTGACCTGATTAAAGAGTGATACGCATGGTTAAAATTAGTGGCGGGTGCGTACATTGGGACTAGATTAATGCTGCGTTCCATTCAAAGTTTGATGTGGGATGTTCTTATTGCTGGCTTGCACAACCATGTTTTGGGGAAAACAAGCAATTCCATTAAACAAATGATGGAATAATTTGTTGAATAAGTTTCATTTGACAATTCTTCAAAACGAGTGTTTACACAGACTCTTTAGTGACTTTTCACAGTTTTGTTAGAGGTGACATATATGCAATACAAAAATTGGCCTTTAAATAAAAATGCTAAAAAAGTGATATTCTTCATTTATTATAAAAACTACTGACAAAACTCATAAACATGTATCTTTAAGTACACGTTGTCATATAAACAACCGTAAGTAACTATGCTGATTTAAATCTCACATTTGGTTGAAAGTTGTATATGTTTGATTCACCAAAAAGAATCGACTCAAAAGTGTCATTCATTCGGGAATTAGACTTCCCTGATCGCACTGTATGTTTTTTGACTCACCAAAAAGAATTGACTCAAAAGAGTCATTCATTTGGGAAATGAACTTCTCATGTCAAGCTGTATGTTGAGCTGTACAGGTGTTTTTGATTCACCAAAAAGAATCGACTCAAAAGTGTCATTCATTCGGGAATTAGACTTCCCTGATCGCACTGTATGTTTTTGATTCACCAAAAAGAATCGACTCAAAAGTGTAATTCATTCGGGAATTAGACTTCCCTGATCGCACTGTATGTTTTTGATTCACCAAAAAGAATCGACTCAAAAGTTTCATTCATTCGGGAATTAAATTTTCCTGATCGCATTGTATGTTTTTGACTCACCAAAAAGAATTGACTCAAAAGAGTCATTCATTTGGGAATTGAACTTCTCAGGTTGAGCTGTATGTCGAGCTGTACAGGTGTTTTTGATTCACCAAAAAGAATCGACTCAAAAGTGTCATTCATTCGGGAATTAGACTTCCCTGATCGCACTGTATGTTTTTGATTCACCAAAAAGAATTGATTCAAAAGTTTAATTGATTCGAAATTACATTTTCCTGATCGCATTGTATGTTTTTGACTCACCAAAAAGAATTGACTCAAAAGAGTCATTCATTTGGGAATTGAACTTCTCACGTCAAGCTGTATGTTTTTGATTCACCAAAAAGAATCAACTCAAAAGTGTCATTCATTCGGGAATTAGACTTCTCTGATCGCACTGTATGCTTTTGACCCACCAAAAAGAATCAACTCAAAAGAGTCATTCATTTGGGAAATGAACTTCTCACATCAAGCTGTACAGGTGTTTTTGATTCACCAAAAAGAATCGACTCAAAAGTGTCATTCATTCGGGAATTAGACTTACCTGATCGCACTGTATGTTTTTGATTCACCAAAAAGAATCGATTCAAAAGTTTCATTCATTCGAAATTAATTTTTCCTGATCGCACTGTATGTTTTTGACTCACCAAAAAGAATTGACTCAAAAGAGTCATTCATTTGGGAATTGAACTTCTCAGGTCAAGCTGTATGTTTCTTGATTCACCAAAAAGAATCAACTCAAAAGTGTCATTCATTCGGGAATTAGACTTCCCTGATTGCACTGTATGTTTTTGACTCACCAAAAAGAATTGACTGAAAAGAATCATTCAATTGGGAATCGAACTTGCCTGGTCGAGCTGTATGTTCTTATCTGGTATTTTATAATGTTCTCAAAATATTGTTCATGGAACATTTTTTCCTGAAAAGTTTTAGTTGGACATTCATGATGTTTTGTTTAAATACTTAATACTTGCACCTGGGCAGTGGCGACCTAATGGTAACCCAAAGGTTGTGGGTTCGATTCTCAACAGCGGCAGGAAATAACTGAGGTGCTCTTGAACAAGGCACCCAACCTCTAGTGTGTGCGCTAACTGAATAGGTTAAATGCAGAGCACAAATTCCGAGTATGTGTTACCATACTTGGCCTTCACATGTCAATTTTACTTTTACTTTCATTTTACTTCTGAATGTTTTCTGAAGATTCTGAAACATTCCCATAATGTTTGTAGAAATATAAAATGGAATGTTTCCTTTAAAATCCCATAACCAAGATTTTTTTTAAAACATTTAAAATACTGGACATTTTAAGCAGTCAGAGAACATTAAAAAATAATGTTCCTATGACCGAAATGTTGGAGAAACATTCTTAGAACATTCGCTGGAATGTTGTTGATTCACTAAAAACCCCACCTCTTAAGAGTTACTCAGTTAGCATGTGATTCTTAAACATCGGAGGAAGAATTCTTGTGTGTTCGGTTCTGGTATTTCGGTGGAGTTCTCTTGCACTTTCAGAATTGAATGGAACACAGCATTTTTTATGGTTAATGCAAAAGATGTTTATAGGCATACTGATTGGCCAATTAGTCTGTCAGTCAAAACAGGGTGGAGCTCTACACTAGGGTGCTGTAAACCTCTAACACGGCAAAAGCAGATAAATGTATCATGGGGGATGTAGTCATTTGTAAAAAGCACATATTGTCAAATCTACGAACCATAGTAATCATAAGAATAATGATAATAATAACAATAATAGCAATAATAACAACTTATAACAAGAGAATTTTAGAGAGTATAAAAGCAATTGTGTTAACACATGAAGAGCGAGCTTCGGTGGGTCTACCCGGGGTAGTTCTTGGGGTACCGTTGCCTGATAAGTGTGTAAACATTTGCAGGGGACGACAATCTTGGCTCAAATATGTAAACAGTGAACACTGTGATGCCTTTTACAACACCATTCTCCTGTGATGGAGCCACAGCAATACTGCAAGAAGGAAAAGTATTATGGGAAGGGGCTTGTGTGTTTTTGTGAAAAAATAGCCTGTGTTAATTGTGTCTGGGGGTCCACGTCAAACATGCAGGCCATGACAAACATGGCAGTGCACTGAGAAACATGCATCTACCGAGAGTTCAGGGTTAAATCCCCAACAATTGCTCAGTTTTCCCATAGTTTGCAGCAATGGCGCCACTGCCACACTTCAGGGCTTGGTCACTGTATCCCAGCGGTCAACGAAACATGTTCTTAATCGTTTTACTTAGTGTTAGGTGAGGCCATACAATGCAACCTTGATCAGTATTGTATATCAGTATATAAACTCCCTAAAAAGATGGCACGAGGCCATAGAAACCTTAGAAAGACATTAGAAAAGAAAGACACTTGCTGAGGTCTTTTGAAGAACGCTGAGGGATAGATCTTGCGGTGGACTAACTTTAAACATACAGACGTACATCTCCTTGTCCATATTGTGTGACAGGATGACCGGAATAGTCAATGTACGCATTCTCCCATGCAACAGCCTTGATTCGAATATCCGGGTCATGGCACCAGAAAATGGCCTCCACCCCTGTAAGGGCCCCAGAGAAGCTTCAGAAGTGCAAAGGTGAGTTAATCTTTAATTTTGTTCTTCAGTTCAGATGTAAACATGGAGAGTCCAGGGGTGGATGGAGAACCATGGTCCAGAAAATCACACACCTGCATGCTGCTTTCAGCTGATTGGTGGTTTTCTCCTTTCCTCCACCCCCCCTCTCGTCTATGCTCTCCATCTATGTCATCCATCATTTTTTACTACTTACCAACCCTCTCAATCACCCTGCCCTCATCTGTCAGGAAGCTTGACGAATGCCTCCTCCTGCTGTTTTTCCTTTCACTCACTTCTCTCGCTCTCTCTTTGCCTCTCCCCTCTCTCTCTCTCTGTGGCATTGATTTTTTTTTTTTTTTTTTTGAATTATGGCCGGGTCCTAAGTCTCCTCTTCTCCAGTAGACACAACCAATCTTGCAGCCACTGAGAGGTGGTCAGTCAATCCAGCAAGTTGAGTGATGAAGCTGAACTCCTCTATATCCTGTGCAGGGTGATAGATCAAGTCCTTAATAACTATTAAAATAACAGCAAAAAATAAATCACAGCAATTTATACCTATGAATATTTGAATTGAAAGTGATGTGTCAGATACTATTTATCTTTTTTGGATGCTGTTCCAACTTTGCTCCATAGGATGGCACCACAGAGTTAACTACAACTAAACATATTAGTTGACTGCCTGACATGAATACTGTAGAGTATGAATGAAGCTAAGTAATGCGATTTGTCAATTGGCAGCTAAATGCTGCTCCATCTGAAAGCCAGAGGGCGCTCTCCTGCAGAAACTCCAAATATGCCCCGCAGAATTACGATATAACGCACGTCATTCCAGGAAATCCCTATGGGCATCGCACTATTGCTGAAGCCGAATAAACAGCAGATTGAAACACTTTGATTGATTAAACATAACTAATAAACACACAACTACGACAATATATGGTTTATCTGAGTTCTTCAAGCCTTCTTGAGTATTTTCATATTAATAAAGTATATTTATAATGCAATACTAATCGACATAGCTTTTATCACTGTATAGAATACTATGAAATAATATGTTGTGTGCCTTATTCTGTTTAAGAAGCCACATCATCTCAGAAGGATGTTATTTCAAACACTTGACTGACGTTATGAAGTGAGTTTGGAGAGAAAACATGTTATTAAATGTCTTTTGTTGGACAAGTGGTTTATAAATGCTTCTCATGTTTGGAAAGATGTTTGACGCATTTTGCTTTTTCAAATGCACATTATAAGCAACTCAATTTTGGGTTAATTTAGATTAATAATGCAGGCATAATTTGAGATTAACCGCGGTGCAAGTGCGTGCTGAACCATGGCCAAAGAACAGCACGTTTTTGCATTGTGGGATTTGATACTTGTTCTGTTGTTTAGTACACATTTTAGTAAATGCATTTTGCTTATTCTATTCATCAAGAAAAAAAAAAAATGCAAAGTACACTATATGTACAGCACACCACCATGGACATGCTACTCAACAAGAAAGCCATTTTGTTTATTGACTTCCCATGTGCAGTCCCATGTTTTTGCATTCACTGTGATTTTTAGTTTCAGTTAATGTCAAGCTATTATTTGCGTAATGCACTTGAAAAGGGAAGTAGGTGTATTAATCATAACTCACCACTTTCCAGTCCGGTTGCAGGCCTTCCTCTTTATAAAGAATGTAATCGATTCTCCTGCCGTTACCCTTCAGGGGGATTTTGCGCCCCTTCTGGCTAGGACAATGGTTCTTGCTTGCGGGGAACACCAAGTACTCTTTTCTCCCCTCTTCATTCTCCATCACTCTGTCAGAGAAATGCTCAATGACTAAGTGTTTACCGTGAATCTATATATACACAGGTATTTGTGTTCAGCTTACTTTTGTAGGCTCTCTGGTGAGCTGACTTCTTCATCATATAGCCCACTCGTGTCGAGCAATGTACCTGTACAATATGTATATGTAAACAAACACGTACACATACAGGTTATATATATGAACTAGAGATAATGGGCCACATTTACTAACAGCTTGCGCCAGCACAAACCTTCTTTTGCCATTATAAAACTACTGTCAGGCTGATCTTTTTGGATATGTATTTGTTGGAGTTTCCCTTTCAGACGCAAGATTTATGAGAGGAGAATATTTAAAGGTGCAGTGTGTAAATTTTAGCGACATTTAGTGGTGATGTTGCGAACTGCAAAAAACGATGCGCACCCCTCCCTTTCGGAGAAGCTACGGTGGCCGTCTGGCTGACACAAGACAAAGATGTCTTCGTCTGAGAGAGCAGAGAATAGCCCGTGTGAAGCAATGAGGTTTCTTCTTACTACATCGCCGGTATTCAACATAGTGACGATGCAAGCTGCCTCTAAAAACGATTTAGAAGAACAACAACATAGTGACTAAACACGCTCTGTAGAGTGTATGTCCGTTTAGGGCTGCTGTAGAAACATGCTGCCGCATAATTGCGACTTGACATGGAGGGGGACTCGCAGTTTATGAAACAGAAATGGCTCATTCTAATGTAATAAAAACATAACGGTTCATTATGTAAGGTCTTTATGTACCACTGAAAACATAGTTTGTATATTATATTGCATTTCTGTCAATAGATCCTCCCAAATTTTACACATTGCACCTTTAAATGAATTATACAAGGTGATTTACTAAGGTTTACGCTAGTCAATTTACTGGTATTTGCAACATTATTTACCGCACAAAAAAGCATGTCTTACTAGACGCTAATTTGCACTGCTCTTGGTAGATTGTAGTGGTCATTATGGAAATGATCCGGCTTCACCAGTAGATCACTCCTTTCCACTCCCATCGGCGCTGTTTTGGAATTGAGCTTTCATGCTTAAGTTGCCCTGTTTAGTAAATCAGGCCCTTAGATTTTTAATATATTTATATCCTGTGAGTATGACTACTGAAAAGCCTTAAATTGTTCAAGTAGCAGATATGTGACATCTATGTGCACTCAAGGTCTCTTAAGGGTAAGACCAGACTGAGTAACACCAGCATTAAAATTAGCTCAAGGGAAATCTGTATGAGTCACGACTGTGGTTCTGATATGCATATATACGTGATTCTAATTGGCCATCTCCACCCAAGCGTTTCCATTAATTAGCATAGCCAGATTGATAGTTCCAGTACTTTCCATGAAGGTGCTCTTTGTGACCATTGTTTTTTACTTCTGAATTCCAATGCATTTCTAAAAAGGTCTTTCAATGTTTTGAGAATGAGACAGATCTATTGAAAAGAGACAGAACTATAATTTAAGTGTAACCTATTTTACTTTGTATGCATTTTGAAACCCCAAATATGCATTGTTTTCTATCTATAAACTCTCTGAATAATACATTTTTGTGAAGTTTGTAAAACCATATCTTATTCAGATAGGGCATAGAAAATATAATATAGCAAAATCAAATAGCAAAATGTGTGTGTGTGTGTATATATATATATATATATATATATATATGTTTATTAATGTGTGTGTAATATTGTAATATATATATATATATATATTAATAATGTAATAAAATATAGTACATTGTATACATAATATAGAAAATATTAGTGATGGGTGCTTTCGAAACACTGCTTCGAAACCTTTATGAAGCTTTTGTTTCAAATCATTGGTTCCGAGCGTGTTTTAAACTGCCAAAGTCACATGATTTCAGTAAACGAGGCTTCATTATGTTATTACTGTTTCGAAACGTTTCGAAATTTCAATGGTTCACTGCTGATTCACTGAGATTCGCCCCCCAGCGGTGAACCCTTGAACAAGTCTCAATGGTTTTTACCTGATCTCTGATCAGTTTTATGCACTTGTAAACGTTTTAATGATACATTCGTATAATTAAAAGGAACAATAGCAGTTAATAGTCTCTTATTGGCCTGTTTAGCTGAGCCATCCATAGAACAAACAAAACAAGACCTGAAAATTGATAAAAGAACACATATTACACAGACACTTAATATTTAATGATATTAGATGATTAGTTAATTTTATTTGATATATGATAGATGTTTTTGTTGCATTTACACCATTTTGACCAGCAGGCGTCACCAGCGTGTGGCGTTTCGAATGCTTTGCAACACTGAATCATTTGGCGAAGCAATTGGTTCAATTGATTCAAAGCTTTGAAAAGCTTTGTTTCTCCCATCACTAGAAAACATTATACCAAAATGTGTGTGTGTGTATATATGTATATATATATATATGTGTGTGTGTGTGTGTGTGTGTGTGTGTGTAACAAAATTGTTATCTTTCCATTACATTTTTACAGATAGTGTCAATCTTAATACCCTCAACAGGCCTTGAACCTCAGTAGAGAGAAAAAACAGGGTGTGCTATAAAGAAAAGTGGATCACGCCCACAAATGGTGCCCACTAAAATCAGAAGTGTCATTAAAAGCCTGCACTCCGTTAGATCTATTTCAGAAGTGGGGCTGGGCAAGAACTTCTCTACTGTGGTCTCCTGCCAGCTCATCTAGTGCACCATCTGCGTGCGGCCGCGGTGAGCACAGGCATGTGGCATCTAATTTAGCTCATGGACGTGGAGGCAACTTTAAAATCTCACACAAATTGAGACACTTGTGGAAAAAAATATCTAGATACCATACTGCAAGAGATGATTTATTTGTGTCTGGAAAAGGTTTAAAAAAAAAAAAAGCTACATTTTTATATAATAACATATAAGTATTAATATATACACTTTCATTTTACTTTTTCCTTCAACATTAAAATCTTGATGTTGATATAACATGTACATGAATGTTTTTTTCTGTAATATATAAATATGATCGATAGATATATTTGTCTGCATTATAGATCTATTATATTATCACTCTCCTTTCTAGATATGGCATTTGCATGCAGTTCTTGAAAAACCCACATTGGTCAACCACAAGTGCAGATATCTACCCGCTAACCCACAACTCCCAAGCATTTATGACATTGCCTGTAATTTTTATTTATTTTTTACTGAACTCACCTAAGGCCCATGGTTTGTCCTCTCCAGGACCAAGACGACAGGGGTCTTTATAATGAGTGAAGAGGGAATGCTGTTGTTCCAGCTTATCCTCTGAATGACAGAAACATGGTGAGACGGAAACAGAAAGGGTTTCAGAAAGGGTTACATTGCCTCCTTCTGGTCATACACAACAGGATAGTTCAATGTTGGTCACCTCCTTCTATTATTTTGAGTAGAAAAGCTGAATAAGCTGAATTATTCTTATATTATTATTCTGAACAATATATATTATTATTATTATTATTATTATTATTATTATAAAGTGCACAAAGTTCTGGCTCTAAAATATGATGTAAACACAAAAAATGTCAAAGATTAAAATCTTATTTTTTATTGTAGTTCTTCTTCTTATTATTATTAAAAAATAAAATTGTGAAAAACTTGGAAGAACTTTTTTTGCAATAATAATAATAAATAATTAATAAAAAGTTTCTTTCACATTTTGTAATTTGTAATTTTTTATATATATTAACAACAATAATAAAAAGCTATTCTTATTAATGCTACTATTAATTAGTATTATTAGAATTAATAAAATTATTTTAAAATTAAATTAAAATAATTTTGTAGTAATAATAATAATAATAAACAGCTCTTCTGCTAAGTTTCCTTCACATTTTTCATTTGTATTTTTTTTAAATATAATAAAAACAATAGTAAAAAAGCTATTCTTATTAATGTTACTATTAATTATTATTATTAGAATTAATACAAAATATAAAAAACTTGAAAGAATTTTGCAATAATAAACAATTCTTTTTACATTTTTAATTTGTAATTTTTAAATAATAATAATAATAACAATAATAAACAAAATAGTCAAATAAAGAACTGAAGGACATATCTTTATATCCGCATATCTTTAAATCTGCAGATTCCACATAGCCTGCTTATTGCTTTAGTATTAAAACCATATGTTTTTAAAGAAGAAAATGCTGGTACCCGAGGAGCAGTTGTCAAAGTTGAGGTCTCCGAGGATGACGTCGAAGGCCACCTGATCTTCCAGAACCTTCTCCTTATCTGTGGGACTCAAGGTGGTTCTCCTGAACTCAGCGCCCCACTCCAGCAGCATGTCCAACTGCTCACAGCGCACCGATGAATCACCTGAGAGAGGAAGACAGATTTACACAAACAATACCAACCAAGACCTAAAATCTAATAAAAGCACGAATTTCATTTTACAGAGGGTTTTATTCAATAAAAAGTGCATGGATTGAATTGTGCAAAACAACTCATTTGATTTCGCTGTAATATAATGAAATAGCGTCGCACTGAGGTGCATCCAGTTTATCACATTTTCTCGACTTGTTCCGAGGCAGTAATGGCAGATGTAGCAATTTAATGAGGCCAGGGTGGGAAAACAGAGACAGGAAGAGTGCGAGAGAGCAGTGAAGCAGAGGAAAAGAGGAGATGTTCTGTAACATCTCCTCTCTGCTTTGGTGGAGCTGACAGTGGCCGGTGTAGAAGAGAATAAGGGAGAGAGGAAGTGAGACAAGAGAGAAAGAACAGCAATTAAACTGCAAACCTCAAACACTTGCTAAAGTTAGAAGTGTATGTGCTGCTTGTGGTAAAAAAAAAAAAAAAAAAAAATCTCTTAAAGGTGTAGTGTGTAATTTCTGCACCTCTAGTGTTACCAAATGGAATTGTAAAAACAATTACTGTTTACTTGATTACTTAATTCTAATTGGACAATCATGGCATTCTGCAGTCATCTATTTTCAAATAGTATATTATTTTATTCACTTGTAATCTACACTACCATTAATGGTGACCTTTTACATTTATTACAGCTTGTCAAATTTGCCCCTATTTGGGGGTGAGCAAAAACACGCAGTTTTTGTGTGTCCCTTTAAATGCAAATGAGATGTTGCTCCCGGCCCCCTTCCCAGAAGAGGGTGGAGCTTTAACAGCTCGCGCTTTGGTTGCTCAACAACAACAAAACTGGAGAATCTCATGCAGCCAAAATGTCAGTAAAGAAGTTACAACTTTTAGAATGCAACTGGACGTTTCTGAATGGTTAGAGGATAATTTTATGTAGTTGCTGTGGAGTTGATTCAACTCATCGACTAGCATGTGCCGTCATGTTAAACTTTTGTGCAAATCCAGCGTTGAATTGACCCTCGTTTGTGAAGCAGTACGGCGTAAAATGACGGCATGGCAACAACTCTTCCTCTTCTCTAAAGGAGACCAACATGGCTTCACCCCCTTTGTTGCGTGTTCCCAGGGGCAGGGTTTATGTAAATTTTGGGGTTTGTGATGTCACTAACCCAGGAAGAAACTTGTTGTAGTCCTTACCAGCCATTTGTTGTAGTCCTTAACCCTTGTAGGGTCTTTGGGGTCTTTTTGACCCCAAATGATGTTTGCTAAAATTAAAAAAAAATGTTCTCTTTGTCCAAATGGCATGAAACTTTGTACAGTGGTTAACACTTTCTAGATCTACAAATAAAAAAATGGAATGATGTTTTGTTTTTATGTGTAAAAAAAAAAAAAAAAAAAAAAAGTCACACTCAGGGTCTTTGCCTGACCCCAGGCAACAAAATGTAATTTTGAAACAAAATAATTGTTTTTTAAAAAAACAAATTTAATTTTACTCTGTTTATTAATGTTTTTACTTCATATTTGTGCAGTTGTTGGAGGATTTATCATATCTTTTAAATTTATATAAATAAATAAAAATATATTTTTTGAATAGGTTTTTATACAAAAACAGCTTTTTATGTAAAATTCAAAGTAAATTTATAAAAGACCCACATTTCTAACTTTCATTCATGGGGATAACATAGATAATTTGACATGGTTTAGTTTAAGATTTTTGCCCATCTTTTGGAAAATGCAATTTTAAAAGTAAAAAAATGTCACTTTTACCAGTAAATGGCTGCAGAGCTCCACTATTTGCTATGTGCTATTTGACTAACTGAAAGACATCTTTTCACAAGTTTTTTTCAGTTGGATTCATATCTAAATATTATGAAATTACAATTATGACAATAAAAGTTACTTTTTGTCAACGTTTAGCATTTTTTTTGTACTGAAAAAAATAAGTTTTTCAATAATGTTGATTTTGAGGGTGAATTTTGTCCATTTTCTCATCATAATGTAACAATATTGAAAAAAATGCTAAACTCACAACTTTGACAAACTTTGTATGTCTGCTTCATATTTCTGTGGAAACCATAATACATTTTTTCAGGATTCTTTGATAAATAGAAAGTAAAAAAAAAAACAGCATTTATTTGAAATAAAACCCTTTTGTAACATTGTAAATGTCTTTACTGTCACATTTGATCATAGTTGTAATTTGCAGATGGGACGGGTGGGACATGTCCCCTCCACAAGTAATCTCACATACAAGTGTGTACATCAGAAGAATAACTTAAATCCACCTCTGCACTGTCAAAGTCTATAACACACACACACACACACACAGTGTGTGACAAGGGAAAACATGCAACTGAGAATATCCAGAGATGTGCTGTCTCCTCTATTAACTGAACCACACTTGTCCCTGAAAGTCCCTGTCCAGCATCATCTCCAGCATAATCAGGTTTCTATTGCCTTCTTCCCCGTTTCTTGCCTCGTTCCCTCATGTTTCATTTATCCTCCTGAAATAGCCCCTGCTCTATAATTAGAACGGGTGGCAGACACACGGAGGCGTAGGTGGATCCCGGAATAGCAAGAGTGTCTTCGTAAAAAATGAGCGCTAGAGACCGTGAGCCTTAAATAGGGCTGACGCCAGGAACGGCGAGAGCCCGTCGTCATGGGAACCGGGACCCTGTGGGCGAGTGGGATACGTTGATTAATCAGAGCGGAGAACAAGGGGTCAACATGCAGTGATGTCACAGGCCCTGCATGTGAAGTGCCGATTCAGGTGTGTGTGTATGACACAAGCTACTGAGATAAAGCAGAGAAGACTCGTTTTTCATGGTTCACACAAAAACGCACACATACACATAACCGTTTCCCTGCTCTATGTGGAAATCTACTCAGATGTGTGGCGAATGAGCTGTAGGGTCGGGACAAACCTGTCAGGATCACTCAGCATCAGCGCTCTAGTCAGAGTACCGCAGCTCCACTGGGGTTCATGAGTGTGTCTAAAACCTGAAAAACCCACATTGTGGGAACCTTGTAGTTCTGACTACAAAAAAATAGCTTCATAACGACACTAATTAACAACTTTTTAAAATTATAATTAGCTTAATTTAAGAACTTGATTTGAGGTGAAATCATTTATAAAAATGAACATAATAAAACAACATAATTACAGATTTAACAATTCAATATTATAGATAGTTTTTGTAATATAATACTCATAATCAGGGCTTGATGTTAACTTTTTTGCTCACCAGCCACTTTGGCTAGTGGTTTTCCAAAGTTACTAGCCACTCAGCATTTTCACCAGCCACAATTTTGACACTGTTAACATGGGGAAAATCTGCCAAATAGATATTTTTAATATTATTTCATAATTTGGCAGCAGGTATATTAGGCTGCTGTTACTTTAAGACCTGATGCACAGATCTATTATACTGTTACACATGCATTTTCTTTCACAACTGTTTACGTTCACTTGAAACATAACTGAGTGTGTTTACGTGAATACTTGCTAAGGCCAGCATTTTGACATTATTTTGTGTATTTGCACAATAAGCAGCTAAAAAAGATCTCAATTTGTACTGAGAGGCGGCTTTGTGCGCACACTTTGAGTCTGTGCACAAAATCTGCGGGAATGAGTAAAATTATGCGCAATACACGCAATCCCACACCGAAATTCAAGCCCTGTAACACCAACAATATTAATCCAGAGCAAATGAAATGAGTAAGTGAGGGGCGAAGCGGGTTTGTGTGTCAACTCAATTATAAAAATGAGATTAATTAATGACAGAATTTTCATTTTTGGGTGAACTAACCCTTTAAGTCTACATGATATGACTTGAATCCCTCTGTCTACTCTATGTGTGTGTAGACACCTACCTTCAATAGCATGCAGATGAGTACAAGTGATATATCCAACAACCCGTTGTTCCTGAGCAGAGCATCCAACCTGCACCTGAGAGAATAGAGCAGCAGGACAAAAGAGATTGAAGAGTGAGAACTTTGCCACATCAAACATGTTACTGAAATGCAAAATCAGTTATGAAGTGCTGTCAAACACCCCTGACACTGTGACACTTTCTCTCTCTGTCAGCTTCTTCTGTCATAACTCTCTTGGATGTCTGGGGACCATGTTAAAAGGTAAGAGTCAGAGCATGCACTGCTCTGAGCGGTTCAACACCTGCTCATATCATCATTTTATCCAGCTGCACCAAATCCCTACATTTCTTCCTGTTTTTCTTTTTCGGTTCATGCATAATATCAGCACATTAGTGAGCAGACGTACTGAATATTGAGTTTTGAAATACTAAACATTGACTAGTAAGAGCAAATTTAATTATGCAATGTCAGCACTTATCATTTTGGACACATAAGCTCTGTTCCTATATACTGTGTGTGTGTGTGTGTGTTTGTGTTCATTCTGCCATCTCTAGAGATGAGCTATATCTCTGTCCTTTTTTCATCCAGATGGCCCATTCAGTGTAACTCATTCAATGACTTATTGGCTCATTCCCAGCAAAGACTCATATTTAAAGTGCTGAGAGCTACAGTGAGGCTGGACAAAGTTTTTCAATCCCCTTCCAAATACTAAGGTCCTCCACAGAGTGCAAGTTTTTATTTAAGCAGTGGGTGATAATAAATGTCATTGTTCTTTATAGAGGTGATTTATAGATTTAATTACACTAATGAGAGTCTGACCATGTGGTCTCTACCATGAGCTCATTGCATTGAATCAAACAGGGCTAGTACATTTCATTGCTCGCTTTTTCCTCACTCAGCTTCATTGCCTTCTTCTGTTCCATCGCTTCATAGTTCTCTTTCTGGGTCCTAGCGTATGAATATTTTAAATGTTTATCCATGCTTGGCTAAGTGTGTGTGTGTTTACAGTGACAGCTAGAGGAGGCAGGTATCTCAAAGGGCTGAAAATGTTTTATGTGTCTATAGGGAATAATAAAATAAAATAAAATAAAATAAATACTTTAAGAATATTCTACAGTATCGGTAGCACCAACAATTAGATGATAATGCCTGACTAAAAAAATACTTTTTTTGAATAATTTTAAGATTTATATATCTGAATTGCAATTACAGTTTGGATTACACAGTTTTAACATTAACAAACTAATAAACTTTACGTGATGCATATTTGTCAGTCATGCATAAATGAAATGGGTAAGAAAAAGGCAAGACTTCTGTAATAGTAATAAACTGAATGTGTTTTAAATTCACAAAAAACAGGTTTATATATTTATTATCAATAAATCCAATTTGTTTCTTATACATTCTAACTAATTGAATATTGTTCCATGGCTAGCAATATTTTAATCATGTTCAGTTTCAAATGAATAAATGTACTGTAATTGTTTTCACAATGAACAGATTTATGCTGGTTCTAAGCAATTTCAATAAATGCATTTTGAAAAATGAATATTTAAATAAAATTAAATAGATGCAAATACTTTTTAAAAACTATGCTATGATTTTTTAAGTGCAGTAATTATACCCCGGGTCATTGACGAATAAGGTTTTTAAAAGTGTAAAAATGGAGATATAATTAATTTTGAAGTTTTATTAAGTGTTAACAATGAGATTATGTGGTTTTTATAATCAATTATCACTGCTTTTGTCATTTTTTACAAGATGGACAAAATTTGTCACCAAAAAAGTAATTTGGTTAAACCAAAATTTTGATAATGACGATATTTTCAAACAATGCTAACAGGTTGATATCTAGCTAGCTAGCTAGCAAAAGGACAATCAAACATTTTATATTTAGTACAAATGAAATGGCTGTATTGGCCTTTGGACGGTTAAACCGAATGACCTTTTGACACTTTAAAATCTTTAAAATAACTTTATATGCAGCAAAATATAATTAAAACCTGTTGGATTCAATAAAAGAGATGTTGCACTACCTTACATACTTTGGATGTCATATCTTTGTTTTCCATTATTATTAAGGCCTTTGGACGAAAAAAAAAAAAAAAAGTCTCTTAAGTTATGACTGACAAATTTGCATCACATTAAGATTATTAGTTTGTTTATGTTAACTGTGTAACCTAAATGGATGGAAATTGTATATGCAATTCAAATACATAAAAAATCTTTAGGCCTAAATTTAATGTTTAATGCAGCCGACTGCTTTTGAATGCTCATGTCTATGTGCACACATGCTCTTCATCGGCAAAATACATTTTTTGCCAAGGTATTAAAGTAAACACAGTCAGTTAGGCAGGACAAAAAAAGCATGCATGTCAAAAATAGCCTGTAGCCTAGTATCTGTACATTAGAATCAGAATGGTTTATATTAATCAAACAGCATTGTGACCAAAAAAAAAAAGAAGATAATTTATATAAATATATTAAATGCAATCATTAATACCATATAAAATAAATTGTATAATTAAAAAAAAGGAATGTGGTATCAAAATTGATATTGAAAAATGTGAAATTTCACTGGTATTGGTTTTGGATACTATCCTAGTGTCTTATGTATGTGCAAGGGTAATGTTTGACCTTGCACAATGTTTTATCTGAGCTAAAGTCCATGTAAGGTTGTGTGTTTTGACTGTGTGTGCATACATGCAAATAAGTGCTAATGAGCAGTATGCTAATTGGAATGTGTCTGCCACTTGTAGGATCTCTTATAAGGTTAAAGATTATTTTCCCAAAGGAGAAACAGTCGGCTGGCTAAGTAAGTCCAGCACACACACACACACACACACACACACAAACACACGCACAGAGGCTGGCAGTCTAATGAACTTCCTCCCGTTCTTCTAATCCACTCCTACTGGCGACTTGAATGCTGAGCTGATAACACACACAGCAAAGACATGACTAAATCTGAAGACGGCAAGTACTTTACACTAACAATGCATTGCAAATAGAGCTGACCACAGCAGGAGCAGTGGGTCACAGTCTTTTACCGCTGAAAGGCGGCACTGATTGCTGTACAATCTCCAAGTTTACAATTTTGCAATCCTTCAGCATTTTAATTTTTCCTCCTGAGCACTGTGTATAATAGCAGTCAAATTTTCTTGCAATAAAAACAGTAATTAAGTATTATACAACCATTTTACACCCTCTCTGGGCCTCATTCACGAAACACAAGCAGAACAAATTTATGAATATGTCACTCATAAATCCATTTATACATAATTATCCCATTGAACTGAACACAACAACTTGTGTAAGAATTGTTTTATGCACTATTAATAGAGATTTGTTCCATTGTTGTTACATGAACTTTGACCTTTAGATTTAAACAAGCTGTTTTTGATATTGTACCTTTAACACTTCTATATATAAACAACCTCTGTTATAATTTATTTTGCAACTTAGGCTACGTTCACACTTAATGCTCAATTCCGATTCTGTTCACATTGTTGTTTTAAATGTGGCCAGTTTCAGATTCCAGTGCAAACAGATCAAGAGAGCAGAGTTTTTAAACATTTATGATGTTTTGCTTGTATATAGAGCTGTCAATATGATACTTATGAGTCCTGACACATCACTTTCCTTCACTGACTACCTTTCACACCTGTCTTGATAACTTTGGGTATGTAAAATCTTTGAATATGAGTGCAGAATTGTGAGGGATGTAAAAGTGGCATGAATTCCGATTTGACTGTTCAGACTGAGGGCGCATTGCAAAACATCTGACCTGTATTGGATTTAGGACCACATATGGAAGTGGCTTAAATCAGAATCGAAAAGATCAGATTCCATGTGGTTTGTGCCGTTCACACTGTCGTGACAAAAACAGATCTGAGTCACATATGAGCAAAAAAAATCAGATTTGGGCCACATTTACCTGCATTCTGAATGTAGCCATAGTTTCCATAAATGGTCTGGGTGGACTGGATAGTTTTGAATGCTGATGCATGAACTATTCATTTCAAATGAGCAATGAAAGTCCTGAAATTTGTCTATCCGAACAGAGCAGGATGTTTGACCAGTGAGATTTCACAGATTTATTATCAAGATGCTCACCAAGGCTGCATTTATTTAATCAAAAATACAGTAATATTGTGAAATATTATTACAATTCAAAATAACTTTTCTATTTTCAAATGTAATTTATTCCTATTATTCCAGCAGTCATTACTTCAGTCTTCAGTGTCACATGATCCTTCAGAAATCATTTAAATATGCTGATTTAGCACTCAAAAACCCATTTCTTATTATTATCAATGTTGAAAACAGTTGTGCTGCTTAATGTTTTTTGGAAACCGTGATGCTTTTATTTTTTCCAGGATGAATAGAAAGTTCAAAAGAACAGC
Source organism: Hypophthalmichthys nobilis (assembly GCA_037950665.1). Taxonomy (NCBI): domain Eukaryota; kingdom Metazoa; phylum Chordata; class Actinopteri; order Cypriniformes; family Xenocyprididae; genus Hypophthalmichthys; species Hypophthalmichthys nobilis. The sequence goes on from CM075486.1 coordinate 18,397,414, forward strand.
ATTTACCGACATGAAATAGAAACCCGTAATATTATAGGCCTAAATGTCTTCAATTTTGATCAATTTAAAGCATCCTTGCTGAATAAAAGTACTACTTAGGCTACTGGCCCCAAACCTTTGATCGGCAGTGTAGCTTATAGCTTTAGCGCATTGATTAAGACACTATAACAATTCCCAACAAATAAACAAACACTTAAACTTTCCTATACTTATAGCTGGCATGGAATGTATGGACACACACGTCACCAATTTGCAAACGATCATGCAAACCCTAAATGAGAATTCTACCCTTGACGTTAAGAGTGTGGAGAGCTCTTGAATAATAATAAGAGGGCTGAACATACATGCTGAAAGGCCCTAATTAAAGGGCTGCTCATTCCTACGGGAAGCATTTTTAATTAATATCTCCACTCCACACACATCCCTCCCTCTTCTCTCCCCCTGTCTAATTTACACCCCTCCCCCCTCTACGAATTGTTTGATGGAGGTTCGTCTGTCTTTATTTATCAAAAGCTGACCTTTTATTACTCATAATGCCCAGGGGTGAAAAGCAGTGCTGGGGAGTAATGACCTGAAAGTACCAACAATACTGACTACATTTTTCAGTAGCATGACAGAAATTCTGCTGTTTTTGTGAAATTTGCAGACCTTGGAGGAGTCTCCAAAGTGCATCAATAACTTCTAGAAGCCTTTGGTTAAACTTACACCCCCGTGAAAGATTGAACGTCAATTCAAGTAATCATCTCTTTAGTGAGTACATGTACAGGGCAAAGGCATTGTCCTTCTGTTTCTCTGTGTACAGTACTCAATATTTAACAGGCTGCTCTCTCTCTCACACACATCCAAAGTTAGTATTAAGCAGCTCTGTCTGACAAATAATGGAGGCTGGCCTCTTGCCCTTTTGGACAGAAAAAGAGATCAGGTCTGGAATGTGGCCAGAATCGGATACAGTGCTGAGAGAGTAATGTTATCTCAACCCTAAAAGCCTGTGTTCATCATCACTCTAAATGAGGGTTACGTGAACAAAAACCTAAGCTAATATTATGCACAACAACAGACACAAGTTCCCACATGCTAAGCAGCATGCAACAACATGCAAACTTTAGCAAATATCAACATTAGTGCAATTAACATTTCAAGTCATTATACAAAAAAATCCAGAGCACTAAAATGTGTGCAAAGCACAACAACTTTCTTTTGTACTCATAGACTGTCCATATGCTAGCATAAACAAATAAACTTCTTGTAATTGAAACTGAAAATTAGCACGGCACTACTTATATTCAATGGTTCAATTTATTGCAGCATTCATGAAGAAGTCAGAACAATTTGTTCGCAAAAAATCACCCATAATGTTTGTTACCTTCTATGCTTTAAAATAGGTACAGAGCTAAAGTTCAAATGAAAGATATGTTACTTATGCTAAATAGTGTTGTCAAAACTACCGACTTTGATACCAAGTTGGTACTGAAATTTAAAAAATGTGACGCCTTGAGCACTGTTGAGCAGGTTCGTAAACACCTCTGATTGGCCATTGTGTTCACGCACTCAACAGATATGTCTGTGATTGGCTACAATGATCAACGCTTCAAAAACATGTTGTAAATAGACATTAATGATGCTCTTCGCCGAGTGCTTACACAGATACATACATTCCCACTCCCAAAACGCTTTCAAATGCTCCCGTGCATTGATCATTGTAGCCAATCACAGACATATATGTTGAGTATGTGAACACAAAGACCAATCAGAGGTGTTTACGAATCCACTCAACAGTGCTCAAAGCACTACGTTTTTGAAATTTCAGTATCGACTTGGTATCAAAGTCAGTACTTTTAACAACACTAATGCTAAGTATGTGGTATGTTCTAGAGTACATAAAGATCTATAGGACCACTGGCCTGGACTTTCATCATTGTAATTAAATGCCACCATAGTTCATAATCCATCAGTTGCTAGACCATACATTCACAAGTTCTTATATACACTTTATGTAGAATGCTAGCAACAGCAGCTGCAAGACTAATGACCCTGTCTTTACAATATCCTGACTAAAATGAGCATACAATACTGTTTCAGAGTGAAACTACTTCTTGAACTGTAATATCTACTCAGCATAAGTGCACAGCTCTATTAAGACATATATAATGCAACAGAGCTGTACATCCAACTATGGTTCAACAAAGACAGGAAGCCTGCGTTTCTGAAAGCATGACAGATGAGTGTTTCAAACAAGCCCTCTGGGCTACAAAGGGCTAGTTGTAAATTATTCAGGTTGTTTGTGTTACGCTCAAACCACAAGTCCAACGTCAACTCCAGACACATGCGATGAAACGTTCAAGAACTGGAACAAGCCCTAATGTCTTGTTTCGATATCAATCACATGCATCAAATATTTTACAGCTAGTATAAAACATTTTTGACAATCAAAATTAATTGGTTTAATAAAAAACTATAAATTTTAGAGATCCCTTTACATTGCAGGTCTCGGGATGCAGTTAAGCTGCACTGGTTCACATGCAATTTACATGAAAGTAGGGTGTAGCATAAACCAACAGAAGTTAAAAAGAAGGAATACAGTAACCTGGATATAACAAATGCAAAGACTTCATTCAAGGCAAATAGCTCAAACTTTGACATGCTAAGTCTAATTAAATCCATACAAAAGGATTATAAGAAGCTCACCTTGGCAAAAAGAACTCCTTTAGCAGCCAGAGCATCCTCGCTGCGCCCATTGGGGAAGCATTCATAATGGGCATCCAAAATAGGGTAGCGACTGGCCAACAGAAGCCCGCTGTTCAAGAACTTGAACCTTGAGCAACAGCCTTTCCAGCCATAGCGTCCCACATCACTTAGCACAAAGGGAAAATAGCGGTGCAGCTGCCTCCTGAGCCTGTCTGCAGCCCGCCTGTCGAAGACTTCCTGCAGACAAAGGAAGTCCAGGTTGGCTGGGAAAAAGGCAGAGATCTCATGGTCAAAGCTGTCATCGCCGTGACGGCGCTTGCGCCCGATCGGTCTTTTGAAGACTGAGGTGCGGTGTTGTGAAAGGGTGTTGTTGGGGGATATGCCTCCATCAGCAGCGTGGAAGCGAACCAGGGATTCCCGAGAGGCTGTGCGGCTTTCTAGGCTACCCGTATCCCCGTCCCCGGTCTGATGGTTTCCTTTTTCATCCTCGACTGGCTCAGAATCAGGAGAGGTGATGCTGATTTGCACTCCAGCCGGATGGAGAGGACAGTCTTCTGAGTTCTGGATGATGTTGCTATGTACTGGACACTCATCAGAGGACTGTGGATCTGCAAACTGGTGGACAGCACAATCTGGAGCATGCTCTTCTGCATTGGAGTGGAGAGGACACTCTGAGGAATTCTGGGCTTCAGTGCTGTGGATGGGGCAATCCGAGCTTGTACCTCCTGAGGGGTGAACGGGACACTCGGTTAAGGCCTCACTCTCAGTTTCAGTGGTGACCACAGGCTCAGGACGATGGTCCAAAGAAGAGGTGCGACGGAAGCCCTGAGTGGCCAAGCTGCAGAACGATGCTGCACTAATTGAAGTATTGGTGGGCGAATCAATATATATCTTGATCTGGGGTCTGCTGGCACCATTACGGATCCGCTTGCCCATTTCCCGAGCTCGGCGTTGAGTGTCCGCGAGGTTGTTGAAGCGTGCAAGCGAGTCTGGCAGCAGGCAAACATTGGCACTGCCGAAGCAAAAGCTGCGACCTTGTGGACGCCACTCAGCAAGTGCCGCCTCGGTTCCAGCCGATGCTCCCTGCTCAGCACCATGCTTGTCTGGTTTCTGGTGAGAGAAGATATAGGGGTTCCTGATGGTCTGCAGCGGGGCCCACAAGAGGAAGCCAATTAAGGCGAAGGGTAAGGACGCTAGTAACAGCACCAGGTAGAGCGGTGTAGAGATCAGGACCCCGAGTGCCAGAAAAGAGCAGGGATCCTGGGAGCGTCTACGTTTCTCCAGTGATGTTGCTACACAAGAGGCCAACAACCGGTCCAATAGCCAGTAGCAAGGGAAAACAAAGGCCCAAGACAGACGACTCAGAAAGCTGAGGAAGGCACTGGGGTAGGGAGAGGTGTGCAAGACCATTTCTGGCTCACCTTGTAGACCAAGTCCCCAAAAAAATAAAAAAATAAAAAGTACAAAAAAGAACTACAAAGTTAACCCGCCCCCCTGTGGTGGGAAGAGTTACACTACATGGTTCTTGGGTCCTTTGCTATGTCCAACTTTGAATATGGGATATAAGGGGCTCCGTGCCCAGCTTCTTCCCTCCTTGGTGGGGGTCTGCAATGCTAGAGTCTCCTAAAGAATCTGTTCATAGTGATGACTAAAAAACCCTCCTAGGATCCAGAATATTCCAGGCACGGGAAGGGGAGGCCTCGTCAGTGCAGAGCCTGCAGACAACCAAAGGGAGGGGGGAACAGAATACACAGGCAATCAGATGAAAGTAGAGGATAATGTGCAATCAACAAATTGGATCCCAGTAAAATTTCAAACGTTTTGGAAATCATTATGAAGAATAAATAATAATAGCTTTTCACAGAACGCAGAGTGTAGGGTCACCAAATGTACCCTGCTTTGTAAGAATGTTTTTTTGTTTGTTTTTTTTTTTTTTTTTGCTGCTAAAAGTGCTTTATTTGAATCTGTGTTTTGAATTGGGTTTGGTAAAATATGTAATTTAAAATATTGCTTGTAAATAAAATAAAATAAATACTCATATGAAATACAATTGACCTTATACATGCTCATTATTCAAACTGTGCAACCACAGTGGGATTTTTTTTTTTTTTAAAGAGGTCTGCCAGATGTAGCTTATTATCCCGAATGACCTACTGATTTTAACAAAGGAGAAATTAGGATAATTACCATTTAAAAAGCTACCACTGCACAGGTGTCACTGTAAAATATGATAACTAAGTCCCTTTGTAGAGTGATGGTGATTTTGTGGCTGTTGCTTATTAAATAAACAGGCAGAAACAGACACATGCAAACAAATGGAGTAAATGATGAGGAATATTAGATTGCAACCTCACAGAGAGACGATTACAGTGATAAAAGATGATACAGAAAAATATTCTCTGTCTTTGCTGCAATTAAATTTGCTTGTTCTTGAACAATGAACTCAGTGAGGTGTTGCAGTTATAAATATAAATATAAATATAAATATAATTAAATACAGAGTGCAATATAGCTAAAAACATAAGGAAAATTTTTAATGTTTTTTTAACCCCTTCAACTAGGGGCGTTTGTACCCCTAATACTATTTCTCCACTTATTTGATATTTAATCACCTTCAGCAAAGCTGAAAATCATAAACAAGCCTTCTATCTCAAAAAATAAATCTCATTAAAAACATAAATCTTAAAATTTATTAAATGGTTAATTAATTATCTCTTTTCTCATTATAGCATGCAGTGAAATCATCAATCAGGACCTTTTTGCAGTGCACAGACAGATGTTTAGGAGTATTTGAAACAGAAAAGGGTCTTTTACTCCTGTAATGTTAGCTGGCATGGAGCAGATGAAATCGAAGGTGTAGAGAACCCAAGTGCAGTTTATTTACAATGGTGGTATCCAAAACTAAATCAAAGACATAAACCATGAGCTTGACAATAAACTATGACCTGGCATGTGGAACATGGAACAGCGTAACAAACTTTACTATGCGACAAGGAAACATGGCAAACATGGGGGATTCAATACAAGTAAATGGGTAATCACATGACAAAAACAACCAATTACAAACAGAACTGTTAAAAAAAAAACTCTAAAAAAAAAAAAGAAATATTGCAATATATCGGCTTTCTTACAGTTTCGCAGTATATCACAATATATCGTATCGTAACCCTTGTATCGTGATACGTATCGTATCGTCAGATTCATGGCGATACACAGCCCTAGTGGTGGGAGAAAAACACTGACATTCTGGATACGGACGCAATAAAATCACAGACTAGCAATAAAATCACTAGCAATAAAATCACAGACACTGTAAAAAAAAAGGCGATATATTGCGATATTTCTTTTTTTTTAGAATGTTTTTTTTTAGCAGTTCTGTTTGTAATTGGTTGTTTTTGTCATGTGACTACCCATTTTCTTGTATTTAATGTAAATGTTAAAAATACCTTATGTCCCCATGAGAAACAATTACCGTCCGAATAGGGCTAATGAACATGAACCAATAAGAGAACAGAACTGATATAAGACTATTAAACAATGATAACATGACACAAGAACAAGCAAGAAACAGACATGAAGCACATGAGGGGGACATGAAAACACACAACACAAACCAACTCCAAAATAAAAGACATGAAAACATGAACCGAGAACATGACACAAAACCTAACCAGACGTGACAACCGCCTGCTATACCTTAAATATTATAATTAGTCCTAAGTATTTCAGTAATTCTAAAATATACATGATAATAGCATAAACTAATACATAAAATAAGCTTTGTTTTAAAAGCAGCCGTTGTGCTTTTAAAACCTAGCTGCCTTTTTATGTTGAGATGCAGGTTGCCTTTTTGTGGCAGATGCTCCTGAAACTCTGACCTAAATGATCAAAAGATTCGCCACAGATCAAAGTGGGTAGGTCAATCTTTGACACAACCAGGAAATTTATGTTACTGGTGTGGGTTTATGAATATGCTGACAGCCACTGATATCACGAAACAAAATAATGAGTACGGAAAGGCAAGTCTCTGACGTCCAGTTGTTTACAAGTCGAGAATTAACATCATATTTACCCGTCATATTGTTACTATAATCAATTCACAATAGCTCAGAGTACGGAAAATAATGAGTACGGAAAGGCAAGTTCACAAATCTCTGACGTCCAGTTGTTTACAAGTCGAGAATTAACATCATATTTACCCGTCATATTGTTACTATAATCAATTCACAATAGCTAAAATCAAGTTCCACGCCACATAATATGGGTTGTGAACACCGTTTCATGTGCAAGAGGTGTCTTTTCTGATCTACATTTACACATACAAATTACTTTTCTCACACAAAGTTCTCTAAAAATACTACTAAAGCTAAAGCACAGATTAATGTCCCACATGTATTTTACTCCATAAGCATACAGCAGTTTCCCATAACACAGAGCATCATGTACCAATAATCCCTTTGCATCCACACTCACCTCATCTGCACACACACACAATCTGTGGAATAATAATTTCAAGGGTTTTATCCATCACAGCCGCCTAATCTGCACTGCACCGTTGTGTTGGCTGCATAGTGGCCTAGACGTGAGGAAAAATCTCATAATTTTTTCTGAGAGGGCTGATTTTGACAGACTGCAGCGAGCACAGGAGAGAATTTTAGCCGTCCGACTCGGAGAGTGACAGACAGGGCCGTCGGTGCTCAAGAACAGGAAAAGGAAGAGTGTAGCACATGAACGCGTGGTACTTTGCAGCTGTGCATGCTGTATACATGCGCATTACCGCACAAACACATGTGTGAGGGGGGTTAAGCGACCGTGTCTTTAGGTTAAGCTTGCCTACTGCTGAGCAGCTTTCAGGTCACACACCTACAAAGCTTACAAAGGGAATCTGGTGCAAAAACAATGTCCCTCAACTCTGCACAGACTCCCAGAGAAGGTCCTGCTGTTATTTTGCCCCTAAACAGTGCTGCCATATGGTTCTGTAGAAGGCCACGCATATACCACAAATGCACACTCAAATCTATACTGAAACTGACAGATAAACAGATGTAAACTTAACAGTCCCCAGTTAGGTGATCTGAGCCAGCCCAGAGGAACATATTATTGCTCAAAGATTGCTCTTTAATAGCTCAGGAGATATTAGATCCCCTTGATGCTTCATTTAAAGGTGCAGTAAGTGATATTAGCCACTCTGGGACTGTTAGACATGCCCCCTCTTTTCAAAACCCTGCCTACTTCAACAGCAAACCTTCTGCTTCCCATATATGGGCTGTAGTGTAAACAAACAAGATTAATGACAGAAAATTCCTAAACAAAGAATCTGACACCTCTAATTTAATCAGATGTAATATTATATGAATATTTTCTGTGTCATTACATAAAAAGTACTTTCAGCAACTTTAAGGATTAAATTAATGTGGATAGCATAGCTCATATAATTTTTGGTATTTTGTAGAATTTGATGAGAAATGTTTATGTCAGTGTTATTTTAATGTTATTTGCATACTATTATTGTATTTATAAATATTTTTATGTTTTTATGTGCTTTGTCATTTTTATTAGTTTCTGCTTTTTAAAATATTTCTATTTAGCTTTCATTTTTATTTTAGTTTTAGTAATTTTAATCAGCCTACTTTAACTTTAGTTTATTTTTTTTGTTGCCAAAACTTTCTAATTTTCTTTCTTTTTTTTTTTTTTTTAAGTTTTTAATCTAATATTTAGATGATTTTTTTGAAGATTTATTTCAATTACTGAAAATGGTTTTTAATAGTTTTAGTTAACAATATCACCACTGGTTCATTTTGACATCTGACTTTTAATTGCAGACTTTGGCATCTTGGCAAATCTGAGCACAATTTGAAAAAAATGTTGTGATATCTTATGAAACCCTAGAAGGGACACAGTATAAATAAGATGTAAGTCTCTCTTTGCTCTCCATCTAATGAAGTGATGTCTAGGAGATGTCTTTTTTTGTGTAGTGTTGAAACAACTCTCATTGTGTTCAGGAGACTTCTGTTGTTTTGACCCAGCCACTGCTCCGTGTGTTTACATTAAGTGTATGCACTTAAAGGTTTTGTGTGCCTTCAATAACTTGTCTTCGAGAGTCAATATTGCTCCAGAACAGACCAGAAGCCTGATAATCAAGGCAATAAACTAAATGAATGCGAACACCAACAGAAAGTCTGTTACCTAACACTTTGTTTAGAAAGCCTCAGCTATAGATCCGTTTATCAATACTGATCACAACTTTCCCCATGAGGAAAGAGAGAGACACTGAGAAATGTCACGTCGATGACTGTGACTGTTTACCAGCGAATATAAATGTATAAACAAAAAAATCTGTTCTGTACAACTCGAACGTAAGTATTACGTTTATTTTCTGCAGGTGAATCTCACAACAGCTGCCAAGAACACATGTGATGCGATCTGGGAAACTTAAAACTCATCTTGGATCACCAAAATGACATATTTAAACGTTTTTTTTCCTGTAAAAAAAATGTCTTAAAATAGCTTGAATGTAACTCTACACCCTTGCCTCATTTAGTATACGCGGATCTATGAATATGCTAATTAGCCCCGCCTCCACTCACTCGCACAAGCTCAGAGATCCACTTGGTCAACTTACTGAGGTAAACGCTGCACAATGGTACCGCTTTTTACAATGTCAGACACATAACGGTAATTAATATGATTATCTTTTTGCTTGACCACATTATCAAACAACTAATAATGTGTTGCTAACACAAACCATGCACAAACTATGTTCCCGTTTGTCATCTCAGAGTCAGACAGCTGCCTTCTAAAAATCAGCATCCTTAGAAACACTTTGAACATCATTTAGGTCAACAAAGGCATCATAACTTCGTAATATACATCATACACCCGCTATATATAAATCTACCCCACAAAGATGGGTCATGGCGCACCACTTTCATGAGAGAGTTCTCAAACAAATTAAAAATGCAAGACTGCAAAGTGAAAAGATTCAGGGAATCCAGAGAAATCTCAGTCCATGTAGGGCAAGGCAGGAGACCGCTGACTGTGCGTGACCTTCAAGCCCTCTTTTTTCCTTTGTACTTTTGTCAGTTAATTAAATGTTAAAGAGAATTAACAAATCACAGATTCTTGATTTTATTACATTTTACAAAATGTCCCAACTTTTCTGGAATTGGGGTTGTAATTATGTGTTATTCCTTTAAGAAAGCATTTGAAAACTGCTGTACGAATGTGCATGTTTAAGTGTTGGCCTTCCTGTGAACTCAAGACACTGATTATTTTGATTGTGTGCATGTGTGTTTGTGTGTGGACAGGTTTGTGTTTTTTTGTGTGCGTGAGGTGCTGATTTTGTGTCTGGTAACTTTAGAGATCAATGCAAACTCATCAGCAGCTCTGTGCCACTTTCCTATTGGTTCATTATTAATGGACCACAGGAAGAGAGAGCGATAGCCATAAAGAAAGGAAGAGACAGCATAAGTGTAAAGGCCTGAAACATGATCCATACAGATAATTTACTTCGTACTTTCATAGAATCAACAAGGATAGCTTAATGAAACATACTGCGACATACGCACAAGCTCTGAGGTGGCTCATTTCACTTTTATGTCAGGTTCATTTATCTCATCTTTTAATTTCCTGTGGAACTTGGCCATTGCTTATTCTTGACTAATGTGTGTGTGTGTGTGTGTGTGTGTGTGTGTGCACCAGAGCGAGCGACTGACACTGCACTGAGCACACTCAGGGGAGTTTGTTGCCATGGCGACACTGCACTCACTCATGAACAGTATTGCTGTTGTCTATCAGTCTGGTCAATGCCCCTTCAGTATGACACACACCCACATACAAACACAAAAATATTATTTAATCTACACTTATCTGTACTTCAGCTGTACCTTAGTGGTCTAAACCGACTAAAGGTAATGTCTTCAAGCAAAATATAAATAAAAATAAAATAAAATAGCATAAAATAAAATAGCATTAAATAAAATAAAATGAAATAGCATAAAATAAAATAAAATGAAATAGCATAAAATAAAATAAAATAGTACTTTACAAGGAGAAGCTGCCACATCAAACTAAGTAAAAATAAGCCTGATTAATTATTGAATATAAAGCTGCAAAATTAAAGTTGTTTATCCTTCCATCAAAGACAGTTCTCCAAATTTGCAAAGCAAAATATTTCTTAAAATGTATGTACAAGTGAAATATAAACAAATATTTTAAAACACAGAAACTGACAATGATATATATATATATATATATATATGTATATTTCTATATTTCACAGGGTTTTCCACTGTATTATACAGCATATGGATGTCTCATAAGGAACACATCAATAAACATAATCATCTTAAAAAGAGCATAGTCTAGTAATATCCAGGCAATAAACATTGTAAAAACATGTGAATGTTGTTCTAAAATTTTGGTAATGTATGTTTACTATCACAGTAGATGCTAAACTGGAATCAATCTATAGTTTGCAAATGGCTTTCTGGCCTACACTTTATATAATTGAAAAAATGCATAGGATTGACAAGGGACAGCACTCACCAGACAAGTGTCTTCAAATCCCATGATGACACCACTTGCTGTATGCAAGGTGTTAATGAAGCCGAGTATCACACTCATTTAAGTCATACACATTGCACAATTTAAATGAGATGAGGAAATTCCAGCCGAAGCATTGGCTCTCTTGAGTATTCTCACACTCAAATATGGGCTAACTGCAGTGGAAGAATGTTTGTGATATAATTTAATCCATCAACAGATCAAATGGCATTTCTGCTGCATGGTAGATAAAGCTCATTTCAGCTGCTAATCAATGTGGCACTTTTGTGGAGGGATTATGACCGTCAGATCCTCAATAATCCATCATTAATCAATGCAGGTGTAATCCTTATCAATCTGGCAACTGAGGGCTGTTTAACAACAAACCTCCTACTGTTTTTTGTTTTATTGTGATAATAAATTTGAAGTATTAAAGAAAAAAATTGATAAGTGCTTGACAGTGATAAAAAAAAGTTTGGCATCCGTCATGGTAAAGATGTCAGAGTTTGGTGCATACAGTCAGACGATGAATACAGTCACAGTCACGTGTAATCCACACTCCAATCCAGAAGGGGGCGCGCACGGTAATGCAACGCTGTTTGCTAACCTCCGGTGCAGAAGAAGAAGAACAGACGATCTATGCACAGATATAGGCTTCTTCGAAATGCATCGGCGCTGCACAGAACGATCGGTGTATGACATCAACGTACTGCAAGAGCGATTCAAAAGTGTAAGGAGTTGTATGCTCTCCAATCGTTCTCGTAGTACTTTGATGTCACACCGATTGGTCTGCGCAGTGCCGATGCATTTCGAACAAGCCTAAAGTTTACATGTAATCTCTCAACCAGTGTTTCAACCGTGGAAAGACATGAGAATAATATCTCACTAGCATTACCTTTACCTCAGGCAAGTCATTTAGTGTCCACAGCATGTTAGTTCACTAGAGAAATGAACTCTAGAGGGGAGCATTTCACTAAATATATGCACTTTATTAGCTTATACATTCATTATATGTACTTTACCAGTTAATGTCTTAATTATCTAACATATGTTTAAATAAATTTGTCATAAAAACAACTTATGACAATAACTGTTAATGATTATATTTAAAAAAATTGTAATAGAAAAATAATTGAAAAATACACTTATAATTAGATTTAGAAGTTAATGCAAAACCTGCCTTATGTGCAATTTATTTGAGTGTTGATTATTATATCTATAAATAAATACCAACTGAATTTAATATTTTGGGCTCTGCTGTTAATTGTAACCTTTAATATTATAGTAATGTGCAAAAAAGGCTCCCTGTATAAAGTCAGCAGAGATCTTTTTTTTTCCTTAAGAAAATTTTAATTATGACTGAATTTATTTAAAAAGAGAGCCGCAATTTGGCACAATTTTTATAGTATATAAAGTATGATAAAATAAAAAAAAATAAATAACATAAAAACAAAAACGTTATAAAAATTAAAATAAGATAAAAATAAAAAAGCAATCATACAATTATGATTCATACACTTAAAATGGCATTTCTACCTACAGAGCAACTTTTGTAAAGACAAGACTGGTTCTGTCACCCCTTTCATGAGTTTAACCCTCAACTATCCCTGAATTTTAATGCAGGGAACTGGTTTAATGAACTGAATTACTGCCATTAGAGGAATGATCATTGCGATTATCTGTCGTCCAAAGAGCAGCAGCTAACTCAAGTCTGATTGTGCCACGTCTTCCATTCAGCGGGGAGCGACCATTACTCACCCAGACTCCCTGACACCTGGTTACACAAGGTGATGAGTGCTTTTACTGTGTGGGCGCTTGTGAGATTGAGTGGCATCCAGGGGCAAGACAGACAGAGAGTGTTTGAGTGAAGAAGTGCGTAGGACGGCAGAGGAGCGGCAAGGTGCTATTAGATATGGCTGTGCTAGATTTCTCTCACTGTTCATTTCTTCTGATGTGTGTATGAATATACTGTACAGTGGGGTTCAACACTGTATTTTTTACTTTGAAAATAAACAAAATGAGAGAATCCTGACAAAAACAAAAAACAAAAGAAAGTTTATGATCTAAAATGAACAAGACATATTTAAGATTAAACACTATTTCTAGGTCACAAATCAAAATGTAAGCAGATTTGTGACTATGTTAAGTCCTTTGTACAAAAGGTCAAAACCACAGCAGCTGCTCTTAAACATTCTACAATCATGCTGGATATAATATGGATCATCAGGTTTTGAAAAACGAATTAAAATTAATTTGCAAAATGATGTTAAATGCCAAATAATTTTATTATCCATATTTAAAATAAAATATATATATATATAAAAAATAATAAATATTTAATAATTTCACTCAAATTGTTAATTAAATATGACTTTAATACATTAAATTAATATAAATAAATGATCAAATATCAAATTAGAAAAAAGAAACAAGCATTATTTCTAGTGGTCTCATTGACTGGTACTTGTGTGTTCGTCTTTGAATGAATTAAAGCTGCTATGCACAGATCCTTCGGTTTGTGGAATGACAGCAGAGGATTATGATGATGATTCAGTATTACCCATCATGCTCTTGGGCAGTGGCCCATATGGGCCCCCCCATCTCTACAGGGTGTTTGCTCTAAATATACTCTCAAATCTAGATCATGCTGGATCAATACTCTGCTACACACACAGGCACACGCTTTCCACTACTATACGTATACTCTGTTTACTGAAGGAACAATTTCTCTATGATATTTTCTCTGTGGTCATTTAACCTGGCTCTCCTCCCCCCCACCCCCGTCTCACATCTCTCTCCATCTCGTTCGCTTTTTCCATCTGTACGCTTGACCCTAAGTGATCCACACAAATACAAATTGCTTTTAGACTTGTGGCTGAACACAAAGACAACTTGCAAATCAATAAACCCTGACCTGCCTTCAAAAGCACACATGTACGCAAATGAAAACAAAACGTGTACAAACACACACACACACACACACATAAATACAACATAGCGCATCACAAGTTTAAATCCATACTCTCTCGAGGAACAAATATACTGTAGCTCTATGTTGTGGATTGATTTGCTCTACATTGCTCAGGTTGAAGACCACTGACATGTGTTTATGTGTTTCTCTCTATATCTGTTTTTCCAGTAGATTTAATGTGGTCAAAGGCATTTTGAAGACAGATTGAAAATAGTGTACAGTCAGCACAGTATCATCCAAACATGCATAGTAAGGGAAAACAAGCCACAATCAAACATGTCATCCAAATGTTCCTCAGCTCTGATGCAAATGAGTCATTTGATTACTTTACTCTTCCAATATTTTTTTTTCCACAAAATGAGAAGCTATAACACAGACATTACAAAGCTGAAAGCTGAATCAAAGCTGAATTTTCAGCATCATTACTCCAGTCTTCAGTGTCACATGATCCTGAAAAAAAATATATTATACACAAATATTTTGTACAATTGTACACAATAAATATTTCTTGAGCAGCAAATCAGCATATTAGAATGATTTCTGAAGGATCATGTGACACTGAAGACTGGAGTAATGATGCTGAAATTCAGCTTTGCCAACACAGGAATAAATTACTTTATAAAATATATTCAAACAGAAAACAGTTATTTTAAAATGTAATAATATTTCACAATATTACTGTTTTTACTGTATTTTTAATTAAATAAATGCAGCCTTGGTGAGCAGACGAAACTTCTTTTAAAAACATTAAAAATCTTACCGTGTCCAAACTTTTGACTGATATATATATATATATATATATAAACATGGTAGCATTGCCCTGGTACATGTAATAAAATAAAATAAAATAATAAAACATGGAATATCAATAATGATATCTAGGGCTTTTCAAACTGTGCTTAACCAGGGTAATCTTTGCACTTAACACCGCTTTTAACCCTGGGTAAAGGAACATTTCACACTTGTAATTTAGAATTTATGAAGCCCTGCTCTGGAGCAGGGTTAGCACTGCTTTTGCGGTGTTAAACCCGCATTGCAGTGAAAAGCTTGTAAAGTGTGAAACGATGAGGCGTTAGAATGTTACAGCTAAATGCTTAGCAACAGACAACCAATCGCATGCTATTTGCCTGCTTTGGACAGTCACGGAAAAACTGTGTGTATGGGTCATTGACGAATAAGGTTTTTAAAAGTGTAAAAAAAAACATAATGGAAATATAATTAATGTTGAAATTTTATTAAGTGTTAACAATGAGATTATGTGGTTTTTACAATCAATTAACACTGCTTTTTTACAAGATGGACAAAATTTGTCACTAAAAATGTCATTCGGTTTAACCAAAATTTCAGTTTTACTGAATGACACTTTTGGTTATACCGAATGACAATATTTTCGAACAATGCTAACAGGCTGATATCTAGCTAGCTAGCAAAAGGACAATTAAACATTTTATATTTAGTACAAGTTTTTAAAATATTACAACATTTTCCATGTTTTATAGCCTTTGTACCGAATGACCTGATGTGAAAACATGAATTTTTCAAATAGTTAAAAGAGAGTTAGTTCCTTTGCTTCACGACCATGTGGTCCTTTGCATGTGTCTGAATGATGTCACATCCTGTCACATGATACTGACCGCATGACTTGATCCAAAATGGTCCCTTTATTTTGGTTACTCTGAATGACATCAATGAAATTAATTTTTCTGGAAATTCTTTCTCATAACAAAGCAATGACTTCTACACATAATATTAATACCATTTTGCACTATGTTGATATATGATGTTATAAAATCATGCCAGAATAAAAAATATATACATTTATTACATTTTAAGATATTTTAATCACAAATGAAATGGCTGTATTGGTCTTTGGACAGTTAAACCGAATGACCTTTTGACACTTTAAAATCTTTAAAATTCCTTTATATGGTGCAAAATATAATTAAAACCTTTTGGATTCAATAAAAGAGATCTAGTTGTACTACCTTACATACTTTAGATGTCATATCTTTGTTTTTTATTATTATTAAGGCCTTTGGACAAAAAAAATGACCCGTCACGTCATTGACCCATTTATAAACAGTAAATTCAACGTTTTTTTTTTTTAAAGGAAAAATGTCAAATCCTGACAGAAAACGCAACAATTTGAGTGAAGAAGAGATCGTTTCATTCTTACCTTTATAGTCGGAAATGTCTATTCAGTATAAACTCAATAAATAGTACAGCCGACAATACGAGGCTGCGCAATGCTAGAGCTTTTATGTAAACAGGTCTGCGTTTATCCAGTGATCAATGACACTGACACTGCAAATATGCAAATAAGAATGTTAACCCAGGGTTTAGGAATGTACAATGTGAAAAGTCAGCTAACGAATACCCAGGATTAATTGTTAACTCTAGGTAAATTATGAGCAGTGTGAAATGTGGAGCAAGATAACCCAGGATTCTGTTTACCCGGGGTTTAGAACGACCCAGGGTTAACTATTTCAAGTGTGAAAAGCCCTTCTGAGGAGCAGAAATAATTCTGCTATATCTGTTACAATTTAAACAGTGAATAGGATGTACACAAAATTTAGGAGTTTAACACCCCAAATAAATAACTATCCATTGAAGAGACTGCTGGTAAATTTCGAAACAGACACCAGGCCGTTAATCGGCCAAGACAATAATCTCAAAATAGCCTGAATCTAATCTGTCTAGGCTGAAATATATGCCTATAACTGCTTTGTGGTTTCTTTGTGTCTCAGTGAGTTCATCATGCGGTTTGAGACAGTCAGAGTTGATGTGTCTTGTTGAGAGCACCTGATCCTTCATGTCTTATTACATCACAGCCAGAGCAGATGAACAGAACGAGACAGGCACAGCCCAGAGCTCCAGCAGAGGATGGGAGGGGCGAAAAGGGGGCGGCATTGTCAGTGCGAACTCAAACATACGAGAACAGAGTTGCCAGGGAAACCGCTCTATAAACCAAACGCTATCTCTCAGGCAAAGGAAACCGAGGTGAGCAGTAGGTCATATGTGGCAGAAAAAAAGAGAGAGGGTGTCCCAGCAGGACAGAGACGGTGCACATGTTCTTTTGGTTCTCCTGCTGATCATAACAAGTTCTGTGACAGCATATGAGCACCTACGACACCCTCTCCTGCTGCCTGGCACCGCAGCAGCCCACATTAACATCCATACGTCTCTGATGTGTAGAGCTGCTACTTGTTTATAATAGCAGGGGACCATCAAGCTTAATTACACACAGACACACACATTTGCCATACACAAACAGTGGCCCAAAAAGTATTTACAGGCCACCATTAGTTTAAAAACGCATAAATCATCACAATTAAATTACGAAATGTAAAACCAAATGCCATTTATTTGAAAGAAAAACAGCCCTCCTAATTAAAATCAATGTGAATTTTTGTTTGCAACCCATTTCACTTATGTAATCTGACCAAACAAAAGAGGATAGTCAATGAGAAGAAAAAAAGTAGGAAGGGATTTAATTTTATCCATCTGGAATAAATTAAAAAAAATAAATAAATGTGAGTTTGCTAAAACAATGTCTAAATAGCTAGCAATGATACACTGTAAAAAAAGAATTGTTGGTTTAACTTAAAAAATGAAGTTACCTGGTTGCCTTAAAACTTTGAGTTCATTCAAAGTCCCTTTCAAGGAAAGTCTATTCACTCTGCGGCCATATTTGCAATGCTTTCGGGCAGCTATTTCCAGCATCCAAGACTAAGTCCTATCGATTTGAATGGGGGAATCCTGAAATCTCAAAAACTTGGCGAACTCACAATTAAATAACATATTTCAAATCAGCAGTAAATTCTGAACTGTCCCATAAATGTTGTTTCTTATGCTCAAATAGCGTTAAAAAAGCTTACTTTTCAGGCTAGATGAGCAAATGTGCATGTGCAGTCCTAAGCGCGAGTCTCAGGTTTCTATGGGAACCGGAGCTTCTAAAGGCAGCTGCAGTGATGCAATGACTTTACAGTCAGCGACTGGCTCTCTTACTTAGAAGGCGGGACTTATTCCACCATATTGCGTGTTGCAGTTTCTCACATTTATAACTAATAGGAGTGAACCAGCTTTCTATATCTATAGTCTTTGGTTCATTGAAATTAAAAATTTGAGTTAATACAATGAAGGCAATTGGTTTAATCAACAGAAACTCAAAATATTATGTTATCTGAACCACATTAATTATTGAAGTTGATTTGACAAAAGAAAAAATGTTGTGATAACAAATCATGAAAATAATTTTTTACAGTAAGATATGTAGTAGTAGTCATAATAATAATAATAAGTATTATTAGAATTACAAAGTAATTAATTATTCACAATGAGACCAAGCATTAAGAAATTAAACATTTCCATTTTAATTGTATGTATATTTACATTTAGTTTCTTAAATATTAGCTCAAACAGTTGATAGGCCCCATTGACTTCCATAGTATGGAAAAAAAAATAAAAAATACTTTGGAAGTCAATATCAACTTTTTGGTTACCAACATTCTTCAAAATATCTTCTTTTGTGTTCAGCAGAAAAAAGAAATTCATACAGGTTTGGAACAACTTGAGGGTGAGTAAATGATGACTTTTCATTTGTGGGTGAACTATCCTTTTAATACTAACTTGTTTTTCCACAATATGTAATAAAAAGGTTCACAGAATTTTAACATCACTTAACAGTGAGGCAAATTTTTGACTAAATAACCACAAAGCTGACCCCCCAGAATTTATCAAATGACTACACACACTAGCACACATTTCCAACCCCAACCTGCATACGCTCACATCTCTTCACCAGAAAAGCCTCTCATCTGTTTCGAGGTCAGCTCATATCCTGCAGGTAATGACAGACCTCATCCCTGTGCCGACCGACCCCTGACGGAAAGAGCAGGGTGCAGTAGGGTGGTTCTGAACCGAAGCACCCTCTGTAATCTACCAGCAGCCATGGCCTTGAGTGCATACACCCACAACCAGCGTCTCTCAGCCGGGCTGAGACTCTTAACTGGAGGTTCTCCCATAACCACAGCCCTAAAATAGGGACGGAGCCAGAGTTAGAAAGAGCAAATGCAAAGCATGGGTCCTAATCACACATTTCAGCTCCAATCATGTCAAACACAGTTATCTCCATCTACCGTATACAAGCGCTTCCCACAATTATTATGATTATCATTATCACGCAGCTAAAGCGATCCTATATCAAAATAACATATCACTTCACCAAATGCCTGTCAATCCATTAATGGATGGATGGCTAGGTAGTGTTAAAACCAGAGCTGAGCACACAGCCGATGTTCTATAAATGACCTACAAGGACACACACACAATCGTATTGTGCTGCTCTGGCAGATTAACTGAACAAAAACCAAATCCTTCTCTCTCGTTGCATTCATATTTCCCTGTGTACCAGCAGAGGACATCTAATCTCTTCATGTTAATGCAGTCTGTTCACAGAGCACTGCCAACATCAGCCAGCACACACATACACACAGAAGAGAAGTCTGGCTCGGAAATGGTAAGGTAAATATTGTTCTTTAGACAGATTTAAAGGGATAGTTCACCAAGAAATTAAATTCTGCCATCATTTACCCACCCTGATGTCATTCCAAACCTGTGTGAAAGGAAGAATACATGCACTTTTACATGCAATTAAAAGTTTGCAAAAGCACTGTTAAATATCATAGCAAGTACGTTGCAAATATTCAGTCTCCTCCAGTGACTGTAAGATGTAAATAGACACACACACACACATTCATAAAATGTAAGATGTATCACACACACAAGTTATTTATTTTTTAATCCAGTTGAGATGGTAGTCAGATTGAAAGGTTTACATGGCTAAAATCTTCACGTTAAACTGATTCAGATTAAAATTTAATTTGAATTGAGCTCAACAGGATTGTTTGATGAAGGCTTTTCAGTCTGATTATTAACAGATTATAGGGTTTTAGTATGTCGACATACAGTATCTAGTGAGTTGATCTCAAGAACCAAATCAGTGCAATTCGTGAATGAATCAGTCGGACTGGTTTTGTGAATCAAATCAGCTGCTATAGTATGCTATAGTATGCACAGCGATATAGTATGGCTTAGTGATGGGAGAAATGAAGCTTTTCGAAGCTTTGAATCAATTGAACCAATTGATTCGCCAAATGATTCACTATTTCGAAGCGTTCGAAACGCCACAACGCTGGTGATGCCTGCTGGTCATAACTACTATTGTTCCTTTTAATTATACAAATGTGTCATTATTGTCTACAAGTGCATAAACAAATGTCTCATTAATGTCTACAAGTGCATAAAACTGATCAGAGATCAGGTAAAAACCATAGACACTTGTTCAAGGGTTCACCGCTGGGGGGTGAATCTTAGTAAATCCGCATAATTCATGGATTCACAGAGATCGCCCCCAGTGGTGAACCATTGAAATTTCGAAACGGTAATGACGTAACGAAGCCTCGTTTACTGAAATCATGTGACTTTGGCAGCATGAAACACGCTCCGAACCAATGATTCAAAACAAAACATTCGTAAAGCTTCATGAAGCAGTGTTTCGAAAGCACCCATCACTAGTATGGCTATGGAATATTGCTCAGTAGTTCCACGGACTATGCATATGATACTTTTTATGATATTTATAAAACAGAAATGCATGAATAGGATCTGCCACTAGGGTCATCATCCTCTAAAAACAGCTGACTCAAATGACCAATTAGTTGAACAAGACATTGCTGCTTGATTATTGGCTTGAATTTTGTGTGTTTCGCACACAGCACTATTGTATGGCATCAGAATGTTTTGGGGATTTATCGAGTTCGAAATGTACTGACCGTGACACTTTTAAGATGTTTTTGCATCCTTTGTGAAGCTTGAAAGCCTCAATGGCACTGAAATGACTAACCAGCACAGTCTAAATATCTCTTTTTAATAAGAAAGAAAGACAAACAGATTTAGAACAACATGAGGGTGAATACAATTTTAATTTCTGGATGAACTATCCCTTTAAAATCTTGTGTCTCAATTTAGGATTGTAGGCATGTATTTTTGAATATATTTGACCACTAAATTTCCATGTGCAAACATTGCTTTAGTCCCTCACAGCATGAGAAAACATTAGCAAACCACACACAGAATGGATTCACTGTGCCTGCCGCATCATTCAGCACTCAAAAGCATCCTTGAAATTCAGCACAGTGTTTGAATGAGGCTGAACAAGCTGTGCCCAAAACTCACACATTCACACACACACATGTACCCTTGTGCTATACCTGCCCTATTTCTGGCCCAGTGCTCCCCTAGTGTAACGTCTGTTGACCTGTAGCAAAACTAAAGACCTGTCCTAAAAATAGACTGCCACGTCACAATCCACCCTGCTGCTACACAGGATTGTTGTTGTTGGATTCCGCATTCCCATTATAGGCATAACTTCCTTTGTGATCAGCTGTGGAAGCACAAGGTTTGTACCTTGTCTTTTGTTCGTTTCTGCTGTCTTCTTGGAAACAAGAATAAATCAGTTTTGGTTAAGAAACAAGAAGATGCTTGCAGAACTTTACTGACAGATTTTCAACAAATGATGGAATTTACAGTCAAGACTGAGGAAAATAACATGATGATATGTTTGGTTTTTTTTGTTTTTTTTTGAATGTGACATTTAGGGTAAAACTAAAACTGACTATGCCACAACAGTAACAAACCAGTATTGTTCTTCTTCATACAAAGTAGCACAAATGGTCTCAAAACGAAACTCTTGAATACAATTCAAAGATTATACGGCATGATCCGTGCAAACTTTGGCAAATTCAGCAACTAGTTGTTCTCGAACACAAGCCATCTGACACAAGATCTGAGCAAATCCAGCCCGTATCGCTGAATTATAATGACTCCAGAGATGCCAGAGCGACAGTAGTCACACTTTACATTCATGATCAAGCTAAAACACAAAATAAGAGAGTAACAGAAAAACAGATGGAGATCATCTATATATGGATGATTATACAAATAGAGGAACTTCTGTTCCCTAGGACGATTTTAGGAAGAAAACAATCACTTTAGTTTTTAAATCTTATAAACCATTAAAGTATACTGTGAGCAATGAGGTTGTTAATCTAAAATATGTATATGTAGTTCTGTCATGAAACTCTAGATGGCACAGGCTGATAGGTCCTTAATTCAATCTTCTTACAATCACATCATTCTCTGTAGGGAACAGCTGATTGGTTCCTGCTGTATCAGTAGCCAATGAGCTCGCTGCTCAACCTTCAAATACTTGGTCAGCATTTGCTGTAGCAGTGCAGCGCGCTTTCAGAAACCCTCCACCTTCCCCTGCTCCACCTGTATAGATCTGCTACGGGTAATTCATATACGCTATATTGTACAGCCGCAGTGTTGTGTATGTTTTGGCAGTAGCAAGTCCCGTACTTGCTCTGTAGCAGCAGCAATAACCAATAGCAGCAGCTGCAGCACCGTAGCAGAACTATTCCGCTCAGACCAAACATATCAACATTGTCATATCCATTACCATCCCAAACACTCCAAGAGCTGTCAAGACATAAATGCTTTTGTTGAAGCTGTCAGCCCGCATTATTTCAACTTATTTTTTAAATCATGTTGAACCGAATAATTCCAGCTGAAAAACTACATTACCCATGATTCTGCAGTCTCCAAATGCTCTCAAACTCAAATATATATATATATGCATATTTTGCAATAAACAAAATATATTGTTTCTACAAATATATTATCAATATCTTGAAATCAATAAATTTATATTTCTCCATTGTTTTTAACTCAATTACATCATTTGCAATGCTTTTTGGGATTGTAGTTCTTTACCTCATCAAAGCCCTTAAGTTGTACCTTTGTCTTTTTGCCTGATTTTCAAATACATTTACTTCAAATCAAATTTTGTACTGTTGTGATTCTATAATAAATGTATAGTAAGTGTGCTAAAATCAAATACATTTTGAGAATGCATTTTTAATTAATTTCAATATTTTTAATTTTTTTGTAACAGAAAAAGATTCCATTACTCCAGTATTGCTTTCATTAGCATCAGGTAAAGAATAGAAAATAATTCTGTTTTTTACACATTTTAATTAAACCCCAATCCATTTTCTGTGTCAGAAATAAATAATCTTAATTATGTCAGATAACACTGAAGCAAAACATGGTCAGGTCAAAGTGTCTGAATAATTTTTGGTATATATATATATATTTGAATATATTTTATAAAGTAATTTATTCCTGTGATCAAAGCTGAATTTTCAGCATCATTACTCCAGTCTTCAGTGTCACACGATCCTTCAGAAATCATTCTAATATGCTGATCTGCTGCTCAAGAAACATTTATTGTGTACAATTGTACAAAATATTTGTGTACAATATTTTTTTTTCAGGATTCTTTGATGAATAGAAAGTTCAAAAGAACAGCATTTATTTGTAACATTATAAATGTCTTTACTGTCATTTTTGATCGATTAAATGCATCATTTCTGAATAAAAGTATTAATTTCTTTAATTTCTTTTCAAAAAAATTAAAATAAATATTCTTACTGACCCCAAACTTTTGAACGGTAGTGTATAATGTTACAAAAGCTTTGTATTTCAGATAAATGCTGTTCTTTTGAACTTTCTATTCATCAAGGAATCCTGAAAAAAAAAGTACACAACTGTTTTCAACATTGATAATAATCATAAATGTTTCTTGATCAGCAAATCAGCATATTAGAATGATTTCTGAAGGATCATGTGACACTGAAGACTGGAGTAATGATGCTGAAAATTCAGCTTTGATCACAGGAATAAATTACTTTATAAAATATATTCAAACAGAAAAAAGTTATTTTAAATTGTAATAATATTTCACAATATTACTGTTTTTACTGTATTTTTAATCAAATAAATGCAGCCTTGGTGAGCAGACGAAACTTCTTTTAAAAACATTTAAAATCTTACCGTGTCCAAACTTTTGACTGGTAGTATATATATATATATATATATATATATATGATGAAGTTCAAATTTAACTGACTGCAAATTGAAGGCATATCTAAAACTATATGTAACCAACTTTCTCCAAAAACTTTATTACAATTCCAATCGACATATCTCAAATCACACTTAAAGTTAGACCAGGATGTGATAAATGTATTTACTGTACGTATATGAAACTGTTTTTTCAAACTAACTGAACAATCATCCACATTTGGTTTACATGAGGATAAAAATTAATAGTTGCGAAACAGAAGAATGAAAAAATTAGAGTTTGAAATAATTTAAAAAAGTGTCCAGAGAGACACTGAAACAAAATAAAACAACAAGAGAACTGAACTTACATTATATCATTCTTTGACAGTATCTATTTATTTTGTGGCTTCCACTGAAGCACATCCTGCTAAGACAGATTAAATGTATCATGCTTTTCAGCTCTTAAGAAGCATATTAGGATGACACAAGCTCCTCTCAGCTGTTCCTCTAATGGTTTCGGCATAATTACTGAAGGTATGGCTATCTGCCTGAGAACCCCACGTGAACACTTCCTGATGGCCGCTTTGGCACACTGACCGGAGTATTTGACATGAACCGGTGTTGTCTGACGTCCTGTGCTTGTCTCACATTCAGATAATGTGCTCTAATGAAGAAATTTCAGCAAATCCAGTGAGCAAATGACCCGCTGTGTCGGATTAGCACTGCGTCATCACTTATTTCAATACAGTGACCACAATTCCCTCGCCCACTGTCGTGACTTGGCCTAATGCCTATCTTGAGAGGCTCTCTAAAGACCGGAGGAAAAATGGACCAATAAATCTGGAAACAACATGGGAGATTTAATGGCTAAGCAAAAGCTATCTTCCAATAATGATGCCTAACATCACGCAGGTGGGGAAGTAGTCACGTAATCTATTAGAGAGAAGGGCAGCTTTTAAAGGGACGGTTCAGCCAAAAATTTAAATTCTAAATACTGATTCACTCAAATGTTGGACTTTTGTAATCTTACAAAAAGCTCTGAAGACTTGCAATAGGGCACAAGTCATAAGCACTTTTATGATGCTTTTGGGTGTTTTTTATAACATTTTAATTGCTTTTGCATGGAAAAAATAATGTCTTCTTTGGTGATTCATGGAAGAAAAAAAATCAAACAGGTTTAGAACCACATGTGGGTGAGTAAATAATACCAAAATTTTAATTTTAGGGTGAAATTTTTACTTTAAGGAACAATCATGATTTCAATGGTCACATTATCATGCATTTTTAGCTCATTTGGTGTGTGCAAGTAGAAGCTCGGTCAGAATATCACAGGACCGCACCAACTTTTTTTAGAGAGTATGTTGTTTAACACTACACTACAAGTCCCTTGTCACAGAGAATACCTTTTTTAGCCTGTATAGCATTCACCTGGAACAACTAGACAAATAGGGTTAAAGAAACACAGTCGCTCTAGCTGCCACACCTTGATCTGTGGTTTAAATTGCACACTAAATCACTCCATCTTACTACAATTCTGAATCCTATGCAGTCTTCTCTGAAAGTATGCATATGAAAACATGAATTTAAGATACAAATATTTAACTTCACGATGCTGTAACTGAAAATGCACCTTTAATTTTTTATTTAGAAACAGTAAAATCTGACATATTCCTATACATCACTGTCAAAATAGATGCTGTACGGCATACCTGACTCTAAATGCATGCCTTGCCTCACACTGATGGCTGTTGGTGGATAAAGTGATCACATACGAGTCCAACACACAGCCTCATGCAAATTTTATTCAAATCCCTCGCCTCCAATAGTGCTACGAAATCAAAGCTTTAAAGCCAGAGGCAGTGCATTTCTACGAAACAATTAATCAATAAACAGTCTAACATTTAAATAGAGCAAACCCCTTCCAGGCGCACAAAGAAGCGTGGTAGGTGATGCTGATACACTCACAAGCAAACCCTTCTTCCCGTTTCAGCTTTCTCTGTAACTTTTCCTTTCAAACCAGTCGAATGGGATATTTTCTATACTCACAATTCAGTAGTCTAACAGGTGAGTGCGTCCTTTCGCGCTATTTCCTTGCGAGTTTCCAGATATCTGATTTCCCTCGCCGTGTTCCGCCTCTCCGCCCCGCGTTGCAACTGCTGACGACGACGCTGAGTTTCTTTCCAGCACCAGCGCGCTTTGAACAGCTCCACTGACGTCACTCCCCGCGAAACCAACCGACGCCGGAGACCCCACCCAACAGACACTAGTGGTTGGGAGTTCGATTCATCCACGTGATTCGAATCTTTTGAATCAGTTCACTAAAAAGATTTGTTTGGTGACTGAATTTGGAATAGCCATAGGGGCCTATTACATGCTTTTGACATATTGAATGTCATTTTTATTACTGTTATTTTTCTTCTGGTAACAGAATTGCAAAATTTATGGTCATTGTGGTTTTAGAAATTCCACTTTTAAGGCCCGTTCACATCAAGGACGACAACTAATAAACATAAAGATAGGCAGCGAAAGATGAAAGCTTAAACGCTCCATATTTCATGTTTCATCCATGATTGCTCACTGATATGCAGACTGAAGGCCTCCTGAACTTCCATATAATTCCATTTGGGTGTCTAGGCTTGTTTACCTATATAGCCCAAACAGTCCAATGCGTTTAGGGTTGACAGGATTTTGTATGCGTCTCAAACCACTTCCTGAGTCAGAGTTGACTGAAGTCATAGGCTGTTAGCCTATACTCACTACTAAAATGTAAGACAGCATTCTCATTTAGTTTGTTTATTACTAGCCCTATATAGACAGCACAGTTCGCTCATTTCTTTCATTAACAAAATGCCTAGTTTGTTTGTTTAGTTCAAGAAATTGCGTCCGAAATCGCATACTTTCTTGAGTAGGTAGGCTACTTATTTTGAATAAGTAATTATTTTGCAACTGATAAAAAAGTATGTTCTAGTATGAATCAATGTGTATGGTAAGACTTACTAGATTCGCCATGTTGCCTTTATCATGTGACCTACCAGCGTCAGTTGCATCGCTTCACTGCCACTCACAAATTCTCCCCAGTGGCCTCATGGGATAGTAAAGTGTCCACTGTATGCACACTTCAGAATCTCGCTGGAAGAAGTACGTCATCCTACTGAGAATTTGGACATACTGTACTTCTTTTGTTTTTCGCCTACTATATAGTATGCAATTTCAGAGTTTCCTCAGTTCATTCAAACTCGAACAGCGTATCGGCTCTCCATGTGAAGCAGGAAAGCAGTCAAAAAGGAGAGAGTCTGATCTGAGTCGGTTGATATGATTCGTTCACTTAAAATATTTGTTTACGACAGAAACACCTCTACAACTTTCTTAGGTGGAACACAAAACATAAAAAATTGACCATTGACTTTTTTCTAACAGGCTACAGTTTAAGTGAATGCATGACTGCTGAGTCTGTTATTATACCTAACACCCCTTTTGTGTTCAACGCAATAAAATAAGTCAGTCTAGCTTGATGGTATGTAAATTATGACCGATTTTCATTTTGGGTGAACTATCCCTTTAAGAACCACCAAGTGGAAAAGAAACCGTCATACGTGGTCATCGCATGTTCGTTATTGGGGACTCCAAATCCCAGGAGACACTGCGATTGATTTCCAGCTCCACCGTTGCCATAGTTACACTGGCTGTACAAGTGGCTAACAGCACAACGCAGCCAAGTTTGCGAAGGAAGGTGTCTAAACTATCAACGTTTCTGAAGCAGGCATTAGAGGTATTTAGCTTAATAATATATTTACAGCTTTACATATGAATAGATATTACGCACTGTTTGAGTTTAAACAGGAATAAACAAATGGATATGCGGGAGACCGGGGTTAGTTGTCACACACTTCAGTTAACATTTCCCATTGTTTTATTTTTTAACGCCATAGTTTGTGCGTAACTCGACGTCTTGACGATAAAAAGTTATCGAATATTTCCACCGTTATTAGCATAGTTTATTTAACACGTTTGTGACAACATGTCTCAGCGGGCCACTAAATGGTTAAGTCACAAAAATGGGAACCTGCTGTTTACTGAAGCGGATTTAAGTAAAGTACTTTTGTTTCAAATATGAACTACTCTCCGAATACTCTCCAAAAAGCCCATCTTCCACATCTGTATTTAAAGGTTTTATAGTTTATTTTAAGTGTAAAAGTAAACAATCAACCATGAACAAAATTATGAACGAAACAAAAACAATTCATAAAAAAACACAAACGTAAAAAGTAACATACTAACATTTTAAAATATTGTTTTAGCCAAAAGTAATTTATAAATTTAACAAAATTACTGTACAAAAGATGGACATTTATGAAAAATACTGTTGTCCGGAGAATATATTTAACATGTGACAACTAGCCCCAGTGTCCTCTATAAAACTCCCTTAAAGCAGGGCCAAGTGTTAAAAAGTTTCATTTCATGAATGTTTATAAAGCTGTGTCCTCTCTTTTTAGCTGGTGAGCGATGGAGGGATGTGTGGTCCGTCACCACAGTGTTCATTTCATGGGTGATTTAAGTGCTCAACCCATCATAATCAACTTCCACCAACTCTTCCAAACCAGAGATGCTCCTGCAATTCTGCCTACGGTCAGCATACCTTTCTCTCTTATTTTAGAATAAATTAGAATTTCACATAAAGGTTGTCATTTATAACTACATATAACTGTAAATGATTGGAAATGATGGGAAATATTGGTATAAGCATCCCACCAGACAATGCAAATATCATAAGGCGTTTGCAGTGTTTTCTCTTGCTCTCATATCTTTTTGTTGGTGAGGTCTCAAGTGCTATTTTGGATTTGGAAAGATTTCTCTGTGCTTTGGTTCATCTCCAAAAAACATTAAAAGATACCACATTTAAAAGGCTAAAGAGTTCAGCATGATCACAGATATGCCTACTACACCAGCATATTACAACAGAAAATACATTTATTATAAACACTTAGGGGCAGTTTATACAACACCGTTTTCAACTAAAAACAGAAAACTTCCTTTGCAATTTTCATATAGTCCCTTTGTTCTGTTTGGTAGGGCTCATCCCTATGCCGTAATCTCTTCAGAGGGTTTACCCTCCACAGCGCGAGCTTTAAAGGGATGAAGGGTGTAGAGGTCAAAAAAACCTTTTTAGGAACGCACTTCTGCGTCATCTTAACGAGACAATCAAGGAGGCGCCGTCGCACATTTTGTACGCTGGTTGACCAAGTAGATTGTGCAAGCTGCGCCTTTTGTTTAACGTTAGTTTATTTATTTATCTATTTTTGGTTTATCGCACCAAGGCCTTTTACGTTAAATATAATGTATATTGTGTCTATGTATTTGAAACATTTGAATGGACTGATAAAGGGAGCTGTAAAGTAATTTTGTTGAAGTACATTGTCGTTTTGAGCATAATAATGTACCAAATCTAACTGTAACAGATCAGCAAAAACGACTAAAAATTCTGTATTATTCACTCCAGGCCAGTAGTTGGCGATGTCACTTTGTAAAGAAACACTATAGACTGAATACATAATATGCATGCTCATGACATCACTGTTTTCACAAATTTTTAGTTTACACGGAGACAATAATGGCATCATTTTCAAAAGTTTGCGTTTTTAGGCCCTCAGAATGCTGTTGTCGTGGAAATGAACGGCCAAAACGCATTAAAAAGTTTTTAGTACATCATTGTCGTTTAAACATACCCTAAAGCTTTTTTCTAAAACCTAGTGAGCTGCCTTGCTGCTTACTGCCTAGATAGGCTGCTTCTTTCTAAGGGACTGTCCTTAGAAATCTCGACTCATTATATTTTTTTGTTGTACTTCCCAAAAGTTGAGATAACTTGACCATATATGTATATGACTTTCTTCTTTCAGTCAAACACAATCAGAATTATATTACAAAATATTCTGGCTCTTCCAGGGGCGCAGGAGACATTTTTAAAGTTGGGGGGACCAAATTGTAAGCAAAAGCCCAGATAGTAAGATCAGATTTCCAGATATCGGACCACCACTTCAGGCTCACCATCGAACCACCATCATATATTAAGCTTGCCTGATCATTAACCTCCTAAGCACTGGGACCATTTTGGGGATTTCCACCTGGATTTGGCGTACCCAAATTGAAAAGCTTCCCATAGCCACATACAGTACTCTAAATACAAAATCTTGGTGTCATTTTACAGGAAGCCCTTTGAAGTTACATAAAACACTCCTAAAAGTGCTGAAAAAAAAAAAATATATATATATATAGTATATATTGTATATAGTATACCTAAAAAAAAAAAGTCTCCCCATACCATTTACAGTGGTATAAATCCAATGTCGCAGTGTTATTTTACAGAAAACCCTTTGAAAATACATAAAACACTGCTGAAAATGATATATATTATAGTATATTTTGTCTGTGCTATAATAAACAAACAAACAAAAAAAGAGGTGTTTTATGATTTTGATCAGTTTTATTCTTTCAGGAGACAAAAGACTACATTTTACAATCATATTACATATTACAATCTAGATCATCCTCCAGATTTGTATAATTCCTTATATGTGCATCATTTTTTGTCACATGTGTTGAGCATCACCTCAGCATCACCCATCTGCCTCCTGGAGATGTGATGCCAGCTGTGCCAGCTGCTGCTCACTAATCTTCAACAGAAACTGAAATAAAGAAATTACTGTTTATACACAGTAATTAGTTTATCATATTGGTAGCTGTTCTATAATAATAATTCAATCAAAAATGAGTATAAGCATTGTAAATGCAGTAATACAGTTTATACATACCAAACGCAGAGTCCACTCCTCTCATGCGTCCTCCCCATTGCGTCACTGGCCGAGGCAATAATCACTTTAGTTTCGCTTCCAAAGATCTCTTTTATCGATGCCATCGGTGCTTTTCCGTTGCTAGATGTGATTATCAAAATCAAAACAGTCCATAAACTATAAATCCTCACGAAAACTCACAAATACTTCAGTCAAGCCAGCTCGCGCGTCAACCAAAAATAAATGTGAGAGATCAGCCTGTGTCAAATTTCTCGGTTTCTGAATGGACGGTTGGCTTGATTGACATTTCCCCACGAACGCTAACTTTCGGGCATGATTTATATACCATCGACATGTCCTCGGAAAGCGTTTGATCGATGGTTTGGAGATTGCGTGTTTCTTCGAGAGCGCATTTCCTGTTCTGCACATCCGCGACAAAACAGTTGATTATTTACGAACAAAAGCTCACAGAAATGTGAAAATGGTCTCATTTGAAAGAAAATATTCTAAGCTAGTTTGTAGCTTTTTTATGCTGTTTTAGTTTGATACTGACTTAAGCAGCCCTTATCAAAAGTGAGGGGGTCAATTTCTGTCTTTTTAAAACTGTGGGGGTCCTGACCCCCCTGTCCCCCATGCCCGGCGCGCCTGGGCTCTTCCAAGCTTTATAATGGGAGTGATTGGGAGATTTTGAAGCCCAAAAAGCACATCCATCCATCATAAAAGTAATCCATACGGCTCCAGGGGGTTAATAAATGCCTTCTGAAGCAAAGTGATGCATTTTTGTGAG
Organism: Hypophthalmichthys nobilis; assembly: GCA_037950665.1. NCBI lineage: Eukaryota > Metazoa > Chordata > Actinopteri > Cypriniformes > Xenocyprididae > Hypophthalmichthys > Hypophthalmichthys nobilis. The sequence goes on from CM075486.1 coordinate 18,429,155, forward strand.
AAAAATAAATATACTTTTAAGTGTAACATATATAGAGAGAGATTGCAATACTCTCTGGGATTGCCTTCTCTACAAAGGATATATACATTAGAATTAAGCCAAAAGAAGGTATATTAGTAGGCAACATAATTAAGTTGCATAAATTTTTTTTGGAAGTGTCTTTGCGTCAGAGTACCTTAAAATGCTTCCTACGTAGGTAGCTCACTTGGATTTGGAACAACATAAATGTGAAAAATTGCCTCATACACGCCCATACACTTACACCCACCCACACACTAATTCATTTCAATCCCACTTAGCCTCTTTTATTATCTTGCTTGCTTTCCCTTCATTGATGTTTATTGATTATTGAGTGCTGTATTCCACTTCCTTTCCAAATATTAACTCCTTCCTTGTTTTTGAAATTTTATCTGGGCTTTTATAGCTCTCACTCCACAAATATGAAATTATAGAGCCAGCACGATCAGGAATATAGGTCACATTTCAGCTTCCCATCGTGTTGTCCAGGAACTCCCAGTCTTAATTGAATGGATTTTTCCCCACTGCTGCACAGCTAGAGCTTTGCAAACACTGGTGTGGGGGGTGGGCGTCATGCTGCAGTCGTCCTTTTGCACTGAATTGCTGGCTGCATGACGTCTTGAGTTCACTGCTCTTTTCTTCATAACCTGAGGCAGATGTTTTGATTTTTTTGTGTGCTGTGTTGACATTTATATGCATATGTTTGTGCGAGCATGTGTGCTCAGAGATTCTCTTGATCTTGCAGATAAGGAATGAGGATGTTCTTCGGGCTGTGGTGGCTCTGTTGGACACATCCTTGCCTGATGTTGGCCCCAGAGACGTGCACGAAACAGTGCACTACCCTGGGATACGTACTATTATTTTATCACGGGACCATGCAGGTGTGTAATTCACCTTGGTTGGGCAATAGAGCATAAATTATGCTAGTGAACATGAGTGTTTGCCTAAGGGTATTTTATGCTGATTTCTCTTTGCAGATGTTTTAGAGGACTATAGGGGCAGGACTTCCAGAAACAAGGGGACAAATGTGAGCCCGGTGCCCTGTAAAACAACAGACAGACCCAATTCCACACACAAGCTGCTCGCTGAGCTATACAGTGACTCTGAAGAGGATCAAGAGGAAACCTCAGAGGAGACGCCAGAAGTGGAGACAAGTAACAGGTTGAGCCTTTTTAAAAAGTAACTCTAAAGGTGTGCTCACATTTGCCGTTGTAAGCAATCCAGTCATTTGAATAGGAATCCACAAGATTAGGAATTGTGTGTGAGGGTGAAAAATTTCCCCACACAGATTTCACAACTGGTATTGCTGCATTGACCAACAGAAAACCATTATTTTCTTAGTGTGAAGAACATTTTAATAATCTGAAGAACCTTTTTTTTTTTTCACTGTAAAGAGCCTTTTGTGAAACCTTTAAAAGGTTCCATGGTTGTTAAAGGATCTTCATGGAACCACAAATGCTAATAAAGAGTATCCATTTATGCTGTCAAACTCTACAATAGACTCAAAAACATCACAAAAGTATCATAAAAATGACCATGTTCCAGGTCTTCTGAAGCCATATAATTGTGTTGTGTGAGAAACACTTGACTTGATTGAATATTAATCAATCATTCCATTTAAGAATTAATGGGACAGAATATGACATGATTTGACACAAATCGTTTGCTGATTCTGTTAAAGATAATGGGATTACGAAGGCTTTTTCCCAGATCCTCTTTGGTAAACGGTTTGCCAAGTGTTGCTTATCAGCTCCATCCCTCCTTCTATAGGCACAGATTTAGAAAGGAGTGAACTGGAGTGAATATTTATTTATTCATGACATTTTGGAAGGAATAAATTTAACAAAGATCATCATGACCTTATTATGGTCAATAACAATGACAAATGCCACCATGCATGTATGCCGGTTAGTTTCTATGTTAACGCAACTGTGTTATCCAGTTTCAGTGACAATTGCATCCTATTATGGTCACTTACTGGGACAATGTTAGTGTATAGTGTGACAGAATATTGTTGAAGATGGCGAAAAGTTGTTACAGGCACAATATGTAAGATTTTTGGATTGAAATATCCAAAAACCACTAGAACAGTGTTATATATTTTGTTGACTTATGTACTAACATTATCCCAAATGTTTCCAAGAATGTTTAAATCCAGAGATATAAGCAATTTTAACCAGAACACGTTGCCTATCAATGACAGCATACCCGCGTCGATTTCCGGTTTTATTTTGTAGAAATTATGGAAACAACAAAGACACTTTAATATATTATGTTTTATTAGACAGGTGAGCAACTGTTTTGATACATTTGTTGACAGAAAACTAATCATTATATAGCTCAACACAGTAAGTCTTATTGTTTAAATCTTGTTTTCTTGATTTACAGCGAGTACCATGTTTTACCATAATTAATATCGATCTAGCTTACTGCAGTGTGCAACAGGTGTCTCATAGCAGCCGCCGAGCGAATGCAAAGAGTAGCATTATAGCAACTTTCAACACACAAATGTATCTAATATGATAAAACAGCGCTGCATTAGCTCATCCATGAATATGATTTCTGCCCGAGTTTCGTCGGATTGTTTTCCACCGGCTGTAGACGTGAAGACAACACCTCCCATGATTCCAAATCAAGGTGTCATCAAGCTATGCCTTTGTTTTAAATAAGCGACCTCTAGAGGCGAAAACTACATAGTGTGCCTTTAATGTAAGGGTGTGTAAATATCCAGATAATTATTTTAACATTTGATTATAGTCATGCTTCTTATAGTTTCAAGTCTTCTAGTTACTGTTCTGTTGATATAAAATTCCAAATAATTTTTAACTTAAAGTTTGTATGAGCCTGTTCTCTGTTTCCCTGTAGTTGGTCTTGGGAGCGATTCTGTGAAGGCCTACAGGAGTTTGTGGAAGGAGCGAGGGATAGGAAAGAAAGAAGAGCAGTACAAGGAGAAGATGGAAAGATCCCGCCATCCGCCGTAGGAGCTGAATCTCTGATCGTGGCTGCTGCCTGCTATGAAGTCAAGCTACTGTAAGCAAAGTACAAGCACTGTGCCTGATTCAATCAAACAGCATGTGAAAGAGCCATATAATACTATTTTGTGAAATAAAACACTAATGGTTTAAAGCAAGATACTTTTCTTCTTATAACATCATCTGGCAATGCAGTAAAGCTTTGTCAATTGCATTTTAAAGTCATTTTTTGCAATAAAGAGGAAGTTTCGCAGACAAAATATGGATATTACACAAAATGTAAACCAAAGTCGAGCTAATTTGTTGCATTCAACAAGGGATGTTCACACCAAACTTCATACACATGCAAACTAGGGATGCGCAAATTATTTTCATATTATCTTATTCAATTCAAAAGCTCTCAGGTGTGATGACATGCATAATTTTGCATGCTTACAATTTATTACAACAACCCCTGAAACCCTACTCCCATTCACATACTTTTTAATGCAATTGACTGATTTACAAAACTTTCCATTTTGTCTGTTTCGTTCTTTTTGCATTAAAAGGTAATAGAATATATTCTGTGCAAAATCATCTTCCACCTACAATCCACATGTCTAAATCAAACTTAGTCCACCTGCAAGAACAAGCTCCTAACTGTCCTTCCCTGTAGCCTCAGTCAGCATTTGAGCTCTTTATGAGTGGAATCCATCCAGGATTTCTAAAAAAGACTTTATTTATATCATCAAACTGAAACAAGCCTTGTCATTATGAGATCCCACTGAATGCTGTTGCTCCACCCTGAGTCTATTTCCAGTCCAGAGGGGCTGAAGAGTGGAGAAACCCGCCCTGCCCTGCTGACTGTGGGGTGTTATTACCAGTCAATGAGAGACTTTAGCTTCCTCTCTCGCTCCTTTCCCTCTTCTGCACTCTGTATTTGTGCCAATGGCTTCCACATGGCCTGTGGTTTAAGTTTAACCTCAAGTGTCTGCCATACACACACCCTTAGTAGAAAGTGGAAACATGTTCTGACAGTTAAAAGGAATGTTTCTCGGGAAATCAAGCAATATGCTGATCTAATGATTTGGAGTCTTCTGTTTCTGTCTGTGAAAATAGGTCTACAGGAGAAACGGTGCTTCAGCTGTCTCTTTTGGCTGTTAGGAAACGCCACTGGCGCCTTGGGATTGGCAGCTACATCATGGAGGTAAACATAAGCACAAATTGCTTCTGTTTAGACCTTGTCAAAATCTTGTACATGTTCAGCTTTGAATAGTTGTGAATGACACTGTATATCAGTGCTGCTGTGTCTTAACAACTACTTGGGGTGCAAGTTAATAATGGCCTAGAAGTTTGTATTTTGCTTAGACACTGCCCTCTGTTGATTGCATGTAGTACTGCTATTTAGTTTTTTGTAATACTTGGTTTCGCTCAACTTCAGTCTGACGGTTATAATTGTTTTGTTTGTTTTATGGACTTTGTTTCAGCTGCTGAAGACTCAGTCTGCAGTAGGACAATATGATGCACTTGTTGCTCACGTTGACACAGATACAATAGGTTTCTTCAAACGACACGAGTTCACAGACGACCTCCTCCTCAATGACAAGTTCAAGTACAGATGATGCCGTCCCACACTACATGTTGTGCTGTCACAGAGATGCAGGAATTAAAATCTAAATTTAAAAATCACACAATAAATGTGTAGATACAAAAATCAGGCTCACAGACCATCTCACAAAAATGACTTTCTCAAAATGGCAATCATATTTACTTTCCTCTAAATGCCATATAAAACAAGGCAATTGAACAGATGGTCTATCTAAGTGGGTCGTTCTTAGCCAGAATATGCTGAAAACTGAACTAGACTTTAAGCTGATTATTAAAAATCTTGCTGCGTCTGTTAGACCGATATGTCTTTATTGACAGTGGATATGAGGCAGGAGTTGCTGATTATTTTATTATTGTTTAAACAAACAGTACCATCTTACGCCAGGTGGTGTACAACTTACTGTATACATTTTTAAAATTCAATAAATTAATTTTATTAATAATTAGGGCTGTCAATCTAGTTTAATATTCAATTGCAATAAATCTCAAAATGTTTCTGTAGTTAATGCATTTAGTTCCTTTAAAAAATATTTATTAGGTATTTAAAAAGACAGAACTTTTAATAATTCATTAAAACAACCATTTTAACCATTCAATAATGCAATAATAATAAACAGTGTTGTTATTGTTAACAAAAACTAAGTAAAGCTGGAATAACGTAAAATATAAACCTTAAATTTTAAACTTAAATGAAAAATAAAAAAATTGCCTTTGTAAATAACCAAAATGTATAAGTTTATATAAAATTTTACAAAATTTTCAATTACTAAAATTACTAAATTTTAAATGAAAGCTAAACAGAAATATATATAAAAACTAATAAAAATTACGAAAGCACATAACAAAATTACTAAAACTTAAACTAAAATATAAACTGAAAATATAAAAATAAGCTAATTCAAAGTCTTAATAAATACTATAATAGTATAAATAATACTGAAATAAAACTGATAATACAATCAAAAATACAGTTAAATCAAAAATTATTCAGACATTTTTGATATTTTTGGTATATTTTTACTAGTGGGTGCAGGACACTGTAGGTTATTTATGCTAAATAAAGTAAACTGTGACATACCCAAAAATTCTTCATACAGTGGACTACCAGTAAAATTGATAAAAAAAAATTGGAACCAAAAATTATTCAGACACTTTGACCTGACCATGTTTTGCTTACGTGTTATCTGACATAATTAAGATTATCTGACACAGTTTAACTCTGAGATCTTGTCATATTTTATTACCATTTTTTTAAAACTATAGTTAATAAGCTGTATTAATGAATTAAATGTTCAAGGTGTCTGAATAAATTTTGGTTTGACTGTAATTCAGCTATGTTTATTAAGCAATCAAATAAAAAAACTTGTTTTTCAAATTTGATTTAATGATACTCGATAAATTCTGAAAGTTTTGTTTTGGTATACTGCACAGAGAGCTGAAAGATGACTGGACCAACAGTATTCTCATGAGCTACCTGCCACCTTTTACTACAGGTGAGGCACACACACACACGCACACACTCATGAACACACAAATAGAACTTCATGTTTCATTCAACACATTTCCCTTTAGACCTAGAGATGAGAAATCCTGTTTTCTCCCTGAGTTTACGAGAGTTGGAGATGGACATGGATATGGCGTGAGTTAATCTTCACTGACTTATTGACTTATGTTCTGAGTGGTTGCAATGCGTTTGCTAGGTTTGTTCTAACCCTAAATGTGAGCAATAATCTTAGCAAGCACCACTAATAATAACCTAAAATGTATTAAACAACATCTGATTACAAGATTAGTGGTGTCTCTGTTTCTTAGAAGGTTACAGGCTCTCTATGCATATCAGCAACAGGTGGTGTGTGTCACCAGGCTACTCAAAGAAGTCAAGACCTTACGTGAACAGGTGATATTACATTTTGTACAATATTTGATATAACTTACTTACTGAAAGGTGTCAGTTCGTTATAATCACAGACAGACTGTGTTTCTATGTCAATTTTCTAATGTGTGTGTGTGTGTGTGTGTGTGCACTTCCATGTTGAGTGGTTTTTCAGCTAGGTCTACAACGTGAGGAAGTGGACCGTCTCAACTCCAAACTAGAACTCGAAAAACGAAAGAGGCATGATGTAGGTATGTTTGTACAGGTGCAAATTAATTATACTCCGATATTTGCCTTCCAATTTTACATTAAAGGGTTAGTTCACCCAAAAATGAAAATAATGTCATTTATTACTCACCCTCATGTCGTTCTTCACCTGTAAGACCTTCGTTCATCTTCGGAGCACAAATAAAGATATTTTTGATAAAATCCGATGGCTCAGTGAGGCCTCTGATGCCAGCAAGTTAATTTACACTTTCAGTGCTCAGAAAGTTACTAAAGACATATTTAAAACAGTTCATGTGACTACAGTGGTTCTACCTTAATATTATAAAGCAACGAGAATACTTCATACTTCATGAATCGGCCATCACTAGATATTGTTGAAAAGTCGTTATTTTGGCGCACAAAAAGTATTCTCGTCGCTTTATAATATTAAGGTAGAACCACTGTAGTCACATGAACTGTTGACTTCACATGAATCCGATGACTGCCATCGGATTTCATCAAAAATATCTTAATTTGTGTTCCGAAGATGAACGAAATTCTTACGGGTGTGGAACGACATGAGGGTGAGTAATTAATGACAGAATTTTCATTTTTGTCTAAATGTATCCATTTTACTAATTTCTGTAGAAAACAGGTTCTTGATGTACAGGCTGAAGAATGCACAAAAACTGTTAGGCAGTAATGACTCAGACTCAGGTGAGTGTTTGTTTCATTTAGCAGTGGTCATTCACATTTACTTAGCTACAAACGGCACATATGATACCCTCTAATCTCAGCTGATTTGAACAGTTGCTCTAAAATGCTCATGTGCTGTTATAACGCAAGATCTCTGCCTGTCATATTGACTAAGTGACCATGATATCCTTTTGAAGCACCTGAACAATAACAAGCTCAGACTGACCTTTGCTCACATATCCAATTATAAGAGCCGCTTGTCTTCTAGCCTGTGACTCATTGAACAGTGTGCTGAGTTATAATGAGTCATAAAGCTCCACTGGCTCAACAGTGAAGGGCGAAGAAAAACCCATAAGATCGATGCTGTCTATAAAAAGAAAGCCAAGAGAGGTACAATAATGAGTACTCAACAAGTGCAAATTCGCTAGACATTTAGTGAAGAAATAAGACATTTTAAGCATGACATGAAGTGGAGTATATGATAAAAGATACCAGTGTTCAGTAATAAAAAACATACACACACATACAATAATAATCACAAGTCTTCCAGCAAGTATTATATTTCATTAGCTTAATTGACCCTTCGGCAGGAGTTTGATTGACAGGCGATCTAACCAGTCATAATGCCAAATCCGCCATTTTGTCCGACAAAGCAGTCAGGGGAGTTAGCAGATTAACGTAGGTGGATTGAACTTGAAAAATTGTGTGTACTGAAGTCTTTCTGCGGTTCAAACAACATTCCTTATGATGCTCATTTATTTGATGCTATAAATAAACTAGTAGGAAGAGATGATCGGTTCACGAGCCGCTTGAATTGAGGCGATACAGCATCTGTCATGACACATTAAAGAGCCACAAAACGGTATTTATTGTTTAAATTTCTTTAAAAATGACAACATTTGAAATGTGAGACTTTGTTTCATATCAAAAGTAACCTGCTTTGTCTTGTCTGTCGACACGTCAGTGTCCTCTTTGCTCTGCAATGTATTTTTCACTGCGTGAGAAAATGTGTGGCGAGAGGTCGGCATGGCTTGTCGGACATAACAACAGTAACTAAAGGGGCGGGTCTTTGCAAACGGTCAATTGTAGGTTGTTTATGAAAAGCAACAAGGTCACAAGTGTGTGAACATCAGCTGTTTTACAACACATTTGAATGTGCCTCATCCAATAAAAATGCTTTTTGTCTCATAGCTAAAGCTAAAGTTGAGTTGTAAGGAACAACATGCAACACAAAGTGTTTTGAACATACTGGATTGTCTAATTTCCAGATGATCAGAAACCGACTGACCAGGAGCATTCAAAACCAGGAACAGAAGAGCAAGAAATAGCACAGTCCGAAGAGCCTTTAATCCAGACACCAGAGGGCGCTGGAGGCTGTTAATTAAACTGCTGCATTCTACAATAAAATATATGAAGGGCAATGTATGATATGATTATAAGCATAAAACATACTATATTTATTTATTATGCATTGATTTTCACCAGATGTTTAGGCATGTCAGATGGTGATGTAAGTTGGATTATTTTAATTATAAATTTTGTACCTTTTATTGCAGACTTTATAGAGACAAATGTTAATTGTTTGATGTCAATTGTCACATTTTTGGGAATATTTGTTATTTTTGCATTTGTTTGTATGTTTATTTGTACCTCTGTCCCATATACAGTAGTTTATGAATGTCATGTTTTGAGAGTTGCTCTCTTGGCTGCCAGAAGTAAAAGACTATCTATATACCCACTTTGGGAAATAAACAAGACCAGTTTTGAATTTGAAACACAACACACTTTTTATTGGGTAATTGCATTTAAAACACCCTCAGAAGAAGGTATCATATGCTAAAAGATAGCCATCATTATACAAGTAGAGTTTCCCGTCAACAGGATTGTAGTTCAGATTGGCTATTCCAGCAGAAACCTTCTCAAAAGGCAAAGAAAGAGTGTTTATTTCTTGACCAGTGGTTGTATCGAAAGCATAAAACACCTCTTCTTGGTAAGTACTAACATAGCGTGTAGCGTACAGGACCCCACACACCATAAACGTGCTGGTGACAGACCTCTTAAAGAGACGAGTCTTCCAGGTATGTGTGATATTGAGCTCCAGCGGATCTAAGCGACTCACAACAATGTTGCCGTGGTTCTCCTCTGTGGCATATATAACCCACACAGCATCTTGATCAGCCTCCAGGTCGATGTCTGTCCAATCACGGCAGCTGTAGTAGCAGAAAGGGAACTTGTTGTCGATTCCAGCACCATCCAGTTTCATACGTTTGGTTGCTTTTGTCGTAATGTTGAAGCTGCAGATTTCAGCAGTGCTGTAGCATTGGTAAAATACGGTATTGTCATACAGTATAGTGCCAGAGCCCTGAACAGCATTTTTGTCACTGTAGGATGATGCTATCGGTTCATCTTTGTAGTTCTTGTTGGTCATGAAGTCTTCATGTGAGTTGTACACCCTGATTGTGTTCCCATGCTTGTGTCCACTCACCAAACAGTGTTCCCAATAACGTTCCATATTGGTTAATAAGGCATCACGACCCCAAGCACCAGAAATATAGGACTTGCTAAGGGAATTGAGCTTGGTGATACTTGGAGTACTTATTCTGGTCATGATACGCTGATGACAAGTGCCTGCAAGTAATTATGGTTACACAGTTTGAGCCATTTCTTAGTTTGTTAGAACCTTAAATGGCATTTGAAAGATATTATGTTTCTTCTTTCAGAGAAAAAAAATCTCACAAATAGTAATGTACTTACTTCTGAAATTGTTTGGTATGGTCTTGCAAGCCTGTGCTCGGTTGTTGAGGTTACGCAGCCTCTTCTTCATGGTCTCCAGGTTGAAGAAATCATCTTTGTACATCCTCTGGACATCATGTTTTGCCTCATTTAACTGAGAACAACACAGATGGTATCATTAAAAACTGTGATCACACTTTGTTTGAATAGTTCTGTCATTCAAGAATAATTTGAATCACTGATCACAAAAAGAAAATAGCTTAAAAATATTTGTTTGTGATCAATGTCTACCTCACTTAGCAGGTTATGTGTCTCATTGTTGGGGTTCTGCATGTGTGCTTCATTGACAATTTGATGGATTTCCTCGAGTTCCTGGTTCAGCTGTCTCAGGTGAAGGGCGTTGTACAGTCCACTTGTGTGAAGGTAACTAAATGCTTTCAGACGGGCTGTGATGTTCTGAAGAGTGGCTGCCATCAACGGCAGTTCTGCATCAGTGTTCCTCAACTGGAAGTAGTTAATTGATATTGCCTTAATTCAAGATTCTTCTCAATTTAAATGAACAACATCTAAAAATCAATGCAGTGTAGTTGCAACTGTTAAAAAGAAGCTTAACCGATACCTTACCTTTTCTTCGAATTCATTCAGATTCTTCTCACACTTCTGGACCTGTTTTGTGACTTCCACAAACTGTACAGCAGGGAAAGTCCAGATAGAGCTGTTTATTTTGCACAAACATGAATCTGTCTTCTGTAGACCTGGAACTCTCTGAGCCTCGACAGTCGCCTTATGTACAAACACAATTAGATTAGTATGTCATACATACACTAGTTCTATCATAATTTCTTAATATTTTTTCAGACATATATCAGAATTGTAGAAACCTGTGAGCTAATTCAAGACACTAATAAAAAACTTACGATGACTGTGAGGAGCAGCAGGTAGACGAACATGTTGACCGAATGGACTGAAAGACTTAAAGATCTGCTTTAAACCACCACGCAAACACTAAGATGACGCAAATTTTAGTTATGCTAATTTGCAGTTTTGGGGGTCTGTTGAAGAGGATGTGAAATTGCACATATGGCTTATTTCAGCAATTCAGGAACAAATTTAGTTGAGAAATGGAGGAAAATTCTACCACAAGTTCCCCCCTAAAATTTTTTCAACCCCAGTTCATTATAGATTTTATGCCAACATCTGCACTTTTATTTTATCATGAAGGCTGCAAACTGATTTCAGTACTGTATGATACTAAAACGACAGAAATTAAGGAAACAATCTTTTAGTTAACTAGTTTTAGGCTTTCTTATGTCAGTAGAATATAACAAAAATATGTATATACATGTATTTTACTAATGAAGATTTAAAGGAAAACTCATTCATGAAGAGGGCAATTTTTAACTTTTTCTCATGTCAGCAAAAATCTGGTATTCTGCTTACAATTGGTATTGGTGTTGATAATATGATTTTTTAACATTTGTTGTATATACTTAATTCTTATATTGGTAAAAATCGCATAAGAGGATCTATATATATATATATATATATATATATATATATATATATATATATATATTCAAGCATTTTTTTTGCATATTTAAACTCTTTCCAGCAGTGACTGTATGATTTTGAGCTCCATCTTTTTACACTGAGGACAACTGAGGGATGCAAAGTTTCAAAGTTTTCAGGTGAAAACTTTTTGAATTTGAAGATCAAGGTAAATTGTATTTAATCTGTCTTCCGGGAAACATGCAAGTATCTTCTGTTGCTTCTGAAGGGCAGTACTAAATGAAAAAAAAAAAAAAAAGATATTTCAACAAAATAAGAAAAAATTGGACAGCTTTTCAATTTTTCTGAAGAACAGAGCTCAGTTTAACTGTTCAGGACAAACAAGCTACTCATGAACAACCATCACAAAACAAAAAAACAGTTGTAGATCATTCAGGTAACCACACACAGTATTAAGAACCAATGGTTCAGAAACTTTTGACCGGGCCATTTTAATAAGTTCTGCTATTTTTTTTTTTTTCTTGTGAACTATATATAAACATATTTTATGTAAAATATCTTACTCACATATATTTTCTTGCAACTGTATGTAAGTATGTATATATATATATATATATATATATATATATATATCACAGTTAAGCAAACCCTTTTGCAATCTCAAAACATTTGCAGGATCAGGTGATGAACTTCCTTATTTCATCATTTTTCTCATGTCAGCACTGTCGGCTCACTGACCAATCCTGGGTTTTTGGCTTTAAATCTCTGCTTCTGTCACACGAAACTGTTTTATAGTCAAGGCCACAGGATCCCAATCTTTTCTATCTCAAACATGAGTCAGTCAAACATGTTCATTCTGATGGTCGTCATTCCTCTAATTTTGTCACAGGTAAAATTTAACTGACATTTTATTAACATTTTTATTTTTTTACATTGTTTCTGACACTGTTTTTTTATCAAATTTAGTAATACATCTTTTTTTTTTTTTTTTTTTGGAAGTGTAATTTTGCTTGTATGTTGGAATTACTTATGCCGTTATTTCATCTCCACAGTCAACGAGAGGGAAGGACTGTGTTTGTGAGCTGCAAAGTTCTGATCCTGCTTTCCCTGAGAATAAACTCTTGAACGTTGAGTTCGCTGTTTCACAATGCAATGAGAACATCACTTCAGAAAAGGTAGAAAAATATCAAAACATAGTATTGAGGTGTTTATGATTGCAAATCAGTCATGTAAGTTAAAAACTCATTTTACAGTTTGGTGTATAATTCTGTACAATCTGTTATTGAAGCTAAATTGTTTCCTCTTCAACTGTGTGCAGATGACAGAGATCGACAGCCTTGTGTTGGGTCTACAACAACGTATCTGGCAGCTTCTGGACAATGTGTCCATGCTGGAAAAAGAAGACAATGGAAATCTGTATGCAGCCGTGTCTCTACGCATTATTGAATTAGAGTTAGTAGAGATTCAAGACCTCCTGAACAAACTCAACAGAACCACCAACAAATACCAGCTTCTCAGTGTACGGACGTCTGCAGAGGTGAATTTATCGACACCACAGAACTTTTACATTTCTATAACAATTTTATGTAATGTGTTAATTGCTGTAAAATTAACCATCACATACATTTGCATTTATAAGATGGATAAAAAGGATCAAATTATAAAAACATTGTTTTATAGTTATGTTAGGTGTCATAGAACATGATAATTTTTAAAATGTATTACATTAAATTAAATATTTAATTGAATTAAATGTAAATGTTTATTTAAAATAAATTTAAATATTGAATTTACAGTGTATTTAAATGAAGTTTAGATATTTCCTCTTTTTATTTATTGTTTTTATTATTTTCTGCAGTGCTTTTCAATATGTACAAATTTATGTCATGCCAAGAAAAAAAATATTAATATTAATTAATCAATTAATCAAAAACATATTAAACAGAGATTTTTAAGTAATTTATTAATTGCCTTTTTAAATAAATTTGCAATTCCTCAATATTACTTCACTGGGACATTTTGTGGATTTTGTGCACTTTGCTTATTCTTATTTAATCCTTCATTCCTACAGCTTCGGGATATGGAGGAAACGATGGAGGAGCTTGAGAACTTTGACCACACGCAGGTGATGGCGAAACAGCGTGAGAACCAGCGTATTAAGAGGGACCTGGAACGGTGCAAAGATGTGCTCAATAGTACAGCACCAGCTCCTACACTTTCCCCAGGCACGTATAAACTATTATTATGTAGCCACAGCTAAAGTGTTAAAGCACAAATATCCAAACCTGCTCCTGGAGGGCAACTATCCTGTAGAGTTTAGCTTCAGCCCTAATTAAACACACATGAACCAGCTAAGCACTGCAATATCGGGTTGTCAAAAGTGCCGACTTCGGTACCAAGTCAGTACTGAAATTAAAAAATGTGACGATACCGGCATTTCCCCCTAGCATTTTGAGCGCCGTTGACAAAGATGTCTATTTACAACATGTTTTTGAAGCGTTGATCATTGTAGCCAATCAAAGACATATCTGTTGAGCAAGTGAACACAATAGCCAATCAGAGGTGTTTAAGAATCCGCTCAACAGCGTTCAAAATGCTAGGGGGAAATGCTGGTATCGTCACATTATTTAAATGGTACCGAAATCAGCACTTTTGACAACCCTACTATATACTATGTGAAAATAATATGCCAACAGAGTAGTATGTCTGAATACATAGTATTTGAAAAACAGTGGGTGAAAAGAACCCGGATGACCTACTTCCACCGAGATTATGAAATGAGCTTTCAATGGACACTTTACTATCCCATGAGGCCACGGGAGAGGATTTATGAATGGCAGTGAAGTGACGCAACTCACACTGGAAGGTCACATGACAGTAACAAATTTCCTTCATAAGACACGCATTCATACTATATAGAATGTACTTTTTTAACAGTCGCAAACCAAATGTAGTACCTACTATACGTGTATGCAATTTTGGATGCCGTTAAGGTCTTCAGACTCACTAGAAACTTACAGGCAGAGCTAAACTCTGCAGGATATTGGCCCTCCAGAAACAGGATTGGACACCCTTGTGCTAATGTATTAGACTTACATTTTTGCTTTATTTTCAGGTCACTGTGGTCTGGGCCGCATGGTCAATGTATCAGAACCTAGAACGTATTCCCTCACTGTGTATGGAACATCCTACAGTTTTGGTGCTTGGGGTAAAGATGCAAATCCTGCTCCAGAAGACGAGAACAAGTACTGGCTGGTGGTGCTGTCAAGCAGTAATGTGTATGGCAACTTTATCCGCCAGTACGGTACATTGAGTACTCTTATATTAGGTATAGGACCAACAGATACATATATATCAAGCTCCAACCCCACAACAAACACAATTCAGGGGCCAAACATGGTCATGTATGGCAATGCGCTCTACTATAACTGTTACAACACATACTCCGTCTGTCAGTTCAACATGACGACTCGTTCTGTCAGTAATGTGGCTTTACCTAATGATGCAGGTTACAACAACAAATTTCCTTTCGCACACCTCGGCACAACTTACGCCTATACAGATATGGATTTTGCCACAGATGAATCAGGCGTTTATGTTATATATGCGTCCACAAGCAACTATGGAAATGTGGTTATCAGTAAAATTGAGACTAGCAACCCGCCTGTTTTGAACAAAACATGGTCCACTTCCCTTCACAAAAAGACTGTAACAAACACCTTCATGGTGTGTGGTGTGCTTTATGCTACTCGTTACGTGGATAAAGAAATAGAAGAGATCTTTTACACTTATGACACCAAAACCAACGAAGAGCGCTATGATTTGAGAATTAACATTAAGAAGATGCAGACTAATATTAAGTATATGAATTATAACCCCAGAGATCATTTGCTGTATGTCTACAGTGATGCCTACATTCTGACATATGAAACCAAGTTTCAGGAAGTTCAATGAACTATACTGTATAATGTCTTTTATGTCGCCAATAAATGTAATGACTACATATTTGACATGGTTTTGTAATTTAAAATCATTTAAATACGTATCACACATTTTGATTCTTGAAATAAAGTTTGAGTGAAAATATTAGTGCTGGTTTACTGAAGCATACAATCAAACAACTACACACAGATACATCTGCAAAATGTAGGCTAGCATTAGCCTGCGCTTAATTGAAATATTCATGTATGTGGGTTATAATAACCCATTGTGTGCTTACACTGCCCTCTGCTGTTTGTATGCAGTGCTGTCATTTCAGTTAAACTCTTTGTTAAAAGTTTTCCTGACGGTGAGTGAAGTTTCCCAAGCAGATTTTAGCTGAAATTAGCTTTTCAATACTCAGACAGGAGTTCGAGGTGTCTACGATTACTTCTTTTAACAATAATAGCAGCTGAATTTAGGCATTATCATTTAGTGTATTTTGAATATTTATTTCGTGTGTTTAATATGATAATTTTAACATTATGATTACGTTTCTTTTGTACCTCACATTGATGGCTTGTTAGTAGGCTAATACAAGACAGCGTAACAGCTCGCGTCTTGCAAAAGTACCAACTTTTGTTATCGTATAATAATTTGTGTTTTAATAATTTGGGGGATGGGGTGATGCGCGTATCATAAAATAATCATATAACTATCGGCTTACCTCACTCGGTGTTTATGACTCTTTCCTCACCTGACTGCGCATGCGCGCAATATGGGTTCCCAGACTTCTCTCTCTCTCTCTGTCCTACTTTAACATGCAGTCATGCACCAAACGCTACAAAGCAACATTGTGGTGAAACTGTGAGGCAAAACATTTGCCAATTCATGATCAACTAAAGCTTATCACAGCTAGTAATCTTTACAGTTTTACTCTACTCACGGACCTACCAAAGGTGTCCACAGAGATAAGACAACACATCCTCTTTTATTTCTTCATTTATCATGTTTCACCTTAATTTTAAACTAACACATTTCATTATCTTTTGTAGCTATACCTATAGAAGATCTAAGTGATAAAACATTCATCTTTGAAATTGTGAAATTCACCATCAAATCTTCAAGTCACCATTAGTTCGTTTCAGCATCATTTAGACAGTGAGAAAAGAGTTAAAAATTAAAAGCAAGCTCTGTTGCAACAGATGACCTGCTTCACCCAAAGAAATGAAGATGTCTCTCACTTTTATTTCACCATAATGATATGGCTTTAAAACTGCTGCCACACAAAGTTGTTTATTCTGAGGATATAAGGTTCCTTTCGTTTAGAGATGAGTCAGTCTAATGCATTCATTTTGATGATTATCATTCATCTAAGTTTCTCTCAGGTAAGAAAAATAAAGTCATTTTACAATTAAATATTATTAACACCTTATTTCTCAAAGTACTGTGTCTAATATATTGCAGAGAGTGCATATATTGTTTTGTTTGTATTCTTTTATAATGTAATTTCCTGTCATTTGGTCTTCACAGTCAGAGAGAGGGAAAGAATGTGTGTGTGATCTAAAAAATGTAGACCCTCCTTTTCCTAAGAATGAACTAACGGAAGTAGAGACCACTGCTTTACAATGCATTGAGACCATCACTTTAGAAAAGGTAAAAAAAGAATACACCTTTTACCCTCTTATTATATATCATTCAATTGGATTTTAAATCATTTAAGTAAATTAAATCAAATTACATTAATAATGTTAATGTAAATATCTGCAGATGACAGACTTAGACAGGCTTGTCCTGGGCCTACAACAACGCATCAAGCAACTAGAGGACAACGTGATCATGCTAGAAAAGGAGGATAACAGGAATATTAATGGGGCTGTGTCTCTGCGCATCATTGAGTTAGAGATTTCCGAGATTCAGGACCTCGTCGACAAACTCAACAGGACCACCAAAAATTACCAGCATCTCAGTGTGCAGACTGCAGATCAGGTGAATTTCTGTACGAAAAAGTGCAGTGAAGTACTTACTTTCTAAGAAAAAGCACTAAAATAATAATCACAAACAGAAAGTAATTTTAATTATAAATGTAAATAACATAAATATAACTTAAGTAGACATAAAACAACAACCTCAAAGTAACAATCTCATAAATAATAATAATAATAATAAAAAACAATAATAATTAATATAAGAAATATAGGTAAAATTATAAGGTTTGGTTTGCTAACATGAACAATATATGGGCAATTCCAGCGTTATGGATGTGACATCTGGAGTCAAAACTTGAAATATAAACGCTCAAAGAATGGATTTAATAGCAACATATTGAACCATCTATTTATATATTCATAATCCCTTACTAAAGGAGTCCAGACATTAGAAAAATGTCAATCGTTTTATATTTTAGATGAGGGAAATATACATGCGTTACGGACGTGACAAAAAAAGTCTCTAAGTTTTGGGTGACAACATATTTTTTAAGAATCCTGTGAATTACACTGCGCAAACCAAAAGTAATACTGCCCACCCAATGAAGAAGAGCTGGCTCTCCACAGAGCATAAAATAATAATTTTATTTCATTTTTCGTGTTTGCATAAAATATTGAAATCTGGGATACCAGTATGGTAAGACTGCACAATTTATCAACTTTTACTAAACTTTATACTCTGTATTGCAAAAGGTTATGGATGTTGACAAAGAATCAATTGTTCAAGAATCAATTTAGAGACCATGATTTTCCTTCTTACAGAACTGCTTGCTAAAATACATTGACAAATATTAATGTTTATCATAAAGCAGTTTAAAATCGCATGTTTTCCCCACAGTCAGCTGAACCGATTGACGTACACTATTGTCAATCGCAATCATGTCAGTTTTATGTTTTGTGAATGATCACACGGATTTCGGCTGTTTTTCACAGTTTAAAGCGGAGTCTTGAGTCAAAGTGATCAAACTTTATTTCAAGTCAAAATTATTGCAATCTTATTATTTTTATTTTGTCAGCTTGATCGCGCGGATTATTCATTTTTTAACCAAACGCGACATCCCGAGGGAAGTGTCCTATGAGACACAATGCTCTTCTATAAGTTGTACTGTACCCTTTGATGTTCATATTTCGTTCTGTAACTGGCAAGAGGAAGAGAAGATCGGTTCATGTGCGCCTGATCTGCTTGATCTGCCGCTTACAGGCGCTGGAGTAGCTAATCTGTCACGCGCAGTAGGCTATTAAAGAGCGACATCTATTGTTTAAATTTTGTTATAAAATCGACTGAATTTGAAAGTTGAACCTTTTTCATATTAAAACTAACAAAGCACAAAGAGTGTTGCGATTATTGGATATGTTCTGATATATACGGTAAGCCTGAAACAGATCACAGCAATATAAAGAAGCAAAGTCATATGCATAGGATTTAATATGAAGCGTCCGTATCGGTCACGTCCGTAACGCTTATTATGGTTGTTCAGAGCAAAGTAGTGAAATTAATTGTTGATCCTAATAAGCATAAACATAATTTAGCTTTGCATATAAAGTTTCAAGTTATTTGCATTTATAATTGTTATATGACATAAACTTAATCTTATCCATAAGATAACGTTATGGACGTGACAGAGCACTGAAGCGTCCTGACCTCTTAATTCTACCCCTTATAAATTCATCAGGCAGTGTTGTTATGACAAAATGAGTGTATTTATTTCTCAGGCATGCCTCCATCTTTCTACACAATGCTTACTGTTAAAATACAGCTTAAAAAGGGGATTTGATCCTTTTTTGAAAGCATGAAATATGGTTGGTTGAAAATCTAATTTAAGCATTGTTGCTTAGCTACCTCATATATTGTGGATAAACAAGGCAATTTTCTTAAAATTTCTGTTAGAGCACATTAATACAGTATATTACAGACCTAAATGGACAATTTAAAAAGGGTTTTGTGCTTTTGGTAAAACTTTTTTTTTTCATGGTAAAGATGACCTTTGAGTGGAATTGCCCATATATTTTTAAAGGATTTATTAATCTTAATGTTAGTAAAAATATAATTGTTCATTGTTTGTTTATGTTAGTTCACAGTGCATTAACTAATGTCGACAAACACAACTTTTGATTTTGATAATGTATTACTATATATGTTAACATTAAGAATAATACATGCTGTAGAAGTGTTGTTCATTGTTAGTTCATGTTAACTAATGTTAACAAACAAAAACTCCTTGTAAAGTGTTACCATGATGTAGATTTTCAAATAGAGGTCCGATAACAATGTAAAAGAAAGTGACCACTGACATTAATATTAATTAAATGGTAACGGATGATAAATGATGGGACATTTCTATATGTGTTTTGAAATATTACTTCATTACTCATTTTTTAATTGCCCAAATTCTTATTTTTCACCCTTTTATAGCTTAAAGCTATGAAAGACTCAATGGTGAAGTTGGAGAAGTTTGATAAAATGCAAACAATTAAAAAATATAGAGAGAGCCAGATCAAGAAGAACTTGAAAGAGTGCAAAGAAGAGCTCAAGGCTACAGCACCTCCTCCAACAGTTTCCTCAGGTACGCTAAAGACCCCTTTATAGTCCCTTAAAGTCGGCATGAAGTGAAAGTTGCAATAGTCTTTTCTGGATAAATTATTTATAATAAACACTGCAATATTCCATAAAAAATAAGTATTGTCAATTTTGATTTCATGGTGAGCTTCCTGTGCTTTTTTCATTAGTCACTAGGTTGAGTAAAAAAAATATTATTTTCCAGTTGAACATTACACAGTTTTCTTCTGTTTTTAGGTCGCTGTGGTCTGGGCCGTATGGTCAATGTATCAGGACCTAGAACGTATTCCCTCACGGTATATGGCACTTCCTATCCTTACGGTGCTTGGGGTCGAGATGCAAAGCCGGCTCCAGGAGACGAGAACAAGTACTGGCTGGTGGTGCTGTCAAGCAGTAATGTGTATGGCAACTTTATCCGCCAGTACAATACATTGAGTACTCTTATATTAGGTATAGGATCATCAGATACATATATATCAAGCTCCAATCCCACAACAAACACAATTCAGGGCCCAAACATGGTCATGTATGGCAATGCGCTCTACTATAACTGTTACAACACATACTCCGTCTGTCAGTTCAACATGAAGACTCGTGGTGTCAGTACTGTGGCTTTACCTAATGATGCAGGTTACAACAACAAATTTCCTTTCGCACACCTCGGCACCACATACAGCTATACAGATATGGATTTTGCCACGGATGAATCGGGCGTCTATGTTATGTACGCGTCCACAAGCAACTTCGGAAATGTGGTTATCAGTAAAGTTGAGACTAGCAACCCGCCTGTTTTGAACCAAACATGGTCCACTTCTCTTTACAAAAGGACTGTAACAAACACCTTCATGGTGTGTGGTGTGCTTTATGCTACTCGTTACCTGGATAAAGAAATAGAAGAGATTTTTTACTCTTATGACACCAAAACCAATCAAGAGCGCTATGATTTGAGAATTCACATTAAGAAGATGCAGACTAATATTGAGTTTCTAAACTATGACCCCAGAGATCATCTGCTGTATTTCTACAGTGATGCCTACATTCTAACTTATGAGCTTATTTTTCAATAAACTTGATTTGAGACATGAAAGTATGGCTGCATCCCATTTCATACTGTCTGTAATATATAGTATGCAAGAGTAGATGCAACACAAATGATTGTATGTTGAAACAAGTATCTAGATAGTAATTTTTGGTCATTTGCAGGTTTTTTTAACTCAATTTGGTAGCGATCGCATCATCATCTATATAGCACAGCTGATTGGTTGCTGTTGCATCAGTGGCCAATGAGCTGCGTCTCAACATTCAAATAACGGTAGTGTTGCTGTTAGCAGTCTGCAGTGTGCTTTCAGAAACCCTCCACCTTGCCCAGCTCCACCTGTATAGATCTGCTACGGTGGGTTATTTCATGTATGTTACATGTGCAGCAGCAGCAGCAGCAGCATGTCTTACATGCTCACACCAATGTCTGTCTCTGTACCATGCCAATCTTTCCAAGAGTTGTCATGATAGAACTTTGCATTATAGGTCAACAAATCAAAATGGTTACATTCATTGACAGTGACCTTTGCATACATAATACTGACATAATAGGCTTCATGCAAACATTGAAACATTGAAATACTGTGAAAATATTACTGTTGCATAAATGTAATACAACCCGAATTCTGGAAATGTTGGGACGTTTTTTAAAGACTTTAAAATCACATGAGCCAATATTTTATTCACAATAGAACATAGATAACATAACAAATGTTTAAACAGAGAAATTTTACACTTTTATCCACCAAATGAGCTCATTTCAAATTTGATGTCTGCTACAGGTCTCAAAAAAGTTGGCACGGGGGCAACAAATGGCTGAAAAAGCATGAAATTTTGAAAAGATTCAGCTGGGAGAACATCTAGCAACTAATTAAGTTAACTGATATCAGGTCTGTAACATGATTAGCTATAAAAGGGATGTCTTAGAGAGGCAGAGTCTCTCAGAAGTAAAGATGGACAGAGGCTCTTCAATCTGTGAAAGAGTGTGTAAAAAGATTGTGGAATACTTTAAAAACAATGTTCCTCAACGTCAAATTGCAAAGGCTTTGCAAATCTCATCATCTACAGTGCATAACATCATCAAAAGATTCAGAGAAGCTGGAGAAATTTCTGTGCGTAAAGGACAAGGCCGAAGACCTTTATTGGATGCCTGTGGTCTTCGGGCCCTCAGACAACACCGCATCACTCATCGGCATGATTGTGTCAATGACATTACTAAATGGGCCCAGGAATACTTCCAGAAACCACTGACAGTAAACACAATCCGCCATGCCATCTGCAGATGCCAACTAAAGCTCTATCATGCAAAAAGGAAGCCATATGTGAACATGGTCCAGAAGTGCCGTCGTGTCCTGTGGGCCAAGGCTCTTTTAAAATAACTGTTTCAAAGTGGAAAAGTGTTCTATGGTCAGATGAGTCCAAATTTGACATTCTTGTTGGAAATCACGGACACCGTGTTCTCTGGGCTAAAGAGGAGAGACCTGTAGCAGGCATCAAATTTGAAATGAGCTCATTTAGTGGATAAAATAGTAAAATTTCTCAGTTTAAACACTTTTGTTATGTTATCTATGTTCTATTGTGAATAAAATATTGGCTCCTGTGATTTGAAAGTCTTTTAGTTTTCATTTTATTCAAATTTAAAAAACGTCCCAACATTTCCGGAATTTGGGTTGTAATTAGAATACGAAAAGTGGGAAAATCAAAACGTATGAAGCTGAATGTGATAATAAGAATATGAAAATTTGTGGGAAAAGACAATCTATACATTTATTTTGTGTTTTGTTGAACAAATATTATTGTGTAACTGTATTGCACATTATAAACTTTAAAATAGTATTCTACACATTACATAATAAATGTTACAAGAGCATTTTAACAACATTTCAGTAACTACAAAGATACAAGTTTAGAGGAAGATTACAAGTGTACATATTCATAGTGTAAAATAAATTTTCACAAACTTCTCACAAAAAGAAAAAACACACACCAGGATGTTTTATCTTAAGACAATCACGTTATTTTACCTATAAACCTTATGAATCTGCTGTTGCTGAAAAGTAGTAGTCACTTTTAGAGGAAGCTACAACAAGCCTTGAAAATACACCTACATCAAGCATAGTTTTAACTTTTCTCAATAGAAATCTAAATGGTTATAAATGATAAATAATTTTGATAAATCAGTTCACATTATTACAACTTAATATTTAATAACAGCACCAATCCCAATACCCATGATCATGTAAAGAAAACTCCACCTAAAAGATTTGGTTAAAATTGGCATGTAATTTACCTTTCCTATTGACTTGATTTCCTCTCATTTTAAGGTAACCCTTCAGGGTTTCCATGCAAAGTGAATAGTAAAAATTTTCATAATGATATTGGAGTAATCTTAGAAATGGTTGGATATTCTGTGTATGGAAAGAAGAACTGAAAGTTGTCTTCCTATTAAGAAAATGCAGCTCAACAACTGTGGATCCTCCTGTAGCACCCTTGGCTATGATTTGTCCTGACTCCATTTTGTCCAACATTTCACAGTGAATCAGTATCTGGTGAACCTCAAGACCTGCTGTGTGAGGGGAGGACAGTGAGTGTTCACAACCCACTACTCATGATATGTCATGATTTAATGGCATGCTTGTTTCTTTAATACAACCATTATGCATATTAAATCTGAATATGCGTTATCTTATCCATATTGTTATCATTAATACATTTCTGTCGCCACCCACTTCTTGGGAAGTTAATCAATTTTTTATTGAACCATTATTCATAACACTTTAGTCACTGAAATTTTTTATCCCTCACAACATTCAATGAAAAGCTGTACTTACTGTTTGTATGATTATCATTTTGAATTTTCAGTCTATAGTTTATAGATTTGTACATACTATCACTTATATCCCTGTGATAATTTTCATCAAATGCATCATCTTCTTCTGTTGTATTTCCTCTCACAAAATGGATCTTTCTCTCTGAAATCTAATATCCAATTATGATGTTATCCAACATATATGTGATGCCGAATTCAGGAAAGGGTGACTGCCCTTTAACCTTATAGAGTGAGAACCTGTAGGAAACAACAACCAAAACGATCAATAGAACTCAACAATCACTGTGAAGTGAAAAGCAATAAGAGATTCAATAATCAATAGTGATGTCTGCCTTGAATGACAGGTCTAATTTAACTTTGTGAAAAAACAGCAGGGTTTCTTTTAATAAACTTCATTTTATGTAAGGATTGTAGCAATAACTTAAAATGGCTTGCAATGACCAACAAACAAAAACAAACAAATAGAATTATTGATTGCAACTAATTTTTGCATTTCTGTATTAATGTTCAAAAGAAATACTTTCAAAGAATTTGGTCTGGTGATTTGCATTTGGGTACACATACTATCAGTGTGACTGAGATTACAAATGTCAATATACATAAATTATGATTGATGGTAACATCTCGTATAATATCCCTATATGAACGAGAAGCAGGGTTAAAATATATCTGAAAACTTACCCTTTGAAGCAGTTGCTGGTAGTAAAAGCACAAAAAGGAGCAGTATTTTGTCCATATTGTTAAGCATGTTGATCTCTGTGTTCAAAAAACTAACTGGAAATTCAAGTAGGTCCATGACTTAACCATGCATGTGAGTTGTACATTTCCTTTCTGTATAATCAGTGTAGCTGAAATGTTTTGTTCATTTATATGACTAACTCATATAGTAGCATAGTTTTTTTGCAAACACACCAAATGTTGTAGACCCTTTATTTGTTTTAGTTTCTATCTTTATTTAACAACAGGCAGTTTGAATTGAATTGAATAACACACTGTGGTAACTCATGTGGGAAAAGTGTGTAAAATCTCTGTACTGTACAGTGCTGACTTGTTTTGCTTCTTTCTATCTATTCTATCTGTTTATCAATGTATCTACAAGTAGAGCAAGTATTGTTATTGACATTCATACTAAAGGTCTCAACTGCAAATACAATGGCATTCATGAAAGCGAAAAAATTCTTTTTTGAAAATGATGTGAACCAATAGCAGGTAACCAGTAACACTAACCACACCTCTAGTAAATGCCAGTCAAATAATGCCAGCATTATAGTTCACGTTGTTGCCTACAATAATTAGTTAATAGAAATGAGTGTAGGATGTAAACTGTTGTGTGTTGTACATTTTTCACCTTCCCCATCAAGGATTCCACAGTTGTAACAACTAGACACTAGAATATAGTAAACAATCTGTGGGTATATGAATTATAATATAAACATATTTGACTGCACCTGTTTTGAAAGCAAATCCTATGAAATCATACCTGTTACAACAGATCTTTGGAACTGCATACACATACAGACAAATAAACAAATAAATCTGTCATCTTGTTCTCAGACTAGGGAAAACCCAACCATTGTGAAAATGTAATTCACTAAAGCAACATTGAGTTTATGAGTCAGGTAACAAAGTAAGTTTTATTTCCTGGAAAATGATCAGTGAACATCTGAGTATGTCAGTTTTGCCAAATGAACTTTAAACACACAGGTCAAAACAAGATGTTGTCGTTTTCAGTTGATCATCATTTATCTTTATATCTTCTTTGAACGTGAGAACATCTGAAGTGAGCTACACTTTCTACCTGATGTGCCATTCAGACTCCTGAACAACATATTCACTGATATGTACATTTTAGTATGTACACTGCAAAAAAATATTTTCATGATTTATCACAACATTTTATTTCTTTTGTCAAATCAACTTAGATAATTAATGTGGTTCAGATAACATAATATTTTGAGTTTTTGTTGATTGATTTAATCGCCTTCATTCAAAGAACTCAATTTTAAGGCAACCAGGTAACTTACTTTAAGTTAAACCAACAATTCTTTTTTTACAGTGCACATAATAAAATTATAGTAATACAATTATAGCATTTCGCCATGATTAAATCGGACTTATTAATGACAACCCATGTAATGTAAAAAAGCACTGGTCAGTTGACCTTATACAACAAGGCTACAAACACACAAATAAACTGAAAATTAATGACAGGCCTATACATGTGTTAAGAGTAATGGTATGAGATCTAAGCCATTTAATTCCATTGATAATTGTATTATTATCTGTACTTAATATTATTGCCCATTTATGTTACCCATAAACCTAATCATGTTTTACCCACGTTGTCTTCAGTTGCTGAAAATGAAGTTAGAATTTAAATATTGGTTAGAAAATATTCAGATTAATAAAAATTGCTGTTATTCTTCATGCAAATGTATTAGCCATATTAATGCAAGAACCAATAATAGATGTAAAAAAGCTAAAATGTTTACAGAATTACAAAAATATACACAAACTAAAATACTCACAAGAAGCAGAGTATTCACATGTATAGGAAGCTGCAAAGAACACAAGAAATTAAGAAAATGCAGAATTTCAGCACAGTTTTATTGATTAATTAATATTTAAAGTCTTTGCATATAATCTAATATATTTTGTCTTGGTCTAGGACATGTCATGTATTACCTGAATAACGCCCTTCTCCATATAATAATAGCAACCACAGTAAATAACACAATCCCCGATGCTAAAACTACAATCACTGAGGAAATCACCAGCTCAAATGTTCTCTCAGGATACTCTGAAATGTGACAATTTAAGAAGACATTCCTTCATCAGTTTGATATTGCTTTTAAACAACATTTCAGTAATAAGTTACTTAACTTACATTTTAGACACATTTTGCCAATTATTTTGTCTGTTGAATGAATTGGTTCCAGACACAGCCAGAGAAGAATGAAGCCAATCAAGTTTGAGGACTGAAATTAACTAAAATTACCTAAAGTCCTTACCCAAAGTGACGTCCAGTTTGTTGTCCAGACTGAGGTGTGTGGCAGAGCAGGTGTATGTGTGTTCGTCTTCACTGATCTCCAGACTCTTCCTCATCTGGTACGTCCTGTCACCATTGGGCAGCAGATCTCCTCCAGTGATCTCATGATCAGGTACAGGCTGTCCATCTCTGAACAGGGTCAGGTTGATGTGACGAGGGTAAAATCCTGTCGCCAAACAACTCACACGAAACCCTCCAGAATCTGAGTTTGCTTTCTGAATGAGTCTGACTCGTGGTTTCACTGTTCAAAGACAATAAAAATGTAGTATCTTATTATAGTACCATAAACTAACTACATTCGAAGGAATTAGCTAACTTCAATATTGAATTAAGTAAGAGAAGCATGTCGGAGACTTACCTTTCCTCTTTACTTGAGCTCTTCTTTTTCTAAGGTAAGACTTGAGAGTGTTTAGGCAGTTTGGGTAGGAAAAAACTTCTTGATACCACAGATATGTCTGCAGAAACGGATTATCGTCATGCTCTGAATCTTTTAAATAACCCTTATATGTGAACTTGCCATCAAAATATCGCATTTCATCTGCAGTAGAGCCACTAAATGCATTCTTGAGGATAAAGTGTCCTGGTTTGTTATTGTCCAACAGTTCACAAAGACCCAATACCTGGTGAACTACAAGACCTGTTTGAACAGAAAAAGAGAATGAAGATGTCAAAACAGACTCCATCATCCAGCCTTTTAAATAAATTAATTTAACTTAATTAAATTAACTTACTATCTGTATGATTTCTGCGACTTGATGTATCCACAAGAAATGCATACAAATTTTCTCCTATGGCAGTATTATCCCCCAATTTATGCAGATCATCTTCATCTGTAGTATTTCCTCTTGGAACGTAAGACCTCATCTCTGAATCATAGTATCCTACTGTCATGTCATCCAACATTACTGTGATAATTAATCCAGGAAATGGAGTGTTTCCTTTAATATACGTTACAAGGACCCATAAAGAGTGAGAACCTATAAAATGTAATGTTGTCATTAAAATAGGCTCTAATGTAATAAAACCAAATGTTAATCAGTCTAATTTCCTCAACCAAAATAAAACAATGACTGATAACAATGCTGATATCTAAACTGACAATGCATATGTATTAAAACTTTGCTTTTTGGCAAATCTGAAATCCTACCTGTTGAAACAGATGTTGGAATTAAAAGCACCCACAGAAAAACAAATAACTTGATCATCTTGTTCTCATCTCACATGAAATAGGAATATTGCGAGTCTTGTAAGACAAACTTTGCAATGCAAACTATTTCCTTGAGAAGCAGCCTATCAGTGAAAACTGAGTTAGTCTGTCAGCAGTTGTTTTAGTCCCACATGACTTTAATTCTAATGAATGTTCATAAAATTTACCCTATTGTGGGTGTGTCCTTAAGACAATGCTCAAATAAAGGGAACTGAAAATATTCCCTTTCAAAAGGGAACTTCAACAGTTGTAACACCTCCTTTGGTTTTTTCCTTCTTTAGATGTTACTCTGAGGGGTTCAACAGATTTGACATTTGTACTGAATAAAACCTTTTCACAAAACAAATGATCTTCTAAACCTATTTTATTATCCCCACAAGTGCTTATTTACATGTGTCACAAAGTCAATGAATAAACTTGAGAGCCAGCTTTGTCTCTTTTAAATGAGTCAGTGAGGTGAAGTAAACATAGCGTTAGTCCAGTCTTTTGATGAGTTGAAGTGATGAAGATGAAATGAGCTTTAAATCCACAAGGTTATTTGAGTGCGATGCAATGTTTGAAGTCCTATAATCCACCATGAGAGAGATAATCGTTCAACGTCATTTGTTGAGTCGCCCACCATGTGAGTTAAGGCCATGTCCTGTAGCCTCGCTACCAGCTTGACTTAAACTGGACTTCGAGGTCTCCAATTACCATTAAGTGCTCTCACAATGAACACCATGATACGACACACGTGACATAAAAAAAAAAGTCCTTTCTATAAAGAAAGCAAATAGCTACCATTAGTGATCTTATTTAACAAACACAACATCAGGAATTCAATCCATACTTACAGTTGAGCAGAAACACAGAGTTCTCAAAGGAATTTAAATGAGCAAGAAGGTAGCTTGAATTCAAACCATGAGGCTTCCCACTACCAAACAAGCTAACTTATTCTATGGTGGCCGGAACGTTACTCGTGAACAGGTGTCTGAAAGCAATGTATCAAACCTCTCCAATCCTATTGGTCGGCGACAGCCTATGACGTCATCAAGACACGGCCCGGAAGTATAAAAGAGCTGCCAGTGAAGCAGTATCAGCAGCAGTATCTTTTCGTCTTTCGGGACTGTTTTGTCTGATCGCGATTACTATCGAATCCAGTAAGAATGTTTTATTATGTCTAACAAACGTTTCAGAATGTGTGTTCACCCGTGTCCCAGGTGTTTGACACCCGGTGACACACACAATCTGTGTGTTTTTGATGGCTTGCGAAGAGGGAGCAGGTGAGCCTGCTGAGACTTCGAAGCCTCCCTGCCCTGTGTATGCGGAGCTGCTGGAAGTTATGGAACGCGCTTCTGGCAGACTGCAGCTGCCTGGGAGCGTGTTAGGAGGGGGACCGCATGTGCGGTTCTTTTTCTGGCCATAACACAGCAGCCCCCGTGAGCCTTCCATGCCTTCTTGATCTATATGTTGAGATCGGAAGGGCATGGAAGAACCCATGTTCGGCTCATATTCACCGACATCAGCAGGCGAATTTCGCTGATGTTGAGGGATTGAGCCAGCATGGGTATGTGTCGATGCCCCCTACTGACGGGATGTTTACAAACTACCTCGTCACTGGGCGGGTCCCGTCACTAAGCGCTCCGGTCCTGCACTTTAAGCATTATATCTCGCTTAAATGGCAGGGCACATGCGGCAGCAGGTCAGGCCGGGGCGGCCGTACACTGGCAGTGTTAACAGGCCTACCTGGCTGATCTGCTGAGGGATTTGGACTGAGGCGGTAAGAGCTGCACCGCACCACGAATCTCGCTCTCCGTGCCACCAAGAATTCCGCCGCCTCGACTGGTATCGATGGCAGCAATGGTGGCCACGGAGAAACATCTGTGGTTGAACCTGGCTGACACTGGGGAGAAAGGAGGGCTTTCTTCCCAATGCACCAGTGTTGCCCTCTAAGCTTTTTGGCACCCCCGTCGAGGAGTGAGGAGGCTCTTTTAGGCTTAAAAGAACCCTAGATTCCATCCATCCACAATGTAGAATCTTCGGTCTTCGAGCCGCAGGGAGGTAGCTTGGTCTATATTTATGTTATTAAATATTCAACCTTGTTTTTCGCTGTATAGTTTTTTCCTGGGCGTGTAGCTGGAAAAAGATAGGGGTTTTTTGGGCACTGAAGTTCCATTAGGTTGGCTGGAACGATTTATTTGAACTATGTTGGCCACAAAATGGCCGCCTCTCAGCCACCTTTGGTAGAGCAGCTTCTCCTCTGGTTTTAGCTAGAGTATGTTTGAGTTAGCACTCTTCGCTTCAGATAGATCTAATGTTTAGCGTCGGCCTCCGGGGCAGCCTGACATTGTTTGGCTTGGTTGAGCTTTGCTCCTCTTATGTAGAGTTATTTCAGTTTAGCCTCTTCTCTAGTTGAGTTCAGAGGTTGAGTTTAAGCCCCAGGCAGATCTATGCTTATGTGCGGCCCTATAGGCCCACAGCTTAGCTGGCCTAGGCTAGAACTAGGATTTAGGTGATATACTAAAGCATTCACCCCTTATTTTTATTGCTACTATCCCTTGTCAGCTTAGTTGTCAGGCCGAAGCCCATTACCCCTTTTTGGTGTAGGTGCAAGTTAGATAGCAGCTAAGGTAGCAGGCTATCACTAGCCTCCCTGGTGCTGTTGTCTCAGGTGGTAGGCCCTTATCTTTATTTAGATAAGTGTATGCTTTGTTGCTAAGGCCCCACTTTTCTAGAACTTTATTCATACTGAATTTGTCTTTCCGCTGAGCCCCTTGAATTAGCATTCAAGCTTGAGGTTATGGTGTTAACTTGATTTAGCTCCCGTTCTCTAGGGTTCAGTACAGATTGTTTTTTCTGTTTGGTGAAAGCATCCATTCTTTTAGAATGGTATGTATGAATAGCAAAGCATTGTTTTTGCTTTGAGTTCTAGTTTTTGCCCTACACATGTGTGAGCCTAACTCTTTGCTGCCACAGGTTAGCACCTGTTCTTTTGAGTAGTAGGCTTGTTTCTAGCCTCCTTTAGGGCATGGTGACTATTTGTACTCTTCTTGCTTTAAGAATAAAAGGTGCTTTTACTGAATACACTGCTTGTCGGATTGTGTTCGGTGGACTGTTATGTGGGCACTCTACAGTCTTATCTGCTCTTTACCTCGTTTTCATTCTGAACAAGTTATATGTTTGTGGGTTCTTGCTTTCAGCAAGCTAGCTTTCGAGGCGTGTGGCCTTAACAGGCCGCCCTTGAAGCTTTCCCACCCCCACATCTGGGTGTTGAAACTTAAGCAGATTTAACATGTAACTTCACATGTTGGCCTTTAGCAAGGCTGCTGTGTTATTTATATTTCTACACAGTGTAGAACTGTTGTCATGTTATAGGCCCCTTCTTGGGTCTCCATGATTTTGTGCCTACAGTACGGTCTATCTGTTAGGTTGAGCTCTGTACTCCCCTTGTTAGGGTCGTCCTGCATAGTGCTTAGCTCCCTAAGCTGGTCAGTGGTTGAAGGCCCCTATGAGGCCTCCCGTTTGTGATCCAGCCCCCAGGCTGATTAATGTGCTCCCCTTGTCGGGCTGTTTTGAGTACACAGCCTCCTCAGTGCGAATAATCAGGCTCTGAGTAGATCCTAGGATTGAGCAGAGTTTACTTCCCTCATTTGTAGGGTTAAGAGCACTTAGCTGAGTCCTGCTCTCCAGGATGCCCGTCTCTACGCTCTGGTCTGAGTTGCCTACTGCCCCTTTGCAGTCACTCTTACTGGATATCTTCTCTGAAGTTTGCATTATTGAGACTCTGTGTTCAGACAGGTTGCTGGCCAAGACTAGGTTGCTATCGGACCGGGTCAGCCTCCCTGGTGGCATTTGGGGTGACATTCCCTTAAAGGGACCCTTCCTCCTTCGGAAGGTTCGGTCCCAGAAGCCTTGGAGCGGCCTTGGTAGGCCTTCTGTGGAAGGCCTCTTTAAGGCTTATAGCTTAGGCTGTTGGCCATAGGGAATGCTGTCACTGAGAGCCTTGTTTGACCCGAGAGAGAGTTGCTCTGGCGTTTCATTTGAAACTGCTAGATGATGTTTATCTAGCCATCTTCTTGGCATGCACTCCCCTCAAGCATGGTGGCGTGGGTATATCGTTCCCCATATGCAGTAAACGCAGTGTTGAAGTTCCCTTTCGAAAGGGTACGTCTCAGGTTACGTATGTAACCATGGTTCCCTGAGAACAGGGAACGAGCCACTGCGTTCCTTGCCATGCATCGGGGCTGCCTGCTGAACAGTCCCTTCAGACAATAAGATACTGACTGCTTCACTGGCGGCTCCTTTACACTTCCGGGCCATGTCTTGATGACGTCATAGGCTGTCGCTGGCCAATAGGATTGGAGAGATTTGATACATTGCTTTCAGACACCGGTTCACGAGTGACGTTCCCTATATGCGGTAAACGCAGTGTCTCGTTCCCTGTTCTCAGGGAACCATGGTTAAAAACGTAAACTGAGACGTTCACACTTCTCAAATTGCAATGAATAGTTTGTAAAATATGATAAATCGTCTGAGCTATTTTCCCTGATTGATTACAGGCAATCAACTAAATAGTTAAGGACACAGCAGAATGAACAATGAGCAACTAACCAGTACAGGCTAACACAGTTTTTTACTCTTTGATGTGTTTACATTTTTTATTTCATTTGTGAGGCTTTAATTTTTTTTTTTTTTTTTTTGAATAGTTTGATTAACAGCCTGCCTAATTGTCATTCAGCATACAACAAATGGTGCTATATAGTACTAAAAGTGGTTCTTTGGCTCGTAATCATAGGGGAACTTTAAGTGCTGTATAACACCAAATGTTGGTGCTTCAGTGGTTCTTCAGCGGTTCTTCACCGGTTCATTGGGATGACTGAGGTGCTATATAGCACCGCTACTGTATACAGCACCTGTTAAGCCCCTGTATGGTTCTTCAGCAGTTCTTCAGTGGTTCTTTGCGGTGGTTAAGGTGCTATATAGCACCACTGCCATTCAAAGAACCTGTAATGCCCCTTTAAAGGTTCTTTACGAGCCAAAGAACTACTGTTGCCATTTTTGTTGAAGAAATAAAATGCGATATGGCACCTCTTAAGGGTTCTACATAGTACCATTTGACAAAGGTGCTGTAGAGCACCTTTAAAGAAATGGTGCTACATAGCACCAAAAGTGGTTCCCCTATGATTACGAGCCAAGAACCACTTTTAGTGCTATATAGCACTTTTTTTTAGAGTGTACTGCAGAGTGTTGACAACAATGCCTGAAATAAACCTCTACAAATGTATCTGTGCCCTAATAGAATGTATGCTAGGCTGGTGTAAGTATTCTGTGTCATACTTAATTTCTTGTTTATTTTGTTTATAGCCAGTGTTTCCCAGGCTCCACTGCCCCATCAGGGTCATTTGTCCCGGTTTACCATCATCCCTCAGTTCACACACAACCAGCCTCTGAAGGGCAAGAACACCTTTAATGGAGAGATAATATGTGAGGGTAGTGTTTATTTAAAACACACTATATAGTCTATGGAAATATATATATATATAATTAAATGCTATAAAATTGTAGTACTTACGATCAGTTTCATCGATCAGTATTTGTTGCTACTGTCCATTTGTCCATAAAGGATATATGTATGTAGTCACTTATTGTGAGGAGAACATTGGAATCAGTCTTCAGTTGTTGTATTTCCTCTGGGAATGAGAGTCTTCGTCTCACCGTTATAGTACATAATTCTGACATCATCCAAAATGGCTACATAGCTAAATTCAGGAAATAGTGTTTGTCCTTTAATGTATGTTGCAAGCAACCACAAAGAATGAGATCCTGTGATAAAAGGAAATTTGAAAACAACAGCACAAATAACAACATGGTGGTATGTTAAACATCTGATATGTGTTCCATTAAATTCTTTTTGGAATCAATCAACCAGGAAATCATGCAGATATGCAGATAAACTCAAAAAAAGTCAACAATGTGAAAAAGAACCAAGTGTACTGGTGTTTCAAGTGCAAGCAAATTTTAATTAAAGTTTGCAATGTGTTTTTTTTTTTAAATCTTACCTTTTAGAGCAGCTATTGGAAGTTAAAGCAGAAAAAGCTGAAGAATTTTGCTCATATTGCTGACAAACATACTGTATGCTTTCATTCAGCACT
This sequence comes from Hypophthalmichthys nobilis, assembly GCA_037950665.1. NCBI lineage: Eukaryota > Metazoa > Chordata > Actinopteri > Cypriniformes > Xenocyprididae > Hypophthalmichthys > Hypophthalmichthys nobilis. Next base: position 18,463,468 of record CM075486.1, read on the forward strand.
CACTGGCAAATGATCTATTTCGAATTAAACAAGTCTCGTCTCACCCTTATACGGCACAGGTAGTTAGTGATTGATTTCCTGATCATAATGTTTACCTAATCATTAAAAAATAGCTGCTTCTAATAGACAACCTTTGCACCATAAACAGACCTTGACTTCCCCTTTTACATTTGTCTGAAAACTTCCACCATGACTAACATTACTAATAAACCCGCAGGCACAGAATTATAGACACAACTTGCGAATTATAGTGGGAGTTGTGTACACTGTAAAAAAAAAATTCCATAAAAAAACGGATAATGTACTGGCAGAAAATTACCAGTACATTTTCTGGTAAATTACAGACATTTCCTTCAACTCCAATACGGAAAATTCTGTAAATTTACAGTACATTTTTTGTACTTTTACAGACAATCCTTATGCGTAAATGTCTATAAAATGATAGCATATCCTTGGTAGCAAATAAATCAACAACATATGTAAAATTGAACATTTTTACATTTTGTAAACATTCTTAAAAAACGTATTCAATGGGTAAAGACAAATTATGACAAATTAAACAATGTGTAAAACAATTTTAAAAAGTATATTGTGAAATACTTTTTATACAACAACAACAAACAATTAAAAAGTGATACATGAGTAGGTACTTCATTCAGGTAATTAAACTTCATAAACTAGGAAAGTCAAGATGCAATACAATACACAAAGAAAGAAGCTAACAAACAAAACAAATGGAATACAAAGACAGGGTTGCTGTTTTTATCATTAACAATACTGCTGAAGACAGTCAATAGTGAAATGTTCCAGTGCTGATGCCATTTTTCTGTAAAGCCCAGTATACACCAAGCTGATGATCAGCCGTCAGGCAGCGTCGGCTGACTTGGTTTACAGTTTGTGTATCTGCAGCCTGCAGAGTTGGTTTCCCTTTCTGAATGATGAATACAGATGAATATATATGAAGCAATAGACAGCTGTCTCCTTACACACAGACGCAGAACGCATGTGGTAGCCGACAGTCGGCTGTAGTCCTTTCAGTGTGTCCAAGCGCAGATTTTTTTTTTCCCCAACATGAGGCAACAACACAGTCGGCTTTCATCAGCTCTACTACTTTGCCATCAGCTTGGTGTGTCCCTATACTAAGAGAAGACAACATTCGTCAATATTCATTTTGGGTTAGTTCACCCAAAAATGAAAATTCTGTCATCAATTACTCATGTCATTCTACACCCGTAAGACCTTCGACCATCTTCAGAACACAAATTAAGATATTTTTGATAAAATCCGATGGCTTTGTGAAGCCTCTATTGCCAGCAAGAACACTCCCTTTTTCAATGCCCAGAAAGCTACTAAAAACATTTAAAACAGTTCATCTGAGTACAGTGGTTCAACCTTAATATTACAAAGCAACGAGAATACTTTTTGTGCGCCAAAAACAAAACAAAATAGCGACTTTATTCAACAATATCTAGTGATAGGTGATTTCAAAACACTGCTTCATGAAGCTTTACGAATCTTGTTTCGAATCAGTGGTTCGGAGCGCGTATCAAACTGCCAAAGTCATGTGAACTATTGACGTTTCAAAACACTTACGACGTAACGAAGCCTCGTTTACTGAAATCATGCGATTTTGGTGCTCTGAACCACTGATTCGAAACAAATGATTCATAAAGCTTCATGAAGCAGTGTTTTGAAATCACCCATCACTAGATATTAAGTCGCTATTTTGTTATTTCTGGCAGACAAAAAGTATTTTCGTCAGCTATTGGAAGTGAAAGCAGAAAAAGCTGAAGAATTTTGCTCATATTGCTGACATACATACTGTATGCTTTCATTCAGCACTCACTGGCAAATGATCTATTTCGAAATAAGTCTCGTCTCACCCTTATACGGCACAGGTAGTTAGTGATTGTTCACTGAGCTTCACAGCTTTTAATGTTTACCTAATCATTAAAAAATAGCTGCTTCTAATAGATAACCTTTGCACCATAAACAGACCTTGACTTCCCCTTTTACATTTGTCTGAAAACTTCCACCATGACTAACATTACTAATAAACCCGCAGGCACAGAATTATAGACACAACTTGTGAATTATAGTGGGAGTTGTGTAGCATCAATTTAAAATACTGTAAAAGTGTATAGTTTCTCTTGAGGAAAACAATTAAACTCTTCTGACAGTTATTTAGTATATTCTATATAATGTTTCTCCACTCATCCATGTTGTTTTGGGTCAGGACATCTTTTTTTTTCACGGTTTCTTCAGATGCTGAAAAAGTTTCAGCTCATTATATGAATTTTACTGTACACAATAAGTCTTTTGTAAGTAACCTTAATCTATCAGTAAGACATCAGCAAAATCTGAAAAACAAAACTAACATAATATTTTAATATTAATATAACAATAAAACTGATATAAAAGTGGTATGCTCATATGTGGACATGTTATGACTGATAAACAAAACAGATGTCAGTCTGGCAGTGTTTTAGATGCGGATACTGATATCACGCCAGATTAAACAGAAAATACAATGCTGAAATGGAACTGAACATTGGACAATAGATCACTAAAGATTTACTTTCACTAGAGGATGTGATGGAAAGTAAATGCAACATGTTCACACGGTAACCAAACTGTTGATAGGCCCCGTTGACTTCCAGAGTATGAAAAAAAAAAAAAAAAATCTATGGAAGTCAGTTGATCTGTTTTGTTACCGACATTCTTCAAAATGTCTTCTTTTGTGTTCAGCAGAAGAAATAAATTCATACAGCTTTGAAACTTGAGGGTGAGTAAATGACAGAATTTTCATTTTTGGGTGAACTATCCCTTTAACAACGTTTGGTCTCACCTTCAAGGACTTCAAAGGAGGCAGCCTCTGAATTCATAGCTTTCAGTCATATGACTGGCCACAGAGACGTGACAGGCAAAACATCCAGGCCCAGTTTCACAGACAGGGTTTAGATTAAGCCAGGATTAAGCCTTAGTTCAATTAAGTAGCTTTCATAAATCTGTGTTTCTGTAAATCAAACACAGATTCTGAATTGGTTAGGGTGATTTGGGTAAACACTTCCTGTTGGAATGTTGTTTTTCTGGTTGATATTAGGGTTAGGGTTTTACTGTGAGAGATTTTATACAGGTGATAAAGAGAGTAACCATGCTTAATATACTGTCTGTTTGGAGCCTCTTTGAATGTTCCTGACATTCTGGTTTTATTTCAGACAACAATCAATCAAATTGTTCAATGCCTTAAAGGATAAAATATAATTCAAAAGTTTGGAGCCAAAGTGGCACTGAAAGTGCAATGAACAGTGAACTATAAACCTAATGCCAATTTGACTCCAATTCCAAAAATGTAAAGTATCTTAACATGTTTTCCATCCTCTTCTAAACTTTTGTGAATGTTCCTATTGCCTAAACTACTAGCCACACCTTGTATTTCTTAATTTTGCTTTATTACTCAATCAGACCACCAGATGACACTACATACATTGTTTAGATACATTAAATAGCTTTAGTTCAGTCCACCTATCAACTGAACCTACTCCTTTATGTCCCAAATGTTGAATTAAGCTGTCTTCAGAAAATTATCAAACATTTTCTTCAGCATCTGTACAGTGACAGTGATATGATTTAATATGGCTCCTTAGGTTTGTACAGTATTAAAGTGTAGAAAGCCAATTCACAAAGGTGAAAACAAGATTGCAATACTGCTTTCCATGATCATTAACCAAGTCTTTTTATTTCTCCTTCTTTTCCTTTTTATGTTTTCACCTTCTGCACTAATGAGCATGAATGTTCTTAAGAAAATAAATTTTTTATATTACAATAAAAAACTGTGTAACATGAAAGAATGATATATACACACAAACTTTACATCATATCTACACCACCAAATAAAGTCTCTATTGGTTGAGACCCAAATTCCCACTCTGTATCATGGCATTCACATCCATTTCTATGTTGTGTCCACATTTTCTTCAGATGCTAAAAATGAAAATTATTGTTTAATGAGTGTACAGTATATGCAAGTGTTTTCTTTATTCAGTTCTGTACATTAACACATAACTTAGAAGTACTTACTAGAAGCAGTAGAATAGCCACTTTTAATTGAATCTAAATACCAAAAGAAAGACAAAAGGAATTATTGTTTTTGATTTGCTGTTTATAAAACACAACTGTAATGTATACAATTTGGATTTTTTAAAGGAGTCATTAACCAACCTGTGTGTGTGTGTGTGTGTGTATATATATATATATATACACACAAAAATTGTTCTATTCCATATTTTTGGTTAACTATTCCTTTAGGTTGCTATTCTAAGCTCTTTAGACCTTTTTCAGTTCTTGTCATACCTGCACGTCGTCTTTTCCATGCAGTTATAGCAACTGCAGCTCCAAATACTAACATCAGAGCCAAAACCGTCAGAACTGAAGTAATCACTGATTTAAATGGTTCCCCGTGATCATACTCTGAAACATGAACCACAGACTGAGAGAATGACTTTAATTTTTTTGTTTTGATTGTTAAATTGTTTTCTGTAAGAGCTCATTATTACCCAAAGTGACGTCCAGTTTGTTGTCTAGACTGAGGTGTGTGGCAGAGCAGGTGTATTTGTGTTTGTCTGCACTGATCTCCAGACTCTTCCTCATCTGGTACGTCCCGTCACCATTGGGCAGCAGATCTCTCCAGTGATCTCATGATCAGATACAGGCTGTCCATCTCTGAACAGGGTCAGGTTGATGTGACGAGGGTAAAATCCTGTCGCCAAACAACTCACACGAAACCCTCCAGAATCCGAGTTTGCTTTCTGAATGAGTCTGACTCATGCGGTTTCACTGTGGAAAAAATTAATCATGAATATGGGAATACACTACTTTATATCATAAATGGGACAATTTAATACTTGCATATAGTAGCCCTAAAATTATGACACTCAAAAAATCTCATTTTTGCAGCACTCTTTCTACAACAATTTCTCAATTGCATACAAGTAATATTTACTTTGACCTCCTGACCTTGATTAACATCTTGTGAAGGTTAAGCACATGTTCACTCATTGAAAAAGAAACAAGTGAGATTTAATTTTTAAGCTCTATTTTGTCTTCATCTTTTGTATGCCTTTCCTTATATCTGTGACTCAAAAATCACACATACTAGATAAAATGTAATTGCTTTTCTGACAGTGCAAATAAAGGCAGGAGAGAAAACAGTGGAAAAGTACCTCTCCTCTTCCCTTGAGTTCCTCTCTTTTAAGGTAACTCCTGAGATTCGTTGTGCAGCGTGGGTAACGATATTTACATGCCGCCATTTGTACATCTCTAGATGTAGTGTTGATGGTTTTTCTATGCCTTCATATGTTAATATGTCATCAAAAAACATATTTCGTCTGTAGTGGAGCCATTAAAAGCAATCTTAGTGATCATTTGCCCGGTTTGTCATTGTCCAACACTTCACACAGAGTCAGCATTTGATGAACTACAGGACCTGTTAAGATCAAGAAGAATATCAGATGTCAAAACAGACTCCAACATCTTGTTTCATGTCTCACTGACCTCATGACTCCCAGGATCAGTGCTTTAAAAGATTAAGATATTTGTCTCAATGAACTTACCTTCTGTTTTGTTATGAAATTTTCCTGCAAGTCTTCCCAAAATAAAAAGGACGCATATATTCCTTTATGCTATGACTTATGTGATCAACCTCCTCATCTTCATTTGTAGTATTTCCTCTTGGAATGTAGCTGTTCGTCTCTGAATCATAATATCCAACTGCAACATCATCCAACATATACAAAACACTAAATGCAGGAAATTCTGTCTTTCCTTCAATGTAAGTTACCAGCACCCACCAGGAGTGAGAACCTGTGAAAAAGGTAACAAAAATATATATTTTCATTTGCACTCAAACTGCTGTACACCAGAATTTGAGACAAAGGCAGTATGTTCAGATCCTACAACAAAAACAAAGAAATAAGATTGTGTAATTAAATGTGTGTATAAATTAAAATACTTAAGAACCTTACAGCATCTGGTTCAAATGTAAATCCCATGAAAATCCTACCTGTAAAAACAGCTGTTGGAAAAGACAGCACACACAGGAAAACTAATAATTTCATGTTGTTCTCAAGGCTAGTGAAAACATGTCTTTCTCTACAGATATTTTTTTGTTGTTGTTGTTTTTGTATGTGTGAGGTAACAAGGTTTGGAACAGGTTAAACAAGCTGTATTTCCTGGAACCACCTCAGTTAACATGAGAGTTACATCAGGGTTTTTGTTTGTTTGTTTGTTTTAGGTAACACACTTTTCACTTTCACTTATGAAGCATAGCAATGTACAGATGGGCATTACAATTGTATTTAAATCTCAGACATATTCTTTTAGCACAGAGGGATAATTGTGGAGGAGGAATTTAGGTAACTGAGAAAATAAAGTCATTTTTAATAGCAAAGTGTAAAACCATAAATAATCTAGGTGCCATGTTTTTATACTCCACTCTTCAGGGATTTGACAAATACTGTGATTTATTTTACATGGAGTGAGTCATCTCATGTTGAGACCATATGACTAGTCAAATATTACTTGTTTTATATCCCAAAAATCTCCTTTTATGGACACTTTTTGTGAAATTTTTTTGAAAAGCACACTTCTACAATGGCATCAACAACTGAACATTTCTGCGTGACTCTGCATTTATGACACTAGCTGTCAGTTCCTTTTAGCAGGGAATAAAGAAACACACTGGGTTACGACCATAGGAGTCTCCCTTTAAACTAAGTTTCAGTATTTGAAATCAGCTACAATCGTAAACTAATTTAAAAATGTTATCTTTTTCAGTACCAGAAACAGAGTTGTCACGTCAGTCTGTATGTCATTAAGCTGGACAATGACACCATTTTCTTCTACAGCTGCTGTACAGCCAAAATTATTCTCCTGTTATCACTGTAAAGCTGCTTTGACACAATCTGCATTGTGACTTGACTTGTTTATTGAAATCACCAATACAATCGTAGAAACAAATCATACTACTTTTTATTATCATTATCTATATTAAAGCATTCTACCCTTACGGAACAAAAATATATGGGAATATACTGCAAAATATAATGCGATATATTACATAATACTTTTCCATATATGGGAAATTAGTGCTTATATTTTTCAATATACTGCAATATATGCATTGACCCTGTGGCTATATATTGATACATATAAAATATGTATACATGAAGACAAAATAGCATTACATTCATAAAGTTTTATACTTTATTGTGTACATATATTGTACATACATGTTCTTATATAAATGTGAATGTATTGTACACACATATATACACACATTCATGGAATGCGTTACAATCAGTGGTTACAACAGAGGAGAGTAAATGTTAAAATTAAGTGCTATTTTGGGGATGTTATTTGGTGGACCTTCAGGGAACATTCAGAACGTTCTCTGAACGTTTAGGGAACCATATTTTATTTGGAAATGTTCTCAGAACGTCCCTGCTGCCCTTGTCAAAAAATTCAATTGAAAATTAGAGCTAAATTGACTAACAAAAGTGGCTGTTCAAACATAAACTTTTTTTCTTAAATGTCTTACAAAAAAAAAAAAAGCTCTTTACAGGTAATTCTGGATTATTATTATTACCTTTTCTTTAAAACGTAAATCTCTTGCAGTGAGTCATTAGCTGACAACAGCACATGCATGAACTAATTTAACTGCTGTATCACTGCATCAGCAACTACACAATTACTGTCTTTAAATAAAGCAACATGCAGCAGAAGTTTGGGTTCCTTGTCGCTGTCGCCTTTGGCTTGCTTAGTTGGGGACACTTGACATTTGATATTGCACAGTGCTTTGATCTGCCTGCATTGACACTATTCTTTAACAGCTGCTGTGCAGCCAAAATTATATACCAGTTATCAATGTAAAGCTGCTTTCACACAATCTGCATTGTAAAAGAGCTATATAAATAAAGGTGACTTGACTTGACTTGACAGAACATCAGTGTTTCTGGATCATCACTGACTGAAGCACAGGCTCTACTCTTCTGCACAATGGTAACCTCACAAAACTCAGATAACAGAAACAGAACATTAAACACTAACAGATCTCTCTAGATCTCAGCATCTTCACTTATTACAAACCACTCTGACTTTATTTCTTTCATTTAAAACTTGTTAATGAGGCGTTGATAGTTTATTGAAATCAACAATGTTACCAAAGAAGTGTGTTTTTGGTTGTGAGGGAAAGATAACCTTGTTTCCTAAAGAACCCAGCGTTAAGTGGAGCTGAGAGATTTGTGCTCATGCATTACATTGATGATCATTAAAATAACCATAGAAACCACCTTAAATTAACTATCAAAATGAGGATAAAGTCATGTCTGAAAGTTGAATGGAGAATATCTTGTGTGAATGGAGAATATCTCACTGCTCGAGCCCTCAGGATCGGCGCTTATGGTTTCATAAACAAGGCCCAGTTCTACACTGTATTTACAGATCTTTTGAAACTGAAAGATGGAGCGGTCACAGCGATAATGATCCTGGTCATGAGTCAGAACTGCAGGTGGTGAGTAAAACTGCTTCAAATGTCTGTTTTGTTGACAGTCGGTGCGTAAGTGCATATAATGTAAACAACACGAACATATAATGAATCAAAAGTTATCCAGGGATAATGCGATGGTGTGTGTTTAAATACATTTGTTTAGCTGACCATTGATAGCTTCGCTACGCAAAAGCTGCCCGTGCTCATCACTCTTGAGCTCCGGCCACACGGCGTGCCTCCGGGAGCTCGGCTTTTTCGGAAAGACTCAGTACAGCGTATCTGTCTTTTTATAAATCTGACTAAACTAAAGAGTCTTCGGAGAAATGAAGGATGCTATACTACTCTACAAGTAGTCAAGATAAACATGAGATGGCAGAAACTGTGTGTGTTATTATATTTACAATAAAGTACATTGGCCCAAACAATCTCATTGTTTTTATATTAGAAGCCATGGTATATCATTCATTTACTAGTTCAGAGATGTTTCACCCATCTGTGGGGCCTCCTGTTGTGTTTTATGTGTTGATGTTTTTTCCAAACTTTCTTCAGATGCTGAAAACAAAAATAATTTTCATTTTCATTTTAATTACTGAGCAAAATTAGTGAGCATTTTATGAGATAAATAAAATAAAATTTAAAACCAAAACTCACTAGAAGTAGCAGAATAATCACTTTTAGATGAAGCTAGAACATCAAAGAAGGTAAAAAAGAGCAGAATTATTAATGGCAATTAATTATTGTATCATAAAAAAACATTTAGGATTTCTCTAATGCATCACATCTATACTAGACTAAATGGATCATTTTTATTTTGTAGATCCTACCTGTTCGTCTCCTCCTGCATTTATATATGACGACTCCAGTTCCAAACACCAACATCAGAGCCAAAACTATCAGCACTGAGGGAATCACTGATTTAAATGGTTCACCAGGATCAAATTCTGAAACAAACAAGTTAAAAACGTCACAAACAGATTACAAAAACAGTTTTGTATATATTTTTTTTCACACCTCATTACCCAAAGTGACGTCCAGTTTGTTGTCCAGACTGAGGTGTGTGGCAGAGCAGGTGTATTTGTGTTTGTCTTCACTGATCTCCAGACTCTTCCTCATCTGGTACGTCCACGTCACCATTGGGCAGCAGATCTCCTCCAGTGATCTCATGATCAGATACAGGCTGTCCATCTCTGAACAGGGTCAGGTTGATGTGACGAGGGTAAAATCCTGTCGCCAAACAACTCACACGAGACTCTCCAGAATCTGAGTTTGATTTTTGGATTAATTTTACTCTGGGTTTTACTATACAAGTAAAGGGGCAGAAAACAGAAGATAAATGCATATCAGTAAATTTTGCACCATTCAGAAGCTAGTTTAATTTTTGCTTTGTTAAACCTATAACAAAGGACTTAAAAATATTAGGGCTGGTAATTCAAAATCTTACATATTTATGTATTGTATTATATTATAAGCTAATACTGCACGATTTGAATATGTACCTCTCTTTTTAACTTGATTTCCTCTCTTTTTGAGGTAACTTTTCAGCGTTTTTATGCAAGCTGGGTAGTACAAATTCTCATGAAGCCACATGGACTGTTCCAGAAGTGGTTTGAGCTCTTGCTCTGTGATATAAGAAGTTCCACTGTAAGTAAACTTGCCATCAAGATAACGCAACTCATCTGTGGTGAATCCCTTTGAAGAACTTCTGGTGATCATTTGTCCTGGCTTGTCATTGTCCAGCAGTTCACACAGAAACATCCTTTGCTGAACCTTAAGACCTGCAGGGTGGATGTAATGTAAAAGGTGACTCAGCTAAGGAGGTCAATACCAGAAGAAAGCTATGTATAGCTTATCCATTCATCTCAGAAACAGTTGCTTGGCTAGCACTCTGCTTTCCAGTGAAACCAAAAATTAAAATCCAACAAAATATGCCACCATTACTATACTTTCATTCATTGAGCGAACATTAACAGTATGGGATATTACCAAAAATGTGAGGTTACCGACCTACGCTGTAGTAGGCTACTGATATGACAGGAGTGTTCATCACAGTATTTGTGGTTTTGTATTTCAAACGATATTTGAGATCCATTTTACTTACTGTCTGTAAGGTTACCACCATCCAGTACAATCCATCTGTCCACAAAATCATCATACATATATTTACTTATGAGCGAATATGTTGTGGGTCAATCACATCATCTTCATTTGTAGTATTTCCTACTGGAACATATGTCCATGTCTCTGAGTTAAGTTGTCCTACTACAATGTCATCCAACATCAAGGTGTAACTAAATTCGGGAAGTAGTGTTTTTCCTTTGATGTATATTGAATGCAAACACAAAGAATGAGAACCTGTGGAAAAATAACAGTGTTTAATGGATTTTTCCAACTATTGAAATCAGTTTGCTCCAGTTAGGCCTAGTGATTCAAATACTGTGTAGATTTTAAAGCAAACATATGACAGAAAGAAAGCAAGAAAGGCAAAACATGTAACATTAATTATACATTTTCCATAGGTTTGACATATTGGCATAGCCAATAGCTTGTCCAAATCTGAATTTGTATTATTTTAAATTGGTGGCCACGATTTCTTTTCTTCTTTTTCGCATATCATGAGCTCCGTACAAAAGACTGCTCCGTCAGTATTGCCATTGGGCGGTTCACGTCCGCTTGGGCTTCTTTTGATCGGGTTGGACCGGAGAAAATGCATTGGGCGGGTAGACAAAAATTGGGCTGCTTTTTAAAATAAAAAAGCAGCTGTTTTTTCCTTCGCTTTTATGTTTAGTCATGTTTTTTTAATACATAAGAACACATGTAAATAAAGTATCACAGAAAAATAATGTGTAGTGCAGTGCAGACATAACCACATTTTCCCTAACACTTACTGGTTCAGTTTAACAAATCAGGGCTGGGTAAAGGAGACCTGTCAATCAATTTACCGTCTTTTACGCTGGTGAGGCAGTGTTGCCATGACTGTAATCTGGCAGCACTTGTCCTGACCTTGACAGTTGTTGGACTTGATCAGTTTTGATTGTGCAAAGTTATGCATTATGTTCTACAATATGAAAGATATACTGTAGATCTGTCTGAATTTAAAGTGCAGCACAAAGGGATGTGCATTGTTTCACTATTGTTTGTGTGCCCATATAATCTTAGCATAAGTGGTGAACAGATTTGGCTTGCTGTCTGCTATAGAGGGGCTCAGAGAGGATATTCTACTCGAGCTCCAATTGCCCTGTTTTGATCAGTTTTCCTGGGAAATTTATTTCTTTTTATTTATCTGTTCTGACAAAAATTGCCCATATCAACCTTGATTGACGTGGTAATAAAATTCTATCACATTTTGGCAGTTAAAGTTTTGGACTGTTTTTTTCTTGGAATGACCGGGTTTTGGTGAGCTTTTGGGTTGTAAATCGTCGACCCAATCTGGCACCACTGGCTCCCGTCTTGCCTGTAGGCTACATGATACGCTGTTTAAATGAAGAACACCGAATATTCGCCTACATTTAATTACATAAATGACGAAATATACACGTAGTGGAAAAATGGTTCAATACTGTTTAGTTCTCCATTTTTAAGTAATGCTTTTGTTAAAGAAGACACACGTCAATTGTGAATTAAGGCACATTACAAGTTGACAAACTAACCTTTACATATTACTTCTCTTGTTTGAAATCTTACCTTTTGAAGTAACTGCTGGGATTGACAGTGTAAGCAGGATCAGAATTATAGCCATGTCCTGGAAATTTAATGCGTATTTTTGATACTCGAAACGTAAGTGAAACTATTGTAGGCTATCTGGCTCGACTGACTGTTTATTTCCAAGCAAACCTGCAAAACAAGTCCTTCCTTTTCGGAGCACACGTGAAAAGGTGATAATTCAGTGAGACTTTCTGGTAGTTAGACCAGTAGGTGGCAACAAGTGAATCTGTTTCTGTGTATAATAGCCTAAAGTAATCAATCATTCATTCAAACGGAACCAAAGTTACTGTATCATTCACACACACATAAAAATTATATATATTATTTTGTATTTATGTGAAGCATCACATCTATACTATAGGCTCACTGAATGATTTGAAATTCATTTCAGTTTTTGCCTCCGCCTTAAATATGACTGCTCCAGACCCAGACCCCAGTGTCGTCTAGTTTGTTGTCCATTACTGATGTGTGTGGCAGGTCTTATAAATATGCATTGACTATTACAGCTTTTCTCAATTGCTAACACACAATTCATGAAACAATTCACCATTTTCTCACAACTATAAACACAATCTCGTAACTACACACCAACTTGTACAAACATCAAACTTCCACGTCAAAATCAAATATTTCAGTCAAAAACTTATTCACTTCTGTCAAAATCAAACTTTGGCCTCAGATTACACACAAAACCTGCAAAATTCTGCCATAACTGTTATGAAACACTCTGCAAATGATTTCCAGTATCTTGTGCCAACTGTTAGGCATACAGGCATTTTATTGAAACCAGTATAGAATAGGGATAATAATCACATAATAATCAAAAACAAATCAGACAACATAAGAATTTAAAGAATATAAATATTTAGATTCACAAACATTAATATTTGCAATAAAGTACATTGGCCCAAACAATCCCATCATTTTTATATTAGAAGTCTTCCTGATCGTTCATTTACTAGTTCAGAGATGTTTCACTCATCTGTTTCACTTGTGTTGATGTTGTTTCCAAACTTTCTTCAGACGCTGGAAACAAAATTAATTTTCATTTTCATTTTAATTACTGAGCAGAATTAGTGAGCATTTTATGAAACAATTAAAATAAAATTTAAAACAAAATACTCACTAGAAGCAACAGAATAATCACTTTTAGATGAAGCTAGAACAACTGAAGAGTGTGTGCGTTCTTGTACCATAGAAACTGTTGACATTAGGGATGCACCGATACCATTTTTTAAGGACCGAGTACAAGTACCAATACTTTTTTTCTGGTACTCGCCAATACCAAGTACCGATACCGATGCCTATACATTTATTAATTTCTCTCTCTTTTTTTTCTTTTGGTGATGTTGCAGTTTTCCAAGCACAACACAGTGAGACTAATAAATGTAGGACAGCTTCTTTATTATTACTCTAATGAAAAAAGTAATAATTTTTATGTGCTTGTCACAAACTTAAAGAACAAAAATTTCACAGAGTCCAATAACAGTTAAAGGGCATAATTACTAATATATATGACTGTTGTTATATAAAAAGAAATTTACAAACAATACAACAAATACTATAGAGATACAAATTAAATAAACTTGTTTTTCAGATACAGTAGGATTATATACCATGTATACATTTATTTAACATATTTTGTTGTTTTATTAACATTAATGACAAATATAGGCTACGGTCCCTTTAAGACACATCCTGTTTTCACCCGAATGTTTACGTCGACTTAAGCCATAACCGACTGTGTTTACGTGAGATACTCCACACGATGGACATTTTGACAACTATGTGTGCATCTGACCATTCAGGCGCGAGGAGAACTGATCGCGCGCTGTCTGAGAGAACTGGGATCGCGCGCAAGAAAGACAGAGAGCGCGTGCAAGAGAGAGAGCGCTTCTGGTCTGCGTCATTCAGCGCGATTCCGCCTATCCCGCCTTCACTAATCGATAACGAAAGCATGCAGTTCGCAATGTGTGTGTTGTCATCATTAATTTTGAAGTATTTCCACACCTCTGAGGCTGACATTGTTTCTGCTGCTGCCGTCGGTGTCTCTGTGCATGGAAAATTCTGTCAGTTACGTCACGTGAGGTATCGGTCTTTGGTATCGGGGGTATTTTTACGAGTACGAGTACAAGTACATGAGCTTGGTATCGGGCCGATACCGATACCAGTATCCCTAGTTGACATCCATCTAGTAATTTAAAAAACAAAAACAAATAAATAACAATCTCTTACAATTTTAGTAATGTTAGTGCACCAGCATTTGTCATTTAAGAAGTAATTGCCTCTGATAATTATGATTTGCACACATTAATTCTATGAATTCATTATATTTACTTCAAAAAATATCCAAAAGTGGCGAAAAAAATACATATTTAAGAAATTATCTCAGTATATTCATGAAGAAATAACAATAGCTGTGTCATATTCATAGCTAAGAATGATCAGAAGTTTATATTTCTCAGCAAATAGTCCATTCTGACTGCAGAAATGGATGATCTGAAAACATTAGCTTAGCTTTTCTACATTTCCCATAAAGTGACAAATCAACCGTTTGGTTGAGCACATTTTTGAAAAATTATTAAAAACATACTAAAGTTTTTTCATGGCACCAAGTAACATAATTTTGTAAAGTGTAATATGTCAAAAAAAATATGCTTACCTTGCAAAATTTCACCAAGAACAGTTCACATGGCAGAAGTGATTTCTTTGTTTCTAACATCCATGTTAGAAGAAGTGTTGTGACAAGTGCTGTTGATTGACACTCTGACATCTAGTGGATTTTTTTGGCATAACATACCTCAACCAGATGGTAGAGTTGGCTCAAACAGCTTGAGTTAAGTTGAGTTAAGGTACTCCTCTCAATAAAATATAGTGACTCAAAATGTACTCAACCATTTGGTCGAGCAGGCCGTTAATAACTTCACTATTTTTTTTATTTATTTATTTATTTTTTTGTCGGATTATCATGCAATGACAATTTTGGCTGTCATGGTGTGGATGAATGTGTGTGTGAAATGTCTGCTAATTATGCTGCTTATTCCGATCACTTATATTGGGTGCTTTTTGCACTTCAATTGTATTATTCTTACTGTTGACATTGAATATGATGCACAGGGCTATGTTTTTCCGAGGGTTAAAATCATCGGTTAAGTTTTCGATTGGTGCTTTGACATAGTTACTACCTGGAAATTTTAGTCATATCATTTTCTTTGATGTATTGTCCTGGGAAATTGATTTCTTTTTATTTTGTCATCATTATTCTGTTTTAAGGAGACAAAAATGGCCCATATCAACCTTAATTGACAAGGCAATAAAATTTGATCACATTTTGGCTGTTTTTTCTTGGACTGGGCAGGTTTTGGTGAGCTTCACTTATTACAAACCAGACTAACTTTATTTCTGTCAGACGTCTACAGAAGTTATTATTGAGAATTAACAGAGGTTTAGATGTTGATGTTTGGTTGAAAATGCTTCGTTTGACATTGTCAGTGTTTGCTTTAGTTGAACTCTTGACCCTTGACTTTTGTTGAGTTGCTTCTTTATCAGGTGTTTTCAGAAAACATTTGAAAGCACATTTGAAAGTTCTTCTCTTCCTGTGAACTGTTGGGAATCTGCAAGACAGCCGTAGTCTGCTGGGAATCTCAAAATTGACTGCATACCAGCTAAAAACCCGGAATAGTTCTTCCTGCTGAGGGAAAGAGATAAGATGGCCAGCAAAAGAAAGAAGCTCAGGATGAGGGATCTGACCAAAGCTTTCTATCATCTCCAAACCTACTTACCTCCTTCTGTGGCTCCTCCTGGACAAACCTTGACCAAGATTGAGACCCTTCGCCTCACTATTAGCTACATCTCGTACCTTTCCTCTCAACTGGAACAGTCTGAGACCTCCAACCATGAAACAACACCAAGAATACTCACAAGATACTTCAGAAATGCTTCAGAATGAAATTTGGTTTCTGGAAGGACCACAGGGACACATGCAAGACAATGTCCAGTACTGTCCAACATTCACAGCCGTCAGTGATTCAACACAACAGATGGAAAACAATCTCTTATGGTAAGGAGGCTTTTCTGCATTTTCTTCATTTTTTCCTAATATATTTTACTTTAAAACACAATTCAAATGTTTTTATAATAAAATAATTTTATTTTAACTGTACATAACAGCACAAAACAGTTGGTTAAAATTCATTGCAAAATAAAACAATGAACTTCAATGGCTTCACTAGACTGAAAAATATGGTGTTGGATTTACTTTGAAACAAATTTCAGTCAAAAATTGCTAATACATTTTTATAAATAATTAAAAAGAAACAGCAGTAAAGACATTGAATTAAAAATGAAATATATAAATAGAAAAATATATATATTTTATTGTACAATGTAAGTAATCTTTGCTGAGCTCAAGCCTCTATATCTGTTTTTAAATTATCTTAATTATGTTTCTACATATAAACATTTCAAAAGTCTTAGACATTTTCTGTGCACTATTGCACTACCAGCCCTTAGAACATGTCCTCAGATTTTTGATAGGTAAAATATAAGTGGAGCTGCATGAATGCAAAATGAAAGGAAAAATTATTTACATGGTTGGCACAGAAGCGATAAAATGCGGGCGATGGCTAGGAGCATCCATACAAAATGTTAAAAAAGATTCATCTGTCATCGCAAGATTGTATTTGCTGCAGTATAATGTGCTGCATTATCATTGTTCCTCTTTTTACTTTCACTAACAGTTGGTATATACTCATTTACAATAATCCAATTATCCTAATTTTACAAACATTCGTTTGCTTAATGCTTCACTCGTGTAGCTTCCTGTTGTTCTTCATGTGCTCTGCGTATCAGGTCGGTGCTTTCTTCAGTGCTTTCTCCAGATGCTACAAATGAAATAAATGTTTAATTAGTCAACAGAATGTGCAAATTAAAACTAATACTGTTTAATTAATTATAAAATAAATATAATAATATCTATAGAATTCTGAATATTTATATTGTAATTTATAGAAAAATGTATATTATCCAGTAATTAACTGTGATTGTAAACAATACATTTTACTCTTTGGTCACTTAATGTGTTAAATGTAAATAATTTTTATCAGAATTCAAAAATAATATTTAAAAAAACAATTACTCACTTGAAGAACAAGAATCACTTTTAGATGGTGCTAGAACATGAAGGGAAATTAAAAAAGCATTAATAAAAAATTCTTAAGGATATATCTAGATGTTTTTCATTTCTTCCAAAGTATTCCTACTTGCTCGTCTCTTCTTCCTGGATTTATATATGACGACTCCAACTCCAAACACCAACACCAGAGCCAAAACTATCAGCACTGGGAGAATCACTGATTTAAATGGTTCACCAGGATCAAATTCTGAAACAAACGTGTTACAAATGTCAGATAAGAAACACAGTTCTATAGTATATTTTACTTTTTCACAGCTTATTACCTAATTCAGTGATCAGTTTGTTGTCCAGACTGAGGTGTGTGGCAGTGCAGGTGTATTTGTGTTTGTCTGCACTGATCTCCAGACTCTTCCTCATCTGGTACGTCCCGTCACCATTGGGCAGCAGATCTCCTCCAGTGATCTCATGATCAGGTACAGGCTGTCCATCTCTGAACAGGGTCAGGTTGATGTGACGAGGGTAAAATCCTGTCGCCAAACAACTCACACGAAACCCTCCAGAATCTGAGTTTGCTTTCTGAATGAGTCTGACTCGCGGTTTTACTGCAGAAAAAAGTAACAGAACGAGATCATCATTTCAACATATATTGGCCTGAAAAATGCTAAATGTAATTTAGAAAGATAAATGTAAATCAGAACACTTGAACACTTTTCTTGACTGATTTGGAGTCAGTCATCGTACCTTTTCTATTGACTTGATTTCTCCTTTTTTCAAGGTAACCCTTCAGTGTTTTGATGCAGTTTGGTTGGTATAAAATTTCATGACGCCTCTTGCTGATTTCAAGATGAAAATTCAGCAGTTGGGTTGAGACGTTTAAATTACCCTGATATGTAAATTTCTTGTCAACATATAGTAACTCATCAGTGGTGGAGCCTCTGACAGCATCTCGTGTGATCATTTGTCCCGGTTCACCGTCGTCCCTCAGTTCACACACAACCAGCCTCTGGAGAGCAACAGTGCCTTTAATTGAGAGATAAAATTTTAAGGTTTAATTAAAGCATCCCAATATATGCAGAAATCTTCCTAGACATTTCACAATCACAAAAATAAATAAATAATCATTATTATTATCTGTACATCAGAACAGTTGAAAGAAAATATTCAGTGGTTGAAAACTGCTAAATCAAGCTTTACTGTGCATACAAATGCAAATATGAACAAATTATAAAAAATACATCTTAAATGCTAGCCTATCATATTGTACAAGGTTCAAATAATTTAAAGACATATCAAATATTAGAAAATGTGTATGATGTTGTGTTTTAGTTAACATTACTCTTGCCAATGTCAATGTCAATGTAATTTGATTAGCGCTCTTTTCATTCAGTTTACACTCATTCACTTCACACACTCATTATTGCGTATAGTTGTTTTAGATGTTTATGTAGGCTATAATACTGTGCTATACACTGTTATCAACTTATATTATCCAGCAAACATGAGGACTGTTTCAATTTTAATCCTTTTTGATTAAGTTTAAAAGGTTAAATGAAGTACTTACGATCAGTTTGATTTAAGTATTTTGTTGCTACTGCCCATCTCTCTAAAAAGTGTTCATGTATGTAGTCACTTATTGTGAGGACAACATATGAATCAAGCACGTCATCTTCAATTGTTGTACTTCCTCTTGGAAATTGAGTCTTCGTCTCACCGTCATAGTACAGAACTCTTACATCATCCAACATCATTACATAGCTAAATTCAGGAAATGGTGTTTGTCCTTTGATGTACGTTGCAAGCACCGATAAGGAGTGAGAGCCTGTGAAAAATAACAGGAATCTGTTAGCAACATCTAAAACAATTGATGTGTTTTTAACAATTGATATGATTTTAGAGTTGTTAGACAATGTTTGATGTATTTCTATATTTGGTTCTAGTTTTTAATGGTGTTTAAATTTAAAGGGTTTCATTGACTCATTGTGGACAGCAAGCCAAAGCAGTTTAAATACTGGTGGTATCTCAAGAAACATCTATATAGAACCAGCTGTTTTTGTGCAACCAGGAACTTTAATGCTAAATACGCAGACTCTCACAAGTCAACAATGTGAAAAAGAACCACGTAAAGGTGTACTGGTGTTTTATAACATGTATATAACATGTTATAACATCTGTTTTTTTTTTTTTTTTCAAATTTGAAGAAACAAATAGTATGCATTTAAACAGGCATCACTGAAAAGACAGTTAAAAACTCTTATCTCACTCAATCTTAAAATAGCACCAAACTTTAAAAGTCTAGAGTAATCATTTTGTTTTGTTTTCATTTACATTTCCGTTTTATGTACTTTTCAGGCTAACAACGACTGAAAGCATATTGTTGTTCTGTTTATCTATATTGTTGGACAACTCAGCATGCCAGTACACTTAAACCTTGTAGAAGCAGGTTTGTTGAGGAGATATATGTCCAAAACAGATCTTAAGAGCTAACAAATTTTAATTGAAGTTTACAGAAATTGGTTTTATAGAATTCTTTTGAAATCTTACCTTTTGGAGCAGCTATTGGAAGCAAATGCGGAAAAAGAAGAAATCTTTTGTCCATATTACTGACACAGGCATATAGACTACTATATGATTTCAGTCAGCACACACTTGCAGCTTTGAAATAAACTTGTTCCACCCTTGGTTAGTGAGTGTTTTGACTCAACTTTATATGCACCACAAACAGGTTTTGTCTTTCCTTTTCACATTTGAATCCTTCTGTGACTAACAGTGGCCTCTACCAGAACACATAGACCATAACTTTTAAAATTTAGTAGCTAACTGTAATATGCAAAATACTGGAAAAGTTTGTTTGAAGGTGTTTCTCTACTCATGTAGTTTGGGGGCAAGAGAATTTTATGATGCAATTTAATGTTTAATCTTCATGAGAAATTACAGATCATTATGTGCATTTTATTGTAGCCTACACAACAAAGGTGTAAGTCTTTAGTCAGTAACCTAATCTGGCAGTAAGACATCAGCAACATTTGTAAAACAAAATTAACATAATAGTTTAATATAACAATAAAACTAATATAAAAGTGCTGTGCAGATATATGGACATGTTTTAAACAGCGCTGATCCTCCAGACAGTCTGTGACAGTGTGTTTCTAATGACACGGAACTGAGATACTGGATCACTAAAGATGTGCTTGAATTGGAGGATGTGATGGGAAAGTAAATGCAACATGTTCACACGGGAAATCTGTGTTTTATTTCTAAATGTTTTTTTCCATCTAAAATCATGTAATGTGTCGAATTTCGTATAGGCCAACCGTATGGCGAACGCCAGTTTTGGCCTGAAAGTCTTGCGCACTTTCATATGCGAGATAAGCAATTACACTTCCACACATGAAATAATGCTGTTATGGTCTATGTACTGATGCCAACATGACATTATGGTGTGTACAAGACATGTCAGGATTCCCATAATTACAAGATTCCAACTTTTAAAGCGTTTACGTCCTTGTAGAACTCGTAATTACAACTTGTAAACTCTAAGTTTTCTGAGAGTTCCAACTTGTATCATGTGACTGCTGATGGTGTTGAATCCCATATGTGGGACTGTACCGCTCAAAATGTTAATTACAAAAACGGTGAAATATAGCCTACGCGTAGTGGTAAAAATGGTTCGGCATTGTTTAGTTCTCCATTTTTAATAGCCTAATGCTTTTGTTAGAGAAGACACACGTCAATTGTGAATTAAGACACATTACAAGTTGACAAACTAAACTTTACATATTACCCTATTCTTGTTTGAAATCTTACCTTTTGAAGTAACTGCTGGGATTGACAGTACAAGCAGGATCAGAATTACAGCCATGTCTTGGAAATTGAATGTGTATTTTTGATACTCAAAACGTAAGTGAAACTACTGAGGCCAGGGGCGTTTCTATGTTTTAAAAACATCGGGCTGGGGGTGGGTGATAAGATAACATGATTTTCAAGAGCAATTTTTTTGCAAAATTTAATTGGTAAACAAAGTAACACAAATTAATCATATCTAACTATTTACATCTCTCAATTCTCTTCATTCAGTTTTACCTCATGCTTATGACTGTTACATCTAGTGGTTAAACATTTACATTAGGCTACATTTGATTTCCACCAAATAGCACTAATATTTCTCCTTTTGTTGGACTGTAAGAAACACTCTGCAAATAGTTTCCAGTATCTTGTGCCAACCATCAGGCATACAGGCATGTTATTGAAACTAATATATACAGAATAATGATAATAATCATGTACAAAGCATGTACAATTACAAATTTTCAACAACAAAAAAAAAACATGAAAATACATATCAAAAACAAGTCAGACAACATAAGAATTTAAAGAATGTAAATATTTAGACTCACAAACATTAATATTTGCAATAAAGTACATTGGCCCAAACAATCCCATCATTTTTATATTAGAAGTCTTCCTGATCATTCATTTACTGGTTCAGAGATGTTTCACTCATCTGTTTCACTTGTGTTGATGTTGTTTCCAAACTTTCTTCAGATGCTGGAAACAAAATTAATTTTAATTTTAATTTTAATTACAGTATATTCATGAAGAAATAACAATAGCTGTGTCATATTCATAGCTAAGAATGATCAGAAGTTTATATTTCTCAGCAAATAGTCCATTCTGACTGCAGAAATGGATGATCTGAAAACATTAGTTTAGCTTTTCTACATTTACCATAAACTGACAAATCAATCGTTTAGTTGGGCACGTTTTTTGAAAAATTCTTAAAAACATACTAAAGTTTTTTCATGGCACCAAGTAACGTAATTTTGTAAAGTGTAATATGTCAAAAAAAAATGCTTACCTTGCAAAATTTCACCAAGAACAGTTCACATGGCAGAAGTGATTTCTTTGTTTCTGACATCCATGTTAGAAGAAGTGTTGTGACAAGTGCTGTTGATTGACACTCTGACATCTAGTGGATTTTTTTGGCATAACATACCTCAACCAGATGGTAGAGTTGGCTCAAACAGCTTGAGTTAAGTTGAGTTAAGGTACTCCTCTCAATAAAATATAGTGACTCAAAATGTACTCAACCATTTGGTCGAGCAGGCCGTTAATAACTTCACTATTTTTTAATTTTTTTTTTTTTTTTGTCGGATTATCATGCAATGACACAATTTTGGCTGTCATGGTGTGGATGAATGTGTGTGTGAAATGTCTGCTAATTATGCTGCTTATTCCGATCACTTATATTGGGTGCTTTTGCACTTCAATTGTATTATTCTTACTGTTGACATTGAATATGATGCACAGGCCTATGTTTTTCCGAGGGTTAAAATCATCGGTTAAGTTTTCGATTGGTGCTTTGACATAGTTCCTACCTGGAAATTTTAGTCATATCATTCTCTTTGATGTATTTTCCTGGGAAATTTATTTCTTTTTATTTTGTCATCATTATTCTGTTTTAAGGAGACAAAAATGGCCCATATCAACCTTAATTGACAAGGAAAAAAAATTTGATCACATTTTGGCTGTTTTTTCTTGGAGTGGGCAGGTTTTGGTGAGCTTCACTTATTACAAACCAGACTAACTTTATTTCTGTCAGACGTCTACAGAAGTTATTATTGAGAATTAACAGAGGTTTAGATGTTGATGTTTGGTTGAAAATGCTTCGTTTGACATTGTCAGTGTTTGCTTTAGTTGAGCTCTTGACCCTTGACTCTTGTTGAGTTGCTTCTTCATCAGGTGTTTTCAGAAAACATTTGAAAGCATTGATAAAGCAGATCAACATGTCTGTTTTAATAACAGACATTAAAGTGGTTCAAACAACTGATCCATTGAATGTTACCATCATTGTGTATTGTGTACCAAGTATTGAGGTCTCTGTGTCTCTGTCTAATATGTAGATGTGGTGTAGTTTGAATGACCCTCCACCCACTGCCAAAGATCTAAAATTTAATTCCATAGGTCTGTTTTTGTAATAAACAAGTGTGACTGTTGTGAGGAGATTGAAATATGTAAAAATAAATAAAATAACATTGTGCAAGGTGTGGAGTTGCAATTGTGAAAGCATCCATAGTGCGGGTTATGGGGACTGCAAGGTTAGAAAGGATGCAGAGAAAGTGCAATATACAAGTGCGTTACGACTGACAGGGTTCCTACACAGTGTTCACTGCTCCCTACTTCCTGAGCATGGGATATCCATTGAAGTGGACTTCACTGACAATAACTGCTCATTTGGAAGCTCATCTCCAAACTCCTCCATTGATTCTGGATGTTTTTCTCTTCCTGTGAACTGTTGGGAATCTGCAAGACAGCCGTAGTCTGCTGGGAATCTCAAAATTGACTGCATACCAGCTAAAAACCCGGAATAGTTCTTCCTGCTGAGGGAAAGAGATAAGATGGCCAGCGAAAGAAAGAAGCTCAGGATGAGGGATCTGACTAAAGCTTTCTATCATCTCCAAACCTACTTACCTCCTTCTGTGGCTCCTCCTGGATAAACCTTGACCAAGATTGAGACCCTTCGCCTCACTATTAGCTACATCTCGTACCTTTCCTCTCAACTGGAACAGTCTGAGACCTCCAACCATGAAACTACATCAAGAATACTCACAAGATACTTCAGAAATGCTTCAGAATGAAATTTGGTTTCTGGAAGGACCACAGGGACACATGCAAGACAATGTCCAGTACTGTCCAACATTCACAGCCATCAGTGATTCAACACAACAGATGGAAAACAATCTCTTATGGTTAGGAGGCTTTTCTGCATTTTCTTCATTTTTTCCTCATATATTTTACTTTAAAACACAATTCAAATGTTTTTATAATAAAATAATTTTATTTTAACTGTACATAACAGCACAAAACAGTTGGTTAAAATTCATTGCAAAATAAAACAATGAACTTCAATGGCTTCACTAGACTGAAAAAATATGGTGTTGGATTTACTTTGAAACAAATTTCAGTCAAAAATTGCTAATGCATTTTTATAAATAATTAAAAAGAAACAGCAGGAAAGACATTGAATTAAAAATGAAATATATAAATAGAAAAATATATATATTTTATTGTACAATGTAAGTAATCTTTGCTGAGCTCAAGCCTCTATATCTGCGGATTGCAAAGGCTGGTTCCAAATCATCAGTTCTCATTCTGCTCGATCTATCTGCTGCCTTCGACACGGTGAATCATCAGATCCTCCTGTCCACCCTCTCATCACTGGGCATCACAGGTACTCCGCTTCAATGGTTTGAATCCTATCTCACAGGAAGGTCTTTCAGGGTTGCCTGGAGAGGAGAGGTATCCGAAGCTCATCAACTGACCACGGGGGTTCCTCAGGGTTCAGTTCTTGGACCCCTCCTCTTCTCCATTTACACTACATCACTTGGTCCCATCATACAGGCACATGGTTTCTCCTACCATTGCTATGCTGATGACACACAACTCTTCCTTTCATTCCAACCAGATGATCCCACAGTACCTACACAAATCTCAAGCTGTCTGGCGGACATCTCGGCATGGATGAAAGAACATCATCTGCAGCTCAACCTGGCTAAGACTGAGCTTCGTCTTCCCTGCCAATTCGACTCTAAATCATGATTTCAGCATCCAGCTAGGTACATCCTCAATTACCCCATCAAATTCGGCCAGAAATCTTGGAGTAATCCTTGATGACCAACTGACCTTCAAAGACCACATTGCAAAGACAGCTCGGTCATGCAGATTTGCACTATACAACATCAGGAAAATCAGGCCCTTTCTAACAGAACATGCAACACAACTCCTTGTCCAGGCCCTGGTCATTTCTAGGCTTTGATTACTGCAATGCTCTTCTGGCTGGACTGCCTTCATGCACAATCAAGCCTCTTCAAATGATTCAGAACCCTGCAGCACGTCTTGTCTTTAAAGAGCCCAAAAGAGCCCACGTCACGCCTCTCTTCATCTCTCTGCACTGGCTACCACTTGCTGCTCGCATCAAATTCAAGGCGTTGACGCTTGCTTACAGATCTACCACAGGCTCAGCACCCTCCTACTTCCACTCACTCTTACGAGTCTACACTCCGACCAGAAGCCTACGCTCACTAAAGGAGCGAAGGCTCGTGGTACCATCACAGAGAGGCACGAAATCACTCTCCAGGACATTCTCGTTCACTGTCCCTCGCTGGTGGAATGATCTTCCTGCCTTCATCCGCAATGCAGAATCCCTGGCAATATTCAAAAGACAGCTGAAAACTCATCTCTTTCGTGAGCACTTATCCTCATCTTAAAAAAAAAAAAAAAAAAAAAATCTATACCTTTCTATCCTACCTTTCTTTGCTTCCTTCACTTCCTTTAATCTCTCTCTATTGTAGCTTATGATACTCTGAGCACTGCCTAAAACTTGTATTGTGAGCACTTCTTGTCCCTATTTGCCTCGTCATGATGACTCGCTTACTGTATTCCTCACTTGTAAGTCGCTTTGGATAAAAGCGTCTGCCAAATGAATAAATGTAATGTAATGTAATCTGTTTTTAAATTATCTTAATTATGTTTCTACATATAAACATTTCAAAAGTCTTAGACATTTTCTGTGCACTATTGCACTACCAGCCCTTAGAACATGTCCTCAGATTTTTGATAGGTAAAATATAAGTGGAGCTGCATGAATGCAAAATGAAAGGAAAAATTATTTATATGGTTGGCACAGAAGCGATAAAATGCGGGCGATGGCTAGGAGCGTCCATACAAAATGTTAAAAAAGATTTATCTGTCATCGCAAGATTGTTTTTGCTGCAGTATAATGTGCTGCATTATCATTGTTCCTCTTTGTACTTTCACTAACAGTTGGTATATACTCATTTACAATAATCCAATTATCCTAATTTTACAAATGGAAGTTCATTCGTTTGCTTAATGCTTCACTCGTGTAGCTTCCTGTTGTTCTTCATGTGCTCTGCGTATCAGGTCGGTGCTTTCTTCAGTGCTTTCTCCAGATGCTACAAATGAAATAAATGTTTAATTAGTCAACAGAATGTGCAAATTAAAACTAATACTGTTTAATTAATTATAAAATAAATATAATAATATCTATAGAATTCTGAATATTTATATTGTAATTTATAGAAAAATTTATATTATCCAGTAATTAACTGTGATTGTAAACAATACATTTTACTCTTTGGTCACTTAATGTGGGAATAATTTTTATCAGAATTCAAAAATAATATTTAAAAAAAAAATTACTCACTTGAAGAACAAGAATCACTTTTAGATGGTGCTAGAACATGAAGGGAAATTAAAAAAGCATTAATAAAAAATTCTTAAGGATATATCTAGATGTTTTTCATTTCTTCCAAAGTATTCCTACTTGCTCGTCTCTTCTTCCTGCATTTATATATGACGACTCCAACTCCAAACACCAACATCAGAGGCAAAACTATCAGCAATGGGAGAATCACTGATTTAAATGGTTCACCAGGATCAAATTCTGAAACAAACGTGTTACAAATGTCAGATAAGAAACACAGTTCTATAGTATATTTTACTTTTTCACAGCTTATTACCTAATTCAGTGATCAGTTTGTTGTCCAGACTGAGGTGTGTGGCAGAGCAGGTGTATTTGTGTTTGTCTTCACTGATCTCCAGACTCTTCCTCATCTGGTACGTCCCGTCATCATTGGGCAGCAGATCTCCTCCAGTGATCTCATGATCAGGTACAGGCTGTCCATCTCTGAACAGGGTCAGGTTGATGTGACGAGGGTAAAATCCTGTCGCCAAACAACTCACACGAAACCCTCCAGAATCTGAGTTTGCTTTCTGAATGAGTCGGACTTCGTGGTTTTTCTGCAGAAAAAGTAACAGAACGAGATCATCATTTCAACATATATTGGCCTGAAAATGCTAAATGTAATTTAGAAAGATAAATGTAAATCAGAACACTTGAACACTTTTCTTGACTGATTTGGAGTCAGTCATCGTACCTTTTCTATTGACTTGATTTTTCCTTTTTTCAAGGTAACCCTTCAGTGTTTTGATGCAGTTTGGTTGGTATAAAATTTCATGACGCCTCTTGCTGATTTCAAGATGAAAATTAAGCAGTTGGGTTGAGACGTTTAAATTACCCTGATATGTAAATTTCTTGTCAACATATAGTAACTCATCAGTGGTGGAGCCTCTGACAGCATCTCGTGTGATCATTTGTCCCGGTTCACCGTCGTCCCTCAGTTCACACACAACCAGCCTCTGGAGAGCAACAGTGCCTTTAATTGAGAGATAAAATTTTAAGGTTTAATTAAAGCATCCCAATATATGCAGAAATCTTCCTAGACATTTCACAATCACAAAAATAAATAAATAATCATTATTATTATCTGTACATCAGAACAGTTGAAAGAAAATATTCAGTGGTTGAAAACTGCTAAATCAAGCTTTACTGTGCATACAAATGCAAATATGAACAAATTATAAAAAATACATAGCTTAAGTGCTAGCCTATCATATTGTACAAGGTTCAAATAATTTAAAAAGACATATCAAATATTAGAAAATGTGTATGATGTTGTGTTTTAGTTAACATTACTCTTGCCAATGTCTGAATTCTGCAGAGACGGCTATTTGATTAGCGCTCTTTTCATTCAGTTTACACTCATTCACTTCACACACTCATTATTGCGTATAGTTGTTTTAGATGTTTATGTAGGCTATAATACTGTGCTATACACTGTTATCAACTTATATTATCCAGCAAACATGAGGACTGTTTCAATTTTAATCCTTTTTGATTAAGTTCAAATGGTTAAATGAAGTACTTACGATCAGTTTGATTTAAGTATTTTGTTGCTACTGCCCATCTCTCTAAAAAGTGTGCATGTATGTAGTCACTTATTGTGAGGACAACATCTGAATCAAGCACGTCATCTTCAATTGTTGTACTTCCTCTTGGAAATTGAGTCTTCGTCTCACCGTCATAGTACAGAACTCTTACATCATCCAACATCATTACATAGCTAAATTCAGGAAATGGTGTTTGTCCTTTGATGTACGTTGCAAGCACGCACAAGGAATGAGAGCCTGTGATAAAACAGGAAATTAGAAACATCACAGTTTACAAAATTGTGGTAGTATGTTAAACAACCGATATGTGTTCCATTTAGGTTCTATTTTGTGATCAGCAGTAGCTGCAACCAGTCAAATACGCAGATTAGTCAACAATGTGAAAAAGAACTACGAGTACTTTTGTTTCATAAAATGTATTTTTATTTAGTCAAAGTCTGACAAATCTGTAGAAACAAATACATTCATAAATGCTTATACAGTCTATTTTAAAAAATCTTATTTCATTTTTAGTTATGTTCATATTGTTAATCATATTGTTTTGTTTTCATTTGTTCTTCACTTGTGTTTTATGCCTACAGGAAGCACATTATTGTGTTTAGCTAAATGGCTATTAACAGTTCCTTCTAGTTAAACTTGGTAATCTGTGATCTTCCATTTAATTTGTTTTGTTTTTTTCTACTGTCCTTGCTAATGCTATGTCCAGTATAATACTATTACTGTATATGGTGAAGAAGCAGGAGTAGGCTACAACTTGGTTGTGCAAATTCTAAGTCCAAGCACATTTTAATTTAGGTTTTCTTACTTTTAAAATCTTACCTTTAGAAGCAGCTCCTGGAAGTAAAAGCAGAAAGAGCAGAAGAACTTTGCCCATTCTGCTGACATACAGTATGCTACTGCGGTAAGGATGGTTTGAGTTTGGACAATAGTTTGACATTCGCTGAGCAAAGTAAGGGACTGTCATAAAAGTACATGACAATAATAAACAAAGATCATTCAAACATTTCCAAAATACGTGTAGCGTTAAACAACAGATGTAGCTAATAGTGTGAATTAAAGGGTTAGTTTACCCAAAAATGAAATTTCTGTCATTAAATACTCATCCTCGTGTCATTCCAAACCCGTAAGATCTTTGTTCGTATTCGGAACACAAATTAAAATATTTTTGATTAAATCCGAGAGGTATCTGAACCACACGTAGGCAGCAACGTCATTGCACCTTTCAAGGCCCAATAAGGTAGCAAAGACATTGTTAAAATAGTCCACGTGACTGCCTTAATATTATGAAGCGACGAGAATACTTTTTGTGCGCAAAAATAATGCTGTTTACATTGTAGACACAGCGCAGCACTTTCAGCAACATGAGGTCACATGACCAGGAGATATATAGATTTAAATATTTAAAAAAAAAAAAAATTATATTTACTAAATCCAAGTTGTGTAAGATGTGTGTCAGGTGTATGTGAAGATAACACAACTTGTGTGACATAGGTCACATGACTGGGAAGCTAAATAAATTTCAATATTTTAAAACTTTGTATAAAAACAAAGATATTTCTCAAAACAGACACATGTAAGATATGTGACAAATGTTATAAATATAATACAGTGGGTGTGACAACATCAGGTCACATGACCAAGAAGTTAAATAGATTGTAATATTTCAAAAAATGTGTCTAAAATCAACAAAAACATATTTTATTTAATATTTTATTTTAAGTCATGCTGTGTGAGGTGTGTGACATGAGCTTTACATGTCTGCATCACATGTGGTTTGACATCTGTAGGTCAAAACACTAAGAAAAATAGATGTAGCCTGTTTAAGCATAAACTGTATATTAATATAATACAAAGATCATACGGAATTTAGATGGCTACTTCATTTTTGACAACATTAAGTTGAATCGTTACATAGAAAATATAATTAATGTAGTCACAGAAAAATATGTATACTGTAGATAGGCTAATGTGTTAAACATTTTGCACTTTTGCGACACTCCCTAACTCTGATCTCTGCCCTGGTGTTGTACAGAATTTTGACCCACTGTCAGATTATTACCCCCTTAAATCCCCAGACAAATATAGGTTTAGGATTAGCCGGTGTTAGGATTAGGGAATCAGGTTGCAGCCTTAACAAGGGGGGTAATATTTTGGCAGGGATTCGGCATAGCACCTGTATTTTTGTAGTGGGTTTTACTCGTTTAATGCTCAAACATTCACATATCGATTAAAATAATATGTTTTTTGTATTATGGTTTAATGTTTCAACTAGACATAAATACAGTTTTAACAAACACGATATTGAGCCCACATTCTGATTAAGAACAAAGGGAACTGTAATGTCAAACTTTATCGCAGTGTTAACTGCGCAATATGTATATCCTGTGTTGTGTGTGTAAAGGATGTGGTCATGGTAGAAACAAAGCACTCTGAGACAGGAAGTGAACCAACAGCATTTCTGCGCCTTAAGTGAACTCCAAAGGGTGCTTCTCCAATCTTATTTGTAAATCCCCCCTTCATTTCTTCGCTTCCAAAACCCCACCCCCTTAGGATGCGAGAGAAGGATGCAAGGAACGAAAATAAGGATGGAGGAATCAGAAATTTTATCTCCACATTTCAATATTCGTGTCACTTCAAAGTGTCAGCTGCGCTCAATTCATAATAAATATTAATAAAGCAAGATGCCCTGTTGAAATATTTGAGATGTATGGTTTATTTGTGCTTTAAAGGTAAAACATCAATTAAAATATTGTGACATGTGAAGGTGGAAGAAAATGTATACGTGCCTCAGGTTTTTTTGACAAGAAATACTTCCGCTTAGGATACACCTGTGTATCCTCGCTCATAGCTCATGTGGAAGCTTTCTATGGCAGTGGTCGGCAATAGGCGGCCCGTGGGCCAAAACTGGCCCACCAGCGATAATATCTGGCCCGCACCTGCAGCCAGATTATTTTGATAGCGGCTGGTTCTGAAAGAAATCTTCATCTCGTGGTGCCATCTAATATTTTCAACGTGTCTACACCAGACGCGCTGCGTCGAGCCGCAACAGCTAAAAGCTGTCTACACTGAACGCGACAAACCGACCGTTGCAAAGCACTTGGACTACGTCAGAAATAGAATGGGGAACCCATTTACTGTCGGGAATGTGTTGTGTTGCGTCGCGCCGCATCCAGTGTAGACAACATCACTGATTATAATGGGTTCTATTATCTTTTGTAGCGTCACGTCGCGCCGCTCGCGTCAGGTGTCGTCGTTATATTCTTTGAAAACGGCAACAACTTCGTTGCAGATAAGACAAACCGGCTTTGCATTCACAAATCTAGGTAGGATGAAGTTGTCTTTCCATTCTTCTTTGTATGCCCTATTTTCGCTGTCAACTTTCCTCTTTAAACTCTTTGATAGTGCCATTTTTTCTCACCAGCTAGCTTAAATGTTAACATCACCCTGCACACGACGTAATAGCGTACCTCCAGCATGCAAACAATTAAAAAATGCAGTTTAGCAGAGGTGGAAAGTCTGGGGGTCAGAAAGTAAAAGTCCTGCCATATTTTTATTCCAATCAGCTGAAACGGTGTTAAAGTTAATGAGATAATTAAGTGATTAATTGAGTGATGATTGACCATTATTGAAGACACCTGAAGTTAACAAGCAGAATCACCAGAGGAGAAAAACCACAATTTTAAGTCACCATCATGGAGATCACGGATTGCTTTAGTTGAGCTCTTGATCCTTGACTTTTTAACATTATATTTTATCTGGCTGCTGTAATTGAGTTAAAACACCCAGACAAGCAAAGAGAAAAGATGATCAGGTGGTGTTGGTTATGTTTTCACACAATCGTTATTTAACCTGAATCACCAAACTCATTTAGAGCCCAATCTCTGAGTTAGATTTACATCATTGATTACAGCAGCACTGTGACTCTACAACAGAAGATCAGCTTTTTCAATATAATCCAAAGGATTTCTTAAAAGTTGTTCTAATTTATATAAAATTAAAAAAAAAAAAAGCGTTTTTAGTTTAGAGACCCAGACATGAAGAATCAGCCTGTGAATCTCAACAGTGGTGAGAATAATAAAGCATGTTGCAGTGCATTCTGGGTGCCACCAATCAAAATTCATCCATGGCTCCCATCATGCATTGCTGCATGAATAAATTATGAGCTTAATTGTCTTAGTAATTTCCTTTATTCTCGCTATTTTAATTTTTGCTATTTTTATGTGACTCTTTAGTAGGTTGTTTTCTATTGTTCAGAGTTGATCTGTTTATCAGAATATGTTGCTTGTCACCATTGTTGAGATTCATACGCTGATTCTTGATGTCTGTGTATGTCTAATGCAAAGTTGTTTTTAAAAAAATCAGAATAACTTTTAAGAAATCCTTTGGATTATATTGAAAAAGCTGATCTTTTGTTGTAGAGTCACAGTGCTGCTGTAATCAATAATGTAAATCTAACTCAGAGATTGGGCTCTAAATGAGTTTGGTGATTCAGGTCAAATAATGATTATGTAAAACATAACCAACACCACCTGATCATCTTTTCTCTTTGCTTGTCTGGCTGTTATAACTCAGTTACAGCAGCCAAGGAAAATATAATGTTAAAAAGTCAAGGATCAAGAGCTCAACTAAAGCAAACCCTGATCTCCATGATGGTGACTTCAAAATTGTGATTTTCTTCTTTGGTGATTCTGCTTGTTAACTTCAGGTGTTTTCAATAATGGTCATTCATCACTCAATTAATCACTTAATTATCTCATTAACTTTAACACTGCTTCAGTGGGTGGAATAAAAATATGGCAGGACTTTTACTTTCTGACCCCTGGACTTTCCACCTCTGCAGTTTAGTATGTGAGGATGCCAAGGAATAATTTTAAGTGTAAAAGTAGGCTACGTCAAATAATTATTACAATAAGTTAGGCTCCATTGTGTAACAAGCAAATTAAAATGTTACACATTTATTATTCATAACATGGAAAGAGGAAATAAAACATAGTTTGTTAAGAGCATGACTAAAACATGCCATTAATGGGCTTATTCAAGTCCTCTTTTATTTTTTAAGTTATTTTTATCCATTCCGCATCTCCCACATATGTGTGTTTTAGCAAGGCGGTGCTGCAAGTTGGTGAATGAAGATACTTGCCAGGTTACGTGTCACTACTCCGCTTTATTAATTTATCCAGTGTAAAACCCAGACACCGCCACACAAATTTGGCTTTTTGTTAATGACTGTCCTACTACAGGATTTAACAAAGAGTAACAGCTCAATACCAGTTACAAAAGACACTGTAACAGTCTGTCACAGGCAATTCTAGTTGCATTTTTCAATTAATTTCTTAAATTATCCTTTGACTATGTTCTGGCCCACCATCAAACTTACTTGCCAAACCCTGTTCTGTGGCGTTTAAATAGTCTCAAATCTCGCGCACAAAAAAACAAGACGCATGCACGTGATATGAACGCACAGAACAGTATCCACGCTCGGAAAACCATCCTCGCAAGAGAGCATTTCTGCACGGCGAGCGCACAGAACAGTAGGCTCGTTTGAGATGAGCAAAATCTACGCAGAACTGATCACCGCGAGGTGCATGCCGGTTAGAAATATGTCCGAGTGTGGTCCGCCTTGCTCTAATGTCATGCCTACGTGTGCCGAAAAACTCTCGCGAGGGCGAGGCAGATATGTTGGATTCCGCAGTCGAGCGCAGTTGCTCTCCACCGACTGCGCTGACCAAAAGCATGATGGCAAACGACTTGCTGAAGACAGCTTATTGCTTTTTGGTTTAAACAACCATGATGTCTTGATCTCTTTTGAAATGTTTGATTTTAAAACTCTAATCATGTTTTTATGTGTATAAATTATGTGTGAATATTCACAAACTCTCTGACAGTGTGATCTCTCTATGGCAGTGGTTCCCAAACCTGTCCTGGAGGACCCCTAGCCCCACACATTTTGTATGTCTCCCTATTTCTGACACACCCATTTCAGGTCTTGATGTCTCTACTAATGAGCACATGAGTTGAATCATATGTGATATATTTGATATATATAGGTGTGATATATCAGGTGTAAGATGTGTGTCAGGTGTATTTAAAGATAGAAAGTTCAGAAGAACAGCATCTATCCGAAACATAAAGCTTTTGCAACATTATAAATGTCTATATACTAATGATTTCTTTAATTTCTTTCCAAAAAAAACCTCTTACTGACCCTGAGGTTTTGAACCGTAGTGATAATGTTACAAAAGCTTTGTATTTCAGATAAATGCTGTTCTTTTGAACTTTCTATTCATCAAAGAATCCTGAAAAAAAAGTACACAACTGTTTTCAACATTGATAATAATAAATGTTTCTTGAGCAGCAAATCGGCATATTAGAATGATTTCTGAAGGATCATGTGACACTGAAGACTGGAGTAATGATGCTGAAAACTCAGCTTTGATCACAGGAATAAATTACTTTATAAAATATATTCAATTAGAAAACAGTTATTTTAAATTGTAATAATATTTCACAATATTACTGTTTTTACTGTATTTTGGATCAAATAAATGAAGCCTTGGTGAGCAGAAGAGACTTTTTTTAAAAACATTAAAAAATCTTAACGTCCAAAAACTTTTGACCGGTAGTGTAGGTCACATGATTGAGAAGTTAAATAAATTTCAATATTTAAAAAAAAAAATCTGTATAAAATCAACAAAGATATTCCCAAAACAGACATGTAAGATATGTGACAAATGTTATAAATATAATACAGTGGTGGGTGTGACAACATCAGGTCACATGACCAGAAAAAAAAAAGTCTAAAATCTACAAAAACATCATTTTTAAAGTCACGTGTGTGAGATGTGTGACATGAGCTTCACATGGCGTTCATTACATGTGGTTTGACATCTGTAGGTCAAAACACTAAGAAGTTAAATAGATTTATTTAAGCATAAACTGTATAATATAAAACACAGATCATACAGAATTTAGATGGCTACTTCATTTTTGAAAACATTCAGTTGAATCATTAAATAGAAAAATATAATAAATGTAGTCACAGAAAAATACCTGTAGGCTAACGTAGTGTTGAATGTTTTGCACTTTTGTGACACTCCCTAACTCTGATTAAAATAATATATCTGTTTTGTTTTTTTTTATTATGGTTTAATGTTTCAACTAGACATACATACAGTTTTAACAAACACGATATTGCGCCTGCATTCTGATTATGAACAAAGGAAACTGGAATGTCAAACTTGACTGCAGCGTTAATTGCGCAGTATGTATATCCTGTGTTGTTTGTGTAAAGGATGTGGTCATGGTAGAAACAAAACACTCTGAGACAGGAAGCGAACAGACAGCATTTCTGCACCTTTTTAAGAGAACTTCGAAGGGTGCTTCTCATTTCTTATTTCATATTCTTATTTCTCTTGTGCATACCCCTTGATTTCCTCACTTCCTAACCCCAACCCCCTTAGGATGCGTAAACTTTAAATCTAGACTAAAAACACATCTCTTTAACCTGGCATACACATAACCCATTATCAATTTATATTTTCATATCCGTTAAAGGATTGTTAGGCTGCATAAATTAGGTCAGCCGGAACCGGGAACACTTCCTATAACACCAGATGTACTTGTTACATCAGAAGAACAATGGCATCTATGCTAATATTAGTCTCTCTGTTTATCCCGAGGTTTACCGGAGTCAGCTGGTTCCGGGTCGTATCCAGGTGAGATTGAGGACCTGCGCCTTGACATGACCACAATGCAGCCCTGAAGTGTCAGCAGAGATTGTGTCAACTAGATCATTCCCTGTGAAGGCCTCATCGACACGACAGCCAGTGACACAGATTCCCAAAAAACCGTCCTATACTGGCGTGATGAATACGATCTTCAACTACATGGAACTGGATTAAATATTTTGACTGTTGCAATCCCAATCGGACTTATGACCTTTAATGCTGTCTAAATCACAATTATGATGCCGAAGTCACGCCACCCAGTGATGAACGATTAAAATTTCAAAACACTTATGACATAACAAAGCCTCTTTTACTGAAATCATGTGATTCTGGCAGTTTGATAGACACTCCGAACCACTGATTCGAAACAGAAGATTCGATTCGAACAAAAGATTTTGGTACACAAAAAGTATTCTTGTGTGCTTCATAACATTAAGGTTGAACCACTGTAGTCACATGAATTGTTTTATATATGTCTTTAGTAGCTTTCTGGGCATTGAAAGTGTTAATTGTCTTGCTGTCAATGGAGGCCTCACTGAGCCATTGGATTTTATCAAAAATATCTTAATTTGTGTTCCAATGGTGAACGAAGGTCTTACAGGTTTAGAACGACATGAGGGTGAGTAATTATTGACAGAAATTTCATTGTTGGGTGAACTAACCCTTTAAGTGCATCATTCAGGTATTTAAAGTGCACTTTTTCTTTTTGGAATTTTCTGTGTGAACACACTGCTCGCACTATTTGTACTTAAAAATGTCATAGAATAGTGCATAAGTACGCAAATTGGGACGCACCTAATATTAATGTATGTACTGTCTTGTTCTTTGCTATTTGAAGTCAAACACATCTACGTCTGTCATTAAAAGAAATGCACTGTTGGAATATTTGTTTCACATCAGTATTGTCCTCTTTTTCCTGGTGGACATGGCACACAGTGTCATTGTTGTTCTGAGCCATGTTTTCAGTCTGTGTTTTCATGTTTTATGGGGACATAAAATAGACATAATGATTTTTATACTGTACAAACTGTATATTCTCTCCCGCTACACTAACCCTACCCCTAAACCCACCACAGAAAACTTTCTGCACTTTTACATTTTCAAAAAACATCACTTAGTATGATTTATAAACCATTTTCCCCTTATCACCAAAAAATGTTCCCACAAGGACAAGGATTTCGGATATTGCCATCTTTGTGGACACACACACTCACAGACACTTACAGTATCTCACAGAACTGAGTACACCCCTCATATTTTTGTAAATATTTTATTATATCTTTTCATGTGAAAACACTGAAGAAATGACACTTTGCTACAATGTAAAGTAGTGAGTGTACAGCTTGTATAACAGTGTAAATTTGCTGTTCCCTCAAAATAACTCAACACACAGCCATTAATGTCTAAACCGCTGGCCACAAAAGTGAGTACACCCCTAAGTGAAAATGTCCAAATTGGGCCCAAAATGTCATTTTGTGTGGCCACCATTATTTTCTAGCACTGCCTTAACCCTCTTGGGCATGGAGTTCACCAGAGCTTCACAGGTTGCCACTGGAGTCCTCTTCCACGCCTCTATGACGACATCACGGAGCTGGTGGATGTTAGAGACCTTGCGCTCCTCCACCTTCCGTTTGAGGATGCCCCACAGATGCTCAATAGGGTTTAGGTCTGGAGACATTCTTGGCCAGTCCATCACCTTTACCCTCAGCTTCTTTAGCAAGGCAGTGGTTGTCATGGAGGTGTGTTTGGGGTCGTTATCATGTTGGAATACTGCCCTGCGGCCCAGTCTCCGAAGGGAGGGGATCATGCTCTGCTTCAGTATGTCACAGTTGTAGTGATTTTTACTCCTTTCACCAGTGACGTAGTGACTTTTGATCACATGTCACTTAGGGTGTGGTTATGAGTGTATCAGATGACCCCTCCCCCCTTTTGTAATACGGGGCACCAGTTAAGAATACTATCTTAACAATTTAAGAACACTCCAAAAGAGCTGTTCAATAATTCAAAATTATTATAAACTGGAGGGAGTCAGTCAACTGATTTGTCTGAAGGATTTGTGAGAGTCTGGTCAACTAGTAGAGTCTTTGATCATCAACACAAGGAAGACACAGTTATAATAAAATCAATGAAATTTATTAACAATAGACATGCAAGAGTAAATACCACAACGATCAATAATGAATATGCACTTCTAAAAGATAGTAAAATAATAATCAAAGGAGAATACCAAATTAAATCAAAGAAACAAATAAATGAAGTGAACACAGAATGGATAAATGCAATGCTGTTGAACTGAATGTAGAATGGAAGAGAACTGTATGGGAATGCTTCTTATGGAAGCCACTTAATGGCTCTGGTAAAATGGTGATAAATAATTGCTTATTTATCATTCAACAAGTAATATCCCTATTATTTGTAACAAGCTGACCTCAAGTAACTGTTATCTAAACAGGTTAGAAAAACATATGCTGCATGTATAAACTAATGCCAAGGTCTCTAGAAAGAGGTTTGGTAAGTTTATATTTACGTTCCACACAGTCGGGTGATCAATCCGGTAGCAGAGACGTCTTCCACTGATAATGCAGGCTGCGTGCAGTGGGAGGGCGCGGAGTTGCGATCCAGTAGTCGTGCCACGCTGGGCTGGAGGATGCTGAACTTCGGTTGCGCCAAGAGGGTCCTTTAAGATGGACTGGGCAGCTGGGTCAGATGAATCGTCACAGGTTCCTTTGCAGGCTGGCTGCGTCGCTGAGGAGCCGTGTGGTACGGGCAATGTCTGCCGATGCAGAGGTCCTTTGCGGACTGGGCTGCGCTGCTGTAGGAGCCGTGAGGGGCTCTTTTTGCAGCTAGAGTGCAGCTGGAAGCAATGTAAAAGGTTTTGCTCGCAAAAGCTTAACCTTAACAGTCTTGTAGTCTCTTTCCTCGTCAGGTCAGAAACTCAGGACGTGGAGTGTCTGTTAATGTCTCCTTCCCCGTCGAGCTGGAAACGCAGAACAAGGGTGTGTCTACCCGGGGGACATATTTATCCCTTTATGATGAGGAGGAGATTGAAATGTGGCGCCTTGCCGATCCTGGAGTGTGATTGGCCACTGTTATCTGACGTAGCCCCGGTGTTGCCCACCCTAGTGTGGAATCATTTGCATAGCGTAAAGTACAGTGTTAAAATAGTATCTTTAACATTTTACCCATGCATTATATCTTTACCAAACCGCTTTCAAATTATTAAAGGCATCGTAGGGAACAGATAGACACCAAACACGATATGAAATGGCTAAATCATCGTCCATGCATTTGTTTATCTGTTAACAGGTCTGTCCCATTACCTGTTGTTTTAACAGTCAGTAACCATTAACATAAACTGTGCTTTGCATGAAGATGGAGTGGGTGTGATGCAGTTTAGATCAAATTAAGGCCTCCAAACATAGGTATGAATGGATTTAGATAGATCTCTGTGGCCTCTCTTTATTTCAGTCACTGCTGCTCCATCCAGGGGGTCCTGAAGGAATTTTTATGGCAGTCCTTGCCTAAACCTTAGGAATGAGTTTGGTGGTTAGAGTCAATGTGTCGTCCAATGAGAAGTCCTCTCCTTGGTTTTGGTGGGTGCAGAAGGTCCCCCTTCCTGCTCTGGAAGAGGTGTCTGGTAGTTGTCCCAACATCTTATCTGATGTTAATGAACATTTGTTTATGTTCATTCACCAAAGATCCAATCACGGTGTGGCACATCTTCCTACACACCAGCAGTTAGAGAGGGGCCCTGTCGTAAACTGGTCCCTGGAATGCCATCTTGTCTGTTGTTCACAACACAGTACATGTTGGCATTCATGGTTCCCTCAATGAACTGTAACTCCCAGTGCCGACAGCACTCATGCAGCCCCAGACCATGACACTCCCACCACCATGCTTGACTGTAGGCAAGACACACTTGTCTTTGTACTCCTCACCTGGTTGCCGCCACACACGCTTGACACCATCTGAACCAAATAAGTTTATCTTGGTCTCATCAGACCACAGGACATGGTTCCAGTAATCCATGTCCTTAGTCTGCTTGTCTTCAGCAAACTGTTTGCGGGCTTTCTTGTGCATCATCTTTAGAAGAGGCTTCCTTCTGGGACGACAGCCATGCAGACCAATTTGATGCAGTGTGCAGCGTATGGTCTGAGCACTGACAGACTGACCCCCCACCCCTTCAACCTCTGCAGTTTAGTAAAATGAACAATATTGGTAGTGGGAAAAAAGAGGTGAATATTTTCTCTTGGAGAATCTCTTGATTTTTTTTCTGTATGCTATAGGCTATATTTTGTTCATTGTCTGAAGATGTTTCACTCATCCATGTTGTTTTGTGTCAGGTCAGGACATCACATCATCTTTTTATTTTGTTTCCACAGTTTTTTCAGATGCTGAAAATGAAATATAATGTTTAGTGATTGTTCATGAGAAATTACTGCTCAAATGAATTTTACACAGGCTACTAAATCTGGAAGTCTAGTCAGTAACCGTATACGACATCAGCAACATTACAAAAACAATGATAATTTAATATTAATATAACAATAAATCTAATATAAAAGTGACATGCAGATACGTGAACATGAGAACAAGATATTGGTAACACGCAACATTAAAGAGAAAATACAAAGTTGAAACGGAACTGAACCCGAGATTTGATCACAAAAGATGTGCTTGCATTGGAGGATGGATTAGGGAAGTAAATGCAACATGTTCACATGGGAAAGTGGGGTTTTAGTTCAGAATATTTTCCACCTAATCAGACCCCAGTGTGTAGAGTTTCGTACATGTGCCACCATACGGCGAACATGAAAATCCCCTGTGTTGTGCCTTTCATGCCACATGCAAGATACTATCACTTCCACACAAGTGAAGTATTTTGATCTCTGTAGTGTTTGGGCTTGGGGTATTTCTACTCAAATGTTTCCTAACATCAGACGCTCTCTCGTGTGTTCAAGGAAGTTAGTGTGCAGTGTGTTACATTGTGACCAATCTAACTCGGTGGTATTTTAGCACAAACATCTGTCAAAACAAACAAGATGCCAACATGGTCTGGTTTGTGACATTCTGTCATGCTCTGAACCATGAAAAAAACAGGCCAGACTACATTAGGTTCATGTACAATTGTTTGTGCCGACCACAATGTGTTCTGTATGAGGACAAAAGATAAATTGATCAATTAATGTAAAGAAAAGCAGAACTTCTATTTACTAACAAATAAAGTAGTAACTAAAAGTACTTACTTGAAGGAGAAGAATAACCATTTTTTAAGGAGTCTAAACACCAAAGGAATTAAAAAGAAATTATTATTTTTGACAATACATTTTATGAATAGTTCATCCAAAAATGAAAAATGTATGCTGTTCTAAACTGATAATTTTCTGAACAATTTTTAAGTTGCTATACTAGGCTCTGTTTTCTTTCAGTTCTTGTTGTACCTGCACGTCGTCTTTTCCATATAACAGCTGCAGCTCCAAATACAATCATCAGAGCCAAAACCGTCAGAACTGAAGGAATCACTGATTTAAATGGTTCACCGTGATCATAATCTGAAACATGAACCACAGACTGAGAGACCGACTTTAATTGTTTTTGTTTTGATTGTTAAATTATGTTTTCTGTAAGAGTTCATTACCCAAAGGGATGTCCAGTTTGTTGTCCAGACTGAGGTGTGTGGCAGAGCAGGTGTATTTGTGTTTGTCTTCACTGATCTCCAGACTCTTCCTCATCTGGTACGTCCCGTCACCATTGGGCAGCAGATCTCCTCCAGTGATCTCATGATCAGATACAGGCTGTCCATCTCTGAACAGGGTCAGGTTGATGTGACGAGGGTAAAATCCTGTTGCCAAACAACTCACACGAAACCCTCCAGAATCTGAGTTTGCTCTCTGAATGAGTCTGACTCGTGGTTTCACTGTAGAAGAAAGGCAAAGAAAAATATCTATAAAAGAGAATATTACCAACAATTTTTAAAATGTATGGTTACTGATTATAGATTGCATTCTACCTTTTCTTTTTACTTGAGTTCCTCTCTTTTTAAGGTAACTCTGCAGGGTTTTTATGCAGGCTGGGTAGTATAACGTCTCAAGACGCCACATGGCCAGTTCTAGATAAGGTTTTTTTTCTTGTGTCGTGTAATTTAATGAAGTCTGATATGTGAATTTCCCATCAAGAAAACGCAGTTCGTCAGTCGTAGAGCCTCTAAAAGCAGCTTTCATGATAATTTGTGTAGGTTTATTGTCTCTCTGTTCACAAAGACACATCACCTGATAAACTACATGACCTGTTAGAAAAGAAAGCGATATGTCAACACATTTGTCCTCAGGAGCCCTTCAGAAATTTCCAAAAGTCTAAATGTTTAATTAACATGACTTTTTATAACCTATTTTATAATATCTGACTCAAAGCTGATCATTTTGCCAGCTGAACTTACTTTCTGTATTGTTGGCGGGTCTCAGATGATTTGATCTTCTCATAAAATGAACACGCACATAGTCACTTACAGTACTGAGGTGATTTTGATCCACTACATCATCTTCATTTGTAGTATTTCCTCTTGCGTCATAGGTCTTTGTCTCTGAATTATAATATCCTACTATGATGTCATCCAACACAAATATGCCACTAAATACAGGATGTGCTGTGTCTTCTTCAATGTATGTGAAAAGCACCTGCAAAGAGTGAGAACCTATGAGAAACAACAGAAAAATATATATATTTTTAGTCAATACATAGGAGTCATACATATATTTTTATTTATTATGAATATGTAGTAACTTTCTGTTTCTATAGTATATTTGAGACCGTATACAATAAAACTTTTAAGCTTTATCCTGCATTTATTTTTAACATAAGCCTTGGAATCTTGGCAATGACACACTTTTATTGCTTTTTGCTCATCTCAAACGAGCCTGCTTGCTCTTGTTTGGTGGGTGTGTCAAAAATGTCAGCCCAATCAGCAGCAACATGTATATAAAGCATGTGGTATTAAAGAGACAGCTCACACAATGGGACCAAGTAGATTCGTTTACAAATGTGTCCGCTGCAGCTCAGTATATGCAACAATTGAGGATATTAGAAGACATGTTTGCCGTAAGAGTTTTATAGTAAAAATATAGCATATCAACCAAGCGGCAACCTCCCCCAGTTTCTCTTGAAGCCAATACGGAAGTGACTTAAACTGCAATTCACCGACTGGCCACTAGGGACAAGCTCCAAAAGAGAGCAGAATCTCTTTGAATCCCATGTTAAAATGCCCTACTTTACAGCAGAAAAAAACATGTTTACAGACTGGTACAAATTGTGGTTTTGGTCTATACTGCTAATTTTGCCCTTCATGACAACTCTGAGGGGGGTGAATTTTTTTATAACTCATCCGTTGAAATTATATTAAGTCTTAAAGTTCTGCATAATTAAGGGTGTGGTCACTTGAGTGACAGGTCACTTTACCTCAGCTAATTCCAGCCATTGAATTTGGCATCTCTGCCATGTTTGTGCTTTTTTCTGGATTATTATATACAATTATAAAATAATATGGCTTGCTGCGTTAATGGTCGAGACTCGAGACAGATATGCGTCTGTGTAGATGTGCACGCATGCGGAAGATAAACAGAACACACGTTGTTGGATCATGGCATTGGCTAAAAGTTTTGTTCATGAGATTTACTACAATGACAATGGCGGGAGGATATAAAACTCCGACAGCACTCCTTGGATATTATAACTAAAACTGCTACATTGTGAAAAAAATTATACTTTGGACGCGGGCTCATTTGTTTGCGAGATATATACAATCGCTATTTCATTACTAAGGTATGTTTTGTTTTTGCATGTTGTCATTTGACCTCCCAGCACAAATTACAATTACTGGTGCTGGAGCATCTATATCGTAAAAAAGACACCGTATATTGACAGTAAACCTTTAGAATTTTCAAATGATATAACTTGTTATCTTTATTAACCCTCTGACACGTACGATCACACCGGTGTGATTAGAACGTTCAGTGCATCACGTGATCAACTGCCAAATTCAAACGTGCGTGCGCGCTTTGGCTGCCGCTAACCAGAGACGGACGGCTTTTCATACATCACAAATATGCAGTGTTTTCAATCACATAATGTTTATTTTAGGTTTCAGACATTTAAACACACATGAGTACAAACAAAACAATACATTTAGAGTTTGTAAAATACACAATGCTGTCTATAGAAGCGGCAATAACAATCCTTTCCATTATAATTAGACGACACGTTTTAATCATATCAGATACATATTGTGTAAGTAACTTTAAAGTTTACTCTATTCTTCCCCAGTTCACTAGCTTACTTACTTTCATGTATTTCGGGAGAAGTGGATGAATTCACGTGTTGTAAATCTAACAGATCCGATTCTCTCTGCGGCACAAACTAACATGGCGGCGCCCATAACGAGTATAGCTCAACTAACGCGATCATTATAAAGGTGTTTAAACAGCAAAACACATCCACTTGCTCATATTTGACAATCGAAATATCAGATATTTCATGTTATAGCTAACAAATTTGTGAATATTTTGGATAAAAAAGGAAAAATGAAATAAAAGCAGATCATCAGTCATACAGCGCTACGGTGTGTGACGTGACAAGCAATGACGCGTCACCATGGAAACAATAAAGAGATACGTTCTAAATAATGGCCACCTTGAAAAACTCGTGCTGGGGGCTCAGACAGAATATTTTAAAC
This sequence comes from Hypophthalmichthys nobilis, assembly GCA_037950665.1. Classification (NCBI taxonomy): domain Eukaryota; kingdom Metazoa; phylum Chordata; class Actinopteri; order Cypriniformes; family Xenocyprididae; genus Hypophthalmichthys; species Hypophthalmichthys nobilis. Next base: position 18,508,110 of record CM075486.1, read on the forward strand.
TTATGTGCAAAAGGGTTAATATTTTAGATAGTATCTTAGATAGATAGATAGCTCCTTTGCCTGCTAACATGATCACGTTGTGCTAGGCGGGCGTGGTTTCAGCAACCAGGCACCTCAGTTCCAACCACTTCCCGCCTCTTTGCCCATTTTCAGTTATCCGGGAGTGACATGCGGTGACGCGCTGCTAAGATGGTAGCGGCCTCATTTTCGCTTCAAAAATGCTCTACAGAAATCTACGGGTGACATCACGGACACTACATCCGTATTTTTTACAGTCTATGATATCAACATGATGATGTAGTTGTTTATATTTCCACTCGATTTTCTCTTTTATTCTTGACAGCAAGGGCAGTGACTGTAACACCGAGTGTATTTTGCAGTTTTAAACACGTAGGCTATTTATACCAATGTCATCAGACTCCGAAAATTCTTCAAAAAGAACACAAAGAATGGCCTTCTCAGCTGCCATAGTTGCAACTCTTGCGTCATCAGAACAGGGTGTTCAACGCAACACCGTTTCCGTTTTAAAAAACGTTTTGCAACGTTTTGTCAAGGCTAAACGCAGCCCTGGTTATACTCGACACGTCTGCAAGTTCGCGCGACAACAGTGATGTCATCGCGGCGTTGGCGGAAGTGCGTTGAACCCAATTCGCTTGGCAGTGTGCACGGCAAATTTTGTAACTTTCCGCGCGGCTCCGCATCCGAAGATGCACGAATGCGAGGCGAATCTGGCCGAGCCTGTAGGTCTCACCACACCGGCACTCAAGTTTGCACGTCTAAATTAGTTGCTTATACATTTACTAAATGTGCCAACAATAGCCTACCAGAAATAATAAATTTTAATGAAAATAAAGGGACATGTTTGGAAAATGTTTGGTGAAATTAGAAAATATTTAAGAGATCGTTAATTTAGTTGTATACATGTTCTCATATATCCATATATTTTGTTCTACTGTCACAAGTAATAATCTCAAGGTTTACTGGGATTCTTTTTGCAGTGTGGTTTTGGTGAAGTGTATAGTTACTACAATAAACATCGTCACGTGTAGGCTACCTTCTTCTCACCGCTGCTTCCTGCTGATTTAGAGAACAATTTCCCTGTCGTTTTAAAGAATAGAACAACAGCGAGCGCATCAAGTATAAACATCTTGTCCGTTTGGGAAGACGCGCGCGCAGTCAGCGGATGCTCGCGATGCTGAGACAGGCGAAAGTATACATCAGGTTTTCAAGGTCAGAGAGGACATGATACGCGATCATCTTCATTCATTTTTAATTTATTTGTTGAAAAACTTACAATAACATTTTAAAACGTAAACAACTTACCATCTGACGCAGATGCAAGTGAAAGTGCAAGTAAAAAAACGAGGCCATGCGATTCTGCCCACCTGCCCATGCTTTAAGTCTTTAAATATGTAGCAAATATGTACTTGCACAGGTACGAAGTTACAATATGACTGCGTCTCAGCCTATCTTTTCTTAGTCTCGCGTAGCCAGACAGAGGCTGCGTTCCACTCCAAATTTTTATGCCCTCCACTCGCTGACTTCCCTCCGTCTCGTGAACTCGGATGTGCGTCTTGCGTTGCATGAGTGTCCACTACTGCCGAACCTTATTATAAAGTGTACAGTTTTCTAAAGAATTATCCCCCTTTTTACTTAAGGTCTTTGAAGAAATCATGAATGAGACTCTCCCTCCCAACTCAAGCTCAAGGTTTAATTACGAAACCCAAAGATTTACTTTTAATTGACAACTGGCGCCCTGTATCTCTGCTCAATAATGATTATAAAATCTTATCTATTATATTTGCTTAAAAGACTAAAATCTGTACTAAATTCTATAATAGATGAGTCACAATCTGGTTTTATGAATAAAAGACACATTGTTAATAATATAAGATTGGTTCTTGACAGGCCAGGGAGTGAGCAATCCCTACAGGCCTCACTAAAGCATCTTCCAATGACAATCAAGTTTTTTTCAAAAAAGGTCTCCCATCCATGTCACAGCCTGGCTCAAGCCTGCTTAGCTTCATTTGTGAGCCAGGCTTTGTCCATGGGGTGCTACAGCCGCACTGCTTTACATGACTACATTAAAATGGGTCCAATAGAGGGGCAGCGCATTCTGAATGGCTCAAATTATCCTTCAGAATGAGTTACCATCTGTATTGCAATACAGTATAGCAGGGCTATTCAAGTAGTTTCATTCGAAGACCGGATTATCAAATCTAAAATTTGAGGTGGGCCGGGGAGGGACCCCGGGGGGTAAGAATTATTTTATTTATAATTATTATAGGCTTAAATGAAAATATTCTCACAGTGAGACTTGGTAACCACATGCAGGTAAAACCATACATGACTACTCACCACCACTGTCAAATGATATTATATTATGATATGTTATATAGGCCTATAAAAATGCCTAAACAAAGGAAATGAATTATATATTCCCCTACCCACCTAATAAATATATTGCAATATAAATGACTATAACATAGTATTAAATATAAATATTCCACATTTCCACAAACCATGGTAAATTACTACAGTTCATTCATGGTAAATGTTTGTAAGGGTGGTGATTTTGGGATGTTCATGGCACAATGTTTTTACTGTTTTCTTCATCAGTAGTTGGGAATGTTGAGGCTGTTTCATCCAATTTAAAACTAGTTTAATTATCGAGTGATTTGTGGTTTGTAACCGAGAGGTGTGAGTCAAATTGAAACACTTGTCACTGGATGTCGCAACGCTGTTTAATAATGGTATCCGGGACCTGGAATAAACACAGATCCTTTAAGCTTTCGTTCCGTTATCTATTGGGCCGTACTGCGTAGTTCAAAGTAAACTAGTGAAACACGGATTAAGATGATTGGCGGGCCGGATTCGGCCCGCAGGCCGCCAGTTGAATAGCCCTGCAGTATAGTCACACTTTAGCAACGCTCTCCCACATGCTTATTTGTGCCGTTGGTGTCAGCAGCAGTACGTAGTAATAGACAAGAAATTAAAGATTTTACACCGTCTTGCTGATAACATTTCTTTAGTCATTTGGAAATCCTACACCTACTGTAGTGAAATCTCCCTTATCAGAATGTGCTACCACCTTAATTAATGAGGTCAAATTACTAATCAAAGTGGCAATTAATGACCAGAACAAGTCAGGACCTTGGTTTAAAAGTTGGTTCTTCTACAGTCTAGTGCCCCCATCTCTGCATTCTGACTTTAGGAGCCATACAGGCCAGGAAGCGAGCACCCCCTGATGGCCTCACTAAAACATCTTCCAATGACAATCAAGTTTTTTCAAAAAAGGTCTCCCATCCATGTCAACACTGACATCAAACCAAACTATTATTTTCAACAAATCATCAACATCTAAACCTCTGGTAATTCTCAATAACAACTTTTGTAGATGCATGTCAGAATAAAGTCAGTCTGGTTAGTAATAAGTTGGTAATGCTGTTTGTGGAGTTGATTAATCAGATCTCGAGAGATTTAATGTGTTCTTTTATCTAGAGAACGTTCTTATAACAAAATTCTGTTAGCTGGGGTTCAAGCTTTCATCAGATGCTGAAAAATAAGTCATTTAAAGATGAAACCAAAACACTGTGACATTTCTTTAAAAATATCTTCTTTTGTGTTCCACATAAGAAATACATGCTGTGTTTGAAATCACCCCTATACCCTCATTCACAATTCCTACATTACTCCAATAAAATTGTCCACTTGAAGGAGTGAATGAAAACGAGTGAGTGAATTCGGACACTGAGTGCGCTGGAAGGGCTGCCGCTTTTGCACAGTTTGTGCTTGCTGTTTAATAATTAATTGAAGCGTAGCAAACAGCAGCTCCAGTAGTAATAAAAAGATTTATCTTTAACTCTTACATGGAAACTAGCATGTATAAACCGTAATTAAACAATTGAATAAACAATTAAAAAGGAATTTATACCTGTATGATTACGCTGAACCAGCGTGATTTGGAAAATGGATTGATGGATGATTGATTCAGCTGCGGGCGCCATCTCCTGGCGAGACGTGGAAATCCATTCAGTGCATCAGTTGTACACTCGTTATTGCGGTGCATTGTGGGATTGAATGACTGCACACAGTAACGTCCACTGTGGTTTCGGACACCACTACAAATGGCTGTCCCCTCAAATCGTGCTTTATTTAAGGGTATAGGGGACGATTTCGGGCACAGCCACAGTTTTGGAACAATATGAGAGTGAGTAAATGATAACAAAATTTTAATTGTGGAAAAGTGCTGAGATTAATAAGTGTAAAACATAAAAAATCTTAAAATAGGTGCCATGCATTTTATGAACGAAATCCCACTCTTCAGAAATGACAAATTATTTATTTTTCAAATGATTATTGTAATAATAATAACAATAAACATTGTCAGCAGCAAGGGTGAAAATAAAAGAGCTGGATCGAATTGCAAGCAGTTCTTTTTAATTAAATCAAGCGCAAAATAACACTTCTCAGGGTACCATGAGTATAAACTCATGAACAGAACAACCACTGTAGGCAAGATCAGACAAAGACTGAATCAAAAGAGGGCTACAAATACACAAATACACACAGTCATGTAGTGTGACACCTTTTACGACAACCATCAAATCAAAACCAATAGGAGTACAATCTAGAACCTGATGTCGTAATTAGTGAGACAACAAACCACCATTTGTTTCACACACATTTCTTTTTCTTCAGTTTTCTTTTCAAGAAAAGCTATGATCAAAATTAACACTGTTTTGTTTTTGTTTGCTAGCCACCATTTCAATCACGCATGTAATGCAGCTCAGATCTCAAAACACCTCATGGATTGATGATGTAAAACTTTGGACGAGTCTTCTTTTGTGTGTTCGTTTTTAACACGCCTTCAACTGCGGTAGAGTCTGACATTGATGACAACTGAGATTCCACAGTGTAAAATGACTTACAGCGGGGATCATGTTCATACAGACTGACAAGCAACAGATGTAAGAGACTAAATCGTACAGTGTGAACCCGGCTTAACCAACAGTGAAAGATGGAAGACTTTAATGAGGTCAAAAGATGTTTTTGAGGTCATTTTTAAGTTATCTGAACACATTTCTTTCATTCAATCTAAAAATTGCAAATTACATTAACTTCAGGATGATGGTTCCATGTTTTCTTCAGATTCTGAAAAATATAAACTTGATATATTTTACAAATTCAATAATTTACTTTCATCAACCAGTTTTCTCATTTACTTATGGTTCGGACTGTAAACAATATTACTGAAGATTTCACTCTTTAGACAGAAACTAGGTTATAAGACATTGGCTTTTGCTAAAAAAATATATACAAAAATAACATTTAAAACAGAGTACTCAGAGTTTCATGAAGACACTGTATAACATTAAAAATTGCTGCTTAATTATTCATGGCAATGAAATATTTAATATAAATTAAAATATATATTTAAATGTATCTTACCTCCTCGTCTCCTCCTACATTTATATATGACGGCTCCAATCCCAAACATCAACATCAGAGCCAAAACTATCAGTACTGGGAGAATCACTGATTTAAATGGGTCACCAGGATCAAATTCTGAAAGAAATTAAAAAGGTTACAAACACATTAGAATCTACATCTGTAGTATATTTTACTTTATCACACCTGATTACCCAAAGTGACGTCCAGTTTGTTGTCCAGACTGAGGTGTGTGGCAGAGCAGGTGTATTTGTGTTTGTCTTCACTGATCTCCAGACTCTTCCTCATCTGGTACGTCCTGTCACCATTGGGCAGCAGATCTCCTCCAGTGATCTCATGATCAGATACAGGCTGTCCATCTCTGAACAGGGTCAGGTTGATGTGACGAGGGTAAAATCCTGTCGCCAAACAACTCTCACACTACAGAAACCCTCCAGAATCTGAGTTTGCTTTCTGAAGGAATCTGACACTGGGTTTCACTGTGGAAAAAAAAAAAAAAAAAGAGGTGATTCAGAGAACTTTTTTACATTTATAAAGGCATGGGTAACATTTAGGTTTATTTTAAATCCTCAAGATTTACTCTAAACATCTGGAAATGTTTTCATAAAACACATTTAGGAAATTAAATGTGCCCTTGAGTACGTACTTTTTCTATTAATTTGATCTTCTCTCTTTTGAGGTAATTCTTGAGAGTATTTATACAAACTGGGTAAAAGGTATTTGTAAATCGCTGCTTAAATTCTTCCAGGTGAGATTTGATCTCATCTTGTGTAATATTTAAAATCACTTCATAAGTAAACGTGTTGTTAAAGTAATGCAGCTCATCTGTGGTGGAGCCTCTGGCAGCATTTCTGATAATCATCTGTCCAGGCTTGTCGAGGTCCAGCAGCTCACAGACAACCAGTGTCTGATAAACATCAAGATCTGTGAGGAAATCAAAATCATAAAGGTGTTATAAGGGTTTATGTGTTTTATCTGCATGTTGATTATACAATATGACTTTTCATTATTCAGACAAAAGGTTTTGTTTTTCTTTTCAAAAATCATAAACATACTAATATTTTTGTTATTTTTAAGAAAGAAACGATAATAGAAGATTATACAAAACTATTTTAAAAATGTTCTTTTAATTCTGATACAGATTATTTCGCCTAAAACGCAAAAATTTAAACAATTGAATATGTACAGTATGAAATGCATTTTATGCATTTTTAAATAGATTAATAGATGTCATTGAGCCACATACTCACTGTCATTTTGTCTGTCTTGCCTTAACAGTGCAGATCTTCCCAAAAAAGGAGTCATACATGTAGTCACTTATATACTTTATGTGATCTAAATCAATCACACCATCCTCATTCGTCGTATTCTCTTGGAATATATGTCGATAAATTGTAGTATCCAACTGTAATGTCATCCAAAGATGTTGTGTAACTAAATTCAGGAAATTGTGTTTTTCCTGAAGGTAAGTTGAAAACAACCACAAAGAGTGAGAACCTGAAAAACAAATTGATTATTGTTGATTCTTGTTATTATGAATAAGTAACTTCCTATCCATTTCTAACATAGTATATGAGATGTATACAATAAAGCGTTTAAGCTTTATTCTGTATTTATTTTTAATTTAAAGGATTAGCTCAATTTTGAAATGAAAATTAGCCCAAGCTTTACTCACCCTCAAACCATCCTAGGTGTATATGACTTTCTTCTTTCTGATGAACACAATCGCAGAAATATTAATAAATATCCTGACGCATCCAAGCTTTATAATGGGAGTGATAGGGATCAATGAGTATGAGCTGAAGAAGGTGTCTCCCTCCACATCCTTCCATCATAAATATGTGCTCCACACAGCCCGGGGTTAATAAAGGCCTTCTGATGCGATGCGTTTGTGTAAAAAATATCCATATTTAAACAAGTTATGAAGTCAAAAATGTAGCTTCTGCCAGATCGCCTTCCGTATTGAAGTTACAAAGAAAGTGTAAACTGGCGCCACGTCAGTTACACTTTTTCTGTAAGTTGAATAGGGAAGGCGAGGACGTAGGGTAAGCTTTGTGAAGAGTTTTACACTTTCTGCGTATTTTGAATATGGAAAGCTGGCTCGCAAAGGAAGCGCAGATATTTTACTTCATAACTTGTTAACCTTTTGAGCGGTACGGTCCTACTTATGGGATATTTATTTCTGTGCCCCGAGAGTACGGTCCCACATAAGGGATTTAGAACATTCAGCGGCGTCACATAACTGCCAGATTCAAACTGTGCTTTGCGCTTTGGCTGAGACAGACGTGCTCAGTGCTTGTCATATATCACAACTATGCAATGTTTTCAGCCACATAATGTTTTTTTTTTTTTTTAGGGTTTCAGACATTTAAAAACACATAAGCACCACTAAATACATTTAGAGTTTATAAAACACACTGTTGTCAGACATCAGTGGAAGCAGCAATCCATTCAAATATAATTTGCCGACATGTATTCATATCAGACACACATAATGAGCCTAAGTAACTATAAAGTTTACTCTATTATTCTTACAGTTCACCAGCCACTTACTTGGATATATTTCGGGAGAAACTGATGTATTAAAGGGGTTAAATATGGATATATTTTTTACACAAATGCATCGCTTTGCTTCAGAAGGCCTTTATTAACCCCTGGAGCCGTGTGGAGCACGTTTATGATGGATGGATGTGGATGGAAGCACTTTCTTCAGCTCATACTCATTGATCCCTATCACTGCCATTATAAAGCTCGGATGCGTCAGGATATTTATTAATATATCTGCAATTATGTTCATCAGAAATAATAAAGTCATTGCTATGACCCTGAATTGGTATAGGGGTACAGGGGTATAACATTTAAAATTGACATTAAAAAGAAACACATAGGCTACAAACAATGTGCGGGACAAAGAACCACGAAGCCGAATGAATAGTGCAATAATTCATTTGTGAATACAAAGTAAAGGTATAAAAGTATGATGGTAAGCGTAAACAGACAAAAATAGTGGAATATATATATACAGTATTTACAGAAACAAACGTACAAAAGACGGGGAAAAAAGAAGGGACACGGGCGGTGCCAAAATAAAAGAAAATAACAAAACCAAACAAGTCTGACTTATAAATATCCCCTAGGACTAACTACCAAAAAGAAAATGTGAAAAGAAAAGTCTTCAGCGTCCGAGACGCCCTAACTAACCTACACTGCCTAGCCAAAATCCAAAAGTACATGAGGTGGCACTCGCCCCTAACCTAATGTACTATACAAAGACAGTTCCTACGTGTTGCGATAGGCTATATGTCACGTGACGTTCTTACCTGTCCGCTTCTTCCCGGCCTGGTAACATATAATATGAATATAACTGACAGATGTTACATAAAAAGGGAAAAGAAACGAATATATCAATCGAAGGCGAACGTACACAAAGCAAACAACACAAACAAAAGGGGATACAAAGATTAAAGCGGATGGCAACAAAATAACTGTAACGAAACAACAAAAACATGGGGCTTGTAGGTGGTCTGGCGTGCTCTTTTATTTGCGGTGGCGACTGGTGAAAGGATGGGCGGATGACGTCAGCGGATGATGAGTGACAGGTGACTGAACCAATGAGCGGCGTCTAAGAAAGTGAAAGTGACGGGGAAAAGCAGAGAGAGGAAAAACAAACACACACACAGCACAGGGACGTAACAGTCATATACACCTAGAATGGCTTGAAGGTGAGTAAAGCTTGGACTAATTTTTCATTTCAAAATGAACTAATCCTTTAATTCTTTATACAGTGCTGCTTGAAAGTTTGTGAACCACTTGCAGAATCTGTGAAAATGTGAATAATTTTAACAAAATAAGAGAGATCATACAAAATGCATGTCATTTTTTATTTAGTACTGTCCTGAATAAGATATTTTACATAAATGATGTTTACATAAAGTCCACAAAACAAAAAAATTTATAAATATGACCCCATTCAAAAGTTTATGAACCCTTGATTTATAATACTGTGTGTGGTTACCTGGATGATCTACCACTGTTTGTTTGTTTTTTGATGGTTGTTCATGAGTCCCTTGTTTGTCCTGGAGCAATTAAACTGCCCAATATTCTTCATAAAAATCCTCCAGGTCCCAAAAATGCTTGTTTTCCAGCATCTTTTGCATATTTGAACCTTTTCCAGCAGTGACTGTATGATTTTGAGAGTCGTCTTTTCACACTGAGGACAGCTGAGGGACTCAAACACAACTATTAAAAAGGTTCAAACATTCACTGATGCTCCAAGGAAACACGATGCATTAAGAGCCGGAGGTGAAAACCTTTGAATTTGAAGATCAAGGAATATTGTACTTAATTTGTCTTCTGGAAAACATTTAAGTGTCTTCTGTTCCTTCGAAGGGCAGTGCTAAATTTAAAAAAAAAAAAAAAGAGAGAGAGAGAGAGAAAGAGAGATTTAAACAAAATAAGAAACATTTTTATCCTTTTCAAAAGTTTTCACCTCCCAGCTCTAAATGCATCGTGTTTCCTTCTGGAGCATCAGTGAATGTTTGAACCTCTTTTTTGTGTGTGTTTGAGTCCCTCAGTTGTCCTCAGTGTGAAAAGATGCATCTCTAAATCATTCAGTCACTGCTGGAAAGGGTTCAAATAAGCAAAGATGCTGGAAATCTGAAGAATCTGGAGAATTTTTCTTAAGAACAGAGCTCAGTTTAACTGCTGAGAAGAAACAAGGGATTCATGAACAACCATCACAAAACAAAAACATTTGTGGATCATCCAGTAACCACACACAGTATTAAGAATCAAGGGTTTCCACATTAATTTCAAACATGTCTAGTACAAATATATTGTCTAATACAGTGTATACTTTTTCTTTATAAAGAATGGTAGTGAACAGTGACAACGTCCCATTGTAAGATATGACTGCTTAAAATGTTATCTGATGTAATAAAACATACTAGACAAAATAAAATATTTAGTCAATATAATACAATTATTAACTTTTTCCATATAAAATAATGGTCTTTTTTAATAATTAAAAATAAACCTTTGGAGTTTGACAATGAACACTGCAAAACACAGCTATACAGCATAGTTCAAAACAGTTCAAGCAGCTCTATATCCCACAATTCAATTTGATTTTGACGTCACAGCAGATCATGCTAACTGATGATATATTAAATATTTTGAGAATTAATCGCATAATAGTGAACAATATATTAATTATGTTGAGATTTAATCGCATAATACTTGTAGCTATAGCTTATGTTCACAGTCAAAGTTTATACTATTGATATTTTACATTTGTGTAATTTTATATTTCCAGCTGCTCATATAGGCCTACCTATAGGATTTTATATATTTTCTCCAACAACTTATAAGCATATAGAATGGTGCATAAAATAAATTCATAAGTAAAAAAGGTTTAAATAATAAATCATCTCCATAGTGAATTCCAAGTGATGAAGGGCTTAGTGCATTTCATTTAAACCTTATGCACAAGTTCCGCCAGTAGTGGGCACTAGTGCAACATAAGCAGACAGAGGGAAGTTAGCGAGTGAAGGGCATAAAATTTGGAGTGGAACGCAGCTAGTTGTTCAACGGTGCATCGTACTAGTGAAGCAGCGAGTTACATCATTGTGCAGGAAACTCACCCCTATAACTAAATCTATCTATCTATCTATCTATCAAACTAAATCTATCAAACTAAATCTATCTATCTATCAAACTAAATCTATCAAACTAAATCTATCTATCTATCAAACTAGGGATGCACCGATACCAGTATCGGTATCGGGCCGATACTAAGCTCATGTACTTGTACTGCATCGTAAAAATACCCCCGATACCAAAGACCGATACCTCACGTGACGTAACTGACAGAATTTTCCGTGCACAGAGACACCGCGCAGCAGCAGAAACAATGTCAGCCTAAGAGGTGTGGAAATACTTCAAAATGAATGATGACAACACACACGTTGCGAACTGCATGCTTTCAATCACAATTCGTTATCGATTAGTGAAGGCGGGATAGGCGGAATCGCGCTGAATGACACAGACCAGAAGCAATCTCTCTTTCTTGCGCACGATCCCAGTTCTCGACAGCGCGCGATCAGTTCTCCTCGCGCCTGAATGGTCAAATGCACACATAGTTGTCAAAATGTCCATCGTGGTGGAGTATCTCACGTAAATACAGTCGGTTATGGCGTAAGTGGACGTAAACATATGGGTGAAAACAGGATATGTGTCAGTATCCATGGATTCGGTCTTAAAGGGACCATTAATTTGTCATTAATGTCAATAAAACAACACAAGATGTTAAATAAATGTATACATGGTAAATAAACCTACTGTATCTGAAAAACAAGTTTATTTAATTTGTATCTCTATAGTATTTGTTGTATTGTTTGTAATTTGTTTGTAAATTTTATATTATACAATTATATATTTTGGTAATTATGCCCTTTGAAGGTTATTGGACACCGTGGAAATGTGTTCTTTAAGTTTGTGACAAGCACATAAAAATTATTACTTTTTTCATTAGAGTAATAATAAAGAAGCTGTCCTACATTCATTAGTCTCACTGTGTTGTGCTTGGAAAACTGCAACATCACCACAAAAAAAAAAAAAGAAAGAGAAATTAATAAATGTATAGGCATCGGTATTGGTATCGCGAGTACTAGAAAAAGTATCGGAACTCGTACTCTGTCCTTAAAAAAATGGTATCGGTGCATCCCTATATCAAACTAAATCTATCTATCTATCTGTCTATCAAACTAAATCTATCTGTCTATCAAACTAAATCTATCTATCTATCTATCTATCTATCTATCTCATAGCAACCACCCAGAACAACCTAGCAACCACATAGCAAATCCACCCTGAAAACCATGGCAACCACCTAGCAACCACACAAATCACCCTGGCAACATCCTAGCAAATCCAGCCCGAAAAATTCTAGCAAACCGTGATAGCAACACTTTAGCAACCACCACGAGTACCTTAGCAACCGCATAGCAACACCCTAGCAACCACCCAGAATACCTTAGCAACCGTGATAGCAACACCTTAGCAACCGCCCCAAGTACCTTAGCAACTGCATAGCAACACCTTAGCAACCACCCCAAGTACCCTAGCAACCGCATAGCAGCACTTTAGCAAATACCCAGTACCTTAGCAACCACATAGCAAAACCTTAGCAACCACCCTGAGTATCTATATATCAATCAAAATTACTAAATTAAAACTTAAACTTTCAAACTGAAAACTCTCAAACTTTAAGCTTTTAAAACTACTTCCAGACTTTCTGGATCGGCTTTTTCAAGTTAACTTAAAGTTTGTCTCGACAAACTTTTTTATCTAGTTTTGTTTACCTTCGTTTCAATGGAATTCATTTCTGACGACAATTTTGTAGATGCATTAAATAAAGTAAAGCGCTTGTGTAGGCTATATATATATATTTTTTTTTTTAATATATTGCTTAATTTGCCTCTTAATTTGAGCAGCAATATTTCTATGGTTTAAAAGGACAAGCATTTAAAAAAATATTGCTAAAGAAGGAGTTATTTAAAGCATACTCCATAAATGTTCCTAAAGAGTGGTCAAGCGGGATAAACAAGCAATAGTTATACATTAGGTTATGCATATAATTTCTAATTAGTGATACACAGATAGGATGCAGTGAATTTTTCCAGAGTATTTATTTAAGGGAATGATCAACAAACATATGCATAGTTAACAGCTGTTGAAGCAAAATCACAAAAAGCCCTTTTAACAATACATATAGGCCTAGCTTCAAAGCAGCATTACATAAAATGCATGTGTGCATTACTATGAAGAGAAATCTGTTATGTCAGAAATGACTCAATGTAATGTTCATATGGCAAACATGTATGGTTCTTTGATAATATAAGTATGGTTAGTTAACATCATTCAGTTAAGCAGAAACATATTAATGATTACATATTGTGGCCATAATTATTATAATATAAGGATAATTTTGCATGTTGATTCAGAGTTGGTGTCATCTGAAATCCTCGCAGGTGTTGTCCTCATCTCTTCACAGGTGTTGGGGTCATCTAAAATCTTCACAAAGGCTGAATCCAAATGTTAGTGGAGTCGGTACAGTTAAATAAAGATGACTGGCATAATTCAAAGTTATATTACATATAAAGAGGCCAACGCTCATTAAATTGTATTTATAAAACTGACAGACTATTGTGTCATATTTTCAGTTTAAGAAGCCTGCAATAAAGAAGCTTTTCCTATTCTAATTGATTGGTAGAGAGACTTTGTATTCGTGTGAGGTGCCAAATGATTATGAGGTTAGTGTTGTATAGATTTAGTTAGATGGATAGATTTAGTTTGATAGATTGATAGGCTTAGTATTACATAGAATGGCAGCTTCATTGGAGTCTAATGGGCTTCAGTTTGTTTAGATTTGAATTTTTACAGTTGGAGTTTGACTGGAATGTTCAGATCAGCCAAGACAGTTCAATGAAAGTCAATGGGATTTTTGAAGTTTTGATTGCCATTTTTAGGAAAACCGTAAGTCGGATCAGTTAGAAAAGATATAGCAACTAACTTCAGAACAGTCTGAAGGTCTTGTCTGAGTTTGGCGTTGTAGAGTTAAAGCTCTAGGAGGAGTAACAGTCAACAGTTTTAGGGTAAGAATAATAAGTTTAAATAGCATTACAGTAAGTTGGCTTTTTCAAGCCAACTTAATAATCTGGGCGTGGTCTGTGAGACGCGACATGAAAACGCATTAAAACTTCCTTAAACGGCAGAGACAGCTGAACAGCGACAGGGGAAACAACAAAGTCCAATAATAACACAAACATTCACAAATGATGTGGAAAAGCCTTTAAATCTCCTCCGTGGAAAATTCTCTGTGACTAATCAACCGCTGTCCAACATCTGTTGGAAAGTCAGGTAAAACTATATGCGTGCACACGCATAACCCCAGTTAACATGATCCCCAGTTGATCCGTAACACCCCGCTCTACCCTAACGCACTATTAAGGTCAGGGAGGACATGATCTTCATTAATCTTCTTTTATTCGTTGAAAAAGAACGTTTTAAATTTTCAATAACATTTAAAAACGTAAACAACTTACCATCTGACGCAGATGGACGTGAAAGTGCAAGTAAAAAGCGAGTACATACGATTCTGTCCATTTGCGCTGCATGTTTCCAAATATGTTGCAGTCTACATGCAAAGGAACCCATAGATATACATAATAAAGGCTAGATGTCTTACGGCGGAGTCTCTAACGTCATCACCGGCGGCCATCTTGTCACAGGCAAGCTTTCTGGCGGGCTCTGTGTAGAGGTCTACAAAGAGGACCCGGGACCCGCACGGGTTCGGTCTATATTTTAAATGGTCAGACGGGTCCGGTCGGGTCCCAATCTATTACTTAGGTTCCTGGGTCTGTTTAACATTGTGTGTATACCCGAGCCGATCTGATTGAGTGACTCACTGACTGTGCCTGTGTTTTGTAACTTGCAAAGTATGAGCCAGGAAATAATTTGAAAAACACGAGCGACCCCAGCTATCAGAAGAGGAGCGGGCGGAGTTAAAGCAAGCGTTTAACGGTGATCATCGAAGTTTTCCTATTCCTATTGTGTGCAACAGTAATGCAAACAAACTTAAAATCTCAAAAACTGCTAGTAGCCTTGCACACTCGCATTTAAATAACATATTTTAAATCATTAACAAAATCTGAGATGAACTATCACATGAATGTTTTCTATGACGCTCAAAATGCGTTTAAAAGCTTGTGTTTCAGGTTGCTCCAGCTAACGTGGCATGTGTTCTCATGCGAGCGCACTTTCTTTCTCCTATTTTTATAATAATATTATGAATGAACCGCCTTGTTATATCTAAAGTTTTGGTCAGACTCGCTCAGAAAGCACATAAATGATCGCAAATAAGTAATGCTAAGGTCAGCGGCCATGCCACTGAACAAGCAATCGTTATTATTCAAAATAAGGGCAAACAGTCAAAGTTATTTTATTATATGAGTTGAGTTGAGATACAACAAAATGCAAAACTGCAAAGTCGCATTTGTCATCATGACAGCAAGTGGACTTTTAAAGCTGGAATAATGAGTGGATTAAGCATTTCAATCGGCAAGAGAGGAATAGGCTATAACGGATGAACTTTCTTGGTGCATCACAGTCAGGTACAAAGGAGAAAGCTACTAACGTTAGGTAAGACAAAACGCTTTTATTTTCGCAAATTGTTTATTGACTTATTAATAGCAATTTGCTGTGGAATAGACCTATGTGCCGATCGGGTCCAGTCGTCTGTGTCTTCCCGGCCGGGTTCGGGTCCAGCTTTCAAATAATAGACGGGTCCGCATTGGTTCCGGGTAGTACATTTATGGCATTTCTCGGTTCTGGTACGGATCCGGGTCCAACTTTCAAAATAATAGTCGGGCCCGGTCGGTTCCGTAGCACATTTACGGTCTCTTCGGGTTCGGTATGAATTTTTGGACCCGTGAAGACCTCTACTCTGGCGGTACCTGATGTAAGGTGAGTGATCTGCACGAACACAAATACTCTTATCTCGCTGAAATCTTGACGGATTTACAAATGGTTTGGTTTCTTACAAACGTTATTAATGTGGCTATAATTCTGGATGCTTGAACATGTTGAAATTGCAGCTTTTCTTTTCGAAAAACCACTTAATCGTGCAGCATAGTTGTGTATCACGGCTACTTGCGCAAGTTATCAAGGCTGAGACCACAATCGAGCACATTTCAATTATATAGGTTTTACTGACACCAATAACGATTTTATGACAAGTAATCTTTTTGTCTAAATTACAATCTTTGTGGATGTGGTCGTAGTTATTAGCTGGCTAATAACAAGAAGCTTTGAGTGAGACCTAGTAGTTACAGTTTAGCTGCACATGATTTCCAGTCGGTTTGGTTTGTTAAAAACATCTTACATTATGATACAGGAAATTGCTGGCTTTATAGGAGAAGATGCCAGACTTGTGTGTAGCCTACGGATGCTCCAATCGCCGTAGTCTCAAAAGAAGAGCCCGTGGGATCACTCTTTCACCTGTAAGATATGACAATATTATGATTATATTTGGGATAATCGTTAGTTACTTAGTGGATGTAGCTATGTACAATACAGGTCCTGTTACACAGGAACAGCGGGGCTATGACATAATAGTATTTCAAGATTGTTGTTGACCCTAAGCTTTTTACTAGTTTGTTTACACAATCGCAGAATGTTTCTTTTGGACACTTTTTTTTTTGGAACAGTGATCTCTGAAGTAGGCACAGTGCAATGTCGAGGGAAAAGCCTAGTAAATGGCCCAACCCTGAAGAAGTTAAAATAAACATGTAATATTTCAAATTACTTTATTATAATAGTAATATTCATATTATTCATTAAATTCTGTCTCATATATATATATATATATATATATATATATATACACATCTCATGTTGCCATTCTGTACACTGAGTTTTAGTAGCCTATATATTGATTTAACCTTGTGCGTGTGTATATTCATTGCATCTATCTGTTCTGTTCAATGTTATTTTCATATGGAAGTCCATGGTTATAATTATTTCACATAAGTATGCAGTGTCATAAGTACATCTCTGACGTTTATAACAAACCAAACAGTTTGAAAATCGGTAGAAAATTGAGCAAGTTATGGTTATTTAAAAAGTACATGCACCATTAAAACACAATGTTATGAGTGAGCTTGGAGCAGCTGACTGTTACAAGATGGCCGCCAGGTGTGGACGTTGACCTCCATTGGCCAGCAGCACGGATGAGATATCTAGCCTTTAGCCTATTATGTATATCTATGGTTATGACTCTTTCTTCACCTGACTGCGCATGTGCGCACTATGGGTTCCCAGACTTCTCTCTCTCTCTCTCTCTGTCCTACTTTAACATGCAGTCATGCACCAAACGCTACATGTTGCAAACATTATATAGGGGAGCGCGGGGCACAAACTAACATGGGATTAGTTGTAACACACATGGTTTAAATATTTCCACACACACTAGCATGAAGAAGCTTAGTGTATTTACTAGTTGCCATATCTACAATATATAGAGAAAAAATTGCGCCAAAATTCAGAAATCTTTGTGAGATATCACTGAACATTTATTTAACAATAGCAAAAGTAAATTTCTTACTTAAGATGATTTTTCATCTATATTTTTTGTGTTTATTTAAAATTAGACAAATCTGATATTATTTTAATCTCCAATCTCTTGTTTAGCAGTTTGGGTAGTTCTTTAATGCTTCGCTAACTACCAGAAGACACTAACCAGGTTTAAATTCCAGTTGCACAGAGAGGGTTTGTTGTAACACTGGCGTTATAATGTGCCCGCTATTAGAACTATACTGTTCTATACAGTTACGATATAACTGGCATAATCAACTTTATGAATTTCTGTTGATAAACTATATAAAAAGGTGAAAAAGACTGAGAGGAAGAACCTGGAACATCCAGAAAATATTATTTCAAGGAATGTTCAGCATTTGTACTGGTTCATCTATTTATCTCATGTTCTGTGAGAGCTGAGAGTGGAGGGAGGGAGTGTTTTTGTTCAGCTCTGTGTTTTTCTGAATGTCTGGATATGTTTCTTCATCTGTTTGCCTGTATTGTTTTGACAAGTGCTGTATAGCTGTGTTTTGCAGAGTGTTCATTGTCAAACTACAAAATTATTTAAATTTGAATTCGAAAAAATGCTGTTATTTTTTCTAAAAATAATTATTGTCTTTTATTGACAAAATATTTTAGTTTGTCATGTATATTTTTAATTCAATCACATAACATTTTTAGCTGCCAAATGGTCATGTTACAACGTGCCCCATCACATGTTACAATGTGCCCCACCTGGGGCATGTTGTCATATTTCACTTCCATTCTTTTCGGGTAAATAAAGAAAAAAGTATACACTGTATTAATTAAACAAAGCCACATATTTGTACTAGACGTGTGAAATTAATGTGGAACAAAATAAATTCTCTGAACCTCAAAATGTTAATTACGTAAACGGCGAAATATATTCTACACATAGTTGTAAAAATGGTTCAGCATTGTTTAGTTCTCCATTTTTAATAGCTTAATGCTTTTGTTAGAGAAGACACGTCAATTGTGAATTAAGACACATTACAAGTTGACAAACTAACCTTTACATATTACCCTATACTCTTGTTTGAAGTCTTACCTTTTGAAGTAACTGCTGGGATAAACAGTACAAGCAGGATCAGAATTACAGCCATGTCTTGGAAATTGAATGCGTATTTTTGATACTCAAAACGTAAGTGAAACTACTGAGGCCAGGGGCGTTTCTATGTTTTAAAACATCAGGGGCTGGGGTGGGTGATAAGGTAACATGATTTTCAAGAGCAATTTTTTGCAAAATTTAATTGGTAAACAAAGTAACAAAAATTAATCATATCTAATTATTTACATCTCAATTCTCTTCATTCAGTTTCACCTCATGCTTATGACTGTTACATCTAGTGGTTAAACATTTACATTAGGCTACATTTGATTTCCACCAAATAGCACTAATATTTCTCCTTTTGTTGGACTTTAAATGTCATTGACTGGTTTTTAACTTGAATACTGCTTTTTATAAAACAAAGTCATATGCTTGTTATGCCTTAGGGCTAAATTTCTTTTTAGAGCTGGGCGATATATTCGGATTTAGATCTGGCTATATTGTATAGGGCTTGTGTAAGTCATAATTTCGATTTATTTATGTCGTAATTTCGACTTTTATTTTTCTTATGTGGCGGAAATGGGCTTCCATACCAACGAGTTGCCTACCTGCAGACATAGAATTAAGTACACAACTTTTAATCCTCAGTTATAGTCAATGGTAGTGGGAGATATGTAGCATCAAATAAGTAATATTAACAATACTGATAGTGGAAGAATAGAAGTGAATAGTTTCTCTTGGAAAAGAAAATTCTTCTGATAGTTTTTCAGTAGGCCCTATGCTATTGTCACAGACACGCCAGGTTCCACCCTATCACAACGCACTCAATCCCCTGAATACTGATCACCGACACCTGCACCTCTTCAGCTCACTCATTATGCCACTTTAATAGACACTCACACACCCTCACTTGTTGTCCGGTCTCGTTTGAGTCAAGTGCTACACATGCTTCGCTCAAGGACTCCTTACCTGCTTACTTACCTGCCTCCAGTGTCTCGTCGAACCCTAGTGTGTGAAATCCCGTGTGTCTCCATTCTCCAGCGACTCCATTCTCCAGCGACTCCATTCTCCAGCTCACATCTGTAACTATAACAAAGACAATATCATCATCTACTCATTTATATCTGAATCTCAACCATCATTCACTCACCTGTGTCACTATTACCTCTGCTGGTTGTGTAAATAAACCATCTACTTCTACTTCCTGTCTCCGTGGTCTGTGTACCGTAACAGAAGATCGGACCAAGACAGTGAACACACCAGCATGAGTCACCCGGATCCATTTCAAGAGCTCGCCGAAATTCTTCGACGAGCACTCACCTCTCCACCGCCGCCATCATCACCAGCCATCACGTCCGTCAACACATCACCTCTCCTTCACCGCCCGTGCACGCCAGTCCCATGGCCAAACCGCGCCCTACTCTGGTTCGGCGGAGGATTGCAGCGGTTTCCTCCTGCAATGTTCGCTGACCCTGGAGATGCAACCGCACCTGTTCCCCTCCGACACCGCCAAGGTAGCCTTCATCATCTCTCAGCTGCAAGGAAAAGCGCTTCAGTGGGCTGATTCATTATGGTCTCAAGATAATCCAATCGTCCAAATCTTACACTGGTTTCGTGGCCCACTTCCGGGAAGTGTTCGGCAGGCCCTCTACTGATTCTTCAGCTGGTGAGAAATTATACAAATTAAAACAAGGATCTATGACCATTAATGAATATGCTTTACGATTCAGAACTCTGGCAGCTTCGAGTGGATGGAATGAACAAGCGCTCATCACAACCTACCGTCAAGGTTTGGATCCTCGCGCGGCGTTGCATCTCGCTGCATACGAGGATACCATCGGCCTGGAACGCTTTTATTCAACTCTCCATTCGCTTTCGCCACTCGTGATGCAGTCGTGTCTCAAGAACACCAGGGTCAGCCATTCTACAACATCTCACCCTGCCGACCAGAGTCCGTCAGCCCTCCAGAACCAGCCAACGAACCCATGTTTGTGGAAGGCTCCCGGCTCACTCCAGCTGAACGGCAGAGACGGCTGACCCAGAATTTGTGTTTGTACTGTGGTGCACCTGGACATGTTCTCTCCGCATGTCCCATTCGTCCTCCTCGTCCCATGGTGAGTGCCATAATTCCCTCTATTAAGAAAATGCAACCACTCACCACTGTAGTAAACCTTACTGCCGCCACTGTTTCACTTCCAGTTGTCGCCCTCCTTGATTCTGGGTCAGCCGGCAACTTCATCTCCGGCGCCCTCTGCCGTCAGCTCGCCCTCAAGACCACGGCCACGCCGACCACCTACAAGATCCGCTCAGTGACCGGGAAGCCTCTCAGCAGGAGACATGTCCACCTTTCAGTCGGCCCATTACAACTACGCGTCGGACTGCTTCATGTGGAAGATATCCATCTGCTGGTTCTGGAGGAATCCACCTCTGACGTGATCTTAGGGCGACCGTGGTTGGAGCAGCACAACCCCTCCATCTCCTGGAAATCTGGCGAAGTCCTGAAGTGGGGCGACACCTGTTTCCCGAGTTGTTTTCCAGACCTCCCAAGACCAACTTCATCTGAATCTCACCAACTTTCACTCTGTGCCACTTCACTCATCGAGAGTCCCATGGAAAATCGCCGGTGGAAGTTCCCGATTGCTACGCCCCCTTCAGAGACGTATTCTGCCCTCAAAGAGCTTCCAAGTTGCCTCCACACCGGCCATGGGACTGTGCCATCGATCTGCTTCCGGGTGAGCCAGTGCCTAGGGGACGATTTACCCCCTTTCCATCCCGGAGGAGAAGGCCATGGAGGATTACATCAAGGAAGCTCGCCCAAGGTTACATCAGGCCGCCTACTTCCCCTGCTGCTTCCAGCTTCTTCTTTGTGGCTAAAAGGACGGAGGCTTGCGCCATGCATCGACTACAGAGCCCTCAACAATATCACAATCAAGTTCCGTACCCCTTCCTCTCGTCCCATCTGCCCTGGAACATCTCCGTGGTGCCACTATCTTCACCAAGCTGGACCTCCGCAGCGCGTATAACCTCATCCGGATACGCGAGGGGGACGAATGGAAGACCGCCTTCGTAACACCCACCGGCCACTACGAATACCTGGTGATGCCGTATGGCCTGGTCAACGCCCCCTCCGTATTCCAGGACTTCATCCACGAGGTGCTCCGGGAGTTTCTCCACAAGTTCGTTCTGGTATACATCGATGATATCCTGATATACTCCCGGAGCTTGGCCGAACATCGCCACCACGTTGCGGAGGTCCTCAACCGTCTAAGACAATTCCATCTCTTCCTCAAGGCTGAAAAATGCTCTTTCCATCAACCATCAGTTCACTTTCTGGGTTACATCATCGACAGTAGTGGCATCCGGATGGACGAGAGGAAGGTGGAAGCTATTCAATCCTGGCCACAACCCTCCACCATCAAAGAATTGCAACGCTTCCTAGGTTTCGCCAACTTCTACCGTCGATTTATCCAGAATTACAGTTCCATCGCCCATCCACTCACCAGCCTACTCAAGTGCAAGCCCAAGTCTCTGTCCTGGACCCCTGAAGCCACCAACGCCTTCCAAGCCCTCAAGGAAGCCTTCACCACCGCTCCACTCCTCGTCCATCCCAATCCCGACCTGCCCTTCGTGGTGGAGGTGGACGCATCCACCACCGGAGTTGGAGCGGTGCTCTCACAGCAGCAGGGGACACCAAGTAGACTCCATCCATGTGCCTTCTTCTCCCGCAAGCTCAACCCGGCGGAAAGAAATTATGACATCGGCAACCGTGAACTCTTGGCTGTCAAGCTCGCCCTCGAAGAATGGAGGCATTGGTTGGAGGGGTCTAAACACCCATTCCTGGTCCTCACCGACCATAAAAACCTGGAGTATCTACGGTCTGCGAAGAGGTTGAATCCCCGCCAAGCACGTTGGGCTCTTTTCTTCACGCGATTTGACTTCTCCATCTCCTACCGTCCTGGTATCAAGAACATTAAAGCGGATGCCCTCTCTCGTCTCCATGCACCAGAAGAAGTCCCTGAAGAACCTGAACCAGTCCTGCCCAACAATCTGTTCGTCAGCCCCATCACATGGTCTGAAGAGACCTTACCCTCCTCCAATGCCTCCACCAACATTCCGCCGGGTTGCCCACCAGGCTTGCAGTACACACCCAGAGCACGGCGCACTCCACTTGTACACTCAGCTCACTCTTCACTCGGCACTGGCCACCCGGGGTCAATGAAACCCTCTCGTTGCTCAAGGAACGCTTCTGGTGGCCCAACATGGCAGCCGACGCCAGAAGGTACGTGCAGGGCTGTGAGGAATGCGCCATCTCCAAGAGCCCACGCCATCTTCCATCTGGCAAGCTCCTACCTCTGCCTGCTCCCAACCGCCCCTGGTCACACCTAGGAGTGGACTTTATTACTGACCTCCCAGCATCCAACAATAAAACCTGCATCCTGGTCATAGTCGATCGCTTCTCAAAATCCTGCCGCCTCATTCCTCTGGATGGACTCCCCACAGCTATGGAAACTGCAGAAATGCTCTTCAACTTCGTTTTCGCTACTTGAATACCTGAGGACATCATGTCTGACAGAGGACCACAGTTTATTTCCGTGTCTGGAAAGGCTTCTTCAAGCTCCTAGGTGTGACCATCAGTTTAATATCTGGATATCACCCACAATCGAACGGGCAGACGGAACGGAAGATCCAGGAGATCGCCGCTTCCTCCATTCTTCTGTCACGCCACCAGGACTCCTGGAGCCAGTATTTGGGTTGGGCGAGCACGCACAGAATTCCCTGCGCCAACCAACCACCGGTCTCACACCGCTTTCAGTGCGTGCTCGGTTACCAACCCCCACTGTTCCTTGGTCTGGGAACCTCCGACGCTCCTGCTGTGGATTACTGGTTCCGGGAGAGCGAGAGGGTCTGTGACTCAGCTCATTACCAACTGCAGCGAGCCCTGCGCAGACGCAGGATGACGGCAGACCTTCACCGCTCCAACGCCCCTCTTACCAGCCCGGACAGAAGGTCTGGCTGTCCACCTGTGACATCCGCCTGCGTCTGCCCTGCCGTAAGCTGAGCCCCAGGTTCATTGGCCCATTCACCATCTCCAAGCAGATCAACCCTGTCACTTACCAACTTCAGTTACCTTCACAATACAGAATACATCCCACCTTTCACGTATCCCTACTCAAACCTCACCACCCTTCTGTTCCTCTCTCCACAGAACCTGGCGTGGCAGCAGCCGAACCCCCTTCCTCTCCTAGTGGACGATGGAGCAGCATACGAGGTGCGAGAGATCCTGGACTCCCGGCGCCCGTGGTGGTCGACTGGAATATCTAGTAGACTGGGAAGGTTATGGTCCCGAAGAGCGTTCTTGGATTCCCGTGACGACATCCTCGATCCCAATCTTCTTCACACTTTCCACAATGACCACCCTGACAGACCGGCTCTCGTGGATGAGGACGCACCACCACGACGTCGGGGTCCGCGGCCCTCAGGAGCGGGCCGTGGAGGGGGTACTGTCACAGACACGCCAGGTTCCACCCTATCACAACGCACTCAATCCCCTGAATACTGATCACCGACACCTGCACCTCTTCAGCTCACTTATTATGCCACTTTAAAAGACACTCACACACCCTCACTTGTTGTCCGGTCTCGCTTGAGTCAAGTGCTACACATGCTTCGCTCAAGGACTCCTTACCTGCTTACTTACCTGCCTCCAGTGTCTCGTCGAACCCTAGTGTGTGAAATCCCGTGTGTGAGTGTCTCCATTCTCCAGCATCTCCATTCTCCAGCGTCTCCATTCTCCAGCGTCTCCATTCTCCAGCGACTCCATTTTCCAGCGACTCCATTCTCCAGCTCACATCTGTAACTATAACAAAGACAATATCATCATCTACTCATTTATATCTGAATCTCAATCATCATTCACTCACCTGTGTCACTATTACCTCTGCTGGTTGTGTCAATAAACCATCTACTTCTACTTCCTGTCTCCGTGGTCTGTGTACCGTAACAGCTATAGGCTAGGCTATATTTTCATTGTTTGAAGATATTTCGCTCATCCATGTTGCTTTGGGTCAGGACATCACATCATCTTTTTGTTTGTTTGTTTGTTTCCACAGTTTCTTCCAGATGCTGAAAATTAAATATAATGTTTAGTGATTGTTCATGAGAAATTACAGCTCAAATGAATGTTACACAGCCTACTAAATCTGGAAGTCTAGTCAGTAACCGTAATCTGGACATCAGCAACATTACAAAAACAAAACTAGCAAAAAAAAAATGTAATATAAATATAACAATAAATCAATATAAAAATTGTATGGTATGCAGGTATTTGAACGTGTTCGCACTGATAATCAAGACGTGTCAGAAAGTTTTTAGACACGGATATTGATAACACGCCACATTAAAGAGAAAATAAAAAGTTGAAAGCGAAACTGAAGCCGAGATATTTGATCACAAAAGATGCTTGGAGGATGGTATAAGGAAGAAAATGCAACATGTTCACTCGGGAAAGCAGCGTTTTAGTTGCAAATATTTAATCAGACCTCAGTGTGTCGAGTTTCATATGCGCTACCATGTGACCAGTGTCAGTTTCACCATGAAAATCCCGTTGTGCCTTTCATGATACATGAGAGATTACTCTTCCACACAAGTCAACAATGTTTTGATGTCTGTAGTGTTTGGGCTTAGGTTATTTCTACTCAGATGTTTACATCGGACGCTCTCACGCATGTTCAAGGAAGTTAATGTGTAGAGTGACACTGAGATCAATCTAACTCTGTGGTATTTTAGCACAAACATCTGTCAAAACAAAAGATGCCAACAGGGTCTGGTTTTGTATCATTCTGTCATGCTCTGAACCATGAACAAAACAAAAGCTAGACTGCATTAGGTTCACGTGCAACGAGGATAAAGTGCAGTATTAAATAACAAAAATAGATATTTAAGCAAAATGAGAAAAATGTACACAATCATTCTGTCCAATAGGCTATTTGTAAAAATCTCATCCTGTCCAAAATTTGTATTTATCTATATTAATATGTAGTAAAAGATCACAGAATTTCAATAAACTTTAGGGTGCTGGCCCAGCTAACAAAATTTTGTTATAAGAACGTTCTCTAAATATTCAGTGTTGGTTCTGGGAACGTAAGAAAGAAAGAGAAATAAGAACACAAACTACAACTTTCTTCAGCCACAGCTTTAGATGAACTGAAGATAAAAGACATTAAATCTCTGAAGATCTGATTAAACAACTCCACAAACAGCATTACCAGCTTCACTTATTACTAACCAGACTGACTTTATTTCTGTCACACGTCTACAGAAGTTTAGATGTTTCAGTTTGAGGTCACCATCATGGAGGTTCAGAAAACTTTTCTGTATTGATAAAGAAGATCAACATGTCTGTTTTAATAACAGACAAATGACTGCATTAAAGCTGTTTAAACAACTTTTTTTTCTGTAATTGCTAACTTAAGAAATTGAGATGCTGCATCAAACCCAACCAATGTGAAAAATATAATTTGCAATGCTGTCATTGTTAACTTTTGTTCAAAACATTGTTTTTTGTGTCATTTATCACAGACATCAACATTTGGCATATGAAACACAACAATGGTGACATGCTTCATGCCAGCATACAAAACACATTCCTGGTTCCCAGCATGCATTGCGACATGAAGAAATTATGCAGCTGAATTTTTTTATTGTCACCATTGTTGAGGTTTGTATGATGAGTGCTGATGTCTAAGTGTGTCGTTTGAACTTTTAAATAGTTTTGGACAATATTACACAAATCACTTCAACGTCAAAAATGATTTTTATCACATTTGAGTTTGTTATTTCTTTTCACATAACACTTCAATACCAAAAGTAAAAAAAAAAAGACAAAAAAAGCAGTTGTTTGTCTGTCTTTATCAAGGCAGAAATGTTGAAAGAGCTTCTGTAGACGTGTGACAGAAATAAAGTCAGTCTGCTTAGTAATAAGTGAAGCTGGTAATGCTGTTTGTGGAGCTGTTTAATCAGATCTTCAGAGATTTAATGTCTTTTATCTTCCAGTTCATCTAAGGCTGTGGCTGAAGAAAGTTGTAGATTGTGTTCTTATTTCTCTTTCTTTCAGTGCTTGTTCACAGCAGTGTTTGAATGATTGAAAGAATGTTTCAGGAACATCATACTAACCTTCAAATAACATTCTACTAACATTAAGGAAACTGAACATTTTCATGTTCTTGGAATGTTACAAATCAACGTTCCTAGAATGTTGAATTTTAGATCAAAATTAAGTTGAAAGAACGTTTGAGGAACATTATACCTTATAAAAACGTTCCTCTAACATCAAGAAAACTGGACGTTTTACGTTCCCAGAACCAACACTGAATATCTAGAGAACGTTCTTATAACAAAATTCTGTTAGCTGGGGTTCAAGCTTTCATCAGATGCTGAAAATAAGTCATTTAAAGATGAAACCAAAACACTGTGACATTTCTTTAAAAAATATCTTCTTTTGTGTTCCACATAAGAAATACATGCTGTGTTTGAAATCACCCCTATACCCTCATTCACAATTCCCTACATTACTCCAATAAAATTGTCCACTTGAAGGAGTGAATGAAAACGAGTGAGTGAATTCGGACACTGAGTGCGCTGGAAGGGCTGCCGCTTTTGCACAGTTTGTGCTTGCTGTTTAATAATTAATTGAAGCGTAGCAAACAGCAGCTCCAGTAGTAATAAAAAGATTTATCTTTAACTCTTACATGGAAACTAGCATGTATAAACCGTAATTAAACAATTGAATAAACAATTAAAAAGGAATTTATACATGTATGATTACGCTGAACCAGCGTGATTTGGAAAATGGATTGATGGATGATTGATTCAGCTGCGGGCGCCATCTCCTGGCGAGACGTGGAAATCCATTCAGTGCATCAGTTGTACACTCGTTATTGCGGTGCATTGTGGGATTGAATGACTGCACACAGTAACGTCCACTGTGGTTTCGGACACCACTACAAATGGCTGTCCCCTCAAATCGTGCTTTATTTAAGGGTATAGGGGACGATTTCGGGCACAGCCACAGTTTTGGAACAATATGAGAGTGAGTAAATGATAACAAAATTTTAATTGTGGAAAAGTGCTGAGATTAATAAGTGTAAAACATAAAAATCTTAAAATAGGTGCCATGCATTTTATGAACGAAATCCCACTCTTCAGAAATGACAAATTATTTATTTTTCAAATGATTATTGTAATAATAATAACAATAAACATTGTCAGCAGCAAGGGTGAAAATAAAAGAGCTGGATCGAATTGCAAGCAGTTCTTTTTAATTAAATCAAGCGCAAAATAACACTTCTCAGGGTACCATGAGTATAAACTCATGAACAGAACAACCACTGTAGGCAAGATCAGACAAAGACTGAATCAAAAGAGGGCTACAAATACACAAATACACACAGTCATGTAGTGTGACACCTTTACGACAACCATCAAATCAAAACCAATAGGAGTACAATCTAGAACCTGATGTCGTAATTAGTGAGACAACAAACCACCATTTGTTTCACACACATTTCTTTTTTCTTCAGTTTTCTTTTCAAGAAAAGCTATGATCAAAATTAACACTGTTTTGTTTTTTGTTTGCTAGCCACCATTTCAATCACGCATGTAATGCAGCTCAGATCTCAAAACACCTCATGGATTGATGATGTAAAACTTTGGACGAGTCTTCTTTTGTGTGTTCGTTTTTAACACGCCTTCAACTGCGGTAGAGTCTGACATTGATGACAACTGAGATTCCACAGTGTAAAATGACTTACAGCGGGGATCATGTTCATACAGACTGACAAGCAACAGATGTAAGAGACTAAATCGTACAGTGTGAACCCGGCTTAACCAACAGTGAAAGATGGAAGACTTTAATGAGGTCAAAAGATGTTTTTGAGGTCATTTTTAAGTTATCTGAACACATTTCTTTCATTCAATCTAAAAATTGCAAATTACATTAACTTCAGGATGATGGTTCCATGTTTTCTTCAGATTCTGAAAAATATAAACTTGATATATTTTACAAATTCAATAATTTACTTTCATCAACCAGTTTTCTCATTTACTTATGGTTCGGACTGTAAACAATATTACTGAAGATTTCACTCTTTAGACAGAAACTAGGTTATAAGACATTGGCTTTTGCTAAAAAAATATATACAAAAATAACATTTAAAACAGAGTACTCAGAGTTTCATGAAGACACTGTATAACATTAAAAATTGCTGCTTAATTATTCATGGCAATGAAATATTTAATATAAATTAAAATATATATTTAAATGTATCTTACCTCCTCGTCTCCTCCTACATTTATATATGACGGCTCCAATCCCAAACATCAACATCAGAGCCAAAACTATCAGTACTGGGAGAATCACTGATTTAAATGGGTCACCAGGATCAAATTCTGAAAGAAATTAAAAAGGTTACAAACACATTAGAATCTACATCTGTAGTATATTTTACTTTATCACACCTCATTACCCAAAGTGACGTCCAGTTTGTTGTCCAGACTGAGGTGTGTGGCAGAGCAGGTGTATTTGTGTTTGTCTGCACTGATCTCCAGACTCTTCCTCATCTGGTACGTCCCGTCACCATTGGGCAGCAGATCTCCTCCAGTGATCTCATGATCAGATACAGGCTGTCCATCTCTGAACAGGGTCAGGTTGATGTGACGAGGGTAAAATCCTGTCGCCAAACAACTCACACGAAACCCTCCAGAATCTGAGTTTGCTCTCTGAAGGAATCTGACACTGGGTTTCACTGTGGAAAAAAAAAAAAAACAAGAGGTGATTCAGAGAACTTTTTTACATTTATAAAGTCATGGGTAACATTTAGGTTTATTTTAAATCCTCAAGATTTACTCTAAACATCTGGAAATGTTTTCATAAAACACATTTAGGAAATTAAATGTGCCCTTGAGTACGCATTTTTCTATTAATTTGATCTTCTCTCTTTTGAGGTAATTCTTGAGAGTATTTATACAAACTGGGTAAAAGGTATTTGTAAATCGCTGCTTAAATTCTTCCAGGTGAGATTTGATCTCATCTTGTGTAATATTTAAAATCACTTCATAAGTAAACGTGTTGTTAAAGTAATGCAGCTCATCTGTGGTGGAGCCTCTGGCAGCATTTCTGATAATCATCTGTCCAGGCTTGTCGAGGTCCAGCAGCTCACAGACAACCAGTGTCTGATAAACATCAAGATCTGTGAGGAAATCAAAATCATAAAGGTGTTATAAGGGTTTATGTGTTTTATCTGCATGTTGATTATACAATATGACTTTTCATTATTCAGACAAAAGGTTTTGTTTTTCTTTTCAAAAATCATAAACATACTAATATTTTTGTTATTTTTAAGAAAGAAACGATAATAGAAGATTATACAAAACTATTTTAAAAATGTTCTTTTAATTCTGATACAGATTATTTACGCCTAAAACGCAAAAATTTAAACAATTGAATATGTACAGTATGAAATGCATTTTATGCATTTTTAAATAGATTAATAGATGTCATTGAGCCACATACTCACTGTCATTTTGTCTGTCTTGCCTTAACAGTGCAGATCTTCCCAAAAGGAGTCATACATGTAGTCACTTATATACTTTATGTGATCTAAATCAATCACACCATCCTCATTAAATGCGTATTCCCTCTTGGAATATATGTCGATAAATTGTAGTATCCAACTGTAATGTCATCCAAAGATGTTGTGTAACTAAATTCAGGAAATTGTGTTTTTCCCTGAAGGTAAGTTGAAAACAACCACAAAGAGTGAGAACCTGAAAAACAAATTGATTATTGTTGATTCTTGTTATTATGAATAAGTAACTTCCTATCCATTTCTAACATAGTATATGAGATGTATACAATAAAGCGTTTAAGCTTTATTCTGTATTTATTTTTAATTTAAAGGATTAGCTCAATTTTGAAATGAAAATTAGCCCAAGCTTTACTCACCCTCAAACCATCCTAGGTGTATATGACTTTCTTCTTTCTGATGAACACAATCGCAGAAATATTAATAAATATCCTGACGATCCAAGCTTTATAATGGGAGTGATAGGGATCAATGAGTATGAGCTGAAGAAGGTGTCTCCTCCACATCCTTCCATCATAAATATGTGCTCCACACAGCTCCGGGGTTAATAAAGGCCTTCTGATGCGATGCGTTTGTGTAAAAAATATCCATATTTAAACAAGTTATGAAGTCAAAAATGTAGCTTCTGCCAGATCGCCTTCCGTATTGAAGTTACAAAGAAAGTGTAAACTGGCGCCACGTCAGTTACACTTTTTCTGTAAGTTGAATAGGGAAGGCGAGGGACGAGGTAAGCTTTGTGAAGAGTTTTACACTTTCATGCGTATTTTGAATATGGAAAGCTGCTCGTGGAAGCGAGATATTTTACTTCATAACTTGTTAACCTTTTGAGCGGTACGGTCCTACTTATGGGATATTTATTTCTGTGCCCCCGAGAGTACGGTCCCACATAAGGGATTTAGAACATTCAGCGGCGTCACATAACTGCCAGATTCAAACTGTGCTTTCGCTTTGGCTGAGACAGACGTGCTCAGTGCTTGTCATATATCACAACTATGCAATGTTTTCAGCCACATAATGTTTTTTTTTAGGGTTTCAGACATTTAAAAACACATAAGCACCACTAAATACATTTAGAGTTTATAAAACACACTGTTGTCAGACATCAGTGGAAGCAGCAATCCATTCAAATATAATTTGCCGACATGTATTCATATCAGACACACATAATGAGCCTAAGTAACTATAAAGTTTACTCTATTATTCTTACAGTTCACCAGCCACTTACTTGGATATATTTCGGAGAAACTGATGTATTAAAGGGGTTAAATATGGATATATTTTTTACACAAATGCATCGCTTTGCTTCAGAAGGCCTTTATTAACCCCTGGAGCCGTGTGGAGCACGTTTATGATGGATGGATGTGGATGGAAGCACTTTCTTCAGCTCATACTCATTGATCCCTATCACTGCCATTATAAAGCCTCGGGATGCGTCAGGATATTTATTAATATATCTGCAATTATGTTCATCAGAAATAATAAAGTCATTGCTATGACCCTGAATTGGTATAGGGGTACAGGGGTATAACATTTAAAATTGACATTAAAAAGAAACACATAGGCTACAAACAATGTGCGGGACAAAGAACCACGAAGCCGAATGAATAGTGCAATAATTCATTTGTGAATACAAAGTAAAGGTATAAAAGTATGATGGTAAGCGTAAACAGACAAAAATAGTGGAATATATATATACAGTATTTACAGAAACAAACGTACAAAAGACGGGGAAAGAAGGGACACGGGCGGTGCCAAAATAAAAAGAAAATAACAAAACCAAACAAGTCTGACTTATAAATATCCCTAGGACTAACTACCAAAAAGAAAATGTGAAAAAGAAAAGTCTTCAGCGTCCGAGACGCCCTAACTAACCTACACTGCCTAGCCAAAATCCAAAAGTACATGAGGTGGCACTCGCCCCTAACCTAATGTACTATACAAAGACAGTTCCTACGTGTTGCGATAGGCTATATGTCACGTGACGTTCTTACCTGTCCGCTTCTTCCCGGCCTGGTAACATATAATATGAATATAACTGACAGATGTTACATAAAAGGGAAAAGAAACGAATATATCAATCGAAGGCGAACGTACACAAAGCAAACAACACAAACAAAAGGGGATACAAAGATTAAAGCGGATGGCAACAAAATAACTGTAACGAAACAACAAAAACATGGGGCTTGTAGGTGGTCTGGCGTGCTCTTTTATTTGCGGTGGCGACTGGTGAAAGGATGGGCGGATGACGTCAGCGGATGATGAGTGACAGGTGACTGAACCAATGAGCGGCGTCTAAGAAAGTGAAAGTGACGGGGAAAAGCAGAGAGAGGAAAAACAAACACACACACAGCACAGGGACGTAACAGTCATATACACCTAGAATGGCTTGAAGGTGAGTAAAGCTTGGACTAATTTTCATTTCAAAATGAACTAATCCTTTAATTCTTTATACAGTGCTGCTTGAAAGTTTGTGAACCACTTGCAGAATCTGTGAAAATGTGAATAATTTTAACAAAATAAGAGAGATCATACAAAATGCATGTCATTTTTTATTTAGTACTGTCCTGAATAAGATATTTTACATAAATGATGTTTACATAAAGTCCACAAAACAAAAAAATTTATAAATATGACCCCATTCAAAAGTTTATGAACCCTTGATTTATAATACTGTGTGTGGTTACCTGGATGATCTACCACTGTTTGTTTGTTTTTGATGGTTGTTCATGAGTCCCTTGTTTGTCCTGAGCAATTAAACTGCCCAATATTCTTCATAAAAATCCTCCAGGTCCCAAAAATGCTTGTTTTC
This sequence comes from Hypophthalmichthys nobilis, assembly GCA_037950665.1. NCBI lineage: Eukaryota > Metazoa > Chordata > Actinopteri > Cypriniformes > Xenocyprididae > Hypophthalmichthys > Hypophthalmichthys nobilis. The sequence goes on from CM075486.1 coordinate 18,541,216, forward strand.
CAGCATCTTTTGCATATTTGAACCTTTTCCAGCAGTGACTGTATGATTTTGAGAGTCGTCTTTTCACACTGAGGACAGCTGAGGGACTCAAACACAACTATTAAAAAAGGTTCAAACATTCACTGATGCTCCAAGGAAACACGATGCATTAAGAGCCGGAGGTGAAAACCTTTGAATTTGAAGATCAAGGAATATTGTACTTAATTTGTCTTCTGGAAAACATTTAAGTGTCTTCTGTTCCTTCTCATGAAGGGCAGTGCTAAATTTAAAAAAAAAAAAAGAGAGAGAGAGAGAAAGAGAGATTTAAACAAAATAAGAAACATTTTTATCCTTTTCAAAAGTTTTCACCTCCCAGCTCTAAATGCATCGTGTTTCCTTCTGGAGCATCAGTGAATGTTTGAACCCTTTTTGTGTGTTTGAGTCCCTCAGTTGTCCTCAGTGTGAAAAGATGCATCTCTAAATCATTCAGTCACTGCTGGAAAGGGTTCAAATAAGCAAAAGATGCTGGAAATCTGAAGAATCTGGAGAATTTTTCTTAAGAAAAGAGCTCAGTTTAACTGCTGAGAAGAAACAAGGGATTCATGAACAACCATCACAAAACAAAAAACATTTGTGGATCATCCAGTAACCACACACAGTATTAAGAATCAAGGGTTTCACATTAATTTCAAACATGTCTAGTACAAATATATTGTCTAATACAGTGTATACTTTTTCTTTATAAAGAATGGTAGTGAACAGTGACAACGTCCCATTGTAAGATATGACTGCTTAAAATGTTATCTGATGTAATAAAAAACATACTAGACAAAATAAAATATTTAGTCAATATAATACAATTATTAACTTTTTCCATATAAAATAATGGTCTTTTTTAATAATTAAAAATAAACCTTTGGAGTTTGACAATGAACACTGCAAAACACAGCTATACAGCATAGTTCAAAACAGTTCAAGCAGCTCTATATCCCACAATTCAATTTGATTTTTGACGTCACAGCAGATCATGCTAACTGATGATATATTAAATATTTTGAGAATTAATCGCATAATAGTGAACAATATATTAATTATGTTGAGATTTAATCGCATAATACTTGTAGCTATAGCTTATGTTCACAGTCAAAGTTTATACTATTGATATTTTACATTTGTGTAATTTTATATTTCCAGCTGCTCATATAGGCCTACCTATAGGATTTTATATATTTTCTCCAACAACTTATAAGCATATAGAATGGTGCATAAAATAAATTCATAAGTAAAAAAAGGTTTAAATAATAAATCATCTCCATAGTGAATTCCAAGTGATGAAGGGCTTAGTGCATTTCATTTAAACCTTATGCACAAGTTCCGCCAGTAGTGGGCACTAGTGCAACATAAGCAGACAGAGGAAGTTAGCGAGTGAAGGGCATAAAAATTTGGAGTGGAACGCAGCTAGTTGTTCAACGGTGCATCGTACTAGTGAAGCAGCGAGTTACATCATTGTGCAGGAAACTCACCCCTATAACTAAATCTATCTATCTATCTATCTATCAAACTAAATCTATCAAACTAAATCTATCTATCTATCAAACTAGGGATGCACCGATACCAGTATCGGTATCGGGCCGATACCAAGCTCATGTACTTGTACTGCACTCGTAAAAATACCCCGATACCAAAGACCGATACACTCACGTGACGTAACTGACAGAATTTTCCGTGGCACAGAGACACCGCGGCAGCAGCAGAAACAATGTCAGCCTAAGAGGTGTGGAAATACTTCAAAATGAATGATGACAACACACACGTTGCGAACTGCATGCTTTCAATCACAATTCGTTATCGATTAGTGAAGGCGGGATAGGCGGAATCGCGCTGGAATGACACAGACCAGAAGCACTCTCTCTTTCTTGCGCACGATCCCAGTTCTCGACAGCCGCGCTGATCAGTTCTCCTCGCGCCTGAATGGTCAAATGCACACATAGTTGTCAAAATGTCCATCGTGTGTGGAGTATCTCACGTAAATACAGTCGGTTATGGCGTAAGTGGACGTAAACATATGGGTGAAAACAGGATATGTGTCAGTATCCATGGATTCGGTCTTAAAGGGACCATTAATTTGTCATTAATGTCAATAAAACAACACAAGATGTTAAATAAATGTATACATGGTAAATAAACCTACTGTATCTGAAAAACAAGTTTATTTAATTTGTATCTCTATAGTATTTGTTGTATTGTTTGTAATTTGTTTGTAAATTTTATATTATACAATTATATATTTTGGTAATTATGCCCTTTGAAGGTTATTGGACACCGTGAAATGTGTTCTTTAAGTTTGTGACAAGCACATAAAAATTATTACTTTTTCATTAGAGTAATAATAAAGAAGCTGTCCTACATTCATTAGTCTCACTGTGTTGTGCTTGGAAAACTGCAACATCACCACAAAAAAAAAAAAAGAAAGAGAAATTAATAAATGTATAGGCATCGGTATTGGTATCAAGTAGTACTAGAAAAACTAAATCTATCTATCTATCTGTCTATCAAACTAAATCTATCTGTCTATCAAACTAAATCTATCTATCTATCTATCTATCTATCTATCTCATAGCAACCACCCAGAACAACCTAGCAACCACATAGCAACCACCCTGAAAACCATGGCAACCACCTAGCAACCACACAAATCACCCTGGCAACATCCTAGCAACCAGCCCGAGTACCCTAGCAACCATGATAGCAACACTTTAGCAACCACCACGAGTACCTTAGCAACCGCATAGCAACACCCTAGCAACCACCCAGAATACCTTAGCAACCGCATAGCAACACCTTAGCAACCGCCCCAAGTACCTTAGCAACTGCATAGCAACACCTTAGCAACCACCCCAAGTACACCTAGCAACCGCATAGCAGCACTTTAGCAAATACCCGAGTACCTTAGCAACCACATAGCAAAACCCTAGCAACCACCCTGAGTATCTATATATCAATCAAAATTACTAAATTAAAACTTAAACTTTCAAACTGAAAACTCTCAAACTTTAAGCTTTTAAAACTACTTCAGACTTTCTGGATCGGCTTTTTCAAGTTAACTTAAAGTTTGTCTCGACAAACTTTTTTATCTAGTTTTGTTTACCTTCGTTTCAATGGAATTCATTTCTGACGACAATTTTGTAGATGCATTAAATAAAGTAAAGCGCTTGTGTAGGCTATATATATATATATATTTTTTTAATATATTGCTTAATTTGCCTCTTAATTTGAGCAGCAATATTTCTATGGTTTAAAAAGGACAAGCATTTAAAAAAATATTGCTAAAGAAGGAGTTATTTAAAGCATACTCCATAAATGTTCCTAAAGAGTGGTCAAGCGGGATAAACAAGCAATAGTTATACATTAGGTTATGCATATAATTTCTAATTAGTGATACACAGATAGGATGCAGTGAATTTTTCCAGAGTATTTATTTAAGGAATGATCAACAAACATATGCATAGTTAACAGCTGTTGAAGCAAAATCACAAAAGCCCTTTTAACAATACATATAGGCCTAGCTTCAAAGCAGCATTACATAAAATGCATGTGTGCATTACTATGAAGAGAAATCTGTTATGTCAGAAATGACTCAATGTAATGTTCATATGGCAAACATGTATGGTTCTTTGATAATATAAGTATGGTTAGTTAACATCATTCAGTTAAGCAGAAACATATTAATGATTACATATTGTGGCCATAATTATTATAATATAAGGATAATTTTGCATGTTGATTCAGAGTTGGTGTCATCTGAAATCCTCGCAGGTGTTGTCCTCATCTCTTCACAGGTGTTGGGGTCATCTAAAATCTTCACAAAGGCTGAATCCAAATGTTAGTGGAGTCGGTACAGTTAAATAAAGATGACTGGCATAATTCAAAGTTATATTACATATAAAGAGGCCAACGCTCATTAAATTGTATTTATAAAACTGACAGACTATTGTGTCATATTTTCAGTTTAAGAAGCCTGCAATAAAGAAGCTTTTCCTATTCTAATTGATTGGTAGAGAGACTTTGTATTCGTGTGAGGTGCCAAATGATTATGAGGTTAGTGTTGTATAGATTTAGTTAGATGGATAGATTTAGTTTGATAGATAGATAGATAGATAGATTTAGTTTGATAGATATAGTTTGATATAGATAGATTTAGTTTGATAGATAGATAAATAGATGTGTTTATGAGTTTGAATGAGTTTAAATGGCTTAGTGTTACATAGAATGGCAGCTTCTTCATTGAGTCTAATGGGCTTCAGTTTGTTTAGATTTGAATTTTGACAGTTGGAGTTTGACGGAATGTTCAGATCAGCCAAGACAGTTCAATGAAAGTCAATGGGATTTTTCGAAGTTTTGATTGCCATTTTTAGGAAAACCGTAAGTCGGATCAGTTAGAAAAGATATAGCAACTAACTTCAGAACAGTCTGAAGGTCTTGTCTGAGTTTGGCGGTTGTAGAGTTAAAGCTCTAGGAGGAGTAACAGTCAACAGTTTTAGGGTAAGAATAATAAGTTTAAATAGCATTACAGTAAGTTGGCTTTTTCAAGCCAACTTAATAATCTGGGCGTGGTCTGTGAGACGCGACATGAAAACGCATTAAAACTTCCCTTAAACGGCAGAGACAGCTGAACAGCGACAGGGGAAACAACAAAGTCCAATAATAACACAAACATTCACAAATGATGTGGAAAAGCCTTTAAATCTCCTCCGTGGAAAATTCTCTGTGACTAATCAACCGCTGTCCAACATCTGTTGGAAAGTCAGGTAAAACTATATGCGTGCACACGCATAACCCCAGTTAACATGATCCCCAGTTGATCCGTAACACCCCGCTCTACCCTAACGCACTATTAAGGTCAGGAGGACATGATCTTCATTAATCTTCTTTTATTCGTTGAAAAGAACGTTTTAAATTTTCAATAACATTTAAAAACGTAAACAACTTACCATCTGACGCAGATGGACGTGAAAGTGCAAGTAAAAAGCGAGTACATACGATTCTGTCCATTTGCGCTGCATGTTTCAAATATGTTGCAGTCTACATGCAAAGGAACCCATAGATATACATAATAAAGGCTAGATGTCTTACGGCGGAGTCTCTAACGTCATCACCGGCGGCCATCTTGTCACAGGCAAGCTTTCTGGCGGGCTCTGTGTAGAGGTCTACAAAGAGGACCCGGGACCCGTACGGGTTCGGTCTATATTTTAAATGGTCAGACGGGTCCGGTCGGGTCCCAATCTATTACTTAGGTTCCTGGGTCTGTTTAACATTGTGTGTATACCCGAGCCGATCTGATTGAGTGACTCACTGACTGTGCCTGTGTTTTGTAACTTGCAAAGTATGAGCCAGGAAATAATTTGAAAAAAAACACGAGCGACCCCAGCTATCAGAAGAGGAGCGGCGGAGTTAAAGCAAGCGAACGGTGATCATCGAGTTTTCCTATTCCTATTGTGTGCAACAGTAATGCAAACAAACTTAAAATCTCAAAACTGCTAGTAGCCTTGCACACTCGCATTTAAATAACATATTTTAAATCATTAACAAAATCTGAGATGAACTATCACATGAATGTTTTCTATGACGCTCAAAATGTTTAAAAGCTTGTGTTTCAGGTTGCTCCAGCTAACGTGCATGTGTCTCATGCGAGCGCACTTTCTTTCTCCTATTTTTATAATAATATTATGAATGAACCGTCTTGTTATATCTAAAGTTTTGGTCAGACTCGGCTCAGAAAGCACATAAATGATCGCAAATAAGTAATGCTAAGGTCAGCGGCCATGCCACTGAACAAGCAATCGTTATTATTCAAAATAAGGGCAAACAGTCAAAGTTATTTTATTATATGAGTTGAGTTGAGATACAACAAAATGCAAAACTGCAAAGTCGCATTTGTCATCATGACAGCAAGTGGACTTTAAAGCTGGAATAATGAGTGGATTAAGCATTTCAATCGGCAAGAGAGGAATAGGCTATAACGGATGAACTTTCTTGGTGCATCACAGTCAGGTACAAAGGAGAAAGCTACTAACGTTAGGTAAGACAAAACGCTTTATTTTCGCAAATTGTTTATTGACTTATTAATAGCAATTTGCTGTGGAATAGACCTATGTGCCGATCGGGTCCAGTCGGGTCTGTGTCTTCCCGCCGGGTTCGGGTCCAGCTTTCAAATAATAGACGGGTCCGCATTGGTTCCGGGTAGTACATTTATGGCATTTCTCGGTTCTGCACGGATCCGGGTCCAACTTTCAAAATAATAGTCGGGCCCGGTCGGTTCCGTAGCACATTTACGGGTCTCTTCGGGTTCGGGTATGAATTTTTGGACCGTGAAGACCTCTACTCTGCGGTACCTGATGTAAGGTGAGTGATCTGCACGAACACAAATACTCTTATCTCGCTGAAATCTTGACGGATTTACAAATGGTTTGGTTTCTTACAAACGTTATTAATGTGGCTATAATTCTGGATGCTTGAACATGTTGAAATTGCAGCTTTTCTTTTCGAAAACCACTTAATCGTGCAGCATAGTTGTGTATCACGGCTACTTGCGCAAGTTATCAAGGCTGAGACCACAATCGAGCTGTTCAATTATATAGGTTTTACTGACACCAATAACGATTTTATGACAAGTAATCTTTTGTCTAAATTACAATCTTTGTGGATGTGGTCGTAGTTATTAGCTGGCTAATAACAAGAAGCTTTGAGTGAGACCTAGTAGTTACAGTTTAGCTGCACATGATTTCCAGTCGGTTTGGTTTGTTAAAAACATCTTACATTATGATACAGGAAATTGCTGGCTTTATAGGAGAAGATGCCAGACTTGTGTGTAGCCTACGGATGCTCCAATCGCCGTAGTCTCAAAAGAAGAGCCCGTGGGATCACCTTTCACCTGTAAGATATGACAATATTATGATTATATTTGGGATAATCGTTAGTTACTTAGTGGATGTAGCTATGTACAATACAGGTCCTGTTACACAGGAACAGCGGGGCTATGACATAATAGTATTTCAAGATTGTTGTTGACCTAAGCTTTTTACTAGTTTGTTTACACAATCGCAGAATGTTTCTTTTGGACACTTTTTTTGGAACAGTGATCTCTGAAGTAGGCACAGTGCAATGTCGAGGGAAAAGCCTAGTAAATGGCCCAACCCTGAAGAAGTTAAAATAAACATGTAATATTTCAAATTACTTTATTATAATAGTAATATTCATATTATTCATTAAATTCTGTCTCATATATATATATATATATATATATATATATATATATATATATATATATATACATCTCATGTTGCCATTCTGTACACTGAGTTTTAGTAGCCTATATATTGATTTAACCTTGTGCGTGTGTATATTCATTGCATCTATCTGTTCTGTTCAATGTTATTTTCATATGGAAGTCCATGGTTATAATTATTCATAAGTATGCAGTGTCATAAGTACATCTCTGACGTTTATAACAAACCAAACAGTTTGAAAATCGGTAGAAAATTGAGCAAGTTATGGTTATTTAAAAAGTACATGCACCATTAAAACACAATGTTATGAGTGAGCGAGCTGACTGTTACAAGATGGCCGCCAGGTGTGGACGTTGACCTCCATTGGCCAGCAGCACGGATGAGATATCTAGCCTTTAGCCTATTATGTATATCTATGGTTATGACTCTTTCTTCACCTGACTGCGCATGTGCGCACTATGGGTTCCCAGACTTCTCTCTCTCTCTCTCTCTGTCCTACTTTAACATGCAGTCATGCACCAAACGCTACATGTTGCAAACATTATATAGGGGAGCGCGGGGCACAAACTAACATGGGATTAGTTGTAACACACATGGTTTAAATATTTCCACACACACTAGCATGAAGAAGCTTAGTGTATTTACTAGTTGCCATATCTACAATATATAGAAAAAAAGTGCGCCTAAAATTCAGAAATCTTTGTGAGATATCACTGAACATTTATTTAACAATAGCAAAAGTAAATTTCTTACTTAAGATGATTTTTCATCTATATTTTTTGTGTTTATTTAAAATTAGACAAATCTGATATTATTTTAATCTCCAATCTCTTGTTTAGCAGTTTGGGTAGTTCTTTAATGCTTCGCTAACTACCAGAAGACACTAACCAGGTTTAAATTCCAGTTGCACAGAGAGGGTTTGTTGTAACACTGCGTTATAATGTGCCCCGCTATTAGAACTATACTGTTCTATACAGTTACGATATAACTGGCATAATCAACTTTATGAATTTCTGTTGATAAACTATATAAAAGGTGAAAAAGACTGAGAGGAAGAACCTGAACATCCAGAAAATATTATTTCAAGGAATGTTCAGCATTTGTACTGGTTCATCTATTTATCTCATGTTCTGTGAGAGCTGAGAGTGGAGGAGGGAGTGTTTTTGTTCAGCTCTGTGTTTTTCTGAATGTCTGGATATGTTTCTTCATCTGTTTGCCTGTATTGTTTTGACAAGTGCTGTATAGCTGTGTTTTGCAGAGTGTTCATTGTCAAACTACAAAATTATTTAAATTTGAATTTCGAAAAAATAATTATTGTCTTTTATTGACAAAATATTTTAGTTTGTCATGTATATTTTTAATTCAATCACATAACATTTTTAGCTGCCAAATGGTCATGTTACAACGTGCCCCATCACATGTTACAATGTGCCCCACCTGGGGCATGTTGTCATATTTCACTTCCATTCTTTCGGGGTAAATAAAGAAAAAGTATACACTGTATTAATTAAACAAAGCCACATATTTGTACTAGACGTGTGAAATTAATGTGGAACAAAATAAATTCTCTGAACCCCTCAAAATGTTAATTACGTAAACGTGAAATATATTCTACACATAGTTGTAAAAATGGTTCAGCATTGTTTAGTTCTCCATTTTAATAGCTTAATGCTTTTGTTAGAGAAGACACGTCAATTGTGAATTAAGACACATTACAAGTTGACAAACTAACCTTTACATATTACCCTATACTCTTGTTTGAAGTCTTACCTTTTGAAGTAACTGCTGGGATAAACAGTACAAGCAGGATCAGAATTACAGCCATGTCTTGGAAATTGAATGCGTATTTTTGATACTCAAAACGTAAGTGAAACTACTGAGGCCAGGGGCGTTTCTATGTTTTAAAAACATCAGGGGCTGGGGTGGGTGATAAGGTAACATGATTTTTAAGAGCAATTTTTTGCAAAATTTAATTGGTAAACAAAGTAACAAAAATTAATCATATCTAATTATTTACATCTCAATTCTCTTCATTCAGTTTCACCTCATGCTTATGACTGTTACATCTAGTGGTTAAACATTTACATTAGGCTACATTTGATTTCCACCAAATAGCACTAATATTTCTCCTTTTGTTGGACTTTAAATGTCATTGACTGGTTTTTAACTTGAATACTGCTTTTTATAAAACAAAGTCATATGCTTGTTATGCCTTAGGGCTAAATTTCTTTTTAGAGCTGGGCGATATATTCGGATTTAGATCTGGCTATATTGTATAGGGCTTGTGTAAGTCATAATTTCGATTTATTTATGTCGTAATTTCGACTTTTTATTTTTTCTTATGTGGCGGAAATGGGCTTCCATACCAACGAGTTGCCTACCTGCAGACATAGAATTAAGTACACAACTTTTAATCCTCAGTTATAGTCAATGGTAGTGGGAGATATGTAGCATCAAATAAGTAATATTAACAATACTGATAGTGGAAGAATAGAAGTGAATAGTTTCTCTTGGAAAAGAAAATTCTTCTGATAGTTTTTCAGTAGGCCCTATGCTATTGTCACAGACACGCCAGGTTCCACCCTATCACAACGCACTCAATCCCTGAATACTGATCACCGACACCTGCACCTCTTCAGCTCACTCATTATGCCACTTTAATAGACACTCACACACCCTCACTTGTTGTCCGGTCTCGTTTGAGTCAAGTGCTACACATGCTTCGCTCAAGGACTCCTTACCTGCTTACTTACCTGCCTCCAGTGTCTCGTCGAACCCTAGTGTGTGAAATCCCGTGTGTCTCCATTCTCCAGCGACTCCATTCTCCAGCGACTCCATTCTCCAGCTCACATCTGTAACTATAACAAAGACAATATCATCATCTACTCATTTATATCTGAATCTCAACCATCATTCACTCACCTGTGTCACTATTACCTCTGCTGGTTGTGTAAATAAACCATCTACTTCTACTTCCTGTCTCCGTGGTCTGTGTACCGTAACAGAAGACCGGACCGGCGCCCTACTCTGGTTCGGGCGGAGGATTGCAGCGGTTTCCTCCTGCAATGTTCGCTGACCCTGGAGATGCAACGCACCTGTTCCCCTCCGACACCGCCAAGGTAGCCTTCATCATCTCTCAGCTGCAAGGAAAAGCGCTTCAGTGGGCTGATTCATTATGGTCTCAAGATAATCCAATCGTCAAATCTTACACTGGTTTCGTGGCCCACTTCCGGGAAGTGTTCGGCAGGCCCTCTACTGATTCTTCAGCTGGTGAGAAATTATACAAATTAAAACAAGGATCTATGACCATTAATGAATATGCTTTACGATTCAGAACTCTGGCAGCTTCGAGTGGATGGAATGAACAAGCGCTCATCACTACCTACCGTCAAGGTTTGGATCCTCGCGTGCGGTTGCATCTCGCTGCATACGAGGATACCATCGGCCTGGAACGTTTTATTCAACTCTCCATTCGTTTCGCCACTCGTATGCAGTCGTGTCTCGAAGAACACCAGGGTCAGCCATTCTACAACATCTCACCCTGCCGACCAGAGTCCGTCAGCCCTCCAGAACCAGCCAACGAACCCATGTTTGTGGAAGGCTCCCGGCTCGTCCCATGGTGAGTGCCATAATTCCCTCTATTAAGAAAAATGCAACCACTCACCACTGTAGTAAACCTTACTGCCGCCACTGTTTCACTTCCAGTTGTCGCCTCCTTGATTCTGGGTCAGCCGGCAACTTCATCTCCGGCGCCTCTGCCGTCAGCTCGCCCTCAAGACCACGGCCACGCCGACCACCTACAAGATCCGCTCAGTGACCGGGAAGCCTCTCAGCAGGAGACATGTCCACCTTTCAGTCGGCCCATTACAACTCTGCGTCGGACTGCTTCATGTGGAAGATATCCATCTGCTGGTTCTGGAGGAATCCACCTCTGACGTGATCTTAGAGGCGCACCGTGGTTGGAGCAGCACAACCCTCCATCTCCTGGAAATCTGGCGAAGTCCTGAAGTGGGGCGACACCTGTTTCCCGAGTTGTTTTCCAGACCTCCCAAGACCAACTTCACCTGAATCTAACCAACTTTCACTCTGTGCCACGACCATCGAGAGTCCCATAGAAAAACGCTCGGTGGAAGTTCCCGATTGCTACGCCCCCTTCAGAGACGTATTCTGCCCTCAAAGAGCTTCCAAGCTGCCTCCACACCGGCCATGGGACTGTGCCATCGATCTGCTTCCGGGTGAGCCAGTGCCTAGGGGACGCATTTACCCCCTTTCCATCCCGGAGGAGAAGGCCATGGAGGATTACATCAAGGAAGCTCTCGCCCAAGGTTACATCAGGCCGTCTACTTCCCCTGCTGCTTCCAGCTTCTTCTTTGTGGCTAAAAAGGACGGAGGCTTGCGGCCATGCATCGACTACAGAGCCCTCAACAATATCACTGTCAAGTTCCGGTATCCCCTTCCTCTCGTCCCATCTGCCCTGGAACATCTCCGTGGTGCCACTATCTTCACCAAGCTGGACCTCCGCAGCGCGTATAACCTCATCCGGATACGCGAGGGGGACGAATGGAAGACCGCCTTCGTAACACCCACCGGCCACTACGAATACCTGGTGATGCCGTATGGCCTGGTCAACGCCCCCTCCGTATTCCAGGACTTCATCCACGAGGTGCTCCGGGAGTTTCTCCACAAGTTCGTTTCTGGTATACATCGATGATATCCTGATATACTCCCGGAGCTTGGCGAACATCGCCACCACGTTGCGGAGGTCCTCAACCATCTAAGACAATTCCATCTCTTCCTCAAGGCTGAAAAATGCTCTTTCCATCAACCATCAGTTCACTTTTCTGGGTTACATCATCGACAGTAGTGGCATCCGGATGGACGAGAGGAAGGTGGAAGCTATTCAATCCTGGCCACAACCCTCCACCATCAAAGAATTGCAACGCTTCCTAGGTTTCGCCAACTTCTACCGTCGATTTATCCAGAATTACAGTTCCATCAGCCCCATCCACTCACCAGCCTACTCAAGTGCAAGCCCAAGTCTCTGTCCTGGACCCCTGAAGCCACCAACGCCTTCCAAGCCCTCAAGGAAGCCTTCACCACCGCTCCACTCCTCGTCCATCCCAATCCCGACCTGCCCTTCGTGGTGGAGGTGGACGCATCCACCACCGGAGTTGGAGCGGTGCTCTCAGCAGCAGGGGACACCAAGCAGACTCCATCCATGTGCCTTCTTCTCCGCAAGCTCAACCCGGCGGAAAGAAATTATGACATCGGCAACCGTGAACTCTTGGCTGTCAAGCTCGCCTCGAAGAATGGAGGCATTGGTTGGAGGGGTCTAAACACCCATTCCTGGTCCTCACCGACCATAAAAACCTGGAGTATCTACGGTCCTGCGAAGAGGTTGAATCCCCGCCAAGCACGTTGGGCTCTTTTCTTCACGCGATTTGACTTCTCCATCTCCCTACCGTCCTGGTGTCAAGAACATTAGCGGATGCCCTCTCTCCGTCTCCATGCACCAGAAGAAGTCCCAGAAGAACCTGAACCAGTCCTGCCCAACAATCTGTTCGTCAGCCCCATCACATGGTCTGAAGAGACCTTACCCTCCTCCAATGCCTCCACCAACATTCCGCCGGGTTGCCCACCAGGCTTGCAGTACACACCCAGAGCACGGCGCACTCCACTTATACACTCAGCTCACTCTTCACTCGGCACTGGCCACCCGGGGTCAATGAAACCCTCTCGTTGCTCAAGGAACGCTTCTGGTGGCTCCAACATGGCAGCCGACGTCCAGAAGGTGCGATGCAGGGCTGTGAGGAATGCGCCATCTCCAAGAGCCCACGCCATCTTCCATCTGGCAAGCTCCTACCTCTGCCCGTTCCCAACCGCCCCTGGTCACACCTAGGAGTGGACTTTATTACTGACCTCCCAGCATCCAACAATAAAACCTGCATCCTGGTCATAGTCGATCGCTTCTCAAAATCCTGCCGCCTCATTCCTCTGGATGGACTCCCCACAGCTATGGAAACTGCAGAAATGCTCTTCAACTTCGTTTTCGCTACTTGAATACCTGAGGACATCGTGTCTGACAGAGGACCACAGTTTATTTCCGTGTCTGGAAAGGCTTCTTCAAGCTCCTAGAGTGTGACCATCAGTTTAATATCTGGATATCACCCACAATCGAGCGGGCAGACGGAACGGAAGATCCAGGAGATCGGCCGCTTCCTCCGTACCTTCTGTCACGGCCACCAGGACTCCTGGAGCCAGTATTTGGGTTGGGCCGAATGCGCACAGAATTCCCTGCGCCAACCAACCACCGGTCTCACACCGTTTCAGTGCGTGCTCGGTTACCAACCCCACTGTTCCCTTGGTCTGGGGAACCCTCCGGCGTTCCTGCTGTGGATTACTGGTTCCGGAGAGCGAGAGGGTCTGTGACTCAGCTCATTACCAACTGCAGCGAGCCCTGCGCAGGCGCAGGATGACGGCAGACCTTCACGCTCCAACGCCCCTCTTACCAGCCCGGACAGAAGGTCTGGCTGTCCACCTGTGACATCCGCCTGCGTCTGCCCTGCCGTAAGCTGAGCCCCAGGTTCATTGGCCCATTCACCATCTCCAAGCAGATCAACCCTGTCACTTACCAACTTCAGTTACCTTCACAATACAGAATACATCCCACCTTTCACGTATCCCTACTCAAACCTCACCACCCTTCTGTTCCTCTCTCCACAGAACCTGGCGTGGCAGCAGCCGAACCCCCTTCCTCTCCTAGTGGACGATGGAGGCAGCATCACGAGGTGCGAGAGATCCTGGACTCCCGGCGCCGTGGTGAGTGCGACTGGAATATCTAGTAGACTGGGAAGGTTATGGTCCCAAGAAGCGTTCTTGGATTCCCGTGGCGACATCCTCGATCCCAATCTTCTTCACACTTTCCACAATGACCACCCTGACAGACCGGCTCCCGTGGATGAGGACGACCACCACGACGTCGGGGTCCGGCCCTCAGGAGCGGGCCGTGGAGGGGGTACTGTCACAGACACGCCAGGTTCCACCCTATCACAACGCACTCAATCCCTGAATACTGATCACCGACACCTGCACCTCTTCAGCTCACTCATTATGCCACTTTAAAAGACACTCACACACCCTCACTTGTTGTCCGGTCTCGTTTGAGTCAAGTGCTACACATGCTTCGCTCAAGGACTCCTTACCTGCTTACTTACCTGCCTCCAGTGTCTCGTGAACCCTAGTGTGTGAAATCCCGTGTGTGAGTGTCTCCATTCTCCAGCATCTCCATTATCCAGCGTCTCCATTCTCCAGCGACTCCATTTTCCAGCTGACTCCATTCTCCAGCTCACATCTGTAACTATAACAAAGACAATATCATCATCTACTCATTTATATCTGAATCTCAATCATCATTCACTCACCTGTGTCACTATTACCTCTGCTGGTTGTGTCAATAAACCATCTACTTCTACTTCCTGTCTCCGTGGTCTGTGTACCGTAACAGCTATAGGCTAGGCTATATTTTCATTGTTTGAAGATATTTCGCTCATCCATGTTGCTTTGGGTCAGGACATCACATCATCTTTTTTGTTTGTTTGTTTGTTTCCACAGTTTCTTCAGATGCTGAAAATTAAATATAATGTTTAGTGATTGTTCATGAGAAATTACAGCTCAAATGAATGTTACACAGCCTACTAAATCTGGAAGTCTAGTCAGTAACCGTAATCTGGACATCAGCAACATTACAAAAACAAAACTAGCAAAAAAAAAAAAAAAGAAAAAGTAATATAAATATAACAATAAATCAATATAAAAATGGTATGGTATGCAGGTATTTGAACGATGTTCGCACTGATAATCAAGGCAGTGTCAGAAAGTTTTTAGACACGGATATTGATAACACGCCACATTAAAGAGAAAATAAAAGTTGAAGCGAAACTGAAGCCGAGATATTTGATCACAAAAGATGCTTGGAGGATGGTATAAGGAAGAAAATGCAACATGTTCACTCAGGAAAGCAGCGTTTTAGTTGCAAATATTTAATCAGACCTCAGTGTGTCGAGTTTCATATGCGCTACCATGTGACCAGTGTCAGTTTCACCATGAAAATCCCGTTGTGCCTTTCATGATACATGAGAGATTACTCTTCCACACAAGTCAACAATGTTTTGATGTCTGTAGTGTTTGGGCTTAGGTTATTTCTACTCAGATGTTTACATCGGACGGCTCTCACGCGTGTTCAAGGAAGTTAATGTGTAGAGTGACACGGAGATCAATCTAACTCTGTGGTATTTTAGCACAAACATCTGTCAAAACAAAAAGATGCCAACAGGGTCTGGTTTTGTATCATTCTGTCATGCTCTGAACCATGAACAAAACAAAAGCCAGACTGCATTAGGTTCACGTGCAACGAGGATAAAGTGCAGTATTAAATAACAAAAATAGATATTTAAGCAAAATGAGAAAAATGTACACAATCATTCTGTCCAATAGGCTATTTGTAAAAATCTCATCCTGTCCAAAATTTGTATTTATCTATATTAATATGTAGTAAAAGATCACAGAATTTCAATAAACTTTAGGGTGCTGGCCCAGCTAACAAAATTTTGTTATAAGAGCGTTCTCTAAATATTCAGTGTTTTCAGTCCAGTTTTCTTGACGTTAGAGGAACGTTTTTATAAGGTATAATGTTCCTCAAGCGTTCTTTCAACTTAATTTTGATCTAAAATTCAAGATTGTAGGAACGTTGATTTACTAACATTCCAAGAACATGAAAATGTTCAGTTTCCTTAATGTTAGTACAATGTTATTTGAAGGTTAGTATGATGTTCCTGAAACATTCTTTCAATCATTCAAACACCTGCTGTGAACAAACACTGAAAGAAAGAGAAATAAGAACACAAACTACAACTTTCTTCAGCCACAGCCTTAGATGAACTGAAGATAAAAGACATTAAATCTCTGAAGATCTGATTAAACAACTCCAGAAACAGCATTACCAGCTTCACTTATTACCAACCAGACTGACTTTATTTATGTCACACGTCTACAGAAGTTCTTATTGAGAATTAACAGAAGTTTAGATGTTTTAGTTTGAGGTCACCATCATGGAGGTTGGTGCTTGCTTTAGTTGAGCTCTTGACCCTTGACTATTACAGAGTTGCTTCTTTATCAGCAATCGCATGTTTTCAGAAAACTTTTGTATTGATGAAGATCAACATGTCTGTTTTAATAACAGACAAGTGACTGCATTAAAGTTGTTTAAACAACTTTTTTTTCTGTAATTCCAACTTAAGAAACAGAGCTGCTGTAGCAAACCCAACCAATGTGAAAAATAATGTTTGCAACACTGTCATTGTTAACTTTTGTTTAAAACATTGTTTTGTGTCATTTATCACAGACATCAACATTTGGCATATGAAACACAACAATGGTGACTTCATGCCAGCATACAAAACACATTCCTGGTTCCCAGCATGCATTGCGACATGAATAAGTTATGCAGCTGAATTTTTTTATTGTCACCATTGTTGAGGTTTGTATGATGAGTGCTGATGTTTAAGTGTGTCGTTTTTAACTTCTAAATAGTTTTGGACAATATTACACAAATCATTTCAACGTCAAAAATGATTTTTATCACATTTTGAGTTTATTTCCTTTTCACATAACACTTTAATACCAAAAGTAAAGAAAAATTACAAAAATAGCAGTTGACTAAACTACTTTAATGCAGTTGTTTGTCTGTCTTTATCAAAGGCAGAAATGTTTTCTGAAAACATGCAATTGCTGATAAAGAAGCAACTCTGTAATAATCAAGGGTCAAGAGCTCAACTAAAGCAACCACCAACCTCCATGATGATGACCTCAAACCAAACATCTAAACTTCTGTTTATTCTCAATAAGAACTTCTGTAGACGTGTGACAGAAATAAAGTCAGTCTGGTTAGTAATAAGTGAAGCTGGTAATGCTGTTTGTGGAGTTGTTTAATCAGATCTTCAGAGATTTAATGTCTTTTATCTTCAGTTCATCTAAGGCTGTGGATGAAGAAAGTTGTAGTTTGTGTTCTTATTTCTCTTTCTTTCAGTGTTTGTTCACAGCAGGTGTTTGAATAATTGAAAGAATGTTTCAGGAACATCATACTAACCTGTAAATAACATTCTACAGGATCAACGTTCCTACAATGTTTAATTTTAGATCAAAATTGAGTTGAAAGAACGTTTGAGGAACATTATACCTTATAAAACGTTCCTCTAACGTCAAGAAAACTGGACGTTTTTTACGTTCCCAGAACCAAACATCAGCTCCAGTAGTAATAAAAAGATTTATCTTTAACTCTTACATGGAAACTAGCATGTATCTAGAGAACGTTCTTGTAACAAAATTCTGTTAGCTGGGGTTCAAGCTTTCATCAGATGCTGAAAAATAAGTCATTTAAAGATGAAACCAAAACACTGTGACATTTCTTTAAAAATATCTTCTTTTGTGTTCCACATAAGAAATACATGCTGTGTTTGAAATCACCCCTATACCCTCATTCACAATTCCCTACATTACTCCAATAAAATTGTCCACTTGAAGGAGTGAATGAAAACGAGTGAGTGAATTCGGACACTGAGTGCGCTGGAAGGGCTGCCGCTTTTGCACAGTTTGTGCTTGCTGTTTAATAATTAATTGAAGCGTAGCAAACAGCAGCTCCAGTAGTAATAAAAAGATTTATCTTTAACTCTTACATGGAAACTAGCATGTATAAACCTGTAATTAAACAATTGAATAAACAATTAAAAGGAATTTATACCTGTATGATTACGCTGAACCAGCGTGATTTGGAAAAATGGATTGATGGATGATTGATTCAGCTGCGGGCGCCATCTCCTGGCGAGACGTGGAAATCCATTCAGTGCATCAGTTGTACACTCGTTATTGCGGTGCATTGTGGGATTGAATGACTGCACACAGTAACGTCCACTGTGGTTTCGGACACCACTACAAATGGCTGTCCCTCAAATCGTGCTTTATTTAAGGGTATAGGGGACGATTTCGGGCACAGCCACAGTTTTGGAACAATATGAGAGTGAGTAAATGATAACAAAATTTTAATTGTGGAAAAGTGCTGAGATTAATAAGTGTAAAACATAAAAATCTTAAAATAGGTGCCATGCATTTTATGAACGAAATCCCACTCTTCAGAAATGACAAATTATTTATTTTTCAAATGATTATTGTAATAATAATAACAATAAACATTGTCAGCAGCAAGGGTGAAAATAAAAGAGCTGGATCGAATTGCAAGCAGTTCTTTTAATTAAATCAAGCGCAAAATAACACTTCTCAGGGTACCATGAGTATAAACTCATGAACAGAACAACCACTGTAGGCAAGATCAGACAAAGACTGAATCAAAAAGAGGCTACAAATACACAAATACACACAGTCATGTAGTGTGACACCTTTACGACAACCATCAAATCAAAACCAATAGGAGTACAATCTAGAACCTGATGTCGTAATTAGTGAGACAACAAACCACCATTTGTTTCACACACATTTCTTTTTTCTTCAGTTTTCTTTCAAGAAAAGCTATGAGTCAAAATTAACACTGTTTTGTTTTTGTTTGCTAGCCACCATTTCAATCACGCATGTAATGCAGCTCAGATCTCAAAACACCTCATGGATTGATGATGTAAAACTTTGGACGAGTCTTCTTTTGTGTGTTCGTTTTAACACGCCTTCAACTGCGGTAGAGTCTGACATTGATGACAACTGAGATTCCACAGTGTAAAATGACTTACAGCGGGGATCATGTTCATACAGACTGACAAGCAACAGATGTAAGAGACTAAATCGTACAGTGTGAACCCGGCTTAACCAACAGTGAAAGATGGAAGACTTTAATGAGGTCAAAAGATGTTTTGAGGTCATTTTTAAGTTATCTGAACACATTTCTTTCATTCAATCTAAAAATTGCAAATTACATTAACTTCAGGATGATGGTTCCATGTTTTCTTCAGATTCTGAAAAAATATAAACTTGATATATTTTACAAATTCAATAATTTACTTTCATCAACCAGTTTTCTCATTTACTTATGGTTTGGACTGTAAACAATATTACTGAAGATTTCACTCTTTAGACAGAAACTAGGTTATAAGACATTGGCTTTTGCTAAAAAAATATATACAAAATAACATTTTAAAACAGAGTACTCAGAGTTTCATGAAGACACTGTATAACATTAAAAATTGCTGCTTAATTATTCATGGCAATGAAATATTTAATATAAATTAAAATATATATTTAAATGTATCTTACCTCCTCGTCTCCTCCTACATTTATATATGACGGCTCCAATCCCAAACATCAACATCAGAGCCAAAACTATCAGTACTGGGAGAATCACTGATTTAAATGGGTCACCAGGATCAAATTCTGAAAGAAATTAAAAAAGGTTACAAACACATTAGAATCTACATCTGTAGTATATTTTACTTTATCACACCTGATTACCCAAAGTGACGTCCAGTTTGTTGTCCAGACTGAGGTGTAATGATAATGTAATGACGTAATGTGATGTCATCCAACACAAATATGACACTAAATACAGGAAATGGTGTTTCTCCTTTAATGTATGTGAGAAGCAACATTAAAGAGTGAGAACCTATGAGAAACAACAGAAAAAAAAGAATATATATAGTCAATAAATAGAGTGTCTGACAAAATTATTTGGCACAAAAGGCAAACTACAGC
This sequence comes from Hypophthalmichthys nobilis, assembly GCA_037950665.1. Classification (NCBI taxonomy): domain Eukaryota; kingdom Metazoa; phylum Chordata; class Actinopteri; order Cypriniformes; family Xenocyprididae; genus Hypophthalmichthys; species Hypophthalmichthys nobilis. The sequence continues at coordinate 18,561,225 of CM075486.1, forward strand.
TACAGGTTTTAGTTTAATATTAAAAACAACTACAATATAATCAGTTATTAACATTTTGTTGGTTTCTCTAGTTTTTACTTGTGTTCATAATTTTTTATGACAGCCTAGCCAAAAGTTATGTTTGCACAATTAGTTATACATAAATAAAACAATTGACTGCACAACTATGCAATATGCTTACAAAATCAAATTTTGAATATTTGACCAATAAGTGAAGATGTCAATTTTCATAGCTTGGACATCACTTTTGGCTAAAATATTTAAAATATATAAAATATGTCCCTCATATTTTGATGGTTTAATCGAACTGAATATATATTCAGTTCATTACGTGGATGAGCTATAGGCTACACAAGTTCAATACATTTTAATTTATTAAACTTTAGACTTTAGAGTGTAAATTACTTTTTATTGTGTAAATATTCAATTCAATGTTCATTATAAATAACTTGAAAATGCCGTTTAAATAAAGTAAAATTGTTTAAGAGGTGGTTCCTGTATCTGGGCTGATTGGGGTTCGATCCTCGGGGAACACACGGGTTACTGACAAAACACTGACTACCCAAACTAGACAACAAAATAGTAGCCTAAATAGCCCAGTTCCCACGCGAACCTGTTCAATTCAAAGTAAGTATATGCGTATAAAAACACGGTGCCTACCTGTTAAAACAGATGCTGGAACTAAAAGCAAACACGCAAGAACATAGGGATGTGTTCATTTGTTGTTGGCGAAAAACACGTAGATTGTACAGGATTCTTCGTTTTGTTTTGGAAATGAGAGCAGGTTGACTGTCCGATGATTTACTGAAATCAGCAATACGCGTTATGCATACACTAATATCCCGTGTTGTATGTGTAAAAAATGTGATGGTAGAAAACAAAGCTTTCTGAAACTGAAAGTCAACAGACGGCATTTTTGCGCCTTTTAATGGCGCTTTACGAAGGTTAAAACAAAGTGAGGAGTTACGGGGTCCCACCCAGGGTTGCCAGGTTTCACAACAAAACCCGCCCAAGTACTCCTCAAAACTAGCCCAATCGCATTTCAGGGGGTCTCACGGTAAAAATCGCGTTCCGGGGCAAAATATCACGTTATTTTGAGTCGATTCAACCCGTGGACATGAAAAAAACCACCCGCGGCAACAGTGTAAAAATAGCCCAATTCCGCGGGAAAACCGCGGACTTGGCAACACTGGTCCCACTCCCTCACATGATGACAATCGAGGAAGCAGTTTCATCGTTATGATCACGTGATCGTAGGAGTTTGAGAAACTTTTAAACCCTTTTAAAACGATTAAAAGGTTAACCTGTTGGGTTAACCATTGTTAACCCAACAGGAAATATTCCTTAAATATTTCCAAGGTTTACCAAGCGCTAGCTACATGGAAACACTCTACAATATTAAAATAAATGAGAGTTAAATGCACAAATAGGCAATATTTGATGTAAGTGTTTTATTTGCATACAATCTGAACAGCTATATCATCATATTTTTTCTAATAGCGGTTGGCTAAACAAGTGAACACAGTAAAGAAAACAGCATTCATCCAAAAGTCAATGAAGGTATACGACTAAATGTCACTATGTCTAATTTCACATACAGGACTTAGCTAAGCCAGGATTAGGCCTTAGATTCAATTAGGTAGCTTTTATAAACATATACTAGAAAAAACGTGGTGGTGCATCTTGAGACAAAACAATGGCAGTGACATATTTTAAGATAATTCAGTACAAGTTGCTTTTAGTTAAAACAGCTCAAACATGCATTTTAGTCTGGGACTAGCTTAAAGGATTCACTTTCAAATGAAAATTAGCGAACTTTACTCACCTTCAAGCCATCCTAGGTGTAGGCTAAATGACTTTCTTGTTCCTGATAGACATAATCAAAGAAATATTAATAAATATCCTGACTCATCCAAGCTTTATAATGGCAGTGGGTTCACGAGTATGAGCTGAAGAAAAAGCTTCCATCCTCATCCATCCATCATAAACGTGTGCTCACATGGCTCGGGGTTAGTAAAGGCCTTCTGAAGCAAGCGATGCATTTGTGTAAAAAAATCCATATTTAACAAGTTATGATGTCCAAAATCGAAGCTTCCGCCAGATTGCCTTTCATACACATTATGAAGTGTAAACTGGTGTCACGTCAATTACATTTTTTCTGTAAGTTTAATAGGAAGGCGCGTGGCGTGGCGTAAGCTTTGTGAATTGCATACACTTTCTGCGTGCGTTGAATATGGAAGGCGGTCTGACGGGCTCGATATTGGACATTATTTACACAAACGCATCGCTCCGCTTCAGAAGGCCTTTATTAACCCAGCGGAGCTGTGTGGAGCACAGATTTATGATGGATAGATGTGGATGGAAGCTTTTTCGTCAGCTCATACTCATTGATCCCTATCAATGCCATTATAAACCTCGGATGCATCAGGATATTTATTAAAATTTCTTTGATTATGTTCATCAGGAACAAGAAAATCGTATACACCTATAGGATGGCTTGAGGGTGAGTAAAGTTTGGGCTAATTTTCATTTGAAAATGAACTAATCCTTAAGTGCCTGACTGTGAAACCGATATGTCCAAGTCAGATGGAATAAATAAGTTCAGTTCAATAAGTTCCAACAAACCTATTCAGAATTGCAGAATTGTATTCATGGATACGGGTTTAAGCTGATCAACATCAAGTATTTAGATCAGTGCTATATTGTTGTAATTTATATTTTTGTATAAATTGTCTATAAGTCACGATATGCGTAATAGATTTTGTTTTAGGACAGAAAATATTGAAAGTAAAATTTCATAAAACAAAATACCAAAGTCAAAATAAAAATTCAAATAAAGGAATATAAAATATGTTACAAAAATATCAAATTCTATGACAGAATCAAAAATGAAATGTAGTCAGATTCTCAAAGGTTATTTCAATCCAAAGCAAAAAGATGAATATGTAAAATGACATAAATATGATTTAATATATAGACCACTCATATGCATCCTGCAGTTTGTTGAGTCATATTAAATGATTAAAATAATAGGTTAATAGCACTGAAATTATTTATTTAGTGGTTAATTGACATTTTATCACATTGCAGAGCAATGGAGAAAAATAAGTGTGGTATCTCCAGAAAATTACAGAGCAGACATACTTTAAAAACAACAACAACAAAAACAAAGAATAGACTACACACAAAAATATAAAGTGAAGCAAGGTAAATTATGCTACTTGTGTGAAAATGTGGCTCAGCTTACATGAATACACCCCACAAGACAACATTTTTACAGGCCTACTGCATTTACATTCATCTGTAATGTGTATATAAGATATAGGGAATAACATTTTTATTGTATCATATTGTTCGATACTGCAGATAGTTTATTATGGCCAGTTTTGGGCCAGGGACCCGGCCAGAACTGAAGCAAGGATAAGGCCCAGAGGAGGTTATCGTGTTATCATGTGGTAGGTGTTATGTTTCTGAGCGCTGCTAAGGATGAACTAATCAGTCGTATGCAATTACTCAGTATGCATTTGTAAAATTTAACACAGATTGCTCCAGGCAGCAGTGAAATAACCAAGCGAAAACATTAAATTGGTTACTGTCAAATACATTTGTTATATTGTGGCTACTTCTGGATCTGTTCAGAACCACGGCCAGTGATGTGTAAAATGAAGATGAAATGAGACAAATGAAACTCTGAGTTCAAACATTTGGGGAAAAACATGTTTACCAATTTGTGAACTGTATTTATTAGTAGATAGACTGTAAATGTGCAATAAAACAAACATTGACTTTCATTATAGGTTGATGGTTATTAGTTCACAGTGCAATAATTATATGATGAACACCAAAAAGTATTGTCATGCACAGCACAACTGTCCTCCCTGTTGTATAAGAAACACTCTGCAAATGGTTTCCAGTATCTGGTGCCAACTGTCAGGAATACGGGCATGTTAATGAAACCAATACAGAATAATGATAATCACGCATTACAAAGCATGTATAATTACAAATTTTCAAAAAAGACATGTATCAAAAACAAGCCAAAGAATTTAAAGAATAATTTAGACTCACTAACATTAATATTTTATATTAAATCATATGGTAGATCATTAATTTACTAGTTCAGAGATGTTTCACTCATCTGTGGGGCCTCCTGTTGTGTTTTATGTGTTGATGTTGTTTCATAACTTTCTTCAGATGCTGAAAACAAAATAATTTTCATTTAAATTTTAATTAGTTAGCAGAATTAGTGAGCATTTTATAAGATTAATAAAATAAAAAAACAAAAAAAACAAATACACACTAGAAGCAGCAGAATAATCACTTTTAGATAAAGCTAGAACATCAAAGAAAGTAAAAAAACAGCAGAATTATTAATGTCAATCAAGTATTGTATCATAAATAAAAAAATACTTAAGATTTATCTAATGCATCACATCTATACTAGACTAAATGGATCATTTTTATTTTGTAGATGCTACCTGCTCGTCTCCTCCTGCATTTATATATGACGACTCCAGTTCCAAACACCAACAGTAGAAACAAAACTATCAGCACTGAGGGAATCACTGATTTAAATGGTTCACCAGGCTCAGATTCTGAAAAATCAAAAATGTTGTAAAGGTCACAAACAGGTTAAAAATGCATTTGCAATTTGTTTTGTTTTACACCTCATTACCCAAAGGGACGTCCAGTTTGTTGTCCAGACTGAGGTGTGTGGCAGAGCAGGTGTATTTGTGTTTGTCTGCACTGATCTCCAGACTCTTCCTCATCTGGTACGTCCCGTCAGCATTGGGCAGCAGATCTCCTCCAGTGATCTCATGATCAGATACAGGCTGTCCATCTCTGAACAGGGTCAGGTTGATGTGACGAGGGTAAAATCCTGTCGCCAAACAACTCACACGAAACCCTCCAGAATCGGAGTTTGCTTTCTGAATCAGTCTGACTCGCGGTTTCACTGGAAAAAATGAATCATGAATATGGGAAAACACACATATACATATCATAAATGATACAATTTAATACTAGCATTCTACAGGAGACCTACAATTATGACAATCAAGAAAGAAAGAAGAAAGTTTGTGAAGGCACCTGGTCACTCATAGAAAAGAAACAAGAGAGACTGATTTTTTTAAGCTAATTTTCAAGCTCTATTTTGTCTCTATCTTTTTGTATGCCTTTCCTTATAACTGTGACTCAAAAATCACACATACTAGATAAAATGTAATTGTTCTTCTGACAGTGCAAATAAAGGCAGGAGAGAAAACAGTGGAAAAGCACCTCTCCTCTTCCCTTGAGTTCCTCTCTTTTAAGGTTCCTCTCTTTCCTTGCGTTCCTCTCTTTTTAAGGTTCCTCTCTTTCCTTGCGTTCCTCTCTTTTTAAGGTACTTTCTGAGACCTATTCTGCAGCATGGGTATACAGTAGCATAACGCCATTTGTGTATCTCTAGATAGTGTTGTCAGTTTTTCTATGCCTTGATATGTTAATGTGTTATCAATAAAAATGCGTTTCATCTGTAGTGGAACCATCAAAAGCAATCTTTGTGATAAACTCCCCAGGTTTGTCATTGTCTGACACTTCACACAAATTCATCATCTGATGAACCGCAGGACCTGTTAAGATTGAGAAGAATATTCTTAACAAATACCACCAAAGTATATGTTTATAACTTTAGTAGCTTAAGTTTTATTTTATTTTTTAAGAAATTACAGCATGCAAAATTTGTCTAAATGTCACTTGTATGTTTTCCACTTACCTTCTGTTTTGTTGTCAAACCTTCCTGCAAGTCTTCCCAAAATAAAAGGTTGCAAATATTCCCTAATGCCATAATTTATGAGATCAACCTCCTCGTCTTCATTTGTAGTATTTCCTCTGGGAATGAAGCTGTTCATCTCTGAATCATAGTATCCAACTATAATGTCATCAAACATATATATAACACTAAATTCAGGAAGTGGCGTCTCTCTTTTAATGCAAGTTACAAAGAACTGCAAGGAATGAGAACCTGTGAGAAACAGTGACAAGTCATTTTCAGTTAGTCAGCATGTTGAGATCCCACAACGAAACTGAATCAGTAATACATTTTTAAGTTTTGTTATGGGATCTCAACATGCTGACTGTAACTGTAATACACAATTAAAAATACAAAACACTTGTAGTTACCTGATTAAAGGCAAATCCTACCTGTAAAAACAGCTGCTGGAAATGACAGCACACAGAAAAACAAAAAATATCATGCTGTTCTCAAGCTGGTAAAAGATGTTTTTCACCACAGCCACAGTCAGTGAATGAGGAAGGAACAAGGTTTGGAACAAGTTAAACAAGTTAAAAGTTTTATTTTCTGGAAAAATCTCAGTTATTTTGTTAGAGCAGAGGCATAGTTGTGGAGAGAAACATATGCAAAGACTACTTTCAATCTGCTGAGTTTTGTTTGCTCTAAGTCTTCTTTATTTAAAGGTACTCAAAGATTCAATGAAAGGGATTTAAAAAAAAGAAAAATCAGCTAATGCTACTGGCTGAGTCAAAATATTCATAAACAATGAAATGTTTGGTTTTACACACTGAATAATACATCTGAAAAATGTTTAAACCATGTGAAACCACTCACAGTGAAGACTCCTTCATATCAGTAACCTAATAAAGGTGATTTACATAAAGTGTTGTTGATAGCTGAAAACGTTTGGTGATGCTGCATCCACACCACCAGGTGTCAGTATAAGCTCTGTTTAGCAGGGAATGAGGATATCTGGTTGTCAGGGGAAAATTGTACGTATTTTCTATTCTGGGAAACATTTAAATATGTTATGTAGCTTCTGAATTTAAAATAAAATAAAAATAGATATTTAAGCTAAGTGATAAAAATGTATACAATCATCCTGTTCAATATTTGTATATAAAAATCATCCTGTCCAAAATGTCCATTAATCTATTAATATATAGTAAAAGATCACAGAACTTCAATAAACTTTTAATAATTTTTCAGCATCTTAATGATTTAGAAAAAGAAAAAAAGAACTGAGAAATTTCTTAAAAAAAAAAAAGATTCAGGTTTGGAACATGAGTGTGAGTAATTATAACTTTAACTGAGATTAAGTGTAAAACATCATGAAGAGAAACAGAGAAGAAACAGAAGAGAAAAATAGGTGCCATGTTCTATATGAATGAAAAGATGTTACAGATATTACAAATGTAGTTATTTATTTTTCAACTCATAAAAGAGTTTTTATTAATATTGTAAAAAAAAACATTTTTAGCAGTGGTTGCAGCAAGGATGAAAATAAAAGAGCTGGATCTAACTGCAAGCAGTTCTTTCCAATTAAATCAAGCACAAAATAACACTTTGCAGGGTAACGTGAAATAAAACAGTGATACACAGAACGACCACTGTTACATAGACAAGATCTGACAAAGACTGAATCAAAAACAGGACTATAAATACACCGGGACACACTGGGACGAAACACAGGTGAGACACATGAGGGCAAATCAAAAACCATTACAACAGATGAGCATGAACAGAAAAACTGAACTGAGAACACAAAGTCCAACTAAAGCAAAATACAGACCAGATGTGGTACGTATGTATTAAAGCTGGGTTAACACTGTATGATTTTGGCCACGATTTAGCCATATGAGACCAATTTTGAGAATCATAAAAGATTCCGTTGATCCTGGGCCTAAATCTGAAGACTCTGATCGCCACATGTTCACCAACACCAATTAATGACCACTGTGATCAAATTTTACCTCTAATGAAATTCTGTCAGTGTTAGAATTTTTGACCAATAGGAGCGCACCTGATGATGCAATTAATGAAACAACAAACCACCACTTGCTCACACACATATCTTGCTAGCCACCATTTCTATCCGGCATGTAAATGCAGCTCACATCACTGAACGGGTCACGTATTGATGATATATAACTCCAGACAAGTCTTCTGTCTTCTTGCGTGCGACGTCTTTAACACGTCTCTACTGCCGTACAGTCTAACATTAATGACCGTTTGAACACATTTCTTTCATTCAAGTCGTTTCTTCTTTCATGTTTTCTTCAGATTCTGAAAAAAAACAAATTATATACACACTTTTTAGATTTTAAAGAATTTAAAGGAACACTCCACTTTTTTTGAAATTAGGCTCATTTTCCAACTCCCCTAGAGTTAAACAGTTGAGTTTTACCGTTTTCAAATCCGTTCAGCCGATCTCCGGGTCTGGCGGTACCACTTTTAGCATAGCTTAGCATAGTTCATTGAATCTGATTAGACCGTTAGCATCTCGCTCAAAAAAAAATGACCAAATAGTTTCGATATTTTACCTATTTAAAACTTGACTCTTCTGTAGTTACATCGTGTACTAAGACCGACGGAAAATGAAAAGTTGCGATTTTCTAGGCCGATATGCTAGGAACTATACTCTCATTCCGGCGTAATAATCAAGGAACTTTGCTGCCGTACCATGGGTGCAGCAGGCGCAAAGATACTACAAAGCAAAGTTCCTTGATTATTTTTTTTTTTTTGAGCGAGATGCTAACAGTCTAATCAGATTCAATGAACTATGCTAAGCTATGCTAATAGTGGTACCGCCAGACCCGGAGATCGGCTGAACGGATTTGAAAACGGTAAAACTCAACAGTTTAACTCTAGGGAAGTTGGAAAATGAGCCTATTTTCAAAAAAAGTGGAGTGTTCCTTTAAATATACAAATGCAATAATTAATTTTCATCAATCAATTCTCATTTACTTATGAGTTGGTAAACAACATTACTTAAAGGGAACCCCTGATATTAAGACTTGTTTGATTTATATAACGTAAATGATGTCTCTTACTGAAATATGTAGTAGAAAACCCATGAAAGATTTACGTTATACAAACAAATCCATGACATATTTGGACAATGGGGGGCGCCATTTTGTTTAGGTGTACAGTGCGTTCTATGTCGATGACGTCAAATGGTTGCTCTCGGTGAGCTACTGACACTACACTGTTGCTATTTTTACCCCAACACAACTCAGAATAGAATATACAATGCCACATTGTGTGGCTTTTGGTTGTAATTTTCAGTCGATGGGCAACAAGAGAAGCGATGCAAGTCTTTACTAGTGATAAGAGGAGAAAAGAATGGGAAGTTGGGAAGAATGTGGACAAATAAAACTAAAATAAAACTTCCTAAAGATCCACATCTTTGTTCTCTCTGCAGCTTCCCCTACTTTTCTCCTCTTATTGCTAGTAAAGCTCAGGAAGTGCAACTATTTGACGTCATGGGTTTTCTACTACATATTTCATTAAGAGACATCATTTACGTTATATTAAGCCATACATGTCTTAACAACAGGGGTTCCTTTTAAGATTTCACTCTTTAGACAGAAACTAGGCCATAAGAAATAACATTTAAAATGGAGTACTCACTAGAAGCAGCAGAATAAACACAGTTTGATGAAGGCACTGTATAACATGAAAAAATGCAGCATAATTATTCATGGCAATGAAATATATAATATAAACTAAAATATATTTATATATATTTATAATTATTTTTTAAAATATATTTTATATTTATCTTAAACATCACATCTATAGGCTCACCGCATGATTCACCATTCATTCTGGTTCTTGTCCCACCTGCTCGTCTCCTCCTGTATTTATACAGGAATATGACGGCTCCAGTCCCAAACACCAACAGCAGAGCCAAAACTATCAGCACTGGGAGAATCACTGATTTAAATGGTACACCAGGATCAAATTCTGAAACAAACATGTTAAAACGGTCACAAACATTAGAAATACAGTTTTGTAGTATATTTTACTTTATCACATCTCATTACCCAAAGTGACATCCAGTTTGTTGTCCAGACTGAGGTGTGTGGCAGAGCAGGTGTATTTGTGTTTGTCTGCACTGATCTCCAGACTCTTCCTCATCTGGTACGTCCCGTCACCATTGGGCAGCAGATCTCCTCCAGTGATCTCATGATCAGGTACAGGCTGTCCATCTCTGAACAGGGTCAGGTTGATGTGACGAGGGTAAAATCCTGTCGCCAAACAACTCACACGAAACCCTCCAGAATCTGAGTTTGCTTTCTGAATGAGTCTGACACTGGGTTTCACTGTGGAAAGAAGAAAACAAAAACATGAGGTGATTCAGAGAACTTTTTTACATTTATAAAGTCATGGGTAACATTTAGGTTTATTTTAAATCCTGAAGATTTACTCTAAACATCTGGAAATGTTTTCATAAAACACATTTAGGAAATTAAAGAGGTGCCCTTGAGTACGTACTTTTTCTATTAATTTGATCTTCTCTCTTTTTGAGGTAATTCTTGAGAGTTGTTATACAAACTGGGTAAAAGGAATTTTCAATGTCCTCCTTAAATTCTTCCAGGTGCGGTTTGAGCTCATCTTGTGTAATATTTAAAATCACTTTATAAGTAAACGTGTTGTTAAAGTAATGCAGCTCATCTGTGGTGGAGCCTCTGGCAGCATCTCTGATAATCATCTGTCCAGGCTTGTCGAGGTCCAGCAGCTCACAGACAACCAGTGTCTGATAAACACCAAGATCTGTGAGGGAAATCAAAGTCATAAAGGTGTTATAAGGGTTTATGTGTTTTATCTGCATGTTGATTATACAATATGACTTTTCATTATTCAGACAAAAAGGTTTTTTCTTTTCAAAAATCATAAACATACTAATATTGTTATTTTTAAGAAAGAAACGATAATAGAAGATTATACAAAACTATTTTAAAAATGTTCTTTTAATTCTGATTCAGATTATTTCACCTAAAAAGCTAAATTTAAACAATTTAATATGTACAGTATGAAATGCATTTTATGCATTTTTAAATAGATTAATAGATGTCATTGAGCCACATACTCACTGTCATTTTGTCTGCCTTTCCCTAACAGTGCAGATCTTCTCAAAAAGGAGCTATACTTGTAGTCACTTATATACTTTATGTAATCTAAATCAATCACATCATCCTCATTCGTCGTATTCCCTCTTGGAATATATGTCGTTGAATTGTAGTATCCAACTGTGATGTCATCCAAAGATGTTGTGCAACTAAATTCAGGAAATTGTGTTTTTTCCTGAATGTATGTTGAAAATAACCACAAAGAGTGAAAACCTAAAAAAAAAAAAATAATTGATTATTGTTGATTATTTTAATTATGAAGTAGTAGTAACCATAGTATATATGAGACTGTATACAATAAAACTTTTAATTTTTATTATTATTTATTTAAAATATAAGCCTTGGAATCTTAGCAATGACTTTCACTTTCATTCAGCATAAAAATGATAGGAGTAGAGGGAGTGGGGCACGAGTTAACACTTTTTGACTTTCTCAGTTTGTGTAAATTCACTTGTGGTTCAGAGTTTTTTATTCCCTACATTAATTTCACACATATTAATACAAATATGTGGTCTTATTTCATTAATACATTGACTGCATACATTTTTTTTCTTTATTTACGTCACCCCAAAAGAATGAGAGTGAAATGATACAACATGCCCCATAGGTGGGGCACATTGTAACACGACTATATGGCAGATTAAAATGGTATCTGATCTAATCAAAAAAATAAATAAAAAAAATACTAGAAAAACTAAAATATTTTGTCAATAAAATACAATTACTAATATTCTGGATATTTTCCAAATATAGTGTTGAAATGACAACTAGTTAAGCCACACTCCGTTTTGTGATGCTAGTAGGCTATGGAAACCTTCATGTACAACTAGCCCTTTAACACACTGTAAAGGTCAGGGAGGAGGACATGATACGCGATAATCTGGATTAATCTTGAATTTATTCGTTGAAACACATTGGCCCGGTTTCACAGACAGGGTTTAGCTCAGTTAGGACATTTAAGTAGCTTTTATAAATTTTCACAAGAAAAAACATGTACATGTACATCTTGAAACAAAACAATGGCTCTGACATATTTTAATATATGTCACTACAAGTTACTTTCAGTTAAAACAGCTCAAACACGCATTTTAGTCTGGGACTAGTTTAAGCCTTGTCTGTGAAGCCGGGGAATTAGGTTTTAAAATCGTAATTACAATTAAAAACGCAAACAACTTACCATCTAACGCAGATAGAGGTGAAAGTACAAATAAAAAACGAAGACATATGATTCTGTCCATTTGCACTGCATGCTTTTAGTCTTCAAATATAGGCTACCTGCAAAGGGAGACTATCAACAAGTTTGCGGCTTCGTCATAGACTGAAATGAACAGATGGACGACACGACGCCTATGGCAAGCCGTTTTAGCATTTAAACCTTTGTTCTGACTATCTATAAATATATTTAAAGATAATAACAATTGTATTTTGACGAGTGATAATTATAATTCGACTAGTCAGATTGACAATTAGAGATATCTGCAATTATAATTGCACTAGTAAGAAATCCGATTTGAGATATCTGTAATAGCCTATATATTTTGACTAGTCAAAACTCCATTTAAGATATCTGTAATGATGTCATAGATATCTTTAAAAGACGCGTCATTTATCCGCAAAGGTAATTAGAGATATCTCTAATTCGGTTTCGACTAGTCACAATTATATTTTAAGATATCTGAATTGTACTTGCTCCTAGTTAAATCCGCTGTTGCATGACGTGAAACTACATTTTGAATTCGAATAAAGAACTATTAGAATTTGTAACTGGCTTAAAACTTTTAGAAAAAAAGAACATATGGTAAACATACGTTTTCTCAAACGCATCCTGACCAGGAATTCAATATTGCCTAAAATATCCAGATTTTGTTTTTCTGTTTTCATACTTGCTTCTGTCTTGAAGCAGGTCTGCACAGACCGATCGGCATATGACATTAAATTAAGCAACAGGAAAACAAAACCTGGATATTTTAGACATAGAAATCCAGGCCAGGACGCGTCTGGGGAAAAAACGGCACGTATGGTCACTCTACAGGACAGATAGCCTACTGTACATTACAACGTGGAATTCTTCACTGCCAGACTACACCAGCACATACCTTGTTCACAGCAATGCCACATTTTTATAATTAAAGATAAGAGAAAATTATACATTACCAGCATCGAACATGACGATGCATGGAGCCAAACAAGATAGCTATTTTAACAAAAGCATTGGTCTAAACGCTACATAAAATACTCGTTTACGTTTATTACCTGCAAACCAGGTCAGGCCATCCTGAGATTTTTTGGCGCGCTCCTCGAAGACAATATGGTTAGAAAAGGCGGGGCTTAGCAAAGCGGTGGTTTGAGTACACAATTAAGATATCTATAAAATAATTTCGACTAGTCAGAATGTTCATTCAAGATATCTACACTGAAATTCTTCCTAGTCACAAAGCTGAATGCAGATATCTCCAAAGAAAGATCCTCCTAGTCAAAAAGCAGACTGAGATATCTATAATTAAATTGAAGATATCTTTAAATGAGTTTTGACTAGGATGAATTCCAATTCAAGATATCTATAATTAAGTTTTGCCTAGTCAAAAATCCAGTTCAAGATATCTACAACTGTAATTTGACTACTAATAAATTACTTAAAGATATCTACATATGTATTTTTTGGATTTCTTAAAAAACGATGAATTAAATATATCTCCAATTTGATTATGACTAAACAAAACCCAGTTAGAGATATCTCAAATTATAATTTGAGATATTTCTAATTAGAAATCCCAGTGGAAATTTATTTTTTACAGATATGTTTAATTACAACTTCTACTAGTCAAAACTCATTTGTAGATATCTGAAAATATTTTCCAATTGAAGTCAATGGAAGAATAGGACTAGTCATAAAAGCATTGTAGATATCTGTAATGTATATTACGATTAGTCAAATTAACATTGTAGATTTCTTCAATGCATATTATGACTAGTCACAATCACATTGTAGATATCTTAATTGCAATTACAATTAGTCAAAATTGCAGAAGAGATATCTGGAACTGGAATTATGACTAGTCAAAACTGATTTATGACTAGTACGGGAAGGAGTATTTAATGCTAAAACGGCTTGCCATACGACGCCGCTTCTTTCCATTGTAATGAACTGAATGTAAAACATTCCATGATGGGCGTTGACATGTTACGCAAAAACGTCAGTTTGGAGCCTGGGCATGCGCAGAAGGAATCGACAGTGGAGCCCGGAGGCGGAGTCGCGGTATCAAACTTCCGCCCAGACGTCTGCGTCATCAAGATCAGATCACATATTTGTTTTATTTTCCATAGTTTATTATATTTTTCTTATCCTCCTTCCTTTTTCATTTGGCTTAATAACATCTGGCAAAAAGGAATTTACATTTATTTGAATGTTTATTAATGTACATTGTTCGTTTTCAAATAAATTACTAGTGAAAACAAAGTCAAAACAATATCGTAATTGATGTATCTTAAATATATAAATTATACACAATTTAAAATTCTACCTGTAAAATAATATTCTGTTTCTAAAGCAATAATTTTTTTGAAACAGCAAATTCAGTTGATAAACTCATTAATATGCCACTAGAAACAACAATAAAATGTCAGAAACGGTCCTGCCATTTTAAATCAAGTTCAACTAACGTTACAGGAGATCGATTGCTATAGACAGTGCTCTATAATTAGAGTAGTCATTAGTTTTGTCCTGCTAATTTTTATTTTATAGCCTACCCATAAAAATAATTTGTAGGCTAACTGCCAGATAACGATCACCTGTTTTTCCCGTCGTGGCTAACGTTAGGCGTGTTATCTTATCTTAAAAACTAATAACATTTATAAAGCCCACATTTAACATTACCGAAAAAAGTTCAGTGATCCGTCTGATCCAGAAATGAAGTCAATATGGTTGAAGTAAAGCTGGTAATGCTGTTTTTTGAGTTGGTTAATAATGTAGGAGCTTGACGTCAAAGGTTGGGTTTTCACTTTCAACCAAAATTTAAAGTCTAAGCAACATTTGAGTCCACATCCAGCAGCCAATGGAAAGCTTCCCGCTAAACACTTCACAAGAATGTTAGGGGATAATGTTCTATCAGTGTTATCACTAAACATCTTTAGAATGTTTTTAGAGAATGTTTTCCTACCTTTTAGCAGAACGATCTGGGAACAAAAATAAAACTTGCTGCTGAAAACATTCCCAGAACATTAGAGTTTACTGCTGAACAACTCATTTTGTCGGTGTGAAATAACACAGAAATCGAAAATTAATAGTTAGTTATATATCTTCAATCTCCCCTCGAAGCTCCGACAGTCCTCAGAGAAGCTGTCAATCAACTGTCAATCATAACGACATGCCCCGTTTCTATAGCATCAAATTGCTAGCTAAAATTAAACTTATCACAAAAACAAACAATTGAACACATACCAGCATGATAACTACCTTAAATGACCAAAGTCATCTTTCGGAAAATTTTATTGGAAGTGTAATTTATTTTTTTAGTTTAAAGGTACAGTATGTAATAATTCTGTCCGCTAGAGGTCGCTAGAAGCCTATTCAAAAGTTTTGAGAGAGGAATCTTGGGACATCTGGTCTCCACCTCAACAGACGAAGTGATAGGACTCAGGAAGAAATCACGTTCATGGGTGCGATTATTAACGTTACTGTAGTATGAAGCAGAGCAGGACCGAGTGTTGTGGGAGCTGAATGAGGCCGCTGGAGCGATTGCGCAACACACGCCTCACGAGCAGCGGAACTTTTATTATGACACCGTCGCCGGCGCCGCTTCCGCTATTCCGGTCATGAGTATGAGGTAACGCAGCTCTGTTTATCATATTAGATACATTTGAGAGTGTTGAAAATTATGTTATTACGTTACTTGAGACACACTGCAGTAAGATAGATCGATTTTCGAATATTTTCGAATAAAACCGGAAACCGAGGCAGACCGAGGGTAACGCGGGTAGGACGCAATTGACAGGCGACTCCTCCAACGTCCCGGAGCCTTGGTTAAAATTGCAATTTCCTCACGATTTACAAATAGTTGGAAACATTTGGGACATTGTAAGTACTCAAGTGAACAAAATATATAACACTGGCCTAGTGGTTCTTGGATATTTTACTGCAAAAATATTACATATTGCGCCTTTATCTCAAGTCTCGTTCGTCTGCATGGAGAGTGCGGGGTTTATGACTTGTACTGCATCCAGCTACCAGGGGGTGATCAAAGAGTCCGCAGCTTCACTTTTCAGGACGTATGAGGCACACCCGGGCTGTGTCCGAAATCGCCCCCCTATACCCTCAATCACTATTACCTACATTACTCCACTAATAGTCCACTTGAAGGAGTGAATGAAACGAGTGAGTGAATTCGGGCACTGAGTGCACTGGAAGGGCTGCCGATTTCGCATAGTTTGTGCTTGCTGTTTAATCATTTGAAATGTAGCAAACTGGCAGCTCCAGTAGTAATGAATATTTATGTTAAACTCTGCCATGAAAACTAGCATGTACAAACCTTAATTAAATGATATAATGACCAATTAAAAAGGAAATTATACCTGTATGATAATATACTGGACCAGCGAGGTTTGGAAAATTAACGGATGATTGATTCAACTGCGGGACGCGGGAATTCATTCAGCGTGCGACTCTCACAGTGCATTATGGGTATTCTCTATCCGTTGAGCGTGCATCGGTTGTACACATCCACTTGTTTCCAGGGGGGCGCTTCTGTAAAAAAGAAAATGGGTACAACTTCCGGTGAGGCGGCGGAAGTAGCATACCAATGGTATTTTGTGTGTTAATTAGCAAAGAGGCTAAGTGTTTTTCGGATCATTGTTTACTTTGTAAAGTTGCAAACCTTTATGAGAGAAGTTGTTACGGAGCAGGGACATTTCAGTTTAGTACATTTATTAGTTAATCAATAATATCACAGTACAATAAACAATTTTCATAGCCTTAATTGTCCTTTATTGATTTTCCACAAAAGTGCTGCTGCATGACTACAAGAGTGTCCTGGCCCTGCAATACATGAACAACCCACTGTCTGTACTTCACATAGACTGTAAAAAAGATGGACGACGCGACGCCGCTTCCTTCCATTGTAATGAACTGAATGTAAAACGTACGACGACGGGCGTTGACATGTTACGCAACAACGTCAGTTTGGAGCCTGGGCATGAAAATTTTCATCACCTTTAGAGAACTTTTAGGGAACGTTGCGCAAGGTCCTGAGAACGTCGCCTTCTAAGTGGGTGAAGAGCTCAGAGTAGAACTTGCTGTCAGCAGTGTTGGAGGTAATGCATTACAAGTAACGTGAGTTATGTAATCAGATTACTTTTTTTGCACACATTACTTTTATATATACAACAAAATAATTGAGTTAGGCCTACTTTTTCAAACAAATAATGCAAGTTATGTACTTTGTTTTCCCATTTATTGGCTGACACCTTTCCTGTCCCCATGTTGAGAGAATTCTGGAGTAAGATGCAGGAGTGTTGTGTGCGCTGTGTAAACATGATGGTTATTGTACTAAATGTGAGCATGCATTTACTCATCTCACAAGCACAAAAACAGATTCAGTATTCCTCAAAATAAAAATGTTAAATTACGTATACTTTATTAACCATTGTCTTTGCTTTAGACCTTCTATGATCCATAATAAGAATCAAAAATGACTTTACATCACATTTGTGTTTCATTATTATCTTTATTTTAAAAGTGTTGAAAGCCCTTTACTGTACATGTGTGAATTTGCATTTCATCAAGAAAACGAGACAGTTTTTACTTTCCCAGAACCAACACTGAATATTTAGAGAACATTCTTATAACAAATTTCTGTTAGCTGGGTCATTTTCTTTCAGTTCTTGTTGTACCTGCATGTCGTTTTTTCCATATAACAGCTGCAGCTCCAAATACAATCATCAGAGCCAAAACCACCAGAACTGAAGGAATCACTGATTTAAATGGTTCCCCGTGATCGTACTCTGAAACATGAACCACAGACTGAGGAATTGACTTTAATGGTTTTTGTTTTGATTGTTAAATTATGTTTTCTGTAAGAGTGCCAAACAACTCACACGAAATCCTCCAGAATCTGAGTTTGCTTTCTGAATGAGTCTGACTCGTGGTTTCACTGTGGAAAAAAATGAATCATAAATATGGGAAAACACACATATACATATCATAAATGATACAATTTAATACTAGCATTCTACAGGAGACCTAAAATCATGACAATCAAGAAAGAAGAAAGAAAGAAGAAAGTTTGTGAAGGCACCTGGTCACTCATAGAAAAAGAAACAAGAGAGACTGATTTTTTTTTTTTTAAGCTAATTTTCAAGCTCTATTTTGTCTCTATCTTTTTGTGTGCCTTTCCTTATAACTGTGACTCAAAAATCACACATACTAGATAAAATGTAATTGCTCTTCTGACAGTGCAAATAAAGGCAGGAGAGAAAACAGTGGAAAAGCACCTCTCCTCTTCCCTTGAGTTCCTCTCTTTTTAAGGTACTTTCTGAGACCTATTCTGCAGCGTGGGTAGTGTACAGTAGCATAACGCCATTTGTGTATCTCTAGATAGTGTTGTCAGTTTTTCTATGCCTTGATATGTTAATGTGTTATGAATAAAATGTATTTCATCTGTAGTGGAACCATCAAAAGCAATCTTTGTGATAAACTCCCCAGGTTTGTCATTGTCCAACACTTCACACAAATTCATCATCTGATGAACCACAGGACCTGTTAAGATTGAGAAGAATATTCTTAACAAATACCACCAAAGTATATGTTTATAACTTTAGTAGCTTAAGTTTTATTTTTTAAGAAATTACAGCATTGCATTCATGATACATGCAAAATTTGTCTAAATGTCACTTGTATGTTTTCCACTTACCTTCTGTTTTGTTGTCAAACCTTCCTGCAAGTCTTCCCAAAATAAAAGGTTGCAAATATTCCCTAATGCCATCATTTATGAGATCAACCTCCTCGTCTTCATTTGTAGTATTTCCTCTGGGAATGAAGCTGTTCATCTCTGAATCATAGTATCCAACTGGGATGTCATCAAACATATATATAACACTAAATTCAGGAAGTGGCGTCTCTCTTTTAATGCAAGTTACAAGGAACTGCAAGGAATGAAACCTGTGAGAAACAGTGACAAGAAAAGTCATTTTCAGTTAGTCAGCATGTTGAGATCCCACAACAAAACTGAAGCAGTAATACATTTTTAAGTTTTGTTATGGGATCTCAACATGCTGACTGTAACTGTACTTGTTTAAGATACACAATTAAAATACAAAACACTTGTAGTACCTGATTAAAGGCAAATCCTGTAAAAACAGCTGCTGGAAATGACAGCACACACAGAAAAACAAAAAATATCATGCTGTTCTCAAGCTGGTAAGAAGATGTTTTTCTCTACAGCCACAGTCAGTGAATGAGGAAGGAACAAGGTTTGGAACAAGTTAAACAAGTTGCAAGTTTTATTTTCTGGAAAAAAGCTCAGTTATTTTGTTAGAGCAGAGGCATAGTTGTGGAGAGAGAAACATATGCAAAAGACTACTTTCATCGTTTTGTTGCTCTAAGTCTTCTTTATTTAAAGGTACTCAAAGATTCAATGAAAGGGATTAAAAAAAAGAAAAATCAGCCAATGCTACTGGCTGAGTCAAAATATTCATAAACAATGAAATGTTTGGTTTTACACAATGAATAATACTTCTGAAAAATGTTTAAACCATGTGAAACTACTCACAGTGAAATGAAGACTCCCTTCATATCAGTAACCTGATAAAAGGTGATTTACATAAAGTGTTGTTGATAGCTGAAAACGTTTGGTGATGCTGCATCCACACCACCAGGTGTCAGTATAAGCTCTGTTTAGCAGGGAATGAGGATATCTGGTTGTCAGGGGAAAATTGTACGTATTTTGTACTCTGGGAAACATTTAAATATGTTATGTATGTTCTGAATTTAAAATAAAATAAAAATACATATTTAAGCTAAGTGATAAAAATGCATACAATCATCCTGTTCAATATTTGTATATAAAAATCATCCTGTCCAAAATGTCCATTAATCTATTAATATATAGTAAAAGATCACAGAACTTCAATAAACTTTTAATAATTTTTCAGCATCTTAATGATTTAGAAAAAGCAAAAAAAACTGAGAAATTTCTTTTAAAAAAAAAGATTCAGGTTTGGAACATGAGTGTGAGTAATTATAACTTTAACTGAGATTAAGTGTAAAACATCATGAAGAGAAACAGAAGAGAAAAATAGGTGCCATGTTCTATATGAATGAAAAGATGTTACAGATATTACAAATGCAGTTATTTATTTTTCAACTCATAAAAGAGTTTTTATTAATATTGTAAAAAAAATAAAAAATAAACATTTTTAGCAGTGGTTGCAGCAAGGATGAAAATAAAAGAGCTGGATCTAAGTCCACACAAAGTCCAACTAAAGCAAAATACAGACCAGATGTGGTACGTATGTATTAAAGCTGGGTTAACACTGTACGATTTTGGCCACGATTTAGCCATCTGAGACAAATTTTGAGAATTATAAAAGATTCCTTTGGTCCTGGGACTAAATCTGAATTCTTTGATCACCACATGTTCACCAACACCAATTAATGACCACTGTGATCAAATTTTACCTCCAATGAAATTCTGTCAGTGTTAGAATTTTTGACCAATAGGAGCGCACTTGATGATGCAATTAATGACACAACAACAAACCACCACTTGCTGCACACACATATCTTAGTTTTTTTCATTTTCTCTTCAAGAAAAGACAAAAATAACGCTAGATTGTTTTTTCTTGCTAGTCACCATTTCTATCCGGCATGTAAATGCAGCTCACATCACTGAACGGGTCACGTATTGATGATATATAACTCCAGTCTTCTTGCGTATGCCGTCTTTAACACGTCTCGACTGCCGTACAACATTAATGACAGTCTGAACATTTCTTTCATTCAAGTTGTTTACATGTTTTCTTCAGATTCTGAAAAAAAAAAAAAATTATATACACACTTTTTTAGATTTTAAAGAATTTAAATATACATATGCAATAATTAAGTTTCATCAGTTTTCTCATTTACTTATGAGTTGGTAAACAACATTACTTAAAGGGAACCCCTGGTATTAAGACTTGTTTTCCTTAAGATGCGGATCTTTAGGAAGTTTTATTCGTCCACATTCATCACAACTTCCCATTCTTTTCTCCTCTTATCACTAGTAAAGACTTGCATCGCTTCTCTTGTTGCCCATCGACTGAAAATTACAACCAAAAGCCGCACAATGTGGCATCGTATATTCTATTCTGAGTTGTGTTGGGGTAAAAATAGCAATAAGACAGTGTCAGTAGCTCACCGAGAGCAACCATTTGACGTCATCGACATAGAACGCACTGTACACCTAAACAAAATGGCGTCCCCCCATTGTCCAAATATGTCATGTATTTGTTTGTATAACGTAAATCTTTCATGGGTTTTCTACTACATATTTCAGTAAGAGACATCATTTATGTTATATTAAGCCATACAAGTCTTAACATCATGGGTTCCCTTTAAGATTTCACTCTTTTAGGGCTGCACAACGATTAATCACGATTCTTTAGACAGAAACTAGGCCATAAGACATTGCCTTTTGCTTAAAAATATACAAAAACACCATTTAAAACGGAGTACTTACTAGAAGCAGCAGAATAAACACGGTTTGATGAAGGCACTGTATAACATGAAAAAATGCCGCATAATTATTCATGGCAATGAAATATATAATATAAACTAAAATATATTTATATATATTTATAATTATTACTAAAATATATTTTACATTTATCTTAAGCATCACATCTATAGGCTCACTGGATGATTCACCATTCATTTTGGTTCTTGTCCCACCTGCTCGTCTCCTCCTGTATTTATACATGACGACTCCAACTCCAAACACCAACATCAGAGCCAAAACTATCAGTACTGGGAGAATCACTGATTTTAATGGTTCACCAGGATCAGATTCTGAAACAAATTAAAAAGGTTAAAAACACATTAGAATCTACATCTGTAGTATATTTTACTTTTTCACATCTGATTACCCAAAGGGATGGGTTGTGTGGCAGAGCAGGTGTATGTGTGTTTGTCTGCACTGATCTCCAGACTCTTCCTCATCTGGTACGTCCCGTCACCATTGGGCAGCAGATCTCCTCCAGTGATCTCATGATCAGATACAGGCTGTCCATCTCTGAACAGGGTCAGGTTGATGTGACGAGGGTAAAATCCTGTCGCCAAACAACTCACACGAAACCCTCCAGAATCTGAGTTTGCTTTCTGAATGAGTCTGACACTGGGTTTCACTGTGGAAAAAAAAAAAAAAAAGACGAGGTGATTCAGAAAGCGTTTTACATGTATAAATACATGGGTCACATTTATGTTTATTTTAAAACTCTAAACATCTGGAATTGTTTTCATAAAACACATTTAGGGAATGAAGATGTGCCCTTGAGTACGTACTTTTTCTATTAATTTGATCTTCTCTCTTTTTGAGGTAATTCTTGAGAGTTGTTATACAAACTGGGTAAAAGTATTTGCAACTTCCTGCTTAAATACTTCCAGGTGCGGTTTGAGCTCATCTTGTGCAATATTTAAAATCACTTTATAAGTAAACGTGTTGTTAAAGTAATGCAGCTCATCTGTGGTGGAGCCTCTGGCAGCATCTCTGATAATCATCTGTCCAGGCTTGTCGAGGTCCAGCAGCTCACAGACAACCAGTGTCTGATAAACATCAAGATCTGTGAGGGAAATCAAAATCATAAAGGGTTTATGTGTTTTACATGCATGTTTCAACGTGACTTTTCATTATTCAGACAAAAAGGTTTTGTTTTTCTTTTCAAAAATTATAAGCATACTAATATTTTTGTTATTTTTAAGAAAGAAACGATAATAGAAGATTATGCAAAACTATTTAAAAAATGTTTTCTTTTAATTCTGATATCACAGATTATTTCACCTAAAAAGCAAAATTTAAACAATTTAATATGTACAGCATGAAATGCATTTTAGGCATTTTTAAATAGATTTATAGATGTCATTGAGCCACATACTTACTGTCATTTTGTCTGTCTTTCCCTAACAGTGCAGATCTTCTCTGAAAGGAGTTATACATGTAGTCACTTATACACTTTATGTGATTTAAATCAATCACATCATCCTCATTCGTCATATTCCCTCTTGGAATATATGTCTCTGAATTATAGTATCCAACTGTGATGTCATCCAAAGATGTTGTGCAACTAAATTTAGGAAATTGTGTTTCTCCCTGAATATAAGTTGAAATAAACCACAAAGAGTGAGAACCTGAAAAAAAAAAAAAAAAAAATTGATTATAGTAGTAACCATAGTATATAGGAGACTGTATACAATAAAACTTTTAATCTTTATTATTATTTATTTTCATTTAAAATATAAGCCTTGGAATCTTGGCAATGACTTTCATTCAGCATGAAAATGATATGAGTAGGGGGTGCGGGGCACAACCTAAAACTTTCACTTTCTCAGTTTGTGTAAATTCACTTGTGGTTCAGAGTTTTTTATTCCCCACATTAATTTCACACATTTAGTACAAATATGTGGTCTTATTTCATTAATACACTGACTGTATACATTTTTTTCCTTTACTTACGTTACCCCAAAAGAATGGAAGTGAAATGATACAACATGCTACGGTGACCGGGAGGGGACATGTTCGGTTTACTTAGTTTTGTCGTGGCCACAACATGTTAACTCGTGGGAACATGATATATGTCGTGGCCACGAGATATTAATTCGTGGGAACGTGATAATAAGTCGTGGTCACGAGATCATTTTGTCGAGGTAACGACATCCTTATGTCGTGGCCTCGAGATCGTATGGTGAGGGAACAACATATTTTTCTCGTGGCCACGACTTCATTATGTTGAGGGAACGACATTATTTCTCATGGCCATGAGTTAAATGTGTAAACAACCTGCGCAACCATGGCAACCTGGAATTATCAGAAATGGATAGGACTAATAATATTTGTTTTTAATTAAGAATGATAAAATAAGGGCGGAATTAAGAAATTATTATATTAATATATTATTTGAATGCTGTCTAAATAGTCAACATCGCGCGCAATATAATAAGCTATAAATAGCCTAGCTATTATATTGCGCGCGATGTTGCCAATAGACAGCATTCATATGAAGTTATTATCAATTTGATAATAACATGTATGTTAGCTATATTTTGTAAATACTTTAAATCGGGCATTTAAAGTATTTACAAAATATAGCTAACATAGGGCTATAGAAAGGTAAAGAGATACGGGAAATGAAGGGGAAAATAAAGCAAATAGGGCTACATAAAAAAATGTAACCATTAATGATAATAATAATAAATAATATAAAAATATGAAATTAAAATGAACAGTAAGTGAGTGGATTTAAAAGACTGTTGGATGTGAAAAAATATATGCACGGCATATTCTATCATTTATTGATAAACTTCATTCGAATGCTGCTAAACACACACAATAGACAATATTAATATAATAATTTCTTAATTCCGCGCTTTCCCTTAATTAAAAATAAATATTATTATAGGCCTATCCATTTCTGATAATTCCAGATTGCCATGGTCGCGCAGGTTGTTTACGCATTTAACTCGTGGCCATGAGAAATTATGTCGTTCCCTCAAAATAAAGAAGTCGTTTCCATGAGAAATTATGTCGTTCCCTCAAAATAAAGAAGTCGTTTCCACGAGAAAAATATATCGTTCCCTCACCATATGATCTCAAGGCCACGACTTTACATACATAAGAATGTCGTTACCTCGACAAAATGTTCCCACTAGTTAACATGTTGTGGCCACGACAAAACTAAGTAAACCGACATGTCTCCTCCCGTTCACAGTAACATGCCCCATAGGTGGGGTGAGGCACGCTAACATTTGAGGGGCACGTTGTAACACGACTATATGTGAGGTTAAAATGGTGTCTGATCAAATCAAAAAAAGAATACTAGAAAAACTAAAATATTTTGTCAATAAAATACAATTACTAATATTCCAGATATTTTCCCAATATAGTGTTGGAATGACAACTAGTTTTGTGATGCTTGTATGGAAACCTTCATATACAACTAGGCCTTTAACGCACTGTTAAGGTCAGGGAGGACATGATACGCGATAATCTGCATTAATCTTTAATTTATTCGTTGGAACACATTAGGTTTTAAAATTGTAATTACAATTAAAAACGCAAACAACTTACCATCTGACGCTGATAGAGGTGAAAGTGCAAGTACAAAAACAAGGACATACGATTCTATCCATTTGCACTGCATGCTTTTAGTCTTCAAATATATTGCAAAAATGTACCTGCACAGGTACCAACAAGTTTGTGTCTGCTTCTCCTTCTGATGTTTAATGGCGGTTGTCAGACCTTCTTAAATCACGCACCCTACTGGATAGGACTGCAAAGCGCATAATGGTTGGGAAGCTGCCAAGCTGGGTTGCGTTTCCCCAAAGCGAACTATGGTCGCAAGTTCATTACCAATAGATGAAGCCTTAGCGCTGTTTTATTGAATATAATAACGTTTTAAGTCACTGTTATGGAGGTAAGCGCTTGCTTTAGTTGTTCTCCTGACCCTTGACTTCTCAACTTTAATGTTTTTCTGGCTGCTGTAACTGTGTTTCTGAAGCACATTTGTTATAGCAGAAGTTAGGACCAAGTTTGGAGATCTACTTTAATGTCAATTTGTGAGTTTCAATTTGTGAAAGTCACATAAAGCTGAAGTGCAACTTCACATTTTCAGTCTTTTTTATTATAGTGTAACAATCACATTTTGGGCAATGGAAAATGTAAAATAACTAACAAGCAACACAGGTGTCACTAAAATATTGACATGTTCCCATTCTTGAACTTATTACTTGTCCTAAAGAATCCATAGAAGGCCTACAAAGTAACTAAAATAATAAACCAGTGGGTTTTTTTTGCAATGACGATGACTTGCAGTAAATAAACTAATAATTAAGTGTGCATATTAGCTGCCTGCTTGTTTTTAAATTCACTACAGCTGGTTCCCAAACATTTTACAGTCATTTAACGTTCTTCTGCTCTTCCACTTGACTGCTGCAGTCACACCTTTCCATTAAGGGACAATATTTCCCCCCTTAAACTGATTTAAAGTGCTTTTTTACCTTTATAAATACCTTTATAAAATAAATAATGTTTTAAATGTTTAAATGAAAAATGTCCAATAAAGAAATAAGCAATGATGTTAAAACGAGTGATACTTTTAAATATTAAACTAAAACCACCAGTAGGTGGCGGTAAGTCACTGTCTTAATGAGTGAGTCATCGAGTCATTCATTCATTCAGTAACGAAGCAAGTGGCGGTATTTTTGAAAGGGTAATTGAATCTTTGACTCTCATGGATTTTTTCACAGCCACAGATTCGTTCATGAAACATCGCTATGAGTCGCAGTTCTGCTGTGGATTTCGTTGGAACTAGAGATGCACCGATTGCAATTTTCTTGGCCGATTCGATTCCGATTTTCTTTCTAAGAACTATAATTGACAGCATATACAAATAAAAATCTACTTTTCTTCAACGAAAAGTTTTATTTTCATAAAAAAACAAACAGTTCAGTTACAGTTCAGATGGATAAATGCTCAAACAGGTTTTGTTTTGGGACATTTGGCATGATCTCAGATTGCTCACTTTTAAATTGATAAATTAATTAAATTGATCAGTTGATTATCACCTCAAATGTTACAATAATTAAACAAAATTTAAAAAAATAATTTAAAAGTGCAATATGTAGGATTTTCTGTCCGCTAGAGGCCTATTCAAAACAAAGGCGTAGCTTGATGATGCCAAGTTTGAGTGCGGAATCTTGGGACATGTTGTCTTCACCTCACAGCCAGTGGAAATTAATCGGGATGGGACTCGGGAAGAAATCATATTCATGGATGCGATTATTAACATTACTGTAGTATGAAGCAGAGCAGGACTGAGTGTTGTGGGAGCTGAACGAGGCCGCTGGAGCGATTGTTAACGAGAGACGAGTGTGGCACACGCCGCGAGCAGCGGGACTTTTATTATGCTACAGTCGCCGGCGCCGCTTCCGCTTTTCCGGTCATGAGTATGAGGTAACGCAGCTCTGTTTATCATATTAGATACATTTGAGTGTGTTGAAAATGATGTTATAACGTTACTCTGTGTGTTCGATCAGCGGCTGCTGTGAGACACTGTTACACACTGCAGTGAACTAAATCAGTTTTAGAATATCATATTAAATGCTGGATGGCTTGTGTTGATAAATGGCATGCATGCAATTAATTTTAAAACGTATTGTATGATGAAAAAAATACTGTATTACCATTACTAAAAATAAAGCTGCATCTGATTATGCTATGTTAGCTACTTCACAAAATAGTGTTTTTCTCTGAGGCATGCTAAAGCATGGTACTTGCGAAAAATCAAGAAAATTAGATTTAAACAATAAAACTAAACGTGTTGAGCTACATAATTAGTTTTCTGTCAATAAATATATCAAAACAGTTGTTCCCTTGTCTATTAAAACATGTAATATATTAAAGCGTCTTTGGTGTTTCCATGGTTTCTACAAAATAAAACCAGAAACCGAGGGTAACAGGTATGACGCAATTGACAGGCGACTCCTCACACGTCCCGGAGCCTTGGTTAAAATTGCAATTTTCTCACGATTTACAAATAGTTGGAAACATTTGGGATATTGTAAGTACTCAACTGAACAAAATATATAACACTGGCCTAGTGATTTTTGGATATTTTACTGCAAAGTTCTTACATATTGCACCTTTAAATCTAGGTGCCTTTCCATGACTCAAAACACCCCATAAGCAGCATAAAATGTAATTGCTTTTCTTACAGCACCAGAAGACTGGAGAAACACTGTGGATACTTACCTCTCCTCTTTCCTTGCATTCCTCTTTTTTTAAGGTACTTTCTGAGACCTGTTGTTGCAAAAATTCCCTTATATTATAATTTATGTGATCAACCTCCTCGTCTTCATTTGTAGTATTTCCTCTTGGAAAGTAGATTCTCGTCTCTGAATCATAATATCCAACTAGGATGTCATCAAACATATATATAACACTAAATTCAAGAAGTGGTGCCTCACTTTTAATACAAGTTACAAGGAACTGCAAGTAGTGAGAACCTGTGAGAAACAGTAATAAAAGCAATTTTCAGTTAGTCAGCATGTTGAGATCCCACAACAAAACTGAAGCAGTAATTTTTTTTTTTTTTTTTTTGTGGGATATCAACATGCTGACTGTAACTGTTTAAAATACAGAGTTAAAATACAAAACACTTGTAGTACCTGATTAAAGGCAAATCCTATAAAAACAGCTGTTGGAAATGACAGCACACACAGAAAAACAAAAAATATCATGCTGTTCTCAAGCTGGTAAAAAGATGTTTTTCTCTACAGCCACAGTCAGTGAATGAGTCCAGGAAGGAGGTTTGTAACAAGTCAAGCAACTTGAAAGTTTTATTTAAAATCTTATGTTACAGCAGAGCAGAGGCATAGTTGTGGAGGAAGAAACATCTGACTTTGGATGTTTCTTGCTTTACTAAACTTATGTATAGTCTGAAACAGGAAATGTTTTTAAAAATCCACAGAGAAAAAGAGAAACAAATATCAAAGACTTCTTGATCACTACTTGTTGCTCTATTTAAGTTGCTTTAGAAAGATACTCAAAGATTAAGTAAATAATAGAGATTAAAAAAAAAATCAGCTAATGCTACTGGCTGCTGAGTCAAAATATTCATAAATAATGAAATGTTTGGTTGTACACAATGAATAATACTTTTGAAAAACGTTTAAACCATGTTCACGCACAGTGAAGTGAAGACTCCCTTCATATCAGCAACCTAATAAAAGATGATTTATTTTACATGAAGCGGGATGATGATAGTTGATAGCTGAAAATGTTTGGTGATGCTGCATCCACACCACCAGGTGTCAGTATAAGTTCTGTTTAGCAGGGAGTGAAGACAAACATCGGGGATATCTTGTTGGCAGGGAAAATTGTAATTACTTTGTATTCTGAGAAATATATATATGCTGGGTTCACACTTTCATCACAAGCTAAAAAATCATTTAATGATTTAGAAGAAACAAACAAAACAAAACAAAAAACACTGAAATTTCTACAAAATTCTTTTGTGTTCCACAGAAGAAATACAGGTTTGGAACAACATGAGTAAATTATAATAAAATTTAACTCAGATTAATATGTGTAAAACATCAAAGAGAAATAGAGAAGAGAAAAATGTGCCATGCTTTTTATGAAAGAAATCCCACTCTTCAGATATTACAAATGCAGTTATTTATTATTCAACTCATAAAATGTTTTAATGATTATTGTTAAAAAAATATATATATAATAATAATAATAAACATGTTGTCAGCAGCTGTTGCAGCAAGGATGAAAATAAAAGAGCTGGATCTAATTGCAAGCAGTTCTTTCCAATTAAATCAAGCACAAAATAACACTTTGCAAGGTAACGTGAAATAAAACAGTGACACACAGAACAACCACTGTTACATAGACAAGATCTGACAAAGACTGGATCAAAAACAGGACTATAAATACACTGGGACGAAACAAGGTAGTTAACAAGACACAGGTGAGACACATGAGGCTTCATATGAGCATAAACAGGAAAACTGAACTGAGAACAGTGCAAAACCAACACAAAATACAGACCAGACATGGTACATATGTATTAAAGCTGGGTTAACACTGTACGATTTTGGCCACGATTTAGCCATCTGAGACAAATTTTGAGAATCATGAAAGATTCATCTGATCCTGTGGCTAACTCTGAATTCTTTGATCGCCACATGTTCACCAACACCGATTAATGACCACTGTGATCAAATTTTACCTCCGACGAAATTCTGTCAGTGTTAGAATTTTTAATGCAGTCCTGCAGAGTGACTTCTCCTACGACAACCATCAAATCAAAAACCAATAGGAGCGCAGAACCTGATGACACAATTAATGACAACAACAAACCACCACTTGCTTCACATACATAATCTTTGTTTTTTTGGTTTGTTTGTTTTCTTTTCAAGAAAAGACATAATCAAAATTAACACAAGATGTTTTTGTTTGCCAGCCACCATTTTCTATCCCGCATGTAAATGCAGCTCACGTCACTGAACACGTCACATATTGATGATGTAAAACTCCAGACGAGTCTTTTGTGCTTCCATCTTTAACGCTTCTTGACTGCCGTATTACAGTCTGACATTAATGACAGTCTGAACACATTTCTTTCATTCAAGCTAAAAAAAACGCAAATTACATTAACTTCAGGATGCTAGTTCTGTTTTCTTCAGATTCTGAAAAAAAAAAAAAAAAATTATATATATATTTAATGTATGTGTGTGTGTGTATATATATATATATATATATATATATACACACACACACACACACACATACTTTTTTAGATTTAGAATAATTCAAACATACAAATACAATAATTAATTTTCATGAACCAGTTTTCTGAAGATTTCACTTTTTAGACAGAAACTAGGTCATAAGACAATAAGACAAAAAAATAACATTTAAAACAGAGTACTCACCAGAAGCAGCAGAATAATCATATTTTCATGAAGGCACTGTATAACATGAAAAAATGCTGCATAATTATTCATGGCAATATATAATATAAACAAAAATATATTTTATATTTATCTTAAGCATCACATCTATACTTGGCTTACTGGATGATTCACCATTCATTTCAGTTCTTGTCCTACCTGCTCGTCTCCTCCTGTATTTATACAGGAATATGACGACTCCAGCTCCAATCACCAACAGCAGAACCAAAACTATCAGCACTGGGAGAATCACTGATTTAAATGGTTCACCAGGATCAAATTCTGAAACAAACAAGTTAAAAAGGTCACAAACATTAGAAATACAGTTTTGTAGTATATTTTACTTTATCACATCTCATTACCCAAAGTGACGTCCAGTTTGTTGTCCAGACTGAGGTGTGTGGCAGAGCAGGTGTATTTGTGTTCGTCTGCACTGATCTCCAGACTCTTCCTCATCTGGTACGTCCCGTCACCATTGGGCAGCAGATCTCCTCCAGTGATCTCATGATCAGATACAGGCTGTCCATCTCTGAACAGGGTCAGGTTGATGTGACGAGGGTAAAATCCTGTCGCCAAACAACTCACACGAAACCCTCCAGAATCTGAGTTTGCTTTCTGAAGGAATCTGACACTGGGTTTCACTATAGAAAGAAAAAAACAAAAACAAGAGGTGATTCAGAGAACTTTTTTACATTTATAAAGGCATGGGTAACATTTAGGTTTATTTTAAATCCTGAAGATTTACTCCAAACATCTGGAATTGTTTTCATAAAACACATTTAGGGAATGAAGATGTGCCCTTGAGTACGTACTTTTTCTATTAATTTGATCTTCTCTCTTTTTGAAGTATTTCTTGAGAGTATTTATACAAACTGGGTAAAAGGTATTTTCAACTTCCTGCTTAAATACTTCCAGGTGCGGTTTGATCTCATCTTGTGTAATATTTAAAATCACTTTATAAGTAAACGTGTTGTTAAAGTAATGCAGCTCATCTGTGGTGGAGCCTCTGGCAGCATCTCTGATAATCATCTGTCCAGGCTTGTCGAGGTCCAGCAGCTCACAGACAACCAGTGTCTGATAAACATCAAGATCTGTGAGGAAATCAAAATCATAAGGTGTCATGTTGATTATATCACATGACTTTTCAGACCTTTTTTTTTTTTTTTTTTTTTTCCAAAAATTATAAGCATACTAATATTTTTATTTTTAAAGAAAGAAACAATAACAGATTACGCCAAACTATTTTAAAAAGGTTTTCTTTTAATTCTTATTTTACTAATTTTTTCACCTAAAAAGCAAAATCGACTTAAAATCAAACATTTGCTCATTATAAAGATGTATTTAAGCAGTTGATTATGTACAGTATGAATTGCATTTTATGCATTTTTAAATAGATTAATAGATGTCATTGAGCCACATACTCACTGTCATTTTGGCTGCCTTTCCCTAACAGTGCAGATCTTCTCAAAAAGGAGTCATGCATGTAGTCACTTATACCCTTTATGTAATCTGAATTCATCACATCCTCTTCATTTGTTGTATTCCCTCTGGAAAAATATGTCTCTGAATTATAGTATCCAACTGTGATGTCATCCAAAGATATTGTGATACTAAATTCAGGAAATTGTGTTTTTCCATGAATGTAAGTTGAAAACAACCACAAAGAGTGAGAACCTGAAAAACAAATTGATTATTGTTGGTTCTTTTTATTATGAATAAGTAGTAACCATAGTATGAGACTGTATTTATGAGACTGTATTTATATCCTATATTTATTTTTGATTTAAAATATAAGCCTTGGAATCTTGGCAATGACTTTCACTTTCATTCAGCATGAAAATGATAGGAGTAGAGGGAGCGGGGCACGAGTTAACACTTTTTGACTTTCTTAGTTTGTGTAAATCCACTTGTGGTTCAGAGTCTCACTCCCAAACCCACATTAATTTCACACATTTAGTACAAATATGGTCTTGTTTCATTAATACACTGTATACACTTTTTTTTTTATTTACCCCAAAAGACTGGAAGTAAAATGTAGGTGGGGCACGT
Organism: Hypophthalmichthys nobilis; assembly: GCA_037950665.1. NCBI lineage: Eukaryota > Metazoa > Chordata > Actinopteri > Cypriniformes > Xenocyprididae > Hypophthalmichthys > Hypophthalmichthys nobilis. The sequence continues at coordinate 18,593,884 of CM075486.1, forward strand.
TGTAACACGACTATATGGCAGTTTAAAATGGTATCTGATCTAATCAAAAAGGAATACTAGACAAACTAAAATATTTTGTCAAAATACAATTATTAAGTTCTTCATATAAAATAATGGCAGCCATTTTTTAATTATTAAAAATAAACAACTTATTTTGACAACATGCAAAACGGGCCAACATCTAGGCATGGGCACAGGGTGAGCTGAGCTGAGCCCACCCAAACGTCTGCCTTGCCCACCCAATCTTAATTTGGGCACAGATAATCTTAGTTAATCTGTTTTTTACGATTTGTGCTTTGATTAAAAACAATCTGAGGCTTTGATGAAGTTTGACAAAGGGCTGTAGAATGCCTAAACCAATAATAAATAAATAACACCAGAAAATTGCAGTATTTTTGTTTTATTAGCTGAAAGTAACGGCGGGCGCGTTACAGACGCTTCGGTATGTTGTGGAAAAGCAGAGGCTGGCAATCACACGAGGGAAAACGTGCATTAATTGCATAGAGCAAGAACATAATGTAAGTGAATAAATGCATATGCATAGTTCATTTGATACCTTGTCCTCTTTGGCTTGCTGTTAATGGTGTTAAAATGAATTTACGAGCCAAACTGTCTGCTTAAATAACAACACTGAAATAAGAATGCGCGTTTTATCTTTGAATTAGTTAGGAGCCATTCACACAGAACAGATTTTCCCTATATAGTGTTGAAATGGCAACTAAATAGGCCACACTAAGTTTTGTGATGCTAGTATGGAAACCTTCATGTATACAACTAGCCCCTTAACGCACTGGTCACGGAGGACATGATACACAATAATCTGTATTAATCTTTGCTTTATTCGTTGAAAAACATTAGGTTTTAAAATTGTAATTACATTTAAAAACGCACAAAAAAAAACAAAAAAAAAAACTTACCATCTGACGCAGATAGAGGTGAAAATGCAAGTACAAAAACGAGGACATACGATTCTGTCCATTTGCACTGCATGTTTTTAGTCTTCATTTTTCAGAAATGTACCTGCACAGGTACCAACAAGTGTGACATGCCTCTCTTCTTCTTCTTTCCTTTTTTGGCGCGTTACATCCTGTGTGCATATCGCCACCTACTTTTGCTGTTATGCAGTCATGGTTTATTTATAATCAATTTCTTCCTTGTTTTCGCTCTTTCTACTCTTTCACACATATACACATATCTATACAAATATTCATACATACATATATATATGTAATAGGCCTTATATAAAATATATATTAGGCCTTATATATATATATATATATATATATATATAGACTAATTAGTCCTCCAGACTAATTCCGTGGTCTCCTAAGAACCAAAATAGACTAGAACATCCGCATTCTATATTTAAATCCTTTCATTTAACCCAGTAGTATAATATATGTATTTTATTAATATTCTGTATACTACTCTATCTCTATTGAAATCATATCCTAATAAATATTCCAAATCCAAAGTAAAGCGGAGCCTTTCCGAATTCTAATATGCCTCTAAAAATCCACATAAACATTGGTCAGTATTGTAAAATGTAACCAATTAAATAAAATACAGCACCAACAACAAAGTAAAATCACAAACCATAAATATGTAACCAAACAACGAGACAATCTATTTGTAAAATATCAAAAGACGCGATAAAGTGACTTCATCGCAAAGCCCATTTACAAAAAGATTAGAGTCATGTTAACTGTTAATGATCGATTAATACACAACAAATAAACGTGATCGATTAAAAACACAACACAAAGAAACTTTTTACCATGTTCTCTTCTTCCGCCATGATTGTTTTTGTCGCTAACTCCGCCCACATCTGGCTTGAGACTGTTACTCCGCCCACTTCCGGCCTCAGACGGTTAGTCTGGCGCTGTTGTCCTCAGACTGTCCTGACGTATGGTTCTGCAGTTAGTGATTATTGGGCCATTTTGGGGTGAAAATACCAACTGGACAATAGAATTCATCTCATCTTACGCACCCAAAATCGGCAAATCTCACAGCCAAATCAGAAACACGATAGAAAATTTCTCAAATTCAGTAAATGTTTTAGATTTTAGCTTTAATGTACGCTTTTTTTTTAACAAAGCAGCTGATATTGCCATAGAAACTAGTGGACTGCCGAGTTGCTTTCACCCCAAAATGCCGGAAACGCAGGGCTGCTGCTGGGCGCTGGTGTTGCAATGGAACTATTGAGTTTTGCTTCTTGTCAGTGTATATTCTTTGGCGGAATTATATGTAGCCCCTGGTTATTTAATGGCGGTTGTCAGACCAGCCACCTTCCATATACAAGTTACGAAGTAAGTGTAAACTGGCGTCACGTCAATTACACTTTTTCCGTAAGTTTAAGGGAAGGCGCATGACATAGCATAAGCTTTGTGAACTGCCAGAGGTTTACACTTTCTGCGTACATTGAATACGGAAGTTGGTCTGGCGGAAGCTTGATATTCGATAACTTGTTTAAATATGGATATTTTTTACACAAACGCATCGCTTCGCTTCAGAAGGCCTTTATTAACACTCCGGAGCCGTGTGGAGCACATGTTTACGATGGATGGATGTGGATTGGAGGCACTTTGTTCAGCTCATTTTCATTGAACCCTGCACTGCCATTATAAAGCTTGGATGCGTCAGGATAGCCTATTTATTAATATTTCTCTGATTGTCTTCGTCAGAAACAAGAAAGTCATATACACCTAGGATGGCTTGAGGGTGAGTAAAGGTTGTGCTAATTTTCATTTCAAAGTGAACTAATCCTTTAAATGGTGCATTCACGCCACCTACTGGAGGAGTGTAAAGCGCACAATGGTTGGGAAGCTGCCAAGCTGGGAAACAATAAGACAGACATACTTTAAAAAGAAAATACAACAGTATCCTAAATTCTATTGATCAGTCTTGTTTCTTTTAAGAAAATAAATAATTCATGAAATATTCTAGATTGTTTTGAGCCATTTCTTAACAGAACCTGGTGTGACAAATTATTTATTCCCAAAGATCTTAAAGCTTGAATTAGCTGAAATCTTGGTCTTTAATATGCATCACATTTTATAAGTAGACTACATGTTCTGCTGATTTCTTCTTTCTGGATCAGATTTTTCTTGAATGTAATAAAAGAAAGTGTCTGTACCTTGTGTTCCACTATCTACCATTTGGCCACAACTGCTGCTATTTACACTTTAAAGCCTGTTTAGCCAGATGGTCTGCCTCCTCCTTTCCCTTCACACCCATATGTGATGGTATCCACAGTTAGTTTACTATAAGATTGTCTTATTCTAAATAAACTCTGCATCACTTCAAATATCATATCTTGTCTTGCTGTTGATATTCCTCTTGACAACTGAAAGGGAGTCTGTACAAATCACTGATCTTATTGTTGTACTTCTATCCACTGAAGAGCAAGGAATATTGCTATTATCTCTGTAATACAGATACATGATCTGAGATTCGTTTTGATATTTTGACTTTGAAGTAGGCCTATGTAAACTGCTGCTGCTGTTATTCCAGAGTCTGGATCCTTTGAGCCATCTCTGTTTATATTTGTACTGTGCTGTAATATGTTTTGAAGTTTTGTTAGATGCAAAACTGTACACCACACTGCCATAATCAATAGCTGCTCTTATCAGTGCACACTTTATACTTTTAAGAGACTGACGACATGTTCCCCATTTGACTCCAGCCAAACACTTTGTGGCAAGCAGAGCGGGGCCGAGGGAACAGAGAATGGCTCAAGCCTCGTATTGATATTTAGCTTTTGGTGTAACAGCTAGAAGTAAAATGATTATAGTGAAAAAAATTCTGTCCACAACAGCAGTTTTCCAGTGTAATTTGAGCTGCTGTAAAGGCAGTAAACAAACTCTGTACGAAAGCTTTTACATGAATCACCTGGAATGTGGTTGATCTGAATTGACGGTATGCCTATAAAAAGGTTTGAAGTCACATGAACATTAGTGCATTATGGCTCGGTGTAAAACACATTTTAGATTACTAAAATAAGGTTTTAATGTGATTATTAATAAAAGATTATAAAACAAAATACCAGAATCTTTAATGTATAGCTTATATTTGCTCTGTCAGTACCCCTTGTCATCAAGTGTCCTCATTTATATTGTTTTACTTCTTTTGTGAATGTTTTGTGCTACAATACTAACATGCACATCAGTATTTATGACACTAACATGCACATTGGTATCTTTAAAGCTTATTTCTTACATAAACCACACATTGTAATTCTTAATACTGACTTATATTTATCAGACTGCTATGTCACATACTTAGAATAAATGCGTAAACAGGTTTTGTTTTTGGGACAATTTGGCATGATCTCAGAATGCTCACTTTTAAACTTATAAATAATGAAATTGATCAGCTGATTATCACCTCAGATGTTACAATAATTAAACAAAAGTTTAAACAAAATATCAAAATCTTTAATTTATACTCTTTTAGTACCCCCGTCATCCAGTGCAATCAAGAAATCAATAAAAATACAAAAAAACATGACACAGGCACAATATATAGCTACACAGATTCCCAAAAGAAAACTCCAATGCAAAACAGCAAGCACAATCTAGTAACAATATTAGACCCAGCAACATGATAAATACTAATTTTCACAATAAAATACTATACATACACTGTAATGTATAGAATTCCTTTAAAACCTACATTTTGGAGTTTCCCAAATCTTGGAGTATGGATGAGGCAATGCCATTTTATTTTGGTTTTATGTTTTATAAAATATACATTAACAAAACTCAAAAAAATCACTTTTTGAATTTTTACTTTTTAAAACATATTTACACTTTGAGGAGAAACAGTCTGCTGTTAATTTAGTGTTATTCTCTCATCTCAATTGGAAATCTCACAGCTTATTAATAGCAAAAATTGCATTGGCTCAGATGGCGTAAATAAACAAATCTGAGATTATTCTTCCTCCATGTGTTGGTCTGAAATGGATAAACAAAATGGATGGATGTCTTCAGATGACTACGAACCATTATCAGCATCTGTAAATACATATGAATGTGATTTAATATATAAGACAATAATCTATAGCTGTTATTCCATTCGGAGGATTTTACAGTAATAATAATTTGTATCAAAGTCAAAATGAGGTTTATTCTCATTTTATCACGCTCCAGGAAACTATGGTGCATGCATGACCATTTCTGACTAATACAAAGTTATACATAAAGTGATCTTGTAAACATTCAAACAGATCCGATTTTATCTTTAAGGAAAACATACTAGAACATTATCTCCTTAGCATTCCTTTAAAATTTGCCTAAAATGCTTAAAAAAGGCATATCCAAAGTAAATTGCATGCTGTTCTTGAACAATTTGGAGTATATGCATGGATTTGGTCTCTTTTGAAAGGTATTGGTACCGCAGGCGGTACAGTGGAACGCTAACAGGTTAAGGCCCGGTTTCACAGACAGGGCTTAGATTAAGCAAGGATTAGGCCTTACATTACTGGTGTGCATCCTGAGACAAAACAATGGCAAGATGCTTCAGTAGCTTAAACATGCATTTTAGTCTGGGCCTAAGCCTTGTCTGTGAAACCAGGGGATACAAAAGTAACATTTAAAACAGAGTACTCACTAGCAGCAGAATAAACACAGTTTAATGAAGAATCTGTATAAAATGAAAGAAAAATGATGCATAATTATTCATGCCAATAAAATATATATAATTTATTAAAATAAATTTTATATTCATCTTAAGCATCACATCTATACTAGGCTCATTGTATGATTCACCATTTATTTCAGTTTTTGACCTACCTGCTCGTCTCTTCCTGTATTTATATATGACGGCTCCAGCCACAAACACCAACATCAGAGCCAAAACTATCAGCACTGAGAGAATCACTGATTTAAATGGTTCACCAGGATCAGATTCTGAAATAAACATTTTCACAACAAAATCATATACACACTAGAAACAGTTCTGTGATATTTTTGACATTTTCAAACCTCATTACCTAATTCAATGATCAGTTTGTTGTCCAGACTGAGGTGTGTGGCAGAGCAGGTGTATTTGTGTTTGTCTTCACTGATCTCCAGACTCTTCCTCATCTGGTACGTCCCGTCACCATTGGGCAGCAGATCTCCTCCAGTGATCTCATGATCAGATACAGGCTGTCCATCTCTGAACAGGGTCAGGTTGATGTGACGAGGGTAAAATCCTGTCGCCAAACAAATCCCACGAAACCCTCCAGAATCTGAGTTTGCTTTCTGAAAAAATCTGATATTTGGTGCTGCTGTGGAATAAAAAAAGAGAAAATATTTTACTCTATATCAGAGAACTTTTGACAAATTTTAGGTTGACACTAAAAAGACTATTTCTGAGCCTGCAAGATTTTGTTTAAACATCAGGACTTTATAATGGCAGATATAAAAGGACTCCATTGTCATAATCATAAAATAGAAACAAACATTTAGTAAATGTAGGATAAAAAACAACTGGCACTTTTAACACAGTTTACATCAGCTAAAATTTTTGTCGTAAGAAGCGGCCTTGAGAACTTACCCTTTCTATTTACTTCATTTTGTCTCTTTTTGAGGTATTTCTTGAGAGTACTTATACAAACTGGTTGATAGAACTTCTTATATTTCACTTTGAATTCTTCCAGTTTGGGTTTGAGCACATCTTGTGAAATATTTAAAATCACTTTATAAGTAAACGTGTTGTTAAAGTAACAGAGCTCGTCTGTGGTGCAGCCTCTGGCCGCATCTTTTGTAATCATCTTTCCAGTATTGTTAAGGTCCAGCAGCTCACAGACAACCAGTGTCTGATATACATCAAGATCTGTGAGGGAAATGAGGAAGAAGATTGTCATAGACTGCATCCCTCATCACACATGCAAACTTTATTAAAAAAAATTCAATTATCACAAATTATTACAGCTGTATTTTTTTTTTTTTTTTTTTACTTTATGCCTCCAAAAAATATTACAATAAATTTTAAGAAATTCATATGCTCATCATAGATTGTGTGCATAATTTCATTAATACAGGGAGGACAAAAATTTGCGTCACGTCGTTGGCTTTTATGTGTATTTGTGTATGGATACTTACTGTCATTTTGGCTGTCTTTCCTTAACAGACCTGATCTTCTCAAAAAGGAACCATACATGTAGTCACTTATACCCTTTATGTAATCTGAATCAATCACATCATCCTCGTTCGTCGTATTCCCTCTTGGAATATATGTCTCTGAATTATAGTATCCAACTGTGATGTCATCCAAAGATGTTGTATAACTAAATTCAGGAAATTGTGTTTCTCCCTGAATGTATGTTGAAAACAACCACAAAGAATGGCCTGAATCTGAAACACAAAATGGTCGTTGTTGTTTTAACAATAAGTAGTTATTTTCTATCTATTTCTCCATCTACTTTATTTAGAATATAGTTTCAAACATGGGTCTTGAATGACTTGACCTGACCATGACTATCTTCATTTGACATGCATGAGTAATGCAAGATAACATGGAACAATAATCTTTAATAATATTGGATTTAATTCATTGAATAGCATATAAGCCTACGTTTTAACAATCAAACCTTTTTGAAACTTACCATATGAAGCAGATGTTGTAGGTAAAAGTACAAGTAACACGAGGATTCGGTCCATATGCCCTGCATTCCTTCAGTCTTTCATGTTTTAGAAAATTATGTGCACATTTTTAATCTAGTATCTCTCAATAGGTAACAACTTATACGTTGCATTGTTGACGTCGAATACAAAAGAAAGTAATCTACAGTTTCCTCTCAAAATGGCTGCGAGCATAATTCATTTCCTGCATTCCATTCTATTTGAGTGTTAAATTACACATGCACTGTTGTTACCTGTCCACACAAGCATCATTATTCAAATGTACAAGCTCAACCAAACTTGAAAGTTATACTTTTTTACAGTACTGTGGAGCGTCTCTGTTCTGAGGATAAAATCCTACAAAATTAAGCAGAAATGGAATATGTTTGGAAGCCAAATATGTATACAAAAGAATAATATAAATATTTAAGATTTGAAGATATGTAAGGTTCTTTTTCATTCCATGGTACAGGAATGTGCAGTATAGGATCATTGTTTTGGTCTCATTCCTCCAAGAATGTTTCACTCACAGTATTTATTTTGTTACAGAGCCATTTTTTATTTCACGAGCAATAGAAATTAACTGGATAAACATTGAAGTACAAACTTTTTTTCACAATATACACAGTTCACCTTGTTATGCTTTCTAGTTAACCAAAAATGTTTTATGTTATTTTCTATATCATCACACATACAGATACACAGGAGACTGACATAATTTGTACAGTGTCTAATATTTTTAAGCAGATTCAGCCACCAGCCAGTTGGTGATTTCTTTCTGGTTTTCAGACACCCATTTTATATTTGCTTTAGTCTTCTCAATGGCCTGTTCCAGAGCTGCAGTCCCTGATCCAAAGCCGATCGCTGAATTGTCACTCTTAAACTGCAGAAGCTTTTCACATGTAGAGAGATATGAAAAAAAAACAGAAATTAATTTAAATAGTTAGAATTCAATTCCTACAATGTTATTGTTTTGTGTACCAACAGAAAATACACACCTGCTCAAGTTCCGATTCGGTTGAAAATGTTTTGGTTACGCCACTTATAAGGCTGGCAAAGTTAAAGGACCCAACACCATACCTAGGGACACAAACTCATTTCTTTCATCACAATACTGTATTTAAACTGTTTTTCAGTTCATTAAAATGGCCATGGACATTTCTGTATCAGTATGTGTTGTTCATAAAGCTCACTCTGTGAACATATACGCCCAGTTCTTCCTCACAAAGTCCCAAGCCAACGTCTGACCATCTGGGTTGCCAGCAATATCCACAATGACAGAGGTAGCGTCCTGTTTACGGATCATTGATGCATCAAGCGTGTACCCAAGGTACCTGTATTTATGACAAAATTATTTATATATTGATATTCCTTTTAAAAGTTTCTGCATGTTCCCAAAAATACTATCTTGCAAACCTTTCTAAAAGCATGTGATCTTTTGCACAAGCCAGGGATGACATGAGTTTGTCAGCTTCTATCGCGATGTTGGCCTTCTTAAACATCTGCCAGCCAAAGTCCCACTCTTCAGCGCCCCCTGTGGCAATAGCACTGCAATACACTGTAGACCTCAAGTTGGGGTGAATCCTTTCAAAAAGAGAACTGAATTAGATCTATGAAATAAATGTGGATGGTCAGACTGAGAAGACTTTGTCTGTAGATTCTGTTTGTCTTACATAACATTGGACTGCTTGACTGGAAGATCAAAATACTAATGTAGAGTGAGTAAACTTACGGGTTGTGGTTTGGTTGGTCCATCCACTGTCTGTACCAGCCTGTGGTGAGATTTTGACATTCATCTACACCAGTGCTGCAGGCAAATCTAATAGCATTAACTTGATTGTACCTAGACAGTGGAAAAAGAATAACAAATATGTACCAGTTAATTATGATGTCTAATATATAATTGACATGAAATGAAAATGTCATCATTGATTACATTAAACAAAAGTTATGGATCACTTACTGGTCTGTATGGCTAGAGGCACTTGTGACCAACCTTCAGTAATAGTCTTGAAATGTTCAAAAAGGGGGGTCACCTGCTTCTTGGTATAGTTCTACAACAAGAAATTCAAAATTCACACTAATCTAAAATCAATTTACATATAGCTCAGCCACATGTTTTTTTTTTTTTCGATATATGTGAAGTATTTTACAGACCTGTAAAAGTTCATAGACATCGGTTTGTGAAAACATGAGGTAGAAATAATCCAGGTTGTTGAGAGCAGACTGCCACGGCATATATTCCCTTTCTTCAAATAAGTATTTTGTAGTTTTTAGCGCTAAAGTGACAGGAATTATCTTCGCCCTTGAAAAAGAATTATGATTTAGAACATAATTTAAATGTGCATACACAAAAAAACTTATTATATAGTATATTATATTGTTCATCAATTATATTTTAAATCAAGAAATTGTACCAAATTCTATTTTTTCTGTCTTTTTACCTTGCAAGATTAAATGCATCATCCACTATCTGAGCTCTGTTTATAACTGGGATGACCTTTAAAAATAAATAACAAAAAATAAGAAAGAGATAAATTACATCAGATGTATTAATTATAACTGGGTCTGAGATTTTAAAAACACGTCTCTGTGTTTTCAGTGTTGGGAAAAAGTAATGCATTACAATATTGCGTTACTCCCTAAAAAAGTAACTTATTGCATTAGTTACTTTTCATGGAAAGTAATGTGTTACATACGTTTGCGTTCTCATTTGGGCTGGGCTGTTTGTTTGTTTGTTTTTATAATAACAAAAAAGTTACATTTTTGGCAAATGTAAAGGCCCTTTCACAACAAAAGTGAAATGAATAAGCCTCAGGCTGAAGAAAATGCAAATCAATATACATTTAACTTGCATTACTTATTTAAAAAAGTAACCCAGATATTTAATTGTAAATGTAAAAGTAATGCATTACTTTATTAGTTACTTGAAAAAGTAATCTGATTACATAACTCGTGTTACTTGTAATGCGTTACCCCCAACGCTAGTGTTTTTACCTCATGGTTTTCAGTCAGTTGATTCAGGAGACGCTCCCAGTTCTCAGTGTCATAGTTCACTCTGTAATATCCTGTGATGTTCAGATTCACCAGCACCCACTCATTTGCAGTCGTCTTCATATCATTGTGAAAAGCTACATATAGATAATTATTTTGTTATATAGGCCTAGGCCTAAAGATATATGGATCAAAATAGTGAATTTGTCCCATTCAGAGCCTGTTGAAAGAACCAAATGACGCCATCAAAACAAAACAATTGTCAAATTATTTTTGTGTTCATACCAGTTCTTTCCAGGAGCCAAAAGCGTGACTGCTGAACCTCTGCCTTCACCCAGTTGATGGGTACAATCCATTCATAACTATAAGAATCAGTAAAAATAGACATTACGCTAAAGAAAATGGATCTAAACACAACACTATCTGCTCAGGTAGCTTTGGAGATGAGTTTAGGCCTACTTGAATGGAGACGGCTGCAATGAAGACTCAGGATCCAGAAGGAAGTGCGTCTGAGAGACCTGGCCTGTCGTAGTGTTGACTGTGACCACTGGGAAGCCCATTTGAAGAACCCAGCGGTCCATGATATCTTTGACACTTAGGGGAAGAACTGTTCCAGTTTTATCAACAGCCTAGAGATGTTAAATGAGAGTGATTAATCAACCAATAGAGGGCAGTACTGTCAAACTTTTTGAGTCAGTGAGTAAGTTTTAATATTATATTTAAATATTAGTCAAATAATTAGTTAAATGTAAGTATGAGGTCACATTTTTTATTTTATTTTGATGCAACTCACAGTTTGAAGGTGATTCCACAGTTCCTCACCGACTGTATTTTGATAGGCGAACGTGGTGAGATATGTCTGTAGTAATATAAGGTTGTTGGGGGGATATCAGAGATATCAGAAATAAAGAAAAAATAATTATCTGATGTAACATAACTGCATTGTAATTTGCTCACATTTAGTCCTTGTACGAACACAGACTCGGTAAGGAAGTCTGACAGCATTCTCAACACTGACGCCCCCTGCAGGTTAACAGAGAAAACAACACTGAGTTTGATACTCGTAATGATCAATGTTTTTCAAAGTGAAGGAAGGTTATTATACGTCCATCACCTTACTGTAGGAGACCGTATCAAACTGCTCATTGATCTGCTCTGGTTTTATAATATCTTCCTCCTTAGAAGACAGGGGATGGGAGGAGGCCAGAGCATCCACAGCAAAAACACGGTGTACTTCTTTAAGGATAATCAAGTCTTTCTGTGAGAGCGATAAGGGAAAGTAAGCAACAGTTGTTTTTTCTTTCTTTTTCTAATATACACATGTTTTCATGATTAATATAATAAATAAAAAAATAAAAATATATAATAAATATATATTTATTATTTCAAAACCCTGTGTGACGTCAGAGACGCGGGAGGTACAATAACGGTCACCTGAGGAAAATTACAAAAGGCGCGAGTAACGTATCCCATATAAATTTCGCTGCAACAATACATTTTTTATTATTTTTTTCATTGTTATAACTCTCAATGTCTCCACACAGGTCACCAAAACAAAAATGTGTCACGATGGGCCGCATTTCAGCGACGGTACGTATTTGTTTGCTTCAAATATTCGAAGGCAAACGGCTAAACTACTAACTTCGTCGTATGAACATGAAATTAGTTTAATGCTGTTACACAAATACACGTTAATAGATATAAATAAATGTGTATGACTTGTACATTTTCTCAACTGACCAACCATTAGCATCAGCTGAAGGTCCATTAGAAGTTAATTAGTAAAGAGTGAACACTCACCACATTCCAGGACGGTTCAGCAAAGTCTGCACCAAGATATGACACATAAGAGGCGAAACCTTCATTCAACCAAACTTCATTCCACCACTTTAGAGTCACAAGGTTGCCAAACCACTGACCATAAACACAAACAAGCCATAATATTATTATATTACACATATAGTCATTTAAAACCTATTGTAAACAATTTTTATAAATATGAGTACCATGTGAGCCAGTTCATGAGCTATAATGGTGGCCGTTCTCTCTTTGTTTGCATTAGAGGAGATGACTGGATCATATAGAAGGTTTGTCTCCCTGTAGGTCACCAGCCCCCAATTCTCCATTGCCCCAAAGTAAAAATCCGGCAGGGCAATCTGGTCTTTAAGGTAGAGAATTAAAAATCCTTACATATTATTTTTCCCCCCAGGCAATAATCTTCATGAGATGATTTAGATGTTTAAACATACCTGATTTAGAGAGTGGATATGGTACACTGTAATAGTTTTCAAAAAACTTGAGGATTGGCCCAGTTATATTCAGAGCATAATCACCATGGCCGTCCTCAATGGCTTTCTTACGAGCCCATATACGTATCTGTTCAGAGCAAACATAATTTAGCCGTATGCACCATGAGCACATATGCTGTAAAGCTCATTTTGTGGTCAATAAATGTAAGATTTGTATCTTTTTAAACGGCTGTATTGCTCATGAAAGATGACTGATTGCCATACCAAGGTGTCATTCGCTGATGAAACATTTGTGTAGTCACTGACAACCAGTGCCAGTAGATACGAGGACATGTTCTTTGTGGGTTCAAATGTTGTCACAGTAACAGGTTGTCCATCAAGAATGGTGTCCACTTCCTCTGAATGAGGAAAACAAGCAGTAAATTAGACTGTCTATCTTTCTATCTATCTATCTAAGGTCTATACAGCCTTTAAACCTTAAGGCCTTTTGAATTCAAACTTGTCATGATAAACATGTAGCTGCCAAGGACCCTCAAATATTTAATAATTGACAAATATAAAATAATTTACTTTTATATTTTATACTTTTTTTAATATATTATATTTATATCATTTTCTGCACACTATTACAATACCTAAAGCAAAAAAAAAAAAAAGAAACTATAAACAACTACACTAATAAAATAATTATGATTAATCTCGTGATTTCCAACCAGTCTTTAGAAAGCAGATTGAAAATGTAATAATGTAAACTTTAGTAAATGTTACTTTTTTTTTCCATGTATGCCCTTGCACCCTTGTTACTGGCCCTTGGGGGTTCCTGGAGCCCAGTTTATAAACCCCCATGGTCTAGTTTATATTATAGGGTAGTTAAGGGATTAGTTCACTTTAAAATGAAAATTACCCCAAGCTTTACTCACCCTCAAGCCATCCTAGGTGTATATGACTTTCTTCTTTCTGATGAACACAATCTGAGTTATATTAATAAATATCCTGATGCATCCAGGCTTTATAATGGCAGTAAACGGGACAAACGACTCAAGAAAGTGCCTCCATTCACATCCATCATGAACGTACTTCACACGGCTCCGGGGGGTTAATAAAGGTTAATAAGTTATAAAGTAAAGTATCTAGCTTCCGCCAGACCGCTTTCCGTATTCAAGTGTAGGCATAGGACATGGCGTAAGCGTTTTTAAAGGATTAGTTTACTTTTAAATTAAAATTTCTTGATAATTTACTCACCCCCATGTCATCCAAAATGTCCATGTCCTTCTTTCTTCAGTCGAAAAGAAATTAAGGTTTTTGATGAAAACATTCCAGGATTATTCTCCTTATAGTGGACTTCAATTGATCCCAAACGGTTGAAGGTCAAAATTACAGTTTCAGTGCTGCTTCAAAGGGCTTTAAACGATACCAGACGCGAAATGATCGTTATCTAGCGAAACGATCGGTCATTTTCTTAAAAAAAAAAAAAAATGTATATGCTTTATAAACACAAATGATCGCCTTGCAAGTGCTTCCGCCAGACCGCCTTCCGTATTCTTCAAAAAGCTTACGCTGTGTGTCCTACACCTTCCCTATTCAACTCACAGAGCGAACGCAGCGCCAGTTCCGTTTTTTCCGTAAGTTGAATAGGGAAGGTGTAGGACATACAGCATAAGCTTTTTGAAGAATGCGGAAGGCGGTCTGGCGAAAGCACTTGCGAGGCGATCATTTGGGGTTAATTGAAGTCGGCTATAAGGAGAATAATCCTGAAATGTTTTCATCAAAAACCTTAATTTCTTTTCGACTGAAGGAAGAAGGACATGGACATTTTGGATGACATGGGGGTGAATAAATTATCAGGAAATTTTAATTTGAATCTGAACTAATCCTTTAGCAAGAGGCGTTACACTTTCTTCCTAAGTTGAATACGGAACATGTTGGTATCGCTCATAGCCATTATAAAGCTTGGATGCATCAGGATATTTATTAATATAACTCCGATTGTGTTCATCAGAAAGAAGAAAGTCATATACACCTAGGATGGCTTGAGGGTGAGTAAAGCTTGGGGTAATTTTCATTTTAAAGTGAACCAATCCTTTAACATAGTTAACAAGTGTGTGAAGAAACTGTCTCTAGTAAAACTGACCAATTTCCATTCCATTGGACAGGGCCACAGTTCCTCTGTCATGGATGAGAGTGATGTAGAAAACCGCTCTCATTGCAGGCTCATCGAAACACGGGAAGGTCTTGCGAGCATGTGTGGGATGCATCTGGCTGGTGGCAACTATCCTAGAGGAAATAATTATCATTATATCGCAAAAAGATAAAGTTTCCCTAACACCAGAGGTAGGTAAAGACCATAAAATAAGCTCTGGGTTATTAGTATACCATGTTGAGAAACAGTGTGTCCAAACAATAATGATTAAATCCCCCATACATGAGAAATCCTTCTGGATTTTATGTATTGCTCAAACACACATAAAACGCTTATTTATGGATCTAGTAAGTAATCTTCCCCTTTTATATAATGGTACAAAGGTTAAACAGACATAAAGCAGTCAAGAGACTCATCAAACAAACATGTGACCAGCCAACTGCAATAGCCTTGATGCTGATCCTGATATCTCAGATGTTTTTGCCACCTGAGAGTTTATTATGCACAGTTTAGATTTCCTAACTGGTGCGTCAAATCATAGTTGGACTTACTTTTTCTCTCCATTCTCATTATATTCACTCCGGTAGAACCCTGCCAGGTCATCTGCGAGTTCTCCCACAAACTCTGTGTAAAGCTCATAGAGCTCTCCAGCTTTCAGTTTGCCCTTTAACTGTATGACAAGGTACTGCGTCGTCTCCTGCATCCAGGTTTTCTGTATTGAGGGCGCTACTGCAGTACCAAGCGCAGAGAGTTTGGCCAGATATCCATCTATTGAGGTCAGGTTCAGCTTATTGGAGTGAATAAGGATGAGATCGGTCTCCTTCAGACATTTGAAGACCACGCTAGACTTTCCAGTAAACACAAATAGGCCATAAATGTTCGGCTGAAGTCGTGGCCAGAGAGTGATGTTGTAGTAGTCTGGAAACAGAGTGTCTGGTAGACGATACTCATTCCAGGGCTCAGCAGGAACTTCTGTAGAAGAAAGGAGTTGAATGGTCCACAACCCAACAATGGTGGCCAACGATGCCATTCCCAGTAAAGTGCATCCAACGCAAGTTGCACTAAAATGGATTCTCATCTCTATCACCACAGGTCAGCTAAGATCAGACCAAACTGTGATGGCATTTTATTTATTCTTCCCACCTTCTCTCCTCCCAAAGGGTATAATGGCTCATCCATTAACACTGAGACTAGCCAGTGAAAGAATCTGGTAACCTGATAAGTTGATGTGCTCTAAGGTAATATATTATGGCATGTGTCTTCCCTGACATGTTTATGCAGCCATTACTCTTTAGTTGAATGTAATGCTGAAAATCGTGGGAAGAAGTTTAGAAAAACAAGCATGTCTGCGTCACAGCTGTGAAATCATCTAATGTAGTCTAAAATGTTTTCAATGAATGTAACCTTTTTTATGAGTCAGCCTAAAAGATTTAAATTATTAATAAAAAATAATTTTGTATTCTAAATGATGGTTATAGTTTA
This sequence comes from Hypophthalmichthys nobilis, assembly GCA_037950665.1. Lineage (NCBI taxonomy): Eukaryota > Metazoa > Chordata > Actinopteri > Cypriniformes > Xenocyprididae > Hypophthalmichthys > Hypophthalmichthys nobilis. Next base: position 18,610,356 of record CM075486.1, read on the forward strand.
CCATCTGAAAGACACAGTAACATAAAATACTACAATGCAAAAGTTTGAAAATTGGCTAGAAAAATACAAGATAGTTCATGGATTTAGGTGTTTATTTTCATTAGACAAAATATTAAAATGATGAATACCAAAGAGTTCTGTACTATTTGCATATTCAGTTCATTTGAGTTATTTTAGCATTTTGAATTTATTTTTTACAAAAATAATCACACAGGAAATGAACAATTATAAACATTAGGCACACTTTAAAGTAAGATATTTATAGACTGTACATCATCATAGGAAGAAAGTAGGTCTGGAAAAATTGCAATTTAGAACATCCTGAATAATAAATAATCATTTCTTTAATGCTATAACCCTCTAGGCCAAGCAAAACCATGTCCCAGTGTTACTCTCCTCCTCAGAGCAAGCAAACTACAGTATGTTCATCTTTAAGGCTTACGTTGACTTTCGAACCATTCTGAGACTGCTTTTTGGTTCTGATCGACCCATTTGATGTTGGCAGTAGTCCTCTCGATGGATTGCTGAATGGCAAGGGTTCCAGATCCGAAACCTATGTCGGCGTTGTCATCCCTGAACTGTATCAGCTTTAAAACAGATTGAGAAACATTCAGATGTAAGTATCTGTTGTACAAGATGATAATAAATAAAGGGGAAGATGACATACCTGTTGCAGTTCAAACGGAGTTGAGAATCTCTTTGTGACACCGTTGATCAGATTGGAGAAAGAGAAAGATCCACCTCCATACCTAATGGAAAATAAAAAGTGGATATGCAGCTATAGAAAACTGCTATTTGTATTTTTAAGCAAATAATAGCATAGTCTCTCAGTATTTTTTCTTACTGATTGAAAATGAACTCCCAGTTGGCTCTAACAAAATCCCAAGCCAACGATTGGCCGACCACGTTGCTTGCAATGCTGATGATGGTAGAGGTGGCATCTTGCTTTCGAATTAGCGTTGAATTTAAAGTGTAACTGAGATACCTACAACATCAATTAAAGCACATGTATTTAGCTAAATACAACAAGAGATCCATGTAATTGTTAGCATTAACCTGTGGTGAGCTCACCTGTTCAGTAACCAAGGCTGTGTGGCACATGCCATTGCAGCTCTCAGTTTATCGTTCTCTGTAGCATCATTGCTTTTTCGAAACATTTCCCAAGCAAAGTTCCACTCCTCTTCACCACCTGCAGCAATGGCACTGCAGTACGCTGCAGACCTCAAGTTGGCCTTAATACTGATGAAGAGAAAAAAATGCATAGTTGCAGATTAAAGAAAGTTGGCAAATCTATTAATTCAATGTAATCAGATGATATTTTTACAATCTACACAAGTACAAAAGTACTGACATACTGCGAAGACTCATGAAACAAAATACAGTGCCCCCCAAAACATATTTGGACATGTATAAAATACAAAATGTAAACATACCAGGTTTCAAATTATTCTAAACCTTTTCTAAAAATTTATTTCTCTGAGCCAAGAAAATGTTTTAATTTATTACATTCACAGACATGTTCTAATAATGTTTGACAGCCAAAATGTTTCTAAATACTTTTTGTATTACATTTTAAAACATTTTAAACATATTTATTGCTTTATACTTTAAAACCTAATCATTTAAAATCTTTTGTTTTGTGAAATGTTATATTTTGTATCTAATGCAATGACATTAAAACATTTGTAAGAGCAATTAAAATATCCCAATACTTTTTGGGGCAACTTTAAATGCATAAAGACAAAGAAATCAAAATATAATACCAGTGATTATTATAAACATTAGAAACATTTATAAGTATGTAGTCTGCACCAGTATACATTTTAACCATACTGCACTCAGGAAAGATCATCAGACATTCTCTAAGATTTCTATTTACTACTGATTGAAACTCACGGGTTGACATCTGGATTCGCCATCCACTGTTTGAACCATCCATTTACTAGATCCGTACATTTTTGCAACCCAGTACTGCAGGCAACTCTGAGCGCATTTACTTGATTATATCTGCAGATAGGAAGGCATGAATACAGTGAATAAAGTCTTGGGAGCAAATTTAAGCATTTATCATCTCATTATGTGCATGACTTACTGGTCAGTATGTCCTTTTGGCACATCTGTCCAATTTGTAAGGTCTGTAAAGTGTTCAAACAAAGGTTCCACCTGTTTTCCGAGATACCTCTGCAGGTATGAAATAATGTGATGTTAGAATTCAAGCTCAGTTCAGTTTAGTTCAAGCTCAGTAAAATCCACGAAGCTTACCTGCATAGGGCCGTACAGCTCCGTGCGATCAAACATGAGGTAAAAGTAGTCCAGGTTGTCAAGAGCAGACTCCCATGGCATGTACTCTGTTTCCGTGGAGAGGAACAGTGTGGTTCTTAGAGCCAATGTTGTTGCAATACGTCCTGCTCTGTAAAGGGCAGAGATGCTTTTTAGCATCTGGACTGACTGGAAATTACACTCATAACTTTGAAGAATGAAGTTTGCATCTTACTTGGCCAGGTTGAAAGCATCATCAATTATCTGTGCCCGGTTAATAACGGGAATGCTCTAAATGAAAACAAATTTAAAAAGATTGCTGCCAATTATGTTGGTTTATGCTGAACGATAAACAATCCGAATTTTCAAACACTGTATCAAGCTATAAGTATCTTTAACAATATCCCCTGCTTTTTTAATAAATGTTTTTCTTCTTACCTGTCTGGATGTCTGGAGAACATTAAGTAGGCGTTCCCAGTTTTCATTATCATAGTTAACCCTGTAGTATCCTGCCACATTGATGTTGGCCAGAACCCACTCATTTGCATTTATTTTCATGTCATTTACTTGATCTAAATTAGAAAAGGAAAGCAGAAATACATGGATTTATGTTAAAGCATACAATCTTGTCCTTTATTAACATCCAATAATAATTTATTATATAATTAAATGCAAAGAAAATTTGTCATCGTTATCATGGCTTTCTTTTCTCGGTGGAACATAAAAAATGAAGTTTAGCAGAATGTCCAAGCTGTTCAATGAAAAGCATTTAATGAAAGTGGATGTTGACCACAGCTGCCAAGTAAGATTTTCAGTCAATAATAATTTAAATTTCAATCTGTTCTCACACAAAGTTATCATATGCCTTCAGAAGATTTGGAATATAGAATACAAATTGTGTGGAATAATTTAATTTTGCTTGTTTGGAGCTTGACAGCCCTAGGTCTTCATCCACTGTCATTGAGTGAAACAGAGCAGTTTGGGCATACTGCTCAACTTCTCCTTTGGGGTTCCACATAAGAAAGGAGTTCCATACCGGTTTGGAACAACATAAAGGTAAATAATAATGACAGAATTATATATATGAATATATCCATACAAAGCAAATGACCCTCAATACATCTAAAATAAAAACATAGTAGATTTTATAGAGCTAATCAACGTAAAAATTGATTTAATAATTATAAAAAAAAATTCTGACATAATTATTAGTAACCGCCATTTTACAGAAATAGTGTTTACAGAATAATGTTAAAGTGTTAAAATAAATGGTAATCCTAACTTCGCGCTCTTAGTTTGGATTAGAATACATCATGTCCGGTCGCATATATGGTCTAGCCACAGAAGTTCAAATATTTAAATGCATCCGAAGCTCAAATCGGATCCGAAATTTCCGCATTCGCATATGATCAGAATTACACGCAGCCCCTGTACTACTCTTCATTGGAAATTAATGACTTCCGGTCCAACAGCTGTCATTTGTCGTGTGCAGTGGAAAGGCGGCTTCAGTGTCACTCACCAGTTTTATGTAGTAGCCATTGTGTGGTTTGTTCTGTTCCTGTCTTTATCCATTTAATTGGTACATACCACTCATAGCTTAAAAAAAAAAAAAAAAAAAGAACATTTCACAAATATGATATAGTAATTTCACATTTTAACAAAACCTTGTGGTGGATTTTTTTTTTAAGTATTGTATATCTAGGCCCAATTCTATCATAATTGAAATCAATAATAGTTGCTTTTTGATTACTATTTTTCCCAAAATATTTTGTTTACATACTTAAACTCTGATGGCCTGTCTGGTTTAGTGGTAGGGTCTAGAAGGAAATGCTCCTGTTTGATCTCTCCAGTTGCAGTGTTAATAGTGACCACGGGGAAGCCCATTTGAAGAACCCAGCGATCCATAATTTTTTGCACAGTGTCGGGCAGGTTGTGAGCAGTCTTGTCCACAGCCTACAACATTTCATATATGAGTGCTTGTGTTTTGTGCCAACAAATTCGATAATTATACTGCTGAGCGTTCTTGTTTAATTGCAACATACCGCTTGAAGATGGACCCAAAGATCTGTGTACACTGTGTTGTTGAATTTGAAATGATCCAGATAGGTCTGTTGAAACATTTGTCGTGAATGTACAAAAACATTCTCCAAATCAAAAGCATATTCAATATTTATTGTAAGGCACAACATGGAATAGCATACGGGGGAACTTACTTGAAGACCTTGAGTAAACACTTCCTCAGTCAGAAAATCAGATAGCATCCTAAGTACTGATGCCCCCTAGAGGAAGAGACTGCATGTTATCAGACAAACTACATGTGATCAGCATGTTCTTGATTATGAAACATTACAGTCAACTTAGCAAACAGTTCCCACGCTACCTTACTGTAGGAGATCGTATCGAACATTTCACTAATTTGCTCCGGTCTTTGGATATCCTCTTCTTTATATGACAAAGGGTGAGACGAGGCCAGTGCATCTATGGCGAAAACTCTGTACACATCATTAAGAACGAAAAGATCTTTCTGTGGGATAGAAATAGAGGAGTCAGTTATGATCTGCTCTAAGTGATAGCTTTTGGCATCTAGTTTCAAACACTCACAATGTTCCAGTCTGGCTCAGCTTTATCCGCCCCAAGATATTCTACGTAAGATGCAAAACCTTCATTGAGCCACAGGTCATTCCACCACCTGATAGTCACAAGGTTGCCAAACCACTAAAAAAGAAACAGCAAGATGGCGAAAAGTAAACTTTATAAAAGTTGATAAAAAGTACATTATGGAAATCATTTTCCATTTGGAGATTCAAACTGGAAAAAGAGGACTCCTGATCATACCTGATGGGCAAGTTCATGGGCAATAACAGTAACAATCCTCTCTTTGTTTCCATTTGAGGATATTTCATCATCATACAGCAGCGCCGTCTCTCTGTATGTGATTAGGCCCCAGTTTTCCATTGCACCGGCATTGAAGTCTGGCAGAGCGATTTGATCTGTGCAACATTTTGAGGAATGAGTTAAAATTCTAAAAATGGTCTAAAAGTTTTAAGTAGAAACCTAATCTCACTTAAACGGTCATTTCAATAATAAAACAATTTCATTGCCTCATAAAATACAGGTCATAACAACTAAACCTGTTTTTTTAAAACATTTCTCAAGCTCTGCTCATAGACTCTTACCTGATTTGGGCAGCGGATAGGGAACATTGTAATACTGCTCAAAGAATTTGAGGATCGGTCCGGTCACATTGAGTGCATACTGCCCTTGTCCTGCATTTATGGCTTCTTGGCGGGCAAAAATTCGAATCTGTTTGAAAAAATGACAGCATGCAGTTTTTTAGTAGATGAACACATGCTGTTTTCTGAGATATCTTTGTTAAAGTGGGCATTAGATTTCATTATTAAATTGGAGTTTTCTCTAAAGACCTTGTGAAAAGATAATTACCTGCAGTTTGTCATCTTTTTGTTCAATGCAGGTAAAATCACTGACAATAAATGCCAACAAATATGTTGACATTTTTTCTGTGGCTGCAAATGTTGTTTTGGTTAGAGGAATACCATCCTCTGTGATGTTAGCTTTGCCTGAAAGTCAAAAAGAGATATTGATTGATAAAACTTTGTCAGCTGTCTTGAAATTAGTTTGAAGGAATAAAGCAAACTGATTAATCACTCTTCTCTATAGTATAGTTAATAGTTTTTATAGTTACAACAATACAGGCCCTTTTCACATTTCCGGTTCTCAGAAGCGGAAGTCGTCTTAGTTAGCTAAATATCTATAGTGGTGAATGGGAGATGGCAGCAAATATAATTTTTGTATTCCCATTTGCTCCAATATCAAAAGAAAAAAATCCATGATGGCATTTCCATGACTTTCCAAAGAGTGAAAAATATTGAGATATATTACATTGGTCAGCCGTTGTATAAGAAACACCCTCGCAGCAGCGTTAATTCATTTTTTTTTTTTTTTTTTTAATTACGGCCAAGGTAATATAGCTTTATTAATGTTTTTTAAAAATGAAAATGTAAAGATAGACTAGATTGGCGATGTTGATAACTGGAAACGCGTCATCACAGTCAGTGATAACTTTCACTGTCCTCTCTCTTTCATATGTATCATTGTAAAGTCTGATTCATTCTAGTGGATCGGTTCATTCAGGGAATTCATTCAAATAAACAGACTGACAAAAAATTATCCACTAATTTGAGTCCCTGTACAGTGTATGTTTTCATTGTATTTAATAAAATGTACCTGTTCAGATTTGATCATGTCACCCTAATTGAGATTGTTTGTTCAGGAAAAATATGGATCTGATTATAAATTATTATTATTGGTTTATTTTTTTAATTATAAAAACATATTGCCCCCCAAGTAACTTCAATATAGCTACTTTTAGTTTGTAGCTGTTAGTATAGGAAACTAATTTTTCAAAGCAGTGACTTCACTGTAGTTTAACTTTTTCAAATTTTAACTTTTACTTTGGCAAGCTACATTTTCAAAGCAGCTTCCCCAACACGGTTCCTATAGAGAATAAAGTGCTTATTTACTTATCACAACGCCATTGGAGAGGGCTACGGTTCCTCGATCATGGAGAAGAGTGATGTGGAACACCGCTTTCATTGCAGGTTCATCAAAGCAAGGGAACGCCTTCCTGGCATCTGTCGCCTGCATCTGGGTTGTTGCGACCACTCTGAAGAAGAACAAAGGTTTTAGCTATATATGAAAGGTCTTTCAGAACAGAAGAAAAAAGACAGGACAGATCAACTTCTTACTTTTCCACTCCATTCTCCTTGTATTCACTTCGGTAGAAGCCACCCAAGTCATCTGCAAGCTCGCCCACGAATTTTGTGTAGAGCTCATAGCTTTCCCCAGCAGTTAATTTACCTTTCAGGTGAATCGCCATATACTGTGTTTTTGGGTACATCTTTATTGAGTCAATGGAAGGAGCTGGCTTGCTTCCAAGTGGTGTCAAGACTGTTTCTGAAATGTTCAGCTTATTGGAGTGAATGAGGATGAGGTCTGTCTCTACCACACATTTGAAGGTCACGCTGGAATTCCCTGTGAAGATGTAGAGACCATTTAGATCCGGCTGGAGCCTTGGCCATAGAGTGACATTGTAGGATTGTGGACTAAGAGTTTGAGGAAGGCGCCACTGGTCCCATGGTTCATTGGATGGTGCCGTTGTTGGATCTGATGTCGCTGTTGTAGCTGTTGTAGCTGCTGTAGCCTCATTGTTCTTGGACTTCTCTTGGGAGTAGACCACAGAGAGGGCAATGATTGTGGCTACTGCTGCAGCACCAACCACAATCAGTACTATCCCGACAGTTTTACTGATGACGAAACCCTTTTCCATGCTTGAGGAATGACAGGATGAGAGGAGTAAAACTGACATCAGCACAACTTTTTATTTAAAGGATGGGAGGTCTCTCCTCCCACATGGATTAATGGTTCATCCATTAACAAAGCACAGTTCCAGTGTACAAGAGGGCATTTGAAACATCAGAGGGTTTTAGAAAGTTATTGATGCCTGATGTGTTATTGAAATGTGGTGAAGCCATTAAAATACAATTATGAGTGTTGTTACTCACTGTTTCAGTGACATGATCAAATCCATAAGGCTAAAAATACATTTTTTTGCCCAAAAATGTTTGAGACATATTGTAAATATATTTTCCAAATTACCTTAACATTCAAAAATGACCCAAAATATCAAAATATATTACAAAAGTAACAAGCAAAACAGTCAAAACACTGGTATAAAGGAACTATTTTCAACATATATTTCTACAGTGCAATATATATACATATATATATATATATATATATTTTTTTTTTTTTTTTTTTTTTTTTTTTTTTTTTTTTTTAGTATAATATGTGACCCTGGACCACAAAACGTTGACAGGTATATTTGTAGCAATAGCCATCAGTCCATTTTATGGGTCAAAATTATCTAAATCATTTATGCCAAAAATCAACAGGATATTAAGTAAAGATCAAGTTCCACGAAGATATTTTGTAAATTTCCTACCATAAATATATCAAAAAGTTATTTTTGTAAGTAATATGCGTTGCTAAGGACTTCATTTGGACAACTTTAAAGGCGATTTTCTTGCACCCTCAGATTCCAGATTTTCAAATAGTTGTATCTCAGCCAAATCCTAACAAACCATACATCAATGGAAAGCTTATTTATTCAGCTTTCAGATGATGTATAAATCTCAATTTCATAAAAATTGACCCTTATGATTGGTTTTATGGTCCAGGGTCACATATGGAAAAATTGGCCAAAGATATATCTGGGGAAAAAAGTACTAAAATATATTCAAAATACATGTATATGAATATATTTTCTTCTTGATATATGATATAAAAACATAAATAAACAAATGTTGCATGTATTATACATATGTTGTAGATTTAAACTAAATATTAGTGCAGACTAATTGTTGGATCTGTTGTTTCTATTGATTGAATCAGATGCCCCACACAGAATCACACACTATACTCTTATGGCAGGTCATACTGAACAAAGTTGTAAATCCATTTCATTTGCTGACATAAACCTGCACTTTACAAAAAAGACAATGTCCTCAGAAGCATCAATTTGTGTAACTTCTGGTACAGACACTCAAATGCTTGCGTACCTGTTAAAGGATAACTAAACATCACTGCCATACAACTATAGTGTTTAAGTGGAAAAAATACAGTTTAACTTTAGTTTAGCTAAATTATCTTAGGTTTACAGGAGCAAAGGACGGGATTAGTAACAAATGAACTTAAAAAAATACCTCCCACTGTGGTAGTCAGGCTGGACTTTAAACTGCACTTCCCCAAAACTGTAAAATAAAAGATGAATTTGGCCTTTGGAATATATGTATTTTTTTATGGAGGAACATTGTATCAGGGATGACGTTTATTATTAAGATTACTGTCTCAGAAAATATAGCCAATAACACTAATTAGACTGTTAATTTGTAAATGCATGGGTGTAATTATCAGTCTTTACGATATCTCCCCATCATATTAATCTATATCAGCTATAAATGAGGTATTCGACAAAGCAGCAGATGCCATAAAAGTCACTTTAGCAATCTCAAAGCTTTAATGTTATCTCATTTCATTTGACATGTAATAAATTACCTTTAACAGGCCAAAAAAGCTTTAAAACTATAATTTTTTTAATGTTGAATAGTCATCATTTTGTCATTTACATTGATAAACATTAAATCTAGTCTTGCTGTTAAACATTCTGCATTTCCAAAGCTAAATTTTGTACCTAATTTAGATAAGATTCTGAGTTGATGACATCAGATATCATCTTGACCTTTGATAGACTGCTGTCCTCTAAGATAACGATATATGATATCAGAGATGTATAGATATGCTATCTTTTTTTTTTATTGCCACACCTTTAAGGACCTCAGTTTCCAATGCAATAAAGTTGATTTTATAACACTGCAAACTCATGGTGAAACCATCAATGCAACCGTGATTTGTCAAAAATATGCTGACATACTACATGAAACAGACCTTGCTCCATGATTGTTATGTTTTTTTAGAGGCAATAAGTGCACAAAATTATATTCGACATTTAGAACTGGTAATGCTGCAGATTTTTTGTGACAATAAAATGTTTAACATTTAACATTATACACTGCCCGCCAAAAAAAAAAAAGTCGCTGTTTGGATTTTAATAGGCAAATACTTAAGAGTCTATGGATGGATCATTATTACAGTGATTATTATGTTTCTAGCATGTTTTATGTTTTGTAACGGTTCTTTTAACCCTAAAAGATGGAGTGTAGCTTTTCATTTCTTAAACAACCATGTATTAAGATGTATCTTGGCCATATTCCAGGATGACAATGTCAAGATTCATCAGGCTCAAACTGTGAAAGAATTGTTGGGTGGGAGCATAAAGAATCATTTTCACACATGACTTGGACTGACCTTAAAGGGTTAGTTCACCCAAAAATGAAAATAATGTAATATATTACTCACCCTTATACCGTTCCACTCCCGTAAGACCTTTGTTAATCTTCAGAACACAAATTAAGATATTTTTGTTGAAATCCGATGACTCAGTGAGGCCTGCATAGGGAGCAATGACATTTCCTCTCTCAAGATCCATTAATGTACTAAAAACATATTTAAATCAGTTCATGTGAGTACAGTGGTTCAATATTAATATTATAAAGCGACAAGAATATTTTTGGTGTGCCAAAAAAACAAAATAATGACATATTTAGTGATGGCCGATTTCAAAACACTGCTTCAGGAAGCTTCGGAGCATAATGAATCAGCAAAAATATATCAATTTGCGTTCTGAAGATTAACGAAGGTCTTACGGGTGTGGAACGGCATGAGGGTGAGTAATAAATGACATAATTTTCATTTTTGGGTGAACTAACCCTTTAACCTCAGTGTAAGTTTTTGTGAGGTGCATCATCAAAAATGATGCACCTCTCAATGGAAATAAATGTTGTGATGTTATTTCCATCAAGAGGTGCATACATTTTTGGTCAAGATCTTGTATTGACAATGCAAGAGGTGAGCACTCTGTAAAGTCTACTCCAGCACATCCCAAAAACTTTCAATGAAATTAAGGTCTGAACTCAGAGGTGCCAATTCATGTGTGAAAATGATTCTTCATGCTTTCTGAACCATTCTTTCACAATTTTAACCCTGCTGAATCTTGACATTGTCATCCTGAAATATGGCCATGATGTGTCTTCCTACATGGTTGTTTAAGAAATTAAAAGCTAAACACTCCATCTTTAAGGGTTAAAAGAACCATTGACAAACATATAACATGCTAGAAACATAATAATCACTGTAATAATGATCCATTCATAGATTCTTAAGTATTTGCCTATTAAAATCCAAACAGCGACTTTTTTTTTTTTTTTGGCCAGGTAGTGTATGTCGAGGAGTAAAATGATCAGATCGAATTTTGCGTTTTATGGGTTTTTTCACAATGGTTTCCTTTCAACCCTGAAAACCCCGTTATTCATGGTCCAGATCTATTAAGCAATTAAAAAAAATGGTAACACTTTACAATAAGGTTCATTTGTTAACATTAGTTAATGTATTAACTAACATGAACTAACCATGAGCAATACATTTGTTACTGTATTTACTGATCTTCGTTAACATTAGAATACAGTTGTTCATTGTTTGTTCATGTTAGTTCACAGTGCATTAACTAATGTTAACAAGATTTTAATAATGTATTAGTAAATGTTGAAATTAACATTAACAAAGATTAATAAATGCTGTATAAGTGCAGTTCATTATAATTTATTAGTTCATGTTAACTAATGTAGTTAATTAATGTTAACTGATGAACCTTATTGTAAAGTGTTACCAAAAAAATAAAAATGCATTTATTTTGTACATTCATCAGAAATAACCTCTCGAAAACAAGAAAAAAAGAGCATGATTTTGAGAGAAACAAGACTTGAATCTGGACAAAAACATAATTTTAATGATATGGTATAGTATAACATTCAATATAAATTATTCAAGTGTAACATTTATAGTTTTAGTAGTTGGTCTGTTGGCAGAAATCACATGTTAGTATTGTGCAATGTTACTACATTACAGACAAAATACAAAACAACACTATAATCAAAATGTCTACAAACCAAAGTCTGAAATTAACGGTACACTGTAAATGATTGGACTCTGTAGTGTGATTTGGACTTGTCAGAGTCCTCACGTGTCAGTCAGTCATGAGTCCATAAATGGCATTAGGGAGACAGCATCTATGGCAATGAATGTTAACACACAATAACATCAACAAAAGCAATGATAAGAGATACAAACTCAAAACGGGGAGAGACTGGGCACTTTTATATTGATGTCCCCGATATTGATGTTACGGGGGATTTCAGGAAGGTTCATATTTTTCACTGCAGAAACGGCTCGTGCTGGTGCTGCAGACAGTCCACCCTGCCAAAAACACACAAAAAAATTACTTTATAACTATTATTTAGTGCAGATTAACAGATTTGTGTTTGAATACACCACACACACACAAAAACTAAACAGACTCTACAAACAAACTCTAACAGAACAGAGGATCAAATGTGCCTGTAAACACCACAGCCATAAAACTATTTGAAAATGTATTTCTACAGCCACTCTAAATGTTTCTCTTTGTGAGCTTTGGTTAGGGGTGCACAACTTTATGCACAACTGCCAGCCTGCATAGAGACAGAAACTTCCCTTAATAAGCCTTTATCTGACCAGGTTCTTCCATGCTCTAAATCACTTACAAATCCTTTGACAGTTTGACAATCTCGGTTCTGTTCAAAATATTAGTTGTTTTCATGACTTTTGCAAGATTTCATGCTTTTCATCTTTAGAAAGATCTTTCTTCCTCCACATATTGCATGAGAACTGTGGTTGTTTAATAATGTGGAACTTCTTTAAAGGGTTAGTTCACCCAAAAATGAAAATTAAGTCATTAATTACTCACCCTCATGTCGTTCCATACCTGTAAGACCTTCATTCATCTTCAGAACACAAATTAAGATATTTTTGATAAAATCCGATGGCTCAGTGAGGCCTCCATTGCCAGCAAAATAATTAACACTTTTAGATGCCCAGAAAGCTACTAAAGACATATTTAAAAGAGTTCATGTGACTACAGTGGTTCAACCTTAATATTATGAAGCGACGAGAATACTTCTTGTGCGCCAAAAAAACCCCCCCCAAAATATCGACTTTTCAACAATATCTAGTGATGGGCGATTTCAAAACACTGCTTCATGAAGCTTCGAAGAATCTTTTGTTTCAAATCAGTGGTTTCGGAGCACCAAAGTCATGTGATTTCAGTAAACGAGGCTTCGCTATGTCATAAGTGTTTCACATTTTCAATAGTTCACGTGACTTTGGCAGTTTGATATGCGATCTGAACCACTGATTCGAAACAAAATATTCGTAAAGCTTCATGAAGCAGTGTTTTGAAATCGGCCATCACTAGATATTGTTGAAAAGTCGTAACTGTTTTTTTTGGCGCACAAAAAGTATTCTCGTCACTTCATAACGTTAAGGTTGAACCACTGTAGTCACATGAACTGTTTTAAATATGTTTTTAGTAGCTTTCTGGGCACTGAAAGTGTTAATTATCTTGCTGGCAATGCAGGCCTCACTGAGCCATCAGATTTTATCAAAAATATCTTAATTTGTGTTCCGAAAATGAACGAAGGTCTTACGGGTGTGGAACGACATGAGGGTGACTAAATTTCATACACAAACCTGAAGTTATACAAGAAAACCTGATCCGGCTTGATCTCAACAGACCAGGTCAAAGTATGTCATAAAGCGCCACCATCACGTTTCTAGTGTCTTTAACTAAATGTTATGTATGGATGTTGCTTTGTCTTGTCTTGTGTAACATTTCCTCATTTTAACCTCTTCCATGTATACACAAGAGTATGTCAGGGTGTTGTCAAACATTATCGATCGCCTTGACTCCAGATAGGATATCAGGTGACCGTGAATCACTGATATCTGCCCAGACACCTTTCACCATTACGTAACATTTTAGGCCGTTCACACGATGTACTATTATGGCCAAAAAGAATTTGCAGGAAAAAGAAAGTGATACTGATGAAGTGATAAAAATGATACTGATACAAAATGTCTTTTGAGATATTCATATTTGTAGCATTTCACAAATATTCCCAAGGATCTGTGTCAAACGTGTGTACAATACCATTTAACCTGTTTTTTGTTGCTGTTGTTAAAAATTAGCATATACACTACCGGTCAAAAGTTTGGAATCGGTAAGATTTTTAATGTTTTTAAAAGAAGTCTCTTCTGCTCACCAAGGCTGCATTTATTTAATTAAAAATTCAGTAAAAACAGTGATATTGTGAAATATTATTACAATTTAAAATAACTGTTTTCTGTTTGAATATATTAAGTAATTTATTCCTGTGATCAAAGCTGAATTTTCAGCATCATTACTCCAGTCTTCAGTGTCACATGATCCTTCAGAAATCATTCTAATATGCTGATCTGCTGCTCAAGAAACATTTATTGTGTACAATTGTACAAAATATTTGTGTACAATATATTTTTTTCAGGATTCTTTGATGAATAGAAAGTTCAAAAGAACAGCATTTATTTGAAATAAAATCTTTTGTAACATTATAAATGTCTTTACTGTCACTTTTGATCGATTTAATGCATCCTTGCTGAATAAAAGTATTTCTTTAATTTCTTTTCAAAAAAATAAAAATAAAAATTCTTACTGACCCCACACTTTTGAACGGTAGTGTATAAAAGTTTTGTATTTCAGAAAAAATGCTGTTCTTTTGAACTTTCTATTCATCAAGGAATCCTGAAAAAAAAAAAAGTACACAACTGTTTTCAACATTGTTAATAATCATAAACGTTTCTTGAGCAGCAAATCAGCATATTAGAATGATTTCTGAAGGATCATGTGACACTGAAGACTGGAGTAATGATGCTGAAAATTCAGCTTTGCCAACACAGGAATAAATTACTTTATAAAATATATTCAAACAGAAAACAGTTATTTAAAATTGTAATAATATTTCACAATATTACTGTTTTTACTGTATTTTTAATTAAATAAATGCAGCCTTGGTGAGCAGACGAAACTTCTTTTAAAAACATTAAAAATCTTACCGATTCCAAACTTTTGACTGGTAGTGTATGTGTCACATGAAACTATTTAAAATTCTCCTTCCTGTTTCAGTTTAGGCAAAGATGTCACGGGTGTTTGCATGAACTTATGTCAGCTGAACTGGAGTGACTCCCGGTTGCTCTATGTGAATGTGAACTGAACTCACCTCCGATTTCTCCATTCTATTCTGCAGCTCCACTTGGGCGACTATTTCATTCATGTTAGTTTCCAGAACCATCCCGCCCATGACAACTTCCTGGAGAATATAATGGACCTAGAAAAAAACAGCAAAAATTTAACCTACAAGACTATGAGAATCCAGTTCTGCCTTTGTCTTTAATTAGTTACTTAATACAATCAAGACATAGAGTATGAATAAACAGCTAGGCCTGAGTAAAAATACACATTTCCAGAATTTCTGATTCTGGAATATTGTGATATTGATTTGATTAGGTTTCATTAGTGTATATTAAAACAAATATTTTAACTATTAAAACATTCTATCACTGGTGTCCTTTTGAACGATCCATTAAAAGTACCAGCTTAAAAAAGCCATTTGGCCCCAAATGGACCACACTGGTTGCACAGAATGTTTTTGATTCACTAAAAAGTAATTTATTTATGAATCTGCCCATTCTGGTTGCACTGGATGTTTTATTTCACTGAAAGAACCAGTTAATAAGAGTCATTTGTTCATGAATGAGACTATTCTGGTTGCACTATATGTTTTTGATCATTAAAAAGAATTGGTTCGTAAGAGTCATTTGTTTGGGAATTGAAATACACTGGTTGAGTTGTTTGATTTCATTCACTAAAAGAACTGGTTCATAAGAATCATTTGTTCGTGAATCGGACTGGTCACACTGTAGGTGTGTTCGACTTGTACGGTGTATGGCATCAAAGTACCACAAGAGCGATTGGAGAGCAGCTCAGTATGCTTTCAAATCGCTCTCGCTGTACTTTGATGTCAAACACTGTTCATTCTTATTTAAAATCAATACTTTTTCACAACACCATAAACAGCTCAGCTGACTGAATCGGAGCATTAAACAGAGACTAGACCATAACCCTAAAAATACACACAAGCACATGACTACTGATGCGCATTATCAAACATGTTGCATATGGCGAATTCAGAAACAAACGCATCAAGTTACCATACATTATCATTTCCCAGTAACTCCTTCCACTCATAAAACAGTATTACTGATTAGATAACTAATGAAGCGAATGTAGTGGAAACTTCTAAATCATCATTAAAAAAAGAACATCATACACATGAAAACTGACCTTATCCATGTGAAAGATTAAGTCCAGTTCACACACATTCTCAAAGCACTTGTCCAGGGTTTCCACAAAGACCTACATGATAAAATTATACACATTAGTGAATAACAACATGTTCTTTCACCGAGATTTCCAAAAGACTCAAGTAACGTTTTGGGTTACACAAAACAAAAAGGAGCAAATCAACCACTCATGCAAAAAAGTACTGAGGCAGTATCATGGTATCAGATGGCAATACGTTATATACTAAATAACTGGTATTTAAATAGTACTTAAAGGGTTAGTTCACCCAAAAATGAAAATTCTGTCATTATTACTCTCATATCGTTCCACACCTGTAAGGTATTACAGCACCTGAAGCTTTACGAATCTTTTGTTTCGAATCAGTGGGGCAAATCTTTTTGTTTCGAATCAGTGGTTCGGAGCGTGTATCAAACTGCCAAAGTCACGTGAACTATTGAAATTGCGAAACACTTATGACGTAACGAAGCCTCGTTTACTGAAATCACGTGACTTTGCCGCTCCGAACCACTGATTCGAAACAAAAGATTCGTAAAGCTTCGAAACTTCGTGAAGCAGTGTTTTGAAATCACCATCACTAGATATTGTTGAATAAAGTCGTTTTTTTGGCGCACAAAAAGTATTCTTGTCGCTTTAAGATTGAACCACTGTAGTCACATGAACTGTTTTAAATATGTCTTTAGTTCCTTTCTGGGCACTGAAAGTGGGAATTTTCTTCCTCTCAATGCAGGCCTCACTGAGCAATCGGATTTTATTAAAAAAATCTTAATTTGTGTTCCAAAGATGAACGAAGGTCTTACGGGTGTGAAACGACATGAAGGTGAGTAATTAATGACAGAATTTTCATTTTTCGGTGAATTAACCCTTTAAAGGTAATATGGAATTAATATTGTCCAGAAAGCATTAATGCATCCTAAAATGACAATCAACCACTGCATTAAAGGATTAGTTCACCCAAAAATAAAAATTCTGTCATTAATTACTCATCCTCATGTCGTTATAAACCTGTATAGTTTCTTTATTCTGTTGAACATGAAAGAAGATATTTTAAATAATGTTGGTAACCAGACAGCTGACGGCACCCATTAACTTTCATAGTAGGGAAAAAGAAAATAATATGGAAGTCAATGGGTGCCGTCAACTGTCTGGTTAACAACATTCTTCAAAATACCTTCATTTTTGGGTGAACTATTCCCTTTAAAACAAGGGTTGTAAACTTTGTCTTATCTTTATGTATGCCTTCAAAAGGCAATATGAAAAACATCAATTACTACCTTGTGGCTGTAAGCATGAGAATTGCAGTATGTTCACCTGTATGAGATCTAAAATCCCCAGCTCACTCTCTGATGAGTCCACACAAAACACAAAGTACAGAGTGGCATAGTGTCTGTAGATCAGCTTGTAGTCGGAGCCGCCGATTAAACTAAAATGAAGAGCAAAACTACAGTAAATAACTTGAGAGCATCAGTTTTTATAGTCATGGATATTGAAATCTAGATGAAAATCATAACAGCAAGGCCTTATGTGCAAGTTATTATGCAAAAAAACTCTTCGGTCACCTTCCGCCCTCCAGGAAATTGCAGACATTATCGTCTCTTTTGGACACCAGATGAAAGGTCTCCCTAATGATCTGTTGCTGCATGTCTTCTGCCTGTGAAAGAAACATGATTTAAATTTAATTTTATCATGGATTTTCACATAAACTCATTATTACATTATAAAAACATACAGATGAAAATAACAAACAGTATAAACCACAAAAAAATGGTTTACTATTATATAAAAATTACTATTATGAATATATGATATAGATTATTACATTTATAGAGTGGAGATTATATAGACTACATATATAACCGTTATATAAACAAAATGAGGAACTGACTTTTCAGTAAGAAGATACGAAAATAAATATTCCTCACCACGAAACATTATATTTGACACAAATAATTTATCTGAAGCCAATACTGTATGGTTAACTACGAAACATTGAATAAATCACAATTAATTAAATTGATCTGCTTATAGTGTCTCAATGGTAAAGAATGTCAATAGCTTTTTCAGTGTCTTTTATGCGCTTATCTTACAAAATATTGATAGAATCTGATGAGCCTGGGTTTCCCATGGTTGTTAAAAATAAGAATAGCCTTGATCATCCTTGGATTTTTGTTTATTTTATGTGGTAACTCGTTTTTAGCGAAGCTTCTGCTTGTCAATAAAAATGACTGGGTACTTCTATGTCACGTGATTTACGCTATTCCATAATAAAAGTCCTTGGAATTAACGCTCCAACTGGAAACTCTGCTTATTTGTTCACTTTACCGCATCTACCAATACCAATATCATCATATATATGGTAGATATGATGATAATGGTAGATAGGCTAAACATGAATGTTTTTAATCTTTATTTTGTTCATTGTAAATTATGAATACACATTTAGTTAGCGTTATTTGCTAATATTCATATAAAAACCAATCTTACATATGATCCTATTATACTTTAGAAACGATGACTAACATTGTCTGTTTTGAAACGATTTTAAAACGTTTAATTAATGTCCATCTACGTACAATTAACTCAAACTGAATGACGATGACTTTTATTTTGACGCGCTCACAGACCTCAACCTGACCCGGAAGTCCTGCATTTCCTCTTGTCGCATCACCCGTGTGTCGTGTCTGTCAGCTATCTCTGCTACTTACTTACATAAACAACCCGAATTAAAATATGAAACATTTGACAGGAGAGTGACATTAAACATTGCATGAGGAATGAGACGGTATTCATTTGCTTGCGTTTGCACCCTACAGTAAAGAGAGTGTTTTGGAAACGCTGCTGTTTACATTTACAAATTGTGAAAAGAAAAGAAGCTTTGTATTTGTGAAAAGAAGCTTTGTATTTGTTGGTAAGTGCATCGTCATGAGCTTTTTTTTGTATTAGACAAGTGTGCTTTAATGGCTAACACCGTTTTTGTATACTAATTTTCTTGTGGTCATTCAAGTGCATGTGTAATTAAGTCATTTTTTTCCTAATTAGTGTAATATGTATATTTTGATTGTATGAAGAAGAGTGTGTAAGAAAATAAATCCTTATATAAGTGAGTCAGAAAGCACATGTTCCATTGTAAACAACAAACAATGGTGTTGTTTGTGTTCACACTCTTCTTAACTGACCTACATTACCCTAGTAATGACTCCTAAGGAGTTAGTAACCATAATAATATACACAGAGATAAATTTTGGGTTTGATTTGGGATTCATACCAGCATGCAATTGTATATTAACCTCCATTATGGTAAATGTTTTAGTTATAAACTCTGTAGTAAAGACAACCAGTGTCCCATGTGTGTCTTAACCCTTTATAATTTAAGAAAAATAGATGCAATAAAGCATGAGGATTCTTTGCTGATAGTTCTTTGGGAGTGATTTAAACCTGCTCTTTTTCTATAGCTGCTTTATTTCTTGTCTGTGTGTTTTATTCCAGCTCAGGACGGACCATCCGTGAATAATCTGCTTCATCTCTGAGTGAGTTTCATTCCTTTGTTCAAGCCTTGATGGAAGTCATATGATCTGTACATCCTGGAACGGGTTTAGTGAGCCCTTCAGTGCTGTTTGCAGTGGCGGTAGTAACCAGGCGTTCTGAGGGGTGTGGCAAAGATTTATATGCTGCGCCCAAGACCTATTTATTCACTTTTGAAACTTCCTTATACCCGAAACAGCCTGTGTAACTGCAGCAAAACAGTTCAAAGCACATTTTCAAGCACCTAGAATATATTAGACCTTCTGTTGCTTTAAAATGGGAGCTTATAATCTGAAAATGAATATAAAAAGGTAACCGTATATTATGGTTATGTGTTTTTATAGCACGTTGTCGTCTAATAGGATTGTGAAACAGCCGTTTTGTAGGTAGACCAAAAGAAATTTCAAAATGTGTTCTTGTAGTGTTTTGGAATTTGCACTAGATGGCGCTATTGGATCACATTTATGTTCATTCTCACTCACATCTATCTATCTAATGTATTTAAGAAAAAAATGAGTTACAGTTTTAAAAATCATTGCTTTTGTATGTCCCACAGATGTTGGGGATGTGACCTTCTCTCACATTATGATCATGTCTGTCCACCCCATCCTGGTCCTGCTGCCCATCCTTGGGCTTCTTGTGCTTCCATGTGTGCCAAATCATTTTGAGAATGGCTTCAAGATAGTGGCTAATAAGACTGTGAATAACTCAGAGGAGTGTGACATCAAATTGTGTAAGTCTATTTCTAAGGCATCTGAGATATCCTTTTGATTGATTCCTTTAAATTGCATTCCAATAATTTTTATATATTTATTATTTCTGAATAGATGGTCTTCTGTTTCATTCAAGTATTAATTTATAGCATGTTGTGATAACAATAAGTACAACTTTAGAAACCACTATTATTATAATTTTTTATTTATTTTTTATTATTTTTATTTCATTTTTTTAAGGTAGCATTTGCCAAAAATACATGAGACACATCAGGGCTCAACAAGAAGGATTTCTTTTGCTGTCCCACTCAGATTTTTATGAATGCGTGTATGTTTTATTGTTTATTTTTATTGATAGATGTAGTAAGAAAGAAGGACAAGAAATCAAGTGTTAAAGCCACTGCACAGACAGTAGTTTTCAATACCAAAATATTTTTAGAAATGTTTTTTTGTTTGTGTGTCAGAAAACATTTTCTTATATACATTTATATTTACTATTTTAGTCAAACCAATAATTATTCAGACATTTTTGATATTTTTGAGATATTTTTACTAGTGGGTGCAGGACACTATAGTTCATTTATGTAAGTGAGGATAGCAAAATAAAATAAACTGTGACATATTATACCCAAAAATTCTTCATACAGTGGACTACCAGTAAAATTGATAACAATTTGGAACCAAAAATTATTCAGACACTTTGACCTGACCATGTTTTGCTTAAGTGTTAAGATTAATTTTTTCTGACACAGTTTAACTTAAATATTTTATTACCATTTTTTTAAACCATAGTGAATAAACTGTATTAATGAATGAAATTTTCAAGGTGTCTGAATACGTTTTGGTTTGACTGTATATTTTATTTTTTATATTTTATACCGATATTCTTTAATGTCAAACTTTCTTAAACAAAAATAAATTATTTAAAAATGTATTTATATAACAAAATAAATATATAATATTACATGGATGACGTTTTTCACACAAAACCTCATTGATGCAAGCCATTTTGAGAGCTTTACCATGGTGTCAAATCTACATCAGCAGAATTTGCTAGAACAATTTTCAATATGCCAGAGAAAACAATTAGGAATGCACCAACATGAAAATTTTGGCTGAAAAATCTTTGTATTTGAAAGCCGATAACCAATATATTGGCTGATAAATCTAAATCCAAATTTGAGAGCCTGATTACAAAGACAAAAGTTTCACCTTTAAAAGCCATGTCCCAAGCACACAATTATAATTTTATGTAGCCTATATGAGACTGGTGGCCGATATATCGTGCATCCCTAAAAACAATGCTTAAATGGATAATTCACACAAAAATAAACATTCAGTCACCAGACCTGTGTGGCTTTCTTCTGTGGAACACAAAAGAGAAAAATATTTTGATAAACGCTGGGAACCAAACAGCATTGAACCTCATTGACTTTGATTATATGGACAAAAACACTTTTAAAATATATTTTTTTGTGTTCCACAGAAGTTAGTCAGTCGTACATGTTGTGGAACAATATGAGGGTGAGTAAATGATGACAGGATTTTCATTTTTGAGTGAACAGTCTCTTTAAGTTTGCAATATGATGCATGATCAGTTAAGTTCTGTCTCTATAAGGCAAGTGCTCTCTCAAATACATAAGACAGGTGAAAAATGTAAATTAACAGATTTGTTTGATTCTTTTCCACTATTTAAACCAGCCATTTTTCTTTGTTTCTTTGAGGGCTTGAGAATGAAATGCAATCTCTGTGCTACCTTCCAAACAGGGTACCTGCGGAATATCATATTTTTTTTTGAAAAAGTAAAGCCATATGTTTTGTTTTGTCTTTTTATACATCACGTCTTTCCCTTGAAGAACGTGCACTTTCAAAGAGGGCCATGTGTTTCACATTTAAGATGAAAGAGAGGCCTGGGTTGGCTGTTCTGCTTATGCGCCAGGCGCTGCTTCAGCGGGCCGTGCCCTTCTACATGCACTTTTTTTAATTAGATCACTTTCTTTTCCCCTTCTCTTGCTTTGGCCACACACGTTGAACTTGACTATCTCGCCACCTCTGTAAACACGCAGACAGCCTAAATGACCCCGGGGCACACTGGCTTTGTGTTTGTGGGTAGAGCGGCTGGCCCTGCCCCCGCCCGATAACACACACGTACACAGTCGGTATTGAGTTTCCGTCACGTTAAACGTATGGAGATCGAAAGCAAGGTCAGAATCACCACCGCCATCTGGAAGTCTGAAATGTTTGGAATGATGGGGAGCTATAAATACATAAGCATTCCACATTCCAGCGCAGGGAACGGTGTGTTTTCAAAACGTCAGAGACCAAACGTACTATGTAGCGACTGCAAAAATCTTGTTGGGTCCTCAACGATTTCATACCAAACTCCATTCGCCTTTGGTTTAAACAGCTGGAGAAGTGTTTAAAAGAAAAAAAATGCACGCGATGCAGCTGGCCTCTCAATTTAGTGTGTCAACGCTGACCAAGAGATGATTCAACCGGCATTTTTTACCTCACCGAGGTTGATTATTGATTCACCTGGAGCTTTAAACGCTGGATGAGTGTCCGTTGGCTCGGCCCAAAAAGGGAAATGGGGGCATTTTGGAGCATTCTGCGGTGCCAGTGCAAGCAAATTCTTTATAGCCCTGTTGGTCCTGCCGTGCTGCAGCCACCTGGTTAAGTAATCAGGGGAAGTGGGAATAAGGGAAAGAGTGGAGACGGATGTGGAGGTTGAGGTGTGCTGTACCTAACGCACACATGGCTGCTGGGATGGGATCAAAGAGAGAGGCAAGGCCTGTTTTTCCTCCCAGACGTTGCTCGTTCCCGAAGACTGCAGAGCTCAGGATATGCAGTTTGACATCCAGTAATGAGCATTCAGGGAATGTCTCTGTCCCAATGAAAACAACTGAGGTTGATGAGTCACAGATTGCACTGTTCATTTTATTTCACATTTTTAGAGCGGGCTGTAAAATATGTTTGGCCTTGACACTCTAAAAACAGCTTTTAGAAACTTAGTTTAGGTTATTTGTCGTCTTAAAGTTGGATTATGGTAGCACAAAGTGTCCTTTTTTTCCTGTTTGATCATTTATGGATTGAAAATTTTGATGATGCCATTGTGGGAATGTCCAAATTGGTGTGATATATGTTTCAGTTTTTCATCTCTTGTTCATATATTTACATGTGATACATTTCATTCAGTAACTTTACCTCCTATTTTGGAAGGATTCAGTCTTGTGGGTCTTTTTGAATGATTTGTTCAGAACTTGATAAGAGTCATTTGTCATGTGAATTTGACTACACTGGTTTTGATTTTTAGCACATCATATTCAGTTCAGTTTAAACTCAAATTCACAATCTTGGTAAAATATGGTTTTTATTTGCTGTGGCACTGATTCATTCACTCAGCAGTGACAGTTCAGCAATCTTACATAGTTTTGAAATCAATCGAAATTGACCCATTTAAGAAACCGTGTCTTTGAAGAGGACGTCTTGTTGATTTGTTTGTTTTTCATTTTTCAGGTTCTACAGTTGAAAACTGTTCGATGGCTATTTTTATTGAAGAAAAATGTTTTCTGATCAGCTGCCCAAATAATACCCAGGACTCTTCTTGTGGAAATGTCTCAAATTCCATCCTGTTAACAAAGCCAGGTGTGACCACAACTGCTAATATCTTTCCTTGGTTTGTCTGCATTTGTGTTAGATATGTTTGTGCTTTCGTTTTTTGTAAGTATTTGATTTTTGTTCAGTAAATTTAACTCTTATTTTGGAATGATTCGTTACTGATTCAAAATTGTAACTTGTGAGTCTTTCTGAATGATTCATTAAAGTAATTGACTCATAAGAGTCATTTTTTTGTTTTTGATTAATTTTTTTTTTTTTTTTTTTAATTATGTGTTGGTTCTTTTTAAAGAATCTAAAACAGCACAATCAGTGCAGTCCAGTTCACACACAAATGACTTTTTAGAGTCTTTTGTTTGTGAATCAGACTACACTGGTTGCACTATATATTTGTGATGCATTTAAAAGAATTGCATATAAGAGTAATTATTATTTCATCCTTTTTTTCTCATCACATTTGATTTGGTCTGCAAACTCACATTCACAACTCAAGTAAAATATGATTTTTTTTAGCTGTGCTCCTGGAGATTTGGCAACTAGCATCATGCCGATGACTTTTCGCAATCAAAAGCACTCTCATTTTCTTTATTTTCTTTTAATTGTGTGTCAAAGATTTGCAATAACTTGTTCCAGAATATCTACCATTTACCAACTCAAGCTTTGTTTTTGCAGAGTCTGTCCATTTGGACAAAAATGGCACTAGGGAATTGGTGCTTCCCCAACAGTCTCCTGGCACCAACTCCTCCCAATCAGACGGTTCTTCATCTAATATCACACAACCATCTACCACTGAAGCTAACGTCTCCATCTCCAGTACTTCCACTACTACAAAACCGGCCACTTTACAAAGCGACTCGACGACTAAAGCGACCATCAACCTGACAACCTCAAAAGAGAAAGCCACCACAGTTGATGCAGTGCCAAAACCAGCAATCACAGCAACCATTCCAACAACACCAGCCATGCCATCCACCACAATAACTACACCTAAACCGACCACAACCACCCCTAAACCCTCTTCAACAACTACCAGCACAACAACCACCTCCGCAACAGTTGCACAAACCATAATTACAAAACAGCCTTCTTCACCTTCACCATCAGGGACCAAATTGTCCATCAGCATCTCACCATTAGTGCCTAAAACACCTCCATCTAATTCTTCCACTAAATCAGAACAAACTTCTCCCATTCCAACATCCTCAGATGAGAAGCCAATGCCAACCACACCAAAAACCTCAATGAGCTCCTCAGTAGTGGCACCCAAACTGCCTAAGGACATTCTCAAAGGGGACCAAGCTATGGTTGAGGTGGCCGGAGACCCTTTGACCAGCCACCTGTTGAACACAAGCTCTCTGCTGGCCGTTCTTCTGTTTGGCCTCCTCTTTTTCGTGGTCACAGTGGCGCTGTTTGTCAAACAAGCGTACGAGAGCTACAAGCGAAAGGACTACACTCAGGTCGACTATCTCATCAATGGAATGTACTCTGATTCGGGGGTCTGACCGGGATTGTGTGGTTTACATTTCAATGTATTTACATTTTCGAAGTTTGGTAGCTTATTGACTTTGGTTTGAGACCCCTTGGTAGCACTCGCTCGCATTTCAAACTCTCAAAAAGCCCTGTACGACTTCTAGTTATGGGAATCTAGCTGGTGCTCGAGTGAGTTGGTGTGACATGAATCTTTTGTTTCTATGCAGACTTAGCTTCCACATAATTCTTGGCACATGGGGCTGAAGCCTTAGTATTAACTTAGCCCTCAACCTTCGTTCAACGAATGTCATTATAAGGGATTCATAGTGCAATATTTGGAAATGTTTTGTCTAATCTGTCATGTTCAGTGTTTCATCTGCAGCTGATGAGTTGGCTGCAATAATTGCCTTTTTATGTTTGTTGGAACGGTTCAGGAACATTCAAAGAATTATGAATTAATGCCTTTTTTTTTTTTTTTTTTTTTTTTTGGTTTGTATGTGTGAGTGAGGAATAAATGCCAAACCAGGAATTGTGGCACAGAAGCACATTATTGTAAAGCCAAGGGAATAACTCAGCCATTGTATATTTAGTGTCTGGAACAAAGAACAGATGATGATCATGTTAGTTGGGGATCAGAGAAAGGTATGAAGTATGATAGTTTAATATGTGCCAAATTAATTTTGTAAGTCTTAATAGCTGCACTGTTAAAAAAAAGATGTATAATAAAGAACTTACTTTGCAGTCTGTCTTTTTTATTGCGTGAAGTTTCTGTTTCTGTTAGATATTAACGGTGATCCATGTATAGCTGAAATCTGTGCCCCTGTTTCCACAAAATTTGAACTTCCATCATCATGGAGCTATGTATTTCCCTCCACTTGTCTTAATATAAAACATTTAGGAGCCAACTGTACAATTATACTAAAAAAAAAAAAAAAAAACGAATATATTTGTTAAATACTTTAGAATACTATTATAGATCGATTGCATGTTGGTAATATGTCTCTTTAGTTGGACGTTATCATCAATAACCAATCAGTAAAAAGAAATTTCATGAACCTGAAGTGTACCACATATACAGTAACGATTCCCGGCTCATTTTGAATCGGGCACAACTGACAAATGACTGTTCAGTGAGGAAATAGGATATGAACTCGGTAACAATAAGTGCATCTGATTTAAACTGATTTCGAGGTTGTTTTGTGAATGTTTTATTAACTTGAATCATTAAAAATAACTCGTAAGAGTCATTTGTTCTTGAATCAGACATCTCGGCTCACATTTTGTTCTTTGTTGCGATGATATCCGACGAAATCGCAAATGAACGCACACAATGTTTTCCCCATTACATTTTAAATCATTATCCACTTTTTTTTTGTTGTATTTTTGACCATTTGCAGTCTGGAGTCGTGTGAGTAGGCTAATTGTTTGCTATTGAGTTATTTTGGATAACTTTTTGCTGTCAATGTAAACAATCCTCTCAGCACTGCTTAAAGGGATAGTTCATCCAAAAATGAAAATGCTTTCATTTACTCACCCTCAAGTTGTTCCAAACCTGTATGAATTCTTTCTTCTGGTGAACCCAAAAGAAGATTTTGAAGAATATGGGTAACCAAACAGTTGATAAACTCCAATGACTTCCATAGAATGGAAAAAAAAAAATACTGAGGAAGTCAGTGGGGTCCCATCAACTGTTACATTCGTCGGAATATCTTCTTTTGGGTTCAGCAGAAGAAAGAAATTCATACAACTGCCCTTTTAATACATTTCAACATGTTTAAATCCATTTTACAGGATTCTGCAGATTTCGCTTCCAAATCAGCACAGAAAATGTGAAAAAAATTAAAAATGATTCTGCCTTGGCCTGTTCATGACCAAGCAGAAAAAGATGCATAAGTTCAAGGGGTCCATCGTCCTCGCTTTTGGAGCCCCAGGTTTCCCATGGTTTCAAAGTGTTTTATGAGTCGTGTATATATCAATCAGCCTTTGGAGTAAACAAGATGCCACACATAAACAAGCCACATCTGTCAGCCAATAATTGCACCTTGGAAACGTGCGATGCACATTGTCTAATTTTAAAGGTCTGGAAGTTTAATTGGCAAGGAGGAAAACAACGAGTTGGAAGGAAGGTGGGCCGACACCTTTACAACAACTCACCAGGGGACGGTTTTGTTTTGGGGGGGAAGTACAACAACAGTTACGCAAAATGTGGATTTTATTAGAGAAGCACGGGACAGAGCATGGAGTCCGTTCATATCTTCTCCAAGCGGTTGTGTGACTATTTGCTGACCTGATCTGGCCTTAAAAACCATCTTTTCACAACCTATGATTACCACATTTCTTGTCGAGTGCTGCATTTTCGTAATTCTCAAAGGAATTGTCTCAGGCCTCAAAATTTCCCAATCTCTTGCTTTATTTTGGCATTTCTACATCCTAAATTTTTACTTCATGCCAAAAGAGAAACAATACCAACGAATCTCCAATAAAAGCGTTAACCTCGCTCTCCAAACAAAACAGTTGGCCTCTCATTTGTTTTGATGGTTTGGTATTGATACTCAGCTATTAGCCGTTTATTTGCTACAACTTTCAGCACAGTATCGCTGTTTTCCATGGTTGTGTAACTAAGTGGCAGACACATATTTCAACACAGCTTCAGGCTGACTATGAAATCCTGACTATGAATTTCCAGTGAAAAGTAGGTAGCAAGCAACAGGGTTAGTGCAAAGCACATTGACATGATGCCTCTATAAACCCTTTGTTTTAAGAGGACTTGTTCCAGATGGCATCTGACACACGCGAAATATGTCTTGCATTAAGTCTTGGATGCATTAATACAAAGTCTAATATTCAAAAGTAACAACGGGCAGTGGAGAAAGTGATTTTTTATTTACGCGCTGTGCTCGGTAGATCAAAGAGAACGCCGAGAGCTATACTGCACAGGTGACTGTAAAGGCAGGTTTCATTACAGCATATTTCTCTAGGCCCGGGAATTACTGCCTGCTTCGCTCACACGCACTACCGCGCACATATGCTTTCACTTTGGATTTGGAGTTGGTTGCAGAACTTTACCATTCAACCCAAAGAGGGCTTTCAGTCCGCCAGGGGTTCAGTTTGATCCTTGATGTTTACAGCACCTCAGGACTCATGAAAGAGCCTGAAATGAATTTGCATCGTTGTATTTTACTCTTTTATAACATGAGCTTTCATATGAGCATAAAGAAACATAACAGGCTAAAAAGAGAAAGCTGTGCCAAGCATGTTTAAGCTGCTGTTTTCTGAAGTACAAAGAAGAATGTGTCATTCATTTTAAAAACATGTTTTATGCATTTTAGAACTTCCATCTCTCCCTGTAGGAAAGCAAAATGAGATCTCTTTAATATCTCACTTTTTGCTCAGATTGTTCTTCTGAGAAAACGACTCCAGAAGATACTAATCTCACATGTTTCCTAATGTTTCGGAACTCATATTTGACAGTTTGCAGTCAGAGAACTCAAATATGTCTCATCAAGTTCTCTCAAGACCAAATGAGATCTCTTTAATATCTCACTTTTTGCTCAGATTGTTCTCCTGAGAAAACAACTCCAGAAGACATAAATCTCACATTTCTCTCCTAATATTTAAGTACTCATATTTGACAGTCTGCAGTCAGAGAACTCAAATATGTCTCATCAAGTTCTCCCAAGACCAAATGAGATCTCTTTAATGTCTCACTTATTGCTCAGATTATTCTCTTGAGAAAGCAACTCCAGAAGATAATAATCTCACGTTTCCTAATGTTTTAGAACTCACATTTGAAAATCTGCAGTCAGAGAACTCAAATATGTCTCATCAAGTTCTCCCAAAACCAAATGAGATCTCTTTAATGTCTCACTTATTGCTCAGATTGTTCTCCTGAGAAAACAACTCCAGAAGACATAAATCTCACATTTCTCTCCTAATATTTCAGTACTTATATTTGACAGTCTGCAGTCAGAGAACTCAAATATGTCTCATCAAGTTCTCCCAAGACCAAATGAGATCTCTTTAATATCGCACATATTTCTCAGATTTTTCTCCTGAGAAAACAACTCCAGAAGATACTAATCTCACACATGTTTCCTAATGTTTTGGAACTCATATTTGACAGTTTGCAGTCAGAGAACTCAAATATGTCTCATCAAGTTCTCTCAAGACCAAATGAGATCTCTTTAATGTCTCACTTATTGCTCAGATTGTTCTCTTGAGAAAGCAACTCCAGAAGATACAAATCTCACATGTTTCCTAATGTTTCGGAACTCATATTTGACAGTCTGCAGACAGAGAACTCAAATATGTCTCATCAAGTTCTCCCAAGACCAAATGAGATCTCTTTAATATCTCACATATTTCTCAGATTTTTCTCCTGAGAAAACAACTCCAGAAGATACTAATCTCACACATGTTTCCTAATGTTTCGGAACTCATATTTGACAGTCTGCAGTCAGAGAACTCAAATATGTCTCATCAAGTTCTCTCAAGACCAAATGAGATCTCTTTAATGTCTCACTTATTGCTCAGATTGTTCTCTTGAGAAAACAACTCCAGAAGATACAAATCTCACATTTGTTTCCTAATGTTTTAAAACTCACATCTGAAAATCTGCAGTCAGAGAACTCAAAAATATCTTAGGTTCTCATAATCTCTATACTTTTAGATGCTATAGATATACTATTCAGCTAATATACCAGAAGAGTACCAATTTACTCATTTGGGTCTCTTTTTATTTTCCTAAAAGATTTTTATAATTCTAAAAAAAAAAATGTATGTTCCTTATACTAAAAATCCCCTGAATTACCAGATGAGTAATTGAGATGAGTTCAGCATAGGGGAAGGTCACTTCACTTCTGCTGAAATCACACAACATTGTAATATTTTTCCCCTTTTATATATAAAACATAAAAACAGAAATGAAACTTTTAAAACAGTCATGTCATGTCCCTCACTTTCCCCCAGGCCTGATGTGTAGGCTATACCATAGTGGACCTATAGTGGGCCCCCTTCATCAGGGCCCAGTACAAGAGAACCCATTGTCTTTCCCTGCTGACAGCCCTGGCTATATAGAAAGTCCTATGATTTAAAACATCACAATTAGTCATTGTACATCTTTATTATTAAATATAACTATTAAAAAGTTAAAAGCACTGATTTAAAGTCAGTGCATTTTCAAAGACTTTTCAATATTTTAAATGCATCAGAATTGGGTTGAACAAAAAACAGAAAAAAAAAAAATCAGTCATTTAGATCATTATTTGACAGCATTGATGTTTGTTGACTATATTTTTAACTGTAAATTTCAATAAATCATAATGTTTATGTACCATGCTATTTGAGTGATTAAAATCTGTTTGTACTAATAACAGATTTGGACACCCACATGATGACAAAGTTCATAATGATTCATTTCTCTATCAACTGTAGACAATAATAACAATGAAAGAGTGACACAAACATAAAACATCATCATGGTAACACACGAGATCATAATAAACCAGTAAACATTATATATATTAGCAATTGACTCATTTGGGTCTCTTTTTTTATTTCACTAAATGATTATTATAATTCTGAATCAAACATTGATGTTCCTTCTACTAAAATAGAATTACCAGAAGCCGCTTGAGTTCTGCAGTAGTGGAAGATCTAACATCACGGGAAAAACGGAAATGAAACTTTTAAAATGTATGTAGCCTATAACAATAGACAATAAATATATATATACAAATGCACTGTTGTATTTTTTTTTTTTTTTGCGATAATGACTGGATGACTGTACATTTAACTTTTACTGTAGTATTTTACTTTTTATTTCTTTTCAAAATTACTAACAGTTTACAGCAAGTACAGTGTGTGTCTTCTTCTGTTCGCTCTACTATTCCAATGGTCTGGCAACGCGAACGCGCCATAGCGCGCACAATCCCTCTTGATGACGTCGATCAGTTTCCGCTGTCAGTCATTCCCCTCCTCGTGCCTCCTCTACTATCGCTGGAAGAGTCGCTCGGGCGAAAAAAAGTCCGACTGATCGACCTACGGACTACAAACTTTCTCCTAACACCAATACCTCGAAGAAATGGAGCTGGGATTATGGAATTAAAGCCCGGAGCGCTTGCGATGGAGATTTTATTGCTGGAACTGCTGCTTTGTTGTAGTCTGACGGTGATTCGTGGTGAGTAAAATAGTTTTTGTTGAGTTTTTCCTACGGCTCTGAGGTGTTGAAGTCATTATATCACCGCGAACAATGTGATACAAAGTAAAACGCACGAGCGCGAAACAAACTAGAGCGCGGTTGGTTTCGTGTAAGTTATTGCGTATTTTATTTCGTTTTGTTTCGCACGAGCATGTATTTAATAGAAGATGTGTAATAGTGCAACAATAGTAACTTTAGTGAGTGAAGTCTGTGTAAAGTTGAGCTGGTTTGATCTAAACTATAGTCTGCGGCGGGTTTGTTAACCCAGATGTGCACTTCTGGAAGTTGAGTTTAAAACTAAAAGCAGCATTTTGTGAAGTCTGCTGGAAGTATTTGACATGTTTTATAGGAGTTTTTAGCTCCTAGGACGTGTAAACTGCTCTGGTTGTGTGTTATGGAGGCCTCGGTGGTGTCGGGTGTCAGCGAGAAAATAGTGTAAAAGTATTAAATGGGCTTTTAAAACTATTTTAAAGTCTGCTGTTTTACCTGAACTTCATCTGAATAGTGGTACTGACAATTAAGCGGAAAAACTAACGTTGGCGTTTCAACGGAAACACTGCTGAAGTTTATTAAGAGTAAAAGAAAGACTCTCAGCAAGCCTCCAATATAAAGAGCTAGGTTTGTTTTCTAACACTTTATAATACCTTAACTAACATTACTAGTGCTTAACTTGATTCACTTGAAGGTTATAAATTAGTTCATTAGTATAGGCTACGTCTAAATGGGTAGTTGGTGTGTTCATGATTTTTTTTTTTTTTTTTTTTAAGGTTCAAATGTATATTAATATTCTGTATAAATGATATGTCTGTCTGTAACTAGTCTCCATTTGTGGCTTTTCCACTTAACTAGTTGATTTAAAATGCACCTGTAGTGTAATAAATGAATTTTTAAAAGTATAGTCTTTCAATATCTTAAGGTAATGAAAGCTGCATGAATAGTAAATATAAAATATTTACAGTTTTTGGTGAAGTATATCAACTTTTTGAATATATATCATGCCAAAACTCTATATATTGGAAAAAAAGTCTATAAATTAAATGTCTGTTGTGAAAAACCCTGGACACAAATGATTAATATCAGATAGTTTCATAATGTTACTAAGCAGCATTGCTGAAAAACATACTGTTAGAGTTGCTGGTGAGAAATTGGCATTCAAACATGCCTGTGCTTAAATATTTATAGTTTTAGCACTATGTACTCATTATTGGTTTGCTGGGATGTTTGTATTCACGCCTAGCGAGAGAGAAAGAGATCTGACTCTGGTTTGGTTTTATTTCTGGAGTAAGTAAGCAGAACCGTGTGAATATTTTAATTAGGATGGATTGAGTCATTAATTATGCATCGACTCAAGTCTATTTATATTGTATTCATAACTTTCTTAACATTTACAAGTAGTCATTTTATATTAGACTAGTTTACTAAACCATTCCAACAAACTTAATTGCATAAAATAATGCTCAAGATGATCAGTTAATGTAATAGTTAGAAATGCTTTGATTCGGATTTGAATGTACATGAACATTTGAGCATTATTTAGGGTTTGCGAATGACTTCTTATTAAAAGTTATAATATAGTGTTACCAATTTGTCCAAACAACATGAATCCAGTCCATTCCAATCCAATAAAAAAGTAAAGGTTCCAATTAGATCCAAAAAGGTTTTACAGCCTGATTCTATTAAGTTCCACAATGAACAATTAAATTTCCTTGTACTGTAAGTTAACCATTTATATATGGATGCTATAGGACCCATAAACCAAGATTATAATCTAAAAACCTTGTAATATCAAGAATTAGCTGCTGCAAAGTACCATTGAGAGAACAAAACCTCCTTCTTCTTGGCTGAAATGTACCTGAATTATTGCAGGCTACATTGTTTGTATGCAGCCGTTGTTGCAGTTTTACAAGCTATTAT
The DNA here is from genome assembly GCA_037950665.1 of Hypophthalmichthys nobilis. NCBI lineage: Eukaryota > Metazoa > Chordata > Actinopteri > Cypriniformes > Xenocyprididae > Hypophthalmichthys > Hypophthalmichthys nobilis. Next base: position 18,644,014 of record CM075486.1, read on the forward strand.
ATTGCAATTATGAGAACGGACTGTCATGTTATTGTTTCTTTGGAGTGTGGGCTCAGTGTTCTTAAATGTTTGAAGGAAAACCTGATTTATTCAGGTCACGTCAATAGCAAGTGGTTCAGTTGTTGACATGCCACTATATAAGGTTGGTAACGTCTGCCAGCAAGCAGTTTTTCTAGTAGTATTAATACAGATTTAATAAGTAGTAACCCAGTATGTGATTTTCAACCTTTTTTAGTTTTTGTGTATTCTAAGATAAAAGTGATTGAGGAAAATCTGTTGCATGTATTGCTAATTTAACATGCGTGATCAACAAAAGGCCTTGTTGAATTTTAGCATAACAAAAACCACAAAACTTTTGATGCCATTGTCGAGCTCCTACTGCCAATGTCAGTCACTCCTTAAGCTAATTAAACAAGTTTGCATTTGAATAAAACGAGTTATTGGGGGGAAAATGAAGGAAATGTAGCATCCAGTCCCTGTTTTTATCCTGTTATGGGTCAGTGTGTCTTTGCAGGACTTTTGTGTTGTATTGTTATTTTAGTTTAAAATTGTTTAAAAGTTTTATAGGCAATGTATGATAGATAGTATATTAAAAGATTTTAAAGATGCATTTTGAGAATTTAAACATGTCTTTAAGTCTGAATTATTTTAGGATCATAAGAAGGTGTCACAGAGTTCACATTGGTTTTTTTTTAACGCTTTGCGTGTTTGCATACTTGCATGTTTTCTTTAACGCAATCTCTTTGCTTTACTGTATGGTCTCTTGCTGATATGGGCTGGAGGAAGTGAGCGACTGGTTTTGATCGTAATCAGGCAGATCAGGTAGGTAAAAGGAGATTGAGGACAGAGAAAGAAAACAGAGATAGTGAATGAGCTGAGCAGCCTTTCATTTGAAGCTCTTTTACCCACTTTCCAGGACTCTTGACGTGTTCGTAAACCTCCTTTGTGCTCCTTCCTTCTGTAGACGGTTAATTCTGGTGACAAGCTCAGACTCCTTCAGCTGTTTCTTTGTGCTCTTCTTCTACAAAGGTGGGCCCAGGTGCTCTCAACTACCCCTCCTGGCACTACAAAAGTCAGAGAAGAGCGGAAGTTCCTAAGTCATATGGGTGCTTGGTTATAGAGTGGAAAAGAGTTCTCCTAGGGACGTCTGTTTAGGGAGATTAGCAATCTTCATGCTGTGGCTGAAATTTGACTTTTGCTGGATTTTGTTTCCTCTAATAAGCCGCAGTGTTTCAAATATCCATTGAAACAAGGCTCTCTTGGCTTTGTCCTCTAGATCTCTGGCCTGTTGACTCTAAAACCATTACAAAGTTGCTGGAGTTCATCTGTTTCCCCTTTTGTTTCTCATTGTGCACTGTTAGAATGTTTTGTGTCCACAGAAGGAATTTTAAGGAATCTTTGAGTGGCTTCTAATTATGTTTCTGTACAATAATAACTCTGAAATATGTGCAAAAGTAAAAGAACTACAAAAATGTTTTCTTGACAAAACCTTGTCTTTCAGTTTTGGTAAAAATCTCGGAGGTAAAAATTTGAAGGTTATATAAGGTCTATCTGTTTGTCTGTCTATCTATCTGTCTGTCTATCAATCTGTCTATCATCTCTGAGGTAAAAATGTTATATAAGATCTGTCTGTATAACTATCTATCCACATCAAGAAGTTTTACATATTATTGTATAATATTTGGTTCTATGGAGATTAAAAACATTCTTGATGTTCCAGGTTCTTCAGATTGATCAATCTGTTGTTTTGGAGATTGATAAAGTTCTTGATGTTTCTTATAGGTTCTCCAGATATGTCTATAATGAATGTCAAGACCTTTATTAATCCCTGAAGACCCAGATTGATAAATCCGATAGGGGTGTCACGAGACAAGACGAAACACGAGATTGAGTTCATGAGAACGAGACGAGATTTTTACACAATTTGATTTTGTGAGATTTTTATTTGTAAGAAATCCTCAATGATGAAATACGTGACTAGAAAAATAGTCTGCTAGTGCATTTGAAATGTTTTAACTAATCATCTTGTAATGAATGTTGTTTCAGTTCTACTTTCTGAGAATGAATTATCATATGCAGTAAAAGCATTGTAAAAGGTAAATTGTAACTCAACTGACTGGCTTCTCTCCTGTATGTTTTCATACGAGTCTCTTCAGACCTTTATGAGCTTCTACAACTTTTGACCTAACTGAACTCCTTTCCACAAATTGATCATATAATTAAAAACAGTATAAATAAAAATGAATAACAGTTTTCTCTTAGTCTTATAGCTATTAAGTGCAAACAATAACTGCAACCATAATCAAAATACTCTCTTAATATTCAAAGTGCAAATAGAGACCAAATTTTTCTTTAAGCATGATACAGAGTTGAGAGATGGTTACAACTACACAGCTCAGCCTTCAGCCTATCATAGCTTTCATATTGGGAAATATTTGCATGCATCAGGGTATGCGTGATTTTGCTATCACGCATACTCTACAAGATAAGACATTTGTCAGACGCTTGGTAAGCTCTGTTGTGCAACGAATCCTCCGCCATGGTCTTGTCAGTCATCTCGTCACTTACTCTCATCACGTGATCAGTGAACTCTGATTCCTACGTGCGACTCTGCAGCTTGTGTTTGATGAGCTGGATGGGATTGAAGTGACCGTTATCCAACTAAATTAAATGTCTTTTATTTCTATAAAAAGCAAAATGACAGTGGAGGCGTAATGTAAACGTAGCGGTGGCTTATTCTATCCTAATTTCACCCTCACACTTCTTCATGGAAATATCACGAGACAGTTTTTCAATCTTTTTTTTTTAATCTTGTGGCATGAGATCTTGTCACATCCCTAAAATCCGAAGAACCTAGAAGGAATGTCAAGAACGTTATTATTACTATAGGAACCATTGAAGAAACATTATTTTTTTTGTGATAAAGGTTAGTCATGAGGGCTGAGAATCTAATTTTCTTTAAATATAGCCTAGCAATCCTTGAACTAATGTGTTTGGTTTTGTCCACAACTGAAGGTTGACGTTTTGAAATGACGCGGCGGAGTGAGTAATCTTGTCTGTTTGGGTAGGAGATTGTGCTGGGTGGGGGGTGCTGTCGTGGTTATGCATCATGCTGGTGGTGTTTTTTCTTGCACATTTGGGCCGCAGAGGTCCGTGTGATCTCATAAAACAGTGCAGCTGTTGGGACGAGGTTATCATTTTAATCCCCACTGCTCTGTGCTCGCTGGGGAAGGAGGTGTCTGAGTCCTCCCAGGCTCTGGTGGACCATTCCAAAGGCTTTTTTGTGCAGATGGAAGCATATGTTGCTTGAATGACATATACATTGCCAATAGTCCCACCAAACTAGGGCTGGGCGATGAAACGATAACGCTAATTAGTGCAATATATTTTTCCCCGATAAAATTGTAACAAAAGTTTGATAAGTGTTTGATGTAAAGTTCATGCACTATGCAAATAATGCTGCACATGCTTGTTGCAGACTGGTGACAATAACTGAAATGCGCTGCCATTTCTGTTGCGCGTGAGAAACATTAAACGGCAAATGCGCCAGAAGCATCCAGTGAGAAGATTTGAGTTTGGTGCAACAGAGTTCTCCCATACAAACCACAAATCAAACGACTTGTGATTTCAACTAGTTTAAAGCCAGATGAAACAGCACTGACTTTCTCAACAATACTGATGCAGAAAACAGGAGAAGCTTTGAGCCAAAACGATAGAAGGCTTTTCAATCGACAAGTCACCAACATTTACCATGATTTACTGTAGTAACACTAACTGAAACTAGGGATGCACTGAAATATGCAGCCCTGCCCCCTCCGTTTTCAGTTAATGTATATCTGTTAAATCTGATTCTGTTGCATGGAATTGAATGAAGAATAGTATATTGATATATTGATATTAATATATTTAACCTTATTTTAATACAGGCTTATTTTCTGTCCAATTTTTGTTACTTCAGTATTCGTATTTAAGTTTAGTAAAGGGTGGTTATTATATGGCTTGTATTTTTTTTTTTGGATTCAGGAAAATTATTGATTTTAATTAAAAAGTGTAGTAATAACAATAATACAATTATACAAAAAACTAATGTAAAATAAGAAATGAATAATTATTTTTTTAAAGTCATTTTCAATTTACTGTTTTTGGCCAAATACATCCAGAATTTTCAGGTTTGGCCCATAATTTTTATTTTGGTGCATCCCTAACTGAAACTATGGGATTGTGGCAAAAATGTTGGATATTCATATAAAATTTTATTATATTATTAATGTAGATATTAAAGGAGTAATGTAAAATAATTGCAGTATTTTTTTTTGTTATTAAGCTAAGCTATAACAGTTTTTGTGCATTTGCATTTATAATAAATATTTTTAGGCTACTGTTTTTCATAATAAATACCATAGAAACCATATAGCCTAGTTAATTTTTACCATGGTAGTGAGGTGTGGTTTTACCTGTGGTTAACATGATCCGAATAAAATGAAAGACCAAATTTTACCCTTTAAAAATGAGGTTGTTACAATTTTTAGAGATGTTCCTGTTTTTGTTAATGAACATAAATTTACATCTGCATCCCAACTCAAGCCACTGTCAAATTTGTCATTTTAAGAGAGAAAACATGTAATATTAATTTATGAAATGATCACCTGTTTGGCAAGTGTTTGTGATGTTCTGATGATAAAACCACAATTTATTGTCTGGTTTCTCCAACTTTCACTCAGGAGCAAAAAACTGCCTTTAAACTTGAAAGAAATAAAGATTTGATATTTATTGTGATAATTATTGAAATCGACTGATAATTTTATCGTGATAACTTTTTTTGGTTATATCGTCGTGCCCTACACCAAACTGTGTAATATGTAAATGCTTAAAAAACTAACTGATAAGAAAGAATAGACCTGCATCTCCTTTTCAGAGTGGTTCAAGTTGGTTGGTCTCTGTGTTTGATGTAGTTGGAAAGCTGGAAGAAAGGAGTTAAAGGAGTGGACCAAATGATTGAAGGAACAATCTGTGGGCCAGCGAAGTGAGGACGGGTTTTTTGTTTGATGTCTGGGGTCTGTTGTTGCTTAGAGCATGTGTACTTCACGCCTCTGTCACTGTTTGGTAGACGGAGTGCTGTGTTTGTATGAACTGTATACAACTGTAAATCATGCTAAAGTTGCGTTTACACTTGCCAAATAATTGCAAGGCACTTCCTGTCATCATAGCCGGGCAGTCATTTTGTGAAAACTGTATGGAAAGGTAAACTTAAAAGTGTTGTTTTAGACTTAGCATCATTTTGTTATGTGTTACAGTAAATTTGTCTTGGAATCGATGGTCTTTAGTTTTAAATGGTCCAGAATAGAGAGAAGGATTGATCAAATCTGGCTTCTTAGAGTATCGTATGTGGCAATTACTAAACAATATGCATGTGTGTTCTTAGCAGGAAATGGCTTAAATTATCTTCATTTTAGGCTCCTCTATGTTTGGTGACACTTTTTTTTTTTTTAGTAAAATCAACCTATGCATGACTTATTTATAGTTGACCATAATTTAAAACCCCTTTTTACATTATCCCTGCTGGTTAGTGAAAAATAACCCTCAAGCCCAAAATTGCTGCGGTGTTTGCTTTTAGATAACACCAAATCACATATCGTGCTCTGTTTAGTCTCGTAAGACTGCTTGCTTAGTGGATAGCGGCTTGGGCAGAAAGCTGAGATCACGTGATGGAATATGCCACTTTAGGACCATTGAAATCTCAAAGTAACAAATTACTATTACTTTTGCTCATAGTTTAGGTTGGTATCTAAACAAACCTCTAACCACAGGTATTAAACTTTGGCATGTAACTCATCCTGCAAAGATTGTGTTACAGACAATGAGTGATACCTGAAATCATGTGGTTTGTTGAGGAGAGGCTTTTAATTTTGTAAGCGATCAGACTTACAGTTTTTACCTGTCAGCTGATAAAATGGGTGAGGAAAAATCCTGCAGATTTCCATTGAATGGCTCTTCTCACAGATTATAACTACTTTCATGTTAACCCTCTAAAGCATGCCATATAAAATAATAGTCAGAAATATATATTTTTTGTTTCAATGGAACTACTTATTGAATAGGGCTGTACGATAAATAAAAAAAATTAACATGAAATCGCTTAGTGCGATTATGAAACTGCAAAGGCTGCGATTATTTATTTATTTATTTATTTATTTATGTTATGTGCAGCTTGTCAATGAAGCACGGCTCTGTGATCAGTAGTAAATGCTGCTCCATCTGAAAGCACTGCGAGTTTGAGTCGCTTATAACGTGCATTTGAAAAAGCAACACGCGTCAAACATCTTTCCAAACATGAGAAGCATTTATAAACCACTTGTCCAACAAAAGACAGCATGTAATAACATGTTTTTACTCCAAACTCACTTCATAACGACAGTTGAGCATCCTTCTATGTCGATTAGCATTGAAGTATAAATATACTTTATTATCATGGAAATACCAGAGAAGGCTTGAAGAACTCATATTAACCATATATTGTCGTAGTCATGTGTTTATTAGTTATGTTTAATCAATCAAAGCATTTCAATCTTCTGTTTATTTAGCTACAGCGATAGTATGATGCCCATAGGGATTTCCTGGAATGACGTGCACTATATCGTACATATTTGGAGTTTCTGCAGGAGAGCGCCCCCTGGCTTTCAGATGGAGCAGCATTTACTACTGATCACAGAGCCATGCTTCACTGACAAGCTGCGCATAAAAAAATCGCAGTCTTTGCCAAATCGCATGCAGTTTAATTCCGATTAATCGTGTAGTCCTATTATTGAACCTTTAGACAAAACCTAAAATAGGCTTTTATGGCTCATATAGTATGCTGTAGGAGAGTATGGATTTTACTGGAGGAGGAGAAAAACTCCAGAGGCCTTTACTTATTACTTAAAAACTCATGTAACTACATGAACTTAATTTAACTGAGTTGTTTCTACTAAAAAATGAGTATTGTCAGCTTTACTTAAGTTTTTGTTCAGTCAACTTATCATTGCTGAGTGAAACACACAAATTAATGTTGACATAACTAACTGGGCAGTGGATCCATAGTTCCCATCATGCTTTGCAAGGGACTGCATTAGAGTAAATTTAGGGATTAAAGTGTTATTTTATGTGTTTTTCAGTAAAGGGAAATATGTTGTTAGTTTATGTTGTTCAGTTATGATGGACATTTAGAGGAGTTTCTGTAATGTTTTTAAATGTTGTTGTTACCATTATGCAGAAGAGTGGCACCTGTGTTTAGGCCAAGGTGTGAGCACTCACATATGCATGTTTAGGATGGAATTCCTGCTCTCATTTCAATTGACCCTTCGCCGGGAGTTTGATTGACAAGCGATCTAACCAGTCATAACGTTGAATCCACCATTTTGTCCGACAAAGCAGTCAGGAGTTAAAAGATTAACCTTGGTGGACTTGAACTTGAAAAATGGTGTGTATTGATGTCTTTCTGCATTTGAAACAACATTCCTTCTCATGTTCATTCATGTTTATTTGATGCTATAAATGAACTAGTAGGAAGAGTTTATCGGTTCACGAGCCACTTGAGCTGAGGTGCTACAGCAATCTGTCATGACACATTAAAGAGCCACAAAATGGTTTTTATTGTTCGAATTTCTTAAAAAATTACACAGTTTGAAAGCTGGGACTTTGTTTAATATCATAATTAACCTGCTCTGTCTTGTCTGTCAACGTGTTGTCAGTTTCCTCTTTGCTCCGCAATGTATTTTTCACTCTGTGTGGTGTGACACATGGCTTGTCGGAGAAAGCAACAGTAACTAAGGGGGGCGGGTCTTTGCGAAGGGTCAGTTGAGTTTGCTCAACGAGTTAGTGTTTTGAGTGCATTTTGTAGAGCAAATAGTTAATTTAATAAGGTAAATTAAGTCAATAAATGTGTTCACCTTACGTAATAAACATAAACATAACATTATTAAGTAAACTGCACATGTAAATAGTATGTAACAGTGACAAATTCAAATGATTTGTATTTACTCAAAGAAATTTTGTCAGATTTACTTGAATTTCTTTTGTTCATACAACTAAATTATTTGTACGAATCACTCAATATAGTTGTGTGGAACCACTGCTTTTTTAAGTAAATCCAACAATTCATTTTTGCTCATTGAGTGAATGAGATCTTTATAAAAGTACAGACTACTTGCATAATATAAATATCTGCATATAATGCAATGATGAGAGATGTACAAAATGTTCCCCAAAATCCTGATGTATCATATTTGAAACTCACATTTTAACATGCTTTTTGTAACAAAAGAATAATGTATGGATAATCAACTAAACCCTAGTTGCTTCATTCCTGAAATGAATGTTTTTACAATTATGCTAAAAGGCCTTTTATTGGTGAAAAGTATAAACTATCAGTCAGATAACAGATGGCATGTAATAGATTGTTTACAACAGGTTTTTCATGTTGTTATATAGAGGCCTTTGAAATTCAATCAAATATGATAGAGTTGGCTTTTTAGAGTTAATATTAATCCTTGAGGAGTTTTAAATGTTATTATTAATAGCATTACCACAAACATCAGAAAGCCGCAGTTGCTTGCCGTTGGTGACATGGTTCTTAGTAAAGCGGCATGCTGGTAAACCACAGCAGGACGTCCCAACCCTCAGCGCTCTCACCATAGCCATTGTGTCTGTATCTAATGACATCATATGTCCTCTCCCCCCTCACCCTCTGGAAGTTATTGACTGCGACGTGAGTGGCACTTGCTGGCACATGTGGCCGGGTGTGAAGTGCCAACTGGCGGTCCCCGTGGAGATATCTGGGTGCCAAAATGAAGGGCAGACATTTCCGTTGTTTCCTCTGCTGTCCCTTCCCTAGAGAGCATCACATGTGCCTCTCATTTAGTGCGATGAGTTCATGAAAAACACTGATTATTTAGAGAACAGGAGCTTGGATTGCAGCAGACAGACGGAGTGGATTACCAAGCACGTTTTTTTTTTTGAAAGGGCAGATTCCTTGGTAGCAAAAATGCAGAGTCATAATTTGTAATGAAAATGTTATTGTCTGTTGCTCCAATATTTTTAATGAAATGAAACCTTGCCCATCTCTTTGGTCACACCTGAACTTTCGCCGCCAGGTTCTCCTTTGCTGCTCTTCGCCAACCGGCGGGATGTTCGTCTGGTGGACGCGGAGGCGGGCCGGTCGGAGTCTGCTGTGGTCGTCAGCGATCTTGAAGATGCGGCCGCAGTGGACTTTCTCTTCTCGGAGGGCCTGATATTCTGGACAGACGTCAGTGAGGAGGCCATCAAACAGACCTACTACAACCTCAGTACTATCTGTAAGATCAGTGTTTTGTGATTTGGAATTACTGTCAAGGAAATTACTGTAGATGGCAATGTAGATATTTTTATTTCTGTTTGTAATTTTGAAAATTCCATTATTTTTTTATTCACCTGTGGGATTTTATATTTTTTTTAGCACAGTGCTGTTTTCCATGCACTGATATTAAAATTCTGGATGATACCAGTAAGCTGACCACTAAAAGTGGCTCTTATTAAAAATCTATACAGTTTTTCTAAAAATAAAATGCGTAAAATAAACAAAATATAAAAGTAATAAAGCAGTGCTTAAGAGAATATAGACATCACAACATACACTATATTGTTCAAAAGTTTGGGGTCAGCAGCCGTGTTTCCATTACAGATTTGCGCAAAACTTTTGCAATGTTTTCTAAATATGCACTAGCTATTATTTTTAATCAAAGGAGACGTAGGCATGTTATCCAAGCATTTATGGCCACGTAAGAGGTGTTTCTTCCTATCTGCTTCGAGGTCTTGAAGAATTCAAATTGTGGCATTTCTTTGTTGTTTGGAATCCAGTAGTCTGTAATACTTTTGTCTTTTATGAGTTTAATGAAGAACTCTCATCTTCTGTCCAAACATACTGCACCCTCTTTAAAGAATGATTGACTTTTATATACGGCAGGTGACCTGTAAATGCAAAAAAAAACTGTTTGCATTGCAGTTTTGCGAATTATTCCTTTTTTGAATTGCCTGAAAAACCACCTCACGTGAGCTTAATAACTTTTTTACGATATATGGGAGTTTTTGCGAAATTGACGTTTCCATTGGGCGTATTTTCAATTCACAATTTGCGCAATTTAAAGCTGCTGTCCTTAAGATTTGCCTCTTAGTTGCCATCTCTGTTTGAAACCTGCAATTGCAGTTATTTTCCGGAATTATCATCTTTACGTGCGTTGTGCATTGGCACGGCTCCTCTGTGCGGATGAATCTAATGTTTGCTGTCAGTCACCACACCGATGTGGATACTGTACTTCAGAATCAAAGATTGTAGTCTTGAAGTATGACCAAAGTAGGAATTTTCACCGGAAAATGTCATCTGAACAAGTAACATGTCTGCCACTTTTGTTCTGACCAACTGAGGGAAAAAGCATTACAATGAATCGCGCTGCCAATGGTGATTAAATCTAACGATCGCTTAGCTCAAATCACATCAAACCGTGCAAATTATTGTTGTTATACTTTGTTCTCAAATTGTTAATGTTAACAACATCAGCATTGCGTGACTGTGTATTTAGTGTGTATTAGCGTTACCTGTAGATTTCAATTTCTGTATCCACTCCGCAGTCCGAAGTCTTTTCGCTTTTTGACTATGGCTGAATCTCCAGTTGTTACTGATGATTGATCATTTGGACCTTTCTGGATTACAATCTGCCATCAAAATGATTAGTTTAATTAGCTGCTGTGAGAAAAGGCTATAAATGATCAGCATCCTATATGCATAGTCTAGCAGACATGACGTAATGACACAAAGACGAACGGCTGCATGCTCAAATTTCCTGCGGAAATCCACCAGTATCGGTTTATTATAAAACATTATTACAAGCTTACTATTGTGAATTGGGCTAAGGTAATGAGATAGTTTTAAACACTGGCTGGTTATGTACTTGCTCAAATTGATTTTGGATAATTTTTAGCCAAACAAAAATTACGGACTGCAGCTTTAAAGGGTAATGGAAACGTGGCTAGTGAGTTTTTTTTTTTTTTATGCTCACAAGGCTGCATTTGTGTTATACAGTAAAAAAAAAAAAAAAGTAATATTGTAAAATATTATTACAATTCACTTGGATTTTTTTTTTTTTTTTTTCAGGATTCTTTGAAGAATAGAAAGCTCAAAAGAACAGCTTTTATTTGAAATAGAAATCTTGGTAACACTTTATTTTAGGGTTCAATTCTCACTTTTAACTAGTTGCTTATTAGCTTGCATATTATTAATATATTGGTTGTTTATTAGTTCTTATAAAGCACATATTAATGCCCTTTTCTGCATGACCATATTCTGCATCCCTTAATCCTACCCAATACCTAAACTTAAACGCTACAAAAACTACCTTACTAACTATTAATAAGCAGTAAATTAGGAGTTAATTCAGGCAAAAGTTGTAGTAAATAGTGAATATGTGTTCCCTATACTGAAGTGTTAACGAAATCTTTTATAACATTATCAAAGTCTTTACTGTCTCTTTTGATTCATTTAGAGAAAAAAAACCCAAACCTTCGATGTCTAATAGTAATGAAAAATCAATATTATAATGATTTCGGCTTTCTAAGTTGTAGGACCTTGTTTTAGAAAAGCTTTCTTCAAGAAATGGGACTCTTTTGGAGTTAAATATTTGACATAATCTAGTGCTATAAGTTAGCAATAGATGATAACAAAAGTAGTTTAAAAAAGGCAAAGATCATTAAATATGCAATATTAGCAGTTACTAATAAATAACATAATAAAATAATTTAAATAAAAAATTTGGCCAGTAACTGCAATGGTCCTGATATAATATCATTCATGGTTCCATGTATTCAAAAATGCATGTATTTGGTTTTGAGACAACTGAGAATCAATGCTGATTGGTCATTTAGGACATTTTTTGCATATGAATTGATTTTTGCGGGCAGCAACCCTGCTATAGCACAGCAAAAAGTTGTGTCATTATCTGGAGGCAGAATGAAACATTTGAGGAATGCTTAAAATGCTTAAACTGATAATACTGTTATGGAACTGAATGGATGGCTTGTTTTTCAGCTATGAAGGAGGCTACACTGGGCAGAGGGCAGACGGTGGTGGTATCAGGTCTGGATTCCCCCGATGGCTTAGCCTGCGACTGGCTCGGACGCAAACTCTACTGGACCGACTCTGAGACGAACCGCATCGAAGTAGCCAACTTGGATGGCACCTCTCGTAAGGTGCTCTTCTGGCAAGATCTTGACCAGCCCCGGGCGATAGCGCTAAACCCTGCTCATAGGTGAGTCCCTTCCTCTCTGCTCTCATTTCCTCTTTCTCTCGTCCCCATTCTCTGTTCAGTGGGTGGTCTTTGCATGCGTCCTTCCACCCTTGACCCCCCAGCGTTCATTAATATGTGGCCTAGTTGTTTATTTATAGGCCATTAGAACTTCCCCCCTAAAGGGAGATTGGGATGCAACGTAGCGTTCCGGCTGCTTCCTGTTGTTGTGTGGCGTGTAGATCCTGAATGACAAACCTTCACTCTTCTGGTGCCGTTTGTTCACCCCGAAGTAAATTCCACTTGTGTGTCCACTCTGACTTTGCTGGCGAGTTGGTGTGTTTATATGCAACATGTAACTTGAGTTCTGAAAGATCACTCTCACTTACATTACTTAAGCCCTGGCTTAGCATGTACGCACGTACTTGGCTTGAGACATGTTAGGTAATGTGAGTCACAGTCTGTGCCGTGGTCTTATAGTTGGAGGATTGTAACAGTTTTAAGAATGATATCTAGGGCTTCACAATTAATCGAATTTCTAATCGTGATTACAATTATGGATGCCACAATTACGTAATCGTTCAAAGGCGCAATTACAACAACAAAATATCAATGAATTCACTTTTTTTTTTATTCTATTCTAGCTGTGCAGTTCATAAAAAACAGCATATAAAAACAAAAATCTACTTTTCCTCAACGCAGTTTTATTTTTACAAATAATCACAAGTAAAAAGTCAGTAATAAAATAAGAACAAATAAACAAAGACTGGCCTGTTGATCAGTGCATCTCCAATAATAATAATAATATTTTCTCATTATTATTAAAAAAAAAAATATATATATATATATATATATATATATATATATATCTCTGTCCTTCCAGGATTTTGCGGACTTTTTCCAGATTTTTATGGCCTAAAATGACTGAATTTGCAGCGGCTTTTCTCAAAATTTGCAGCAATATGTTTTCATAATTTCACAGAGATCATCGCCCCCAGTGGTAAAACATTGAAATTTCGAAACGTTTCGAAGCACTTATGACGTAACGAAGCCTCATTTACTGAAATCACGTGACTTTGGCAGTTTCATACACGCTCTGAACCACGTTTGATACACGATATCGATTTTGCGAAATTCAGAATCGCGAAATCCTGGAGGGACTGAGATATATATAAAAAATATGGTGACTTTTTAGAATTAGTAACGGAGGCTTGGGCTCCACTTTTAAACTGTCAACTTGAGATTTGAATCCGTGGCGGGAGAAAGTAGTTCCACACAAAAGAGGGTTTTTAAAAACACTCTGTTATTGTTTCTTATTTATAAAATATATAAATATAAATAGCCCGATTTAAATATCAATGGCGTTTTTATCATGACAGCTCGAGGTCTAGGTTAAAAAAGCTAAATGCACTGCTGCTGAACTGTGCTTTTCATTTTTATCGTCCATCTAGTTGCAAGCACAAGGCTTTTAGCTCATTGTGTATTTATGACACCCAAGAGCTAGGACATTTTTCCCAGAATGCATTTCACTTTGTACGGTGTATGATGAAGACATTAAAAATGGAGCCAGACACTGTTCCTGGCCTGTAGCCTAAAGAAACACAACCATACCGCTTGCTTTTTTTCAAAACATTAGCTGCCTGTTTTTTTTAAAGTTCATTGCATTTGAAAGAAATTGTCAGAGTGAGAAATCCACAAAGATCCAGTTACTCTGCAATCCAAAAGTTAATGTCTGGCATTTTTTGAGCAGACATATTTAATGTAAGCTTCGTGCACTTCTATTTTCTTATTGTCACCGCCTGAGAGCTTTGAGTTGAGATTTACCGTGGAGATCCAAGACCTCTGTCGGGCCCTGCTTCAGATCACTGAAAGGGGTGCTCTGCTTTTTACAACCCCCTCAGAGTGAGAGCAACTGCATGCAGGGGCCCCTGAATTATGTTTGTCTGTTCTCAAGACACGTTCATTGTTTTCACATTCTCCAAAAGAGGCTTGGGAGGAGTGAAAAGATGAATTGCCATCAGATGAAAAGAATGGCTGTTTTTTTAATTTATTGCCGTGTTAAGTTTGCTGACTCTTGAATTTTAAAATATGACCAAAAAAATACAGTTTTTATTGCCAGAAAGACATGGCACATCCAAATATCTGACAGAAGTGTTTTATTTGGAGTTATATAGCTGGTATTTAACGTTTGGAGACGTTCTGCTGTCTTCTGTTAGACATTCCACCATCTCAGTTCATTGGGTGGCTCCAGTTGATGTTCTCTGTTGCGTGGCCAAGCGTCAGGTTTATATCTGCATATAACACAAGACAAAATCACAACAAACTCACTCGCACGCACTCCAGAGATACTGACGCTGGTTGTTTGTCTCCGCTGACGTCTTTGCATGAGAGTTTTTCTTTAATGTGATATCTGGTTTTGGTTGTTAAGCTACTTTACCTTCTTCACTTTCTCTGCAGAGTATTGTGGTTACAAATATGGTAAAATGTGTTAAATTGACATGAGCACTGCACTCTTTGTGGTAGCTGAACACATTAGTGCATTAGCTTTCTGAGGAATTCTTAGATGGCTAGTCAATTAGCTCACCATTGTGACTCATCCCTAGCTAATAAATTGCTAAATTTGATGCCAAAGTCCCAGTTATAAACCTCACTACAGATTGACATTCGAAGAGTTATTGTCCTTGTTACGGCCTTCTTCAGAACCATTGTTCAACCGTCTTTTTGTTCTGTCAGCCGTCAGGTTTCGGCAGTGGTGTAATGCTAAAGTTCCTAATTGAGAAAAATACAGCACAACCGTTGGAGCTACAGGCAGGCTAATAGGATGCATCTCAGGGGAGGAAGGGCTGGTTGAGTTTTCATGCTTGGTCTCCCTGCTGGCATGAGACTTGATAAGTGTTTCCGTTGGTGACACGCTTGCTGTCGTAGCTTGTACGCTACAAGTAATCACGGCTTCTCTGGGCGAACGCATCCCTTTATGCATTTTTTCTTCTTGTCAGTTGTCTTTTTTCCATTTTTGTCATCATTCCCCCTCCTTCCCCCTTGTCTTCATTCTCTTTTTTTTCATTGGCGGTTTGCTTTTTTTGTGTTGATTAGAAAACTGAATTACATTTTGACACATATTATGGATGTAGTTTAGCCACACAACTGTAACATAACTTTTCAGATTTCATATTCCCTCAGAAATAGGCTAATAGGCTATACTTGACTTACAAAAACGGCTAGACTCACACACACAATGCTTTACAACATGAACAGGGCATTGTTCTGTTTAAGGAAGGCATGAAACAACTTCATATAGTTAAGCCAGTCGACACCATTTAACAATTTGCTGATATGCCGTCAAAACAACCACAGTTCCTGAACTGTGCTTCAGTTAAAGTACAATGTATTGTAGCAGCAGCTACCTGTAATTACATTTGAGAGGTGTGGTGTGCCTTTACCTATGATTACTCACCCTAATTTCTTTCTTCTGAGAAACACAAAAGGAGATATTTAGAGCAGTGTTGTTGCTGCTCTGTTCCATACAGTGCAAGTCAATGGTAACAGTGCTTTCAAACTGCAACAATGAGAAAGAAGTAATGTAAAAGTGGTCCATATGAATTGTACACTGTATTCCAAGTATTCTGAAGTTAAAAAATAGCTTTGTGTGAGAAAAAGACTGAAATTTAAGTTGCTATGCATTGAAAATCTCTCTATTTTATGAATTGGCAAGTGCACCAAGTTTGACATCAGTGATACATCAGTGGTTTTGTTATTGATCATTTTTTGATCATTTTGATTTGTGATTGTTTAAAAAAAAATGCTGTGCTTATTTGTAGGGTTGTCCAAATTGGCTGAAAATATATTAACTATATATTAACATATCAATATGACTATAAAATAATAATAAATAATTATTATTATTACTACTAAATGAAAATATTAATCAAAATAAGAAATACTTGTATTGTAATAATAATTCATGTGAAGAGCAGCATGTGCAAACCAAGCTGCCCTTTTTTGGTATGTATTTGATATTTGTCAGGTTACTATGGCTAGTTTACAATCCTTTTTGTTTTCCATGCACATTTGAATTGGCTGCTAGTATTTCCTGAAGACATGAAAAGGCTTTTTGCCAGCAAAGAAGATTAGAGTTGTTGAGCATGTGCTTGGGTTTGGTTGCTGTGTTGTGTTTCCCCCATATGAAGTGTTTCAAGCGACACAGGCTCTGGCAAATATAACTCTGATATGGTTTGCTTTGAAAACAGCCTGCTCTCGAAGAGTTTGTTTAGTCTAACTCTAAATCCATGTTGCCTAACCTTGAGCAACTTCCAGTCAATACGTAAACCGTTGCAAACTCAATGTCCCACATTGAGTGTGTTTGTTCTTTGGTACTGATTGCATGTTATACTCCTTGCAAACAGGGATGTGAAAACTAGATACTTTCATCATCTAGTTGGTGGGTTGTCTGAATGACTGGTTGACTACTTTTGACTTTTTTTTTTTTTCTCTCGGATAATGGAATCCAGCTGACTGTCGCCTCGTTTTTCTTCTCAGGTACATGTACTGGACCGACTGGGGCGAGGAGCCGAGAATAGAAAGGGCGGGAATGGATGGCAGCAATCGACAAATCATTGTCCACAAGCAAATCTATTGGCCCAACGGACTGACTATCGACCTCGAGGAGCAGAAGCTCTACTGGGCCGACGCCAAGCTCAGCTTCATCCACAAGGCCAACTTGGATGGAACAGCTCGGTCAGTTTCCCCATTCTTTCTCTCATATTCTCAATTCAACTCCTTGTATTTCTTTCCCTTTACCATCCGGTTTGAAGCTGAGTAGTATGGAGTCTGTGGCCCAATCCAAACACTCCCTGCACGTAGGCCCTATACTCGAGTCATATACCACTGTAACCCGATCCCTCCTGGCATTATGGGTATGATTCAGGCCCCCAAGCCAAAGGGTTACATTTCCTTTTGTGTATGTAGGATTTCGTAGCAACTTCAATAAAGAAAGGTATGTCAGACCCTCTGCTATGTTGAGATTTGCATTGCTAGTAGATCTGCCAGAGTCGTGTGGTCTGACTAGGCCTGTAGTCCAGCAGATGTCATTGAAAGAGGAAGCTGACCTATATCTAGAGACCAAAGACATATCATAGAGACGTATATGATTTAGTCTTTTTTATATATGGGTCAATGATGTGACAGGTCATTTTTTGTCCAAAGGCCTTAATAATAATAAAAAAACAAAGATATGACATCCAAAGTATGTGAGGTAGTACAACTAGATCTCTTTTATTGAATCCAAAAGGTTTTAATTATATTTTGCTACATATAAAAGTATTTTAAAGATTCTGAAGTGTCAAATGGTCATTCGATTTAACCGTCTAAAGGCCAATACAGCAACTTCATTTGTGATTAAAATACCTTCAGATTTAATAAATGTATATATTTTTTATTCTGGCATTTATCAACATAAATGAAAATGGTATTAAAATTATGTGTTGAAGTCGTTGCTTTGTTATGAGAAAGAATGTCCGAAAAAATGAATTTCATTGATGTCATTCAGAGTAACCGATATAAAGGGACCATTTTGGATCAAGTCATGCGATCAGTGTCATGTGACAGGATGTGACATCATTCAGACACCTGCAAAGGGCCACATGGTCGTGAAGCAAAGTAACTAACTCTCTGTAAACTATTTGAAAAATTCATGTTTTCACTTGCTTATACGCATGTCCCAAAAGATCAGGTCATTCGGTACTACCGCGGTAAAACATGAAAAATGTTATAATATTTTAAAACCTTGTACTAAATAAAAAATGTTTGATTGTCCTTTTGTTAGCTAGATAGCTAGATATCAGTCTGTTAGCATTGTTTGAAAATATCGTTATTCGGTATAACCAAGTGTCATTCGGTAAAACCAAAATTTAAAATAAATTTAAAATATATATATATATATATATATATATATAAGTGGCATTCCTTATCTGCCAAAAAAGACAAATCAATTGGAAAATTTATCAAATTGTATTATTTTACTTTTATAATTTCAATAAATAATAATTGATTCATTTTTAAATGCAGTTAGAGTCTTAGAGTTGTCAGACTGAAAAGATTTAAATTAATTAATTTATGTAAATTATTTTTTAATTATTAAATTACTAATTTGTTCCTTTATTTCTGTTTATTGCAGGTTTTTCTATCCCTGCAGTGTTTGTTTACTTTCAAGTAATAATTTACTTTGCTTGGATATTCTTTGCCCATATTTGTTGTGTAACCTGAAAAACAATGGAAAGCATCTAGTGTAATTCTCTCAAAGGTCTTTTTGACTAAATCAGACTTGAGTAATTGCAGTTGTCTTACAGCATTGGATCAGTGGTGCGCTCTTTATTCCATCTTCTTAATGACACTTGTGGCCTTAAACCATTAATTTAAGGTTCCACTGTCCACAGACACTTTGTAGGGATTCTGCTCAATGTCACATCTTAATGTAAAATGGTTGGCGCTTCTATTTAAACGTTTACCCTCGGGGTTTTTTTTTTTTTTTAAGCCCTTTGTTTAAAAGGTGTTTCAGTTTGCTGGCTTCAAACGTCCTCGCGACTACCAAGAGTGCGTCAAAAGCTGTGAAAAATCTGGATGTAATTACGTTTTGAGAGCACTGACAAACCCCCCCAACCACCCCTCTTTCTGCTGTTCGTCACACGCTATTAAAAATCGGGAGGGTGAACAACATGTCAAGTCTAACTCTTCCATGCACGCTCACGCACACCGACTCCCCTGACCTAACCAGGAAAATGTATCCACTCTCGACCCACTACAGCTCGGTGATTGAATGGCTTTTCTCTGAATATGGCGGTATTATGGTTCTGAACACTTGTTGCTTTGATCCGCACCCGTTTATTTATGTCAGGTGGTTCAGAAGGCCGTCGGTCAGCCGGACAAACGTGACAAGTGGCGCTCCAGTGGACTCCGAGGAAACTTAACTTAATAAGGGCATCTGTACAGTTTGAGCACAGGGATGATTCCCTACTAACGACCGAAACAGATGTGGTCTTACAGGTCGATGACAGCCTGATTTGTTTAATTCCCCCCTCTTCTTGGAAAAGAAGTCCTATGGGCCCCCCAAAGGGAGGCAGGGAGGGAGGGAGGGGTTCGGTTTCGCATGAGCTCCAAATTTCCTGAAGGGTCTAAAAAAGACCTTAGTCCTCGGTTGATGTTATTGGCTTGTTGTTGTGGTCTTAAATTCACGTTCTATATGCCATTTGGAAAGGGTTATACCTGTAGGGTTAGACCTGTCTTTGAAATTAAGACATGTAGGACAACCAGAGTCCCTAACTTATATTTACTGGAATTATTTCCCATATAAAGAATTCCGACTGGATTCATAAAGCATGCTGCCTTAGAATGTGTGTTCCCTGCTGAAAAGACCAGCTTAGAGCACGACATTCCAAGCTGGTCCCGTCTAGTTTATACCGACTAGTGCTCGTCTAACTGGTGAATTTTGGTTGACCAGCATGGTTTTGAACAGATGAAACCTGGAAGGGTTGCTGTTTGTTAGTTAAAGGGGTAGTTCACACGCACACAAAAAAGAAATCCTGTCATCATTTACTCAACTTCATGTTGTCTGAAACCTGTATGACTTTATCTTCTGTGGAGCTGAAGATGTTATGAAGAATGTTTTTGTCTGGTCAAAGTCAATGGGGTCTTTTTCATTTTTGGGTGAAATTATATATAGTGTTCAAAAGTTTATTTAATTAAAGGGGTCCTTGATTATGATTTCACTTTTCTAACTATAGTTAGTGTGTATTGTTGCTGTTTGAGCTTAAACAACATCTGTAGTTGTTTAAGTTATGACGCTCAAAGTTCAATGCAAAGGGAGATATTTTCTTTTACAGAAATCACTTTTTAAGGACTACAACAAACAGCTGGTAGGGACTACAACGAGCTTCTTCCCGGGTTGGTGACGTCACAAACCCCAAAATTTACATAAATCCTACCCCCGGGAACACACAACAAAGAGAGTGAGGCCATTTTGGGCTGCTTTAGAGAAGAGGAAGAGTTGTTGTAGTAGAGTGTTGTTACCAGGCCGTCATTGCTGCTTCACAAACTATCAATTCAACGCTGGATTTACACAAAAGATCAACATGACGGCACATGCTAGTCAATGAGTTGAATCAACTCCACAGCAACTACATAAATTTATCCACTAAACGTTCAGAAACGTCCAGTTGCATTCTAAAAGTTGTAACTTCTTCCTGAGTCTCTCCATCAGTGTCCGACTCCGGTTTGAACAATGTAAGGCTGAACACCGTTACTGACAATCGTCATTTTGGCTGCGTGAGATTCTCCGGCTGTGTGAGATTCTCCAGCTTTGTTGTTGTTGAGCAACCGAAGCGCGAGCTGTTAAAGCTCCACCCTTTTCTGGAAAGGGGGCCAAGAGCAGCAGCTCATTTGCATTTAAAGGGACGCATACAAAAACGATATGTTTTTGCTCACACCCAAACAGGGGCAAATTTGACTAGCTATAATAAATGATCTGTGTGTATTTTGAGCTGAAACTTCACAGACACAGGGGGACCAGAGACTTGTATTACATCTTGTAAAAGGGGCACCCTTTAAATTATGTATTTTTAATGTTTTTGAAAGTCTCTTATGGTCACCAAGAGCATTTATTTGATCACAAATACAATAAAAAAGTAATATTGTAAAAAAAAAAAAAAAAATTTTTAAAGTAACGATTTTCTATTTTAATATATTTTAAAATGTAATTTATATATGTTTTGCTGTCACTTATGATCAATTTTATCCATCCTTGCTGAACAAAAGTATTCTTGCATAAAAAAAGGGACCCAAACTTTCGAATGGTGATGTATCACTTTAAGAGCATCAAATGTCCAAAACGCAACATATATTGGCCATTCGACCAGGCTGGCTATTTACATATATCTGTTGATGCTTACAGGGAGGCCGTCGTGGAGGGTTCTCTCACCCACCCATTCGCCCTTACTCTTTATGACGAGACGCTCTACTGGACCGACTGGCAGACCCGATCCATCCACGCCTGTGACAAACACACCGGAGAGAAGCGGAGAGAAATTCTCAATGGCATTTACTCGCCGATGGACATCCAGGTGCTGGGCCAAGAGCGGCAGCCAAACAGTGAGTCTGCACATCAGAAAAACTCACAACACTAGTTGATAGATGGTCATTTTTTTTTTTTGTCAAACCAGAATTAAATACAAATTTTTATCCCGGGACCTATGAGTTATGTGCTAGCCCTAAGATTCAGACTGTTTTGAAGCTCTATTGCTCATCAAATTTTCAAAAACCATGTTTGTGAAGGAACAGAAATGTTCAGTGTTACGCTCAGGTCAGGTTCCCTCAAGAGATCCTTCACATTCCATGTTTAATTTTTTTTTTTTTTGTCATTCTTTCAGCACTTACTGTACAGTCTCTCTGTAAAGGTTTCAGCCTTTTGCCCCATGAGGCAATCTGGGTAGAATAGTTCTCAGGGAATGAAATTTTTCAAGTGTCCTGCATTCCACTCTGAACAAATAAACAGAGCTCCTCAGTGGAGACAGGGAACAGTCCCAGCACGACCCCACCCCCACCTTAGTCTGTGTGTGAGGATGTGGGTGTGGATTGCTCCGAAACATTTAACAGCCTGCAAAAACCCCACTAGGTAAGTATTTGTTATGTTGGAGGTAAGATAATAAAGAAAGCCACCATCATGCAAACAAAGGATGAAGATCTAGACTAGTGATTCCCAACAAGTGATGTTGAAGCAGGTTCCAAAGGGGCACTTGGAAAAAATAGATTTTGCATTGTTAAATCTACTGCTGAAAGATTGCTGAAAGATTAAAGAAATTATTGTGACTTCATGATTACTCTGTGTGGAATGGATGACACTCATAGCAGAGTATGTCATTAATATTATTGATATTATATTTTAAATGTATGTTTGTATTACTAAAGGCAGTTGCATAGTCAATCATTATACTCTGTCCTCAAAAATGTGCCAGTATCAGTATTTTGTGAATTTCCTCACGTGTCCCTGAACTGTGGACCAGTCATCAGTCAGTGTGCTGGGCAGACACCACATCTGCAAGCAGCACGGAGAAGAGGGGGATAACAAGTGTTGGGTCAGGGCCGCCTGTGTTTTCCTGATGGGAGCAGATGCATTTTCTGAGAGGTTATGGCAAGCAGAGTGTGACCTGGTGGAAATGGAAAAACCTGTTACAGGAAATAAAATGTTTTTGCTGCCACCTGCTATTGTTCAAGGGTTGCAGTTTTGTTTTGGAACCGAGCAATGCTGCTTTTTCCTCTCTTTTCTAATCTGTTGAGTCACAGGTGAAAAGGAAGCTCATGGCCGTTTGGTACCAGATACTGTATCATATGAGGAAAATCTTAAAAGAGTTCCCCAAATTACAAAAATAGCATTATTTTTCAAACGAGTCCTCCTGTAGAAAAGGAAAATCACAAATTAGATTTCTTTATTATCTTAATTGTTTCTCCTAGACATAAATGTAATTAAACTGAGACTGTTCCTTAAGTCATCTGCTTCTCATATTTTCAGATTTCTCATGATAACAACCATCTAAATTAAGCAAAACATAAAGCAAGAACTCCATTAAGTCTCCTGAGCAACTTTCGAGTAGGGTTAATCTGTTCAAGCCATGGTTATTTATATACCAGACCTGTATTTACAATATAATTCACTGTTCTAAAACATTAATCACACTATCTGATGAACTTTCTCAAATTAAGGTGAGAATGTGGTGAAACATTCACACACTCTTTAGATCGCTCTGTTTTCTGGTCATTTTTTAACCTGGAGATCATTGCTCTTTGCAGTAATGTCTAATAAACAAGAGTTTTATAGCTTTCCTCTTTCCCTGTCATTGCTTCACAGTTCAAACTCCATGCAGTGAAAGAAACGGAGGCTGTTCCCACCTGTGTCTCCTCTCCCCCATGCCGCCCTTCTACAGCTGTGCTTGTCCAACAGGGGTTAAACTCAAAGAGGATGGAAAGACTTGTCGACCAGGTAAAAAAACATAGAACGATAGATAGATAGATAGATAGATAGATAGAGCTCCTTTTCTATGAAGAGAATGGAAGTGTTGTGTTGCATTTATAATTTTATTATGATGTCCCCGCTCTTGAGCGTAAAATTAGATTTTTATTAACTGTGGCCATTCATGGGCTGATTTTAGTATTGGATTGGCATACTGTGCATCTATAAAACATTTGCATGCCGTCCTGTGCAGAAGACCATGACAGAGACTAATGTTTGACAGATGGCGGCCCCTTTGAGTTCACAATTCAAAATCACTCTCCTCTGATTCAGCAAGTAACCTTGTTCCATGACATCTGACGCATTTCCCTCCGTTTTCTCATTCTCGCAAGAGTTTTAGCCTAGAGGAAGAGCTAGTAAACCTAGTTTGGGGCTTTGGTGGTAACCATTGAGGGGGTGACAAGGTTAGTCCAAGGTTTGTGCGTTTAGGTCCAGTTCAGAAAATATTAGGGAATTTTAAAATTACTTTTTCCAGGTCTGTAAAAGTCGTGGAAGTAGATAAAATCATGGGAAATGGGATGTGTTCAAATCCTTCTTTTGAATCAGTTTTTTTTTTCTTGTCTTTTTTTACTGGCTGAATTGGTCTGAATGATTCATTAGCTTCTTGGTCAGAATTTGAACAATTTGAAATCTTAGAAACTTCATTAGTGAAATATAGTAATTATAATAAAGTAAAGTGAGGACAACAGAAAGATCGAGGTGTATTTGTATGTCCAAAAAGTGAAATGCATTTGACTCATTTAAAATGAATGCAATTGTTCTTTTGTTCTTGATGAGGATGTACATTAAGCGTTAAGGGCTACTCTAAAACCAGGCTTCACCCCTGGCTTGCTTAAGGGTTTTTTCCCAGCCTCTCCAGAACAGACTCGTCCATTGTATCTGTGCACCCAGCCTGTTAACGATAGACTGCTCTTTTATTAGAAAAACATTACATTCACCCCCTTCCCAAGTCGCTCTGCCTTTCTACTTGAGTTTATAACTCCTTCAAATTTGAGGTAGTGTATTCCCAGGCCAGGAAACAATAAGATATACATCTTTAAGTGCTCATTCCAGTGGCGCAAGTGAAACATGGAGCTGTCCAGAATTGCGTTAGTGGAGTACAGGGGAGGCCAAATGAAACATATTCCCACTGACCTCAGGATTAAGCAACCCTCCTGAAAAGTTGACAACTAATCAGAACTCAAACAATACCCCATTGTACTTTGATTAGCAGTAAGGCAAGGGCACAAGCAGGTCCAGTAGGACAAAGGATTAGCATGAGCAAACGTCCACACCTCGTACTTGTTTAGCTTGGGTGGCTAAATTGAAAGCATTTGTTTTGGTTTTGTCAGACGTCCACTCACTTTGATAACATGCAAGGCAGAACGAAGAACAAATTAAAACCAAAAGGAGCAAAAAAAGCACAAGAAACACTAGTGGAGCTGTTTTTCCCTCTTCTTATTGGTGTCAGCGCTGATGGATGTCACTACTTATTGGGTGCCGTGGACCGCAGCTGGTGTTGTGGGTATTGGAGCGTGCTTGGTTACAAAGAGAGATTAAATAAGGACAAGGTTGTACCTAATTGCTTCCACAGATTGGGTCTAGACAGATTCTACTGTTGATATTTAAACCTGGCATGCAGTTTTTGTAATGGAGCAATGCGATCTTGCAGTGCACCGTCTGCAGGGACAACTCTGCAATTCATGCTACTAATTGCTTCTGTCAGATTTAGTTTTCTTTGACGAGTTGAATCTATGCCCTAGGCATGGTAGTAGTCTTAATACACATCTTTGTAGACCATTTTGCATTATGTTTTGCTAGTTCCTGTCATCCTAATTAAAGTAGACAGTGCAGGTCAAAGGCCACGGCATCTCTGGTACTTGAATCTTTTTCTGGATGAACAAAAGAACAGAAGTCTTCGTTGTTCTCATGCTCAACCATATGTGCAAATCTCAATCTTATTCCCAGGGGCGGAACAGGTGCTTCTACTGGCTCGCCGTACGGACCTTCGGCGGATATCCCTGGACTTACCTGACTTCACGGACATAGTCTTACAAGTCAGTGACATCCGGCACGCAATCGCCATTGACTATGACCCGGTTGAAGGATACGTCTATTGGACGGACGATGAGGTGAGGGCCATCCGCCGTGCCCGGATCGATGGAAGCGACGCTCAGACTTTGGTCACCAATGAGATTAATCATCCAGATGGAATTGCGGTGGACTGGGTGGCACGCAACCTCTACTGGACGGACACTGGCACCGATCGCATTGAGGTGACCAGACTCAATGGCACTTCTCGACGCGTCCTCATATCCGAGAACCTGGATGAGCCACGAGCCATCGTTTTGGATCCCATAAATGGGTACTGCAGTTATGTACTTAATTTTAAGGTCATTTCTGAGATCTCTAACGAGATTCCCTTTGAAATAACGTGATTTACCTCTTGATTCTGTTTTGCAGATACATGTATTGGACGGACTGGGGGGAGATGCCTAAGATCGAACGAGCAAACCTGGATGGCACTGACCGGGTCGTGCTGCTCAATACCTCTCTTGGTTGGCCCAATGGTTTGGCCATAGACTGTGCTGCAGGAAAGCTTTACTGGGGCGACGCCAAAACGGACAAAATTGAGGTAAGTCAGCTAAAGTTTTACTTTAAATGGGAATTGCTGTGCTGTGGTGTCATCTTGTTGCGACTCTTACTTATTAGATTTCCCTTCACTAAAAGCATATACGAGTAACAATTAAATTTTATGATGTTCCATGCTCAACAAGGAGGTGAATTGAGACTCTAGCTTTGGTGCTGATTGAATAGTCTGAATATGTGAAGTAATGAGGAGGACCTGAGGACTGGCAGAGAGTCCAAGGGTGAATTCCTTGTCAAAGTGAGCAGCTAGTTCTTCAAGTACTTCCTTGAAGTGATCATCGTAATGGCCTTGTCGAAGGGTCTTTCTCTAAAAGATCTGGTTGTTTATTCGAAACTACCATTTGAATTGCACCCCCTTCCTGCAGTTTGGAAGATGCTCAAGAGAGAGTTTTGAGACATATGTGAGACTTGAGAGTGCATTAAGTGCACATTCTCCATTGACACTGTCAGTTTATCAAGCTGTTTCAATGTGAAGTGGTTTTGGAATCTCAGACTAGTTGTGTAATATCTCAAAAAAGAGTGACACCAGACATCCGGTCAGTTCCCGCACTTTTGTTTTTGCTCGAATACCCAACCATTGTGAAACCTCAAGTATATTTGAAAGGATTTCCTGTGTAAGGTTTCATATTTAGATGGATTTTTTTTTTTTCTGTTTTAGCATTCTAAGTCATGCCTCAGACCAAACGTCTTGATTTATTCTGTCATAACTTCTCTCCCGTCTGTTTTTGTTTCCTCAGTGTCTGTTCTTTTGTGGCACAGGCTTCGTGGTCTGGGCGTTTTCATGGTTTTGGCATTGTGTAATTAGTCAGCTACCTGTAGGCACAGGTCCCTGGGTGTCATAATACAGAGGTTTTTTCATTCAGTCAATATGCCTGAAAGCCTGTCGTGTAAACACAAAAGAAGCTAAAGAAACATCCCCCTCTTATTTTCTCGCGCTCGTTTGCTTTTCTTCTCACGCTGACTCTCAACAATCTTTCCAATCCTGGCTCTCTCAATATCTTTCTGTACTTTGACTAACATTCTCTTGTTCTCTTATGGATTCCATTAAGATTTAATTTAACATTAATTAATGCATTAGGGATCATAAATTAATTTATAAATAATCTGTTGTTCATTGTTAATTCATTTTTGTTCATAATATATTATTCATAATATATCTAATGCAATTTTTTTAGCATTTGAAATGTTTGTATGCGAAGTTAATATTAACCTTGATTACTAAATCCTGTAAAAGTATTGTTGTTTGTTAGTTGAGGATACCTAATGTATTAATTAACATTAACAAATTGAACAAGCCCATAAACCTGTTAACCTAGGTGTGTGGAAAGTTTATGTAAGAGCAATCAAACTGTGCCTTTTAAAGGGTAGGTATTATTTATTGATGCACTGAACTCCCAGCGAGCAGCCAGCTTTGGACATTTTGCGGATAGTCACAGCGAGGAAAATGCCTTCACAACTAACCTGTTTGTAACCCAGGGCTTTTTTTCAGTCTGCCAGGTTCCCTGCTGTGGCGTTTAAAGAGAAGGGGCAGCAGGACAGGCGGGCCAAGGGTGAACAGCAGGGCAAGGGCGGCCTAAAAACCACCATGACTCTGTGCGAATCCCTGTTTGCGTGCACTTTGCTTTACTCTTTCTTTGAGATGCGGAGGTGTTTTTCTGTGGCCGTTTAAGGGAGGAGCAAGGTGGTGTTTTCCTGAGTTAAAGCCGAGCTGAATGAGTTGAGGATTAGGGCACTCCTGCTGACAGATCGAGTTCGGTAAAAGGCCATATGCTCATTGAAGTCCACGTGCAACACCTCCTAGAATAATCCTCTCCAAAGTAACCCAATGAGCGCTGGTGCTCTCTTTAAAGCTGTGTTTCCTATATAAAAAAGTAATTTTTCCCTATCCAGTGATTGTATTTTTGCTCATATCAAAAAACGGTTCGTCGTATCCGATAGCCTCGTGGGCAGCGCTCCGACATATAGTGCGGTTGTGCTTTGGCCGACCCGGGTTGAGTCGTGGTGACGTGGTCCTTTCCGGATCCCATTCCCATCTCTCCCACTTTGCTTCCTGTCAGCCTTTTATACTGTCCCATCTCAATAAAGGCAAAAATAAATCTTAAAAAAAAAAAAAAAAACATTTTAGCGGAAGCTTGTATACTTGACTGACAGTTTCATTGTATTCTCCACAGGAAAGAGAATTGTAGAAGGTGTTCTTTGTTAGATTTGCGGCCTAGGGTTTATAATCAGACATTGAGCAACAGAAAGCCCTTTTTTTGAGAATCAACATTTGGATGGATTTGAAATTCCGATGGATTGGACACTCACCATCACTCAGGAATATTATATTTCTTAGAGGTTGGTCTTTCATACCTCAGGAGATTTAATGAAGAGTTGAGTTATATTTCATTGAAGTTGCAACCTTGTCTCAGATGTTTCTCCCTAAAATTCCTTAGGAGAAATAAAAATAAATGCAAATAAGATATTTGTTGCTATAAAATTAATGTAGACAGCAGATAATGGCAGATCATTTTGCCTTGGAAGAATTGAAAAATTGAGTTCATAAAACATTTCTTGGCAGATCTGAGTGCAGCGTGAGACATTGCTGAGATTTTATCTGAAATTCTAGAGGAGACTTGTGAGATTACTGTGACCTTTCTTTTTTGAAGGAGGAGATGCAAGCGAGTCTCCTTTTAATCCCATTGCTGTAAATGATAAAAACAGTTGAAATATTAATGAGCACAGTCACCCAGGAGAGCATTGTTATTGCTCACGTTACTCTTTTATTATTTGGTAATGTAGCATATCGTTATCAACGTGTCACTCCTTAAGAGAGCTGCATGAGACATTGTTGAAATTCTTGGGCACTTTTTTAAAAACCTGTTTTATCTCATTGCTAAAACTGAGAAACACTTGAGATATTAAATAATTCTCATTAGTGATTGTTCTTTCCTATTGGGATCATAACTCCAGAGGAGCATTATTATTGCTTGATTATGTATAATTTGAGTATCAACTTTGTTTCTCCTCAGATAATTTGAATTTAAAAGAATTTGATGAGAAATGTTTGAGATCATACTGATATTTCTGACTTTTGTTTGCACTTTGAGGACCTCAATATCTTGGCAGATCTGAGCACAGTTTGAGACACTGTTGAGACCTCTTCTGATACTCTAGAGGGGATAGGGTCGTTTTTCGGAGAAGAAAAATCTGTTCAGCAGAAGACTTCATTCATTTGCTCCTCATTTAATCTCATTACCGTGTAGGAGAAACAATTGAGATATTAAAGAGACCTCATTTGTGATTTTTATGTTCCTTTGAAAGTGTTTTGAAGGGAGATTCGGGACGCACTCTTTCTCCTGCCTGGCTGAGGAGGGAAGCCCTGTGGTCATGTGTTCAGAGCTGACCCCCTGCCTACTCCAGAACAAAAGCTGCACAGAATAGAGGCGAAACCTCGCGGAGGTCCTCCTCAATCTACGCACACCACCCCACCCCTGCACCAGATGCACTTTTTGGGTGGCTGCGCCACATTCCCCAGGCTCCTAGCAGCTGACAAGTGTGTTCTGTTCTCCTTTCTCACAAGGGTTCTTCAGATTCACCTTAATGGAGGCGGAGGCCATTCTTTAGCTGGCCCACTTACCCTCTGAAAGGAAGAAAAGCCCTTGAAGTGCTAATCGCCGGAGTTGCAGGACGGGCCCGGCCATCAGTAATTTCTCATTAAAGATTATCTTTTTTGCATACTGATGCTCGCTTACCTCATTTCAGCTGCCCTTTTTGTTTTGAAAGGGCTGATTCTGGACTGCCTCTGAACAGAGTCACATTTACATGTTACTGTTTGCCTTTTTTTTTTTTTTTTTTACCCGCTTGGTTCCTTTCGGTTGATGGTGGGTATGAGGGAGGGCGGTTCTTTTTTAGGAGCTGAAAACAACATTAAGTTTTAAATGAGGAGTTTTGAAAAGTGCCTTCTGGCATTTGGAATGTGGCTGCTCACTGCCTGAATGGTTATAAATAGAGGAATGAAGGCTTTCGGGCCCTCCTCCCTCCCTCTTGCCTTCTTGCTTTTTTTTCCCCCCTTTAACACGGCTGGTGATAGGCCATGTCTGAAAAGACTTTTTTTTTTTTTTACCTTCCTCCTTGAAAAGTTGAATTGCATTTGGGGCTAAGGACATTTCCATTGTTAATTTTTCATGTTTGTGAAAGGATCATGTAGCAGTTTCTTCAGCCTGTTTTGAGACATTATTTTTAGGTTTGACAGACTAATGTTTCTATAAAAATGGTGTCAAGTTTTTATCTATAATATATGGCTGCCATAATTAGCCTTATAGGGATAATTTACCCAAAAATTAATATTTTGTCGTCATTTACCCTCATGTCATTCTTTTTAGTCTCTTTTTTTTTTTTTTTTAATTTTCTTCCTTTTTTCTGAAATAATGGTGATAATAAAAAAATATAATATATATAAGGTGTTTTAAAGACTTGGCTGGTCACTCTTTTCCATTCAAGCTTTCAAGCATCAAAAAAGATGCAGTTATGACACCATATGACTCATGCACTTTCTTACAAGTCTTCTTAAACCATTTGATAGCTGTGTGTGGGAAACAGACCTATATTTACACTATATAGGTCTATATACACTATATATACTGAAACTCTTAAATTAGTATTCAATCAATTATTTATTTATTCAATTATTTATTTATTTTTATTATTGGTGTTTCATCTCCTTTAAACCATCACTGCTACAATCATGGATATTCAAACGGACATCCGAGCTATTGTGTGTTCTTGAAAGAAGTAGCGATCTTCAAATTTATCTTCCGAGTCACATGGAACAAACTCTGAATGATTCATTCACAAATAAAACCAATTCGGTTCTCGACTTCACTCAGTGACCTAATCCCCCAGCTCAATGAAGATAGTCGGTAAATAATATTGACTTGAATATCTTTCTGTTCCTTGCACAAAGCTATTGTATGACTTCAGAAGACTTGGTATGTAGCACACGAGTCATATAAACCACTTTTATGATGGTTTTGCCTCCTTTCTGAAGCTTAAAAGCTTCAGTTTCCATTCATTGTAATTGCATAAAAAAGTGCGACCTGCAAAGTATCCGGAATGTCTGAATGTGAGTAAATGATGACAAAACTGATGGAAACTACCCCTAAAAATGTTTTTATCCTTACGTTTGACTACATAGAAGCACATCCAGGGACCTTTGTGTTCGCAGCAGACCACCTGAAATGTCCTCACCTTCATGATACAGAGCTCCAACTGGTGTTTCAGGTTCACGGCATGTTCTCTTTAACGACCGAAGGATCGTTTTGAATCTGTGCCAAGAACATCCCCTTTCATCTCAGGTCCTGCATGTCTGAAAAGAGGGCTTGATTATTGGCACTTTGCACTGGAAGGTTTTTTCTTTAAACAGTATGGGAATTGTGTGGCTTTCATTTCTGTCGCTCCGTGTGTTTTCGCCTCTTTACTGTGCAGTCAAACCCACCCCCTTCTTCACCCCGCCCCTTTGAACCCTTTAGATGTCGCCGCAGATCCCCTCAATTCACCCCCTTGGTGTAGAGATGTTTAAGATAACTCATTTGACTGATGTGCCGTCCCCGGTTTAGTAAGTCCCTTGCTTTGTGGGGCTGTTATGTAGATTGTGCTTTCACAGAGTCTTTTGTGACCCTGATTGCAAAGTGCCATAAAGACAAATATGTAGAACAGAGTGAAGCAGAACTTGTGCAAAACAGGAGGGCTTTTTTAGGGTCATCTCAAGCAGAGATGCGAGTATTATACTGAGGGAAACAGTTTGTACACTGGTTTTGAAGAGGATATTATAGAGTAGTTTGCAGTGAGTTTGATTAGTTTATCTTTTTTTTAAAGGGGACCTATTATGTCCCTTTTCACAAGATGTAATAAGTCTCTGGTGTCCCCCGAATGTGTCTGTGAAGTTTCAGCTCAAAATGCCCCACAGATAATTTATTATAGCTTGTCAAATTTGCCCCTATTTGGGTGCAAGTAAAAACACGCCTTTTTTTTTTGTGTGTCCCTTTAAATGCAAATGAGCTGCTGCTCCCGGCCCACTTTCCAGAAGAGGGCGGAGCTTTAACAGCTCGTGCTTCAGTTGCTCAACAACAACAAAGCTGGAGAATCTCACACAGCCAAAATGACGATTGTCAGTAATGGTGTTCAGCCTTACATTGTTCAAACCGGAGTCGGACACTGATGGAGAGACCGGAAGAAGTTACAACTTTTAGAATGCATCTGGATATTTCTGAATAGTTAAATAAGATCCCCTTCCTACATCACTAGGGGAGAGAAATCTGAGCGGCTTGTTTTTTCACATGCTTGCAGAGAAAGGTTTACCAAAAACAAAGTTGGAAATGAAATGAAAAATGCCTTATGTTCAGCTGTGCATAATTATTAGGCAGGATTTCTTTTACAGGCAAAATGAGCCAAAAAAGAGATTTAACTCAGACTGAAAAGTAAAAAATGATTAAATGCCCATGAGAAGGATGCAATACTAATTCAATACTAGAAATTGCCAAGTTAAGGCATGACCATTGGAGAGCAAAATGTTCATTCTGTCAGCAGGGTCAGACAAAAACAAGTGGAGGAAAAAAAGACATGTTAACTGCAAAAGAATTAAGAATTAAGGTGAAGAATTAAGTGTGAAACCATCAGGAACCCTTTAGTCTCCAGCGCCACCATTTTCCAGAACTGTAACCT
Source organism: Hypophthalmichthys nobilis (assembly GCA_037950665.1). NCBI lineage: Eukaryota > Metazoa > Chordata > Actinopteri > Cypriniformes > Xenocyprididae > Hypophthalmichthys > Hypophthalmichthys nobilis. Next base: position 18,676,684 of record CM075486.1, read on the forward strand.
ACCTGGAGTCTCCAGAAGTGCAAGGTGTCAGGATCTCAGAGACTTAGGTTAGGTAAAGAATCCTAAAAAATTATCCCCACTTAATAAGAATCACAAGCTGAAGTGTTGTAAAATACATGAAGACTGTTTTTTTTTTTTATAGACCGACAGATTGAGAGTGACTCTTGAAGGACCAGGACCTCTTGTACCACTGTTTGAAGAATTTATCTTCCAGAATCTGGCAAAAATATGATCAGAAAATCAACTTGCCTAATCATCACACTGGTCATTTGGTTGCCTGAATGGCTTGTGCACAAATCAGTCTTAAGGAAAATATGTAGTTTTGCACATCCCTTATAAGTTGACTAAAATTTGTTGTACATTTCTTGTACATTCTATAATGATAAAATGATCAATTAAATTATTGTATACCAGTCCATTTGCATTTTATTTTATGCATTTTTATTCAGTTTATTTGTTCTTTGTTGTCCATTTGCATTGCTTAAATAGCCTTTTTTTTCCCCCTTCCCTAAAAGTCTTAATTTTCCTCTCAATAAAGCCATTTGACTACAATGAATCTTGAAGTGCATTTTGATGGCCCTTCAGTATGGCAACACTGTGACAATGAAAAGCAACAGCTTGAAAGAGGGCTTTTATTTGCAGCGGAACGATGTGAGGTGGCCGAGGGCTCGTCTACTGATGGATGCTGGCAAAAAAAAACATAAGTGTGAAGAGGATCAATAATGCTTTTCTCTAAAGTCCCCCAAAGCGTTTGCTCCAATGGCTCTGGCACATTGTGGCCTGCGGGAGCCGTGAAACTTGATTTGCGCAGGGTTTTTCCAGCGAGGGGCCTCTCGCTAAAACATTGGCCATGCTAATGATAGTTTCTTTGTCTATGAGTTAGCGGCACATCCAAGGCCCATCAGAGCAAGGGCTGTTTTGATTTGGACGGTAGTGGTACAATAAGCTGTTTTGAAGAGGCTGTGAGTTTCAAATGCAGCTCCGTTCGTACAGGTGATGGATGTCTCACACAGGTCTGGCAGACTGCCAGAGAAATTCCTTCCCATGCAGGAAGGTGGCATGTTATATTATATTATGTTATATTATATATAGCTTATTTCAGATGTTAGAATCCTAAGTAGTCATATAGTTTATTAGCCTTATAGTGTTGTTATTAGTATTGCACTTTTTAATACTTTGAATTAACTAAAAATACAAAAATAAAAGCTTTTATTTTAACTTCACATTAAGTTTTAGTAGTATTATTGTGTGCTTTAGGCAATGTTTTAATTTCCATTAAACTTTTTCACTTTTAGTTTTAGTAATTTGTGATTCAACTTAAACTTGCCAAGGCAACATTTCTAATTTAAGTAAAGTTTTTCAGAAAAATAGTTACCAAACACAATTTAATAGTTTTAGTTAATAACATCACCTCAATCATCTTTACCTTGATTGCAATGCTCATCCATCAAAACTTTACTAGCGAGACGCTGGTTTGCTTTATCCAGCCGAGAAACTTCATCATCTTGCCATACATCAGTGGGATGTTGTGACGTTCCTATATGTCTTTCACTTATTCTATAATTGAATATTGGCCAGATAAAAATGTAACATAGAATTGATGCCCAGCATGTAGGTACAATGAGTGGTCTTCTTTAGTTTTCTCAGTAGAATCTGCTCAAATGCAACAGAATTGCAAGTTTGCGCCTTTGTGCAGGCCAAATCCAGCCAGTGGTAGTCCAAGCCAAACAGCGCTATAGTTAATTGCCTGGTAACAGTTTGTTGCTGTTGCTGGCTGTTTCACCATGAGGTCTTAAACTTTGATGTTCCAGGCTCCAAGGATACACGGTTTCACTTGAATTATAGGGGTATAAAAGACACCTGACTTTCGTAATATTTTCCATCTCCTGTGGCCAGCTCTGCGCACACAATCCAGCAATTCTTTCACTCATGCAGTTTTTTAGTAATTTTGTTTGAGAAAACAAATACGCTCAAATGTAAGATTTTTACAGGTGAGCAAGGATTTGACAGACTGCAGAAATGCTTGAGATGGCTGTTAGTCATGATAGTCATTTAATTTTTATAATTTGAATAAGATGAATAGATTGTTGTGTGTGCATAGATTTTGTGTGCTTAAAAAGTTTAAAAAACATTTTGAAAGGCCATCACATCAGTTTCCCTTGAAAGAGCATTAGCATTTGTTAGCATAACTCTGAGTACAACGCTAGTTTTAGCTTTGTGACGTTCACTATAATATCACCTTATAGACCTCCATGATGGAGGACTTGTGAAAAACAAGTGCAAAATCTCTTTCACAATATTAATAAATTATATTATTTTAAATATAAATAAGCCAAATTAGCATGTCATGTTGCTCTTTGAGGATTTTTCTTTTCATATCTATGTACATTATGTTGTTTTTGCTTGTTTTAATCTGAAACATCTGCTCTACAATATGCTATTTCTAATATTCTGTTTGTTTCATGTAGTAATAAGCAAAAACACAAAATATTTGGGGGCAGGATGAATTTTTGTGTGCCATCATTATGGCGTATCTTGTTTTTAACATTTAACATTTTTTAAAGGTGCTCTATGTAAGTTTTTAACTATACTAAAGCATAAAAATATCATATTATGTTTGCAGATATTTATTAAACATGCTGAGTTCACATACTCGTTTCTCTGAAAACCATTGCTACAGCCAGTTATTTTACTTTGAAATGTGGGTTCCGTGTCGGAATGTTGGTTTTTGTTTTGGTCTGTGTAAGACCGCACGTTGCCAATTTACCCAATAGTATTTCGCCATCCCGGGTTGCCAGTTGGCGGAAAACGCATGTAGCGAATTGCAGCCATGGAAACCAGCGAACAAACTGGGTCAGAGATCGCAGATTGTACCCGACCTAAAAAGCCTCAGCATCAAAAATATCTCTATGAACAGGAGCATATTAAAACATGATATCAACTCATCATAAATCAATAAATCAACTAATTATCTTACAGTGTGTAAGTCTCCTCGCCTTCCAATGTCAACTGAGCTCGCTCCTGTTGCGTGTCTTCAAACTGGCAACCCGCGAGAGTGTCGAGTCTGAGGAGGAGGGGGCGGGGCAAACCGTATTTTGAATTTGGACTGCAGTACCCATTTCAACCACTAGCTGTCATTCTTACATAAAGCACCTTTAAGTAAATGAAAAAGTAAAAAAAAAATTTGCAACTTAAGAAATTAATTTTGACAGTAGAGCGAACAATTGTCAGTTTTTAAAACACTGGACCAATCAGATGGCTCATGGGGTGGGATTATCATATTTACATGTTGAAAAGCATATTGCACCTGTTGCATTTAATGCACTTTTTGGACTTGTTTAATATGCTTATCATGTCATGTACTAGATAAGCCCTTTCTAACAATACATGACACAACAATTCTTTGATGTTTTATTACCTGTTACAGATTATTTTCATATTTTGTTACAGGAAATTCATAATTTGTCACTAAATTAAAAAGCAGTAGATAAGATTTGGTCGGATTGCTTGTAAGCATTGTGAAGTTCAGTTTTTGATTTTTCATACAACACTGAAAGGGTTAAAATGCAAAAAGTAAATTAATCAGTTGTCTTACTGACCATAAAATGCTGTTCATTATCAGTTGAAATGCTATATGGGTGCTTCATGCTTTCGCAACCAGTTTCTTTTTCTCTCTCACGTTACAAGTGAGACTTGTGAAAGTGTAACGTCTGGCACCCTTGGCCTGGTTTCACTCAGCTGTCCTAGTCGTTCCTGTCCTGTAGCTTGGTTATTGCCACCGCAATCCATCTCATTTCCTGAGGGATGTTCGCCACTGTCCCACATCTGTCAGCGGGAGGGTGGTGAAGGGGGAAGTCGCCCAGCTCTCTGCTTCTGTTCTGGAGATGTTCACGGATTAACGTAATACAGCAGCAGCCCCCAATTTTTTTATTTTTTTATTTTTTGCAACAGCAGCAGCAGTGTTGTGGTAAGCAGTCACCGGCAGCTGTCGACTCTGCTGTCTGCTCACAATCCATCCCATATGTACCCCAGAGAAAACACATTGTTTCCGAATTTACAGCCAATTGAGACACCATTTCAACTTGTAGCTTTCTGCTGGGGTTAGACAAACCTTTGGCTGTCCCAGACAGACAGATCTACTGTAGACAGATCAGCATGGGAATATTTAAAGTTTTCGTGAATCAAAGAACATTACGAATCCATCGATTTCAGTGGCAGTTTGTGGAAGTAATGCTGAGTCAGGTGACCAAACAATTACTGAAACACACTGTGCTACATCAGGCTTTAAAGGGGCTTTTAAACTTTTTTAACTTTAGTTTTTTGCTGTTTGAGAATAAACAACATCTGCAAAGTTCAATGCAAAGGGAGATATTTTCTTTTACAGAAATTGCTTTTTAAGGACTACAACAAACAGCTGGTAGGGACTACAACGAGCTTCTTCCCGGGTTGGTGACATCACTAACCCCAAAATTTACATAAACCCTGTCCCCGGGAACACGAAACAAAGAGGGTGAGGCCATGTTGGGCTGCTTTAGAGAAGAGGAAGAGTTGTTGTAGTAGAGTGTTATTACCATGCTGTCATTTTACGCTGGTCTGCTTCACAAACAATTAATTCAATGCTGGATTTGCACAAAAGATCAACATGACGGCACATGCTAGTCAATGAGTTGAATCAACTCCACAGCAACTACATAAATTTATCCACTAACCATTCAGAAACATCCAGATGCTTTCTAAAAGTTGTAACTTCTTGCTGAGTCTCTCCATCAGTGTCCGACTCCGGTTTGAACAATGTAAGGCTGAACAACGTTTTGGCTGTGTGAGATTCTCCACCTTTGTTGTTTTTTGAGCAGCCGAAGCGTGAGCTGTTAAAGCTCCGCCCTCTTCTAGAAAGCGGCCGGGAGCAGCAGCTCATTTGCATTTAAAGGGACATACACAAAAATGGCGTGTTTTTGCTCACACCCAAATAGGGGCAAATTTAACAAGCTATAATAAATGATCTGTGTGTATTTTGAGCTGAAACTTCACAGACACATTATGGGGATTTATATATAGTCATATTGCTATTCATATTGAAATTAATCAGTGTGTTTTTACACCATGTTCACTGTAACACTGGTAAATCTGATCTTCATATTCAAATAATTTATTTTTGGCAAAGAGAATGATTCATTTTTATTGTTTCTGCTGCCTTATAAACTTAAATGTAGCATTTGTGACAGTTTAGGTAAGATGAATACTTTCCTCTCAACAGTCTGACCTTCTCATCTTACTGCTCTTTGTCAAAACAGAACAGCTCCACTCCCTGAGTCTGGGTGTGTGAGGTTTTTCTTTTTTTTTTTTTTTCTTCTTTCTCCTAAAGGATGTTGATGCATTTACTTATGTTGGCCTGTTTATGAATTGAGTAAACAGGATACAAACGTTTTTGTGAGGTTGGTTCTACGTGTCTCCTTAACTTCAGAGATAGTGCCAGCAAGATTCAAAAGCATGAAGCCCAAATGGAAAGTGTCACATACTCAATAAAACTATTGAATTAACATGTTATTTACATTTGTCTTTTGTTTCTGTTAGAACAGCTTATTTGGCAGAAAAAAATATTTTGAATATCCTTTTAATATCACTTTTATCTTTCAAGACGTCCAAAAATGATGTCTCAAATGTGGCTCTTATAAATATCTGAGGCCGACTGTTTAACATGCTGGTTTCTGTTGTATGCTGTCAGTTAAGGCCATGGGAATGATAACTTCCCTCTCAGAGCTCCAGCAGCCCGTGGGAGTCGTCAGTAAGCGGATGACCTGCAGGAACATGAGTCAATATTTTTTCAATTTCACAACCATCAAGTCACATCTTTCATTCAGTTTTTGATCCACCAGCATTTCTCATCGGGAGCTTTCTCAGCGCTTGTCTCCCCGAGATCATTCAAAGTCGGAGGAAGTGCAGACGCAGCGCTGAGCAGAATGGCGAGACAAGAGGGTTTGGACTCATGGGTAAATAAAAAGAGAGAAACAGAGCGGCCAATCATTCTGTTTGAATTAAGGCAGTGCTGTTCTTGGCCTAGACAAGCAAACAACAGATAAAAAAAAAAAATATCATCCACAGCTGAGTCGGCCTGTCAGAAGAGCCGGCCAAACCTCAGGTGAAATCGTATGATGTTTCAAAGCTCACGCAGAAAGGGGAGGTTATTTCGCAGGATTTTATTCTTGACTGGATAATTGAAAAAATCTGTCAGGTGACTCCTCAGGGTTTGACATCCAAGTGCAGATGTGTATATTCTGTTTCACATTCAGCGTCCGATTGTTTTGATGCGTGAACACGCACTTTAGTCCTTAGAAAACAGATGTCCCTTGAGTTTATCAGGAATTTTTTTTTTTTTTTTTTTTTTTTTTTTCCTCCAATGGAATATTTTGGAATGTGTTCTTTTTGTGTTTTTATTCGTCTGTGCATCCGTTTGTTCGTTTGTTTGTTCGTTCGTTCCATCCATCCATCATCCATCCATCTATCATTCTATCGTTCTGTCCATCCATCATCCATCTATCGTTCTATCGTTCTGTCCATCCATCATCTATCCATCTATCGTTCTATCGTTCTGTCCATCCATCATCTATCCATCTATCGTTCTATCGTTCTGTCCATCCATCATCTATCCATCTATCGTTCTATCGTTCTGTCCATCCATCATCTATCCATCTATCTTTCTATCATTCTGCCCATCCATCTATTATCTTTCTACCATTCTGTCTATCCATCCATCATCTATCCATCTATCTTTCTATCGTTTTATCATTCTGCCCATCCATGCATCATCTATCTTTCTATCATTCTGTCCATCCATCCATCATCTATCATCTCTTTCTGTCGTTCTGTCCATCCATCCATCCATCCATCATCTACCATCTTTCTATCGTTCTGTCCATCCATCCATCATCTATCATCTATCTTTCTATCATTCTGTCCATCCATCCATCATCTATCATCTATCATCTATCTTTCTATCATTCTGTCCATCCATCCATCATCTATCTTTCTATCGCTCTGTCCATCCATCCATCATCTATCTTTCTATCGCTCTGTCCATCCATCCATCATCTATCTTTCTATCGTTCTGTCCATCCATCATCTATCATCTATCTTTCTATCGTTCTATCGTTCTGTCCATCCATCCATCCATCATTCGTACTATTGTTCCATCCATCCATCCCTTTCTGTCATTCTATCTATCTATCTATCTATCTATCTATCTATCTATCTATCTATCTATCTATCTATCTATCTATCTATCTATCTATCTATCTATCTATCTATCTATCATTCTGTCCATCCATCCATCCATCCATCTATCATTTGTACTATCATTCCATCCATCCATCTTTCTATCATTCTATCGTTCCGTCATCCATCCATTTATCCATCTATCATTCTATCTATCATTCTGTCCATCCATCCATTTATCCATCTATCATTCTATCTATCTATCGTTCTGTCCATCCATCTCTTTCTATCATTCTATCTATTGTTCTGTCCATCCATCATCCATCTTTTTATCATTCTATCGCTCTGTCCATCCATCCATCATCTATCTTTCTATCGTTCTGTCCATCCATCCATCATCTATCTTTCTATCGTTCTGTCCATCCATCCATCCATCAATCGTACTATTGTTCCATCCATCCATCCCTTTCTGTCATTCTATCTATCTATCTATCTATCATTCTGTCCATCCATCCATCCATCCATCTATCATTTGTACTATCATTCCATCCATCCGTCCATCTTTCTATCATTCTATCGTTCTGTCATCCATCCATTTATCCATCTATCATTCTATCTATCATTCTGTCCATCCATCTATCTTTCTATCATTCTATCTATCATTCTGTCCATCCATCCATTTATCCATCTATCATCTATCATTCTATCTATCTATCGTTCTGTCCATCCATCTCTTTCTATCATTCTATCTATTGTTCTGTCCATCCATCATCCATCTTTCTATCATTCTATCGTTCTGTCCATCCATCCATTTATCCATCTATCATTCTATCTATCTATCGTTCTGTCCATCCATCTATCTTTCTATCATTCTATCTATCGTTCTGCCCATCCATCATCTATCTATCCATCTATCTTTCTGTCATTCTATCGTTTGATCCATCCATCCATCCATCCATCCATAAAAGTTAATCTTTTTGCAGACATCCACACCTTTTAAAGTTACAAAGCAATCCCGGTGCATTAAGCAACCTCTATGAGTTTAACATCTCTGTATAATAGAAGTGTTTGTTGATGAGCTCAGCCTTCATTTAATTCTGTCTGTTGTGCGTCTCTCTCTCTCTTTTTCAATAGCTCTGTGTTTTTGGGGCCATGCTGTCACCTCGCTCGCCTTCATATTGAATGTGCTTGGCACCCTGGTGTCAGGACACTTTTTACAATCTGGCTTTGAAGAAACAAACCCAGCATCTTGACTTTTTGTCGTTATTGATGAGATTTTTGGGGGGCTTTGTTGTGTACGTTTTATGTTTTCCTTCATCAAAATTAGAGTTCGCACTCTGTGTTCTCAGTGCATAATTCTCAGTGAAGTGGAAAAAAGGCAGTCAAAGAGAAAAAAAAAGACACACCCTTCTTTCAGTTTCGTTGGCCATGTCTAATTGTCTCTGAAAATTGAATAGCATTTTTGTAAGCGAAAAGAAAGACTCCTGCTGACAGGAGGACCATCAAAGTGCAAGTTTTTGTGGTACAATTTATTAGCCAGGCTGTGAATTTAGCAGTGTGAAAAACTGATTATTTTGAAATTACCACATTTATTTTATTTTTATTTTTTAATTTTATTATTATATATATATATATATATTAGAATTAATTATTTTAGCATATATGTATACTACTGTTCAAGTCTCTTATGCTCACCAGTGCTGCATTTATTCGATCAAAAATACAGTAAAAAGTGTTATTGCTAATGTTCATCATTTATCCTACACCGCAAGCACATTTAGCTTCTCTTTAAGTGTTCTGTGTACTACTAGTTTTTATCATTGTATCTAAAGCCTTCAGTCCTCTCAGCATTTGCTATTGTGTGTTTGGGTGACCTCAGAGACCTTCCTGGGTTTGCTGGGGTCTAAAGGGGGTTCGGCAGCTGGCCGTTCCTTAAACACACACAGCCTCTGTGTGCACTGGCAGCCATGCGTTTCTATAGGCCTCACCTTCCCCCTGACGGTTTCCCCTCATTTCACTCTCCCATCCCCCGTTAAATACTCCAGGAACTTTGCTTGGGTTCCAGATTGATCAGCTGCAAACTTGATCTCTTGAGCGAACACATATATGGTTTTGCGAGAAATCAGCAAATTAGTTTTATAGCACTCCACCCTTTCCCTTTCACTCAACTCCCGCTGAAACGAGTGAGCAAGTTTGATTTCATAGAACGGGATTTGAGGAATGCTGCTGGGATGCAGTGGTGGAGTGGACAGGAGGGGTCAGTGCAAGAGGAACAATGTCCAATGCTGTGCAGCAAAGGGGAAACAGATGTCGGCAAGGTATGCCATCCAATAAAACTCCTGATTACACAAGTGGAAAGAATTCCTACCTCACTCTAAGGCGGCCATGGGAAAACTCGACCAAACCTCATTTTTTGGTAGTTCTCAAACTTGAGAAAGAAAATGTTGTGTGTTGAAGTCACAAATTTCGATTCGTTAAAAAGTTCGGGGTCGGTAATACTTGCATCTCACCAAGGCTGCATTTATTTGATCTAATACAGTAAAAACTGTAATATTGTGAAACATTATTACAATCTAAAATAACTGTTGTCTATTTTAATATATTTTAAAACATAATTTATTCCTGTGATGCAATGCTGAATTTTCAGCATCATTACTCCAGTCTTCAGTGTCACATTATTCTTCAGAAATTATTCTAATATGCTGATTTGGTGCTTAAGAAACATTTCTTACTATTATCAATTTTAAAAACAGTTGTGCTGCTTAATATTTCTGTGTCTTACTGACCTCAAACTGAATGGTAGTAAATGTCTCTAAGTAATTTTATTGGTTTTTGTATTGGTTGGTCTCTATGAAGGTCCATGGGTGTGTTTTGTGTCTCTACTCTACATTGGTGCCATAGAAACACCATTTTGTCACGTCATGTGTCGACGGCTTTGTAAAGGAGGTGGGAAAAACCAAACACTTTTGTAGTCTGGGGCCCCTCCTCCATTGAAAACCCTGTCATGGTCTTTTCAGAAGACAGGAGGCAGCTTGAAACGCATGTTCATATCTTCTCCTTTGGGGAAAAAAGTATTGTAGTGGTGCTGTTATAGTATTAGATGAAAGTGAAACTCTAAGATACATCTAAAGTCCTGAGCCTGGCCTATCTCATCATGCTTCTCTCCTTCATGCACTACTGTAGGCCTCTAACCTTTCTCCAGGGTTGAGAAAAGTCTGCATCCCACAGGAAGGCGCCCGGTTTAAACCCTCGAGACGTCTATGTGTTAGGAGGAGTATAAGAAAAATGCACCATTGTGGTTTCAGCCCACTGTCTGTGTCTGTTAGCATTCCTCCAGAGTGTCAGTGCCTCTGCTGTCTCAAACTGTGAGGAAAGAGGAGGCTTTCACAATAAGTTTAACTTTTCCAAGTATTAAAACACCTCAATCCATCCACAAGACCACCTTCTCTTTTGTGTTCAGAATGCAGTACTAGTATAGTACATGCTGCATACTGTTCAGAATATACAGTCTACCGTTTTTGATTAAATAGTAGTATGTATATGCAATTTGGAACAATAAATGTTTCACATAACAATATTACATGTCATGTTTGGTACTTTTTTTTTTTTTTAAAGATTTATTTTTGGCTGGGTTTTTTTTTTTTTTTGCCTTTTATCATGATAAAGTAAGCAGACAGGAAGCGAAGTGGGAGAGAGAGAGTGGGACGGGACTCGCACTCGGGTCACCCAAAGCGTAACGCTGCTATATGACAGCGTGATGCCCACAAGGCTATCGATGCCGACACAGGTTTTGCTTGTTGATTCTACACTAAAATGCTGGGTTAAAAACAACTCAAAGTTGAGTTGAAAATGGACAAACCCAGCGTTTGGGTTGTTTTAACCCAAGTGGATGGGTTAAATTTTGCCCAGACTGCTAGGTAGTTTTATTTAACTCAACTGTTGTTTAAAAATAACTGTACTGCTTGCTTAAAATGAACCCAAAATTAACATTTTATTGATAAGTTTAATAAATTAACATTTATTAATATATTTAATGAATAATAATTAGACAATAAACATGTATTCAATTGCTTATTAATGTTCACATTTTGATAATTTTATTCTATATTAGTTTATGCCATTTAAGATATTTAAAGGATTAGTTCACTTCAGAATTAAAATTTCCTGATAATTTACTCACCTCCATGTCATCCAAGATGTTTCTTTATTCAGTCGAAAAGAAATTATGGTTTTTGAGGAAAACATTCCAGGATTTTTCCCCATATAGTGGACTTCAGTAGGGTACAACGGGTTGAAGGTCCAAATTGCCATTTCAGTGCAAAAAAATAAAATAAATAAAATTATATACTTTTTAACTAGAAACGCTCATCTTGCACTGCGTGACGCATTACGTAATCATGTTGGGGGAAAGAATAGGGTGAAAAAATCCATCTAATTTTCTTCAAAATCGTCTGACATTGTTGTTTTACCTTTTTTTTGTAAGGGGCGTTTGACTTTGCTTTGTAGACACTGGATTGGTACTTCCGCCTATGTCATGCATGACCTTTCCAACATGATTATGTAATGCGTGGTGCATCGCAGAGAGTGCAAGATGAGCATTTGTGGTTAAAAGGTTTTTGTTCATTTTCTAAAAAAAAAAAAAAAAAAATCGTTTCTCTAGATAAGACCCTTATTCCTCAGCTGGGATCTCGTAGAGCCCTTTAAAGCTGCACTGAAACTGCAATTTGGACCTTTAAACATTGGTCAATGTTGAAGTCCACTATATGGAGAAAAATCCTGGAATGATTTCCACAAAAATCATAATTTCTTTTCGACTGAAGAAAGAAAGACATAAACATCTTGGATGACATGGGGGTGAGTAAATTTATCAGGAAATTTTAATTCTGAAGTGACTGAAGGCTTTTTATGACCTTAAACTTTATAAAGACTTTTTAAGAACCTGCAGGGTGCCTAAATGCAGTTTACATTTCTCACATAGTCTCAAAAGTGAGTGAAACGCTTGCACTGTCAAGCCCTGAGTACACATACTGCCTTCTTCTAAAATACTAATCATGGTGTGTTTTTACATCCAACATAGTCTTTGCCTTCTCAAGGGTGGCAAATGTACCAGCTTCCCTCCCAACCCCCACGAGATTCCACCATATTGCCAAAATTACTAAGAAAGGAAGGTGCTAATTTAAAATAATGTGCACTTATTTCTTTTCCATCTCTCTTCTTACTTTCTTCATGGAGGAGAGTCAGCCACTCCGCAGGCCTGCATTACAGAAATAAATCAGGTGGACACCCCTCCCTGGCAGCCGCTGGCAACCGCCCCAATCCCAAAACCCCCTCCAGCGGTCCTCACAGGAAGAGCTCTGGGTTGGGAAAGACAGCGCACAGGAAGTCTTTGTTCGAAGAGCTACTTTACCCAGGAACAATATGCTGCATTAATACGCCCGTCACTCAATCTTGACCTGCTCGTTTGAGCGTTTATAATCTCATTCATCATTCAAGGAGAAGACATGTTAGAGTAAACTGTCATGGGTTTCATTCGGCAAACAAAGACATCTGGCTGCAGGCGGTTTTAAAATAGTAAAAAAAAAAAAAGGCTTCTGCATTTCTTAGTGTCTGATTGCACAGGTATAGAATGTCAAAAACTCCCAACAACCTTTGCAACATAAAAAGCATGGATGCTTTCCAGTAATGACTTCATATTGAGCACATTACGTGTAATAACAAAAATAATAATAATAATAAAAAATGAATGCTTTTATCAACTCCTATTATTAGTTCAGTGAAGTGATGAAATGGTGGTTTCGGTTATTGGAAAAAGACAATGCAAGTGTTTGAACTCAGATCAGTTGCAGGCCTTCGTAATAAGCCTGGATAAAGTTGGTAGCTTTCGAGGTTTTTTCGTTTCAGTTTTTGCCAGTTTCCAGTTTTTTCTAGAATGTATTTGATTAGGTGGGTAGCATTTACTGCAACTGACACCCGTTCGCTAAATGTGAAAAATGGAAAGCCGTCTATTTTGAGAAGTAGTAATGTCAGGACTGTTTCCAGAAACAGTAATTGCAACCTTTTCAGAAACAAACCCAATTCCCAGCAACCCACTTGGTTTCAACCTCCCATCTGTCACTTTCTCTTGCCTTCTCTCTCTTTTTTTTTTTTTTTTTTTTTTTTTTTAAAAGATTCAGGCATGTCCTGGCTCCACTCCCTATATCAGTTTGCGTTATTTTCCTCCCTGTAATGCAACCCTTGTGACTGGAATCTTATTTTGTCACGTTCACTGGGATAGGAATGATTGTGTAGCCTTTCTTTAGTGAAAAAAACACTAAATGTAGAGATTCAAAGAGTCATGCTCAAGCTTGCGTACTCTGTAATGACTTAAAATAGCTACTCTTTTGGCAGTTACATATTTGGTTAGGGATTTTTTTTCCACAATTGGGAAATCCTAGCTGGTTTGGATTAGGATACTGCAATTATGGCAGTTCAAATATCTGAGTATTTGGAGATCTGTCCAATGGTGCATGTGGTGTACAGCTGTTTGGCGAGCGTAAACAGATTCAGGCTGATTTGTTTGCTTGTTTCCTGTTGTGTGCTGTTAATTGAAATCGTTTGATCTGACCACCTACAGTTGTGCATTTTTTAAAGGGATAGTACTCCTAAAAATAAAAAAATGTAGTCAACTACTCATCCTAATGTACTGTACGACTTTGAACACTTTGTTTAGCCGAATGTTCACACTGCTCTTTTCCATACAGTGAAAGTGAATGGTGACCAGTGACAAAACCAAATTATTTGTTTTTATTCACAGGTCATAAATGTGGATGGCACTAATAGGATGACCATTCTAGAGGACAAACTACCTCATATCTTTGGTTTTACGCTGTTGGGAGAGTATATCTACTGGACCGACTGGCAGCGAAGGAGCATCGAAAGAGTTCACATTGCCAACGCCACCCGTGAGGTCATCGTCGAGCAACTCCCTGACCTCATGGGTCTCAAAGCCACAAAAGTCACAGAGACCTCTGGTAAGATCTCTCACTTTTACAAATATTCTGACTTGAAATGGTTTGACCTTACTTGAAATCAGAACAGTGATATCAGCAACTTTTATTTTTTATATTAATTATATTCTTTAAAAAATAAAGTAAAATACAATAATATGAAATATAATGAATATATTTTATTATTGTTTGAATTATTCTTTTTAATATTGAAATTGTATTTCAATATTCCTGAAAGGTGTGTGGAAAATCAGGATCGTGATATCAGCAAGTTTTTTTATTAATTATTAATTATATTCTTTATATAATAAAGTAGAATAAAATTAATATAAATATAATATTTTTTATTGTTTATTTGAAGGTTTATATTTCAGTTTTTTAATGTATTAACTTATGAATAAATATATTTAATGTAATTATTTTTTAATATTGAAATTATATTTATATATAATGTTTATAAAGTTAATTAGATTTATTAATACCAATGTTGTCATTTAACTAAAACTATTAAATATAATTTTTTTTTTTTTAATTGAAAAAAGCTGACATAGGTAAGGTATTTGTTAAACTAAAAATATTAAATATTAGGGGAAAAAAAGGAAAATCATGCATGTTGCCTTAATTTGAAGTACTAAAATTACTAAAGTAAAAAAATAAATAAGAATAAAAATAAATTAAGGCTTCATACAAAAATAGAAAAAAACATAAATAAAAATGACAAAAGCACATAACAAAGTTACTAAAATTAAAATGAAAACTGTACATTTAAAAAAAATAACAGAATATAAATAATACTAAAATAACAGTAATAAATACAAATTATAATACAAATTGTAATAAATATAATTGTTTATTATTTTAATATTGAAGGTAATATTTATTTAATTTATAAACAATTTAAAAAAAAAAAAAGAAGAAATAAACACTTTCCTCTTCAGCTAACAGGAGTGCTTCAAACCGCTATATCACTGAGATCAATTCATGTCCATGAAGCTGATTCGTAGATCTCCATTTGTGTATGTTCAGGCACTAACGGCTGTGCGGAAAACAACGGCGGCTGCAGTCACCTGTGCTTCCATCGACCTCAGGGTCTAAGCTGCGCCTGCCCCATGGGCTTGGAGTTGCTGAGTGACCTGCGGACATGTGTGGTTCCAGAAGCTTTCTTACTCTTCACCAACCGCGCTGACATACGCAGCATCTCTCTGGGTACCAACAGCAATGACGTGCCCATCCCGCTCACCGGGGTCAAGGAGGCCTCTGCACTGGACTTTGATGTTTTAGAAAACAGGATCTACTGGACCGATGTCAGCACCAAGGTATGGACTAATTTTTTGTTCATCATGATTTTAACTTGGTAATTCAGTGTGTCTCGCCTCATTTTGAGACCGAATGCTGTGGCGGTGAGTGATTCTGACATTTTGAGCGTATGATTGTACATGAAAATCAAAGTAATAGTAAACCGAGGATTATACAAAGTTTAACTGTCAATTTTTACCTCCACCCTGGAGGATGATAAAACGATGCCATCAGCTTCTAACCCAAAGCAGCTGTTGGTCTCAGATATAAAACGTCAGTAGGAAAGAAGTCCAAGATGTTTCACCTCAAGAGATCTGAAGCAGCTGTCTTTTTGAATTTTGTGAATATTATATTTGTTTTGCGATTTTAAGATTTTAAGAAAAGACCATTATATTTCCTTGTAGAACAGTAAAAATTAATATAAGAAGATATTCAGAAACATTGTTGTGCGGGTGAACTGTATGGCTCCACCAGATAGACCAGCATTAACTAACAAAAACAATTTTGGAACAGCATGGAAAATCTTAAGCTGGACTTTTTGGCTGTTGAGACAAGAAATGAGTTATTTTAGTTAAAGCTGCAGTCCATACATTTTTTTTTTTTTGGTTAAAAATTATCCAAAATCAATTTTTGAGCAAGTACATAACCAGCCAGTGTTCAAAATCTCCTTACCTTAGCCCGATTCACAACGGTAAGCTTGCAATAATGTTTTATAATTCGGGTGGTACTGGTGGGTTTCCGTGGGAAATTCGAGCATGCAGCCATTCGTCTTTGCGTCATTGCGTCACGTCTGTTTACATAAAGAACGAGTCCCAGCTAGTACGCTATATGGCATGTGAGGATGCTGCTGGTGGCAGATCATTTATAGCCTTTTCTCACAGCAGCTGCAATAATTTACCTTATCATTTTGATAGTGGATTGTATGGTATGACAAATTAACGTTAGAGATGAGATTCATCCGCTCTGAGGAGCCGTGCCGGTGCACAACTCATGTAAAGATGATAATTCTGCAAATAACTGCAATTGTAGGTTTCAAATGGAGATGGCGAAAAAGAGGCAAAATCTGTGGACTGCAGCTTTAAATTTGAACTACAAAGTTATTTTTTTCTGGAATGTATTTAAGAATCTTGCCTTATGTAACAATGAAACAAT
Organism: Hypophthalmichthys nobilis; assembly: GCA_037950665.1. Classification (NCBI taxonomy): domain Eukaryota; kingdom Metazoa; phylum Chordata; class Actinopteri; order Cypriniformes; family Xenocyprididae; genus Hypophthalmichthys; species Hypophthalmichthys nobilis. The sequence goes on from CM075486.1 coordinate 18,693,327, forward strand.
AATAATAGTTCCGATAGAATGTGGTTTTTGATTGAAGATGAATCTAGCATAAACCTCGCTAACCACTAGAGTGGAAATTAATGCTGGCCTGAGAGGAGAACCATTCAAAACATCATGTTTTACAAGGAATTTTCAATTATGAATGCTTTTAGCATTAGTATTTAGTCACTTGATTACTGTTCTTCTTCAGACTATCAGCAGAGCCTTCATGAATGGCAGTTTGGTTGAACCAGTCATTGAGTTTGGCCTGGACTATCCTGAGGGAATGGCTGTGGACTGGATGGGTCGAAACCTCTACTGGGCTGATACCGGCACCAACCGAATTGAAGTGGCCCGTCTGGACGGCCAGTACCGACAAGTGCTGGTCTGCAAAGACCTGGATAACCCTCGCTCTCTTGCTCTGGACCCTGCCAATGGGTAAGATCACTGGCTTTAAAGTCTGTCCTGCTCTGACTTTGACACCTGTAGCCACAACTTTGCCGTTTAAATTCATTGCATACCACTTCAACCTAGTGTCTGCAATCTTGCATGTTCACTGCACTGCATAGTATGCATCCATCCATCCACCTATGTTGGTAAACCATAGGCTCCCTACACTTTTAACCCTCCGGAAATATGCTAATCGATTATTACCACTAGTTAAATATTTAGATTTAACTCTCACATACTCAAACACAGACACGCTTATTGGTATTACAGCGCTTCCTCAGGGCATCAAGTTGTATGTGTGGCAGAAGACAAGTGGCAACATGCCGCAGCCCCTGCATGTGGCTCAGAGGAGTGAAGTCATGTCCTCCAGCGCCCAGCAGGCATTCCTGTGGCTTCTGAGGCACGACTGCCTCTATTAGCCAACACATTCTTCAGCATTGTCTCTTCTCACCTTAACACTGAGAGGTGTTGACTAAGTAGTCTCGTAGCCCAGTGGTGTAATGAGTGGGTTGAGGGATTGGTCAGGTGTGCTTTTCACTGCTCGCTTACCCAATGGGGGGGAAAAGTAACATTTGCTTTGTTTAATGTAGGCAGCTTAGCCTATGCTTTTCCATTTCCTTTTATTTGCTGTTGTTAGATTAAATATTTATTCATTTATTTAAATATTCAATCATTATTTATTTTGTTTATTCATTTATAGTTTTTATATAAATTATTAAATTAATAAATAAGTTATTAAAGGTGCAGTAAGCGATTTCTGAGAAATGCTGTTGTAGCGACTAACAACAAACTTGCTTGTCTTGTGTACCGTGTTAAGTTTTTGGTTCTTCCTTGTTCAATTGTTCTCTTCTCTTTATTTTTTACAAAGCATTCTTTTGATTCACTTCAGCTATGATAAAGAGACATCCACTCTTGCACTGCATGTTCGTGCATTTTGGGGGAGGAGCAATGAAGAGGGGTGTGTGTTTGTTTTGGCTGATTTCAAATATCAACATTGTTTCTCAGAAGTTGCTTACTGCACCTTTTAATGTTTGTTAATTAATGTATGGTTAATAAATATAATTCATAATTAAATAAATTATATAGCAAATAAAATTAATAAATTAATAGTGTATATATTATTTTTAATAGTATATATTTATTTTTAATATATTGTTGTGTATATATAGTTATATTAAACATTATAAATTAAATAAGTCGTATATTTTTAAATATGTATAAATAAACATTAAAAACTTCATTATCTTATAATGAATATTTTATCTTTTTTTTTTTATATTTATATTTAGCCGTATTAAACATTCATTCATCGTTCGTTCATTGTATTTTCATAAATTAATTTATTTATAAATTGATTAATAAATATTGATATTATTTTAAATATTACATATAAATATATAAATAAATTAGTAACTTCAGTATAAAATGAGATTTTTTTTTCAATTTTGTATTTATTAATGTATGTTAATTAAATGTTTTTAATTAAAATATATATAGAAATATATTTACTTGCTTGTATAACTTACAATAATATAATTATATTTATGACATGCATTCATATATATATATGTGTGTGTGTGTGTGTGTGTGTGTGTGTATGTATGTGTGTGTATATATATATATATATATATATATATATATATATATATATATAATTTTTTTTTTTTTTTTTTTTTTTTTTTTTTTTTTTTACATTTAGTGATATGTCTATGATTTATAGAATGTGTTTTCTTGTCAATATCAACATGCCCATGGACAGCAGGTCAAAATAAATTAAATTTGTCAGTGTAATGGCTGATAAAGTTTATTCTAGTTTTGTTTGATATTCAGTAAAGTAAATGATTTGGGTTTGCAGGTACATGTACTGGACTGAATGGGGAGGTCGACCCAGGATAGCCCGCGCTCACATGGACGGCAGTAACATCGTGACTTTGGTAGACAAAGTGGGACGAGCCAACGGACTTACAATTGACTACATTGACCAGCGGCTCTACTGGACAGACCTGGACACCTGCATGATTGAGTCTACAAACATGCAAGGTGACAAATCATGGGTTTTGAAAACTCCACAATCATCATAAATGCCTCTTGAATCATACACAGTATTAAACCATCTTACCTGCTTTAATAAACTAAAAGCATTGTTTAACGTCCTCAGGTTTGCAGAGGGAGATAGTGGCCGACGATCTTCCTCATCCTTTTGGTTTGACCCAGTATCGCGACTACATCTACTGGACCGACTGGAACCTGCGCAGCATTGAGCGGGCGGATAAGCGCAGTGGGTTGAACCGAACGGTGGTGCAAGGGCACCTGGAGTATGTCATGGACATCCTGGTTTTCCACTCCTCCAGACAAGATGGCGCCAACGAGTGTTCGCAGAACAACGGCCACTGCGCCCACCTCTGCCTAGCATCACCCTCTGGAGCCCAGTGCCGCTGCGCTTCCCACTACACCCTGGAGGCAAACGGACGCAACTGCAGCTGTGAGTTTTGGCGTACAGGGGTTTAAAGGGGACATGTAAAGCATTCAGTGTCGCTACATTTGTACTATTGTTCCTCCTTTGACTTCTGATTATTTTAGCAGTCAAAATATTGTTGAACTCTTAAAATGCACTGTTTTGAGTTGTTATATTTTAGCAGCCATCAGGGCTAAAGTAATCTATAGTCTTTCAGCCATAAAGTTCACTGGGTTTTACTGACATTAAAGTGAGTCATGGGTTTTAAGATGCAGTTGGCAGATTGAAACAGCATTAGAAAACAATGGCTCCCAGCCATGCAAAACTCAGTCATATGCATTTAATTCCTTATAAGCTTAAAAATTACTGAACTTGGATTAAACAAGCACGCCAGAGAGCCCGGTGAGAGCATTTGGCTTAGAGTGCAGAGGTCTTGGCAATGCTAGTGTGTTTCTACTCTTTTAGTCCCTCTTGTTTCTTCATTCTTCCATGGCCTGGAGGGAAAGGCTGATTTCGTTTAGTTTGTGTGATTGCATTTAGCTGACCTTCACCTTCTGATCAGAGGAATGGAGCTGGCTTTAAATTGTCCATTGCTGACCTGTGCTGTTATAACTTATTATTCTCGCCTCCCTGTTGTTTTGCTCAACAGCGCCCTCTAGCTTCCTGCTCTTCAGCCAGAAGAGCTCCATCAGTCGAATGGTCCTGGGAGAACAGAGTCCAGACATGATTCTACCAATCCACGTTATAAAGAACATGCGTGCCATCAGCTTCGACCCTCTGGAACGACTGGTCTACTGGGTTGATGGCCGACAAAACATCCGCAGGGCCCGGGACGATGGCACTCAGGTGACGGTTCAATCAAAGAACATTGATGTAACTTGATTATAATACTCACCTGATCTGCTCTAAATTATTTAATTTAATGTTTTTATATTAAAACAGTGAGTCAAAACAATAATAATAATTATTATTATCATCCCAAAATGATAGATAATACAAAAAGGATCAGTTTTAAATAAGAAATATGTAAAATAAAATAAGGGAGCTATATATATATATGTGTGTGTGTATGTTATTTTTATTAATAATTTTTAGTAATTGTGATAACAAATGTTATTATTATTATTAATATAAATATTATTAATAATATTAATATATTAATAACTATTATTATATGATAGATGATGATGATAATAATAATATTTACTATTTAAAACCATTCACTGATCCACTTTTTGGATCAGTTTTAAATGAGAAATATTTATTTGTATTTATTATTATTAGTATTATTATTTATTATTATGTTGATAATAAATGTTGTTGTTATTAATATAAATATTATTAATAATATTAATAATAATATATTGTTAATTATTATTATGATTGTTATATTATAATAATAATAATAATAATAATAATAAGTATTTAGGTATTTAATACCATTTCTTAATATCTGATGCACTTTTTGTATTATCTTCATTTTGGGACTTTTCTCAGCATATTGATAGGCAATAAATAAATATAAATATTATTGCATAAAATCCAAACAACAGTGCATTTTAATCAGGGTTCAACAATAAGGACAATATTATACAATTATTAAAGGAGTCAGCTTTAAATAAGAAATATATCAAATTAAATAAAAAAAAAATAAAATAAATATATATAATTATATGTAATGTTTTTTGTGTCAAATAATATCAAATGTTGTTATTATTAATATAAATGTTATTAATAATATTCATATCTTATTAACTATAATTATTATATGATAGATGATAATAATATTTACTATTTAAAACCATTCCCTGATCCACTTTTTGGATCAGTTTTAAATGAGAAATATTTATTTGTATTTTATCTTTTAGTTTTTTATGTTGATAAATGTTGTTGTTAACATTTATTATTAATATTAATAATTAATAATATATCATATAATAATAAGTGTTGTTGTTGTTGTTATTTAAAACCATTTCTTAATACCTGATGCACTTTTTGTGTTATCTTCATTTTGGGACTTTTCTCAGCATATTGATAGGCAATTATTTGTGATTAATTTGATTAATCAGCTTGGCATATATTGATAATACTAATTTAAAATGATCTCCTCTAATTTATAAGGCGTCCACGGTGATGACCCCAACCAGTCTTCACCCGAAGCAGCCTCATGACCTGAGTTTGGACCCCTACAGTCGCACCGTCTACTGGACCTGCGAGAGCACCAACACCATCAACATCCATCGCATGGATGGGCACGTTGTCGGAGAGGTCCTGAAGGATGATGTGGACAAGCCACGTGCTATCGTGGTGAACGCTGAGAAAGGGTACGATTATTAATTAGCAGAGTAAAGTATAGGGCATGATCATTACAACCTGCATTAAATTTAATTGCTCATCCTGTCCAAAACCTCAGGGCCAGATTTTGTACTTCAGCTTTGGTTTGGCTCCTTTTCATGAACATAACAACACCTTATCAATTGTTTGTTGATATATGGCCGGCGGACTTAAAATTACTGCATAGAACTGGATACTCTAATGACGGGGCACTTCGCCATTGCTTTGGTATTGTCGGAAAACTCTTGATTCCATCCAGGCCTCTCCAATAGCCAAATATGTGGAACAGATGGTCCTCTGTGGTCCCCGTGTTGCGGCGCTCGCTAGCGGGTCGACCATGCACAGGCGTTGGCTGCATGCACTGTAATTGTGTGTCTCATTGTTAGTTTGACCGTCATCAGTGGGTTTTCTATTTACGTCTCACCCTCACAGCCTCGTCTGGGTGGGGTGGAGGGGACTTCTCCCATAATAGTAGCAGGATAGAGAAATTATGGCACAAAAACGAGCATCTAATGTCTAAGATCAAGCTTGTGTTTTCATTGTTGCATTTATCCCTATATTTAGTTAACATTTTATCCCTAAATTGTCCAAATTATACTTCTTTGTTTGAGTTGTCTGAATAGACACTGTCACTGTGCTATTTTTGTATTATTTATATACTTTTATAGTATTTATTAATATTTTAAATTGGCTTTTATTTATATATTTTCAGTTTTCATTTGAATTTTAGTTCACATTTTAGTAATTTTGAGCTTTTGTCAAGGGTTCATTTACACGACAACAGTGTACTAAGAACGGAAAAGTTCCTTTGCATCCTTTCCTTTGCATTTTTCGCGTATAGACAACAACGTTTTCAAAACGATACCTGTTCACACGGATTACCGAAAACGACTAAAAACACTGTATTATGCTGCCAGGCCAGTAGTTGGCAATGTCACTTTGTAAAGGAAGAAATTTGTTTTCACAAATTAGCGTTTTTTGTTTTTTTTAGTTTATATGGAGACAATAACGATATAGTTTTCAAAAACTTGCACTTTAAAACCTGTTTTCAAAAGTTCATTTTTAGGTCCCCCAAAATGCCGTTGTCGTGTAAAAAAATGGCCAAAACACATTAAAAAATGGTGTGTAAACAGATCCTAAGCTTAGTAGTTTAGTACTTCTAACTTATTTATATCAGTATAAAAACGTAATATTTTTGTTTAAAGGGTTAGTTCACCCAAAAATGAAAATTCTGTCATTAATTACTCACCCTCATGTCGTTCCACACCTGTAAGACCTTCGTTCATCTTCAGAACACAAATTAAGATATTTTTGATAAAATCCAATGGCTCAGCGAGGCCCCCATTGAGAGCAAGTTAATGTACACTTTCAAACGCCCAGAAAGGTACTAAAGACTTATTTAAAACAGTTCATGTGACTACAGTGGTTTAACCTTAATACTATAAAGCGACGAAAATACTTTTTGTGCACCAAAAAAACTAAATAACGACTTTATTTAACAATATCTAGTGATGGGCCTTCATGAAGCTTCGAAGCTTTACAGATCTTTTGTTTCGAATCAGTGGTTTGGAGCGCCAAAGTCACGTGATTTCAGTAAACAAGGCTTTGTTACGTCATAAGTGTTTCGAAATTTTAATGGTCCACGTGACTTTGGCAGTTTGATATGTGCTCCGAACCACTGATTTGAAACAAAAGATTCGTAAATCTTCATGAAGCAGTGTTTTGAAATCGCCCATCACTAGATATTGTTGAATAAAGTCGTTATTTTGTTTTTTTTAGGCGCTCAAAAAAAATGTTCGTCGCTTCATAACATTAAGGTTGAACCACTGTAGTCACATGAACTGTTTTAAATAAGTCTTTAGTACCTTTCTGGGCGTTTGAAAGTGTACATTAACTTGCTCTCAATGGGGGCCTCGCTGAGCCATTGGATTTTATCAAAAATATCTTAATTTGTGCTACCAAGATGAATGAAGGTGTTACGGGTGTGGAACGACATGAGGGTGAGTAATTAATGACATCATTTTCGTTTTTGGGTGAACTAACCCTTTAAGATCTTCATCTAATTTATTTTTTTTCAGCTTTTTCAAAAATTAAGTAGTTTGTTTGGGTTAATGCTAACAACACTGACCTGTTATGGTTTGTTTTGTGTTTTATATAATTGATAATCAACTTGGTGTTAAAAGCACAGATTAAAGAAATGTTTCATTAGGTTTTGTTTATAATTTACATGGTAACCTCGTTTCATCAGGTGTGCCTGATTTGTTCTGTTCAAGGTCTTGTGCTGACCCTCTCCAAAAGCATCGACTTTCACTAGTCGGTGGATCTAGATATAAGATGCTGTCAAAACCAGATCAGATGACAACTCAAAATGTTGTAAAATTAATGAAGCATTGTTTTACCTAGTTTTTCAGATCAAAACATCTTCAAAGATGTTACCATAAGGATTTGTTTAACATGCAGGTGGGAAATTTAATATGAGATATGCTACATTCCCCACACTGAAGTCAGGCTTTGGCAGACGTTTAGTGAGTACATAACACTCCACAGTGCTCTGACTCAGAGAAGGCATCTTCAGATCCATCAGCCAAACCAATTTTGGGGTTTATTCACTTCTGTCCTCTTCTTAGCATTGGAAATGTATCAAATATAATGTATATCACCCCAAACTTTTCTCACAAGCAACTGTTTTTAAGCTGTGATATTTTCTCATTTTTAATAACACTCAGACACTGTATTGGCATAGATATCGATATCACTGTTCTGTTTTTTTTTTAAGCTGAACAAAATTGCTAACAGATGCAAATTGTGGGTTTCTCAGACAGCAACTGAAAACAAAGGAGCAAACGCACCTTTGAGAGTTATCACAAACTAGTCCAGACATAACATTAGGGCTAAAGGGCTTTTGTGATGTGTGAAGATATACAACAATTCTCCCACACAGTCAAAACAACATGGCCCCATCAAAGTTGTTCTTTGTGTTTAACAAATTAGTGTTTATCCAAACTGATCACGTGTTGGTTATACAGTGCAGTAACATATAAACCATTACAAACACTTTTATTAATGTTGAATGATCTTGAAAGATGTTGTTTATAGAATCCAATTAAAGTCACTTTGCCTTTACTACAATTTTCTTTATTTGGAAAATGTTATGTAACTTCCAAACCTTTTTTTTACTTCCCACAGCTACATGTATTTCACTACTGTCCAGGATCGTTCGGCTAAAATCGAAGGTGCTTCTTTGGATGGGACGGAGCGTGAATCCCTGTTCACGACCGGTTTGATCCGCCCCGTGGCACTGGCTTTAGACAACAAGCTGGGAAAGCTGTTCTGGGTGGATGCAGACCTGAAACGGATTGAGAGCAGTGACCTGTCTGGTAAATGCTGTTATATTTTTTCTTGCATATCATATGCTAATTTTATGTAAACCTGAATTCAGAAGTTATCTAATACATTAATAAAAAAAAAAAATATATATATATATATATATATATATATATATATATAAAACTTCAGTCCAAAGTTTTACAAGTCCACAACTGAAAATGCTTATATTTTGCATTTTTCTGATTTAATACAATGATTTTTTTATTATATTAAATTTAATATTTTTTTAAAGATAAATTGGAAGTGACCGTTGGATGACTACTAAGGTAATCTAAAATGTAAAAATACGGGAAATGAGCATGCATAATTACTGTAAATATCCTATATTAGCCAGTACAATAAATTAAAAATCACTAAACTCAGCCAATAACTAATATTGTAACAATCAGTATTAAAAACTATTTAAAAAAAATCATTAATTGAAATAAAGCTGAAATAAATCAAATAAAAAAGGTTTAAGTTGAAATACTTAAATTTAGTAATACTAAAACTGAACTAAAAATAGCTAAATATATAAGTTAAATATTTTAGTATAACAAAAAATAAATAAATAAATAAACAGCAACAGCACATCATAAAATAACAAAAAGTGAAATTAAAACTAAAAATATAAAATAAAAGCCCATTCAAAATATTAAAAAAATAATAATAATAATACTATAGAAATAATTCTAAAATAACAATTTATTGTGCATCCCTAATTATCAGCATTTGAGTGAAAGCTGAGTTTTGTACAATTATAATAACAACCGCTCTGTTGGTTGTAGTACTCTACCAAAAGGTCATGATTTAAAGTCCCCCGAAAGCAAAATTTAAGTTTTGTAGCTTTTAGTATGAATATGTTAGCCTTAAGGTTATGAATAAGCTGGTGTGTTCCAAAACAATGACAAAATTCACATTTAGGAGATACAAGCATTCAAAACTTATAGTCTCTCACTTCCTTTAAAATGGATCATGGATTTTCATGATTTTCATCACATCGTACTTCAGCTTCTCGTCAGATCTTCTGTTCAATCAAAGAAGTCCCGCCCCTCCTACATTATCAACAGACACTGAAGTTGTGGCTGAAATTGGTCATTTGTTCACACATTTACTAGTTTCTACATGGTGAATGGCACATAATGCACTATATAGAGAATAGGGAACAATTCAGACAGTGTAAATATGCTTTCCATTGACGTGAATGAAGTCCGTTTTCGCGTTAGTATAACGTGAACCGCCGCAGCGTGAGCACAGTCTGCTACGGCCCAGGGACACGAGAGCACAGAGCGGATCATATCTGCAAGTCAGCTCAGACCACGAAAGGTATCAGACTCATTTGAATTCTGCACAGGATGCTGTATTTTAAAGTGAAATAGAGGACATAAGGAGGAGAAACTGTTAGAGATTAGAAGGAAACTGAGGTTTTACTGAGTTTAACGGCTCTGGCCGAGCTGTGATATAAACGAAACGCTATTGGCTATTTTAAAAAAGGGGCGGAGCTGTTCAGTATGTCCCGCCATGTCTTTCCGTTTCAGTTTAAATTACGTCAACACATTGAATAATGCTGCACGTTCCATGGCAACTCAGCTGGCCTTTAAGACTTGAAAAACGAAATGTTCCCATACAACTCAATGTTAGTCATTTATTTTGATGATCAAATTTGATGTCAGAGCTTCGCCAAAAAGATTAGGTCTTTTCCTTTATCGCATACATGTCACTGAATCTCATGCCCAGAATGTTTTTGTTTCCTGTCTTGTATTGTATCGCCCGTGGGCAAATTGATTGTAATCAGTCCTGCAGTTTTCTGGAACACCATGTGAAACAAGGACAACTTTCTGACCTCTCCGATCAGATTTGTCAACTGACAGCTATGGAAACCAAACAAACAGACAAAGAGCGCAGGCCAGGTTTAATCTATATTTACACTGTATATTTTCAATACCGCCTAGTCTAAACTAATCAAGACGGTATAGTCTGTGTTGCTCTAATGAAGAATTTGATGGACTGTAACTTAGTTCATTCTTCTGAGGTTATTTAAGTTCCTTCATCACTGAAAATCACTGGCTTGTCTGATTTCTGGTCTGCCAGTGAGCAAAGTCTCTCCAGATGCTGAGCTCTGATGTTTGATGTTAGCATGAGACAGATGATCACACCTTAAGCCACGGCTAATCTCTTTGCACAACACAATCCTTCTGCAGCCAAATGACCAACACAAAGGCTGAATAGATATGATTTATAACGAGACACAGTGGAAAAACCTAAATAATGACTCTGCGGATCTCTTTGTTTGCTTTCCAGGGGCCAATCGGATTGTTCTTCAGGACTCCAACATCCTCCAACCCGTTGGTCTGACAGTGCTGGGCGATCACCTATACTGGATCGACAAACAGCAGCAGATGATCGAGCGCGTGGACAAGCTGACCGGAGAGAAGAGGACTCGCATTCAGGGGCGACTCCAGTACCTGACCAGCATCCATGCGGTGGAGTACATGGAACCAGAGGAGTTTGGTAAATTCACAGTTTCTTACATTTTTTGAAGACTAAATCATTTGCTCCATTCCGAAACCTTGTGAGCTATGAATAGAATAGAATAGAATAGAATAGAATAGAATAGAATTTTATGGCAGGCAGAATATAAGATGTCAAGATATTTACTATTTTAATTTAATGATCTACTGTAGTGTACAAATATGAAGATAAAAATAAATATAAAGAATGAAATTTAGCATAGTATATTGTTTACTTACTAACATATATATATATATATAATAACAAATAAAAAAAATTAAAATATTAATTATATATTTTAAAAATTATATTATATATAAATTATTTTTTTTTAAATTAAAAATAATAATTATATTTAAAAATGACTCAAATTAATTCATATATAAATATTAAAACTGCATAGTATATTATTTACTTAATAACATATATATATATATATATAATGTGTGGTTATTAAAGAGTATAATTGTCCTTTAATCTCCTTAACAGCATCCCACCCTTGTTCCCGTGACAACGGAGGCTGCTCCCACATCTGCATCGCTAAGGGAGACGGGACGCCACGGTGCTCATGTCCCATGCACCTGGTGCTGCTTCAAAATCTGCTCAGCTGCGGAGGTACATTTCACATATCTGTGGCATGAAACCAAAAATGCACCAATTGGTTTTGATGCATCTGCATTAATCACATATTTACCCACAACCCCCATCAGAGCCTCCCACGTGTTCTAGCGAGCAGTTCACCTGTGCTACTGGCGAGATCGACTGCATCCCCATGGCGTGGCGCTGTGACGGCATCGCCGAGTGCGCAGACCACAGTGACGAGATGAACTGCCCCATCTGCTCCGAGCTTCAGTTCCAGTGCGACAAAGGCCAGTGCGTGGACTCTCAGCTGCGCTGCAATGGAGAGCCAGACTGCGCAGACGGCTCTGATGAACTGGATTGCGACAGTATGTCCAACTGTTACACAGATTGATCCTGCTGATTTACCAGAATTTCCACCTGTGATTGATTCTGTAAAAACACACATTTTGAGTTGCACAATTTGACCCAAAAATATTGCTTTTGAGATTTGAACTGCTATATGATATTTATTTAATATCTCAGAACTCTACCGTACTGATTCGATATATGACTAAAAGAGCAAGACAAGCAGCTCTCTTTTTCAACAGGATGTGCAAATACTATTAACTTGCCATTTTAATTACTTTCATATTTTCAAATTAAATCATAGTTCATATAAAATCAATAGTTTGCTGTGTGAATCAGTAAAATGAATCTGAAACAGGCCTCAACAGTCAGTCAGACAACTCACTGAATCATCACTGAATAGGTTCAAATGATTCATTTGAGTCATTTAGTGAACTGAAATTTATTATGTCCAACTTGAATTGGGTTGAAAACCACTATAGTGTTGTGTATCTCTTGAAAACTTAAATCACTGACTTTTAAGGAAATGCAAATTCTTATAGGAAACACTGATTTGTTCCATTCATATATTTATGCTGCCTCTTTTTTTAAACTCCCATGGTTAAAGCTGTTTTAACTTGCAGTCTCTGATCTTTCCTCTTGCTTTTTCCCCATCAGCCATTTGCATGCCTAATCAGTTCCGTTGTGGCAATAACCAGTGTATTCTGAAGAAACAGCAGTGTGACTCCTTCGCAGACTGCACAGACAAATCTGATGAGCTTTTCTGTGGTACGCTGACCATATCATACCAAAAAGAAAAACATGTGGTGTTTGTCCATGCCATAATTTGGTGATTGTAACGATGCTTGCAAGACAAAATTATCACTGTTTGTCTTATTCACAGATTTCCCTCCGCCCCCCAACGACCTTCCGCGTCACACCAGCACCATCGGCCCCGTCATCGGCATCATCCTCTCTGTCTTTGTGATGGGAGGCATGTGTTTTGTGTGTCAGAGAGTTGTGTGTCGCCATTACAAGGGCCCCAATGGAGGCTTCCCACACGAGTACATCAGCGGGACCCCTCACGTGCCCCTCAACTTCATCGCACCCACAAATTCACAGCACGGTACTTTTACAGGTAAAGTTCTGCTGTTTGATAGCTGCTGCAGTCTCTTAAGGTGAATAATCTCTCTGCCTGTGATGAGTCTTGTGGGTGATGAGTCTGTCTCGCTGTGTCGCAGGTATTTCCTGTGGGAAGTCCATGATGAGCTCAGTGAGTCTCATGGGCAGCAGCAGCAGTGGGGCTCCTCTCTACGACAGAAACCATGTGACAGGAGCTTCATCCAGTAGTTCTTCCAGCACCAAAGGAGCTTTCTACCCACAGGTACTGTAATATTCATCAGTTTATTATCTTTGTTTACTGTTAATAAGAAAAGTGTTTATTTATTTAATTACATGTAGGAAAATGTTTTTTGTATTTTAAATTAAATGCTCATTCATATATTTTGGTGACACTTTACAATAAGGTTTGTTAATATTAGTTAATGCATTAGTTAACATGAACTAACTATGACAAATATATTTTATAGCATTTATTAACCTTTGCTAATGTTAGTTAATAAAAATACAATTCTTCATTGTTTGTTCATATTAGTTTGTTGTGCATTAACTACTGTTAACAGATACAACTTTTAATTTTAATAATGTATTAGTAAATGTAGAAATTAACAGCAACTAAGATTAATAAATGCTGTAAAAGTATTGTTTCTCGTTAGTTAATGTTATCTAATGTAGTAAACTATTGTTAACAAATGAAACTATTGTAAAGTGTTAACTATATTCTGTATTGTCTGGATTGTTGTGGTCAATGTCATATAATTGATTTTTTTTCTTTTTTTTTTTTTCTCTCTGATCTGTGTGTAGATGCTCAACCCTCCTCCATCACCAGCAACAGATCGCTCACTTTACAATGCAGAAGTCTTCTATTCGTCCAACAGCCCTTCCACAACCAGGTCTTACAGGTGCGATTTAATACAGAGATCCTGGATAGTTGGAGAGATATGATGGATGGATGGATGGATGGATGGATGATGGGTAGATGGATGAGTAGATGATGGGTAAATGGATGATTAGAGGATGGATAGATGATAGGTAGTTGATGGGTAGATGGATGGGGTAGATGATGGGTGGATGGATGGATGGATGGATGGATGGATGGGTAGATTATGAGTAGATGATGGGTGGATGGATTGGTAGATGAATGGGTAGATGAATGGGTGGATGGATTAGTAGATGGATTGGTGGATGGATGGGTAGATGATGGGTGGATGGATGGGGTAGATGGATTGGTAGATAGATGGGTAGATGGGTGGATGGATGGATGGATGGATGGATGGATGGGTAGATTATGAGTAGATGATGGGTGGATGGATGGTAGATGGATGGGTAGATGGATTGGTGGATGATGGGTAGATGATGGGTGGATGGATTGGTAGATGGATGGGTAGATGGATGGGTAGATGATGGGTGGATGGATGGGTAGATGATGGGTGGATGGATGGTAGATAGATGGGTAGATGGATTGGTGGATGATGGGTAGATGGATTGGTAGATGATGGGTAGATGGATTGGAAGATGATTGGTAGATGATGTGTAGATGGATTGGTAGATGGATGGGTAGATGGATGGGTAGATGGATGGGTAGATGGATTGGTAGATGGATGGGTAGATGATGGGTGGATGGATGGGTAGATGATGGGTGGATGGATGGTAGATGGATGGGTAGATGGATTGGTAGATGATAAGTAGATGATTGGTAGATGATGGGTAGATGGATTGGTAGATGATGGGTAGATGATGAGTAGATGATGGGTGGATGGATTGGTAGATGGATGGGTAGATGATGGGTGGATGGATGGGTAGATGATGGGTGGATGGATGGTAGATGGATGGGTAGATGGATTGGTAGATGATAAGTAGATGATTGGTAGATGGATTGGTAGATGATGGGTAGATGATGAGTAGATGATGGGTGGATGGATTGGTAGATGGATGGGTAGATGATGGGTGGATGGATGGGTAGATGATGGGTGGATGGATGGTAGATAGATGGGTAGATGGATTGGTGGATGATGGGTGGATGATGGGTAGATGGATTGGTAGATGATTGGTAGATGGATTGGTAGATGGATGGGTAGATGGATGGGTAGATGGATTGGTAGATGGATGGGTAGATGATGGGTGGATGGATGGGTAGATGATGGGTGGGTGGATGGATGGTAGATGGATGGGTAGATGGATTGGTAGATGATGGGTGGATGATGGGTAGATGGATGGGTAGATGATGGGTAGATGGATTGGTAGATGATGTGTAGAGGATGAGTAGGTGGATTGGTAAATGATGGGTAGAGGATGAGTAGGTGGATTGGTAGATGATGGGTAGAGGATGAGTAGATGGATTGGTAGATGGATTGGTAGATAATGGGTAGATTGAGGTAGATGATGGGTAGATGGAAGGGAAGACGGATAGATAGATATGTAGATAGGAAGTTAGATATGTAAGATGTATAGGAAATTGGATATGTACATAGGTAGGTAGGAAATCGATATCTAAAATATCTGGGATAGATGGGTAGATAGATGGCTCAAATATCTAGTATGTTAAGATAGATAAGTGGATATATGAATGGAAAGATGCATAGCTGCATAGATGGATAAAGGATGGCTGAATAGATGACTGTGCTGATGGATACATAGCTCAAATGTCTCCTCAAGTTACTGATGTCTGAATATTTCCCCTCGACAGGCCATATTTGATGCGAGGGGTTGCGCCCCCCACCACCCCCTGCAGCACAGACGTGTGTGACAGTGACTATACCACCAGCCGCTGGAAAAGCAATAAGTACTACATGGACCTCAATTCAGACTCTGACCCCTACCCCCCGCCCCCCACGCCCCGCAGCCAGTACATGTCAGCGGAGGAGAGCTGCCCTCCCTCGCCCTCCACTGAACGCAGCTACTTCCACCTGTGCCCCCCGCCCCCCTCGCCCTGCACGGACTCCTCATGACACCCGGCAAACGGCCACGCTTTGTAAATAGTTTTAAATAGTTAAAGAAGAAACAAAGATTTTATTTTATTTTCCACACGCTTTGTTCAAGAAACATTTCAGCTTTTCGGGAGGAACAGGAAACATTTTCCGGATATTTTCACCCAGAGTTATACAGCGGTTGGGACAGGACGATGCTTGCACGAATGAATTATATTATGACATTTTTTATAAGTCTCCCCCAAGCTCTTCAATATGTGAGAATATGAACTGAAATGCAATTTCTGTAAGTCATCTGTTTCAGGATGGTTATGATTTAATCATCTTTTTTCATAATACCAATTAAAAAGAAGTTTAATTGCAAACCAAATCGTCGATATAACGCCAAAATCATCCGCTGCAGAGGAGTTGTACATATGTGTAATTAAGTAAATAATTAATGTTTTTCGTAATGGCAATGAGGTGTTGTTTTGATTATGTTCTATGTGAATATGATACAATTCCAAGCATATGTTTGGTTTGTCCTGTTTACCAAAAGTGTGTTTGCTGCTATTGTACATACATCTTTTACTGTAAATAATGACAAATGAAAACAGCCAGCTAAAATGTTTTGTTTATATAATGAGAACTGACCATAGACCATTGTAAAATTGTTATTAATCTCTTATAGAAAAACATACATGTGAAATGCCATTGCTTTGAAGGAGTCTTGTTTAAAATTCTATCTTAAAGGGATAGTTCAACTAAAAATCTTGTCATTCCAAACTTGTATGACTTATTTTCCACTGTAAAACATTAAATAAGACGTTTAGCAGAATGTCCAAGCTGTACTTTTCCATAATGAAAGTACCATAAAAGCATTATAACTGTAGTCTGAGTCTTCTGAAGCCAAACAATTGCTTTGTGTGGAACAGACTGAAATTTAAATCTCATTATATGAAAAAGAGCAGCTTAGACATTCTGATAAACATCTCCTTTTGTGTTCTACAAAGGAAGGAAAGTCTTAAGGGTTTGGGATGACATGAGGGTGACTAAATGATGACAAAATGTTTATATTTTAATGAACTATCCCTTTAAAGAAGCGGAAAGTCGCCTGCTTTGTAGTGAACTACATGGATTTTATCAGATCTCATGGACTGAACTCATTGTAGGTGCTTAGTAAAAAAATTAAAAATAATAATTATAGTAATAATAATACAGTTAAACTAAGCTATGATTTGAACACAAGGATATGTGGTTAATTTTACCGTAATACTACGGTAACAAACTGCTTTTTTTAATTCATGACTTGCAATTTAGAAAAGTGTGGTTTGAAATTCAGATTTTTTTCCCCTTTTTATGGTAAAGTTGAAGAATCAAACTGTATTTCCCTCTTTATAATGCTAATTCGACAGAGATATTGTTTTTTTTTTTAGGTTAAAACGTGTCTTGTAGCACACATTGAAATGCCATGTATGTCTGTTTGAAATGTACTTTTTTTTTTTTCTCTTTGCCAAATTGAGCACTTATGGAAATTACATGTGCATAAAAACTAGAATTATAGATCTAGAGAAAACTACAAGATGAAATGAGTTACACAGACTGATTACATTAGTTGTTTTTACAGATAGCCATACAAGAAGACATATAGCAATGTCTTTAAAGGCAAATATTAGACGAAAGGAAATAGTCATTCTAGAAAACTCAGCAAAGACCAGTTGAACAGGTGATGCAAATTATTAAATTGCCCTCAAGGTAACACTATTCACCGTGAATGTGACTGAATGGAGATTATTAGGATTTTTATACCACTTTGGCAGGTCAGCACTTTGACTGAATCTGCCTATCGTACCATCCACTCATGCCGAGGAGCTTTTTGCTCTCAGGTGTCTTTGTTTTGTGTACAAAAATGCCTCATATAATGCACACTTGTGACAATTTTTGTATCAAAAGCATTTTTATATATAATAAAGGTTCTATTTTAAGAAATGTAGTATTGTCTTCTTTAACATGGTGCAGTATTATTTCTCATATGAAAGGTTAACTTGCATTTATATACAGTATATATGTAAAGTAACATAACTTGCTAATTCAGCTTTGTGTGTAAAGAATGCCTCAAATCATGTGGCTTATTGAAGGCTCATTTCTCCAAGTGGTCCAACAGGCAAAAAAATCCCTTACATTTTCAGTGAACAGGGAGCCCGAAGCTTCAATAAGGCAATCGTTAACTGAATTGAGCAAGGTGCGTCTCAGTCCACTGGTAAAGCAACAAACATGACCAAGAATGCAGAAACACTTTAAATTACTCTAAACAGAGCTTTATGAAATGTTATTGTTGAATGTGACATTGCTGTAGTGGAATTGCATGTTAACGTAATAAAATAAATCTGTGTTTGATCATTGCCAGCAGTTCAGGATTTCAGCCATTTTGTCTTCTGCTGCCCTCATGTGGATAAAAACATCGAAAAATATAAATCAGGCTGGTATGGCCCTCCTCACCTCTCATTGTTATATTAATATCTTATTTCTATTTGGAAAGTCTTAATTATATATTCTTTAGTTATATATAGTTAATTAATTCTTAATTATATATTTTTTTCATGTGTTAAATGTTCGTATCATGAAAAATTGTCTGGGTAATTTTTCCACACCTGAATATATAAATTCAATAATTATATATATATATATATATATATATATATATATATATATATTTAAATTTTAATAAATTATAAAATAAAAAATATTTTATTTTATACTAAAAATATTAAAAATATTTTATATATATCTGAAAGAGTTTTAATTTTTAATATATATACTGTATATGAATTAGTTTTTTCAGTAAAAACAAATAAAAAACTTTAAAATAAATTATAAAATAAAAACATTTATTTTTACTGAAAAAACTAATTTATATATATGTATATGTATATATATCTGAAAAAAGTTTTTTATTTTTTATTTTTACTGAAAAATATAAAAACGAATTCATATATATAAATATATATATATATATATATATATATATATAAATATATATATATATATATATATATATATGAATTTGTTTTTACTTTTATCAGTAAAAACAATTTAAAAATTCATAAATTATAAAATAATATATATATATATATATATATTGTTTTTACTTAAAAAATTAAAAACTAATTTATCTTTTTGCAAACTAATTTATTGAGTTTGCCTAATATTTGTGGGTGTACTTTGTGTAATTAATATGTATATATAAATACACACAGATTAATGTGTATATATATATATGTATTACCTGTACATTCTCTTGACATTGACAGAGATTCATTATTATTTTTTAATTTTTTCATATGTAGGCCTATCCATCAGTTTATGAATGTATTACAAATGTCGATTCACAAAGGTCATAAAAATGATGCTAAATGCTAGTATACAGCAGTTGTGAACTAAACGTACATTCCCCTTTCTCATTTTCCATCTTAAAGGACTGTCTTCAGCACTTGACAGAAGTGAACACATGTTGTGAGGCTCCTGACTGGGCTGAAGGGGGAGGGGAGATGTCGACACCCCTCCATGTACCCATCTGTCTGTCTTTGTTTATGATCCGTGTTGTAGAGGAGCTAAAAACACGCCTTGGAAAAAAGGCACGTGAGAACACGTTTATACATGTCAGGAGGGAAAGAACACCAGTGCTGGCAGACCCACGGCATCCTGCATCTCCTGATTATACATAAAAAAAAATGTGTTGCCACTGACTATAAACTGCATGATTAAGCTGAAATCAACTTGGCACTTTTTGTCTCAGGATGCACACCAGTATTTTTTTTTTCTAAGGCACGTTTAAAAAAGCTACTTAAAGGGATAGTTCACACAAAAATTAAAATTCTGTCATCATTCACTCACCCTCAAGTTGTTCCAAACTTGTATGAATTTCTTTGTTCTGCTGAACACAAAGGAGGATATTTGGAAGAATTTCAGTAACCAAGCAGATCTCGCCCCCCAATGACTACAATAGTAGGAAAAATAATATCTTCCTTTTTGAATATATATATATTTATAAAACGGTTAGTTCCTGTCCTTGATTCTGATTGGTCAATAGTTGTGTTTTATTCACGATAAAATGAAACACAGCTATGACCGCTTCACCCAACAGTTCTGTGTATCACTACACAATACCCTTAGCAACCACTCTTAGCAACATAAACTGTTTGTTCTCAGTTGATATTGTTCATTGAAGCTTACTGTATTATGTAGAAGAGTATTGTGAGAAAAGGATCGAGTGAGCGAGTTTATTACCTGCATTCAGATTTAGCATTTTCCTTCAGGTCAGTCCTATGTTCATAATAAAAAATCTGTTTAAATGTCCGATAGATTATCTTGTCCTTTTAACAGTTAAGGGGTTTTCCCATGACTGACAGCGCTAGTCAAAGCATTTGTCAGTTGCGTCTTGTTCCGTGTTCACAACAATTCAGTCTTTTCGATGTAAAAGTCTTCGCTACTGACTGACACACTCATAAAGACAGTCTTTGCTGCCATCTAATGGCGTAATAATGTAACTTCTGTTGCCATTCACGGTCAGGGACTATTTTTTTCCGGCAGAAGGAAGGTTTTTAGTGATTTTACCTCATGAAAGTTGCATTGATATATATTTTTTTGCTTTAATATTTGTATTGTGTGGAAATCGTTTTATAAAGGCAATAAGGTACTTGAGGCTAGTGCTGTATCGTGAATAAGTCACGGCTAAATATAAATTTTTATATGTTTACATATAAAAAATATGTATAGATATTTTTGTATGTCAGCAATCCACTTTCTTTAGGTCTGGTACAATGTTGTTATTCTTAACTAAAACTATTTTAAAACTAAAATGTGTTCATTTCCATTAGTTGAAAATAGCTAAATTAGTTAAATAAATAAAAAAATAATAAAATTAAAACATTAGATTAAAACTTTAAAAACCTAAATGGATATAGAAAAAAAGTTGAAATAAAAAGATGAAATAAAATAACAGTTGGAGCCCAATGTATATGAGCACCATGCAAAGTAATCTGTTATTAATGACCCTGATTATATAATTGTCCCCAAGATTATCATTCCCTTGTCTGAACATGAAATTCTTTTTGCAAAGCTTCAAGATTCATTCCTTTGTGTGTTCATCTGAGAGCAGAAGATATACAAAGAGAACAAAAAGCCAGACCATACTGTGTAATCGTGATAACTCCCTCTGTCTGATGAAAGATGACATGAGAAACATCTTTCGCATGGCCCCAGAAGCCCACAGTGCATCTTCACATTCAGTTTACACAACTTTTATGACATGATCTTAGTAGAGGCAAGATTTTATAAGACAATCATATGCACATGTTTGAGTTTTCACAGAGTAAAAGAGCTTCAGTAAATTCATGGTTTTTGTCATAGAAACCCACATGTCATGGCAGTCCATAATCAAAAACATAGTGGAATCGTAGGGTTAATTTGACACATATGAAACACATTAAATATGGCTTCTTTTACTCTATACAATGAATCCATTGCAGATTTTGTCATGCTTATTGAACATGCAATGCAAAATAGATCTTGCATGTGTGAAATACAGCCGTAATCAGCAGTAATAGATCAGTTCCACAGCTGATACTGTAGATTTATGCCTCACATTTAACATAAGGGTCATACGTCAGATCCTATTTGGCATGCTACACTAAACCCGTAATTGCCTGTCTGCACTACCGACACGCTACAGAGCATAAAAATGGGGCCCGGACCTTTTGACCCATATTTTATCAAAGGGCGCAAGACATTGAAACACTTAAATACATTAAAAAAAAAAAAAAACCCACACAAACAAAAAAGATAGATCAGGTTCTCTTAAAGAGATAGTTCACCCAGAAACAATCATTCATTCTTACAACTATTATTATTTGTTTGTTTTTGCGTGAACTATCCCTTTAAAACACGCTTATTTTATATTACATGGGTTGGTGTGAATTAAACTCCTTTTTATGTAATCAATTTCATATTGGTGTGCCATTTGAATAATGCCTTTCTTAAGGCAAACTGGCTGTTCCATTCAGTAATATGTGATTCACGCACTCGTAGATGATTGGACCATCGGCATGTCAATCACCGTGACGTCTTATTGTTGCTAGGGCGTTGCAAGTAACGAGCCGGTTAAGGCAATTCTGAAAGCGACACTGTGAACGAGGTGTTCTGTGTAACATTGTGAAGAAACTACAAACACGTCGTCTTTATGTTTTGGATATGTTTAAATTTAAGAACTCCGTTCAAGTCACAAGCTCTCACAAACAAGGTAAGATAAAACAATATGTGCGTTTTGATATCCCCGTACTTTAGTTTTGAAATCGGCATTTGATTGACATTCTCGTGATCCAATCAGACGAGCGATTTTAAATCGACCTAAAATACTATTGGTCCTAGCTAGTGTGGGTGTGTGTGATGATTTAGTTTTACTTAAATATTGCTTCTAAAATGTATGATTATAGCATTTTTTATAATTCCAACAAAGAGGATACCGTTTTAAACATCGTCTTGTTTACATGACGTTTCTAAATCGAAGATTTACCTCACTAAATCTGAGATTAACAAATATGGCCAGCTTTAACTGACACCCACTGTAGCCAATCAGCGCGCAGCAGTGGATTTTGATCGACAGCTCCTCTACCTCAGGTGGGGGGTTGGGGCTGTTGAAGTTGATAACGCCGCCATCTTGAAAAGTGAACTCTGATGGTCTCTCTTTTCGCGCCCGTCACAATCTGTTATAAACACCTCATTTTCTCATACCTCGACCTGTTTTTTCTTTTTTTATTCTGGTGACCGTTTTATCCAAAGGTTCGCCCGTCTTCATGCCGGGCTTTGGCAGTATTCCGCTTTCTTAATCGGTACGTATTTGTGTTGTGTGTGTCTCTGGTAGCTTAGCATTAGCCAGCTGCCACTTCTCTGTTTTGTCGAGTCAGAATGGTTAATATTTCCAACATTTTCTCTCATTTAACTAAATTAATTTTTACATATAATATTCATACAACGTATTTAAACCAACCCAGGCTCTACAAAAGTGTCAGATCTAATATTTCGCTGGCGGAAGCTCAGTGTCGGCTAATGCCGGGGCCCGACATGCCGAAAAACTTCAGAAAGTGAGACACAAAGCCTGTGTACCAAAACATAGTGAACTATCCACATAGACAACATTTTGGTGCAATATAAGTGCTTATGGAGGTTATATTGTAATGTTCAGACCGGCTTGTGGTGCCTAAAATGCTGTCTATGTAGGCAACTCACTGGGTTTGAGAGACAACCAAAACACCAACAGAAAATGTACTTTTTAGGATCATATTTTGGAGACCCAACAAATCGAGTGTTTTAGATACTGATTTTGTTTTCATATCAAAACGTTATTAATGTGTTTCATAAGGATCTTTCAAGGACTTTAGTTATGTTAAAAGGTTATTAGTTTAAAATGTCAATATTTTCTAATATAATATCGTGTTACTACATCATCTGATCTGAGATCCTTGTATTTGCTTTTATTTTGGAACATCCATATAAACACCACTAAAGTCTTACAGCTGTTTATTTCTAGTCTTGTGTGATGTGATTTTATATGAAAGCACATAAAAGACTGTCAGCATGAGCAGATTATGAGCAGATTGCTCTTGTAAAAAACAAAACAAAAAAAAACAATCTAGCTGGTTTGACATGGCAGCGCATTTTATAGTTAACCCAGGCAGATCATCTTTGCAGGCTCGATTCTGAGTGCAACCAGAGGACTTGTGGTGGTGGTGGTGTTGTTGTGGCCTCTGGGATGCTGGAGAGGTTTGACAACACTTTTTTTATAGCCCCTGAGAGGGAGTCACGAGGATTTTCTTCAGCTCAGAATTACTCAAGCTGAATCGTACAGGTATATCAGTATAGTAGGTTGGTTGCTAAGGTTCTTTGACCTTTTGCACTAGATAAAGTGAACCTGGAAAGATTTGTACAGCGTGTAAATGTCTTAAAAGATCACATCTAGCTTTGTGGTGAAGGCAGAGACTAGTAAATCAGTTTAGTAGAAATTTTCCTTTCGGTGATCATAAATGGTTGACATTCAAAGCAAATGTATAGATGTTCTTGACAACCAAGGTATGTTAACAACTTTACATTAAATTGAGCCTTTTACACCAGTACATCTTTTTTTTTAGTGCATGAGAAATATTCAGACTTTAAAGATGAAAATGAAATATGCCTAATTCTACTTATGCTTAACTCTAAAATATTAAAGTTTTTTTTTTTTTAAATCCTTATCCAGTGTTAAGTTTATAGAGCAATGTGTTTCATATGTCAGCTTTATGCATTGTATTAATATAAATGGTTCAGGCGGTCTAGGCTACAGAAACGAACCTGTGGTTGTCTGTGTTGTTTAATGCATGCATATAATTATAGATTATCTATTTGGCTCGCTGCTACAAATTATTTTAAACTTGCACCTTACTGTTGACTAGTGAGTTAAAAATTAGAGGATGCGCTGCAGATAATCATGATCTATCACTTTGATTGATGGTATTGCAAGTATTCCATCATAAAATAAATATATATATATATATATATATATGTATATATACACACACACACGCCCACACACAATACAGATTCCAAACTTTTGCTTTTGATTGGTAGTGTAAGATTTTTAATGTTTTTAAAAGAAGTTTTGTCTGCTCACCAAGGCTGCATTTATTTAATTAAAAATACAGTAAAAACAATAATATTGTGAAATATTATTACATTTTAAAATAACTGTTTTCTGTTTGAATATATTTTATAAAGTAATTTATTCCTGTAATGGCAAAGATGAATTTTCAGCATCATTACTCCAGTCTTCAGTGTCACATGATCCTTCAGAAATCATTCTAATATGCTGATTTGCTGATCAAGAAACATTTATGATTATTATCAATGTTGAAAACAGTTGTGTATTTTTTTTTTTTTTTTTTTTTCCCGGGATTCCTTGATGAATAGGAAGTTCAAAAGAACAGCATTTATCTGAAATACAAAGCTTTTGTAACATTATACACTACTGTTCAAAAGTTTGGGGTCAGTAAGGATTTTTATTTTTATTTTTTTGAAAAGAAATTAAAGAAATTAATAGTTTTATTCAGCAAGGATGCATTAAATCGATCAAAAGTGACAGTAAAGACATTTATAATGTTACAGAAGGTTATATTTCAAATAAATGCTGTTCTTTTGAACTTTCTATTCATCAAAGAATCCTGAAAAAAAAAAATATTGTACACAAATATTTTGTACAGTTGTACACAAATGTTTCTTGAGCAGCAGATCAGCATATTAGAATGATTTCTGAAGGATCATGTGACACTGAAGACTGGAGTAATGATGCTGAAAATTCAGCTTTGATCACAGGAATAAATTACTTAAATTCAAACAGAAAACAGTTATTTTAAATTGTAATAATATTTCACAATATTACTGTATTTACTGTATTTTTAATTAAATAAATGCAGCCTTGGTGAGCAGATGAAACTTCTTTTAAAAACATTAAAAATCTTACAGATTCCAAACTTTTGATTGATAGTGTGTGTATGTATGTATGTATGTGTGTGTGTGTGTGTGTGTTAATGTTTTTAAAAGAAGGAAGCAATAAATTGATCAAAAGTGACACTTTTTTCAAATAAATGTAATACTTTCTATTCATTCAAATAATCCTGAAAAAAAAAAATTAATTGTTTCCAAAAAAAATAGCTCACCAAGGCTGCATTTGTTTGATCAAAATTCCAGTTAAAACTAAGAGCTAATAGTTTAAAATATTATTACAGTTTATAATGACTTTTTTTCTATAATGTTTTAAAATGTAATGTATTCCTGTGATGGAAAAACTTTTTTTTTTTGTCATTTGATTCTCAATAAATATTTGTGTTGAACAGTTGTGTTGCTGCTGCCTAAATATTTTTTTGGAAACGGTTAATCTTTTTCAGGATTATTTGAATGAATAGAAAGTATTACATTTATTTGAAAAAAATCTGTCACTTTTGATCAATTTATTTCTTCCTTGCTAAATGAAAAGTTTCTTAAAATAGCTGTACTAACCCGAAACTTTTGAACAGTAGTAGTGTATGCCATTTCATTTTGTATGAAGATTATTTGTTGGTATACCCAGTAAGTATCAATATTATCATTAATTAAAAATGACAATTAATAGCCTATGTGAGCACAGCCTCCCTAAACCGCTTCACACATGGATGTTATTTGTGCAATAGCAGTGATAATTTATGCTTATATAATTTGAGTTTACATCTATAACTGGTTAGACATGTACTACAATGGAAGTTAATACAGATTTAAATGTTTAGTTCACCCAAAAATGAAAATTCTGTCATTAATTACTCACCCTCATGTCGTTCCACACCCGTAAGACCTTCGTTCATCTTCGCAACACAAATTAAGATCTTTTTGATGAAGTCTGCAAGGTTTCTGTCTCTCCATAGAGATCCAATGCAACTATCACTCCAAGGTCCAGAAAGGTAGGAACGACATTATTAAAGTACTCCATGTGACTCCAGTGGCTTAAACTCAATTTTATGAAGTGACATGAGTGCTTTGTTTTTGCAAAAAGCAAACAAACATAATTTACCACTTTATTTACAAAATTTTATCCAAAGCGTGTTCACGCAACAATGCCAGCTCTCGCATGAACACAAAGCGCATGTTGTGATGCTGTCGTGAACACTCGCGCATGTGCATTGAGTTGACGCAACACAACACAATACGCACGCGTCGTGCAGCCCTCATGAATGCGTTTACAGATCAGTGTTTTTGTAAGTAAAATGGTAAATTGTTTTTTTGCACAAACAAAGCACTCGCATGGCTTCAAAAAAATTGAGTTTAAGCCACTGGAGTCACATGGAGTACTTTAATGATGTCTTTTTCCTACCTTTGTGGACCTTGGAGCGGTAGTTGCGTTGGATGGAGAGACAGAAACCTCTCAGACTTCATCAAAAAGATCTTAATTTGTGTTCCGAAGATGAACAAAGGTCTTTCGGATGTGGAACGACATGAGGGTGAGTAATAAATGACAGAATTTTCATTTTTGGGTGAACTAACCCTTTAAAGAAGTAAACCAGGGTTGTTTACAGGAAATTAAGTTCTCTTTAGTAATTCGGTCAGACTTTTGAATTCTTTAACAATTCAAGTTATTGTCTCTGTGCAGCTAAATGTTATTTTATTTATGACATTGATATCACAAGAACTTTTATAGCAAGAGCTGTTTTTGAAAGCGTTTTAGGAAGAATTTGGGGTTGTTTGGGGTGTTTTTAAAAGTCTGTAAATTTACGGAAAGCCTGTTTGCTTGAGAATGGATGGAGGCCAGTGTCAAAGCTCTTTCGGGTGAGCCTAGCCCAACCCCCTTAGTCTATTAATAAGCTTTCCTTCCTCTTAACCATTCATGAAAGTCAAGATGGCTGCTTGCCAGCTTTGTAACCTTTCACCTCAGTGATGTGTGTCCATCCACCTTGTAGACTGGAAAAACAGTCCCTTGGCTACCCTTAATAATGCATAGCTGCGTGTCGGTCTCTTCTGGCATCTAATAATTTGATGCCAGAGCTGTCAAATGGACATAATTTAACCCCGACATAATTGAATCTCTTATTTTTAGATATTCCATCATGTGCGCCTTCCTTGAAAGGAAAATGAAACCACAAAGTCATGTGCTCATTGAGGTAGTAATAGTTACAGACTGATCAGAGTAGTTAGTCTGGTAAGAGTGCAATTGTGTTTGTTGTGTTGCTAGGTTGTCAGTGTCATAACAAGGAAGTTGTTTGGTTTTCTTTTAACTTTTCACCTATTTTTCCCCAACAAAACTACAATTTTTGTTTTGTCAGTGTATACTGGTGCATTGTTTCTGTATTAAATCATGCTTTATTGATAGAACCAGAAGTTGTTTGTGTAAATGTCTATTTGAGAACCTGACAAACTGGAAAAGGGTCTCTTGTTTTTGCTAACAGGATGTGTTTTGAAATATGTATTTGTTTTTAATGCTGTGACTAATAATGACTTGCGAGGGTAATCAAAATTGTCTGTTTATAGAAATGACTGACCTTTGATTGTTTGGGTTAGAGGAGACATGCATTTGACAGTTCTTTCCCGATGGCTAAGATATGTTAGTTGTAACACTCTTATTCCTGTCTGTTCTCTGTTGCAGGTGTGTGTTGAGTGTTTTTGCTGTGGCAGAGGACATTTCTGCTGCATGTGTCCTTTACTTAAGGGTCTGTCCAGTTTCTACCGCCTGTGGTGCCTGTAATGGGCCAGAAGTCCCAAAGAGCACAAGCATTATTTTATTTTTAATCAGAGTTTTTACCCTCTGGTCTCTGCTACACTCAGGTAAGCCTTTTTGTAATTAGTCACATTTTAAATGTAGCATCTTCAGTTATAATGCAAATCTCACCAAAAAACTCATAGCTGAGTAAAACCTGACCTCCCATTTATTTATTCCTCAGCAGCACCATGTTTTGGAAGTTCGATCTGCACACGACGTCCCACATCGACACGCTTCTGGAGAAGGATGACGTTACGCTGACAGAAGTAATGGATGAGGAGGATGTCCTGCAGGAGTGTAAGGCTCAGAACCACAAGCTTGTGGACTTCCTGGTGAGGCCACAGTGCATGGAGGATCTTGTGGGCTACATCACCCAGGAGCCCAATGATGATGTGGAGGAGAAGATCAAATATAAGTAAGAATAATATGTTTGCTTGTTTGTTTGTTGGATGTCTAGTTTGAGGTTCATTAAATTATTAAGGGATATTCTACTCATTATTTAGTTGTTTAATTGCATGTCTTTTTCTTGGAAAGGTATCCCAACATATCCTGTGAACTCCTGACCTCAGACGTTGGCCAGATCAATGACAGGCTTGGTGAAGATGAAAATTTACTGATGAAACTCTACAGTTTCCTACAGAATGAGCCTCCCCTCAATCCGCTGCTGGCCAGTTTCTTCAGCAAGGTCCTGAGCATCCTTATTGGGAGGAAACCAGAGCAGGTGTGTGATCAGACATACTGATTCGTGTTTTGGAGATATGGAGGAGTGAAGGTGAACTAAATCTCCTGTCTACCTCTAGATCGTGGAGTTTCTCAGGAAGAGGGAAGACTTTGTGGATCTGATGATCAAACACATAGGGACCTCTGCCATTATGGACCTCCTGCTCAGGATGCTCACCTGCATTGAGCCACAGCAGCTTAGACAAGATGTATTAAATGTGAGTTCTCATACCTACAGGAATATATGTTAGGGTTTTTGTGATGCTGCATCTCTCTTTTGTTGGGGTAAAGCAGGGTAAAGTTTTTCATTTTGTAGATGTGGATGTTTTTCATTTGAATACAGCAGAAAATGCATCATGGATTACTCATTTAATCCACTCACTGTCACCGTAATACCACCTCACAGTTTCCTCTTCATCTGTTCTCCTGTAGTGGCTAAACGAAGAGAAAGTTATACAGCGGCTGGTTGACATGGTACAACCATCACAAGATGAGGATGTAAGTGAAGTCCAATAAAGCAGTTAACAAAACAAACATTTCTATTTTTAACACTTGTGCGTCCATTAAAAAGTTGCTCAAAAATGTCCATGACCAAATTTTTTTTTTAAATGCACACATATAAACCACACTCTTGACATCCATACCAACACACCCACACAATTATAGCTGCATAATTTATCAAATTGGCTCTATAATATGCAGGAGCAGAAAAAAAGCGAGTATTTGCATTATAGGCCAAACCTAAGAAAATGGTACCATTTGGTAAAAAATAGTAATTTTAATTTTGAAGCCTTGCCAACAAAATGAAAGCCCATTAACAAAGACTGCATTATTTTATAGTTAAATGGCCCTGGGATTAAAAATTGCAGTTTTAATGGGGACATTTTTGTCCTTAAGGTCCTGAGTGTAACTGTTTTGTGTACCTAGTGTAAAATAGATTTATTAAAGTAAATGGGGGTGAAATAGTAAAATTCTAATAAAAATACACACCTGTGCCAAAATTTATGCAGTTGGCTTTAACACAGGCAAAATGATCAAAAAACAAAACTGAAAAAGACAATCTCCATAAGGACGTGCAAGAGTTAATTGTATTTACTTATTTATTTTTGATTGAGCCAGTGGAAATGTGGGAATTAAAAGTTAAAAAACCGAAATGCGTGTCTGACTGTCTCTTATTGTGGAGTCCTATCGACCCATCCCTACTCACTAGCTACGTAACGGTAATTGTTTGTTCCCTTCACACAGAGACACTCAAACGCGTCCCAGTCGCTCTGTGAGATCATTCGGCTGAGCAGAGATCAAATGTTCCAAGTTCAGGGCTGTTCGGAGCCTGACCCCCTGCTGGCCACACTGGAGAAGTGAGTTTTTCCATGTCAATAAATTTCTTTCTACTGACTTGAGAAAGTGGCATTTTTGGAGGGATTAAGGTTGAGCTCTGGTTTTAGGCCTGCTAATGCTGTAGTACTGAATTGACCGTTTGTCTTCTTATTCAGACAAGAGACAGTAGAGCAGTTGCTGTCAAACATCTTCGACAAAGAAAAGAACGAGTCTGCCATAGTCAGTGTAATCCAGATTCTCCTAACTCTCTTTGAGACACGGAGACCAGCGTAAGTGCATTTTAGTACTTTTCAGTTTTTTGGAGGGTTTTGTTCATGTATGAAAATCTTTGTTGCTTTCTCTTTCAGGTTTGAAGGCCATTTGGAGATTTGCCCTCCTGGAATGAACCATCCGTCATTCTCTGTCAATCAGAGTATTCTAGATGCCGTCAGACCAAGACTGAAAGATTTTCACCAGCTTTTGCTCGAGCCGCCAAAGGTGGGAGTGAAAACACAGCGAATGTGTGTTAGCTAAACTTTGGCACATTATATCAGCTGACCTCACTTAGACTGTAATCTCCAAATTCCTAATTACATTAAGCTTTAGACAACAAGACTTTGTTCCTGTACAAATATAACCTGGCAAAATCTTGCCCTTTCAAAGAATAGGTCATTCAGACTAATTTTTGCTATTTTATTTAACATTAGAAAACTGTCTTGAACACCACATGGGGAGTGTTGGATCCACCGGTGGGAAACACTCGTCTTAATGTGGTGCGACTAGTGACCAGCCTTCTACAGACCAACACGCATATCATCAACCAGGAGCTCATTGCCCTCAACACTTTGGGAGTCATACTAGTGAGTGTTTGAGACACCGTTAGGAGTTCTGTGACATCGTTTTGCTATGAGAAAGGCTAGTTGATAGCCATGTTCTAAAACTTACAGTACTGTCTGAGTCAGTAATATATATATTTAAAGTTTTTCAAAAGAGCTTTCTTATGTATAAAAGCTTGTTTCCACCATGGAATAAAAATTGAATAGATAATTGTGACTTTTTAATCTCAGTTTTTTTTTTCCTAATTGCGAGATATAAACTCTTTAACTGTGAGTTATAAAGTCAGAATTTTGAGATATAAACTTAAAATTGCGAGAAATAAAGTCAGAATTGCATGATATAAAGTCTCAATTGCGTGTTATAAAGTCAGAATTGCGAGTTTATATCCCGCAATTCTGATCTTTTTTTTTTTTTTTTTTTTTTTTTTTTTTTACAATTCTGGCTTTTTTCTCACAATTGCAAGTTTATATCTTGCAATTCTGACTTCCGTTCTCGAATTGTGAGAGAAACTCGCAATTGTGAGTAAAAAAAAAAAAAAAAGTCAAATTCTGAGGGGGAAAAAAGATGAGTTTAATATCACAATTTGGACTTTTTTCTGAAAAAGCTGCAATTACCTTTTTTTATTCAGTGGCGGAAACAATCTTCCATACTTGTGCTCACTAAGGCTGCATTTATTAGATCAAAATTACAGTTAAAAACTGTCATGAAATATTGCATTTTTTATTGCAATGTAACATTTAATTTAAAATGTTTTATGCACATCTTTGCTAAAAAAAAAAAAAAAAAAAATCTTGCTTTATTCTTGCTACATATGCAGTTTTGCAATTAGTCACACTGAAACTTCAAATGCTTGTTGCGGTTTAGAAAAGCAGCTGCTGTTAAAAGATTTAGGACAGAAAAATGTTCTAAAATGAGTAATTTGTCTTGTTTTTTTTGTCTATAGGACATGTACTTCAAATACTTATGGAATAACTTCCTACACACACAAGTAGAAATCTGTACGGCGATGATCTTAGCGATGCCTTCAACCCAAAGTGAATCTCCTGAAATAAACAGAGAAAACGACCAAGAGCCCATAAGAGAAAACATCCTTATTAAACATGTGAGTTTTTCATCCCTTCCACTCACTCGCACTTTGAAACACAAGCTGTTTGCTTGACACATCAAAGTTTAATGTGGTGTTCTCCATTCTGACCTGCAGCTCTTTCAGAAGTGCCAGTTAATACAAAGAATTCTTGATGCCTGGGGATCAAATGAGAAGGAGCAGTAAGTAACTCCTAAAATCTGATCGGGTACACGTGAAGAGGAGGAACCATCCTATTTTACACGTGACTGTAATTTTTGTCTGGAGAGGCCTTTACTGAATCCTCCTCCTCTCTTTCTTCAGGGCCGAGGGTGGGCGGCGGAGAGGCTACATGGGTCACCTGACCAGAATAGCAAACTCTATAGTTCACAACAGTGACAAGGGCCCCAATGGGGCACAAATTCAGCAGCTCATCTCAGGTTCGTTCAACAGCATTAACATATTTTCACGCGATTATTTTCAAAGCCATATCCACTTACATTTGCTCAATTGCAGAGCTCTCAGAGGAGGACAGGGAACGATGGGAAGCCTTCACTTCAGGACAGCTAGCAGATACAAACAAGAAAAACACTGTAGACTTAGTAAGTGTGCTCAGTTTTATTCACTTGCTTCTGTAACCATGGCTTTTGTTTTATGATGCTTATAAGTAGCTTTTGCTAGAATAATTTGCATCTAAACTAAATTTCCCGTTGCTGTCCTCTGTTCTCAGGTTAACACACACCACATACACTCATCCAGCGATGATGAGGTAGATTTCAAAGACAGTGGATTTCATCAGGACTCCTCCCTACAGCAAGTAAGTCTGTGCCTGGATGAGCTCATAAAAGCTGCTATCTCTGTTAATATTAATGGTACTGTTAATATATATCTACTAAAACTAATTCCTTGTATTGAAACTGTTAATGCATTGATAAATTGTTTTAGTCTTTTTAACGCTTTTTTTAATGCAAGATGCTATCAGCTGTTTTAAAATGAAGCTTCTTTGTAGTGTCAAGACTATATCATTATCGTTGGTCCTGGGTTTGCCAGGCCTTTTCTGATTATCAGATGCAACAAATGACGTCCAATTTTATTGAGCAGTTTGGCTTCAATGACGAAGAGTTTGCCGATCAGGATGATGTCGGGGAGTAAGTACCCATCGTGCATGATGCTTTTCAAATTTACCGCCATTTCTGCTGGTATCAAATCAATTGGGGATGGTTTAGCATTATTAATGGGGCTTTGGTTGATTTTAGGTTGTTTAGGGATGTTATGTTGCTTTTCAATGAACTCACAAAGCCTGTTTTTGGTGTTGTGTGTGTTACATCATGAATCATACAGTGTAGATTTTATCTCATCACTTAAATGTCTCCGTTCTGATTACCCATGTGTTCTTAATAGTCTGGTGTGGTGGCCTTGGTGACTGTAACACACTTGAGTGGGTTCTTCTTTTTAGGGATGCACCGAAATTTTTAGCGCTTGAAATTATCACCGAAAATGGCATTTTTGGGTGGGGGGTTTTCCACTCTTGCGCAGCATCTTTTGTAACTTTCCAAGCGGCTCTGTTTTCTGAAGATGCACAACTTCGAAGCGACTGCTTCCGCTTCGTGTGAGTGCTCTCTGCTCAGTCGCTCACTGGAAAAGCAAAGTCCGCTCAAATAACATGCCGAAATGTAATTTCTTTGGACTTGTTTCTGTTTGCAAACTGTACTGTAACATGGTGTGGTATAGCCCTGCTGGGAAATGCTGGTAAAATGACGCTACCCTCTTGTTCACTGATCCACTCCCTGCTATCTGCTCACATGCTCTGTTAATAATAGCTTTGTAGGAATATACTTTGATAATTGGTCAAAAAATAAATCTGTTAAATCTGAATCTGTCATGAACTGAATGAAGAATAATATATTGATATATTTAACATTATTTTGATACAGGCCTATTTTCTGTCCAATTTTTGTTACTTTAAATAAGTGTGTTTTTTATTTTATTGGCTAGTATTTTTTTTTAATTCTGATTCAGTAAAATTATTGAATTTAATTTAAAGTCTAATAATGATGCAGTTATACAAAAAAACTAAAGCTGTGTCTGAAATTGAATACTTCTCTACTATATAGTACGGGGGAAAACAGTATGAGAACAGAATAGATGTCCGAATTATAGTATTCGAAAAACAGTAGGCGAAAAGTACCCAGATTACTTCCGGTGAGATTCTGAAGTGTGCATATGATGAACACTTTACTATCCCATGAGGCCACAGGAGAGGATTTGTACATCCAAATTCATTCATACTACACGCATTCGTATGATATAGAACTTTTTCAATGGTCGTGAAGTAAATTTAAATTCAAATGTGTAGTACCTACCTAATAGTATGCGATTTCGAACGCAGCATAAGAAATTATATATTATATAATAGAAATTTTATATATATATATATATTATTTATTTATATATATATATATATATATATATATATATATATATATATATTATTTTTTTTTTTTTTTTTTTTTTTATTTTAAGTCCGTTTCAGTTTTCCAAGTTCATCCAGAACTTTCGGTTTCAACCCAAAATTTTAATTTCGATGCATCCCTACTTATTTTAGTCATGCCGGGGTGACGGGGTGCTGCTCTGTTTTAAGTACTTAACCAAACTAAAACCTGTTCTTTTTAACCTTGCAGTATTCCCTTTGATAGAATATCAGACATCAATTTTTCCTTGAATACAAATGAAAGTGTAAGTATGAGATCTATTTAATGAAAATCATTTTTTTTTAATTATTAGGTGAATTAATTGAAAAGCTCATGATGTGTTTTTATAGTTTGTTCATGCTGTGCTCATAGGCAAACATGGCACTCTTTGAAGCCTGCTGTAAGGAGAAAATCCAGCAGTTCGAAGATGCCGGATCAGACGAGGAAGATATCTGGGATGAGAAGGATGTCACTTTTGCCCCTGATGCTCAGAGACGTCCCAGGTATTGTAATCATTGGAACATGCTTTTGAAGTGCTTTTCCTTATGCTGCTGGGCTTTTTTTTTTTTTTTAATATATAAACATCCACGTCGTTCTTCCTACACAGAAGCTCAGGAAGTACAGACAGTGAAGAGAGTACGGACTCTGAGGAGGAGGATGGGAAGCGAGACCCGTTTGAGTCTGCTAATGCCACATCTGACGACAGGATGGAAGTGGACTCTGGGGATGGTGAGAATAGAATTTCTCAGCTGCCATGTGTCACCGTTTAGCTTTTAGTTCACAGATCACATATCCTTGTTCTGTGTCTTGCTTCGGACCAGGACCGGTATGGACGGCAAATTTTGATGACATACCCATGGACACTGGCAGCTCCACGACTTCCAGCACACCCGTGTCAAACTCGCCGGCTGCAGCGCCTGAACCTTCGGGCTGGAACTCTCAGAGTGCCGCTGCAGAGACAGGTTGGGCCGACTTCTCCAGCTTCACACCTGTCAGGTACATTACATGCTGGGTGAAGGCATACTTGAATACATGAATTTGCTCTGAACTTGTATACGGTCACGCATCATTGACTTATTGTTGCAGACTTTACTTTTTCAACAGGTTTGTTGTACATTTTAAATGGTTTTGATTGTAAAGCTGGGTGCACACTGTACAATTTATAATAGTCCTTTACGACTGTTGCTTGTCAGATTGTACGAACATGATCCCTGCTGTAAACCATGTCACACTGTGGGATCTCAGTTGTCATTAATGTCAGACTGTATGGCAGTTCAAATGAAAACGAACACGCAAGAAGACCCTTCCAGAGTTTTGCATCATCAATACGTGACATGTTCAGTGATGGGAGCTGCATTTATAAGCAGGATAGAAATGGTGGCTAGCAAACAAAAACAATTGTTAATTTTGATCATGGCTTCTCTTAAAAAGAAAACTGGGAGAAAAAAATGAAGATGTGTATAGGGCGTGGTGGTTTGTTGTTGTCTCATTAATTGCACCATCAGGTTCTGCACTCCTATTGGTTTTTGATTTGATGGTTGTCGTAGAAGTCACACTAGAAGATCGTCAAATCTTCTGACACTGTCAGAATTTCGTCTGAGGTAAAATCTGATTGCAAGAGTCATTAATCTGCTGTCTGTGAACATGTCGAACTAGTGATCAAAGACTTAATATTTTGGCCCAGGATCAGAGGAATCAAATCGTAGCCAAAATCATAGTGTCAACCCGGCTTAAAAGGCTCCCTTTTCTCCTTTTTAATATTTAAAGATCATTTACAAAAACAGAACTCTTTTTCTTTTTTTCTTTTTCATAAGTCATGTTTTTTTTTTCTTTCTTTTTTTTTTCTTTAGTGTGCCGTCCAAGTAATATCAACCAAACTGCAGTTGGGTTGTTTTAAGTAGTCATAACTCGAAAAAACAAACAAAAAAAAAAAACAGTGCTAACTTACAAAATTAAAGTTTATTGAAAGTATAGCAAAAGCAGATAACTCCAACAGTCGTTTTTTGGCAAAAACAGATACCATTTCATGTTTCAGAGTTAAACAAAACCAAGTAATTGCATTGTAATTGCATTTAAGTGCAATATTTAATATTCTATAACAAGTAAACTTCTTAAAACAAGTAGGTAAATATCAGTAAAAGTAGCTCAGTAATGGGCAATATTAAACATTATAAAGATGGCAGAATTCAGCAATCCAGAGTTTATAACAAGACATCACACAATGTCTGATAATGTAAGATTCCCGAAGAAGATATCACGGGTTCATCAAGTTCGTCGAAATTATCCATCGTCGATCACTTTGATGAAACTCCTTAAGAAGAACTCCTTAAGAAGAAACCTTTTTTTTAAACGGGCCGTTTATCGTTTTTGCAAATGTTCTTTATTGTTTAATATGTATGGGTTTATATGTATGTAACACTATATTATGATGTAAAATATATTTAAATATATTTATGTATTATAATAAATTATTGCATTTTTATTAATTATAGAAATGGATTGGACCCACACTAGTGAAGATGTACATAATAGAGCGCTGAGCAAGTAAATTCATTAGATGTTAATTTTTTCTCTTTATTTAGCCCCAAGGATCCTTTGAGGAGCAATTCCCCTGTAGCCATGGAGACCAGCATAGAAACGGTAGACCCTCTGGGAGTCAATGCGCCCATGCAGCAAGAAAGTAAGAATAGACCCTTGTACCATTCCTCCTGTCCACATGTCAACACATGAAGTGGTTAGAATAAAACCATCTTGTTGTTTTAGACACCGATCAATGGCTTCCCAATGAGACCACCCCGACTTCCCCTAGAGGGAAGGTAGGGGACGGCTCGGACCCCGAGGAGGAGCCTGTCAGTGACCGCATCACAGAAACAGTCACCAATGGCTCTATGAAGGAGACAGTCAGCCTTACTGTAGACGCCAAAACTGAAACTGCTGTTTTCAAAAGGTGAGTCGTCTGTAGGTTTCACACACAGTGCCTCGCATCACTTCCTCTTCTTCCACTTTGAGACACAAGCTTCACTTCACTCTGCATGTAGACCTGTTTTTTCCTTGTCATGTATCCTCCTCCTCCTCCTGTACCTAGAGCCAGCCAGGCCCTGGACTGCCCACTGTCTCTTTTTAATGGGGGCTATTAAGATGCAGAGCTTTGTAACATCTGTTTTGTCTGTTTGAGAATGCAAAAAAAAGAACAATCTGTCCTTCTTGAACTGCAACTCTTACAACATGAGCTTCCTCTCTCTCTTTGGCGTGCGTGTGGCTTCAGAGTGTTGAAATCGTATCGGTATGTACAGCCAATCAGGGGGCGTGTCTTGTTTTGTTTGGTTTTTTTCCCCATGTCAGCCACTGCGTTTTGGTTTGTAACCATGTTTTGTTTGTTTGTTCGTTCGTTCGTATGTTTGTTTTTCTTTTAAACGGTAATGTATTCATCACCATTTGCATGTTAATATCAGATGTACAGGTTGTTAACGGCATGAAATGCCCCATACATCCTTAGAAGTAGCTCATCCTGATTCCAAAAGATTAAAGCGCATATGTTTCCCAGTCTTTCCAAAACCACAGGTGGTGATTTATGGATTCCCTCCTCATCCTCTGCTGAGGTTTGGTCCCATGGCTCTTTTGCAGTGCTAAATTAATGAGTATGAGCCGGCCCTTTAAAATCCGGGCTCTGCGTGAACTTGAATTTGTGTAAATCCGTCTTGATAAAGGAGGATGCTTCTCTCTAGACCTTCCCTAAACCAAAAATATGCCATAATCTTCTTTGCATCAGTCTTAAGAGGAGGATATAGTTGTTACCAGTGTTGGGGAAAGTTACTTTTAAATGTAGAGCATTAGAATATTGCATTACTCCCTAAAAAAGTAACTAATAGCGTTAAATTCATGTCTGAACTGTAGAGGGCGCAGTGCAAACAAACAAGCCTTTCAGCTGTGCTGCCAATCTGGAATACAGAAGAATAGGATGCAGAAGAAGTAAATGTATGCTCACATTTAGTCTAGAATAACACAACGCCTCTGCACTTACTCCCAGTTTCTCTCAACATGGGGACAGAAGAGGTGTCAGTCAATAAATGGGAAAACAAAGGAACTTAAAATTTAAATAAGTTTAAAAGTAATGCGTTACTTTACTAGTTACTTGAAAAAAGTAATCTGATTACATAACTCGTGTTACTTGTAATGCGTTGCCCCCAACACTGGTTGTTACTGAACCCTAATTAAACAATTTTATACTGATGCCACCCTAAAGGTAAAGATGGCTGGCATGCGATCACTTTGCAGAAATTACTAGCTTTTTTCCACTGTTTCACCCCCACATACTAAACGAGCTCATCATCTAAACCAGTTGTTGTGTGGTTCATAGTCACTCACGTCTCTAAGTCGTTATGCTCACATCTCATTTGTCCACCGAATCCCATTTCAGAACATTTTTCGTTTTGCCCCGTTGCTTTGAATGTGGTCTGTTACATTCTGCATGTTTGTCCAGGGATTTAAGATGGGGGTTTTATTATTTAAGCGAGTGGCAATGAAAGCTCATTAAAACGCTCTCATCTCTGATTGTCCTGTAGTGAGGAAGAGAAACGATCTACCTCTGAAGATGCATCTGCAAAGTTGTTTGTTGCAGAGAGTGGGGAATCTGAGAAAAGCAATTGTCCTCCTAGCAACTGTCAGAAACCAGGGTAAGAGTCTTTATTGTATTTATTTATGAAGTCATTAGAGTATTAAACAAATCATTTTCTTTTAGTAGAGTCTAGGGACTGGCCCATATGGGGCTTTCAGTGCTGATTATTATAATTTTTGTATTGTAATATTTTATCCTAAATAACATTATATTGTATATTTTAAAATATACGATTTCCTTTCTTTTGCTGAAAATACGGAAACGTTTATTTTGTTAAAGCAAAAATTTGCAGTTCTTCAAAATTACATTATAATTACATGAGTTGGACTCATCTTAGCAGTGTTTGTTATTTTTAGATTGTCAGATTACCAAAAGTACTGGCTCCCCCTTGTGTAATTTCCTGAATCTAACAATCGTGTTGATGAATAAGTATATTTGCTGTTATGTTTCAGTTATGCATTTATAACGTCTTTTACATATAAAATATCTATAATATGTATGAATTTCGTATTATACAAATATTCTCTACATACTGAAAGGTTTATCATCACTATAATTTAAAAAATATTTTCCTAATTTGTCATGTATGGGGCAATTTTAGTTACACTTTATTTTACAGTGTCCTTGTTACACGTTACATGTACTTACCATAGTAATTATGCATAATTACATGCAACTAACCCTTAACCAAACCTTAATCCTACCCTAATCCTATAGTAAGTACATGTTGCTAATTAATATTACTTAGTACTTAAATATATAATTACACTGTAAAAATGACACCTTAAAATAAAGTGTATCCCTTTATTTTAAGGTGTCATTGTTACAATGTAATTACACAAATAAGTACTGAGTAATATTAAAGGCACAATGTATGATTTTTTTTGATTAAAATATCCAAAAACCACTAGAACAGTGTTATATATTGAGTTGACTAATCATTGTTATATAGCTCAACACGCTTAGTGCTTTTACCATGCCTCAGAGACAACACTATTTTTAAAAGTAGCTAACAGCATAATCAGTTGCAGCTTTATTTTTAGTAACAATAAAACAGCATTTTCTCCATCATACAATATGTTTTAAAATGAATTACATGCCATTTACCCACACAAGCCATCCATTTATTATATTATAATATTGATCTAACTGCAACGTGCAACAAGCGTCTCACAGCAGCCGTCGAGCGAACTCAGAGTAACGTTATAACATCATTTTCAACACACTCAAATGTATCTAATATGATAAACAGAGCTGTGTTACCTCATACGCTTGACCGGAAGAAGCGGAAGCGGCGCCTGCAGCATTATAAAAGCTCCACTGCTCTCGAGGCGTGTGCCGCACTCGTCTCTTAGTAGCAATCGCTCCAGCGGCCTCGTTCAGCTCCCACAACACTCAGTCCTGCTCTGCTTCATACTACAGTATCGTTAATAATCTCATCCATGAACATGATTTCTTCCCGAGTCCTGTCACGATTCTTTTCCACCAACTGTGAGGTGAAGACGACATCTCCCATGATTCTGCGCTCAAACTTGCCGTCATCAAGCTACGCCTTCATTTTTAATAAGCAACCTCTAGCAGAGAAAATCTACATATTGTGCCTTTAACAACATGTACTTATTATAGCTTAGGATTAGGGTTTGGTTGTAATTATGCATAACTTACTGTTATAGTTTGTATATGTATAACAAGGACACTAAAATAGTGTTAATTTGTTTTCCCCCAATTTTTATGCCTTTTTATTATTTTTAACTGTCATTTTCTTTTTCTCCTTCAGTCTAAAGCACT
This sequence comes from Hypophthalmichthys nobilis, assembly GCA_037950665.1. NCBI lineage: Eukaryota > Metazoa > Chordata > Actinopteri > Cypriniformes > Xenocyprididae > Hypophthalmichthys > Hypophthalmichthys nobilis. Next base: position 18,734,471 of record CM075486.1, read on the forward strand.
TAGAAGAGAAAGCAAAAGCCACTTGCGAAGCTCTAAATGGTCCTCTTGAGGATGCGGCGGCTATGGATGAAGCCAAGTGAGTTCTGTGCCCTCCACCTTTTCATTTCCTCTAGTTTTGTGTCGCTTCCACTGATCACATTAAACCCCTCCCCTATTTCCAACCAGATCAGAGCAGCGCACGGCCAACCCCGAGGCAGCAGTGAACGGTCCAGCATGATGAGAGTAGCGCTGTCAGTCAGCTCCTGCCACCGCACACCCCTCCTCCAGGACCACCCGGAGAGGCCAGTGCCAGACTGGAGCCCCCAAGAAAACAACAACCACCACCACTGCTGCTGCTGTCTCTTACTCCAGCACTGCACTGATGCCACCAGATCAGGACCAGCAATATTCATGTTAGACAGTTGTACAGAAAATTTGAACTGTTATGAAGAGAAACATACTCTAATGATTTTTTTTTTCAGTCGTTTATATACTATTGTTCTTATGAGGTGATCTGTCTGACATCTTGCCACTTAAAAGTGAATAGTAATGTTGCTAGTTCAAAATGATTGTATGAATAAAAAAAAAAATATTTTATAAAAGACAAATGTATACAGAAACAGGATTGTTAAAACCGAAATATACCGATTGGAACGTTAAAGTGTGACCAAAACATAAGCTGTCTTTTTGATAGGATTTTCCTCTTGCACAAAAATCTGCTATTTAATTTCCAAGTAAAAGCAACAGCTACCACAGTTTATTAAACTTATTGTTAGGGGAAACTGATTTGAGATATTCAGAAATTGATTTATTTTGCCACCGGTGTTAATTGTAAATGTTTCTTGTATTCTTTCAACATGAGCAAGATTTGGACAAAAGAAACATGTTTTGGTATAGTTTTTAACTTAATTTATTCTTAAAGAGATGATGTTACATACATGAGCCCCCACCATTTTGATGAAATTCGAATCGAGTGAATGAACAGATGGGTCTCCATTTGCATGTAGCTAGTAAGAGTGATTCTTACCTACGGGCCTGCGTTAAATACAGCCCGACTTTTATAACTGTTATCCTCTCCAAACAAGTCAACCTTTCTACCTGAAGAGTGATGGGAATGCAACATATTCCTGGTAATGCTACAATGATCATGCATCAACTTTTTTTTCTTTTTGTAATAAAACGCTATCTGTGCCAGCAAGAAGGAAAAGGTTCTGTCTGTGAATCTAACATATATTTCTGAGTGAGTTGATTGTGCCAGTTAGGCCTGTCCTGCTTAAATCCAGGTGTGTTATGGGCTCCCATCATTCTGATCAATATGGTGGAATGATTTATCTACTGCCTCTTCGCTGTCAGCTGTACCACTGTTTCCATTTAGGCCTGAATTATTAGGGAATCTTCAAGATAGGTTGTTATAAAATCCTTTACATGGTTTGCTGTGTGAAGGGAATAAATTGCATGACTTTAAGGCCTGGTTTCACAGACAGGGCTTAGATTATGCCAGGATTAGGCTTTCGTTCAATTAGGGCATTTAAAGGGATAGTTCACCCCAAAATGAAAACGTTTCTTCTGTTGAACACACAAGAAGATATTTTAAAGAATGTTGGTAACCAGACAGTTGATGGACCCCATTGACTTTCATAGTTTTTTTTTCCCTACTATGGAAGTCAGTGGGGTCCATCAACTGTCTGGTTACCAACATTCTTTAAAATATCTTCTTGTGTGTTCAACAGAAGAAAGAAACTCGTACAGATTTGGAACCACTTGAGGGCAAGTAATGACAATTTTATTTTTGAGTGAACTATCCCTTTAAATAGCTTTTATAAACCTGCCTTAGAAAAAAACATTATTGGTGTGCATCTTATGACAAAACAGTAAGACATGCCAGTGCAAGTTGCTTTCAGTTAAAACATCAAACATGCATTTTAGTCTAGGACTAGCTTAAGTCTAGTCTGTGAAACCAGGAGCAAGAAAGTTTGCAGGTCAGTACAACGGTGCATTTTTGCTTTGAAGCCAATAGATGGCAGTAAAATACGGCAAAATAGCATGGAAATACGGACGTTCACATACTTGAAATTATTCAGTTTTGTAACTTAAATTTATTTCTCTTTAGGTTATAAATGCATAGGTTGTGTAAACACTAGCTAATTAATATACTGAGTAATGGAAATCCTTATTTAAAATGACATTAATTTTTAATTCGCGTCGTTCCAAACTTCTACATATTTTGGATGAACTGTCCCTTTAAGAAGCCGCCACAAAAGTGTAATAAACGGTCAGGAGCTGCTGCAGCTGAATAAACAAGGTTTTAGTTCGTGAATGATAAATCAGCATACGGAATAACAATGTTTTAAATCTCCCATTATAGTCCTTGACGTGCAGTGTTGATTATAATTGGAGCAATTTAGTTCCCTACCTACATCTTAAAAATCAGTCAAATCCAGTTTGCTGCTGTTATCTGGTCTCTCTAACTGGTTATGGTGAGAATTTGTCATTAGTTTTTCAGGTTTGCGCTTGCATCAGCTCAGGGCCGAGGAGCAAGATATAAGACTGCTGAAAATCTATAGAAAAAGGAACCAGATTGATAATGTTGATTATAGTCACTTGACAGAACGCAGTGGGAAAAGATAGGATTCAAAATTAATGACATTTCCATGGTTACGGTGTCAAACACGTGGTCAAAACCTGGGCAAAAACGTTTTGTAATCTTAACACCTAATCGTCTTTAATGGGACGTCGTGACTCTCTCTCTCTCTCTTTTGTATAGGTTATTGTAATGTTCCTTGAGGTTTCGCTTAAAATGTTGGTCACATATTCGCCAATATATATATATATTCCTTCATCTTGACTCATAGTCATGAAATCAAAATCGACTATTCTAATCTTTTGCTGGGTTATTCCAGTAGGCTAATTATTATAACTAATTAATCGGTGCACATCATATTTTTTTTAAACTAATGTTCCCTAATAATCTTCAATCAAAATAACTTCCCCCTCCCTTTGATGACGTGTTTACTGTTGCAAGGGCGGGACAACCTGTCACTCACATGAGATCGACCAATAGCAAACCTATTCCTGATGAACATAATCAAGTCCCACCCTACATTTTTTTCTTGTTCGAGAAGCTTTTTTACTTGGATATACTTCACAATAGGGAAGAAAAGATTATTGGAACTTCCGTTTCATGCCAACTTCACCATAGCTGCTGTCAGACTCTGTACAGTTGGCATTGCTTCATCTTTCAACAAAAGTTTTTCTTTTTATTACTTCGTTTATATTGCACCCCACATAGGCTACATGTCCAAACATTGGATTTCCGCTTGTTGTTGAAAAAAAATCGGAAGAAAAATAATGAAATTCAAATCAATGGACTGCATTGCTGCAAGCATTATCAAAACACGGCTAAAAATAAGATGATCATAGGTTTCACTTTTGCAAGGCTTATTGAATCATATAATTTAACGAGCCTTGCAAAATGTTGACATTTATGCTCTAAGCAGATGCCAATTCTCATCAAAGAGACTTATTTTACAAAAATATGTCTGACTTTTTGCTGTCAGCTCATTGAAGTGCAACTGAAATGTTAAGTAACCATAATCAAATACCATCAGAAAAAAGATTTTATAGATAGATATACAGACTTTCCTTCTAGAGCACACAGAGAACAGACGTGTTATACAGTGAGACGCAGTGCTGCTATCATTAAAGACATTTGTTTCCTTTCAGCAGTGAGTCTGTCTGTCATCAGAAGGAAGGTGACTGCAGCTCTTTGATGTGTGTGTGTGACGAGAGAGAAGTCAGATGAACACACCTCACACACATTCTTGATACACTATAATACAGTGTAATCTGAGGACATCAACCCACATAATGCGGTGTGGATAAAACTAAAGTTTGATGGACTTGATTCACAAATGGCTGCATCAGTTCACAAGTTTTATGGGGCTGAATCACAAAGATGAATCTATAGGCTATCTATCTGTCTATAGGCTATCTATCTATCTATCGTTCTATAGTTCTATCTCTATCTATCTATCGTTCTATCATTCTATCTATATATCTATCTATCGTTCTACCCAGCTAACAAAATTTTGTTATAAGAACGTTCTCTAAATATTCAGTGTTGGTTCTGAGAACGTAAAAAACGTCCAGTTTTCTTGACGTTAGAGGAATGTTTTTATAAGGTATAATGTTCCTCAAACGTTCTTTCAACTTAATTTTGATCTAAAATTCAACATTCTAGGAACGTTGATTTGTAACATTCCAAGAACATGAAAATGTAGTTTCCTTAATGTTAGTAGAATGTTATTTAAAGGTTAGTATGATGTTCCTGAAACATTCTTTCAATCATTCAAACACCTGCTGTGAACAAACACTGAAAGAAAGAGAAATAAGAACACAAACTACAACTTTCTTCAGCCACAGCCTTAGATGAACTGAAGATAAAAGACATTAAATCTCTGAAGATCTGATTAAACAACTCCACAAACAGCATTACCAGCTTCACTTATTACTAACCAGACTGACTTTATTTCTGTCACACGTCTACAGAAGTTCTTATTGAGAATTAACAGAAGTTTAGATGTTTCGTTTGAGGTCACCATCATGGAGGTTGGTGGTTGCTTTAGTTGAGCTCTTGACCCTTGACTATTACAGAGTTGCTTCTTTATCAGCAATTGCATATTTTCAGAAAACAGTTCTGCATTGATAAAGAAGATCAACATGTCTGTTTTAATAACAGACAAAAGACTGCATTAAAGTGGTTTAAACAACTTTTTTTTTTTTTTTCTGTAATTGCTAACTTAAGAAATTGAGATGCTGTATTAAACCCAACCAATGTGAAAAATATAATTTGCAATGCTGTCATTGTTAACTTTTTGTTTAAAATATTGTTTTGTGTCATTTATCACAGACATCAACATTTGGCATATGAAACACAACAATGGTGACACGCTTCATGCCAGCATACAAAACACATTCATGGTTCCCAGCATGCATTGCGACATGAATAAATTATGCAGCTGAATTTTTTTTTTTGTCACCATTGTTGAGGTTTGTATGATGAGTGCTGATGTCTAAGTGTGTCGTTTTTAACTTCTAAACAGTTTTGGACAATATTACACAAATCACTTCAATGTTAAATGATTTTCATCACATTTTTGAGTTTGTTATTTCTTTTTCACATAACACTTCAATATCAAAAGTGAAGAAAATTACAAAAAAAGCAGTTCACTAAACCACTTTAATGCAGTTGTTTGTTTGTCTTTATCAATGCAGAATTGTTTTCTGAAAACACCTGCAATTGCTGATAAAGAAGCAACTCTGTAATAGTCAAGGGTCAAGAGCTCAACTAAAGCAACCACCAACCTCCATGATGGTGACCTCAAACGGAACATCTAAACTTCTGTTAATTCTCAATAAGAACTTCTGTAGACGTGTGACAGAAATAAAGTCAGTCTGGTTAGTAATAAGTGAAGCTGGTAATGCTGTTTGTGGAATTGTTTAATCAGATCTTCAGAGATTTAATGTCTTTTATCTTCAGTTCATCTAAGGCTGTGGCTGAAGAAAGTTGTAGTTTGTGTTCTTATTTCTCTTTCTTTCAGTGTTTGTTCACAGCAGGTGTTTGAATGATTGAAAGAATGTTTCAGGAACATCATACAAACCTTTAAATAACATTCTACTAACATTAAGGACACTGAACATTTTCATGTTCTTGGAATGTTATAAATCAACGTTCCTAGAATGTTGAATTTTAGATCAAAATTAAGTTGAAAGAACGTTTGAGGAACATTATACCTTATAAAAACGTTCCTCTAACATCAAGAAAACTGGACGTTTTTTACATTCCCAGAACCAACACTGAATATTTAGAGAACGTTCTTATAACAAAATTCTGTTAGCTGGGTATCTATCATTCTGTCTATCCATCCATCCATCTTTCTATCATTCTATCTATCTATTGTTTTGTCCATCTATCTATCTATCTATTTATCTATCTATCTATCTATCTATATATCTATCTATCTATCTATTCATCCATCTTCATTCATTTGGGCTATTTATTGTTTGTTATATTGTTATATGGCTTTCTTGTAAACTTTTTATTATTATTTTATTAATCATTACCATTTATATTGGCAAATTTACAAATGTGCTTTATTTTATAGTTTTTTTTTACCCTTTTTCCAGACCCAGATTTTCAATCCTAAAATATGAAAAACTGCAATTAAAATACTAATTATTAAATGTACAAAGCAATGTTGTAATTTAAAATATTAATATCTTATGTTAATTTCATTTTTATGATTATTTACATATATATTTATGAAACTATGATAATCTAAACAACATTTTATTTTAATAATTATAGTGGGAAAATATTTGAATTAATTTATTTTAATGTTGCCACTTTTTGTTCCAAAATAAGTGCAGTTGTTTACCAACAGTGTCAATGAAGAGCAAAGACGTCATCCATTTTATTCCCAAACAACAACAACAACAAAAAAAAAACGCTTTTCCTCAACTGTCATTTCTATCAGAAAACAGTCATTTGATGTGTGATGGAAATTATATTTATTTTTTGGGACAACAACAACAACAACAACAACAACAAAAGACTTTTCCTGTAATGCATTTATGCACTCTTAAAGATAAAGGTTCTTTCTTGGCATTGATGGTTCCATGAAGAATCTTTAACATCCATGGAACCTTTCCATTTCACAAAAGGTTCTTTATACTGGACAAATGTTCTTTAGATTATTAAATTGTTATTTACACAATATGGAACAGTTTTCACTGTTGGAATAATGGCTTTTCACTTAAAGGGTTAGTTGACCCCAAAAAAATTAAATTCTGTCATTAATTACTCACCCTCATATCGTTCCAAACCCGTAAGACCTTCGTTCATCTTCAGAACACAAATTAAGATATTTTTGATGAAATCCGAGAGGTATCTGATTCCTCCATAGACAGCAATTTAACCACCATTTTCAAGGTCCAGAAAGACATTGTTAAAATAGTCAACGTGACTGCAGTGGTTCAACCTTAATGTTATGAAGCGACGAGAAAACTTTTTGTGCGCAAAAACAAAACAAAAATAATCTTCTCTCCCCTGTTTTTCTGCTACGCTGTTTACGTCCAGCGCTTCCAGGTTCTACGTCAGAACTCCAGCTCAGTATTGGCCGGCTCCTGTGTCAGCATCACACGCATGCGTCGTGTTGCTCACGTGATCAGCTTCAGTTAATACTGAGCCGGCGTTCTGACGTAGAACCTGGAAGTTCTGAACATAAACAGCGTAAGAGAATGACACAGAAGAGAAGATATTGTTGAATCAAGTCGTTATTTTTGTTTTGTTTTTGCACACAAAAAGTATTCTCATCGCTTCATAACATTAAGTCACGTTGACTGTTTTAACGATGTCTTTAGTAACTTTCTGGACCTTGACAGTGTTGATTATACTGCAGTCAGATTCCTCTCGGATTTCATCAAAAATATCTTAATTTGTGTTCTGAAGATGAACGAAGGTCTTACAGGTGTGGAACGACATGAGGTTGAGTAATTAATGGCAAAATTTTCATTTTTGGGTGAACTAACCCTTTAATGGTTCTTTGAGGAATCCAAAGTTCTTCAATGGCATCACTGCGAAAACCTCTTTTTTTCTTTCTTTTTCTTTTCTTCTTTTTTTTTTTTTTTGAGTGAATGGATATTGTTAGCAGAAAAAAAAAAACTAAATAAACTAGCGAGAGTGTGAAGAATGTGTTTAATTTAGTTTAATCTCTTTAATTCAAGTTCTTTAAGTCCACAGAGGGAAAAGAAACAGCCACTTACTGTCTGTAAAAGGAAAAAACATGATTTTTATCAGTGAGTGACATTAAAAAACAAAGCTGTAAAATAAATGGGACATCTTGAAAGCATTGTAGGAACAATGTTATGACATAAATCGTCATGGCATTGCTGCCACACAGAAGTTTATGAGGTCGCGCAACATTTTCCCAGCGTATGTTGAACTAGCGCATCACAGTAAGATAAACGTGTTAGCAGAGTGTGTAAGCTATTATGCCCTATCTTTCCAAATAACCCATAATTGCAGTGTGACACTATAATGTTTTGAAATTGCTAATGTTATGCTCTATTATTACTAAGGTAGTAAAGAACTGATGAATTGAGTGTAATTTGCACATGTCAATGGTTTTTGCTAATATACTTCATGCCTTCTATCAGGGTTCTTTGGACAAACAGTTCTTTGAACAAAATTAGGCACACTCATTATTTTGTAAGAAAAAGGTAGAGTGGCTTAAGGTAGTTTTTATAAAATAGCTTATATTTTAATATATATATTTTTAACATATATAAAATTTGAATTAGTTAAAATATAGAAAAAAAAGTGTTTAAGAATTATTTGGTAGACTTTGTTTTTAGCATTTTTATTATTATTTGTCCATTTCTGTGACTCACTGAGTTACGTGGCTCATTTTTGTCTGTTGGAACTGAAACTTTGACCTTTAACTCAGTTTAAAACAGCACAGAAGTTTGAACTACATTTGTAAAGACTGTTATGTCGATAGTACTGACAGGAGGCAGACACACTTTGGGTATTCGCTCAGAATTACTGTCTGACAAAACACAATAAAGCTTTCATTAAAGTCCAGAACAAGAGGTTTAGGACACAGGCCATGTGTCATGCCGTACATTGTCCTGATTCGATGACAATGTTTGAAAGTTCATATAAGCTATTTCCCTAGGCCATATGGTTTATTTCTGACTAATAGCCTATGACCAATTTAAGGCAAAAACAATAACTATAACGATAGCCTAACTATAGCGTCCACACACCGAGTACAATATTGTTTTGTTTATTCTAAGTGAGCGCTGTTTAAGTCGTCTGTCACTTTAAATGCTCGAGCTCTTTAAAGCAGGATGGATTCTGATTGGCTGTTAATGTTTGTATAATTCTGGGGTGCGTTTCCCGTACAAAGACGTAACTCGCTGCTTCACTACCATATGCATCGTTAAACAAATCAACTAGCTAGACTGTTTCCCGAAACCGTTTTGTCGCAAACCTGTCGTTCAGCCACGTTGGTGAATGATGTCACGCAGGTGGTGAAGTAATAACTTCTTTAAATGAATCCGTTTGAGATCGAATTAATGCTAGAGTTTTTGCAATAAATTACAGACGGCATCTGAGGACTAATTCTCATTTTTCTCAGTTATTTTGCTTTATTTCCAGATTTAATCATTACGTACCAGAGCACGTACGCACATGCGCACTCTTCAAAAACGATACTTAAAGGGATAGTTCACCCAAAAACGAAAATTATCCCATGATTCACTCACCCTCAAGCCATCCTATGTGTATATGACTATCTTCTTTCAGACGAACACAATCAGAGATATATTTAAAAATATCCTTAGTCCTCCAAGGTTTATAATGCATCCATCCATAATCAAAATAATCCACACGGCTCCAGCGGGTTAATAAATGTCTTTTGAAGCGAAGCGATGTGTTTTTGTAAGAAAAATATCCATATTTAAAACTTTAAAAATTCAAATAACTAGCTTCCGATGGACGACCGCTGATTCGAAACAAAAGATTCGTAAAGCTTCATGAAGCAGTGTTTTGAAATCACCCATCACTAGATATTGTTGAATAAAGTCGTTATTTTGTTTTTTGGCGCACAAAAAGTATTCTCGTCGCTTCATAACATTAAGATTGAACCACTGTAGTCACATGAGCTGTTTTAAATATGTCTTTAGTAGCTTTCTGGGCATTTGAAAGTGTTAATTGTCTTGCTGGCAATGCTGAGTCATCGGATTTCATCAAAAATATCTTAATTTGTGTTCCGAAGATGAACGAAGGTCTTATGGGTGAGTAATTAATGACAGAATTTTCATTTTTGGGTGAGCTAACACTTTAAATCATTCTTGGTATGAACAGGCCTCCACACTCAACATTTTCTAGTTGATTTTTTTGTATTTTAATCCTTATTTTCATCAGACCTGTTCATTTTGTAAGTTATTCTGCTTTTCTGAATTTAGCTTTTGTCTAGAAAGCAGTTGTATATAAGTTAATCTGCAAAATAAACTAATGATTCAACTATCATTTATTTTACAATAGTATTGTAAACTGTTAAAATGCATGATAAGCATCAAGCTTGATTTCATGCGCCATTGCGTTTTGAAATGTGTCAGTCCAGTTCATTACCCAACACAAGTAGATAGCGTGGGTGACACACAGTAACAGTAAAAACAGACGTCAGACGTTTAGTATTTCTTTCCACTTTCTTTTATATATATATATAGGCTATATATAGTAGTCAACATTTGAAGTGGATCAAAAAAGTTAATCAAAGTTGTCCTAAGAAGAAGGTTTTAGGACAACTTTGATGAAAGGTTTTGATCCACTTTAATTGTTGACTACTGTATATCATGCTGATAATGGGCCTGGTTCTTAATGGACAGAAATCAAAACCCTGATCTTTCCTGTGCCTTTTAATTTTAATCGATTTAATCATAAATATAGTAGGCTACACGACAAGTAAAGACCAAAAAGGTCAATTTTTTTTTTAGCTTGCCATGCAAACCATCAACACTTGTCTTTTAATAGTTCTGTGACGTCTCTTTGTGCTTATTCTTAGGGAAACTTGTAATGTGCAAGAAATATTTTACATGGAGTTCTCTTCAGGTAGCCTATCCTTAAAGTCGCACTGACCTGTTTCATTCATCACGCCAGAAATCATGACCATCCTCTGAGGTGAAATCCAGTTTTTTAATACATATTTCAAATCCCTAATCCCACTCCATTATTCAAATAGCTTCCACACAAGGATTGTCACCCATCTACCATTGAAATGCTAATACGGTGTTATGTAGCTTTCGAAAAGATGCACACTTCTGGGAAACAGAGTGAAATGGAGCTTCGAGTTAATGTCTCCCACCGTGTTCTTAGAGACGTCACCCGTGTCCCTGTGCTGTTTTTCTCCTCTGACAATGGGTTGGTACATTCACCCAGCCCTCCTGATCTTAAGCCTCATCCTGCCTTATAACAGACCTAATCATTTATATTTTGTGATGTGTCCCATTTCCTTTGATGGTAGCGTCAGAGGAGATTGCTCTAAAAGCACTAAAAGTCAGCAGGCTTTAGCTTGTTATTGCAGGAGTGTGTGAGAAGATATCTGACACTGTGTGCTAGTGTGACCTGACATGGTGGAGATTTTCTGCTCATCATGATGTATCCGAACAGAAGAACAGAAGAAATGTACGTCCATGTACTGTATGTGCAAAAATATGTGCGATTTCTTATTTTTGGATAAACATAATTCTTTAAATGATTTTTCCCTGATGAGAGTATTGGAAAAAAATCATTATACTACTTTTTGAATGGGAAAAAAAAAAAAATATATATATATATATATATGATGATAACTGATAGGTGATAACTAAGCAAATATTTAATTACTACAATAGTATTTTCTTGCTAGAAATGACATCAAAAGTGGAAAACGGTGGTCGAAAACATACATTTACACACAAACTGAACACCAACCGCAACTTTCAGACGCCATCTTTATTTTTTATCTCAACTGCCACAGAATGGAACGCACAGGAACGTGAGATATCAAAGGCATTGAAGAATACATCTATGTTGCCTTCAAAAATCAGATGAAGACAGGAAGTGAAGCAAACATTTGATTCAGACGTGCCTTGATGCCTTCCTAGCTTGGAATCCATCCTCCGAAGGCAGAAGTTTTAAGCTTTCGGATGCAGCCACAGTATTTTGCGTCATTCTCAGGGAAGTTAACCATACATGTCTCTGAATGTACTGGGAACGTTACCAGACAACGTCCTTAACACCAGTGGGGACGTTCTGAGAATGTTCTGGGAATGTAAAATTTCTGGCATGGTTATTCATAGCCAGACTATATTAGGTCTATAGTTAACGATACAGTGAAATGACAGCTATTGCTTGATGGGAAATAGTCAAAGGGAAAAGTAGAAGATCTGAAAGCAAAGTTAAAGAGTATCAAAGATATTAGCAACTTTTACTCCCTACTTGACCACATTTTCTGAATAAATATATGTACCTACTCTTTACTTCAATACATTTGTAATGAATAATGCCATTACTCATTACATTTAGCATGACACCTAACTTTTTCTGCAGCAGTTTAAAAAATATCTCCATCTACAGGGCATTGAAGGTACTGTATCTTGTGCATTTTGCCCTTACTTACCCAAACTTGTCAACAAGGCTACTTTACATGAATGTGAGTGCATCAGTCCCCTTTGAGCACTTAAGCGTAAATGAGACTTGAGTGTTTGCAGTCATTTAAGAGGCTGTTGATTTATTGCAATATGGAGATGTTCAGATTTATTTGAATTTTAGAAAATAAACGTGATCGCTCTCCTCACAAATCAACTGTTTCTTGTTTTTCACTGGCATGTCTTAAGTGCATCTTTGAGCCTATATTCAGTACGAGTGAGTACTGTTAAAACCACATACTCTAAGACTTTTACTCAAGTTGTATTGGAATTGGTGACTGTAATGGAGTCATTTTTGCTGTTAGGTATCTGTACTTTTACCTGAGTATGGTTTTCAGGTACTCTTTACACCTCTGAAACTGAGTAGGTGTAAATTTCTTATTATTTATATTACATAAATATGAGTTATCCTGATGCAGTTCTTCTAACTGAGCACACCTGAACTGTACCGTCTCAGAAAACAAACAAAAGTGACTATTTACACAGAGATCCTTCACTCAAACTGCCATATCTCACTGCTAACCAAATTGTACAGTTGATTATGTTACATTTCATACAAGAGTCTTTTCTTGACCCTGTTTACAGTATAACCTAATCACACCAGCCTAATCGAATTGGAGTCAGACCAGTTTGGTACAAATTAACATCTAAATTATTTGTCTGTATGCTAAAGGGCAAGTGCAGCATAATAACCATCTAAAAGTGCTTTTCTTAGCAAAAGTTATTGTTAATGCAATTAATTGCAGTTCTTTATAGTGGTAAAGGGTTCTTAAATTCTTTCGGGAACCAAAAATGGTTCTTATATGGCATCACTGCAAAAAGCCCCTTTTGGAACCTTAATTTTTAAGAGTGTATAAAAAGCCTGAATTCTCCCCTACTGACATTTTGAAAACAGAGAGAGAGAGAGAGAGAGAGAGAAATACTCTCATTTGAATCATATTGCCTTGTCTTGCACTTCTATTTCATCCAGTCTCTAGCTAAACACAGTGTGACATCCAAGCAAAGTGTATCTTTGATTTCATCGGAAACACAGTAAGCATTTATGTTCAGTAGAGGTGAGAAACTGACAGCTGTGTGGAGCCACAATAGCCATCAGAAGTGACAATAATGTTAAATGGCGCAAAAGGAGGAAATGCTCTGCCAGTTGATAGACTCTAAAATAAACTTATTTTACTAAAATAAAAAGGTTTATGGTACCTGCCAGGTTGGTCTCCCTAGAGACACATCTGAACACACATAAAGAACAAAATGTGTGGGCAAGAATAGTGAATTTGTTTTTGCTCATTTGCTACTAGCCATGAGTAACTAATGTTCAATGCATTCTGAAATGATTTGAAAAGATACATGAATCACTATACAGGGAGTCTTCTTCAGATAAGAAAAGAAAGTCCACCACAAATGGGATAAGTAGTAAGTATGAGTCAGTTGTGATCATCAGGATATTATGCGTCATAATGAGTCAAATCATGGTTTTCTTTGATGTGATCTCATAATACACCTGACTGATAAAGAAACTGTAATTAATGGCTGTGAAATGCTAACATCCCTGCTGAAAAATCCAGCTAAAAACAGCCTTTTAGCTGGTCTCCCAGCCTGGTCATAGCTGGTTTTAGAGGGGTTTTGGTTAGCTAGGAGACTAGGAAGCTGGGAGACCAGCTTAAACCAGCTGAACACCAGATAAACCAGGCTGGGAGACCAGCTTGACCAGCTACTTCCATCTTAAACCAGCTAAGACCAGCCAACCAGCTTAGGCTAGTTTTAGCTGGATTTTTCAGCATATTTAGGACATAAAAAGCCAACACTCAGTTCTTGTTGAATAAATGGGAAAATTAGTCTGAAATTGATATGCTGCTCACACAACCAGAGGCTAATCACGTGCTAATCGCTAACAGCTAATCATTTAGGCTAGTTTATTTAAAATATGCTTTTTAGGCCTACTTAATGTAAATAAAAATGTATGGCATTTTAATACCTAATTAATTTTTTTGTGAATAAATTAATAAATATTGTTTAATAGCCACGGTTTAATGAATAAATAAAGTCGTGATGCGATGATGTTATTGACCAATCAGAAACAAGTATTCCAGAGAAACTTGTAATAAATTACAATATGATTAAAATAGCTGTCTTTACATTTTAGGAAGGAGTTCCTGACAAGGGAAGTGTTATGAAACGTTTCAATCTTTTCAAAAGATGGATTAAAAATGTATTTATGCCGACATTTTCAGTTGACTCTTGGGTGAGAACGTCGCGTTCGCGTGCGGTGGTAACCATGGCAACAGTAGTGATTTTGAGTTATGTTCCAGGATCAGTTGTCAAATTAGTGATTTGTTTATTTGTCTCTTAGCAGTAACACGGAACACAGAAATGCAACAGCAGACGGACTTGACAAAGCAAGAGGCTAGTTACTAAGTTAAACAATAACTTGGGCTGATTAGGTTTAGCTTATTCCTTTTTTTTGACTTATGTCTTCGTTTGAATTTGAGTGGAATGTCAGAAGTAGCTAAAATCAGGGTGCGATGGGGGTCTTTTTTATACAAGTAGGCTATACATGTTTAGCAGCGTTCAAAAGTTTCAGTAAAGACAGAAGTTAGATTTTTCAACGGTTCTGAATACGTCGATTTAACATGATAAGCACTGTAATTATGCACCAGTTTCTTATATTTTATACTTTATAAAATGTTTTAAGCTTTTTTTTTATTAGGCTATATATCGACATTTAGCTGAATGTCGCGAGACGAACCTCCACAGATCACGCCTTCAGATTACGCGTTATTTAGCGTTTAAAAGTCATTTAAAGTAACCGTCGAACCCCCTGAAAGTCATTTTATAATTTACACAATGTCTGAAAATATGCTGAACGTCAAATGGAGTGATATTGAAATGTCTGTCTCATAGGTCATTGAGACATCTTCGGCCATGAACAAAGTCAAATCCTGCTGTCACTGCCGTCCTCGAGCAGTTTTCAGATTACTGGTTAATCTGCATGGGACGTCAAACCCATATTTAAACCAGGAACAGTTTGCAAGGTAAACTTCTTTTCCCTATTTATATGAATTTGATCTGTATTAATGTACAGCAGAATATATATTACACATCAATATTGCAATGGAATCTTGATTTTATTTTATTTTTTCCATTTTGTGTTCATCTTAAATGTCTGCAATTCATTCAGGTGTTTTTCTAAATTAAAATAAGAAACCATAGGCCTACACAGTTGCATTAATTTCTTTAGAAGAAAGAATATGAATAGTGTGCACTCTTTTCCATTTCATCAAGGACCTCATCACCAACTTCCTCCGTCATCCATCCAATTGGCCAGGGACATCATCAGAAGAAGTGGCATGCAGACACTCAAGAACATGGCTCTCAAGACACTGAGAAGCAGAAGGATGAGAACATCACGCAGACTCAAACCAAACACATGGAAATAGAAAATAAGAGTTCTTTCTGTCAGAAGGAACAAAGCCTTTTGAGAAGAGCTATCAGAATCCTATTCATCTGGTTCATTATTTTGGGAGTAATTGTTATTTTCATGATTGCCGGCCAATATGTTTACTTGGAGGCAGGACGTATCTCAAGGTCATGGGATCTTGACAAATGCACGAATGGCTTTGTAAAACTGCGCTTTGTTGGGATGTACAATCCACCCATATGAACAAATGAACCCATATTGACTTCAGCACTCAATAAAGCATTACAAAATGGCCTCTTGTTTTTGAATAGTGCACTTAATAGTAACCTCTGCACCTCTACGAGGGCAAAATTACTGAAAAAAACAGGACCTTTTTATGAAAAGGTGCATTACATGAGTAATCTGTGACTCAAAAATGTATATTTGTAAATATGATAAATTATAGCCTAAAATAAAATAATACACTTTTTTTTGCCTTTTGCCATTTTTTAACTACCCGGCTAACAGAATTTTGTTATAAGAACATTCTCTAAATATTCAGTGTTAGTTAAAAATGTCCAGTTTTCTTGACGTTAGAGGAACATTTTTTATAAGGTATAATGTTCCTCAAACGTTCTTTCAACTTAATTTTGATTTAAAATTCAACATTCTAGGAACGTTAATTTGTAACATTCCAAGAACATGAAAATGTACAGTTTAGTAGAATGTTATTTAAAGGTTAGTATGATGTTCCTGAAACATTCTTTCAATCATTCAAACACCTGCTGTGAACAAACACTGAAAGAAAGAGAAATAAGAACACAAACTACAACCTTCTTCAGCCACAGCTTTAGATGAACTGAAGATAAAAGACATTAAATCTCTGAAGATCTGATTAAACAACTCCACAAACGGCATTACCAGCTTCACTTATTACTAACCAGACTGACTTTATTTCTGTCACACGTCTACAGAAGTTCTTATTGAGAATTAACAGAGGTTTAGATGTTGACGTTCTGTTGAAAATGTTTCGCTTGAGGTTACCATCATGGAGATCGGTGTTTGCTTTAGTTGGGCTCTTGACCCTTGACTTTTGTTGTTACTTCTTTTTCAGCAATTGCAGGTGTTTTCAGAAAACATATTTTGCATTAATAAAGACAAGCAACTGCATTAATTTTTAAATAAAAAATAATTCAACTACGTAATTTATTCATGCCGCTATGCATGCTGGGAGCCATGAATGTGTTTTGTATGCTCATCAAGCATGTCACCATTGTTGTGTTTCATGCCGAATGTTGATGTCTGTGAGTGTATAAATGACACAAAACATGTTTTAAACAAAGTTAACAATGACAGTGTTATTTATACACTCACAGACATCAACATTTGAAACAAAAAAATGGCATTACAAATTATTTCTTTTCACGTTGGTTGGGTTTTATATTCCTCAATACCATTTCAATTCTTTACGTCAGCAATTACTAAAAACAAAACAAAACAGTTGTTTAAACCACTTTCTTGCAGTCATTTGTATGTTATTAAACCAGATATGTTGATCTGCTTTATCAATGCAGAAATGTTTTCTGGACACATTTGCAATTACTGAAAAAGAAGCAACTCAACAAAAGCATTCAATAAGACATCAGCATCTAAACTTCTGTTAATTCTCAATAAGAACTTCTGTAGACGTGTGACAGAAATAAAGTCAGTCTGGTTAGTATTAAGTGAAGCTGGTAATGCTGTTTGTGGAGCTGTTTAATCAGATCTTGAGATATTTAATGTATTTTATCTTTAGTTTATCTAAGGCTGACATCTAAAAAACGTTCCTCTGACATCAAGAAAACTGGACATTTTTTACTTTCCCAGAACCAACAGCTGGGTTATTGGTCAATAAAAACATTATATGGTACATTTCAAGAATACATGAGGCAAAATATTATTTCTGTTATTGTAAAATGTGTGAATAGCTTGTGCTGCCATGTCAAACTAATAAATATAGGCTAAAATCAATAATATAATTTCCTTACATGGATCTGACAGGTAAAAACGTGACTTTTATGACTATACAATAATCAATAAGACGTTAATCAAATGATCTCATGCATGGACTCGATCATTGGTAACTTGCTCTATCGTCAATGATGAAGAGTCTGTCTGTCACCTTTTGTCGTAAATACGTCAGAGGTGAGACATTCCCTTTCAATAAAAGCCGCCCGATTCCAGGAGGATCAGAGGACCAGGAGCAAGCAGGAATTTTACTAGTGTTTTTACTCTCCAAAGACCCAACTGATACTCAGGGTAAGTGCTCAATCTCCTTCGCTCTGTTTTCTCTTTGCATGTTTGGTTATGCATGTTTTATAGTGCGTTTTATAGCTAATGTTTCAATAATGTTGTGTTTCAGATGAACAGGTGTGTCGGTGGAGTTTGTGTGTCTCTTATTGTGTGCGCGTTTCTTACGGAAACACTCGGAATGGTGATTGCGGTAAGAGTTACTTTGATTCAAAATGATTCATTTCATTATTTAATCCTGTATGTTTGAATGCAAATTAAACTAGAACTCGCGGAAAAGTTGAAACCAGCAGACCGGAGCTAGTTGTCACAATTTTAACTCGAGTGAATTATTCTCTAAAAAGTCAATTTCTGTTTAAACTTACAACTTAAAATTTTCGCTATAAAAATGAACATTTCCACTGTTGTTGCGTAAGAAAAAAAGGATGCACGTTGACCTTTGTGACAGCATGCCCCAATACCGGGACAAGTTATCATTATGGCATTATAAATAAACTATTATACGGTTTTCTGCAAAATTATTAAACAACATAAATGTAAAATGTAACAAAATGGCAAACACTCTTTTTGGACAAACAAATAATGTAATGTATTAACATTATAACAACTAAAACGTCTGACAATTTGCCCCGACCTGACATTTAATGAAAATACACTTTAACCTTTCAGTTAAAAATCAGCATTTATAGCTAAAATAGGCCATTTTTAGTTTGTGACAGATTTATATATATATATAAAAGATTATTAAGGACTTTGCACCATCAAATTATTTATACACTCTAATAAATGTTTTGACCCAACCTGCTGGGTAGTTTTATTTATCTCAACTATTGTTTAAAAATTACTGTATTGCTTGCTTAAAATGAACCCAAAATAGGTTGGAAATTAACATTTATTAAAAAGTTTAATAAATAATAATTAAATAATAAACATTTATTAAATTGCTTATTAATAAATGTTCACCTTTTGATTATTATTGTTGCGTCTAGTAATTATGTGTCTGATTTTTATATTTTGGGTTCATTTTAATCCAGCCATATAGGTAAGCAATAAGGTACTCGAGGCTGTGCTGTTCGCGTCGTGCCTAACAACGCCTTTCAGCCGTGACTTATTCATGATACAGCTCTAACCTCGAGTACCTTATTGCTTTTATAAAACGGTTACCACACAATACAAATATTAAAGCCAAAAAAATATGTATCAATGCAAATTTCATTAAGTAAAATCACTAAAAACCTTCCTATCGCCGGAAAAAATTAGTCCCTGACCATGAACAGCAACAGAAGTTACATTATTACACCATTAGATGGCAGCAAAGACTGTTTTTATGAGTGTGTCAGTCAGTAGTGAAGACTTTTACATTGAAAAGACTGAATTGTTGTGAACACGGAACAAGACGCAACTGACAAATGCTTTGACTAGTGCTGTCAGTCACGTGAAAACCCCTTAACTGTTAAAAGGACAAGATAATACATCGGACATTTAAACAGATTTTTTATTATGAACATAGGACTGACCTGAAGGAAAATGCTAAATCTGAATGCACGTAATAAACTCGCTCAGTCAATCTCTTTCTCTCAATACTCTTCTACATAATACAGAAAGCTTCAATGAACAATATCAATTGAGAACAGTTTGTGGTTGCTAAGGGTGTTGTGTAGTGATAAACAGAACCGTTGGGTGAAGCAGTCATAGCTGTGTTTTATCGTGAAAAAAACACAACTACTGACCAATCAGAATCAAGGACAGGAACATATTTATGTCCATGTCCATATTTAACCCATCTTGGGTTGTTTTTAACTTAGCATTTTTTAGAGTGTATAATTGGAGATTTAAATTTAAATGTTCATATATATATATATATATGTATTATATTCTATAAAACAGGCAAAAGAGAAGAGAGGATGGACCCTCAACAGTGCTGGGTATCTCCTCGGTCCTCGTGAGTTCTCCAATACATCTTTTTTGTCTTCTCTCATTATCTTTCCCCAGCTGTTTATGAAAAACAGTTGCGTATGATTTATGTAACTGGTTTGGTGCATACATTCTTGCTTTAAGCTTGCAGGTCTACTTTTTAAACCTTGAAAAAATGTTTCCTTAGTGTCACCATGCAGGCCTGTTCGCTCTCTTTGATGAAATGTGTTGGGGTGCACTGATGTTGTGCTTATTACAGCTGTGTAGGTTACATAAGCTCCCTGTGTTTCAGGTCGTATTGATCATCTTATACAGATTAAGGATTCTCCCAGTGCAAGGGGGAGAGAAGATCTGCTTGGTCAATGTAAGATGGCTCCTGCAGGTTTTTGAAGTCAGATGAGGAATTGCTCTGTGATGTTTTGCTCTTTGTGCTTTTTGCTGGTCTGCGTTGCTGGTGGTGATGATTCAGCATGAGTCTTTTCACCTAAACTGAAAAGATAGATTTATCATGCTTTCAAACGATTGCTGTTTGGTACATTTTCTGCGTGAAGTATGTGTGCAAATGCATGAAGTTCTTCTTCATGAACTTTCTAAATACTGTCAAACCAGTCTTAAATTAAACATTACTATAACCCATTTAGCAGCAGGCTGCTTAATGAATATATAACCAATATTCTGCTCTATTTTTCTTGCATTAAATGGTGAGATTTAGACTAATAAGGGAGATTTCATTCTTTTTACATCCTCTATTTTTTTCTTTACCCTCTGTCTCTGCTTTTCCACGCTTACTGTGAGCTTTGGCTGCCATTTTTGCAATCTAACTCTTTCTGCATTTGTGAAAAATAAGTACACTTTAGCATACTTTTATTACAGAAATAATATACTTTAAAAGAATATACTTAAGTGTGAACAGAATTTAATGTTTATTTGCAATTAAATGAAAATGTACAATAGTTTAAATTTATATTAAATGCAATTAGTTTACTTACAGTTCAGGGACAGACTTTTAATTTGACATTATTACAAAGTGCTCTTTTTTTAAGTGTACTTAAACAGTCATGACTCTATTTAAGTACACTTAAGTGGCCTTTTATTTAGGTAATATTAGTTTACATGCAAGTACAGTAAAGTATACTTCTAAGATTTGAGTTTTCAATACAATTAAGTGCACTTCTTTTTCACAAGGGTGTGAGTGTGTGCTTCGCATTGCAACAAAAAGCAATTCCATGACTCAAGTCCTGCAGGTTGCTCAACTCAATCTGTCCCAAAAAACAAAAACCAAACAAAAAAAAAAGATATTCCTCGGATAATGACTTGTCGCATTAGGAACATATGTGTGTCACAGGCAGGTCTATGAATATCAGCCGGGGAGTCGGGGTCTGGTGGCTCGGGTTCTCAGCGGGCTGTTCAAATGATCAATGTGATTATGTGTGGTTATGCTTTGTGATCAGATGCCATAGACAGCCACAGGAGTCTCAGTGACAAGCACGGGCTGGCAGGGAAGAGAGAAATGCCCATAGAGGAAGATTTCAAGACAGGTAAGAATCACGCGCCGCCGGCGTCAAACTGTTAATTAAGATCAGTTTCTATATGGTTTGTTAAAGGCTTGTAGGCTAAATGATAATGACCTTGTAATTACTGTTTTTGCTCTTCAGGAGCTCTGAGGATATCAGATGAGGATGTTGTCCATACTATCATAGACTTTCTTTCTTATCTTAAATTAAAAGGTAAGTGCAATTGTTATTTTTTTAGACATTTACATTTTGGGGGAAAGGGTTTTGCACAGTAAACAGCATTGATACACTCTAAAAAAATCAGTAAAAATAGGGTAAATGTACTGTATTTAACAGATTGTCCATATTGATTTTTTAATATGGCGTTTTACTTGTATCTAGAATGTTGCACTTCATTGCATTGTTTTACTGGATTTATTCTTTACAGTGTAGTATAGACAAATTATTCCAATTTGAATTGATTTAGCAAAGATGCATAATTATATATTTTGAAATTCAAATAGCATGGAAGTATAGTTTTAAATCATAAAATATGGTAACACTTTACAATAAGGTTCATTAGTTAAACATTAATTAATTTACTTCGTTAACGTTAGTTAATGAAAATACAGTTGTTCATTGTTTGTTCATGTTCACAGTGCATTAACTAATGTTAACAGGATTTGAATAATGTATTAGTAAATGTTGAAATTAACATTAACAACCTTATAACCTTATTGTAAAGTGTTACCTAATATATATACCATTCGAAAGATTAGGTTCAGTACAACTTGAAAAGAAAAAAAAAAAAGCTTTCAACCTTGATAATGATAAGAACCATTAATAATTTATCAGATAACAACCAAATCAGCATATTAGAATGATTTCTGAAAGATCATGTGACTGAAAACTGAGCTAATGATGATTTTACTAGTAGCTGAAAGCATCAAATTAGCCACAGTATTAATAAACAGACACACAAAAGACAAGAAATGTGTATATCGTTCAAGTTAAGTGGAAATTTAAGCAGTCTGAAAAACATCTCTGTTGGTTTAGGCAAATAAGAGTCAAAAAAAAACCTAATACATCACTTCCTTCAAGGAAGTGAATTGTTCTAATTTTCCCGTTTTTCCTTATTTTATCTTGCAGAAATTGGGGCTCTTGACAGTCTGCCTTCCTCTTTCACATCAGAGGAGATAAGCCAACCCTAATTTTGACCGAATTCATAATTTCATCATCACACCCTGACCTCCACCGCGCCCGACTCTCTCTCAGAGGCTGTATTAATGTTCGATGTCTTCTCCACCGCACTGTTCTCGACACGCTATTATGTCAATTTTACCATGTTACTGTAATCTGTCAGAATCACTTAACTGCTGATGTGGAGATGGATTGAAAAAATAAAACTCATAAATGGCATTCGATTTATTGTCTGTCTTGTATTTTATTTTATATTCATAGAAAAGGCAATAACCATGAAAGACTATTACTGGCAGGTAGCAAAAATGATCTTTCTATACATAATTTTTGTTCTATTTTAAAAGTATAAACACACCCTTTGTAACCTTTTATAACATTTCATTTCTCCTAAGACCTAAGTTTTTTTACTTCTTGGTTTGGACACAGGTGGAAGCATGAATAATTGATCCCGCAGGCTGTTTTTGTGGTCTTAGCTTCGCAGTGGTCATCTGGCACTCGGACAATGTGACACACAGTGAACACAATATGGAGATCACCAGGGTAAGCTTTTTCCAGTGTAGTCCACATATCCACCGTGATGTTCCTCCATTAATCCAGAAATGACAGACAACACGGATGATATGCTCTCCTCTGGACTCAAAGGTGCCTGTAAATGGCAAGTAAATAGAAAGATGGGTTCAAATTAAAGGATTAGTTCACTTCAGAATTCAAATTTCCTGATACTTTACTCACCCCCATGTCATCCAAGATGTTTATGTCTTTCTTTCTTCAATCGAGAAGAAATTAAGATTTTTGAGGAAAACGTTCCAAGATTTTTTTCCATATAGTGGACTTCAGCAGCTACCTAATGGGTTGAAGGTCCAAACTGCAGCTTCAAAGAGCTTTACATGATCCCAGCCGGGGAAAAAAATAAAAATTATGTACTTTTTAACCACAAATGCTCATCTTGCACTGCTCTGCGATGCGCCACGCATTAAGTTGAAAGGTCACGTGTGATGTAGGCGGAAGTACCGTGGTAGGCCGAAAAATCTCTTTCTCCTCCAACTTCAAAATCATCCGAAATCATTGTTTTACCTTTTTTTTGTAAAGAGCGTTTGACTTAATCTTTGTACATTTGCTTTGTAGACTCTTGGATCGGTACTTCCACCTACGTCACTCATGACCTTTCCAACATGATTGCGTAATGCGTGGCACATCGCAGAGCTAGTACAAGACGACCATTTGTGGTTAAAAAGTATATAATTTTTTATTTTTTTAGAAAATGCCCGATCGTTTTGCTAAATAAGACCCTTATTCCTCGTCTGGGATCACGTAGAGCCCTTTAAAGCTGCACTGAAACTGCAATTTGGACCTTCAAACGTTGGTAGATGTTGAAGTCCACTATATGGAGAAAAATCCTGGAATGTTTTCCTCAAAAACCATAATTTCTTTTCGAGTGAAGAAAGAAATGACATGGGGGTGAGTAAATTATCAGGAAATTTGAATTCTGAAGTGAACTAATACTTTAACAGGCCTAGGCTGGGCATTGACACAAATTTCATTATTCAATTCACTTTTGACTTCAATTTACAAGCTTGCAATTCAACTCGGATTCACAAGATTATGATTCGATTCAATTTGGATTTTGATTCAATTCGATTCATTTGGATATATATACACGTCAATTTTTCTCAAGGAAAAAAATAGACTTAATAAAATGAACAGCTGATTTGTATAAGCTACAAACATTAAATTGCACATAAGGCAGTTTTTATGAAATACAAACATTTAAACAGTGGGTGTAATGAATGTGTAATATAGTGCATACATTTAGCAAAATGCTTCTTTCTAGTTCAGTGTTCATTTTTCATTTAACTATCGAGCTTTGGTCATTGAATGGCTTTTTTGAAGTAAATGTAACATTACATGACATTTTGATTACATGAAACATGATTCGTGCCTTCTGATGTTCATTCATGTTTATCATTTTGTTATAACTAGTAGTAAACATGCATCATGTTTAGGAACTCGCTAGCCTCGAAATCGTGAGATGTTGAGATAAAAACATTCCACTGCAAGTTAAATTAATTAGATATTACAAATAATTAGGTTGTAAAATAAAGTGTTGCACATTTTACTGGTGCAAAGATGAGTGTGTATTTTCAACATTTGCAACTGCTTTTCATCACTTAATAATAAGCAGCACCACAATTACTAAGTTGTGCCGTTTGTTACTACTGAACAGACATTTAGACGTTTATTTTATAATAAGGATTTTCAATATGTGAGTAAAATAAGGTCACTCAAGCCCAAACGTTCTTATCTAGCTACTTAATAGAAACATGTTTTTTTTTAAACATAACATTGTGTTTTCGATACAGGTGTAAGTAATTTATGTTGTAGAACAAAATGTCCAAGTATCGTCACATGTTTACCACAGACCTCGTTTTAAAAATCGAAAAACCTCATTATAAAGACCCATAGGAAAATCTCAAGGGAATTAGTCTTCCAGGTTTTGATGTCATCCCTACACAAGAGGGGCGCTACAAATAATGTATATTGAAGTTTTGTTCAACCAAGTGAAAACAAAGGCTAAAAGGTTGATTATTGGGATTTAAAAATCGAGGTCAGTTAATCACAAAGAGAATCGATTAAAATCGAGAAATCCATACACAGCCCTGAAAAACACATTCATACACTCACCATTGGTCCGCCCATATCAGTGCGCACCCAACCAGGGTGAAGGGCGACGCACAAGATCCCCTCAGCTTCCAGATCGGTAGCCAAACACCTTGTAACCATATTCAAGGCGCTCTTTATTAAAAAAAAAAAACATTCAAAAAGCAAAATGAAGTACTTAATTTGAACTGCAACTGAATCATTTTCCCCACAAAGCAACTAACAGGTGTTTCACCTTAGATGCCCTGTAAGCGTAACTCTTGAAGCTCGCTCCCTCGCCCCAGTTGAGCTGCACAGAGCCCAGGACAGACGACACATTGATCACTGTGGCTCTGTGGATTCCCATGTCACTGCCTTCAGCCGCCGCCCTTCTCAACAACGGCAGGAGAGCCTGAAAGGGAATTCAATAGAGGAACAGAGTAAGTTTCTACGAAAAACGTTTTATTTAAATGAACAAATACTGAAAATAAGAGACAGTTAAGAACATTTATTATAGAACCATTAAAGGGTTAGTTCACCCAAAAATGAAAATTCTGTCATTAATTGCTCACCCTCATGTCGTTCCAAACCCGTAAGACCTTCGTTCATCTTCAGAACACAAATTAAGATATTTTTGATGAAATCCGAGAGCTTTCTGACCTCTGACTACAACGTAATTACTTTCAAGGCCTGAAAAGGTAGAAAAGACATCGTTAAAATAGTCCATGGTTTGACCTTAATTTTATGAAGCGATAAGAATACTTTTTGTGCTCAAAAACCCCCAAAATAACTTTATTCAACAATTTCTTCTCTTCGTTCTGATGTAGAACCCGGATGCGCTGCACTGTGTTTATTACATCAACTGCCAAGGAGACTGACAGAAAAGAGAAGAGATTGTTCAATAAAGTTTTTTTTTTTTTTTTCTCGTCGCTTCATAACATTAAGGTTGAACCACTGTAGTCATGTGGACTATTTTAACGATGTCTTTAGTACCTCTCTGGGCCTTGAAAGTGGTAGTTGTGATGCAGTCGATGGAGAAGTCAGACAGCTTTCGGATTTCATCAAAAATATCTTAATTTGTGTTCGGAAGGTCTTACGGGTGTGGAACGACATTCATTTTTGGGTGAACTAACCCTTTAAAGTTGAATGCCGATGTATTGTTGGTAATTGGTTGAGCTATATTACCTTGGTCACAAAAAGAGGAGCCACTGTATTACTCTCATAGGTTTTCATCATGGCATCTCGAGTGACTGTGTTCAGTTCGGAGGAGATATTAATCGCCGCATTATTAATTAAGCAGTTCAACCCGTCAGCACCCACAATGGATTCCACTGCCTGTGCTGCTGCGTCCACACTGCTGTCACTGGTGACATCTGAAATAAAAAACACAGACCGATTTGTGAACCAGTTTGATCTAATTCATTAAAAAGAAATATATAGCCAATGAAATAGTTTACAGAAGGCATAACTAAAAAAATGTTTATTCACTATACAACTTTCCAAAATGATGAAACCACATAAAAAATGACTAAATCTGAAAATATAAAAATAAAAGACAGTTATAAATATCAATAAATAATATGACAGTAGGTCAATAACAGAAAAATAGCACTGTTCATGAGTGAAAAAAACAACTGTTATTTTCAAGATTTCCAGAACTGTTTGAATCGTGCCAATTACATTAATTAAATATAATTTGGACTTTATATATATAGATTTACAGGGAATATATTGTTTTATCGGAGAAATTATACAGTATATTTGTCAATATCAATCACATTTCCTAGTCCTTTGTCTCCACCTACTGGACATACATAAGAATTGCACTGCACAAGTAATATTTTGGGCGAATTCCAATAATCGGTGATACTGACGTTTTTAAAATTTGTTTTATGTGTGTGTCCCTCTTTCCTTCTTTGCTCTTAACTTTGTAAAACTTGCCGTCTCTTTTTTGGACACTGCAGGTAGTCACAAATGTTTCTATCTACTACACATTTCTTGCCTATGAAACTTAATTAAACTTCATATGGGTAATCACTAACAAAACAAAACAAAACCACTTGAATTATTATGTTTACGTTAACTCTAGCTTTAGGCACGTGACAGAGTAACTCACCTAGCGGCACAACATGAACGCCTGGATTAGACTTGGCGAGTTCTTGCAGTTCCTGACAATGACAGCAAAGCTCGTTAAGCAACTTGTCCACAGATTTTTATTGAGCACATGCGCTGTTGTGCACTGTGATGGCCTACCTCTGCAGCGGCTGGATTCCGGGCGGTTGCAATGATTTTTTGGGGTCTCTCCGGCGTAGCGAGCAGCTGTCGGACCATTTGCAATCCGAGGCCCCTGCTAGCCCCCGTGATCAGCACCGAGCGACACTTAGTGAAATTCATTTTCATATTCAAACAGTTGCGAGCACTCATCACGCGCACTCTCTCTTAAAGGGTTTCACAACTTAAATCAGCTGGAGGCGTGGTTAGTTTCATAAGCGTCCAACCTCCAAACTTTTGCCTAACTAGATTTAGTGCAATGCATTAAAAATATTTATAAGATTTTTTTTTTTTTTTAACGCGCTTCACTAATGCTTGTATTATTAATTTACTTAAAATTTTACTAGAATAAAAATATAATTAAATCACTTAAATGAATTGTTTACCAAGCCGATTTACAAAATAAAAAAGATAAATGTGAAATAAAGATTCACGCGACTTCTCGCGTTTTTTACTGTTAATGCGCGTGAACTCAAATAAATAAGCTAAGGCGAGCTTATAACCTTCGAGCTATTTTACAATAACGTCAAAACATATTCAAAACTTTTATATACTCTTATACAAGTCAATTTTGTTATTTTAAACGGTAAAAAAAATTCAGTACGTACTTATTTATCTGGTAAGTGTCTCATAATGGTTGTAAATTTGATACTTTATCAATATCTTGAGGTAAATGAAATGATTAGCTAAGTCGCTAGCTTAACAAGTTTACTAAATAAACTAAACTTACAAACAACTAATTAACAATACGTGGTTATCTTTGTATATTTTATATTCGAGCCTAACATTTTTATGCCTGGTTTTACTTTACACAGATGAAATGTTGCCAGTTAAATAGTTTACAGAAGTTTACTTTCCATTACATATTCAGGACCAGTGTTGTTGTTAACTAAAACTCGTTATCAGTATAATTGAAATAAAAAAAATTAGATGGAAGCTTTAAAACTTCATTAAAATCAATTAAAATGTTGTCTTGACATCTAACTGAAATAAATGTTTAAGTTGAAGTAATAAAAACGACAAAAACACTTACTTAAATTAAGTTAAATTACTAGATTAAGTTAAATGACTAAAATTAAAATGAAAACTGTTCTATTTTATATATATAATTAGAAAAATCTGTAGATTAATATGTTTTTCTCATTTATGCCCGTGTGACTACAGCAGCATTATAATATCAGGAGAATGAATGAGCCAGAGGGGCAAGAGTACAGCTACAGAAGAGACTTATCTGAAGGGTCTCTGGTTCCCTTACACCACACCCATGGAAGTCCTAGAAATGCAAATCTCTTCATTCATGGGATGCATTCAGGACCGGGATACTCCAGGATGGAAGAAGCCCTGCAGGAGGATGACTACACCACTTACAGGATTCTTCATCCTCTAACATGTGAGCCTGTGCCTCCTGTAGCCCACTTTAGCTCAGCGTCCTATTCTGAATACTTGCTGCCACCGCCAAGCCATTATCAGCACGCATTAGGCCAACCGTACAGCTCCATTAGAAGCCCATGGCCATCCCAGGAGGCTTTTCATTACGGCATTTCATCAGTGAGTGTGCACAAATTGAAAGTGTTTACTATGTGAAATCTCATTTAATGGTCAGAACTGAATGCCTTAAGCATTACCAGTAAGTAGGTTACATCTCTTAAAACACATTCAATTAGCAAAATTTCTTTGTTTATCTCACAGGGAGAGATTTGTCGAGCTGTCGCCACTATCAGCTCTGATGGTGCAGATGATTACACTATGGAGGGTTATTCTACACACCAAGGATTCATACATGTTAATGTAATGTGCAGTCTGAAGATGTTTGTGTGTATGTTAAGCATACGCTCAGTTCAAAGGGATTTAATGGATTCTTCATATGTACTTTTTCAGAGAAATCAGCCACATGCTCTTCTTGTGTCACCTCATAACCAGCAAAAGCTGGAGGAGAAGCTTCCAGCTCAGACGTCCAGTATTTGTCAGGTATCATCTCTCTCAAATGCCCTGTTTTTAATTGCTGTAATTGGCAGGTTTTAGGGGCTTATGAACATTGTTTATATTTAAAAAAATCAAATAATTTCACAAATCCCAGTTAACCATTTGTAAGTCAACTTTCTGAAGTGTGTAAACACAAGGTTTTCAACCTCAGTGTTTCTTGATCAGCAAATCAGCATATTAGAAAGATTTCTGAAGGATCATGTGACACTGAAGACTGGAGTAATGATGCTGAATAAATTCCATTTTATAATATATTAAAATAGAAAATATTACTGTTTTTACTGTATCAAATAAATACAGCCTTGGTGAGCATACGATACTTCTTTCAAAAACATTGAGAAATTAAAAGACAACCCCAAACTTTTGAACGATAGTATATATGTATTTGCTTGAGGAAAAAAAAAAAAAAAAAAAAAAATATATATATATATGTATATATATATATACACTATCAGTCAAAAGTTTGGAATCGGTAAAATTTTTAATGTTTTTAAAATAAGTTTCATCTGCTCACCAAGGCTGCATTTATTTAATTAAAAATACAGTAAAAACAGTAATATTGTGAAATATTATTACAATTTAAAATAACTGTTTTCTGTTTGAATATATTTTATAAAGTAATTTATTCCTGTGATCAAAGCTGAATTTTCAGCATCATTACTCCAGTCTTCAGTGTCACATGATCCTTCAGAAATCATTCTAATATGATGATTTGCTGCTCAAGAAACATTTATGATTATTATCAATGTTGAAAACAGTTGTGTACTTTTTTTTCAGGATTCATTGATGAATAGAAAGTTTAAAAGAACAGCATTTATCTGAAATACAAAGCTTTTGTAACATTATACACTACCGTTCAAAAGTTTGGGGTCAGTAAGAATTTTTATTTTTATTTTTATTTTGAAAAGAAATTAAAGAAATGAATACTTTTATTCAGCAAGGATGCATTAAATCGATCAAAAGTGACAGTAA
The DNA here is from genome assembly GCA_037950665.1 of Hypophthalmichthys nobilis. Classification (NCBI taxonomy): domain Eukaryota; kingdom Metazoa; phylum Chordata; class Actinopteri; order Cypriniformes; family Xenocyprididae; genus Hypophthalmichthys; species Hypophthalmichthys nobilis. The sequence continues at coordinate 18,764,858 of CM075486.1, forward strand.
AGACATTTATAATGTTACAAAAGATTATATTTCAAATAAATGCTGTTCTTTTGAACTTTCTATTCATCAAAGAATCCTGAAAAAAAAAAAATATTGAACACAAGTATTTTGTACAATTGTACACAATAAATGTTTTTTGAGCAGCAGATCATCATATTAGAATGATTTCTGAAGGATCATGTGACACTGAAAACTGGAGTAATTCAGCTTTGTCATCACAGGAATAAATTACTTTATAAAATATATTCAAACAGAAAACAGTTATTTTAAATTGTAATAATATTTCACAATATTACTGTTTTTACTGTATTTTTAATTAAATAAATGCAGCCTTGGTGAGCAGACGAAACTTCTTTTAAAAACATTAAAAATCTTACTGTGTCCAAACTTTTGACTGGTAATGTATATTAAAGAATAATTTTTAGAGACACACAAGACCAGCCCTGCCTGAATTCCAAGGCAGGGGTGTGCAAATTATTTGTTATATAAACATTATAATAATAATGTCTAAACACTATTGTTATTCTCTAAAATAGATTTTTACAAAATACATAAAAAGAAGAAAAATCAGTCACTGTTCATACATACTGTACAAATAATAAAATACTTACCATTTATGTGTTGTTGTTTTTTTAAATACATAGCTGCATTTGAATGACTCCAGTTAATAGACAAAGATCCTTGAACCCCTGGTTTATCCAAACAATTAGAGATCTGAAAAAGTGTTTTAGACATCTGTTTGGAAATCATTATTCCTGCAGTTTCATTTGGTGCCACTAGTTGGTGCCACTAAATTACACACTTTATCTGTTGTTCTGAGTGTCTGATTGTGCCAATAAACTGGAGGTGTTTGATAAATAAAAATGAAGCCATTTCAAAAGTGATTAAACAGGCTGTCTTCTCTGAGATGTTACAGCCCGTGCAGGTTGTGTGTGACGTGAGCGGTGGAGGGCAGGTCGTCGTGTTGAACCATTGCAGTCCAGATCAGATTCCTCACTCTATGATGACGGATCTTGACACACAGTCTCTGCCTAAGCTGTCAGTCCAGAGCTTCTCTACTGAGGACCAGTTACCTCATGGAAAAGGTGAACTTTTAATTGATTTAAAGAAGTCATATCATGCATTTTTTTTATCATTTATTTTTTCCCTTTGAGGTCAATGTATAAGGTTTTTTGCAAAAACAGCCATAATTTAGTTTCATGCACATTTTCCACACTCCCCATGCTCCTTACTGTCAAACAGGCCTTTTTTGTTGCTGTGCCTTTCAGTCTTCTATTTAAAGAATCCCTTTGCATATAAAATGAATAACAGCATTTACTGTTGTTAAAATTAAATGTCATTCTTCTGACATTGAGCATTGTTAAAGCTAAAGGAAATTTTTATTTCTTATGATCTGACTCCTTTCAGACGTTTATGGGATTCACATTTATGGACACACTTTTATTTTAAAATAGACTACAAGTTTAGTAGTTATATGTACTGTTTGAAGTATTTGAATGTCCTGTCCAGCATCAGATACCGGACATTCAGAGACATTCACTGGGCAGCCTCAGACCCATAAGACATCTGCAGGTGTGGCATTCAACCTCACGCCCGGACCTTATGCTTCACAGGTAGTGTTGAAGGTTAACATCATTTTCAGTGTCATTTGAAGTAAATGTGTCATATAGCATATAAATATATATAGGCCTATTCATACATAATGAGTAAATAATTGTTTGTCCTTACCTAAAAATTACAAGAAAATATTTTGCCTGAACAAAATTAAAACAATAAAGCAGATTTTTTAAAACAATAAAGCAATAAAGCACACACACACACACACAAAAAGCAGCTTAAATTCAATTTTCTATCACGCTTCCATGATGAATACCTCAACTGCACTTTACAATTCAGTTAATGTAACTTTATTTGTTTATCTCATTAAGTTAATGAGAAATAATTTTTTTGTGTTATAGAAATGGGAATTTGCTGAATTTTCATGAAAGTAATGTCTCGATTCAAGAAAATCTTAATGGTCCTAAATTTACATAATTTTATTTATGAATAATTATTTTGATTTTGGGGTAAAATATGACCAGGACATTTCTTTTTAGGTTTCCCTGTATGTATGTGCTTATTGTATGGTTGTATTCATCTAAATACAAAATAAAACAAAATAAATAAATAAAAGTGCTAGAAGGATTGCTTCTGTTTTTCAAATGTAAATAAAAAAAAATATATACAGTTGTCTTCAAAATTATTCATACCCTTTGTAAATATGACTAAAGAAGACTGTGAAAATAAATCTGCATTGTTAATCCTTTTGATCTTTTATTTAAAAAATTTACAAAAATCCAACCGTATATTGGAGAATAAGTATTTTAAATGGGGGAAAAATCTCATTATGAAATAAATGTTTTTCTCTAATACACATTGCTCACAATTAATCATACCCTTTTATTCAATGCTTTTTGCAACCTCCTTTTGCCAAGATAACTGAGTCTTCTTCTATAATGCCTGGTGGGATTGGAGAACACCTGAGAAGAGATCAGAGCTCAAAAGCTCATTTTTTGTTGCTGTTTCATCTGACCATAGAACATTTGAAAAGTAACTGACACTACTGGAACTTGCAGAATATGGATATGCAGATTTATTTTCACAGCCTTCTTTAGTCATATTTACAAAGGGTATGAATAATTTTGAGCACAACTGTATATTTATATATATATAGTTTGCAACAAAATACATTTAGTTAAAATTAATTTAAAAAATTCATTTTTTTTTTAGTTTCATCAGACACTTTGCCCTACTCAGACTGTAGTACAGGAAGAGGAGGGTCAGACTAAAGGATGTGGACGGTACAAGTGTCATTACTGTAAAACCTCACATCTCATGTTTATTCCTGACAACTGACCTATCATTTTTATAAAACAGTTTCAACTATGGCATAACTGTTCTTTTTTTATTAGTGTGAAGTGGGAAAAATCAAAGCGGCCCTGCAACTGCACAAAATCTCAGTGTCTGAAACTGTAAGTATTTGCATGGTTTTTTTTTTGTTTTTTTTAGCTTTTTATTTGGTCAAATGTGACCAACTGAATCTTGGTTGTATTACCCAACAGCATGTTTATTTAACACAATGATCTCTTTTGTACTTGCTTGGTCATGATGACTAATGCTTCTGTACAAAAATAACCTACCATGTAAAATCAGCTCCAAACAACCAAATCATTTCTCTGGCAGTTATTGTGAATGTTTTGCGAACGGAGAGGTCTGCAACAACTGCAAATGTGTAAACTGCTACAATAATACTGAGCATGACTTAGAGAGATCCCAGGCTATAAAGGTGAACCACATAACATCTTAAAACATACCAACTAGTCAATGTGTCTCTTTGACTAGATGTGACTGATAACTTCATTATATTCTGAATTTTTATTGCTCCTAAGGCCTGTCTGGAGAGGAATCCAGGGGCTTTTCGGCCTAAGATTGGCAGTAGAAAACAGGGGAATGTGAAGGGACGTCACACAAAAGGCTGCAACTGCAAGCGTTCAGGCTGCCTGAAGAACTACTGTGAGTGTTATGAGGTAAGCTGAGATGTTTTGGCTGACCTTACATGTAGTATATACTCCGTAATGTGATTTTTTTTTTTTTTTTTTTTTTTTTTTGAGTCACTCTACACTGCAATTCTTTGCAGGCTAAAATCATGTGCACATCCACCTGTAAGTGTGTGGGCTGCCGAAACTATGAGGAAAGCCCTTCGAAGAAGAGATCAGAGCGGGACAGGCCTGACTCCAGCATCTACTACCCAACCAGGTACATATGAGATCACTATAATACTGTAATCATGAACAGTAAGAACAGTACAATAATACATTTTTTTTTAATGTCTTTTCTCATGGGAGAAGAAAAAATAAATAATAAAAAACTAGGAATCGTAGGCTTGTCTTGTCAAAAATTAAGCAGACACTATACATATACACTGATCAGGCATAACATTTTGACCACCTTCCTAATATTGTGTTGGTCCCACTTTTGCTGCCAAAACAGCCCTGACCCATCGAGGCATGGACTCCTCTAGACCCCTGAAGATGTGCTGTGGTATCTGCACCAAGATGTTAACAGCAGGTCCTTTAAGTCCTGTAAGTTGCGAGGTGGGGCCTCCATGGATCAGATTTTTTTGTTCAGCACATCCCACAGATGCTCGACTGGATTTAGATCTGGGGAATTAGGAGACCAAGTCAACACCTCAAACTCGTTGTTGTGCTCCTCAAACCATTCCTGAACCATTTTTGCTTTGTGGCAGGGTGCATTATCCTGTTGAAAGAGGCCACAGCCACCAGGGAATACCGTTTCCATGAAAGGGTGTACATGGTCTGCAGCAATGCTTAGGTAGGTGGTACGTGTCAAAGTAACATCCACATGGATGGCAGGACCCAAGGTTTCCCAGCAGAACATTGCCCAAAGCATCACACTGCCTCCGCCGGCTTGCCTTCTTCCCATAGTGCATCCTGGTGCCATGTGTTCCCCAGGAAAGTGACGCACACGCACCCGGCCATCCACGTGATTCATCAGACCAGGCCATCTTCTTCCATTGCTCCGTGGTCCAGTTCTGATGCTCACGTGCCCACTGTTGGTGCATTCGGCGGTGGACAGGGGTCAGCATGGGCACCCTGACTGGTCTGTGGCTATACGCAACAAACTGCGATGCACTGTGTATTCTGACACCTTTCTATCAGAACCAGCATTAACTTCTTGAGCAATTTGAGCTACAGTAGCTCGTCTGTTGGATCGGACCACATGGGCCAACCTTCGCTACCCACGTTCATCAATGAGCCTTGGCCACCCATGACCTTGTCACCGGTTCACCACTGTTCCTTCTTTGGACCACTTTTGATAGATACTACTGACCACTGCAGCCTGGGAACACCCCACAAGAGCTGCAGTTTTGGAGATGCTCTGACCCAGTCTTCTAGCCATCACAATTTGGCCCTTGTCAAACTCGTTCAAATACTTACGCTTGCCCATTTTTCCTGTTTCTAACACATCAACTTTGAGGACAAAATGTTCACTTGCTCCCTAATATATCCCACCCACTAACAGGTGCCGTGATGAAGAGATAATCAGTGTCATTCACTTCATCTGTCAATGGTCATAATGTTATGCCTGATTGGTGTGTGTATATATATATATATATATATATATATAAAGTTCCTTTATATTGTCCTCTATGTCATCTTTCAGTAGGCGTTTCTCTCCCACCTCCACTCTCTCTGCAGTGGCCGTGTGACGCCGCAAGCACATTTGCAATTAGAGTCACTCACAGCAATGAGTGGACCCATCAGCAATGTGGCAACTAATGTCATACTGATTATATTTTAAGCGTAAAAATAAGGGCTCAAGTCTTTTGAGATGGTTGCTGAGTAGATCATGTGAATCAAAAGGCCTTCAAGGTCACTTTCAAGAATGATTGGCCATGGATTTCTATGAACTTTTAGCCTACATTTATGGCATCACTGTAAACTACTCCAACGAGATTGAGGTTAAAGGCTGCTGCTTCTGTCGTGCTTTGTTGGTTGTTTTTCAAATGGTAGTAAATGAGAGCAGTAGGGTTTTGTTATTCCTTTGGTCACCGAGGGTGTCTCTGTTGATAGGTGTCCTCTGGCGTGCATCACGCCCGATGTAGTGGAAGCCACATGCGGCTGTCTTCTCGCCCAGGCTGAAGAGGCAGAGAAGGAAGGGTACATTTCAGCTCACGCTGAGAGAATGATTTTGGAGGAGTTCGGCCAGTGCCTGACGCAGATCGTCCGATCGATATTCAAATCCACCAACGTGCAATTTAATGTGTAGCTCGGGAACAAATCCTCAGTGTTGTGATTGATCCAGATGGGATGGTTACCAACAAGTGTTTCTGTTTTTGTTTTCTTTAAATGTTAAGAGATGCTTTAAAAATTCACAACCTTGTGACTTTAATAGCACATTTTATTTATTTATTTATATTTATTTATTTAAATATAAATGCTGTTATTTAAATATAATAACAAATGACAATTATTTATATCTATGTTTTTTCTTTTCCTTTTTATTTCCATTCATTCCCACCATATCACATCCACATTTTAATTGAACATTTTATTTATATTTTTAAATATGCATGTTGTTATTTAAATATTATTATTTTTTTACTATTGTTTATATATTATTTCAGTTCATTTGTTTATTCATTCCCACCACTTTACATTCTTGTGATTTTAATTGATCATTTTATTTATATTTAAATATATTATTTAAATTTTATTAAAAAAAAAAAAATGTAAATTTCCCACCGTTTTTTATTTGTAGTTTGTTGAGAAAATCTTAAATCATCTAAAGCCGAAAAAAAAAAAGAAAAAAAAAAAAGAAGCTGAATCTGAAACAATCTTGCTTTTAAAGCATTTAACCAGAAGTAACATTTACATGTTTTTTCCATGTTACTTGTTCTGGAATGTTTTTTGCTGTTTTGAAATTTTATCTCAGTTCTCATGTCAGGGAATTTCTGTCAGGTTGTATGTGCAGTCATTTCCGTGCGTTACAAATTTAGTGGCATTTTTATTTTGTCATTTGCAGTTGTGTTTATGTAATGGAGCTGTCGCTGTATTTATGCATCAGTAACTTTTTTCTGTCTGTTACATAAACTGATTGACATCTTGATCTTTTTTTAAATCTTGTTTCATTTTCTCATTTTTAATCTTAACCTACCCAAATCTGCCAGGCTTATACTCACTTTAAATAATAAAAAGGTCAATTTTACATCACATTTCACGCAAGCAACTCATTCGAGCCATTTCAGATTCAACACTCTTAAGAAAAACATGAGTGTTTTTCTCATGTGTAGTATTTTAGAGACACAGCTGTAGGGAAAACCTCACCGTATTGATTTTCATTATAGCAGATGCTCTTGACGTCAAGCTTTTGTGCAGGTTAATGTAGAGAGCGTTTCCATGATAGGACAAGGTGCAAGCAAGTGATGTCTCTCGCAGGGGGTTGTATCGAACCTTGGGTCCTGTTGTTAAAGAAGGACATAAATAGAGGAGTAGGGAACTGGACCGTTCAGATTTGTTTAGATCTTCTCATCAAAAACAATTCTTGATCCAACAAAAATGGTAAATATGCATATAGGTATTTTTATGTGCATACATTAGCATTGAATTACAGATAATGTTTCATTTGTTTTCTCTTTGTAGATATCAAGAATGTGGATTTTATGGACGTGCACAGTTGTGATATTTTTACTGGTGAGAGAGTGTCATTGCATTCAGAAGGTATGTTTTTTGAGTTTTATTATAATTATTTATGCCGTTTCTTTTACTTATTTACTGTAAACATCTTTTATAGACCACGTTATCTAAGAACTGGGGACCACAGTCAATGCTTTATCTAAAGGGAAAACGTGAGTGTTGTCTGGCCTCTTTAATTCACTTTTGAGTAGTCAGATCGATTGACTGTTATCCTGAGTGTTTGTTTTAGCTGATGATCTTCAGTTTGAAATTAAGTATGAATATATGTGGCCAGATTTTGATTTGTTGCCGTATTTGTATTTCCTTTTTTTCCCCCAGATGGAAGACGGTTTGTCCCTGACATTGATGACAATATTTCAAATTCAGGATTGAAGAGCTGGTACGCAGTTCTCAAAGGTGTGAATCAATAGTTCCTGATTGTTGCAGATACTACAGTTCTTGAGTTGTTTTATCTTTCATTATCCTGACTGTTGTGTTTTCTTCAAGGGTTTCTGAAACTGAAGTCGCTGAATGCAAGAAAACAGTCAGGATTGTTCACAACGCAGAACTTTGTTATCCGTTAATTGGAGTGAAGGGTTTGTGTACAGTGTGCCATATTTTGTAATGTTTGAGATTCAAAATAAATCTATTTATGGGTCAGTTTTGTCCAAAGGCCTTAATAATAATAAAAAAACAAAGATATGACATCCAAAGTATGTAAGGTAGTACAACTAGATCTCTTTTATTGAATCCAAAAGGTTTTAATTATATTTTGCTACATATAAAGGTATTTTAAAGATTTTGAAGTGTCAAAAGGTCATTCGGTTTAACCGTCCAAAGGCCAATACTGCCATTTTATTTGTGATTAAAATATCTTAAAATGTAATAAATGTATGTATTTTTTATTCTCGCATGATTTTATAACATCATATACAACATAGTGCAAAATGGTATTAAAATTATGTGTAGAAGTTGTTGCTTTGTTATGAGAAAGAATGTCCGGAAAAATGAATTTCATTGATGTCATTCGGAGTAACCAATATAAAGGGACCATTTTGGATCAAGTCATGCGGTCAGTATCATGTGACAGGATGTGACCTCATTCAGACACCTGCAAAAGACCACATGGTCGTGAAGCAAAGTAACTAACTCCAAACTATTTGAAAAATTCATGTTTTCACTTGCTCATATGCATGTCCCGAAACATAAGGTCATTCGGTACAACCGCTGTAAAACATGGAAAATGATGTAATATTTTAAAAACTTGTACTAAATATGAAATGTTTGATTGTCCCTTTTGCTATCTAGCAAGCAAACTAACTAGAAATCAGCCTGTTAACATTGTTTGAAAATATTGTCATTCGGTATAACCAAAAGTGTAATTCAGCAAAACCAAAATTTTGGTTAAACCGAATGACTTTTTTGGTGACAAATTTTGTCCATCTTGTAAAAAATGACAAAAGCAGTGTTAATTGATTATAAAAACCACATAATAAAACTTCAAAATTAATTATCTCCATTAGTTTTTTTTTTTTTTTTACACTTCTAAAAACTTTATTCGTCAATGACCCTTATGTCAAATATCCTGGGGAAAAGATTTGTTTTTTGTTTTGTTCTTTGTCTGCTACATTGTTCTGACAAACTTTTATATAGGGCTATATTTGCTTTTTAATATTCTGACAGTGGTGAGAGTCATGTTTTATAAATAAAAGAAATAAATCATACTTAACATTCACACTGAAGTTGAATTATATCCCTATTTGTGGTCATATGTGGTTATTTTAAGCTTCTGCATTTGTTTCATTTGCTTTACACTTTTAGTTGCACTTTTCCTAATAAACAGTAGTCATTGTATGTCCATATAAACATAAATCCAAGGCAGCTGAGGTACTTCAGATGACCTTAAATACCTCGCAGCCAATTCCAGCAGCTGCAAAAGGAGATATCAGATCATGTGAGCCAGACGTGTCGCCTGCTCGGAGAGCAATGGCTCCTTTCACTGTCCTCACACACACACTTCAGTCTTCAATGACTATGTTATGGGACATATTCTCTTAAAATATGTGTTCTGTTTAATGGTGTAGAATAATTTATAACTTTCTTTAAATACTGAAGCACTGCAAAGCATCGAAGTGAATACTTCTAAGTCTTTAGCCAGTTTCACTTTCTCAAGGTCACACAACTTTGCAAACCATTCTGAATATGCTTGTGGTGTAATTTAAGGAAATATTTGCATCAAATGGTATAGACTTTTGGTAAACCTCAGGCAATTTAACATCAATAATAGCTTGATTATTTACACAGTGGCAGGAAGCACTTTAACTGCTAAAGTTGCAGTCAAATACATCAAAACATTACAGAATTTATCAAATGCTTGTGTTTGTGCTATTTTCCCACTAAATATGATGTCACTTCCTGAAGGATGATGTCATTTAAGAACTGACATTAGTTAAAGGGATATTACAAAAGTCTATGACAATCAAAATTCACACTTTTGTACACATTATTTTCATTTAAAACTGATTTTTGTCCTTAAAATTGTGCGTTTAATATTTTATCCACTATATGTGTTCAAGTCATGTCAAATAGATTGTATTTATGGGTTGAACGCACATAAGGAAGTTTGTATCCAGCACTGAATTAAAAATAAAAAAGAATTGCATGATATAAAGTTATGTATCATGCATTGCGAGATATAAACTTTCAATTCAGAAAAATAATCAGAACTGCAAGACATTTTTTTTCTCGCAATTCTTGACTTTTTTCCTCAGAATGGTGAGTTTATATCTAGCAATTCTGACTTTTCTCAGAACTGAGATATAAACTTGCAATTGTAAAAATTGTAACAATGTCAGTGTTTTTTTCCTCAGAACTGGACTTTATTACTCACAATTGCAAGTTTATATCTCACAATTCTGAAAAAAAATGAGTCAGAATTGCCAGATATAAACTCACAATTGCGAGAAAAAAGTCAGAATTGCGAGTTTATATCACACATTATTTTATTCCAGAAACAAGCTTCCATTCATGAACGCCACAACAAAGTCGTTAATACGAGGGGGGAGCTCGGGATTTTCTTTAAGCCCCAATCTTTACTAGTTGGGGGCGTGTCAGTGAGAAACATGGTGGAATACCACAATACTTAGCAATGACATTGTCAGGCCTTTTAATTTACAGCAAAATAAGCTATAATAGCATTGTAACATTGTATGTAACGATAAAGATTGTGGGTTCATCAATTAAAACATAAAAAAGCAAAACACACCTGATGCATATTCTTTGTTCTTCATTTTCTAGAAGTAGAGTTTGAACACCTTGCTGTAGTTAGTTAAAGGCACACTATGTAGTTTTCACCTCTAGAGGTCGCTTATTCAAAACAAAGGCGTTGCTTGATGACGCCGTGATTTGGCGGAATCATGGGAGGTGTTGTCTTCACGTCTACAGCCGGTGGAAAAGAATCTGTCGAGACTCAGGCAGAAATCATATTCATGGATGAGCTAATGTATTAAAGATTTATTAACATTACTATAGTATGAAGCAGGGTGTGGCTGAAAACCGCTGGAGTGGAACGAGGCTGCTGTGATTGCTAATGAGAGACGAGCGTGATGCACGACACGGCTTGAGAGCAGTGGAGCTTTTATTATGCCACAGTCGCCGCTTATGCTTCTACCGGTCATGCGTATGTGGGGTAATGCAACGCTGTTTATCATATTAGATACATTTGTGTGTTGAAAGTTGTTATAGTGCTATACTCTGTGCGTTCGCTTGGCGACTACTATACGACACTTGTTGCACACTGCAGTAAGCTAGATCGATATGAGTTAAACAATAAGACTTACTGTGTTGATATATATAACGATTAGTTTTCTGTCGATGAATGTATCCAAACAGTTGCTCACCTGTCTAGTAAACACATAATATATTAAAGCGTCTTGGTTACTTGGTTCCATGGTTACTACAAAATAATCGAGGATAACGCAGGTGGTTAAAATTGCTTATTTCTCTTTAAACATTCTTGGAAACATCTGGGATAATGTAAGTACCCACGTAGAAGGCGACGTTCTCAGGACCTTGTGCAACTGGGGGACGTTCCATTTTGGTTATTTTATGGTCAAAAAAGAATGTTACAAAGAGGATATTTGGAACATTAACAGAACGTTCCCACACGGTCCTCTGTTGGTCATTTAATAACGTTCCCGATATGAGTTTAGGGGGACGTTCTATTTAGGTTATTTTATGGTCGCGCGAGAACGTTACAAAGAGGACATTTGGGAAGTTAACAGAACGTCCTATAGTAATAGTCCCCTAAACATTCCCAGAACGTCCTGAATGTTCCCTGAAGGTCCACCAAATAGCGTCCCCCAACCTATCGTGACCGTCTCTGAACGTTCTGGGAACGTTACTAGGCAACGTCCTTAACTCCAGTGGGGGCGTTCTGAGAATGTTCTGGGAACGTAAAATTTCTAGCGGGGTACACAAGTGAACTAAATATATAACACTGTTCTAGTGTTTTTTTGGATATTTTCATCCAAAAATCTTACATATTGCGCCTTTAAGAGAAGTTATACAAGTTATGCGAACGCACCTGACGTCGTAAACACGACTTCCCAACTGGTAAATACGAACTTTGGGGTTGGTAAGATAATTTAAATAAGTCTTTTATGCTCAGAGCTCACCAAGGCCACTTTGCCAAGGCTGCATTTATTTTATCAAAAATGCATTAAATTATTGTGAAATATTAAAGTTGCATGTTTTCTACTTTAATAGGCCTGTTTTAAATTCCTGTGATGGCTATAGCTGAATTTTCAGCATCATTACTCCAGAAACATGATCCTTCAGAAATCATTCTAGTGCTGATTTGGTGCTCAAGAAACACGTGTCAATGTTGAAAACAGCGCTGTGCAGCTTATTATTATTATTTTTTTTTTTACATTTATTTATTCTTTGGTGAATAGAAAGTTCAAAAGGACAGGATTTATTTGATGCGTCAATCCTTGCTGAATAAAAATCATATAGCTCCATCTTCTGGTACATTATTGGTGAGGCTGAAAGAGTGGTTAACTGAGGTTAACAGTTCATTGTTGATCATGTTCAAAAGTGGACTTTCACTTTTAACACTGCAAGTGTTTCATAAGTTGCAATTTTCCGTAGCGTACATTTTGAAATGCAGGTTTGAGATGCATCTATTTAATCACCCATTAAATAGTGTTTAGTCATTTATTTGTTGTTGTTGTCGCAATACATAAATAAATACAATTAACACTTAAATGTAAGAAAACAACATAAACAGTATGGGGAAAAATTAAAAGTAAAAAATATGGCTAAAATGGAAATCAATGGAAATAATAGAAAACAAGAAGTGTAAAAATACGTACGAAATAGACTGCATTTTTGCCTTCTAACTTCTGTAGTCCAGTCTTTCCGTTTTAGAGCACCGTAGAGAAGCCCTTAAATCTTTAAGACTTCTTGCAGGTTATATCCATCTGACTGCAGGGACGAAAACACTTTCCATCTTGCTGCGTCTTCACGCTGGCTGCAGCGGGACAGCCAATTAAATAGAGCGAGCTTATCACAAGCGCAGCGGATTGGCAAACACAGACATTTCCTTTTCTTTTTTCCTTACCCTGACCTTAAATCGGACTTGGCAGGTGGACAAGAAATTGCAGCTCTCACTTTCCCTGTAGGGCGCATTACCAGTCAAGCCGCGCGCAAGTGGCGCATATACTTCAGCGTTTGGATATATCCAATAATCCAGCAACAGGACAATGTCAGCCTTGAATGGCTCTTTCAACTTGCTGAGGGCTGCGATGAGACATCAAATCATCCCTAAAGCCAACATTTCAGCCAAACCAGCCAAACATGTGCTGTCCACTGGGGTGAGTATGAGTTGACTTTTTTCCTGCGCACTTTGATCAGACTGACTGCGCGCGAGAGAGTGTGAAGTTATGGATTCTATTCATTAACTAGTTAAATACATGAATATGTTAAGCTATAAAACTGTTTAGTTCTGTTACGAATACCTGTAAATAATATTTAGGGAGTATAATTAAGGGTGAGACGGACAAAAGTCGATAACGCCATTGATCGTATTTGCGCGCTCACGTACAGTGTGGAAATGGCGCGCGGCCAGCTTTCTGTCAGGTATACATTTTCATAGTCATAAAATGAAGAAATTAATTTTTTAAAGTCTGTAATGAAATTATTGTTTTTAAAGTGCTTCGTGCCCTTATACGTTTGTGGAAAACTGCCAATTTTATGACCTTGGAGGACAAATAAAGTCATCCCTGTTGGGAAAGGCAGGTTAATATGGTCGCAATGTTTTGGAGCAGTTGTTTTTCGCAGGTCATTCGCTAGTCAGCCAGCTAGACTGTTTCAAACACTGGCTTAATGCTGGTCTACTAGCCTAAAAACCAGCTACCATGTCCCAAAACACAAATACCTCATTTCCCAGCTGGGATAGTTTTGCACTGCCACTTTTTGCCCAAATAGAAGTCACATTATAGTCTCTAAGGAAAAAGGCACCAAAAATACATCAAGCTTCAGTTTATGGGAAAATAGTTTGGTTAGTCTATCACTAAAAAACAAACAAACCCATTATAGACTAATATAGCTCTGCATCTCACAACTATCACTGCATTCTCGATCCAGGAGCAAGTCTTTGTAATGGTGACCATGTTCGTGACCGTCTTGGGCCCCTCTGGATGGATCCTGGCACATTTGGAGGACTACAAGAGCCGTCCTGGTGCAGCCCAAGAATAACTGTCTATCTGCTTTTGAGCATTCCTCCTTACAAAGCCTATTTAACCTTTGAATGTTTTAATAAATGAATGTACTTGAACGCCTCAACTGGTGGCAAATGGTCTGTATCGATTAAAATATATTCAAATGTACATGGCTATTTTGCTTTACTGTTGCTGTTAGACGATCACAAGTCAACTAACAGATGGATAATCAATTCTGAAATTAAGATAACTGAAGGTGAAGAAAGCTTCCAATACTATTATACCATAAATGACCAATTTAAAGTAAAGCTGACATTTTTAAATTAAGTAAATTGCAAAATTTGCAAGGACACTAATTTCATGCACTTAAGATATAGGGTCCGTTGTTCTAAAAGTATATATTTTTAATACTGAGATTAATCATGTAAAGTCTGAGATTTTTGTTTGAATCTATTTACATACACGTCGGAATAAACAAAGTCTGAAACGGAAACACGAATGTACCTCACATCTGACAGTAAAAGTGTTGCTAGGATACAAAACGAATTATGAAATGTGCATCTCGTTATCTATTCTCAGTAATGTAGGATGATTTGTACTGCTTTTTTCAGCACGGGTCCATTGTCTCAGTGCAGGATGTGGGTGTAACTGCATTTCAAATTAGATTTGAGTTCAGCGAGGTCACATTTCCAAAAGCTCTGAAGCAATTCAGGGTTTCAGTTTAACATTGCTGTTCTAAACAGCCAAAACAGATCTATAATGAACAGGCCCCTTATTGATCATGATGAGTAGAAAAAAAACCTTTTCAAAGATCAGATTCAAAATGTTTATGTGATAGTTTAAGCAAAAATTGTCTGCTGCAGAACATAAAAGATATTTTGAAGATTGTTGGTAGAATTTTAATTTTTTTGGGTGAACTATCCCTTTAAATTCTGTACTGCATATAAAACTCAAAAGAAGAGTGATTGTGAAAACAAGTTACTTTAATGACATAATGAAGATACTGACACGTATCGCACAAAGAACCGAGGCTTGGGGAGAATGCAATGTAAAGGAACATTTGGATGGGCCAGACAGCGTGAAGAACATTTCTAAGTCAGGATGTCCTGAGCCTGCTGTTCCACCAACATAGCCATGTTCTTAACATCCCCACACCAGAAGTCCAAACGATCCTTCATGCCCTTAATCTGAGGAGATTGGGAAAAAAAACAACAACAATTTAGTGTTGGGCATAGACATAAAGACAAAAATAACAAAGTAGAAACATAAAGACGCTACATTTAAATGTGTTTAATGTCATATTTTTACTAAGTACTATGAATGTGAAAGCCAGAATCACCGGTCTGATACAAGTACTGGTTTTGGTTCTCAATTTTAGCCATTCAACATTGCAGTATAACTAAAAACCATAATTTTGACCCTTTAATAGGCTTTAAAAAAAAAAAATATAAAAAAAACTTTTAATTTCAGGGAAATTAGAACAATCTTCAAAAAATATAAATTGTATATGCATAAACTAATTTTTTTAAAGCTACAAAAGTTCAGTCAAGAGCAGTGAGTGATTTTCTCTTTTGTTCTTTGATCAACTTTAAAGGGTTAGTTCACCCAAAAATGAAAATAATGTCATTTATTACTCACCCTCATGTCGTTCCACACCTGTAAGACCTTCGTTCATCTTCAGAACACAAAGATATTTTTCATAAAATCCAATGGCTCAGTGAGGCCTGCATTGACAGCAAGACAATTAACACTTTCAAACGCCCAGAAAGCTACTAAAGACGTATATAAAACAGTTCATGTGACTACAGTGGTTCAACCTCAATGTTATGAAGCGACGAGAATACTTTTTGTGCTCCAAAAAAACAAAATAACGACTTTATTCAACAATATCTAGTGATGGGCGATTTCAAAACACTGCTTCATGAAGCTTGGAAGCTTTACAAATCTTTTGTTTCAAATCAGTGGTTCGGCGTGTATCAAACACATGACGTAACGAAGCCTCGTTAACTGAAATCACATGACTTTCAGTTAACGAGGCTTCGCATACGCCATGTGTTTGATACACGCCCAACCACTGATTTGAAACAAAAGATTCGTAAAGCTTCATGAAGCAGTGTTTTGAAATCGCCCATCACTAGATATTGTTGAATAAAGTCGTTATTTTGGTTTTTTTTGGTGCACAAAAAGTATTCTCGTCGCTTCATAACATTAAGGTTGATCCACTGTAGTCACATGAACTGTTTTAAATATGTCTTTAGTACCTTTCTAGGCATCTGAAAGTGTTAATTATCTTGCTGGCAATGGAGGCCTCACTGAGCCATCGCATTTTACATCTTAATTTATCTAAAATATCTAAAAATATCTTAATTTGTGTTCCGAAGATGAACGAAGGTCTTACGGGTGTAGAACGACATGAGAGTGAGTAATTAATGACAGAATTTTCATTTTTGGGTGAACTAACCCTTTAACAACAGACAGGTTAATTAGGCTGCTGTCACTTTAAGACCTGACGCGGATCTGACACGCATCCGATTTTCTCACAACTCTTTATGTTCACTTAAAACTTTAGCTCATTTAAGACTTTGCTTATGAGGATACTCACCCAAAAATCTGTTGAAGTGCGAAAGAGAACTCAACATGGTACTAGAGCGCTGTCTGAGAAGTTGCTTTAAGTGCGCACTACCGTGCGTGTTGAATGTGTGTTCACAGAGAGCTGCTTCTCAGACAGCACAACAGTACAGATTTTTGCATCTTATCACGCTTGATTGGTTTAAAAGCACTTGAAAGAACAATAGTGATCATATACTGAACACTAGTCAAAGGATGCCAAGAAAAAAAAAAAGGATGTTGAGTTAATTGTTTTAAATATTTTTAATGCGTTAAACTGAAAAGCTACTGCATTAATTTTGACAGCACTATATGTGTGTGTGTGTATAAATATTACTATTATTATTATTATTATTATTTATTTGCAAACTTTTAGACATTCTGGAGTCTTTAGTTGAGGTGGACATACCTGCTGCAAGTCCAGCACTCTGGGCTGAACCCAGGTCATGTGAACTTTCTTTTCCACCTCATCAATGCTTCCCTTGATCAGTCCGACGGACAGAGCCTTCATCACCAACAGCTCCACCTGAGGGAAAGGATAATGATAAGAATCTCGCAGACAGTGTATTTAATCCAGGACTAGAGTTAATCTTTTATAGTGACTGGCCAATGAAAACACTTCATTAACACTAGCTTTAATCTGTGCCTGCTAATCTAGTTGTCTGAGGAGTAAACAACTTAGCCAAAAGACAAAGTATTAAAAAGTTTACTAAATAATAATAAATCAAAATTAATTAAATAATAAGTACTATATAATAATACATTTGTATACCATTTAATGCAGTCTCTCTCTATATACACACACAGAAAAGACAAACCTCATTCACTTGGATTTTGGCACTCTGTGCAATTTCCTGGAACGTCAGCTGCCTGTGATTGGCTGGCCGTGTGAAAGTCATCTATGAACACAATCATTAACTGTTTTAGCATTGTGTTACAGTATTAACTTCCTCCGCGGCTTAATAATTAATTAGCAAATAATGATGTACTGTTTAACTAAATCATAATATAATGATTTGGAGTCATTCACATTTGTAATAAACAGCATTCATACCTCCATGACACAGAGTAGCTGGATCTTCTGCATGAGTTTGACCTCGTGAGCTGCGAGATCGGGCTTTGGAGAGGAAACAAAAATTCATACAGGTTCACATACTAACAATATAAATGAATTTGTACTGGAAATTCTCTTTAATACATCTGTAGTGAAGGGAAAAAAACTTGATGGCTTTTTATTTGCATTTAATAATTCATCTGCTCACCTGTTGGCCCCATGCAGTCTTCAGGGCTTGAAATTTCTCCACGTTGCCTGCATTAAATGCATAGAGCGTGTCTATCAGCCACTGTTTATCTGTGTTCCTCAGAGACTCCAGGACTGGGTGCATCAGCTTTAAACATCAAATTCATGTTGTTAGAACCAACAAATCGTGTTAATTGAAATAAAGTTAAAATAAAATAAAAATTTTACATAATTATTAACTAAAAGTACAAAAACTAAAAAAAACATTTCTGTTAATTGAAATAAAGCTGAAATAAAATATAAATTTTACATAATTTATCATTAACTAAAAGTACAGAAACTAAAAAACACTTCTGTTAATTGAATTAAAGCTCAAATAAAATAAAAAAATAGACAAAATGTACATAATGAAATGACTAAAAATTAATTTAAAGTACAAAGAAGTAAAAGCTCATTCAAAATATTAATAAAAAAATAAATAAAAATAATAATTAAAGCTAAATAGAATTTGAAAAAGTGAAAAAAAAAAAAATATCAAAAGCACAACATAAAATAACTAAAAACTAAAATTAATAAGTACTATAATATTAAATAAATATAAATACTAAATTAACACTGGTATAATGACAGGCACTAACCAGTTCTCCAAAGTTGTACACCCCCTCTCCGAGGAGGCCAGCAAGACCTAATGTGAAAGCTCTTTCTTGCTGCTCTGCTTCTGTTGAGAGAAAAGCACAAAGCTGGAGTGAGCATTAAACCACAATCCCAACTGCATTAGCATCTTCTCATATTTCCACCTGAAATTATGCAGACACAATTCTACTTTGATGATTTCTGTAGATGTGCTGAGCCAACACTAGAGGGCGCTGCTTCTCTGAGCATGTTGTTAAGTGTAAACATCATGCAGCAGTCAGAATATTTACCAGGCAGGTCTTTTGCTTCCACACATCCCAAGTACCGCAGGGCATCCTTGTAGTACAAGGCGTGGTTCCCAATGATGCGGTAATATTTGCTCGACAGATCGTAAAATCGCCCGTGCACTGATGTCACACCCGGGAGATTGTTCAGCATCTCTTCCACTTCCTCTATTAATTTCTGCAAAATTATTAGTCATAAGAAAGTCTATGAATAACAGTCTCAAATACAAGTGGGAATCTAGAAAAGGAGCAGTCACATTAGCAAATTTTTGCGGGCGAAATAGGTAGTAATAGGGGAGATGTACTCCATCGTCAGCCTGTGAGATTGCCGATACACGATACTATCATGCGTGGGGGTGCAATAGTTTACTTATTTGATCATACATTTAATTATTTATTTAATTATTTACTTTATTTTATTACTGCAGGAAATGGGGAATTTTTTTTGTGAGCATTTTGCAAGCATATTACCCAAAAGTCATGGACATCACACATGCAATTTGTAAACTTTGCCGGAGTTATGTCAGTGAAGGAGTCTCAAACCGCAGTCAATTATTCCCTGAAAGTGAAAACTGTCAAAGTATAGAAGCTTGTTTCCGCCACAAAATAAAAAAAAAAATTAAAAAGGTAATTGCGACCTCACAATTCTGACTTTTTTTCAATTGTGAGTTTATATCTCGCAATTTTGACATTATAACATGCAATGGTGAGTTTATATCACACAATTCTGACTTTATGATTTGCAATTTTGAGTTTATACCTAGCAATTCTGAGAAAAAAAGTCAGAGTTGTGAGATAAAAAGTCACAATTACCTTTTTTATTTTTTTAATTCATGGAGAAAACAAGCTTTCAAAGTCAGAGCTGATGGCGCATTATTCCCTCAGACACAACGAGAGACAAATCTACATCAGTGCTAATAACGGTAAATCAACTATTTTAATTTACTGGCTTAACATTTCTCTTGTAGACCATACATTAAGGAGAAGAATCAATATTCTTGATAAACAAGTTTTGTTATATGGGAAAACCAGCTAATTATCGTCTTGATATCGTCAAAGGCATCAGCCATCGGCGAGATCTCTGACTATTGCTGATACATGATACTATCATCAATCGGCACAACCCTCAAAAAGTTCCATTGTCAATAGTGTAGTAATGTCACTTTGAGACCAAGCAGTTGAATCTGCGCAACCAACTTGAACCCGTTGTGAAATCTGCAAATCTTTCACCTCACGCAAAATTCCTGATCACGTATTTTCCTATTGAAAAGGCTCACCCACAAAAAGAGCAACTGCAAATGTGGCTGCACCTTAAGAAAATAAATATATGCTAATATGAATGACCTTTGTCGCTGGGAGATCGCTGATGTCGAGCTTGAGGCTGCCAATTGAGGTTTTACAGAGGATGACGGCCTCGTCACTGGATTTGACCTGATAGAGTAAAAAAAACAATTTCAATATGTCGTCAATCAAGCTGTAAACTCAGAGCTCAAACACAGAACCGCTCGCTACCTTCTCCTTTGTTTTCTCAAGAAAGGTGATGGCTGTATTTGGGTCTGTTAAAAAAGATGTGTTATTAATATTACATTTTACAACAAAGTAACATTTTTGTTCACTCTCTATAGGCTTTGTGAAGGAAGTCACTAAACAACACTAATGGGAAACAAAGATGTACCTGGCATTTGTTTTGCAACATGAAGGATGATTTCTACTAAGGACAATGGGTTGATTCTGTCAAGAAAAAAAGATGAATTCATTTTTTATCAAATCAGTTTTCCAGAAGCAACAAGAGCATCACAATGGGGTAATCTCGCTAGAAATGCTTCTTACCTGTGTTCAAAATCACTAAGGAAGTTTTCATAGAGCTGTGGAAAGCAAATGAGACTTATAAAAGGTTTCACATCACATTTCTGAAGTGTGAAAATGCAGCTGAATTCTGATCTGATACCTGAATGAGACCGTCCCCTTTGGAGAAATAAGGATCCTGCACAAAGTCTGTCAGCTTCAGAGTCAACTGATGCCACAATCTGTCAAAAAAGGCAGAAAACAAATGTAAATTATTCTGCTGTGCAAATAAAGAGCCAAGATGCTCCAAAAACTCTCAACATGTTCTGTAATTGCTCTTATACATTTCATCCATTCATTAATCATCTATCTATCAACAAACTGAAGGGCTGCTATTTTAAGATGCTCACGCAGTTTAGCCACGGATCTGATAAATTTACACCCTTTAAATTAATAAAACAGTTTTTTTAAGCAGTGTATTACATTAGGAAACGGTATACATTATAATTTAGTAAACCCTCAATAATTCTGACCTCAGATAAAACACTTGAAAACAACAACATTAGTATATAACAAATATCTCACTTCAGCAATGACTAGCCACTATAAGTTAACTCGTTTTACAATAACAGCATCAACAAATATTAAACCATTACGCAAATAAAGGCCAACACGGTCTTTAAACACAACCCAAAGTAGATTATATCCATTTGTTTAAGTAATATAAGTTGCCATTAGCTTAGCATGCTAAATGACTCAGCTAGCCCACATTCACACACTGAACACACATCATTCATACTTTCTGTTGTACAGATCCTCCAGCGAGTGCCACTCCGAGGCCATCTCGGGCGTCGGGCTCTTGCTCTGCTGTTGCTTAAGGTATCCGAGAACATCTTTCATCTTGAACGCAGATGTTTGAGTGTTTGAGTGAGAAAAATGAAGCTCTCGCTGCTGTCACGAATCAATGTACACTAATAAAATGAATGGACGCTGAGGAGAACAGAGCGCTACCGCCACCTAGAGCAGCGGAGGATACACAGAAGTGCCAACGGCTTCTCTTAAAAAATAAATAAATATTATTGTATGTATATAATTATATACACATATTTATATAATTATATACATATATGTATATTTATATAGAATCAATATTTTTTATGTATAATATATTTATAATATATAATTATATTTATTGTATATTAAGATCAATTTTAATTTATATTTATAAATAATTTCATATAAATAACAATAATAATATTATAAAAATATCAATATAAATTTGATTCATCAATAGTGGGTGTATAAAAAATTTCAAATGAGACAATGACAAATTCAGCTCTTTTATTATCATCTCACGATAAATTTCTTTTAACACAACGTGATACAAATCATACAACATTCTCTTCAGTCTTTCATACGTAACTACACAGGCCACCAATAACAATATACAGCAGTTCCACCCTTTACCACAAAGAACAAAAGAAAAGTTGATCACAGGAGGCTTTATATGCTCCTGTGTAAAACCAAAAACTGTCCCTGCTCACCTCAGCTCATCCTAAAACCAAATAAATAAATAAATAAATAAATATCAGTGCTCCATCACTGTCATCATCCAGTGTAACATTTTTTTGTTTGTTCTCAGACCACATTCTAAGTGAAAAATAATATCTGTGCTCCCGTGATGTATAATAAGGTGGAGTTCCATTAAATTAATTCTGTTATATTAATAAACTAGCGCTGTGCAAACAAACCATGTTTTCACTGTCATTGTCCGGAAACTATTACCTAAAAACAGGCCAACACAATAAACCTCAAATGAAATGAAATCACAATCACCAGATGTTTTCATTGGGAGTAAAAACCAAGCATTTAAATCCTAATGTGTCAAAAGATTCAGTTCTTTAATATAATTCATCATAAACTTTTGTATTAAAATTAAATAAGCAATCCTATCCATCCTGTTAAAAGACTCAAAACTCATTCTCATTGAATTCGGATTAGTTTGTGTCGCTGTCACTGTCAGAATTATTGGACTCTCCGAACTGTTGGCGGGCTAAATAATGAAGCTCTTGTGGTTCCAATGAAGTCATTTTGCCATCAGCTCCAATTTTCATTGGCTGGATCACCTGCTCCCTGAAAGAAAAGCATGTTTACAATTACTTACAGTCAGAGCTGGGTAGTAACGGATTACATGTAATCTGGATTACGTAATCAGATTCCAAAAATCAAGTACTTGTAATTAGAGTAAACTACTTTTTAAAATACTCTTAATCAGACTACAGTTACTTTTTTATGGATTACATGATTACTTATTGTTTACACAATGGCAGTAAGTTGTTCACAATTCATTGATTCTCCTAATTTTTAATTTTTTTAACATTTATATTTTTTTTCATAATAAACCTGCTGCTTATATACGTTCGTTTTTCCTGCAGTGAGGGATCTAAAAAAAAAGGATTTGTTAGAATAGAATATATTTTTTTTCTTTGTATCTGTCAAAATAGTACAAGATTATCCTACAATATATGTGACATCAAATAAGGGTTAGCACAAAAGTAATCTAAATGTAATCCAAAAGTAGTCAGATTACGTTACCAAAAATGTACAATCTAAGAGATTATATTACTGATTACAAATTTTGTCATGTAATTTGTAATCAGTATCTGATGACAAATTACAGTTATCGTCATTCTATTTTGAAAACAAGTTTTGGGATTTCTGACCCTTTTTTTACCTAGAGAGTTTGTCGAACATGTTGACCAGTTTCATGGCTTCGTATTCTTTCTGTTCTTCGGTCATTCCCTCCATTGGGTTTGGCTGCTCCTCCTCCACACGGCCAGTCACTGGATTGATACTGTACAACATGAAGCAAAAATATTTTTGATTTTTTTAACTTACAGGTGGCATTATGGTATCCGATAGGTACGGTGGCCGAGAGGGCTCAACGCGCTGCAAATGAAGAAAACACATTCAAATAGAAAAAACACCAGCAAATAAAGAAAACATCTTCATCAGTTTGACAACACATGCGCTGCAAAAGTTCACAACACATGCAAACAGAGAAACGCGCTGCAAAAGTCCACAACACAAATAGAGAAACGCGCTGCAAAAGTCCAAAACACATGCAAATAGAGAAACGTGCTGCAGAAGTCCACAACACATGCAAATACAGAAACGCGCTGCGAATAGCACATACCAGGCCCGGCGATCTCAAGCCCCTTCTGCGATGATCTGAATGATGATGATGATGATGATGATGATTAGGCTACTTTTAGAATTAAATTAATATTTTAATTTGCCCCGCAATAATTTATAGCGCATCACGCATAACCGACGCACCGTAATAAGATTAGCTAACTCCTCATTTAAAAAAAAACTTGTTTAACACCTGCATCTCTTCTCATTTTCCTTCAATACGTATGGGCCACAAGAGAAATATTAAGAAATAAATTAAGGTTAAATAGTGTTATCAGAACATGCTGAAGTAGAGCTCTCATCGCTGGGTTTTTAGTTTCACTTTCTGCAGTGAATAATTGACTGGGATTTGAGACATAAAATCAAGTAAATTATTAAAAAATTTATTATTTATTATTAATAATATTTTTTTTAACGCAAAATAATACCCCCCAAATCATTTGTCCTGGCGCCTGGACTGGCACAGACCACAACGAAAATGTTATAAGGGAACACAGTGATGTACCTGTCTGGGACCGCTGGCTGGGATTGTTCAATGTTTACTCTTCAGTGGTGTGCACCTGAAAGGTGAGTTTTTTTGTTTATCTTAACATTCTGATTGTATGTGCATTATGAGCAGGCCTATTTGCAGCACGTTTCTGTATTTGCACGTGTTGTGGACTTTTGCAGCGCGTTTCTCTATTTGTGTTGTGGACTTCTGCAGCGCGTTTCTCTATTTGCATGTGTTGTGAACTTTTGCAGCACATGTGTTGTCAAACTGATGAAGATGTTTTCTTTATTTGCTGGTGTTTTTTCTATTTGCATGTGTTTTCTTCATTTGCAGCACGTTGAGCTCTCTCGGCCACCGTAGATGGGGTGTAACAGTACAGGTTAATGTTCGGTACAGGTTCGCCACAGCAGGGGGGAGAAAACTAAATATAAAATTGCTTTTTTTCCTTTTTTATTAAACAGTGGTTTATTGAACAAGTTGTGTCTCTATCTTTAAATAAATTCAATTTTAATTAACATTTTCTATCTCCGCTAATGCTGTAAACTTTATACAGGAAGCCCTTTCTTGCACATTACTATAATATTAAAAAATTGACAACAGAGCCCAAATTATTAAATTCAGGTGCTATTTATTTTTAGATATAATAATCAATACTCAAATAATAAAAAAAAAACATGTAAATTGCACATAAGACAGGTTTTGCATTAACTTTTGAATATAATTATAAATTATTTTTCAATTATTTTTCTATTCCAGTTCATTTTTGAAATATAATCATTAACAGTTACTGTCATAACTTGTTTTCATGACAAATTTATTTAAACAGATGTTAGATTATTTAGAGTACTAACAGGTAAAGTGAATATAATGAATATATAAGCTAATATAGTGCATATATTTAGTGAAATGCTCCCCTCTAGAGTTCATTTCTCTAGTGAACTAACATGCTGTGGACACTAAATGACTTGCCTGAGGTAGATGTAATGCTACATGAGTTATTATTCTCAAGCTGTTTTATTGATGTCTTTCTGCGGTTAAAACACTGGTTGAGAGACGTAAACATATCTATACATAGGCTGCTGCGTTCCACTCCAATTTTAGACACACACTCACAAACTTCCCTAAGCACTTCCCCTAGGGGAATTTTAGGTGAGTTCCACTTCGTGAAGTGGACGAGGGAAGTTTATATGGACAGACCCTCGTCCCCTCGATTTTGACTGAGGAAGCGAGTCTACTTTGATGTACACTTCAAGCAGCTTTATATTCCACAATTCAACTTTATTGTGATGTAACAGCACTTCACGCTTAACTGAAGTGTATGATTTATTAATTATTTTGAGAATTAATCGCATAATAGTCTATCATATATTAAATTGCATAATACTTGTAGCTACCTTATGTTCACAGTCAAAGTTTATACTATTGATATTTTGTTTCATTTGTGTAATTTAATTTTTCTCCAACAGCTCATATACCTATAGGTATTTTATATATTTTCTACAACAACTTATAAGCATATAGAATGTTGCATAAAACAAATTCATAAGTACAAAAGGGGTTTAAATAATAAATCAGCTCCATAGTGAATTCTAAGTGATCAATGGCTTAGTGCGTTTCATTTAAACCTTATGCCAGTAGTGGGCACTAGTGCAACGTAAGCAATGACGCACATCCGAGTCCACGAGACGGAGGGAAGTTAGCGAGTGAAGGGCATAAAAATTTGGAGTGGAATGCAGCCATAGATCGTCTGTTCTTCTTCTGCGCTGGCAGTTAACAAACAGCGTTGCATTACCGCGCGTGCCCCATTCTGGATTGGAGTGTGGATCGCCTGTGACTGACTGTATTCGTTGTCTGACGGTATACACCAAACCGTGACGTCCTTACCGTAATGGTTTGGGACGAATACATGTACCGTTACACCCCTAGTATCCGATAATTGTGTTAATGACATACTGAGGTTTTGCCTCTCTGTACTCCTCAGTATCGCTGTCCTCATCTTCAGAGTAATGTCCAGGGTCTCGGCCGCCTCTCATCAGTCCCCGAGCGGCCAGCAGCCCCGCCGCGTTACCGTAACCCGTGTACTTGATAAACCTGGAAACTGATACACAGTGGATCTAATGACTATTATTTCTCTTTAACTTCTAAATAAATCCACATATTCACTACCGTTCAAATGTTTGGTGTCAGATTTGTTTCAGATTTTTAAAGAAATCAATATTTTTATTTAGCAAGGATGCATTAAATTGATCAAAATTGACAGTGAAGACATTTATAATATTACCAAAAAAAAAAAAAGATATTTCAAATAAATTCTGTTCTTTTGAACTTCCTCTTCATCAATAAATCTTGTAAATATGTATCAGGACCAAAAGAACCGAACTACAAGTGTGACAATGTAGTATGTAACATACCACTCTCCTTGCACAGTACAAACAGGAACTCAGCTGCACAGTGCTTCACGTCCGTGTCTATATGGGTCATTAGACGCACTAGCTTGTTCCGTAAAGCGTTACCGACCTCAGGTCTGTTTTTGACATCTCGTAATGGGGGAAGCACCTGCGTAGACACACAAACACACACCTTCATGACCAAAATGAAAATATCTCAATATTTCACAATCAAGTCTTCATCCAATCTCACCTTCATTCGTAAAAACTTCCTGGTCTCTCTGTGGATGCGAGCGCTCTCCGTTAGCAGATTTAATGAGGGCAGCAGGGTTTCCTTCAGCTTGTTTCCCTGGAAATACAACACCAACAGGTGGAGACGGTGAGGAGTTAAATTGTTTTACATTGGAGCTCCAGCTGTGTCCTGGTCTAGAAATCCCTCAAAGATTTCCCATCGCACCCAGCACAAAAACAATAACAAACCAGCCAGCACAAACAGGTGTAGAGCAGCTCTCAGAAAAAAAAAGAAAAAAAATAACTTAACCGCAGGTGTTTCACCTCAACCTAAGCAGGTACGACACAGCAAAATGCTAGTCAAGATAAATTTATTTGTATAGCGCTATTCACAATACACACCGTTTCAAAGCAGCTTTACAGAATATCATGATGTTAATATTTATAATATTTAGCAGATTAGAACTGGGTGATAATATAGTTTACATTTTGTGACAATATAATCAATCAAGCAGTTGAGATTTTCCAAATAACACATATTACTTCATGTGCGTATACTGTATGTATCCAGGTAAAGTTGGATTATGGGTGTGTGATATATGACCAAAATCTTATATCATTAGACAGTGCTCGCATATACCGAAATGAGTCCTCTTTAGCTGATTATTGCACTTGAACGGTTTAAAATGACTTGCTTTTAAACCGCAAGGCTGAAAATCGCATTCAAACGATAATCTTTTCGAGACGTCATGTGAGCGTAACCGCGATAGAGTCGAAAGTCCAAAATCTCTACCAGTTGACAAATTTCTACCGGTTAATCGTGTCTCTACCGGTATAACGCCCACCCCTAGGTTAAATAGTTAGTAGTTATATAGTAGTTGTATAATATGTTATTAATTATAAATAACTGTTGTAAATGTAATTTATTATTTTATTATTTAATAATCAATTTATTAATATCATTATTTATTTTATAATAAATATTACTATTTCAAAGTTTTTTGTTTATGTTGGAAAATACTAACAAAACAAATAAATATCAGATACATGAAAGAGAAAAAAGGAAAAAGCAGAGTAAAATAATTAGTTTAATTAATTTGTCTATTCATTAAAATAATATACAAAAATATGTAATTACCATATAACTCATAAGATTTATATTTATATGTTTATAATTTACATATTTACAAGGACAGCCAGATAAAAACATGATGTTTAATATATAATTAAGTGGGATTTTGGACCAATGAGATTCCACTGTTGGCTACCCACCAGATGACCAAGAAAATATCTTTATGTGAGACAACAAGTGCTCAATTTAACACTGAAGAAATGTGATTTATCTCTTGATGTCTTATTTTGTCTCGTCTGCTGATGAACATTAAACTGCTTTTAATGTGTTTTAACCTTTTTTAAAATTAGTAATAAACTTGTTCAGGTGCTCACCCGGTCAAGTCTTTTCTCCATAAACTCCAGCAGCACCTTCACGGCGTCCATGTTGACGCCCATGTACTCGATAGAGCCCTGCTGGACTTTAGGCATCAGCAAGACGTCAAGACACGGAAGCGGCAGGTTCCCCAGCAGGTTCACCGTGTGGCTGTAATACAAATTCACATCAGATTTAGTTTCCCTTTACAAATTGACTAATTAGTTGAAACTGAGTTCCCCCTGGATCTGTTCTAATTTGTTACCAATCTTTACTAATCAGAGCAAGACACACGGTCGAGAATCTGTGCCAGTGTGTCACTGTGTCAAACAACTTTACTTGATTCAGTTGTATTTTAATGCATTATTCAGAACCTGTATCCTTGCTACCTTTCTGCATTCTGGTAAATCCTATGTTATGCGGATAAAATGTCAATTTTTGGACACTTTTTGGTCACCATGAGGAAAACAGCTTATAAATCATACAGAATGATGTTTTTTCAAAATGTAAAAATGCAGTAAGTTTTCTGTGAGGGTTGTGTTTAGGGCGTAGGGTATATAATATACAGTTTGTACAGTATAAAACTCATTATGTCTATGGAAATTCCCCATAAACCATGGAAACTCAACAAGTGTGTGTGTGCAGGCGCACCTGTGCATCTCCTCCGTGCGCTCCTCTCCCTCTGAGGTGCTCATGATGCAGTGTCTCAGTATGGCACCCAGGTGTCTGTAAGTGGCTGCTTCTTCCTGCATCCCACACACACACACACACACACCAGCAAAACGCAAGTCCCATGAAACCGCATTAGATCTGCTTCACTAATTAAACACTGTTATTTACACTGAGAGAACAGATCTAATTGCTGCGGGTGTGTAATGCTTATTCAGCAAGATGTGAGAATGAAAAGGACATTCCCATGTGAGATTATAAAAAAATTAGAAAATTAAAAATAACTTATTTTCCTATAACAATATTAAGAGGCAAGCATCATAAAATAACCTTTAATCTGCAGCAAGGAATGCACAATATAGCCTATCAGTATTTGTTTTGTTTTTTTTTAATTATCACATCAGTCACATGAATTATCACATGAATTGTGATTGAGCTAGTTTTGGGCTAGTTCTGAGTAGCAATCCTGATAGAAACATCATCTTATTTTTTTCCCAGCTCAATATGATATGCATCTTTGTTAGTCTAAAGATGGTAGTCTAAAACGGCTAGCATCTTTTCTGTTACACATTAAAATGTTTTGATGACTGATTTCACTTGAAGCATTTGTTTGACTTTTTTTTTTTTTTGCAAATCAGTATAAGATTTATAAAATTGGACATCATATTGGTTATCAGTCAATAACATAAAAATATACTGTTAAAAAGTTTGGGTGTTTTTAATTTTTTTTTTTTTAAATTTAATATTTCTATTCAGCAAAAACACATTCACAATTGACTAAAAATGGCAGTAAAGACATTTATAATGTTACAAAAGATTTCTATTTTAAATAAATGCTGATCTTTTGAACTTTTTATCAAAGTATCCTGAAAAAAGTAGCACAGTTTACATAAAAATATTAAGCAGCAAAACTGTTTCTTGAGCAGCAGTTCAGGATATTAGAATGATTTCTGAAGGATCATGTGACACTGAAGACTGGAGTAATGATGCTGAAAATTCAGCTTTGCATCACAGGAATAAATTACATTTCAAAATATATTAAAACAGAAAACAGTTATTTTAAATTTTAATAATATTTCACAATAAGTAATATCAGTAATATAATATGAGTAATATTTTTACTGTCTTTTTGATCAAATAAATGCAACCTTGGTGACAGACCGCAAACTTTTGAATGGTAATGTACGTTATATATTTTGAAAAATTTTATAGTATATTTTATTATATTATTTTTTGCATTGTGTTCCATTATTTTCATGAGAATATCCTAAGTATCCTGATACATACTGTAATCCCAGTAGTTCAGGGACACCATAATTGGCTACACGTCACACCAGTAGTACTGTAATACATAAGTAATACAAAGCATATATATATTCTTTCTTTTGACTTTGGTGTGAAATATGGCTGAACAAGTTCTTTACAGGTTTCATGAGAGTCACCAATTGAAATTGACCAAAGTTTCTATTGCTGCATATAATCAGGGCACTAAAATTTCGGAAACAGCAGTATTGTCACAGTTTAAATACATAATGTTGCCTGACACGATTTAATGTGACAGCAAACACAGTCTCACCTCGTCCACCTTGCGGCGGTTTGAATCAAAGGTGACATTAAAGAGGATCTTCAGGATCTCCATGGCTCGCTCCGTCTCCTGCCTCCCCAGCGGGGGCAGCTCTGAGCAGCCGTCAAAGCCTGCACGGGCCACCTCGTACATGTCAGGCCAGCAGAGGCCGAGCGTGGCGTCCAGAGCCTCCGACAGCAGACTAACACCCCTCAGCTCACGTGCCAGCTGGGCTCTCACATCCACTCTCAGGGCGGTGATCAAAAATGTGAGGCGCAGGTCAAAGAATCGCACGTCGTGGTTCCACTGTGGCTCACGGCACTGCTTAAGCCTCTCGGCCAATCCCATGATCAGCTGGAGCTCCGCCCCCGCCTCCTGAGCCACTTCGCTGTTAAACACGATGTTGCACAAGCACTTCAGGGCCTCCACGATCACCTCCAGGTCCGGGATCTCAGGCGTGATGCCCTCGCCCTGCCCAAGGCCGGCATGTCGGATCAGGATCTGCATGGCGTGGCGGGTGGCGAAGGGAGCCAGGCTCTTCTTGTCACGGGACAGGATGCGGATGGTTTCCAGGCAGGCCAGCTGACAGGACGGCTGGAGGTCTCTCTCCAGGAAGCCCAACACTAACTCACCCAGACGCTGAGAGACGAGAGAGAGAGAGATACGGTGAACAGCAGCAATTATCTACACCATCACCTTATGGGCCAGCGGTTCTCAACTGGTTTTGTTTCAAAACCCAGAATCAAAATTGTTTAACCAAATTTTTTTACTACTTAAAAATGACTTTTTAAAAATAAAATATAAAGAATATAACAATATAAAAACTACGACAAATTAAAAAAAAAAACTAAACATGCATTACAGTTTGCTCAGTATGCTCACCAAATTTTTTTTCTTCATTTATTTGATCCAGTAAAAATTGTGAAATATTATTACAATTTAAAATATTTGATTTCTATTTTAATAAATTTTGAAAATATAATTTATTCTTGAGATGGTAAAGCTGAATTTTCAGCATCATTACTCCAGTCTTCAGTGTCACATGATCCTTCAGAAATCATTCTAATATGCTGATTTATTATTATCATCAATGTTGAAAACAGGCATGCTGCTGAATATTTTTTGTGGAAACTATGATACATTTTTTTCAGGACTCTGATGAATAGAAAGTTCAAAAGAACAGCATTTATTTGAAATAGAAATCTTTTGTAGCATTATAAATATCTTAAATGTCACTTTTGGTCAATTTAATGCATGTTTGCTGAATAAAAGTATTAATTTATTTAAAAAAAAAAATCTTACTGACTCCACATGTTTGAATGGTAGTGTATATATTTTATATTTAATTTTAAAATGTTATTAAATTATAATTTACAACTTTAAAAGATACAAAATAAAAGATATTAAAAATATACAATATATAAAAATATTTACAAATATATTACATATAAATAGATTAATTAAAAAATAAAAAATCAGAACAGACCCATGAGCCATTTTTGTGTCACATCCCACCAGTTGAGAAACACTGTTACAGGTCATGTGAGAAAATCTCATGGTTATTTTCATGCGATTCAATGTGGTTAAAAACTTTCAGCTTTGAATTCATGTTTCAAATTTGTAATATAACATCATGTTTTTTCCCACCCTTCCCGGGCTACTAGAGTGGCGCAGGGATGCTGCCAAAACTCGGAAGACTAATTTGCCAGTGTTTCCCTCGAGATTTTCCTATGGGGTTTTATAATGAGGTTTTTAAATTTTTTAGTAAAATAAGGTCTGTGGTAAACATAACTTGACAATACTTGGATGTTTTGCTCTAAAACGTAAATTACACACACCCATATCAAAAATGTTCTCATCTAGTTACTTATTAGACATAATTTTTTTTTAAATTAACATAACAGCTTCAAAATGTGTGTTTTTGCGACCTTATTTAACTCATACAATGAAAAACCCCATTATAAAAACCTATAGTAAAATCTCGAGGGAACCAGTGGCGAATTAGTCCTCTGGGTTTTGACATTATCCCTGCACCACTCTATTTAAATCCCTGAGAGGTATCATTCATTATTGTTATAGCGGACAGCTCGCTATATATAAGGGCGGATGATTGACAACTCCTCAAATTCTCCCTGACTGTGCTTCACTGCCAAGACCTCCGACTGTCTCACTGTAGAGTTTAGTTACCAAATTGGAGTCCAACTGTGACACGTCCTTACATAACCCAGTCAAGCAATGAACAAAACCAGATCTGATCATCTGTTTGAAACCCGTCTGTGACACCACCACACACAGTGATAACCAAATATAGAAGCATTATGGTGTTATAGTCTATCATACAGGTTTTTAAACGGGTCCACAGAAAATTTCAGAGAAAAAAAAAACTTTGGACCAATTTTATTGTAAAAGTGCTAAAGAAACACATTTTAGATATAATTATTTAGAATTTATATGAATATTTTCCAGGTAACCTTTTAATGAATACTATTGGATTCATTTAATTAAATGAAATGCTAATTATTTAATTTTTTATTAATTTTTACAAGGGGATCATCTTTGGAGGTCCTTGGCATCTTTGAAAACCACTGGTTTATACATCTCAAATGCAAATGTAATTTTTTTTGCATTTGTGCTTTTTGTAAAGCATTACATTGCACCAGATGGGACTGCTGTAAAACAATGATTAAAACGACAGGAGTCAGCCTTTATGTCAGAGACCAGAGTCAAAAACAGCAATGAAGGGTACTGCATGTCAGTTCATATTTGAGACAAAAGCAAAAACGAGGCCAGCAAAAGTGCAGTTTGGGAACAGGATGACTAAAGTGACCACAGAGCTAAACACTAAAAATAATGGTAACACTTCACAATAAGGATCCATTTGTTGGCATTTGTTAACATACTAACAATAAAAAATACTTAGGACTTAATTTTTTGGACTTGCTACTGCCAATACATACATGACACGCTGCTGTGAGGAAGTAAGACATGCTGTGGCTATACAATAGATTGTACATGAATTACCCGTAGCAGATCTATAAAGGTGGAGCTGGGGAAGGTGGAGGGTTTCTGAAAGCGCACTGCAAATGCTAACCAAGTATTTGAAGGCTGGCTACTGATACAGCAGGAAACAATCAGCTGTGCCCTGTAGAGAATAATGTGATTGCAAGGTTGAGTTAAGGATCTATCAGCCTGTGCCATCTAGAGTTTCATGACAGAACTTTGTATTTAATTCATTAACTAACTTTAACTAATGGAACCGTATTGTAACATGTAACCAAAATAACAAATATAATGCAAACATTAACACAGTATTATTTTAGTTTTTATTATTATAGTTTTATTTTATTATGTATTAGCTTTTATTTTTATATCTTTATTTTTCATGTTAATTTTTAGTTATTTTGTTATGTTTTTAATTTATTTTTATTTCAGTTTTAGTTAATAATTTTAATTTCAGTTTATTGCCAAGGCAACATTTCTATTTTTGCTAAGTTGAAGTTTTTCAACTAATATTTTTTTATTTATTTCAGCTTTATTTCAATTAACATAAATGTTTTTAATAGTTTTAGTTAACGATAATAACTAGTTTGCATTAACACAAAAAAAGGAAAAAAAAAAAAAGGTAATAAAAAGTAGTAATAGTCAAATTTGCACCAAAAAAATATATCTTTTTAAAAGCTGTCCTATTTTTGCATGAATATATGACTAACATTTTAATGTGCATTAAGCATTGATTTTATTCTGAACAGACCTGTGACCCGTCAGTTGGTCCTGACATTGGCCATTAAAAGACCCATATCGATCGACCATGTGCAGAAATGGGAAAATATTACTGGTGTAGACAATAAAGAGAAATGGGAGAGCATACAGATTTAATTTCTGAACCACATTGATTCCCATGAAACATTCTCCAACCATCTCAACACAGTGTCATGTTACAAAATCCCAAAGTGTATTTCTTTATATTTTTGGAATGTTCCCATCTTGTGAAATTATAAAACCTTCTTTGTTATACAGCAAATTCAAACCACCAGATTCATATAGCATTAGCCAATCAGGAATGAGAAATAGGCTTTGGGTTCTATGCTAATGCTATATACTACGTCCAAAACATTGAGCTACCATATACCTCTTTCAAATGTCCATCCTATCACAAAAGGCAAGCAAAAAAGTGCACATAAAGTCAAAGCAAGGACACATCACAACATCAGTGCTTTAAGATATGATTCATTAGATATAATCTGATATAAGCACAAATGCTTTTTATATTTATTGCAAATCAATGAAGACATTTGGCAATGCAATATTAATGAATATGTTTTTTGATGTATCTAAAATGTCTAGACAAAGCATTAAGAAGCTTGTTCTTCAGGGTTGAATTGTTGACCGTTTGCATAATGATGTCGGGTATGGCTTACCTCTCTGTCTTCCTCTTCCCCAGGGGTAAACAAAAAACACTGTGATTTCTAAAAGAGAGAAAAGTAAATCATTCAGAAAACTGTGAAATACAAACACATTTATGCATAAAAACAAAAGATAATTTAAGTTACACCTAATAAAAGTGTGCCAACGAATTAAAGGGCTATTATATAAGAATTTTCATGTATTAATCACTTTTTTTTATTGCCAATAGGTGAACAGCTTGTAACGAAACTTAAAAACAAGACCTTCTCCGACTTCCTAGGTTGCCTATGAAAGGCTGTAGACTGATTTTTATGTTAAAGCTGAAGTGTGTAACTTTTGGCGCTCTAGCGGTTAATAAACAGAACTTTCTTGAGGAAGAACATTGTAGCTGGAGCTACTTCTCTCTGTTTATGTCCAAGACGAGTCACGCAGGTACTGTGCTACTCCGCAGTGATACGACCCGAACCAGTCTAAAATAGTCAGAATATAAACACTTATTATAAGTGTACCATAGTGATTCAAAAACACGGTTTGGAAAATGGATTCATGATGTAGCCTACTCGCTCATTTTATAATTTTTGTAAATTTTAAACACACAGCAGCTTTAAAGGGTAGGTTCACCCAAAAATGAAAATAATGTCTTTTATTACTCACCCTCATGCCGTTCCACACCCATAAGACCTTCGTTAATCTTCGGAACACAAATTAAGATATTTTTGTTGAAATCCGATGGCTCAGTGAGGCCTGCATAGCCAGCAATGACATTTCCTCTCTCAAGATCCATTAATGTACTAAAAACATATTTAAATCAGTTCATGTGAGTACAGTGGTTCAATATTAATATTATAAAACGACGAGAATATTTTTGGTGCGCCAAAAAAACAAAATAACGACTTATATAGTGATGGCCGATTTCAAAACACTGCTTCAGGAAGCTTCGGAGCGTTATGAATCAGCGTGTCGAATCATGATTCGGATCGTATGTCAAACCGCCAAACTGCTGAAATCACGTGACTTTGGTGCTCCGAACCGCTGATTCGACACAAAAGATTCATAACGCTCCGAAGCTTTAATGATGCAGTGTTTTGAAATCGGCCATCACTATATAAGTCATTATTTTGTTTTTTTGGCGTACCAAAAATATTCTTGTCGCTTTATAATATTAATATTGAACCACTGTACTCGCATGAACTGATTTAAATATGTTTTTAGTACATTAATGGATCTTGAGAGAGGAAATGTCATTGCGGGCTATGCAGGCCTCGCTGAGCCATCGGATTTCAACAAAAATAACTTAATTTGCGTTCTGAAGATGAACGAAGGTCTTACGGGTGTGGAACGGCATGAGGGTGAGTAATAAATGATATTATTTTCATTTTTGGGTGAACTAACAGTTTAAATATACTTTATAATCAAACTATCATCATTTTAATGACCTCATCTGTCGACATGATGCTGGTGAATTGCAGAGCTCGTGCAAACATATCAGATACTTCTTTAACTGCTGCTTTCTCACCACTGTCATTTTTGTCGTGTTTATTTTGTTGTTGAGAGGAAAGCACGCAGCACATATTTACATATCTAAAGCATGGACGGCATAGGGATGTCCCTTAACAGCATATCGCTGCAAAAGTATAATTTCCAACTTCTTTTTATCCCGCAAAAAACGATTCGCCGTGTACATTACATGTGCATGAGCGCCAGCACGAGCAGTAAGTCGCCGGCTGCAGTTCACTAAACGGCCACAGGTGTCGCTAATAACAAGGGTTCCACATATAGCCCCTATAAATAACTAAATATCCAACCAAGTGGCATTTATTTGTTTATTTATTTGCAATACAATGTTTGATACTTTTAATGCAATTAAACTAAATCTGACTTCATATGCAAAAAATGGCAATTCTTTGGGTTCACTAGTGTATATGTCATTCAGTGAAAAAAATGAAAAGAAAATAGATCTAAATGCAGAGGCAATAACAAAAATGCATCATTCTTGTACAGGCTGTAAATTAAATAATAATAATATTAACTCATAACCTCTTAATATGTATCACTGTCACATCAATTCTGTCCTAAAGTATGATTAGAGCGCTTAACCTATGTGATACCGGCTCACGAAGCATCAGGATCAGCCTAAGAAATCTATTTGTGTTGCTTGAGTGCTAATCCAGCCGACGTCATGCAAAGTTCTTTAACTCATATGACTTTTTAGATAGGGACTGACATTTACCTACAAACCCATTTCCTATGTGAATCATTTAAGAATTCAAAGGCCTCTTATGTGTCTTTTTGAACACATGATTCTAGGTATAAGATCCAAAATAAAGTACCAAATTTACATTTATTAGTTAATATTTGGAAATCAAATTGGTTAATACTTATAATAATTATGAGAATGTATTGCTAGAAAGGAATGTTTTCAAGAGGGGTCGAGGGAAGGTCCACATCCATGTTGACAGTATGAGTCTGACCACAAAATTAGAGCCCATCATCTTCATTTCAAGCTGTTTTACTGTTGTGAGAATTATATAATTGCTTTCTGAATGCCTGTCAGGATAAAAACATAACTGACAACATGAACAAATCCATTTATTGACTCCATATGGTACTTATTTTATTCTTTATTAGAATATGATATTCCTCTCTTTTATTTCCGATACTAGTACAATTATCAGGCATTTGCATTTATAACATCCCCATTCCCCACAAAACCTAATGTACGATCTGACTATGGAAGCTCCTTGTCGATGCTGTTTTTCATGCAATATTTACACAACTGAGGATCTATTATTGTATCATCCAAATGTCACAGCGCAGCAAACTCTCTCTCTCTCTTTCTATATATGTTGTATTATTATTAGCATTAACACTTCCCCTAGGCACAAAACAGACACTTTATTCTAGAACATAGACATGCATCATCTTATAACAGTCCTGATTTACATGTATCCTATCTGATGTACCTCTTTATTATAGGTCTGTAAAGCTGTCAGTGCGGCGTCCTGGTCGCCCGTTTCCATCTTCTCTATGATGGCATTTAAGTCCATTTTCATCGCTGTTCCGCCCTTCAGCCTTCAGGAAGAGCCAAAAATCATGTAAACACAATCAGCTTCAATCCTTCAGCTTTATCCGAGCGATCCAGAATCTCCTGGATGATGCGATTAAAGGAAGATTGCGAAAATCACTGCAAGGAATCATGGGGTTTGTAGTGAAGCCTTCCATACCGACAAGACCCGTATTGTTTGTTGTGGTTGGCGCGGCTGTATGAACGACGTCTTAGCGGCCCAATCACGTACTGCGTGTCAGAGCTCAACCAGCCAATCATGTTGCAGGAGGCGGGACTTGGTGCGGAGGGTGACAGGGATATGTAGTCCAGAAAAACAATTTAAAATTGGTCAAAAACTATCGGAATAAATACATTAATTTACATTGAGACTTAAAGACAACAGCGGCTAAACATGGATTACATTAAATTTACTGTAAAAATGTTTTGATGTAAGCTGAAATATGTGATTTATATGTTAGCTACATGGCAACGCAATGCGTTACAGATGCTGAAACCAAAAGTGTTAGGACACTTTCGTTTCCTTTGAATGCCATTTGCATGTTTACATTTATTTTTAAGGCACTTAGCCTACGTAACAACTTCTTATCTAGAGTGTTTTACCAAAGGGAAGTGTTTTGTTGAAACGATTGCAGATAAATCACGACAGCTAATCTATTGTCTTTGTTTTATTGAATAGTTTGAGTAAACTATCTATGCATGAACAAGATAAATTTAGCACCTTAACCTTCAAAACTTGGTAGGACATATTAACATATTTAACACAAAAGGAAAATAAATGGAAATGTGGAAAATGTTTACATTTACTATAAACTGAAAATGTATCCCCTGCAGATGGAGTTTCCTTTGTAAATTAAATGAAAAACAACATAGCAAACAAATACAAATAGATGTACATTTCGATCATAAAAGTGTCATGTCTATTTTTGTTTTTGAATTTATATGAACTGCTAAAAAAGAGCAAGGGAAATTTCACAATCTGTCATATTATCACTATGACCAATCTGTGTGATTCTTGTGCAGGTTTCTAATTGATTACAGTGTGTTTCTACACTGACCCCTGGTGGATGCAAAAGGAACATCAGCGTAGCTTTCTTCATCTGACCGTCACTGATAAGATTTCTGAAACAGTTCATGACTCTAAATATAATTTTTATGCAGTAAGTATGCCAGTAAGTTAAGGAAACTAATTAAAGGGAATCAAGACCATGTTTCCCACTGACACTAATCTGGTTAACCATAACAAACCACTTCCCCATTCCACAGTAAAGTTTTGTCTACACTAAGATGAACATCTTGAGTGATTAATCGATTCATTCATATTTTATCATTTGAGGAAGTTAGCTCTAGTTCTCATGGGTCTTTTTACATGTATAACATTATTAATTGTGTTTCTGGGAGCACTGCCTGTGATGAAACACCAACAGCATGATCTGTACATGGACATGTCTCAGTCAGTTAAAATCATATAAGTTCAAATCACATAAGTTCAAATCACATAAGAGGTAACGAAACGAGTTTGATTTTGTTTTCCTAAACACCATATTGTGGGAAAGGCTTGTAAATGTTTACATGCTTTCAGCAAAAGGTGTATAAAAAGACAAAACAGCCTAGTACATCATTTACTCATTGAACACAAAAGAGAATGTTGGTAAACAAACAGTTTATGGTCCCCAATGACGTCCATAGTTTTTTTTATACTATGGAAATCAATGGGGGCCAGCAACTGTTTGGATACCAACATTCTTCAAAATATCTTCTTTTGTGTTCAACAGGACAAAGAAACTCATACAGGTTTAGAAAACTTGAGTGTGAGTAAATGATGACAGAATTTTCATTTTTGGGTGAACTATGACTTTAAATGTTTAGTTCACTCAAAAAATGAAAATTCTGTCATTAATTACTCACCCTCATGTCATTCCACACCTGTAAGACCTTCGTTCATCTTCAGAACATAAATTAAGATATTTTTGATAAAATTGCCAGCAAGATCATTTACTTTTTCAATGCCCAGAAAGGTACTAAAAACATATTTAAAACAGCTCATGTGACTACAGTGGTTCAACCTTAATGTTATGAAGCGACGAAAATACTTTTTGTGAGCCAAAAAAACAAAATAACGACTTTATTCAACAATATCTGGTGATGGACGATTTCAAAACACTGCTTCATGAAGCTTCGAAGTTTTACGAATCTTTTGTTTCGAATCAGTGGTTCAAAGCGTGTATCAAACTGCCAAAGTCATGTGAACCATTGAAATTTCAAAATGTTTCGAAACACTTATGATGTAATGAAGCCTCGTTTACTGAAATCACATGACTTTGGTGCTCCGAACCACTGATTCGAAACAAAAGATTCGTAAAGCTTCATGAAGCAGTGTTGTGAAATTGCCCATCACTAGATATTGTTGAATAAAGTCGTTATTTTGTTTTTTTGGCACACAAAAAGTATTCTCGTCGCTTTATAATATTAATATTGAACCACTGTAGTCACATGAACTGTTTTAAATATGTCTTTAGTACCTTTCTGGGCATTGAAAGTGTTTATTATCTTGCTGTCAATGGAGGCCTCACTGAGCCATCGGATTTTATCAAAAATATCTTAATTTGCGTTCTGAAGATGAACGAAGGTCTTACGGGTGTGGAACGACATGAGGGCGAGTAATTAATGACAGAAATTTTCATTTTTGGGTGAACTAACCCTTTAAGGCATGTGCTTTCACTTGCCTTTATTAATAAAAAAAAAAAATACCACTAAAGTGACAAATTGAGAAGAAAAAATGCAACATTTTATAAAATATAGTATCTCAGAAAAGCCTGGCACTCTGGGACTCCAGTTCTTTGGCATTTGTTAGTATTTTTGTGTGAAATGAAGACATATTTGAGTCATCCTGACACCGTAAATGCAATAAATTGTCTATTTATATATCTATTTATGTAACTATTAAGTTAAATAACAGCCCTTGTCATCTCAAATACAGCCAATGTCTTACATTTTCTTTTCATTATAAACAAATCTCCAATCTCTCATACCGTTTACTGATGTCAAATTGCTGGATTAAGTTTGTCTTTTCCATCAAGTTCAGCAGAAAGTCAACCTTTGTGTGATTGTCACAAACACTTATGTGACTCCCACTTAATATAGTTGTTTCTGGTGTATTATGGTTACAGTCAAAACTCTGTTTGGGTGTCTAGCTCAAGAATAACAATACAAAAGAGAAACATTTGATCCACTCAATCTCAAAAGTATTGAGACATTTGGTTCTACTCAAAGTCATAGTTTCAGTCGCATTAATGCTTAGCAAAAATTTACGTTACAGTATTATCAGCCTTTTAGGATGGAAGACATTTAGGAAGACATACATCTGGTCAATTTAGTACTTTCACTTATATGTCTGCTAATGTATAATGATCTTTTTTCGATTTTCCCAAACATTCTGGTCCAGGAAATAAATTAATGAAGATATTTGCATTGTGGTTTAGTGTCTTTGAGCCTAGTACGCAGGGGAAACCCCTCTCAGTGGTATGTGACATACTGCTTTACAGGAAACTACAGCTTCTCTGCACAGGTTTCACCTGTTTGGTGTGTAATCATTCGTCATGAGGAATTAAATTGCACAAACATTAGTGTACAGTTTCTTCATGAATGGGATGTGCTGTCCACATAAAATCTGCAACAGATGAATAAACTACATTGTGTTACTCTATTGCATTGTTTAATGATTTATGTAGCCTATCTAAAAAGCTTTCTGAAACAAAAAATATAATACAAAAAGATTAATTAAAGAAGTGATACCGGAGCAGGAAGTATCTCTATAGTTTCACTGTTAGATAGATAAAAAGCATATTTAACATAAGTAAATATTACATCAATAAATGGAACAATGACGCTTACCACTTTTACAGTACGTTAGATCTGCGTCACTCATCCGGGTCTTCAATCTTTCCGTGGCATTTTCTAAGTTTCTATCAAAACAAAATATTTGTAACTCAAACGCTTTCCTTCGAGAGTAAGAATTTGAAAAATGAAGCAGTAAAGAGTGAAGGCGTGCAGTTGTCGTTACTTTAAAAAGGCAGTTCACTCAAATAATTTCCTCTCCCTCATGTTATTAGAAATATGTATGAATGTTCTTTCGGAGCACTAAAAGAGAAATTATGAAGGGAAATATGCGCTGGTTGCCTTCTTTCATGCTGTTAAAACGAATGGAAAAGCCTTAAAAGTAATAGTCCGATTTACGAGCTGTATTCATAGTCATATGATACGACAGATTTATGTGAGAAACAGACCCTTCAAGGCTTAGTTCACCCAAAAATGAAAATTATGTCATTTATTACTCACCCTCATGTCGTTCTACACCCATAAGACTTTCGTTCATCTTCGGAGCACAAATTAAGATATTTCTGATGAAATCCGATGGCTCAGCGAGACTTCTATTGCCAGCAATGCCATCGAACTTCTCAAGATTTACGAATCTTTTGTTTCGAATCTGTGGTTCGGATCGCGTAAATGAAGCATCGTTTATTGAAATCATGTGACTTTGGCGCTCCGAACCACTGATTCGAAACAAAAGATTCGTAAAGCAGTGTTTTGAAAACGCCCATCACTAGATATTGTTGAAAAGTTGTTATTTTTTTGTTGTTTTTTGGCGCCCAAAAAGTATTGTCGTCGCTTTATAATATTGAGGTTGAACCACTGTAGTCACATGAACTGTTTTAATATGTCTTTAGTACCTTTCTGGATCTTGAGAGGTTCATTGACATTGCTGGCAAAAGAGGCCTCGCTGAGCCATTGGATTTTATCAAAAATATCTTAATTTGTGTTCCGAAGATGAACGAAGGTCTTACGGGTGTAGAACGACATGAGGGTGAGTAATAAATGACATAATTTTCATTTTTGGGTGAACTAACCCTTTCAGTAACTACGTTTAACTCGAGACGAGAATCGGATCAGTCCAATACATAGAAATGAATCAGAGAAGTTTTGCGAAAAAGAACCAGATCAATAAAGATCTGACTCACGATTCGATAACGAATCCTTCTGCTACCAAGATGACAACATTTTAATAATTCATTAATTTTAATAAAAAATAACATTTTATTTTCCAGCGACATAAGGGTAAAAAAAACAGATGTTTGATTTTTATGAAGTAATATAATTGAGGTTCATTAGTCATACTGAATCATATTTTGATTTGAATTAAGGCCCGTTCACACCAAGGACGATAACTGTAACTAAAGTTTTAATAATCATAATAAACGTAACAGATGAACGATATCATTTCGGAATCCCTTTCACAATATTTTTTTTTTTTTCCCATCTGATGAATGATAAAAACTGACAGCCAGTCAGAATCCATCCTGCTTTAAAGAGCTAGAGCATTTAAAGCGACAGACAACAAAACTGCAGTGTGCACTTGTAGTAAACAGAATGTTATCATCCGTTGGTGTGAATGCAAATATAGTTCTTGTTGTGGACAGTCCGTTAAACTAGTAAACTAAACAGGCAAAACTAACATTGTACAACATGGCTGACACACAAATTTGAGCCCTGCCATTAGCCGAACTAATGCACCTCATTTGAGACCTCAAAGGAGTTTTTGAATGAGAAGCAAAGAGATTAGATGGATCCAGACTACACAGAAAAAACACAAAGCCTCCTCTGATCTGATATCAGCTGATAGAGTCCCGTCTGTTGCCACAGTCTTTATACCTGTTGTTATCTGCCATCATTTCCCTGTTCTGGACCCTGCATCTGATGACCTGCTTTAAATAATGAACAGTCTGAGTAAAACACACATGGCACATTCAAATAGGTTCATAATCAGTGTAGTGTCTGGTTCAAGCATGTAAAACAGAAAGCTAATGCTATCTTTTGCTA
Source organism: Hypophthalmichthys nobilis (assembly GCA_037950665.1). Lineage (NCBI taxonomy): Eukaryota > Metazoa > Chordata > Actinopteri > Cypriniformes > Xenocyprididae > Hypophthalmichthys > Hypophthalmichthys nobilis. The sequence continues at coordinate 18,808,671 of CM075486.1, forward strand.
CGGATAAAGGTGTGTTTGGGGTGAAATTTAATGAGATCTGCAAGTTGCAAGTGTGTGAGCTGCAAAAGTTATTTTTAACCAGAATTTTGTCTTCCTTTGCAGTAACAATATCCTTTAATGCAAGATATTTGTGCTTATTTATATAATAATATACTGAATTAAGTTTTCAAGTAGGTATAAATGCATTAAATTAGATTTAAAGTAAGTCTTTATTTGTATTTAAATCACACACTCTTGCATAGTTATACGCAATGACTTTTTTGGCCAAAAATATGAATATGTCGGGTATGTGGTGCGACCCTCGGCTCAGCTCTGAATTTATTAGCATGTCGGCCTGTGATTTGGCCGAGCAGCATGTTGCGACATGCACCGAACAGCTGGCTGTCTTTCATTTTTACATTTTTCCTGCTCATTCCAACACCAGACAGTGTGAAAGATGAAACGCTGTCAGACATACCATTAATTTTCTCTACCTCAGCCTCTATTCTCTCCATGCCGTGGCCTTTGAGAATGGTATCCATTGATTTCATGTGGAAAAGTTGTTTTATGTGCAGTACCTGGTCTCTGTGTAATGCATTCATGCATTAAATCAGGGTTTCTCATGTCTTGTTTAAACCAAACGCTCCTTTCAGAACCCGTTCACCAACACCACTATGAGAAAATATACTAGAGAGGAAATAACAATATCAGCAACAATAGACCAAATAAAAAGCAGTTCAAGATCTGCTACGCTGCTGCTGCAGAGCAAGTACAGGAACTTGCTACAGCCAATACATATGCCGATATGCTGCTGCGAGTAAGACATAGTTGCTGCACAAATAGCATATATCAATAACCCATAGCAGATCTATACAGGTGGAGCTGGGGAAGGTGGAGGGTTTTACAGGAACTCTGAAGCACGCTGCAAACTGCTATAGCGAATGTAACAGCCATTTAAGTGTGTGAGCAGCAAGCTCATTGGCTGCAGAAGTGACATGAACCAATCAGCTTGTGCCAAGTAGTTAATGCTGTAATTATCATCAGTTTGCGTTAAGGACCCATCAGCCTGCGCCATCTAGAGTTTCATGACTGAACTATGTATTAAAATGATTGAGTAAAGGCTCCAATATACTTTAAGTGAAGTTCTTTTTTGTTCTTTATTTAGGGGTAAAACGAAGTTTGAAATACGTGAGCAGCGATATACTGTAATCGAAACATCTGACGCCGCCCACATTGCTGAGAGCAACGGTTAGATGAATATGTAAAAATGTTGCGTGCTTTCCTCTCAGTAACAAAATAAACACAACAAAACTGAGAAACTAGCAAGGATTTTTTAATAAAGCATAAGAAAAGCATCTGATTATGGCAACGTGGATATGTTTGTTTGCACGAGCTCTGTAATTCGGCACTCCAGTAAAGTCACGTCGCATTTATATTATAACACTTTATAAAATAGATTGCTTAAAATCAAGCAGCTTTACAGTATTAAACACGAAAAACCGTGTCAGTATCTCATTTCATCAGAAGTACAACTTCATTTTCCTACTATAAAGCAGCTCTCCAGTGTTCATGTTTTCACTGTCAGACGTCTGACTACGGACTCGAGAGGAGAAACGAACTGGAACAGATTTTCCGTGGGAAAGAAGGCGGAGCCTCAGCACACACCTAACTTATGTAATGGCCACGGGCCAATGGCAGTACGAAGGTGTTTACCAGCCGAAGCAAACTATTCCAGAAAGTTCGCTTTGGCAAGCTGTTTCGAACTAGAAACGAACTTAGTTTCGGCCTGATTTTGTTCGAAATGATGTCACATCAGTTCATTCTTTGATTTCGTTAGAAGTATATCGGGGCCTTAATGTTGGACATGTATTTGTAATTGATAAAAAAAAAACCAAATTAAACTATAATTCACTGTAGAACTCAATAAGTTCAGAATACTCAAAACATTTGAGGAAACTTATTACCTCAAAACATTTAAGGAAACTCATTTTTTAAATTAATAGAATTTTTTGTGACAAATGGGGCGGGGCCGAGAGCTGTGGAAGCAGAGCAAGGCCATTGTGGTGCACAGGTGTTATACAGTGTATATCTTATTGATTCAAATGAAAATATTTTAAGAAAATTTTGTCTTTTTGCTGAGGCCATGCAATTCCTTCTCAGATCCCCAGGGGTCCCCGTTTTGAAAGCACTGGTACTAAAGCATTAGTCACAAAATGCTTCAACCAAAGGTTTAGGATTCACGGTTACAGTGTCTTAATTGGATTATCTTGACATAATGAACTTGTTGACAAGCATTGTTCACTCCAGCAGCAACGCTTCAGTTATTCCCATTTGCAGCTCCGGTGTTTTGTTTTACAGGTCCCCTTCCATGATAGGAGCCCGTTTTCTTTAGTTGGAGATAGGGGCTGGAGAGATAACACAGCCATTGCAGTAGCAAATTTTGTGGGTGTGGATAAAGATAAGGATTAAATAAATCAAAATAAATCCCTGTGAAATCACATTTATGAAGAGAACCATAATACTCCAGAAAGTGATGGCACAGAGTTGGAAGGTGAGAGAGGGATTTGCCTATGACAAATCAGACAGGAAGACAAAGAGTGAGGCCAGAGAGTGTCAGCGACTCTTATCTCATGGAGCAGCAGGTAGCCGTTTATCTATTGTCCGGAGGTGGCAGCACTGTGGCCGTGACACGCATGGTGGAACAATTAACTCGCTGGCATTTCGTCTTATCTAACATAACTCAGCACTGACAACATCTTTGGCCACAGCTGCTGCAAATCATTAGCTATCACTGCCATCCGAGCAACAAAAAAGAAAATAAAAGACTTGCTTGACGTCCAGCATTGTCCCTGTGCGTGAAGGGATGAGCCGCTCCCATCCCAACACTCTGGGACATTATTGGCCACTGGTTCAATCAGATTGAAATTCATCTTCTATGCAAGTTTAAGTTAAGTTTTAGAAATAAGAAAGTTCAAATTCTCATTAACTAGTTGTTTATTCGCATCCATATCACTTGGAAATTGGCTGTTTATTAGTACTTATAAAGCACATATTAATGCCTTATTCTACATCCCTTAATCCTACCCAATACCTAATCTTAAAGGGATAGTTCACCTAAAAATTATCCCATGATTTACTGACCCTCAAGCCATCCTAGGTGTATATGACTATCTTCTTTCAGATGAACACAATCGGAGATAATCGAACATAATCGGAGGATTTCGATATAAGAGAAGAGGAGCTTGAGCTTACGCTACTCTTACATCCTGCGTCATACATTGCGTCAGAGGTTACTCATTTGGCGGATATTGCGCAGTATTCATACGATCGTCTGTCGGAAGCTAGTTATTTTACTTTGTAAAGTTTTAAATATGAATATTTCAGAAGGTCTTTATTAACCCCCTGGAGCCATATGGATTATATTTACGATGGATGGATGCATTTATTTTTGGCTTCAAAACACGCCCCCCCGTTCATTACCGTTATAAAGTTTAGAAGAGCCAGGATATTTTTAAATATATCTCCAATTGTGTTTGTCTGAAAAAAGATGGTCATATACACCTAGGATGGCATGAGGGAGAGTAAATCATGGTATAATTTTAATTTTTGGGTGAACTATCCCTTTAACAACTACATTAATAACTATTAATAAGCAGTAATAAGGAGTTTGAGGCAAAAGTCATAGTTAATAGTGAGAATTGGACCCTAAACTAAAGTGTGTCCCGTACTCTGTTCAGTCTTACTAAACTCTCTAGGATTCATACACTCTAAAAAATGTTGGGTTAACCAAGTTGGGTTAAATATGGACAAACCCAGTGGTTGGGTTAAATGTTTGACCCAACCTCCAGGGTAGTTTTATTTAACTCAAGTATTGTTTAAAAATTACTATATTGCTCGCCTTAAACCCAAAATAGGTTGAAAATAAAACATTTATAAACATTTAATAAACGAACATTTAATTTAATAAATAATAATTAAATAATAAACATTATTAAATTGCTTATTAACAAATGTTCACCTTTTGATTATTACTGTTGCCTCTAGTAATTATGTGTCTAATTTTTAATTTCCAACCTATTTGGAGTCGATTTTAAGCCAGCCATATAGTCATTTTTAATCAATAGTTGAGTTAATTAAAACTACCCAGCAGGTTGGTCAAACATTTAACCCAACTGCTGGGTTAAAACAACCCAATCGCTGGGTTTGTCCATATATTGTGATGTTAATTAATGTTTCCCTCACAAATAAATAAAATAAATACAAAATTACTCAATTAAAGGTCCTGTGTTCACCCCGAGAGAGAGAAAAGAAGCTTCATTCAGTGTTTAAAAAATATTTTTATTAGCGTTTTTATAACTTTAATTGTAAAATACACAGTCTATATACAAGCATTAATAAAAACTTGACATTGTCTTTTTGTGGTTCAAGATGTATATTGACAGCCATATCAATAAAGACCACAAACTGCGATTGCTAGTGCTTTTTTACATTTTAGTCCTTCATTTCAACTCCTTTGCTGTTTTAACAGGATAAAAGTCTACTCCAAGAGTTCATTCTACTTGCATCAAGACAAATGAAGCCATTTAAAAGCCAAACTGCAGTCGTCTTTGGGAGATTTCTCATTTTCAAAAGCCAGTTAAATAACTTTTCACAGTATATATACAAAAAAGTTATGTTTTAAATTCAAATTCATACAAAACATTGGTACATTTTTAATGTAAACAAAGTGTTAAAGAGCATCTAAAAATAAAACAACAAAGTGACAGACGAGTACACAACTATTATAAAACACAACAGCATAGTCCCATCACTTATAATGTTATAAATAAAAGTTTCACTTGGAAGCTACACGTGAAGACAAAGTCCTTTACTTCTCAGACTCTCTCCAGCCTCGAGCGTTTCGGCCAAACTTATAGACAAGTCTACGTCCATCCACCCGCTCCAGGATCTCTCGTTTATAGTAATATCTTTGGAGGTGAAAACAGAGAGAGAAAGAAACATGTGAGAAGCTCGGAATACTGATCAGAATCCTTTAAAAAGTTGCAAAACTCCAGGGATGATGTTACCTCATTGCTCGACTGAGTTTCTCATAGGTCATACTGCTGTTATTTTTCTTCTTGCCCCAAAGCTGAGCCACAGCTTCCGACTTAAGGAAGCGGAAAACCCCCTCGGAGCGATCCTCCCATTTGATTAGGCCAGGGTTACGCTCGGGGTTCAGGAGAATGTCTCGGATGAACTCCCACAGGTGCGTTCCACGAGGGTCTGTTGAAATATGAGATTGTATAACATAGTGAGATGAGAAACCAAAGGAATCTAAAGCAGTTTCAAGACTTTCGGTATGTGCTGCTGTCAGGTTCTTCAAAGACAAATTAACAAAAAAAAAAACCCTTTAGGGAAGTAAGATATTAAAAACCTGTCAACTTACTGTGTCTTTTGACTTGTGACCGTTTGGTATCTGAAATGAGAAAAATGAAATGAAACCATATTTATTAAAGGGACAGCTCACATATATTTTTGGATCAAGGAACATTTTGTGAATAATAACTTCAGTTTTGGCTTTAAAACATTTTATGGCTTTCGAAGACTATATATCATATATGATCTGTGTCGAAAGCTTTAAAAAATGCTGCCTTTGGAGGATGATTACAAGGTAGGAAGGCATCAAGGCATGTAGCTTCACTTCCTGTCGACTGAAATACCTTCATCTGATCGATTTTTGAAAGCAGCATAGATGTATCCTTTGCTACCTTTGATATCCCACAATCCTGTGCTTTCCATTCGGTTGCGGTTGGTGGTCAGTTTGTGTGTAAATGTACATATTTGACCAACTTTTTCTACTGTAGTACTAATATTTGCTTAGTTATCACTAGATAGTTGTTGTAGATCATTGAACCGTTACGCTGCCTTAGAAATTAGTTTCGTGAGGTACCTTCATGGGCAAACGCTGCCTGCAAAGTTGCAAAGCGAGGCAACAAGCCTAAGCTTTCAGACGCAGCCATGGGCTACTTTAACTCTTTCCCTGCTACTGACATCATTTTCCAGCTTTCCGTGTTTTCACTGTTATATGGTAGGGGGGCGTTATTATGCATCTTCTCAAAGAGTACAGAATCTCCAGATCAAAACACATACAAAAAAGGAGCAGAAGCAAAAACAAGCGATAAAATTTTCGTTTCAGTGGTTCGGAGTGCGTATCAAACTACTAAAGTTACATGAACTATTGAAATTTCGAAACACTTATGATGTAACGAAGCCTTGTTTACTGAAATCATGTGACTTTGGCAGTTTGATACACGCTCCGAACCACTGATTCGAAACAAAAGATTCGTAAAGCTTCATGAAGCAGTGTTTTGAAATCGCCCATCACTAGATATTGTTGAATAAAGTCGATATTTTGTTTTTTTTTGGCACAGAAAAAGTATTCTCGTCGCTTTATAATATTAAAGTTGAACCGCTGTAGTCACATGAACTGTTTTAAATATGTCTTTAGTAGCTTTCTGGGCATTTGAAAGTGTTAATTATCTTGCTGTCAATGGAGGCCTCACTGAGCCATTGGATTTTATCAAAAATATTTGTGTTCCAAAGATGAACGAAGGTCTTACAGGTTTGGAATGACTTGAGGGTGAGTAATTAATGACAGAATTTTGAACTAACCCTTTAAGGGTATTTTGATGACTTGTCAAGTTAGTATTCATTCCAATGTAATTGTATTGTAACTATGAATATTTGTCAATAAAAATATTTATTTGTAAGCAAGTTAAAACTGATCTATTTATGCATTTGGCAGACGCTTCTATTACAAGCAACTTCTAAAAAGAAAAATTTATCTGATAATGCATTCACTGGGAATTGAACCCATAGCCTTGTTGATACACTAAATAGATTTTATATGCATCAGGATAATTTAACAACAAATATAAGCATTAACATTATACCATGATACCGGCATAGAGAGGAAGCAATACTGATTTTAGGATTAGCTTTAGGACAGTTCAAATTAAGATCATTCACCTGGACTTGAGGGAACTGGTGAGGCCAATATGGTGTTGGGCTGGAATGAGCTTTTGATATCAAACAGTTCTAAGGAAAGAGGAAATATGAAACAATATTGTCATACCATCAGGTTAATATGTGCATAGATAAATAAATAAAAACACACACATCATCTTGTTTTCACAGGAAAAACGTAAATCACAAAAAATACGTTACATCAATTTCACAGGTACCTGAAGTGCTGTAAAAGCTTGGTTCTTCCTTGAAGGCGAGGCCTGAACATGGGAAATCTGCTGAGGAAATTAATGTACATGGTTACAAAATGGTGACATAAGAAAAGTCTATAATTCTTCGAAGAGAATCTGTAAACTTCTCTGTTTTCAGCAAAAGATAAAGCTCAATGTTAAAAGTCACTGGAATTATGAAATTATGAAAAAAGCTTTGTGTGTGGTTACTCACCATCTATTTCTGTTTTAATGTCTGCTGGGATAAACATATCTGTTTGACCATACTGACCTGTGAGACATTAAGAAAAAGGAAAATGAGTGTCTAAAAATGTCTCAAAAACAGACTGCATGTTTTAAAACGACTATCATCAAATTTCCAAGTCATTCCCGCATCATGTTGTCACAAACCAGTCTAACTTGCTGGTATTGTTCTCACATGTCACCTGTGTACGTTTTATGGATTTTATTAGGTTTAGTAATACACTGTTATGGAAACTGTATAAAAATTATAGCACTGAATGTTTATGAACCTCTGGGTCTTGTTAGCAGCACCCCTCTAGATTCATTATAGCATAGTACATGGAAATGTACAATCCATTTCACATATTTGTTTCTCTAAAAACATGGGAATATCTAAGTCTGAGTTTTCCCATGAAAATGACTTTTTAGAAAGAAAAGTGTAAGAAGTGGATTGCACAATTCCCATGTATCATACCATAATGAATCCAAGAGGGACAAATGCTCAATGGCTGGACTTTCCAAGCTCATGCTTGTGAGAGTTCACTATAACAAATAATAATTTTTCCACAAAAGAATGCTTCTACAGATTAAAATTAGGATCCCCAAACGGCAAGCTCTGACAAGGATACTTGCTACCAATTGTATCACTTCATTTGAAAAGTATAAAATACACCGTCATACTATTGTAGAAGAAACTCAATGGACATGTTCCTGTACTACCATCCTTTTTAAAATAATTTTTTGGCCTTTCTGCCTTTATTTTGCTAGGACAGTCGAAGAGACAGGAAACGACTGGATAGGAGAGAGGAGAGTAGACCAGGAGTTGGGACTGTTGCACCATGCCCACAAAGCTATGGATCCGACCTAGATTATCAACCGTTATCTATCTTGAAACAACATTCCTATAGCAAACAATTGGAAGCTAAACCCTATCCCTACCCCAAAACCCCTAACCATAACATACTCTGTGTCAGAGGGAATCAAAGGAAAACTACTGACTGACAAGGAGCCAACCCTTAAACACAACCGTAACAATCTGATGTCTGGTTGATAACACTGTTGATCCAGGACCAACAACGTTGTTGATCCAGGAACATGTTCTACATGACATCTTACCATTCCACTTGAGGTCAGTCAGGCTCTGGAAAAGTATAGAACCTACGGATCCAGCCGCCCGGGTGAAGTCTTGGAAGCTCATGTTGCATAGTTGCCTCCCGTCAAGGTCAAAGTTCTGGAAGGGAATGCTGGTGGCATCAATTTGGTGCATGTCCAACGTCTGTTGGAGCCATTCCCACACCTGGTACTTGGTCCAGTTCTGTGGGTGAAGATCCTGAGACCAGAGCCGGCTCGTGTAACCGGATGTTACCATGGAAACTGGGGATGCAAGTTGAAGTAGAAGAGTTTCAAAAGGGTTTAGCAAACGTCTCTAATGAAACCTGGCTTATGCTGGTTGGTGTTGATTTCTGGCTGGTCAAGTGGATCAATACAGCCACACATGACCATTTTAGTGAAGTTGGTTGACCAAGAGAAAGACTTTTCAGACATCCCACCCAGCAAAAACTCATTTCCGGGAGATGTCACAACCCATGGTTAACCACTTGTGATGCGTTCACCAAAAACACATCTTAATACCAGGTGGAAACAAGCTTTCTTTTTCTCTCGCTTGCTCAATTTCTGGGATATTGTACAATATGCGGGCATCAGGGAGCAGCTATCAATATGCGGGAGACTTCTGAGAGAGGTGGGATGTCTGCTTTCTGGTTTATCTAGAGGGCACCAGATAAGACTAATAACTGGACCAGAATGAAGTGAAACGGTTCTATGCTGGTTAGGACCTGTTCAAGCTGGAGGATTAGCACAATCATGGTGTTTCCAGTTGAGTTTGCTGGTGAAGCTGGTTGACCAGCATGGTCTATGTTGAAGAAGGTTGCCTAAGGAAGTCTTGCTGGTTTAGCTAGAGCAGAGGTCTTCAACCCTGCTCCTGGAGACCCACTGTCCTTCAATGTTTATTTCCAACCTGCTTCCACACACCTACCTATGATTTTCAAGCAATCCTGAAGAGATTGATGAGCTGGTTCAGGTCTGTTTGATTAGGGTTGGAGCCAAACTCTGCAGGATAGTGGGTCTTCAGGAGTTGGGTTGAAGACCTCTGAGCCAGACTTCAGAACACTAGCATCACATGTGATGACCATTAGATCCAAAAAACAATATATGCTGCTGAACAGCTAAACTAGTCTTTTCAGCAGTGGTGAAACTACTATTTATTGAAGAAGATTCAGTTCCACATTGTAAAAAGCTTAAATAAAAGTACTGCACATTGTTTCTCTATAAGAATGAGTCACTTTCACTATCTGTATCATGGTCCCCTGTGCATGCAACTGATAACCTAGTAACTCCAGCAGTGACTGCTAGAGTAAATGATTAACCTGCCTGAAAGATTAGCGATAAACGAAACCAACAACCTAAGATCGCCACTGGAATTACACCGGATGGCAGAATAATCATTAGTGCACCTTCGTAGACTCCTTAGCTAATGGTGTTTCAGATGAGAAAGAAATTTACCATCAGCACAGTTGTAGTGGGCCGTCCAGGAAGCAGGTAGCTGGTTGTCGACACTCACAGTAGCTGGGATACTCATTACACCGCTGGCCTGAAGGACCATGATCCAGTGCTGTTAAATACAGGATATGGAAAAGAAACATTATTTGTTGCCACAAAACCAGAGATGTTCTGCAGCTTTCACCCGATGTAACTTTGGAAGACCAACATGGACTAGAAGAGTCTATCTTGGCATCGGACATAAAGTTGATGCCTTATAGCTTGTTCCTGGTTGGAGTCAACCCAACAACTGATTTTAGCCCAAAGCCTTAAAACTGCACCACTGAAACTCCCTATAGCACATTCTTGTAATTATAAACATACACATTGCATCAAAAACGTTTATGTAATTGAAGTATATATGAATAGACGTTATACCAGTTTCCAGGTATGATCAGTAAAGGAAAACAAAGGTCTTGTATGTTCAGAGGGATAAAGGGGGTTGGAAAGTTGCGTGGGTGTCCTTCGTGCCACATTCAACCACACATGCAGATACATTTGCACAGGAATGTGTTAGTGTGTCTAACTGCTTTGCATACATAAAGGTCCACCTGTCCTTCAGTTAAACAGTTAGATCAATAGAGCAGTCATACCTTGTATAATACGAACTTGTGTCAGCGTTACACAAAGCACTTTTTAAAATCATCTATCGATGTGAATGTATTTGTGATGTAAGTTACAGGTTAGCTGAAAACTACTGCACTAGTATCATTTTGTTTGATTTTGAAGTTTTTGTACATTGGAGCTAAATGAAAAACATGAGCATGATCTAATCCCGATCAAGTATCCTGAAATGTTGACTGTCTTTTGAGCTTTATAAAAAACTATTCTGATATGATCATTTTGTTTTATACCTTTTTCCAAAAGGTAGGCAACTTAATTATGCAGCTTCCTATGATACCTCATAAGTTTAGTAAAAAATCCAGGATGGATGATGGCGCAAGAGAAATGTTGATTACAAATACACTTTTAAAATACAATTACAAAAGTATTTTATGCAATATTTGTATATGTTATGTTTTTTTATGCTTTTATAGTTTATTGCACTGTTAGCTTAGCAATATGCTACTCTAAAACTCAAAAGAAAACAAATTTAAGTCCCATAAGAAGTGCTATTTTTGTAGTGCACTGACTTTCTATTTATGTAGCTGCTACAGATAATTCCTTATGAGGTTCCATGGTGTTGCTTTATGACCTGTTGGATTTTCTAACTTTATTTGTGGCCTCAAATGAGAAAAATAAGATATTTTATTTTCACTATGAGTGTTCTTCCTGCAAAAAATTACATTTAATGAATTAACATAACCTATACTTAACTATAGTATCTCACATGACATGGATCACGTGAGCTCTACTGATTGTAAACCCATTAGTAGACGAATCAGGACTCTACTCATTTGCATAAAGAGAAACCTTTCTCAGCTTTGTTGCATTGCTTGACATGCCTGAATCATATCATCAAACTCAACTTCTGCTCAAGTTGTTACATCCGTTCGTTTTGAGTCGTTTTTAGTGTGAACGTCCCCTTAGAAAGCCACCTATAGGTTTTAGATCAGATAATGGTCATATCATACAGAATATATGTATGATATGAACATGGGGCACACAACATGTTAAAAAGCCTTTTTTCTGACTTTGTCAAAAATATAAAAAATGTGATTCAGCAGGGCAATAGTAGCAGTAACTGTAACCGTGACAACATTATTTACATGGAGCTTACTGAGCTTCCTGGGAAAGCTTGTAAACCAGTTTAGTTTGATTTCTTAGTCAACCGTGGAAAATTTTCGTATACATTAGTGTATGATGATGTACATGAACAACCTTACTGTGTTATCTGCTTTATAACAGACTTCCTACTTGAAATCTGACCTATATTTGTCTTTTTATAGATCCTAGATCATCATAAAAAGTGGGGGAAGCTATGCTAACAATTGATAATGTTCACACCTAGAGCAAATAAAGGATATTAGAAACTTGGCATTTGTTTTGTCCTAAAAAAAAAATGCAGTGTTCCTCCCAGATTAAATTTAAATTAAATGATTGTATTTTTACAGTAAATTGCTTATACTTCAATTTAAAAAGTAATTACTAATATGTATGAATTAATTTGTGACACACAGAACTTTAACAGATCCCAGTTTCCAAATATAAATAGACATTCTGCATAATTGCAGTTGTCATTAGTCTAACATAGCGATATGAATCTACTTTTTTTTTTTTTCTTCTTCTCAAAACAAAGGATCATTCATAAATCAAATTACTAATGAATTGCTCTTTCTCTTTTAACTGGAAAATCAGGTTGCCAGATTCTTTCCACTATTATGAAACCCATCTGATGTATTCCATCCTAAACTGGTGTGTATGGGGATGTCTACTGTAATGTATGAGGAAAAGAAATCCTTAAACGCATCTTTTAGTGTTTATGACATTCCATAACTGACCCAACGGGCTGGGCTACAGCCAGTAAACATTTCCTTCACCTATCATTTATAGAGCAATAGGGGCCATTTACACTCAATTTGGATGTTTTGTAAACAGCATGCAAAGGGTTTCCCAGTTTGTTTGGACACCTTCACACTTAAAAATGTATGAATGTCAATGCATTACATAAAAACAATCAAACCGAATGGCATCTTCAACAAATTATGATTTTCATAAAAGTAATTTAAAGTAATTTTAGCAAACTTTTCTTCAACTGTTCCCAATTTAGTGGATGCATAAAGTCAGTTCCACTACATTAGTTTTGACCGCAAAGTGTTAACAGTATATCATTATATTTTTTTGTATCATTTAAAACCTAAATAATACTTTTCATTAAAAAGATAGTTTACCAAAAAATAGATAGATAGTTTAAAGAATGTGGGTAAACAAACAGTTTCTGGTCCCCATTGACTTCTTTAGTATTTTTTATATACTACGGATGTCATCAACTGTTTGGTTACCCATATTCTTCAAAATATTTTTCTTTTGTGTTCTGCAGAAGAAAGAAATTCATACAGGTTTGGAACAACTTGAGGGTGAGTAAATGATGAAAGAATTTTCATTTTCATTTTCATGGATGAACTACCTCTTTAAATGTTTGACTTGAGAAGGTCACTTTTGCTTCCTTTTTTAAAAACAATTACTTGACTTCTAATCGTTTGGGTTAATCCCATTATTCCTATAAAATAGTTCTTGATTTTGAACCTGTTTAACATGCATTTTGAGTTTTGAGAGTGCTGCATGTGTGCAAGATAAAGTATAACATGTTTAAGCAAATGCTACTTTATTGCTGCCCAGAGTAAAAGCAAGACAAAAGGGCACAAAATTATTTTTAAAATTGTTTTTATACAACTATTGAATGTCACTTGTCAAACTGAACCATTTTGCATCATCACTGAAGTGCATCAGTAAATGAAACCTGTGCTGCAGAGAATCAAAGAGAATTAAAGTGTGTAATATTGCTCACCAGAGATGTTGAATGTGATCCAGATGGACTGCTACTGGTTGAAAGTTAAAAAGTCTTTCTTCTCTCTCTAAAGTTTTCAGCGTCTGTATGGGACACAAGATTTCAGTTTAATGGAGCAACTGCGTTGTGTACCTGTGACACGGTTTAGGCCTGCCAAACTTCTGTGACAGAGTGTGACCTCGTTCACCAATGAGGATTTTTATTCCGTCTGCTTCCTGCTGCTTTGATTGGCTTTCATGGCAGGTATTACTGGGTATTTGCATACTGTAAAAAAGGTACTGTTGTAGCAAGTCACTTTCACTATGAGCACACTATCAGTCTCTCTCACCCACACACACACCCACATGCTTCAGCAATCCTGCCAGTAATTAATCTATTGATGTTTAACAAGAACTGAACAGTTGTAGTTTTTGTTTTTACAAATTATTTTCTTGTTTTGAGTTGTAAACTATAAGACTAAAATTATATTTTGGCATTATTTTCATGGCATTTAAGCACATTATCATGCCAAAGATTTCTTTAGAAAGATCATACTATAGATTAAATTCACTAAAACTTAATTGTTTTTGGCATTACTGTATTGAGAATGATTTTTTACACAGTACAGTCAAAAAAATGCAGTGGTCCTAAAAAAACAATTTTAATTTTCTTTATGCCGTTTTTTCTTTTGTTGTGAAATATGATCCACATATAGCTATAGACAGCTTCACAGCTTCAATCATATATATATATATATATATATATATATATATATACACACACACACACACACACTACCAGTCAAAAGTTTGGAATCGGTAAGATTTTTAATGTTTTTAAAAGAAGTTTCATCTGCTCACCAAGCCTGCATTTATTTAATTAAAAATACAGTAAAAACAGTAATAATGTGAAATATTATTACAATTTAAAATAACTGTTTTCTGTTTGAATATATTTTATAAAGTAATTTATTCCTGTGATGGCAAAGCTGAATTTTCAGCATCATTACTCCAGTCTTCAGTGTCACATGATCCTTCAGAAATCATTCTAATATGCTGATTTGCTGCTCAAGAAACATTTATGATTATTATCAATGTTGAAAACAGTTGTGTACTTTTTTTTCAGGATTCGTTGATGAATAGAAAGTTCAAAAGAACAGCATTTATTTGAAATATAATCTTTTGTAACATTATACACTACCGTTCAAAAGTTTGGGGTCAGTAAGAATTTTTATTTTTATTTTTTTGAAAAGAAATTAAAGAAATTAATACTTTTATTCAGCAAAGATGCATTAAATCGATCAAAAGTGACAGTAAAGACATTTATAATGTTACAAAAGATTATATTTCAAATAAATGCTGTTCTTTTGAACTTTCTATTCATCAAAGAATCCTGAAAAAAAAAATTGTACACAAATATTTTGTACAATTGTACACAATAAATGTTTCTTGAGCAGCAAATCAGCATATTAGAATAATTTCTGAAGGATCATGCGACACTGAAGACTGGAGTAATGATGCTGAAAATTCAGCTTTGATCACAGGAATAAATTACTTTATAAAATATATATTATTTTAAATTGTAATAATATTTCACAATATTACTGTTTTTACTGTATTTTTAATTAAATAAATGCAGCCTTGGTGAGCAGACGAAACTTCTTTTAAAAACATTAAAAACCTTACCGTGTCCAAACTTTTGACTGTGACTGGTAGTATATATATATTACTTTTATTTCTACTAAAAACATATATAAAAAAACTAGCAACTATTTAGTCACATACATATATTACAATCAATTTTAAAGTTAAACACAGGGGAAAGAAGGACAACATCAATGTAGTAATAATTAATCTCAAAATAGTAAAAAATCTAAATACTATTGAGAATCTTCTATAAGACCCATCATTAACTTTTTACACCTAGACAACCTGTTAGCATAAGACAAAACAACCTCCTCACATTGCAAACACCATTGTCTAACAAAACATGATCAAAAACAAGCCGCATGCCTCCTGATCTCAGTTCCATATGATCGAGTTGAACATGCTGATTTCTTGATCTGAGGTCTGAACGTTCACTGACATACACAGAAACAGCAGGCCGTGAGCGCTCAGGTTAGCGGGTAGCATTATGCCTTTGATTAAAGAGACTCTGAAGCTTTAAGACATATAATGGGTAAATCACAGAGGAACTCTGCTTCACTCTGACTCAACCATATGTGCTGGATATTATGTACATCTGTGGCCTCACACACTTCAGCCAATGCAACATCTGCACACCAGCTCTGCCAAAGCAAAGCACGAGAAGATTTGCGGTCACAATTTGAGACATATAGCTAACAAACATGTTTGCATTGTGTGGAGTCTGTTGAGATGCTTTTATGAACGGAAAAGCTTTAAATAAAATAAAATAAATATGAATTTAATAGGATATGAACAGCGTTATTTATTTTAGCATTATTTATATTCTATTATTGTCTTTATTAGCTTTTATTTTAATATTTTTAGTTTTGATTGTAATTTAGTTTTTAGTTATTTTGTCATGTGCTTTTGTCAGTTTTATTAGTTTTAGTAGGCGTTAAATAGCTTTTTCATGGAAGCCCTGAAAAAAAAAGAAAACTTGTCTCGTTATTTTGACATAAGTTATTTCAACATAAGTCGTTATTTCGAAATAAGTCGTTATATCTTGTTATTTCAACATAATAATCCGTTATTTCAACATAATATCTTGTTATTTCAACATAATAAGTCGTTATTTCGACATAAGTCATTATATCTTGTTATTTCAAAATAATAATCCATTATTTCAACATAATATCTTATTTCGACATAAGTCGTTATATCTTGTTATTTCAACATAATAAGCTGTTATTTCAACATAATATCTTATTTCGACATAAGTCGTTATTTCGAGAAAAGTCGTTATTTCGCCATAATTTCTCGTTATTTCGACATAACTCGCCATTTCAACATAATATATCTCATTATTTCAAAATATTAAGTCGTTATTTCCACATAATATCTTGCTATTTCAACAAAATAACTTGTTATTTCAACATAATATCTCGTTATTTCAACATAAGTCATTATTTCGAGATATTAAGTCGTTATTTTAAATAGAGAAGAGCGAGCTCGGCAAAAGGCGGATTCGAACCCACGGCGATCGCCGTAAAAACTAGGACTGCAAGCCTTACTCGCTACTGTTGCGCCATTGAAGACGGTCAAGTCATAATTTAGACATAATTTAGACACTGAAGTCGTAATTTATTAAACTATATATATAATAACCAGTTATTATGTCGAAATAACAACGTAATATTTTGAAATAACGACTTATGTCGAAATAATGAGATATTATGTAAAAAATACAAAATTTTGTCGAAATAACGAGATATTGTCAAAATAACTTATCTCGAAATACATAATATCTTGTCATTTCGACATAATTCGTCATTTCAACATAATATATTTCGTTATTTCAAGATATTAAGTTGTTATTTCAACATAATATCTCGTTATTTCGAGATACTAAGTCGTTATTTTAAATAGAGAAGAGCAAGCTCGGCAAAAGGTGGATTCGAAGATGCTGAAGTCATAATTTAGACATAATTTTGATGTTAAAGTCGTCATTTATTAAACTTGATATATAATAACGAGTTATGTCGAAATAATGACTTAATATCTCGAAATGACTTATGTCGATATGTTGAAATAACAAATTTTGTCGAAATAACGAGATATTGTTGAAATAACTTAATATCTCTAAATAACAAGATGTTGAAATAACGATGTTGAATTAATGAGATATGTCGAAATAATGGCTTAATATCGCGAAATCACGAGATAAGTTTTCTTTTTTCAAATTAGTTTCATTTATATTTTTTTACTTTATTTTTTTTATTTTATTTCAGTTAGTTGCTAAACAAAGCAACAAGTGTTTTTCATCTAATATTACATTTTATTTTGGCTTTACTTTAAATAAGGATTTTTTTAAAAAACAGTTTTAGGTTTGGTTAACGATAACACCACTTGATATGAAATATGAAAATTGGAATTTTAGAAATAAAATATGACTTTTTTATTGTACTTTATTTCTGTCAGATATGAATAAAGTAAAAACAAGTTAAAAGGAAAATTCATCTCAAAATAGTAAAAACAAATCGTATCTGTGAATACGTTGTGCCATCTTATTACCTTTAACTGCCTATTTTGATCTACTGGATTGTCTACATTTCACTTGATACATTTGAAAGACTCTGAGCTGAAAGTCTTCTCAAAGTGAATTGTTTTCGTTTTATTTTATTGTACTGTTTCAATCTCTGTCAAGATTAAATTAAGATCTAATCTAATGTAGCAAGGCTGAGATTTAAGATCAGTATTTAAGCTGAGTCATGAGGAGCCGTTGCCAGAAAACCCGTTTTGAAAGCGAAACGTCTGTGAAGAAGGGCTACAGCTCACGCACTCATTACAGACGAGAAATCCTTCTTTCCTTCCTTCCCTTCATTTTCCCCGATCCCTTCATTAGGCTCTCATCAGCACGTTCAAAGCTGTCATCTTTAATATTTCACACGAGGTGGAGAAAGAGACAGAGAAAAGAAAGAGAGTGGATGATTTTATTAGGGTCAATTACAGCTACAAATGACAATTTCTCGGGCTAAATTGCAATTTTACGTCCTTTTTGTGAGAGAACAATGACTATGTAATTAGAGTAATGAGCACCGCATCAGCTGAATGATTTGTGCTGAATGAAGGGATTCTTGTGTGTGTGTGTGTGAATAAGCATGTGTGTGTGTTCCACACTTGTCTATTTGTTGAACATTGCACGTGATGGGTCGAGTAATTACAAGTAATGTCTAATTACACCAGTTGAACTGGAGAGTCCTATGTTGCGAGGTGTTATGACCATATGTATCTGAATTCCCTCCTCCACAGCAACTGCATTCTGGGAGGAGTGGGCCAATGAGCATGCAGTTCTTCTCCAGGCCACTTGATGGCACTGTGAGCTCACTAAAGTGACGCCACATGGTTGGAACAGCACAAGTGCTTGTTTAAATTATGAAATATGTCTCTAAACCACTTCTTGGCATGTAGTTTTTCATTTGAGATATATATTTTTAATTTCACTTGTTTTTACTTTGCAAGTTTTACAATAGAAAGACTTGTCATTCTGTGAACTGACCTGTGAGAATGGTAAATGGTAGAAAAGGATTTTCTCATGTAAGTGAGATTACACATATTTTGAGAAACAAAACACAGAAAGGAAAAAAGAAACCCAAGAAAGAAAGCATTTGTTATGTGCAAAACTTAACCACAATGCTTCAGTGGTGTGTGGGTGGTTTCCAGTGTGGTTTTGAGTGGTTGCTTATAGAGGCCCAAATAACAAAGAGCCCAATGCCAACTTTCTATACTATTCTCTTCCCTAGATATGAATCTGTTTTTTTCCCCCAGGGAAGCATGATATATCAGTACCATATCTGTCAAGTTAATAAATAATTGACAGTACATTTAATTATTTTAAACTTGTAAAGAGTACTAAATTATTTAAAAATAAACAAATATTAAATAAATAAATAATATAAAAATATAAAATAAATAAAATAAATATTTAAAAATGGTAAATAGTACAAAACTATTTAAAAATCAATAAATATTAAATCAATAAATATAAATTAGACATAAAATATAAACAAATATTTAAAATGTGTAATTCAAAATTATTTATAGATAAATATAGAATGATTAAATATAAAAATATAAATAATAAATGTAAAATAAATACATAAATATAAATAACTCAGTGTTTTATTATTATTACTTATTATTATTATTATTAATTCTCAGGAAATCTCTAATAAAATAATTTTTATTTAGACAATAAATATAATTCACTACAAATAATTATTGCTTTATTTTATCAATAGACTTTTAATACCATCCATGCCACATGGTGCATTCCTTAAATTTCTTTGCCCGTTTAATCATCTTCAAGGTCAAAATCGCAAATCTAATCACTTAGAAACATAATAGCACATCTTTTCTCAACAATCTGCATGATTTGAAGTTTGTAGCATGCTAGTTATGTATAACATTTTTAAAACTTAAAAGGATAGTTCACCCAAAAATGAAAAATCTGTTATCATTTAGTCACCCTCAAGTTGTTCCAACCTTCCAAAGGAAGATATTTTGAAGAATGTAACCAAACAGTTGATGGACCCCATTGACTTCCATAGTACTTTCTTTCTCTCTCCATATTATTGAAGTCAGTGGTGCCTCACAACTGTTTGGTTAGACACATTCTTCAAAACATCTTCCTTTGTGCTCAACAGAACAAAGAAATTTATACAGGTTTGGAACCACTTAAAGGATTAGTTCACTTCAGAATTAAAATTTCCTCATACTCTAATTTACTCACCCCCATGTCATCCAAGATGTTAATGTCTTTCTTTCTTCAGTCGAAAAGAAATTAAGGTTTTTGAGGAAAACATTCCAAGATTTTTCTCCATATAGTGAACTTCAGTAGGGTACAATGGATTGAAGGTCCAAATTGCAGTTTCAATGCAGCTTCAAAGGGCTCTATCCCAAGGAATAAGGGTCTTATCTAATGAAATGATCAGTCATTTTCTAAAAAAATAAAAATGTATATACTTTTTAACCACAAATGTTCGTCTTGCACTGCACCACGCCACACATTACGTAATCACGTTGGAAAGGTCACGCGTGACGTATAGGCGGAAGTACAGATTTAACGTCTACAAAGCGAACGTGCAAAGATCAAGTCAAACGGCCTTTGCAAAAAAAAAGGTAAAACAACGATGTCGGACGATTTTTAAGTTGGAGAAGAAAATGAGATTTTTTGACCTACTGTGGTACTTCCGCCTACGTCACAACCCACCTGACCTTTCCAACGTGATTACGTAATGCGTGGCACATCGCAGAGTTAGTGTAAGATGAGCATTTGTGGTTAAAAGGGACTACAGGGGCTGGTAGGGACTACAACAAGCTTCTTCCCGGGTTAGTGACATCACTAACCATAAATTTACATAAATCCTACCCCCGGGAAACAAAGGGGGTGAGGCCATGTTGGGCTGCTTTAGAGAAGAGGAAGAGTTGTTGTAGTAGAGTGTTATTACCTTGCCGTCATTTTACGCCGGACTGCTTCACAAACGAGGGTCAATTCAACACTGGATTTGCACAAAAGATTAACATGACGGCACATGCTAGTCGATGAGTTGAATCAACTTCACAGAAACTACATAAATTTATCCACTAACCATTCAGAAACGTCCAGTTTCATTCTAAAAGTTGTTCTTCCTGAGTCTATCCATCAGTGTCCGACTCCGGTTCAAACAATGTAAGGCTGAACACCGTTACTGACAATCGTCATTTTGGCTGCGTGAGATTCTCCAGCTTTGTTGTTGTTGAGCAACTGAAGCGCGAGCTGTAAAAGCTCCGCCTCCTTCTGGAAAGCGGGCTTAAGCAGCAGCTCATTTGCATTTAAAGGGACAAACACAAAAACAGCGTGTTTTTGCTCACACCCAAATAGGGGCAAATTTGACAAGTTATAATAAATTATCTGTGGGGTATTTTGAGCTGAATCTTCACAGACACATTCTGGGAACACCAGAGACTCCTATTACACCTAGTAAAAGGGGCATTATAGGTCCCCTTTAAAGTTCCAAAATCACAAAAGTATATGTGCTAAATATAGAAAAGCTTCGGTTTAAGTACCTCGTGATCTCTGTTCTGTATGAACAGCCTTTTTTTGCAGCCCACCTGCGAGTGTGTGTTGTTGAATTAGCAATGCTCTATAGAACCATAAGCCCCTGTTATCTGTTACATGCCTGGCAGCCTGCAGGCTAAGGCCCAGGCAAGCCTCCTGTGACCAGCATCTGCTGTCCAGCGCTGCCCTCTAAAATCAGCACCGCCATGGATTTCTCTGGCTCTGCTTGGACAGAGGGCTTGGGGAAACCAAGCTTCTGATTGGCTGGACATCGGTAGAGAGGCTTAAATTGGACAACAGAGGCCGAAGCTCTTTTGGAATGATAGCTGCACTAAAAGCCACAGGGTGTGCTAAGGTTGTAAATACACAGACAGAATCACAGATGGGTAAATCACACAAACACACACACACACTCAATGTTTCAAATAGTTTGATGCGCTGCCCACATTCAGTTCGGGAAGTCGCAAGTTTTTACGCAAGAACGTCGACAGGCTTTTGCAACAATTATAGCGCTCTTTTGTGTCTGCGGAGGGGTTTTGAGGAACAAATTAATTCTGAAAGACTCATCCAGACGGAACAGAACGCCGCTCCAGAGCTCAGCGGAGGGGAAGTGAGCTGTTGGCGCCGACATCCTCTGGCAAACCATGGGAATAATGAAAAAAACGTGAGAGCACAAACAAACAAGCTAAATCGCATGATTACACCAACAAAGCAGCGCTTTTAGGTCGAAGGTATTGCGGAACATGATGGGGATTATCACTCACTAAAACGCACTCTTCTCACAGGTTCCTTTTTCCCAAAATAAGGTTTAGTCACAGCCAGGGTCACGACGTGCCTTTAATTTCAGTGCTTTACTATTTTAGCATTAGTATACAGCACCGGTGACTCATCGCTTTGAGGTGACATGGTTAAATTGAGCAGTAAGTCTATTCCAGTGGCAGGTGTGGGAGCCAGATGCAGCCTTCTCCATATCCTTTGTAGTAGATCTGATTTGAAGTCTATTAGCATCCTTCAACTCTAATCTTAATGTGAGAGACCTTGTTGGGTGCTCAAGCAATACCTATGTTTGTATGCGTTTTTGCATGAGTGTGCCTGTGTTTACGGCCTTTGATGAGCAGTCATTTAGCTCATACGTTTATCCGAAGAGATTCACGACCAATTACAGCGACAAGCCGCCCGGAGCAACCTAAGGTTAAAGGAATAGTTCACACAAATATTTGTAGGCATAGTTTATGCAAAACCATATGTATTTCTTTCTTCTGGGAAATGCAAAAATAGGTATTTTGGAGAATATTCACACTGTTCTTTTACAGTACAAAAGAAAACAGTGACTAGAGGCTTTCAAGTGCCAATAAAGACAAAAAGCGCTGTAAAAATTGTTATTACAGTGAATAATAACTTAAATTTCAGTCTGTTCCTTATATAAAGTTATCATATGGATTGAAAAAAAAACTATTAAAATAAATTAAAAATTAAATTAAAAAAGAACAAAATAAAAAGAATAACAACATAAATAGAATGAAATAAAAAACAAAATAAAAATAAATAAGAATAAACTTTAAAATAAACGGAACAAAATAATTAATAATTAATTTAACAAATTAAAAAGAATAAAAACAAATAGAATAAAATTAAAAGTAAATAAAATATAGCATTATAAATAAAAATAATACAATAAAAATTACAATAACAAAATAATTTTAAAAATATGAGTTTTGGAGACATCACTTTTTATCAGACATCACAGTGTGATTTCTAGGTTAGTGCACTTATAATGGAGGCTATAACATAAATAGAATGCAATAAAAACAAGAATAACAAAATTAAAATGAAAAAATAAATAAATAAAACAAAATAATTAAATAAACAAAATAAAAAGAATAACAACAAAAATATAAAGAATTAAATTTAAAAAAAATCAATGAATAGCATAGCAAATATAAAATAAAATAAAATGAGTTTAAGGTTTGGAGGTGTCACTATTTATATTATACATCATAGTGTGATTTCTAGATTAGTGCACTTATGATGGTGTCTATAAAAAAAACTGTGAAGAATGGATAGAGCAGAGAGGACAGAAAAGAGGACTAGAGTGACAGTGACAGAGAGAGAGGGAGTGAGAACGGGGGTACAATTAGCATTCCTATGGTCGTTTGTTTGACTAATTACATGTGAGTGATGTGACATGTGGCTGCTGGGGTTATTAATGGGATTCCTGCTGTTTAATGAACATGTCACACTCCTTTTGTACAAGCAGGAGGAAAGAGACTCCGCTGATGACCAGCAGCTATCAGGCTCACAGACTACTATTAG
Organism: Hypophthalmichthys nobilis; assembly: GCA_037950665.1. Taxonomy (NCBI): domain Eukaryota; kingdom Metazoa; phylum Chordata; class Actinopteri; order Cypriniformes; family Xenocyprididae; genus Hypophthalmichthys; species Hypophthalmichthys nobilis. The sequence continues at coordinate 18,832,167 of CM075486.1, forward strand.
ACTGCATTGATATACAATGAAACACTACTAAACGTAAGCTTTTAGGGTTTACATGTTTTCACTTGCCAGATTAAATGCTGCCTAAATATTGCAGAAGTAGTAAGAGCAGTATGCTATCCTGAACATAGCTAGAGGATTAAGTAAATGAAATGAAATATAATAGTGTATTAAAGGGGACCTATAATGCCCCTTTCACAAAATGTAATATGAGTCTCTGGTGTCCCCAGAATGTGTCTGTGAAGTTTCAGCTCAAAATACCCCACAGATCATTTATTATAGCTTGTCAAATTTGCCCCTATTTGGGTGTGAGCAAAAACACGCCGTTTTTGTATGTGTCCCTTTAAATGCAAATGAGCTGCTGCTCCCAACCCGCTTTCCAGAAGAGGGTGGAGCTTTAACAGCTTGCACTTCGGTTACTCAACAACAAAGGTGGAGAATCTCACGCAGCAAAAATGACGGTGTTCAGCCTTACATTGTTCAAACCGGAGTCTGACACTGATGGAGAGACTCAGGAAGAAGTTACAACTTTTAGAATGTAACTGGACATTTCTGAACGGTTAGTGGACTTTATGTAGTTGCTGTGGACTTGATTCAACTCATCGACTAGCATGTGCCGTCATGTTAAACTTTTGTGCAAATCGCCTTTGCATTGAACTTTGAGCATCGTAACTTTGCAGATGTTGCTTATGCTCAAACAGCAACCTTACACACTAACTAAAGTTAAAAAAGTGAAATCATAATCAACTACGCCTTTAATAAAAACTATAATAGTTTATAATTGTTTCTCAGTGATAACACTAAGCACACTAGTTTTTAGAAGAGAGCTCTATTCAGCTACAGTCCCTTGTGTAGCTGAATAGACCATCCAGAATTGTGTCAAAATGGAAATAATAGTGATCTGTGGGTGTTTTTATTTTGTTTTAGTAGTTAAAAGTCAAGCATTTCACACACATTTGTTCTTTCCACACACACATGCACAACACAATGGATTTGCGGTCCTCTGTTGAACACAAATAAATTCTTCCCATTGGCTTGTATATGGCGTATAATTGAAACCACTAGAGTTTGATTTTGCCCTCTGAGAGTCATTGTATATTTTCAAGTGAGATGGTCCATATTTATGAGTTCATAAATCTAAACGGTCGCACACGCAGAAAACAAGATCATCACGATGCACAATGAGAGCGCCAATGGCTTTCCGTGAATGTGTCCCATCATGTGTCCTTGTAGATGATCTGCATCTGTAGGCTATTCTTATGGAATAATGATGCTGTCATATAGCACTACAATGATGATAATGCCGATCGCGATAATGATTATGAACAAAATTGCCACAAATGGTGGTTGTCTAAATAAAAAATGATACTGCAATCATAACATTTTGTTTGATGTTGTTTTTACTTTGAAGCCTGCAGTTATGGTGTTTTAAGTTTTGATTTATCGATCTCAGCGGTGTGCTGATTAGGTTTAGCTTCAGTTCATACATGTAAATCCCCCATGGATTGACTTTTATGAACCCTAAAACACACACACTCTTACCCAGAATTCCTTGCAACAGCAGGAGGCTTCTCTGGCAGTTATGGGGTGATGTACTTTTTTTTGACAAGGGCACTCACAGTTTGCCACTTCTCTTTCAGGTACAGGAACGCAGGAGAAGCCAGACTTCTAGGAGCTATGAGAGGTGTAGAAAAAAAGACATGTTATCACAAAAAAAAAAAAAAAAATAGACTTCAAGCTTCTCTGGTTTTAACATGAAAAATCACATACACTTTATGATGAGAGGACACCACAAATATACCACAAAAAATACTTTTTTTGGAGTGTTTCCAACTTTTAATGAAGCATGTAATTTTGTGCCACTAGTATGGTAAACAATAAAAACAGTTTTCTCAAATATCCCCCTACTTTTGTAATAATTTTTAAAGGAATTTAACATTAAAGACCGTTCACCAAGAACGATAACTATAGCGATAAAGCTCTAAAAATTGTTCTAAATATAATAGCAGAGTCCACACCACAAACGATACATTGACGAATATCGCTGAGATCACTTTCAGAACGATTTTTTTTTCCCCACTGACAGCCAATCAGAATCCATTAAAATTTAAAATGGTGGATGACATTGTCGAGGTCCAGAAAAAAGTCCACCACTATTTGACAAGTCAAACCCCCTTATCAAGGATACTTTATGGAAAACAATCGGTCATACCCTCGGAATAAATGGTGATAAGTATCAACAGAGATAATTATGCCAGGCTGGCAAACAGTGTAACATAAAATTACCTCAGGTAGGCTATCCAGCGGTAGTTTCGACAACATTGTCTTGCTTCCTTTGAAGTTGGGGTGAAAAAAAGGTGTTTTTATCCTTACTATATTGACTACAGCTAAATTCCCTGTTTGATATGAACGATTACATTAGCTAGATTCACTCGAAACATAGCATGCCGAGGACATCTGCTGGTTAAAGCCGTGTAAATGCAACAAGAACAGCAAAAACATGTTCTGACATGTACTTTGAAACCGCAGCGTTATCATTCGGTGGTGTGAATGCAAATACTTAATTAATCCATTATTTGATTTATGATTAATCTGCTCAAAATATAACTATGATGACGCCATGGCAAATTTGCATAGTGTGTTAAATAGTGGGGATTTTATTTTTCGTTACTCTTGCAGCAGCTAGTTACACCAATGGGTGGCGACAAGAATCTGTCTTTATGACCGATTTATTTGAATCGTTCATTATTCGTTCAAAAACACATTCATTTAGGAACAAAAAAATGACTGAGAATTCAGAATAGCATACTATTCCATTTCTTCCATATAAAGATATGACAGAAATAATATAACTGTAGTATTCCACTTCAAATTCAGCAACTGTCTTTAATGAGTCAGAAACGATTTGTTCAAAACACTGATTCATTCAGGAAAAAAAACTAGTGCCTGTCTTTAGTGATTATTCTATCAATCGATTCATTAAAAAATAATTCAAGGAATGCAAGTGACTAGCTGAAGATATTGCAGAAACAGCCTATAAGTGTAGTATAATTGAAAGTTATTCAGACACTGTCTTTATGAGTGAGCTGAATAATTCAGTCAGATGATTCATTCAAAACCCCCAATTCATTTAGGAGCGTCGCTACGGTGTGTTGCTGGAGACGAAACGTTCTTTTGTAACTATTTTCATCGTCAGAGCAAAAATATACAAAAACTCGAAATATTGTGTTTGAAATGTAAGTAACTTTTTGAATACTGTTTGTAGTTTTGAAACTATTCTAGTAAATTTAACCAATTTCATACTTGCAAATATGTTGTTTTACTGAATAGCCTATTTAACCAAAACAAAGCCATGCTGATATTTAGACCAACAGCACTCTTTCTCATGTGATAATGGTTAAGTACAGCTACCATTTTGCCATATTACACAGATCCAAAACCTGAGCTTACCTAAAATCTTAACACTATTCTTTTGCAAGCACTGGCATTTCCTTCAGGAAATGCAAATCTAGTTTAGACTCATCCCTCAGATTGTAAAAATGAACAAGAAGCGTATTTACAGTAATCCACTTACAATGTAAGCAAAGCATGGGAAATAAATCTTTAAAATATTCAACTTTCACACTATTGTAGCACACAGACATTAGGTTGAACCCTTTTAATGAGTGTTGTGTCTGTTCCAGGAAGTGCTTATGGGGATATTTCATGCCTTAAGCAAATGTCAAATAACACTTTGCCTTGTCATCCTCAATTAGGGCTCAAAAAGGTTGTGGCAAACCACAGTGCACTTAAACTTGAGTGTGTTTCTTTCCCAGCTGGTGGTCAATGATTCCTTTAACAGATCGCTGAGGGGAAAGGCGACTCACCAAAACAAGCTGCTCTGTCTCTTTTTACAGCTCTTCCTTCGTCCCCTACACCAAACACACACATATCTATTTTACTCTTCATTAGGGGTGAAGAGTAAACTTCATTTCTGCAGCTAATCAAGGAGAAATGAGGAGAGGCGCTGAGGTGAGACAGCAGATATTACCACCGCTGGTTTCCCAGCACTCCCCTCTCGCTCACTCCACAGGGCTGTTTTACATTCACACCACATCACCTATAGCACTAGTCATGAGTAAGGCGAACCTCTCTTTCTCTCTCACACACACAGACGGAATGTGAAGGAAATTGGCAATAAAATGCATGAGTGTGTACACACTTGGGTTAAGTAGAGAAACCTCTTCATATCGAGAAACATTTTTTTGCTGTATAGGGTTCTTGGGTTGGCTATACGGTTCTTTTAAAAATGAAAAGAAAAGGAGGTCTCGATGTTACTGGTTCTTCAGATCAGCATATTGATTCTAGGTATCAATATGTTAACAGAGGAAAAGTAAAGCCCTCCTGGGTTCTTTGAAGGAACTTAGAAAAACCTTTTCCCATGTTTCCACCAATTTCTATGATGTCTTAGAAGAAACTTTATATGACTTTATTGCAGGGCTGTAACCACCATAGCCATTGAGGGGGACAAGTCCCCCCGATAATTAGAACTGGCAAAATTGTCCCCCCTCCCCCCAATTTTTGAAATTATTGGACTGCTCTGCTGCACTCCATTACAGTGCTCTGTATGTTGTTAGGATGACAAAATGGTTTAAAGGTTACATTTTTAATGCGGTCTGCCTCAGCGCTCGTCAATGTCAAAATGATTGAGATGGCCAATCAAATCAAAGCACACAGAAGTAGAGCATGAATTCCAGTGCGAAGCATCAGTTTAACGTTGAAAGAGAGTGAGGTAAAATTTAAATAGCTGAACATTTAATATGCCGACTGTTGTGCGATAGAAACATCCAGTGATGCAAACTACTCGACTTTTTCTCTTAAAATATGATCATTTTGAATTGAAAATATGCATTTACCTGATTCAGGGAATTCTTACCTGAGTGTGATGAGACCAGAAATGTTTTACATTTTCAACATATTAGGCATACAAATAAAAGTTTATGTGTGCAAATTTTAATGCAAATATTATTTGCAAATAGTTCAAAATGATTACTTACCAACTAGAATTTAGACCTAGATTGTCCTTCACTGTTCTGTTTCTTTATGCTTTATAAAAAATTGGTCCACCCCAATGTTCAAGACATGGTTACGGCCTTGCTTCATTGGAACTTATAAAGATTCTATGGCAACAATGGAGCCCTTATAAATTCCCATAATGCCATAGAAGAACCATTATACTCTCCAGTGAAGTCACTGAAGAACCTTTTTAAATTCCTGTAGTGCTATAGAATATTTATATGTTCCCTTACAGGAATCATTATATGACATCATAATGGAACTCATAAAAGTTCTTCTGTAGCTTCATGAGAAATTATTAAGGTTCTGTGGCTTCATTGGAGCTTAGAACCTTTAGAGGAACCTTGTTAAGTTCCTCTGATTCAGTGGTTCTCAAACTTTTTTTTTTTTTTTTTGGTAAGGCCCCTTTAAAAAATCTTTAAAAAGTACCAAATAATTTCACTAAAACTGATAAAAATGTAAAAAAAAAAAAAAAGTATTATTGAAAAAAAAAATTAGTGCAATGAAAAACACCTCCAATAATTTCACTTTGTAATGTCGTTGAATAATTCATGTATTGAATACATTAAATTATGAAGGTTCTATGGCTTCACTGTAACTTGGAAACATAATATAATATGTTCCAAAGAAGCAATGAAAGGCATTTTTAAGTTCCTGTGGTGCCATAGAACCTCAATATGTTCCCATAATGCCATATAACACACATCATGTGACATTATAGGAACTTCTGAAGGTTCCTCTATGGCAGGGATCTCCAAACTTATGCCGCGTTCCAGGCAACCCGTAACCCGTGTTTTTCCAACCTTCTACCCGTGAAAGTACACTGGAACGGCAGTCAAACCCGTGACTTCCCACCCGTGAACTCGTACTAGGTCGATGTACTCCCAGTTCCGCGCTCTGACGTCACATAGCCCGCGAAACAACAATGGCAGCCCCTACAGATGCGGTATTTATGCAAGTGCATGGTAAAATAACGTAAAATAAAAGGTATAACAGCTTCTCTTGCTTTATGCGGCATTTTATCTCCTCCGTTTCCCTCAAATAAGCAAGGACTAAGCATGGTGATAGAAATAATTGTAAATGAGCATAAGCCCCATATGGTCCGCCATGCTGGTTTGTTTACACTCGGGCAGTTTGGCGTGACTTGCCTGGAACGCTACAAAGTCACGAGTCGCGGTTTGAAGTCGTGACTTGCGGGCTCAAAAACCTGCCTGGAGCGCAGCATTAGTCCTGGAGGTCCGCTGTTCTGCAGAGTTCAGCTCCAACCCAAATTAAACACACCTGAACCAGCTAATCAAGGTCTAACTAGACATACTAAAAACTTCCAGGCAGGAGTGTTGAAGCAAGTTGGAGCTAAACTCTGCAGGACAGTGGCCCTCCAAGACTGAGTTTGGAGACCCCTGCTCTATCAAACTTGGTTCTTTGTTCGATGGCTTCACTGGAGCTTAGAACCTTTATAAGTTCCAATGAAACCATAGAAGAACCTCAATAGAAGATACCTCAAATAGAACCTCATTAGAAGTTCCAACAATAGAAGAATTATTATATGACATCATAGGAACTTTTTAAAGTTCCTCTATGGTACCAGATGAACTTATAAAAGGTTATTCGATAAGGCCTCATAGGAATGGGAAATTTTAAGTTTCTATGGTATTAAAACAACTTTAGAAAGTTCTTCCTTAACATCAAGCTATAAATCTCTTTATTTTTATATATCTGGTAAAGTTTCTGTGAGTGCAGCAAACTAAAACTTACATCGTCTCTTTCAAATGCATCAAATAAATTACCATGATGTTTTCAAATAGTTCATTTTCAGATGCAAGAACACTCAGTTGCTTTTCATCATCAAAACCTCTGAGCTTGAGGGAGGCGAGCAGGGCTCTCGAGCTTTGTTTATACTGCAGTATACTTTGATCACGCGGCTTTGTTTGGGTTGATTGCGCTGGTGAGGGCAGATCCCACAGAGATGTATCTGCTCCATGGGGCTAAAGGAGAGAAAACACAGAGCTGGACTGACCGGATAACAGAAACACATTAATTGTCCGGGTTCTGCTGGCTGTGGGGGTTTTATGGATCTGAGCTTGAGAGAAAAAGTAATTTCAGTACTGAGGTGAGCCACACACCATGTGGTGCTGTGAAAACATGTTCATACCCTGTTTCTTACCATTGTTATGTGGTACTTCTCTTTGTTCCCACTCTTTCGCCATCTCTCATACATTCATTGCTGCCTTTCTCTCATCCTTTGTGACTCTTTTCCCCGGCAGCAATTCCAATGATGCAACTAAAAACGCAGATTGGCATGGCATAACATTAGATAATGATTTGAAAAATTTGAAAGGGAGAAACAGAGAGATGGACATTTTAGCAAGACAAAATTGAAAGACTTTTGAAGTTAGATTAATGAGAATCCCTCATAGGCTCTGTTTAAACCTGGCATTAAGATGCGTTTTGGTATTAAGATAATATTGGTAACACTTTACAATAAAGTTCCATTTTTAATTACATTGGTTAACATGAACTAACACTTAAAAATATTTTGAAAGCATTTATAAATCTTAGTTAAAGGATTAGTTCACTTACAAATTAAAATTACCCCAAGATTTACTCACCCTCAAGCCATCCTATATGACTTTCTTCTTTCTGATTAACACAATCTGAGTTGTATTAATAAGTATCCTGATGCATCTAAGCTTTATAATGGCAATGAACGGGACCAACGAGTTTGAAGCTCAAGAAAGTGGATTCATCCATTGTAAATGTACTCCAGGGGGGTTAATAAAGGTCTTCCGAAGCGAAACAATGTGTTTGTGTAAGAAAAAAATCCATATTTAACAAGTTATGAAGTAAAATATCGAGCTTCCGATAGACTGCTTGCCATATTCAACTTAGGAAGAAAGCGTAACTGGCATTGCGTCAGATTTTTTTTGTAAGTTGAATATGGAAGGCAGTCTGGCGGAAGATATTTTACTTTATTAAACTTGATAAATATGGATATTTTTCTTACACAAACGCATCGCTTCGCTCTTTCTCTCTCTCTCTCTCTCTATATATATTAGAGATGCACTGACACTAAATTTCTCCACTAATACTGATAGCCGATTATTCAGAGTGATATCTAAAGATACCGATAATAATACCGATAGTTTTGGGGGTTCTGACTCTTATAACTTACATAATTAATAATTAATCATTATATTTTGAAAGAAATGCAAATAAAAACTTCATTTTATCAACTTCAGTTATAAACAAACACATTACTCAAATTAATATTAACACACGTTAACTAAATTCTGAAGATTAATATTTCTTAACTTTCTGAATGTTATTAATTCATATTATTACTATTAATATTAATATTGAACATCAAATCCCAAATGCAGTGCATTTTCCTGCCCTCTTTTGATTGACAGGATATATCGGCCCTGACTATTGGCTGTTTTTAAACTATCAGCTGATAGTGTGAAAATTTGCTTTAATCGGCCGATACCGATTATTGGCCGATATATCGGTGCATCTGAAATATATATAGTTAAATATTAACATATTAGTCAAACATTAATTATTTCATAGCCTTAAACCATGCCCTCAGAAAGATCTTTTTTTTTTGACACGTTCTATTATATTTGTGTAGACATTTAAAAAAATTCACAAACCTGTCCACACATACCGTGACACACAAACATTACCACCTCCTTCACCGCTGCAGCTGCAGGCCTTGAGGCTGATCAACTGTTCTGACCCAACAATGACAGCCTCCTCCCTCCCTTATTTAGCAGATCGCTTCTCGCCTTGTCTCTCCATATCAAATCTCTCTTGTGTGGCCACAGGCTGAAAGAGGTTCAGATGGTTTAAATGCTTCATTATCTTTTATTTTAACGGAGATTAGAGCGAGCCTGCGGTGGAAAGCGCTGCCTGTCGGGTCCGTTCTGCACAGCTTCATTAAACGTCAGCAACTCTCCCCTATAAATATACAACATGCCTGCAGAGGACCAACCAGCAGAGATCGGCCCCTTCTGAGTCGTGACGTCGCAATAAAGTTGTAATGGAGGATGACTGACAGTGTGATCTCTGCATGGAAAAAAGTCCCATGAAACTTTAAGACAGGTTCAATTTGTCTGAGAGATAGATTTTCAGTGAATAACAAATTAAATTTATTATTTTTTTGGGTGAACTATCACTTTATATGCATGTGTGTACACACAATTAGAGCTCACCTGCAAATCTCAGATCTTTTGCTCATTTCCTCTAAAAGGAGCTCTTAGGCTTAAGTCCTGGAAAATCCAAGGAAAGGCGGCAAATCTTTTGGGAGGAACGGAAAATGGACGAGATGAACTGGAGAGATATAGAGAAGGAGACAGGAGAGAGTGAGGAAGTATTTTTTTTCAATCAATCATTGCAGAGACATCATCATCAAAACATACAGCACTCAAAATCGCCCTAAACAACAAGTGCTGTCTGATTGGGTCCTTGTTAATGCGTGAGCTCTCCTGGGATTTCATCGTAGCACTTCCCCACCTGTTTCCCTGAAATAATGGGTCTTGAAATCAATGGGAAACCAACTGTGAGATGTTGTACACCTGTGGAACAAATTCACATCCTATTGCTTTCACTGCACTGCACAGATACAGTATCTCTCTTGAATTTACAAATTAAACCAATCATGCAACAAACATACATTGTCAGTTGCAATCCCTGATAGCAACTACAACAACAAGGTGTCTAGATGTGTCTCGTTTCATATGAAAGTCAATTTCAGGGCATTTGCTTATTTGTGATAGATTGCCGAAACATTCTGTTTGATGTTACAACTATTCAGCATGTCAGCATGATGCTTTAGACAAATATTTAGATATATATATTTATCTATCTATCGATCGATAGATCGTTTTTCAGCCAGGACTGCCACTGGTGCCACCTCTAAAATAATAAAATAAAATAAAATAATAAAAAAATCTATCTATCTATAGCTTGCTTTCAAGCCAGGACTGCCACTGGTGCCACCTATAAAATAAAATAAATAATGATAAAATAAAATAATGATAAAATAAAATAAAATGATAAAATAAAATAAAATGATAAAATAAAATAAAATAAAAAATAAAATAAATAATAAAAATAAAATATAAAATAAAAAATACAATTTTTATATTTTTAAAATACAAAATCTATCTATCTATCTATCTGTCTATCTGTATGTCTATCTATCGCTTGTTTTTAAGCCAGGGGTGCCACCTCTAAAATAAAATAAAATAAAATAAAATAAAATAAAACAAAACAAAACAAAACAAAACAAAACAAAACAAAACAAAATAAAATAAAATAAAATAAAATGATAAAATAAAATAAAATGATAAAATAAAACAAAACAAAACAAAACAAAACAAAACAAAACAAAACAAAATAAAATAAAATAAAATAAAATAAAATCATCCATCCATCCATCCAGTTGCAAAATTATTGTTGGTAAAAAGTGTTTATCTAGAACATAAAATTAAAGTAAAGTAAATAAATTTAAATAAGCAAGGATGGTCACTGGTGCCACCTCTAAATGAATAAATTAAAAAAGTGAAAAGATTGCCTGAAACAATCAAATATCCACACAAAAATGATGCTTAATATACAATGCTTTCCAGATACACAATAATTCAGTCAAAAACAAATATATATTGTTTCAAAATTTCAAAGAAAAATGTCATATACCATTATAAAGCATCTGGAATAAAGAACAAGCCATGGAAAGTGTTTCAGAATTAGGGTACAAGCTGTATCGTTTGGAATTTGTTGGAGGGAGGCTGAGAAAAATGAAGTTTTCTCCCAGCGTGCATGCTGGGATATCCAGCTGTCTGTCAATGCCACATCCTCCTTGTGATTAATGTCCGCGTGCTGTGGGGAAAACCGGGGCGGAAGGCAGAGAGGAACGGCACTATGTCTTTGTCTCCGAAGCCGCAAGACTGCACATCACCAGGGCTGTTTGTACACTCTGTATCCTACACAGATTTCCACACAAAGAACATTGAATGATGATTTTTGAAGGAGCGTTCTGAACTAGATCCTTTCATGGGAGGAAATTACTCATTGTGGGAGACATTGTGGGATCATGGCATAATTATGACCCACGGAGAAGCTCGTAATTCATTAAAATCTGAAACTAAACTAGAAATACCTGGAACGAGACATCTAATCTTGCCACATCTCGTAAGGGAAAGATTCAAAAATCTTCACTTTGTGATGTTTATTTTTGTTTTATGAAGTGTCAGCACACAAACAAACAGGAACGTATGAGCGGTGCATTTTCTTAGCCTTGCTAATCTTTTTCCTAGAAAGGCAGATATGAGCCTATTCAGTGGCACGGATAAAAGCCATGCTTTTGTGTAGCAAGATAACGTGGAGACTGAGCTGACGCGTTATCAGCCTCCTCTGTGGCTATAGCCTTCATTCCTGGGTTCTTACACTTAAGCCGTAGATTATTTAGGTGCCGTTCAATGTGTTCATTCACATCTCTTCTCTCCCACCATCATCTTCAATGCAGAGTGGGAAAATAAAGCTCAGTGTTGAAAGCCCCATAGAAAACGTCTCACCAGCCAATTGTGAGTGCGGAACGGCACAAATGAAAACAGACTTGACACAGCGCATCACATTTTAATTGCTGAGTCTTTCTACAACTAAACGTCTTAAAATGAGCCTGAGTGCAACTAAATAATGGTAAAAAAAGGTTTATTTTATTATAGTTTTGTGATTCAGTTTCATTCACCTTCACAGCTTGTACTGGGATTAATTATTCATATGGATTCATTGTTTTGTTTTTTGTTTTTTACATTGTTGATGTTGATTTGGTCATAATTTTAGCAGCTTATTGTTTTTCCTGCTCAAAAAACTTGTTTAAGCCAGTCTAAGTTGGTTTGCTGGTCTAAGACGGTAGCCCTAGCCCGGCAAAACTGGTGTTTAGCTGGTTTAGCTTGGGTGACCAGCTGATTTTCCAGCCTGACTAGCTGAAAAATGTCCAAAACCTTGTTAAAACCAGCCAACTGACCACCTAAGACTAGAAACCAAGCCTAAGCTGATTTGCTAGTCTAAGATGGTGTCCCAACATGGCCAAACTGATGTTTAGCTGGTTAGCTTGGGTGGCCAACTGCTTCCCCTGCCTGACCAACTGAAAAGTGCTCAAAACCCCTCTAAAACCAGCCAACCGACCAGCTGGAAGACCACCTAAGACTAGAAAACAAGCTTAGGCTGGTTTAAGATGCCTATAAGACAGGCCAGCCCAATAGTTGAGCTTGTCTCAAACAGAAGCATTTCTCACACTCTTGGTCTTCAAGCTAGCTCATTTAAAAGTCCCTCTGCTGAAAAAAAAGAGGTTAATACCAGCCTAGGCTGGTTTGCTGGTCTAAGATGGTGACCCTAGCCTGGCTAAACTGGTGTTTAGCTGGTTTAGCTTGGGCGACCTGCTGATTTTCCAGCCTGACTAGCTGAAAAATGTCCAAAACTTTGTTAAAACAGGTCAACCAAACACCTAAGACTAGAAAACAAGCCTAAGTGCCCAAAACCCAGCCAATGGACCATCTAGAATACCAGTTAGCTATAGGACAGGCCAGCCCTGTATTTGTGTTTATGTGCATCTGTCTCAAACAGAAGCATTTCTCACACTCTTAGTCTTCAAGTTAGCTTATTTAAGAGTCCCTCTGCTCAAAAAACTTGTTTAAACCAGTCTAAGTTGGTTTGCTGTTCCAAGATGGTGACCCTAGCCCGGCCAAACTGGTGTTTAGCTGGTTTAGTTTGGGCAACCAGCTGATTTTCCAGCCTGACTAGCTGAAAAATGTCCAAAACCTTGTTAAAACCAGCCAACCGACCACCTAAGACTAGAAACCAAGCCTAAGCTGATTTGCTAGTCTAAGATGGTGACCCAACATGGCCAAACTGATGTTTAGCTGGTTTAGCTTGGGCAGCCAACTGCTTCCCCTGCCTGAACACCTGAAAAGTGCTCAAAACCCCTCTAAAACATACCAGCCAACCAGCTGGAAGACAACTAAGACTAGAAAACCAGCTTAGGCTATAAAGGACAGGCCAGTCCTATACTTGTGCTTGTCTCGAACAGAAGCATTTCTCACATTCTTGGTCTTAACGCTAGCTCATTTAAGATGGTAGTTCATTCTTATAGGTGTTTAGATGGTAGTTCATTCTGAGAGGTGTTTTGAGAGGACAAGATGTGCTTTATTACACCCATTATTAAGAGTCTCTCTGAAACAAGAGTCTCTCTGATAAGAGTCTCTCAAAAAACAGCTAATACCAACCTAGGCTGGTTTGCTGGTCTAAGATGGTTTCCCACCCTGGCCAAACTGATGTTTAGCTGGTTTAGCTTGGGCAGCCAAGCTGATTTCCCAGCCTGACCAACTAAAGGTGCTCAAAACCCTTCTAAAACCAGCCAACAGAATACTTGTTAGCTATAGGACAGATCAACCCTGTATTTGTGTTTATGTACATCTGTCTCAAAACAGAAGCATTTCTCACACTCTCGGTCTAGCTCATATAAAGGAGTTCTGGAGCTCAGGCTCTCCCTGTGGCCTCTCTTTAGGCCCAAAAGGAGGATATTTAATATTATTAGTGGGCATCTGGAAAGGTTACCTCGTTAGAGAGATGGAGAGAAATTTAATTCAGGAAAGCTGTGTTATTAGCACAAAAGCCAGCCACTAAAGGGCATAGCAGAGTCCCTTTGGGGCCAATAGAAAGTACCTTATGACTTTTATAGGGTTCAGATGATCAGAATGTTCCAGAATGGTATGTATGGCTCTGTGTTTAGCAAGCGCATGTGGCTAACGTGTTAGCATAATAAAACCGGAAAGAACTGTGCTAGTTTCTTTTCTATTTTTTTTTTTTTTTGAGGCAATTTCTGATAGTTAGCATCTAATATTAGCAATTCAGGTAACAAAAATAACAATAAACATTCAGATTTGTTAATTTTATTGATGCTATAATCTTAATTTATGCTACAACAGTTGTTTCAGCAGTAGGGAAGACCGGGGCAAGTTGTCACACTGTTTAGTGTTTACTCTAGTAAATATTTCTCAGGATAAGTTTGTTTCAAAGAAAAAAAAAGTATAACATTTGTACTGTTCACCACTGTTCAAATGTTTGGGGTCAGTAAGATTTTAAAATGTAGTAAAATACAGTAAATGTAGTAAAATACAGTAAAAACAGTAATATTGTGAAGTATTACTACAATTTAAAAGAACTGTTTTCTATTGTAAAATATTTTAAAATGTAATGTATTCCTGTGATAGCAAAGCTGAATTTTCAGAATTTTCACAATCAATTAATAAACAACACAAATGATCTAAATATAAACATGCTAAGAACTTACTGAGTCATTTTATGTTATATCAAGAAAGTGAGCAATTGTAGATATCCTAATGTTCCTGCAAATTGACCAAGGATCATGAATGGAATAAAAGACTCCTTTTCCCCTCATCTCTCTGTGGCGGAAAGTATTTGCATATGCAAACAGCTCTGATATCAGCTGTGTAATCTAACAGCGCACACTGAGACAGAATTCAGCGTTTGATGACATGTTTTAGTGTTATGCTTTACCATAGACGATTTAATGGTACCTACAGCCTTTTTTACTGACACCTACCAACCACTCCGATACTTGATCGGGTTGCTGTGGAGATGGTTCTATCATCATAGAGATGATGTTATCACCGTGGCAATGGTGCTATCTGTGGCGCCCATCTCTTTCGGTGGCTCCTGGTAATCAAATGAAAAATATGTGCTCGGTGGAGCTTTGTGAGATTAAGCCCTAAATGTAAGAGGAGTTTTAGAGAGCCGGGGGGACAGCGTATAGATTACGAAACCTCTGATCAGGTATAAAGAGATGTGCATTCATGTAAACACACACATAAACATGCACAGTGGGGTCCAAAAGTCAGACAATGAAAATCTAAGATTCAGAATCAGATTTAAAATACATAGGATTCTGAACATTTTAAAATAAAGAAAAATTTTGGATACATTTTACATAAAGCCTTTATGTATAATGCATTATAAAAATATTTTTAATACATTAATTATGCCTTGTAATGCACCTTATAATGCATTGTATGCCCTCATGAATTGTTATAATTCAGTTATAATATTTATTATTTGAACACACCTTTAGAAAGTATAATGCATTAAAACATGTCAAACAACTCATTTCAGATGTAAGAAGGAATCTGCAAATATAATGCGTTTTAACTTTGGTTTCAATTCTTTATGATAAGATATAACATTATAATGTACATTATGAATACCTTTATAATGCATTACACAGAAAAGGTATTTTTAAAAAAAAATGAGTATGAAATATTTAGATCACTAATCAAATAAATAAATAATGTTTATTTATAAAGCGTCTTTCCAAGTTCAAGTTTGCTGTACAGAGGTTTAATATTATCAAAATATTTTTTTTTTCTGAAAATACAATTTTTTATAAAATTATTTTCCCCCTTAAATTATATCATTATTCAATTATGTCATATTTATTATTTAGTCACTTTTACTCAGAGTAAAATGGCATCTAATTTTAGTCTACAAAAATGAAAATTTAGCCCAAAAGTACAAAATTAAATACAATATTCATATATATATATATATATATATATATATATATATATATATATATATATATATATATACACACACACACTACCAGTCAAAAGTTTGGACACTGTAAGATTTTAAAACACTGTACTTGGACACTGTAAGACTTATGTTTTATAAAGAAGTTTCGTCTGCTCACCAAGGCTGCATTTATTTAATTAAAAATACAGTAAAAACAGTAATATTGTGAAATATTATTACAATTGAAAATAACTGTGTTCTATTTGAAAATATTTTAAAATTTAATTTATTATGTGTTGGCAAAGCTGAATTTTCAGGATCATTACTCCAGTCTTCAGTGTCACATGATCCTTCAGAAATCATTCTAATATGATGTTAAATTACATTTTTTTTTTTTTTTTATGAAATAAAATTAAAAAACCTTTCGGACCCAATATTCATGCACTGTAAATCCTAACGCTCAAAATAATTAATTGGTTTGAGTAGGGCAAACTCAAATTAAACAAATTAGTTCAATCAAATTAACTTTTATGAGTATTTAGAACTTCTTTTTCTGTTGAGTTCACGAAATTGACACATTTTAAGTAATCTGAATTGTTTAATTTGTTTTGAGTTTTATGAACTTATTTCTTTTAATTTAGACAAACTTAAATTGACCTGAAACTGGGCTGGGATTTCTATTTCCCAGCATGCTTTGCCATGACACTCGAAAGGGAGAATAAATGCTAAAATTAAGTGTTATATAATGTTTTTTTTTTGTGCAAGATTAATGTTAAGGAGGGGATTTACTAGTGTTAAATGCATTGCTCTCCCAATTTTTGTTATATGGTTTTTTTTTTTTTTTTTTTGGTTATTGAGAACATAAGTTTAATGTATGAATTAACTTAAAAATTTCAAGTTAAGAGCAATTAATATGAGTACAAAATTGAAATCCGACAGTTCTGCTTATTTAAACTTTGAATTTCTTAACTTAAAAAATTTGATATAACTGATTACCTCAAATCTTTTGAGTTTTGCCAACTTATTCGGGTTTACAGTGTGTATAGACACTCATTGCATCATGCAACACACACACACACACACACACACACACATCATTCGATTACTGGAATCTCAGTCTATACCGCCTGAACGCAACTGCAAACACACTCTCTCTCGCACACTCCTGCACAAGCAAGCCATCAATAAAATTAGCACGGAGGGCTGCAACATTGTTTACGACCTTCAAAATGACATTGCAGGCCTCGTCTGACTGCATTCCTCGTGCACAACACCGTAAATCTGAACCCATCTTTGCTATTATAAACCAAGCCTAGTTGCGGTCATGATGAACGTAAAGTGTGAAGCTCTGCTATATACCTGCACTTCATATTCATTTCAATTACATTAGCTGCTCGGCTTTCATTTAAAACACCCCCCACCTCCTTATCACTCCTATAACAAACACAGATGGACGGCTAAATAAATGATCATTGTACGAGCACAAAAGGATGAGCGTCACTGTAAACATTATGATTGATGCAGGCTGGGTGTTATGTATCTAATATAAGAGAGTCTGTAATTAGGAATCAGGACATGTTTGGTATTATGTCAGTGTGTGTTTTATCTTCCTGTATCTGTTCCTGCATTGTTAAATTCTACTGGGACTTATTGACATTACAGTGTAACATCCATTAATCAAATAGTGCCTATTTGCACTGAATCTGAATGAAAAACAAGCACAAAACAACCATTATCTTTAAGTGGGTGTCAGCGGCTGTTTCACACAAGTATAAGATGTGTTAGCTTAGTGGTACAGTTTTTGTTTAACAGGCAAGGACACTTGGGTTCAAAACCCAGCCTGATATATAAATTATTTTAAACCAAGTTACTAAATATACTAAACCTTATGCTCTAAAGATGACATGAATTTGGTGTCCATCTACACAAAAACATATTATGAAGAGAAGATAAAAGAGCAAATTTTGTCTTGTATATAGACCTCTCATGAATACTTTAGATCAGTGGTTCAGAACCAGGGGGCTGGGAACCACTAGGGGGCATCAGCACGCTTTCAAGTGGGCCACAATATGGCTTAAAGGGATAGTTCACCCAAAAATGAAAATTATCCCATGATTTACGCACCCTCAAGCCATCCCAGGTGTATATGACTATCTTCTTTCAGACGATCACAAACGGAGATATATTTAAAAATATACTTGCTCTCCAAAGATTTATAATGGTAGTGAATGGGGGGCCTGTTTTGAATCCAAAAATAAACGCATCCATCCACAATAAACATAATCCATATGGCTCCAGGGGGTTAATAAAGGCCTTCTGAAGCAAAGCGATGTGTTTTTGTAAGAAAAAAAATCCATATTTAAAACTTTATAATCTAAAATAACACGCCCCCCGTTCACTACCATTATAAATCTTTGTAAATATATCTCCAATTGTGGTCTACTGAAAGAAGATATTCATATACACCTAGGATGGTTTGAGGGTGAGTAAATCATGGGATAATTTTCATTTTTGGGTGAACTATCCCTTTAAAATAAGAAGAAACACCTTTAAATAAGCTAAAACAGCTAAAAATTAAGATTCAAAGTGACATTGTATTTTTTATTCCAATTAGTTCCTCGACAACTGTGATTTTTATTTAAAGTCACGGTGAACCAGAAGTTGCCACCGACTTTGCTTCAGTATTGTGACGTATTTGTCCGAGTGAAGCAGAATATCGAATGAGAAAAATAGAGGGCGTGGCTTGTTTTTTCCTCCGCTGGGAATTGATTGGATCTAGAAAAGTCAAAGTCCCTTTAAGACAAGTCATTTAACTCGGCGGCCATCTTTGAAACGCCTCTTGAGCATTCAAGTGCAGCTCCTATCTCTTTGAATGAGGAAACATCAAATTCTCCAAAGCTGTTTGCCAAGCTTTCGATTAAATTTCATATTTGAAATCACCACTGAAATCTGACAACATCTGTCTCATAAATTTTGTTTCTAAACGCTCGAATCATGACAAAAAACTGTATTTTTCAGGCTGGATCAAGCTAATACGCATGCACAGTCCTAAATGCGTGTTTCTTTGTGTCTCATGGTGGAGGCGCGCGTCTGACAGTTTCTATAGAAACCGGAGCTTCTAACGGCCGCTGCAATGACGCGATGACTTTACCATTTTGCCATTGGCTCTTACTTAGAAGGCGGGACTTATTCCGCCATATTGCGCATTGCACTTTCTCCCATTCAAAACAATACGAGTGACGCATCTTGTGTTATTCTATAGTCTTTGGAAAAGTCATTCTAATTTTTTTCCATTGTCCAATCAAATGAATGGGGAGGCGGGCCTTCCAAAGTGGTGACAGAAGTTTACAGTTGCTTGAAACGTCCAGAGACTGCAATGATGGAGGAGAAACTTGTGGTGGCTTTCGTGGGTTACCTGGAGCTGTATGACTTTGCGAACTGCAACTACCGCAATGTTAACAAAAAGCAGCAGACCTGGAGGCAAGTTAGTGTCGCAATAAAGATGTCGGTTAAGTTGCTTTCATTAATTTAACAGCAGCCTTTGTGAGACTTTCAAAAACATTAAAACTTCTTACAGACCCCAAACCTTTGAACAGTAATGTATATCCTTAACATTGTGATTAGAAAACATGAACCTCTGATGGTGTGTTTAATTACAAAGCATTTCTATTTTTAATTCTGTGTCCTTGGGAGAATCCTTCCAACGTGTTGTTTACTTGAGCCACACACATTCACACTCTGGATGCGTTCACCTCTCACCAAGAGCCTCCCCTGTGGTTGACAGTGTATCCTCGAGTGGTTACTTCCTCTTGTTATTTAAAGAAAACTCACAGCACACACTGAGCCACTGACAACTGCAAGAAAAGGCCATTTGATCTCAGTTCCTAGGAGAAAACACATACACAATCATGTTCACACATACTCACCATAAGAAGGCGACCACAGACTTCATTTGTATCTGAGAGTGTGGATACGGGGGAAACGTCTTCGTCTTGTTGGTCGAGGCGTGTGGCGTCTCCTGTCCACTGTCACTGGGGGTCAGCAGAAGGTTCTAATTAGGTCCATGGTGGCAGTGACTGTATGATTCTGTTGCTGTGGTCACCTTCAACTCGCAACTGTCATCAAGTAGTCCCACGACAACCTATTAGAAGACACACATGCAGAGACAAGTGGCTGAAACCGTCTGTCACCTATCTGTCGTCATCTCTGTTCCTCTGCTATCAACCGCTTCAGACGCATTAAAGTCAACGTTATTTAAAAGTAAACAGACCTCAATTACATCTGGTATTATTGTGTGTGATTCATCTGTGCATGGTTTTTCAAATTAATATAAATATAACCCACTTCAGTGCAATTTATGCTTTAAAAAAAAAAAGGAAAATGAGCTTAGAAAAGAGGGTTATTAACAAAAAGGGTAGGTTTATCACTGAAAACTGTATCATACTTTAACAGCATTACAGTAAAAATGAAACACTATGGCAACAGCTTTCTTATCTGTACAAGACGGGGTTTTGCTTCGGGGGGTTGGGTGGAACTGACAGAAGGGTGGTTTCTTTCAGTTTTCCCCCTCTGTTTGGCCTAAACACTGTGTTCGTGGTCATCCAGTCTGAAATGTTGACTCCAAACAGAGGTTTTTCAGATATTCCGTTGCGGCGTTCTCTCTATATTCACGATTCTTTGCAATCTTTAGCGAGTCCAAGTCGACACCATCATGACTAAAAGTTTGCTAAGAAGTATTTTCTACTAAAGCAAGACGGTATTTCACTCTCGTCAAGTGTATCCATAGCAGACTGGTGGGAGTAGCTTTCGATGTCCAGTGCATTATGGGTGTTGAAGTTTTCCTACCTATTTGGCAAAAGGGAGGACAATATCCATTTTTCTGTTTTCTCTGGTCAAGGAGCAATATCTTCACTACAAAAAAAAAAAAAAAAGACATTATTTTGAACTGAAAGGGTTCACCCAAAATTTAAATTTCTGTCAATAAGTACTTACCCTCATGTCGTCCTAAACCCGTAAGACCTTCATTCATCCTCTGAATACAAATTAAGATATTTTTGATGAAGTCCGACGGTTTCTGAACTACACATTGGCACTGGCAGCAACATCATTGCACCTTTTGAGGTCCAAAAAAGGTAGTTAAAACATAATAGTCCACGTGACTACAGTGGTTCAACCTTAATTTTATGAAGCGATGAGAATACCTTTTGTGCGCAAAAACAAAACAAAAATAACGACTTAATGACAGAAATTTCATTTTTGGGTGAACTAACCCTTGAATAGATCAAAGCCCAAGCCAAGACACCATAGCAATGTCCGATTTGTGAATGAATCTTTTTGAGCTGATTAATTTCAACTTGGTTCTTCTGAATCTCATGAATCACTTTATGAATTGTACTGAATGATTCATTTGCGAATTGGACTCATGGCCATTTACACAACACTATTTTCAACTTGAAAACTTTTTATGCTTTTTGGCCATTCATTTACACAAAAACGGGTTTCAAAGTGCAAGTTTTTGAAAACGGTACCGTTATCGCCTCTGTGACATCGCCACCTACTGGCCTGGCAGAACAATACAGCGTTTTTAGTTGTTTTCATGTTAAATATACCCTGAATCTGTTCTCGAGTCTGCAGTTGAAATAAAACAAACCACTGAATTATTCATGTTTGAATGAGCGATGAAGCAGGAGTAATAAAATACTCAAAGCTCGTGTGTGTGCGTTAACACTAAGTTACTAAAGCAGATTTGTAGTCTTGTTTATTGTAAATGAAACTCCTATTTAGGTTTGTGACGAGCAGGGCGGGGCGAGAGCCGGTGACGCGATAATTATATTAAAGTTGTGTTTAACGTTCACCGGCTCCCGCCTCCTTCTTCCCATATCAACTAATGTTACTACAAGGTTATACATGGCTGTTTTACCAACTGCTGTATGTAAAAATTGTATAACTGTAAATAACAGTTTTTTTTTGACAGCCGTTGTCAGAATAAATGTTAAAATCTTTGACATTTTGATTGCAGCCTTTAGGCCCGATAACTATAATGATAACTATACTGTATTTGTGTCCACACCAACGCACAATATAGTTCTGTTTATTATAAGCATGCACTGCAGTTTTGTCATCTGCGGCCTCAAATGTTCAATCTCTTAAAAGCAGGATTGATTCTGATTGGCTGTCAATGTTTTTATCAATCATCAGTTGGAGAAAATCATTGTGAAAGTGATCCCAACTATATCATTTCTGTGTTATCGTTATAGCTGTGGTGTGGACTCTGCTATTCTTTTTCATTTAGAACAGTTTTTAAAACTATATTGTTAACATTTGTTATTGACCTTGGTTTGAACCAACCTTTAAACCGCAAATCTGAGCAGTGTGACATACATAAAATTATGGTGTTTTCTCCATTTTATCTCATTACTGTCAGGAACATCTTGCAAGATATCTCATTTGTCATTTTCTTTTCGAAATTCACACACATACATGCACACTGCATCTGACCGTGCAACAATCACGCAGCTGGGAATCGAACAGGATAGGAGCAATTTCCCTAAACAGCCAAAAAGCCCAAATACGGGTCATTATTGCTTAGCGTGATGTGTCATTTTAGACTTGGCGGTAAGTTCGTCAGAGAAAAGGAGTGGAAATCAGGCGGAAAGATTACTTGAAAGGTTACTCAAGTCAGCCTATCACACTACATTATTAATACGTGACAAATGACATCCATTTTGAAACTTGCATTTCCTTCTGCGACCATTAAATACAGATCTTGACCTCTGTCAATCAAAACAGTGTAAAATTAGGAGGTGAGAGTGTTATGATCACGGGAATCATTTTAAATCGCTACAAAGTGGTAGGGATAGTGCAGTGATGTGATAGAAAATTATCATAATATCATACAATTATGTCGTTGTTTTATCACTGTACTTTGAAGAGCGACTTCAGTCCCACCTGAAAGAAAAGCACAGAGAAAACGTGTGTGAATCAGTTCAAAAGGCAAACACCTTCATTGGTGGTCTCCATAATTTAGTAGCCATTGCCGGGGTCAGATTTGAGCCGTGAACATGGAGATGCATCTTTAATACAGCCCTTCCACAGAATAATTATAGAGTCAGCCATGAGGAACGTCCATTTGTGTGTCTAAGAGAGAAATATTCAGAGAGAGCAGAGGATATATTGAGAAAAGGAGACACAAATGGCAGTGGGAGTTTCTCAGAGGGACTTTTGTGATCTGAGCAGGACAATGAGAGAACAAGCTCTATAGCCCAGCAGAGAGCCCCTTCACACTACTCAAACATTTACAAGAAGGATTTAATGAGGAAAGAGAGGTGTAACTGTGGTACTAGACATTGCTTTCAGAAATAAAATTTCGGTCCCGCTGCTCGTTCCCTTCATATATTATGTAATGGGCCTTCTCTACGGTTCTCTAGATTTTGAATACGGGTGCTGAACCCAAGAACTGAGGGATGGTTCACCCCAAAAATAAAATTCTGTCATCATTCAGGTCTACTCACCCTCATGTTATGGAGCACAAATGAAGAAATAATATAAGAGAGTTTATAACAAGAAATGTGAGAGAACATTGGTTTTCAATAGTTGTTGTTTTTAGCCACATTAAGGGGATAGTTCACCCAAAAATGAAAATTATCCCATGATTTATTCACCCTCAAGCCATCCTAGGTGTATATGACTATCTTCTTTCAGATGAACAAAATCGGAGAAATATTAATAAATATCCCGGCTCTCCAAAGATTTATAATGGTAGTGAACGTGTTTTGAAGCCCAAAATAAATGCATTCATCCATCATAAAAAATAATCCATACGGTTCCAGAGGGTTAATTAAGACCTTCTGAAGCGAAGCGATGGGTTTTTGTAAGAAAAATATCCATATTTAAAACTTTATAAAGTAAAATAACTAGCTTCTGGCAGACGGCTGTATGCATCGATTTGCATGACGTAATGGCGAACGCAGAAGCGCAGAGGATAGAGCAAAACAAAACATGGATTAGAAGTCTAAAGCAAAATTTTTTAAAGAGAAATGTCGGAGGATATCGATATAAGAGAAGAGGAGCAACAGGAGCTTTTCTGAGTTGGTCCTAAATTTAGGGGACATGACATGAAAATCTGACTTTTTCCATGTTTAAGCGCTATAATCGGGTCCCCGGGGCATCTACCAACCCAGAAAACGTGAAAAAGGGCAACCCAGTAACTTTGTTTTGGTAAGCCTTTCTCTGCAAGCATGTGAAAATATTAGCCGCTCAGATTTTTCTCCCCTTGTGAGATAGGAAGGGGATCTTATTATAATATTACCGGCCCTTAATATGCACGTTTCCACCCATTGCGCCGCCATTTTGTTTTCGCAAGAGACAACGGTGTACCAAGTTCTAACGCCATGGCAAAAGTTCAAGCAAAGCATGCTAACTGTTCTGTCGTTGTCTGCACAGATGAGCACAGGACACTATTTAGAGTCTTGTTAGCTGGGATAGCCTGCAAGTTGACCCTGGCAAGCTTGATTGCTAAAAAAGGAGCGTTTCTGTCCTAGTGATATTTTGGAAAAAATATTAGACCATTCACAACATTTGATAGAAATCATAAATGTTAGCCTGGTGTGTATGGCTCTGTTTGGCAGACAGGTACGATGGGCGTCCATACGGGTTTTGCACAAAAGAATTACATGACGGCATGTGCTAGTCGATGAGTTGAATCAACGCTACAGCAACTACATAAATTTATCCACTAACCATTCAGAAACGTCCAGTTACATTCTAAAAGTTGTAACTTCTTCCTGAGTCTCTCCATCAGTGTCAGACTCCGGTTTGAACAATGTAAGGCTGAACACCGTTACTGACAATCGTCATTTTGGCTGTGTGAGATTCTCCAGCTTTGTTGCTGTCGAGCAACCGAAGTGCGAGTTGTTAAAGCTCCACCCTTTTCTGGAAAGGGGGCCGGGAGCAGCAGCTCATTTGCATTTAAAGGAACACACAAAAAAGGCTTGTTTTTGACAAATTTGACAAGATATAATAAATGATCTGTGGGGTATTTTGAGCTGAAACTTCACAGACACATTCTGGGGACACCAGAGACTTATATTACATCTGGTGAAAAGGGGCATAATAGATTCCCTTTAAATGCAAAAATGCTTGCTCTGTGAAAATGTTCACACACGGTTTGTGCATAACATTGTATTATCCATTCAATTAAGGAACATAATAAGCCAGTGTTTTACCAATAAAGAAAACGAAACAGTCTATTATCAGTTCTGACAAACTCTCGGGGCCAGTTTTGATAATGTAATTCAGTTGTTGCATCAAAGTCGCCTGTTAAAATGCCCACCCTGAGAATATGAGGTTGCCATGTCCCATTGTGTGTATTACTACTCAGGCAAACATTAACTGTTCGCTGATGGCAGAAAATAGAGGGTATACCGAGCTCAGTTCCACGCCTCTAGAGCCTCAGATCACTAATCATTTGATGCTGAAAGCAGCCGCTCCCTCTGCCGCAGGAACGAAGGGTCAAACGCATGTTAGAAGCGAGCTGCTTCTTACGCAGGACACGTCTCTCCCCACGTGCCTTGAAGCAGCAGGGGACCCCATCAAGAGCGGGAAGAGAGCAGTAGAGGAGAGGAATGAAATAATTTCATCTCCTGCACTGTAATGCTCCCTCTTAAATCAGCCTGTGAGGAGTGTGCCAAGGCTCAGGGAAAGGGAGGGAGGCAAGAAAAGCTGGAAAGAGAGACAACGGTAATATCGGCCCTGCTTTGATGAAAGATCTCAGGCAGTGGACATACAGAAACAGATCTATAAACAAGTGGACGATGGGAATAGGGAGCAGGAGGGAAAGAGAGAGAAAGGGATGGAGAAAAA
Organism: Hypophthalmichthys nobilis; assembly: GCA_037950665.1. Taxonomy (NCBI): domain Eukaryota; kingdom Metazoa; phylum Chordata; class Actinopteri; order Cypriniformes; family Xenocyprididae; genus Hypophthalmichthys; species Hypophthalmichthys nobilis. Next base: position 18,857,676 of record CM075486.1, read on the forward strand.
GCTAGAAGATGAGATTAGGAATGTGATTGGAAAGATATTTTGTCGGTCGCATTTTTTTTTCTGCAAGAACATTCTCATTTATATTTTTTCATTTATCAGATGCTTTTATCCAAGCGATTACAAACGAGGGACATCACAAACAATTTGTCAAAGGATCTCAAATTATGTAATTATGTTTGATAACATTCATTTCCTCCAAAGAATGTTATCAGATATATAAATAATTTATAAATGAATTTAAATATACGTACACACACAGTACTGTGCAAAAGTCTTTTGACAAAAAAAAGGTTTTAAGCCAGTTATTTATATCTTTTGCTCTAGTGTGTCAGAAGAAAATATCAGTTTCAATCATTCATTTTGCCATTAATTTTAAGAATCCAGTGAGATTTTTGTATGCACAAGGAGTCTGACAACAGCCGGTATAAAGTTCATAAAGAGATCGTAAAACTAATCCATATGAATTGAGTGGTTTAGTCCCAATTTTCAGAAGAGACATGATCACTTTATACACTGAACAGATTTAATTTAGGCTTTTCTTCACATATAAACATTCATCAACACACATCAGTTGTGGTAAACGGAAGCTCAAGCGTGTTCGCTTTACGCACGAGAACCAATGAGATTCATTCTCATGTGTTACACAGTATGTTTGAGCTTCTGCAAGAACCAATGCGGTTTGTTTTTGAGAGTCAAGCAGGTTCGGTTTAAGTTTGCTGATCAAAAACTACATAAAAATATCCTATATCCTTTACTAAACATTCAGAAACACCCAGTCGCATTCTAAAATTTGTAACCTCTTCCTGAATCTCTCAATCAGTGTCCGACTCGGTTCGAACATGAAAGGCTGATAACTGCTTTCTGACATTTGGCTGCGTGAGATTATACAGTTTTGTTGTTGTTGAAGCTGTTAGAGCTGTTAAAGCTCCACCCTCTTCTGGAAAGTGGCCGAGGACAGCAGCTCATGCTGGCGTGTTTTTCCTCACACAGGCATGTTTTTGCTCATACCCAAATAGGGGCAAATTTGACAAGCTATAATGAATGATCTGTGGGGTATTTTGAGTGAAAAATTCACAGACACATTTTGGGGACACCAGAGACTTATATTACATATTGTTAAAAGGGGCATAATAGGTCCCCTTTTATGGTAAAATCTAGGACAATAAAACAATACAGAAAAGGAATTAAGTTTTAATAGGAAAAAGGTTAAATCTGCTTGTATTAACAAAAATAAACTCCTGGGATACAAAAGTGCTTGAAGTTCGAGAAACACCCACTTAGCACAAGTTGTTAAACCCAAACAAGCTTGCATGTTTAACCTGGGGTACTAACAAGTACTCCTTCCAGGAAAGTCTCTCTAAAGGCCTGTTCCAACCAAATCTCTTCCAATCTAAAATTTTGGCCTGAAAAACATCACTACATACTCCTTCACACTAAAATATTGTGACATTGCAATCCACATTATTATATTGCAATAACGTGACATTTGATTAAAAAAATTTTATTGTCTGGATACTGAACAGTTCTTTCAGGGATCTGAACCTATTCCAGGAACCTGGCATTGAATTTGTTGTGTGTTTCAGTGCGAAAAATAGTGAATATTTAATACTTTCCTGTTGTTTAGTCACATCTCACTGTGACCAATACGTTCCCCTGGGCCAATGAGATTACGTATGTGAACAAAAGATAGCCCACACACCTTGATGCAGTTTGGCACAAGTATGTAACCTTAAAAAACAGACATGGTCAGATGCATCTGCCCTTCTTTTGAGGGTCTGATTCCATTGGCCGGCCTGAGTCGAAAGTGGGTCACCGAGAGCTGGGAGAAGGTGCTGGCATGCTGCTCACTTGGACCCAAATGAGCTGTAAAATGGCAGTAAATGGGCTTGAGAGAGGGAGTGGGAAACTGGAGCCTCTCTACACACACCAACCTACAAACAAGACAGAAAAACAGACAGCGAGAAAGAGATGGAAAGCTCTACCAGCACCCCAGCAGGGTCTCTGCAGCCATTCCTAATCTGGCTCTTTTATCCGGTCCCTGCGGTCAGTGCCATCTGTGTGGAGTCCCAAATCAACTTCCTCCAAACCAACACACATACTTTGAGGAGCAAACAACCTCCCAGCCTGCAGATCTCTGGTTTCTTGGAGAGCTTTTGGAACTTGCTTCTTAGTTAAAAGAAAATAGATGGCTCACTGAGGCAGAAGGGCTGGCAGACTCTGACTAGTTATCCGCCACATCAAAGCACCCATCCACAGCCTCTTCCACTTAACTTGAGATTTCGAGATGTTTTTTGGGCGCTGTGTGTGAAAAATTCAACACGTCACCTTTGAAATCCAGAGATTGTGCTATAAACGGACTCCTGTGCCCTGGTCAATACTGGTGACAATCTTTTAAACCCCAACAATGCATTTCAACAGCTTTTTTGGATTAATTTCCTGTCTGATCAATCAATTACAGGTGACCTGCATAATCAATAATCTCTCACTTGTGGTACATACAAAAACAGACAGGTTTGAAACTAAGGCTCTAATCCGGCACTGCTCAACTGTTTTGTGACAACCACAACTGCAATAGCAACAAACATATCATCTAACTGAGTTAATAAGAAGCAAGACTGAAAGGTACAGTGTGACTATATCAGATAATGGTAGAAATGTGTAGAGACTCTGCTGTAACAATATGATTTTTAAAAAATGTACAATAAGCAGTAAAAGATAACACACTTCAGAGTTTATCTGTAACAGTTGGTTGTTGTCAGTTGCCAAGGAACATCACAACTTAATTGTGTATTAATATAGAATGTATTATTCATTACAACAAAAATTAATGTATTGTACAATAAAAATGCACATTGAATTCTATATTAACACACATTAATGTAATTTAATTCCATTATAGTGCACACAAAATTCTATAGTATTGGACATTTTATGAACATTCAATTTTATATTAAAGGTGCAGTAAGCGATTTGTAAGAAACACTGTTGATATTTGAAATCACCAAAAGAAACACGGCCCTACCCAAAAGCATCACACCCCATTTTGATAGCTCCGCCCCCAAATTCACAAACACGCTATGCGACACAGGCACCTCCCCCCTCATGAGCGGATACACCCCCTACTGCTGATTGGGTACAAGTGTGTTGTGGTGCTCCATCTGATCCATTTTCAACAGCGTTTCTCAGAAACTGCTTACTGCATCTTCAATGCAAATTGTATTATCATAAACATTAAATAACTGCACATGAATGTACATTGAAATGCACATTAAATTCTATAATAATAATAATAATATTAATCTATATGAATGCAATATGAATTTAATATGGCCTGCTATACAATTTAAAGTACACTACCAGTCAAAAGTTTGGACACGGTAAGATTTTTAATGTTTTAAAAAGAAGTTTCGTCTGCTCACCAAGGCTGCATTTATTTAATTAAAAATACAGTAAAAACAGTGATATTGTGAAATATTATTACAATTTAAAATAACTGTGTTCTATTTGAAAATATTTTAAAATGTAATTTATTCTTGTGTTGGCAAAGCTGAATTTTCAGCATCATTACTCCAGTCTTCAGTGTCACATGATCCTTCAGAAATCATTCTAATATGATGATTTGATGCTCAAGTAACATTTATTGTGTACAATTGTACAAAATATTTGTGTACAATATTTATTTTTTAGGATTCTTTGATGAATAGAAAGTTCAAAAGAACAGCGTTTATTTGAAATATAATCTTTTGTAACATTATAAATGTCTTTACTGTCACTTTTGATCAATATAATACATCCTTGCTGAAAAAAATAATTAATTTAATTTATTTTCAAAAAAATAAAAATTCTTACTGACCCCAAACTTTTGAACGGTAGTGTATAATGTTACAAAAGCTTTGTATTTCAGATAAATGCTGTTCTTTTGAACTTTCTATTCATCAAAGAATCCTGAAAAAGAAATATTGTACACAAATATTTTGTACAATTGTACAAAATAAATGTTTCTTGAGCATCAAATCATCATATTAGAATGATTTCTGAAGGATCATGTGACACTGAAGACTGGAGTAATGATGCTGAAAATTCAGCATTGCCAACACAAGAATAAATTACATTTTAAAATATTTTCAAATAGAACACAGTTATTTTAAATTGTAATAATATTTCACAATATTACTGTTTTTACTGTATTTTTAATTAAATAAATGCAGCCTTGGTGAGCAGACGAAACTTCTTTTTAAAACATTAAAAATCTTACCGTGTCCAAACTTTTGACTGGTAGTGTACATTAATGTGCATTAAATTAAATTTAATGTGCATTAATGTGTGCTAATATAGAATATCATGCACATTAGTATTTAATTCAATGTGCATTATTTAATTCTAAATTACATGACAATAACAATAACATTAAATTCTATATTTATGATTTTGACATTAATGTCATTTAAATAATTTAAAGAACTTTGTGCACTAATTTAGTGCACATTTAGTTTAACTGTGTGTTAATGTGCTAATATACTGTAGAATTCGATGTGTAAAATACAAAATAAAAAGGATTTAAAAAAGTAGTCTTCATTTGTATTGTCAAAAAATAGTAAGTTTTAGTTTAGTTTTAGTTTAAAAATTTAGTTTAACTGTGTGTTAATGTGCTAATACACTGTAGAATTCGATGTGTAAAATACAAAATACAAAATAAAAAGGATTTATAAAAGTACTCTTCATTTGTATTGTGAAAAAATAGGAAGTACTATACAATAAAGAAATAATTTTAGTTGAATTTTCAATACAAAAATCTTTTTAAAAATTAACTATAAAAATCACAGGTCCTAAAAAACATTCTGCTTTGTGGCCCCTGACCTTTCCAAAGTTAAGTAGCCCTGCTGCGATCTCCGCATTGTTGATTTTGCACCATACAGTATTCATCTGTAATGCTGAGTCCTAATCTAATTCAGTCTATACATTCAGCTTTTTATGAGAAAGGAATATTGAGCAGCTGAACACATAAAAATAGGCCATACGTACACACGTGCAGAATGGGTTGCGGGGAGGAGGAAAGTGAGGAGGGAGGGAAGGAGGGGTGGGCTATCAGTTCTCGTTCAGCACGGGCATAAGCATCTCACGCCATCACAGCTCATTCGCTCAGCACACCTCATTACCGAGCCACATCGACTCGAGCTGATTGGCTGAAACCAATCAGATGGTGAAATGAGTATCTAAAGGGGAAGAAAAAAAAACCATTTCTCTCTCTCCTCTCTTTTATTCCACTCCCTCTATCTTATTCCCATTCCTGGTGCAATGAAAAATTAACTTGCCCTGTATGGCGTCCTGGAAACATTGCAGATGCTGTGCACAAAAAGGCAGTGCATGAGTGCCATTACCTCAACTTAATCTGGGCTATTTTCTCCACTTCCGTTCACCTCTTTCACCTGCAGGAAAAACACCAAATCAGGCCGATCTAAAATATGAACAGATGGAAATTCATATGGATTAGCTGGAGCTTCCTGGAGGGGCTGAAATCCTCATATGAGATTTGGCTAATGCATCATCAGCATCATCAAAGCCTCACTGATGAAGTCTTCAGGGGCTGGAGGACAAACGGCCCTTGACCTGCCACTAATGGATGTAAAATTCAGTGAAACAACAGCCTGTGCTTTACCATGATAACAGTACTATAATGACATTACTGCTATTACGAAATTACATCTATAATATTAGCAGCTACAGCTACTAATACTACCACCAGTGATCACCCAGAGGGGAGTGAGGTTTAGGGGGGTGAGTGTAACGGAGGCAAGCTAGTAAAAGCTGTGCGTGTAAACCTCACTCCCCTGGCCTCAAGAGGCACTCTAGCGACTGATGTTAGAGACTGTGGTCTTTAGTGTACTTGTTAGCACGCTCGCCTCCCATGCTAGTTCGAATCCCGCTCGGAGCGGGTCGAGTAGGACTGGTTATATTTGGTGCCGTGACCCAGATGGGAGTGAGGTTTAGGGGGGTGACTGTAACGGAGGCAAGCTAGTAAGAGCTGTGCGTGTAAACCTCACTCCCCTGGCCTCAAGAGGCACTCTAGCGACTGACGTTAGAGACTGTGGTCTTTAGAATCCTTGTTAGTGCGCTTGCCTCCCATGCTAGTTCGAATCCCGCTCGGAGCGGGTCGAGTAGGACTGGTTACATTTGGTGCCGTGACCCGGATAGGAGTGAGGTTTAGGGGGGTGATTGTAACGGAGGCAAGCTAGTAAGAGCTGTGCATGTAAACCTCACTCCCCTGGCCTCAAGAGGGGTGATTGTAATGGAGGCAAGCTAGTAAGAACTGTGTGTGCAAACCTCACTCCCCTGGCCTCAAGAGGCACTCTAGCGACTGACGTTAGAGACTGTGGTCTTTAGAATCCTTGTTAGCGTGCTTGCCTCCCATGCTAGTTCGAATCCCGCTCAGAGCGGGTTGAGTAGGACTGGTTACATTTGGTGCCGTGACCCGGATAGGAGTGAGGTTTAGGGGGGTGAGTGTAACAGAAGCAAGCTAGTAAGATCTGTGTGTGTAAACCTCACTTCCCTGGCCTCAAGAGGTGAAATAGAAACTGACACTAGAGACTGTGATATTTAGCATCGTTGCTATGCCAGAGATGCCAGTTTGAATCCCGCTCGGAGCAGGTCGAGTATGACCGGTTACATTTAGCATTTTTGTGAGTCAAGTCAAGTCACCTTTATTTATATAGCGCTTTTTACAATGCAGATTGTGTCAAAGCAGCTTTACAGTGATAACTGGTATATAATTTTGGCTGCACAGCAGTTCTTAAAGAAAATGGTGTAAAAGCAGGCAGATGCAAAGCACTGTTGAATATCAAATGAGTCCCTGACATGGTTTCCCACTTAGTATGACTACCAGTAAATATTTTTTAAAGTACTATGTATATGTTAAAGTAAATTTCTGTATATTCAGTCAGTAAAACTGTATATTCATTGAGAAAAAAAGGCAGGCAGGAAGTAATTCAATCGATTGGTAATTGATTGGATGGTAAAAAGTGGGCATTACATGCCAGAATGGAGTCAGACTGAATGTGAGTATGCAAAAAATAATGTTTAAGCAGCTATTTGGCTATTGGTTAACATTATTTATTAGCCTAAGTGACATTATTGGAAAACGAGAGTCATTTCAGAACAAGTGCAAATTACTACTTGCATATGAAAAAAGCACAAAAAAGCAAAAATGTTACAAAAGATTTTCACCAAAGTATCCTGAAAAATGTATCATGGCTTCTACAAAAATATTAAGCGGCACAACTGTTATAAACATTGATAATAAAAAAAAATGTTTCTTGAGCAGCAAATCAGCATATTAGAATGATTTCTGAAGGATCATGTGACACTGAAGACTGGAGTAATGATGCTGAAAATTACAGAAATAAATTACATTTTAAAATTATATTCATATAGAAAAAAGGTACTTTAAAATTGTAATAATATTTCACAGTATCACAGATTTTACTGTATTTTTGGTCAAATAAATAAAGTCTTAGAGAGCATATGAGACTTCTTTCAAAAACAAAAGAAAACAAAAAATCATACTGGCCCCAAAACTTTTGAATAGCATTTTATATGCACTGATTGACAGCTAGCACTGTCAATTTGGTTACAGCTTGTACTAGCAATGCTAATATTCTAATGCTACTAGAGCTCGTTCTTTCTTTTTAAATGGCCAAAAAAAAAAAAAAAAAAAAGATACAACAATCCATGTTCTATCTGTGTAAATACGCCCATTCAAGAGCACACACACTGATATCAGGAACAAAGAGGGAAATATTTCATACTGAGACAGACGAAGGCTATTCTCGCAGACGATTGCAATCACGCACTTTAATAGACTCACTCCATGTACTAAACCCAAAACCTGTCTTCCAGCAGTCACCTGCTTTCTCACCTCTTTCTGATTGAACATTCTCAGAAAAGTGCTACTTTACTACTTGAAAGAAAGATAGAGATAGTAAGGGAGTAATAGAAAGAGATAGGAACAGGAGAAGAAAGGCGAAAGAGAACGGAAAGAAGAGAATAAAAGTATTGGTTGCTGCGCACTGCGAGGCTTATCAGAGGGCAAATATCATAAGAAACCGCTAGCGCCCGGCGCTCTCTTTCACACAGTTCCCTTCCCTCCCTCCCTCCACCCCTATTATCTTGTTCATCTCACACTAATGCCTCTCCCCCGTTCCAACAAGAACCCTCACTGAGATGCTGAGCCTTCAAAGGATTATTAGAATTCATTTGTTGACGGTAGGTGAGAGACTGTTAAAGCATACCACGCATAAAAGATCTGAGAAAATCATGAGATTAACAGCCTACCTTCTAATATTTCACACATGTACACACAAACGGATCTTGATTCATCATGCCATTATGGCCTCTGCGCCTCCATCTTCCTCTCCTGCTATTTGTTATGGACTTAAATATCGATGCTGATGAATTACAGTGCACTCTTCACAACAGTGTTGACAGTGCCGTTGATTCCACCATTTGTGAACACTTGGACTGCGAGATAACCTTATTCTGGAGCTCTGAGATCAGTTGTCACGTCTTCTTGAGTTGCTTTTTGGTCCTTGATCATTGTTAAGGGACGTCTTCCCCTACGCAAAAATATCAAGCAACAACTGTTTATTATAATAAGAGATGTTTCTTGAGCACTACAGCATATTTAGATGCTTTCTGAAGGATCATCATACCATGCATTTAAAGATGTGAGAAATTCATGAGGTTAACAGCCTACCATCTAATACACACAAACAGATCTTAATTCATGGTGCCATTATGATCTCTGGCCCTTCTGTCTTCTTTTTCTGGATATTCGTTATGATCTGAATTATCGACATTGATTAGTTGATTAGTTAGTTGTGGCCTAATGGTTAGAGAGTTGGATTTGTAACCCGGAGGTCTATTTCACTTTTTTACAATGGTGTTGAAAGTGCCGTTGGTTCCACAATTTATGAACTCTCAGACTGCGAGACTGCAGCTCCGAGATCAGTTGTCCCAACTTTTAGAGTTGCTTTTTGGTCCTTGATCAGTTTTAAGGGTCATCTTCCCTTCTGTCACACAAGTTCAAGCCATTAGCAAGTTTCCCCACAGGCTCTGCAGTTTCGAGGATCAAGGGTATGACCTAGCTTGCCTTGCCCTTATGAAAGCACTTCGGCGTCAATGCCGGCCCAGCAGGACCCCCCTTTGACCGGAAAGTGAGAGATGCACCCGCAGTGGTGAGAGTGTTGTTTTAAAAGAGCAAAGGTTAAGAAGTTCACAAATAAACACATCTCAAACCTACTCCATCACAAGGACTTCCCATGGACACAGTTAGAAAGAAAGAGTTCACGGAATACAAACCCGTGTTTTACCGTTGAAACTTTTTTCTCTAGAAGTTCAGGCTATTATCATTCTGTCAACGTCAAAACCTGTCCATGTGCCCATGTCAGAAAAGTATAAATTGGTGATATAAATGTCAAGGCGACCCAATAATAATGGTTTTCGCATTGATTCTGAGTCACACTGGAGTGGACCAGATGACTCAAGGATTGATGGAGCTCTGGTTGAAGTTCATTCATGCACTTGTTCGGTCTATGTCAACCCATCAGTTGCTATCAAATAAAACTAAAAACTTGAACTGGATCACTCAAGCTCTATAAATTCTCTTGCTTTTGAAAGGCATATAGCAAAATGGTCACATTGAGAAGTGTAAAGAAGACCAAAATGATTGTCTTCACAGCGATTGTTCTCTCAACTTCTCAGCTGCTGGTGAACTTGATTTAGCACCAGAGGCTCCATGGGAAATGTAATCTCTCGAGGGGCGTGTGCCATTGGGAAATCCTTTCTGAATGCTTCTACAAGGTTGGAGTGTTGCTGGATGGGAAAGAATGGCTTTGAGAACATCACAAGTACAGTCTTTTCTACTATTTTCAGATCCTGAACATGTTAGATAACAGTATGAATTAAAAAACACAAGTCATTTCATTAATAATGCTTGTCAGATTAATTCCAACTTCTGAGCTGATGGTGAAATTGTCATCTCTTGAATGCCATTGAAGAATCCCTTCTGAAAGTTTTCTGAAGGTTGAAAGAACATTGTTGCTTTAGAGAAACCACATTTCATTACATAATGAATATAGACAGTTTGGTTTGGTTGGCCTTGCCTTCTATGTTTGAATCTTGACTATGTTCACATTTATAATATAGACAGAAACGTTACAATATAAAAATGTGACCCTGGACCACAAATCCAGTCATAAGTTGCATGGTATATTTGTAGCAATAGCCAACAATACATTGTATGGGTCAAAATTATACATTTTTCTTGGCAAAAATCATATCAGGATATTAAGTAAAGATCATGTTCCATGAAGATATTTTGTAAATTTCCTACCGTAACTTTATCAAAAATGTATTTTTGTGAGTGGATATGCATTGCTAAGGACTTCATTTGGACAACTTTGGTGATTTTCTCAATATTTTGCTTTTTTGCACCCTCAGATTCCAGTTTTTCAAATAGTTGTATCTCTGCCAAATATTGTTCTATCCTAACAATTATTTAACTTATTTATTTAGCTTTCAGACGATGTATAAATCTCAATTTCAAAAAATTTACCCTTATGACTGGTTTTGTGGTCCTGGGTCACAAATGGCTACATGAGAAAAATGAACTCACAATTGCTGTTAAGAAATCCCCTCTGAAGGTTTTCTCAAAGAACACTGTTGCATTTTGAAAGAGCGTATGTCATAACATCATGAATATACACAGTCAAGTATGGTTGGCCTTACCTGCTATGTTTGGATATCAGCCTTGAGCCGACCTATCAATAAAATAAACCTCAATACACTCATGCTCAGAAAGGTACACTAGCAGTGTCTTTGCTTAGAGGTGCATAAGCATGCTTGTGTTTGTGAGGTAAAAATCAATCCATTTGAATCACTTTGCAGCATTGGATTTTGCGAGCGTTCTCGAGACTTTTTCTCAAACAAGACGCATGGATGAGGGTATTGACAAAAGAGTGATTTATTTTCTTGGATGTCCCTCTTTAGCTCAACCACACGAATGCCATTGGATTCTGATGCCGTTCCCAACCCGTCCAGCAGAGGGAAACAAAGCGCTTCTGTTTGACAACGCCAGCAGGAAGAGGGCCTGATGCTGTCTCACCACACACATAACAAAGAGTGTTCCAAATCAACAAAGCGTGACTGTGTGGAGCCTTAGTTCAGCCACCAACTCATTTCAATCCTCAACGGGGGAAATTACGATTATTCCATTATTATTGTTTGTTTTGTCTAAGGCGATCGAAAAACAGAAGCATGTGTGCTCATCAGATGGTAGGGAGAACAATGTGGAGGGAGAGCCGTTTAATACTTCAAAGCTGGGTATTATTGTATTTTTACGGAAGTTTATTACGACAATATGAGGAATCTCACGAGAGCGCCAGGCTCAACTGTCTCTTTGTGACGGAGCTTTTCTCCTCGAACATATTAACATGGCCTTTCAGGCCCTGCATATGCGCCGATGCTCTCTGTAACAAGGGAGCACTTACTATAACATGCCGGCTGCCCTCGTAGAACAGACAGAGTCCCATCTGTTAGGAACAGAATCCGTGTGTATGTGTATGCGCTCTTTTTCCGCTTTCCAGGCAGTGTCACGGTGCTGACACTTAAATGAAGACCTGGTTCAGACGGGGAGTGGTCACTTTTGAGAGTCGAGTAACTTGTTGCGACAGGTGCCAATGCTCATCATATCATTGTGGATGTATGCAAGATTGCAGTGTGGACAGCTTCTCCATCTTCTACGCACACTCCTGGGACGCTAAAGATGAGGTGACTGACTATTTACTGTTGACAGGGTAAAAGGTATCCAGGTATGACAGGGTATCCATCTGTGGCTCATGCTACTGAATGCAATGATAAGCACTTGGTGTTGAGCTTTTAATCTCACTGAGATCATAGCTGTTAAGTTATGGTTTTATCTGTCATTTTTTTAAGAATTAACATTTGAAATTTACAGCAAATTAATCAGGAGGTGTAACACTGAATAACAAAACCTGAAATGAATTACTTATTACTGAAATGAAACGTCAGGACAGTTTCTCCACAGCAGAGGTTCAAAATCGCAGCCCTTCTGATGAATGCCTCAACTTTACAGCTACAAGTAGTTTACTGAAAAACACTTTTAGCAGTTATCAAAAACTGTTGTTAAAGGTTTATTTTATACTACTGCTATAAGAGCAGAAATAAAGACTATCTAATGGATATGACATTGTTGATATGTTTGGTCTTGGCAGAATAGATTTGCTATGCTGCTGCTGCAGAGCAAGACTTGCTACTGCCAATACACACATGACATACTGCTGTGAGAAAGTAACACCGTGTCCTAACTACACAAGAAACAATGCCGCGACATGCGATAAAAGGTATCTTTTCCATGTTAATCTGAGTTTTTGTCCTAACTAGCCGCAACAGTGACACAAAGTATGGCAATGATAATATCAGGTACTGTTTATGTGCTTTATTTAATGTTAAAAGCGTCTAATGTGAGTTTGAAAATCATTCTGTTTCCAGCTTTTTAGCTGTAATGAAAACAACACTGGCTAATTCACCTCAGATCTTGAAAATAAATAAAGACGTTTAAACTGTCAACTCAATGCAAACAAACAAGTGTATTCTATGACAAAGATGGCTTTAGTCACTCTGTATGTACTTTAAATAATGTTTAAATGTTGTAATATTTATGAATTTTACTATGTACTTACCCATTTCATTGTGTCTGCTGTGCTCTTGCTGTGCCCACACTCTCTTCTGATTGGCTGAGGTTTTTGATTAATTTTGTCACATCCCATGGTCGTGTCGTGTTTAGTGTGGACACTCAAATTGCTTGTTGCTGGAATCGTATCGCATCGCGCGTAGTTTGGACACGGTGTAAGACTTGCTGTCGCTGTACAATATAACATACACGAATTACCCGTAGCAGATCTATACAGGTGGAGCTGGGGAAGGTGGAGGATTTCTGAAAGCGCACTGCACTGCTATAGCAAATGCTGACCAAGTATTTGAAGGTTGAGCAGCGAGCTCATTGGCTACTGATACAGCAGGAACCAATCAGCTGCACCCTATAGAGAATGATGTGATTGTAAGCAGATTGAGTTAAGGACCCATTAGCCTACGAGTTTCATGACAGAACTTTGTATACAATCATTTATGAAAACACTGATATCAAAAGCCTTAAAATAATTTTGATGTGATATGCTGTGCTTAATTTTACTATTAATATATACATACATGCCCCTATACAACCTGGCTGGCTCTCTCTAGTGAAAACCTCTGCTCTAGAGTTGCATGTCCTCATGAATGTAGGTTGATTTCAGGACCATGGACAGCACTGCCAAACTGCATAATATAGCTCAACTCCTTATTTTTAACAAATAAATGCTGTTTTTTTTCCTCCATTACCTTCACTTGGAAGGTGAAATTCTCATTAAGCCCTACTGATGGGAACAACCACATGTAAAACTTGCGCTGTTTTGCATTTCACAGGTTTGTTTGATGTTTTCATTTTTACCCATTCATTTTCTCTCTCTCTCTCCACGTTTGGATGATTGTAGCAGCAGAGAGAGTGAAAATCATATGTAGGTTTAAAACAGTCTCTGCATGGTACAGATAGCACAGAGAATTAACGCCCATTTCACGGCGTCGCAGCCACGGCTGGACAGGGCCGGAGAGGTGCGCCTCAGCCTGCCAATGAGGATGGGAGAGGCCAGCCGCCCCGGAGACACTCAGTAATTGTGCTGCTATGAAGTGCAGGTAGGTGTGCAAATTACCAAATGTGGCGTGTAAGCCCATTCGCTGGGGCTCCATCATTGTCATGCGTGTCCAAGTTTGCAACGTTTGGCGACAGAATATTATGTCCATTTTGTGGTTTTGCTTTGGCATGGATGGTCAGAGCATAAGCTTTTAGAACAGGTGCAACCTCCCCACAAAAACACCCTCAGCCAGCTGGAAGAATTTTTTCCTAAGCTATCGCGTCATGGAAACTGGTAATGTTTTGCTGTTTCATGACTCATTAAAATCATTAAGTTTCAAAATCAAGCAGAATCACTGGAGCCAAAGATCTCTGCATTAAGGCAACTCTGAGAAGTACTTATTCTTAGACTGTTTTTTTTTTTTTTTACCATTAATGTAATCAGGACCATATAAAAAGCACATGGATAATAAAATTCGATATTATACACTTGGAAAATTAAGTCCTACCTCAAAGTGTTCTCCTTTACTTGCATGAAAGACAGCTCAGTCAACTTGGTTGCTACTATGGTTGAATACAGAGATGCACGACATATTAGTTCCTTATATCAAATATTAGGAATTTTATATATATATATATATTAGGGGTTGAACAACTTCAGATTTTTAATGCATTAGTGAGAGAGCGATTGCATGTGTGAATTAATTCTACCTGGCAGCGTCTCTCTACTAATAGTGAAGATGTGGGTTTTAGTTACTAATGCTAGAACTTTTAAGTTATAAGCTATTTTATTGATAAATCACAGAACAGTGTTGACAATACATTTCCGCGCTACTGAATAATTCTGATGTAGGAGTCTACGAGCTATACTGTATGTGTGCATTACAGTGCATCACGCATTAGTTTAGAACAGCGATTAACTTACCTGTACAATAAGCTGTTTAAAACGCATTCTCCCGTTCAATTTCGAGCATCCAGATGGTATAATAACAGGTCTTGTGGAGAGCTCTCAGAGTATGCGTTTATTTGTCATTTTGGAAATGGAGCGTAAATGTGGACTTCAAAGACTTCTTATGCTGTTGCGCCCTCTATAGACCGTATGCGCCAGAGAAACAAGTGCGCCGCCATCTTTATAATATTGTCTTAGAACTTCCGTTTTTGCGGTAGCTCTGTATATTTCTATGGCATCCCTGTCAAAGAATAACTAGCTGGTGAAGTGGATTTACTTGTTGTAGAGTTAATGAAAGTTATCATGAGCATTGTAATGTTTAAAGCAAATGTCTTAACAAATGTCAGTAGACCGGAAAAATTTTAAAACGAGCAATTCATTCATAAATACTTAAGATCGCTGTGGAAATACAAACCGGAAGTCAGAAGACAACGAGCGCAGCGCTTAAAAGGGGCGGGGCGACATAAGGTCTATAGGACCAGCGACTACCCAGCTAACAAAATTTTGTTATAAGAACGTTCTCTAAATATTCAGTGTTGGTTCTGGGAACGTAAAAAACGTCCAGTTTTCTTGATGTTAGAGGAACGTTTTTATAAGGTATAATGTTCCTCAAACGTTCTTTCAACTTAATTTTGATCTAAAATTCAACATTCTAGGAACGTTGATTTGTAACATTCCAAGAACGTGAAAATGTTCAGTTTCCTTAATGTTAGTAGAATGTCATTTGAAGGTTAGTATGATGTTCCTGAAACATTTTCAATTTAATTTTGATCTAAAATTCAACATTGTAGGAATGTTGATTTGTAACATTCCAAGAACATAAAATGTAGTTTCCTTAATGTTAGTAGAATGTTATTTGAAGGTTTGTGTGATGTTCCTGAAACATTCTTTCAATCATTCAAACACCTGCTGTGAACAAACACTGAAAGAAAGAGAAATAAGAACACAAACTACAACTTTCTTCAGCCACAGCTTTAGATGAACTGAAGATAAAAGACATTAAATCTCTGAAGATCTGATTAAACAACTCCACAAACAGCATTACCAGCTTCACTTATTACTAACCAGACTGACTTTATTTCTGTCACACGTCTACAGAAGTTCTTATTGAGAATAAACAGAAGTTTAGATGTTTCGTTTAAGGTCACCATCGTGGAGGTTGGTGGTTGCTTTAGTTGAGCTCTTGACCCTTGACTGTTATAGAGTTGCTTCTTTATCAGCAATTGCATATTTTTGGAAAACATTTCTGCATTGGTAAAGAAGATCAACATGTGTGTTTTAATAACAGACAAATGACTGCATTAAAGTGGTTTAAACAACTTTTTTTCTGTAATTGCTAACTTAAGAAATTGAAACGCTATTGAAACCCAACCAATGCGAAAAATTTAATTTGCAACGCTGTCATCGTTAACTTTTTGTTTAAAATATTGTTTTGTGTCATTTATCACAGACATCAACATTTGGCATATGAAACACAACAATGGTGACATGCTTCATGCCAGCATACAAAACACATTCCTGGTTCCCAACATGCATTGGGACATGAATAAATTATGCAGCTGAATTTTTTTTTATTGTCACCATTGTTGAGGTTTGTATGATGAGTGCTTCTCATAGTTTTAGATAACTTCTAAATAGTTTTGGACAATATTACACAAATCACTTCAATGTTAAAAATGATTTTATCACATTTTTGAGCTTATTATTTCCTTTTCACATAACACTTCAATACTAAAAGTGAAGAAATTTACAAAAAAGCAGTTGACTAAACCACTTTAATGCAGTTGTTTGTCTGTCTTTATCAATGCAGAATTGTTTTCTGAAAACACCTGCAATTGCTGATAAAGAAGCAACTCTGTAATAGTCAAGGGTCAAGAGCTCAACTAAAGCAACCACCAACCTCCATGATGGTGACCTCAAACGAAACATCTAAACTTCTGTTAATTCTCAATAAGAACTTCTGTAGACGTGTGACAGAAATAAAGTCAGTCTGGGGTGCGTTTCCCGAAAGCATAGTTAGCCAACTATAGTCATAAGTCCCATTGAACTCTATTGGTAACGACGGAACTTGCGACCATAGTTCGCTTTGGGAAACGCACCCCTGGTTAGTAATAAGTGAAGCTGGTAATGCTGTTTGTGGAGTTGTTTAATCAGATCTTCAGAGATTTAATGTCTTTTATCTTCAGTTCATCTAAGGCTGTGGCTGAAGAAAGTTGTAGTTTGTGTTCTTATTTCTCTTTCTTTCAGTGCTTGTTCACAGCAGGTGTTTGAATGATTGAAAGAATGTTTCAGGAACATCATACTAATATTAAGGAAACTGTACATTTCTATGTTCTTGGAATGTTACAAATCAACGTTCCTACAATGTTGAATTTTAGATCAAAATTAAGTTGAAAATGTTTCAGGAACATCATACTAACCTTTAAATAACATTCTACTAACATTAAGGAAACTGAACATTTTCATGTTCTTGGAATGTTACAAATCAACGTTCCTAGAATGTTGAATTTTAGATCAAAATTAAGTTGAAAGAACGTTTGAGGAACATTATGCCTTATAAAAACGTTCCTCTAACGTCAAGAAAACTGGACGTTTTTTACGTTCCCAGAACCAACACTGAATATTTAGAGAACGTTCTTATAACAAAATTCTGTTAGCTGGGTAGTCGATGTCAAGCTTAAAGCGTCATGGCCAGGTTTTCCCACGGAATTGGGCTACTTTAACACTGTTTTTCATGTCTGCTGGTTGAAGCAACCCCAAATAACATGATATTTAGCCCCTGGAATGCGATTTTTACCGGGGGACCAGCAAATGTGATTGGGTTTATAAAGTTTTTAAAGTCGACTAGTTGGTGCAACCCCTAATAATATATATATATGTATATATATATATATATTTTATATTATTGAATATATATTTGAATTTAAGATATATCCACTATTGACCAATACCTCTATACCACAATGCATTGCTGCAATGTCCACTCTCTTGGAGTCTTGATTTTCACATGCCACTTTTTTCACGGCTCTTTTTGAGTCATTAGCCCCATTCTCTCCCTCTCTTTAACTGACACCTTTCCTTCCTGTGATGCATTGCCTTTATTTAAGAATGTGGCACAACGCCGTCCACATGAAAGATTGCAGCATGTCGGGTTGAAGCCGAAGGGCTGGCGAAAAATACCCACTGTACTGACTAGGGTTCCCTCAGCAAGGTGATTGCCACCACAGGGAGTGCCTGCCTGGGCCAAGCAGAGGGGTGAGAAAAATGACCTGCTGCTTGACATATATAATGGCATTGAAGGAAACAGAGATACAAAGACAAAGGAAGTAATGTCCAGTGATCCCTCCCAAGGCCCCTTTCTTTGGCTTGTCACAATCTTGGCTTGTCACATGGGTTAGACTCACCTGGACTTACCGAAGCTTGCAGGTCTGGAAGGTCGACAGGTTTGTGCCGCCAACACATCAACCTAAAAGGGAGACTGAGTGAAAGATTTTTTATTTGTTATATTTGTTATTATATATATAAATTTTCAGACATGCCTTGTTACCTTCCTACCTCTGTATACTATAGAATTGTTCAGTTTTTCGGATATAGCCAATGTATTACAGAAATCCCTGGGCCAAGTTTCAGACCATCTCTTCTCAAGATCCCGTCTAACAATTGATTGTTGGAATTTAAGATTCAAGGAGTCTCCTTAAAGTTGCATTAAGTTATGAGGAACTACCTCTCGCCAGTTTGATTGAATAAATAATGGAAAACCATATATCACATAGCCTATACTTTAAGATCCGTTTGTGCTCTTTATATCTGAAGTGCTCTGTTTTGCTGCAAAGAAAGACATAGCAGAAGACACGTTTACCAGGACTTAGATATTGCAGTCACATTTCCAGAAGGTTACAGTTATCGGTTTGCAAATTGTCAACGTATTACCCTTATGCTTCCATCTATTTAGAGGAAAACTATCTGTGACTGGAATAATAGCATCATAACTGTCGTTTCAGATGACATACGTCTCACATTACAATTCTGTCTACTTTGACATTGGAAAAAAAATTAAAAACACACTTGTCATGACAATCTGTTATATGCGCTGTCACATTGAAAAGATGGATGCCTCCAAGGTAATGAATCTGACAGCAGAGGTGTAAAAGAGAAAAAATAAAACAAATACTTTCTGACACCATCTCGGCCTGGGTCAGAGCCCGTCAGCGAGGCACGTCTATCTGAAACCCAGTCCAATATGGCAGCAAACGCAGCTCAGCTGTGAAATTAGAGCCCACACTGTCCCGAGAACTCCTGTGCTGCAAACCGTCCATCTTTTTTCAGTCGACCTTCCTGAAAATCACAGTCCTGTCCTTCTCTCATACGGAGAGGGATGTCAGTCATGCAATCGGAATTGAAAGAGCACCACTGGGGCCACCTGTGGATGCTGTGTATCAAAAGATGTCAAGATCTCTATTTCTTCCACGGTGGGCTGGTATGACGTGGAAGTGAATTCTGCACCCTGTTGGTTTTGAGATTTGATAGAGTGCTTGTACACACTCAGAGCTGTCTTATAGTCTCCTCAAATACTGTACAGCATTTGTTTGTTTTCAGTCTGTGAGCGGTACTCGTCGCGCCTGATGTATGAAAACAAATACGCAGGGGTAGGTGGAAGAACAGCAGATTTGTTAGCGTGTCTTAAAGTTTGATGAAAGGACTAAAAAAAAGGCTTGCTTCACCCAAAAATAAAAATTGTCATCATTTACTTACCCTCTTGTCGTTCAAAACCTGTATGACTCTTTCTTCTGTGGAAACGCAAAGATATTTTGAATTATCTTGAATTATTTTCATCCATACAATTAAAGTCAATGTTGCTTTGATGAGCAAAAACAGAAACATTCTTCAAAATATCAAAATCAAAGCTAATCAGAACATACCTGTTGCTTAGTATTAAGTGCATATGTGTAATGTGGCAGAAATAGGACTTATTGTGTATTGTTTTATCCATCTCAAAACATAAATCGAGGGGAGGCTGGTATTTTCACAATCCAGGAACCGTCAAATCGTGCTACATGCAGTTTTGTCAAGAACATATAATAGGACTGACACCGCAGATCCTCGTCTTCCTATGAAAAGAAGTTACAAAAAAGGTTAATTTATATGCTCATACTTGGTAGCACCAACACTAAAGGCCAGATTTACTAACAGCCTGCATCAGCGCAAATCCACTTTTGGCATTAAAAAGCTACTGTCAGGATTTAGCACTGAAAAACAAGGCATAGACACAATTATTTTTGCGGCTGATCTTATTGCATATGCATTTGTAGGAATTTCCCTTTCAGATGCAAGATTTATGAGAGGAGAGTATTTAAATGAATCACGCAAGATGATTTACTAAGGTTTGCGCTAGTCAATTTACTGGTATTTGCACCATTATTTACTGCCCAAAATAAGCATGTCTTAAACCAGATGCTAATTTGCGCTGCTCTTGGTAGATTGTGTTGGTCATTATGGAAATGATCCGGCTGCGTCTGTTCTTTAATTTGCGCATCATCAGATCACTCGCAGATCTTACCACTCCCATTGGCACTTTTTTTCGCCATGCGCTTAGATAGGTAAAATAGGGCCCAAAATCTGTCTTATTCAATATTCAGAAAACAAAGTACCTGAAATCCAGCAGTTTGAGATTAACCTTTCAATTTTCCAAACTTATTTGTGGAAAAACACTGTGCAGGTCCACTAAACACGATCAGCACCTGTAGACTGGAAAGCTTAATCCATATATACGTTATCTAAATAACGAACCCCTGAGCAATGTTTCAACAGAATTATTCTGGCTAAGCCTTGCTTAATGGCTAAATCGATGGATAGAGCTTTACTGTCATCATTTCTTTGGGTGGTAGGAGCGAAAAGAAGAGAGCATGGCCCCTTCAAAACACAGCCACAAGTCGAAACTTGATTAATAAAATATTGGCGAGGGTTAGAGATATGACGGCAGGAAATTAAACACACTAATGCCAGGGAGAGAGGACAGGGTGATCAGGACTTAATTAAGGACTTTGCGAAGGCCACGGTTCCAGGCGATGGATATACTGTCTTGCTGACAACAGTGATGAGATGGGGGATTATGGGGGCACGTTGACCGAGAGGGAATTGGAGACCCCTGCACTCCGCAAACCCTCCATTATGAAGTACGGCTTCAGAGACTGATAATTAGCAAAGCCCTCATGTTGACGCATTGTAAGTGCTTTACCTCGGCCATATACGGCCTGGAATACCAATAACGGCGTAATTGGGTAAATGGCGGTACTAGAACTCGCAATGAGAAATAAGATCTACATAATTTCTTCCTGCTTGGCAGATGGGAGAGTATTGCGGCAGAGTCTCAAGTTGGCTCTGACCTCAAGAGGAAAGTAGTTGGAAGAGTTTCTGAAGGAGTCTTGGAGGGGGTGATCCATTTTTTTGTGGCAAGATACCACTTGGTGGTTTTTTAGCCTGGTTTGTAATATCCGTTTCTTTTCATGAAAAATACCTCCTGTACAATTAAAAGCACGTTATAGCACGATGAAAAATATAGCATATTATATTTAGCCAAGACAAAACAGCGAGGTCTCTGCGTCGCGTCTCCTCTCAGTTCAGTTGCGGATCTCTCCGGAGACCTGTAGAGAGAAATTGCTCAACACTGCCGTACATCTACGCTGAGCTATTTAGTCTCACATTTATAGCACAGCAGTGTCAAGGTTAGTCCTTAAACAACGGTTACTCCAAAATCTTTACACACATTTCTCACATTTGTGCTTGGCACTTGCTCCGCTCAAAACTCATTTTTGCCAAGATGAAGTACCTCAGTTCGCTGGCTAGCCCATCTATCTGTATTTCCTAGCAACAGAATAGTTGTATAGGCCATAGACTTTGTTCCTCTGAACTTTTGCTAAATGAAACACAGACTGTAAAGATCAGAGAGAACCAGCAATGCATTGTAGATTGTTATTTTTGCTCTCTCTCTCTCTGTCTCTCCATTCTCTCTATTCAAATCAGGGCCATAACTACCATAGACATTGAGGGGGACAAGTTTCCCCCAATAATTAGAAATGGACAAATTGTCCCCCCCAATATTTGATATTCTTGATATTAGGTTGACAAAAAAGTTACATTTTTAGCCTGGTCTGCCTCAGCGGTCTAACACCGCTCATCACTGTCAGAATGAGTGAGCTGGCCAATCAAATCAAAGAAGGCGGGGCTTACTGTTAACAGAATACGAGTGCGAATTCCAATGCGATGCTTTCGTTTTAGCAGTAAAAGAGTAGCCTATGTGGTAAAACATTTAATATTTGATGACTGTTTTGACTGAAATATTCAGTGACTGATAGTAATATCCAGTGATGCAAACTAATCAACATTTTAATGCTATTATTTGATTAATATATGATTAATGTAATTCATTACTGAATGTGATGAGTTATTTACTCGAAATAATTACAGTGTAATTATTTAACTCCTTTTAATAAAAAAATAAAAAATTACCCAATAACACCACCCCACCCTGCCGGAAAAAAAACATGATATATATATATATATTAGAACTAGAACCAGAATTTCTAGCACGAAAACAACAAGGGAATAAATTCTGGAAAAAATTAACATAAATGAAAAAATATATAAACAATGGAATAAATTATCTGAATTTACTTAAGATGACCTAATTGGTTGATTTATGGTCAGAACAAGCTGATCTACTAGAGTGAAAATAATTCTTGACTGAACCTAAATTATCAAGTTGGCATGACCTAAAATCTGCCATCAGTTTTACAATTACCTATTTAGATTCAGACTTTCAAAATAAATAGTTTCTCATTTTTTACGTTTTTAAATTAGATAATATTAAAGTCAATAGGTTACTAAACGTGACAACAAAATAGAACATCTACTGTACAAATGCCAACCGATCAAAGGATGCAACCACATTAATTATTCATTCCCCAGTGCATGTTGGGAAGAGCGAAAATGAGACCACAAAACTATGTTTTTCAGTTTAGGTCTATTTGAACTTGCATGAAAAATGCATTAATCCAGCTCACCCGCTGTGCCTGCTGGGTCAACTTTAAAATCAGAGTATATCGTCAGAAACGCTGTGTCTAGATGCATACTTATGTTCCTGAAAAAGAAAAGAGCTTCAGAATAGTATGTAAGCAAAACAAAACAGCTTTTTGGATAATTCTCTCTTTTTAATCTAAAAACATGTGTACTAAGTTCTTGTTTACTCGCTGACATACATCGAGCTTATGCTAATACGTATTTAAAAGAGACAATGCTCTTGGTTTGGCATGATTGTTCAACAAATCTCTCATCAGCCTTCATTTTCCTCGTCGTCTTTGAACAATTTGTGTGCCATTGTCTCTGTTCTTGCTGTTGTCATCTTTCTGACTTTCTTTTCATTCTATTCCACTCAGACTTTCCTTTATTTTCTCTCTCTTGCGCTCTCTCTCCAACAGCCCCTCTCTCAAGGATGTGAGGTTGATAAATGGAGCTAATTGTTGTAGTGGCGGGCTCCTCTGATGCAGGTGGTCTAATCAGACTGAATAGGAAAGGCCTTAGGGAGGCCATTACCCTTCCTATTGTCTGAGAGGACAGCAGGACACAGCGGCGAGCCCGCTCTCTCCCGGGGGGCTGGAATCACTCTCTGACACTGTCCTCGGGCTTCCGGAGAATATCAGACGGCACCATGTGATCCACAGGTCTCCTTGTGACTCACTGCGCTCAGATCAGCCTTTGCCCTTACTGTGCCCCATAATAGCTGAAAAGGAAGAAAAAGCACCCTGGGCCCTTTCGCCATGCCGTTTTGCTAGGAATCATGGGAAATGTCTATTTCAATCAGATGTATTTTTAGCAGGGGGCCGGTGATGTGTAATTTCATCACCGAATCTGTCAAGATTCGCAGTGTTAACCTTGATTACGAGAGTTCGTTTGACTGGTCCAGTGCACTTCTGTTTGTGACCTTGTGTAGTCTTTGTATGCTTTAATGGCTGGTTTGAGTGCTGATGTAAGGAAAACACATTAAATTGCAATTTATGTGACAAAACAAGCTGAAAATTATGGGCCTCAAACCTCTTATAAATAGTCCATAATCATCTGTCTGCACAATAACTATTATCATCCACAGCCTTTTTAACTAGCGGATTCTAAATAGTCAAACAAATGTTGGTTTTTATATTAGAGTGTTTATGATAAAACTTATTACGTCAATAATTACTAAGCAATATAAACAATCAACATGCTTATAATGAAATTATTTAGTGGAACTGCATGTTTGCTAATTTGCTAATTCCCTGCTATTGTAATGAATTATGGTGCAGAAAATTAGACATTTATATGAACACTATAATAAAACTTACTGTAACTTAAAGGGATATTTAACCAAAAATTGAACATTTTGTCATTATTTACTCACCATCAAGTCGTTCCAAATGCATATGCAGTTTTTTTTTTCTGTGAAACATAATTAACGAGTTTATAGTGATGACAGCTGTCCAAAAAGGACCAGAAAACGTCATGTAATAACCAATTATAGGTCAGCCAAAAATGTATGTTTTGTCATTATTTACTTACCCGTTCCAAATGTCGTTCCAAATGCATATGCAGTCATTTTTTTGTGTGTGAAACATAATTAGTGACAGTTTATAGTGGATAGATGTCCAAAAAGAACCATAAAATAACCAAATAGTTCAGTCAACGAAACATTTACTCACCCTCATGTTGTTCCAAATGTGTATGGAGTTATTTTTATCTTCAGCAGTTCATTGTGATGAAAAGTCCAAAAAGGCCCTAAAACACCATAAAAAAAATAACCAAAAATAATTAGTCCATATGACTTGTACGCTAAACACCATATCTTTTGAAGTCATACGGTATCTATTTGTAAAGAAATGTAATTTATTAACTGAGATTCTGTCATGACAACTCTCAGGAGAATGGCATGGTAATTGAGATTGGGATGGTAATGGATATGACAATGTTAATGTATTTGGTCTTGATGGAATAGATCTGTTACTCTGCTGCTGCTGCAGAGCAAGTACCGAGACTTGCTACTGCCAATACATTCACAGACATTGCTGTGAGCATGTAAGACATGCTGCTGCTGCTTCACATGTAACATACATGAATTAACCCCTGTAGCAGATTTACATAGGTGGAGCTGAGGGAGGAGAAGGGTTCTGAAAGCACACTGCAGACTGCTAACAGCAAACAACACCAAGTATTTGAATGTTTGAGCAGCAAGCTCAATGTCCGCTGATGCAACAGCAACCAATCAGCTGTGCTGTGTAGATAATGACGTGATCACTACTAAATGAGTTAAAAGACCTATCAGCCTGCACCGTCTAGAGTTTCATGGCAGAACTAGGTAAATATTCCCTTCCGCTGCAGCTCTCGAATGTAATTTTTGAACTGCTCGTCAAGTTCGCTTTCAACACACATAAATCAATGAGCTTTTGGTATCATTGACGTCAATTCTAGCAAAAAAATTCTGAACCTAGAAATCTTGATTGAGATTTCTAAGTCAAAGTAGCAAAAGGGCATGCAATTTCTTTAAACACTATTAAATTTGACATTGAATCGATGCATAAGACAAGACACAAAAATCAATGGGGAAAAATAATCACTCAAGCCCAAAATTGACCTTGCAAACATATTTTTTTTGTGTGTGTGTGTGTTTGTTGTTTTGGAAAGACAGTTCTTGTGCCTGCAAAGCAAACAGCAATGAATAACTGTGACCGGCAGCATTGAGGCAGAAAATGTGCATACTAAACTACATAAATCTGCAAGTCGGTGAGCATTACAGGGTAATTGGATTTATCTATACTGTGTTCATGCTAATCCAGCTATTAGCATTATGAGTTACTGTCATCATGTTTTGCTTTTATGCCATGACCCGTTCCTTCCACCTTCCACACACACAAATCCTTCCCTAAAGTATTAATTTACAACACTAAATCACACACGCTCATAAGAGGCCTTCTGTTAAGCAGATACGTCCGTTTAAAATCACCACGGTAGCGTTATCTGCATGCATCGGGAGTCCTGCCACATCTGTATGGCCTGCTTTGCTTTAAAGGGCAAACATGAGGGTGGGACTGTCACAGTGACTGTTGTTTATTGTCTGTGTATTGAACAAACACGGTTGGAGGCGAACGGGAGACCTCTAAAGTAATGAACTGTGGGGGCTTTGAGAGTTTTCAGCCATCTGTCCCACCTTTATATAAATACTGCGACTCAGCACCAACTGTTTTTATTGGGCCACCCAAGCTTAGCCCCCATAGTCCAATCATGTGAATGATTGGTCATAGTTCATTGGTTTCACAATGCCGGCTCATATGATAGAGGTTATTAAGTTGGTCTGCAATCAGCATGGGATGGTTATGCTTCACGCTTCGGTCATGTTCGCTTAAAGCCACCACGACTTGCGGTTCTCCAACATCCCATAAGGGACAAAAGGACTAGTCAAACAAAAGACGTAAACATTAATAAAACAAGAAGAAATGAGAGGTTGACATCTGTCGTTGTGGAGTCAAGCGGCGTCAGTATGAGAATAGAGCCTCGTTCTTAACACCTTTCGAATATGTGCCAGCTTGATGTATATTGATGACTTTGACAAATGATAATGACACCAGTTAAATGTCCCGGCAGGGTTGCTTCTCAAATGTCTTGACTGGCTTCTCCAGATCACAATAGTCGCTTGAGAGGACATGATGCAGTCAGTTGTCTGACAATGGGAGAACAGCTCACCAACCTGTAAAGGAGATTCATTTGTAACCCTAAGGGCATTTTGTGCATTGTGCAAGGAATCGAATTGGCGGAACATTGAATCCGAGGGCAAGAAAAACAAATTACAGACACATTTTGTGAAGTGCCAATCACCAAAATTAGACAGATTCTGGGCGAACCATTTATGAATTACCATTTTAAACGCTTCTGTTATTGGGGCGCACTTGTTAATTATTGATGTGGAAAGTCACGCCGTCAAAACATCTGACAATCTGGCCACGCTGACGTATGGATTGCTGAGGTTTGCATTCA
This sequence comes from Hypophthalmichthys nobilis, assembly GCA_037950665.1. Classification (NCBI taxonomy): domain Eukaryota; kingdom Metazoa; phylum Chordata; class Actinopteri; order Cypriniformes; family Xenocyprididae; genus Hypophthalmichthys; species Hypophthalmichthys nobilis. The sequence goes on from CM075486.1 coordinate 18,884,420, forward strand.
CAGAGCTGTGGATATTGAACAATGGCTGAAATGTGGGTCCCATGGCTCAAGCTGGAAAGTGTTTTTTGTAATTATACTGTATGTACAACCTCAGCCAATGTCCCACAGCGTTCTGACAGCTATACTTCACATCAGCAGTTCTCAACTGATGGGTCATGACACAAAAAATGGGTAAATCACACTTCTGATGTTGTTTCTGCAGTTGGAAACACTTGATGGTAAAACCAGGGTTGTGCACCCTTAGCCGTAACCCTAACCCTAAACCCTAATCCAATTGAAATGAGAGTCACTTTTAAATTCCAATCATATAAGTGTAATTTTTAATTAGAGCTTGTTAAGACAAAGCCTTGAAACTTTCAAGCCTTGAAGGAAGGAAGGATGGATGGATGGATGGATGCAGATAGAATGACAGCTTGTCAAGACAAAGCCTTGTTTGAAAGTTTCAAGCCTTGAAGGAAGGAAGGATGGATGGATGGATGAATAGATGGGTGGATGGATATAGATAGAATGACAGCTTGTCAAGACAAAGCCTTGTCTGAAAGTTTCAAGCCTTGAAGGAAGGAAGGATGGATGGATGGATGGATTTTGGATGGATAGAACGACAGCTAGACAGATAGAATGATACAACTGATAGACAGACAGATAGATAATTACCCAGAATGCATTACCTGTGTTGAATTTCTTTGAATAACAGTTCAGTAAATTTCTCTTCCTCACGTTCCAATTCAACTTCCGGTGGGGTATGGCCAATTCAATTCAAATTTACCCTCAAGAATTTACAAGGAGCCAATTCTGTCTTTTGAAACACCTTGTTTGAAACATTGCTTTGCATTCCATAGGTTTCATTCTCCATCAATGTCTTCTCTTATCACCCTGAGTGTTGACCGGACACAGTTCTCGAAGTCAGAGGCATTTTATATTGACGGTAACTTTCTCCAGTCTTATTAATGAGGGAGCACAAGGCTGCCGGCATCTTTCCCAGGCCTGCTTGGGGAGAAACCTTGCACGGTAATTGCTATCGACAGTACCATGAAAGTAAACCTCAGCAGAAATCCCTCAGGAGTCAGGGGTCCATCTCTTCTCTTCCTCATCCAAACGCGCATCTGCATCATGGGAGAGACAAAAAGGCAGCAACATGACAACAAAAACAAAGACTACATAAATTTACCAAAGAGATTCTGATCTGCTTTGGTTGTGCTGAGCTGGGGAAGTTAGCCGCTGGTCCTGTAGGACTTCCAGAGGATGCGAGGCATAGCTGAAACAGATTGTCAGGGACTTTGGGAGAACGCCGCCAAAAATCGCTGAGGATTATTCAAAAATGTGCCGTCGATCAATACAAAACAGTTAGAGTGGAAGGAAGCTCAAAAACTGAGTCCCCTGGTTCCTCTTAGAGACAACTAAATTAACATCATTTTTGAGTTTTCCAAGCAGCAGTATCTGTTGTGTAATCCTTTTATTTGTTCCATCTGTTTCTCATTTTACTGCTTAAATTATATGCTTGCGTGACTTTCTTCCTTGAATTGTTTGTGGCTATTCAAAAAAACAAAACAAAAAACAACAAAGAAAGTATACATTTAATCAGGATCTTAGAAATTAATAGACCAAATGCTCTGCTAACTTCATAGCCAGTTTCAAAAGTTCACACAGCAGTAGAATACGACAGTCCTGTTTGAAGAGCTAAATAAGGTCACAGTTTTATTATAAATGACAGTGACAGCTGCCTGGACGACTAATTGTCTAACTACATTCTAGTGTGTGTTCTGGGTGTTTTCATGAGTAGTTTCGGCAACTTACAGAGACGGATATGAACTGTGTGTCATCTGACGGTGTAAGTACTACATTTGAATTTGAATGTACTTCACGACCATGAAAAAGTATATTCTGTATAGTATGAATGCGTGTAGTATGAATGAAATTCGGACATACTACATCCACCATGTTGTTACTGTCACATGACCTACCAGCATCAGTTGTGTCACTTCACTGCCATTCATAAATCCACTCCCGTGGCCTCATGGGATAGTAAAGTGTCCATTGAATGCGCACTTCAGTATCTCTCCGGAAGTAAACTACTAAAAAAAACAGTATGCAACAAAAGAAGTATGTCCGAATTCACAGTACTCATAAAAGAGTAGGCAAAAAGTACCCGGATGACCTACTTCTTCCTGCGAGATTCTGAAGTGTGCATATGATGGACACTTTACTATCCCATGAGGCCACAGGAAAGGGTTTGTGAATGGCAGTGAAGCACCACAACTGAGGTCACATGATAATGACAACATGGGGAATGTAGTACGTCCGGATTACATTCATACTACACACATTCATACTAGAACATACTTTTTAGTGACTGTTAAGTAATTACTTATTCAAAATAAGTACCTACTCAAGAGAGTATGCGATTTTGGATGCAGCAGGTGTTCGGATATACTACTCTTTTGGCATACTGTTTTTCACATACTATATAATAGGGAAGTATTCGATTTCGGACACAGCGACTGTCTTCCATGGGATTGCTCCCATATCAGTTTTGTGGCCTGTGCCAACTTTTTTTAATGGTTACTCCATTTAAAGCTTGATTAGAAATAAGAAAAACTGTTTTATGATACAGTATATTTATTCTTAATCATACAAAATGTTAACAAAATGTCTTTCAAAATGCATATCACATTATATTACTGAGGCTAATCAAACATTTCTTTGTGTTTTCAGCAAGCCTTCAGCTAGCAAGCTAACAGCTTAGCTTAATATATTAGCGCTAATAAAAGCACTTTTATTTAGCTAGCACAACATATCATGATAGCATGCTATGTTTTAGTTACTGTCAATATGGTAACTTGACAACTAAAAGAAGCAACTTGACTTTGGTTATTCTTTAAAACAGCATTAGCGTGCTCCATATAAACAGGACAATTCAAGTCACACCTGTTAGCAAATATGACTGTCAATTTCAAGCACTGAATGAAGAAGCATCAAACAAATCACTGTCTCGATTTTTCTTTTTCTCATCCCTCTCTCATTGAGTTGAGGACTGTGGGTAGACGCAGCCATCCAATTTTACAACAGATGAACCTGTTCAGCAGATGCTGCTCATTTTCCCCGGGGCCTTAAGGAGCGTGAACAGACAGATAGATTTCTGCCTGACTGCGTCTGACACCTGCTCACACCTGCGTGGCTGGGACTGCAGGAGACAAGCTTCATAGAACTGCCTGACCTTTAATCTGACCAAGCGAACATCGCTGCTAATTAGACTGATTCAGGACTGTACTGGTTCACAGGTAAGAGTGAAAACCTTTTCAAAGTTGTTTTAAATGGTATTTTTTCATGCTTAAGTTGCTGGTAGAGTGCTATCGGTCCAGAGAACGGATACGTTGGATAAGACCATAATATTTGCATGTGAATAAACTTTACCAACCAAACTGTGGAACATGTATTCATTTCAGAAGATCATACAGTTGGATCTGGAGGATCCAAAAGTCTCAAATCTGGGATTTGTGTTCCATTTTCACCTGGAAATAAACAGATTTAGAAAGAATTAAAACAAATAAAAGTTATAATGTAAAATATAGGCAAATGTAAGATTCTGTACTATATTGGTGACACACATATAAAGGATTTGTTCACTTAAGAATTAAAATTTCCTGATAATTTACTTACCCCCATGTCATCTAAGATGTTTATGTCTTTCTTTATTCCGTCGAAAAGAAATTGAGGAAATTGACAAGGAATAAGGGTCTTATCTAGGGTCATTTTCTAAAAAAAAATAAAAATGTATATACTTTTTAACCACAAATGCTCATCTTCGTAATCACATTGGAAAGGTAGTGCGAAAAAATCCATCTAATTTTCTCCTCCAACTTCAAAATCGTCCGAAATCATTGTTTTACCTTTTTTTTGTAAAGGGCGTTTGGCTTAATCTTTGCATGTTCGCTTTGTAGACACTGGATCTGTACTTTTACCTACATCATGTGTGACCTTTCTAACGTGATTACGTCATTCGTGGCAGATTGCAGATCAGTGCAAGACAAGCATTTGTGGTTTTTATTTATTTTTTTAGAAAATGACCGACCGTTTCGCTAAATAAGACCCTTATTCCTCAGCTGTAGAGCCCTTTGAAGCTGCACTGAAACTGCAATTTGGACCATCAACCCATTGAACCCCAGTGAAGTCCACTATTTGGAGAAAATCCTGGAATGTTTTCCTCAAAAACCTTAATTTCTTTTCGACTGAAGAAAGAAAGACATGAACATCTTGGATGACATGGAGGTGAGTAAATTATCAGAAGTGAACTAATCCTTTAAGCTAGTCATAATTAGGAACTAACCCAAACTAGAAATGTCATAAGTAATGGTACATTGGTACAAAATTGATAGTAAAATAATTTCGGCTTCGCATGTGAACCAATAAATGAACTGCTTGGTCAAAACTCCCATATCTGTGAGGTTAATGTGAACTTCTGTGCAGTTTTTACTTATTCAAGAAATACTGAAGGCTATTTACATTGTTTTAAATGTAATTTGTTAATATCATTATTACTATTTAACTTCTTTTAATTATTGCGTTCAACAGCATATTTGGTATCAAAGTTGGTATTGAGAACCATTGAATTTCACTTGAATTTAATAACAACCCTAACCATAAAATACTAGATAAAATACTTTTGCTATTTTTTTAATTGAATAAAACCATTATGAATCATTTTTCTATTGAGGTCATCTGTAAAATTCAATTTTTTAAAGGTTTAGCAAATTTCTGGGGATTTTTTCATCAATTTTGTTTCCAAAAGTATAGGTAGGTCAAACAAACACGCAACATCAAAAACAAGCAGATTGCTTTATGATAGTCTGACTAGTTCCACACAGCATCTGGCGTCTCCTCACACCATTTGCCACACCCTCACAATAAACGCTCTACACAACGTCAGCGCCAATGACATTTCCTCAGTTTTGTGGGTTATTTGAACATACTGATAGCTAGTGAAGTGGTCCATTAACACCCCGGATAAAGGACAAACCCGATGAGCTCTAAATGCAATAAGACGGAACGTTATCACATCTCGCAAGGGGAACCTGAACTCGGGAGGTTGACATTTAGTCATCCCACTAGCACACATGGATGTCCTTAATAACAAAAGATGTGCGTGTGCATCAGTGGGCTTAACAATTAATTGGATGCAGACAGTCCCCTCTATTAGGATTGTAGATTGGAGAACACAAACAGAGACGTTATCTCAGCACATTTTCAGCTGTTTCGTGACTCTACGGTGGACCTCATAAATTTTGCTAACATTCCAGCATGTGATTAATATTTGTTTTAATTTTCACTGTGACTCAAAGTTAACACGGGTCAATCAATATTTAATGTTTTGGTGAATATTTATAATTGCATTGGGAGAGAGTAATTGGTTAGCATTATGTCTTAGATTTTTTATCCCATAGTGAGACTATAAACATGAAGACTTTAATTTAGAGTATGGCCTTGGTGAAAAAGTTTCTCTGCAGACAGATAAAGTTATTCAACTTCATTAAATGTACAAAAGCCAAATCTCAGACTTATTGAGACTTCACATGAAAGCTTTACTTTAAGTAAATGTATTATCATTCTTTTTAGTCAGCAAATTGTGTGACATAGTTGGATGCATGATCTCAAAATGGCAGAAAAAGTTTTTCGATAGAAGACCAACATGAGAGTAACACTTTACAATAAGCTAATGCAATGGTTGACATGAAATAATTACCAATACTTTTACAGAATTTATTCATCTTACTTAGGCTAAAGGATATTTTCTATATATACATTGTATAAATGAACATTAGTATATGTAAAAAACAAATGCTGTAAATTGCTAGTTCATAATAACGAATGTTAACAAACTAAACATTAGTGTACAGGATTTCTCAAAAAAAAAAACGTAATTTTTTAATTTAAAAATACTTAAGATATATTTATTAAAAGTACTATTCATTTCTCGTTTTAAAACGTTAATACAAAAATACAAAATGTAAAAATAAATAATAATAAAAATTTAAAAAGTGCATTGTCTTAAGCATCAAAATCATTGAAAATATGCTCTAAAACTGAAAACTAAAATAAACTGAATGATGCTACTGTAGATGTACAGTTTATTTCTGTTTTTAAGAGTTTGATGCCTGGAAGTGACATGCTGTCTATATATAACCTAGAGGAAACATTCTTAGGAAGTTGTTGGAAGATTTAACGGTCAAAAGAACGTAAGGAGATAAACCCGCACAAGTTTCCGTGGCATCTTACACACTTCTCTATCCCAAGGCACTTTTCTTCCCCAGAGTGTATTTGGTTCATTCTCACGACCGCATCACAAATAAGCTGCTTTTCCTTCCATATAGCCAAGAGGAGAATTTATTCTTCGGCTATCCGGAGCAGTCCTGCCCAACTTTTAAACAGTGATGAAATGGACTTGACACCAGGGGCACACTTGGAAGACGAGCTAAGTTTACAGCCTCCCTGTGAGGGATTTTTTCCCCCACTTTTCCTTCTTTACCCCTCTCCAAGGTCAGGCACCTCAGGCAGTGTTTTGGGTTTACCCATATGATTTATAACACAATGGATTCTGGAATGAAATATTTACAGATTTTTTATCCAGAGACATGACTTTTGCACAAGCTTTTGAAGCCACAGCCATTTGACATTAGAGTTTGGTATGTTTGTTTGGAAAGCATATCAATTCTGGTAGGGTTCGAAATTTGTATGAAAGCAATACACCCTAAAGGGTTGTTCACACCAAGAACGATAAATTATAGCGACAACTACATTAGCATCCTCACCAAAGCATGTTAACATTCTGTTTATTAGTATGCGCTATACTTTTACATCATCTGCCACTTTAAATGTTTTATCCCTATAAGTCCAGTTGGATTCTGATTGGCTGTCAATGTTTTTATTGTTCATCAGCTGAAAAAAATAGTTTTGAAAGAAATATCCAACGATATTTCTCTGTCGTTATTGTTACAGCTGTGGATTGGACTTCCCTATTCTCATAGAATTAAGGCTGTTCACACCAAGAATGATAACTATAAAGATAATGATTAAGATATAGTTCTAAAAATCATTCCAAATATAAAAGAATAGCACTGTCCATACCACAGCTATAACGATAACAATATAGAGAAACAATATTGTTGGGATCACTTTCACAATTATTTTTTTCCCAGCTGTTGAACGATAAAATCAGATCAGAATCCACTCTAATTTAAAGGGGTGGTTCAGTGTTTTTTTTCTAGGCCTGATTGTGTTTATGGGGCGCAGTTTAAAACGCTGTATTTTTTCATATATTTTACCTTTATTCTACACGGCTGTTTCCATTGTCATTTGAACGGCCGGTTTGACTTCCTGATTCTATGATACCACTCCCTCCGAAATACGTAATGGGCTCAGATTGGTTAGCTGGCCCAGTGTATTGTGATTCGCTGAAGCGTCCGGAAACGCCACGCCCCTTACCATTAGTTGTTACATGTGCTTCAGTGGAAATGTAAATAATGGCTTCTATATTGCAGTATCAAATTGAGCATGAATCTGACCCAGATAGCAGTAATGATGAAGAGGGTCAAGCAGAACCTCTGCAAGCACGGTTTTTAAAGGACGTTTCTGAATGGTAAGTATTTCCTTTTGTACTTGTCAAAGTGTTTAGATATGCTGTCACTGGTAAATGTTACTGCTGTTTGTTAGCTTTCAATAAACGGTTTTATCCTAATTAAAGCTTTACTGTAGCCGAATACATTACTGAGTAGTAGCATTTCTGTAAAGGTATCGTTTAATTTATAGCATGAACAACTGTTTGTCTATGAACGTAGAAGTTTGTTGGTGTTTGTTGGAGAAGTATGCAATAGAATTCAGCTAACTGGCTATCGAAGCAAAAACGCGTTGGTCTTTGTTTACGTCCTTGAACCAAAAAAAATAGCAACATAATACATTTAAAAGACATGTACAAACAATAAAACATATTTACAGTTTGGGGCCCATAAACAGCAGCTTCTGCTTTTAAAGTTGGAACTGCTTCATCTTTCAGTAATAGCCTTGGTGCAAATCCAGCATTAAACTCGTCTTCTGCGCCGCATCCAGTGTAGACAATATCACTGACTATAATGGGTTCTATTATCTTTTGACACAGCATGTCCAGTGTAGACAACTCTTCTGCTTCTATAATACCGCGTGACATGGCCTCGCCCACTTTGTTGTGTGTTCCCGTGGGCAGGGTTTATGTTAATTGCAGGGTTTATGATGTCACCAACCTGGGAAGAAGCTCATTGTAGTCCAAACCGGTCGTTTTTGTAGGCATTAAACTGCCATAACGGTCATTTAAAAGACAATATCTCCGTTTGCATTGAACTTTCAGCGCTGTAACTTTGCAGATACTGTTTATGCTCAAGCAGCAACATTACACACTAACTAAAGTTAAAAAAGTGAAATCGCAGTGAACTACCCCTTTAAGGTCTCTCGCATTTAAAATGGAAGACAACATTGCGAGGTCCAGAAAAAGCCACCATTTTTTGACAAGTCAACCCCCCTTTTCAAGGATACTTTAAAGAAAATGGATATATGGAAAACAATCGGTCATACCTTCGGAATAAATGGTGAGAAGTATTAACGGAGATGAGATAATTATGCCAGGCTAGAAAACTGTGTAGCATAAAAATTACCTCAGGTATCCAGCGCTAGTTTCAACAACATTGTCTTGCTTCCTTTGAAGTTGCAGTGAAAAAGACTAGCCGTTGTTTTTATTCCACTGTAATGATTTCGTCAGGTAAATTCACTGTTAGATTAGATCGATTACACTAGCTATCCACTCAAAACATAGCATGCTGAGGACATCTGCTGGTTAAAGCCATGTAAATGCAACAAGAACAGCAAAAACAAGTTGTACACACTTTGAAACCACAGCGCGTATAAACTTAGAATAAACAGACCATTATTGTCTGTTGGTGTGGACGCAAATATAGTTATCGTTATAGTTATCATTCTTGGTGTGAACGGACCTTTAGAATGATTATTAGAACTTTATAGTTATCATTATAGATATCGTTCTTGTTGTGAATGGCCAACACAATCTCATGGCAATTCGTAACTATTTTACGTTTTGTCGAAATGATGGCTAATTTGTATGATCTCATTCACACGTTTTCGTATGGTTTGCTTACGCACCAGTGACGGGTATGTTTAGGGTACATTTTTGTACGATTCACATTGTACGAATTCATTCGAAATCGCCACCTTGTAACATAGTTACATTTTCCCGTGAGATCAGGTTGGATCAGCCCTTAAAGGGATAGTTCACCCAAAAATGAAAATTATCCCTCACCTTCAAGCCATCTGCGTCTGCTGAAAGCTAGTTATTTTAGTTTATAAAGTTTTAAATATGGATATTTTTCTTACAAAACCCCATCACTTCACTTCAGAATGCCTTTATTAACACCCTGGAGCTGTATGGATTATTTTTATAATGGATTGGTGCATTTTTTGGGCTTCAAAATCTCGTCCCCCCATTCACTACCATAATAAAGCTTGGAAGAACCAGGATATTTTTTAATATATCTCTGATTGTGTTCGTCTGAAAAAAGATATACATTTAGGATGGCTTGAGGGTGAGTAAATCATGGGATAATTTTTATTTTTGGGTGAACTATCCCTTTAACTCACATAACTGGCATGCCATCTTTTTTTCAGCAAATGCCCTGGTGCATATTCACTAACTGCATATCACTAATTTTTTATCCCTGGTAATTTGTTTGTTGGATAGTTGATGGCATATTTACGAGCCGATATCTAAAGATCATCACACCTTTAAAATATTCAACAGCCATAACTGTGAGGTGAAAACCTGAACTCTGCTCTCATCATGCTAATGCATTACCTCCATATCAAAGCTGTCTGCTCACAGAACCTCAGTTTGGAAAGTCAGAAACACCAGGCCTGCTGCGAATAAAGTAGTTAAAACAAAACCAAGGGTATGCCAGGACAAATTTCCTAAATATCTCTGAAGAAATGTAACACAATTGCCAAACAAAAGAAAAAATCTGCTGCAAAATAAAAGAAATTATTTACTTCCACTCTCCGACAAAGACAAAGAGGAGGGCGGCAGCGCTCGTCCGTACTGATGGATGGATGGTGTAATGCGCATAGTCTTGTTGTGGTTATACATGTGTGATATATTGAGCAGAGGAGGAGATCTGGCCACCATCCAGCATCACATTAAGCCAAGTTTTATTGAAGATGACTCAGCACTCCGCTAAAATATCTCACGATGCATGAATGTGTTCGTAAAAAAGTATGCTGAAGAGTAGATTACTAATAAATATTACAATCTTAAGTGAGCTGGTTATAAAACGTTGGATATATTATCAAACGCTAGATTTTTTCTCGCAATCACTACTATGTGGCTGCTAACGTGTTCTGACTGGTTGCTATGCCGTTGCTGGGGGTTCTGATTGGTTGGTAGTGCTTTGCTAAAATCATTCAAAAGTTTGAGTAAAGATTTTTACATGTTATTCAACCAAAAAGGAATGTGACAAAAAACCCTTTCAAAAACTATTGTCAGTATTCACAATGAAAACAATCATAAACAAAAGGGCAGCGTTTTGGGAGTTAAGCGTGAGAAATGGCAATAACAGGCTCTGTGCGCGTTGAGCAGTTCATGATGTTGAGCCATCTTAAGTGGATTACAGTTGACTTAGCACTCCACCTTCACAGCAGGACGTCTAACTCTGCTGTACAAGCCACAAGAAGCCTGTTCGCTTGTACTATAATGCACCAGCTCCGATTAATCCAAGAACACTAGTCCTGTTTTGTCATTGTTAGTCATTTTCTGCTAATATGATAATGAGGCTTTAAACACATTGGGTGCAGAGTTCACTGCAGCTTAAACAGTTGTTCAATGGTGGAGCAAGCTTCTCTGTGGTTCTGGTTCAGGGCTGCAATGTTGCAATTAAATGAGGAAAAATGAACTACAGAGGGCTGTAAAAGGGGATACGATGGAGGCAAGAGAGCTTTTAATTACTTAATATAGTTTACTTGAGTTACTTGCTGTTCAATGCTAGCTGTGCTAGAAAGGTTTTTTTTTGGGCGATTCCACGCATAAAATGTCCCTAATATCTATCTAGATCACTATCAATAAGTTTCTCTCTGACAGCAACAAGGAGTTGGGGAAGTGTCCTGTCCTTTTTTTCCAATCAGAAAACATTCTCTGCCTGGCTGACGTGTTTGGAGGGCGGGTTTTCAGAGAGAGGGTGTGTCTTTAAACTATATTCTGAATGCATTTTGATCTTATTGTGTACAAATCATCCAACATGTTTCATTTTTTTGGCCTTCATAATTATTATATGTGACCCTGGACCACAAAACCAGTCATAAGTCGCACTGATATATTTGTAGCAATAGCCAACAATACATTGTATGGGTCAAAATGATCGATTTTTCTTTTATGCCAAAAATCATTAGGATATTAAGTAAAGATCATGTTCCATGAAGATATTTTGTAAATTTCCTACCGTAAATATATCAAAAATGTATTTTTGTGAGTGGATATGCATTGCTAAGGACTTCATTTGGACAACTTTAAAGGCGATTTTCTCAATATTTAGATTTTTTTGCACCCTCAGATTCCAGATTTTCAACTAGTTGAAGTATACATCTCAATTTAAAAAAATGTACCCTTATGACTGTTTTTTTGGTCCAGGGTCACATATATCAAGTCGATCTTCTGGTAAAATGGCTGACATATTGTATTTCATTTCATACATATAAACCCCGCCCCTTTTTTACAATCGACTGCGAGCTTGCATTCAGCTCTGCCTCCATCTAATCAACAAACGATAAATAGAACCAAGTTCCCGCCCTAATTTTTTTTCTTTTACAATAAATCACTCAGATATACATCACAATAATATATTATCTGTTGCTACTTCTGTTACATTGTGGCTTTATGTGGTCAGGCAAAAGTCTAGTCTGAATTTGTATTATTTTAATAGCATGATTCTGTGCATTATTCGTCCAAAAATACATATAGCAAGTAAACTTGTCTTTTGTAAGCCTACACATTAAAAAGTGGAGTCGTTTTTAGTTCTTTTTTACCGTCTTTGTATTGTCACCGAGATGAGGCGTCATTCACCTTGTTCCAAATCAGGTTTATTTGTTCTATCTGTGTAGGCGATATGAGTGCAAAGCAGCGGTATTCTTTGTCAGAGAAAATGTGTGAAGGTGTAGTACGCCGTCAATCAAATTCCGCCATCCTCGATAAAACCTGGCATGGAGGTGAAGGTGACAACAAGCAAAGCTCTTTCTTACATTACACCTGCTTTCACTGGATTAGATACCCACTCAAAATATGCAAATTCAGAGCTGTCAGCTCAAGAAGATCTGTAGAACGAAAAAACAGTCTGACGAAGTTGAAGTCAATGTCAAATGCATAATCTACATTTGTTTCAGTTGTTTGGTCACTCTTTAAAAAAATAGCTCCCAAAAATAAAACTTCTGTCATTATTTACGCACCCTCATGACGTTCCAAACCTGTATGTGGCTATTTCTTTGTGGAACACAAAATGAGAACATTTTTTTTTTTTGGAATGACATGAGAGTTGAGTAAATAATGACAATTTCCCCCTCCATTTTTTTCTGCTCAAGAGCACTTCTGATTCTCAAAGAACTGCAAAAATAGAGCTGTAGTTTGTCATGTTTGTTCATAAGTCACCATTAATGAGTCCGCTGTTGTCCTACTCTTGCTGGACAGCTATGGAAGAGGCCTTCTTACAGGTGAGTGAGTCAGAACCATATGTCTTCTTCTGCCTCGACACGAGAAAGAGTTCTGGACCAAACATGATGTTTCTCCAATATTGCTGCCCTCCTCTGCTCCTTTATGAGTCAGCCAGGGCAATTTACCATCAGCCAGTATGAAAAAAAAAAAAAAAACATGCAATTTAGAAGGTAAAAAATTACTCTATAGGGGACACTAGACAAAACGTTGCTGGAAAGAAATTTGGATGATTAATATTGAATGAGTCCCTAAATGTGTGGCTGACTTTCGGAAGACCCAAAGATCTTTTTGTTTGGTCCATGGATAAGGAATCAATCCCTTTTCCTCCATACTTCCATTACCTGTGTCCCCAGTGTCTCTGTATTTCTAGTAGCATTGGGGAAGCTACTTTAAAACTTTACGCATGTTATAAAAAAGTAGTTTGTTTTTTTTATTTTTTTAAATAGTTAGCTACAATACAAGCGTCAAATATGTAATTCATTCTGTTAAGATAGTTTCCACCTCAGCTTAATGTGCAAAGACAACTACAAATAAAACAAACTGTGGTGCTATCAAAATATTCTACTGTTTATTTGAGTATTCCGACCATCCTGACATAGTAACAGTGACTCAACCAATGGAGTACGTTTGTGGGCAGGGCCATCTGCTTGTCCAACCAATGGGGGGAGCAGGACTCAGGAAGCCATTAATTTGTGCAAATCTGCTTGGTGCAAATACTTGAACAGAAATTACAAACTTCATAACTATCAAATAATATAATGTTTCATAAAGATTAGCACAAAACAATGGGGATTAAACAGATACATTTACACAAAATACAACTAATAAACGTAGAAAAACACTCCAGTTTCTATAACAAAAACGATATCTAGCAGCATTTAACTAATATTTCAAAACAAAAAAGTAAAGTAAGATGTAAAATACCTTTTGTGTTTAATTATTTCTTAAGTTCAGTCATTTCACAGCTCCTATCTCTCTGAATTGGGAAACATCAAATTCTCCAAAGCTGTTTGCCAAGCTTTCAATTAAATTTCACATTTGAAATCACCAATGAAATCTGACAACAACTGTCTCATAAATTTTGTTTCTAAACGCTTGAATCATGACAAAAAATTGTATTTTTCAGGCTGGATCAAGCTAATGCGCTTGCGCAGTCCTAAATGCGCGTCTCTTGCGTCTCATTTCGGAGACGCGCGTCTCACTGTTTCTATAGGAACCGGAGCTTCTAATGCTGCTGCCGTGACGCGATGACTTTCCAACCGGCGATTGGCTGCTATTTAGAAGGCGGGACTTATTCCGCAATATTGCGCTTTGCACTTTCTCCCATTCAAAACAATACTAGTGACGCGTCTTGTGTTATTCTATAGTCTTTGGTTAAGTCTTCTGTAAAAGGAGCATGCACAAAATGATCTCTAAAAACAGTGATATAGCCTAGTATTTTAACATGTTACATGGCTATTTGCTACCAAACAGTGTAATACAGTTCACCTTTTGTCATGGTACTAACAAATGCAGTAAACTTAGCAAGTCAAGTCAATTTAATTTGTATAGCACTTTTCACAATACACGTTTCAAAGCAGCTTTACAGCAAATCATAATGTCAATATAATATCTGCCTTATAGTCACGTTTAGTAGATTAGTGATAATGTTGTTTACATTTTGTGATGATATAAACAATTACACAGTTGAAATATGCTATATAGTAGTCCTATAGTTAGGTCACTTTATGTAAGTACACTTTATGTATGCGGATAAAGCACAGTACTTCTACAGTATATCCAACATGTGTGATAATATAGTTAAACAATAATGCAGCCAAGAATTTGCTATACAGGTATTGTTTTACATGAGTGTACTGTAGAGTTGGATGTACATGTACTATAAATCGAACTTTAAATATATCGCCGGCCGTAAACAAATTTCTAGACTCCGTTACCTCCAAAGTATTCTTACAAACGTTGCTATGTCCTTCTATTATTACAGTCATCTCACTGTGCTGATATACGTAGAACCCCAATTACCTTTGAGTGACAATCAACTGAAAGTACCTCATATGCTAAATGGCGAATGAACACAAGTATCTCCTACTTCCATTTGCCGGGTCTCAGTTACGCTGCTGTTTATTCTCTTCTGCAAATTATGCCAACGAGAAGGCCATTAATTGCAGTGGGTGAGATCAATTGTTAGATTGTTATTTCATCCACTAGCTTGATGAAAGGCGAGGGAGGGGAATGAGAAAGTGCGAGCCCGGGCTACTCAGAGAGCGAGGATGACACCGCCGACTATAACGAGTTGTGTCTCTCCCATTAATCAATGCCTTCCACGCAATTTGCCATCTGTGAATTGGGACTGACCCATCTCGGGGGTCACTGGCCAATTTTCCGCAGCGGTCGGTCTGCGTCGGGCTGAAATCCCTGCACATGCCAAGCGTTGCTGGTGAGTGATTCGATTGTCCCTTAAATGGCTGCAGGCACTGACGCTCAGAAGTTTTTGCCTCCCACACCTAAAACTTTTCAAGGCATGGATACGTTTCATCATTTAACATTTGATATTACTGTCGAATTGATAGAGTGCTACACTACTCTACAGGTACTATAAAGTCCTCTAATGTGTATTTGTAATTTGTAATATATAAAAATCATCATCCTTTTTTAAAATTTGCTTTGACAGTATCCATTTGTCTTTGTCATAAACTAGAACAATAATTTGACTCGATAACAGTTCCCTTTGGCATCTATCAGGTTTTTGACTATACTTAAAGCTGAAGCATGTAAATTTTTAAATGTTTAAATAATGCCCCTTTTACAAGATGTAATATAAGTCTCTGGTGTCCCCAGAATGTGTCTGTGAAGATTCAACTCAAAATACCCCACAGATCATTTAATATATCTTGTCAAATTTGCCCCTATTTGGGTATGAGCAAAAACACGCCATTTTTGTGTGTCCCTTTAAATGCAAATGAGCTGCTGCTCCCAGCCCCCTTTCCAGAAGAGGGCGGAGCTTTAACAGCTTCGGTTGCTCAACAACAACAAAGCAGGAGAATCTCACACAGCCAAAATGACAATTGTCAGTAAAGTTGTTCAGCCTTACATTGTTCAAACCGGAGTTGACACTGATGGTGAGACTTAGGAAGAAGTTACAACTTTTAGAATGCAACTGGACATTTCTGAATGGTTAGTGGATAAATGTATGTAGTTGCTATGGAGTTGATTCAACTCATCGACTAGCATGTGCCGTCATGTTAATCTTTTGTGCAAATCCAGTATTGAATTGACCCACGTTTGTGAAGCAGTCTGGCGTAAAATGGCAGCATGGCAACAACAACTCTTCCTCTAAAGCAGCCCAACATGGCCTCACCCCCTTTGTTGCGTGTTCTCGGGGGCAGGGTTTATGTAAATTTTGGGGTTTGTGATGTCTCCAAACCTGGAAGAATCTTGTTGTAGTCCCTACCAGCTGTTTGATGTAGTCCTTAAAAAGTGTTTCTGAAAAAATTTTCTTTTAAGAACTGAACCCAAAAATGGTTCTGTGGCATCGCTATGAAAACCCTCTTTTGAGACCTTTATTTTTAAGAGTGCAGTTAAACTTCAAACTATAAATAAGCCAACACTGTATAGGTTGATTTTCCCCCAAAAAAGTGTAAACACTGTGGCGCTATCAAAACATTGAACCATTTGTTTAAACAATCAGACCAGCCCAACATAGCAACATTTGCCCAACCAATGGTGTGAGTTTGGGGAGGGGCTATAAGGGGAGGGGCTTAAAGTGGAACTAGGGGCATAGAAACTACACACTTCACCTTTAAATTTTTAACACTTAATGTGGAGTGAAACAATCACTTCTAATGATAACTGAGTGATTGTCTTCTGTGGAGAAAACACACATCTAGTTATCACCTCACCAACAGTCAAATCACCCATAATTGTTCGTCTCAAGAGGGTCAAGCACCACGCCGGGCCTCCCACCATTTTACACTGCCTACGCCAGTGCTAACACTGCTAACGGGAGAAGAGAAACGCACGTCCCCAGACGCCTTTCTTCCTGTCTGCTTCTCGTCCATGATGAAAGAACTTCTTCTCGCATGTTACCACTACCGTAATTGGTTTCAGTGAAGAGCTGCACCATGGTGGTAATTGTATTTTATGATCATTGAATTTCATTAAGTGTCTAATTGAAACATTGTGCCCCGGTGCTAGAGGGAAGCTAATTAAAAGGAGGAGCCCCAAACAATCTGCTACCAATGAAGTGGGAATTGAAGAATTAATTAAATACACAATTTTGCAACAAAGGTGCATTTACTCAGTGAGAATGTAACATGATGGTGGCTATAGGTTGTTTTTAAATGAAAACCCCTCAGCCAAAATGATATCTGACAATATATATATATATATGCCCCCTGAAGTAATTCATTCATCGACTCAAAATGCAAAAAACAAAACAAAACAAAAACAAAACAAAAAAACCTCCAGGGTTTGAAGAAGAACATTGATTTTCTTGAAAATGATTCCTATGCAGCCCACATCTACCAAAAAGAGGAAACCAAAAGGATATTGCAGTTTTGCAAGAAAAAGGTGAGCGTTGGGGTTACGAAATAGCGGCAAAAAGACTTATCAGAGAGTTCATGAGAAGAAAATCTAATTATAAACCTCAAGTCCAAATTTCTCTCTCACCTATTAAGCTTACAGAGCCCAAAAGACACTTGAGAGTGAATCTAATTTTTTGTGTCAAAACACCCTATTCCGTCTTGTTCCTCATCCCTCTAGAACAAATCAATGAGATTCATTAGGTTCAAATCCCTCGGGATTAGTTGTTGCACAGTCACCAAGATAAGGAGGATAAGGAGGAGATGGCGAGAGAGAATGAACGAGAGTGGAGGAGAGGCACAAAAACAGATTAATGGTGCTCCATCATTGCAGCTGAACTAAACATAGTGTGCAGCCAAACAATTTTGCTGCAACAAACGTCACAGTATTGTACTGTATTCAATAAGAGCTTCTGCACATTGATTTAGCTGTCTAACCATTAGTGATGACTGGCTTCACGTCTCATTGTTTTAAAGCCCATAAGCTCTCCTTATCTTCCCAACATGATGGTGCAGGCTGTACTCAAAGTCATTGGACAATACGCTGCTTGTCAGCTTCATTGAACCTTCATAAACTCATGTTTGCTTGTCTAATAACTGGCCTTTTGTGTTAATGGATGTTGTCAGGAAATAACAATATATGCATTATGAAAAAATTACATTTGATAAACTTTCTAAAGATAGTCAACATGAAACTACCACTATAAAAATATATTGTAAAAATATAACACTATTTTGAGACAAATTTGTGTATATATATATACCAAAAAAAGAAAAGAAATAAAAAAGATATATATTTAATTGAAATAAAAAGATCAGAAAGCTATTCAGAAAGCAATTTATGTCCAATTTGGAGCTGCATGGTCACTATGAACTGTTGTTGTATTGAAAATAGACTTAATTAGTTCACCCAAAAATGAAAATAATGTCATTTATTACTCACCCTCATGTTGTTCCACACCCATAAGACCTTTGTTCATCTTTAGAACACAAATTAAGATATTTTTGATAAAATCCGATGGCTCAGTGAGGCCTGCATTGACATCAAGTTAATTTAGACTTTCAAATGCCCAGAAAGCTACTAAAAACATATTTAAAACAGTTAATGTGACTACAATGGTTCAACCTTAATGTTATGAAGCGACGAGGATACTTTTTGTGTGCCAAAAAACAAAATAATGATTTTATTCAACAATATCTAGTGAAGGGTGATTTCAAAACACTGCTTCATGAAGCTTCGAAGCTTTACGAATCTTTTGCTTCGAATCAGTGGTTCGGAGCAGGTATCAAACTGCCAAATTCACGTGATTTCAGTAAATGAGGCTTCGTTATGTCATACGTGTTTCGAAATTTCAATGGTTCACATGACTTTGGCAGTTTGATACACGCTCCGAACCACTGATTCGAAACAAAAGATTCGTAAAGCTTCGAAGCTTAATGAAGCAGTGTTCCTTCACTGGATATTGTTGAATAAAGTCGTTATTTTTAATTTTTTTTTGGCACACAAAAAGTATTCTCATCACTTCATAACATTAAGGTTGAACCACTGTACTCACATGAGTTTTAAATAAGTCTTTAGTACCTTTCTGCGTGTTTGAAAGTATAAATTAACTTGCTGTCAATGCAGGCCTCACAAACTATCAGGAATTTACCAAAAATATCTTAATTTGTGTTCTGAAGATGAACGAAGGTCTTACAGGTGTGGAACGACACGAGGTGAGTAATTAATGACAGAATTTTCATTTTTGGGTGAACTAACCCTTTATGATTGTTTGAAATTCTTGTTTTGTAGTCCATAGGAAAACAACAGCAATTGGGATTGGAACAATAATGGAAAAAAAAGTGAACATCACTTAAAATGTGGCTATATAAATGTATATAAATAGGTACAATATAGTTTCATTAGTTAACATTAGTTATTAAGAATTATCAATAATTCTACAGCATTTATTCATGTTAATTGCAACATTTACTAATACATTATTAAAATCCAAAGTTGTATTTGTTAACATTAGTTAATGCACTATGAACTAACATGCTAACATGAAGGACTGTATTTTTATTAAACTAACATGAACAAAGATTAATAAATACTGTAACAAATGTACTGCTCATTGTTAGTTCATGTTAGTAACTAATGTTAACAAATGAGACCTTATTGTAATGTGTTATAAATAACTATAAAAGCCATGCATCAACTTCACCTGAAATGATTTATTGTTTTCTCAGGGTGTCTGACTGACATGCGCACCGTGTTGAGTTATTGGACAGCAACAGCTCTGGGGGCCTACGAGTTGTCATTATTGACTGTTGAGGTGAAGGTATTTATAACCCGCAGACGACAGCCCCACTCGCCTTCCTCCGGTCGGGGCGTCACGTCACTTTGGGATTCCCGAGATGGTCTGCGACGGCATCTTTTTGAGGTGAGGTTTTATTGCAATTGATCTTGCCTTCCCCCCCTCCCACAAGAGTTGAGGTTCTTGAAGCACATCGGAAGAATTTCAATTCTCACGGCCTTCCCGGCGTCAAGCAGGCACGGCCTTCGAGGAGCAGATGCAAAGGCAGTCAGTTGTGAACTTTACATTTGCAGTTGTCAAAGGCACGCCGAGGCACAAAAACTTGAGACAACTAACACATATTGGCTAACGCATTGCAGTGGATTTCGAGCGTGGGTGAGGGGGGACAAAATTGAAATGAGAACAGACTTCAAAATAAAGGGGGAAAAAAAGAGAAGACATGGCACTCTCTATGTTTCACATGAGGGAACAGATTGGGCCAGTCACTCAATGTCATCTTTTCTCTGATGGGAATGAAAGGGGAAAAGAAATGCACTGTGCCTGCTACAAATGGCAGAGGCCTATAAAAAGGACCATATGAAATGCTGCCATTAATACTGGGGCTTACCCTCCAATCAAAACGCCATTCATGTAGCATTAAGAAGGAAGGTGTAATTGGTGCTGACACAAAAACACTTCAGAGATCAGGCGGCTGTGAGAGCCCTCGCCTTTGCATGCTTTAATTAAAGAGAGGAATTAGTGGGATGGAGACACTCCACACATTTCAGCTTCATGTTTGAGTTCTACAACTTTCTTGGGTGGAAACAATGACCTCCACTTGAAATGTTCAATTTTGGGGTTTCTTCTCATGGTGCTCGTTGACATTTAGTAATGGTTTGTTTCTGTGTGGTTTGTAACATTTCAGAGTCTTTCTTTTGAAAGGGTTCATTTTCCATTTCAGAAAGGTTATTTTTAAAGCAAACCTCTGTAAGGCAAAAGCTAAAAAAAGATATTACACTTGAGGTAAATTAATAAAGTTAATATGTTGGGATCAAAATGACCTTAAACTACTGCTCTCTGAGAGATCTCTGAGAGTCTGCTGTTGCTGGCTTTATGCAAAATACGTGTTTGCACAGACAAAAAGCAACAATTGTTATAATGGACTGAAGCAACAGTAAAAAAACAATAGTTAAACGAAATTGGACCAGAGTTGGGTGAACATATATCAAGTGGAAAAACCATTTATAAAGCTGTCAGCAGCCCTTCTGACTCTCTCTGTGCCTCATTTAGAGTCGTGGTTTTAGCCCGCTGCTCACCCGCCTGCCACACTCAGGGATTAACACAAAGAAAGAAGAAATGAGCAGGAGTGGGGGATTGAAGAAAAGTAGTAACACGCTTCACATCACTTCCTGTGGCCATATCATGGAACAAATAGACTTTTTTACTGTTGTCCTCAGAGATGATACGGGCCATTCAGGGGTATCTTTGAAAATGCTACAAAGCCAAAATACAATTTTTTGGGCTTTTATTTGGAAGAAAAGACAGGACACCAGAAGTACAAGGGAAAGGGATCTGAAATTTTGCAAGCCACATTCAGAATCTCA
Source organism: Hypophthalmichthys nobilis (assembly GCA_037950665.1). NCBI lineage: Eukaryota > Metazoa > Chordata > Actinopteri > Cypriniformes > Xenocyprididae > Hypophthalmichthys > Hypophthalmichthys nobilis. The sequence goes on from CM075486.1 coordinate 18,905,661, forward strand.
AAGTTTCAACAACTCTATTCTAGTCAGTGTTGGGTAGTAGCGATGCTAACTACATTTTTCAGTAGTGTGACAGAAGCTCAGTTGTTTTTAAAACAAATTAGCTTTTAACAAGCTACTTTTTTCCAAATTGTAGGAATTTCTTGAGTAAACCACATTCCACTTTTCTCAATTGCCCTGGAGTACGTTAAATATTATAATAAACCTGACTGTTATATAGTAAAAAAAAAGCTACATACATATAATTGCTATTTTTCAAAATACTGTATTCAACTCACAGCTGAGTGACCTTTAAAATGTCCACTCTTAAAGCTGCAATATGTAGATTTTCGCCACTAGAGGTCACCGATTCAAAATGAAGGCGTAGCTTGATGACGCCGAGTTTGAGCGCGGAATCTTGGGATATGTTGTCTTCACCTCACAGTCAGTGGAAAAGAATTGGGACGGCACTTGGTCAGAAATCATGTTCATGGATGAAATTATTAACGTTACTGTAGAATGAAGCAAAGCAGGGCCGAGTGCTGTTGGAGCTGAACAAGGCCGCTGGAGAGATTGCTAATGAGAGATCGCCTTGCGAGCTGTGGAACTTTTATTATGCCGCAGTCGCCGCTTCCGCTTCTTCCGGTCAAGTGTATGAGGGGTAATGCAGTGGTGTTTATCATATTAGAAACATTTGTGTGTTGAAAATTATGTTATAACGTTACTCTGTGCGTTCGCTCGGCAGCTGCTGTGAGACGCTGTTGCACACTGCAGTAAGATAGATCGATATTAGAATATCATATTAATAAACGTCAATAACGGTTTGTGTTAATAAATGGCATGTAATTAATTTTAAAACGTATTGTATGATGGAGAAAATGCTGCATTAGCTACTTCATATAATAATGTTTTTCTCTGAGGCATGGTAAGAGCATGGTACTCTCGGAAAATCAAGAAAACTAGATTTAAACAATAAGACAAAATGTGTTTAGCTATATAACAATAATTAGTTTTCTGTCTATAAATGTAACCAAACAGTTGTTCCCTTGTCTAATAATAATATAATATATATTAATATATTAAAGCGTCTTTGGTGTTTCCATGGTTTCTACAAAACAAAACCGGAAACCGAGGGTAACGCGGGTTTGACGCTATTGACAGGCAACTCCCGGACTCGTCCCAGATCCTTGGTTAAAATCGTGATTTTCTCACGAATTACAAATAGTTGGAAACATTTGGGATAATGTAAGTACTCAAGTGAACAAAATATATAACACTGGCCTAGTGGTTTTTGGATATTTTACTGCAAAATTGTTACATATTGTGCCTTTAATTAGCATATGGTGTATGTATGTGTGTGTATATATATATATATATATATATTACTATACAAATACAATAAATATTAATGCTGCTGTTCATTACTATATTTACAACTCCCTCTCACTATATGTAGCTACTTTTTGTCAGTAGCTTGTAGAAATTCAAAATTAATGCTATGGTTTCAAAGTAGCTTCGCAAGCAGTGGTGCTAGTCTCGAGTAGCCAGACCTTCAGACTGATGGTAGAAGGTCTGGACTCTATCGTAGCTTTCATTGGCCAAGGGCCACCCAAGAGGACATTTGACTGACATATAACGCAAATAATCACAGTTAGTTTTGTTCCGTGTTATGTTTAGGGGCGTGAAAATGTAAAGTTGATGTCCCTACAACAACAGACTGGCGTTCAGCTAATAAATTATTAATTCAAGAACATTATGCGAATTACGCAAACTTCAATCCAGCGTTTAGTTTATCCTGGTAAGCACTCATTGTCACAGTTGTAAACACGACGATGTTCTTCTTCCACAAGGGGGTTTGGCATCACAGCATTTATTTCCAGGCAGACCATTAAAAACGCGACACACACGTCTCCTGGATATCCTCTGAAATTCAACCAATCAGATGACGACTTTGAAAATCCTGAAGTGTTTCCAGTTAAGTGTGCCATATGCATCAGACGTTCAGCCAACGGTCCATGGGATTGATTTCTGAGGCAGAGACTACAGTGGCGCTAACTGCTGGGCCACAACTCCTAACCCAGAAGCTATTTATAATTTTTTTGCACTTTTAGTGACAGCAAACTAAGAACTGGGAAATGGCTTCACATCAGAAATAAATCCACTACTCAGCAGACCACTGCAAATTTAGACTTTTATCACATTTCACATATCACAAAATTACTGTTAGTGCACCAAAAGCCAGTATGTGAAACTGTTTTTCATACTTCAGAGCAAAGGCACAGCATGGACTTTATGTTTGACAATTCCGTTTGTTAAAGAAGAAAGCTAAAGACATGTCAGGCTCGACATTATGAACTCCACTCTGTCCTGAAGGGAAAATTCAAGTCTCAAAACACAGTCCCCCATCAGCCTTGATATATAGTCCTATCGAGATGGTCCAGCTCTCTTGCCGCGGCTCCGCAGAACCTGCTGTGAGCTGTCCAGGTCGGTAACAGTGACTAAAGGATTGTTACATTTAGCCAAGCTGAGGCAAGGCTCCCCATGCGTCACTTGTGATTCAACCGCTCCTCGGGAGAGCTCGTCAGTGTGTTTTCTCAAGTCACGGAGCTCAGACCCCATTACCCCTGTCCCCTTGGTCGCCCTCCCCCCCTTTTATTAGCTGGGTAATGGCACAGATACATTATCAAAGCTAATCAGAGTCAAATGAAGAAAAGTGGTGCGGTGTGAGTGCAAGAATTGCCATTTTCTCTACACAGCAAGACAGTGCAGCTGTGAAACATACACTGACGCACACAAACACACACAAGTCTCGCTCCATCAATGCCACCACCGTATCCAGCCTACAAACACACACACACACACGCACCTCACTGACAGGAGGAGCTGTTTTACATTCCTGTGGTGTCGGGAACTTCAAGATGGCTTAGAGCATGGACAGGCCTCACAAACCAGCAGAATCTATAGGGCAGCGTTTCAATCACTCCACAAAGCCACATAGAGAGAGAGAGAGAGAGAAGCAAACATACACTAAAATCAAAACAAATATGTAAAACACAATCTGCCAAAATGTATTGAAAAATGGTTTAATGTTAAAGGTGAAGTGTGTGAAATGTCATTGGTTGTTTTCCTCGAAATGTGTAAAAACTTTGTTAACCAATGGTGTGATTTTGTATTTTTACAAATCTTTTTTTTTTTTTTTGCAATACTTTACCTTTAAATGATGAATGCAAACCCAAAGACAAATTCCTAACAAATGATTGAAAACAAAAACAACTTTACATTATGTAGCATTTGAGTAAAAAAAAAAGAAAAAATGAAAACGATTAATATTATACAATTATGATTAGATCATCCACATTTTAACAACTTCCTTCCTCACTGATGTCATTTAGAATGATGCTAACCATTAGCCATATTAATAAATAAAAATTAAAACAAACAAAAAAGCAAAACTATTAATATTAAAAAATATCAACTCAAAATTCTGATTGGACAAATTCCTTTTCCATTGATGTCATTTAGAATAATGCTAACCAATTGGCAAATTAAAAAGAAACATCTTAATAAATATAAACAAGCAAAACTATTAATATTTTTAATATTTTTTTAGAACACCTGTGGATGTTCTAATTGGAACATCCACAGGTGTTCTGATCTGAGGTGAATTACAATAGACAATAGAAGCTTTTAACATTAAATAAAAGCACATAAATAGTACCTGAGATTATCATCATTATACTTTGTGTTGTAGTTCCAGCTGTGACGTAGCAGAAAAATAGAAAACGTTTCTAAAATAGAAGCACCGCATGACGCGTCAAAAACTCAGATTAACATCGAAAATATACATTTTATCTTGTGTCACGGTGTCGCGTCTGGTTAGGACACGGTGTTAGCATAATGCTAACCAATAGCCAAATGAATAAAAACAAACAGCCAAAGCAGTAAAAACATCCATCTCTAAATTGTGACTCTACGCATTTCAACAACTTTATTGATGTCACTTAACATAATGCTAAAAAAGCTAAATTAATAGATAAAATTGATAAAAACAAATTATTTAGCTACTGTTTCAGCAAATTCAACACCTATTTTTCACCATCCAGTAAATTTCCAATGGATAAATGTCCTGTTCTACATTTTTCTCACTTTATATCCTGTTTCACTTGGAAATACATCAAATTACAGGAGTAATATGAAGTGCAAACTGCAATTCATGTTGACTTTAATAAGTTCCTTGTCCCACTTCTTATTTTCATGTTTCTCATATTTTCATATTACATGTTTCTTCACCGCTCTCATGAGTAAAAGCATCTCACTGATAGCCATGCAAATATATCTGCCACAGTAAAAACAGCGTAGCCAAATCTCCACTGTTTGAGCCATATCTATCTCTCGGTGTACATCATATCGGCCAGCTCTAATACACACTATGATTCTCACAGGGAACAAGTAATTTTGACTATAAATGACACCATTACTTTCAAAAGGTCTTGATTGAATTCTCAACCTTTGTCCTCTTCGGCTGATAATAGCACAATTTGTCTGCCTGACTTAAGTTGACCTCCACCATCTCGCTCAACCCCTTCAGAACCTACTACTGATCGCAGCTCAAAATTACAGATCCCTCATGTGAATGAAATAAAATTAGGTAGTCTGTTTTGGCTTTTCTTTATTGGATCAATGCCGTTCTCTTCCAAGGTGGATGCAGAGCCATTGTCTGCAGGATACAAATGGGAACATTTAGTCCATTTCGATCTGTTTAGGCAACCCAAAGCCTATTGATCCATTGCCCTCTCATCAAAATGTTTCACGTAAAAATGATACAAGCTGTAATCTTCCCCCTGAGAGAAGAGACCACACAAATAGCGTGCTGCGGCTGGAGTCATTCAGATGCCTGGTGTGTTGTATGAACATGTAGTCAGTAAAGAATGCTCTTTTCAACAGGGAGCAGCCATCGATCCGCTCAAGTCATTTGCTGTAATTGAATACAAAAATGTATTCTCATCTGCTGAGAGGTGAGGAGCAAGCGGTATTTACTGTCAGATCTGTGTCTGGAAGTATCCTCTGATTACAAGAAAGAAGAATCAGCAGAAGCTAATAGGACAGCCGGGACTAACTTCCAGATGCTAACTGGACTAAAACAGCTTAGTGGGTTAAGAAAGGTCTCTTCCTGTGTATGCTATAAAATGGACCAGAATATTAATATTAAATCAATATTAATATTCTGTCCCATACATTTATATTACTGATACAGCAGGAACCAATCAGCTGTGCCCTTTAGAGAATGATGTGATTACAAGCAGGTTGAGTTAAAGGACCTATTAGTCTGCGCCATCTAGAGTTTCATGACAGAACTTTCTATATATATATTATACACATACATACATATTGTACATTATACATATTACATATAATGTATATATAGACTATATCTGTCACGGGTTATACACAAGTAGCGCAAGAAGACGACTAGATCAAGGGAAGTCTCTAATTCAATAACTCAGGTAACAGGAAGATAAACGCAAACACAACCACTAACATAGACGTAGACAGGACAAAGGACAGAAAGAACACGGCTTAAATACAAAGGGACTAATGAGTTAATTAATAGAACAACAGGTGATAGAAATACAACAATTAGACACATTGGGAAACTGGGTCAAATGAACGGGCACACAGGCAAACATAACAGAACCAAAAACACAATATACACGTTACTGTACGCCCCCCTCCCAAAAAGGCACATCCTTGCGCCATAAATAGTCTGACTGAGGAGGGAGGGTAGGGGCTCTGCAGGAGGACAAGGAACTGGAGAGGGGTGAGACAAAACAAAGTCCAACAAACAAGTCCATGGGGGAGTGGAGGGTAGGAGGAGCTAAGGGGGAGCCAGATGGCCCCAGCCAGGACGAGGCCCCAAGGCTGAGTCGAGGGAGGAAGGAGTCATGGTGTAGATTTGGCACATGACGCCCTGGGGATGGAGATGGAGGCCCAGTTAGAGCTGAAGATCCGAAGAGCCCTTGCAACGTCGATGGCACTGGAGATGAGCATCTGAGGTGGAACCAGGGAGCCTGAGGACTGCAGTGGAGCTGGGAGGAAGGTGGAGCCAGACGGAGATGAAGGTGTAGGCAAGATGATGTCTGACCAAGGCTGAGCTAGTGGGATGAGGGAGCTCGGTGGAGCCGTCAGGACAATTGTTTCTGGTGAAGCCGAGGGAGAGAGGAGCCAAGGCGGAGACAATGGGTTGACAGGCAGCGGTGGAGTGATGGGTTCAGAGGCTGGAGGCGAAGCCAGGGGAACCTCTGGACTAGCTGGTGATTTGAAGGACCGACGCAGATCCTCACCGCGATGTGTAGGATGAAGAGGGGCTGAAAGGAACCAGTGGTGGTGGGGCTTAGGAACTGGCTGTCAGAGGAGGTGGGAGAGGGATGCTGGGAATGATCATAGGGCTGTGCGGAGCCAGCGGGGAAACAGGAGAGCCAGGGATGGGCAGAACCAGTGGGGTATGGAGATTCAGGGTATTATTTCCTCAAACACTTCCAATAATTCCTTAAAAAATGTTCCAGAGGCCATAGCAATCACATCCACTGAGGTGAGGTTGTGGGTGGGGCTTTCCTTTGGGAAACTGGGACAAATCAACGGGCATACAGGCAAACATGACAGAACCAAAAACACAATATACACGTACACTTTACAATATCTTATATATTATTATTTATTTATTAAAATTTTGGGTAAAATCTGGGTATTTTCTTTACCTCATGTCAAAAAAGCTAAAAGAAGAAACTGACACATTAAACTTGTGCGCTAATGTGGAGATTTCCTCATCCCAATCTATTGTCATTTCCTTTTATCTCTCCATATCAATAAAAGTGTCAAAAAGGCCAAAACTACACATTTTTAATCTTAAAGTTCATTCAAACACAGCGCTCTTAGTGCAAGGCCCCATTCTAGCTGATGGGGTTTTATATTGCAATCATGTGTCATTATCTTTGTATCAGATTATCAACAGCATAGTTAGTAAGATACCAATCCCCCTTGGGGACATTCACATGCTTTGGCGCACTAAAATCCTCAATTCTCGAGATTTTAACGTTAGCCCACCACAAGCATACAGATGCGTTATCATCCATGCTAGAATTCCCTCAGGCAGTTAAATTAAAGTCGAAAGGCTGTCTTATACCGCCAGATGGAAAACATCTTTTCAGATGTATTATGCTTTTCAGCATTCTGCCCTTTACCACTGCAGAGTGCATCTGAGCTGTCACTTTGAAAGCTTTATCTCAGCATCTACAAGTGCCTCTGTGACAAGGACAGTAGATCTACCATTAAAAAATGGTCACTCTACACATGCACTTTCTCTCCGTTCTTATTTCAAACTCTATTTCTCACCCCTTTGGTATTTTACTTTTCCCTCCTTGTGTATTTTGCATGCATATATACGGACAGACGCCGCTAAGCAAATCCTGCATCAAAATGTCATCTGCAGCCCGCCGAGATTGCACGTGCAAATGGAAATATGACAATTTTATGCATAATCTATCGTCCGATATACCCTCTTCCCTTACTGTTCTCCTTCTGTCATGCTCCCTTTGCCAGCGTTTGAAATGTCTGACTTTGAGAGTGCATTAAAACGTCCTGCTCCTGAGCGGTACGGGCATAAGGGAGAGAGTGACGGATGGAAAGTGCAAGCATACGACTCCCTTTGAGAGCTCATGATTGATGTTCGAAGCACAGGCCAAAAAATGCCTGACGTCTACAGTGTCATCTGTACTGACTGTCCAACTGAAAAAGACAAGAGAGACAGAAAGATCTATCTATCTATCTATCTATCTATCTAAAAGATAGTCAGTCTACTTACAGTACATACCTACCTGTCTGTTGGTCTACCTACCTACCCACCTACCTGTCTGTCTGTCAGTCTACCTAACCTACCTACCTGTCTGTCTGTCAGTCTACCTAATCTACCTACCTGTCTGTATGTCAGTCTACCTACTCTACCTACCTGTCTGTATGTCAGTCTACCTACCTACCTGTCTGTCAGTCTACCTAACCTACCTACCTGCCTGTCTGTCAGTCTACCTAACCTACCAACCAGTCTGTCTGTCAGTCTACCTACCTACCTGTCTGTCTGTCTATCTGTCTATATACCTGTCTGTCATTCTACCTATCTACCTACCTGTCTGTCTGTTGGTCTACCTGTCTGTCAGTCTACCTACCTACCTACCAACCTGTCTGTCTGTCAGTCTACCTAACCTACCTACCTACCTGTCTGTCTGTCTATATACTGTACCTGTCTGTCTACCTACAGACCTACATGTCTGTCTGTCTGTCTATCTACATGTCTGTCATTCTACCTATCTACCTACCTGTCTGTCTGTCTGTCTGTCAGTCTACCTACCTACCTACCTGTCTGTCAGTCAACCTAACCTACCTACCAGTCTGTCCGTCTGTCTGTCTGTCTGTCAGTCTACCTAACCCATCTACCCACCTATCTGTCTGTCATTCTACCTATCTACCTACCTGTCTGTCTGTCAGTTTACCTAACCTAACCTACCTACCTGTCTGTCTTTCTACCTACCTATCTGTCTTTCAGTCTACCTACCTGTATGTCTGTCAGTCTACATACATCCACCTGTCTGTCCGCTCTTAGATCTGCTCTGACAGATAGTTCCATGTAGATCCGCCCTGATGGACAACAAAGTTGAGTTAGCCCTGGTGGTTCCAGGAAGATTTTTCTGCAAGGGTACTGTTTAAACGCACAGCGACCTGATAGAGGTATTCTCTGCTTTTATTGTTTGTTTTTGTATTTCGTATACATTCCATTTTTATTCTTATGTATTTGTTTCTTTTTCATGTAAAGCACTTTGAATTACCATTGTGTATGAAATGTACTATATAAATAAACCTGACTTGCCTGTCTGTCAGTTTACCTATCTATGTACCTGTCTGTCCGTCAGTCTACCTACCTACAGGCTACACCTTGGGGTCCTAATTTAACCAGATTTAATGGTTCATCATTTGATGAATTACTGCTGCTGTGATCGCTAAACATGCACAAAAACATATTTTAAATAATATTTTCAACTGCAGCTGGCACAACAAATTGTGTTTGTGAACAAGGCACACTTAACTGGATAATAAGCCTAATTTACATAGAAAGGAGATGTGTATTGTGCTGAAAAGAAAATATTTACTTTTGTAAATATACAGTGCAGCACTATTTTAGCATATTTATGCCTGGTTAAACTAAACTAGTGCAGGAAGTTAGCATAGCAAATAAGACCGTTCAGTGAATTTGTTGTATTGGAAATAGCTGTTTTAAAAATTCATCAACATATATTCTCCAACATTTTTCTTTTCATCCTTTCAATCAAAATAATACATAAACAAGCATTTTTAGAAATAACAATATTTTATCAATACTTTATTAATATAATAAACATTTTACTTTGCATTTTGAACTTAAAATAGTCCATACGGGACATTTTAATCGGATGACATTACGTCAACCAGTTTGGCTTATAGTAACTTTCACCAAATCTGCTTCTCTTGACCTTCAGCTGAACAAGAAAATGTTCATTTGTCAACTGTGTAACAATGAGCAGCTTGGCGAATGTTGTAGACCAATACAAACAGCACAAGAAATAAATTACACAGCTCTGTCAACAATGCTATTTTTACATGGCAGGACCGTTCTGATTAAAATGTCATCGGCCGGGTTCATTTTCTATGATGTTTCTGTTGAACTTTACACACTTGACTTGTTCTGTCCTGAAAATTGCAGGTAATGCTCTTTGGGTGCACTGACGCTCTAGGCTCCTTCTGAAGCCATCTTGGATGTTACGGTCAGGAGACAAAATGTCAGACGTGGAAGTTCAGTTATGTATGTTACTCTAAGTCTGTCTAGACCATGACATATTTGATCTGTAATGGTTTGAGCATGAAGGTGTAGTGACCCACAGCAGATGCTTGATGTTTGTTTTAATGAATACTGTCAAGTGATTCATGCACAGCTCACATTTCACCCCCAAAATCAAAAGAAATTATATTTTTCATGAAATGAAGCCCATTACATTTTCCGCATATACTGTAGTGACATTTTCATGAGAGTTAAGCATATTTCTCCCCAAAATGTGTTTACATTTGAGGGTGTTTTACTCCAATTGGTAATTATTATAAAATAATACTGGATACTGTATAAAAATACATTTATATCCACAATAAAAAAAGCTTTCTTTAAACACTATGTTCCTCAAGTTTCCACTTTCTGGAAAAGCAACCTACAAACTGACTGGATTACTAGCTGTCACTGCATATTAACATAACCTGAATTATTTTTGACAGGTTGAAATTCTTTCGAATAGCAAACTAATAGTCAAATCCAGAGACCAGAAAGAGACAATAAAACAAATAAACCCACAGATCTATATCACTGAGCTTGAGTTTACAACTGAGAGAATCCACTGTGGACAGACAGCATGAACAGTCATCTATATCAAATGGATGATTCCTTATCTAGGGGCTTTCAATGAATCTCCTTTGACATCACAATGTTCTTATCCTCAGGGTTGTAAGTGGAACTCAAAGGTTTAACAGAAACATCTTACAATATTTGTCCCAAAACTTGCCCTATCAGCACAGGTACGGCCAGTAGAATCGCGACGAGTAGCTCAGTTATTAGCTTAACTACATTATTTAACAGTGAATCGGTAGAAAATATCATGTACTACAAATCATGTAACTTTGTTCGCGACAAAAGACAGTAGAACGATAATCAATGATGTTGACTACATTAGATGCGATGCAACATGACAAATCCTCGACAGTAAACTGATGCCTCATTCTATTTATGATGTACTCCAAGCACTTTCAATACTTCTCATAGGAAGGACAAATGGATTTGCAACGGATTGCTTTGTTGCATCCAGTGTAGACAGCTTCTAGATGTTGTGGTGTGGTGTGGTGCGATGCGATGAGTCAACTGTCGCTTGTAGACACGGTGTTAGAAAAAATGACTCTTTTAAAAACTGTTCACCGAATGGTTCTTTGAGGGATCAAAAATGGTTCTTCTATGGCATTGCTGCAAAAACTCAGTTTTGGGACCTTTTATTGTAGCTTAGCTAATGTTTGGTATCTTAGCTAGCTACATTTTTTCACTAGCTTGCCCAGCACTGATCACAACAGACAAAACCCAGATGACGTTGCTTGCAAGAAGCTCTAAATGATGACATGATTTTCTATAACCTCAAACACAAGAATAGTCTCTTTTGAACGCCAGTGCTGGATGACAGTTCTATTGGAAACCATCTTGAATTAAAGCGGCCAAGAGCGTCTGATGATATTTGACCCGCGGTCTATAGATGACAGTGAATTTGTTTTCAGATGATGTTTTCTCAAGTGTGCCATAGAAAAAATATGTCGGAGAGAGGCTTATACTGACAGATCAAATGGAGCAGATGTGAGCTGGGGATTGTGGGATACATCAAGGGGGTTGTAAATCTCTTCGCTTGGACTAATGAGTGTGACAAGTGTGGGCTGCGACGTGTTCTCGAGACTGACAGAGGTAAGTGGGGTGGCGTTGACAGGGCAATGATGTCAGCAGCGCGCGTGCATATGTGTGTGCGCGTGTTAGAGACCGTACTCTATCCGAAGGAACCTCATTAACATCAAGGTCAATTTTATCAGACCCCAAGCTGTCGTTTTTCTCACATTACCAGCGGGTATGAAAGAAGAAGTGAGGAAAGAATGAGGGGTGAATTAGGCTACATGCATGGATACACACACACTGGAGGATCCCATCGCTAACCATGCAAAGTAAAGTGCATGTGGTGCTGCAGGTTTAATGAACACACACTTCTATTTATGAACAAAAACAATTCAATTGTTTATCATTCATTTGTTTTGTGTGTGAGGACCTTCTGAGAGACTCTACAAGTAATGGTTATGAATGAACATTCATATAAAGGACTCAAAACAGAAGCTAAATTTGACTTCCCTGGAAAATTATGCTAAATTATCATAAAACAGTGTTTTACTGTCCATTTTACTTCCATAATCTGATGTATTTCAGAGTAAAATGGGCTCTTCAAGAGGGAAGGACTTGATTTTATACTTTTTTGAATTGACTGGATAATGACAAATGGGAGTTTCACATTCAAACCAGGCAGAATGATGAAACAATAAAGTATTTCCATGTGTATTTTTTTTTGTCCAAACCAACCACAACATCAACGACTGACAAATTTTACTGGTGGCCAAGTAGCCCCACCCACATGATAACTAATCAGATCACAATCCTACACCTCATGAATATTAAACATCAATAAATGGAAAAATTCCAATAGGGTCTTCGCACTATCGGTGCCTGGGCCCTAAAAATTCAGCCATTTAGGTTTTTTTTTTGTTTTTATGTTGAAAATGTACTTGCGTTGTATAAAGCATTTTCCCAACATACTCAGAAATTGGTAGTAAAATATAAAGGAACAGCAAGCAACACATTAAATAAAACATGACATTTTGAGGTACAAAAACTGAAATGGTATTTTCTTGTAAAACATACTCCAAAAATCTTTCAAAAAACATGTTTGCAGTTGTAACCAAATGCTACAAAAATATTTACTCACTATTTTTCATTAAATGTTATATTTTCCTTTAAAAAACTGTTTAATAATAATAGCTACAGCTAAAAGATTATAAACACTTCTGTTAGAAAACGATGGCATATGATGCAAAGTATTACTGACTGGTTAGCAATTTTCAACCCATTAACATAAAGCCCAGATCAGTAATTTCAGAATAAGCTATAATAACAACACAGAAAGTGGAATAAATTTGTTTCCAAACTGTTCGTTTGCTAACACTCAGGATATACTATCAATATCATCATCAGAACAGATGCCACCATTTAACTGTCAGTCTAATGTCAGCTATGTGAATTAAGACGGCTTCTTCTCTCTGAGTAGAAGTAAAATTCAATTCAGGTCTCAACCCCTCTCTTCACCCTTCTTCTCAAGGACTGTGTCTGGGTGTCCCCTTCTGTTTTAATGTGAGTATATGTGGGTGGGAAAAGAGAAGCTGACAGAAGCAATTCTCTTCCCCTCGCTTCGTTAGGCCACCTAAAGGTCGCCATTAGTCTCCGTGTTCTGCCCCGTAGAAGGCTCAAGGCACGCCGATGGGTAGCGGCAACCTGCAGACACAGCCAGCATCACGTCGCTGAGTGATTCATACACTTACATAATCAAACTATGGGGATAATATATCTTTTTTAGTGCTTTCAGGTTAAACTCAGACTTATTGCAGTCTACTGTCCCATGAGACAATGGGGGAGAGGAAGAATCTGATAGTGGCAGCATGATGGTATACATCTTCAGCATTAGATTTGAGTGAATGGGTACAGATCAGTCTGCTTTTATCGATGGAAATTATAATTTTTTTTTGAATTGACTGAGTTTGCTAACACTAGCATACAAAGTCTGGAACCACATTGAAAATCTGGAAATAAAGATTTAGAATAAAAAATTAAAATAATATTACAGTGTGTGTGTACATATACATTGCCCGGCCAAAAAAAAAAAAAGTTGCTGTTTGGATTTATGTATAATAGGCAAATACTTAAAGAGTCTATGACTAGATCATTATTGCTGTGATTATTATGTTTCTAGCATATTATATGTTCGGGAACAGTTCTTTTAACCCTAATTGATGGAGTTTGTAGCTTTTCATTTCTGAAACCACCATGTAGGCAGACGTATCATAGTCATACTCCAGGATGACAAAGCCAAAATTCTTCCGGCACAAATTGTGAAAGAATGGTTGGGAGGGAGCTTGAGGAATCAGTTTCACACATGAATTGGCACCTCAAAGTCTAGACCTTAAATTGCTTGAATCAATACAAGATCTTGACCAAAAATTATATACATATTAGGGCTGTCAAAACGCTGTTTTTCCTAATTTTTCAGTTTAATGTATTAAAAATATTTAACGCAATTAACACAACATCTGTTTTTTTTCCATTATCCTTTACCTAGCGTTACATCATATGATCACGCTATGATTAGTTCAAGTGCTATTAAACCATTCAAGTGCAATAAAATAAAAAAGAACTTAAATCTGTACTGGTGCGCTGTCTGTGATTCTCCTGTCTTTGTGACAGACACACTTGACTCATGTGCACAGAAAACCGCTTCAGACAGTGCCAAAATGCCAAAATGACCATAAAGATTTGTGAGGACATCAGATGTCTGTGTCAGATCTGCGTCATCTTACAGTGACAGCAGCCTAATAAACTTGCTGCTGTGATGTCTGTCATTAATGTTAATCAAAGAACAAAATAGAAAGAGAAAATCACTCACTGTTCTTGACTGAATAACTTTTGTAGCTTTAATAAGGATTAATCTATATTTAATTTATAATTTATGCAGCGAAGACTGAAGTGTTTGATAACTTTATTCTATTTTTTGTATATTTCCTACCTGCTAGATGAAATATTTTAAATACTGTCTTTGTGTCATTTCTACATTAATTTGAAGTTTAAATTTGAAATTATTGCAATACAAAAATATATATTAAAAAAAACTTTGTTATGTGCGATTAATGGAGATTAATTACTGAAAAATGTTCAATTTATAAATTTTTTAATTTATTGACATAGCTCATTTATGTAAGTGAGGATAGCAAAATAAAGTAATCTGTGACATATTATACCCAAAAATTCTTCATACAGTGGACTACCAGTAAAATTGATAAAAATTTGGAACCAAAAATTATTCAGACACTTTCACCATATTTTGCTTAAGTGTTATCTGACATAATTAAGATCATTTTTTTCTGACACAGTTTAACTCTGAGATCTTGTCATATTTTATTACCATTTTTTTTAAACTATAGTGAATAAACTGTAATAATGAATGAAATGTTCAAGGTGTCTGAATAAATTTTGGTTTGACTGTATATATATACACACTCACAATTTTACCATATTTTAATAATAATAATTGTGTTTATTATATATGCATACATTTTATTAACATGTATACTATTGTGTTTAACAATAAAAAAAAAAAAAAAAAAACATGCATAATTGAATACATATGACATAAACGATAAAGTAATATTGGGGATCATTAAAAGTTCTGAAATCGCTTTGAGGTTGTTTAGGCAGACTGAATTCCAATCATTAACCTCCAATGTGGATTTCTACGCATTTGGTACAAAACTTTTCTTCACACTAGGACATCTGTAGTGTGTTTGCTGTGTGTTATCTGTTTTCTTCACTCTTCTGGTGATATTTCTTTGAAAAAAGGTTAAAAAACCCCAGAAATTTTTTTACTTTCATCCTCAACATAGCGGTAAAAGGTTAGTTGGCATGCCCAGTGAAAGAAATTCAACTTCCAATCAATTGGAGGGTGACCTTTAGAGAAGGCCCTAATCAGTTTGAACTCCTGTTGTATCGGAGCGACTCTTGGCAGCCACCACCGTCAGTAACTGTCTGCTTTCATCTCATCCTGTCTCTCGCGCTCTGTCTCTCTCTTTCCTGTGCTTATCTCTGAACAAGGTCATTATGTTTTGCATTAGCTGTCTGAGCTACAGTTGATTGCCAGAAAGAACGATTGATTTTCTCTCTTCTCTCGCTTCAAGGTCTGTAGCACTGTCCAAGATCAAAGTATCATCTATCAGGGGTCGTCCCTGTCAGTGTAATGTCACATTAATGTGACGAAATTGACCCTAAAGTCTAATCTGAGCTAACATATACATGGCCTAGGGAACAGGTGTCAGTGAAGGATTCACTGCCATTATTGCAAACAGATACAATATGAAGAGGAGGAGGAGACACTCGCAGAAGAATGAAGTAGAAATCACTCAAAATGGCAGCTGTAGGAAGTCAACACTATTCCAATTGCATCGTTTACACTACATAAATGATACCTGAAATAGTGTAACTTATTGAGGAGATACTTTTCATTGTGATTGAAATACATGACGGACAATAAAACATGCTATAAAAACTGTTCTGCATTAATAGAAAGACAAGCCAGATAATGATGAATTTTACACTGGTATTCTACCAAAAACATAAAGTAAAACCACCTATACATTTATTTGATAAAATCATGTTCCAATACGCAAAACGTTTCAACATATTCGTTCCAATATATTAAACGTTCCAATATATTTGATGTTTAAAATCTATCTCTTTTTTTATCATTATTCTTCCATTTTATAAAGTTAATTCATATGGTGCCTGCTGGAAAAAGGGCCCATTAAAACAAGCTAAAAGAAAACATAACAAAAACCTTTTCTGCAAATCACCAAAGCTTTCCTGAAAAGGTCAAAGCCTGTTCTGTTGGTCTCAACACATTTTCGAGATCAATGCTCCACTTTCCTTGTTTCTTTAAAGGTGTTTTGTTCAAACAAGGTTTCATATTTAGAGTCATGTCAGTTTACTGCAAAAAACATTACAGGACTGAATGTTATATTTAGCTTTCTAATACACAAAACAACAAGCTACAACAATTTTAATAACCTAAAACCCACAACGCTAAGATTCATTGTGTAAAATGAGCCTTGTCCTAAGAAGCCGACTAGAGAAGGGAAGCTGGTAATACACACTAAGATAAAACGGTAGGGGACAATGTAATTTATTTCTATTCCAATTCATTTTTAACGAGTCCATTACTCACTCAGTGGCCCCTGGGGCCCCATGAGTCGAAGTGTTGTGCATTTTTTAAAACAGAGCTATGATTGTTTTGCCATGTTTATTCACAAGCCACGGGTCAGCGGTCGACTGTAATCTCCTTTTCCTCCCAAGGACAATTTGCAGAGATATCATGAATAAAAATGATCATAATAATATGACACAAAAGAACCCAGAGCCACTATGAATATTATTAAGTTCATATCTGAAACGGTTTGTGTCAAAATTACGGTATCTCAGCAACAAGGTGGTGCCAAACTATATTTTTGGAGCTCTCAATTAAAATGTTATCCCAGCATACACAGAAAATGTCACACACAAACATATACACACTCCAAAAATAAATTCAGATGGTCTTTTATTGGCAGACTCAAGCACTTTCATACTTAATTTTTGCTGCAAGTGCTGCTCGAAGCCTGAAGCACAAACATGAGTACCAGAATAGTGCCTCGCACTATAAAGTACTGTTAAAGTTTACACGACAAACACTTTTTATCTCAGAAAACTCAGGCATGATGCAGGGATGCATACCAATTAGTCTCTTTGCAGAAGTGAGAAGCTAAATTACTCTTTTTAAAGGGAAAGTTCACCTAAAAACTAAAATTCTGTCATCATTTACTCACCTGTTCACTGTAAAAAGTGATTTTCTAAGTTGTAAATAAAACACTATTGGACTTAGACAACTTTTGAAATTTCATGTTTTCATCACTCTAAAAAATGCTGGTGTCAGGGTTACATCTGTTTTGGAGACTCTCTTTGTTTTGTCATTTGTCACATGTCCTCCTTTGTTCAGTTTTTCCCGCCATTATTTAGTTCCCTTGGTTACTGATTGAGTTCAGGTGTTTCTTATTAATTATTTTGTTAAGTTATGCTGTGCATATATACCCTGTGTTCTCCCTCTGTCTCTGTTGGTTCTCGTTGGTTTGTAGAGTGGTTTGCCTGTGTTTCTCCTGTTATCTTGAAGTAAAGTCTACCTTCCTGTATTCTGCCTCGTTTGGAGTGTTCCTTACCACAGTTATGTGACAGCTGGGTTGTTTCAACCTACGTTTGGGGCAAATATGAACAAACCCAACCGCTGGTTTATATTAATTTGGGTTTGACTCAAACATGGGTTAAAACAACCCAGCATTTATTAGAGGGATGTTACTTGCCATTTCTTTGTAACTATTTTTGAAATTTATTAGCATTATCTGACTGAAAATTGTCACGATCACCAGCTGGAGTGCCCTGGTTGTCCACCAGAGGGCTCTCCCCTCTTGTTCATTGCCATTCACACATGGACCACATTTCCTAGAACTCATTATCCCAGATTGCTGCTAGCTGTGTCTCATTATCCTCATTAGCTAACCCTATTTAAGCCTGGTCAATTCAGTCATTCATTGCTAAGTCTTGTATGTGTCTGTACTGCATTTCTGAGTGTTGTTCTGGTTTCCTGTGTCTTGGTCCTTGTTTTATTTGGACTGTTTGCCCGTGGTTTTGACTTTATGCCTGTTTTATGGATTATGATTATGAATTACCCTCAGTAAAGCTGCGCTTGGATCTTCAACCTGAAGTCTCGGAGCAGTACATGACAAATTGTTTGAAATTGTTTCCTGGGATCACAAAGGAAGATATGTTGAGGCTGCTCATTTCCATACAATGAAAGCAAATGTTGACCATGACTACCAAGCAAGATTTTCAGTTAATAATAATTTAAAGTTCAGCCTTTTCCCCATAGAAAACTATGGTTTTCAGATAACTCTGAAAACAGTCCAAAAGTCATATGGACCACTTTTATGATGTTTTTATTTTTTTTTTTAATTTCATTTTGGCTTGACTTTCATTGTACTATAAAGAGCAGCTTGGACATTATGCTAAACATCTCCTCAAAAGATGTTTCCACAAAACAGATACAGAATCAGATATTTACATTACATGTTAATATTAGATTTATGTTATATCCGTCTAAGCAACTTCCTTCCCGTTGACGCCCTTGACCCAGATGGCGGACGTCCAAAGGGAGAGTGAATTAAAAAGGAAAGAGAAATACAATTATATCAAATTTAGTATTTTCCTTGAACTGTCGGATAAGGGGACTGCTGGACCCTTGCAGACTGAGTGTAAGCCTTGTCCTGGGTCTTGTATCTGGAGACACGTTCTCAGGTTTCAGACATCTCGCGGGAATAGGGATCAAGAGAAAGGTAGAGGATTTTGCACAAATTACATATACATTTATTAATAGCTCAGTTGAGTAAATGGACTCGGGAATCAGAGGTGCAGGGAATGTAGCAGCTGTTGGCTTTATTATCACATATGGATCATAGTCTTAACTCAGAGCGTGGTCTATTTCCATTAATGTGGGGTAAGATTTATCGGGAGGCTGTGCCCCTACAACCCTGCCTTGGTCAAATGTACTTTTTTCCCTTTTAATTCGTACTGACCTTTGCAGCGTTTTCTGTGATGTATTTTTTATAAGCTGATGACTTTGTAGAAGGACATTATTAAAACAAAACTTCAGGATTTCAATAATCACATCCTTGCAGCGATAAGCCACTGTTTGCCTTTGATCATGCTTTGCAAAAATTTCAAGTTCGAATGTAGATTTACCTCATCAAGGAGGTTAGGTGCGGCCAGTCAGATCCGAGACTTTCTGCATGCAACTTGATGACAGTTTTAGTCATACATCCAATTTTTAGTGGCATGTCAAAGCTTTGATATTTCTTACATTTATAGCATATTTGTTCTTTTATTGACATCTTGATATATTATTGAAACATTGATGAGGAACAGACATGTTCAAAGTAGATACTCTATTTCACTTAAAACGAAAAAGCCTGGCACAACAAGAAAACCTTCTCTCTCTCTCTCTCACCACCCCCCTCACACACACGCACACACACACACACACACACACACACACACACACACATTCTAGTTCTTCAGAAATGTACTATATGTACTAGTGCTTTAAAGTGATGTTCCAAGTTTAAAATCATGTTTCGTTTAGTTGTTCCAAATTGTTCCATTATTTACTCTATGTATAATGTCCTTCTCATTTGCTTTACATGACAAATGTTGGAAATATTCAATAAAATTCACATTGTATCACACTAGACTCACGATAGCACACATTTAAATCTCGTTGCTATGCAGGGCTTGACATTAACTTTTTTTTCTCACTAGCCACTGTGGCTAGTGGTTTTTCAGCATTTTCACTGGCCACAATTTTGGGGAAATCTGCCATATATATATTTTTAATATTATCTCATAATTTAGCAGCAGGTATATTATGCTGCTGTCACTTTAAGACCTGACGCACAGATCCATTATACTGTTACATATGTGTTTTCTTTCTCAACTGTTATGTTCACTTAAACATAACTGACTGTTTTTACGTGAATACTTGCTAAGACTGGCATTTTGACATTATTTTGTGTGTATTTTACTGTTTAATAAATTTTTTTTTTTTTTTGTAGTAACTGACATTATGCATCAAGTTCTGTTAATAAACCTTAACTTATAGTGAATTCAGAGCATTTGTTTAAAGAATCCAGAAACCAATACAGTGATTTGAAGAATGCATAAAAACAACAACAACAACAAAAAATCTATTCATCTCCAAAATACCATATAGCAACTCAAGGACCCTATAGAGTCATAAAAACCCTTTGCCCAATCCAAACACACATAAACACACACTTTCTCACAGCATCTTCTTCAATGTTAAACCCCCTCCACCTCCATACAAACACCATCCACCCAGAGTCTTTAATGGTGTGGATTGAATCTCCTTTTTTCCCTCTCAAAGATATTCACCCAGACTCCAGTTCAAAAAGAGTTGGTTTATTACAGCTGGAGTCCGGGGAGAGAAGCTTTGTGAGGGGAGAGGGGGATTTGAGAGTGGGGTGTATTGATAAAATCCCTGTCTTAAAGGCTGCCACATCTTGGCTGGTGTTCAGGAAGGAGAATGGAGAGTCTGAGACTCAATCCACTTCCTTTAACTACTCCATTTGAAAACAGATCCAAGTGCTGATATTTCAGATCTATCGATATGGAACTATGGGCACTCACTCTTAATTTATTTAAGAGTTTATCCTTCCACTAACAATTACCAACAGTGTGTATACACATGCACCACAGAATTATTGTGTTATTTTTGGCAGTTTGGTTTTATACTGAGCAACAAATTTCCACCACATCTCAAAATAGCATTCTGGGGTGGAAATGACATTTTAAATATTTTTGGAATAAAATGACCAACAGTTTTACATTGCTAAAGCTAATTTCATTGCTAACATTATAGCTGCTTTTCCACCGTCGGGCCGAATGGTTCTCAGAATGGTAAGGAACGGTTCCAGTTTTGTTTCCACTTGAGCCTGGTACCAGTGTTGCCAAGTCTGCGGTTTTCCCGCGGAATTGGGCTACTTTAACACTGTTGCCGCGGGTTGTTTTTTTATGACCGCAGGTTGAAGCGACCCCAAATAACATGATATTTAGCCCCTGAAATGTGAGTTTTACCAGGGGAACCCTATCGAAAAACGTGAATTTTACCCCTCAGAACGCAATTTTTACCGGGGGACCCCCCTTGAGACGCGATTGGGCTAGTTTTGAGTAGCAATTGGGAGGGTTTTGTTGTGAAAACCTGGCAACCCTGCCTGGTACTGCACGGCATGATTAGGCCTACAATAGAATCATGAACCGTTCGGCGTGACAGTGGAAAAGCGGCTTATGTTTCCTAAATACACGCAATAAAACAATATTTTCACCCTTTACCATAATTCGATAAAGTTACAGTTTGACTAGAAGCTGATTGGGAAAACTGTTGTGATGGAAATTACGTGCTAAAATGTGATAAATCATTTACAAAATATTGTAATAGTTTATGATTGTTTCATTGCTCATCTGGATTATTAAAGATTCAAATATTGTAACTATTCATATTTTTATGATGAATTTTTATACTGAAAGCCTGGTACAAGGGTAAAACAACCTCTATTTAAGGAATTTTAACTAGCAAAAATAAATGAAGGTATGGTAAAAATTTAAAAAAAAATGAAAATTGCCCAAGGCACTCAATATCATGATGTGAAAAGCATTTATTATGGACAGCACCAAAAGCCAATTCATATTGGCAGATGAACCGCCTTCGTCAGAGCAAAAAGTCATTGTTAAAATGTGTCCAAGTCAAGACCATTTTTTTATATGACCTTCATATATAAAAAAGAGAAATGTCGAAATCTAAGTTTGGATAAAAACCAACCCATGGGATCCAAGTGCCTGTAGTGGAAGAAACACAGTGGTTTCTGTGTACATGCGTGTGTTTCTTTTGTTGGGAAGGCATGAGAAATAGGTATCTTGGCAGTGAATTATAGCAAATATGCATACATTCTAAATGTCTAAATTATACAGGGAAAGCTTGAGGTGAACAATAAATACTAGAGCGAGAGCATGCCAATGAGAATGATATAGGACCAGAGAGAAAAACAGCAAGATGCATTAGATATGAAGGAACTGTGATCTGGTAGAACAGCAGGCTCTCGAACCTTTACTCTGCCTCGGACTGTCGCCACAGCCAGATGGTGACTGTACATACAATTATACATCTGCCTATCAGCAAGAGCATATATGCACAGAGACCATCTCTCTGCTCCCTAAGGTTGTCAGCATACATGGATTTCAACGTCAGCTTCACATTGAGCTGCACAAATTTAAACAATGTGGATGAGGGAAATAGACTGGCAGAATAATGTGTTATTTCCTTTGCTGTCACAAGAAGATCTTTATTCCTTGGTTCCGAAGCACTGGAAAAATCAAGAATGTGGAATTTTAGAGAAAGGTTATAGAAAGCACATCTAAAATAGAAACAACTGTCAGCTTCATTCATTAAACACACATTAAACACAAGCAGAAAATGTTAAATTAAACATGTTCCTATAAATATCACATTGAATTAAATGGAGCAACTTTCATAAGAATGGATTTAGAAGTGATTTT
The DNA here is from genome assembly GCA_037950665.1 of Hypophthalmichthys nobilis. Classification (NCBI taxonomy): domain Eukaryota; kingdom Metazoa; phylum Chordata; class Actinopteri; order Cypriniformes; family Xenocyprididae; genus Hypophthalmichthys; species Hypophthalmichthys nobilis. Next base: position 18,928,303 of record CM075486.1, read on the forward strand.
AAAGTTTACACAGTTGAAAAAAGAGAAAATCTCTGAGAACTACGATGCAATTAAGTTGTACAGTAAGAGACATGAAACATTAAAAAACATTTACTTAAGAAAACTTAAGCTGAAAGTTACAAAATGTTTTGGTTACAACTTTTTTTTGCAGCTCTTGTGCGGTGTTCCCGGTCTGCAGTGGTCAGTATCTATCAAAAGTGGTCCAAGGAAGGAATAGTGGTGAACCGGCGACAGGGTCATAAGCGGCCAAGGCTCATTGATGCACGTGGGGAGCGAAGGCTGGCCCCTGTGGTCCGATCCAACAGACGAGCTGCTGTAGCTCAAATTGCTCAAGAAGATTCTGATAGAAAGTTGTCAGAATACACAGTGCATTGCAGTTTGTTGTGTATGGGGCTGCATAACCGCAGACCAGTCAGGGTGCCCATGCTGACCCCTGTCCACCACCGAAAGCGGCAACAGTGGGCATGTGAGCATCAGAACTGGACCACAGAGCAATGGAAGAAGGTGGCCTGGTCTGATGAACTAACATCTTGGTGCCAGATACCACAGCACACCTTCAGGGATCTAGTGGAGTCCATGCCTCGACGGGTCAGGGCTGTTTTGGCAGCAAAAGGTAGACCAACACAATATTAGGAAGGTGGTCATAATGTTATGCCTGATTGGTGTACGTCATGATAGGGAAGTAAAGACTATATTGCAAATTTCTCACTAGCACAAAAAACAACTAAACTGACTAGCAACATGCAGGAGGTTTCTGACAGGAGGTTTCAAGAGGTAAGTCAGTTTTATATCACGACAAATGAGTTTTGTTATGAAAATAACATACAGGAATAATTCTATTCTATATTTTTTTTTATCACAGCTAACCTTCTGGCAACAAATTGGCAAACACAATCAGCGCAGTTATAAAGGGTACAGGCAACCCAGATGACAGAGCGCAAGATAACCCCAAAAAAGTAATCAAAATGGAGTCTTCCTGTGAATAAAGGTCATGGCGGGGTCAACCGAGAAAATGCCACACAGCATCTCTCATGCAGTTGCTCTTCAAAAAGCATTTCGGCGCGGATGCTATACCTCTGCCGCTGGAGACGGTCTCTCTTATTTCCTCCCTTATTTGATCAGATTGAAGTTCAGAGAAAGCAATGTGGAAGCTGAGAAAACGAGGAAGGCTGGGATAAGCAGAAGTAACAGGGTGAACTGGAAGTTCAGATGCAATTCTCTTAGCCAGCTGATCCTAATATGAAACTGATGGGAAGGGGGGCGGGGGGACACAGAAAGGCCAATTTATCTCCAGTGGCTAAAAGAGCTTGATATGAACAACGCACAGCTTGAATTTCGTAAAAACAAGCCTTGATTTATTTACTGCTTGTCCATAAAATGCTCCATGATGTCTTTTTGCTTGATCAGTGAATGTAATATTTGTCATTTAGTGTAAAGCGCAATTAGCCTTGAGGTCCTTGTACATTTTTATAGTGTTATAGAGCATTGTAGTTTTTAATTTGGTATTGTGGTTTTTATTAAAGTGGACTTCATTTAATGTTCCATTAATCTTAAGATAACATCAAGACAAATGTGTTCTCATGTTTGGCTGTCTCCTGGAGACACAAGCACACTGTGTAGGTGGGCTGACTGGAGCTTAGTAAATGTGAAACGAATGACTCAGTAACTGGTTTTTACTAATTCTCTGTCCTTTCTCATTTTTTCAGCTTCACCATATTGGCATTGAGCGCTTCAGAGTCGGCAGGATTGGCATCTTTTGCAATGGCCGATTTCGTCCCCCCACTTTATGAAAACTTCATGTTTAAAATGAAGGAAAATACCTCTTGGAGAGAGTGGGGTAAGATGTGCCACCCCTCATAATACAGCAAACTGTATCATTTTGTCAAATGACTATAATTAGAAAGAGTCCATATTATACGGCTATATACTAAATAGGCTATGTTGTAATGACCTTGAGATTTCCAACTCTGTAAACTACAAAAATGTATTAAAGAGATCACCCAAAAATGAAAATTCTGTCATCATTTACTCACCCTCATATAGTTCCAAACCTGTATGAATTTCTTTGTTCTGCTGAACACAAAGGAAGATATTTGGAAGAATGTCAGTAACCAAACAGATCTCGCCCCCCAATGACTACCATTGTATTTATTTTTCCTACTAAAAATGGGGGGCGAGATCTGTTTGGTAACATTCAATAACAAGAAATGTTTCTTGAGCACCAAATCAGCATATAAGAATGATTTCTGAAGGATCATGTGATCATCTTTCTTTTCTAATTGTAATGTTATCAAATCGCTGATATAATTGTTTCGACTTGGAAATTATCAAATGCTTTACTAAAATCTGATCTCAGAGTCATTGCACACTATTTATTTATGAGAACAGTAATGCTAATAATAAATAGAGCTTAATAATAAAGCTGGACTGTCTGATATTGTAACCCAATGGCAAAGTGATGTAAATGCAAAAGGAACCAAAATTTGTTGGCTTCTTATAATCATAAAACCATTTCGTTCTTTTGGACGCTGCATGTACCCTCTGTGCACCAGAGAGGTTCATAACAAAACCACATTGTCAGATTTACTTAAAACATCAAAATAACTGTAGTAACCACCTCAAAGGTTCAAATGTTGGAGTCAACGAAGCGGTGTTACCATGGCAACTCATCCCTGAAGACTCATTGTTTTCCTCAGGAAACTCAAAGGGCCTTCTGCCTCAACTAAGAAACTAAAGTTCAGACCAAAGTATGAGACCGAAATGACCCAGAACACAAATGGTTCACAAATACATCCTTACCGCAGTGTTTACTGGATACTGAAATGATTTTGTGTATTTTTTGTATTTCTGCTACACATAATAAAAGCCTAAATCCACTATGGTGTTTACTGAAGGTCTGCAAGGGGTCATTTTAGGGGAAAAAATGAATACAGATGTCCCCTTTCACACTTTTAACTTTAACAGTTAAAGTTGTGACTGACAGCACCAGTTATACCCTGAACACATAAAGGCTGCTTCTCAAACGGAAGGCTGCGTGCGTCCTAGTAAGGCTGCATATCTCATATGCCATGTTATCAAGCACCGCTGAAGGCCATCTCAATTTGAAGCCTTCATGCCCTACATTAAGCTCATTTTGAAAGATGCACCAAGTGTATCCTTTTATTTGAAAAAGTAGCGATTCTTTTCAATAATTTAGCAATTCTTTTTGGGAAAAGTAGTGATTCTTTTTAAAAAACTAGCAATTCTATTTGAAAAAGTAGCGATTCTTTTAGAAAAAGTAGTGATTCTTTTTGAAAAACTAGCGATTCTATTTGAAAAAGTAGCAATTCTTTTTGAAAATGTAGTGATTGTTTTTGAAAATGTAGCGATACTTTTTAAAAAAGTAGTGATTCTTTTTTGAATAAATGTATCGATGTGATTTGAAGAAATGTATTGATTGTTTTTGAATAAATGTATCAATGTGTTTTAAATGTATCAATGCATTTTAAATGTAGCGATTCTTTTTGAAAAAAGTACCGATTCTTTTTTGAAAATGCAGCGATTCTTTTTTTGAAAAATGTAGCGATTCTTGTTTTTGAATAAATGTCTCGATGGGTTTTGAGAAATGTAGCGATTCTTTTTTTTTTAAAAAAGTAGCGATTCTATTTGAAAAATGTAACGATTCTTTTTGAATTTTACTAGCCTATTTGTATTTCTGTATAAATAGCATGTATGTTTTTATGTTAAAAATTTCTCTGTGCATAATGGGCTGGTGGGTTTATGGTGAGGTGAATGTGTGATGGGCTGCTTGGTGCCAGAAAGTTCAAGGCCACTTTTTTGCCCCAGTCCACCCCTGCACACACTCGCACGCACACACACACACATACACACACACACACGCACAAATCAAGTATTTATCTTTATGCTTTATTTGGAAAAATTGTAATGGCAAAAATTAGGATGGACATGTTTAAGATGTTTTAGATATCACGCAGAAACATAAATGTAGCCCAGTCTTGGTTTAGCTCTGATCCAAAGCCAATTCTCAGTAAAGACAACTGTCCGATATAAAGGAAGGTTTCTATACATCTTTGCAGATCGAGCCACCACATGTCACATTGCATGACACACTAGGATGGCTTTCCGACCCAGCAGGCTCCATGGTCATCAATCATACACACACTCAGAATTAAGAGCTCTGTTTACCTGTGCCTAGCCAGCAGATTTTAATGCTGACTATGGAATAAGAATACAGACCCTACACTTGTTATAAAGGGCTGGTCTCTCAAGATCGTTGGGGAAAAGAAATGATCTTAATGAAGGGTAGATTCATCCTTCTTTTGAATAAGTGTCTGTGCATTAGAAATGTTCTCAAGAAGAAGATGCAACAAATCAAACCTCAAAAGAGATTTGTTAACATGAAAGATAAATTTATCTTGACATCCAGTTAGTTTTGTTCCCATCTATCAGTTAATTCCCTCTCCGTTCTTCAATGTTACAGAAACACAGCATGTTCTGCATTTTTGTCAAGATTTCCAGACGTTAGTGCTCATCTAAATAAACCAGGAGAGTCTTGTCAGCCAGAATCATTGCACTTCGAGACCATATGCATCGCTTGCATCCAACATATTCATAATTCAGTCATTTATCCTCAAAGTTTAATGTTGTGGCTTGTTAAGTAAGTAATCATAAATTCCACGTTGTTTCATTGGTGATGTTATCATCCCTCTATGGTGCTGTCTCGCTTGCTGCCTGTCGGCATATGGGTATAACACTGCATTATTATGCTGACGTGCCTGTTCAAATTTGTAAAACTTCTGTATTACAATATAATTGCACATTCTGCTGTGTATAGGGAGCTGTGTGGCTGCAGGTTGGAACTCACTGTTGAACATCAGAGTTGTTAGTGTAAAATTACCTAAAAGACAGGATTGAAATTATGCTTTAATTTCAAATTCAGAATAAGAACATTAAAAAGCGAGAATTTTGTCATCTTGAACAATCTTCTCAAAGTCAATATAAAATGGAATACGCAACTCATTTCGCTTATACAATGTGACGTATTGAAAGTTCTCTCAAAATAATTCGTAAAAATGATGAAATCATATGATATTGTATAACTTGGAAAGCACAAAAAAATGTGACTTTTAGTAATTCTTTATGGTTAGGTTTGGGTTGTGCGTTTTTTTTTTTTCCTCTCGTGAATTTATTTTAATTTCTCATGAGGCCATACTGAGTAAAACAGTTTATTTGGAAAGAAAAAAGTTAGAGAGGGACTGGCTGGTTGTGGTCATGGTATGACTAGTCTCAGCCTCAGACAGTGTTGCTAAGTCCACGGTTTTCCAGTGTTGCCATAGGTTGTTTTTCATGTCCGAGGGTTGAGGTGACCCAATAAAGTGATATTTAGTCCCTGAAATGCGAATTTTAACAGGGGAACCCCACCAAAAAACGTGGATTCCCAGAACGGGTTAGTTTTAGGCTAGTTTTGAGTATCAATTGGACTGGTTTTGTTGTGAAAACCTGGCAATGCTGGCCTCAGACGTCACATCCACGGACCATTGGCTGAATGTCTGATGCATATGGCACACTTAACTGGAAACACTTCAGGATTTTTGAAGTCGTCATCTGGTTGAATTCTACAGGATGTCCGGGAGACGTGTGTGTTGCGTTCTTTAACGGTCCGCCTGGAAATAAAAGCCAAAAGCCCCTCGTGCAAGAAGAAAGCTGTCTGGTTTACAACTGTGACAATGAGCTCTTTCCAGAATTAAATTAACTAATTAACAATTAACTAAACTCAAACTAAACTAAAAAAAAGTATGTGAAGTTTGCGGCTCCATTGTTGCAGTAAACTTGCACAACATTCTTGAATTAATAATTTATTGGATGCATGCCGGTCTGTTATTGTAGGGACATCGACTTTACATTTTCACGCCCCTAAACATGACGCGGAACAAAACAAACTGTGATTGGTTGGGTTACATGTCAGTCAAACGTCCTCTTGGACAGTCCTTGGCCAATGAAAGCTGCGATGGAGTCCAAACCTTCTGCCGTCAGGTACGGCAGTTATAAAAGTTATAAATAATTATAAAGGACCTATTATTTTTTTTTCCTTTTGAATAAGGCTACTAATTGTGGAAAATAGAACCAAGAATGTGTATTAAGAAAGTAAATGGGATCAATTTGGAGAAAAAAGAGAAGTAGAAATATTGTTTTATTTGTAAAGCTTAGGCAATATACCTGAGTACAATGGCAGCTATGTGAATTGCATGAACACAATCCCAGCAATGCCATATTTCAAGTAATGACAACCATGCCCTATCCCACAATGCTCTTGGAATGAAACAATTTTGCCTGCCAGAAGAGTCCTTGAGCATTCAAGAGTATGATCTTTCACTTAAAGCAGTGTTTATACCAAATTTACATTTTTCTTAAAGAACAAAACATTTGTCAGCTGACATTTAGTTATTCTCTATCATCTGTTATTGCCATGACACATTCATGCATAATTCATTTACAGTAATTCAGGAGAAATGCACCTGAATTATCCTGCCACCTATAATTTTATATTGTGTCATGTTATAAAAAAACCCCCATAAACATTTCTAAATGGATCTGGCAAGCCACGTTCCCACTCCTTACAATGCTATATGATCATGTGACGGCAACGTATATGGTGTGTGGTTTAGCAAGGTTGCTTATGGAGAAAAGTGCAGCTGAATTTGACTTTACCTGGGCAACTTCCGAATAACCCTGCTGACATCACATTACTCTGATGCCTTATGGACGCTAGTGGCAGGTGCACACTCCCAAACATGCACTTAAAGACTGATCGTTTTGATTTTATCTAGAAATTTACAGTTCAGGGTCATGGAAGGACATGATAAATCAAGCAGATGTACTGTGTACTTACATCTGCTCACATTAAACATACATTTTGGGGATATTATACACAGTTAAATATTAAGTTAAACACTTTTAAACACTTAAATACTTATTTAATATATATTGAATAAGTATAATAATAATCGATAAGCAATAAGCGAACGTTCACGGTGCACAGTGCAAACAGCTTCGGCAGCTGCTGTTCTAACCAAATCATTATTCCTTCCGTCTCTTAAATGTTTCTACGACTGTCTGCCCTGGCTGAAGTTGATCCTGACCTCTATGTGAACCCCACCTGAGCTCGACCTGTAGATAAACCTTTCCTCCCCTTTCCAGGATGTGTAGAAGGTGAAACACATCCCCCGTTCGGCAAAGATTAAGCTGCCTGAGCGAATGTTGGTGTAACCTGATAATGGAGTAAGCTTTCATTTTGGTGATACTTTCATCTCGTGTTCTTTCTGTCTATCTGTATCTCTTAGCTCCCCTGTTCTCTCGCTTCTCAACGTGACGCTTAGCATGGGCAGAATGGGACAAGAAACAGCTGCCATTATTGCGGCTGAGTGCCATCCATCCTGCTGAGAATCCCTGGGCCAGAGATCAATAGACACTGGCTGAGAGATGGAGTACAGAAGAGAAGAATCAGTGAGATGGAGACTTAGAGAGATACAGGTATGTTTGGAAAGGTATACTACTTGCTCTATTTTTGCAGTATGCAATGTGTATATTGTGTAGAATATGCAAGTTTCCTGTATGGACTACTCGAATTACTCTGCCAACATGTGCAGTATACAACCAGAACACATTGCATGGGAAACTATATCCCACAATGCAATTCACTCAAATTGATTCCTCATGTTTAATGAATCTCCATCTTAATTTGATTCAGCTGCCAGTTTGATCCCCAGTAACATGCTAACATGCTGGACAACATGCAGTACATAAAAAATAAATAAATAACTTCAACTCATTTGTAGCTGTTGTCTGACAGATTCAGTTCATGATTCAGACAGATGACTCTATTGTTTGATTCAGTGTGATTCACCAATGTAGGTGATTCATTAAAAAAAAGTCATCAGTAGAATGATTCATTCAAGAATTGATGTATGTTGCACTGCATGTTCATTTTTGTTTGTAAGATAATGCAATAGTATGTATTCCTGTTTCTGCATCAGAGTAAAAATAGTAAGAGGTTTAAAATAGTAAAAGACATTTAAAGTAAGAAAGAAAGAGATAAATATAAAGATATAAAGTCACATTGTGAGAAATAATGCTACTCATAGGCAGAAAACTTCCTTCTATAGAATAGAAAGCGAATGTCCATCCATCCATCCATCCAAATTCTGTTATTACTCACCCTCATGTTGTTTCAAACCCGTAAGACCTTTGTTCATCTTTGGAACACAAATTAAGATATTTTTGATAAAATCCGAGAGGTATCTGACGCCTCCATAGACAGCAATTTAACCGACAAGGTCCAGAAAGGTAGTAAAGACATTGTTAAAATAGTCCATGTGACTACAGTTATTCAACCTTAATGTTATGAAGTGACGAGAATACTTTTTATGCGCATAAACAAAACAAAAATAATGACTTTATTCAACAATATCTTCTCTTCTATGTCATTCTCTTACATTGTTTATGTTCAGCACTTCCAGGTTCTATATCAGAATGCCAACTCATTATTGGCCGGCTCCTGTGTCAGCAGAATGAAGAACGAAGGTCTTATGGGTGTGGAACGACATGAGGGTGAGTAATTAATGACATAATTTTTGGTGAACTAACCCTTTAACAAAGGAAAAAAGAGAGAAATGGAAGGAGAGTGAAAGAGAGAAAGACAAGGATGGAGAGAGATGCCGTATCACACTGCAAGACCTGGCTTTGTTTCCAAAACAAGGCCTACTGAGGTGTAGCAGCTCACTTGTGAATAATTACCCGTTAAACACACATTTATCATTACTGTATATGCGGCTATTCTAAGTGTTTGTGGCTCAGTGGCTCTAATCCAGTTCCTGTGGCTGTAATACACAGGGAGAGTTTTTCAAATGAGTGTCATTACTGTAAATGATTATGTTTACCCCTTTTGAGGCATACAAGGCAGCTGCTTGTTCTGGAGGAGCATTTTCACTCCGGTTTCACCATGGAGATGACTGTTGACTAGAGAAGGTTCTCAGCCTCTGCCTTCAAAAAGAATCAGTGGCATAGATGTCTTTTGATATAGTCTGATTCAGCTCCAATGAATACATTTACTGTTGGTTTCAAATCCCTATATGAAGTCAGATTCGTTGGAATAGTTTTGAGTGATATATTCATAAAGCAGAAGCATAGAGAGCTGTTAGTGATCTGACAGAAGATTCACATGGAAACTGTTCCTAGGGTTTTATATTTCTCTTCTAAAACAGCAACAACTTTTGATCTGGAAAATGTGATTCTATGAGCATTTGTTCTACTATGTATTGATAAAACAATGTGATATTCAGTAGATGTTTATATAATAGAATGTATGTGAATCTATCAGATGTTTCACTGAATAATTCACAAAAAAAAAAAAAAAAATTTCATCATTTTCTCATCCTCCGGTCATTCCAAACTGTGTGGTTTTCTTTCTTCACTAGAACACAAAAGTTTAACTCTTTTCCAGTGAAGTGGAGCATGCATCCCCAATTTTTAAAACCTTCAAAAAAGCACCATAAAAATCTTTATACTTCATGGTTAATATTTAATAATTTAATAACACAGTTAAAAGCTGTCTTTAGCAAATCTCAAAATGAATATAATTTTTTTATACTGTACATTTTAATGTCATGTTACCTAAATTCACTATTTTTTTATTTTAATTTACTTACACACAGTAGTTGAAAAATGTAATGGCTGATATATTAAAATTCTTCGGCAACAACATGAAAATAATTAAACGTATTGTTATTGGCCCGAATTTTAATATTGGTGTATCCCTTGTAAGAACCAGTGACATTTGGAATCAAGCTGCTGCAATGCATCTTAATGCATTATTTGATTATACATGACCGCAAATGAGATTTGAGAGCCATGAAATGAGAAAATGGCTTGCATTGTATTGGAAAGAGCAGGGTGAACATTCTGCCTGACTTCTGATGTTAGGCAGGTTTGAAATGGCAAGAAGGTGAGTAAATAATGACAGAATTAAAATTTTTGAATAAATTATTCCTTAAAAATGCACTATTTCCCAAATGTCTGGAATGAGTTTAACGCCCAAGTACATTTTTTTTTTTTAAATAAAGCATGCGCAGGTCGTTCAGATCTCGGCTGTAATTGTAACCTTCCACTCCTGGAAGCTACCTTTGACATGTCCCGAGCACTGAACAGTAACACAAGCAGTCAGGCACAAAACAAACTCATTATATAGGCACATCTACCTGCAGAAAACATATTGCAGCTGTTGCAATAATTGCATTTAAAGACACCTCATTAGTTTCCCAGGTGGGGCAGCTGGAATTAAATCTGGAAATGAAACAACACTCCTTAAAGTTGCAGCACGCTGGAAAATAGACGTTGAGGATATAGTGATGACAAGAAAGGAGAAAATCTCCTTCATGAACTCTTTGAGAAGCAGGTGACTTCAACAGCTCAGTCTCTAAGGACAATACCGACTGAACAAACTCAGCAACTCGGCACCGCAACTGCATACGTTTCCAGGCCTTCTGCTCTGTATGTGTCTGTTTCCATTTTTTTCTTCCTCATTGCACGGATGCACATAATTGCATGGAGTGACAGGGTGAAAGACACGCAGATGAGAGATAGAGGAGGAGAAAGAGACATCAAGCATGAATGTGCTGACATTGCAGTAGCATTTGGCCGCTGATGGGATGCTGGTGAAGTTTCTTGATGGGACCTGTGAACTTAAAATTGCTCTCTCTCTCTTATTGTGTCCTCTGTGCATCAATGGCTGCGGTGAAGGAGATGGTGTGATACCTCATTTTGTAGATGAATAACCAGGTAAATCATATTTTGAATCAACACTTGTTTATCTGTTCTTCCTTTCCAGAAATTCCCTCTTTTTTTTTTTTTTTTTTGAAGAAAAGAGAAAGTTTTGATGTGATGGGTAACATTGAACTACTAGCAGTTTTGTGATATGTGATATGTTGGTGTTACATTGGTTATCGACTGATATTACAGATTTTTTTAAATGTATCAGTATTTATTTAATTATTGCATGCTCATTTCTCCTATTTTCACATTTAGAATATCTTTGCTGCCATCTAATGCTTTCTTAAGCTACATTCAAGACTGCAGGTACAGTAAATGTGGCCCAAATCTGATTTCATATCATATGTGACTCCGATCTATATGACTTTTTCTCATGACAGTGTGAACAGTACAAAAAAGGTAATTGCGACTTTTTTCTCGCAATTGCGAGTTTTTATCACACAATTCTGACTTTATAACTCGCAATTCTGACTTTTTTTTCTCAAAAATGCAAGATAAAAACACAATTGCGAGTTATAAAGTCAGAATTGCATGATATAAACTCGCAATTGAGTCTTATAAAGTCAGAACTGAGCAATTCTGACTTCATAGGACTTTACTATATAACATGCAATTGCTTAATATAAACTCGCAATTCTGACCTTTTTTCTCACAATTGCGAGTTTATGTCGCACAATTCTGACTTTACGCAATTCTGACTTTATAACTCGCAATTGTGAAATTATAAAAGTCGAATTACCTTTTTTGTTTTATGGCAGAAACAAGCTTCCATAGAAACCATCATGGAATCTGATCTTTTCAATTCCGATTTGGGTCACTTCCATATGTGGTCCTAAATCCGATACAGGTCAGATGTTTTGCAATGTGACCTCAGTCTGAACAGTCAAATCAGAATTCATGCCACTTTTACGTCACTGTAGAGCAACATTCCTCACAACTTTGCATTCATGGGAGTCACTTAAAAAAGATTTAACATACCCGACATTATCAAGACATCTGATTTTTGCTGACTCAAGTCTGAAATATGTTGCATCTACGTTTGTGTGCTTGCTTAATGTATGTTCTCTGCCTTAGGTGGCATGATGAAGAACCGCTCATCTGTTGATCTACAATTGCACAAGCATGCCGGGCTCGGTCAAGGATACATGTCCTTGACCGCGAATCCTGTTTGGGAACACATGATGGATAGCATGCGCAAGAATCGGTGATGTATATCACGCTGTCTAGACATACAAGACACAATCAAACAACATACAGCACATGTCTACATCTGATACTGCAGGAAATTAAGAAGAAATCATTTCTGCTTGGAAGAAGACTCTTTGTGAATTGTGTAGCAGAGATGAAAAGAAAGCCAAAGCCAGCTCTTATTCGATATCCAATAGGTCAATGTCCCGGAATGGCATGGAATTATTTGAACCACTGTGCAAACACAGCGACTCTCCAGCCAGACGATGAGAACAGCTTCCACAGTCCGCAAAATGGGGCATCTGTGATCATTTCTGACAGCTCTGACGGCTAATTGGGAATTGCACATCTGACATCCATGGGACACGATGGCAAGCACAGCTTGCTCTTTTGATGTTCAAAATCCTGACCCCAGTTGTCCTTCCAAGTGAGGAAAGTGTCCAGCAGTCAAGCTGGGCGGCTGAGACGTTGACCTCTGGTGTCTGTCCTCATCACCCCAATGAACTGCTTTCCTTCAGTCTGTTTCTTTCAGTTCTTGTCCGAGCTGGAGGAAGCCAATACTTGGATGTAAATATTTAGTGCTGTGAAAAAGTAAGCATAACCCATGAAAAGAGTAATTGAATTTTGCCAATGTTATTACAGAAAAAGCAATATAAATGAACAAATAGTACTAGTACTACTTAAATAGTAAAAAAATGTTTTTTGTTTTGTAAAAAATCAGGTGCAGCAATTAGAAGGCGCTAACATACCAACTGTGAAGCAAGGTGGTGCAAATTTTATGGTTTAGGGATGTTTTGCTGTTTATACTAAAGAGGTCTCAAGGATATGAGGCTATAAGTTTTTGAAGCTGAAACCTAAGTAGACCTTTGACATGATATTGAACCAAAGTCCATGCAAGTGAATCCTTGATGTAGGAGCCATAAGGTTATTAATGTTGTTACTCAGTGTCTTTACTGTATATTACTATATTTCTGGGGAAGTTATGGTAAAGGGAATGAATTGCACCCATTTTGGGGATTTCCTAGGCAGCCATCTTAAAGAGGAAGTGATGTGGCAATGGTAGTGGGAAGGGACACAGTTTTTTAAGAATGTAGAATATGATCATGCAGAGTAAGACATTAATATGTGCTTAATAAGTACTAGCCAATATTCTATTAATATGCATGCTAATAAGCAACAAGTTAAAAGAGCCTAAAATAAAGTGTTACCAAGATGTTTTTATTTCTGCCAAAGAGCACAATAAAAGCTACTAAATGTAGGGGTGTTCTTACTTTTTCCCACAGAAGATTCAGTAGATATTTTTGTTAAATAAGCCTTCACCTTCATCTATCAATACTGTACGAATACTGGTATCGATATGTTGAAACAAGTACTTCCAGCATTTCATTTTAAGTTAGTAGAACTAACATAACAGAATCCCCTGTAAATCCCAACATAACACAACATTAAACACTAACTTATTTAGTCTCCCTATGTTAATCTTGTGCAAAAAAACACAAAATAACACTTAATTTCAACATTTATTTTCCTTATACAGTCTGACGCAAAGCTTGCTGGGAATCTGCTGCAACTCAACTCAATCATATTAAGTTCAGCTTACTACATTAAAATTTTGAGTTCACACAACTATTTTGAATTAAGTACATTGAATTTCATTATTATTTGAGTGAAACGAACTCATTTCATTCATTTCACTGTTCACTTTTACAGTGTACTATCGATATGTTGAAACAAGCACTTCTTTTCATGTAGTGCACATTCTTTTTCACAGCAAAGTATAAGACAGCATTCATTTTGAAAGATGTTTCCAGAAATTACTGGGGCTTTTCACAAAATAATTGCGAAAGACTGACTTTCATCCTGAAGGCTGACTATTTATGCATCAGAAGCGCGAAAGAAGCTAAATTTTCCCTGCTCCGAGCATGACAGGTATATTGTCGCCATAATGGCATAATTATATGTTATTAAAGTGTGTTTAATTACATCTAATTTTTACTGTGGTGGGTGGACAAATATCTTTTCCCTTTCGAATTACATTTCCTTGTTTTATGTGACAGCTGAATGGAGGAAATGACAATCTGCGTGCCACAAATAAGCCTCGCAGCTGAGGAGATCTCACATTTGTGCTTCACTCGAAAATTCTTGGCAGCGCTGGCAGATTTCGAAGCCCTCACATCTGAGCTTGCCCCTTCTCAGCTGGACACATCTGGACATGTGGGAGCTTGGGAGATAATCCAGTCACCCCTGGTGAGCTGGACTTATGCCACCGTCCAGAGGGGTTTCCTTCCCTCTTGCTTTAATGATGTGGTTTTAGAGCAGGCCGTGAAAACTCTCAGGCACGTCAGAGGACTTCTGTGTGTAATTGAAAAGCGCTTCAATCTGGTGCAAGAGAGCCCAAATGGGATATTTCTGAAAATAGCCATTGCTGTTTTAATGAATTTGTTCATTAAAAGTTCAACTTTTTCCTTTGGGAGCTTGACAGTATCATTGGACATAACTAGAAAACTCAGATAAATGGGAATTGTAATATATGTGATCTTCAGTACTTCAAGCTGCATTTCTGTTGATCAAAATAAACCATTTCATTAAAGGAATTTACTCAAAAATGATAATTATGTCATCACTGATTCATCTCCATGTTGATTAAAAGCTGTATGAGTTTGACTTTTTTAAAAACCCTTGCCTCTCTCAAGAAATGATTGGTCTGTGGTTATCAAACACCAAAATTACCAAAAATGTTCTGTAAAATTGGTTTTCAAGACTTGTGTGCAATATTACGAATCTTCTAAAATCATACGATAGATTTGTGTGGAAACAGGCAAAATTTAACTTGTTATTTAATGAGAAAACTTTCCTCTGCTGTTGCATTCAAATGAAATATGACAGCAAAAAATGACCTTTTGTGCTCCACAGAAGAAAGAAATTACCTAAAATGTTAAATTGTATTTCTGATTGTATTGCTGATATATTAAGCAAACTAAACAGTTTTTTTTTTTTTTTAAAGTCATAAACATGTATTATTTTCATGTGCTGCACTCTTGTCAGTTGGCCTTTTTTGGTAATATCTTTAACAGATTTTGTTAAAAAAAATATTTATTATTTAATAAAAATTACTTTCATTGTATAGGTAATATATATATTGAATCCTCAACTTCTTGATGATTTAAGTGTAAAATATCTAGGCTCCTGCCATACGTGGTTTAATAAAAAATGATATCCCTTAAGGTCTCCTTGTCAGCTGCATGGGTGGTAATGACGATAATCAGGGTCAGAGGAGCCAAAAAGGGAAGAAAAAAAAAATAGCTCGATGGCATATTCTGTCAGGAAGAATTAGCGCTCCCTAAAGTCTTATCAGTGATGTGGCCTTTGAGAGCACAGCTAAAAGTTAAGAAGCAGGAGGGGGTTATTGTCTGTACATCTCGGTTTGTTTGCATGCAAGTATAAATATTTTATTAGCACCTCATATTCTCTCTAGCTTGCCAATGCATTCTGAGATGTTGTCGTCTTATTTCAAGAGACATTCTCTCTGTGATACTCAAACGACATTAAACCTAGCCTGTTCTTGTCGCTCTGATTACAGTGATTTAGGTGAGAGCTTTCTTTTCAGCCGCGTACCAAAGCCTACAATTTTTCAAACGGATGGAATGTTTAGACAATAGCTTTTATGGAATGGAAAACACAAGTGACAGTGGATGGTTTCTTGACCTGAACATGACCAGACCATAAGCAAATGTACCCGTAAGTGTATTAAAAGACTCAGTATTTGTGGCCTGTTGACCTGAACTGTGCAAATATAGATGTATGGTAGAGACGTGTCTTGTTGTATGTTTCCAAATCTAGGTCATTCAACAAATGGGCAAAACACAAGTTTCGTTGTACCCACAAATTGCTGCTGACAAAAACCACTGACAAAAGTTGGATTTTTCAAAAAGGAGAAGAAAATATATGTATATGCTCAGTGAGATCATACAACAGGCTATTAAAAATTAATGAATTAGTTTTCTTTTAGGTCATTGTATACATCTTCCATAGAGCTTCATTTCCATTCATCTTAGCGAATGGTCAATATTGGAACGAATACTGACCATAGAAGCCTTTGAGTTGAACCTTGAGAACACTTGGCACTTTTGCTGTTTTCTTCATTCATGTCTATAAACATGGAGAAATAAAGGTATAGATTTTGCCGACAAGGTAAAATATAGCAGAAAAATGCTTTGTGCACATTGGTTTCCAATGGTGTCCATTTTTTTTTTGCATCAGTGCATTAGTGGTCAGCAGTGTTGGGGGTAACACATTACAATAACTTGAGTTACGTAATAAGATTACTTTTTCAATTTACAACTAAATATCTAAGTTACTTTTTCAAATAAGTAACACAAGTTACTTTTTCCCATTTATTGACTGACAGCTCCCCTTTCCCCATGTTGAGAGAAATAAAGTGCAGAGGTATTGTGCGCTGTGTGAATATGATGGTTATTGTAGTTCTAGACTAAATGTGAACATGCATTTACTCATCTCACTTGCAAAAACATTTAGTATTCCTCAAAATGAATAAAAACAGTTAAATGCAATCTCAGAATTTTATGCAAACCTGTAATAATTAACTATATTAAATTACACAAATATACTTTATGTATTTAATCTCACTTTATAAACCAGTGTCTTTGCTGCTGACCTTCAATGATCTAATTCAACCATACTAATAAGCAAAAATTACTTTAGAGTAGATTTAGAAATAAGAGTGTTGAACTTCCTTCTCCTGTACCATATTCTTCTTTAATTCAGAATGGCAGCACATCTAAAAGTTTTGTTTGAGCTGCGCCCTCTACTGTACAGGTGTAAATATGCATTTCCTTCAGCCTGAGGTTTATTCATTTCACTTTTGGTGTGAAAGGGCCTTAACATTTGCCAAAAATAGAACTTTTTTGTTATTAAAAAACAAACAAACAAACAAACAAGCAAACCCAGCCGAGGTGAGAAAAAGTAACGCAGAATTAATGTAACGCATTACTTTTCATAAAAAGTAACTAAGTAATGCAATTAGTTACTTTTTTTAGAGAGTAATGCAATTTTGTAATGCATTACTTTTAAAAGTAACTTTCCCCAAAACTGGTGGTCTGTCCTCTCTCTGGGTCCCATCTTCAGCAATTAAAAATTACAATTAAAAGCCAAAGTCTGTCTGATTACCCTAATACTCTCTGAGGTCCAAGGAATGTAACAGACCTAAAAACTAGGTCATTTTGTGTGGATGACAATGCAGTCATCCACAGTGGATAACTGCATTGGTTTAGTTGTTCTCAAATCATGACCTTCTGAACAGCAGACTACTGGCCTACAGTAATCAAGTCTTCAGTTTTAGTTACATTTTCAGTTCTTCAAGACATGAACGGCAGTTCTGTGTTTGACCCATCCATAAACAAACTTTAGTGTTTACCTGTCAGTAAAGGATATACATTCAATCTGACCTCTATCCCAGACCTTCAAAGTTCTCCAAAGGCTGCAAAATGGCAGAGAGAAGCATTTCGGTTGCAAAGGGAGCATATTTTATCTGAGGTGCATGGCCAGTCCCTGTGAGGAAACCCTGTTGCTATGAGACAGATTGTGTTTTCCAGACACCTGACCTGGATTCCAGCTTTGCTGCCATACCAGAGCGGCCCACCTTGCCCCCTGAATTCCCACAACTATTCCCCTGTCTTTACCTTCGACAGTAGGGGAGGGGGTCCGTCTAAACTCTTTCTGCAGATGCGACAGGAGGGGTAAACTGGGACCCCTATGCGAAACAAAGCAATTGCATTTCATATTGAATTGGGAATTAGGGACATGAGCGAACTCCCCTCTGTCAAGTTCCTCTAATATTCTGGAGACTTGAAAGGGAAAGGAGGAGGTAAGTAATGCTTGAACTGTCTCAATATACTGATCTCTGATCAGCACCATGTATCTTAACCTGCAGCTTGTATAATCCTCTCTTTCAGAGAGACACACTAGCAGGTGAAGTTTCATCATGCCAGTACACTCAGTTGTGTTAAAGTTTAATAAACTGACATATAACCCAGGGATGTATGATAAAATTATGGCCTTATACTAATAAGCTTATTTTCATGCAATGGCAAATAACCAATAAATGACACACTGAAAAAAAAAATGATATTTAACTGTTGTCATATTATTAAATGAGCAAATGTAATCAAATATATTGAACATCCCTAATATTTCCTAGTGAAACAGCATATTCAATAAAATTTTTTTCTTTAGAATACACAGCTATTTTTGAATGGCTGTCAAGAGAGAAAGATGGTTTAGACAAATCTTTCATTGGTGAAGCAACTTTTAATTATAAAGGCAAAGCTTTCCCTTTAGAATAACCTGAATTGATAAATTGTGCACAATAACAGCAAGAACATGTATTATATAAGTCAATTTTGAGTTTATGTTGACTTGGGGGTACACATTAAACAGTTCCATTATATGATTAGATGACCTGCTGATGCTTTTTGTCCTCTGTTTCTTTCCCTCTCTGCAAGGAAGTCACAACCACACTGGTTCTGTGCTGGATGCCTTATGACGGCTTCGGCTTTGTCCTATCACAAACTCACCACAATGATGAATGGATCAAATTATTATAAATAATCAATCAGAACCTTAGAAGTCAAAGTCGTGGCAAATACCCACTACAACACAACTGCACAGCACCATTCCTAATTCTCTGCACTTAAAAAAACAATGCCATTATATTCAACATTGGACAGAGCAACCCATTTATTTATGTAATGTGACATTTTCAAGTGAAGCAGTATCAGTAGCTCACCAAGAAAAAAATAGGCGAGACATTTTATCTCTCTGGAATCAATTGGATCATGTAAATTGATGGGTGTTCCATACCAGTTCAGTATAGCTAGATGGGTGTTGTGTATGTACACTGAAAAAGAAAAAATTGCTGCTTGTTAAAATTGCTTAATTAAAATAAGCTAAAGCAACACAATTGCTATACATTTTGTCGTAACTTAATTTGATTGTGTTCAATCCACTTAAATATATGGGTCAATGACGTGATGGGTCATTTGTTTGTCCAAAGGCCTTAATAATAATAAAAACAAAGATATGATATGAAAAAGTATGATATGATATCCAACTAGATCTCTTTTATTGAATCCAAAAGGTTTTAATTGTATTTTGCTACATATAAAGATTTTTAAGTCATTCGGTTTAACCGTCCAAAGGCCAATACAGCAATTTCATTTGTGATTAAAATATCTTAAAATGTGATAAATGTATATATTTTTTATTCTGGCATGATTTTATAACATCATATATCGAAATGATTTTAAAATTATGTGTAGAATTCATTGCTTTGTTATAAGAAAAAAAGAATTTCATTGATGTCATTCGGAGTAACCAATATAAAGGGACCATTTTAGATCAAGTCATGCGGTCAATATCATGTGACAGGATGTGACATCATTCAGACATCTGCAAAGGACCACATGGTTGTGAAGCAAAGTAACTAACTCTCTTTTAACTATTTGAAAAATTCATGTTTTCACTTGCTCATACGTATGTCCTGAAACATCAGGTCATTCGGTTCAACTGTTATAAAACATGGAAAATGTTGTAATATTTTAAAAACTTGTACTAAATAAAAAAGGTTTGATTGTCCTTTTGCTAGCTAGCTAGATATCAGCTTGTTAACACTGTTTGAAAATACCGTCATTCGGTATAACCAAAAATGTCATTCGGTAAAACCGAAATTTTGGTTAAACCGAATGACTTTTTTGGTGACAAATTTTGTCCATCTTGTAAAAAAATGACAAAAGTCATGTTAATTGATTATAAAAACCACATAATCTCATTGTTAACACTTAATAAACTCTCCATCTCCATTAGGTTTTTTATTTGTCATTGATCCATATATAAAATTGATGCTTTGCATGCTTTGCATATGGCTCAATCAAGAGAGAGTAAATGTTGAAATTAAGTGTTATTTTATGTATTTTTGAGCAAGATGAGAAAAGGGAGAGACTTGATAATATGTAATAGTGTTTAATGTTCAATCATGCTGGAATTATTAGAACAATTGAAATTACAGTGGGTTACCACTGTGGAGAAGAGTGGAGCATTTTGTCATTTTCAGTGTATTACAAGAGGGGTGGGGTTGAAAAATCAGGACTATATGATTTCAACCAAAGAGAAAAGTTATTTTAGAGGCAGATCAAATTACTTAAGGCAATAACACACCAAGCCGACAGTTGGCCATCGGGCAGTTTTTGTTCGTCGGCCGACTGAGTTTTCTCAGTGTGTTCCGTACCATTGGCTGAGGTTGGTCCTCGTCGGCTTTTTTTTGGCCAATTCGACATGTTGAATCGGCGTCGGAGCTCGTCGGGCCATTTGATCATTCTGATTGGCTGTTCAGCTACTACCACCTGCTGGTACGGAAAGGCATTTCATCTTACGCAGGTGCAGAATGGACATACTACTTGGCCGTCGGCTGTCGAGCGTCGGTTTGGTGTGTCAGGGCAACTTTGGACCCAGACGCTGCCGACGTGATCCAACCCCGCAGTCTGCTTTCGTCGCCACTAGTTTGTCGGCTTGGTGTGTTCCTACCTTTACAAAGACAAATATTTCTTTCTTTTGAGTAACAAGCACAAATGAATCATGCACGAATCAGCAGTGTGAGCAGTAAAGTAAATAAGGTCAGTTTTGATCTTATGTTGACTCTTTAAAAGGAAAGCTTTGCTGGAAGTAAGAAATAGCAGGAAGTGAGTAACAACTATAAAACAAATACATGAATACATACATAAATGCATAAATAAGTAAATACATGCATAAATAGAGAATCTGTAGGTAGTTAGTCATTTAATGGAAAATAACAGAAAGCCAGATTGGAAGTGTGGGTGTTGGAACATTTGATTATGGGTGTGTGACGTGTGTGAAAATCAACACATCCACAAATGTGTCAGTCCCAGAGCTCAGCAGAAACTAGTCTTGAGCTCTCGAGAGTGAGAACTAATTGAACTGACCTCTCTGTGGCAGGAAGGCCCTGAGAAGAAACCGTGCTCATAATGACAAATGCAACACAACTACGAGTTTACAACATCTCAATCTGTTTTCATTTCATTTCCAGTGATTATTTCTCCATACTGTGCGATGGAGAAAATAGGAACGACTGTGGCATGATTACGCTTTCATGTGCGAAATATAAATGAGGTCTTTCGGAAACATGGCTATGGAGCTAACAAGATCTGAGCCGATGGGGGTCAAGGAAAACTGGCAGGGTCAGTGATCACTATACATGCTTCTGGTGCATTTTTGAAGTAGCACAGAGTGCGAGAACATTTGGCCCAGCTGAAGCTGAGCAGGCATTGCAGGTTCTTGCAATCTCTTGACCTCTCTGACGATGGGGCGGCTGGCGGTGGTCCACCTTCCCCTGGAGAAAGAGCAGGGAACATGGATCCCAGCCGTGATGGAGGACACCACCAGAAGGAGAGATGGATCACAGTGGTGGCTGAAATAATGGGGTGAATTACTAGGGCTTTCCTCAGGTAACTTAAAGGGATAGTTCACCCAAAATTGAAAAGTTGTTTATTCCTCGTCAAGTTGTTCCAAACCTGTATAAATTGTTTTGTTGTACACAAAGGAAGATATTTGGAAGAATGTTTGTAACCAAGCAGATCTCGCCCCCCATTGATTAGTATAGTAGGGGGAAAAAAAATACTATGGTAGTCAATGGGGGCGAGATCTGCTTGGTTAAACATTCTTCCAAATATCTTCCTTTGTGTACAGCAGAACAAAGAAATTTATACAGGTTTGGAAAACCTATGCTGACTGTTTTTTTGCCATACAATGAAAGTGAATGAGGACTGGGACTGTAACGCTCCAACATGTCCAAAAAAGCACCATAAAAGTAGCTTTCAAAATTCTTCTGAAGCCAAATTTTGGCTTCTGAAGCCAAAATTCTTCTGAAGCCAAATTTGACAGCGAATGATTGCTTCTTTTGTGATTAAACAACAGATTAAACAACTCCACAAACAGCATTACCAGCTTCACTTATTACTATCCAGACTGACTTTATTTCTGTCACACGTCTACAGAAGCTCTTATTGAGAATAAACAGAAGTTTAGATGTTTCGTTTGAGGTCACCATCGTGGAGGTTGGTGGTTGCTTTAGTTGAGCTCTTGACCCTTGACTATTACAGAGTTGCTTCTTTATCAGCAATTGCATGTTTTCAGAAAGCTTGTTCTTGATAAAGAACATGTCTTTTTTAATAACAGACGAATGACTGCATTAAAGTGGCTTAAACAACTTTTTTTTCTGAAATTGCTAACTTAAGAAATTGAAATGTTGTATCAAACCCAACCAATGTGAAAAATATAATCTGCAACACTGTCATTGTTAACTTTGTTTAAAACATTGTTTTGTGTCATTTATCACAGACATCAACATTTGGCATATGAAACACAACAATGGTGACTTCATGGCAGCATACGAAACACATTCATGGTTCCCAGCATGCATTGCGACATGAATAAATTATGCAGCTGAATTTTTTTTTTATTGTCACCATTGTGGAGGTTTGTATGATGAGTGCTGATGTCTAAGTGTGTCGTTTCTAACTTCTAAACAGTTTTGGACAATATTACACAAGTCACTTTAATGTTAAAAATGATTTATCACATTTTTGAGTTTATTATTTCCTTTTCACATAACACTTCAATACAAAAAGTAAAAAAAAAAAAAAATACAGAAAAGCAGCTGATTAAACCACTTTAACATAGTTGTTTGTCTGTCTTTATCAATGCAGAAATGTTTTCTGAAAACACCTGCAACTGCTGATAAAGAAGCAGCTCTGTAATAGTCAAGGGTCAAGAGCTCAACTAAAGCAACCACCAACCTCCATGATGGTGACCTCAAACGAAACATCTAAACTTCTGTTAATTCTCAATAAGAACTTCTGTAAACGTGTGACAGAAATACAGTCAGTCTGGGGTGCGTTTCCCAAAGCGAACTATGGTCGCAAGTTCTGTCGTTACCAATAGAGTTCAATGGGACTTACGACCATAGTTGGCTAACGATGCTTTCGGGAAACGCACCCCTGGTTAGTAATAAGTGAAGCTGGTAATGCTGTTTGTGGAATTGTTTAATCAGATCTTCAGAGATTTAATGTCTTTTATCTTCAGTTCATCTAAGGCTGTGGCTGAAGAAAGCTGTAGTTTGTGTTCTTATTTCTCTTTCTTTCAGTGTTTGTTCACAGCAGGTGTTTGAATGATTGAAAGAATGTTTCAGGAACATCATACTAACCTTTAAATAACATTCTACTAACATTAAGGAAACTGAACATTTTCATGTTCTTGGAGTTACAAATCAACGTTCCTAGAATGTTGAATTTTAGATCAAAATTAAGTTGAAAGAACATTTGAGGAACATTATACCTTATAAAAACATTCCGTCAACGTCAAGAAAACTGGACGTTTTTTACGTTCCCAGAACCAACACTGAATATTTAGAGAACGTTCTTATAACAAAATTCTGTTAGCTGGGTTACTACTTAAAATTTGGTTTGATTCTCATGCAAAGCTATTGTATGACTTAAGAAGACTTGGCAAACAAATTGTATGGAATACTTTTTATGATATTTTATGTTGAATTTTGTAGTCTGACAGTCCACATTTGCTTGGGCTTGGAAAGACATGAAGGTGAAAATGGTGAGAATTTTATTTGTGGTGCACTGTCCCTTTAAATATACATGACTGCACACAAAAATGGTGCAACTGTTTCATGGATCCGCCTTTTCACGTTTTAATATGGTTTGGATGGCTGAGAAATCATAAAACTCACTCGCGCTCTCTCTCTCTCTCTCTCTCTCTCTCTCGCTCTCTCTTTCCCCAGCTGGCTTCGGCCGCCAGAGGCACAGTCCATCATCCTACATTCAACAGCCCTGCAACATCTGTTCATTAGCTCTGACAGATGAAAGAGGGAGAACGAGGAAGCGAGTGAGTGAGAGAGCGTGTGAGTTACGGAACGAGAGAGGCCAAGCCAAGACGTTCAGCAACATCTGAGTTCAACATCTATTTTTTTTCCTGAGATAGAACAGTAGACTGACAACCTACCCCTCTCACACCTCTTCATCTTGATTTCAACATCATCTGTGAGTGTTTGAGCACCCGTGTGCTTACCTGTCATTTCAGGGAGAAAATGTGTGTAAATGTGCATTTGCGCTGCTTTGATGGCTGCTGAATGACGTTTGGCATGGTTAGCTTGAGTCAGTAGCATGTTTTTTATGTGTTCTGTCAGGTGTCTTGCAGGCAAAAGGATGTCACTGATCCAGACGCCTGCTGCATCTGCCACATCCGCCTCATCTGGTTGGACTGCATCTGGAGAGGCTTTCCTTGTGTTAGAGTGATTTTTTGCTTCTTTAGCTCTCTCTTACTGTTTGTCCCTCGGTATCTCTCTTTATTTCCTTCTCTATCTTGAAATGTCACTGGGAAATCAGCACGGAGCAGTATACGCTTGAGACCTAGATAAATAATGCAGGCTACATTGCTCTGGCTTAGCCCCTATGAAGTGTTTGTGATGAAACAGGCAAATTTGAACATTAGATGAAAATGCTACACACACAACACACTTGCATACAAAAACACTTCATCCACTCAGATTTAAAGCCTGGAACACACAACCCAGATAGCAACTTTGTGTCAGCCCAGATCCGGCCCACATCTGGCACATGCGGAATGATGATCTGGGCCACATGTGGCAGAAATGATGGCACTTAGACGGACCGCTCCTGTTTGCCAGATCTGGGCCACAAGCAGGCCATAGAAATGCCACATGTCAGCCAAGAGCAAAGAAATAAACCAGAACTGGATCTTATCTGATCCACAAAATCTTATATATTATTTATAGAGTCATCTCAGCATTAACAAGCCTGTTATCAAGCAGAATCACTGAAGGAAAGAAGAAAACAGAAAAAAGAGACAAACAGAAACACAAGAACTACAACTGACTTCAGCCACAGTCTTAGAGGAAATCAGCTGAAGATAAAAGACATTAAATCTCTGAAAGTCTGATTAAACAACTCCACAAACAGCATTACCAGCTTCACTTATTACTAACCAGACTGACTTTATTTCTGTCATTCATCTACAGACGTGCTTATTGACAATTAACAGAAGTTTAACTCTCATGTTTGTTTCATTTGAGGTTACCATGATGGTGATTGGTGTTTCCATTAGTTGGCCTCTTAACTTTAATTATGTGTTTGTTTTTTCTGGCGGTGGTGATAGTGTGTTTGTCATACACATTTGCAGTAGTAACAAAGATTGATTTGAGATCAAGTGATGATGTTATTATGAGTTTATAATCATTGTGAAATGGTCTGACTCACTGATGTCATTTAAATGCAAAATTATGAATACATTATCGTTACAAATAATGTACTAATTAAAACAAAAAGGTTTTTGAGAAGACACACTAAGACATCAAGAATCAGCACATGAATCTCAATAATGGTGACAATCAAAAGTGTCATGCAGCCGCAATGCATGCTGGGTAACATAGTACAAATCTCCCAGAATGCATCAGAGCATGGATAAATTATGCAGCTGATCTGATTGTCTGAATATTTTGTTTATTGTCACCATTGTTGAGATTCATATGCTGATTACTGATATCATTATCACTTTGTCATCGCAGTTTGCCTTTTTGTGTTTTTTTTTAATTTTTTTTTTATCTTCAGTCTTCTAACTGACTTCTGCAGTACATCTGGATCTCATGTTACAGTCACAATTATTATACTGAATTATGTTCAAATGACAATGGTGAAGCAGGCTATTTCATTATGATTATAAAATCATCAATAGGTAACTATCATTACTTGATAACACTTCAGTTTTCTTTACTACTGCTAATGTGTTTGACAGAAACACTACCACAGCAGCCAGAAAAGAAAGACAGACAGACAGATAGATATATAGATGGACACAGAGATATATATATAGAGAGAGAGAGAGCAAGAGATTGAAGTTAAGAGGCCAACTAATGGAAACACCAATCACCATCATGGTAACCTTAAATGAAACGAGAAGCTTTTGTTAATTCTCAATAAGAACTTTTGTAGATGAATGACAGAAATAAAGTCAGTCTGGTTAGTAATAAGTGAAGCTGGTAATGTTTGTGGAGTTGTTTAATCAGATCTTCAGAGATTTAGTCTTTTATCTTTAGTTGATTTCCTCTAAGGCTGTGGCTGAAGTCAGTTGTAGTTCTTGTGTTTCTGGTCATCTCTTTCTTTCTTCTTTGCTTCAGTGATTCTGCTTGATAACAGGCTTGTTAATGCTGAGATGACTCTATAAATAATATATAAGATTTTGTGGATCAGATAAGATCCAGTTCTGGTTTACTTCTTTGCTCTTGGCTGACATGTGGCATTTTTATGGCCTGCTTGTGGCCCAGATCTGGCAAACAGGAGCGGTCCGTCTAAGTGCCATCATTCCTGCCACATGTGGCCCAGATCATCATTCCGCATGTGCCAGATGTGGGCCGGATCTGGGCCGACACAAAGTTGCTATCTGGGAAAGCTGACGTAAATGAACTAGCGGCAACAAAAGTTGACTGTGTTGTCGGCAGCGTCTCGGCCAAATAGCTGCGCTTGAACACACCAAAGGGACTAAAGGCGAATGTCAACTAGCACGGCTCAAGTTATTATGAAAATATTCGTGCATTCTCGAATGCTCAAGTAAGATGATGTAAAATTATAACAGCCTTCAGTCTGTACCGTCTTTGCTCGCTTTCGCTTTTATTCTTGTGTAATGACTCGTTCGCTAAAGCTGAACAGCCTATCAGAGTTCTCTCTCTCTCACTGACGGCCCGACGCCAAGTCAACATGCTGAATCGGCCCAAAAAAAAAACAGTCGGCATCCGACTAGAGCCAACGGTGAACACCGAAAAAACTAAGCCGACCAACATACACTCAAAAATGTCCTGACCGTCGGCTTGGTTTGTCCCAGCCTTAATATGCTGATGGTTTAGTAGGTCACATATTACCATTTTCTTCTTTACACACACATACACACACACACACACACACACACATATATATGTGTGTGTGTGTATATATACACCGATCAGGCATAACATTATGACCACCTTCCTAATATTGTGTTGGTCCCACTTTTGCTGCCAAAACAGCCCTGACCCATCGAGGCATGGGCAATACACAGCCCCATATGCAACAAACTGCAATGCACTGTGTATTCTGACACCTTTCTATCATGACCAGCACTGACTTCTTGAGCAATTTTAACTACAGGGCCAGCCTTCGCTCCCCACGTGCATCAATGAGCCTTGGCCGCCCAAATTCTAAATAATTTAAAGTGTGTAATTTCTGTGCTAGTGTCAAGAAACATAATTGCAAAAAGAATGTTTTTTTTTTCTTTTTTTTTTTTTCATTAATCATGTTGACTAGTCGTTGCTTCCACAATGTTTACACTTTTTATAAGTCAATGAATAAAATATGGTGTCAATGTGTCAGTGGTGTCAGTGATGAAATATGACCCAAGTTGGCAGGTTTTGTGAGATTCACTCACTTTGCATTTTCAAATAGGCCACGATAGTAGTAAAAAGTAGGATAAAACAGCCGGTTAAACATACAAAAGGCTACACACTTTACATTTGATCTTAGCTAACCATTGTAAATGGGATCACACTAAACAAAGTGAATTGGATTTGATCTCTCACTGAAGCATACCCCCTGCGTCAACGCCTCAGATGAACATGTTGAGCTGAAGGGGAGATTAGAGCTAAAGGTCATAGAGACACAGGAACAAGAATTTAACCATAACCCGATACAATGTTTCAAGTATGCCGCTCTCCCTACGAATTAGACACTAGCTTAGCACAATCACAAGAGCTACAGAAAAAGAGAACCTCTTTTTACCCCAACCATTATTAAATATTCTCAACATAGTTTGTTGACCATGGGTATAGAAATCAATCAGAATAACACCCATTCATATTGACTAAATATAAAATCTAAAAAAATAAAAACGCTTACCTGCACTTAGCATTAGCATGTAAATCTATTACAGGATTATTCAAGGTTCAGCAAGTTGTATCGACAGCATTTGTGTCAGTGTCGATTACGACAGCAAATAAGTTTGATGAAAAAGTCTCAAGCGCAATTTAGACAAAATAATAATGTGTATAAATATAATTTATTTATTTTAAATATGTATTTTAATATATTTAAAATAAATTATGACAGAAAATACAGCTTAGAGCTTAACAAATATAGCATTGCGAAATAAATAATAAAAATAAAAAACAGAACAGAGTGATTTTTTCGTTGTCTTTTCTTGTTTGATTAACATTAATGACTCAGCAGGAATATTAGGCTGCTGTCACTTTAAGACCGAATGCACAGATCCAATATACTTGTCGAACTCATTAGTTATTTGATTCAACTGTTTTTGTTTCTGATTGCAAAATGATTGAAAGAGCATTCGAAACCCATATTTTTCACATTCTCCTATGATTGATCTCAGCAGGCCACACCACCACCCCAAGTTTCTTGTGTCAGTCATCAATCTCACATCATGTTTATGATCATTTTATTTAATGAGTCCACCAAACCACTGTGTAGAATCCATAAGATGGTCTTTTCCATATCGATCCATCTCTCTCTTCATCTGTCTCAGTTCTTACTCGCACTGTTTCCGTGTGTTTTTGAAATGCAGCTCAAAAGCACATCATAAGTTCAGTGAGCACTTGCAGTCAGATCCCTTCGTTCGTTTGTCTTTGAAGGCTTCCCGTGCGAGCAGGCTGGCCCGGTGCTGATTCATGACTCTTTCTCACTCTCTCTCACTCAGCATGTCTCTCTGTGACTTCTCCCAGTGCAGTGCACCACGAGGGAGAGAAAGAGAGAGAAGCTTTGGTCTGTAGTTCCACCGGAGTCCCTGGGAGGCAGTGTTGATCTACATGAAAGCACTAGAGTGTGAGCTGTGATTGAAGCCAGGGACAAATTCGTCTCGTATCCATCTTTGGGAATGCAGTAGGGTTGTCACTATGGGGGTCAAGGTTTAGCTGGTTAGCATGACCTCATTAGCCCCTGCTGGTAGATGCTGTAACTACACCATTTGGCTGCACAAAATCTTTCATCATTCAAAAGTATACAAACTTAATGCTATGATTGTTAATATTTCATTATTCTAGCATAAAATGGACTTATATTTTTGCTTTAATGTTGCATTTGTTGTTACAGCTCAGGATAGTTGCTCATAAAGGGCTTGAGGCTGTGTGTGTTCTTGTGGGTGCCATCAACCAATCAGCATTGTCATGATGTTTTTCCTGCGGCTAGAGAGTGTAATTAGTCACATGGCATTTGCACAGCTCAGGTGATTGGCTCAAAACAACCTGGCAGAAGGACTGAGCCCACAAGCAAAGTGTGCATCCAACTAATACTGTTTCATTCGTGAACGATATGTTTAAAGTGTTTTTTTGAGCAAATCTTTTATATGAACAAATTCTTTTCAATTGTTCTGTTGTGAACAACTTAATGAATGAAAATAAATGAAAATTCTGTCATTAATTACTCACCCTCATGTCGTTCCACACCCGTAAGATCTTTGTTCATCTTTGGAACACAAATTAAGATGTTTTTGATGAAATCCAAAAGGTTTTTTTTTTTTTTTTTTTTTTTTTATCCCTGATAAAAAGCCACATAATTGCTACCATTTAAGGTCCAGAAAGATATTAAGGATATTGTTAAATTAGTCAATGTGATTACAGTGGTTCAACCTAATGTTATAAAGCAACAAGAATACTTTTGTGTGCAAAAAAAAA
Source organism: Hypophthalmichthys nobilis (assembly GCA_037950665.1). Lineage (NCBI taxonomy): Eukaryota > Metazoa > Chordata > Actinopteri > Cypriniformes > Xenocyprididae > Hypophthalmichthys > Hypophthalmichthys nobilis. The sequence goes on from CM075486.1 coordinate 18,958,142, forward strand.
AACAAAAATAATGATTTTATTCAGCAATTTCCTCTCTACTCTGTCATTCTCCTATGCAGTTTATGTTGTAAAACATTGTAGAGCTTCTGGGTTCTATGTTAGAACGCTGACACTGTATTGGCAATACTGAGCTGCCATTTGGATGTAAACATGGAAGTGCTGCACTGCGTCAACTGCGTAACAGACTGACAGGGTAGAGGAGAAATTGTTGAATAAAGTCACTGTTTTTGTTTTGTTTTTGCACACAAAAAGTATTCTCGTTGCTTCATAACATTAAGGTTGAACCACTTTAATCACATGGACTATTTACCTATGTTTTTACTGTTTCTCCTCGACCTTAAATGACATTGCTTTCTATGGGGGATAAAAAAAAAAAACTATTGGATTTCATTAAAAATACCTTGATTTGAGTTCTGAACAAAGGTCTTACGGGTGTGGAACGACATGTGGGCGAGTAATTAATGACAGAATTTTCATTTTTGGATGAACTAACCCTTTAAAAACCCAGATGTTATTTTTATAGACAAATTAGAGACCAAAAAAAACACCTACTGGTGTAATGATATAACCTACCGAAAGGGTATGGAACAATTATGAATGAATCTTGATGTAATTGTGAAATATAGATACATATTATCAAGTGCAATTAAAACAATGGCAGGTAGCTTTCAGGTATTCATTGTTTTAAGCTTTTCCAAGTAATTATTCAAGTAATAAAACATTCCGAGGTAGGTATGTTAGATTACATTTACACTGCAAGGTCCAGTGCACAGACCAAATATTATGACACAATTAACTTTGGCATGAGCGCTCTTTACAAAGGATTTCAAACCAAATGCTGTTTATTTATTTGTGCAGAAAGCTGTGAAGTAGATCACTGAAATCCAAACTTTCAGAAGACAAGGTGGCAGATGTTGTGGCATACAACTACATTTATCAAAAAACTGAGAGTTTAGGAGAAAATCAGTCAAAATGTCCCAGTCATAGGCTTCATTACTTAGTCAACTACCTGAGTACGGCTATGATTTCCATTAGCGCAACCCAGGTTGATAGCATCCTTTTTACCTCAGTGCTAAATGGCATATGGCATCTTAGCAGTTTATTTGAACATTAGTACGCTATGCTCCCTAGACCTCTTCTGAGTAACATAACAGCCATTTTCATCTGTTTACAGACAACCTGACATGTCTCCATGCTCTTCTCTCCTGGCCTTCTGACAGGAAGTGACACCACTCACTCCACAGCACTCTGTTGTTTTTGCCCTCGACAGTCAGTGATACGGGTTGGATGGCCTCCAGCACCAACAAACCGTGCCCGGGATTGTCACACCATGGTAGACGCTGAAAAGGGAATGTTTTGCTATGTGTATTTTGGGGTTGAGTCATGTGAGACTGGATAAAAACCAAGAGGAGTGCTGATGGGGCAAACGTGCCAGCAGGAAGCGACTGGCATTTGTGCAAATTCAATTCGTTTCGCATGGTATGCTCTGTGTCCGCTGTGAACAAGAGGAAACCTTTAGTTCAAGGTTTGTTAAAGAGAAGAATCGGTTTGTTTCAACTAAGCGAATGTTCTTGCATAAGAAGGAGAATTTCTCAGTTGTTTCTATAGACACTTTTGGTTAGATATCATGATTCAGTAGGGGAGTTCATTCTGACAAACTGACCTGACATTCATTGTCAGTGGTAGTTGGCGATTTCCAATGACCACTTGTAAAGAGACACATGCAAATGAGATGTGCTGATAATCAATGTGATTTCAGACTGCAAGTAGGTTTATATGCGTATTTATAATCGAGTCTGTCGAATTATACATGACACCAATGCGTAATCATCTTTGTTAGCTAAAATCACTTTATGTTGGTCTGCTAGTCCGACTTGGCAAAAACCAAACTGATTTTAGCCAAAGTAGTGTTTACATGCCATTTTAAACAATTACTTCTTTAGTTCACAATTGAAATCTAACTTTTAAAATCCATGTAAACATACTTAATGACTCACTGTCCAACTGGATATTGCAATCATGTAGTTATGGCAGTGTACTTTAAATAGATTCCAATACGTTAAATAATAAAGAATAAAATCAAAAAAGGCTTCAGGTCCCAAATCTTATCCAACTTTTTTTTTTTTTTTTTTACTGTAGTTTTAGTCCACTTCGCTAATGGCATCTTGCCCCTGTCATATGATAGATTCGAGTTCATATGATATATTACCATTCGCATTCAAAAGAAATGTTCTACTTTCCTTAGCAAGTTTCTCACATGTACCTCGTTAGAAAACCAATAGCTTGCCGATACATTTTAAAATCCCGGCCTCCCCCTGCAGAACGCTTTGACATTTCTGGGTCGGCTAGAACACTCTCTTTGGTTGCTCTTTGATTGATGACGATCATTAAAACTTTTTTCTTTTTCCAACCTTTGGCAAAAATTTTTGTCAGGAACTGTCAGTGGGGTCAAAGTAGACCCAGTGCTTATTTGATTACAGGGAAATAAATCCACCTCTTGCTTGTCAGGTAAGGGCTAAGCTTGTAATTTTAATGACATTGACTAATTTGGATGATTTGTGTCATTGCAGTTTTGAAATTGGTGGGTGTCTGTTGTAACTATATTGATGATAAATAGTTTGGACTATGTTTTGCTGTTTTCACACTTTGTGTGGTTTGAGTTTGCCGTTTCTTGTTATTTGTTCCCTCATCCATTCTAAAAATGTAATGTACGTTGTTAGCGTTTTCCATGATACCATATTTGCATTATGTTCGTCGCCTGGGTTGAATACACCGTAATATCAAACACAGTATGTCCAATTTAGTCTATAATCTATTAATATGCCAGACTGGCTGAACTCATACTACATTATGTAAAAACTGGTATGATTTCAGTTAAACAAACACTTGAAATTAATCCGAATGAAATCAAACTTTTGAAGTTCATTTTATCTTCAGTTGATTTCATCCAAAGCTGTGGCTGGAAGTCAGTTTTAGTTTGTGTTTCTCTGTTCTTCAGTGATTCTGCTTGTTAACAGCAGTTGTTCATTACTAATGCTCAATCATCACTTAATTAATCACTTAATTATACAATTATTATCCGATTACCTTGCTGGGAATTATAATTTTCTATAACTCATTCAGTTTGAGTTCTGTTTCAGTTATTGTGTCCACATAACTTTCGGTAATATTTGAGTGCAATGAACTCAATTTTATTTAATACATATCACTGTTAGGTTTTACAGTGTAGTGTAAAATCTCCCTTATAGACAAACTGTACTGTTCAATAAGGGTGCACTATGCTGCTGAAAAACTTGCAGACTGTTTAATTTTAATCAGCATCATCATCAGGCAGTGCGTGGTCTGAAACTGAAATGTTTTTTAAATCTTTTTGACTTTTAGGTGGGAGCTGGCTTTTGTGCTGATTTAGTGCCAATTTTCTCAGCTTTCAACTCAAATACAAGCCTTAATCATTTCACTAGAAGACAAACAGGCTAAGATCAGTTTAAAGGGCAACTGCAAGGACGGCGGCACTCAGTTTCAGCGGGGGACTGTCACCATCCAGCGCCAGCTCCTTAAGACCTGTGGTGAGAAGACAGGGCCCACCTTCCCCGCAGATGTGTTTATTAATAAACTGGCTGGTGTCTAATTGGCCTGTTAAGCCTGCAGAGACTTCCATAGAGAGAGAAAGAACCCCATTGGGACTTCTTCATCATGGGAATGGACCATTAAACAATAAAAGCCTTTTAGATGCACAGCATTCTGGGAAAGAAGGCATTGTGTTGAGCCATTTGAGAGAGTGCAATAAAGGACTGCCAATTTCTATTTGGTGCATTAGGATCGGGTCTACATTTACCAAGAACTCTCTTTAATGTAATATTTAATATGAGATTACCTGGAGACATTTTTGTAGTTCTTTTGCTTCTCAGATGTTTCTTCTGAGAAAAACACTTAGTAATTGTGTATCTTTAACAAGACTAGAAAACCATTTCTCATCCAAATTTAAATTCAGCTTTGGTGCAGAACAGATTCAGACCATCGTTTCTACAAAAAACAATTGGAGTATTGTAAAAATAGCAATATTTTGAGGTTTGTGATTGAGCTTTCTAGCTTTTAATATGCTTATTCTTTGTAGACAGCAGTTATACAATGGGTTTTTCTCAATCCCTTTAGTTCAGCTGCTCTTTGCGCTGGCCGGGGTCCATCTAACCCCCCTCCTTTGGTCCACGCAATTACCCATTTAGGAGGATCAGGCATGGGCCGAACTCTATTAAAATCATGCAGCCCGCTCCAACAGTGCATTCGGGTCTGACAGCACTCAACCTCCATGGCCGTTGAAATGACATTTCATGAGTAAAAAAAAAAAAAAAAAAAAAGATGAACAAGCAGTTTGGCAGGTGTAAACAGAACTATTAAGTTCCTCGAGTCTTCTCTACACCCCTTCTGCGCTCGTTCTGAGGGCCTGTAACCAGGATCCGTGGGCATACAGCACCCCCCTGTCGACATCAAAGCATTAGCTCATTGCTGGCTCAATTAAACCAATAGTTCTACAGGAAACATAATGACTACAATTATAGATACTTTCAGAGGGGGCGAATTTACAGCATTCAGTAGCTGCATGAGGCCTTTAACGTCACAAGGCCAAAAGTGGATGTGAGGTGAATAGTATGTTATTTCAAGACTTGTTCCAACCCAGGTAGCTCAGGTAATGGACAAGTAAGGGGTACTTAGAACATGCATTCCCACAGAGCCACACATCAAGGACCATGACTGAAATGGCCATTTGAAAATTACCCTGGCAGCCATGTTCCTCTGTAGACAAAACAAGTTTGGCATCCTGCTTATCACTTCCAGGTTCCAGGTTTCGACATTGAAACGCAGGTCGAGCTTGAGAAAATCAGGGACACTGTATTTTCCCTCTCATTTGGTTATACCTTCCAGGCATAGTTTTTCTAATCATCGACACCATCAATGTAATTACCAAGCCATAATCACAATCCTAAAGACGTAAAAAAGTCCTCCATTAATTGCTTGCGACAAGGAACTTTTGAGTGACTCTGCATGCTGCTGAATGAAGACAATCTGAAATTACAAGTCCTCAAGGCAGGTACGTACACACCCATTTAATTTAAACCTTGACCCTAATAAAGTGACTACTTGCAGAATTACCTCAGACTTCTACTTAAAGCATTTCTGGGAACTCAGACCTATTTGAGTTGCAAGTGTTCTTTAGCAGTTGAGGCTTTCTGAACAGTTGATTCATCAGGGAAATTGAGTGTAATCTTGTGAAGCTCAGCAAATGTAAGTTGTCTTAAAAGCAGGTCAGAGTGACAAAAACACTTGACCCTTTTGTAACTGATTGGGAAAAGTGTTTGGAATAAGAACCGATGCTTCTTTCCACGAATCCATGCCAAAAGGACCATTTTAAGAACTGGTGGGTATGTATGTGTAGTTATAAGTTTCTCTTGCTTTGTGTAAGAAACTAGACAACCAGGCAGAGTTCAAGTTTCTCTTCAAAACTTTTATTTGTGGGTACAAACATCTATGCTTTTTCAATTAAAGAGATGCATACAATTAATCAATATTTATAAAATAAAACCTGTTTAGTTTGACAGCTTGATAAATTTAGCATGTATATACATACGCCCACAAATCTCCACTTCATAGAAATGTTGGAAAAGCTATATGTCTGAGATATGGTCTCCACTCCTATTATATTTGAAAAGTAGTTTTCACACAGCAGATATCACCAAAATAAAGATGAATTGACTGGAGTATCTCTTCACTGTAATATCATGGCATCGGACTGTAAGCTAGAGGAATTTTATAAAGTCTGTGCTCCCTGCCATCCAGCACTGAACAGACATCAAGCCAGAATGAATGTGACAGTTTGGAAGGATGTTGATTTATGGCGGTCCTGATGCCCTTTGTCCTCCCCTTTCTTTCGTCTGTTCGCTCTCACATGATCTCTATATCTCTGCTACTCGTCGCACTCCTTGCTGTTGGCGTATCGGCATTTTTGCCAACCATTTCGAAGGCTTGATGAATTATGGGAGGATCCGGTGATTCAAGTCTTTCTTGAGAGGTGCAGTGTTGTTCGAAGACCACTATCTCTCGTGAAAGGTCTCAGACGTAGATTATCAATTCAATGTCATGCTGAAATGGGCCTCCTCCTTTGACCTCGAAGCTATCCTGAGTAAAACAATAGGCAGAATTTTCAGTGGTCCAGGGTTGTATAAATTCAGAATTGAAGAAATGATACAATGATAGACCTATCTATCTATTTATCTAATCATTCTAGCAATCGTTCTAGCTATCATTCTGACAATTGTTCTAGCAATTGTTCTAGCTATCGTTCTATCATTCTAGCTATGGTTCTATCATTGTAGCAATCATTCTAGCTAAAGTTCATTCTGTTATTCTATACTGTAAAAAATTGTCCTGTGAATTTACAGGTAATTACTGGCAAAAAAGTTGCCAATACTTCACTGTGAATTTTACAGTTCTTTACCGTAATCTACATTGCAGTATGGTGCTGTAAAAATACCATGCACTCAATTAAAACTCATCAACTAATTTTATTTGCAGAAATTGACTGCCTTAAATTGTCTGACTGCCATTTAAATTCATAAACTTATATTTATAACTATGAGCAAATTATTCACTTGAACTTATTTAATTTGAGTCCACTAAAAAAAGAAATAACCAAATTAAACAAAATGTGCAAATAAAACTGGTTAATCACTGCATCAGCAACTACACAGTTACTGCCTTTAAATAAAGCAACATGCAGCAGAACATCAGTGTTTCTGCATCATTATTGACTGAAACACAGGCTCTACTCTTCTGCACAATGGTGACACACAAAACTCAGACAACAGAAACCCTTTAAATCCCCAAAAAACATTAAACACCAACATTTTGTGCAAAAACACATAAAATACCACAATATTACAGTTTATTACTGTAGAAAAGTGTTCCACTATGCGTGTTTATTCATCTTACACCTTTAACCTTTTAAACCCCACAACAAAATCCCCAGTGTTTAATGAACACATATATGTGTCCACACTAGAGTAACACTGAAGCAGTGTTGAAGTTAATGAGATAATTAAATGTGTAAATGTGTCCCTACAACCCTCCCAGAAGTTTAAGATCTGGTAATCTTAATTTACTTTCAGTCCCTTGTTCAAGGCTAAAACACAGAGGCCTTTAATACTTGATAATTATTGCTTTTGTTATGTTTTCATTATTATTTTCATTATTATTGTTGTTGTTTTTATTTATTTCACTCATGTACAGCACTTTGGTCAGTCATGTGGCTGTTTTAAAGGTGCTTTCACTGAAGGAAAAGAAACAACAAAAACAGAAAAAAGAAAAGCAGAAACACAAGAACTACAACTGACTTTCAGCCACAGCCTTAGACGAAATCAACTGATGACAAAAGAAGACATTAAATCACTCAATATCTCAGCAGAGGAGGGTTAAACAACAAAAATAATATTACCAGCTTCACTTATTACTAACCAGATTAACTTTATTTCTGTCAGACATCTACAGAAGCTCTTATTGAGAATTAACAGAGCTTCAGATGTTGTTTTATTGTTTCGTTTGACGTTACCATGATGGAGGTGCTCGCTTTAGTTGTGCTCTTGACATTTGACTTGCAACTTCTCTTTGGCTGCTTTAAATGTGTTTTTTAACACACTTGTTATGGCATGAAAAAGCTAAGAGAAAATGTAATATTGTGTTGTTAGTTGTGTTTTGATTATGACATGATCATTATGTAACAATTTACTGAACTTATCCAGTGTTTAATCCATTATCAGAAATGTTGTTTTTATTCATTTTAATAAATTTAGTTTAATATTACACTGTGATACTACAGCAAACTGAGCAATCAGTTAAGGATTTTTAAACTCATCATTTACAAAAAATGTTTGATCTATGGCACCACTGCGATTCACACAGACATCAAGAATCATCATATGAATCTCAACAACGGTGGCAATCAACAAAAACGATAGATCAACTCTGATCATAAAAAACACTACTAAAAGTCAACACAAAAACAACAGCAAAAATAAAGGCAAACAGTAAGAATTAAAGAAAATAACCAAGCAATTCAGCTGCATAATTTATGCATGCTGCAATGCATGCTGGGAGTCATGGATGATTTTAGTACTATGCTGGTACCCAGCATGCATTGCGGCATGAAGCTTTTGATTGTCACCATTGTTGTGATTCATATGCCAATTCTTGATGTCTGTGTGATTCTTTCAGCAGTTCAAAATTCAAATATTTTTCATATTTTCTGGTTGCAACAGCACTGATGGATCTTATGCGTAGAATCACAGGAATGCTATAATAAAAATATAAAGCATCGCCTATATAATAAGAGATTAGTCTCTGATGACATCAATACCAAGCCATAAAATGAGGATTGCAAGCATTAATAATTGGCAAGCATCATCTGATCATATTTTCTTTTTTGCCGTAATAAACGTGTTTCAAAACACGGTTACATAAGCCAAAGGAAAACTTATGTTCAAGGGTCAAGAGCACAACTAAAGAAAACGCTGACCTCCATCATGGTAACGTCAAACGAAACAATAAAACAACTAAATCTCTGTTAATTCTTAATAAGAACTTCTCTAGACGTGTGACAGAAATAAAGTCAGTCTGGTTAGTAATAAGTGAAGCTGGTAATGCTGTTTGTGGAGTTGTTTAATCAGATCTTGAGAGATTTAATTTCTTATTTTATCTTCAAATGATTTAATCTTTTTCTGTTCTTGTTGTTTCTCTTTTCTTTTATTGAGTCTGCTTGTTAACAGCAGGTGTTCATCAGTGTCTGAATTCACACACGTTTTCATTCACTCTGTCAAGTGGACTATATTAGTGAACTAATGAATGAGGGTATAGGGTGTGATTTGGAACACAACCTCAGAGTGTCGAATTTGAGCGCTGTTAATTCACAGTATATTGCTGTAGGCTACTTTCTCGAAAACCCAGATGCATTGTTTTCTACGGTATATTACTGTTTTAATGGAAAACAGCATGTTACTGTCGAAATTTGGCCGTTTTTTTACAGCAATTTTTTACAGTGTAGCAATCGTTCTAGCTATGGTTCTATCATTTTAGCAATCATTCCAGCCACCATTCTAGTTATCGTTCTTTCATCCTAGCAATTGTTCTAGTTATCATTCTATCACTCTAGCAATCATTCTAACAATCGTTCAATCGTTGTAGCTATCATTCTAGCTATTGTTCAAGCTATCATTCTAACAATCCTTCTAGCTATCGTTCTATCATTCTAGCTATTGTTCTAGCTATCGTTCTGTCATTCTAGTAATCGTTCTATCATTCTAACAACCACTCTAGCTATTGTTCTATAATTCTAACAACTGTTCTAGCTATTGTTCTAATAATCGTTCTAGCTATCATTCTAACAGTCATTCTAGCAATCGATCTAGCGATCTTTCTAACTATCGTTCTATCATTCTAGCAACCGTTCTAGCTATCATTGTAGCATTCTAACAATCGTTCTAGCTGTTCTGAGTTCAGAACAACAGTTTGAATGATGCACAACGCTGCAGTGGTTCTCTCTAGTTAGAGCCACTCACTTTAGATGTTTCGAAGAACTCAATGATATAGGACAAACAAAAGATGTACAAAGACTTTTTTTTACGGAAGTAATTCTGTCTGAGACATTGTGCTATAACTCTATTAAGCTCTGATATTACAAAGTGTCTGAAAACACGATTTTGTGCTTTTATTTGTAAAGCTGGACATGTTTCACGCCACAGTCTGGCTGTCACATTAAGGAGGGACTGTTCTTTGTAATGCATAATGGGGTAAAATATGGCAATAATGTGCAGATAGCAAGCCAGACTAAATGGTCTACTTAATGGTGTGTCATTTGCTCTTTTTATTGAAGGATAAATAAGTGATACCTCCTTCATTCTATGTTTATTTTGATGATTCTTTGTGATGGCCAGAATGTTGAAACGTCTCTTATAATATTCTCGACAGGTCCTCAGAGGTCTGCTTCATTAAACAAGTAATTACAGACCTGTCAGTTTCCTTCAATGAGCAGCAAAAATGTGCCGTGTAATCATTTAGGCCACCAAGAGACCATCCAATAAAAGAGGAGTGGAGAAAATTGGGCAGGACTTGCAAATGTGAACATCTCATAAAAATCAGTGGATCGTATTAGGAAGCACTCAATCTTGACTCTGGTCAGGCATAGTAATTGAGCTGTATGAGAAATGAAGTGAGATTCCTGTGATTTTTTTGGGACATTTCAATGACAACGTCGATAAAAATTATCATCTTTTGAAATTATGTTCGGAGCTAAATTTAGGCCAAATATAGTCTTCTAAGGTGGGTTACAGAGTTCAATGGAGAAACTCAAGGACAATGAGAAGTTGTCCATAAATTATATTAGATTTGTAGAACGAAGCTAATTTGCTCTCAGTAGACGTAGCATATTATTTTAGGCTTTTATGAAATTGAAACACCCCTCCCTGTCAGTTTCAATGGTTTAAACCCAAGAAATGGCATTCGCAACCATTTTACTTCCTTAATGTCATGTATTTCTACAGATTCTGCCTTCTGATCTGATTTTTGATGAGTGAGTCAATTAATCATTTACTCAACTAATTGATTTGAAATGGCTGCATCTGAAATCACAAACTTCCCTAAAAAACAGTATTTGAAAAGTGAAAAGATTATGTGAAAAGAGTAGTATGTCCAAATTCACAGTATTCATAAATCTGTAGGCATAAAGTACCCAGATGACCTGTTACTTCCTTTTCTATCCCATGAGGCAATGGGAAAGGATTTATGAATGGAAGTGAATTTAACCAGTTTGTTAAAAAATACTGATTATAGATGTGAAATTGCTTTTATACAACCGTTCAACAAACATGAAGTTAATAAACTGAGATGGTGAATGGGATGTGGAGGTTGAAGGTCAGGTTCACTCTTGAGAACATTACTCCATAATGTTAACAAGCATTAAATTACTATTAGCAATTGTCAAGATTTTAGTCAGTTTCTAAAGTGCTTTATGACTAATAGTTAAGATTGGATTCCCCGACCACATGGCCTAGATAATGTCATCTGAAAAGAAAAGTTGTTTCAGAGGTAGTGAAAATAATAGAAAAACTCTGGAATAATATTCACCAATATCAAGAGGTTTCTTTGACTGTGAGTTTACACAATTCATTCAATAAATCAAACCTAAATAGATTGTGATTACGGTCCAAATTTAGCCCACTTCTTTCTTAAGCTAGTTCCCCAAAACCTTGCTATTGTTGAAATGCAAACACTAACCTCGACTCTCTGATGCCAATCCAGCTTCATCACTCCGGCAGAGGTTTGGATCGCATCCCAGCCCTTCAGATGAACTCTATTGAGGGAGCTGGTGTGTCAAGACAGATTAATGTGTCGTACTTTTGATTGATCAACTCCATAGAGTTCTGCGCCTATGGGGGAGGGTCACATCTCAGATTCGACAGGGAGGTGAAAGGGCTTCCTGTTTTTGTGACTCAGTTTGTGTGGTCAGCACGGGGCGGACTGCAGCCGTCACCTCTGTTCTGAACTTCTGTCGTGAAAGTTCATCTGAGAATGACAACACTGCAGACTGTGCATTAGACACTGAAAGAGACTTTTTAATTGTGTTTTGGGTATTTTTGGTTTAATGACTTGGTTTTTATTTCTGATACAGGTTAATGCGTATTTTGTGTTTGTCTTGGGTGACCAAATATACAGTCTTATGTTTTAGAAGAGTAGAGGAAGAATTAATAGATTGAAAAATGAGGAATTGCGACATGCAAACTGCATTAAGCACAGATTTTTGGTCGTGTTTGCAATGTTACCTAAATTGCATAATAGCGAATCAGGTGCTAAAACAATGCAGACTAAAAGGGTAAGTTCACCCAAAAATGAAAATAATGTAATTTATTACTCACCCTCATGTTGTTCCACATCTGTAAGACCTTCGTTACACACCTGTAAGACCTTCGTTCATCTTCAGAACACAAATTAAGATGTTTTTGATGAAATCCGATGGCTCAGTGAGGCCTCCATAGACAGCAAGTTAACTGTTAATTTACACTTTTGAATGCTCAGAAAGGTACTAAAACATTTTTAAAACAGTTCATGAGAGTACAGTGGTTCTACCTTGATATTATAAAGTAACGAGAACAAAACGACTTTTCAACAATATCTCCACTGTAATATGCTATATTTACTCTATAAAATTTTGGCAACAGAATACAAGCAATATTATTAAATTCAACAAATAGAATTGAGTTAGAATTAATCAAATTATTTCCTTAAATGTCAACCATTTAAAACAAGTAAAATTTAAACAAAAATATCTGAATAACAGACAGACATTAAAGATGAATTAAGAACACTTTATTTTTTATTGCCAACATTAAAGACACCTGATGATAACAAGTAGAATCACTGAATCACATGAATTAACAGAGGTTTAGATGTTGATTTTGGTCACCATTATGGTGATTAGTGTTTCTTTTAGTTGGGCAGTTTGACTCTGCTTTTTATGTCAGTTTGTGGTTTTCGTAATGGTGTTTGCTAATTTTACACATTTTAAATGGTTGATTTTTTAAATCAATTCTTATATGTTGAATTCAATTAATAATATTGCTTGTAAACTGTTGCCACAATTTTATTGAGCGGATAGAGCATATTACTTTTTACAGTGATGGGCGATTTCAAAACACTGCTTTGAATCTTTTGTTTCGAATCAGTGTTTCAGAGCACCAAAGTCACATTATTTCAGCAGTTTGACACACGATCTGAATCACAGATTCGAAACAAAAGATTTGGTTGAGTAATAAATGCCATTATTTTCATTTTTGGGTGAACTAACCCTTTAATAATAAACTTTATTATACGGGCACTAGTGAATTTTCCCCTGAATGTTCTAATGAACCGGATGAATATCACATAAATCATGTGAAAAGGATCTAAAAAGCAGTCTTGTTCTTAGAAAAATGGGACATCTAAAGTCACGCTAAGCTTTCTTATGATGTGTTAGATACCCTTTGGTGCATCTGCAGTCATGTAGTTTGCCCGTTTATTAACATGAATCCGTCATCCATGTGGCGGCGGCTGAATCTAATAACGTGCAGTATTTGCATGGCAAGCCCAGCATTTTACCGCTGTCATTTTATGTCCTCTTTTCTTCATGCGGAGTAAAAAAAATGGTTCCCTGTCACTAGGAATAAAATCACGGTGTCTCTATATCATCTACTTAATTAGCGAGGTGGACAGTTGTGCCTTTCAAGGTCGATTATATGCAATGAAGACGACTGACACGAGCAGCATTAAAAAGCGGCTTTTTTCAGCGCATCGAGCCTCAAAAATTAGGGGCCATAACTTTCGTCCTCACGGATGATGGTCTCTTTAGACTCAGTTAGCCATTAGTAATGGTCTTTTCTTTTATCTATTACACCTCATCAGCTTAGAACTAGCCTTCTCTCTGTCTCTCTCACAATCGCTCTCTCTTCCTCTCTAATGACAGCTCATTAATGCTGTCACACTGACCCACAAGTAACTGCGTAAGTAAATGAAATATGAACTTCCCATGTTCGCCTAGCGTCTCGGCCACCCTCTTCATTTTCCAATGGCCCATAATTCCCTTAATGCATGCAAAATGAGATACAGACTTCATGAAACGACTAGGCGGGTGTTTGTTCTGAAATTATGAAGGTAATATTTTTAAATGAGAGTTTATTTTTAAAATTATGCACTACATTACCAAGTGATTTGATAATATAATAAAGGGAGTCTTGGTGAGACTTGAGGTTTGAGGATCTAACGCAGCTTTATTTAAAGGGAGAGTTCACCCAGAGACAAAACACAAAAGTTTTGAAAAATGTTTCAGCAGTTTTTGTCCATACAATGAAAGTCAATGGGGCCCAAAACATCCTACCCAAATATAATTTTCATTTTTGGGTGAATTATTCCTTTAAAGAGGAATGTTAAGGGTTGGGGGATGTTATTTGGTGGACCTTTAGGGAACATTCAGGAGTTCTGGGAATGTTTAGGGGACTATTACTATAGGACGTTCTGTTAACTTCCCAAATGTCCTCTTTGTAACGTTCTCTCGCAACCATAAAATAACCAAAATAGAACGTCCCCCTAAACTCATATCGGGAACGTTATTAAATGACCAACAGAGGACCGTGTGGGAATGTTCTGTAAATGTTCCAAATATCCTCTTTGTAACGTTCTTTTTTGACCATAAAATTAACCAAACTGGAACGTCCCCCTAAAGTCATATAAGTAACCTTGAACTGCAGCACTTTCATTACCAAAAGAGGATGTTTTAGGAACGTCCCAAATGTTCTGTAAAGGTTCTTTAAAGAGGAATGGCAAACAAAAGGGTGTATATTATATGTAACTAGATGTAAATAATTAGCTAACATACACACCTCTATAGGGATGAATCATGATACTTGACTAGCCATCCAACAATATGCACTAGCTGATTAACTATGTTGACTAGTTTTTTTGTTGACGAGTTTGTTGTCTCATGTTTTTAGCAGTGGTGCTAGTCATAATTAACATGCTAACAGCACACTTCTGTCTTTTTGAAATTTATCCCAAACATATTCAGACGACACTGAGCTGATGCATCACATCTCAGAACGTGTGTAGATGAGTTTACCTGTTTGTTGAGATGACTAATGTCCCTTCAGTCTCTGTATTCCCATTTAGCCACTTCTTAGCAATGCATTTTTCAAGACAAGTAAAAGCTTTAAAAAAAATCACAAGGAGGTACTACTGATATATTTTTATGCCATAGAATAAAACAGCTTGTGTTAACCACAGACCTTATTTCGGGCATTTAACCAAAAACCAATTCAAAATATTTTACATTCCCAGAACATTCTCAGAACATCCCCACTGGTGTTAAGGACGTTGCCTAGTAACGTTCCCAGTACATTCAGAGACGGTCACGATGTGGAGTTCTTTTAAGATTTGGGGGACGTTATTTGGTGGACCTTCACAGAACATTCAGGACATTCTCTGAACGTTTAGGGACCCATATTTTATTTGGAAATGTTCTCAGAACGTCCATGCTGCCCTTGTCAAAAAATTGAATTAAAAATTAAAGATAAATTGACTAACAAAAGCAGCTGTTCAAACAAAAACTAATTTTTCTTAAACGTCTTAAAAAAAAAAAAAACCTCTTTACAGATATTTCCTGGAATATTATTATGAAACCTTTTCTTTAAAACACAAATCTCTTGCAGTAAGTCATTAGCTGACAACAGCACGTACATGAGCTAATGTAACTACTGCATCAGCAACTACGCAGTTACGGTCTTTAAATAAAGCAACATGCAGCAGAATGTCAGTGTTTCTGGATCATCACTGACTGAAGCACAGGCTCTACTCTTCAGCACAGTGGTAACCTCACAAAACTCAGATAACAGAAACAGAACATTAAACACTAACAGATCTCTCTAAATCTCAGCATCTTCACTTATTACAAACCACTCTGACTTTATTTCTTTCATACAAAACTTCTTAATGAGGTGTTGATGTTTTATTGAAAATTATAAAGTTTGAAGTCACCGTTATGGAGGTAAGCGCTTACTTTAGTTGGGCTCCTGACCCTTGACACTTCAACTTTAGTTTATCTCCAGTTATAACTGTGTTTCTAAAGCACATTTGTTACAATAAAAACAGGTGGGTTTGGTTGGTCATTGTTGATGATTTCACAATGAATATTGTGTTCTTTCATGTGGTTGTAGTCCTATGATAATGTTCAAAATCCAGCTTTGATATTTTGAAAGCTTTTATCGTTGTGCAGAAATTATTCAGACAGGATCATGTAGACTCATACAGACATCAAGATTCTGAGTATGAACCTCAACAATGGTGACAAAACTTTCAGCTAAACAGATCAGTTCTGAGCATCACAAAACAAGCTACTAAAGTCACAAAAAAGATTTTTGTTTATTGTCACCATTGTTGAGGTTCATGCGCTGAATCATGATGTCTGTGTGAGTCTAAAAGACACTGATCAAAACTCTGTCTGTATAATGAATAAAAAAAAAAAAAAATACTCATTAAAAAAAGAAAAAAGTTACCATTAGTTAATGCAAAACTAACAGTTAATACACTCAGAGTTTAGTCTCTGGAGAGGATCAGTGAATCACCATCAATAAAAAACCAAACTCATCTGATCAGAACTTCTCTTGCAATTTTTGTTGTAACAAGCGTGTTTTAAAAACACAGTTAAAGCAGCCAGAGAAAATCTAATGTTACAATATCAAAAATCAAGAGCCCATCTAAAGCAAACGCTCACCTCATTAACAGTGATGTCAAACTTTATTATTTTCTATAAAACACCCACGTAGAAGGCGACGTTCTCAGGACCTTGCGCAACGTTCTCTAAAAGTTCTCTAAAGGTGATGAAAATTCTGAACCTTCAGAACATTAGGGACGTTCCTAAAACATCCTCTTTTGGTAATGAAAGTGCTGCAGTTCAAGGTTCCTTATATGACTTTAGGGGGACATTCCATTTTGGTTAATTTTATGGTCACATGAGAACGTTACAAAGAGGATATTTGGGACATTAACTGAACGTTCCCACATGGTCCTCTGTTGGTCATTTAATAACGTTCCCAATATGAGTTTAGGGGGACGTTCTATTTTGGTTATTTTATGGTCGTGCGAGAATGTTACAAAGAGGACATTTGGGAAGTTAACAGAACGTCCTATAGTAATAGTCCCCTAAACATTCCCAGAACATCCTGAATGTTCCCTGAAGGTCCACCAAATAACGTCCCCCAACCCTTAAAAGAACTCCACATCGTGACCGTCTCTGAACGTACTGGGAACGTTACTAGACAACGTCCTTAACACCAGTGGGGACGTTCTGAGAATGTTCTGGGAACGTAAACTTTCTAGCGGGGTAACCTGTCAACTAGTAACATTCCCAGAACGTTCAGAGACGGTCACGATGTGGAGTTCTTTTAAGGGTTGGGGGACGTTTTTTGGTGGACCTTCAGGGAACATTCAGGACGTTCTGGGAATGTTTAGGGGACTATTACTATAGGACGTTCTGTTAACTTCCCAAATATCCTCTTTGTAAAGTTCTCGCGCGACCATAAAATAACCAAAATAGAACGTCCCCCTAAACTCATATCGGGAACATTATTAAATGACCAACAGAGGACCGTGTGGGAACGTTCTGTTAATGTCCCAAATGTCCTCTTTGTAACGTTCTTTTTTGACCATAAAATTAACCAAATTGGAACGTCCCCCTAAAGTCATATAAGGAACCTTGAACTGCAGCACTTTCATTACCAAAAGAGGACGTTTTAGGAACGTCCCAAATGTTCTGTAAAGGTTCGGAATCTTCGTCACCTTTAGAGAACTTTTAGGGAACGTTGCGCAAGGTCCTGAGAACTTCGCCTTCTACATGGGTCTATGGGGTCAGATTAACTAAACAGCCTAAAGCCCTGGGCATACTTAATTTTTTTTTATGCATACGCTAGTGTATGTGCACAGTCGAACGCACAGCCTTGGAAAGTATAATTCATTTGACTAAACGAGATAATACATGAGATAATCTCTCACCATGAGTTACAACCCATGTAAACATCTTTGTATTCTTTCATGCTAGAGTTGTACAAATGAGAGTACTGTCTAATCTCTTCGCACAATCTGTCATTTATGTAGGCCTCTGTCGCTGTAGTTTGCATGATTTCCGGTCTGGAGTGCGTTTCCCAAAGCGAACCATGGTCGCAAGTTCCGTCGTTACCAATAGAGTTCAATGGGACTTACGACCATAGTTGGCTAACGATGCTTTTGGGAAACGCACCCCTGTTCTGTTTATGCGGGTTTTCTTCGGCTACCTTCTGAATCGATGCCCCCAGGGCATGGCTGCCACCTTGTGGATAAACTAATTACTGCAAAAAAATTAAATGCGTATGTGCTACCTGCGCGTACAAGTATGCGCGGTTACAAAAATCTGGTGGTGTGCGTACAATACGCACATACTCTTCTGATAACCAAATTCGTGTCACGCGCACTATACGCTGACCCTCGCGTACGCGTAAAAAGTGAACTATACTTTGGTCTTAATGTTCCAGACCCAACTAGTTGTTCAGGTGACCTGAAAGGAAACAGTTAATGAAACAGGAAATACAAGAAACCAGAAATTAGAACAATTCAGAATTGAAGTTGTCATGACATGAAATAGCATGAAAACATGAAATAACAATACAAAGATCTCAAATGCGTAACAGGCTTTATCGTGCAAGTCCAGGTGTCTGGAAAGACGAGACGTGAAGAATGGCTAGTTAACGTCTTAAGCAATAATAGATCCTGACTGTGAGTCAAACCTAATCTTCTACACATAAAAGTCTCATTTCAGTGCAGATTTAATTTTCAGAAGGCCACGTGATGGCCAACCATCAGTTTGTAGGCGCTGCAAATCCGATCACGTTTGCACACCCTCCTGACTTGCCGTCCCACGGTTTGAGAGTCTGTGTCCTCTCCAATTAACCCGTGAGGCTGGACGCACAGTCCCAGTCCTGGCCCAACACGGACCCTTGCATCACCTGCGCTGTACATACAAATCACTGTCAAGCCACCTTACTTCCCGTTTTTCCTTCCCTTGTTGTTGTTATTCTGTCTGGCAAACAAGGTCATCCATCACATTGACAGATAGGTGCTGCACAACTCCGCCTGAAGCCCGAGGCGTCTGTCCAAGCCCTGTGCGTGTGCTCGCTGCCTGATCGCTTTTAAGATGTCAGAGCCATGCTGTAATTTGTTGATCAGCCAGCTCATCAAATAAGTGTTTACCGCCATTACTGCCGTTATTTGCTCTGTGAGGTTGGCAAAGGTTTAGCGTACCGAACATTCGGGCACAACAGAGCCGCGAGGCAGTTACCAAACCGCGGGAGATGAGATAGCCTTATCAATCTGTTATAGCCTACTTTGTGGCGCCTAAAATTTAAGAGATAGCTATTGATTTTAGGATTTCTTGTGCCAAGAAGTAAAAAGGTGAACTTTCTGCGGAAGACACACAAAGTTGAAGCTGTTCTTAGATGGAGAAATGACAGAGATAAAAAGAAGTATATAAAACATAAAGCTTATGTTTAACACTGTTTCTGCTTTTACAGCGACAAGGTGCCAATGCCTGATCTGGAACCAGTCCATGTACTTCCACTGCAGTAATGGAGGATCCAGAGCATCTAAACCTGCTAGTCTTGAACTAGAAACCACATAATGTTCTCAAAGGAATTTCTTATATATATGGAATTTCTTATATATATATGGCTTGACATTAACACCCTCCAAATGGGTGGATTTCAGCAGTGGTGTATAACGCAGTCACTCCTACTAGCCACTTTGGTGGGTTGAATTTTATATATAATATATACATATTTTAATTGTAGTCTTTTAAAAAGGCATCTGAAATAATAAACCAAAGTAGTGCAATGTAGTGTTGTCAAAAATATCGATTTTTTCGATACATATCGATACTGAAATATCTGAAATGCTTCCAGTGCTCCGCAGAATAGATACGCTTTCTTGCTCTCTCATCTCTCCGACAGTGAGTTGACACACAAACCCGCCTCCCCTCACTCACTTGTTTCATTTGATCCGGATGAATATTGTTCGTGTTACAGGGCTTGAATTTCTGCGTGGGATCGTGCATAATTTTACTCATTCCTGCAGATTTTGTGCTCAGAATCAAAGTGCGCGTACATAAAGCAGCCTCTTAGTACTAAATTGAGTTCTTTTTCACAGCGCATTGCGCTTAAACAGTCAAATGGCAGTTTTCCCCATGGTATCAATGTCAAAATAGTGGCCATTGTGGCTAGTAACTTTGGAAAAACACTAGCCACAGTGGCTGGTGAACAAAAAAGTTAATGTCAAGGCCTATTTATAGAGATCTTCATATTTACAGTGCTTATTTTTTTCACATTTTGTTATGTTGCAGCCTTATGCTAAACTGCTTTAATTGGAATTTATTTTGCAAACATCACAAAATGTGGAAAAAAAAAATAAAAAAAAAAATCAAGGGTTATGTATTATAAAACTGTTTTGATACTGTAAAATAGGTTCACACTCTCAGTTGTGTCAAGACATGTTGTAGCACAAAGCATGTGCAAATGCATAAAAACATAAAACTGGCCTTGACTTTGTTTGAGAAACTTTGTCGACGCACCAAAGTCTCCGACCTCGCTAATATACACGCCATTGAGCCATGCTCACGCACTGAAACATAACACTCCGTCCAGGGTCTTTTGTAATTCATCAAAGATTTCATCTGCCAAGAAAGCACTTAGGAGAGCAGCACAGTTGCAGAATTTTAATGCAGTTTTGCAGCAGTATGTATTTGATGTTCTTTGCTCTGTGAACTAAACGCTGCACTATGGGATTCCAGCTTGAAACCAAATCACAGACTCTGTTATACGAATAGACTCATTTTAGAATTTAAACGGCACACAAACAGTAAAACAAATGGCTTTATAATCACTAGTGTTTTAAGCTTAAGTGCTTTGCAAACACATACAAAGACATTTTTATAGTGTGTGAGTCCTAGCGGACTGCCACCTACAAAGCTATTAAGAGTGGTTGAAGTGAAAAAACAGAGCAAATAGGAGTCGGAAAAGCAAAGATGAACTAGTAAATGACACTTTTGTGCCTCTCCAAACAAAAAACAACAGCATGCAGATGCCCGAAATGCAGGTTAAGAGCAACGTGGAACAGGTCAAGTTCGATTCACGGTTCTCGATATCACAGTAACATTGGTGAGTCAATAGCCCGAGGGTCCGGCCGCCATGCAAACATCATTAGTCACTGATTGGGGGCTGTTTGATCCACCTGCACAAGAGTCCCATTGATTTTACCGGGACCTAGAAATCAACAGGCGCCATCCCATAGTTTGAGAGATAAAAGGGAGGAATAGGCCTACTTGCTAGAAAAGATTCCAGATTAATCCCAGCAGCATACAACTTATATCGTTATAAGTGTAGCTATTGATCAGAAGGCGAACAAATTATTCAAAGGCAGCTGTTGCAGCTCGAACAAAGCGCGGAGCAAAGGTTAGCATCGATTCTTGGCTCAGTCATGTGACATGTTGTGCTACTCTCTGTCCTTAAGCCACCTCTTGTTGCATGAATAAACTTAGCGGACACTTTGAATGAGATCAGTTTAAATTGAGTTGATATTTCTTGAAAATAATAAGATGATGTCTTGTAATTACACTCAAGTTAAATTTTAATCGTTGGCACATTTCAAATGCATTAAAAGAAACTGGCTGGTTCTTTGCCTTTTTTCTGCAAAATCAATTTCTCTATAACCAAAACAGAGCCTGAAGGATTTATGCGTTTTTCTATTCGGGCGCTTTTGTGTCCCAGGGGTGGATTTTTATTAAAACTAACAGATTTCAATTTTCTTTTTCTTTTTGTTATATGAAGGTCACATTAAAACTGTATTGTAAACTTTTGACTATGCTGTCATTCTTTTCTTTTCTTTTTTTTTTTTGCTGCTTTTCTAATGCTTTATATGTGACAGTTCTGGCTGTCCACTGGCCTTCCTGTGAGTTTTTTGTAAGGCTTGCCAACCGCATTTAAATTATCGTTATATGTGTGTATGTACTCTGCCAATTTTATGTTCTGTCAACAAGCTTTTTCTAGTTTTTATTTCTTAGTTGGAGATTTTTTTTTTTTGCCTTTTGGTCTTACTTGTTTTTGGATTTTTCAGTGGACTCCGGCTCCTCCAACTTTCTGCAAGTTCCACAATTTAATTCTGCAGCGCTTGTTTTTCCTCAGCTGCATATCAAGTGGTCTTTTCTGTGGATCATTTCTGTTGAACAGATTTGTCTCTATGAATATTTAATAAACTTAATTCTATTCCCTCTGCATTTGAGTCCATTTTTCCCTAGATTTGTATGACATTATAGATATTGGATTATAGAAGTGTAGGCTTAATTGATTTATTCTTGTCCCAGATTAATTTTAAAATATTACATTTTTAACATCAAGATAAACTTAGTGAAAAAAATCATTTCAATATTTAATGTGTGCAAATGATTAATATAAATATTTATGTGATTTCCACCACATTTTTTGCCCTAATAAAGTTTTTTCCACCCCAAAATTGAGTGTACTTCTTTACCAAGGAGACAACAGTTTTAATGAAGAGCATGAGGTGAAATATGTGAAGAAAATGCTGAAAAATAAAGGTAAATATTACCTTTTAAGAATTTATTTATTGTGTGCCATTTCGATAATTTTGTCAGTTTATGCGAAACGTGTGAAAATATGATTTATTTATGTGTATTTTATGTCTATTAAATTTGCCTTAGCAAAACAAAGTTAATTATTTTATTTTAAAACTGTTTAAAAAAAAAAAAAACATTTCCATCATCGTCATTTCCATCACTGTCATTTCCATCTTCGTCATTTCCGACTTCGTCATTTCCGACTTTGTCATTTCCGACTTTGTCATTTCCATCTTCATCATTTCCATCACTGTCATTTCCATCTTCGTCATTTCCATCATCGTCATTTCCATCATCATTTCTATTACAGAATGCTGTTAAACACAACACACAGTGTGTTATTTGGCTGCGATGAATGCATTGGTATAGAAGCAGAGAAAGTTTTACTGAATAATTAACAATGTTTTTTTTTTTGTTTTGTTTTGTTTTGTTTTTTTTAATCATACCCATGATTTATGCAAAGTTCGGAAAGTTAATCCTCAAGTTTTGTTAATTAACTCATTACTAAATCATTGAGCTCTCTTACATCAAGCACCAAAAACAGAATGAGCAAAACATCTAATTAGTCAAAATTTCTTATTTTGCAGGGGCTTGTCCTTTGAAACCCAAACATATGAGAAGCAGAACTGATGTCAATTTTTGAAATACTTTGAGGAATGTTGCTATCTGGAGGGAGAAAAGATACAGAGCTTCTTAATTATTATCCAAAGTAATTCATCTTCCATGTGCATTTAAAATACATACCTTTTTATTATAAAAATTGTCTCTAAGATCAAACACAAATGAATTCCAGTTTTAAAATCCTGTTTACAATATTAAGTGGGCTCATGTTGTATGATTTAATGTTGTTTTCAAGTATCAGAAAATATGCTGTGGCAAGTCAGGAGTCTATGATGAGCTTCATCTATTTAGTTGATTTATCTATTTTATCCAACCCGTAAGTGATCAAAACAGATTGCCATCAATGGTAAGTGATAAAACAGAGTCAAATAACATTATAGCAAATAATAAGAAAAATAAAAAAGCCAGAAGCTGTGAGATGCAATACCAAGTATTAATAAAAACAATAAACTAAGGCCGCAGTGCATCCTGGGAAATTGGCTGCTTTAGCTAATACCTCTATATGTATAAAAAGCTTAAAAGGGGGCCTGCTGGGTTTACTCATATTGAAAGACCTCATGCTGCTCATGCTCACATCTCGTTGATGGACAAACCAGTGTGTCATTTTTTTTCCTTTGTTGTGTTTTTTTCCACCCGAGCAGATAATGTACTCTCTGAGTGGATTGTAGAACCGCACCTGTTTTTGCAGGTGTTAAGGTGGATCCTTATAATGGTGCGGTAATGAGTTTTAAGTGTCGAAGGTGTTTCCGGCAGCTGCTTGAGTCTCTAGTGCGGGATGAGCAGTGGCCAACCATCCATTACGCTAGAAGGATGGTTTGGTTTGACGCTTCCTTCTTTATGTTGTGTAACATCCCATTTTATCATTTTATGCCTCATAGTAAGTGGTCCTCTGTATGGAAAAGATACTATAGCTGGGCTTTCCTCATATATCTCACTAGTTCTGTTTGAACTTTGTACTCTTTTTCTTGCTGCTTTTCACAGAGAAGCCTGAGATGAACCGGCGATGGACTGCAGTACATTGAACCTCAAGCTGAACGTGTGCGTCACTTTGACAGCTACATTGACCTC
This sequence comes from Hypophthalmichthys nobilis, assembly GCA_037950665.1. Classification (NCBI taxonomy): domain Eukaryota; kingdom Metazoa; phylum Chordata; class Actinopteri; order Cypriniformes; family Xenocyprididae; genus Hypophthalmichthys; species Hypophthalmichthys nobilis. The sequence goes on from CM075486.1 coordinate 18,982,107, forward strand.
GGCTTTGCCATTTCATCTGTCAAGCCGAAAGGTCTGTGAGTTGGTCTGGCCATCTGAGGCCTCTTTCTTTCTCTCACAAACACATACACACACAGACACACACACATTTATATCTTATTACAGTTACCCTCCACCTGGCCTGCTTTGCTTTTGAGCTCTCAATCTCTGGTGACATCACTCCTCTGACATCATTGCCTCCATTGAAAGAAAGGTTAATTAGGTCCACCTGTTCCTGGCCCATGTGATCCAGCCATCTGTTTCTTCACCCACGTATTGGACTTACGTGCTTGTTGTTGCAATTAGCGCAATGTGATGATCCTCAAATGATTTGCATTGAGTTATATGTACAGTATATGCTGTATATATGTATAAAAATGTAATTAAAAATGCCTTAGATCATCCCACTTTAATTCCCGACTGACTATATTAAAATAATGTAATTAAAATCTCAGTATATAAGTCTGCAAATTGTACATTGTTCTCTACAGCCTTGTAATTACTGTATTTTTCAAAAATGTATTTCCAATTCAGTGTAAAAATGCTAAAATTTGATATAGTCATTTTTTATTGTTATAATAATGATTTTATAACGTGAACGTGATTAATTCTTTAGCCATCTAGTGACTGTAGTTAAAAATTCATGTTATTTAAAAATTTTTTAAGTGTTTGCTTTCCAGTAGATGGCAGCAATCGTCCACTAAACCCAGGCACATTTTTCATGTCTATCACTTTGAATGAAATTGAGAAATGTAGATCTTTTTTAAAGTGGCTTTAACATAAAAATGTTATATAAATGTATATACTTACTATTATTACAAAATGAGGCAAATAAATAACAAAAAATACCATAAATACCCTTTCAGTAAAAATATTAAAGTGAGCAATATCACGTTCGATTAAAAAAAGTTACATTATGTTACAAAATCACATTTTACTGTCTGGTTATGTAAGCTAGTTGGACAGAAAAAAATTAATATTGTTGCCCAATGTGTAGCATATTAATAAGAAACATAGCATAACGTAAATGATAGGCCCTATATTTGATTATTTCCCTACTATTACGATATGAGAAATAGCTGCATACATGCCTTTATCTTTTGCATGTTTCCCCTCTTCCTATTTATTTATTAAGGCAACCTAAATCGGCCTCCGGTGCCTTAGACCATTTTTCTTACCATAATTTAGTGTTGATTTAGAACTTGTCCTGCTCCCCTCCAGCTCTCCCTACAGACGTCACTTCATCCCTTCTTCTCATATACTTTTGCGTGAGAGTTCTTCTCCGGGCGCACACTCCAAGTCCCTCCCGACCAGGTTGACCAACACGGTGACATGATATCATTGACGTTACATGCAAATGAGCGGTAAAAACCCGACCGCGCATTCGTTTTTTTTTTTTTTTTTCTTGCGCGGGTGCCCCGTGCCGCCCCCGGCAAGATGCCGCCCTGGGCCGTTGCCCATGTCGCCCATGCATAAATCCGCCACTGACTGGTTTTAAGGAAAAAGGTACCCAGCTTAGTACATTTTCGCCGCATCGCCAGTTTCTAGAGCATCCATATTTCAACCCAGTGCCATGACAACACCGGCCCTCATGGCCAAAAAAAACAGACTGGACCACCGGGAATTCTTCCGGTGCTCCCGATTAGCCAATCCGGGCCTGGTGTGACACATTCAGGACTCGTGCGCACAGAAAGCCACTTCTATTTCACACAAAATTATGCCAAAAGTCTTAAAGGTGCAATGTGTACAATTTGGGAGGATCTATTGACATAATGCAATATAATATACATAACTGTTTTCAGTGGTGTATAAAGACCTTACATAATGAACCGTTACGTTTTTATTACCTTAGAATGAGCCATTTATATCTACATATCCTGCTGGTCCCCCCTCCATATCAAGTCGTCATTTTGCGCCGGCATGTTTCTACAGCAGCCCTAAACGGACAAACACTCTACAGAGCGCGTTTCATCCCTATGCTGTTCTTCTTCTAAATCATTCGTGTTTTTAGAGGCAGCTTGCATCGTCACAACATTAAATACGCACGAAGAAGAAGAAGTAGTAGTAGTAGTCACCTGGTTTATTAGAAGCAGAGACCGTTCTTTGTTAGAAGTAAGAAGAAACCTCATTGCTTGACTGGCTAACGTACACTCGTAATGACATCTTTGACTTGTGTCGGCCGCACGGCCACCGTAGCTTCTTTATTTTGCTTCGAAAGGGAGTAGTGAGCGCTGGTTGCTGGTTGCAGTTCACAACCTCAATGCTAGATGCTGCTAAAATTTACACACCGCATCTTTAAATGAGTTAAATAAAGTCTTAAATGACTGTAAAGAGTTGTGAGATACCGGGTGTGTCAAATCTACCGCATGTGCTTCGGATCTTAAAGTGTCATTAATGTTAATCAAAGAACAAAAGACTAAGAAAATCATTCACTGCTCTTGTTTATAATATTCTGATTTGGTGAAAGTTCAAAATAACAGCATATAAATAAAATAAAAATATCAACTTAACAGATCCTTGCTGAATACGTTTAAATGAGGTATTTTAGGGGTACTTTAGACTAATTTTGCTTTGTTGGTGTATTTCATTTTTTTATTATTATTATTAATTTTGTTATATATAAATGGTTTTTAAGTTCCTTCCTCGCTTATCATTGAAAGTTAAATCGGCATAACAAATTTGCAAACAGCCATCACAGAGACTCAGCACATGACTAAACAAAAAAACTTGCTGTTTCAGCTCAGGCTTTGTTTACATGTTTAGGGACATACATAAGTCTAAATGATTCATAAGAGAACTGGAGCCACATTGGACGGCTGACAGAAACATTATGAATGTTCGCACAGTGATCCAGTGGCGAGGCTGATAGTATCTCTTTCATTTCCTCCACACAATGCCCTGAAAACAGAAGCCCCGCAGAGAACTGGGGCCTGTGTTCAGTTCTGATAACCTTGAAGGGGAGATGGAAGAAATCATTTACTTTCATAAGGATATGGGCGCTCTAGTCCCATCTTGCTGCCTGAGTGGGCAAAATGTATTTGACGATTTTTCCCCACCTATGCTCTTGCTCTAATGATTTGAACATTAGAGAACATTGTCTCTTCCAGAAGTTTTTATACATTGTTAGGGAGCAAGATGTTAAATATTCATCCAGATGTGAAACACTAAAGTTGTAGAGTGGAAGAAAATGTATTTTTTTAATGCAATGCATTTGTTTTTGATGATTCAATGTGACTAAACATGGATTGGGCCCTAAAAAGATCTTTTTTAGAGTTTCTGAGAAATGGAAGGCCGCTGCACAATCGTGCAAACAAAGAGAACAAAAACATTATTTACAGTTGTACATGTCATTTTCTCACTCTTGCACTTTCGCTCACCTTCTCTCATCTCTTTCTCTTTTGATCTTTTCACCTATAGAGATATTCAGAATCTCTGTTGAAAGCCTGAGAATGGATGCCCAAGAGGATGAGGATACATCTTTGAGGTAAAACACAACCGAGATCCGAGATGTGAAAGTCAAGGGCACGGCTACAGAAATGTATAGTTGTAACACATTCAGTTAATAAAAAAAGAAGAAGAAGAAGAAGAGTGAACAGATTCATTAACTTTCAATGTTCACACCTGATTGGACAAAAATCTGAATATAAGATCTGATTCCTTTTTAAGACCACTGTAAAAAATAAATCGGAAAAAGTACTGGCAGCTCATTACCTGGACATTATCCAGTAATGTAACGGACATTTCCGTTAACCCTAAAACACAATTCAATGAAGTGCAAAATTAATACAGAACATTACTATTTTTACGGATTTTTTTTTTTAGAGTGTACGTTTACACGACAATGATTTTTCTCGTACATCGACAACGTACATCTAAAAATCTGTATTATGCGCAAAAAATGACTAAAAATGCTGCATTATGCTGCCAGGCCAGTAGGTGGCGATGTTGTTTTGTGAAGAAACAATATGTGACTACAGACGGAACATGTAATGCGCATGTGCATGACGTCACCATTTTTACAAATTCATGTTTTTGTAGTTTACACTGAGACGACAACAGTAGCGTTTTCAAAAACTTGCACTTTGAAACTCGTTTTCAAAAGTTTGCATTTTCAGACCCCCCAAATGCTGTTGTCATGTAAATGAATGGCCAAAATGCATAAAAAGTCGTGTAAACAGCCCCTGATTCATGACTTTGAATTTATAAAAGGCCACATCAAAACAAAATTGAAAAGGAATGACAGGAAGTGGAATTTAAACACAGTCAAACAACAAGAGTTTAATTAGTTTTATGGGGGGGAAAACCTAAGTACTTAAATATTTAATTATTACTAATTATTGATATTTATTCCCTGATATGTAGAATTATTTTTTTTTCTCAGCTAAGTTCAGTTTTACCAAATAAATGTATAATAAAATTAGCAAATTAGTCTTTTATACACAAAATGATATACTAGTATATACTATATAACGTAAATGATCACAATGAGAACCTGCCATTGCTAACAAAAATCAAAATATTATATTTTATGCATTTTGACACATTTTTGTTATTGCACTTTTGATTAAAAAAAAGAATGTGACAACTAGCCCCTGTCTAAACTCATGTTTGGGTCAAATATGGACAAACCCAACTGTTGGTTTTAATTTTGAACCTATGGTTGGGTTTGTCCATATTTGACCCAAACATGGACTGAAACAAGTGTATGTATGATTTTTTAGAGTGTAATGTTTTTGTATTACAACATATAGCTTCCAAAAGACAGCCATGAACAGATGAAATGGAAACAGACATGAGAATGTGCAGTATTCCGCTCCTCCTTGATAAATTATTTCTTAACGCGTGACACTGGGAATCGGAGATATCCTCGAAAAATAAAACAACTCGTGTCATTTTTCTTTTCTTCAAATGAAGAGCTTTATTCCGGTGTCTGCGGCACAGCATGTTGCCTTTTACGATTTACAACTTCAAGTGAAGCTCGTTCTAGTTTCTACTTTTGAAACAAATCCAGAAGATTACAGCAGACAAACATCGCATGTAGAAGGTCTATTGAGAACGAACGGCTGATATACCCAGTACCACATTACTGTGCTCATTGTTTCGCTTTCTTCTCTTCTTCATGATGGAGGATTAAGCGGTGTCTTTAAATGGGTGCCAGGCTCTTAGCAAACAAACCATTCACAAACGGAAAACGCAATCGGGCAAATACTGTTAGCAGACAAAAGGAACAGGGTGCGTGTCTGCAGACACAGAAAAGCCATTTTAGTTTGCTTGTCAGAGCACACAAGCACATGAATATTCATTGCTCTATATTTTCAGCTGTGTATTTTATTTATTTGTTTAAATGGTTTTTCTCACTCTAACCCTCTCTTACGCTTTTCTTTGTATTTTCCCCTACGTACAGTTTCACAAAAGCGCAGTTGAAGTCCAAAAGCAGCAGATGTGTTTTCTACCTCAAAGTCTGGCATTCGGTGCACGGAACAAAGAAAAGCGAAGAATGGTGTTTGGCTTTGGAGCAAGAAGCTATTTTCCGCAGAATTCCTCCCAAACCCATTGAGAGAAGTAACTACACTTCCACTCTCACAATTAGGGTTGCCAAGTGTAACTAAATTAATAATTTTTTTATGCCATTTTTTTTTTTGTGGTATTTTTACATCAAAATGCATCAGCTTTAACGCAAATTGATTGTTTATTTGCAGCCAGATCTCATTAGTCATTTTTTACTATACAGTACATATATTAAATATTAAGCAGCGCAACAGTTTTCAACATTGATAATAATATTTCTTGAGCAGCAAATCAGCTTATTAGAATGATTTCTGAAGGATCATGTGACACATATAGTAATGATGCTGAAAATTCAGTTTTGTATGTGAAATATGTAGAATCACATTGTCTAGTGTTATAATTTGCCTAGGTAAAAGCTAAATTTGTGTGCAGTGGTGTGTGGAGCTAGTATGACATAAAAATCCATTTATCTTTACAACCATTCATTTATAGATAGTCAGCATGCTGATGATTCTGGAATTTTGGTCAAATACATGGCATGAAGGCAGCGTAATAAAATCACATATTTTAATAATAAAAGCCACATATTTTACTACAATTATGGTTGCTACGATTACGAGCTTATGCTGCCTTCACGCGTTTAATTTTGAATAAAATGTAGTGTCCCATTCGTTGGCAAGCATATAAACATTCACTGTGCCATCTAGACATTGAGCTTGCTGATGATTTTGGTCAAATACATGCTATTTTCATTCATGTATAAAACATACAATATGCTTGAAATTTTTATTCATATATTTAAATGTGCACTACTTCAGCATCAAGACAAGGTGATGTAGCTGTTGTGGAAAAACTAATAAAGAATAGCAGTCACAGCAGCAATCGTTCTCCCCTCCGTCATTTTTGGTTTTATGGCATGCCTGGAAATTTCCGACAAGGAAACTCCAACTTGGAATTTTCGACCTGGAATATCCAGCAAGGAAACTCTGACTTGGAATTTCAGACTAGGCATTTCCGACTCTGAATTTCTGACTAGGAATTTTTGATTAGGAAACCTGTCTCGGAATTTCCGATTAAGAAACTCTGACTAGGAATTTCCAACCTGGAATTTCCAACTAGGAATTTTTGACTTGGAAACCGACTCGGAGTTTCCAACTCAGAGACTGCGACTTGGAGTTTCCGACCAGGAATTTCCAACTAGTAATTTTTGACTAGGAAACACAACTCGGAATTAGGAAACTCCAATTTGGAATTTCTGACTAAGAATTTCTGAGCTGGGATTTCCAGCTAGGAAACTCTGAATTGGAATTTCTGACCTGGAATTTCCTGCTAGTTAACTCTGACTTGGAATTTCCGACTAGGAATTTTTAACTAGGAAACCTTTCTCAGAATTTCCAACCTGGAATTTCCAGCTTGGAGACTCTGACTTGGAATTTCAGACTAGGCATTTCCAACTCAGAATATCTGACTAGGAATTTTTGAATAGGAAACCTGTCTTGGAATTTCCAATTAAGAAACTCCGACTAGGAATTTCCAAACTGGAATTTCCAGCTAGGAAACTCTGACTTGGAATTTCAGTCTAGGCATTTCCGACCTGAAATTTCCAGCTATGAAACTTCACTAGGCATTTCCGACTCGAAATTTCCAACTAGAAATTTTTTGCTTGGAAACCGACTCAGAGTTTCTAACTAGGAGACTGCGACTTGGAAAATTTAAAAGAGTTATTTACCTTGTGACTTTTTTCCTTGTAATTGCGACCTTATACATCATAATGTCACTTTCTATCTCATGTTTGCAACTTTTTTGTCTCATAATTGTGACTTTACAGTATATCTTAATGTGGCTATATCTCACTTTTTTTTTTATCATAGAAGACTTTCTAACTCGAAACTTAACTATAATTAAATGAAAGTGACTTCTTTTTATTATTGCGACTTGTCTTGATGTTAAAGTAGTGCATATTTAAATATATGAATAAAAATTTGAAGTATACACAATGAACTACACAATGAAAATAAGAATTTTTGACCAAATGGAATTTTTGACCAAAATTCCAACTCGGAATTTCCAACTAGGAATTTTTTACTAGGAAAAACTTGGAATTTCCAGCTAAGAAACTCCAACTTGGAATTTCTGAATAGGAAACTCCGACTTGGAATTTCTGACTAGGAATTTTCAACTAAGAAACCCGACTCAGAATTTCAGACTAGGAATTTTCGATCTGGAATTTCTAACTAGGAAAATGTGAGCGAGCCAAAATAAAACTGAATTGCATTTCGAATGCATTTTACCACTTAATTTAATCAACCAATATCTTTTTAAAACTGCAGGTATAAACTGACTGTGTGGCAGTTTGTTTTTATTTACAATGTGGTCAGTATACTTTAGAGGTATTCTACCTTTTTGAGGCCTAAATGATCACATATTTGTACACTGAATTTTAATTTTAATATTTTTATGTGGAGGGACAAGTAAACCTTTTAGCTGGAATTTAGCTTATTTTGGTGTTAATATTTTATTTTAATTATAAAGAGTCCCCTAGTTGATTTAAATTTCAAATGGCATATGTGGTATAAAAAATAGAGAGTGTCCCTTATTTTCCACTGTTGAAAATGGCAGCCACTGCATATTTAATTAAACAGGTAGAGCAAACAACAACAAAATGAGTGCAGAATACCCCAGGGATGCTGTTCCGGATCCATTAAAGTTCATCAGCAACTTTGACAAAATGCAGCCAAACGGGAACTTGAGTCACCGGCGCTCCTCTGAGAGAGCGCCGGAATCAGCAGCGGCATCCCCGGGTGTTTGCATAATGAATGAAACGTTATTTGCCTGTTGTATCAGCGTCATGCTTATTCATGCTGCAATGAGACAAAATAGTGAATGGATTCCTCAGGTGACTCATACATAATTCAGCGGGAGCCGAGGTGAATCACCTGTGTCTGTGTTCAGGCTTCACATTGATTTGCAGCTCCTGAATGCAACCCAGCCTCTGGCGCAATGAGATGGTGGCCTTGTGGCCTATGTTCAATGTGTAGCAAGTGGCGTTATTTATTATTAGGGTGTTATTCAATTACAATAGTGAATCTTAGTTTACACAAAAATGGAAATCCTGACATTATTTAAACACCCTCATGTCATTCTAAACCTGTATGTTGTTATTTTTCTGTACAACACAAAAAGGAGGATTTTTAAGATCTTCTCAACTCTCTTTAAGGACAGTTCATTAACATGACTGTCAAGCTCCAAATAGAATTAAAACAGTGGTGCACTATATTTCAAGTCCTCTGAATTCAAAGAACAGACCAAGAACAGAACAGACTTTTCTTTTCTTTTCTTGTAATTGTGACCTTATATATCATAATGTCACTTTATATCTCATGTTTGCAACTTTTTTTCCTCATAATTGTGACTTTACAGAATATCTTAATGTGGCTATATCTCACTTTTTTTTTTATCATAGTAGTCTTTCTAACTCGAAACTCAACTATAATTAAATGAATGTGACTTCTTTTTAAAACTTCAACTTTAAAATTTCCGACTAGGAATTTCCAACTCGGAAAAATTTAAACGTGGTGGAGAGGAGAACGATTGCTGCTGTGACTGCTATTCTTTATTAGTTTTTCCACAACAGCTACGTCGCCTTGTCTTGAGGTTAAAGTAGTGCATATTTAAATATATGAATACAAATTTGAAGCATACACAATGAAATACACAATGAAAATATAATGTATTTGACCAAAATTCCGACTCGGAATTTCCGACTAGGAACTTTATACTAGGAAAAATTTCCAACCTGGAATTTCCAGCTAAGAAACTCCGACCTGGAATTTCTGACCTGGAACTTCCACAATTTCCGACTAGGAATTTCCGACTCTGAAAAATTTAAACATGGTAGAGGGGAGAACGATTGCTGCTGTGAATGCTATTCTTTATTAGTTTTTCCACAACAGTTTTCCCACAACATCACCTTGTCTTAAGTTTAAAGTAGTGCATATTTAAATATATAATTAAAAATATGAAGCATACACATGAAAATAGCATATATTTGACCAAAATTCCGACTACGAATTTCCCAACTTGGAATTTTTTTTACTAGGAAAATCTTGGAATTTCCAACCTGGAATTTCCAGCTAAGAAACTCTGACCTGGAATTTCTGACCTGAAATTTCCACAATTTCTGACTAGAAATTTCCGACTCTGAATTTCCAACCTGAAATTTCCACAATTTCTGACTAGGAATTTCCGATTCTGAATTTCCGGCTAGAAATTTCAGAATCTGAATTTCTGACTAGGAATTTCTGATCTGTAATGTACGCAATTTCCAACTAGGAATTTTCAACCTGGAATTTCCAGCTAGGAACATGTTGTTTTTTTTTTCATAATTGACACCAGTTTCACAGACAAAGCTTAAACCTAGTCTCAGACTAAAATGCATGTTTGAAAATTCAGGTGTGCATCTTCAGACAAAACAATGGCAGTGACATATTTTAAGATATGTCAGTACAAGCTGCTTTCAGTTAAAGAACTGTATTACCACATTTACAAATACAGATATAGATGCCCTCAAACAGGCAAAGTAACAAATGAATGAACTATTTTTGAACTATTAATGGCATACTTTAATAAAAAAATGAGTTTGAGGGTTTATGTTGTGATTCTTTCATTCTGTGCCTTTCTTCTCACTATAAGCAAGTCTGAGATTATCCCTTTTCCCCCTCACATTTCTTCTCAACTCCCTTTGTAGAGTTCTGAAATAACTGACATAACTGCTAGAGAGATAATCTGGCTCACTTCATGCTCAATACTATTCAAAAGATGCATAATTTATATTTTTTCCTTCCATTTCTCCTCTAGCTCCCACTGTTTTTGGGATGGGTAAGTATAATGTAATTTTTAGCTATTGCAGTTATCCGTTTTACAGATTTAGCCATTTTCTCATAAAGCTGTTGCAATTATAAGTTAAATGGACCATAAATAAAAGGCATTAAGATGACAAATAATATGGGTTAGTTGTTGATTCAAAAGTAGTTCAAATGTAAAGCTTTTCACAGAGAATTCATGAAACATTGACTACAATATTTCCCTGATCAGTAGAGAGAGACGAAATCTAATGCTACGTAGTATTTTGTGGCAGAGCGAATCTTTCAAACAAAATCTGTTAGTTCGAACAAACTGTGTGTCATTACTTCCTGTTAGTCACTGATAAACGCACTCCCATTAGAGGGTGAAAACCTAGTATGTAAATATATGTTGGTTGGTTTTGTGTTATTCATTTTAAAGGCACAGTATGTAATTTTCGCCGCTAGAGGTTGCATATTCAAAACAATAACAAATGCGTAGCTTGATGACGCTCTGAAGCGTGTCTGACCTCAACTGCCATTGGAAATCAATAATACTGGACTCACAAATCATGTTCATGGATGAAGTAATAAATAAAGTTAAATAACCGTTACGTTTGTTCACATGATTATATTTCATTCTAATGAATTAGCCGCAAGTAAGGTAATGTTTAATGCTAATGTACTACTCATACATGTCACTTTATTTGTCGAATTAAATGGTGGGTTACTGCGCAGTTTTACATGTTCAAAACAATCATACTAAGGCCCCGTTTACACTAGTGTGTTTTTGTTTTAAAACGCATACGTTTTGCTACGGTTACGCCTGTCGTTTACACTACGCTCGCGTTTTCCAACCACAAAAACAGAGACTTTCGAAAACGCTGCAGACCCCGATTTAGTTTGAAAATGCTGGGGTTGCGTTTCAGTATAAACGGACCAAAACAGAAACTTTTGAAAATGAGTTACCATGTCAGCTCTGCGTATCCTTGACGACCATGTAAACAATAACATGGAGACTGAACTGCAATCTTTGCTGATGCAATGAAGAGGGACGTTACACTGGTTAAAACTGCAAATTTCTCTGGATTTAAACATTGTTGGAATCATTTGGGATAGTGTAAGTACACAAGTCAACAAAGTATTTAACACTGTGCTAGTGGTTTTTAGATATTTTAATGCAACAATCTTACATATTGCGCCTTTAAATTCAAATTGTAGTTGTTGTTGTTGTTTTTTATCAGCTCAATAAGTGTTATGTTGGAGCTTTGGTTATTCGCCAGTCTTCGGCCTGCTACTCTTGAGTTCCCCAAGAAAAGAAGAATGGTTGGAGTGTTAGCTAAATTTAATAAATGTCAATCTCCTTGACAAGCAAAATTACACATCAGCGAGGCATGCCAATTACATAGACGTTCATACCCTGTTAAACCCGGTCACACTGGAATGTTGATAAGCTTGCTAGATGCCGTCTTGCTGAACAAAGTACACACACACACCACACAAACAGACACATTCATGGCCAGAAACATGCTAATATGTATTTATATATTATCTATTAAGACAAAATACGTGACATACAAAGAGCTAGCTTTTTATATTTTCTGAAGAAAATGGGTGCTTGTTTCTGCACTGCCATTCAAGTCACTACCACAGTGTTCAGAGTGATTTTCAGTGTGTTGGTATGCAGTTGCTGATATGTTCAGAGTGTTTTATTGTTAGTGGGTGTTTTGGGTTATTGCTAAGTGGTTGTTTAGAGACCCAGGTCAAAAGAGCCAGGTCACAGATATATCCAGATGTAAAATCCTATGCAACAGCAAGCTTGATGTTTACTTGAATCCTGGCACTTACGTACAGTCCTGCAAAATGATTTCACACAGGGAGGTTTGTAGCCTTTGGACACAAAATGTAGCACCAGCGCTACTTCTAACGCTTCAGAAAAGCCACCTCAGCAAGGATTTCTCACACTTGGGCTCAATAGCACTGTAATGTCCTGTAAGCTTTTCACAGGAAAGAGCACCTCTCTGCAAAAAGCAGCCAATCCCTCTTCTTCGACTTAACATTTTCTTCAGCTTTCTAAGCACACTTTTTCAATGCAATATTAAAAGGACATTCATCTAATCAGAAAGAGATTTTTTTTTTTTTGTCCTCCCATGTTTCCTAAAATAGCCTGTATTTTGGGGGTGATTTTGAAGACTTCAGATGCAAAAACCTCTAAGTCTGTCTGACATTTTTTCTTTTAAATGTGCATTTTTTATCAGGCTAGGCTGTTTAGGTTCAGTAATTTCACTTTAATGTCAATATTAGTCAGTTATTGAAATACTGTATTGTTTCACTTTGTCGTGGGAGGAACAGAGCTGTTCTTTAAAGGGTTAGTTCACCCAAAAATAAGAAAATTCTGTCATTAATTACTCACCCTCATGTCGTTCCACACCCGTAAGACCTTCGTTCATCTTCGGAACACAAATTAAGATGTTTTTGATAAAATCCGATGGCTCAGTGAGGCCTCCATTGCCAGCAAGATAATTAACACTTTCAGATGCCCAGAAAGCTACTAAAGACATATTTAAAACAGTTCATGTGACTACAGTGATTCAATCTTAATGTTATGAAGTGACGAGAATATGGTGATGGGTGATTTCAAAACACTGCTTCATGAAGCTTCGAAGCTTTACGAATCTTTTGTTTCGAATCAATGGTTCGGAGCGTGTATCAAACTGCCAAAGTCATGTGATTTCAGTTAACGAGGCTTCGTTACGTCATAAGTGTTTCGAAATTTCAATGGTTCACCACTGGGGGGCGTGACTTTGACAGTTTGATACACGCTCCGAACCACTGATTTGAAACAAAAGATTCGTAAAGCTTCGAAGCTTTATGAAGCAGTGTTTTGAAATCGGCCATCACTAGATATTGTTTTTTTGGCGCGCAAAAAGTAATCTCTTCATAATATTAAGGTTGAACCACTGAACTGTTTTAAATAAGTCTTTAGTAGCTTTCTGGGCATCTGAAAGTGTTAATTATCTTGCTGGCAATGGAGGCCGTTTTATCAAAAACGTCTTAATTTGTGTTCTGAAGATGAACGAAGGTCTTATGGGTGTGGAATGAGGGTGAGTAATTAATGACAGAATTTTCATTTTTGGGTGAACTAACCCTTTAATGTAGGTTATGTCCGTTTCTGTCAGAGTTACAGCAGCACACTGTTATGTTTACATGCTACTCGCGAAATCCTGTCATTGCCAATGTAATGATTTTGGAATGGGCAGAATTATGAGGTTAACAACGTTTCCTTTTGCCAGTGACTGAAACTACCACAGGTTCATCCATTTCATCATAATCCTCCATCTTGTTTAGTTAAAAATCTCTTTAAACAGGATACAAACTTGCAGCTCGACGATTGAAAGCCGGCGTAGTGGCAAATTGGGTCCCCCCTGAAATCAGGTCTCCATTAGGACCCCACGTGATCCCACTGGTTCAAATTGCTTTTAATAGGTACTCTCTTTAGCGCCTGATTACAATTCCTACAAAATCATGTTATGATAAACGCTGTTTCAATTAAGTTATAGTGACCATTTATGTCTGTATCAGTCAGCTTATGTACTAGCATAGCATTCAGATACCGATTAGCCTGGTAGCTTAGTTTATACATGCATTTGCACTACATGTATTCACAATCATCTTTAATGCAATTATATGTTAAATTAAGTGTTAAATGTCCAAATATTTCAGTTATGAATAAAACAAATTAATGGTGTTCCATTATTCACTTAAAAGGCTAATTATTATTTATTAATTAACAGTTAATCAAGTGTAAGAAATTACATTTGATTGGTTTTCTTATGCACTAATTTGTTTTCTTATGTATTATATAGTAAGCTTTGCGAATTTTAAATGAATATCATTTGTATATACTTTGGTTAATCATTAACTGACAGTTAACTGACCTGATTTGTCATGATACCAGCTTTCATTCATCTTGAAATCATATGATTCGATTTGCGTCTTCTGATTGGTTCTGTGAACTTAGAGGCTTTTGCTGGCAAAGGTAAGTGACGTTTAGAGGTTTCTGCCAATGATCCGGTATTTCTGAATGGGCTGAGGCTGGGATTTAGCGTGTTTGAAGCGAAAGTAATTGATGGACGAATATTACGTGCGGAGAGCATTCGCTCAGTTTTGTCATCTCAGTTTTGATGGAGGACTTTTGCATCTGAAGTCTTTATTTGTGTATTTGCCTGATTTACAATAATTCCTTTAGTGACTGACTGCTAAAATAACAGCAAGTGCAAATAAGCAACACTATCATTGGCCACAATTCATGTATTGGCTAAACACACACACCCACTCACACCAGACATACCCATGAGAGTGTGCGCAGGTGAGTGTAACAGGAAGTGCTGGATGATTTAGACCAGTAGCTTCAGAGAGAGAAGCCCTGTACCTTTAGTTTGAAAAGGCCATACTCAACACATCATCCATCACCGCTGTCACAGACCGGCCTACCTGCCTCCATTCCCACTGATATTTCTCTCTCCACCTCTCAATATATCTTTTTTCACGGCCTCTTCTCCATTTCTATCTCTCACTTTCCGCAGCCTCTCTCTTCCAAACTGTCTTGCTTTCTCTTTGTTCCTCTCATCCGTCTCTCTCCCAACCTGCCATACTCGTGTTTAATAGATGAGGTAGCCATTTTCACTTCTTACTTTTCAGTAGCAGTCAGAGAAAGACTGAGGTGGAGCGCTGTCTATCACTGCCATCCCACTGGAGAGAGAAGGCCGGCATATGGGCGTGTATAATCTTGGATTGGACATCCCATCGTGGATGTTATTGTGTTGCCAACAATCTGTTCAGGGCTGCAGCAATGAATGCTGCTTCTAAAATTCCCAATAGAACCTTTATGCATTACATGCGGATTATAGGTACTTTTGAATAAATGAGAAAAATATGGTGCTTGAGGGTTTTGAGCAACATTAATATGCCAGGATTTGAAGTTTGGGATCTTTGGGAAAGTTTGTACATGTGGTGCATTTAACAAACAGCATAAGGTATGTTTTAATTGGAAATGAGGATTTTTCTTGCAAGAGTTCAATTACTTTCTCTCAGTAATTTTTTTTTTTTTTTTTAGAGAATATATCTTAAATTATGTTTATTTTTCTTGTTCCAATTTTTAAGCATAAATCTTAATTTTTAAAAATTTTTTATTTATTTTTGGATGAATAAAAATGTGAACTATATGTCAGTATTGTTTGGTTAACACATAAGAGTGTTATTTAGTAATATATATATATATATATATATATATATATATATATATATATATATACAGTATTTATTCATATTTTTAATTGGCTTTTATTTTTAGATTTTCAGTTTTATTAGTTTTATATATTTATATATATATATATATATATATATATAGCTTTAATTTATTTTATTTTAGTCTGTCCAAGGCAACATTTCTTGTTTTTTTTTTTGTTTTTTTTTATTTTATTTTATTAACAAAAATTATTTTTAACTCTTTCCCCTGACAGTGTTTTTTATAAAAAGTTGCCAGCCACTGCCAGCATTTTTAATCTTTTCCACAAAACTTTCATAGCCCCCAGAATATTTCAAGATGGAGTAGATCAAGTCCATCAACACAGTAATATCAGGCAGTTTTAATTTATATGCTGTATAATGTCTGAAGATCGCGTTATTTTACATGTGCGTAAGCAATGCTTCTGTCGCATGTTTCTGCTTCTTCTTTTCCTGTGTTTTGACCCGGAGATTCTGTACTCTTGTGCCTCCTAACAGTGAAAACACGGACTGACGGAAAATTCAGTCAATGGTGGGAAAAGAGTTAATAGTTCTATGGGTTTTAAAAGCAAAAAATATATGTAATTTGATCAGTTAAGTTGTTTGAATCAAACTTTAACACTGAGAATACTGTTCTGTGGATGAATTATGTATTACTGATATATTTCCAATGTAAACAGATGCTTATGGTAGCGTTAAGCATATCATGTTAAAGATTTGTTAAAATGTTAAACATTTTTTATGGTCACGACTGAAGTTTACTATATATTTAAAAGGAACTTTGCACAGACATGGTTGTATAACCAAATTTTCATGTTAGTATGTAAAATGTTGAGGTCTTGTGGATGTATGTTTTATATTAATTCAGTGCAGTGCTTGGTAACGCTTTATTTTACAATGTTGTTATTCATATTACTTTTTAATAACAGTAAATTATATAAGCAGCTAACCCTAAACCAAACCATACGTCTAACCCTATAGTAAGTATATGTTGTTAACTGTTATTACTCAGTACTTAATTATGTAATTACATTGTAACAAGGGAAACTTCAAATAAAACGTAACCCAATGCAATGCTCCATAGACTTCCTTTGTAAGTGCGTTAGTGAACACATCTAATGCTTGTTTTTACAAACTGTGGGATGACGTGAAATTATTTTCAGTGATAATTGATGGGATACCATGGATGCTGTTGATCGAGCTTAACTTGTGTTGAACTCATAACATTCCTTTAATTAAAAAATGATTTGCATGTTCATGCAGCATTCCGCACCTCAATAAACAATCTGTCTTTAAAATCTTCACTCGAACGATAATGAGATAACGCATTAATGTTTCTGTACATCAAAAAGTCCCACCTGACATATAAAAAAAGAAACCTTACTTGGATCAACTGCTTATTAATTTGAGAGCAAATTAATTGCATTTTAATCTTTTAACATTCAATTGAGCGCCTCTGTATTTGACAATGACATAAACTAATTTTGTTCTGCTGCTCATGGAATGTCAAATGTTCCTGATCATTCACCTGTTTTCAGCTACTACCTAGGTGCAGATGCCATAAAAAACGTGCTGAAAAGAATATCCCCTGAAGAGGAAAAACAGTGTTCTGTACACACTCAAATGCACAACCAACTAGAAATCATTATTTCTCTCTCTGCAGATAATTGATGTGGTGGCTTGCCGGAACGCTCAAACCTATTTCATAAGTGAATGAGAAAATAGAAAAAAAGATGCATATTGTGAATTATTTCTCTCTAGTTTTGTGGCAGTGCGTTAAAATAAGCATACATTTACCACAGGAGGATTGTATTCTGTGCACTTGACAGAGTAAATTCATGTTTCGGTAAATTTATGCAAATATTTGAAGCAAAGATTTAGGGTGGAAGTTTGTTTGAGCTGCAGTTTCTTTTTGATATCAAGGAAATCTATAATTATTGAAACTGACATTTAGATGATTTTTAAAATATATATATATATATATATATGAAAGCTTCTTTCCAAAGCTTTAAAACAAGAAATAGTCACAACTGTGAGATAAAATTGTTTTTTAAACGTCATAAAAGTGTAATTTTTGCCTCAAGGCACCTGTATAATATTTTATAGCATTAGTAGAGATGATGGTTGTGGGGGCAAAATCTGGGGAAAATGTATAATTTAATATAATATAATACAATACAATACAATATGGAGTTAGTCTGTAGCCATTCTTATAGTTTACTTAATTTACTTTATTCATTGTATTAATTAAATGATTCTAAAACCAATAGAGGTCTACTGTCCTTATTTAGATAGCAAATTAAGGGCATGTTTACATAAAAACGATGTACTAAAACAAAGTTTTTCCTTTGCGTTTTTTATGTACAGATGACAACGGTGTTAAAACAATCCCCGTTCATACGGATTTGGGAAAAGGACAAAAACGCTGTATTCTGCTGCCAGGCCAGTAGATGCAATGTCACTTTGTAAAGAAACACTATCCGCATGATGTCACCATTTTCACAAATTTGCATTTTTGTAGTTTACGCAGAGATGATAATGGTATCGTTTTTCAAAAACTTGCACTTTAAAAACCGGTTTTCAAAGGTTTGCATTTTCAGGCCTCCAAAACGCTGTTTTAGTGTAAATGAATGGCATAAACGCATAAAAAGTTCTCCATTTTTAATTGAAAATGGTGTCATGTAAACGCCCCTTAAATGTGTGTGTTTTAACTTCATTGTGGGAAGCAAGTCTTGATAAGGGGGAAAAAAAAGCTTATTAAACATTAAATATTGAACATGTGAGGGTTTGATGCAAGTCCATTTTCAGCCTGACCTGAGTTTCCTCCACAAAAAAGGAGTGAATTAAATGCAAATGGAAGCTGAGAGAAAGTGATTTTGAATGCCACTGGTGTCCAACCACTGCACAGTCCCACAGTGGCCAGCAACACCATCTGCTGTTTGGATAACCTCTCACCCCAGGCCCTCCCTGGAACCCACAGGGGCCACCTGTGAATGTCCGTGACAGGTACGCACCAGTCAGTGGAGGACACGGGACTCGGATGCTCTCAGGCCAGCTGGAATTCCGAGCGGCCCTTTGTAACCTGGGATTACAAAACATCCTGCCCACTTTGAGAGGTTGGACGGAGAGAGAGTAGAACAGATGTAGAGATTGAGGCCACTGGGTGCCGAACAGAGATGCGGCGATCACGCGGAGATGGGGTTTAATTACTTCCTCCGCCCAGACACTCCTGCAGCAGGTGGCACTGCAAGCCCACTGCGACATCTGATTGGAGGGCTCCAAGTAAAGAAAATTCTAATGTGTTGCCTTCAGGCACTTGTTAACTCATGCACATCCGTTTAAGTGTTTTTAAAGTCAAACTACAAGAGGAATTAGAATAATTAAATGAATTAATACAAATTATTTGAAAAAAATGTAGGGAAAAAGGCCCATTTGATTTTATTTTTAAGTGCACGGTAAAAACAACACACTTTTCTGAAACCAGTTTGTTGCTATTTACTGAAAAAAAAAAAAGTTCATTACATACAAACATTTAATTTGATCTGAAGATTATTTTTTGCAGATTTATACAGCCAATTAGAATCACTGAAATGCAATACATTTAGATTTTAATTTTTGGCAAAGGTGATTGAATCTATTTTTTAGTTACATCGGCAAAGATACATTTGTTTGTTGTTGTTTGGAAATACTGGTCTAAACAATAAATAAAAAAATTATATATATAATAAAAATATTTATTATTATTATTAATAATAATTATTATTATGTATTATATATATTTATTATTATTAATGTATGTATGTGTAGTGTATAATATATATATATATATATATATATATATATATATATATATATATATACTTGTCAAATGAAACAAATGAAAAGTGTTATTTATTCCTGTGATGGCAAGATTGCATTTTCAGCATCATTACTCCATTCTTCAGAAATCACTCTATGTTGATAATTTGCTGCTATATTCAAAGTTATAGCATTTTTTTTTTTAAAGTTTTTAAATTCCCAAATATTGCTGAGGAAACACATAATCATATCTTTGTCAGCATCAATGTTCACTGTTTTCCAACAACCAATCTGATACTTTTTTCCTTGTTATCTTACTAAAGTTTCCAAAAAGTCTTTCCAATAAGTGTACTATTGTCCCTGCAGGCCTTTTTTTTATTTTATTTTTTTTACTTTGATTAATATTTGATAATGCAGCACTGCAACCAGCTAGTGCACCCTCAAACCAGAACGATCTTGCAATGCTTTGGTTAAGATTGTTTTTCATTAAGTCTCCAAGCTTTATCTCAACAGAATAATTGTTGCCGCTGTGCTTTCCTGCACATAATATTTAAAAAATATATAAACCATGTATCTTAACTTAGAAATGCTGTTCTAGACAATATCTACTGTATATATTCACACCTTGGCACTTCTGATTACCCTTACCAGACTAGGCATGACCGTTGCTAAGAAACTGTTGCCGCAGTGAGGGCTAATGCACGACAGATAAGTGGATTTTTATGTGAAAATGCTTGGAAATTAGGGAGTTTGGATTATGTCGTCTCCTGAGCCACACTAAGCACAACTCATCCTCTGAGTGGACTTGACACAAGCTAAAATACTTCTTTTTTATAATCCCAAAGATAAATCTGTTAGCACAGTCTATATAACAATATACAATTCTCCACTAAACAAACAAATGACTAACTAAATAAATTAAATCAATACTACAGTAAGTGATTAAAAGAAATAAGAAGAATGATTGAAAAATCAATCTTGCAGAACTTTTGGAAAGACATGCAATCCATTTGGTCGCCCGCCAGCTTGTTTTCGACTGACAAAAGTTCTGAGCACATCAGTTGTTGCATCACAATGCCAAAAATCCATTGGTCCAGGATCCTGAACATGCGTCCTTGGCAGGTGGCAGGCTTTGCTTTGGCTCGCATTCATGTGCATTTCATTTAAGACTTTTAAATGTGGCGAGTCGAACCTGCCAGGAAAGGGATCTCTCAAACATACAGTATTGATCAGTGATAAAGCTACAGACAGAAAAAGTGGCTATTGAAGAGTACATTAAAGGAATATTTCAACCAAAGATGAAAATAGTGTAATTGCTAATGTCATTAATGTCATGTGCAGGGCTCGATTTGAGAGGGGATGCAGGGGATGGCATCCCCCTTGTTGAAAAAAATCACAAAAAGCATCCCCTCTGTAAAGCCACCATCCCCCTTACAATCCCCTTTAGATTAACAGTGTTATGTATTGTAAATCTTATCATGTAAACTAAATTTTGAAATTCTCTGTATAATTAACAAACTATAACAGTGATTGACCAATCAGAACTCAGTATTGTAATGTGCTGCATGCAGTCTTCAACAGCAACATTACACACTAACTAAACTTAAAAAGTGAAATCATAAACAACCACTCCTTTAAAAAAAAAAAGTCAGGATCACAAGAAAACAAGATAGAAAAAAATAAAATAAATAACCCATGGCCTTTTAGGATTTCCAGAACAAACTACAATGACAAACACAGATATGAGCAATCAGCGTATGAATCTCAACAATGGTGACAACAAAATATTCACACAATCAATATACATCACAAAAAGCTTCTAAAAGACAGAACAAAAATCACAGCAAAAAATAAAAGCAAATAGTTAGAATTAAAGAAAATAATAAACCAACAATTCAGCTGCATAATTTATTCATGATGTGATGCATGCTGGGAGTTTTGTACTACTGTTCCCAGCATGCATTGCGGCATGACACTTTTGATTGTCACCTTTGTTGAGATTCATGTGCTGATTCTTGATGTCTTTGTGTGTCATCTTAAAAATTTTTTGGCTGGGTTACGAGATCTCAATGACTGCTGGTTTCATTCGGTTAAGAGATCTCAACAACGATCGATTTTATTTGGTTACAAGATCTCAATGACGGTCAGCTTTGTTCGTTTACGAGATTTCAACGACAGTTGGTTTTATTCACTTACAAGATCTCAATGACAGACGGTTTTATTAGGTAGCGAGATCTCAAAGACGGTTGGTTTTATTCGGTTAAGAGATCTCAATGACTGTCAGTTTTGTTCCTTTACGAGATTTCGGTTGGTTTTATTCGGTTGCAAGATCTCAATGACGGTCGGATTTGCTGAGTTAAGAGATCTCAATGACGGTGGGTTTTGCTGAGTTAAGAGATCTCAATGACGGTGGGTTTTGCTGGGTTACGAGATCTCAATGACGGGCGCTTTTCTTCGGTTACGAGATATCAATGACGGTCAGTTTTGTTCCTTTATGAGATTTTAATGACAGTCGGTTTTTATTGTCAGCCAGTTTTATTTGGTTACGAGATCTCAATGACGGTCGAATTTGTTTTGTGGTAAGATCTCAATGATGGTCGGTTTTATTCGGTTACAGATCTCAATGACGGTCGGTTTTAGTGGGTTACAAGATTTCCATAAAGGTCAGTTTTATTTGGTTACAAGATCTCAATGATGGTCGGTTTTGCTGGGTAGTCTCAATCTCAATATTGGTTTTATTTGGTTACAAGATCTCAATGATGGTCGGTTTTGCTGGGTTACGAGATCTCAATAACGGTTGGTTTTATTTGGTTACGAGATCTCAATGATGGTCGTTTTTATTCGGTTACAAGATCTCAATGACGGTCAGCTTTGTTCGTTTACGAGATTTCAACGACAGTTGGTTTTATTCACTTACAAGATCTCAATGACAGACGGTTTTATTAGGTAACGAGATCTCAATGACCGTTGGTTTTATTCGGTTAAGAGATCTCAATGACTGTCAGTTTTGTTCCTTTACGAGATTTCGGTTGGTTTTATTCGGTTGCAAGATCTCAATGACGGTGGGTTTTGCTGAGTTAAGAGATCTCAATGAAGGTGGGTTTTGCTGGGTTACGAGATCTCAATGACGGGCGCTTTTCTTCAGTTACGAGATATCAATGACGGTCAGTTTTGTTCCTTTATGAGATTTTAATGACAGTCGGTTTTTATTGTCAGCCAGTTTTATTCGGTTACGAGATCTCAATGACGGTCGAATTTGTTTTGTGACAAAATCTCAATGATGGTCGGTTTTATTCGGTTACAGATCTCATTGACGGTCGGTTTTAGTGGGTTACAAGATTTCCATAAAGGTCAGTTTTATTTGGTTACGAGATCTCAATGATGGTCGGTTTTGCTGGGTTACGAGATCTCAATAACGGTTGGTTTTATTTGGTTACGAGATCTCAATGACGGTCGTTTTTATTCGGTTACAAGATCTCAATGATGGTCAATTTTATTCCTTTACAAGATTTCGATGACAGTTGGTTTTCATCGTCGGCCATTTTTACTAGGTTACGAGATCTCAATGACGGTCGGATTTGATTCTTACGAGATTTCAATGACTGTTGGTTTTATTCGGTTATGAGATCTCAATGACGGTAGGTTTTACTGGGTTACGAGATTTCAATGACGGTCAGCTTTGTTCGTTTACGAGATCTCAGTGATGGACGATTTTATTCGGTTGCAAGATCTCAATGACGGTTGGATTTGCTGAGTTAAGAGATCTCAATGTCGGTGGGTTTTGCTGGGTTACGAGATCTCAATGATGGTCAGATTTGATGGGTTGCGAGATTTCAATGACTGTGGGTTTTATTCGATTATGAGAACTCAATGACAGTCGGTTTTACTGGGTCACGAGATTTCAACGATGGTCGGTTTTATTTAGTTACGAGATCTCAATGATTTTCGGTTTTATTCGGTTACGCGATCTCAATGACGGTCGGTTTTACTGGGTTACGAGATTTCAACAACGGTTGGTTTTATTCGTTTATGAGATCTCAATAACGGTCGGTTTTGCTGGGTTACGAGATCTCAATGACGGACGGTTTTATTTGGTTGCAAGATCTCAATGATGGTCGATGTTATTCAGTTACGAGATCTCAATGACTGGTCGATTTTGCTGGGTTAAGAGATCTCAATGACGGTGGGTTTTGCTGGGTTACGAGATCTCAATGACGGTGGGTTTTGCTGGGTTACGAGATCTCAATGACGGGCGCTTTTCTTCGGTTACGAGATATCAATTACGGTCAGTTTTGTTCCTTTATGAGATTTTAATGACAGTCGGTTTTTATTGTCAGCCAGTTTTATTCGGTTACGAGATCTCAATGAAGGTCGGATTTGTTTTGTGATAAGATCTCAATGATGGTCGGTTTTATTCGGTTACAAGATCTCAATGATGGTCGGTTTTGCTGGGTTACGAGATTTCAATAAAGGTCGGTTTAATTCAGTTACGAGTTCTCAATGATAGTTGGTTTTGCTGGGTTACGAGATCTCAATGACGGCTGGTTTTATTTGGTTACAAGATCTCAATGACTCTGTTTTATTTGGTTACAAGATCTCAATGATGGTCAATTTTATTCCTTTGCAAGACATCTCAATGACAGTTGGTTTTCATCGTCGGTCATTTTTACTAGGTTACGAGATCTCAATGATGGTCGGATTTGATGGGTTACGCAGATCTCAATGACTGTGGGTTTTATTCGATTATGAGATCTCAATGACGGTGGGTTTTGCTGGGTTACGAGATCTCAATGACGGTGGGTTTTGCTGGGTTACGAGATCTCAATGATGGGCGCTTTTCTTCGGTTACGAGATATCAATTACGGTCAGTTTTGTTCCTTTATGAGATTTTAATGACAGTCGGTTTTTATTGTCAGCCAGTTTTATTCGGTTACGAGATCTCAATGAAGGTCGGATTTGTTTTGTGATAAGATGTCAATGATGGTCGGTTTTATTCGGTTACAAGATCTCAATGACGGTCGGTTTTAGTGCGTTACAAGATTTCCATAAAGTTCAGTTTTATTTGGTTACGAGATCTCAATGATGGTCGGTTTTGCTGGGTTACGAGATCTCAATAACGGTTGGTTTTATTTGGTTACAAGATCTCAATGACGGTCGTTATTATTCGGTTACAAGGTCTCAATGATGGTCAATTTTATTCCTTTGCAAGATTTCGATGACAGTTGGTTTTCATCGTCGGTCATTTTTACTAGGTTACGAGATCTCAATGACGGTCGGATTTGATGGGTTGCGAGATTTCAATGACTGTGGGTTTTATTCGATTATGAGAACTCAATGACGGTCGGTTTTACTGGGTTACGAGATTTCAATGATGGTCGGTTTTGCTGGGTTACGAGATCTCAATGACGGGCGCTTTTCTTCGGTTACGAGATATCAATGACGGTCAGTTTTGTTCCTTTATGAGATTTTAATGACAGTCGGTTTTTATTGTCAGCCAGTTTTATTCGGGTTACGAGATCTCAATGAAGGTCGGATTTGTTTTGTGACAAGATCTCAATGATGGTCGGTTTTATTCGGTTACAGATCTCAATGACGGTCGGTTTTAGTGCGTTACAAGATTTCCATAAAGTTCAGTTTTATTTGGTTACGAGATCTCAATGATGGTCGGTTTTGCTGGGTTACGAGATCTCAATAACGGTTGGTTTTATTCGGTTACAAGATCTCAATGATGGTCAATTTTATTCCTTTACAAGATTTCGATGACAGTTGGTTTTCATCGTCGGTCATTTTTACTAGGTTACGAGATCTCAATGATGGTCAGTTTCATTCGATTATGAGATCTCAATGACGGTCAGATTTGATGGGTTGCGAGACTTCAATGACTGTGGGTTTTATTCGATTATGAGAACTCAATGACGGTCGGTTTTACTGGGTTGCAAGATTTCAATGATGGTCGGTTTTGCTGGGTTACAAAATCTCAATGACGGTTGCTGGGTTACAAGATCTCAATGATGGTCAGTTTTATTCGGTTACGAGATCTCAATGACGGTCGGTTTTACTGGGTTACGAGATTTCAACAATGTTATTCAATTATGAGATCTCAATGATGGTCGGCTTTGCTGGGTTACAAAATCTCAATGACGGTTGCTGGGTTACAAGATCTCAATGATGGTCAGTTTTATTCGGTTACGAGATCTCAATGACGGTCGGTTTTACTGGGTTACGAGATTTCAACAATGTTATTCAATTATGAGATCTCAATGATGGTCGGCTTTGCTGGGTTACGAGATCTCAATGACGGTTGGTTTTATTTGGTTACAAGATCTCAATGACTCTGTTTTATTCGGTTACAAGACGGTCAGTTTTGCTAGGTTACGACATCTCAATGACAGTTGGTTTTGTTGGGTTACGAGATCTCAATGATGGTTGGTTTTATTTGGTTACGAGGTCTCAATGACTGTCTGTTTTATTCGGCAGAGGTGGAAAGTCCAGGGGTCAGAAAGTAAAAGTCCTGCCATATTTTTATTCCACCCACTGAAGTAGTGTTAAAGTTAATGAGATAATTAAGTGATTAATTGAGTGATGATTGAGCATTATTGAAGACACCTGAAGTTAACAAGCAGAATCACCAAAGGAGAAAAAATCACAATTTTTAAGTCACCATCATGGAGATCATAGTTTGCTTTAGTTGAGCTCTTGGCCCTTGACTTTTTAATCTTACATTTTATTCAGCTGTTGTAACTGAGTTATAACAGTCAGACAAGTCAAGAGAAAAGATGATCTGGTGGTGCTGGTTATGTTTTTACATAATCATTATTTGACCTGGATCAATAAAAATTAATTAACATAATCCAAAAGATTTCTTAAAAGTTGTTCTGAAAAAAAAAAAAGAAACTTTCTTTTAGGCATACACAGACATCAAGAATCAGCGTATGAATCTCAACAACGGTGACAAGCAACATGTTCTGATAAACAAATCATCTCTGAACATTAGAAAACAAGCTACTAAAAAGTCACATAAAAAACAGCAAAAAGTAAAATAGTGAGAATAAAGGAAACTACTAAGACAATTAAACGCATAATTTATTCATGCAGCAATGCATGATGGGAGCCATGGATGAATTTTGATTGGTGGCACCCAGAATGCACTGCAACATGCTTTATTATTCTCGCCACTGTTGAGATTCACAGGCTGATTTCATGTCTGGGTCTCTAAACTAAAAAGATTTTTTTTTTTTTTTTTTTAAATCAGAACATCTTTTAAGAAATTCTTTGAATTATATTGAAAAAGCAGGATCTTCTGTTGTAAAATCACAGGGCTGCTGTAATCAATAATGTAACTCAGAGATTTGGCTCTAAATGAGTTTGCTGATTCAGGTCAAATAATGATCATCTTTTCTCTTTGCTTGTTTGGGTGTTATAACTCAGTTACAGCAGCCAAACAAAATGTAATATTAAAAAGTCAAGGGTCAAGAGCCCAACTAAAGCAAACCCTGATCTCCATGATGGTGATTTAACTATTGTGACTTTCTCCTTTGGTGATTCTGCTTGTTAACTTCAGGTGTCTTCAATAATGGTCAATCATCACTCAATTAATCACTTAATTATATAATTAACTTTAACACTACTTCAGCGGGTTGGAATAAAAATATGGCAGGACTTTTACTTTCTGACCCCTGGACTCTCCACCCAGATATCAATGATGGTCAGTATTATTTGGTTACGAGATCTTAATGATTCTACAGCTTATGAGATAGCAGTGTTGTGACAATCAGACTATACAGAGAGTTTTCATCTATAGCATCACTCAGACTCATACAAACATCAAGAATCAGCATATGATTCTCAACAATGGTGACCATTAAAAATGATTCATGCTGCAATGCATGCTGAGTACTAGCATAGTACAAAACTCATCCATTGGCTCCCAGCATGTATTGCATCATGAATAAATAATACAAGTGAATTGTCTATTTTATTCTTACTATTTGCTTTTACTTTTGCTGTTTTTGTTATGACTTTAATTGCTTGTTTTGTGATGTTCAGAGGTTTATCTGAATAATTTGTTAATTGTCACCATTGTTGAGGTTCATATGCTGATTCTTGAATCCAGTTCCCTTACATCATTAACTGTGACCTTTGTTTTTGTCATTTTTTGGATGAACCCAAACTTTTCATTGTTATATAGCAAAAATATGGTTAAAATAGAAATGTCTGTCCCACATGTTGTTTTTCAATGGAATGCAGCATTATTGTGTATATGTTTGTGATTCAATTGGAATATACGGAGCCCCGGACACGACATGCAGGAAAAAAATAGTAAGCTAAATTGTGTGCACGATTTACTATTTCGTTCCCTCGATTTATAAATTATGCGCACGTTTTAGTAAATCGAGGGAACAAAAGAACAAAACAAAACATTTTTTTTCTTGCATGTCATGTGCGGGGCTCCGTAGGAATACTGTTCAAAAAAAAAAATTCTCTAATCCATTTTAATCCACATAATGGAGATATAATATTCATCAATAATTAATAAGCAAACATGTACACAACCATGCAAATTGTTAAAATCCTGGTGAATACATTCAAGCTCTTTACTAAATATTCAGTTTTACTTGTGAATGTATCCCATTATAGATGTTCAGTACATTGCAAATGCCGTTTCATGCCGTCTTCATTGCCGATTGTGTGACGAACCTTGCAAAGACATCAAACAAATTAGAAGAAAGGCTTCATAACCACACAATGTAATGGTCTGACATGTTTGGTCATCTAGTTAATAGGAACTGTTGAGGAACATGGCAGCGAGATGCTCAGAAGAGAAAACAGATTGAGTAGGATGACCTATCAAGTAAAGAAGACTCAACGCGTCTTATCATGACTCTGATACCGATAACCTTATCAACAACTTAGCAGTCCATGTCGGCTTAAAGATTTTCTGCTCGAAAAGAGACAGGCGGCAAGAATGAGAGAGAGAGAGACATTGGGAGAACAAGAGAGAGAGAGAGAACGTTCTTTTATTTCGTTATTTTTTGTAACATTTCCAGGATGACAACATGTGAAATCCCAGCGATAAGAGAAGGCTACGTCTTCGGAGCCTGGCCATCATGCTTATGTGATAAGACAATCTCTAAAGGAATGGCTGCTGATGGCTGATTCATCTGAACCTTGAGGATATAAGAAATTAAATAAGGTGGAAAACAAGGTCAGTGGTGGGTTTCTCGACCTTGCCCGCAGGTCACGAACTATGTAATCCACAATCTTCTTTTTTTTTTTACGTCTCTCTTGCACAGTCAAGATGTTCTTGCCATCAGAACCTAAATGTGGCTGCTATGTTGTAGCTGTGGGATGAAAACTGTACATTTATATCAATTACAGTTTCCTGGTTGGGCTAGTTTGATATTGCTAGACGATGGTATTACAACAATATACAATTATTTTCTAAAAGGCTTCAGCAGAGTGCCCATGAAGCAAAGATGGCGGCTTGTGCATTGTTTACTTCTAGGACTGCATGTGCTCAACCAGCAACTACAACTGAGATGAATGGAAATGCTAATGGATAGCGCTCCCCAGGTACGTTAAAACGCATTGATTATAACAGATGATGTTTGTTAGAGTCTGAATTAATCTGGAATTTATTCTTCAAACGTGTTTACTAGGTTCAATTTTGGGTGGCTTTTTAATTTTTTGGTTCTTTGAAGTGAAAGTTTTTCCAATAATGTTATAAAAGCAACATCCTTGACTTCTCAAATCTGCTGTTTGGAATTATTCCAGTGGATATCTCAGGCTCATCTTAAAAAGTAAGACATTTTTTTGGAGTTGGCTGTGTAAATGGCTGTGTAAATGCTTTGTAAATGTTTCATAGTGTGATGACATATCTTTAATTGTACTGTTTATCAACCAGTCATTTTTGTGTTTATGGCATTTATCCTTATTAGTTCTTGCTAACCTTTGGCAAGTAATGTGTTTGTGTTATGAACACAAATGCTATCTCAGTTTATCCAGCTTATTAAAAGAGGCATGCTATTTCTTTTCCACTGCAATCAAACAGATTTTAGGTTTTTGCACCGTAGTTGATAAAACAGGTATGTTGCAAGATGACTTTATGTTGCAATCTTAAATCTCACAATTATGACTTTGTTTCTTGCAATTTTATTTTAACTTTATATACCTCAGAATTATGACTTTTTACCTCACAACTATGACTTTATACCTCACAGCTGACTTTTTACCTCACACTTGTTACTTTATAGTTAACATTTGTTACCTTATACTTCACAACTGTGACTTCATACCTCACACTTGTGAATTTTTGCCTCATAATTGTGACTTTATACCTCACAAATGTGACTTTATACCACACAATTGCGACTTTATACCTCAAAACCGTGACTTTATACCTCATAATTGTGACTTTATACCTCAAAACCGTGACTTTATACCTCACAATCGTGACTTTATATCTAACATCTGACTTTATATCTTGAAATTTTGACTTTATACCTCACAAATGTGACTTTATACCACACAATTGCGACTTTATACCTCAAAACCGTGACTTTATACCTCACAATCGTGACTTTATATCTAACATCTGACTTTATATCTTGAAATTTTGACTTTATACCTCACAAATGTGACTTTATACCTCATAATTGTGACTTTATACTTCACAACTGTGACTTTATACCTCACAACTGACTTTATACCTCACAATTGTGACTTTGTACCTGAACTGTGACTTTATACCTCACAGCTGACTTTTTACCTCACACTTGTTACTTTATAGTTAACATTTGTAACCTTATACTTCACAACTGTGACTTTATACCTCACACTTGTGAATTTATGCCTCATAATTGTGACTTTATACCTCACAAATGTGACTTTATACCTTAAAACTGTGACTTTATACCTCACAACCATGACTTTATACCTCATAATTGTGACTTTATACTTCACAGTTGTGACTTTATATCTAACATCTGACTTTATATCTTGAAATTTTGACTTTATACCTCACAAATGTGACTTTATACCTCATAATTGTGACTTTATACTTCACATCTGTGACTTTATACCTTACAATTGTGACTTTATACTTCAAAACTGTCACTTTATATTTTGCATTGTGACTTTATATCTCCAAATGTGAAT
The DNA here is from genome assembly GCA_037950665.1 of Hypophthalmichthys nobilis. Taxonomy (NCBI): domain Eukaryota; kingdom Metazoa; phylum Chordata; class Actinopteri; order Cypriniformes; family Xenocyprididae; genus Hypophthalmichthys; species Hypophthalmichthys nobilis. The sequence continues at coordinate 19,012,694 of CM075486.1, forward strand.
TATTCCTCGCAATGGCAGCTTTTTATCTCCCAAATTGCAACTTTATTTTAAACTTTACCTCACAATTACCTTTGTTATTTTACTCTAGTAAGTAACCACATAGCAATGTCAGTAGTCACTCAGAACACTAGTGACAGAAATCTCCTCTTCAACTGTGACAGCAAAGATTCACATCCCCAACTAACACCCGATGGTCTGTCCACAGTGGTGTACAAAATTACCTTATTTGAAATCCTGTTGAGTGGCAGAGCAATCTAGAGATGTTCATGACCAAGTGAGGGTGACTGAGATGAGGGATCCATGTCCCTCGGAGAAAGAGAGAGAGACGTCCATTTGCCGAGGGCAGCATCTAGAAGTGTCAGAGGCTAGGGAAGACAATTGTGTCTTTAAGGGTTTTTTAGACTAAACAGCTTATTTGTATTCCAGTCATACTGCGCGCCTCCTCACGTGTGACTGAACGGAGGATGAGAGTGATGATAGTGAGGTGGGAGGTAAGGAGAGAAAGAGAGAGAGATGAGCCTAAATGTGATGCAGCAGAATGCTGTAACAGAACAGGCTTCAGTAGACGAGGGAACACAGGCAAGTACAGACTCACACGCTGCCTCGCACATGCACACAAACTAACACATGTTTGCAGAAAGAACGAGAGAGGGGGAAAGCAACGCATGGCATCTTAAGTCAGCACTTTGGTGTATGGACGTACGGCTTCACTTCCAAACCTGTAGTCAAGGTCTTGTCAGCGGCACTTCAACGAAAGACTCGCTTCAAAAAACATGCGGCATCTCTGATTCGTTCCACAGGTGAGGGAGGAGAATCGAGTGAGTCATTACATTGAGAAATGATGCGCCACTGAACTTCTGCCCTCTTAAGGCTGAAAGAAAAGTTACAGTTACATCTGGGTTTGAATAAAAGGAAGGTGTGTTTTTTTTTTTTTTTTTTTTTTTTTTTTTTTAAACAAAACATGGATTTTGCATCTCTGCACTGAAGTGAAACTACTTTTGTGATAATGTCCCGGGATCTCGCAAGGTCAAACAAGCAATTTCGAGTTTCGCCAAATGAAATAACTTCAAATCCAACATGTCGTTACACTGACTTCATCAGTGGTAAGTAACTTCCTGAATGACTTTTATGGCATATTTGAATGATTGTGGTCATCATTTGTTATGTATTTTGGCTCATTTATAAGCATCTAAATGTATTATTTTTTATAAAAAATGTTATTATTCAAATTTATTTATTTGTTCTAATAATTTTATTTTATGTTTTAGTTATTTTAGTTATTTTATTTTATAATCAAATTATTATTATTATTTAATATTTTTGTCAAACTGTTAATAAAGAAGTTGGTAATTTTATTGATTGATTGATTGATTGAGTAAAGAAAAAAAAGTCTACATTTACATTACATTAATACATTTGGCAGACACTTTTATCTAAAGTGATTTACTGCCTATTCAAGGCACAGTATGTTCCTTTGGTATCAAACCCATGACCTTGGTGTTGCTAGCGCCATTCACTACCAAGAACAGAAACACTTTCAGTAGCAATAGAAAATAGACGATTATACCGTAAGTGGTCTTTCCATTGTAACATCACAATAGTGTCTCCAAACACAGTCATCTGATGTACCAAAGCTTTTGAGACATCATTTCTGTGACAGTATTGGTTATACTCCAGAATGCCACATGTTTGTCTTATATTTCTTATCTTGCTGACCCCTGAAGGCATTTTGGGGGCATTGATGGAAGAGGTGATGTACCAAAGAATCTACAAAAGAGTAAAATTTAAATGTGTCCTCAAAGTTTCTAATTTTTTTGATGGGGAAGGACATTGATCTGCTCATTTAAACAGTTGAGTAAAGGCCATATGCTACCTGTCTGTAATGCTTTCTGCTTGACCAGCAGTGCATTTTATGCAGACCGTTTTATCTAAAACAATATTGCAATATTGCATTTTCCTGGGAATTGAACCCATGATCTTTGTTTGAGGAACAGAGCAAGCAACTTCCCAATATGTGGCAGCTGATATAAAACGGATATCTCCATCATTACACGGCTGCCCTCTGGATGCTGTGTGACTGCTGAACTCGTATGATGAGTTACTTCCTGTGGTGATCGGGGCACTAATGACCAAGTGGGAATAAAACTCGACAAACTCGGCATTCTTTTGGTATTCAGGTTTTATGAAGCTTCTAATATTCTGCAGATTAGCCCCAGGCAATAATTCATATAATATCAAAAATGCAGTTTTAATGGCTTCAAAAGCAAGACTCATGTTCAGACATCAGAGAGAAGTGAATCTCTTGAGTCTTACCTACCAAAACACACTGCAAAATCAACATTAAAAGGTTTAGGCTAACCCAAAGTAGCTACTGTAAAATATGTATTTATTTAAAATAATCAGAAATATTTTAAAAATGGAAAAATTTTATAAATAATTTTATATAATACTGTATTTCTTTTTTCCCTCCAATGCAGATCTCAAATCTAATTGGGTTTCAATATGACATTACTGATGTTAAACCTGGTGTGGCGTCTCAGATATTTATTTATTTCTTTTATATATGTATATTAAATTAACTTATAAAAAAATTATATATAATATGTATTTTTCCCCTCAGATGCAGATCTCAAATCTCATTCATCTATGTTTAAATATTAATTTTTTTTATCTTAAATCTTTATACCTCACAATTGTGACTTTATACCTCACAAGTGTGACTTTATACTACACAATTGTGACTTTATACCTCACAATTATGATTATACCACACAAGTTTGACTTTATACCACACAAGCGTGATTAAACCTCACAAGTGTGACTTTATACCTCACAATTGTGACTTTATACCTCACAAGTGTGACTTTATACTACACAATTGTGACTTTATACCTCACAATTGTGATTATACCACACAAGTTTGACTTTATACCACACAAGCGTGATTAAACCTCACAAGTGTGACTTTATACCTCACAATTGTGACTTTATACCACACAAGTGTGACTTTATACCCCACAATTGTGATTATACCACACAAGTTTGACTTTATACCACACAAGCATGATTAAACCTCACAAGTGTGACTTTATACCTCACAATTGTGACTTTATACCTCACAAGTGTAATTTTATACCACACAAGTGTGACTTTATACCTCACAAGTGTGTCTTTATACTTCACAAGTGTGATTTTATACCACACAATTGTGACTTTATACATCACAATTGTGACTTTATATATTGCAATTGTGACATTATACCTCACAACTGTGACTTTATACCTCATAATTGTGACTTTATATATTTCAATTTTCACTTATATATTAGTGAATTTATATCTCACAATTGTGACTTATATCTCCCAATGTGAATTATTTCTCGCAATTGCAGTTTTTTTTTCTCAAATTGTGACTATTTTAAAAGTTACCTCACAACTATCTTTGTTATTTTACTTTGTGTAGTAAGTAACCACATAGCAATGTCAGTAGTCAGATTTCAAATCTCATTCATTTACTTTTAAAAATGACATTTTTGACATCAAATCTGGGTTGACATGTCTCAGAAATGTATCTATATTATTTTATAAAACATTTTTAAAAATGATTTTATATAATGTCTTTTTTCATCCTCTGACACTGATCTCAAATCTCATTTCCTTACATTTAAATGGTTTAACAGCATTATTGCTGCCAAACCATATGACATATCTTAGATAAATTAGTTTAGGAAGAATTTTATGTGAAATGTGTTATATTGCTGACTTTTAACAATTCTGAACACAGGTGGAGACATTTGTGAGATTAATGGCATCTCAGGAGAACAATCTGAGTTCTATTTAAGTGTATTGCTGTCAAAATCAAGCAAGATATGAATAAGCTTTTTCATTTGCGATTTATTCTTTGCCTGAAGTTTTAGTTCTTTCAAATGCACAGTCTTCCACTCATGTCCTCGCAAATTCATTTTATTTGTAATAAAACAGGCAACAAGCATTGACGATGGCAAACTAGGCATTTCTAGTCTTGTAACATCACACTTCTCGCTCTCAGAGGAGGTTTAACAGTTTTACCCAAAGACAGAGCTCCCTGGTGGTCCTCAGAGGAGCAGGGAGACAGTTGTCTTGATTATGTTGTTAGTAGAAGTGCTCATCCTGTCTTAATGCAATTAGGGATGTGACAGCCTTCTCTGTGAGTTATGATGTTCAGTACGCTGCACAGCTCAGTGTATCACAAAACCCATGACACCACTATGATTGACAGCATAATAACTGACATTGTTATGAAAATGAATGTGGAGGTAAACTCCTGCTCCTCTGTGTCTGTTGTAGATTGCAGACAGGAAGTCGTCAGATGTAATATAGCTCATATTGTGATTTTTTTTTTGGCCCTTCGGTGTTGTAGATATGCAAAACGCAAATGGTGTGGGATATACGATATTGTATAGAACATCATTTACATTATATATACTTGAATGTAATAAAGTGCCTGGCAATAAATAACACGAACAGCTATGTTCTTTGTACATTACTCACAAATTGATTCTTTGTTTGGTAGTAACATTTTTAAAAATCACAACAATCACTGTGAAATGCAAGAGTGCGAGAGGTCCTGGGTTCAAATCCCGGACGAGCCCCCAACATTTTGAAGCAGCCTAAAGAATGCAAAAAAAAACCCAAAAAACAAACAAACAATGAAACTATTATGAAAGTGATTGATTCATGTCATATGATTCAAACTCTTCTGAAGCCATATGATTTGTGTGAGGAACAGACTGAACAGACTGAGTTTTGTGAACTGGAACAACTGATTCATTCAAGGATGAATCTTGAACAAGTCAGACAATGCTACTTCTTTCATGAACGCTGCAAGAAGAAGGGTAGATGTCTTCAATTTCAGCCTGTATTCCACACAAATCTATAGTTTGGCTTCAAAAGAGTTGGAATATTTATATAGACCACTTTTAGGATACATTTATGGTGGTTGTTGTCATTCACTTTCATTATAAATGAAAAGCATGATATTCTTAAATAAATCACTTTTTGTGTTTCACGGAAGAAAGAAGGTCATACAGGTTTAGAAGAACAACATGCAAATGATAATGACAGAATTTTGATTTTTATGCAACCTATTCCTTTAAGTAAGGTAAAACATCAGTCAGTCACACTGGCCTTTTTAATAAAATCTTCTTCCTGGATAGAAAATTTGTCCTTTCTAGGACAAAGTGTGTTCCTGTGAGACCATCTGTAGCTTGTGTGTTTATGTACATGCGTGTGTGTGTGTGTGTGTGTGTGTGTCCATCTGTGAAATGCACACTTGTCTTATTAGTGTCTCAACATAACCATATCCCTGTCAAATGATGACAGCTCTATTTCCAAACCCGCCATATTGGCTGATTGAGTCTGTCATTGGTACATTTTGAGGATTCTTTACTTGCTCCAAAACATGTTGTGATTTCCAAGAAGATCATTTTATTGCTCAAATGTTTCTCTATGTAGCTTAGATAAAGTTCACCTATAAAAATGCTGTCATCATTTACCCACTCATATAAAGTGAAAGTCAATGGGGTCCAAACATGCTTTGGAACAAAATGACTTTCTTGTATGGATAAAAAGAGGCAAAATATTAAAATATCTTCTTTTGTGATTAATAAGAAATGCTGCATATCTTTGTACAGCCAAGAAGTTGAGAGGAGTGGCAAAACAGTGAGTGAGTAATAACTCAGAATATGATTTATAAGTCGTTCCCTAAAAGTTGACGTTAATCTAAAACCAACCATTATTCAATACACGCTGCAAATGAAAATGAAATATTAGCAATGTGTATTGGCTTTTCTTTGCGCACAGCTTTCAAACAAGTCAGTTAAAACACTAGCTGTAAATAATCAACTATACGGCTTATAATTAAAGCAAATCCACACGCCCGGCAGGAAGGGATGAAAATAATTGTTTTTCCATGCATTTGTAGATGCCCAGGGGGGTCAGATTAAAAAACGCCTTCAGGCTACTTCATAAACTTCCCTCCCTGATGCCTTTGAGATCTGCCTTTTAAAGTAATGACATCAAAACATGGTCTTTTTCTGGTAGTATCTCTCTTCCTCAAAGGTCTGAGACACTAGGCGCCTCATGTCTCCTAATTGGAACTGATTAAAATTTTCAATGTTGTTCACTCCATCCTGCTCTGTTTGCAGTTCTTTCCCAGCCTTCTCCAACCCTTACTGGCCTTTGATTAACGAACAGCATGTTTTTACCACTTTTACCATGATCGGTTCAGAGAACTCTACTGTTTATTGTATGTTGTGCTCAAATCTTTCTCAGGTCAAACTGCAATGTCTTTGAACTTGTGTTTGTTTTTATGTAGAGAGAAAGATTAAAAATGCTTGACTCATTTTAATGACCAAGAAATAACTTCATTTGGACCGTTTCTGAAGCATGGCAGGAAGACAAGCCAATTATTTTATTCTTTTTTCTTTAGCTAAATCACTGTAAAAAAAAAAAAATATATATATATATATATATATATATATATATATTAGAAGAAAATACTATTTCAGTCTTCCTACTAAAATTTCATGTTAAATTCAGTTTGTTACTTGCCGCTTCTTTGTAGTGAACTTTCCCAGCAATTTCTGAGTGAAAATTGTTTCTACACTTTTTTTTAATTTAGTATACAAGAATCTTAATTCAGGCTTGCAGCCGTGTATACTTGCAAAACTAATACAGATTCTGTCATATTTTAATATCAACTGACAAAAGCTGAAAATTCAGCTATGCCATAAAAATGCAATAAATTATATTTTTAAATATATTATAAAATAGAAAACAGTTAGTTGATATCTATTTACAACATGTTTTTGAAACTTTGATCATTGTAGCCAATCACAGACATATCTGTTGAGTACGTGAACACAATGGCCAGTTTACGAATTCACTCAACAGAGCTCAAAGCGTCACATTTTTTTAAATTTCAGTACAACAATAAATGTGATATATCTAATAGAATTTTTCTTTCATAATAAAAAAGACCAGTTATTATTGTACCCCCATTTTGAGATTCCAAAATTCCGGTCATTGTGTTTTAAAAGATTTTCAGGCTGTAATTGGGAGCATCTTGGCAGCAGCCATGTCGAATGTCACTGTAATATGAAGGTTGTAAATGTATTGTGCTAACAGATTTCCTACAATTACATAATGTGATAAACAGAGAGCTTCCTCAGCACTGCCGTAAATGGGCTAATGGAACCTCATATCAGATCACAGAACTCGCAGGAAAGTGATGATTCTGCATTTCTGGGAATGTAGGGACATTCACACACTGGTGCGCTGAAGCCTGTCACTGTCACGCCCATTAACATCACATCTCTCTGCCCAGGCCTTGTGTATTAGCCAGAGGGACAATCTTAACATAGTTTGTGTTGCTTCCCTATAGTAATAGTTCAGATTATCATGCATGATTATGCTTTAGATATCACTGCTGTAAACAGCACATTTTCCATCTTCAGAGAGGGGCAGTTGGTGTTTTGATTAGAAATGAAATAGACTCCTTTGGGGCAAGTGGTGACCAAGACTTTTTGGAGTATATTCATCATAGAGTTATGATTAAAAATACATCAGTGTCAGAGCCGAGCTCCAGTGCAATGAAATAAAAATGGATTTGGACTTATAGTCAACATGAAATGAAATGTGACCCTATTTACTTTCATAATGTAAATTCTTTATGTAATGTGAATTATTCATTGATGCATGTTATTCTAAAGAATGAGAAAAACATCTTGAATTGAAGAAATTACATAGATAATTAGGCATTTTAGCTAACTTGCAGCGATGGGGAAAGTTACTTTTAAAAGTAATGCATTACAATATTGCGTTATTCCCTATAAAAGTAACAAATTGTGTTACTTAGTTACTTTTTTATGGAAAGTAATACGTTGCATTACTTGTGCATTACTTTTACTTACCTGGGCTGGGCTTGCTTATTTCTTTTTAAATAACAAAAAAAGTTATGTTTTTGGCAAATATATAGGTCCTTTCACACCAAAAGTGAAATGAACAAGCCTCAGATGCAAATTCACGCCTGTACAGTAGAGGGCGCACCTCAAACAAACCGTTCAGCTGTGCTGCCATTCTGGATTACAGAAGAATAGGATGCAGGATTGAGTTAAACACTCATACTTCAGCAATAAAATAATGAAACAAAAGTGATTAGTGTCGTTAAAAGTTGAAATTTTAAAAATGTGAGCAGATTCGTAAACACCTCTGTTTGGTCATTGTTTTCACACACTCAACATATATGTCTGTGATTGGCTACAATGATCAGCGCTTCAAAAATATAATCAATGACATCTATTTACAAATTTGACCCTGGACCACAAAACCAGTCATAAGTCGCTATATTTGTAGCAATAGCCAACAATACATTGCATGGGTCAAAATTATCGATTTTTCTTTTATGCCAAAAATCATTAGGAGATTAAGTAAAGATTATGTTCCATGAAGATATTTGATAAATTTCCTACCATAAATATAACAAAAATGTATTTTTGTGAGTGGATATGCATTGCCAAGGACTTCATTTGGACAACTTTAAAGGCGATTTTCTTAATATTTAGATTTTTTGCACCATCAGATTCCAGATTTTCAAATAGTTGTATCTCGACCAAATATTATCCTATCATAAACCATACATCAATGGAAAGCCTATTTATTCAGTTATTCAGCTTTCAATTAAAAAAAAAAAAAAAGACCCTTATGACTGGTTTTGTGGTACAGGGTCACAAATATCAAATATCTTAAGTTTTTCTGATCATTGCAGCCAATCACAGACATATCTGTTGAGCACGTGAACACAATGGCCAATCAGAGGTGTTTCCGAATCCATTCAAAAGCATCACATTTTTAAAATTTCAGTACCGACTTGGTACTGAAGTCTTTATTTTGACAACACTAAATGTGATGTATCTAATATCTTTTTTCCTTTCATACTAAAAAAAAGAGCAGTTATTGTTGTACCAACATATTTGAGAGAGTAAAAGACAAAAGAAAAAAAAAAAGATTTTACATTTAATTGTCACTTTCCATTTGCTCTCTATACTAAAATACATAGTATATTGAACAGGTCTGACTGGAGATCATCAGATTGATAAATAATTATGAAGAAAAAGACTCATATTGGAGTTTCTCTTTTTCAGAATTAATACTATTTACTTTTTTTTGTAAATGTACTTGACAAAAACAGTTTGACCTTTAGTACCAAGTTGAGCGTGATAATGAGGTTCCTACAGTGGTGCAAGAAGATGTGCAAATAACATTTATGCAATACATATTTATTATGTTAAAAAATGTTGAATTAGGTCCTCAGGGGGAATTCGTTATCGCAATCTTTTTGCAACTTAAAAAAAAAGTTTTTATATGCTCTGCTTTCCATACTCTCAATAAAGGTGGGGAAAAAGGTATATCAGTGAATTCCTAAAGGTTTTCTGTCTCTATCCTGTGCAGTCTTGAGCTAGCTGAGAGTCAGTACATTAGGATGATTTAGTTTGTTTAAGAACTTAACAAACTGACTAACATGCTGCTGGATAACAATCTTGACAAGCTCGGTTTCCGGTACATCTGTTAATCTCGAAGTTTGTTTAATGCCATGATGCATAACGCAGCATAAAGAGTTGGAACAGATTGAAACAGAGAAGGAAAAACTCTCAGCGCTGCTTTATCTGGCAGACAGGGCCGTGATTATTAAGGAACACCTGTTCAGCAAGCCATGGCAGGTCTTGCAGATTGAACACGGGCTAATGAAGGTCTCCTCTGGTTAATTGTGTAAACTATAAATAGAGGAAGAAGATGATGCAGAACACGGGCTTGATCCCCCAGTGTCAGGTCTTGGACTGTTGTGGTCAGATCTTCCCCTCGGATCGGGATCATGCCTGCGACCTCCTGCGTATGTGTGTGTGCATCTTCAAATTGCTTGTCTTTAATTATTCAAGGGGCCAATAGTATAAATGGTCTTTTGTAAGTTATGGCCAAGACTAAATTGTAAATTGATCCTAATGCCTAGAGCTACTTGTTACTTGTTTCATTACTAGACGAATCAGTGTTTTTGAATGAATCTTTTGAATTAATGATTCAATGACAAATACATCACTTGTCGCCACCTAGTGGCGTAAAATGTAATTGATACAACCGTTATTTAAAGCGCCACGTTAGTTTTAAAAGCTGGTTTGCTCTATTTTATTCGCTGTCTTAGACATCAGTGTTTATATCCTAACTTTAAACTATTATCTCAGTAGTTCTGTGATAATTTTAATATTTGTAACACAGAAATAACTACCATGTGGTTCAAAACTGCTTTCTCTTTCTCAGCGCGGCAGGACGAACACAGATTTGAATGTTCCGGTATGATTTTTGTCAAAGGTTTAACAGACATGGGCGAATCATTGTCATTGATATAATAAGATTGCGATCTTTTTACGATTAATCGTGCAGCTCTACTAATCCCCACAGTTGGTTCCGAAAGTATTTTTTCCATTCATTTCTCCCATATGGATTTCAAAAAAGTCTTTGTTAATGTGTTATAAGCCATGAACCAAGCCAACCAGATATGAACTGAATCGAAGCAAAAAAAATATTTGAAAATTGGACATAAAATAAAGGTACAAGACTGTGTACTTAATGGCTTTAGTCAACTACAATCCCATGGGCCATGAAGCACTGTGAATAGCATAATTGAATTAAAAACGATATAAAAGTAATATAAAACTACTAATTTAAAAATGTTGATTAGACATATATATATATATATATATATACATTAGCAGTCAAAAGTTTAGACACTGTAAGATTTTTAATGTTTTAAAAAGAAGTTTCATCTGCTCACCAAGGCTGCATTTATTTAATTAAAAATACAGTAAAAACAGTAATATTGTGAAATATTATTACAATTTAAAATAACTGTGTTCTATTTGAAAATATTTTAAGATGTAATTTATTCTTGTGATGGCAAAGCTGAATTTTCAGCATCATCCAGTCTTCAGTGTCACATGATCCTTCAGAAATCATTCTAATATGCTGATTTGATGCTCAAGAAACATTTATTGTGTACAATTGTACAAAATATTTGTGTACAGTATTTTTTTGAATAGAAAGTTCAAAAGAACAGCATTTATTTGAAATATAATCTTTTGTAACATTATAAATGTCTTTACTGTCACTTTTGATCAATTTAATGCATCCTTGCTGAATAAAAGTATTAATTTCTTTTCAAAAATAAAAATAAAAATTCTTACTGACCCCAAACTTTTGAACGGTAGTGTATAATGTTACAAAAGCTTTGTATTTCAGATAAATGCTGTTCTTTTGAACTTTCTATTCATCAAAGAATCCTGAATATTGTCCACAAATATTTTGTACAATTGTACACAATAAATGTTTCTTGAGCATCAAATCAATATATATATATATATATATATATATATATATATATATATATATATATAGGAAGACCGACTCAATTACGTCATTTGCGGTGCTTCGTGAGATGGGGGAACCTATTTAGACTCTCTGATTGGTGGAATTTTCTGAACAGCATCATGGGTAATGTAGTTTTTGCTGTTTAACATGATTATTTTCATACTACGTTAAATAATGTGGGCTAACGAATTAAGCAGAAGCAAGTACTATCAATGAATAGCCTCGTAGCTCACAGTAAGGCTGTCTTTAAAGGTTAGTTATCATTAAAATTAGTTATTGTTAAAAATCAATTTCCCTTTGGAGAAAATGAATGGTGTTTTTACTTCCAGAACCTGACTGTTGCACTCTATACCCACAGAGAGACGTAAAAAGTGACCAATAGTAATAATTTATGAAAAAAAATGACAAAATATGGAGATTTCTGTAACATTTTTTTTTTTTTTTAAATATGAATATTTTATATGACCATATTTTACATTTTATTTTCAACTATATCACCATGTGGAATAATTGTTTATTATTATTATTATTATTATTATTATTAATTTAAGAAATATGATTCAATTTAACTATTTATTTAACATTATCATTTTGAATCATATTGCCATTTTATAAAAGCAATACGCCACTTGAGGCTGTGCATTATAGTGATATGATACTTCCTTTATGTTGTGCACTTTTTTTTTTTAACATGGTCAAATAACTGTCAAAAGTTTTTTTTTGTGTATGTTAAAATCACTTTGCTTCTTCCTAAAAATGTGTCTTGATATACACTGTGATTTATAACCTTTGTAAATGCACAAGTTACCTTTAAAAACAAGAGCATATAAAATAGTTTGCTCTTGTGAGCTGGAGCACAAAACAAACAAATAAATCAGTGAAGAAAAAAATAAATAAATGAGAAATGAATGCAACCGTAAATGAATAAATATTTGAACTGTCTCAGCAGTCTCCAGGAGACCTTTCAGGCAATAATTGAATAGTTGGTGGAAAAACGCCACTTTCCACTTTGAAAAGAAATCACACCACAGCCCTTGAAAGATTGAAAAATTTCTCTCTCCAAAATGACACTGCCTATCTTTGCCTTCCTCATGGAAAAAAGTATATATATATATTGACTTTAGATAGCATACGGTGCTTTTTTCATGTTCGCTCGCTTTTTATTTGCACGTGGACAGAGGCTTTGGCCTTTGCAGACCACGGTCAGTTTGAGAGCTTGTGGTTAAAACACTCTAAAGTGGCAGAGGTTTCAATCGATAGGACTCACTCCAAACCTCATGCAATCAGTGACCTGGACAAAATACTGCTGACCCCTGAGATTCCAAAACAAAAACAGGAGAAAAACAATAACAGTTGGAGAGGAAGCAAGCAGCCCTACTGTGTCTCTCCCAACTATTCTTGGAGGCTCAATTATATGGAGGTCCTGCTATTGGCGTCCGGTAAAGGATATGAGTTATGAGTTCGTTTGTTAAAATTCATAATTACCTTAGAATCTGCTATGCAATAATTAAGAATTCACAATGCATCAATTAAACGAAACAAGTAAAGTTGACAAACAGGAGATTATGTGTCAAGATTTTGAGGCTGTGAGCAATTGCCCTATGCCAAGTCTAATTATATCTGTTATTGTTTACCGAGTCTGTGCCAATTACGGCTTGGGATAACTCTATCTGTGCTTAGCCAAGTCTTTTTCCATATCCTGCTTTCATAAGAGATATCCTTTTAGACGCAGCGGGCTTGATTCATTATTTGTTTATTTCTTGAAAGTGAATAAATAAGCAAACTGTTGGTTGTTATTGCGAGCACAAAAATGCTGCAAAGCGAAATGCATTGACGTTACATGGGAAGTTGTTAACGGCGTGTATCTGTGGAGATACGAGAAAACGCTCTCACCCCCCCTTCAGAGGGAATTATTCATGTCAGGCTACACAAGTGAGAGCTCCCTGCTAAGTGAGCCCCAAAACTTCCCTTTTTCATCTTAAAATTCAAACCAGCAGCCTTTGACAAACCAAGTATTTCTCTGTTGTTATTTTGATTTCTGAAGAGCTTTTATGAAAGCATAAACACTGTATCCTTTAAAACTCCCAAACCATTAAGGTTTTATGGCTCATCAACAAATTGTACAATATTAAACTCGTGCTCATTGATGCTGATTAATTAGAGACAAATAAAGTGAAGCTGTTTTAAGTTACTCATCAAGTTACGTCAAACCAAAGTCCCTTTAAGACAAGTCATTTCACTCGGCGGCCATCTTTGAAACGCCTCTCGGGCATCCAAGTGCAGCTCCTATCTCTTTGAATGGGGAAACATCAAATTCTCCAAAGCTGTTTGCCAAGCTTTCGATTAAATTTCATATTTGAAATCACCAATTAAATCTGACAACAACTGTCTCATAAATTTTGTTTCTAAACGCTCGAATCATGACAAAAAACGGTATTTTTCAGGCTGGATCAAGCTAATGCGCATGCGCAGTCCAAAATGCGTGTCTCTTGTGCCTTATTTCGGAGGAGCACGTCTGACTGTTTCTGTTCTGTTTTCAGAGCGAGGCAAGTAGGACCGGAGGGGTTACACTGGTGCTGTGACCCCGATGGGAGTGAGGTTTAGGGGGGTGAGTGTAACGGAGGCCAGCTAGTGAGAGCTGTGCAGGTAAACCTCACTCCCCTGATCTCAAGAGGCACGCTAGAGATGGTCTTTTTTTGTTAGCGTGCCCGCCTCCCATGCCAGAGACACCGGCTCGAGTCCTGCTCAGAGCAGGGCAGGGCGAGTAGGACCATATATGCACATTTATAGAAGCTATTGTCTTAAAATTGGTATTGCTAATGGAAATCAGTGTGACTGTTTCTGAAAGCTGTTAACACCTCAGGTGTGTTTCAAGAATATTCTGAATTCAATACAAGTTAAACTCAGCCGACAGAATTTGTGGCATGATGTTGTGTACTACAAATGGTTATTTTTGTCTCGTCACCTTTCTTTCTTTAAAAAAAAAAAAAGAACCAAAATCAAGGTCAAGGTGAGGGATTTGCAATGGAAGTGAATGGGGCCAACTTTTAGAGGGTTTAGTAGCAAAAATATGAAGCTTATAATTTTATAAAAAGCCCTTACATTGATTCTACTGTTAAAACATGTCTTTTATTTGAGTTGTAAATATGTTTAAATCATTTTACAGTAGTTTATTGCATTATGTTACTGTGGCAACAAAGTTGTAAAGTTGGATATAAACTACATATATATATAAATTTGTTTATTTTTTTAATCAAAATAGCTTCCCTGTGTTTACTGGCACGGAGGCCAACATAAGATTACACCAATAGTAAACCACAACCATCCAATCAATTCCTGATGAACAAAAATCAAGTCCCACCCTACTTTTTTTTCCCGTTTGACTTGTATATACGTCACAACTTCCGTTTCATGTTGACTTTAACTGACTAAAAGTCTCTGGGTGTTTCTTGCGTTGCGTTGTGACCCTGTCGCCAATGTTCCCCAATGGCGTTTATCAATCATGGCCTCCTAATCCTCATCTTTTGGCCCCATCAGTCTTTTCTACTCTCTGTTGAACCATGAATCCAAGTAGCAAGGCTTTCTCTGAAACTACATTGTAGAAAAGTATTACATGGTGTTCAGAACGGCAGTGCAAACCCCACAAATCGTGTTCACATAACAGTTTGTAAACTTACAACACCTTAGAGATTGTTAGCAAGGTCAGCGACAAATCTGCCATTAGATTAGCAGCAAAAACCAGACCAAGCGTGGAAAGAAATTTTAGACATCATACTGAACGAACCGTAAAAATGGATACCATGGAAACTTAAGTGATATTTCGTACAAGGCTGTGAAATACTTTCTCTCGGGCAATCGGGAAAAAGCAACCTTGTGTTTACTTCCTGAAGCATAAGACATTTGGGTTTACGAGTGCCAGTGGTGAGAAATATTGAAGCTGGACAACTTGATTTATGATTGGCTTATGTGTAAGGAGCTCAGATTATAGTGTAGAAAAAAACAAGGTTGGTTAGAAAACAACACTTGGTTAGCAATTATTTAAATGTAATACCTTGTGTTCTCCCATGAATCCCACAAGAGCCATTAAGAAGCTAAGTCGGAGCATCAGACTTGATTTGAAAGAAACCAGAAGATATTGGAGCTGCCAGTGGACAAATTTAAAAAGGGATATTGCGACACTGTCCAGAGACTGAATGAGATGGACATCACAAATGCTGAAGAGTTGGTCAAAGCTTTTAATCCACTGTCTGAACAGACGAATCCCACATCGGCTGTCACCACTTCATTTCCTGTCCAGCTCCTTCATGACATCCTGGTGACTCATCAGTGGTGAAAACGATCAAAAGTACCATCCATCAGGATTTACGGAAGCAGTATGACATTAGCTTGGAAAAGAATAGTCTAGTGGTTGGGTTTGAAAACTTCTTGTACTTAGTGGAAATACAGGAGATAAATTCTGTAAAGGCACTAATATTTTCATTTCGATTATTAGTTGTTCAATTAGACTAAAAATATTAAATTAAAACCAAAAAAAAAAAAAAAAAGTCAATTTCTGAAAATAAGGAGGTACTGAAATGTAAAAAAAGATATATCTCCACTAAAGTGAAATGTACTTGAGATACCTGTCAACTAAGCATATTTAGGAGTTTCTGTTTGTCTAATTTCTTCTGCTGCAATCTCCTGAGAGAAAAGTGAATGAATAATTGCAACATGACAGTACTGAATTGGAATAGTTGATGTATCACTAAACATAATTAATATTGTATCACCAGGTACCTGCCACTTCTCACTCCTACTGAGCTGTGGAGATTATTGAAGGGCAAATGCGCATGTGTGTGCTGACAAGATGAAGTTAAAGGCTTGACTAATAATGCTCTAATCTGTACCCATTTCCACACCGAATTTGCAGAGCAGGGTGTCCTTAGGGGAGTTCGAGCTCTGTGAGCCAGAAATGGCATCCCACTGCGCTGAATGAAAGGTAGGACTAATAAGAAAAGGACATGGAGTGCTTCTTGCAGTCTTTGGTTATCTAACAGCTTCTTTTCCCTACACCATATCCTCTTGACCTTCCTCCTAATGAAATAAGCACATAAAATAAGTGCTGTTTTGTGAGAAGCTGTGTGTAATCCTATTCACAAAGATATATCATTTAACAATTACGATGGAAACAATTACGATACAAATGTGTAAAATTAGTGTCAAATTAATTTAATATTGACTAACTTACATTTTAAACACAATATTTGCAGTTACCTTGTCTTTTTCTACCCCCCCAAAAACTGTCCAAACAAAGCTAGAGCAGAATGAACCATCTCCAGACAGAACCCACACTCGTTCCTGAATCAATCCGAATCGAGTCAGTCAGTTGCTGCGTCCCAATTCAGAGGCTGCTTCCTTCGAAGGGCGCATTCGAAGGCTGATTGCGTCACTGTGGCGTGACGAAGGCTGTCCCAATTCAAAGGCTCCTTCAATTGACCCTTCGCCGGGAGTTTGACTGACAAGCGATCTAACCAGTCATAACGCCGAATCCACCATTTTGTCCGACAAAGCAGTCAGGAGTTAGAAGATTAACCTCGGTGGACTTGAACTTGAAAAATGGTGTGTACTGACATCTTTCCGCGTTTGAAACAACATTTCTTCTCATGTTCATTTAATGCTATAAATTAACTAGTAGGAAGAGATGATCAGTTCACGAGCCGCTTGAGCTGAGGCGCTACAGCAATCTGTCACGACATTAAAGAGCCACAAAACGGTTTTTATTGTTCGATTTTCTTAAAAAATTACAGTTTGAAAGTTGGGACTTTGTTTAATATCATAAGTAACCTGCTCTGTCTTGTCTGTCGACGTGTTGTCAGTGTCCTCTTTGCTCCGCAAGCAAAGGTTGTTTCTGAATGAATCAGTATTTTGAACGAATCAGTTAAGTGAATGATTAAATGATTTTTCCAAATTATTGGCTGCGTCCAAAATCGCATACTCTCTCGACTAGGTACTTATTTTGAATAAGTACTTTGTGACCGCTAAAAATGTATGTTAGGTGTAGTAGGAATGTAATCCAGATGTACTACATATGCCATGTTGTCATTATCATGTGACCTACCAGCGTCAGTTGCGTCGCACGTAGTGTGTAAATTTTAGCGGCATCTAGGGGTGAGGTTGCGGATTGCAACCAATGGCTCAGTCCACCGCTCCCATTCACAGCACACAGAGAAGCTACGGTGGCCGACACAGGACAAAGATGTCATCGTCTGAGACAGCAGAGAGTATCAAGTCAAGCAAATGCAGAGCAGTTTGTCCATTTAAGGCTACTGTAGAAACATGGCGGCGCAAAATGGCGACTTCGATGTAAGGGGACCCGCGGTTTATGTAGATAGAAATGGCTCGCTTAAGGTAATAAAAACATAACGGTTCATTATGTAAGGTCTTCATACATCATTGAAAACATGGTTATGTATATTATATTGCATTTCTGTCAACAGATCCTCTTAAATATTACACAAAGGAAGATATTTGGAAGAATGTTTGTAACCAAGCAGATCTCGGCCCCCATTGACTACCATAGTAGGAAAAAAATACTATGGTAGTCAATAGGGGGGTGAGATCTGCTTTTGTTACAAACATTCTTCCAAATATGTTCCATTGTGTTCAGCAGAACAAAGACATTTATACAGGTTTGGAACAACTTGAGGGTGAGTAAATGATGACAGAATTTTAATTTTTGGATGAACTATCCCTTTAAGTAGCGGAAGGAGACTCTATCAGAGTCTGATGGTGAATGACAAAATAACCTCAAAAATTGTATTCACTACACAGTTGAGTACATAGTGCATAGTGTATAGTGCATCATTTGGGACACAATTATTGTAACCTTCAGAAAGAATAGCTGAAAAATACCCGGCACTGAATACATTGACTGGAACACGCAAAGTGATACAAACTGTGAAAAGACCGGAGGGCCAAGATGTATTAACAACTTTGGCATTTTTAAAAAGACCCAAACATAACCTCACTGTCCATTTTGGCTTGTGGTACATACAAGAAATGAAGCCGTAAAAACTGTACAGTGTATTGGCGAAAAAGCCTTTGACACAGCAAAAATGATTGTGCCTCCATGTTAAAGTTGCTACGGGAGAAGAAATCAGCGCTCTTGACAGGGTCTCTTTTTCTCCTCACGAGTGCCTAACAAGGCCTGAGCCGTTATTCCCAGCAGGAAGACGTCACATAAAGAGCGGTGGGGATCAATAGAGCTGAGTGTTTAATATTCTCCACATAAATTATAGCAGTGCCGTGGGACTGCGGATGCTCTTGTCTGAGTGCGGAGTGAGAGGGGACGATGAAATCAATTAGAATTCAGGAATGCCCTCGTCCAAGCTACTTTTTTGTAGAATCAGTGATAAGATTTAATGACAAGTTGTATCCTGCTGCATGGGAAAGCAAGTGATAGATAAAACAGAAAGGTGAGAATTACAAGGGGTTTGACTCCCACTGTGAACACCCCATTAAAAGTATTGTAGTATCCCATAACTGTTTAGGAGTTTTGATTGGCTGTTTATGTTGCAAAGCATTATGGGTTTGGTTGCCACCGTCTTGCAGAAGTGTAGTGCATTTAATGGAGCACTTTTGTGAAAAGCTTCAAGTAAGCTTACGTTTAAAGGGGTGATTGAATATGATTTCGCTTTTTTGAACTTTAGTTAGTGTGTAATGTTGCTGTTTGAGCATAAACAACAACTGCAAAGTTATAATGCTCAAGGTTTGTGACATCACTATCCCTAAAATTTAAATAAACCAAGAGAACACAAAAAAAGGGGGTGAGGCCATGTTATTGCAATACAGTAGTGACACAAATGCAATAGCATGTCATAAAAGCAAGATGAAAACATAAGTTATAACCATAATTAAACTAAACTATACCTGTTCTATCTTCATGCAGCATATATTCTCTGGCTTTGTAGGCATCTTACAACAGATTTATTCTACAAGCGATTTATAGAATCATTGTCCGACTCTGACATTTTCACACAAATAATCCATTTGTAATCGGATTGACGGCTCAATCGGATTGAAAAACCTTCATGTAAACATCTTAATCGATCCGATTGAGCTCGATCTGAATGAAATTTCGATCGGATTGGAAGGGGTGGTTTATTCCTTTTCTAATCTGATCCAACAGCAAAAAATGACCATGTAAACGCTTAAATCCGACTACTTTCTCAATCGTATTCAGAAGTCTCTGGGGCACATGCGCAGTGCAATGTTGACACCCATTACGCAGTGCGCAAGTTCACGTTCACATCTTTAGTTGTAAAGATGTATGCCAACAGGCAGAGACGTAGCTGTATCCCTTGGTCATAATATTGGAAATCTTTCCCTTTTAAAACAAGTAGGGGAGCTAATGGATATCACACAAGAAGCAACATGCAAACTTTGCGCAAGAGTTATGCCGGTAAAAGCTTAACCTCGGTCAGTATTCAAAGTGAAAGTAAAAAATGACGGAGCTGTCTGACGCGGAGCATATTGTCTCAGAGACGAATTTCAATATAATATGCTGATAACGGTATATAAGTGTCTTAATTTATTCCATTATTTCTTGTACATATAATAGTAGCCTATTTAGTGTTAAACAGGTTGTTTTGTTGTTGTTTTTTTAAAAAAAGTCGGTGCTTGAAGTAAAGCTGCGCTTAATTTTCAGTGATGACTGCAGTGTTAGGAAATATTATAGCCTACACTCTTAAAAGTTTTAAAAGTAAAACTTTTAAGAGTGTAGCAAAAAAAAAAAAGCAAAAGTTTTAATCAGAATGTATCCACATTAGAATCTCTCCACACAGAGACGCGTTTTTGTGAATACGCACAATTTTTGTATCGGATAGGCGTTTCGTCCATACGGATCCGGCGTTTTCAGAAGTTGAAACCGCTCTTTTTTGAAACCGAGTCCCAGAGTGGATAAATCTGAAAACGCCGTCTTTGCGTTTTCGTGTGGACAGTCTATCCGTATATTTTGTGAAACGATGATGTCATCACCCCACGTGTCGACCCTAGTCAGACGTCGCTAACAGCACAAAACAGCAACAACAACAACAATAGCAGACTCTAGATGCTTGTGTTCATGCTGCAGAAGCTACTGAGCCAAAATAAAGCGTTATTTCTAAGCTTTATAAGGTTTATGCGCATGCTCCAAATCTTATTCACTGTTTTAAGTGTATCTCTGTGGCAGAATTACAGCGCCACACACTGATCTGGCATGTATACTACATCGTTTTGAGTCGTTTCAGTGGTTTCGTGTGGACGCAGATTTTTCTTGAGACGAGGAAAAAAAAAAGATCGGATAGGGTAAGATCCGGCTTCCTGTGGACGTAGCCTTATTCCTGACTAGCCTACTGCGTTTCGAATTATGGGTTGCACTTCCGGTTTGGGGAACTTCCATTCAAAAAGACTGAAACGAATCGTTTCAAATCATAAGGTTGCCCTACAAATAAAGCTTATCCGTCAGTTTGACTGAATGAGCTGTCAATTTTTCCTTCATGTTTTATTTTCAGACATCATGAGAATAATGTAACGCTTGGTATTTTAACGTAACATGTTATAACAAGAATATCTATTGCAAAAGCTCTTTTCAGTCACTGCTTTCTGTCCTCGTGATTATTTTCTTTTGTCCCTTTGCATTCCGCTGTAATAGTATGAAAAAGGACAACATATACTGCACATTTGTGGTCTGTTCTCCCGATATAATTTATGATATATCCCATTAATAATTCACTGGAATGCACGAAGAATCTCTTGTTTTTCTCCTCAAAGCCTCACGTCTCTCACAGGTAAATACAATTTATTATCTGTAAAAATGATGGAAATCACTTTGAAATAGTATCACGCAATGCTGAAGTTTATTAACGTTTTTATTAAGGCAACGTATATTACAGAATACAGATATATATCACTATAGTTATATTTAACCCGTCCGTTATTGCTGTGGAAAGAATCGTGCTTTTTCATTGCGCTTTCTGTTGAAAGTACCTTGTTGATGCTTTTACACTTTTAAATGTCCTTTTAATGTTCGTTGGTTGAAGGGTGAGTAGAATAATGTCAACTCATTGTACCCAGTTAAAAAAAAAAAAAAAAAAAAAACGTGTTATTGCGAGTCTTTCACTGACTGTTTACAGCTTAACAGAAGTTACACCCATAATTCGCGCAAAGCGTCATGGGGCGTTGGAATAAGATGGATGCAAAACACATATAAATGGATATTTGAATCAGATAACAATGTTTAGAGTACATAAACAGATCTGCAATTAAATTCAATTCATTCAGATTGACGAAAATTGGTGCATGTAAAATTTGGTGCATGTAAAGCCAGTGAGTCTGCATGAGGTAATTGGTGCTGCTAACGCAAGTTCTTGAAACTCCGCCCTCTTCTTGAGAGCAGCAGCTCATTTGCATTTAAAGGGACACACACACAAACTGAGTGTTTTTGCTCACCCTCAAAAAGTGACAAATTTAACATGCTATAAAATATGATCTGTGGGGTATTTTGAGCTAAAACTTCACATGGGACATCAGAGACTTATTTTACATCTTGTAAAAGTGGCATTATATGACCCTTTTAAATTCTAAGCAAAAATGTTACAGCTCGACAAATAAGTTAGAAACAAATTTTTCATAATTTGTTTATTCATATTTATCTCCAAAATAAATATTGCCTTGCACTTAGGGGAGCATCGTGAAAACGCCCCATAGCACCTGTCCTGTATCCACAAAAGTTAGATTACAAATCCGACACTTGCGGATGTGCAAGACAAACCTCCACAGACTGCGTCCTGAAAATGACCTGTATAAAATCCATTAATAATTATATATTAAGAGGTGCAGAAAAACATAAGCATGGACAGAGGTGTCTGTGCTCCACCCGAACACCAAAATCACCCACTTTGACAAACCCAGAATATGTGTTTATGTTGATAAAAGTGTCTTCTTTTGCAAGTATGGCATATTATCCAATTGGCTCCTCACAGAAATCCCAATGGTTTTTACTTCAGTTCTGTTCTTCATAGTGGCTCTTCTCCAACCGCTCTTATTTTTTAATAAAACGCTCTTTCCCATGGGCACCGCTTTGCCTGGCAGTAGTCTTTATTTCTTGCTGGCTTTTCAACCTGCCAAGCTGTAGGGGATTCGGCCCTTGGGACGTTCCTGTTCTCCAAACGCGCATCTCCACTTACATGTCAGTCCCCAGAGATTTTCAATGACATTCATCACGTTTGCTTCAATAAAGTAGTCTTTATTGTGTTATGTAAAGGAACTGGGGAAATAATTTCACAGTAAACACTCAACTAAGGTATTAATGATGTAAAATATGCATCATTAACAAACAACATAAAGCCAATGGCATTTTGTTGGGACCTTGATTGGCTATGTGCGATCTGAATTGCTCACAGAGGAATTTAACATAACATCAAAACTCAGACCAAGTTCTGTACGGGAAATTTTTTTTGTCATCATAAATGTAATTATCACATTAATTTGTGATCATTTGCTTTTATGAAATAAAAATGAACAAATAAAACTGACTAAATTAAAAGTATAAACTATTAAAATATTATAATAACAAAATATGAAATAATAAAATTATAAATAGTAAAATAGTTACATAATACATATACACATTGGGAGTATATATGTAAAAATTATATATATATATATATATATATATATATATATATATATATATATATATATATATATATATATATACATATATAATCATATAATAAAATGGATTAATAAAATTGTGTAAATAGTGTGAATATATATATTTAAATTCCATAATCAACCATTTTTTTATTTTATTTATTTATTTTTAAGAAAACCGGATTGAATGAATGATTCAATGACTCACTCATAAAGACTTTGCTTGTTTCATTACTGAATGAATCTGTTTTTTAAACAAATCTCTTGAATGAAAGATTCAGTGACATTTGATTCATATACATTTTTTTGTTTAATAGACAAAGCTGAATCATTGTCATTTAGCATTAAGATTGCGTGGGTCTTTGAATCAAGATCGCGATTGTTTAACGATTAATTGTGCAGGTCTGCACACCTTATATAACAATATATGGATATAGCTGCATATTCTATTCATCCCCATTGAATTGAACTAGACTGAGAAGTTGACTTTTGAGAGGCGTGTTAGGGAAGCATGTTGAGCATGTTTGGGAGAATCTGCAGCCTCTTTCTGTATTTTTTATTTGACTCTTTTTCACCTCCTAATGGTTACAGTTTTCCAGAGGGACCATCAGCCAAGGAAGCAGCAATAATGGATGGGTTTATAGAAGGATCCTATTGTCTCCGAAACAATGTTAAAATAATATAGAAAGCTCTTCACTCGGTCTGAGTAGATGACAGTTTCCCACATGCCCATGGCTCCTCCTTCAATTCACTGTCGATAAAAGGTCATTGTTTTTGGTCACTGATGCAAAATGTAGCAGTGATTGCATTTATGCACCTTATGATGAAAGGATAACAATATATTCATCTTTGTCAAGGACTGTATTTAGTCTTTCAAATCAGAATAAGAATGCAGCTAAAGATTCATTCATCAAATGGGTTTTCTTGATTAAAATGATTCATTTTTGAAGCACACAGCTCATCTCTTAGTATACTGAATGTCAAATAGATAAATATACATTAAACATGCTTTGCATGTTTACATTTACATGGTGATTCAAAACAAATTAATTGATCACTGTAAAAGACAATACATAATTGTAGAATTTGTTTATTTTAATACTGTTTTTATTATTTTATATTTATTATTTAGTTTTAATTCAGTGTCCCTTCCTGTTTTGCTAAGTGCTGTCTGGCCAAATAAGACGCTTCGGTTTCCCTGACATGAGAAAATGTTCTGAAAGATGAGCAAGTCATTTTTTTCTTCTGATATGGCTGCCCTTAAGCCCTTCAGAAAGAGGCTGAGTGAAGCACTATGTACCTGGACTAAACTGAAGGGGAATAATCCATACAAAGCGTGAGGCCACGTTCTAATAAAGGGAACGTCTGGGAGCCTCTTTAAGGCTCGTGAAACCAATTTGATATAAAAGGCTTGTTTTAGACTATTAACAACACTGCTTGAGGCATAACATTTTAGAGGCCTCTGCAAATGACTAAATATGTTTTTCTCTCAGTCCAGAGAAATAAATCCACCCTTAACAGCTTCTTAGAAGCCACATATGTAATTGTCGAAAAGGAAAGGACAGGAAATCTAAATGAACGTTACTATGATAGGCCATTAGGAAAATTTGAGATGTTTTTGCGGGGTGTTTTGGTGGTGCTTTTTTTTTTCTTTTATTAAATTAACAGAGTGCGAAACACTGCCCTTTCCTTAGATAGTGACCGACTGAATTTATAGGGCCATCTGGAACTAGGCACTTTATGGAAAGGCAGGACTGGAATCCTTGGGCCCTCGACGGAATGAGCGATATCATCACCTCTGATGAGTTTAGCGTTTCGCACCTAACATGTATTTGAAGAGTGGATATCAAAAGAGCGTGTAATGTTTTATTCGGGTGAGTTTCTGGTTCCATTTCTGTTTTCTTTGATTCAAAGGTTTATTAGTGATGATGTCAAACACCTCCCATCTGCTTCTCTGCTTAATGTTCCACTGTAAAACATTCCTCTTGATGGCAAGGTTTTGAACCAGCGCCTCACGCCAAACTGGTGGCGTAAAATAACAGTAAATGTCTCTGTGACCTGGAATAGTAGGAGTCTGAATTATTGAGCCTGCAGAAATGCATCCGTGTTGTCTTGCTGTTAACCCATCTCCGACGCTAAATCAGGAAACAAGGGCTGCAATGACTTTGTAGGCAGCATTTGCACACAAAAGGTACCTCACGACTCTGATTTTGTACAGACTTCTGAGAGAGCATAATGGTTTAATGATCTTCAGCAAAATAGAGCGAGCTTTGGTGATTACTTAGCAAATATTTAATTACTACAATAGTAGTGGAAAATGTTGGTCAAAAACATACATTTATACAAAACCTGACCACCAAACGCAACTTTCAGACGCCATCTTTTACTAGTTTTATACGTGTTACGTATGCGTAACAATTTTTGAGTTAGATTTTTTTCTTCTAATGTAACTTGACAAAAAAAAGTAAACATTTGCAAGACGAGATGTGGATTCATGTGTCAAATCTTTTGCGCAACACCCTTGTGGAATTGGCTCGGATCGCCATCGTCTCTAAGCTAATGACATGATATGGTTATGCTAATACGCATAAAAATATGGTTTAAAAATATTGAACATGAAAAAAAAAAAATCATATACACAACTATTTAAAAGTTTAAGGTCAGTAAGTCTCTTATGCTCACCAAGGCTGCATTTTAAAATACAGAAAAAATAAAATTTAAAATAACATGAACCTTAAAATAAACCATGGGCATTTTAGTGAGGTGTATGGTCAGTGCAAGATCTATCTAATGTATTATTGTTTGTCCCAGTAAAAGGTCAGAACTCACAGTTGGTCCTTATGGGAAGTGACAAGCTGTGGAGATGCATGACTGAACAGTGGAAGAATTAGAGTTTCTGTGCCTTTTTTTGTACTGGGATTACATAAACTCAACAGAAATCTAAACTTAAAACAAATTCATGGTCTAACCATGCACAATTCATAAGAAACCCTTTCTCAAAAACCTGGCTCCATTCTAACAAGTATATCTTTTCATGATCCAATAAAGTCAAGTCTCATTGAACATTTTTCCTGTTTCACTTGAAAATAAATGAGATTATGGAAATAAGAAATAGATCGCACAGAGTATACTTTTATGTCACTAATTGCCAAATTTGGAGAGTCTATAGAGTGGTGCAGGGATGATGTAAATTTGTAGGCCAACCTGGAAGTTAGCATCACACTGGTTCCCTCAACAAAAACCCAATAGGATCTTTCCATAGGCTTTTAGATTATCACAAAAAAATAAGCTCTGTGATCAGCAAACGTTTGTGATACTTACATGTTTTGTTCATCAAGATATTTTTCACAAATGAACAACTTGATTTTGAAGCCTAAATACAATTGCCAGAAGTAAAAAGCTAAAGGTATGCTATAAACGAAATACGCCACAATCCCACGACTTCAACTCTTTAAGTTTTGATCTAAAATACATTTTTCCTTAAAGTTTGAGTTAGAATAGTTTGTAAGAGCACTATTATAAGCACAACGAGGCTAAAAAATAGGACTGAGCATTTGACGTTTAGGCTGTTTCTCAATATGCGATCTTGCGTCCTTGTGTTCTTGCTCTACGTCATCATCAACCGTCGAAGTTCAGTTCCATTACTCAAGAGCGCAAGAACAGAGGACGCATGAAAGTACCCGGATGTGTTCTTGATATCGAGGATGCATCGAATGCAGACTTGAGAGAATCGAACCGTTAAAAATCCCAGAAGACGCTGCGGGCGGTCGACATACGGAAGCCTGTAAGCCAGTGTTGCCAAGTCCGCGGTTTTCCCGCGGAATTGGGCTACTTTTACATTGTTTCCGCGGGTTGTTTTTCATGTCCGTGGGTTGAATTGACCCCAAATAACGTGATATTTAGCCCTTGAATGTGAATTTTACCAGGGGAGCCCCGCCAAAAATGTGGGTTTTACCCCCCCGGAATGCGATTTTAACCATGGGACCCACCCTGAAATGCAATTGGGCTAGTTTTGAGAAGCAATTGGGTGGGTTTGTTGTGAAAACCTGGCAACCCTGCTGTAAGCTTTAAAGTTCATTCTCATGAGATTCCTGCTCGCATACGTGATGGCTCGTGAAAGTAAACATTTGTCCGTTTGTTTTGCTTAATTTTAATAAAGTTAATAACCTGAAGAAAGCCTGCAGTATTTTTATTGAAATGTAAAAAAATAATCTTAATATTGACAAAGCATGTAACAGAAAGGCTACTCATTTTCATAAATACACACGGTGAAATAAGATATAAAATTATATGAAAATAATATCTATAATAATATGAATATTATAATTTGTCCTTTTAACATTTAAGACATTCCCATGACAGCACTAGTAAATGTATTTGTCAGTTGCATCTCCTAAGATGTTGTTTAAAGTAAAAACAACATCCTTGTTTCCTTGTTTCAGTTCATTTCAAAATAAAAGTCTTTGCGATTGACTGACTCACTCATAAAGACAGTCTTTGCTGCCATCTCATGGCGTATTAATGTAACTTTCACTGAAGTCAATATAATAACGTGTATAATAATGTGAAAGTTTGCAGTGACTTGTCATCTGTTATGGATAATCATATATTTGGGTTTCCTATCAAGCTCTAAATAAAAGAAAAATAATCATATGAGTTCTTTTCATTGTTTCAATATGAAAGAAATCTTTTAATAGGTTATGACATTTGTTTGTGATGTTATGTTGTATTTAATGTGCATTAGCCACTGTAGTCCCATTTAGCCACTTGTTAGCAACTGCTTTTTTCATGACACGTAACAGTTTAAAAAATCATGAGTGGGGTAATACTAATGTATTTTATGTCGTACAATAAAACGTGAAAGTGTCTTGAGCTTGTGTTCACCACAGACTTTATTTCAGCCATTTAACAAAAAACCCATTGATTTTGGGACGATGGAATCGGAAGTACTAAAATGCTAACTTGTTTCCGGGTTTAAATCCGCTTTTTAATGAGCTAATTTTTCTCCATTTTCCCATCACATATCAGCTCAGAGAGGAGTGTATTTTAAATAAAAATTAAGAAAATATTTGAAAAGTGGAAATAAAGGGTACAGAATAGTGGGAATAAAGTATGTAAAGATCAAGTAAGGTTAGGGGAGGGCTTTAAGTACAGGTACATATCCCAATACGGGGGCATCCATTTATGATTTGAATAAATATAATCATGCACACTGAATATGTTATTATTGCACTGTTTTATAATATATTACAATACAGTGAGTAAGTATAAATACCACCTAACAACTGTTACACAAAAAAAAAAAACTGCTATTTGCACTTAATGTAAAGAAGATAGTACTTTTTGTTGCTATTTAGGGCTACACTTAGTGTAAATAGCATCTATCGCTATTGTGCAAATAGCAGCTGCCTTAATTTTGTAAACAAAATATTCTTATCTAGTTAATTTTGTGAGTCAATCATATAAATACATAAATAAATCGAAGTTGACTGGAGTTTTATTTTGCCATTTCTTCCGCTCTTCAGCCTACTCGTTTTGACAAGCCAGCACTCGGGTGTCCGTGACAGCTGGCGGTTCAAAGGTTAAAAGAAGCTCTCCTAACCTCTGCGTGAGATTCCTTTACTCCAGGGAGCTCATTGCTCCCAGCCCTCTCATTCAGCATCACCGGGAAGGATCCTAACCTTGCCTCGCTGCTTTAATTTTCAAAACGCTGCTTGAAGATTTGAATTTCTGCACATCAATCTCTGGCTGCGGTGCTGGCGTGATTAATGGCCGCCATCGATCATGACGCCGCGCCGCTCGGAGGCCGCGTGCCGTCACACAGCTTTGCTTTAGAATAATGGGTGTGTTCCTACACCCTCATGTCTGGAAGTGGGTGCACACACTCAGGCACACACGTTCATGTTGGCTATTCCCATCATAGCGGCCCCTCTGCATCTGTTGTGACTGTGCATCTTTCCGAGCTGGCTGTCAAAGTAGGTGGATATGATTTCATCTAGGAATGCTTGCCACATCACAGGTTCTTCCCTTACAGAACAAAAATATATGGGAATATACTGCAAGATATAATGCGATATATTACATAATACATTTCTATATATGGGAAACTAGTGCTTATATTTTTCAGTATACTGCAATATATGCATTGACCATGAATGGCTATATATTGATACATATAAAATGACTGTTAAATCATCATTCATATATAGATCATTCATATATAGGGAAATATATTTTCTTTCCATAAGGGTTATGTGCACATAATTCATCACAGGTCAAATGCAAAATGCAAAATGTCATATATGACATTTCGCATTTGACCTGTGATGCGACTCTTTTGTGAGGAACTACTTCCTTCCTCCACAGATTCAAATCTCAAATTGACAGTTTAACAGATGAGCTCAAGCCTCCGTTACTAATTCTAAAACATCACTTTAGAACTAGTAACGAAGGAATGTTGAGTCGCTTCACTGAAACTCATAGTAATATGTAGAGTATTATGAGAGAGAGATTGACTAAAAGTGAGTGTATTACCTGTATCTAGCTGATATTCTTCAGGTCAATCATAATTACAAAATCAGTTTGAATGTCCACTGAGGAAAGCAATATCTTTGTCTTTGTCCTTTTAACATTTAAGACATTTCCATGACAGCACTAGTAAATGTATTTGTCAGTTGCGTCTCGTTAGATGTTGTTTAAAGTAAAAACAACATCCTTGTTTCTTTGTTTCAGTCCATTTCAAAATAAAAGTCTTTGCGATTGATTGACTCATAAAGACAGTCTTTGCTGCCATCTCATGGCGTATTAATGTAACTTTCACTGAAGTCAATATAATAACGTGTATAATAATGTGAAAGTTTGCAGTGACTTGTCATCTGTTATGGATAATCATATATTTGGGTTTCCTATCAAGCCTATCCTATCCTATCATTTTTTTATTATTTGACATATTTAATATCTTAATATTTACACATAATATTTATTTATGCCGGGAATGTACAAAAAAAAAAGCTTTATATTTTTAGCGTAAATATTGTGTAGCTGATAATATTGTGTAATATGAAATATATAAAAATACATATTAATATTTATTACATTATTTTATTTTTTTTTTTTTGCTAAAAGATTTATGAGAAATGTTTGATATAAATAAGTAATTATATGGCTCACTATTTCTTTTTGGTAGCATGTTAATGTTCTCTGCAGTTTATGGCGCTATCCATGGTTTCATGCTAGCTATTCATCAATGTCAAGGAAAATATTCGTCTGTCTTCACAATGCCTTTGTGGGCCTCATTATGACCAGACAGGAGCACAAAAACAGCCAATCCCCACGGACCACGCAACAGACAGGGAAGAACAGGGCTCTTTTCAACTAAGACATCATGGAATTTAAAAAATTAAATCACCCTTGTTAGCATATGCACCAATTTTCCCGATGACACTAAAACGAGGTGCTTTCTGAGTTGCTTTCCATCTTTGGTCGCATGGTATTTGCTGGCATTGTTTCGTAAATGTCGCTTCCCTTTTACAACGCCCGCAGGGATTGAAGTTGATATGTGGGAGTATTATATTGTTGCCTGTTGCTGACATTTCGACTGGATATTGCCGCCTTATTCCCCAAACAGTGAGCAGACTGTCTAACGCTTGTCTCGGTGGCCTCCGCCCTGCAGAAAGCATACAGCTCCAGTCCGAAGATCTGGGGGAGAATAAAAAATAGAGCACGGCTATGTTAAATTGTCCATGAAGAGTTCAATTCTTGAATGAAATTGAAATAAGCAGAGCCCCCAAGATTCTATCCGTGTGAATGTCTGAAAAGACCCCTTTTGTGAAGCATTATAATGCCTAAGCTGTTTCCGAACTCAATTTGGAAGTTAATATGTGTCTGCCGTGTCTGAAAAAGGGAGGCAAATGAAAGGAGATAGTCTGAACACTTTCTCAAATCGGTTTCTTTACGCGCTAGGCACTAAAGAGATGGTTAGTCAGTGTGTATGTTTTTGTGTGTGTGTGTATGTGTGTGGTCATTTACTCACCACCAGACCCTGACAAACATTTTTATGTAGCTATTTCCAGCATTGATTCCAGAGGACAATCTGTGGAATTTTGAGGAACGGAACTGCACTGAGAGGACTGATAATTGAAAATGCAGTCAAATAGCAAAAATATCTCTCAGTTCACTGCACTTTGTGCTACTTTTGATAAATTCACTTTCCAGTAACCTGGTCAAACATTTGCCTTTTTATGCTGCCCTTAGTTATTGAGGCTCATGTTTGGTCTAAAACTAACTTTAACTTTTGACTTTCTTTTCTTCAAGAGATGGTTTCCTTGTAAGGACCCATTTTTTTGGGGGTGACATTCAGGGGGTGCGTTTCCCAAAAGCATTGTTACCCAACTATGTTCGCAAGTTCCGTCATTACCAACACAATTCAATGGAACTTGCGACCATAGTTGGGTAACAATGCTTTTGGGAAATGCACCCCTGAATGTCACCCCAAAAAAATGGGTCCTTACAAGGAAACCGTTTACTTACTTACCTTCATGTGGTTCCAAACGTGTATGATTTTATTTCTTCTCCAGAACACAAATGGTCAATTTTTGAAGAATATCTTGGAGGGAAAAAAAATCATATTTTCATGATTTATCACATTTTTTCTTTTGTCAAATCAAATTAATTAATGTGGTTCAGATAACATAATATTTTGAGTTTCTGTTGATTAAACCAATCACCTTCATTGTATTAATCAAATTTTTAATTTGAATGAACTCAAAATTTTAAGGCAACCAGGTAACTTACTTTTTTAAGTTAAACCAACTATTCTTTTTTACAGTTTGAAAAAATATCATAAAATTGGTTAATACAAGATGAACAGACCATTATTAAAATGTTAAATACTGAAAATCTTCTTTGTATATTCTTGAAAGAAGTAGCGATGACTTTTGAATCTTTTGAGTCAAATGTTTTCAAAAGAACCATTTGATCAAGTTCATAACAGTGTTATTTTAGTATTATTTATGTACTAATATATTATTTATTTATAGTATTTATATATTTTGAATGAGATTTTATTAGTATGTTTTCAGTTTTCATTTTAATTTAAAAGTTTTTGTCATTTTGTTACTCTTTCTAAGTTTTTTAGGTTTTAAGTTGACTCACAACTTAGGTTTTAAGTTTTTCATCTAAAAATTATTTTATTTTATTACAGCATTATTTTAGTTACTGTAAGTTTTATTTAACAATAAAAACACTGGTTCTTTAAACCTGTTTGAATGATTTATTCACAAATGTGATTGAATTGGTTCAGTTCAACTCAACTCAGTAACCCGATTCAGTTCAAATAAGTGACTCAATAATCTGCAGTGGTTAATATCTCTCTGGAGTGGATGTTTATTAGTAAATAATGACTTGTAACTATATAACTGTAGTGTAAAAGTGTTTTTTTTTGTGTATTCTCCTTTTCCATATCACATTTAGGAAGAGCTCATGTCATTTCCTTTCCTGTTTTCAATTCCAACTCACTAAAAAGCTACTAGTTCTGGTATAAAAAGGCATAAAGTGTTGTGTACTAGCAGTGCTTTGGATGCACGCTTGCTTCAGCTCAGGGATACGTGAAATGAGAGGGGGATCATGACTCAAAGGCTCAGCCCAGTGCATGATTATGGGTCACAGAGGGACACAAGCCGCCCTCAGGGTCCAGGGTGGGTCATGTGGCCCGAAGATAAGAGTGTGACCTTGATATGGTTCCTCAGCTCAGTCTGCAGCATTTTTATGTTTGTGTTTATGTGTGGGGAGTAAAAGAGAGAAAGGGATAAAGCGTGATGGAAATGGAAGGCAGCAAAGTCCACTGGCTTTCCGTGATGAGCTTAGCGCTGTACATGGAGGCAGAAGAAAACTAGCAATGAACAGAAAAGCTTGCCTAACAATGTACAGAATCTTCCAGTTTTGAATCAATACAAATTATCTTATTGTCAAATGTATTGATTAGCCAAAATGAATGAGTTTTTATATATTTTTAATGAAGCTTTTATGATCTATTTTGACACATTGTAGTTGTGATGAATCTGATTCATCACACTTGAATCTTTTGATTAAATTCACCAAAAGATTCATTCGGTTTCATTCATTTAATGAAGAATCATTCACTTCCTGTAGATTCCATCATTCTATCATTCGATGCCGATCAGTGACACTGCATCCAAAATCGCGTACTGTCTGAGTAGGTATTACATTTTAATTTGAATTTACTTCACGACCATTAAAAAAGTATGCTCTATATATTATGAATATATATGAATGAAATTCGGACGTACTATATCTGCCACGTTGTTACTGTCACATGACCATACCTGCGTCAGTTGCGTCGCTTCACTTCCATTCATAAATCCTCTGCCATGGCCGAAAGTGTCCGAATGCACATTTTAGGATCTCAGTGGAAGTAGTAGGTCATCTGGGGACTTTTTCGCCTACTGTTTTGGAATACTATGTATTCGGACATACTATATAGTAGGGAAATATTTATTTATTTATTTATTTATGGGTCATTGAATCAATCAAATAGATTCGTTCAAAAACACTGAATCATTCACAATGAAAAATCTTCTTGTTTCCTTATCCTAAATAAATAAATTTCAATAACATGCTTACGCCATTTTATTTTTATATTGTCAACAGTTTTTTTTACACATACATTTCATAAATTGGGATTCGCATCCACTTTTTATTCTTGTTGAATGAGATTTACGTTTGAATGCTCTTTGAACATTCTGAAACAAGTAGTAACATTTTTAAAAAAATGTTAGATGAAAGTCCAAGTAATACAAAGTTCTGTCATGAAACTCTAGATGGCACAGGCTGATAGGTCCTGAACTCAGTCTGCTTGCAATCACATCATTCTCTATAGGGAACATCTGATTGGTTCCTGCTGTATCAGTAGCCAATGAGCTCAACCTTCAAATACTTGGTCAGCATTTGCTGTAGCAGTTGCAGCGCGTTTTCAGAAACCCTCCACCTTCCCCAGCTCCACCTGTATAAATCTGCGACGTGTAATTCATGTATGCTATTTTGTACAGCAGCAGCATCTCTTACTCACAGCATGATGTATTGGCAGTAGCAAGACAAGTACTTGTGCTAACTTTTTGAGAACACTATTAAGGACAAAATAACTTTGAATGAACATTCTATAGACACTACTGGAAAAATGTTTGTTTATAAATTTGAGAGAAGCTTGCCTGAACATTAGTAAAAGTTCTGAGAAAGTTCTGGTTAGCTGGGTAGATTCTCTTTCTTATCAAAACAACCTTTAAAAATTTAGTGTGACAGAAAGTCAACTAAAAGTGTAAGCTCAAAACTACAGCTCAGTTACTTTTCCATTCTGTGTTTTGCTAATGCAGCACACATAGCGCTAAACACCTGAAAGTGCAAACTATTTCCACCATTTGAACAGAGGAGGTCCTTGCCTCCATTATTGAATGCATATACCCTTTAGAATGCATTTCTGGCTATGCAAACCCTTCAAACTTGACTGTTTTTTTCCCCAAAGACCTGTTGAAAGCCTTCTTTGCCAGGAGCATCTGTTTGGTGGTGACTTCAGAGGCCTAGGCTGCATGAGAGAGATTGGCCTGAGGTACAGCGAATGCTTGTATTGCCTTAGTGTGTCTATGTGTGTGTGAGCAGGTAAAATCCCACCTTCTTCTTGCTTATCCTCAGATTAAAGCATCTAGGCCCCATGGTGCCGGCTGTCAGAGAGGGTGGCATGTGGAATCAAATCCGTCGGCCTTCAAAATGAAATCCTGGAGCCGCCTGGCCCAAATGTTTCCTGAGCATGCCGTATCCGATGTACGCTTCCATCCCACTTGACAAGACACCGCAGGCTACCGCGAATATACGTTAGATTTCCCTTCCTGACGCTCACACTGGGCCTGTCATTTCTTCTGTTAGACATTGCTCCGAGACATCAGTCTCTTTTTGTCCCATTTTTATAAACATACTGTACAAGTTTGTTAGGATGGGTGTAAAACAGAACAAGACGGAACAAGAAAGAAGAGTTTAAAAACAGTAATATTGTGAAATATTATTACAATTTAAAATAAATGTTTTCTGTTTGAATATATTTTATAAAATAATTTATTCCTGTGTTCAAAGCTGAATTTTCAGCATCATTACTCCACTCTTCAGTGTCACATGATCCTTCAGAAATCATTCTAATATGCTGATCAAGAAACATTTATTGTGTACAATTGTACAAAATATTTGTGTACAATATTTTTTTTTTCAGGATTCTTTGATGAATAGAAAGTTCAAAAGAACAGCATTTATTTGAAATATAATCTTTTGTAACATTATAAATGTCTTTACTGTCACTTTTGATCGATTTAATGCATCCTTGCTGAATAAAAGTATTCATTTCTTTAATTTCTTTTCATAAAAATAAAAATTCTTACTGACCCCAAACTTTTGAACGGTAGTGTATAATGTTAAAAAACTTTGTATTTCAGATAAATGCTGTTCTTTTGAACTTTCTATTCATCAAGGAATCCTGAAACAAAAAGTACACAACTGTTTTCAACATTGATAATAATCATAAATGTTTCTTGAGCAGCAAATCATCATATTAGAATGATTTCTGAAGGATCATGTGACACTGAAGACTGGAGTAATGATGCTGAAAATTCAGCTTTGATCACAGGAATAAATTACTTTATAAAATATATTCAAACAGAAAACGTTAAACAGTTATTTTAAATTGTAATAATTTTTCACAATATTACTGTTTTTACTGTATTTTTAATTAAATAAATGCAGCCTTGGTGAGCAGACGAAACTTCTTTTAAAAACATTAAACATTATATTATATACATATGTATTATTTAAGCTTTATCTTGAAAACCATGTTGAAAACCATCAGTCTTTTCCTATTCAGAAGCTTGTATGCCGTTTACCTACATAGTAAACAGCAGCTTGCAGGTGTTTCCAAAATGGCCGCCAAGTGAACTTGCTTGTCTTAAAGGGATTATTATACTGCCTAATTAAGGACATGCAATATGAAGATGTGAGTGCTCAACATGGTTTCAATGTATTTTCTCTGAGCATTTAGAAAGCTTAAGGAGATCCAACTTTCTGCCGCCAAGAATGAAATTCAGAGAATTTGATATATTTGCTTGTATTTTTACGGAGATTTGCTTGTTTGAATCAGGGTTTCAGTCTGGCAGAGAGTTTCTTTGGTTTGGTTGCTCTCCGGCTGTCCTCTCTAGCACGCCAGCTAATTAGCATGTGGTGGTATAAATAGCTACCCCGGCCTGTTGAGAAGCTTCCTGTGCCCAGAGTCTTACGGAGGTCAGGTTTTGGGTTTCTTACAGCTCAATAAACTCTGAAGGTATGAACAAAGAATAATGAATGAGAGTTTTACTATCTGGCCGTGACCAAAAAGATTGATCATTCTGTTATTGTAGTATGCTACGTGACCCAAAGGATGTTGAATCTTGTCATTGTGTTAAACTTTATATTTTATTCTGTATGTTGTATTAACTTATTATTGTGTTGAAATTAATATGTTCTGTCTAAGAATCAGTTTTCCTTTACTGTTAACAAGGGTTTTATCTGAAGCTTTGCTTCAGAAGCAACATTGTTCTCAAGACTTACATTATCGTTCAAAAGTTTGGGGTCAGTGAAACTTTTTTAAAAAGAAATTACTTTTATGCATTCATTTGATCAACAGTGACAGTACCATTTATAATGTTACAAAAGATTTCTATTTTTGGTTCCACTTTATTTTACAGTGCCATAGTTACATTGTAATTACTCAAATAAGTACTGAGTACTATTAATTAACTACATGTACTTACTATAGAGTTACACTTATGGGTTAGGGTTTGGTTTAGGGTTAGTTACTTGTAATTATGCATAATTTACTGTTATTTCTATAGTTAGTACATGTAGTAACGTGTAACTATACGGCACTGTAAAAATAAAGTGTTACCCTATTTTTTTTTTTATTCTATTCATTTGTACCTTCTATTCATCAAAGAATCCTGAAATAATCACAGTTTCCACAAAAAAAAAAAAAATTGCTTTTTTAACAATGATAATGATGAGAAATGTTTCTTGAGCAGATATTAATGATTTCTGAAGGATCATGTGACACTGACTGGAATAATGATGATGCTGAATAATAAATTACAATATATTAAAATAGAAAACAGTTATAAATTGTTTATGATTTTACTGTTTTTACTGTATTATGCTCAAATAAATGCAGCTTTAGTGAGCATAAGAGACTTCTTTCAAAAGCATGAAAACATTTGACCCCAAACTTTTAAATAATAGAGCAGCTGATATAATTGTGATTTCTCATCATGAACAAAAAGTTACAGCATTTGCTAAGAGATAATGATTAATTAGCTCAAACTGGGAATTAGCTATTGTTTACTGTGCTAATGTTTGTAAGTTTATATTTAGATGTTGTTTGCCTTCGAATGTTTACTTCACAATTGACCGCTTACTCAGGTGGGTGGTGTATTAAATCGCTAATCAGCGAGGATGGCCGCACATCTGGGCGTTAATTACTGCTGTCTGGCGTTCTTGCTGACTCACAGAGCAAAAACCGATGGGATTAAACTTTAAAAACAGCGGCTGTGCTTGACAGCACAGGACATGGGAAGCTAAACTGAGACTGATAAGTGCTGGAGAATTAGCATGGTAACCCTAAGACGGCTGACAGTATTGTGATAGGCTACGTGGATTTTGTTTGACGTGTGTTTGTGTGTTGGTGCGTTTGTGTGCGATTACACTGTATTTGTCATTAGTGTTGACAATGGGACAATGAACTTCACAGTTTGTCATTGTTTCTTTCTTTGTCAGACTTTGCGGAAAAACAGAAAGTATAGATTTTTCATGTTTAATTTTTGATGAGCTCAGCTGCAGCTTAAGTTTTTGACCCAGTAGCCACAAGCTGAAGGGTTCTTGAAGCCAAAACTGAAGAAATAGAGAAAGTTTACCTTAGAGAAGACAACACACTATTGTAAAGAAACCAAACTATAGTACTTTTATTCTAAATCGCCAAAACCTCACTGTCCATCGTGGTTACGAGTGGAGTATAGGCTTAGTTTGAGAACATATATCATAAATGTTCAAAACGGCATTGTCGTGTAAATGAATGTTTTTAGTTGAAAACTTTGTCAGCCCTTTAGGCTATTTGAAAATATCGAGGTATTTAATCCTTGCCATTTTTCATAATTGACTTTGACATAAAACTGTGAACTCAGAAGTCGCTACAGTGACGTCTGTATCCGTTTCAGTCTGAAGCTCTTTCCATATTCATTATTATTAAATGCAGGATATGCATCCAAAGCTTTTTTTCAGTTGTGTGATTTATTCTTAACTTCTTAGAGGATGTGACTGATTTTCTTGATAATGAAATATGCATGAGCTCTCCTGGGTTCACCCAGATGCTCCGTACCTTTTCCCTCTCTCTGAATCTTCTTTGTTTTCAACGTCGTTTCTGTGCCAAATTTAGATCTTAGTTTGCTCTCCTTTATTCTTCCCTGAAATAATGTAATCTCTTCATCTAAAAGACAAGGTTCACCGGGTCATTTCATTTCAAGATTTTTCTAATTTACTACACTTTCATATCTGTAACATAACCAAGCAGTGGAAATAATACTGTTAAAGAATGACAAGAACAGCTTTATTCTTCACTTTGTTTTAAAAACAGAAAGAATTCTTCACACTGACAAATCATTTGCCCATGAGTTTAATGTGAACCGTATAGTTTTAGTATTATTTATATGTAATACTATTTTAAATTATCTTTATTTTTATATTTTCAGGTTTCATTTTAATTTTTGTTTTGGTAATTTTATGTGATTTTTGTCATTTTTATTATTAGTTTTAATGCTTATATTTAGCTTTAAAAAAAATTTTATTTTAGTTTTAGTATTCTTGTTACTTCAACTTATTTTATTTTAGTTAGTTGCCATGGTTTAGTTTTAGTTAACAATAACAACACTGGAATCCTAAATGTATAGTTCTCATTAGTTTATAATAATTTTAAATCTTCTCTATAAATATTACACAACTAAAAACAGAATGTTTTCATGTGCAGTTAATTTACATGACAATGGCGTTTTGGCCGCCTGAAATCGCAAACTTTTGAAAACAGGAAAACGATACTGTTATCGTCACCGTGTAAACTACTAAAACACAAATTTGTGAAAATGATGACGTCATGGGTATTACGTGTTCAGTCTATAGGCGCGTAGTGTTTCTTTACAAAGTGACATCGCCAACTACTGGCCTGGCATAAATAGCGCAGCGTTTTTAATCGGTTTCATGGATCCGTGTGAACGGGGATTGTTTTGACAACGTTGTCGTCTATATATGAATTTTTTCATTTCCATTTGGTAGTACTTGCAGTGCAGAAATTACACTTCAGTTTTAAGACCTTCTAGCACTATTTGTAGCACTAAGTAAACAGTTGAGAATTAACAAGTAGCCTGTTTATGGTGGTGTTGACTGTTTTCTGTTCCTGAAGTAGCCGCCCAAGTGGAACACAACATCAACCCTATTCCATTGTGTCTCCACCCGAGTGCCCTGAGTCTCCTGAGCCTTCTAAACAAAACAAACTGTGCCCGTGCGTCTTTGCTAGCAGTGAACATGTGTGTCAATTCTCACAGTCCCTTCCCAGCCTTGAGTGAACATAATTGGCTATATGGTGCTGTGTTCTTCTACTATGATTTATCAGGGCTCTGTGGCACTATACACCCTCAAGGTTGAATTTACTAGCTGAACAAAGTCGGACAAGAAGGGAAGGTTGCGCACGGTCTCCAAAACTGGCAAACTAAACAAAAACATAGCCCAGATGAGATTAGCTGGAGAGAGGAATAAAGCATGAGCGAGTTTCTTGGGGCTTCAGTGGCATCTACAAGCCAATGTGAAGTTTATTCGAGATGAGCCATAATTGAACGTACACATCAGCCATGTCAAACTTTTAGGATGTATGAGCTTTTCAAGCACTAAGTGAGATCCCATTGTAACATTCATACATCAAAGTGCTACGCTTGTCCTCCGTCTACTGTAAAAAAAAAAATCTCGTTACTTTAAATGATGTTTATGTGTCACCCTCTCTGGGCCGCCGCATGAATCTTTCAGAACAGTCTTCAAGTGAACTCTCTTTTGATCTGCTTTTAACAACGGAACTGAGAGCAGATCTCACACCCAGATGTGTTCGACTCTTGTTTGAAGTGCGTTTAAAGCTAGCATACGGAGAATATTACCAACCGGTCTTTAGAACTGAACTGGGATTTCAGGACAATCCATAATCTCTTTTGTAGCATTTAGTCGCATTATTTTGCACAGCAAGTATGATTTATTGATCCTAATAGGGAGCTGTTTAGAGACTTGATGCATAAGCTCATTTTTAAGTTCCTTTCAGGGAAATTAGCATCATTAAACCTACAAACTGTAAGAACTAAGAGTCAAAGGCTTCATTGTATACAAAAGTGACCTTTTTGCCTAGATTTAGATGTCCTAAAATTGCCAGAGCAATGTTTTGGGGTGCGTTCCTGTACAACAATGTACTGTAACTCGCTGTTTGTCCACTGTACTATGATGCATTGTTGGAGAAATTGAGTAGCAAGTCACACATTTTTCCTGAAACCATAGCAACATGGTCGCACCTCTGTCAATTGAACCATGTTGGTTCAACAATATTAATTAATGATGTCACATGCAGGTGGTGGAGTAAGAACTTAATGCTAATTAATTGATTCACAATGTCATAATTATAGTTCTTTTACACAAACAACAGAAAGCTGTTCATTTTTTTTAAAAATCACATTATATAAATCTACATCTGAGGTGAAAGGACTTCAGAAAAGTTTTGATAGC
Organism: Hypophthalmichthys nobilis; assembly: GCA_037950665.1. NCBI lineage: Eukaryota > Metazoa > Chordata > Actinopteri > Cypriniformes > Xenocyprididae > Hypophthalmichthys > Hypophthalmichthys nobilis. The sequence continues at coordinate 19,053,704 of CM075486.1, forward strand.
ATTTTCTTTTCATCTTTCTCTGTATGAAGTAGTGATTGTAAGCACATCCTTGCTTTGTCTAACCACGGTAACCGCAATATTTATGCTTTTCCATGAGTGCCACCATGAGTGTCAGAAAGTGAATTTGCATTTTCATTCAACCTATCTGTCATTTTTATTCAGACCAGTTATATATAACATAATTAATCTTTTATTTGGCGAAAATGTGAGGTTTATTATTATAAAACTTTTTATTTTTTGTCAACTTGTATGATTTGAACTGTAAATTTCATTTTAAAGTTTAGAATATTACCATACAGATATTGGTGTTGTTTCAAAAGATGTTGCTAGCTAAACAACATGTAGTTTTATTCTAATATCAGATTTTTCCGAAACAATTTTAACTGCTTATTCCAATAATTTTTTAGAAGAAAAATGACAATTACAAGAAACTATGCTTCTAACCACATGTTGAGAGCTGTAGTTCCAACCACACAAGTTTTGCGATGCTGTTTACTAGGGCTGGGACAATACTATCGATGCATCGCGATTCGTGGATCATTTCTGATATTTTCCAAATGCATCGCAAATCGACACCTTAGAATGCTTTTATGACACAAGATTAATGTAAACGGCCCACTGCAAACACCCTTGTAATTCACTTCAACCTTTTCAAGCTTTATGAATGATTATTTTATAAAAAGTTCAAGTGGTGTGTGTAAGGAATTGGAAGGAAGCAGAGTACGGCTGTTTCTAAAGCACACAGTGCCATCTGCTGTTGAAAACTGAGATCAGAATCGATTCGAAAGAGAATCGCGATACATACGGAAAATATCAGAATCAATACGCAGTATTTTTGAACTATGTTTTTAACAATGGAACTTGCAACCAAAGTAGGCTAACAATGCTTTTGGGAAACACATCCCTGAGTGGTTGTTACCATGTTGCTATGTGGTTGCTATTGTGTTCTGAATGGTTTTTGGCATGTTGCTTTGCTGAGAGGTTGTTAGCATCTTGCTATGCATTTGTCAGGGTGTTCTGAATAGTTGTTAATGTGTTGATAGGTTGCTAGGGTATTCTGTGTGGTTGTTAGTGTGTTGCTATATTTGCTATGGTGTTTTACTGTTAGTGCCTTAGGCCATGTGTCCACCCCTCAGCTGGCTAAAAACACCAATGCTCTTCTGAAAACGCCTTGCTGAGGGCGTTTTTTTCAGTTAAGACCCAATAAACCTTATGCGCCAGAGAAACAAGCATGCAGCCATCTTTAGAATTTTGTTTGAACTTCTGTTTTTGTGGTAGCTCCGTATATTTCTATGGCAATGCTGTCGAAGAGTAATTAGCTGGTGAAGTGGATTTACTTATTGTAGAGTTAATAATGTAATGTTTGAAGAGGAGGTCATAACAAATGTCAGTAGACTGGGAATATTTTAAAACGAGCGGTTCATTCATAAATTCGTAAGATCTTACATTCATGCTGTGGAAATACAAACCAGAAGACAAAACACAATGAGCGCAAAGCTGAAAAGAGGCGGGGCTACATGTATATGTGTGCTGATACAGAATATCCGCAGAACTGTTACTAGTATCTGATTTCGCAAATAGTTTGTTTCGGAATATAAAAATGTTGACACGATGTAACACACTTGCTCTGGCTCTAGTTTTGAATGATGTTGTTATCGTTCTACAATCAGAATGTGTTTTAAAAATGCGCAGGCTCCCATTGAAAAGAATTAGAAAAATACACTAGCCTCAGGGAAAAAACGCTTTGGTGGACACACGGCCTTACTACAGCACGTGGTTGCTAGGGTGTTACTAGGTTAGTCAAAATCGACTCTATTTGATGTAAATCAGTTTTTTTTTTTGCATTTTATTGCAAGTCTAATTGTTTAGAAAAAATAATGGCACAGCTTTCCATTTGAGGTATCATTTCTCTCTGTAGCACGTAGCATTTTTTTAGCATTTGGAATGTTGTAAAACAATGTTTGAGTTCTTCGCTCTGTATTTGTTTATTGTAGAAGAACAAATCATCTATGTACTTAAGTGGGCTATGCTTCTCTGTGAAGTCTTGTTTATGCCATGACTTTTTTTTTTTCTCCATTGGTACAATTTAAACTTTGACTCCTGGGGCTCATTTCATGTCTGAATCACCAATCTTCCATCTATATCTCTCAGCATTCAGCGTCGCACACTGATGTTTTTCGGCCTGTCACGGCCCGCGGCGCAGCCACTCTGAGCGTCTGTCCTGTGATATTGTCCTCCCAATCTGTCACTTCATTTCAGATGAATCAGCCGCTGCTCAACTTGCCCAGCTTGTGCCACTGCATTCACACAGAGGTCGCAAACGTTTTGACCACACTGAGCCAGGCGTGCCTGGGGTCGTGCGATCGGCGCTTGCATAATTCCTGCATAACCATTTGGACCTTAATGTAGTCTGTTACGCTCCAATTATATTATGGATGGAGCAAAGATGCAGATTTCCACCCCCTGACTTTTTAAGCCACTGGCCAGTGGATGACAGAAATAACAAATGGATCTTCTCAGACTATGAAGGAGCTTTTCCCTTGGAGGGAACGGAGAGATAACAGCTGTTTCGATGGGAAAGGCTAGAGTAGAGTGCTATGGCCAGCTATAAAAACCCCTCAGGAAATGGGAAAATCTACTGCATCTGTTTGAAAGTGTATCGAGTTTACAAGCCTACAAGTAGAGGATAAATTCCCCTGATTTCAAAAGCCTCCAAAACGGTTTAGGAAATCACACTTGTGAATTGTTGTTGAGTTAAAGCTAAATTAGAATGAAAGACCTAGAAAATGGATGCTAATGTGTTGATTCCAATATCCATTTTACCCAAATGCATTCCACTTTGTTAACTCAAACTTCATTAACTCAAGCGGTTTCGCTTTTATAAAGGGAGATGGATGTTATGAGGGTGTCGCAAGAGTTCTTCCAGTCTAATGATTAAGTATCTTGGTTGTTCAACACAAAGGCCTCTGGTTAGTCCTGAGTACAGGCATCCCTATAGAGTTGGGAATTACTAAATCTACAATCCTGCCCTTGAGCAAGACACCGGCAGGTTACTCCAGTGGGACTATCCCTACAATTAGTGTACTGTAAATTACTTTGCTTGAAGAACATTTTTAAATAACTATCTGCATTAGAAAGTATTTTCATATACGTATTTGTTGATGAAAGATGTTTTAGGTCCCATAAAGCACAGAATAGTGCTTCTCTCATGACAAAGTTTCTCAACGCTTGGTATACCATCAAGGCAGTCCCATGAGGAGCAGGAAGTTTTCCAGCGGCATGTGGTGAAAACTCCCACATAAACTCAGTTTCTCAGGTTGAATCACACAAAGAAATGTCTAGGTCATATTTCACTCAAAATAAAACCAGAAATCACATTTTGTGTATATATATATATATATATATATATAAAAATGGAGAAAAATCCTTGGGAGAAACCAGGCTCAGTCGGGGGGCCAGTTCTCCTCTGGCCAACAGCGAACAGTGCTTTATTATGATTCAGGCAGCTTTCATAAGTCCGATATATATATATATATATATATATATATATATATATAATTTTAACATTTTATATTTAGTACAAGCTTTTAAAATATTACAACATTTTCCATGTTTTATAGCGGTTGTACCGAATGACCTGATGTTTCAGGACATACATATGAACAAGTGAAAACATGAATTTTTCAAATAGTTAAAAGAGAGTTAGTTACTTTGCTTCATGACCATGTGGTCCTTTGCAGGCGTCTGAATGATGTCACATCCTGTCACATGATATTGACCGCATGACTTGATCCAAAATGGTCCCTTTATATTGGTTACTCCGAATGACATCAATGAAATTCATTTTTCCGGACATTCTTTCTCATAACAAAGCAATGACTTCTACACATAATTTTAATACCATTTTGCACTATGTTGATATATGATGTTATAAAATCATGCCAGAATAAAAAAAAAAATATATACATTTATTACATTTTAAGATATTTTAAACACAAATGAAGTGGCTGTATTGGCCTTTGGACAGTTAAACCGAATGACCTTTTGACACTTTAAAATCTTTAAAATACCTTTATATGTAGCAAAATATAATTAAAACCTTTTGGATTCGATAAAAGAGATCTAGTTGTACTACTTACATAAAATGACCTTTGGACAAAAAAATGACCTGTCACATCATTGACCCATATATATATATTAAAGATGTGTGGAAAAAATCTAATTCAGTCTGGACCCATTAAAAAATAATATAAAATATCTTAACTGTCTATGTGCACTTATTCGTTAGTGATGTTATTTAACCTACATACATACTGTAGAGTGTTTCGGTCATGTGACCTTATTATTATTAATAAGCTAAGCCTTCAGGAATGCATTACCCTGGGGAGACCGAAAGTGGCCTTTCATACGACCATAACACAAACAAGTTTTGTCTATTTCTCTTTTGATATATTTCTGTTTCTTAGGAGTGAATGAGAAAAAATCTAACTGCATTTGTCAGCGAGCTCCAAACCCGTTTCAAACAGTCCCATGCACTACTGCGGTTCAGACAGAATCTAGTTTTGTGAGATTTATATTATATGGCTGTATTTTACCACATATCTCTCAGTGTATTGTGCAGCCACCCTGAGAATAAGTAAAGCTGACAGTGGCTCGGCGTTCCGAGGGACTGCAGAATGTGGAATGCTACCTCGGAGAAGGCTCAGTTCACTGAACTTTCCATTAGGGTCAGAGCTGGTGTAAAATTGCCCCTGCTCACAGAGAGTACATTGTGCCCCAGTCTTTGCTCTGCTGTGATGGATTCTCAGCTCCTGGCTGGGAAACATCTGGACCACGTCAGTATTGTCATAAAGCCCTTAAATGGCTTTAAAAACAATCACTGTAAACCCTAATGCTCGAAATAATTAATTGGTTTGAGTAGGACAAACTTAAATTAAACAAATTAGTTCAGTCAAATTAACTTTTATGAGTATTTAGTGCTTTCTTTTTCTTTCAAGTTCACAGAACTGATATATTTTAAGTAAACTGAACTGTTTCATTGTTTTGAGTTTTACAAACTTATTCCTTTTAATTTAGACAAACTTAAGTTTGACTTGTGCAAGATTAATGTTAAGTGGGAGATTTAGTGGGTGCTTTATATTGCTGTACTCATTTAGCAAGTGTTATACCATGCTATTGTTAACACGTTAGCAAATTAGCAAGTTAGCATTTTCTGAATTAGCTTGTTATAGCTAGCTAAGTTTACACTAATAAAAATGTTTACATTGAGGTTACATGATAATTTTAAGTGAAGTGTATTAATTAGTGTACTCAAACATTTCAAGTTAACAATTAAAATGTATGAATACAAAATAAAAATCTCTGCTTTCTTAACTTGAAAAATTTAAGGCAACTGATTGCCTCAAAATTTTTTGAGTTTTGCCAACTTATCCGGGTTTACAGTGTGGCATTTGAGACCTGTGAAATATGATGTAAAGTATTATCCAGATTGCTTCTGGATAATGAAAAGTAAACTATTGTTGATTATTATTATACTTGATTCTAACTAGTCAACTGTGTCATTCTGCAGTCAAATAATGTTGCATAATGGCCACTAAACTGTATATTTCATGTATATTTAATTATTCATATAGCAGTTAACTATGTAATAAGTGGGAAAATGTACTGTAATTATTACTTTACTGTTATTATCACAAAGTTATATTATATTATTATTGTATTGTGTTTGTGTTTTGGTTTCATTTTTATTCTGTTCCCTGTTCTGCTTTACCTGAGTTCTGTTCCCTAGTTAGTCTCCATAGTTGTTAATTAGTTCCACACACCTGTTCCTGTTCACTTTGATTACTCTCCCTTTGTATTTAAAGGGATAGTTCACACAAAAATTAAAATTATGCAATGATTTACTCACCATCAAGTATGACTCAAGCCATCCTAGGTGTATATATCTTCTTTCAGACGAACACAATCGGAGTTATATTAAAAAAAAATATCCTGGCTCTTCCAAGCTTTATAATGGTAGTGAATGGGACTCAAGATTTTGAAGCCCAAAAAAGTGCATCCATCCATCGTAAAAGTAATTCATACGGCTCCAGGGGGTCCTTCTGAAGTGAAGTGATGGGTTTTTGTAAGAAAAATATCCATATTTATAACTTTATAAACTATAATCACTGGCTTCCGGCAAACTGCGTTTAAGTCCAATTTTTTCATGCCCTTTTCTCACTAACTTTGTTCATTCGGATATAGGTCATTGCTTACGTTGCACACCTATATTGTACAACACATCAGGTAAAGCATCATAAGTTGTTCAGGTACATTTAAAGATTCCAAATCCAAACTTGGCATTTTAAAATACAGGCCACACTTGTGTTTAGTGGCCCAGGCACATTATTCCTTATGGTTTGCACGCTGAGGCCAGTCAGCCCCTGGAGAAATTCAGGTTTTAGTGTCACAATAAAGGGCAGAGGACCATCTCATCCAGAGGGGACTTAACCTACTTCTGGATAAGAGCTTTGCCTCACAAACAGTTTCTGAGCGTCCTATTTATATTGTGACATGGCTGAACTTCACTGCCTGAACCAATGAATCTTATTTTTAGACAGAAGTGTTTGCTTATTGTCATTATCGGTTCTTTTGCATCTCTTTGTTAATGTAATACATGTCGATTAGCGCTCTAATTATATGCTAATATAATTGCACCCAATCTCTAATTAACAGCTAATAAGTACATGAAGGATATCAAGCGTATAGCCCCTGGTGTAATCATGCCTTTTAAAAGTAGAGAACTTTAAACACTTTTTAATGCTGCATGGGACTAAACACACACACACACACACACACACACAAATCATGCAAAAGAACAGTTTGCAGTTACAAAATTCCCATGATAATTAGCTTGGTTCATCAGTAGTCTGCAATGCAGTGGTGTGAAGCATTTAAACAGGGCATGTGTTCAAGTATAGAATTAAAAAAAAAAAAAAAAAATGTTAAAGGAATAGTCCATCCAAAATGGAACTTCTGTCATTATATTATATTATATTATATTGTATTATATCTTACTTTCATTAAGTTCATTCATATTAATTTTTTTACGTCACAATTTTTAGATATTTTGGATATTATTTGTATATTTTTCCTTGTCAGGTACTGCTTTAATTGTGAGACATTGAATGTTCATGGATTTTTATTATTAATAATAATAAATATTAAATAAATGCACTTATTGTTATAATAATGATATTCTATAAATAAATAAATACATTTTTTATTTATTTGAAATGGGAATATTTTTTCACTGAATATTTCAATAATTAAATTTTGGTCTTATTAGTATACAAGCTTGTCATATGACTTCAAAACAGTGCAGCAGACAAATAGACACTTATATACGACAGCCGATCAGTCCCCATTCACCATCATTAAAAATAGTGGCCAGGGCATTTATCAAAAATGCACCTGTTGTGTTTAACAAATAGTCCTTCAGGTTTGGAGGGTGAGCAAATGATAACCAAACTCCTTTCGGCCCTCTCTCTCTCTCTTTCTCTCTGTCGCCCTTCTATATTTCCTGTGCCGCCCAGAAATGCTGATGTGGATATAACTGATGAGAGCTGCGTGTCTCTCCTTTCATCTCCGGCCTGTCAGCTTAGTTTTTGTGTAATTATATTAATGGGGTGTGACAGGAGCGTAACGTATCAGCACTCGGAGATGAGCAATCGCCCAGAGCCGGTCCGCGAGGAGCGCTAGTCAGCACGACCCCCTTCATCTGCCTCGCTTGCATCTCTCTCCTCAGTACTTGAACCGTGCAGCGACAGGGTCGGGAACAGTTTGGTTTTTATAAAACGAAACATATGTAAGTGTGTGTCCATGTACATCTCCTTCCTGTCGGTCTTACTCTCTGTCTCTGTATTTATCCATCTTTTTCCTCTATAACACACACACACAATTTTTCTGCCTCAAGTGCTTAAGTAACGCTGTAGCTACTTCTCGGTTTGAAATCTCACGGTAACGCTTCCACAACTCTTCCCCCCACCGTACGGTTCCCTCTCCCTCAATATTGTATAAGGGCTGAAATATTAAAAGGAAACTTTTTAGTAGAAGCTCAGCTATGTAGTGACACCCACGTTTGGGCCTGAAGTGAGAGTTGAGGCTGTTAGCCTGTGTGGAGGGTTTATTGATTGGTTGATGTTGGCGGCTCGGAGGATGTCTGAGGCTCATTAAGATCTGCGTCTGTCCGTAATTGATTATTTCTGGACTTATTAAGTTATTCTAGCTTTTAGAAGTCATTTGTTTATTTTAAAAATACAAACTCTCACTTGGATGGTATAGGTTATCCCTTGGGGACAATTTCTATATTTTAGATATTATATTTATATTTTTTTATATTAAATATATTTTTTGTTAAGATGAATGGAAATTCTAAGCTCAACAATATTTAAAACAAACAAAACAAATACTTAAATATGTATTATTTACTAAGTAATAATAATAATAATTTATTTCCATCATTGTTATTACCATTATTATTATATATTTTTTTATTCAATTATTAATAATACGTTGTTATTATTATTATTGGTTGTTATTTATTCAAATAATAATACTAAATAAAGCTGCGAGCAGCAATTCAATCACTTTAAGGCTTATAAGCACATAAAAAGGTATTATATTTTATTTAGCAAGCATGTAAGCACTTAGATGATAGATGGAAAAGACCATTTACAACCAATACAGGCAATTTACTAAGGAAAAATATAGTTTTTAAAGGTTTTTGACAGTTACAGCGCCATATATTGCCTGATCTCCACCAGTTTTTTTTTTTTTTTTTTTTTTTGGGTGTCCTCAGAATGTTCCCATACAGTATGTCAAATTTGGTGAAAATATATAGTTATAGACATATATATGAAAGCATAAAAAATGACCCATGAGTTTTGACCCACAAAATGACCCACAAAATTTTGACATTTGGGCATTAATGTTTAGTTAACAAACTATGGTTCCCACAGTTTCGTCTCAATCAGACTAAGGGTTTCGAAGATATTCGCAAAAGATGCTAAATCACAACGTTGCAAAACCATAAGCCGAAACCTAGCATGTTTGGTATCATCAGGAGTCTAAGGATGTGACTTCCGTGAAAATAAGTTGACCACACCCAAAGTTATAAGCATTTGAAAATGTAATTTTACCACTAGATGGCACTGGCTCGAAACTTCTCAGGCTCCTTCAAGGCATGACCTACAACGAGTTTTGTTCCGATCGGCCTCCGTTAACCTTGTCTAACAGGTTCTCAAATTTAATTGGCCGATGGCGGCCATGTTTTTTGAGATACGCCTATTTCCTCATAGACAGTCATGGCAATTTGGACCAAGACACTACATGCTGAGTTTGTGTAGTTAGAGCCATTTTCATATTTTGTCAATTTATAGTGCCACCAAGTGTCCAATCGCCATGATTTTTTTATTGTGACCTCAGATTGAGCTCATACATAATGTACCAAGTTTGGTGAAAATATCTCAATTCTTTCACAAGTTATAGCCAATTTAGTAAAAGTGGCTCTGCCCACTTTGAACATTTTGGCGCCCCTTAGCGAACGTGAATCTTTGATATTCAGACTCCAAAGAATCTTTCTGCACTGGTTTGGTTCCGATCGGGCAAAAAACCTAGGACTACTTTCCAAAAGTAGGTTTTGGACAAACTTCAAATGTCTCTAGCACTTATTATTATTATTTAATCTACTAAATATCAGTAACAAAGGCATATTTAGTTGCATTTCATTTTGTGAATTCACTCGAATGGAAAGCCAGCCGAGTTAATGATGTGTTAGTATGCTGTAAAACATTTAAGCACATATATACAATTCTTGCAGTGTTTTGCCTTTTAGAATTTTTCTGCAAGTTAAGTATATATATAAGCTGTTTATGCCTGTATATGGCTGTTCAGTTCAGTGTCTGCCTAGGGGTAATGTGACAGTCAAACAGCTCAGCAAGTGAGCAATGCTGTCTTGCCTAACCAAAATAACCGACTTTCATATATCAATGCATACACCAGCTGTTTGCAACAGCGATAGTGAACACACTAGTGAGGCCCAAAAAACATCACATTTGTCTGGAGAGCTATGTAACTGCAACTTAAACATAAATTTGTATTAGTGTTGTCAGGCGACTGACTTCGGTACCAAGTCGGTACTGAAATGTGTAAAATGCATAGACTGTAAAAAATATGGACGTAGTGTCCGTGACGTCACCCGTAGATTTCTGAAGAGCATTTTTGAAGTGAAAATATGAAAATGAGGCCGCTGCCATCTTAGCAGCGTGTCACTCCCGGATAACTGAAAATAGACAAAGAGGCGGGACTTGATCATGTTAGCAGGCAAAGGAGCTATCTATCTATCTATCTATCTATCTCAGATACTATCTAAAATATTAATAAAGATAACAAGTTATATCATTAGAAAGTTCTAAAGGTTTACTGTCAATATACAGTGTCTTTTTTACGATATAGATGCTCCAGCATTAGTAATTAATTTGTGTCGGGTGTGCAAATAACAACATGAAAAATCAAACTGGACTTCATACCTTGTATAGCGATCGCGAGATGAATCCAAGTGGCACTTGGGTAAATGTCCATGAGTGTCCATTGAAAAACAAAAAACAGTACTTTTTGTCCGCAAAAGCGTTAAAAATATTGATATATTACCCATTGTTTGCATCACATTTCTTCTGAATGATCTGCTCTCTATCATCGTTCTTCAAGAAATGATGCAAAATATAATTTTTCAAAATAGTGCAGCAGTTTTAGTTATAATATCCAAGCAGTGCTGTCAGAGTTTAATATTCTCCCGCCATTGTCACTGTAGTAAATCTCACAAACAAAACTTTAAGCCAATGCCACGATCCAACAACGTGTGTTCTGTATATCTTCCGCATGCGTGCAAATCTACACAGACGCACATCTGTCTCGAGTCTCGACCATTAACGCAGCAAGCCATATTATTTTATAACTGTATAAAATAATCCCGAAAAAAAGCACAAACATGGCAGAGATGCCAAAATTAGTGGCTGGAATTAGCTGAGGTGACGGCTCACAGACAGCAGCGGCAATCTACCTGTCACTCAAGTGACCACGCCCTTAATTATGCAGCACTTTAAGGCTTAATATAATTTAAACGGATGAGTTATAAAAAAAATTCACCCCCCTCAGAGTTGTCATGAAGGGCAAAATTAGCAGTATAGACCAAAACCACAATTTGATCCAGGCTGTAAACATGTTTTTTTCTGCTGTAAACTTGGTCATTTTAACATGTGGGTCAATGAGATTCTGCTCTCTTTTGCAGCCTGTCCCTAGCGGCCAGTCGATGAATTGCAGTTTAAGTCACTTCCATATTGGCTTCACGAGAAGCTGGGGGAGGTTGCCGCTTGGTAAAATGTGACGAAACCAGCATTTCCCACTAGCATTTTGAGTGCTGTTGAGCATCACAGATGTCTATTTAGCTATTGTAGCTAATCACAGACGTATCTGTTGAGCTTGTGAACACAGTGGCCAATCAGAGGTGTTTAAGAATCCCCTCAACAGCGCACATACATAGGAGGAAATGCTGGTATCGTCACATTTTTTAAGTTTCGGTACCGACTTGGTACCAAAGTCGGTACTTTTGACTACACTACTTTATATGTATCCACATTGATACAGTATTATCTACATTAGTTGTGATTGGCCAGATTTGGCAAGGGTGGGAAAATTCCAGGCACACTCTGAGAAAAATGTGACATATTCCAGATTAACAGATTAATTACAGCATTATACCGTCTGTGAGGCTTTTTATTTTTTATATACGGTTTTTGTTTGGCAGAGTGAACATTTTTTCATTGATCTATTGGTATTTGAGAACGGTGTAAATATATGAGAGAGACTTTCAGAAATATACTGCGGGACTGCATGCAGGGCGTAATGCCATGAAATTAGTTTAGAAAAGTTGAACAGCACTTCAACAGTAATTAAAAGAGCTTGTTGGCTGGGCAGTAATGAAATCTCTCTCTTGGACTACATATTGATCCATGTTTGCTGGTGGAAAATACTCGGATGATTAAAAGCTTGCTGATACAGACCTTGGACGACGTGTTCTGGTTTTGCTCCTGTGTCAACATGGCAAGGCACGCGGTGGCTAAAGTGGATTGTAAAGCAAAATCCTTATAACGTAGAGTGCGTTATTTGTTTGCATTAGCCATAATTGGAAATACAGATGTAAATTCTGTTTTCCATGCATCACTTTTTCATATACATATAAGTTTGACCAAGTATAGGAAGAATTATGGACCTTCCCTTTAGCCTATGTCACCTAAAATATGTCTAAATATATTATGAAATACAGCAGAGCTGATTTCAAGTCAGTGTTAAATTGCTGTGCAGACATCAGAGTTCATGAGTTTAATTGTGAAAGAACGTTATTAAACCACCCATTACATCAGCAAGACACCAGTAACTCACAGCAATCCCAAATCGATGCTGCTAACAGTGTGAAACACCTGTTGTCAGCCTTGGCCCTATCAGCTAATGTCAATTACACACCAGTGGTTTTTGTGTACGAGAGGGTAAAAAGCGAATCTTTGCAAGTTTATTTTGTGAGCAATGAAAACACTCAATATCACACTTGCCACATCCTCAAATAGTGCAACATGTTCATTTTCAGCAGTGTCACTGAGGTCAACAGCCACTCTGGAGAATCTCACTACCAATATAACTGCTGGTTCTCAACTGGACATCATTTTATTTTATTTTTTTATATTTTTTGGTATTTATAAGGAGGATAGTTGCAGTCCTGACTCATTTAGTTACTTAACATATATACACAGTATTTATTTATTTCAGGAGCTATTGGTAGTCCTGACTCACTGTATTTATTTATTTATTTGTTTGTTAGTTTTTGTGTTTGTTTGAAGAACTAGTGGTATTACTGACTCATTTAGTACAGTTATTTATTAAAGTCATATCATGAAAATCTGACTTTTCCCATGTTTAAGTGCTATAATCGGGTCTCTGGTGCATCTACCAGCACATAAAATGTGGAAAAGGACAACTCAGTAACTTTGTTTTGGTAAGCCTTTTTCTACAAGCATGTGAAAAATTGAGCCGTTCTGATTTCGCTCCCCTTATGACGTAGGAAGGGGATCTTATTATAATATTACCTCCCCCTGAATCTGTATGTTTCCACCAATGGCGCCGCCATTGTTTTCGCAAGCGACGAGTAACACTGGTCCTGGAGTGCTGCAGCAGCAGCTGTCAACCTTGATCAAACACATTTGAATGTCTTCAGGATTACTAAAGCTACATGAAGGAAGGTGAGTTGTGTCAGAGCAAAACTCTGCAGGACAGCAGCACTCAAGAACGACCGTCCCTGAGCTCGTGATATGTGTCAGCTATGTAAACATTATCACTGATCTGTTAACAGCTACAATAGTAAACATATGAGTCTCCATAAACTCCCTGGCATCTGAGCCACTAAGGACGCAGTGGTGTAATTTTATTTATGAAGGAAATGTGTCCAGATTAATTCATATACCAGTATGTGTAAGTCATTAACACTAGAATGCTTCACACGATTGTCAGTAAAACACAGGATTTGCACAGAAACTGATTCTCAAAGATGGATCGATACCAACTGATCCAATTTCATATATATTTATTTTGTGATGTTTGCAAATTGTCTTCCTGAATATGTTTAGTTAGCACGTTGCTAATGTACTGTTAAATGTGGCTAAAGTTACCATTGTTTCTTATTGTATTCACGGAGACCAGAGCCATTTCGTTATTTTCATTTTTAACCCAAAAACACATGTAGTCTGTATAATTCATAAACGCATCTTCATTCTTAATGAGTCTCTCCAACAGCGTTTAGCTTTAGCCACTTTAGCCGTGCATCACGCTATCAAAATCATTCAGAATCGTATTTTAGCAAACATCCACAAAATACATGCCATACCAATGCTATATGCTGCATCAAGAACAGTTTAATGATCCATTTTGCAAATTATATTTGCTGTTAGCTTCTGTATTATGTATGCCTCAGTGTATTGGAATGACGAGCGAGTTTGACTTCACAGACACATTCTGGAGACACCAGAGACTTACATTACATCTTGTCAAAAGGGGCATAATAAGTCACCTTTAATTAATTTGAATTAATTTATCAGCTTGTCTCTGAGAGGGAATGTGCCAGTTTGAATAGGCATCATGTTTCTGTGTTAGTGCGTAAAAATGAATGGTTTACCCTACATTTATGGCACTCCAATAATAATAATAAAAAATCCAAGAGGAAGCACAAATCAAACGGACCTATTAGAGACCCTTGTGGTATCCCATTTGAAAAAATCCTCTGCCATTAAAATGAATGCCTCCAATTCATCAAAACTGAAATAATGTTGCTTTAGACTGAAATTTTATGGCCTTTTGTCAGTGACTGTGGGTACATTGGCAGCTGTTTATTATTATTATTATTATTGAATACGCTCTAAAAAGAAATTAAATGAGAGGGTTTGTTACATTAGGCTTTCTGATGTGACTGATGCCACATCAACAACATATAATGGTGTTAGAAATAGCCTTCCTCACAGGTAGTAATATCAGGTGTTATGTGTCCGGAGATGCCTGCTGTCATAGCACAATTCCATTTCTAGGCCTTTTGTTCACTTTACAGTCTGTATAGCACCTGCTTGTATTCTACAAATTATACACTGTAAAAATCTTTTTAATCAGTATTTCTCCCCCTTTGTTGTGCAGTATATATAATACTTTACATTATATATATATATATATATATATATATATATATATACATATATATAATGTTGTGAAAGAATAATATTTTTACAATCTCAAACTTTTGAGATTCTACTTCAGTTTGTTCTGCCTTCCATTTCATCCCCCATTTATTTCTGTTTTGTTCCCTTGTACCCTGCTCCTAAATTTCCTATTCATCTTTGCCATTTCAGAACATTTTCCTCCTTTGTCATATCAATATTTCCTCACCTTCTTCAGCTACATAAGGCACAAACAATGCATACAAAAGGTGAGAAGCTTTACTCACTCCATATGAGAGGCGCAGTTCTCACACACTCCAGTTCCGCCCATTCAATCCCAGTCAGCTCTCAGACTGTCCTTTGTATGGAGTGATCGCTCTCTGAATCTTCCCTCTGTGCTGGATGAAAGCGCAAGGTCAAGTGTATCATCCTGACATCAGCCAAACATCCCTTCTCCAGAGCCTGAACATAGCTTTGCCATTAGATTCCATGTCTCTCATTCCATCTAGAGTCTGAACATCACAAGGCATTCAGGTCAACTGTGTATCTGTGCATGCATGAATATTTAATCCTACAGAAGTGTTCTGAAGAAGACATGCAGGAATTATATCATAGAATTACATAATAAGGATCCAAAATTAGAGATGCACCACAAATCTTTGCTTTCAGCCTAAAATCTAGCTCAAAAAATGTGTATACGATCTATCATTTTGGGATCCAGTTTTGATGTTTACAGGCAAAGAAGCTTCTGCTACTAAACAGCCCATTTTGGGGGATAAAATGTCTCTCAAACCCTTTGGTTAGTGTCTGAATGTAGCTCTCGGTATGGCACCAGAGTCATGTTGTTTAAGTTTATTGCCAGATAGATTTTCCGCCTAAGGTTTCAATGGAACAATCAAGTATACCCATGAGCCAAACACCATTGGAGCTCTCCTGATCTGTGTTTGAACCGCACATCACCCTCTCTGGGCATGTTCTGACAGATCAATGCAGCCAGGTCTTTTCAATTAAAAAGATTTGCTGCAGTCTTCCTTGTGAGATTGAATTATTGACACACACATGTGACCCAAGAGCTTTGATTAAATCTTGACCATGGAGTTGTATCTTTTGTAACGTTTGGCTCTAAGACACACGTAGACTCTATTTTTTTTTTTTTCTGCCAATTTGGCATTATAAACAGTGGGGACTGAGAACATTTTAAACATTACAGATTTGTAGACCTGAAAATAGTATATAGTGGAAAAGTTTTAGAATTTTTAAAGGGTTAGTTCACCCAAAACTGAATAAATCATGTCGTTCCAAGCCCGTAAGACCTTTGTTCATCTTCAGAACACAAATTGAGATATTTTTGATGAAATCCGAGAGGTTTCTGAATCACCCATAGGCAGCAACGTCATTGCAACTTTTAAGGCCCAGAAAGGTAGTAAAGACATTGTTAAAATAGTCCATGTGAGAACAGTGGACTAATGTTATGAAGCGACGAGAATACTTTTTGTGCACAAAAACAAAACAACAATAACTAGTTCATTCAACAATTTCTTTGCTGTTGATGTAGTAAACACAGTGCAGTGCTTCCGGGTTCTACGTCAGAACACCGACTCATTATTGGCCATCTTCTGTCGTGATGCTCACGTGTACAACGTTGGCCAATACTGCATTCTGACATAGAACAATTAAGCGCTGCACTGCATTTACAAATGGCAAATCTGAGCAGAGTCTGTAGCATCATTGAGCTCTTTCTTAAAATTTCAGAGATGGCACATGTAAGATTAATGGAGTATATTTCCTCAGGAGAATAATCTGAGAAGCAAGAGGCTTAAAGGGGTCACATCATACATTTCTTTTTTATTATTATTATTTAAATTTTCCCAGAGGTCCACTTACAGCGTTAGTAAAGTCTTAGTTCCCAAACCACTCATAATTACATGGCCATTTCCCACAATCTCTTTGACCCTTACAATTTCACCATAAAGAAGTTATGAAGTGTAGGTAATTCTTGTGAATAAGTAATTACTTTGTGTCTGCTAAAAAGAATGCTCTATACAGTATGAATGTAATCCGAACGTACTATATTCGCCATGCTGTAGTTGTCATGTGACCTACCGCTTCACTGCCATTTACAAATCCTTTCCCATGGCCTCATGGGATAGTAAAGTGTCCATCATATGCACACATATTCAGAATCACGTAGTAGGTAGTAGTATGTCAACAGTAGTATGTATTGTGAATACACCTTCTATGTAGTAGGGATGTATGTGATTTCAAATGCAGCCCATGACTGGGTGGACCACCATTACTGGTTCCTGATCAGCCAATATTTAAAAGTACAGTTACAAAAAAAAAAAAAAAAACAGTTTAATTACTGTTGAAAACAATGCATTTTGGGTAATTTGTCATTTTCGAGAAAGTAGCCTACTGCAATGTACTGTGAATTAACAGCGCTCAAAATCAGCCGTGTTCCAAATCACACCCTATACCCTCATTCACTATTCCCTATTAGTTTACTAATTTAGTCCACTTGAGAGAGTGAATTAAAAGAAGTGAGTGAATTCAGATACTGATGAACACCTGCTGTTAACAAGCAGAATCAATGAAGGAAAGAGAAACAACAAGAACGGAAAAAAGATGAAATCAACTGAAATTAAAAGAAAATATTAAATCTCTCAAGATCTGATTAAACAACTCCACAAACAGCATTACCAGCTTCAATTATTACTAACCAGATTGATTTTCCTTGATTTACCTTCAATTGTATTATTATGGTAACATACTGTAAAAAAGGAAAGCTGTAAGTTAAGGGTAGGAGAGCTGTAAATTAACAGGGCATTACTGTTATTTTACAGTAAAAAATTTTACAGCGTATACTTCTGTCTGATTTTAAAAAGAAGCAGAAGTTCAAAATGAGTCATTTTTTGCAGCACCATTTCAATAGTATTTTGAATTGTGAAAGAAAGTATGTTTTCATATTCAGATGAAGCTGTTTTATCTCAAAAGATCAAGGACAATTTGATTCCTTATGATAAGACTCCTATCTAGGAGAAACAGTTGAGATATTAAAGAGATGTCATTTGTGATTTGTCTTTCCTGTGAGTTTCGTCTCTTCCAAAGAACCACTGACATAAATTGGGTTGAGAAGAAACGACACTCAACTCCATCTGGAGTTCTAGAATTAGAACAATGAGAACACTTAGAACTGCAATTATCACAGCTGACTGTGATTCCACATTAGTCAACGTTGACGTTCAGTTTGCTTTCAGAGTGAGAGGTGACTTTGCACCAGGAAGGAGGAGGAGAGAGGGACCAGATTTACACTTCTCTGCAGTCCCAGTGTATGTCATTAAAGGCAGGGGTCCGTGTAGCAATTCCACTCCCGTCCAACCTTCCTCTCCGGCCCGGAAAGCCTGACTCCGATCTGATTTATCTGCCCTGTCTCTCAGCCCCGGCTTTTCCCGCCAGTGGGGAAAACAAAGCTGACTAGATTTACGCCTGGAGATGAGATGAGATTCGCCTTGGCACGAGCACATGGCTCCGGTGATGGTTCAAACCACTCCCCTCTTCGCCCCCGTCCCGCCCTCCCCTTCGAGCTCCGATTCAGCGTCTGTACGGCCACTGGGTCCAACTGATGGATGCTCTCTTTTGCTCTGCCTCTAAAAATATTCTGCGCAAGACACGCTGATATTAATTCTCTCTCACAAAGCTTCTGTTCTCTGTTCTCCCTGTGTGTCCTCTTCCTCTGTCCCCCGGTGAACTCTTGTTCTTTATATTTATTATCCTTTTGTCGCTTTGACATCGTTCTTTCTTCCTGCTTGCCTTCTTCCTCGACTTCCTTTTCAAAATATGTGCACAAGGGTTGGGCTGTATGTATTATATCATGGTACAGGTCATTTTAGTCATTAGTCATCATTCGTAGTCATTATCGCAGAAAACTGAATCATCTTAAAAAGGGTTTATTTTGTGGTATAATGTCCATCTTATTACATGGTGGCTTACCAAATAAAAAGAGCTTCATTTATTTTCCCAGTTAAAATATCTAAAATTGATTGAATATTTAAAGTTGATATTTAAAATATTTAAGTTGACTTTAATTGGATTAAATTAGTTGAGTTAACTTAAGTTGAGTGTAAAAGGTTTATAAGTTATATATTTCACTATCATTTTTAATTTTTGTCATTCGCAATGCTTAATGGGATTGTAGTTATTTCCCTCATTAAAACCATTAAGTACTTGTCCAATTTTCAAATACTTGTTCTGCAACAATTCTAAGTTTGCAGTGTTATGATTCACCTTGTGGCCAGTCATTTGATTCATAGCATTGTTACTTTTTTTAACAAAAACCTTTTGGGAAAAAATACTTTTGTAACCAAGGCCACTGAAAACGTTGCACTGGTGCACTCTATTGAATTCCATCTAGGCACAAACAACTAAACTCTGCTTCGTTTTGTGCATCCCTTGACAAAAAGTTCTCCCTTGTGATCTGATTTGGACACATTCCCAAATTTTTCTTCCATAAAGCAGTCCTGACCGTGCAAATATATCAACCGCAGTGGAAATGGATCTAAAAATCCTTCTATCGGTTGGTATATTTTTACCATCATACCACCCAGTCCTAATGTGTGTCTCTCCGTATCTCTCAGCTCCAGTTCTTTTATATAGCGCAGGTCGCAAGTGGGCTTACCTGTTAGTATCTGTTTAATTTGTTGCAACAGGGTAAACCATGCAGAGTAAAGAAGATTAATCTTCTCATACACACTGAGGTCTGGTTGAGGCTCTTATCTCACAGATAAATGACTCTTTACTCACTAAACATGTTGCATTGTGTAGTTTTGAATGGTCTTGTTTACCTCCAATGTACCCCGCTCAGGACTTGATTTATGATAGCGCCTTCCTCAGCGTTTGGGTTCTCTGTATCAATTTTTTGGTGGTTTCTAAGGCTCATTACTATCTGTAAACTCTTCAGATTCTGTATTCCCTTAAAAAAAATCCTCAGGGATCTTATTTCTGTCTTATGCGAGATGCAAATGAAAGTGACACGAGTGTAAGGTGCAACTGTGAACAGTTTAAGTCCTAAGACAGAAAGCGCTTGTACTTCTGAAATGAAAGACCTTGGAACCTTCAAATGTTTTCTGCTGCTCCTCTTCCATCGCTCACTCGTAGATTAATGATGCGTAGCATGCCGACATCTTTCAAATCTCAAAATAGGATCCCAGCTTTTAAAAATAGTTTTTTATGAGCCCTTTCCAGCTGATCTGTGAACCCGATGATCATTTTTAATAATGCGCTAATCATTACAGGGACTCATAAACTGCAGCACCCACTGCGAAGGCAGGGCGAGCCGGGAGTGTATCAGTTCAGGTCTTGGCAGCTGTTCGGAGGCCGACAAATACAGCAGCCAAAATCCGGTGCCCGTTATAAATGGCCCTGTCCTTCAGAGAAAGATAGCAAGGACTTCAAGACTGCTGGAGACTGAGAGAGGGGAAGGGAGTGGGAGAGAGAGAGAGTGTACTACCTGCTTGGAAAGTGCTGTATTCGGGCAAAACATATGCCGGTAACCTGAGGAATCATGTCAGTGTGTAAGGGATCGAGTCGCCCCTTGTGTTAGGGATTTCAACATCCAGGCAAACACTGCAAAAACTCTCTCCCACTGTTCTTCAAATCAATCAGGCCAAGAAAGACATCTATTTACTGTGAATTCTTGACTTAAAATTAAAAAAATCCGGTCACCTTCATGTTGTTTCAAAACTAAATGACTTACTTCTGTGAAAAATACATAGTTCTGTCATGAAACTCTAGATGGCACAGGCTGATAGGTCCTTAACTCATTCTGCTTGCAATCTCATCATTCTCTATAGGGCACAGCTGATTAGTTCCTGCTGTATCAGTAACATTGGTCAGCATTTGCTGTAGCAGTTGCAGCGTTCTTTCAGAAACCCTCCACCTTCCCCAGCTCCACCTGTATTTACAATACACAACATGGTTTTTAATGATAATTTTAGGAGGGGGCAACCCTCAGATTGGGGGCAACCCTCAGATTGGGGGGTGGCGGTTGTCCTGACCCCCCTGACCTATCCCCGACCCCCCTCTCAAACCCCCCAGCAATTTCCACCTATGAATGATTCATCCGTGCCTCATAATCTTTAATCAAATAACTTCCCTTCCCTCTTGCACCGACATCTCTTCATTGATTAAATGTTTACCGGCACGAGGGCGGGACAACCTGTCACTCACATGAGATCTGCCAATAGCAAACCATAACCATCCAATCAATTCCCAATGGACAAAATCAAGTCCCATCCTACATTTTTTTTTCTTGTTTTAGAAGCCATTTCACTTGGATATACATCAAAATATAGGGTAAAAAGGACTATCACAACTTCATGCTGACTTTAAAGATGAATTGTTTGTTTTCCCAGTGAAGATATCTTTGTTGACGAAGCAACTGAGCAATGCATGTTTCCTTTTTTTAGCATTTGTGTTAGCTGGTAAGTGACTACTCCGACAAGCAAACAAGTTTATAATAATGAAACTTCAGAAGTACTTTCTGGAGCCCTTTCTAAGTATGTAAAAGGTCATATGAGAAACTGCGCTCATTTTCTGAGAATAAGTCATTTGAAGTGACTGAGTCCAAATAACCTTCTCGATGATCATTCACTAGAAACCAATTCATAGGATATTCAAGTTTCTTTGGTGAACCATGATGAGAAATGACAGAGAATGCACAAATTCATCTCAGCACCTTCTAACGCCATTATTAAACACACAAAAAAGACACAAACACGTATGTCTGTGTGTGTATTTCAGCAGTTACAGGAACAGAATAGGATGTGTGCTGTAATTTTCAAGTTACACCTCATCAGCCATTGCTGCATTCCCAGACTGCTTTGCATCCCAGACTTATGGCCGCGGTTCTGGGGGATAAGGAGCGTTCAGCACTTTGCGTTTAATCAATCTGTCCGTGAAGGTGACATTTTCAATTGATCCGCTGCAATTTACTTCGCCGAGTGTCAGTTCTATTTTCATCCGCTGCTGTTTTAAGGTGCTCAGCAGTGCCAGTGAATCCGTCGTGTGTGTTTGGAATATCAGAGCCACTCTCATTTGAAGGGGTTTTAGGTAAAATGCACTCTGTCCTGGAGCCAGGAGAGCGTTCGTGTGTTTACCTTGGTGTCGTTGCGTGTGTTTGTTTGGTGTTAAATTCTCTCTATCTTGATTATTTTCCCAGCTTTCCCATCTGTTTCCAAGGCAATGAGTTCATTTATTTGCTAATTAGTAATTAGTGTTTGAGATGATGATGAGAATTGAAAATTAATCTGTTGCATGACAAATGAATGTAACAATGGTGATTTTTACCAAAAAAGACAACCTGTAAACAGCAAAGAATAAATGTCTTAATCATAATTGGTGATATATTTAAAAATTATTATATCTAAATATTTTTAGAATAACAAGATATGGAATATATAGAATGTGTGACCCTGGACCACAAAACCAGTCATAAGTCGCACGGGTATATTTGTAGCAATAGTCAACAATACATTGTATGGGTCAAAATTAACGATTTTTCTTTTATGCCAAAAATCATTAGGATATTAAGTAAAGATCATGTTCCTAAATTTCCTACTGTAAATATATCAAAAATTTATTTTTGTAAGTAAATGCGTTGCTAAGGACTTCATTTGGACAACTTTAAAGGCAATTTTCTCAATATTTTGATTTTTTTGCACCCTTAGATTCCAGATTTTCAAATAGTTGTATCTTGGCCAAATATATAGCCTATCCTAACAAACCATACATCAATGGAAATCTTATTTATTCAGCTTTCAGATGATGTATAAATCTCAATTTAAAAAAAAAAAAAAAATACTGTTATGATATATATATATATATATATATATATATATATATATATAAACTCATGTGTATATATACTTTGTAACTTGAAAATTACAGCTCGCAGCCTATTCTGTTCCTGTAACCGCTGAAATACACACACAGCCATACTTATTTGTGTCTTTGTATGTGTGTGTGTGTGTGTGTGTGTGTGTGTAATACAGGAGTTAGAAGGTGCTGAGTCATTTCTCATCACAGTACATTGTGTCACCAAAGAAACCGAAGCACTTAAATATCCTATGAATTGGTTTCTAGTGAATGATCACAGAGAAGGCCTCAGTCACTTCCAATGACTTATCCTCAGAAAATGAGCGCCCGTTTCTCATATGACCTTTTACGAACTTACAAAGGGTTCCAGGAAGTACTTCTTAAGTTTTATTAATAATAAACTTGTTTGCTTGTCAAAGTCATCACTTAGCAGCTAGTACAAATGCTAAGAAAAAAAAAAGGAAACGTATTGCTCGGTTGCTTTCTCAGCAAAGAAATCTACACTGGAGAAAAAAAAAAAAAACATCAGTTGACCAACACCATGTTTTTCACAGAAATGACACAATTCATCTTTAAAGTTGGCATGAAGTTGCGATAGTCCTTTCTACCCTATTGTGACGTTCTTAAACAAAAAAAATGTAGGGCGGGACTTGATTTTGTCCATTGGAAATTGATTGAATGGTTGTGGGTTTGCTATTGGTGGATCTCATGTGAATGACAGGTTGCCCCTCGTGCCGGTAAACGTGTCATTAGCGAAGAGAAGAGATGCAAGAGGGAGGGGAAGTTATTTTGATTAAAGATTACGAGGCACTGATAAATAATTTACATTCACCCCAATATTAAAATGTTATTATCATTTACTCACCATCATGTCGTTCCAAACCTATATGTATTTCTTTCTTTTGTAGAAAAGAAACAAGAGATTTTGAAGAAGACTGGACAAACAACACCATTAGAGCATATTGACATCCACTGTATGAAAACCCCAACGCATTTCTATAATTATAAAATATAATTTCTGTACATGACAACTCTATATGTGTATATACATATATAGTTTTTTTTTTTAAGAAATTCATATTTTTAAGTAATATTCATCAAGTATGCATTAAATAGTTACTTCTACAATGTAAATAGTGACTCTCACAAAAGTTTTCTATTTAAAATGCTGTTATTTTTTAATTTCTTTATCAAAGATTCCTGAAAAACTGCATCACAATTTCACCAAAAAAACTGTTTTCAACATTGATAATGAACTGTTTGTTGAAAACAAATGAATATAGAAGACAGTTATTTTAAAATGTAATGATACATCACATTACTGTTTTTATGGTTTTACTTTTTGTTTAATTAAATTCATCTTTGGTGAGCACAAGAGACTTCTTTCAAAAATATTAAAAATCTTACTGACCCCAAACTTTTGAACATTATATTATATTACACAAGTGGTCAAAAAATTCTTCCAAAAACATCAAAAAGTCACCAATATTACATTATGAACCAAAACACATTTTATGATTGGTTAAAGGTTACTAAAAGCTTTACTTTCTGCATGCTGGATGATCCTCAGTTTCTTAGCATGAACGTGGCAGGCGGTGTGAATCTCATTTGGGTCAGTCTGTATTAGGATCTGAGCGTGAGTGGGACGGACAGGCTGTTGAGTCTATCCAGCTGGCCTCAGATCAGTGGGTTTAAGAGCTGCCAGGTGTCAGATGCCAACTAAAGAACAGGCTGGAGGTGGCGCGGCCAGTTTAAATGACGCCAGTCGTACTGTCCTGTCGGTTAGCGAGGCGTTTAGTTCCTGCGATATTAATCAGTGCTGCTATTGTGATGGTGAAACAAGTGATACCGTTATTTATCTCCATTTCCCTCCCTCGTTCTCTCTCTCTCGTACTATTATTCACGCTCTATTCTCTGCATGCTTGAATCCATGTTGGAGGCAGATGCTCAATTGGAGTCACATACGTTCATGTATTCAAGTTTGTCTCTGCCATCTTGATTATCATGCAAATCTGTTACTTCCTAGTACTTCATGCAGGCAGGGAATAAAAACAGCCATGTTTTGCAGAGCCGACATTAATTTGGTAAAAGTGGATTGCACAAATCTATTGAAGTGGGGACTGAACTTCAATGCATTATTCAAACACGCTTGCGTCGATGCACAATCGAGCCCTAGAAATAAAAGCACGCAAAATAATCTAAGACACTATTTTTCATGGATGTGATGCAATATAGCGCATATAGCCTACCTTCCTGTCATACCGAGAGCTTTCTTTTTTTCTATTTATTTCTCTTTCTGACTCACTCTTTTGCATTTAACTGAAACTGTAATGTATACAAACCCATATGGAGAAAAGTCAAAAAGATCTATTTAATAGGCTATCTCATTTGCTTCTCTTCTAGGCAGCTCTCAGGAAATGGCCAATGTTGATACCAATAAAGTCTGTGATCGCTACCCATGAGAAAGAAAAATGACCATTGACATATTTTTAATATCTTAATTATATCCCATAGACTACATTGAGATTTAATGGAGATAAAATGGAGACTTTTGCTTGAGAATACTGTACTAAAGTTTCAGAATATATCTTAACAGTGTCTCAAACTGTGCTTAAACTAGCCAAGATTCTGAAGCCAGTGAAAAATCACAAATTAGATCACTTTAGTTGTGTCTTCTAGGCTACGTTCTGTCAGTTTTAGGGATTGACAACCGCATTTACTCGAAATGCAGTCTCGAAATGTTCCACAGCAACTTAGCGTCTCGAATGTTGTCTATATGAACGTGCAACGAGAGTCGTGCAAGGTATTCTCTTAGTAACCATAGCGACAGTGACCAACATAATATCAAAGATGGCCACGTTTATAAAACTGAAAAGTCTTATCACTTTTGACACGACAGAGTCCAATGGACTCTATGCATGAGGCGTTCTTTAGAACTTCCGCTTTAATATAAGCCGGCTCGAACACTTCCGGTGAGATGTCATTTGCTGGTGTGTTGAGCATCAGCAGTGTAGCTAATACTTAGTTTATAATCAGAATATAGTCACTTAAATAGTCAGGCATAGCATTAATTTAGTTATTAAAACGTAAGATGGCATAAAAAATAAATAAATAAAGACGTACCTCATTGTTCCTCCTCGGCTAAATTCAATTCGACCATCAGTTTTCACACTTTTATGTGAAAAAAAGCTTCAAAAATTAAATATTTATTGTGCATTTTAGTTAGATTAATTGAATAAAATTTGTGTTTTTACAAGTGTGCTGAAATCATTGATCTTGTGCTGCTGCACTGACTGACAGCTAGGGAAAGTGCGGTGCTCGCAAGAAAAGTTATTGTTTTTCTTAAGATTTTTTGAGTATTTCATACTTTACATTGACAAAATGTATATTTAAACCTAGTTAAAATGTTTAATATTTTGTCAAAAACGAAGTGAAAAATGATTAGAGGAAATGGCTGATATATGCGCAAATAAATGCTACTTTGCTGCCACCTGCTGGTTAAAGTGGTAATTATTGTCTTTTTTATTTTTAAATAAGTGTTTTCTATCAAATGTTGAATTTCCTACATTTTTAAACGTTCGGTTTTACAATGGAAACAATCTCAGACGAATGAACAAATAATGTTTGTGGTCATCACATTAAAAATAACACATTAAAAATAACTAGTAGGACCGTTTAAAAACAGTGTCTGTAATTAGACATGCACACACATTTTTCCCCCCAGCACTTCAAATGTTATTTTTAATGTGAAAAACCTATAGACTGAACATGTAATACATATGTGCATGACGTCACCTTTTTATTTATTTATTTATTTATTTTTTTACAAATTCACGTTTTTGTAGTGTATAGATGATAACGATATCATTTTCAAAAACTTACACTATGAAACCCGTTTCCAAAAGTTTACGTTTTCGGGCCCTCAAAATACCATTGTCATGTAAATGAATGGCCAAAACACATAATAATTTTTAGTTTTACATTTCTGGTTGAAAACGGTTTCGTGTAAATAGCCCCTAAATGATAGTTAACTTAAAATCTCCTGAGCTGTGAAAGAGCAACTTCTTTTAGCTCCAGGAAGTGAAATATTTCCACAAACATTTCTCATCAGATACCTTTAAAAGCAAATGATCTGAACGGTACAATCCACATTAATATTCATAGGTCAGTTACTGCATGATGTCCTTTGTTTTTATTTCTCTATGTAATTTTAGAATACAGTAAATACATAGTTCAGTCATGAAACTCTAGATGGCGCAGGCTGATGGGACCTTAACGCAAGCTGATGATAATTACAGCATTAACTACTTGGAACAAGCTGATTGGTTCATGTCACTTCTGCAGCCAATGAGCTTGCTGCTCACACATTTAAATGGCTGTTACATTCACTATAGCAGTTTGCAGCGCGCTTCAAAGTTCCTCTAAAACCCTCCACCTTCCCCAGCTCCACCTGTATAGATCTGCTATGGGTTATTGATATATGCCATTTGTGCAGCAACTATGTCTTATTCGCAGCAGCATATCGGTGTATATATTGGCAGTAGCAATTTACTGTACTTGCTCTGCAGCAGCAGCAATAATCTACAGCAGCAGCGTAGCAGATCTATTCCGCCAAGACCAAATACATTAACATTGTCATATCCATTACCACAATAAAAATCTTCTGAGAGTTGCCATGATTGAAAACTTTTGAGACAGGGTTGACCATTTAAATGATTCAGCAACTCTCCTGAGCCACGACTGAGCAACCTCTGAGCATTAAAATGTTTCTCCAGGCTGTTTTAAGTGAACTAGTGGAAGCTCCATTATTCTGGTTGTTGTCTAGCAGGAGCCACAGGTCAGATGGAGTCCCCAGGCAGACTGAATTCACTCTTTCACCTTGTAGCTCCAAAACATGGGTGCCCCTCTTATAGGAAGGACCCCTGAGCCCAAGACACTTGCCATGTCTGTCACCGAGGAACTGTGCCAGACGACAGATCACCTCACTTTGAAGCCAAAGGCTCTGACACTGCAGAGTTATAGGCTGAGAAGGAAAAGAGATGCCAACATTAAAGAACAAGAAAGACTAGACTAGCCTTTGAAGTAAAGGAATTTCACACTATCTCTCGTTCTTTGATTCATGCTCCATAATTTTGCATGAGAAGGTCTCCCATGGCAACCAAAGTGCATTTAAATGATGTCATGTCCATCACTAAGGAGAAGGTTTGAATATTTGAAATCTACATTTTGTTTTTGAAGGCAGTAAACGTATGCCACATGCTAATGGAGAGACTAATGTGTAATTTATGATGTCAACATGTAAAGAATGTTCATATTAATCATCTTAAAGGAACGGCTCAAACAAAAATAAAGGTTCTGCATAATTTAAAAGTGTTTATTAATATTTTGAGTTGGCTTTTATTTTTATATTTTTAGTCTTAGTAATTTTTATGTGCTTTTGTCATTTTTATCTATCTATCTATCTATCTATCTATCATAAAAGCATACATTAGATAAGATGTTCATGCTGCTCTTTTTCACATAATGAAAGTAAATGGTGACAAGAGGCTCTAAAAAAGGTAGCTGATTTGAATTGTGCACTAATTTAAATGCACTTATATTTAAATATGCACTTAGTTATTTTTGAAATGTCATAATTGGTTACAAGACACAAAAACTAATGCCATTTGGTATTGTTGATGACAAAATGGCGTCATGCATCTTAGTGAATGAGATTTGATGGCTGAGAAGATTATTATAATACTTTGTTATTTTTCTCACACAAAACTATCGCATACTTTCAGAAATACTTTAAACATGCTCATATTGGTCACATTTATAATTTTTGGAATTTGGTAGCCTTATCACCATTCACTTTCATTGCATGACAAAAAAAAAAAAAAATCAGCATTAAAGGGATAGTTCACCCTAAAATGAAAATTAAGTCTTTATTTACTCACCCTGTTGTTGTAATACTGTACGTCCTTCTTTCTTTTCCAGACCACAAAAGGAGAGAATTGTGGTCCTCCTGCTTGTCCATATGTGACCCTGGACCACAAAACCAGTCATAAAGGTCAATTTTTTGAAATTGAGATTTATACATCATCTGAAAGCTGAATAAATAAGCTTTCCATTGATGTATGGTTTGTTAGGATAGGCTAGATATTTGGCCGAGATACAACTTTTTGAATATCTGGAATCTGGGGGTGGAAAACAATCAAAATATTGAGAAAATCGCCTTTAAAGTTGTCCAAATGAAGTCCTTAACAATGCATATCCACTCACAAAAATACATTTTTGATATATTTACGGTAGGAAATTTACAAAATATCTTCATGGAACATGATCTTTATTTAATATCCTATTGATTTCTGGCATAAAAGAAAAATCGATAATTTTGACCCATATAATGTATTGTTGGCTATTGCTACAAATATACCCATGCAACTTACGACTGGTTTTATGGTCCAGGGTCACATATAATGGCAATGAATATCGACCAGCATCAAGCTTTTTTAAAAAAAACTCAGAATGATCCCATGCAACAAGTGCCATATATTCCATGTGTTCTGGGGGTATACGATAGGGTTTGGTGAAAAACAAACAGAAATATAATGCATTATTTAATGAAAATCCTGACCTTGGCTGTTGGTCTTCTGTGCAACGAGCGCATTCGTGAGACACTATTAACGCCGCAGTTCACTCCGCCTCGCCCAGAAAAAGCACACAAGTTATAAACATTGATCAGGGAACATGAACCAAAATTTAACGAAAATCCTGACATTGGCCGTTGATCATCTGTGCACGGCACTTGTTCATGTTACACTATTAGTGCTGCAGTTCATTCCGACTCGCCAAGAAAAAGCACACAAGTTGTGAGAAATCAAGATTAATAAAAACCCAACATGAAATACAATCAATGTACTGTACTTTCTTCTCTATGGTGAATATATCTGTTGTGTTCATCACAACAAGAATTTATTGCATCTCTCAACTGTCATTCTGACTGTCATCAGACAAACAGAGTTCCAGTCTGGAGATATTTAACTCCGTAAATAAAGCACATGGATACTTTTGGGATTTCTAGGAGTTGTATTACACATCGCGTTTTTATTATTCTTGATTTCTCACATCTTGTGTGCTTTTTCTGGGCAATTCAGAGTGAAATGCAGCACTAATAGAGTGTCGTGAACGTGCACCATGCACAGAAGATCAACAGCCAAGGTCAGGATTTTCATTAAATAATACATTAAATGTTCCGTGATCAATGTTTATATGCGAATCAAAGCCTAAATTAAATGTTCATCATATAAAGCGATTGAGTCTCTTCAAAAAATTTGGACTAAACTGCTCAATTCATATGGATTAGTTTTACGATCTCTTTATGAACTTTCTGAAGCATCAGTGTCAGTTGCATAGCTGTCTGTGGAGGAACAGAAAGCTCTCAGATTTCATCAAAAAGCTCTTTATTTGTGTTCCAAAGATGAACAAAAGACTTATGGGTTTGGAATGACATGAGGGTGAGTAATTAATGACAGAATTTCCATTTTTGGGTGAACTATTCCTTTAAGTAAATGAACACACTGTCCCTAATCACAGGCTTTAATGAAGCCTACAGAACCATCATGAAAGCCATATTTAGCAACTCCATAAAGTAGCTGCTCAGTATTCATATCCAATCCCAGAATTCCTCTCACCCCATGTTTACCCTTTTGTCTCAATTTCCCCTTATCACCTCCAAAGACTTGACACAAATTGAGTGCTATTAATGTTATGGTACAGAGAATTGCATTGAATCTGTCGTGTAATATTTATGCCAGGTTCACACACTCGGTAACATGAAAATGAAATAATAATTGCTGCGTCTTTCAGATTGTGGATCAGAAGTGTTCTGAAGCCCATGCACGTGTGTTTGTGTGACGCACTAACGTCGTTAATATTCCGCCTGTGTTCAAATATCTGTCTGGAAGGCCTTAATTATAACAGCCGGTACCTGGCAGGCCTAGAAATCAGAGCGGGGGGAAAAATATCAATTGATTCGCCCCAGAGGCCCAGCTGTCAATAATAACAACGGCTTGGCTTCAGAATTCCCCATTACGGCCCATTTCCAACCACAGTAACAATGAAACTGTTATCACTTGGATTACTTCAAGGTTTAAACTGGCCACAGTAGACTACATATCAGTGGAATTTCAATTAAAAGGAACTGGGATTCAAAGACAAAGAGTAGTGGTGTTGAACAGGGGTGTGTGAGCTGCTGTACTTCATAGTACAAAGAGAGTATGTAGAAAGCTCAAGATATTACAGGGTCTCATGTGAGGCCTTTAGATGTTACAAATTAACCCATGATTCTTTATTTATTAATGCGCAAAAAAAAAAGAAAAAAAAAAGTTTGAGACCACTAGAGACTAGTTTCTTTATATTATTAACATAATTTTGAATTAGAAATTTCAGATTGTATTTTTATAACAGCACTCTCAATTTGATTTAATTTGATTAGTAACCTAGAAATAGTGCAGTGTTTTTTAGATTTTAAAAATCCTGAAATTTATTTTAAAAATAAAGTTTCTTATTTATGCATGCTGACTAAATTGATTGATTGATTGATTGATCCGTTATTAACTGTTAATTTAAGATTATTCAGAGCTATATAACTATGAGCAATGAAAATCTGCCACAAATTGTGATGTGTTTGGGCTATTTGAATATATAAATGGTTTAATGGTTTTTTAAAAGCGTGTAAATTCAAAGAATAATATAGAATAATTCTGGCCTTTCACAACTGGCTGTGTTACTGAAATTGGTTATGGGAATTGTCTGTGTGAAGAATGAAAAAGCAATATGAAAAGTGGAAAGTAAGAAATGAAAATCATTATCACGGGACATAACGTGGAAAATAATAAACTCCTAGTATTAGCTGAGTGTTGAATGTCAACTTAGTCAAATTTGTA
Organism: Hypophthalmichthys nobilis; assembly: GCA_037950665.1. Taxonomy (NCBI): domain Eukaryota; kingdom Metazoa; phylum Chordata; class Actinopteri; order Cypriniformes; family Xenocyprididae; genus Hypophthalmichthys; species Hypophthalmichthys nobilis. Next base: position 19,085,292 of record CM075486.1, read on the forward strand.
ATGGCTTGTAAATAGCCATTCCAATTTTTCTTCTGACTGGCTGAAAATTTTAAACATGAGGCATGGCTCTTACTTTTGACGTTAATCAGAATTTGCAGTCTTTATCAAATACATTTCAATATATTCAGGAAATATGCCATTCATGATGACACTGACGATGTTCCAAAGGGGGTATTAAGTAATTTTGAGTCTGAACAAGCAAGACAGATTCTAGGAAAAGATAGACTTTTCTTCCTTGGCAAAAAGGATCAATAAATATTGAAAGACTAAGGATCTTCCATTATTTATGAACTGGGATGGATCTGAATTTTTTCCTCCTAAATATATTGTAATCTTTAATATCTGAGAACAGCCTGTGGATGACACAGCATCTGTCTAGTTTAGCTTAGTGTCTTTCTGTCTTATGTTGAATAAGTAACTAATAGGAGCAATGAATCAGACTGTTGGGAAGTACGATTCACTTTAGTGATCCAGATTGTTGGGTAGTATGATTCATAGTAGTGAATCAGATTGTTGGGAAGTACGATTCATTGTAGTGAACCAGGGGTGTGTTTCCCAAAGCGAATTATGGTCGCAAGTTCCGTCGAGTTCAATGGGACTTATGACCATAGTTGACTAACGATGCTTTCGGGAAACGCACTCCAGATTGTTGGGAAGCACGATTCACATTAGTGAACCAGATTGTTGAGTAGTACGATTTATTTAGTGAACCAGATTGTTGAGAAGCACGATTCGTTTTAGTGAACCAGATTGTTGGGAAGCACGATTCACAGTGAAGCTGATTGTTGGGAAGTACAATTCATTGTAGTGAACTAGGTTGTTGGGAAGCACAGTTCACTTTAGTGAACCAGATTGTAGGGAAGTACGATTGATTTTAGTGAATCAAATTTTTGAGAAGCACGGCTCATTTTAGTGAACCAGATTGTCGGGAAGTACGATTCATTGTAGTGAACCAGGGGTGCGTTTCCCAAAAGCATCGTTAGCCAACTATGGTTGCAAGTTCCATTGAATTCTATTGGTAATAACGGAACTTTCGATGATGATTGGCTTTGGGAAACACACCCCAGATTGTTGGGAAACATGATTCACATTAGTGGACCAGATTGTTGGGAAACACGAATCATTGTAGTGAACCTGATTGTTGGAAAGCACGATTCACATTAGTGAACCAAATTGTTGGGAAACCTGATTCATTGTAGTGAACCTGAATGTCGGGAAGCGACAATCTTTTTATCGAATGCTACTTTCTGTGTTTTCAACATATAGAAATGGAAAGTTTTATTAGTTTTATTTATTTTGAAACTATGTTAAATTTAATGCTGTCACCTTAATTAAGATCATTGTTTTTTTGTGCGGTTTTACTGTCATTTATGTAAATGTGTAACTTGTAGATTAGGAAACTACTGTCTCAAAGAAACTTCTTTCAACATTGAATTCTTTTAAGCATTGAAATGTGTGATCTGAGAGCCTCAATCTAAAAGTTTATCTCAAAGAAATAAATGACATATAGAGATATGAAGGAATCTTGATATTATCAGAAATTTAATGTCATTTATCTTCTTCCTGAATTCTAAATCTGTAATTTTGCTCCAGGTATGAGCTGGATGGGTGTGGATTTCTAATACAGAGGTTGGAGATTTATTTGGATTTACTCTAGATTTGTTTGAACTGTCATTGTACAGGTAAGTGTAGAGGTTTCTTCCTTTTTATCATGGTGAAATGTATATTGCCATTGACCATCCTGTGGGAAAATTCAAACTTAAGCTGGTAGCTGTCAAAAATGTCAAAAAGAAATGTACAAATCATGTACATTTTTATAGTGAATATACATGCTAAACATTTCATTACTCCTCAAGACTATAATAAAAATGTTAAAAAGCAATGAAACTGACTGGAAAAGTAACTGAAAATTCTTGGAAAGGTAATTTAAATTCAAAGAAACATTCGGAAACCCAGTTTGCACCAGCTAGGAACCAGTACGCATGTTAGCTGTGTTTCAAAACACAGCTGCCATCTTAAACTGGATTTTCCAGCACTATATAACGTCTTTTACAGGTTGATTCTATAGTGTTGATTCAACAGGCCTACAATGATCAGATCATCTTCCCAACCCTTAGGTTTCCAGCGGAGTGTGTCTCGCAACCCTATCTGCAATTTTCTTAACAAGACAAATGAGAACGTGTTGGATAATTACATCCATCAGTGGCTAACGCAGATTAGCACTAGCGTACCTGTGGAGCTAACAGCTGTTTCTAGCACCAAAAGGCTTCGTTTGATCTATCCTAGATGAGCTTTTCATATTAATTAATGACAAAAGTCGTTTAATCTGAGGGATCATTTTCATATTCTGTTACGTAATGGAGATTACACAATTCTGGATGGTTTGTGAGTCTCTTTAGAGCTCGAGTAAACAACAACATGAACTATTGCCTCAAGATTGCAATCAGTTAAATTTTATTCACATGGTTTTCGACAAGTGGGAACCGCTTTACCTTGAGGCTATCTTGACAGGCACTGCTGTGAACAAAGGGTGATGTTTGGGTATTTGAATATTTTGAATGTTCACGTTTGATTCTAATCTAGAAAGCACTGAGGCTTTGTAATTGCATTGGGCTTCACAGGTAGTGATTTTGCTATAATGTTAGATATATTTGAATTTCTATCTATCTATCTACATATGGTCTATAGGCTACTTGACATGAAGGGGGCTCACTAAGCTCATATACAGACTATTCGGCAACCCACCCTTAAACATTATGTCCCATCAGGCCCTGACAGCATACAATGGATTTTAGAAGTACTTGGGAGGCCAAACTTTAGCTCTTCCACAGCTCTGTTGAAGTATACAAGTGTTTGTGGGACAGGCTGTCTGTTCTTGTGATGGTTCTATTTGCCCGGTCCTCACAACGCCGCTGGATCACTGAGCGGCTGTACGTGAGGAACCGCTCCAACGAGCCCCTTCAGCATTAATTAACATGGTCATTAATCAAGTCCAGTACAGATAGCGGCTTAATCCTGCTGTAATGCACTTTTCTGGAGGGGAGGCTCCAAGAAGTTAATTGGATTTGATTGGATATTGCTATGATAGTCCCACACAGAACATCTTTAGCTATTAAGTGAAGTTGTTGCCTTTGATTATACTGTTTTGTAGTGGCATGTGTTCCAGCCTGACGTGAGTCTGATAGAAGTGCCCTTCAAAGGTTATTTGACAGCTGAATTCTTTTTGTGTTCGTCTCTTTCAGCTATGTTTGTTTAACTGTCCATAAGCGTCTCTGAATAAGCAGCTTTAGTATGTCAGCCACGCTTAAAAGAGCGTGTATATTGTTTGATCTGCTATTTGAATGAATAAACAACTATTTAATGGGATAGCGCACTGAAAAATAACAATTTGCCGTTCACCTTCATGTATTTTTTTTTTTTTTTTCGCGGAAACACGTCTATGCACATCCTAAAAGTACAGTTAAACTTAGTCCATATCAATTTTGTGTTATATTCCATTTCTTCTAAAGTCATGCAGTAGCATTGATTCAGTCTGGTAACTCATGAGTTTGTGGATGAATGATTCATCAAGAAAGATGTTTTTGATTCATGAATCATTCATTAAAAAGAACCTATCTATCAGTCATTTGTTTCTGTATGTTGTTACCTTTACAGTTATAATGTGCACTTTAGTTTTTTAGTTTATCATTATATGTATCATTCTTAGTGTGAACAGACCTGAAGAGTCTTTTGTTTCTGAATCATTCTGCACTAGATTCATTGTTTTTTGTTTTTATTCTCTAAAAAGAACTGTATGTTTGTAAGTAACTAAAAAGAGTAGAAAAGAATCTACTCAAAAGAGTCATTTGTTTGATATTTTAACTACATTGGCTGCACTGCATGTTTTTGATTCACTTAAAAGAGTCATTTGTTCATGAATCAGACTGCACTGGTTGTGCTGTGTGTTTTTGATTCACTAAAAAGAATTGGCTAATAAGATTCATTTGCTTGTTAATCACACAACATAGTTGTGCTGTATGTTTTTGATTTAGTAAAAAGACCCAGTTCATAAGAGTCATTTGTTCATGAATCGGACTATACTGGTTACGCTGTATGTTTTTGAGTCACTAAAAAGAATTGGCTAATAAGAATAATGTTTTTGTGAATCATTCTACATTGTTTTTACTACATGTTTTTGATTTGCTAAAAATAACTGGCTCATTAGAGACATTTGTTTGTGAATTGGGCTACACTGATTGCACTGTATGTTTTTGATCCACTGAAAAAAAGAATCAACTCATAAGAATCATTTGCTTCATTGTGTCATTATCATTCTAGTTGTGGTCTGGACTGTTTCTATAAAGCTTTGTGGTTTATCATTATAGTTATTCTAGGGGTGAACATGCTTTAAAAAATCTTTTTGTTAAAAATCTTTAATGTTTGTGAGTCACTAAAAAGAAAAGAATAGTAATTTGTTTGAGAATCTGACTACATTTGTTGCACTGTCTGTTTTTGATTCCCTAAAAAGAACCTGCTCATAAGAGTCATTTGTTTTGTGAATCAAAAGTTTCAGATTTTTTCCCTCAGTATAATGTAAACAGTGAAGTATACTGCATCAAATAAATCAGTTCTGTTCAAACTCAGTAGTATTTTTAGAATGATAAACCTGTGAAAGTCATTGCTTTGCACCTATAGCAACTGCCTGTTAAAACGCTCTTGACTCTCAGTACCACCCAGTTTGCCATAGTTGTATTTATTTGACAGCGCACGGCGGTACGATTTAACTGGCATTGATGTCTCAAATCTCAAGGAGGGTGTATGATGCGGTCTGCCCCACAATTCTCCTCCTCATACCCGACTGAAATTAGGGCAGTACGTGAGTGGCATGCCGGGTTGCAAACATCTCTCTTTCTCTTTCTCTCTCTGTCTTTCTCTCTCTCTCCAAGGCCCCTTCCCGCCTTTTTTGATGGCTCCCATTGAGCGCAGTAGACGTGATAGGACTTTATTCTCAGCTTGGGGTTATACACATACACATATATTTTTAAATGGGGGTTGGGCATTTAATATTCATTAAAGGGGGAAATGAGAAAGTGAGGGGAAAACCTCATTAAAATCGTACACTGTCTTGAGCTTTTTCTCTCCAAACTTCTTTCTTCCGACATTAAGACTTATGGCGCATTTTAAGTTTTAAACTTTACTTTCGCTTCTCTTTTCTTCAAATGCAAAATGTAAGAGACAAACTGGAGGATGGCTAGATTGCTTCATCTTGGCAAGAAGCTGTTGTTTTTCTTAGGTCATACGCATAAGGATGCCCATTAAAGTGCCCTTATTATGCTTTTACGGATATTACCTTTTATGTAGTGTATAATATAGCTGTTTGTGAATGTAAGAAGTCTGCAAAGTTTCAAAGACAAAGTGCACGATAAGTTATTGTCTCCCAAAAGAAAGAACCGATTCTGCCTGAAATGAGTCGTCAGTAATTCCAGCGTTACTTTCTGAACAGATTTGCATAATAATTGGCTGATGGCAAACAATGTCTACTTTGCCCCGCCCTCAAACACTGTAGTTTTAGCTGAGGCCTGAAGAGTTTAGTTCATGTTGACGGCATGTTGCTGTTTTCTGCACTGCAAAAGCAAATCTACTTTGCATACACTTTCAAAGGATGAGGATTCGGGTTTGAATTGATATGGTAATACCGACGTCATCATTACTGTTTATATTGCTGTGTACACAAGCGCTGAGGAAGATTCAGAGCTGAAATTCAGATATGGTAATGGGCGTTTCGTTTCCGACACACGCTGTAAGCAGTAGACCAATCACAACAGACTGGGCCGTCCAATCAGAGTACAGTAGGCTTTGGAAAGGAGGGGTTTAGAGAAAACGAATCCTTTATCAAACCGTTTCAGGCACTGTGAACAAAGAGGTGATTCTGCAATGTACAGTAGATTATGAGAAAATTAGTGTTTCTTGACATTGGATGCATGTGAACCTATTGTAGGAGAAAATTAGGAATGTTTAAAATAATATAACGGGGCACATTAAAACGCTTTATTTTATGCTAACATTTATTATAATCAAGGAAACCTTTGTAGATATGAAACATATGCTTTTCTCTCTTTTTTTTTTTTCTCCACTACTATTTTTTTATTTATTTGCCAGTGACATTCAGCACGCTCACCATAGAGTATCTTTGAGGTCTAGAGTATCATAGAGGTCTTTGGCTGAAGGAACTCCCTAAAGTGAAAAGACCTTTTCAGTTGATGTTCACCAGGTTCAGGAAGACACTTGCCCTGGTTTCCTGTGGGATTTAGGACCATGCTGTTTTGGCTTTTTTTTTTTTTTTGGCATCCTACTGATGGCGGTTGAGGGTGGGAGGGATGCTCTCGGGTCAATCAAGGTGCATTTGTTTTATTATGTATCAGGGTTGTGCAACATTCAGAACTGAATTGAGAATATCAATGCGTTCACATTGAGTTCACTTTGAGTTCACATTGAGTTCACTTTGTAGTAGCATCAGTTCAATGCAGGGAATGCAAGAACTGATAAAATTCATACTTTAGTGCAGTATAAGTCACTTAAGATAAAGGTGTTTGGCAAATAAATAATTGTAAATCATGAATTTATATTAATTTAAATTTATTTATATGAAAGTAATTTGTGGCTGCATGAATTGTTTTGGCAGTCAATCAATCAATCTATCTATCTATCCATCCATCCATCCATCCATCATCACCCACCTAACCTACCTACCTACCCACCCAACTAACCTACCTAAACCCTAAACCTAAATACCCTACCTACCTACCCACCCACCTAACCTACTTAATTTAGAATTCATGTAATAATATTTGAATATTATTTGTGTGTTTACTTAGTAGTTTATGTTATTATCCTGAATGACATTGTGCAGTACAAACTCTTCTGAACTATTGTCCCAGTTACATTTAACCAGCTGGCATCATGGTGGTTTTCAGTGGATGTTTGAAGTCAGTTCCTCTCAAGGCCACAAACAGCCTGCTGTGCAACAATGCATGTTGTAGATGGCGGCAGCTAGCGCAAAATCACTGATGCTAGCAAAGGTGTCATGCTTCACTTAGTGCCCTGCATGACCTGGATGTGTGATGTCTCATTTTCTCTCTATCTTATACATTTAAGTGGCTTTACTTTGAAACTCACCTCACATACTATAATCCCTGTGGTATCCTGTCTAGGATCTTATACTGCTTTCCTACAGGACATAGACGTAAGAAGCCTTTTAGCAGATAATTTTATCCAAAGCGACTTAATACAGTTATTACATTGACAATCCCCTGAAGCAACCTGGGATTAAGTGATTTGCTAAAAGAAATCGGTCTACTGTGATTATGTTATAAGCCAACCAGTAGTGTATAGCACTAGGGCCGTAACCACCATAGACATTGAGGGGACAAGTCCCCCCCAAATAACTGGAAATAGCCAAATTCCCCCCAATATTTTATATTTCTTAATGCTTCTCTCCATTCTCTTCTCTCCAGACAGTTTAAAAAGTTATTTTATTAATTACTCACCCTCATGTCGTTCCAAACCCGTAAGACTTTCGTTCATGTTCAGAACAAAAATGATGATCTTTTTGATGAAATCTGAGCGATTTATGTCACTCCATTGACACCTACCCAGTTAACACTGACACTTCAAAAAGTTCATAAAGAGATCTACATCTCTTCTACTCATGAACTGCAAGGGAGGCTGTTAACTCTTTTTCTTTTTTAGATTGTAGTCTAGCTATGTTTTCAAAAGAGCCACTTGTGTAGCTGAAATACTTTGAAAGTGTACCTTGTTGGTTCCCCAATTCAGCCCATCAGTATCCTTAAAAGCTCAGGCGGGAATGCATATATCATGTCTGTCTACATGTGAACAGACTCACTCCCAGAGAATCCACAGGAGTCCACCCGGAGTTCTGCTGGAGAACAGAGGGAAACAGAGTTCAAGCCCTTGAAGTTGTAATGCAGGCCAGAGTGACAGTCCTTCAACCTCCATTAGTGGAGAGCAGAGAGAGAGAAAGCCAAGTAGATTGAAGTATTGCTGGTGAGGGGGAGGTCTGGATGACCTGGGGGAGTTTCAACCATCTACACATTGACAAGAGAGAAGAGGACCACTTGTCCCTGGAGTCCAACGAGGTGAAAAAAGCCTGGACTGGTTCTCAGACACACATTCCCTTCAGATTCACACATTAGCATGAAAACAAACAGGACATACGCTCAGTTCATGCTATGCTCATCCTATTTAGATTCAGTGAGAAAGAAATAGGGTGAATTCAGGGTGATTGGGACACTTTTTGTCATTGAGATGACTTGTCATCCCACACCCGTAAGACCTTCGTTAATCTTCGGAACACAAATTAAGATATTTTTGATGAAATCCGAGAGCTCTCTGACTTGTCCATAGATAGCGATTTAATTACTGAATCACTTTCAAGGCCCAGAAAGGTAGAAAAGATATCATTAAAATAGTCCACGTTACTACAGTGGTTCAACCTTAATTTTATGAAGTGACTAGAATACTTTTTGTACACAAAAACAAAACAAAAATAACTTTATTCAATAAATTCGTCTCTTCCCTGACATTCTCCTACGCTCTCGGATTTCATCAAAAATATCTTAATTTGTGTTCCGAAGATTAATGAAGGTCTTAAGGGTTTGGAACTTTGAACTTTGTATTGTATTTTAATTTGTTAATATCGACATTTTGTTAAACCAGAAATGGTTTAGTTTCTTTTAATTGTTCTGTAAATCAATAAATTGTTCATTGTATTTTTTCAAATTCAATTATTGTTATTAACTAAAAGTAACACTTAAACTATTAAACATCATTATTTAAATACATAAATACATAAATATTAATTTGAAAAATTTAAAACTGCATGATGTGACCCCTTTAAAATCAAAGTTATTAATACCAAAGACAAATTTAGCTCTTTTTCTGTTTGTTTGGATCATTCTCTCATAACATTCACTCAAAAAAAAAAAGATTTTTTGATGTTGTTCACTTTATTTAAACAACTTATTTTGATTCAACACCATTGTATTAGGTTTCTGGTTCAAATTTAATTGCTTCATATTAAATTGACTTGAAACAATTACTTTTTGACTTAACTTGATGTTTTCATATTAAAATAACATGTTTCAATCAAGTAAACTCAACCAGGACTCAATCAAACAGGACTTTCACTACCCATCATGCTTTGCAAAGGGGCTGATCTGAGAGAGTAAATGTTGAAATAAAGTGTTATTTTAAGCAGTTTTTAGCAACATGAGAAAATGGAGAGACTTTTTAATGTTTACTGTTCTATTATGTTGGTATTTAAAAGTTTCTGTTACGTTAATGGTTTTGGGGTTACCGTTGTGGTGAAGTGTAGAACATGTGCTTGGGTTGAGGACCTGCTAACAACAATTAAAGTTGTTTTAATAATAAAAACAATTATTTTGGGCATGCCATAGATGGAATAAAACCATCTTCTGGCTAACAATAAGAGTCTTTACAGAGTAAAGATTTTGTAAAAGTTGTGAAAATGGTTCTTGAACGCATCCACTATATAAACTAATCAATTAAACTAGATTTTTAGGATAACTAAATGTAATGGTTTTGGACAAAATTAAGAATGTTAACCTGATTCAACTAAATGGCATTGAGTTAACCTTATGTAATAAATTTAAGTTAACTGAAATAAATAATGTTAATTAAATACAACATAACCAAGTTATGTGGAACCTGTTGACATAAAAAAATTAAGTAAATCCAACATATCATTTTTTTGAGTGTTCTTTTTATAACATTCTCTCATTAAGACTGTGATTACTTAGCACCATGCTAAGTGACACTAGTTCTGTGATTAGTGGAGATTCTCAGTGCGTTTGTGAACATTTAGCATGCGGCTCTCACGTTTCTCACATTATCACCCTGCGCTTTCGTCTTTTTTTCTTCTTCTTTGCTAAATTTCTACTGCCATTTACAATGCATTCCACATTTGATTAATAGGTGCTCTTCATGTTTGTGCTAAGCCACAATTCAGTGTTGAATCAAAGTCGAAGCCATTCTCACATGAGTCCAGGTGTTTAGGAGTCACGGCAGGAAAGCAATAAAGACGCGAAACCCAACCATCACTACATACAATGAATGAATGAAAGAAAGCTGTGACCGGAATAGAATACTAGCTTGCTTACTAAACTGTATACTACTCTAAAAAAGTATACATATTACACTAAAAGAGAATGAATAAGTCGCGCAAATTTCCAGGTCAGCCAAAATCCTGACACAAGAGTGTTTGTTGAATTAGGTCCTTAAATCTCTTAAGTGAATTAGCAAATACACTGCACACTTGGTAAGCAGTGCATACTAGAATATGCTTCTGCAATTACCTCATTTGCCATTGTGACAGTTCAAGCTAAAACCTGAATATTTACGACACTGCTTTGCCAATAATTGAATGATTATCAAAGATTTTCAGTCTCAGTATTAACAAAAGGCTTATTCACATTCCGCACAATTTAGCAGGCTGGTTGTTTCTTCAAAGAAGGAGAGGAGTTGTTTTTGTCGAGATATGGAATCATTAAAGGGAGCAGCCGCTGCCCCTGCTGTACTGCATTCTTCAAAGAAAATCTATTACCACTTTGTGTCGGCTTCTCCTCCGCTGGAACTCTCAGTCTGGGATTCAATTTACTCTGCAGACGAGGATTAAAAAATCATACATTTATTACCCAGCTTAATTTTTCTCAGTATTGCCCACTGGTTTAAAATTGTTCTAAATCCACTCATATCTCAACTTTATAGAACAAGCTTTTCAGGTTCGCAAACGAAATACAGTACGGCAGACGGAGTCATTTTTACGCTAAAAGACTGTTGGTTAATGAAAAGTTCCCTTACTACCTTATGTTTTATGTAATTTTACAATAAAATACTGTTAAATGTACCGATTTTGAAAGTAAAAGTACCGATTTTGAAATTGAGTGAAAAAACAGTAAAAAAAAAAATGTAAACTAACATTCTCATAATTCCCTGTCTAACACATTTAATTGTATTTAATTTACATAATTGTTTCTTGGTAGTTTTTGTTGTCAGTTATGTACATTTGTTGGTTTTATGTTGCATCTTATGTTATTTAACGAATGTTTATTGCATTATTTTAGTGTCACGTGTTAACATGCATCTCTTTTATCGGTTGTATTATCACGGTTGTTATCAGTATATTTTACAAAACAGATTTTATTACTCTAGATGGAATGCTACCATTTTTTATGGTAAAGTTCTGGCAACCACAGCTGCTTTTTTTTTTTTTTTTTTTTACTGTAAATTTCAGGGGGTTGTTTTTTACATTGTAAATTGTGCTTGCCACATTTTTTTTTTGGGACATGCTGATACTATTTTATGTTTTGGTGAATTGGCGGCTAATTCGCATGAATCTCATTCAAAGTCTCATTTGTAAGCTTTCGTATGATCTGCTTACGTCCCAGTGGCGGTTGGGTTTAGGGGCGGACCTACTTGCTTACTTTTTTATAAAAATTGAAAATTCATACAATTCATACCATACGAATACATACGAAATCGCCACCTCGTAAAATAGTTATGTTTTCCCATGAGATTGGGTTGGATTTGCACAAATCCTTGCAGTGAATAAGATGCAAAAACAATGCTGTGCATGCAAATAAACAACACTATCATCTAGCGCAATTCATTCTTAGTAAATTCCACCACAATGTAATTTACATGGGCCATAAGAACAGGATTCTCGGACATAAAAGAGACTCCTAAAGAGCCTAGATCTCACACAGGCATTGGGATTGACATCAGATGATTGCCTTATCAAAGAAACAAGAAATTTTTACTGAGAAGAAAGAGTATCAAAGCGCTGGTCAATTATTTATTACAGCAATGTTGCTTTTACAGCAATAGACAAGGATACACACTTGACACAGTTGGACGGCTCGCCGAAAGCAGACTTCTGGTTTGGGTGTGTGCTCAAATCAGCAGGCCGTGGCCTTTCTTCCTTCTTTCCTCGCCATACGGAGACCAGCAGGAGTTGAGGAATCTAAGCGAGCTTCATGATCAGAGGACTTTATTCCTCTTATAAACAGGCAAGGTAACGCGTTGCATGGTAACAAGGACTTTCATTCCCCCATCTCTAAAAGTCAGGTTTGCGGCACACATCAAGAGCTAAAATCGAGTTAACGTGTTTTCACAGTCCTCTGCCGTTATCGAGGGATAATTAGAGCCTATAAACTTGGTTCGCATGAGTGTCTCTTCAGAGATGAATGTGAACTCACACTGTTAAGTTGCTGTTGCGGGCGCTCAAATTGCCTGTTTGCTGGAATTACCTCAGTGAAGTGTCGCTCATGGTGGCATTCATCTGTATGTAGAACACCACATCTGTGTTTGATTACAGGTTTCAATCCCTGTTTTGCAGTTTCATCTCGAGTATAAAAAAATGCAAGGGAATGAAACACCCTGGGAAGGAGGAAGCAATGGATAAAGCGAGGAAAAAAGTAAGGGAAAAGAGCCTAGTTTCGATGTTGTCACACTGTCACATTTCATTCGGGAGTTGACTCTTGTCTTCGGTTGAGTTTGGGGTAATTGGAAGAGACTGATACTAAAAATGGCAAAGGAAAAGTGAGGCCTGTCAACTTGTGAGAGGGAAAAAAAAAAAAATCACAGGATGTGTCTCATTAAATGTTTCAGAAGGTCTTGAATGGGCAAATCCTGCAGGGTTGAGACAATAAACTGCTTTGTGATCCCTGCCCATCACTACACCTTTGGAGTGTGTGATGCATTTCCTACCTTCGCCTGCAGACACCTGAAACTCTCTAAATGCAAAGTCAAGAGTCTCTGATTGAAAAAGAAAGAGACAGTGTCTTCAAGGTAGGTTTGTACATGCTTAAGTCAGTTCTGATTGGTCAACAGGGATGGTAACGTTGGAAAGACAGTTGATTTGTGGGGCTGTTTGATAAGTAAACCATAAATGTGTTCAGTACTTGTTTATGACATATACAGTAGATGCGATGAAAAGCTTTGCAGTCATCCTGATGCCAGTTTTCTCTGTTAGGTTTTGGTTTGAATTCTGACATTAGTGTAAATTTCCTTTTCTGCTAACATCACATAATCCGCTTGGATTACTGGATAATGTTAGGGATGCACAATGTGTGCTGGCAAAATGATGTCGATGTTGGTCGAATTTGAGGTTTTCACAAAAATGAGTTCATTAAGGCTCATCTAGTGATCCAAATGCTTCAAATAGCAATTAAACATTTAAAAGTATCTTTATTTGTATGTTTTCTGAGAGGAGTACCTTTCCTTTGACAATGAAAAATGGCTCACTTCACCACTCACGCTTCCCCTAAGCAACTTCCTCATTTGTCCAAGTTTGGTATCGTTTTAAAGTGCAGCATTCCAACTTTGAATATTGACCATAACAGCTATTGGCTATAATTTTGTATTTGCTATGGTTTCACTCATATAATTAGGTCACACTATGGAAGTAAAATTGGTTAATTTTATGCATGTTTACTATCAAATCAACTGTAATTATAGGAAAAGTAAATGAAACAATACATTAAATAAAGCTATTAAATTAAATAAAGTAGTCCCTGGTGGGTCGTTTGCATCTCAAGCTCTTCCTCTCTCTCCATCTCTCAGTTCCTGGTTCCTATTGTATTCCATGACAGGGCTTGATGGTGTAATGAATATGTATGCACTGATGTGCTTAAACTCCATGGCGGATGATTGCCTCTCAGCTATGTCAGGCTGCACCGTGAGAGGCTCTTTTCCCGAGCAGAAGCACAGCTCGCAGTAACATTTGGTCATGCGTGTCAGTGACAGCGCAACCATGAATGTTTGTCAGCTGCATTGTACGTTATTGAACGCGAGCCCAAAACCGGTCTCGCGCTGCGGCCTGCCAGATTGGCTCGCAGCTCGACGGTTTAATCACGGAGACAGACCCCCCACTTCAGACCTGAATTCCTGCGAGGGTTGTAAAAACAGCAGGAAACATTTGTATGAACACTGTTTCTCTCGCAACGACACAACATTGGAAGTACTTACCCGAACGCGATCTGTTTACTTTGCGACCGTTAAAAAAGTATGTTCTGTGTTGTATGAATGTAATCCGGACGTACTATATTCGTTGTGTTGTCGTTGTCATTGTCATGTGACCTACAGCGTCAGTGCGTGTTTTAGTTATTTATTTGTGTGTGTGTATTTTTAAACCACCTTTTTACAGTTTTTTTTTTTTTTTTGCCATTTTGTTGACAAAATCATTAGTATGCATCACCTCAATGCACTGTTGGTAGTGCACTTGTTTACTAGTACACTTGACTTGTCAATCCTCAATCTACAAATAGCCATGATAAAGTTCCCTGGCAGACACTCAAAATCAGTGCAGTCATTTGATCACATGGTCTGCTTGGTTCGTTTTTGCATAATTCAAAAACATTTTCATTATGATTAACAAAAAAAAAAAAGTGTTTTGTTTGTGAAAAGTTCATTTTTTATATTATATTATAATAAAAAAGAGTTTTATTTAGTCATTTTTTAAATCATTATTTACAGGTAATCTTGTAAACTGCTGAGAGTTGAATTTGAGAGTCAGATGTGATTAAATTATTTGTGAACTTAATTTATTAAAAAGATCTGAATCAAAATAATGATTAATTCAAGCTTGAATATTGTTACTTCTCATCTTTATATGGCAGAATTAGTAAGAGTAGTATGATAGCATGCTATTCTGAACTGAGCTTTACTCTTTCTTCCTATCCAGTCCCACGCAAAGTATGCTGGGAACTGCAAGTAGCCTGTCCAGATGGAGATGTAGTACAAATGAAATTAGCCTAAGTAAACTTCTGTTTTACAAATTTAAATTGATTGCATGCAATGAAAAAAAAGTGTTGCATTAGCTCATTTAAATTAAGTTGAGTAAACTGCAAGAATACAATTTATTTTGAGTGTTTAGGTGTTCGTATTGATTTATAAATGATAAGCATTCAATTCGGGGTTTGCATCTTTGACGTACAGTTTGCTATCGACACAGCGCTTGCTTATTGTGAAATTCACAAGCTATTTGTCAACTGCAGTTTGCTGAGAGCAACATCACATCTGATTATATAAACCGTAAATTCTCTTTACTGAGCACTTGCTGCTCTCACATAGGGAGCAATTATGCAGGAATCATTGCTGGATGCTGCTTGTCCTGGATTTGTTTCAAAAATAAATTATTCCCCTGATGTGCATTACATGATTAATGCTGGGTAGCAGTGCAACCCTATGCAGAGATCTTATTTGAAAGAAGTTTTAGTGGTCAGAGTCGTCTTTTTGTCGTTTAATGTGGCAATACATCAGTTTCTAGTTTTGGCATGATAAATTTGAAATATAAAGTAAAAAGCAGCCTAATTCAAATAGCAGTGTTCCAAGACAGTCCAACTGTACTTTGACTTTTCACTGTTTGTATCATTCCACTTGTCTGTATTCACACATCTGTGCATAGGGGTGAAATATCCAAAAATCCAAATCTAAAATTTTATTTTGCCTATGTCACATTATAAGAGTATATTCGGCCCTGCTTCCTAGTGTGTCAATTAAAAATTCAACCGATTCGTTAAAAAAAAAAAAAAAAAAAAAAAAAAGAGATTCATTCAGGAACTGACTGGCTGCATCTGAAATCTTATTTAACATTCTGAGTGCTGTTGAATGGATTCTTAAACACCTCTGATCACAAAAGTGCTGTTCATTCACCTCAATCTGCGTTCGGACACGCGAGCCATATATATGTTTCCCTCAGCACAGCTAGCACATGAGTGTTGTTTATATTTTGCCCGCGATGCGGCCAGAACTGTAGTTTGAATACGAACACATGAAAAATAAGATTATGATATACACGCGGAGCGCGCACATGATCGGTTTCAGCGCGGAGCTCCGCGATGAGTATAACAACACTAGCCACGTGGGTCATATATCATATACAAAATAAAGTATGTGTGTTTAAAGTTTTTATAGACATATTTCACACACTCTCCTGCACCAAACATGAACCAGCACGGTGTATGCATGCACACATATTTCATCATGTATTTTTCAAATGAAATATATGTGCAAACTGGACACTGATACAGTGGTGTCTGAACGCCATGACACGATTATTCTGATACACAAAAGACTGATTTAGATTGAAAATTTAAAGAAGAATGGACAAAAAAGTAACTCTTTATTCTTTCTGTGTTAAACTATGCGTCGTTTATCATGAGACTGTAGTGCTCGTAATGAAAGGCTTATTAGCCCTTTTAAATATTCTTGCACATTTCTCCCTTGTGCTTGGGAGTTTGTTGTCATTTTTCTCCATGCTCATATATTAATATTCATCATTCTGTATAATGAGTGTGTTGTAGGTCTGTGTTTCATTGGTTGTTCTCTCCCCTCTTCCACCCCCTCTACACTCCCACTTTTCCAGAGCTTTACACGCCCATTTTCACAGAGTTTTCCAGCTCAGAGGTGTGAACGACCAGGCTAAAACAGGGGGTGTTTCATGACCCTTTAAGAATCCATTTAACAGCTAGAGGGAAATGCTGGTATCGTCATATTTTTAAAATTTCAGTATCGACTTGGAAAACACTAACACAAACACGCTGCTGTGAACATTTAAGATATTTTGCTGCTGAATAAATAGACATAAATTAAGTAGCAGATGTAGGCAGGTGGAGCTGGGGGAGGTGGAGGGTTTCAGAGTGAATCAGATAATGACTGTCTTACAGCAAACAACCAGACTGTTTAAATGTTGAGCAAGCAATCCCATCGGCTGCTTGATCAGCAGACGCCAATCAGCTTGTGCCATGCAGTAATGATGTGATTGCTTGCAGACTGCATGGACCTGTCAGCCTGTGCCATCTAGAGTTTCATGACTGAACTATGTACATTTATGCAAGTTAGGGCCAACGCAAAACTTTTGAAAACGGGTTTCAAAATGCAAGGTTTTGAAAACCGTCTCCGTGTAAACAACAAAAACGCGAATCTGTGAAAACGACGTCATGCACATGTGCATTACACGTTCAGTCTATAGTGTTTCATCGCCATCTAATGGCCTGCCAGCAGAATACAGCGTTTTTAGTTATTTTCACGGATTTGTATGAATGGGGATCGTTTTGACAATGGTGTCTGTACGTGGTCCGTTTTAAGCATATCGTTGTCGTGTAAACGTACACTTAGTCGACAGTCGTACTAATTCACAACACCTTTTTTTTATATAGTTCTGTTGGCATGTGGTTTACAATCCATTAGTATGCATAGCCTAAATGCACTGTTACATGGTAGTGCGCTTGCTTGCTGGTACACTTGACTTGTCAATTCTCAACCAACAAATAGCCGTGATGAAGTTCCATGCCAGACACTCAAAATCAGTGCAGTCGCTTGTTCTGCTCACCACTACGCTTTAGCATAGTACACTGATGTGGAATGCTATACTGAAAAACCAAGTACCACTTAATATAGCAAGCCTGAGGTTATAGTTTAACAAAGTGCACATCCAGTCAGGCCACCCTACTTAAGAATTTCTATTCATGCCTCAAAGCTGCAGGGAATTTAGCATGTTTTAGCATTACCCATAAAGCATACTGGTTTATATAGGACATTGTCCATTACAGTTGATCTACTCCTAGTCCATACCACCTTAAACTAGTTTATAAAGGTGGTTTTTCATATATGAAACAGTGTCGGGTTGTCAAACCCCACTCAGCGGTAATCCTTAGGGAATGCTGTTTTATTTTCAATGCTAAATCAGTATACTTCAGGCACACAGGCTCAGACAAACCAAACATCCACGAGTCCCATGTGGCCAAATGTTCTCCATAATCGCAAAATGGCCCCGCTGTCTCATTTGAAAACGCTGAGTGACAAGTGTGCGTGGGTCCGTAAACACACACTTTATCATATGTAAAAAAAAAAAAAAGCCTCCGTAACACATTTGTTTATGCAGCTGACACCATTTGATTACATCTGCGCAGACATGGAAATTGCCCTGCTTTTTACGTCCCTCCCCGCATCTATTTAAATTTGACTTGTCACGCTCCAAATGCTGCTGCTGTCAAGCTGTAACGACAGGCTGGCAATGGCTTGACATGCAACTAAATATATAATAAAAGAAGTTGAATGTGGTCAGCAAAAGCGCTTTCCACCCTGCCCCCGAAAAGTTATTATTCGCGCACAACCGGGTTTTAGCTCTCGGATTAGGCTCTAAGTGCGCATATTTTTACCTGTTTTGACCCACCGGGAAACGCGGGCTCAGATCTAATGGCGGGGTGTGTTGTGACAGAGGAAGAACACAACAGATGTTTATGGGTATGTTGTCCGCATGTCGGCACTGCTATTATCGGAAATGCACTTGTCTGACAGACAGACAGACGTTGATGCTCAGCGTATGGAGAGAGAGAGAGAGACTAGCTGAAGCTGGACAGCTGTTCCTTTTCCTCTCTCACTATCTCCGCCTCTGACCTACCCGCAGCTTAAAACTAATTGCCATGCAGGCCTTTTAAGTTCCCAAGCTGCAATTATGCTCACAACTGTAGTACTGACAGCTTTTGTATAAAACTATGTTAAAATGGTTCTTATTAAAGGAATATAACATTAAAGGGAAAATTACCATTTTTCTGTATTATTATTATTATTGTAACACCAAATTAGATTTTCTTTTTGAAAGTTTTTGAAAGAAGGCTGCATTTATTTTATTAAAATACAGTAAAAACTAATACTAATACTAACTAATAATATTGTAAAATATTAATACAATTTAAAATAAATGTACAGTACTGTGCAAAATTAAGTCTAAATGCCACCGTTAGATGTTGTTTTAGCAATGATATAATGAGCATATATAATTATTATTTTTCAGTCTCTTTATTAGAATATAACCAGAAAATACAGGAAATTTGTATGCAGTATTAAAAATCAGAGAAAAAAAAAAAAACAGAAAAAAAAAGCAGCTTCTATAGGCTAAAGTGGCTAGTATTTAGTGACCTCCCCTTACACTTGAGCAATAGCAGGAACCGGCTTTCTTAAAACTAATTGGAATGGAAAAGGACTGGAAGGCCAAGAAAACTTTCAAAATCTGATGAGTAGTTTCTCAGAGTTTCTTCTTTGAGAAATTGGAAGAAGTCCATGAGGTCACACGAAAAACGTCTCAGGTTACGATGTAACCATGGTTCCCTGAGAACAGGGAACGAGACTCTGCGTCGAGACGCATATGGGGAACGCCACTCGGACCCGGTGTTGAAAACCACTATCAAAAACTCCAATCCTATTGGCCGGCGACAGCCTATGACGCCATATGGCGCGACCCGAAGAGCATAAAGGAGCGCCTAGGAAGCAGTCAGTATCAATCGCCTTTGAGGACTGTTCCGCAGGCAGCCCAAGCATACGGCAGGAATGAGAGTCTCGTTCCTGTTCTCAGGGAACCATGGTTACACACGTACCTGAGACGCCCTTTCGAAGGGAACTTCAACTCGCGCTCGAGACGCATATGGGGAACGAGTATACCCACGCCGCCATGCTTGAGGAGAGTGCATGCCAAAGAATGGCTAGGACAAGAGAACAGTTCTGTAGAAACTGCAGCAACTCCCCTCGGGTCACACTCCAGGCTGTCAGTGACAGCATTCCCTAAGGCCAACAGCCCAAGCTGAGCCCAAGGAAGGCCCTCCAGAGGAAAAGGCCTACCATTTTGGACCGCTAAGGCATCTGAGACCAACTTTTCCGCAGATAAAGTGGTCTCTTTAAGGGAATGTGGTCAAGGGAACCGAAAGGAACCCCGACCAGTCACTAGAGGAAAGAAGTCACCCTCAATGCCACCAGGAGGCTGACCTGGTCTGTTATAGGACAAACTTAGTCTTGGCCAACCCTGTCTGAAAGCAGAATCTTCAAAACGCATTCTTCATAGAAGAGAGCAGGAAAGAGCGACTGCAAAAGGCAGGAGCAACTCAAACCCACGCGTAGAGATGGGCATCCTGGAGAGCAGAACTCAGCTGAGTGCTATGAACCCTCACATTGAGGAGTAAAATCCGCTCATTCTAGGATCTACTCAGTGCTAAAATTAACGCACTGAGGAGGTTGTGCGCTAAACACCTGTTATACAGGGGCACAAACCAGCCTAGGGCCGAATCTTAGGAGGAGGCCTGATTAAGGCCTACCACCATGATCAGCTTAGGAGCTAAGCACTATTACAACATAACCCCAAAGGGAAGTACAAAGCTCACCTAACAGGTAGACCATGCAATGGGCACATAATCATGGAGGCCGAAGAGGGGCCTACAGCATGATAATAGCTATATGTGAAAACAGAAGTAATTCAGAAAGTGGCCTGAGGGGCCACTCTGAACATCTGCCTTATGGAACAGACAGGAAAACTTCAAAGGCAGCAGGAGGGCTGCCAATGTGCCCGCATGACCATCCACCTAACACAATCCAACGAGCAGTGCACTCAGTAAAAGCACCTTTTACTCTTTAAAGCAAGAGGAGTACAGCATATGCCGACGTATTAAGGAAGGCCTGGAGGGGCCTATAACCTCAACAGACACGTGGCATCAGCTCGTGGCAGTGTTTTAGACACCAGGACCGATAAATAACCGAACTAAAGGAGGTTAGATTTATCACCTGGGCCTCTGGCCAACCGGAAGTGTATATAGATAAATCTAAAGAGAAATATACACAATCATACACCAGTATGTTCCAAAGTGCCCATAGGGCCTAGCAACCTTTAAGACACACAGCGTAAGTCTAGTGGCCATTCCTAGGAGCACAATAGATCCACCCTAGGCGCTAGGTGGCTATTAGCTCAACTAGAGTAAAATCAGACTCAGGGAGGCAGATAGCATTCACCCTGAGGCCAGCCACCAAAGGTACTGGTAAAGCACCCTACTCTCACAGCGAGAGGAGTACGTAGCTGAACTCCACATGCTACACCGAGGCCGAAGTAGGCCTACCTTAGTAAACACGTGGCATCAGCAAGTGGCTATAATAACCATATCAACCAATGGGCCATGTATACAGACCTTTTACTTAAAGGGATACATAAAACGCTGCCATACAACGTGAACAGGCCTGTTTAGGCCTATCCGTGAACGATGGGCGTGGGCCGATGGTGGTATGGTTTCCTGAGCATCCTGCCAGCAAGTCAAACTAAAAAGAGACCTTAAGGGCCTACAATCTCAGCGACAAGCATGGCTCAGCCCTAAGGCAAATAAATACAACTGTGCCAACATGTCACAATAAGGAGGCCTAAAGGGGCCTACCATATAAACAACACGAGGCTTCAGCACATTTTGAATAAAGAGAGCCAAGCTACAGGGAACCAGTTTAACTAACTGCAACCTGAGCTAAGCTACACATTCCAACAGGCAAATGTACCCTAACATAGAAGGCTAAAGGGGTCCAAACAAGCCAAATGGTCAAGGAAGGCCCATAAGGCCTACACTCAAACAAACACATGGCAAGGCCTGTGGTAATATAAATACGTGAGCAAGCATTGATCAAGTAACAGTATGCATGGAAACAAATGCTAACTAGAAGGAGGCTAGACAAACAGGCCTACAATCTAAGTTATATGCAAATAACGTTAAGAGACCACAGAGAAGGGGGTAAAATAGCAACCATCTTTCCTCAGAAAGTGGTACTACCACCCTAAATATGCGAAAGCCAACAGGTAAAGCACTAAATAACAGTAAACCAGCTAAAGGGAATAAAGTCATCAAATCTCTAAAGCGGCTAAAGAAAGCCCGCTAAATAGAGAGCAGGTGCCAACCTGAGGCAGCATAAGCTCACATAAAATGTAGGGCAAAAGTCCAGAACACTCAAAGTCATACAATGCTTTGATGAATATGCTATTTCTAAAGAGGAAATAATTTTCTCCAAACAGATTCTCAAATCTGTACCAAGCCAAAGGACGGAAGCTAAAAACCTAGCAACGTCAACTCAGACTTGTTTAAGAAAACAAGTGGCTCAGAGGAAAAATACAATTTCCACAGCATAAATGTTCTAGAAGTGGGGCCTAGCAACAATCGCATGACTTATCTAAACAAAGATAAGGGCCTAGTCCACCTGAGATAACAGCAGCAGGGAGTCTAAAAACAGTCTACACTTAGCTGTTAAACTCAACAATTGCACCTACATAGCAAGGGGGTAATGGGCATACGGCCTAACAACTCCCTCAGGAGGAGGCCAGAAGTAGGAAATATATATATATATCCAGAGGATAATATATATATAAAAGGTTTTTTTTGGTTATAAAATAACACAGTAAACCTAGCTCTAGCCTGGCCGCTAAGCTATGGGCCTAAACCAACACAGGCACCAAACAGCCTATAAAACCCTGTTATTCGCTCCAAATCTCATAGAAGGAGAAAGGAAGCTAAGTTCACAAACAGACATGTCAGGTGGCCAAAAGAAGCGCGATACATGTAAACTGAAGTAGTAAGTGCCAACCCAAACTATACTGAAGATAGCTGAGAAGCTAAAGAAGACTAAACAGCAGCCATTTTGTGGCCTGCTCAGTCAACTTAAAAACCACTTCAGTTTTCTGCCCAAAACCCTAATATATTTTACTGTTACATGTTCAGGAAAATATAATATACATAGGAACAAAACAAGGTCAAAATTTAGGAAATAAATCGGACCTTGTCTTACCTTTCATGCTCAAAGACCAAGGATTCTCCCTTCAGATATAGACAGAAGGATATCAACCTGGTTCTTAGGCCAAGAACCCTTTCACTACCAAGCCAGAAGGGCGGCCGTCAGAGAAAAAACTCATCATGGGCCCAGCCATCAGCCTGACTGTTCAAAGGTTGTTTCGAACATGCATTAAAAACATTCCCGGAGGTCGGGAAGAGGGGCGGGGTAGAAATTAATCTACCTCCGCCAGAGAGGAGACCGATTACCGGCGCTGCTGGCGCCTGTACTCAATCACCTCCCTCAAGTCTTGCTTCCTCTTCCTCGTGTCCCGCCGCTGGCGACTTACCCGAGGTGGAGGAGGCGCTGAGCGGCGACATTGGATCGCTGGCCCTGTCTCTGAGCCTCGGCTCGAGACGGAGACCAGACCTCCCGGCTGTCTGGGCCCAGAATCGGATCTGAGCGTGGCGTAATTCTTATAAAGCTGCTGAAGCGCGCCGCCTCTCTGAACTTTCCGACGGCCGTCTCAACGGAGCCGAAAAAGCTCAGAAGGCGATCAGCATCGAGGAGAAAGCCCTTCTTTTCTCCGATGTCCGCCATGTTCAACCACAGATGTCTCTCCGTGGTCACCATGGCGCCATCGATCGACCGATCGAGGCAGCCGCCTGCTTGGTGGCCCGAGAGCGATCCGTAGTGGCGCAGCTCAGCTACCGCATCAGGGACAAACCCTGCCCCTGATCCAGATCTCAGCAGATCAGCCTGGTAGGCTTGCAACACCGCCATGGAGTGCAAAGCCGCACCAGCCTGACCTGCAGCAGCGTATGCCCTGCCGTTCAAACGAGATGTCATCTTAAGGGTTTGGACGGCAGGACCGAGCTTTAAGTGTCGGTGCACTGCCAGTGACGAGATAGTTAGCAACGCGTCGTCAATAGGCGGGCATCGACAAGATACCCGCTGGCGCAATCCCCTCCACATCAGTGAAATTTCCCGCTGATGTGAATGTATTCTCGCCGAGTACGGGTTCTTCCATGCCTTCTCGATCTGAACATGTAGATCAGGAAGGAAAGGAAGGCTCACCGAGTTACGGGGTTATGGTCAGAAAGAAATCGCTCATTCAACCTACCGCGAACCACCTCTCTCCTCTCGCGCACCCACGGCAGCTGCAGTCTGCCCGCAGCGCCTCCATAACCTCCAATAACTCAGCATACGCTGGGCAAGGAGGCTTGGAGAAAGAGGCTGTCTCACTCGCCTTCCTCCACCGCCATCTCCTGCTCACGGGGCTAGCTGCCAGAAGAACACTTGCTCCTGGATCCGATGATGTCAAAGATAAGACATCATCATCATCCAGGAGCTCATCCGCCAGCCGCCGCAGGAGGCCGAGACAGTAACACCCTCTCAAACTCAAGGGCGAGCTCCATCTGCGAGCCCCATGAATGCAGCCGCCTGCCTCAGCACGAGCAGGCCAGATCCACCGGGCACAGATGCCGACACCCCTTCCCTCGAGAAGAGGGCCAGGCGGGAACGGAGCGCTTTCCAGGAAAACGCTCACAATTCACACAGACAGCGCCCTCAAGCACTGTCGATGCGTGTTCTTCTCCCAAACAGTGAACGCAAAGGTTGTGTGTATCTTCGGTGTCAAGAATCGGACACGGATCAGCACACTTCCTAAAACGCTTAGTCTTGTCCTCAGACATGATAAATACCTTGTAAGAAGACGAGGTGGCACGATAGTGGCAGAAACACAAACAGTCCCGAAAGACGAAAGATGCTGACTGCTTCCCTAGGCGCTCCTTTATACTTCCGGTCGCGCCATATGACGTCATAGGCTGTCGCCGCCAATAGGATTGGAGTTTTTTGATAGTGGTTTCGAACACCGGGTCACGAGTGACGTTCCCCATATGCGTCTTCGAACGCAGAGTTGAAGTTCCCTTTCGAAAGGGAACTGATGTTTGCTTAAAGAAGCCATTTTGTTGTGATTTTTAAAATCTTTGCTGAATACCAATCTTTCATTTGAAAGCCACGTTTCTAGCATCTGTAAAACCGCATTATTCCATCTTAAAAATATAGCTAAATTACGACATATGCTCTCAATGACAACTGCAGAGCAGTTAGTTCATGCATTCACGACCTCAAGGCTAGATTATTTTAATGCTCTACTGGGTGGTTGCCCTGCACGCCTAAGAAACAAGCTCCAGCTGGTCTAAAACGCAGCAGCTAGAGTTATTACTAGATTATTAGCCCAGTTCTGTCAACACTGCATTGGCTCCCTATTAAACATCGTATAAATTTTAAAATCTTGCTAATTACTTACAAAGCACTAAATGGTTTAGCTCCCCAGTACTTGAGCGAGCTCTTAACACATTATAGTCCTTCACGTCTATTGCGATCTCAAAATTCTGGCCAGTTGATAATACCTAGAGTAAACACACGTAAATGGACAGCAAGAACGCATAAAAGGCCTTCTGTTTTCAGTTAAAAAGGTTTCATTTAAGTGGCCCCTAAGTTAATAATTAACGATTTTTAGCTTTTTAACTTTTTGCTAGAGCTGCTGTAAAGCCAAAATAAGCTCTGTCCATTATTTTTCCTATTATCACTGTGAAGTTGCTTTGAAACAATCTGTATTGTAAAAAGCGCTATATAAATGAAGATGACTTGACTTGCCTAAGTATAGAAAGTTCAAAGAACTGTATTTATTTGAAAGCGTTTACAAATCTGTAACATTACAAATGTTTTACTGTCACTTTTGATCAATTTAATGCATGCTTGCTGATTAAAAGAATGAACTTCTTTCAATAGAAACATACGCAAACCAGAGATCCAACATATGCGTGAGTGTTTATGTGTTTATTTTTAACCATAGGTACAGCTGTATTATTAATAATATGTTCATGCTAACTCTGCTTTTCACATTTAACAGCTCACTGTCAGATCATTCACATCAGGAGTTTGTGAGGAATGTGCTCCCTCAACAGTTTCCGGATGCAATGCATTTTTACTTATTTTAGCGATGAAAGCACATTTACAGCTCATGCATGCAGGGGACAGTCCCCACTTTAGCTGTGCTGTTTCATGGAGTTGATGCCTGTATAATTCATACATCATCCCTATGGTTGTCAAACTCCAACCGTCGCGGGAAGCTCTGATTGAATCATCAATGTGAGTAAAGCACCCTGTTTTCGTCCTGATTACGCAAACATAAAGGGCTCCATTTTAAGATAATTTCTTACTGACGTTGAGACAAATCATAAGACGTAGCAGTGATATAATAGATGATTCTCTATGAGGGGGCGAATATTTTTATCTGAACAGATATGTCTTGTACTCGGTGGGTGGTGTGCATCTGTACAGTAAAGCTACTCCAAAAAACATTTAAAGTGTCCCTCTTGAGGTATAATGCATGAGAAAGTTGCATTTCTAGGCCCATTTTAGATATTATGCATGAGAAAGTTGCTTTGCTAGAACCTTTTGAGGTATAATGTATGACAAAGTTAAAGGACAATCTTGTTCTGTGCCATGTTCACAGCAAGTTTTTTCCTTGTAGCCAAACATGGAATGAATATTTTGTATTCAACAGAATCGTTTTGTTTTTCAGTCACATCATAAAATGACACAATGACACTTCAGAGACTGATTTTGTTCAGCAGCCATGCGAAGCAGAAGCTAGCAAAATATTCAGCTAAAGATGTGTTGTTGTTGTTTTTTTTTGAGTGCAGTTAGCAAAACCAAAAGTGTGTTACTAGCTTTGGGGAATCACTAACTGAAAGAAAACAAACTAGTATGCTAATTTGTCTACATTTTTCAGTAGCATAACAGTAGGTCATCTGTCTTCAAATTTGTGTAGCTTTCCAGTAACTACTTTTTCTAACAGTTAGCTATTATGTGTGTTAGCAATATGCTATATTGCGGTTTTATCCTCACACTTGTGCTTAAATAGCTTTCATGTAGTTAGCTACATTTTGCTAGTAACTACCTTGACTAAAGTTTTACTACTTTAAATGAAGAGTACTCTTGTGAATACCACAAATGCTTGTCAGTACATTCAGCAGTACAATTTCATTTTATTTCAAAGATGAAATAGAAGTAATTATGAATTTACATACAGATGTGTGTAACTCTAAGTGGGTCAAAAAAGCACTTTAAAGTTCAGTTAATTGTAAATAATATGCAGTTAAGTGTCCGAAAACATTACATTCAGTTCACCCTTAAGTATATTCTTTTAAAATATATTATTTCCGTAATAAGTACTCTTTTTTTTTAAAGTAAATGTTCTTTTTTCACAAGAGTAGCTTGTAGCTTGTGAAGCTAAAGTTTTAGCTAACTTTATTTTTCTATTCTATTTTAACTATGAGAAATAGTGTAGCTAGTTAGCTAACTTTTTTCAAATGGTACTGTAAAGCTGTACAGCTTCAAATTAGCTTAGAGTTAGCAAAGCTATTAATTCTTTTTCAAACTGTACTGAAACTCTTAAGGCCCGTTAACAAGGACGATGAATATAACTATGAAGTTTTAAGAAACATTGTAAATATCTGACAATAATGACACAGAGGAACGGTACCATCACTTTCAGGCTGTTTTTTTACTAGCTGATGAACCATAAAAACTTTGACAGACAATCAGAATCCATCCTGCTTTAACAAGCTTGAACATTTAAAGCGGCAGATGACAAAACTGCAGCATGCTTTAATAAAAAGAAAGTCATCACACTTTGGTGTTTATGCTAATTTAGTTATAGTTCTCTTATCTTTACAGGGCCTTTACATGTATAAACTGTAGTTTAAATCTTTTAAAGTAGCATTAGCTTTTAGCTTGAGGGGCTAGTTTTAAAGTAGCTAATTCAATATTGTGCATTACACCACATCAGTGGAAGTGAGTGTAGCACTTCAACAAAGTAAGATTGCTCTAATTATAATTAACTAGTTTGGTTTTAGAGAAACCATAATTGTATTGGTAATGAGAAAACATTCATGGTTTTACCTGCTTACTTTGGTCTTACTTCAGATACCACAGTTAAAATGAATTATTACGAACTGTGGTCAAGACAGGTGCATTGTGGGAAGGAGTTGAATAATATCAAAAAGGACACAAAGCAACTTCTTCTTTATTTTGCACATCAAATGCTAACCCCATGAGGATGGTGTAATCTCATTCTGAATAGGGAAATGGAGCGTATGCTGGAGGGGAACTGTGAAGGAGGCTAACTAGCACTCAGCGTGGGCCATACGACAACAAGAGAGAGAAGGATGAGAAGAAAGAGAGTCAGAGATGAGGTTTATATAGACTCAGCTGGAGAGAGAAGAACAATGTGATGGGTTAGGTCGTCTCCCATGGATACGCTGAGACTCAAAGCTGCGTGAAGGTGGCAGGCAGCCAGTGTGTTTTCATCCTCAGCTTTCATTAACTGTGGTATTACCTGCCATGGATCATGGTTCCCGAGGCTACCTGGTGTTAGCATATGTGCAGGTGCTTTAGTCGCCATAAGGCAGTGCGTTGGGAAATGCAGCTCAGATCTTCTGTCATTTTCTCAATCTCTTTTAACGTGTATGTGTCATTTTTTGAGTTTTAAAGTGTTTTTTTTATGTTAGTTTTTATGTAATTGTTTTAAAAATATCTTACTTGTTTCTAAAAGAGATAAAATGAAGTTGTCTCCTTCTTAGATTTTTCCCCAATCTTTGGGGTAAAATTTTTGTTTTTGAATCTTTGTGTAACGGACCTAGGCTGATAAGAGCTGTAAGAGCTGTGATCTTTAGCCTCCTTGTTAGAGGGCCCGACTCCCATGCCCGCGGACCCGGGTTCAAGTCCCGCTTAAAGCAGGCAGTTCAAACATGAGTGGTTATGTTGGTGCCGTGACCCGGATGGCTGTATTTATGTGATCAGAAAAACAGTAAAAATTTACTTATGTTGAAAACCGTTAACCATGATACATATTTTCCCAAAATTCTTTGATGAATAGAAAAGTAAAAAAAAAAACAACAACATTTATTTGAAATAGACATCTTTTATCACATTATAAACAGTGTTTGGGTAACGGATTACAAGGAATGCAAGTTATGTAATCAGATTACTTTTTTCAAGTAACTAGTAAAGTAACGCATTACTTTTAAATTTACAAAATATCTGAGTTACTTTTTTAAAAAAGTAATGCAAGTTACTTTGTTTCCCCATTTATTGACTGACAGCTCTCCTGTCCCCATGTTGAGAGAAACCAGGAGTAAGTGCAGAGCCGTTGTGTACGCTGTGTAAATATGATGGTTATTATAGTTCTAAAATAAAAATTAGCATGAATTTACTCATCTCACTTGCATAAAAAAGATTCAGTATCCCTCAAAAAGAATAAAAAACAGTGAAATGCAAACTCAGAATATTATGCAAACAAGCAAGCCCAGCCCAGGTGAGAAAAAGTAACTCAAAAGTAATGTAACACATTACTTTCCATAAAAGTAACTAAGTAACACCATTAGTTACTTTTTTAGGGATTAACACAATATTGTAATGCATTACTTTCACAGCAAAACCCGCCCAATTGCTACTCAAATCTAGCCAAAAACCAGAAGAATTGCATTCCAGGAGTAAAATCCATGTTTTTGCCGGGGTTCCCCTGTTAAAATTCACATTCCAGGGGTTAAATATCATGTTATATGGGGTCGCTTCAACCCACGGACATGAAAAACAACCCGCGGCAACAGTGTTAAAGTAGTCCAATTCCGCAGGAAAACTGCAGACTTGGCAACACTGACTATGTAATGCAATATGCTAAAGTGTAAAACATGGAAAAGTTTTTTATAAAATTTCTCATGAGATAATTTTATCATTCTATACTCTGACTTTGATCATCTAACTAATTTAATCTTAAATCCACTGGCACACCAAACAACATGCTCTGTATCAAATCTTTATCTGAAAAGTCTTTTCGGGGTCATACGGTTTCTTTTTTAGTGATGAGAAGGCTTTTAAAGATTAGCAATGGAATTATTTGTAATTAATCCTCTCGAGAGAAAACAGGAAACATTGACAACTACAACATGTGATTCTGTTCTGCCTTTTCAAATAAAATCTCATTCTAATCGGTTCACACCTAAATGGAGCAAATTGTAAATCCGTGAATGTCATTACCCTGAACCTGGCCTCTTCTATCTCTTCCTTTCTGCGCTTGTGCTCCAATAAATATACAAATGCATGCTGCGTGTTGCAGTAGCACCATAAAAGCAGTGCGCAATAGCTCCCATCGGCAGTGCTATTAGGACCGACATCAGTATTCAATACATGCTGCGTAGCAGTCTATACATGTACTCAGCGGGCCTGTAAGATGGTCTCACGTAAGGATACAGGATGAATTAATGGATTTTGTGCATGCGAATGAATCAATGGGCTAATGCAATTAGTGTCCGGCTCTATGAAGCAGATGCAGCTGCATCCTTTTCCTCAACCACTTACGAGTAGAATTAATTATAATTTAATTACTTAAAGCATTAATTATAGTCACAAAATCTTATTTACCTTGAATTATTTACAATTAAAGCCATCGATGGTAAATCCAGCACCTTAAAAGTGCACCGGCACCAGATTTGTTGCTCAACCTGTGGGTGAACATATGTTTCCTGTCTTTTAGCAGACTCCTGTCCGCAGGCTACCGCTCGGTGTTTTACAGTGGCTTCTGGTTTTCCTTCAGGCCCGCTAAACTTGTTTCCCCAGACTGGGCTGACGGCATCTGTGGTTTAACACGAAGTCGTCCCTTTGAGGCTGCTGATAAGTTTATCTGAGGGCAGTGGGACTCCATATCTCTGTCGCCTTTGGCTAGCCCTGGGGTCTGAACCCACTTCAGTCGACCTCCGTTTGGCAGAAGTGAGGTGGCCCCCGGTAGAGTGAACCTCAGGGTCCCACAGTATGACTACATGATGAGGAAATGAAGACCAGTTCGGTTTGCTCACATTCGTGTAGCTATAGGACATGACTACACTGATGGTTAGTGTTTGTACTGGTGGTAATTACATATTCATTTGTCCTTTTCACTTCCCAAAAGTTGCTTTTTAGCAACTTTTTGTTTAAATATTGATCTGTTCTGCACACAATCACTTGTTTGATGATACTTTCATGGTGTTTTTGTCATTTTACAGCTTGACTGCCCCATTCCTCATTCACTTTCATTGTGTAACATTTCTGTACATTATATGATTAACTGCCTCACCACCCGTCATTTGTCCTTTAATCCCGGTTATTCTCATCCTGGTAAAACCATCAGGAATTCTTTCATATCTAAATGAGTCTTCTTAGTAGTTGCTTCTCTCACTGCAGAGGTGTGTTCAAAGTGGGACAGTGGAGAGGCGAGCGGGCGGACAGTCAAAGGTGTGAGCACTTCTCGCGAGCGTTTTCTGAAGCACAGAGCTGAGGGTCAGGGCAAGCCAATCAAACACAATCGTCTAGGGGGCCTGTTAATGACTCCCCATCTGTTGGCACAGCCCGGTGTGTTGTGTGTGAGAGAGAGGAGATAGAGAGACTGTGTGAAAAGAGAAAGGGGGCTTGTGGTACACGGTTTGATAGAAATTATTGCAAATGTACAGAAAGGAAAGGAAGCAGTTAAATACGACAGTAGAGTTAGTGATGTGTAGCCTCAGAATTTGTGCTCTGCATTTCACCCATCCCATCCAATTCACACACACACACCACAAACACACTCCCGGAGCAGCAGTCATTTTTGCTGCGGCACCCAGGGAGCAATTGGGGGGGTTAGGTGCCTTGTGGGTAATGAGAGTGGAAGAGAGCGCTGTTCATTCACTCTCCCCCCTCCCCTCCCTACATTTCCTGCTGGTACCGAGACTCGAACCCACGACCTTCAGGTTACAAGTCAGACTCTCGAACCATTAGGCCACAACTGCCCCTAACAACTGCAATCAGGATTTACTAGACACGTAATATAGCAATGAAAAGACGGTAAGATGATAACAGTTTCCCTGTCAGACAGAGCATTTAAATTAATCATCCAATGTGATTTACTAAGGCTTTCAGAAGTCAATATACTTGTATTTGCGCCATTATTTATGGTCCAAAAAATGTGTCTTAACTGATTTTGTGCCTGATATGACGTGTATTCTTAGTAGATCACCTACAGAACTTTCCACTTCCATCGGCTCTTTTATTAGATTGTGGCCGCATTGATAATTAGCCCTGTTTAATAAATCTGGCTCCAAAGGGGTTAATGAATGAAATCCATTGGTGTTATAAGAACCAAAGTCAATCACAAAATTTTGCTTACACTATAAACCCAATAAGTTAGGCTAACTCAAAATAATTGAGGTAATCAGTTACATCAAATTTTAAGTAAGCAGACCTATCAAGTACTGAGTTGGTAATACTCATGCATCTTAACTTGAAATACTGAGTTAGCTAACTCATACATTTTGATAGCAATTAACATAAAAGATTCAGTTAATTAACTTTTTATTTTGAGTTCTTGCAAATCAAATGAGTTATTTACTTCTCTGTAAATCCTAATAAGTTGTCAGAAGTTAAATGAGAATTTTTAAGTTAAGAAACTCAAAGTTTAAGTAAGATTTTCATTTTGTACTCATACATTTTTATTGTTCTTTACTTGAAATATTTGATTTCACTAATTTATACATTTAACTTAAAATTATCAGGTTATTTCAACATAAATATTTTGCTAGCTATAACAAACTAATTCAGAAAATGCCAACTTATTAATTTGCTAACATGTTAACAATAGCATGGTATAGCACTTACTGAATGAGTACAGCAAATCTCCCTTACCATTAATCTTGCACAAAACATTATATTAACATTTTTATAACACTTAATTTTAGCATTTACTCTTCCTTTCGAGTGTTATGGGTAAAGCATGCTGAGAAATAAAAAGTCCCAGCCCAGTTTCAGTTAAACTTAAGTTAGTCTAAATTAAAAGAAATGAGTTCATACAACTTAAAACAATGAAACAGTTTAGTTTAGCCTACTTGAAATATGTCAGTGCTGTGAACTCAAAAGAAAAAAAGTTCTAAATACTCATAACAGTTAATTTAACTGAACTAATTTGTTTAATTTAAGTTTGTCCTACTCAAACCAATTAAGTATTGTGAGCATTAAGGTTTACAGTGTAGTCGACATACAATTGTGAGAACTGTTGTAATGTTTTTATATCTCTTGAGTGTGAATTAGAAAAATTTAACCTCTCTGCTCTTTTCAGTCTTAGAAAGAGATTGTCCTTTATCTTTACCCACAAGTCATTAGTGAGCCATTGTGTCCAAGACAGTAAGGCACAGCAGTCTGAAGTTGAACCGCTGTCATGGCGAGTCACCAGATGTTGTAATGGTGATATGAGGGATACTCTTGGATGGAAACACACTGAAACATACAAAATTGTATGTAAATGTAAATGTATTGGCAGCACTAAAATGTAAATTATGACTTATTTCAGAGTGAATTGCTGTGAGTTGATGCAAGGTATTTTACATTTTGATGAAAAATTTTGTTGACATTTTTATTGTATGTTAAACTAAATAATATTGCATGTCGGATTTGTTGGCAATTTATTTATTTTTGCAACTCTCCAAATCAAAGTGTAGTGTGCAAATGCAGCACCTTAAACACTGAGCTGATCATGTACCTTGATGGTTTATTGGATTGACTTCATTGAGGCCACCATTGTGATCATGCTGTTTTGCCCCCAATTTAAATGGCAGCAACTTCTTGAATGCACCAGTGGTGGCATATAAAAGATGATAAATTGACCATTGTCCTTGATTCTTCTCTGCCTCAGAACAGACTCCCCTAATAAATTGACCCCCGTTTCATTCAGCCATCAGTCAAACAGGCCTGAGAAACTTAATAACGGAGGATAATAGTGTAGTAATAGGCCGGGGAGATCTGGGGAGTCTCGCGTCTTGTTATCTTCCTCCACGGCTGGTGCTCATGCTACTCTGCGGGCAGGCAGACAGGACAGAAGGTCAGTGCGTGTCCCTCTGCCAAAACTCGCAGGGTTTTTCCCTTTTCCCCCGTTTTTTCCTGTGGATTTTAGACCTCCTGATGAGACTGTGTTTCTTTGAGATGCCATCTGCTCCTCTGCTGCTCTTATTATCCAGATTAAAGAAACAAACAGGCAAATAATCTATCTATCTATCTGTCTGTCTGTTGGTCTGTCTATATGTCTGTCTGTCTGTCCATTTGTCTATCATCTGTCATTACTATGTGTATGTATATATGTATTTATCTATAAATGTATATATCTAATATATATTTATCTATTTATCTAAGATAAATATGTATTGATTCTGTTGCATTTTGCTATAGAGTAGTGGTTATGAATTAAAAAAAAAAAAAAAAAAAGCAAAATACCCTTGATAGGCTACTTAGAACTTAATATTTAGAACAAAGTCTTATGTTACAGTCATACCCAGTGTCCCCTGCTTTAAATATTTCTAAAGTCTGACTGCAACATCCAATGATGTTATGGAACAAGGAAATATACACTATAAGGCCACTGAATGGTCAAACAAATCTTAGTTCTACAACATACAATGACATTCTAGAAAATTCTATGCTTCCAATTTTATATCAACTGTCTGATGACAGTTTTCTTTTCCAAAATAACAATACCTCTGTGCAAATGGTTCTTCTACACCAGACTCAGCAAATCATTTCTATATGTATCTCACTTTGTGCACAGAGACATTGTCATGCTGGAACAAAAGAAGACCCTCCCTAAAGTGTTGCTATTCTTTAAAATGCCATTGCATGGTGTCACTTTAGGATTTGTTCTCTTGGAAATGACTGGAATAGCCAAACCTGTTAATTATAACAAGAAGGCTGTATACTCGTCCATATAGTGTATTCATATCAGCTGCACATCAGTTGAATTCTATATTAATGCAGAGAATCTACGGTTTGTCTAATATTTCTTTATGTCTTTGTTGCATTATGTTAATAGTCAATAAGTTACTCAAGGCTGTGAATTTACCACTGATTTATTGCATTAGTATACATATAGGTTATATTAATACATACAAATAAACACATAATGTGTCTCTGTGTAAGTGGAATTGGGTTTAGGGGGCGTAAATCATTAGTGGTTTGCATTACACGTATTGCTTTGATCAAAGTCATTACATAGCAATAATTCATAGCCTTTCATCTTTTATAATTCTTAAGCTTCTAATGGGGAGAGCTGATCAAGGGCTGTGATGATATAAGGTGTCTTTACAAGCCGAGAGACTTGCAGGAAGAAACCCCTGGAGATGTCACACCAATTACCATCAGGGGCTGAAGGAGACCTCGATTTGCTCATCAGTCTGACATGTAGGGCTACAAAAAGTGCAAAGCGACGTTTGCAGAAACATGAAATCCTGCCACTTAAAGAATATCAAACAAAGTCGCTTTGTGAGTAACTGAATTGGATAAGATTTAACTATTTAAGTTATCTTTTTTTACTTTCTTTTAATATTTTTTGTCTGTTATCAAAATGTTAACTTCACAAATCCAATTTCTCCCTGAATATCATGTTTCATTTGAAAAGATGTTATATTACAGTAGTAAAATGGGCTGTGAATAAATGTTGGCTTAATCAGTGTTTAATATTAAAAAAAAAAACTTTCTTTTTGCAAATACGTGAAAATTGCATAGCAAAATAGCATTTTGTACAATGACGAAATGTTTAAATCAAATACAAAAAATAGTGGCTTTCAGTATAGCCCTGATAATTAGAAATCAGAAACCACTGAGCACACTTATGCACACGCCATGGTTCATTCCTCGTGGAAAGTGACAGCCGCTGACTGGTTGTTGCGTGAATCAAATCCTCTTTTCGTCAGTCAGCTCAAGAGCATTCCAATCCAGCAATGAGAAGTGACAGTGGACAGGCTCGTTCTCGTAAGCCAATCAGTAAACACGGCGAGGGCGTTTTACATTGATTAAGAGTTTATCACGCAGCTGGACAGCGACTGCAGAGGCAGCGATGAAAAGTCGTTGAGAGAAAGTTAGAGCGATTTTTGACAGCCATGAATTTTAATACTCTTACCTGCCAAAGTGGCAATATTGCAGTAAGGCTGTTTTTTCAATCGATATATCCTGTCTATGACAATGACAGCATTAAAGGTTGTGGTTTTTTTTTAAAGTAACCATAATGGAGGTAGAGTTGAGTAATATGTTTTATATAATCTTAAGAAAAATTACCTTAATTGCTTGTCAAAACCATGTTGAAGATGGCTACAAACAACTCTCAAAAGTGTCCCACCGGGCTCCATGAATGTCTGGGACATGTCCCATGAGTTCTACCGGCCTCCAGAGAATGATTTAATGATGAATCAGAAACAGAGAGCTGTCTGGTTTGTTGTAACCTGTTGCCTTTGGTTGTTTTTAGCACAGTTTTGGCTCATATCACAGTCACATTTATCACGCGTAAATGGTCTACATGACCTTTTAGTGAACAAGGCCTTTTAGTATTGAGTGAACAGACCGCGCGCACACACACACACACACACACACACACACAAACAGTCATCAGTTATGTTTACTATTGAACTTGTGGCACAGTAGCTACAGTAAAATAGTTTCAACATAAAGCTGTACCTGCAATGGTACACGGACGGACGGACGGACAGATAGATTAACAGACGGACGGGTAGAAGGACGTACAGGTAGATTCACAGACGAACGGGTAGAAGGACGGACAGATAGACAAATAGATAGGTAGATAGACATGGACAGATATAGGAATTGGACAAACAAATTAAAAGATGATTAGCAAGGTTAATTGACAGATGAATAGACAGAAAAACAGCTGAATGGATAGATGGACAGACAGTTCTGCTGGTGGACAGATGGATAGGATAGGATAGACAGGCAGCTGGATAGACAGACAGATAGATAGACAAATTGATAGGTAAAATTTATGTCAATCGATTAAAAAATTAACTAATTAATCACACATTTTTCTGCAAATTATCGCAATTAATCACACCTAACATTAAAGTTATTTATATATTTTTGTATTTTAATAATTTCACATTTAACCTCCAAATTAATGTAGAAACATGAAGACAGTGTATTTTAAATATTTGATCTAACAGGTAGGAAATATACAGAAATTGAATCAAGTTATCAAACACTTCACAGTATGCATACATAATAAATATAAATATAGATTAATCCTTATTAAAGCTACAAAAGTTATTCAGTCAAGAGCAGTGAGTGATTTTCTCTTTGTCTTTTGTTCTTTGATTAACATTAATAACAGACATCACAGCAGCAGGTTTATTAGGCTGCTGTCACTGTAAGATGACGTGGATCTGACACAGACCTCCGATGTCCTCACAACTCTTTACAGTCATTTAAGACTTTATTGAACTCATTTAAGACTGTGCTTATGTAACCCCTTCTGTTAGAACTGCCTGCTCTAAGCGGGACTCGAACCTGGGTCCGCCGGCATGTAAGTCGGGCGCTCTAACAAGGAGGCTGAAGACCGCAGTCTCTAGAATCAGTCGCTAGAGTGCCTCTTGAGATCAGGGGAGTGAGGTTTACACGCACAGCTCTTACCGCCCTACGTCCGTTACACTCACCCCCCTAAACCCCACTCCCATCCGGGTCACGGCACCAATGTAACCCTTCCTGTTCGAACAGGACACGCGAATATTCTATTTTAGAAACGGTTTCTATTTCTCCGTGACGTCACGGCTAGAACAGCAACACAAAGTATGGCAATGATAATATCAGGTACTGTTTGTGCTTTATTTAATGTTAAAAGCGTCTAACATGAGTTTGAATATCGTTCTGTGTTCCCAGCTTTTTAGCTGTAATGAAAACAACACTGGCTAATTCACCTCAGATCTTGAAAATAAATAAATGGGCACAAGAATGTTCAAACTGTCAACTCAATGCGAACAAACAGGTGTATTCTATGACAAACATTGGTTCAGTCACTCCGTATGTACTTTAAATAATGTTTAAATTGTGTAATATTTATGAATTTTACTAAGTACTTTTTACATTTCATTGTGTCCGCTGTGCTCTTGTTGAGAGAGCCCGCCCACACTCTCTTCTGATTGGCTGTGGTTTTTGATTGATGTTATCGCTTCTCATTTTCACGTCGTGTCCAGTGTGGACAGTCAAACTGCTCATCGCTGGAATCTTATCGCATCGCGTCTGGTTAGGACACAATGTAAGTGGGACTCGAACCCGGGTCCGCCGGCATGGAAGTTGGGCACTCTAACAAGGAGGCTAAAGACTGCAGTCTTTAGCGTCAGTTGCCAGAGCGCCTCTTTTGAGATCAGTGGAGTGAGGTTTACACGCACAGCTCTTACTGGACAAATAAACTCAACAAAAGCGAGCATTTTGGCATACCTTTGTGTGTTTTTTTTCCGTTCAAGCGCAAAAGAAAACTCCACGCGGCCGATGCGCTGTCTGAAACAGCTTTCTGTGCACGTGAGTCGAGTGTGTCTGTCACACAGACAGGAGATTTACACACACACAGCATGCCAGTACAAATTTAAGTTCTTTTTTTTTGCTTTTTATTGCGCTTGAATGGTTTAATAGCACTTGAATGAATGATAGCGTGATCATGTAACGCTAGCTAAAGGATTATGGAAAAACACAGATGCTGCATTAATTGCTTTAAATATTTTTAACGCATTAAACTGGAAAAATTATTTGCATGCATTAACATGTTAATTTTGACAGTCCTAGTAAATAGACGTATGGATAAATGTACTTAATTGGATGGATGGATGGATGGACTGTTGGATAGACAGACAGATGGACAGATAGATTAAATGGATAGACATATGAATAGATATGAATTAGATAGAGAAATTGAAAGCTAGGCAGTTGAATAGATAGACACATAAAGTCCAGGTCAGAGTCCCACATCCAGATCTCCTGAATCTGAGCATGCGATTCTCTTCTCGCTGACCTTCGTGTGTGTCATCACAAGTGGCCATGATTAAAGAGGCTCACATGCAAGCAGTGTGTGCAATAAAAGAGGCGGACTCATTACCAGTCTGATGCAGTAATAAGAGTCTCTCTGTCCTTTGGGGAGTCTGGAGATTGAAGCATTACTTACAGAACTACAGTCGGGTTAGGACTGGCCGAGGACCTTTATAAACGCCTTTTCAACACTCGCATTAATGAGATCTCACAGGCCAGCTCTAATGGCTCTCCTAGTATCTCTCTCTTTCTCTCTCTTGCTCTAATGCTGAAGCTGATATATTCTACTTTCTCATTGTTATTAACATTTTCTTCATTAAAAACATTTTTCTTTTTGAGGGTCTGTGTTACCTGGAAAATCAGGTGCAATGCACAGACTGCAGAGTCTTATTTTATACAAGTGGTGCACATTATATTAGATAAGAGCCTAGTGTATATTTTTGTGCTCTAGGGAGAGCTGTAGTTGGCATAGATTGGAAAAGATCCTATTAACAGTCACAAACACACATGTATAGACCTAACAATGACCAGACCTGAACCATTGTACTAATTCTGGACCTGTAAGACAGGGAATGAATAAAAATAGGGCAATTTTGTCACAGCCGTGGCACAATTTGCTCATGGCAAGTACAGTATGTGCAATTGTGTGCAGATTTGAATGTCGCTTGTCGTATTCCAAAGCCATCCCACCTCTCTCTCCTTTATTTTTCTGTCACTTTTTGACTTTCCAGCTTTTTATTTGTGCATTCCCATGCGTGTATATATAGACTATCGTACAAGATATATACATATATTGGCTATATATCAACCATGTTATTGAGCCTGTGTGTGTGTTCATACATTTGCAGTCACTGCGGGCAGAATGAAAGTATAATCTAACTGTTCATCAGTTCAAGAGAGGCTTGTCACATTTGAAACATGGAGCTCATTTACTCTAAAGGGCATTATTGTGAGAATAGATGAAAGTGTTACAAATGCAAGATTCGCTTTCATCTCCCTCTTGCTTTCTTTCTCTCGTTCAGTTTTTTTCCAATCGAAGCGAGCAAA
Organism: Hypophthalmichthys nobilis; assembly: GCA_037950665.1. Taxonomy (NCBI): domain Eukaryota; kingdom Metazoa; phylum Chordata; class Actinopteri; order Cypriniformes; family Xenocyprididae; genus Hypophthalmichthys; species Hypophthalmichthys nobilis. Next base: position 19,124,898 of record CM075486.1, read on the forward strand.
AATACACCTTTTGCTTTATTTCCTATAGTTGAAAGACTACAGTCACAACATTTCAATGTTTATTGACATTTGAATCTTACTTCTGACTGGATATTTTAAGAAAAACCCGTCGTTCGGTGCTACAATATCGAGCGTTACTGATCTGTATGATCTGATGAGTGTTCAGACTAAAGACACGATTGATTCAGTCGATTCCTGAGATGCTTTGGTGTACAAAACTCCTGCTTTTCATTGTATCTACTTTTGTGACTGTAATTATTTATTATTCAGGTTTTGTCCTTGAAACTTGAGAGAAAATAATAGTTGAAATGGAGTCGAGCACAGGCATTGCAGAAAACACAGGGGAAGGGCGAAGAAGAAACAAGTACGCACATGTTGTTGTCTCTCACCCCAGATAAACTTTAGTATTTCAAAGATGAGTCAGTGTTCACTCACTGGAAAGAAATTCACTCCATCGAGTCAAGGAGGGAGTAGCTGTTTGCAGGTATTACAGTAAAGAAGAATCTGAGTGCGTTTCTCACCCACCACAGCCTTGACGTGAACTGGATATGTCAGTTTCAAAAGGGCAAGGAGTAGAAGATGGATTCTGGCAACACAGCAGAACTGCTCTGAAGAAAAACGTACAGTAGCGCTGTACCTTTAAGGAGATAGTCCACTCAAAAAATTAAAATTCTGTCATTTATTCACCCTCATGTCGTTCCAAACCTGTATGACTTTCTTTCTTTCTTCCGTGGAACACAAAAGATGACTTTTTAGTGTCCTCATTTTTTTTTGTTTCAGTATAATGAAAGCTAATGAGAGCTGGGGCTGTCAAGCCCCCGAATCATTCGTTCATGAATCTGACATTGCTACTGCTTAATGGCTATAATTTTCTGGAGAAAATTTTCAGTAAATTATAACTAGAGATGCAAAATATATCAGTACCATGTCGGTTATTAGTCAATATTAGAGATTAGAGATGCACCGATACTAAATTTCTCTGCCGATACCGATTATTCAGAATGATATCGGCTGCTACCGATACCGATAGTTTGTTTTTCTTAAGGAAAAAATAAATCTCTCCCAAATAATGTTGCAAACTATACAGGGAACCCTCTCATTTGGTACACTACAATATTAGAGGTTACAGTTAACAGCAGAGGTATTATATTGAGCTGCTGTTTATTTTCAGATATAATAATTACACTCAAATGTATAAACTGAACCTCTCAAACTGAAATGTATAAAACTTAGTATCACATAAGGTAGTTTTCGTAAGCACTTGTCTTCATGGCAAATTTGCACAAACATATAATTAACAGTAAATAAGCTGCTCACTAGTGTGTTTTTATATGTAGATAGCTAAGGAACTGTGAACATTGGAAAACATTCCTGAGGTAAAAGTTACATGACGTCTTTCCGCGGTTGAAACACATAGTGATTACATGAGACATGATACATTCTGGTAAGTTGTACAATATATTTCAACATACCTTTGATGTCCATTTATGTTTTTCGAGATATAACTATTGAAGAGGAAGAAAAGACTCGCGCTCCGAGCTGCCGCCTACAACTGAGGCATTACAGCGATCTGACGCGTCACATTTAAGAGCGTCAAAACGCCATCTATTGTTTGAATTTCATGATAAAATGGACAGAATTTGAAAACTGAATCTTTAATTCTTATCAGAAGTAATAAAGCACAAATCTTTTTGCGATTATTGGATGGGAGGCGCTACAAATAATATTTTATGTAAGAAAAAAAACGCAGACCTGGCAATCCTGGCTTGAACTACGGGTGATTCATAGGGTCAAAAAGAGCTATTTTTAAACTGTTAATGCGTTAAAATTCAACACGAGTGATTTTCTTCACACACAGTATGTAGTATGAGTTGCAGTCTGAAGTTCTGAACACGTCTTTCTGCACCCTTTTGATTGACAGGATATAATCGGCCCTGATAATCGACAGTTTTTAAACAGTCAGCCGATGGCCAATAGTGATAATAATAGCTTTTATCAGCCGATACCGATTGTTAGCCGATACATCGGTGCATCTCTATTAGAGATATTTGTAAATTTATCAGTATTGTCAGTATTGGATATTTAATTATTCATACTCATTTCCTCTATTTTTAGAGTACGCGCTGCAATTTTTATTGTTATTTTCATAGATTATGCTATATTTGAGCACAAACTCTCATTTTAAAGCCAATTTAAGGCTATTCCATATTTTATTTTGCTCTGGGACCTGGCTCTGGCTGAACGAAAAAATATTTTTGCAAAGAACGAACCAAAATTAAAACAATTCGTTTTTTAATCCATGTATTTGCAGCCCATCCACTTGCCATCTTGTATACTTCTGAGTGGGTGATTTTCCTAGTTCTCAGGCAGGATCTTGCCTAGTTCAGGGCACCCACTCTTGGGCTGAGTGGGATGGTCGACTAGAGGTTAGGGGGCGAGTTATAAAGTCTGAATTGCGAGATATAAACTCAGAATTGTGAAGGGAAAAGGTCAGAATTGTGAGATAAAATTCATAATTACCTTTTTTAATTACGAGTTTACATCCCACAATCCATTACATTACACAATACATTATTTCATTATTCCGTGGCAGAAACAAGCTTCTATAGGTTTGTAAAGACATGAGGCTGAGTTAATAATAACAGAATTTTCCTTTTTGGCTGAACTATCCCTTTAAGCTCTCCTTTTCCACGTCCTGCTCTGTAATTATCAGAGTTCTGCAGGGTGCCATTTGATGGTATTGATTTGTGTGGCCAGACTTGACACACACAAACACACACAAACATACACATACATACAATTTATGCCTGTTTTTTGAGAACACCTTAGGCCATCAAGTCATTATTTGTTGGAATCATCATTCCCCTTTCCCATCAGCGTAATCAGGGAACTGTGAGAAAGGGAAATAAATCTAAGCAAACACAAAAACCCTATTATACACATCTGTGTATGCATATTCACATGTGTAGGTGGATGTTTTGACATGCCATCACAGCAACATCTTTTACGTCATCATTTACTCATTTACTCACCCTCAAGTTGTCCCAAACATGTATAAATTTCTTTGTTCTGCTGAACACAAAGGAAGAATGTTTGTAACCAAGAAGATCTCACCCCCCATTGACTACAATAGTATTTGAGGGTGAGTAAATGACCCTGCGTAAATTTATTTATTTGTTTTTGGGGTGAACTATCCCTTTAATATACTCTAAAGGCAAGAAGGGGTCCAAAAGAATGATATGACAGGTACAGAGGTTTTCACACCAATTTCTGTTTCTTTTCTTAACTTTCACATGGATTTTAGTATGCAGAAATGGGCAGCTAGGAAGCCTCTGTTATTTCAGTTCTTTTCATTATTTGGCTCCCCAGGCAATGATGGAGAACGGGTACTCTTCACCCAGACATGTTCACAAGTCTCTGATGCAAAGTCCAAGTGAAGTCTCAACTCTTAGTCTTTTGTCATATGTCCAAATCAAATCTCAAATCCCTTTTGTTATTTTTTTCTATATTCTGCAGTTTAATGATGTTTCAAAGTTTAATGATGTACTATAAAAAGTTTAGAATAATTAAGATTTATTTTATAAATATATATTGTCTGTGAAAGGCGCAATCTTTATACTTGGTCCGAATGAAATAATATGATGTCCTACCTGCCTGTCAATGTATGTATTTACATACCCTCACTCACCCTGTTCTTGCAGACATAATACTGTACGTCATAAGCGCATTCATGCTATGGAGAGTTTATACAAGACTTCAGTCACGGAGCACCGCAAACAAGCAGCAGCCAACTTTTACAGTTCCTTCTTAATCAAACCAATGAACTTATGCTGCATTCACGCCATAACTACTGTAATCAAGAGATGGCAACCCATGATGTTCTAACCGGAGCTGTTCACGTCCTCACACTCGGAATTATGCATTTCCATGTCAACAGTATCAACACCGAAATTAATCTGCAGCAGTCAGGTACAAGCTCTCTAAGTTACGCTCATTATTATTGTAATGTTTTGTGCTTTTAGACATGAGGTAGTTTAACACTGTCTCTTGTGACACTTTGCCGAGAGCAGCTGTATGTTTTGGAGGAGGCGTGGCTTTGGATGGCGATTGCAGGGAGGGTGGGATCATATGCTTTCAATGCTAGCAGGCTAACGTTAGCACTTCCCAGATCACCTACTGCACCTTTAAGAAAATTTACCAGACATAAATATTTTTTACTGGCTATAAAACTGTTTTTGCAAAAACAGGCAGTTATGACACCAAAATTTTAGACACCAGTGAAGTTTCACAATTCTCTATTCCAATTTCGATACCTTTCAGCGCTGCGCTCATTGTGTTCTGTCTTCCGTGAAGGTAAGACCTTACGGATTTATGAAAGAACCGCTCGTTTTAAAACCTTCCTGGTCTACTGACATTTGTTATGAGCTCCGCTTCAAACATTACAATGCTCACAATAACTTTCGTTAACTCTACAATAAGGAAATCTACTTCACCATCTAATTCTTCTTTGACAGCGATGCCATAGAAATACACAGAGCAACCGCAAATATAGAAGTTCAAACACAAAACTCTAAAGATGGCTGTGCGCTTATGCACGCATTTTCTTTCTCTGCTGTCTCCATTCACTTAAGACATAACTGACTGTGTTTACTAGGATACTCGCTGAGACGGGCATTTTTTTACATCATTTTTTCTGTGAATCTGTCCGTTCAAGTGCAAGAAGACGTGAAGAAGAGCTCAATTCAGTATTCGTGCGCTGTCTGAGACAGCTTTCTGGGTGCACGCTTCAGATCTGTGCGCACAAAACTTCTTACAGTTCCCTTTCACGTCTTCTTGCGCTTGAATATTTAAATTCGCAACCCGTCAACTGTCCTGAGCGTCCTTCATGTTCATGTTCTGCATTGTTTGAATTCATAAAAATGTTAATGGCCAACTGGCGATTGACGCCGTTTCATAAACTCGCCAACGCTGATTTTTACTTACATTTGGTGATTGGCGAGTGTTAATTTTAGGCCCTGTATATAGGCCATATGAGAATTACTCTTATTATTACTTAAATAGATTAACATATAAAGACATATAAAAACAAGAATCCCAGAACCAAGGTAATATTAGTATCAGAATTGTTACTCACTCATTGGGGTATCTGTCAGCTTGTATCTTGGGATGCTCCTCATCTTTTTAATCGGCTGAATGGCTACAGCAGTGCAGGGGAAAGCTGTGTGACCTTGAGCTCCTTTCAACTCAAAGAGGCTTTTAGGAAACTCAAGCCTGATATTTATGCTACATTTGATAAGGACTCATGGCCCATGACCGATCCCTCTCCGGTAGGTTATCTGAGTGTTATACAGGCCAGCGATGACTCCTCAGAGTGCACCTCACACATCCTTCACACCTTCTAAATCGTGACAGATTCTGAGCAATGGTTGCCACGGTTCACCCTGGGCATTTTAATCAAGCTCAGCACTGTTATCCATTCACTCCTTTGATTTCACAGACAGCTTTCCAGGTGCTATTATAAACTGCTGTTTAAGATCTCTTGTTTCTCTCAAACAATTTTAACTTTCTATCAGGTTAGATAAGCATGCAATTTCACAGATAGTTGGGGTTTAGTGCTGGTTTGGCTAGCAAAAAAATATATAGCCATAGTTCACCAGCAAAATTTGTTTAAGCTTAACCACTTTTATTACACATTTGCTCATTTTTGAGGCTTGAAAAGTTCAGTTCCTGTTCACAGTCTTCAAAATGACAGGTTTGGAAGGACATGAGGATGAGTAAATGATTGACATAATGTTATTTTCCATCAAAATGTTAAGAACTTTTACTGTAAGCTCCAGCAAAGTGTATATTCAGACTCTGTCTCAAATTAAACTGTTGTGTTGCCTTCGGCAATGCCTCCTTGTTGGCATCCGCAGGGTTGTGGGTTCAAAGCCCAGCAGGCCACTTGTGATGTTAACTTAATAGTTAAGGCTGTCCTGGCCCTGCATTTCTATTGCCCTCGGCAGGCCTTAGGTAAACTACTTAACCCACAGGACTACTGTACATAATAAACTGCTCTGATGTGGGTGTTTATTATGGCAATTAAAGGCCAATTATAAAGAAAAATGTGGACAATCACTGAATTCTCGAATAATACCTGCCCTGATTAATGTGGCATTAAACAGTTTTCTGCACTTTACTCTGTTAAATAAATTTGCACGTTGGGGATTGAGTTCACCTTTTTCGAGTAGTTTATTGTGGGAGATAATCTGTGCTCCAAAATCTGTTCGTTTTGAGGTTAGAGTTTGAGAGGTTTATGAAAATCAATTATGGTACTTTTGTTGCGTCTCTAAAGACTACAAAACAGCAGGTTATAGCTATTCCATAAACCAGAATGACTAAAAACATTTTTTTGTGGAACACATTTGTGGGTTGTGTTTAATGTTTACTGTGCTAAATAGCACATACCAAGAGAGGTTTAAACATTGTTCACGTCTGAAACTCACTGTGAGAGATTATATTAGTGAATCGCTTGCTTTAGTTCACTCTGACCAACTAACCTTTTGTTTTTACTGAAACTACGACGACAACTAGGCTACTAAAAGAGGATTACTTTTTCCATATATATTTAAAAACATATATGGACATGGTTTTTAATTAAATAGAAGTACGGCATACAGTCAAACCAAAATTTATTCAGACACCTTGAACATTTCATTCATTAATACAGTTTATTCACTATAGTTTAAAAAAAATATGACAAGATCTCAGAGTTAAACTGTGTCAGGAAAAATTAATCTTAATTATGTCAGATGACACTTAAGCAAAACATGGTCAAAGTGTCTGAATAATTTCTGATTCCAAATTTTTTATCAGTTTTACTGGTAGTCCACTGTATGAAGAATTTTTGGGTATAATATGTGACAGTTTACTTTATTTTGCTATCCTCACTTACATCAATAAACTATAGTGTCCTGCACTCACTAGTAAAAATATAAAAAATGTCTGAATAATTTTTGGTTTTACTGTACATCTTAAATAAAAAGTACGGATGTACGAAAAAAAAAAAATTACATTCCTTTTCATTTATTTACCTATGGAAGCTTGTTTCCGCCACGGAACAGAACAATTTAGAAGATAATTGGGACTTTTTATCTCACAATTCTAACTTTTTTTTTTTTCTCAGAATTGCCTGTTATAAACTTGCAATTGCGAGTTATAAAGTCAGAACTGCGAATCAGAATATAAATATATATATAACATATATTTTTTGTCATCTGTGAGAAACAAAAGAAGAAACAAAAGCTGTCGAACTCCAAAACTGAAATGAAAATCACTATTGTACATCCTCGTGTAGCTGCAATATTCCACATTAGCTGTGCATGCGTGTTGGGGATTTTTCAGACTCTTTCTATGGTTACATAATAACACCAGTAGGTGGCGACAAGTGAATTTATGAGTGAATCACTGAATCTGTGAAGCTTTTATTCAAACAATTTGTACAAAGCACTGCTTGGAGACACGCAATTGTTTGTTTGGAACTATTTTCATCAGCGGAGAATAAAATAATAACCAGGAATTAAACTAATAAATTAATCTTTTTTTTTTTTTTTTTTTTGAAGTTTTGTATAAAATATCACACTTATAATTATGTCAGCACATCTGTGTTTACCTGTGGGTTGCCTGACAACACTTGTTCGTGTGATATTGCCTACTTTAATGTTATGTTTATGATATATCTGTTCATAGTGAGAATTTTCTAATTTGCTTTTGATTGCAAATATTAGCATTCATCACTTTTGTTGTAGCCTATATTAATCAGTGATTTCTTCACATAAAATACAACTAGCGTGCAAAACTATATAACATTTGCCCATTTATTCCAACCCAAAAACACTGTGAACGTTCACTGCTCGTCACAGATCAGCAACTTTCTTCAGGAGTGATATAGTACAGTAACAGGATGAGATGGCGGGGGCAGTTTCCTTTTTATTCTTATATATATATATATATATATAAACATATATATATATATGTTTGTATAAGTAGGGGGTATTCAGTACTCATAAGCCCTCAGAATGAGTAGGCGGACGAGTGGGAACTTGCTGTAGGGGTAGCAAACACGGGTGATTAATTTCATGGTTTATTTATCTCTCCATCCTATCAAAACCAGAGCAAAGAAGAAAAACACACATCAAGATTGACTTGCTACGACAACCAGTCAAAACGTTTTTTAGAGCAAAATCGTTGACCCTGCTGGTGGTATGCTAGGCCTCTAGGGCTAGAGAATGATCACATCACTCTGAGATCCCACTTCAGACTTTTATTTAAATAAAAACAGAGCTGAAAAAACAAAGTAGACTGTTCCAAAGCAAAACTTGAAGGAATATAACACGAAGCCGGCAACCGCAGGTAAATCTGCAATTGAGAATTCAGTTAAAAGAGGTGAAAACTCTCCTCAAGTTGTTCTTCTGAGTGCTAGAAAATATAAGAGCTTCCCATGAACTTTGTTTTTATCTGGGTGCTTTGTGGCAAGCAGACAACATAGACATACCCTGCAATTTCCAGACCCCAATGTCAATTTGAGAGAAATGCAAGAAAGGAAAGTACGATAAATGTAGATTCAATTGCAATTCAACAAAAGGCTATAAATCAAAAGTTTCTGTGCTCTGTGTGAAATCATTTTCTCTGCATAGACTTGCTAGGCTGGAAAGTTTGACAGGAAGTTTTTTAGTTTTAGAGGTGCAGCATACTGAGTGATTTGAGATATTTTGCTTGTCTTCAGCACATTATGAGAAACAGATGGAAACTTGATGTCTTAAGCCGTTCATCTGCAAGAGGTTGATGTAAGTTGGTTTCCTACTGAGTCCACATTGAGAGTAAAGTGGATAAAGTGTGATGATCCCTGCTGGGTAAAACGGATACTGCTTGGCATGCCACTCCGGACTCTGAAGGAACCAGGGAGGATTATTGAAAACCAAGAGCTAGAGCTTCAACATCAGGTACTGCACACGAGGCTTAAGCAAGTAAATTATGTTTATATTTTTCCCAAGCGCAGCCAACTGCTTGCTGAAGTTTGCATGGATTTAATGAAGTCTGTAAAGTTGTATGGGTTCCTGGAAACAATGTGCAGCAATAGGCGCTTTTGCATAAACAACCTTATTTTAGGTGTGAATCATGTGTGAAAAGAAATGGTGGAAAATCAGAGGAGAGTAAAGAGTTGCAACATTTCTGGAGAACTGATGTATTGATGTTTGAGCATTGACAGTTTGAGTAAGATTGGAGAAAATGCAGTAAACATAGATGAAACATAAGCTATATGTTTCCATCCAAAGTTGTGAATTTAAATTATGCGTAAAGCACCGTTTCCATCCGACGTGTTTAAGAGAACAAAATCGTCACTTACTGGGAAATAGGTGCAAAATATCTGTAATAAAAATGAAAGTTGCTGCAATCGGGGAAGCCATTGTGGCTCTTCAGGGTGATTGGGACACTTTTTGCCATTGAGATGACTTGGAAAAAGTGTCCCAATCAACCTGAATTCACCCTATATATATATATATTTTTTTTTTTTTCTGTTTGAATATATTTTATAAAGTAATTTATTCCTGTGATCAAAGCTGAATTTTCAGCATCATTACTCCAGTCTTCAGTGTCACATGATCCTTCAGAAATCATTCTAATATGATGATCTGCTGCTCAAGAAACATTTATTGTGTACAATTGTACAAAATATTTGTGTACAATATTTTTTTTTTTTTCAGGATTCTTTGATGAATAGAAAGTTCAAAAGAACAGCATTTATTTGAAATATAATCTTTTGTAACATTATAAATGTCTTTACTGTCACTTTTGATCAATTTAACGCATCCTTGCTGAATAAAAGTATTAATTTCTTTAATTTCTTTTCAAAAAAAATTAAAATTAAAATTCTTGCTGACCCCAAACTTTTGAACGGTAGTGTATAATGTTACAAAAGCTTTGTATTTCAGATAAATGCTGTTCTTTTGAACTTTCTATTCATCAAGGAATCCTGAAAAAAAGTATACAACTGTTTTCAACATTGATAATAATCATAAATGTTTCTTGAGCAGCAGATCATCATATTAGAATGATTTCTGAAGGATCATGTGACACTGAAGACTGGAGTAATGATGTTGAAATTTCAGCTTTGCCATCACAGGAATAAATTACTTTATAAAATATATTCAAACAGAAAACAGTTATTTTAAATTGTAATAATATTTCACAATATTACTGTTTTTACTGTATTTTTAATTAAATAAATGCAGCCTTGGTGAGCAGACACATTTGGGCTTTATTCTTTAAAAGGGGAAAAATGCAGTTTTAATACATTGTCAAAATTATATATAATCACAGATAATATATACAAATATGCAATTATATATAATATTTCATATATATTTCATGAACTCTTTAAGGACAAATTAAGGTCTCATCTTTTTTGTTAATTTATCTTGTGTTTTGTTAATAGTGCATTAATATACAAATGATAATTGAGATGTGGATAATCTGTAGAAATATCAGCATGGTTGATTGGTTAATTGGTTAGTTGGTTTTTTTGGTTGGTGGATGGATGGATGGATGGATGGATGGATAGATGGATGGATGGATGGATGGATGGATGGATAGATGGATAGATGGATAGATAGATAGGCAGACCGAGAGACAGACAGACAGACATTTAATTAGGTTTCTTGTGTGAAGGTGGTTGTGTAATCATGTTCATTATTTTGTCCCTGGGACATTGGAAGCCAGAGCAACAATGTAACAGAATAAGTGTAATAAGAGTAGTGTTAAATTTAAAACATCTGTAATGTTATTCTACAATGTCTGCAACTGTGTCACACTGACATCTTTCTGGAACACAACAGGAAATGTTTGGATTCCCACACACTGTCACGGATGCCTTCCTGTCTCCACATTCTTAATCTCATTCTGCTGAGATAGAACGCCTCCAAATCTCATTCAGTTTCACTCCGAAAGAATCACTCCCAAGAAACCAACATTCTCAATGAGCCACATTATACTGCGGCACAAAAGGCGCCAAGGTTGTTCTAGCCTTATTATGCTGCTTGACCTTCTAGTACTGTTTAAGAAAGGAATGAAGACGTAGATCAATTAGCTAAACAATGTCCCTACCAAAATAACATGGATTTCTGACTCATTTTACAAAGACTGTTCGCAAATCTCAATTAAGTAATGTTAATGCGCGCACATCCTGAGGAGGACTCGTGCTCGGCTCGCAGATTAATCTTTCTTGCCAATCTAAAAATGCCAGCGAGCACCTTTTCTGCATCAGTACATTAAGAGCACATAAATCACTAGATGTGTCTAAAAAAGGAGTCTATCAAATTTTATAGCTTTTAGGGACATTTCAGCTAATTTAGCACATGACTTAGATGATGAACCTGCAGTGATTTTTCAAGTCCGTATCGCAAAAAACATCTTAAAATGGTGTCCTCTTGTTTGGGTATGAATTATAGTTCAATCCAAAAAGGTCAGCTATTTGCTTCCCATTCATCTCAATGGCAGCTGCTTGGAAATAATTGCAACAGATGCTGCCATATTATCTTGTTTACATTTTTTTTCAGTGACGTACAGTATGATTGACTGGAACATTTTAGTTAGAAGTCCAGAAACTACTTTATCTCAGTAGTAGCCATTAGAAATGTACTGTACTTTATTATAAGTTTGTAACTATGTGGTTAGCTGGAGAGAACCAAAGGTTTTGGCCTGAAAATGACCTGTAGATAAAATAGTATTAATTTATTTTGATAGTACACTTTAGAGTTTGTAACTATGTAACTATAACTCTGCAAGCATGTCAACTACTAACCCTAACCGAACAGTATAATAATACTCTAATGAGAGTTATTAGACATGTAGTTGCAAAATAGTGAGAGTTAATTAACATGTAGTTGAAAAGTTACTTATAGTTAAGGCCTCGATACTTAAAGCGAAATCAAAGAACAAACTGGTGTGACAACATTTAGAACAAAATCAGGCCAAAACGAATTTCGTTGGGAGTTTATTTCGGAGTTCGAAACAGCTTGCTAATGCGAACTTTCCGGTGAAGTTCTCTCTGGCTGGTAAACACCTTCGAACTACTATTGGTCTGTGGCGATTATGTAATAGGTAGGTGTGGCTCTGAGGCTCCGCCTTCTCCGGTTTATTTCTTCTGTTCAGTCCATTGAGGTCAGACGTACACGAGTAAAAACATGAACACACTGGAGAACTGCTTTATAGTAGAAAATGAAGTTTTAATTCTAATTGAAAGAGACATTGACACTGTTTTTTCATGACTGATACTGTAAAGCTGCTCGCTTTAAAGCAATACAATGTATAAAGTGGTATAAAAAAAACGTGAGTTGACTGAAGTGCTGATTTGCAGAGCTTTTGCAAATATTCACATCGTTATGATCAGATGTTTACTCAACTGTTTATTTTGTTATTGAGAGTAAAGAACACAGCACATATTTACATCTAAACAGCGCTCTCAGAAGTGTAGGCAGCGTCAGGATGTTCGCTAACTGTATACCGCTGGCTACGTATTTCAAACTTCTTTTTACCCCTAAGCGAAGAAAGAAAAAGAACTTCGCCATGAGTATTTCGGAGCCTTTACAAGAATGTCTAAAGTGGACCATCAAAATAAAGTGTAACCAAAAATGAGTCATTGAAAAATTTAGGGGTGTAACGATATTCAAGCCGAACAGAAAAACCGCGATACACCACCCACGGTACGAACCGCGATACTCTCATGGCGTAACGAACGCGCCCCGCCCCTGCTGCCCCGCCTAGCCCTTGCCTATTGCATCTACAAGACGAATACAGCGTTGTAACCTAACCACCATTAATCGCAATAAGCTCCGCGTTTTGTTACTTTTGATAAGAAACAAAGTGTCATCTTTCAAGTTCTGTCCATTTAATCTCGAAATTCAAACAAAAAATGCCGTTTTGGCGCTCTTTAATGTGGCGCGCCAGATCGGTCTTTGATGTGCGCGTGACAGATCACTGTCTAGGCGCCTCATTTCAACTTGCAGCGCGAGCGCGAGTGAACGCGATCATCTCTTCCTCTTTAATGCTAGTTACAGAATAAACATGAATGAGCTTCTGAAGGTATGTTGAAAGATACATTACAGCTTACTGAAACATATAATATCTCGTGTAATCGTTCAATCAGTGTTTCAACGGCGGGAAGACGTCAATAAAACAGCTTTTAAACACTGTCATGTAGCATTTACCTCAGGCAAGTCCACAGCTTGTTAGTTCGTCAGAGAAATTAACTCTTTCGCTAAAAATATGTACTATATTTGCCTAAAAATGCATTATATTTTACTTAACTGGTTAGTGATGTCTTGGTTAATTAATGTATGTTTAAATAAATGAAAAAGACAGCCACTGTGCAAATGATTATAATTCAACAACGAATTGGAGTAAAAACATAAGTTTATAATTAGATTTAGAAGTTAATGCAAAACCTGCCAACAAGTATGCATACAATGTGTTATTTGAGTGTTGATTATTGTATCTAAAAATAAATAGAAACTGAATTCAGGTTAATTGTTTGGGCTCTGAACCTTTATTATTATAGTAATGTGCAAGCTCCCTATATAGTTTACAGAATTAGCAGATGTAATTTTTTATCCTTAAGAAACTTTTAATTATAACTGAATTCATTTAAAGACAAAGACACAATTTGTTCAGTAAACTACTGTTTAATAATAATAATAATAATAATAAAATTGCTTAGTTTTCTCCCCCTGCTGTACCAAACCGAACCGTGACTTCAAAACCGAGGTACGAACCGAACCATCAGTTTTGTGTATCGTTACACCCCTAGTAAGATTCACACAAGGCAAGTGTTTCTGGGAATGCTCCATATTCCAAATCTGGTATGTTTACACCCAAATCAAGGTTAACTGCATCATCATTTACGCATTTGTCTCAACTCAACCCTGGCTGGTGTTTTTAGAAGACCAACGGCAGCAGCTGGCGTAACCGTTGCTTTAAATCACACCGGACCGCAAATGCAGCTAAAATGGCTTGATGGCCAACAGGGTCGTTTCACCCACTCTCTTCCCCACCTGCTCGATTTTTCACTCCGTTCTTCCACGAAATGCATTTTCACAGTGTTTTTATTTTCTCAGTCGGTCTGACCACGTCTCCTCTTCCATTGAGCACAAAGTCTTTGAGCATTGAAAAACAGATTCTTCTTTTTTTTTTTTTTTTTAGTGTTAGTTTGTGTATTTATACCATGCACTGGCAGAGATCAAGAGCCTTTTTGCCAGCAGGTTTCTTTGTGTATTTCCTCTCTGCTGTTATTTATATTCTCATAGTGCAGAGAAGGAACCTCTTACACTGACTCAAATAGAGAATATGCCTTCCAGCTATTTCTGCGTTTCCTGCACATGAATGCCAGTCCCTTGTGTAATTGTTCTTCTACTGTATTTTTCAAACAGGATTTCATGTGTTTGTATAGATGCCGTTGCGTTCCGCCACACCGGCTGATGTTAACGTGAAGAATTCTGCTGCTTTCCCTTGTGATGGCTCGGTTTGTGCAATGCAATATATGTATGTTTTTCTCTTGCCGTCATGTAACAGAACATTCAAGCGTCCCTCCTCGGCTGTCATGTCGTTTTGTTCGCCACAACTTCAGTCTTTAAAAACATTTTATGGCCCTGTCATGGGACTGGATCGATAGAAGTCCCACTCACAATTTAATTGCAAAAGGATGCAGGGAGAGGAGAGTCCTTGATGGGAAAGCGAAGAGTAAAACAATTCTTTTATGATTTGAGAATCCTTGGATAAAGAAACGATGCCATACAGAGAGCCATCACGAATGGAGTGCGTCCTGCGAAGATTGTTTTTCACAAGCTTGCGGCGGATGATACTGCGAGGTTGTTATGAGCCTTTTAAAATGATGTCACTCTGTGGAATTTCTTATTTAACAAGCAATTCATTTAGGCACCCGCCCGGACATTTTTTCCTGTATGCCAAAACGCCCTCCTTTGCCTTCTTCAATTTGCTTTCCGCTGTTGTCAAAAGGACGGCGGTGTTATTCCCTCATTATGGGGACAGAGGCTGTGGCTTGGATTTGCTCACTAGATGGATTGCTTGGGCTATTACCTTGAGGTCTATATACACACCAGGTTATTACGTGTTACAGAGAGTTAATCGCAGTGGTCTGATGCTTGCTTAAATCTACACTGCAAATAATTTATAAATAATTTACTGTATTATTGCTGTATTTCAAACCATAAACAATTATTTCATATTTGTATGCGCAGGAGAACTTCTCGTGAAAAATTTTAGCCTAATTCACAACACGTGTATACACGTGAATTTGTTCCTAACCTTGTTCTAATGTTAAAGTGCCCCTATTATGCTATTTTATAAGGTTCCTAAATGTTCTACAATAGGTTTACATGCATCCAAGGTCAAAAAACATTTTCTCATAATATACACGTCATCACCTCATTTCTCAAAGAGTCATTCAAAGATTCAGCCTCTCTAAACCCCTCCTTACTGCTAGCCTACTCTGCTCTGATTGGTCAGACAGCCCAGTCTGTTGTGATTGGTCCACTCTGCTCTGATTGGTCAGATGGTTCAGCCCCGACAAAACGTTGCAAAACGTTTTTTAAATGGAAACGGTGGTGCGTTGCACACCCTGTTCTGATGACGCAAGAGTTGCAACTATGGCAGCTGAGAAGGCCATTCTTTGTGTTCTTTTTGAAGAATTTTCTGAGCCTGATGAAATCGGTATAAATACGTGTTTAATACTGCAAAATACGCTCGATGTTACAGTCACTGCCCTTGCCATCCAGAATAAAACAGAACACATTTGTAAACGACTTTACTTGGACCCATTGTGCGAGCTGTCTCTTTAATACCACGTGGTTTATATACATGTTGCTGCTGATTGGGCTGACATTTTTGACACACCCACCAAACAAGAAAAAACGTATCTCAAACCCGTTCCAGGAAATATGTCGTTCAACCCGGAAACCGTAGCAAAACGTTGCGCACCGGTTTGAGCTTGAACGTGCCCCAGGTGTGATTGGTCTACTCTGCTCTGATTGGTCAGACGGCCCAGTCTGTTGTGATTGGTCTACTCTGCTCTGATTGGTCAGATGGCCCAGTCTGTTGAAATTGGTCTACCACTTACAGTGCATGTCAGACACGAAGCAACTATTACAATATCTGAAATTCGGCTCCGGATCCTCCTCAGCGTTTGATACACATTGATATGAACGATGGTGTCGCTTTTTCCGCATCAATTCCCGAACGAGTCCTCATCCTTCGGAAGTGCATGCAAAGTGGATTTGCAGTGCAGAAAATGGCATCTTCTCAACAACAATAACCAAACCCTTCCAGGCCTCAGCTACAACCACAGTGTTAGGCTGGCATTATGCAAATGTGTTACAATGTGTTACATTGAGTTACATTGTTACATAGGTATGTAACAGGAAGTGAGACTGGAATTGCTGATGACTCGTTTCGGCAGTTCAGAATTGATTCTTTCTTTTAGGAGAAAAAACTTCATTTATCATGCATTTTGATCTTTGCTGACGTTTTGCATTCACAAACGGCTATATTACACACCGAATGAAAGGTAATACTCGAAAAAGCATAATAGGGGCACTATTATAATTTGGAAAATTCTAAATAAGTCAAAATAATTGGCCGCAGACTGCCAATTCATCAAAGAATCCTGAAAAAAAAATATTGTACACAAATATTTTGTACAATTGTACACAATAAATGTTTATTGAGCAGCAGATCAGCATATTAGAATGATTTCTGGAGGATCATGTGACACTGAAGACTGGAGTAATGATGCTGAAAATTCAGCTTTGATCACAGGAATAAATTACTTTATAAAATATATTCAAACAGAAAACATTGTAATAATATTTCACAATATTACTGTTTTTACTGTATTTTTAATTAAATAAATGCAGCCTTGGTAAGCAGACAAAACTTATTTTAAAAACATTAAAAATCTTACCGTGGCCAAACCTTTGACTGGTAGAGTGTATATATTTTACACTATAGTTTTTGGTAACCAAAGTATTTTACAGTCTTAAAGGTTTCTATTTTTTTTGTTTGTTTGTTTGTTTGTTTTGTTTTAAAATATGAACTTATGGTAAATAAAAACAAAAAGACAGTGAGTAAACAATGAAGTTTATCTTGACAACAGTCATCTCTCACATAAAACCTGTCTTTTTTGCTGCTCGGCAGCAACAGAATCTCTCAGTGCAGTTCATAATTGAAGTCTTGTTTTCAGCACATTAGCTTAGAGGTGGCAAATAAAGCGAGTGCCAAATTTGATATGACCTCTCAATTAAACCTCAACAATTACATGTTAATGGAGAAAAATGGCATTTAAAATAATTTTTTGAAGAATCAAGCAGTTATTTGTGCATTTAAATTGTGCTTTTTTTGTGTGTGTGTTAACTCCAAAACAAGCACATTTATTTAAAATTTAAAGCATGGGTTAGCAACTCAAACTTGAATCCATATTTTAGAGCTGATTTTGACA
The DNA here is from genome assembly GCA_037950665.1 of Hypophthalmichthys nobilis. Lineage (NCBI taxonomy): Eukaryota > Metazoa > Chordata > Actinopteri > Cypriniformes > Xenocyprididae > Hypophthalmichthys > Hypophthalmichthys nobilis. The sequence continues at coordinate 19,142,443 of CM075486.1, forward strand.
TACCGTATTGATATCTGTCTGCATTGTGTACACTGCAACTGCAGTTTCTTATCTCCACGTGAAAGCTGTATCTTGAGGGAGGAAGCCGGCTGAGGTTGAAAACATATCATTTTTTAATGTTTAAGGCACCTGCAGAGGCACATAAAGATGTTACAAGAAACAGCAGGGTGTGGGAGGTGATAGGACATTATGAAGGGGTCAAAAGTCTCGATAAATGACTGAACATTTATTATGGTTCTTCCATTACGTTTTATAAGGAAAGACACCTACAAATCATAGTGCACGACCCCTGACCAACCCCATGATCTCAAATACCATAAACTTTATTTTTCTGCATTTGGGTTACCAGGGTTGTGCTTTTTGGCAGGTAGGTCACTGTCGGAAGACCATAATCCTTTTTTTCCCCCCATATCATCGATTGAAATGTTCTTCTGTGCATCACTGTAGTCCATTTAATCTGCATTACACAGTCTTTTAAGGCAGTATGTAATTTTGAGATAGATATTAAGTCAAATCTATGAAACAAAATTGCGAATGTGCAGTACGGACGGTGCATTTTTTAATAAAACAGACAAAGATGAACAATAATTGCAGTCTTGATAGATTCATTCTTCAGCGAATGATATCTGGATTATTTAAACACTTAAATGGTGGATAAAAAACAAGCTCCCGTCTAATGCTCCTGTTGTCTGGGGTTAGTCATAATAGCTCTTCATTTGCGGACAATTACACCTTGTAGATTTTTATTTTTTCTAAAAATGTGTTGTACTGATCAATAATGTCAAGTTTACTCTATTTGGAAAACAAGGGTCTATTGTGTGTGTGTGTGTGTGTGTGTGTGTGTGCGTGTGTTTAGCGTGTATTTATATATATATATATGTGTGTGTGTGTATATATATATATATAAAATCGCAAATCTTTTCTTTTTTTAACTGGCGTTCAAATCCCAAACATAATAATTGGCATTTAAATCTAAAATCTAAAGAGGCACATGCAAGTTTGAATGTGCATGATCCTTTTGAGCAATACTCTATAATTTTTGCATTTACTTGGTATAATCTAAAGCCATCGAGATTTACACCATTAAAAACTGAGTGTCTGATTTGTATTCATCTTCATCACTTTGAAAAGGCACTTTTGAATTTGCAAGAGTGGGAAACATTAGTATTTTTCTTTCCATGTTTCCATTCACCAGCCTTTGAAATGCACAGTGTGCCTGTATTTGTGGTTATTTATTCCATAATCAGGCAGTAGTAAACTGTGATATGCAACCGTTAGGTATTTTAAAATACACCTGGAAGCACTTTTAGTCCATTATGTATTTTTTTTTTTCTTGGCAGACTGCTTCAAACTTATGTAGAAAAAAAGCCCTCCTTCATCGTCGAGATCCTTTGCAGTGACAAGATTCAAAGAGGCATGTTGTGTTGCCTTTTCATTTATCTGCTGTGCATACTACTGTGCAGGTTCATAACACTAATTAAGATGCAACTTAGAATGTCATTGGCCCAGCAGGAAAGAACCTTTAACGCTAATGCAGAGTCTTCCCTTGCCAGATCTGTACATTGATGTGCTGTTTTAAAGGGATAATTCAGTCTGAAGTGGACCTTAGCTGTTTGTTTTGAAAAATCTTCACACTTCGCAGGTTTGGTTTGATTAAAGGGGTCCTTGATTATGATTTCACTTTTTTAACTTCAGTTATGTTGCTGTTTGAGCATAAACAACATCTGCAAAGTTACGACACTCAAAGATCAATGCAAAGGGAGATATTTTCTTTTAGAGAAATCGCTACAATAAACGGCTGGTAGGGACCACAACGAGCTTCTTTTCGGGTTAGTGACATCACAAACCCCCAAATGTACATAAACCCTGCCCCAGACAACACGCAACAAAAGGGGGTGAGGCCATGTTGGGCTGCTTTAGAGAAGAGGAAGAGTTGTTGGAGTAGAGTGTGGTTACCATGCTGTCATTTAACACAAGACTGCTTCACAAACGAGGGTCAATTCAATGCTGGATTTGCACAAAAGATTAACATGACGGCACATGCTAGTCGATGAGTTGAATCAACTCTAACTACATAAATTCAGAAACGTCCAGATGCATTCTAAAAGTTGTAACTTCCTGAGTCTCTCCATCAGTGTCCGACTCCAGTTTGAACAATGTAAGGCTGAACACCGTTACTGACATTTCGTTATTTTGGCTGCGTGAGATTCTCCGGCTTTGTTGTTGTTGAGTAACCGAAGCGCGAGCTGTTAAAGCTCCATTATCTTCTGGAAAGGGGGCCGGGAGCAGCAGTTCATTTGCATTCAAATGGACACACACAAAAAAGGCATGTTTTTGCTCACACCCAAATAGAGGCAAATTTGACAATATAATAAATGATCTGTGGGGTATTTTGAGCTGAAACTTTACATACACATTCTGGGGACACCAGAGACTTATATTACATCTTGTGAAAAGGGGCATAATAGGTCCCCTTTAAAACAAACTCTGGTGTTATTACTCTATTAGTGCGATTCATTTAAATAGGTGTGAACGCTGCCACCTGAACCCTGGTGTGCACCAAACAAGCGGACACAGACCCCTGAAAAGTACTTCCAAACAAACACTAGTCTTGCAAAGCTGGACCTTCAGACTGATTGCAGAAGGTAATAATAATAATTTCGACTTGCTCCTTCTTTTCTTTTTTTAACCCTTTGACCCTCTAAACAGAGACAGACGCGCGCAGCACTTTTCATATATCACATTTATGCAGTGTTTTCAACCAAATAATGTTTATTTTAGGTTTCAGACATTTAAATACACATGAGTACTAACAAAACAATACATTTAGAGTTTGTAAAATACAAAATTATGTCTATAGAAGCGGAAATAACAACCCTTTCCGTTATAATTAGACGACACGTTTTATTCATATCAGATACACATTGTGTAAATAACTTTAAGGATTACTCTAATCTTCCCCAGTTCATTGGCTTACTTACTTTCATGTATTTCGGGAGAAGTGGGTGAATTCACGTGTTATAAATCCAACAGATCCGATTCTTTGTGCGGTGCAAACTAACATGGCGGCGCCCATTGCCCATGTAGCTCAACTAACGCGATCGTTATAAAGTTGTTTAAACAGCAAAACACATCCACTTGCACATATTTGACAATCGGAATATCAGATATTTCATGCTATAGTTAACAAATTTGTGAATATTTTGAATAAAAAGGGAAAAATGAAATAAAAGCAGATCATCAGTCATACAGTGCTGTGCTGTGTTGCGTGACAAGCAATGACGCGTCACCATGGAAATCATAAAGTGATAAGTTGTCTTAAAAAAATCACGCTGTAGGGTCAGCCAGAATATTTTAAACTTACGTGCGAAAGGGTTAAAAAAAAACAACAACAAAAAACAAAAAAACAAAAGGAGAGACAAGGGGAAATTAACATTTGTGGTAATCAATATTATGCTACAACTGCTGTTGATGGTGTTAAAGAAACACCATAAAAGTAGTCGAAACGATTTGTGCGCTATTTTCCATTAATAAAAGAATTTTAATTTTGGGATTAACTATTTTTGGGTGAAATCTCTCAGTAATGTCCTTATCAATCTTTTCACCCTAGTGGCCCCAGTCTAGTACAGAAAAAACGATAAGAGGCGGAGCCTGCTAATTATTCAAATGTATGCTGATGAAGGGCTGTAATAAAGAAATGAAGTCTGCAGCCAGTCTGTGTTGAAAATCAGGAGTGTGCTCTTCGATCGCAAACCCTCTGGGCCAGAGGAACCCTTGGATAATGAGTATGATGAGAGATTAGACTGGATCAAAGTGGAGATTAAACAGGACAGCAAACACATCGATGCTTCTAATTAGCAAGTCTGTGAAATTTGCTGAATTGGTGCATATATCATGGATGCCGCTTAGGTGTTCATATCATTCCATTATTTTCTCTGCCATTTCCAGGAGGCCTATTGACTGTGCCAAACCCAAAAATCACACAGAAAAGGTGAGAGGTGCATGAAGACTCATCTTAATTAGGGAAATTGGTAAATTATTATTTGTGACACATGCTTGCTTTTGTGAGTCACGCTTTTTGGAGAGATTGGTAACTGTGATCAGTAATGTGTCGTTTCACAGCTGTGATGGCAGTGAATCTTCAATACTTTGATCAAAAAAAAAAAAAAAAGCCTTGCTGGTACTAATGATCAGGCCCAAACAGAATCTGCTGACTATTTACACATTTTCAGCACAGGGATTGGAATCTGTGGAGTTCTGTAGAATGGGTTTAAATATGATAAATTGTGTTAAGACAGATGTAGCACTGGAATGGATATACAGCCTATAGCAGTGAATCTCAATCTGTGGTTTCTGAAGGATACCACGGTGATAAAACAAGATCTATTTATAATACTATTTATATTAATTATTAAGTCATTGGCTGAATCTGATGTACACGCCGAAATTCACTCACTCGATTTCATTCTCTCCTTCAAGTGAACTGTATTAGTGGACTAACGTAGGGAATAGTGATTGAGGGTTTAGGGGGCGATTTTGTCATTCATTCATTCGATTTGATAAAATGACTAATTCATTCAGGAATTAAGTAAATGCACATCGGTTGTACACTCGTTGTTGTGGTGCAATGTGGGATACAATGAGTGCACTCGATAATGTCCACTATTGTTTCGGACACCACTACAAATGGCTGTCCCCTCAAATAATGCCCTATTTGCGGGTATATTGGGCAATTTCGGATTCAGCCAGTGACTTACTCATTTAGAAATTTTTCGCCACCTATTGGGAGTTTTAGTTTTTTATATTTAGAGTATAATTTTGTTAAAAAATAATGTCATATTTCCATATTAATAAAAAAAAACCCATTGAAGGGTACTCACCCTTCATGTCGTTTCAAACCTGAATGACTTTATTTTTTTTGTGGATCATAAAAGAAGATATTTTAAATCTGTTTTGGTTACCATTGACTTCCATTGTATGAAAAAAAATATATATATTGAGACGTTTCTCAAATTATCTTCTTTTATGTTCCACAGAAGAATGAAATTCATACAGAGGTTTGAAACAAGACGAGGGAAGTAGATGATGACAGAATTTGGTGAAATATCCCTTTAAAACCCATTAAAAACCCATTAAAAACCAATACCAATTTAGATGCGGCTTCTGAAAAAAAAAAGAAAAAAAAATCATGCGTAATAAATTTTGTAATAAATGTAATAAATTTTATGTTGAATCAAATAAAATATTTCTTTCTAAAGCTACTTTATGTAATGTCTGTTTTATGCTTGTCTCATTTAACACAATAATGAGTTTGTTATATTTTGGGGTAATTTAAGCTAAATTTGATGCGCAATTAATTTGCGATTAATTAGATTAATTAATTGACACATCATGTAATATATATATATATATATAAAACATTTACTTAAACTCACTTTATTATCATTGCATTAGTGTAAGTTGTTCAGTCCAACAGACTCATTAAGTTAAATTAGTTCATACTGTACATGACATTTTCTATACTAATTGTAGCTAAGAATAATTTGTACGCTTGAAAGAGTAGGTAATTTTTTTTTTTTTTTTTTTTTTTGAGGTAATTGGTGTTAGTAAATGTTGATGTTGTGCATTGACTGAAGTTTGAAAAGCGCTATCATATATACCAGACCATATAGGCAAGAATAGAATATCTAGTTAAAACTTTTAATAAACACACAAGGATTTGTGGAAAAGCATGGTGAAAGGTGTGGATTGGAATTCTATGGAATTCTGTAGATGCAGATTCTTTACAGTCCAGCTTTTTTGCCCAAAGTAAGCTGTCTGCTTTGGCAAGTAATGGCATTCTTACAACCTCGAGAATGATGACAGAGGCCTTGTATCCATATAAAGGAAATATATCCGTTTTGACGCATACAACATGGATATTGCATTATCCCACTTCCCTCACATGTTTAATTCAGCTGCTAGCAGCGTTTTCACCCCAGGACAGAAAAACCACAGCTGCTCTCCTCTTCAAACTCTGTTAGACCGTATCTGTGTTTTCTGTTTGTGGTGTAAGTACAAAGATTAGTCTGCTGCGTGTAAAACGCAACCAGATGTTTCAACGGTCAGGCAATGACAAGGTCCTAACAATGAGGTGTCCTGCAGGGTCTGTGATATTGACCTCCTACCCTGCGCTCGATATGTTATGCTGCATAGTGATTGTTTTGGTGTGATGTTTGACCCCCCCTTTAGTTGTAAAGTCCCAGAAGATAGAGAGGACGCAAGGACTGAAGGGCGACAAAGATTTATTCTCTCACGTGGAGAGTCAACGGTACTCTTTGGTCTTTTCCTGAAGGACACAGCCACATCAGCCAGCATAAATAGAAAGTTTTTTGCAGGCTGCATTGCTGGAGGTCTCAGGGTGTTTTATTTTGAGGTTTTCTCTTCATATAAAACTCACGATGAGTTGTTTTTGCAGTTATTTTGTTGCCTGTTGTGGTCTAGATGTGTTTTCTGAAGCAATCATCAGTATATTGCTCAGACTTAGAGATTTGAAATAAGAACAGGTTCATTAAAAAAGTAGAAGAGCAGGGTAACTCTGATTTCTTAAGAGGAACAGTACAGTGGCAAATATTGCAGCAATGTTGAATTTTTTGTTTTTGTAATTTATTGCCAGTGAAATATAGTGTCAAAAGTACCAACTCGGTACTGAAATTTTTAAATTGTGACGATACCAGCATTTCTCACTAGCATATTGAGCAGATTCTGAAACACCTCTGATTGGTCATTGTGTTCACACGCTCAACAGATATGTCTGTAATTGGCTACAATGAACAGCGCTTCAAAAACATGTTGTAAATAGACATTTTTGATGCTCTTCAATAAATGTTTGTTTATTAAACATATTAATAAATGTTAATTTACAACATATTTTGGGTTCATTTTTAAACAATAGTTGAGTTAAATAAAACTACCCAGCAGGTTGGGCAAACATTTAACCCAACCACTGGGATAAAACAACCCAATTGCTGGGTTTGTCCATTTTCAACCCAACTTGGATTGTTTTTAATCTAGTATTTTTTTTTTTTAGAGTGTAGCTATTATTTCATGTTTATTATAATTATTAGATTGCATTAGGCTACTGAACGAATGACTCTTATGAACCAGTTCTTTTTAGTGAATCAAAAACATACAACACAACCAGTGTAGTCCAATTGATTCCCAAGTGAATGATTCTTATGAACCAGTTCTTTTTAATGAATCAAAGACATACAACACAACCAGTGTAGTCCAATTGATTCCTAATTGAATGATTCTTATGAGCCAGTTCTTTTTTGTGAATCAAATACATTCAGCACGACCAGTATAGTCCAATTGATTCCCAGGTGAATGATTCTTATGAGCCTGTTCTTTTTAGTGAATCAAACACATACAACACGACCAGTGTAGTCCAATTGATTCCCAAGTCAATGATTTTTGTGAGCCTGTTCTTTTTAGTGATTCAAACACATGCAACAAGACCAGTGTAGTCCGATCGATTCGGAAGCGAATGATTCTTATGAGCCAGTTCTTTTTAGTGAATCAAACACAAACAACATGACCAGTGTAGTCCGATCGATTCGAAGTGAATGATTCTTATGAGCCAGTTCTTTTTAGTGAATCAAACACATACAACAAGACCAGTGTAGTCCGATCGATTCAGAAGCAAATGATTCTTATGAGCCAGTTCTTTTTAGTGAATCAAACACATACAACAAGACCAGTGTAGTCCAATCGATTCCCAAGTGAATGATTCTAATGAGCCAGTTCTTTTTAGTGAATCAAACACATACAACAAGACCAGTGTCATCCAATCGATTCCCAAGTGAATGATTCTTATGAGCCAGTTCTTATTAGTGTGAATTTTGTAGTTTTTCTTTTTTTTTTTTTTTATAGTATTTTTTGTTTTGTTTTAATTATTAGATTGCATTCCCAAATGAACGACTCTAATGAACTGACTCTTTTTATCAATCACATACAACTCGACCAGTGTAGTCCAATCGATTCCCAAGCAAATGATTCTTCTTCTTTTTTTAGTGAATCAAACACAAGCTAAGTAAATCAGTGTAGTTGCAGACTGGTTGTTTATCTGATAATGTGTATTTGAATTTTATAGTATTTTTGTTAAATGAATGAATTTACCACATTTTAATTTGTTTAGTAGCTATTATTTAATGTATAATTATTTTATTTTAATGAATACAGTGCATTGTGCTGCCAAAACAGTGAAAAGGTATGTTTATTGAATTTATAAATGAAATTGAACTTCTATTTTTAAATATTCCTTATAAATACATTGAGAATATTTTTACAGCAGCCATCAACTGCCTTAAAAACTCCAGAAACTGTGTAGCAATGTGCTAAAAAACAGAACCACTCATATTTTGTTCTGTATTATGCTAAAATCTGTGTATTATGTGATAGTGCATGCAACACTCCTAAGGTCTTGTTGTGCGCTAACATGCATGTGTACCTATATTGACAGTCTGTCTACTTCAACATTACAGCCAGTGAGAGGTAATGGCATGCTTTAATTTAATTCAGCTTCTTCTCTCTTAAGCTCGACCTGTTTCGGAGTAAATTGAAAGCACTTCGCTATAGAAATGTTCCGTCAATCACCTCTTCCTCTGGTGTCCCTGTAGAGAAATGAATGGTTGCATTAAGATAGATGTTATGGTCATTCAGATGGTTCCCACAGAGCAAATAACATCCTAAGTGAAACGTAGTGGTCGCAGGAGAATCATTGGAGGGCTGTAAAATGAAAGCTTTAAATCTGGACCATTAGATAAGGCTGTCATAACAAGGCTACCTCGCCATCACGATTCTCTGGGCATATAAGTCAACCCGGAGCTGTCAGATAACGTATTTATGTTTCAGAGATGCATTTGAGAAATGCTAGATGATGTTAAAGCCATTATGAAGTGGGCCTCATATGCGTTTGCATGTTGTGTGAATAGACCGCGATGGAAACTGGACTGTCAGTCAAAGAAACACACCTGCCCTTTAATGTCAAACAATTAGAATGACTCAATCAGACAGCAGGAGAGGAGGAGCTGATCTTCGCCCATATTTAGCTGATTTGGCTGCGTTTGACGGGCAGGTGGACAGGCGCGCGGACAGCTAAATGACGAGATGTCCGTGAAGCACGAGGATGTGACGGGATGCTGACAAGCATATTTCGCTGAAGGAATGAGAAAACAGTTCTTAAAAATTCACTCACAAAACTTGGTAGTAAGACTTTTTTATTTTCTTACATGCAAATCAGGATGTACTCTAGTCTCGCATTGCCAGACCAGCTTTTATTGGCCAAGGACAGCGCAAAAGGACGTCTGACTGACATGTAAAGCAACCAATCACAGTTTAGGGGTGTGAAAATGTAAAGTCGAGGACCCTACAATTTCAGACTGGTCTGCAATTCATTTGACTTTACTGCAAAGATGGTCCTGTGAACTTCACATACTTTTGAAAACCCAGTGTTTAGTTGATCCTGGTAAGCGCTCATTGTCACAGTTGTGAACTCGGCGGCTTTCTTCTTCCATGAGGGGGTTTGGCATCAAGACGGCTTTATTTCCATGTGGACTGTTAAAGAAACGCAACACACACACAGTCTCCCGGAAATCCTGTAGAGGTCAACCAATCAGATGACTACTTTGAAACTCCTGAAGTGTCTCCCATTTTGTGTTCCGAACAGTCTGTGGGTGTGACGTCTGAGGCTGAGATATTTGAAAATAGTTTTAGTTAATTCGCTTTAAGGTCATCTGTATATGCTCTTAAAAGCAGATATATGCATTTAAAATTGACATTCTTTCTCTTTTGGGGAAACAGACCAAAATATTCATTGGGGCGTATCCAAATTTGGCCCTATAAAATGCTTTTTAGCATGATGCCAACCAGTAAAAAGAGAACACCACCCAAGTATTTTCCTCATTCATTTTCTTCATAGGGATTTTCAAAAACTAAAAAGTACTGAGCCATTAACTAGAACATCCAGTTTAGAGATTAATCACTATATCACAACTTTTGATCTGAAGCAAAAAAAAATTTTTTTAAAGTTTTTAAATTTAATGTCTTTTATAAGAGTATGAACTACAATCTCTTGAAGCACTGGTGCAACAGAATCGAAAAAGACAGTAAAAGTATTAATTTATATATGGATGTATGATGTGTATCAACTCAACCAGAATACAAAAAATACAAATACAAAAAAAAAAAAAAAAAAAATACATAAATGAAGAAAAAAGCCAAAATATTGAATGGCATGGGTGAATATTTACTGTGTAATCCACTATTTGTAGAGGGGGGTCAAAATGGTGATTTTCACCTGCTATTTCAAGCCAAATTACAGGGGGCAAAAAAATGACTTTAGAAAGATGGCAGCATCATTATTTAATATTTACACAGAGATTGGTTGGTTTATTAATAAAATCAGTTGACTTCCTTTCTTGTTGCATTATGTGCCAATGGTGACAGTTCAAAAATGGGGGAAAAAACTTTTCACATTTTTTCCCCAAAGTTTGCACGCGTGTAACTCAAGAAGTATTAAATATATCTTAATATCCTTTTATATTCTGGTTCTTAGCAAGCTTTTCTTTTGTCTGTCATTATTTTTAAAGCTCTATATTATTCAATTCCAGAGATATGGGGATCTCAATGTGACTCCATGTACACATTTTCAGTGGTCAAAAAACAAATGTGGGTGACTTTGCAATACAGCTGAAACTTTTTCTTTTAATGATGAAGGTCTGAAGAACAAATGCTATTAAAACTAGAAATGTATCTTGTTTTACTTTATCAAAAATATTGCATAGAAGATAGCTGTTTTGCTGTTTTTGTTTGCCGTCATTGTCCGATTGATAGATCTTTCTTAAAGGGTTAGTTCACCCAAAAATGAAAACTCTGTCATCAATTACTCACCTTCATGTCATTCCAAACTCTTCAGACCTTCGTTCATCTTCAGAACACAAATGAAGATATTTTTGATGAAATCCGAGAGGTATATGACTCGTCTATTGACAGCAATACAATCAACACTTTCAAGGTCCAGAAAGATACTAAAGACACCGTTAAAATAGTCAATGTGACTGCAGTGGTTCAACCTTAATTTTATAAGGCGATGAGAATACTTTTTGTGCACAAAAACAAATAACGACTTTATTCAACAATCTCTTCTCATCCCTGTTATTATCCTTACGCAGGTGGCGCAGTAAGCACAGTGAAGGCTTCCGTGTTTACATCCGAACGCCAGCTCAGTATTGGCCGACACTGTTCATGTGAGCAGTACGACACATGCGTGTGATGCTGATGCAGGAGCCGGCCAATAACGAGTCGGCATTCTGACGTAGAACCTGGAAGTGCTGAACGTATACAGTGTAGGAGAATGACACAGAAGAGAAGAGATTGTTAAATAAAGTTATTTTTGTTTTGTTTTTGCACACAGAAAGTATTCTCGTCGCCTCATAAAATTAAGGTTGAACCACTGCAATCACGTCGACTGTTTTAACGATGTCTTTAATACCTTTCTGGACCTTGAAAGCATTGCTGTCTATGGACGAGTCATATACCTCTCGGATTTCATCAAAAAAATCTTAATTTGTGTTCCGAAGATGAACGAAGGTCTTATGTGTGTGGAATGACATGAGAGTGAGTAATAAATGACAGAATTTTCATTTTTGGGTGAACTAACCCTTTAAAATTTAAGAATTTGGCCATTGAATATGATTTTTTTTATTTATTTTTTTTCCTCCAAATAATGCCGATAATTTCAACAGAAGCACACATTTAACAGAAGTACTAAATAATGTTCTTGGCTGTATGATGTACAATAAACTCAACCACATCCCCAGCAAAAAAGAAAAAAAAAGAAAGAAAGAAAAATGTAAGACATAAATGAAGAAGACATGGATGAATATTTACTGTGTAATCCACTATTTGTAGATGGGGGGTCTCAAGTAGATATATAAGGAGCTCAAGTAGGTGTGTGTATATATATATATATATATATATATATATATATATATATATATATATATATATATAGAATGGAAACAAAGATATTACAATGTCAAAAATTTAAATTTATAGTGCAAATTTATAGGTTTTTTTATTTATTTTGATTAATTATTATTATTATTATTATTGCTATTATAACATCTTTGATTCCACCCATTTAACTTGTCACAATAATTTCTGTAATTTCTACCCTGTTGTATGAGTTTTGAAATCTCAACTTCTTTTATCATAATTGAATTCAAAGGTGTCAAAGTGCATCCTTTTCTTTCTTTCTTTCTTTCTTTCTTTCATATAATATATCATATATCACTGACTTCATAACCGGCGGAGGCGTGTGCAGGTCACTAGAACGTGCTTATGATCTGTGGTTTGAAAATTACATGCTTGCTTTCACGCACCAGGTTTACTTTTTTTTTTTTTAAGGCTCAAGTGGTCATAAGGCAGAGTACGGCGTCTAGACAGGGGACGGAGAGTCGGTAGATGGCAGTCGTGTCCCTTCTGCACTAGACAGGAAGAAGCAGCGCATCAAACACTCACACTTAGTACCCAGGCTATACACAATCACACACGCACATGTGTGCGTCAAACAGGCGCTACAGACCTGTCCGAACGCGCGCACACCCCCTCATCATATAATCTATAGCGTTCTGGGTTATTGCACTCGACCAATCATTGGTAAGATGGAAAAAGATTATTGGACCATTGACTTTTACGCATCCAAGAAGACGCCAGTGAGGACAGTCAGAAGAGTGAGACTTTGGGCTGAGGGCTACATCAATACGTGTTAGAAGATTCTTGGTGTCACCAGCGGAGTGCGCTGAGCCGATGCCCACCGAGAGCCGCGCGTCATTGGACACGTCTGGGTATACTTCACACTAGAACTTCATTCACCGAAGAGATCTCGACGTATTCGACGAGTCTCGCCTCTTTAGATGCTCCTGCTCGCGGGGTGACTCACTTGTAGCTGTTCTCCGGTCAGCTCTCGCGCGCTGCGTAATACGGCTTGGCGCGGAGCGCAGCATCATTCGCGTGGATTTTCGTCGCGTCAGTGGATTGCTTTTCGTCGGAGTTGAGTTGAACTGTATTGAGTATCTGGTGGGATGTAGCTTTTGATGAATACCTCGCCTCTGACAAGTTTATACGCATTTGAATAGGAACTACGACGGTGGTTATTGTATTAATAAATCAACTAACTAAGAAAGGGATGATTTGACTCACATTTGGCGCATTTTCATCCACTTTCCTGAAAAGAAAATAGAAACTTGGAAGATTTTGTCCTTTTTCTCCTTTCCAGATAATGCTGATCGTCTTGGATATGATGTGATATACGAATATTTGCGCGAGGCTTTCTCTCGCAAGGCATTCCGTTGGACATTATCACATTTCAAGGAAATAAGCATCTTGAAATCCGCACTGGGCTGTGAGTAGAAATCTAATCAGATCGGGTGCGTAAAGGGGGAAGAAAAGTTCCGTTTTAAACCATGACTGTGGAATAAGACCATCAGCTGTCTGCGTTTATGGTCTGTTGAAGATTGAGATGAAGAAGATGCAGGGAATGGTCCATCTCAGGGATAAAACCCATCTAGATGCGTACTGGCTGAATGTGAAAACCCAAATCTGTGGTGGTAAACGCCAAGAATGACACGCAAAACCAGGGAGACGACGAATTAATTGATTTATCAGCAGGAAAAGACTCGGTACACCGGATTTTGATGATGCAGGGCAAGAAAGCATCGAGATATTTGCTCTAGAGGCACTCGTCCATATGATGGCATTGACAGGAAGACCGAGTGGATATACGGGAGCGAATTTCTTCTCATAGAAGCTTGTAAAACTGCTCTTGGATAGCTTGGATAGTCCAAAGTACACGCTGAAGAACATTTTATTCGCCTCGCGCTACATTCCTTGAGAATTGCGGATGGATTTTCGTGCTTTGGAAACGAACGGAACGGCGATTTTGCCTGCGATTTGAACCTCACAGATTGAGAAAGTAAGTCATTCGTGTTTTGATATTTGCATTACTAGACACTTTGACGTCTTTCTGACACCAAATGTTTGTGGTTTCCATAAACGTTAAGAACAATACACAGTAGGCTTAACATCTAAGGGCACTTAAAATACAACGCACATGTATGTAGTAATTAAAAGGGTCACTTATGTAATTTGAACAGTCGTTCAGTATATATTCATACATATATGCACAGAAGCGTTCTCTCACCGGCTGTGAGCTTTTCCCCCCACTGTCTTTATCTCTCGTGTGTGTGCGCGCGCGCGCTCGTACGTGAGTGTGATAAATGTGTGCGCTATTGACAACTGCACAGTGTTCCACCTTTGCGGTCGAATCTTTCTTTCATTCATTATCTCATTCATTCAGGCTGAATGTGAGTTGCCACATCCGTTTTTAGGAATTATTTGGTTCGTCTTATTTAATACAGTAAATTATGTATGAATATTATTCCGACGGTTATCAGTTTAGACTCGGTCAGAATGAGGGTTATAGTGCTGGAGGCAGAAATGCGGGCTGTTGCTTCCTTGCTTGCTGATTGGTCCAACCCATTTGTGCATATATATATATATATATATATATATATATATATATATACATACATACATACATACATGCATACATACAGTCAAACCAAAATTTATTCAGACTCCTTGAACATTTCATTCATTAATACAGTTTATTCACTATAGTTAAAAAATGGTAATAAAATATGACAAGATCTCAGAGTTAAACTGTCAGAAAAAAGATAATCTTAATTATGTCAGATAACACTTAAGCAAAACATGGTCAGGTCAAAGTGTCTGAATAATTTTTGGTTCCAAATCTTTATCAATTTTACTGGTAGTCCACTGTATGAAGAATTTTTGGGTGTAATATGTCACAGTTTATTTTGCTATCCTCACTTACATAAATGAACTATAGTGTCCTGCACCCACTGGTAAAAATATCTCAAAAATATAATATACTTGGTTTGACTGTATATATATATATATATATATATATATATATATACACACACACACACATACGTAAGGCATAACGTATATTTATTACTTATAACAGCATTGTTTTGCATTGTTTTTATTTTATTTTAATATTTTACTGCAAAGGTATACACATTGTCTTTCAGAGTTTCTTCATAAATTGTAGGGTTTCAATTAATACTTATAAAAAACTTTTTGCAATATTTTACAGTAATTTTATTCTCTTTTACAATATAATATATTTTACTGTATATAGTGTGAGCATAAAATATGTTTAGTTCAGTTAGTTATATTTTTAATATATATATATATATATATATATATATATATATATATATATATATATATATATATATATATATATACACTCTTATATATATATTCACTCTTATAGCTTGTATATGTGTATGCATTCTGAGCATCATCTACTAGGCGTAATGAACAGGCCATAGAATAGACATGATGTGATTCAGGACTGAAGAGTCTGGCCTTTCTCCGGGAGCTGTCCGTGGTGCTGAAATCCCTGCCAGAAAACCGCATAACCGCACTACTGTTTGTGTTTCTCTGCTTCCTACTGCCTTATGTTGCTCTGCCTCGTGAAAAATTATTTTTATAGTCAACCATATTGAAGTGTGGATTACATTCTTGCAGAAAAGGAAAGCATCTACATCAGGATAATATCGAGGAGATCCGTTTTAAGCGGATAGATTTGAACAAACGTGCCTAGATTAGCCATGCGGCATATTCCGAGGTCATAGCTGTCAGTCATAATTAACTGTCCTCTCTACCCAAGGAAAACGATTATCTGTGACTTGTATCACAGGTACCAGCGGTTTTCTTTTTGACTTCATTATCATGTGTAACAAGTCAATAAAACCTTGGCAGAGAAGTCAGAGAAGAAGTTCTACTTTTTAATCTGTGATGAACAGCAATCCAGGAAATGGTCTTAATTCAGATCAGTTCAGGATGTTTTGCTTTCCCAGCATCCCAGTTGATGTGTATTGGTTTGAAAAGGAAGTGATAAATGAGGCTACAGCCAACAGCTTATGCTGTGTGAATGTGTGATCTGAAGAAGCTGACCAGGTTGACCTTTAAAGCAGAAGTCAGGCAATCTTTGACTGTAATCTGTGCTTACTTGTTCTGAAGACACCAGCTCATAGTGCATAGAGCTTCACTGCAGTCTTATTATTGTTATTTTTCATCTCAAGTCTCAACCAAATCTCAAGTTTCAACACCTTTTTAACATCAAGAACGTGAAGCTCTAGCAATGCTTTTTGTTTTGCGTTCACATGTTGAAGTACATTTTTCTGAAAGCCGAGTGAATGAATTGGAGTCTTTCAGTGTGTGTGTGTGTGTGTGTGTGTGTGTGTGAAATGACTGAATTATATCCATCTGTCTTACGAACTCCATTTTGTCCCTTCGAAGCAGCCAGTGCATGGCCGCCCACTCACCGTCACCCTTTGGGAGAGCTTCCTGTTGGCTGGACGCCCGATCCGAAGCTTAGAGTCCTGCGTTAACACAAGAACCCTTTGCATAGCTTTTAAATACATAGATCTTTTGTATACAGGAGGTTGTAGACATGTAAAAAATGAACATTTTGCCATCATTTACTCACCCTCATGCCATTCTAAACCTGTATGATTTTTTCTATGAAAAGAGAATGTTACTTTTCAAAAATATTTGGTAACACTTTATTTTAAGGTGACGTAGTTACTACTTGTACTTACTATAGTAATAACAGTAAATTATGCATAATTACAAGTAACTAACCCTAAACCAAACCCTAACCCTATCTGTAATACTGTAATAACTACATGTAGTTAATTAATAATACTCAGTACTTATTTGAGTAATTAAAATGTAACTACGTCACCTAAAAACAAAGTGTAACCAAATATTTTTTTAAAGAAACTAATTTATTAATGATGCCTTAAATGCTTCTTTCAGAAGCATTGAAAATCTTAACAACTTTAAACTTTTGAACAGTTGTGTATTTTGTTCTGGCTCAAAAAAAATAAATTAAAAAAAATAACGTAACTGTTTGCATCTTTTTTTTTTTTTTTTTTAGTTATGACAACTTTGAGTGAATTTACATTTAACCAACAAGCTACATTGAGTTAGAGGAACTTAATTTGTAGCATAAACACACATTTTTAAGTTGATTACTCAAAAAAATTAAGTTGCGCTAACTCCTCGAGTTGTAGCCCTGGAACCAATTAATCTTATCTTTTTTTAGTTCAAATCAACAACTATCATAGTACATGCTAACATAACTTATTTAACATGTGTATTTAATGAACACGATCACAAATAGGAGAAATGGTGTTGCAAATGAACATGCAGAGCTATATTTAGAATATTCCAGATCCGGAGTGTCAAACCAAATAATGAAGTTGCCGTAAACAGCGCCAATGTTTGTCTTGTTAACAACCAAATAGAAACAAAGCCTTCATCGCATTCGCACCTTCAAGCACCTGCCCCTATTCCCTGAGGTGAATGGATTCTTTTTTTTTATCTTCGCTCTCTTCCAGGCACTTGATGGAGGGAGAAAAAAAAGTAGTAAAGGAATGATGGAGTGATTTTGCCTTGGGGAGACGAATTGGGCCGCTCATTTTATGTTCCTTTGCTGTCAGGAGCTTTAGCATGATGAAGCTGCCGGGTTGGGTGGAGAGATGACATTTGTTTGTTGGTGAATGATGCAGCATGATTCATGTTTCTGCGGAGACGCTCCATTCTTCACTCTGTACATCTTCCAAACTTTTCTACTTGCTCATCCCAGCATGGGAACTGCTGGGAAAAGACAGAACATCCGTTTATCGAGTTTTTTTTTAGGTCAGTCATAAAATGCAGATGTCAATACATTTATTGTCCAGGATTAAGATCGAGGTTCACATTGTAAATGATTTGTGGAATTGCCTCGGGCAAGATTTTTGAGATTTATTCAAATGGTTATGTTGTCCCGTAATTGATGAATGACATTGTTTTTCAAGCCCTAACAGAAATCTGGGTTTCAGATCAGTAGTATTTATGGGGCATGTTGATGGATTTCTGGAAACGCGTGCAACTCAAGGCTTGTTTATTTTACTGTTCGAGTGTGACAGTGGTAATATCCCATGAGTCTCTTGGGTGGCTTCTACAAAGTGAGGCATGAACAGGGATTAATCATGGTTAAAATAAAGCCACTTCCTTGAGATGTAAATCTAGTCTCTCTCTTTGTCCTTTTCCATTGAGAATCACCTTTGTAGGAAGATTTAATGAACAAAACTTCAGCATAAAAATAAATAAATAAAGCTGTAGAGATGTAACATACATTACATGTACCAGGATTGTGCATAATTCAGAACTGAATTGAAAATGCTTTTTAGATTCCTGGATCTGAATAGAATTTGAATGCAGTTGAATAGTGATTAGACTCTGAGTGTAATAAAGTAGTTTTAAAATGATTTTAAATTTAAAGAAGTTTATATAACTGTAAAGTTCAATTATTGTTAATTATTAAGTTAAACCATAACTAATTTTAAAAGGACAGTTCCCCCCCAAAATGAAAATTATCCCATAATTTACTCACCCTCAAGCCATCCTAGGTGTATATGACTTTCTTCTTCCAGCCATCGGAGTTACATTAAAAATATCCTGACTCTTCCAAGCCTTATAATGGTTGTGAATGGTGCCATTTTCCTTTAAAGCCCAAAAAAGTGCATCCATCATAAAAGTAATCCATGTCCATAAAAATAATCCATAAAAGTAATCCTGTAATCACCAGCTTCCGGTAACAATCGAACACGAGTCTAGTTCCGGTGGAAGAGTAACCTCTAACCTGACGCATGATGTAATGACGAATGCAGAAACGCAGAGGATAGAGCAAAACAAAACACCGGTCACAAATTAGAAGTGTAAAACAAGACATTTTAAAGAGAAATGTTGGAGGAGCTTGTGTTTGTTGCCCAGCCCTCTTTGAATTATAGTTCATTAAATGTTTCTTCCTGTCATTCCAGTTCAAATTCCAAATCAGCTTCCTTTGAAATTCAGTTCAAATTCAAACTTGTGAATTGTAAGGGAGACAGTTCTTCAATTGTGAATTTTGCCCAACCTAAATGTGTACAGTATTTCCCTAAAACCATGTGAATCCCAAGCTTTATCCGTCAGTTCTGCAATTCGCACTCTTTGCTATACATAATAAACACTTTGAAATCAGGGAGATTAACTTGTGTAAAACCCAGCTTGGGCGTGAATTAGCATTCATTTCTTAAACTGCTGGAGACTGCTATCAATAATGCAACCCATCTGTCAATTTTTTTTTGCGCCCCAAGGTACAATTTCTCCCAGGGGATTTGGTTTAGTGTGAAAGGCAGATTAAACTGCGAGAGAACCCTGCTTGACGCGCTACCTCGCTCTTCATTGTCTAAATCTTCCATGTCACAGCATAGAGATTTCTTTCCCGGGAGTCAAACTCCAAGGCCATGTACGGGAGGTTATGTAGGTATGTGTATTGATTGATGAGCTGGAGTTGTGGCGAGGATGGCATTGAATTGATGTTTTTGTCTCTCTTTTTTTTCTGTCTTAAAGCAAGTGGGTTTTCTATGTCAGAATTCAGCCGCCAGCAAATGTTGTGTATTTTGTATTCACTGCACTGGTTTGAGCAAACGGGCTGGTCGACCTTGCTTTAGAGAGTACAGTATATGACAATATATGATACATCTCAGAGCTTTTAAACAATCATTTCAAGACTTCTAAAACTCTCTCTTCAGGATCTTGAGTTAAGCTGCGTTTTAGAGGTTTGCACCAGCTTTGATGTGCTAGTTCTTACACTGGTGAACAGGCAAATGTTAAAAGGATAGTTCATACAAAAAAAGACTTTATACTTAAAGTGATAGTTTCATTTGCAATGAAAATTTAAAGCTTCAAAAGAAATGCTAACCCACCATAAAGTGTCCATACAACTATTTCAAGTCTTCTGAAGTTTTATGATAGCTTTGTGTGAGGAACAAACAAACAAACCAGATCTTTAAGTGCAGATCGGTGTGATTTGTGAATGAATCATTCAAATGGATCATCTGATTAACTGAAAAGATCTGACTCAAAAGAAAAAATGTATTCACCGATTAGACATGGAAAGAAGTGGATCTCAAGATTTTCAGTCTATTTACTGTACCACACAATCGTATGGCTTCAGAAGAGTGAGTCAAATAGTCTACTTTAATAATGCTTTTGTGCTCCTTTTGAAGTTTGAAAGTAATTGAATGAAATTCAGGCTTTAAAATATCTCCTTTTGTGTTCCATGAAAGAAAATCAGTCATTGAAAAGTTTGTAATGACACGAGGTGAGTAAATAATGACAGATTTTTCATTTTTGGGTGAGCTATCCCTTTAGCAGGTATGTTCTGTCCATTTTTGCTGCATGTACGTTTCACCCCAGCCCGTTTCACACACACTCAGATTGACCTTTCATTAATCTCCTTCTCTTTGACCTGAGTGTCTTGAAGTGTGAGCGTGTGTGTTTTTCTCGAGTGGTCTCTCATCCCCAGCCCCTCCTACGGGATGAGCGCAGCACATTTCTCCAGTCGATGCCCTAATCAATCAGCACTCTGCCTTGCCCCATCAGTCTTCTGGAATAATCTGCCCGACATCATAAAACGGCCATCTTGACGTGCTGGACAGACACTGTTACCCCCACCCACACAGCCTGGGTAATGCAGATGGGGAATATATATATATATATATATAATCACCATCATAAAATGGAATGATTCTGTATAAAATTATTCTAATAAAAATTATTAACCCCCCTTTTATTTTATAATATTTTTCATTTGAATAATTTTATATAGAATCATTTAATTTTATAATAATAATTGTAGCGTGTATGAGAGATAGAAACACTTAAAAAATAAGTTACAGAATTAATTCTTCCTTAAGACCATATTATTGACAACTACAACCATATAGTTATTATAGCAAGTAAGATGTGTGTGTGTAAACCTCACTCCCCTTATCTCAAGTTGTGCACTAATGACTGACGCTAGAGACTGCGGTCTTTAGCGTCCTTGTTAGTGCCCCCGCCTCCCATGCCAGAGATCCTGGTTCGAATCCCACTCAGAAAGGTGCGCCCTGCTCAGAGCAGCGCAAGTAGGACCGGATGGGTTACCCATTAGTGCCGTGACCCGGATAGGAGTGAGGTTTAGAGGGTGAGTGTAACAGAAGCAAACTAGTAAGAGCTGTGCGTGTGACCCTCTCCCACTCCCCTGATCTCATGAGGTGCACTAGCGACTGACACTAGAGACTGCGGTCTTTAGCATCATTGTTAGCGA
The DNA here is from genome assembly GCA_037950665.1 of Hypophthalmichthys nobilis. Lineage (NCBI taxonomy): Eukaryota > Metazoa > Chordata > Actinopteri > Cypriniformes > Xenocyprididae > Hypophthalmichthys > Hypophthalmichthys nobilis. The sequence continues at coordinate 19,163,768 of CM075486.1, forward strand.
TCCCATCTCCCATGCCAAAAAATGCTGGTTCGAATCCCTCTTGGAGCGGCGAGTCCTGCTCGAAGTGCGGCGAGTTGGACCGGAGGGGTTACATTGGTGCTGTGACCCGGATAGGAGTGAGGTTTGGGGGGTGAGTGTAGCGAAGCAAGCTAGTAAGAGCTCTGTGTAAACCTCTCCCACTCCCCTGATCTCAAGAGGTGCACTAGCAACTGACACTAGAGCCTGAGGTCTTTAGCGTCCTCGTTAGTGCACCGGCCTCCCATGCCAAAAAATGCTGGTTCGAATCCCTCTCAGAGCAGCAAGTGCTGCTCAGAGTGGGCGAGTAGGACCGGAGGGGTTACAATGGTGCCGTGACCCATGGTGCCATGACTTTAGCGTCCTTGTTAACGTGCCTCCCATGCCAGAGATGCAGGTTCGAGTCCCGCTCGGAGCGGGGAGAGTAGGACTGGAGGGGTTACATTGGTGCCGTGACCCGGATAGGAGTGAGGTTTAGGGGGGTGAGTGTAACGGAAGCAAGCTAGTAAGATCTGTGTGTGTAAACCTCTCCGACTCCCCTGATCTCAAGAGGCACACTAGAGAGTCTCTAGCGTCCTTGTTAGCGCGCCTCCCATGCCAGAGACGCTTGTTCGAGTAGGAATAGGAATATTTCTCTGAAGGTACATCATAATTGATAATAAATATTTTCCAGATAATAATTTATACATATTTACACCTATTTTTATTTTACAGAGTGTAAAATGGGTCTTCACACTTAAAAATGTACAGCTGCCTTATTATTTTTAGAAAATTTGAGACTCCTTCACAGAGAAAATCACCTTGTTTGGGGTCCCTGACATCCAAAAATTTGAAACCCTGGTCTAGTCAGCTGTCCTCAGATCTGTGGCAAAGGCAGCATGTCCTTAAAAAACATAGCTAAAGCAGGCCTCATGACTCAATAATGAGGGGTAAACTCCCCCACCCAACCCAAATCTAAGCTCAGCTAAAAGAAAATGACCTGAATCAGCCTGTAACTTGAGTCACAGCCGGGTTGACGTCAGCCGACCTCTGCGGAGGCCTGCAGCTGGGCAGAGACGAGCTGTACCTGTGGCCAATAACGTGCACTACAGGTGTGTCCGTGTATGTGTGTGTGCAAACTGTGCCTGGGACAGTCTCCCTTTCTGGGTTGCACCTGTGAGGCATCTGTTCAAGGCGGTGCGGAACTGGCCATATTAATTCTGCTGCTAAATTGAAAGGTTAAAGCTAGCAGCAGAGGTGGTGACGGATTGCAGCTCACCTGGTTCCTCTCCTACTAAAGCACCTGTTTAACTGAGGTGAGGTTCAGTTGTCCTCCTGTCATAGGAGAGAGAAAGAGCGAGAGAGGGAGTTGTTAATGATGAAGCCTGGGAGAATCTACATTTAATAGGTTATTTGAGAGAGCAGAATAAAATAAGAGCCGCTGGAGTTGATTGTTCTTATCAGAGTTCATTAATGCAATTTCCTCTGACAAAGGGCTTGTGCAGAAAAGCTCTCTGCCTCAAATAATGACTGGATCAGCCTGTGCAGCCTTCTGCCGCTGAATAAGACAAGTTTTTTTCTGCCGTGCACCGACGCTGGCTTTGGTTATTTACATATAGAGAGGCTCTTACGGACACCGCCAAGCCCGTCTTGGTTTTGATACACTTTAATCGTGAGTACATCATTCTGCATGAGAGCCGTAAACGGTTGTTGTCACTCTTCAAGGTGTGGCTGCGAAACTGATCGACTGAGGATTCTTAATAGAGTGGTGTTAGTGTCAGGCTCTTCCTGAACTGGTACCAAAGTTAAAGGACATTCACACTGACAGACATATTTGTAGCAACAAAGTGACCTGAAACCATTCAGAATTGAACTGAGAATGGCTTTTGATTTCCAATTCAGTTCCTGAATCTGAGTTGGCTTACCAAACGGGATGCAGAATTGCAAACTGGAATGTTAGGAAGTTAATTTCACTTAACCGTTCTTTTAAGTAGAAAACTTTGCATGTTTGCTTGGCAAAGCCTTGAAAATTCTGGGAAGGTTTACAGACTTTGTAGGCAAAAGTCATGGATGGATGGATAGACAGATGGACAAATAGATAGGCACATATGAGAGACATATGATTAGATATGAATTGAATGATACATATATGGATATACAGAAAAACAGATGAAGGATAGAAGGATAAACTGGATGGATGGATGGATGAATGGATGTATGGATAGACAAATTGATAGTTAGAGAGACATGATTTGATATATGAATTGAATGATACATAGATGGATATTCAGACAAACAGACAAAGGATAGATGGACAAAAGTGGTATATGGATGGATGGATGGATGTATGGATGGAGAGATAGACATATTGATAGGTAGATAGACATGTGAATAGATTCACAAACCGGATGGACAGACAAATAGATGATAGATGTACAAATTGACAAATACATGGATGGATGGATGGATGGACAGACAAATTGAATTTTACATAGATGGACATACAAGCAAACAGACGAACAGATAGATGGACCCATTGACTGATGGACGGACGGATGGAGGGACGGACAGATGAATGGATGGACAGACAAATGAAGAGATAGATATCGATCGATCGATCGATCGATTGACTGATTGATTGATTGATTGATTGATCGATAGCCAAATAGATGTACAAATTAACAAATGATGGATGGGAAGATGGACAGAGAAACAGATGGACAAACAGATAGATAGATAGATGCTATACTTATTGAAACTGACAGAAAGAAAAGTGAATAATATATAATATTTCAGCTAAATGCAGTTACGCAGCAAAACAATAATGTCAGGACTGTCAGCAGCAAGAACGCCCACTAGTGACCAACGGTACACTGACCTAGCAACCTGAAATCGCTGTAAATATGAACAGGGAATTATTCAGAGCAGCCCATGTATTCCTGAAAGTCATCTGAAGACTTGTCAAGAAAAGCTGCTCTATGTTTCTGCCCACAATATTTTTGGTTGAGTTCAGAGAATAGTTTCTGTGGTAAACAGAGATGAAAGGAGCGAGAAGGCAACTCAGACTCTGATGACAACTGTTATTCTTTAACAATTGGGTGCTGAGTCAAGTGAGTTCGCATCAGGTCTCCACAAATCCTGGCTTGCCCTGAGACTTTGGGCAAAAGTTTGCCGATGTGTGTATTTGTAAATGTACACAGGATACTTTTTTTAGTACTGACCAGGATTTGTGAAATTATCACATTGGCTGTTAACCGTTTCTGCTTGGACAACTTTTCACATTCATTCTTAAGCTAAAAATTGTATTAAGAAAAATGAAAACTATAGTAGATCCTCTCTATATACTCGTATCGCCATTGAAAAACCATATTGGTCGAGCGCTAGTCTTTGTGAAAGGGTTTATTGCATTTCCTCACCACTTTGAGATATACAGTATGGAAGGTTCATGACATTTTGATTGAATTACACTGACTTAAACTTTCAGGCTATACTCCTGATGCTGCAATACGATTACTGTCTACCCCCAATGTTTTTATATGGGCTTAAAGATAAAGGCATCCATCCAGCCAGAAACAGAGCTCCAGGCAATAACAACATCCCACCGCACCTGAGATGTGTCCATTCAGGTCTATTAAAGCACAGCTGGTGTCATTTAGACTCGGAAAGGACGATTCCCATCGCATTTTATAGAGTTCGAAAAACAGCAAGCCCCTTAGCCACAGTGCTTCATCACTCCAGTACAGCGAAGCACGTTTTGATATTCAGATGTTAGCATTAGCCTAGCATACATCATCTGCTTCATGCTGCATTAGACGCTCACATGTGAATGCTAATGGGCAAAAGTTTCCAAGTAGAAATTTGAAAGGGAAAACGGAGTCTGTTGCCAAAATTTGCTCTCCTTGCTGATTAATATGCATCAGATAAACTTGTAAGGAAAGCATAAAATTGATCTAAAAAGGCCCAGTCAGGTGTGTGTATATGCTAGATTATGATGTAATGATAGTGCTAGCGGGCTAGCATACATAAGTCAGGTCTTTTATAATAGCATTGAGGAGATCTATTTGTGCCAGTTTAATAGATAGCCGTCTAATTTAATCTAATCTAATTTCTGCTTCTCTGGAGTCTTGTTCTCCTGGTGGTCGTGGGGTAAGAGAGATGTGCATGTGCAAGGGTTTTGTGGTGAAGTGTGAGTGTGTGCATGTGAAGACCAGTCATTATTCATATTTTGTCACATGATCTAGTTTATTTCTAAATGTCATTAGAGACTTAGAAAGTCAGAGACACATAGAAACACTCTGTCGTTTTGCACAATTCATCACTTTTATTTAAAAGGAAGAAAAAGGCACACATAGGTCAGAAATGTTAACTTATAGACAAAAACCTGTATTTTCTCTTTTTTGCTATTAGTATGGATATGTTTTGTTATTTTCAATATTTAAAATTATTGATTATTTTTAATATTGATGTTGTATTGAGAGGACATATCCTCAAACACACACAAACACACACACACACACACACATATAGTATATATATAGGTATTATATTGGGTATGTGTGACGTTGTATATTTACAATAAAAGTTGTTAGAAGCCTGATCATGTAATAATAATAATAATAGCTTTATAATAGCTTTCCATTTATACCTGAAAATGGTAAAATGATGGCTCTCAAATATAATGTAATGAGATATAATTAGTAAAATATCTGTAATAACCCACTTTATTTTAGAAATCATTTGTTTTAGAGTTATGGTGCGTTCACACCAGACGCAAATGAAGCGTTAAGCGTAAGTGATTTACATGTTAAGTCAATGCAAAGACGCAAATAGACATCCTGCGGCGTGATTCGCGCGAATGAGGTGGTGCGAATGACGCGATTCGCAAAATCTGAACTTTGGCGAATATTCGCGCCGCGAACAATACTTTTATAGAAACAGGAATAAAAAGGATCTTGCTTGGAAGAAAGTGAGTGAGGAGGTCGGAAAATCTGGTAAGTTGTAAAAAACGCTCTTTACTCAATTTGTGGTATCTCTTATTACTACTATTAGTTTGAGTATCCCAACTAGTCCAATATAGCAGCTCTGGCTCAACCAATAGCATGAGTTTAGGGCGGGGCTATCTGTTTGTTTAACCAATGACAGGCAGTAGGAGTTTGAAAACAAGCTTTAGCAATTTGTATGATGATGCTAAGTTCGCAGAAAGCTTTTTTGGAAGTAAGCTTAAACTTGTAGGCAGCTTGGATGAATAAAATGTCTATAATTACCAACTTTATTTTCGAAATTGTATTTTTCAGTTTTAGGCGTTATCAGTATCTATGAAATTGGACTTGATATTACTTAGTATTAGATTGAAAATGAAATAATAAGCAGTATCTTTTATTGCTACTGTTAGTTTGAGTATTCCAAACATTCCAACATAGCAGCACTGGCTCAACCAGTAGCATGAGTTTGGGGTGGGGCTATTTGTTTGTTTGACCAATGACAGGCAGGGGGAGTGTACAGGAAACCTGTTTGAAAACAGTATTTAGTTTTGCAATTCATATGATGATGATGCTTACTTTTGGAAGTACGTTTAAACTTCAGGGCGGCTTGGATGAATTCTTGGATGAATAAAATTTCTATAATTACTGACTTTATTTTAGAAATTGTATTTTTTCAGTTTTTAGAGTTATCAGTATCTCTGAAATTGGACTTGATATTAGTAGGTATTAGGTTGAAAATAAAATAAGTGTTATCTCTTATTGCTAACAATTGACCACTCCATGGTACGAGGGTCTAGTATCTTTCTCGCTCTCTCTCTCTTTCTTTACCAAAGACCCCCACACCTCTTTGGCTTAGTACTCTTGGGCCTTAGGAAGCTGTTGAGATGTAGAGTGAGATATGATGTGTTACAACTGTGGACACACTCCACTGTGTCCAATTCTCTTTCCTTCTCACCTTGACACACTCTCTCCTTTCCTGTCTTTTACACTTCCTCCCTCTCGCCTGGTTTGGCCTGTCATCGCTCATCATGGTTCCCTCTTCATCACTACTCTGCATCCTTTTGTTTTCAATTGCCCCGTGATTCCTTGTTGGCACATGTCTCTTCTGTCCCACAATGAATCTGCTCCATTTTCTACCACTGTCCACCATTATACCTCCTGTTGTTGCTGGATGAATGAAGGTGTTTGAAGGGGGTGGATGATGCCAGGGCGGAAGCATATGTTGGTGCCCCGCGTTGTGTGCCAGACCATTCACCACAGGGGGACACAATTGTTTGGCATGATGTGACTGATTTCAGAAATCCTACATATAAAAATATTAGAAACATTATAAATCCTCATTAGATTAACATAATTTTCTTTTAATTTTTAAAAATTGAGTGGTTTAATTGCACTTGAAATTGGAATACACACAAACAAACTGACTAAATTAAAAGGGATTTTGTGGTTGTGGTAAAAATAATAACCAATCCTTCCCGCATGGGCCAATTTGAGACATTAATGGGAAATGGGAGGCAAAAATATTTATAAAAACAATCAAAATAAAACAAATGAAAAGAGAGAGAGAGAGAGAAGCTTTAGAAAAGAGAAGAGTCTAGAAGCAGAATCACAACACTAGAGCTAGAGAAAGAGAAGAAAGCCAAAGAGAAGAAGATATGGAGCAACAGTTACAATCCTCTTTTATCCCTTCCTTGACCATGTGCCTGAAACCCAAATGTTTAAGACATTTAAACTGACCAAACAGAAGATTACAGCTTCCCTAACCCTTACTTAAGGTGTGACAATAAGCAGACCCCCGATGTACACACATCTTGGCCTACAGACCTTGACCACTATCAGCACCTCTTGTGCCTTTAGATATTCCAAATGACCCTTGAGGTAAGAAACAGTTGGACAGGAAAAGGGTTGAAACAGGAAAGCAAATGTCTTTGTTCATTTTCAAATCTACGTGTTAAATTATTGAAAGATTAACTTAAAATCTCAGGGGGTGCTTCAAATAAATATTTTATGTCAAAGGGGTTTAGCTGACAAAAAAAGTTAGGCAATTCCTGAAGTAGACTGTACTTGTATTAGTTATGTAGAACATAGCTGCCTGGAGGCGAAACCAAGATGGCTGTTGAGCAAATGGTCTTGCTTTAAAGGGATAGTTCACCCCAAAATGAAAATTCTGTCATCATTTACTCACCCTCAAGTTGTTCCAAACGTGTATGAATTTCTTTCTTCTGCTGAACACAACAGAAGATATTTTGAAGAATAACCAAACAGTTGATGGGCCAGACTGACATACTATGGAAGTCAATGATGCCCATGAACTGTTTGGTTGCCGACAATCTTTAAAATATCTTCTTTTGTGTTCAGCAGAAGAAAGAAATTCAAACAGGTTTGGAACAGCTTGAGGGTGAGTAAATGATGATAGAATTTTCATTTTTAGGTGAACTATCCCTTCAAAGGTAATTGATGGGAGCAATCGTCGCCTGGTGTATTTCTTGACTAACAGTTTTGTAGTTTTTTGTGTCCGTGTTAACGTCATGATGCACAACATACACAATGGCTAGTCAGTGGATTACCTGAACAACTAGTCAAATTATCATTGTAAGGAAGCTGAAAGATGCCAGTGCAACTTTCTGAGAGGATTTTATTGTGTTAACTGCTGCAAACGATTAGCATGCTAACTAAAGTACCTCTGCTAAAAGTATCAAAACTAAACATAGAAATATATCAAACTAGTCAACCTACCTAACCTACACTACCTAACAATGGTTCCTACACAATAGAGCAGGAAAAAGAGCTTTAAAAATTATAGGTGAGACAGCGGTTGGAGGGACTTGGCTTGTAGCTAGCTAGCATTTTTAGCTAGATAGCATTTTTTTTGTTGTTGTCGTTAGTTCCACCTCCCACTACCTTGCCCTCCATTTGCGCTCTTTCCTCACACAATTCAATTGGTCTTTTTCTTCACGGAAACAATGCAGACCTAAAAACTGGTTAGCCAGATTTTGAATAAGTTTGAAATGTGTCATAGCATCTGTGCTAAAAGAGTGTCAGTTCCTTGTCAGTGTCTGTTTTTTTTTTTGTTGTTTGTTTTTTTTGTGTGTGTTCAACAGAGTTAAAAGACGAAAGAGTGACTTGCAGTGTGCACTTAGCTTAATGCCTCATTGATTCTGAGTGTATCAGTTTCTGCGATTTGTACAGTGTGATAAAACAAATGTCCAGGTGGGAAGACAGAGGCTAAGGAGCCATTTATGCATAAAGAGCGATTCCTAGATTCATGTTCTTTATAGGCAAATGACCCCAATTTGATTTTGATGTGAGCGCAGTCTATGATCAGTGCCAGATCTCGTACTCATCCTGAATGTAGGCCATACCCATAGACTATAATGAGCTATGAGTGACAGTTATTTTGAGATGAAATATTAATAAGAATAGAGATATCTATTTATGGCTGTATTTTTCCTGGGTCAGGAGAGACAGAACGAACAGGGCGTTCTTAGAATTAATATTTAATTTGAAAGTAATACTACACATAAAATAAATCTATTACAGAAAAAAAGGTTGTGGATAACACATTGCAAGTAATAAAACTATTTGGTTTGATTTTTAAAAGGAGAGTTCACCCTCATGTCGTTCCAAACCTGTATGACTTTCTTTCTTCTGTGGAAGACTCCATTGACTTTCATTATGGGCAAAAACAGTTGGACACATTCTGCAAAATATATTCTTTTGTGTTCCGCAGAAGAAAAAAGGTCTACAGGCTCGGAAAAAAAAAACATTAGGGTGAGTAAATGATGACAGAATTTTCATTTTTGCATGAACCTCCCCATTTATAAAGACACTTGATGTCCAATGTAAAATCTGGGTTCTAAAGCAAAATGAGTTAAACTACTGATCAATTATTCATAACAGTTACATCTCAGAAATTAAAAAAGGATTTAGCACCTGTCTGAAGCTATAGGCTAGATACAAAATAGTCTTCTGTGCAAACTGCCACATAAACCATTAAACAAAACATATTCAAATAGAGCACTAACATCTGGCTCACTGATCCCAGAGCTGTTTTTAACACAAGCCAACTCACTTCGCCCCTGCTGTTCTTTAATCCCGGTTTGCTCACTTGCTTCCGCTTTCCCAATTTGGAGACTAACCCAAACTGTTTTATCTCCAAGAGAAGCAAATGATGCATTTAAGCAGGCAGGAGAAGCTTTGACTTGGTGAGAGCAAATTAAGTCTTGATGAAGACGGAAAGTGGGCCGGTACTACACCGTCAGATCCAGCGCGGTGACTTTAGCCCCTTTGATGAGACGTTCATTATGCGCGGTTAAGGAATGGCAGCTATCAATCTGCAAATGAGCCGTATAAGTTGTATAAATTACTCTAATAGTATGAAGTGCTACCTGTAAGTGTTGGAAATGCAAATGGACCGTAATTGATTGCCGCAGGGACAAGTTTTTTCTCCCCTAAAGTCACTCTTTTTTTTTTTTCCTCCTTGTGTGCTGGTGACCCAACCCTCCAGAGGCGACTGTCATTTAGTTTGAGCCGAAAATCTTCCCAGCAGCCCCTGCAGTGCACAGGCATTCAGCTGGAGGTGTTGGTTTCACTTAGCCAAGCTATAAATATACAGAATGGTGTTTTCTACATATCAAAATGGTGAGAGTTTCAACAATTAAGCAGACTCAAATGAGCAAGAGTGCTGTCATACTCAATTTAGTCATAGTCAGACGACCAACACAATATTAGGATAATGTTATGCCTGATCGGTGTATATGCAGCACTATATTTACTTTATTTAATTTTTTGTTTTACTCAATATTTTGTCGTACTCATAACTTTTATTTTGACTAAAATGGCATCTAATTTTATTAGACTTTATTTTATTTCACGTTCTAAAATAACATTTAGTTTACATTATAGTTTACATTTATTTGCAAAATTGAACCCAATATTCAAACATTTCACATAAATTAGATTATATTAATTTATGCTTGTTTCACTTAAATGTTTTAACTTTAAAATAATTTTAAAATATTTTAAAATAATTTGAACCTTTTTGTTTCTTTTGTTTTAGTCAAAAAATATCTATTTTTTCATGTTATATTTATTAATGTTTAATTTTGACTAAAACTGCATTTAATTCTAATCACATTTCACTTTTTCAAAATAACATTTAGTTAATGAAAAAAGTTTATGTGCAAAATTAAAGAAATATTCAAACATTTCATATCAATTATATGAATTAATTATATTAACCACCATTGTACAATGTTGTGAATTTTTATGCTTTATGGATATTCATTTTTCATGTTTTTAGATGCATTTTAGTGTGTTATTACGGAAACAGTGTATTCGGGTCAATGAAGTGGCGGGTCATTTTTTTTTTGTCCAAAGGCCTTAATAATAATAAAAACAAAGATATGACATCCAAAGTATGTAAGGTAGCACAACTAGATCTCTTTTATCGAATCCAAAAGTTTTAATTACATTTTGCTATATATAAAGGTATTTTAAAGATTTTGAAGTGTCAAAAGGTCATTCGGTTTAACTGTCCAAAGGCCAATACTGCCATTTCATTTGTGATTAAAATATCTTAAAATGTAATAAATGTATATATTTTTTATTCTGGCATGATTTTATAACATCATATATCAACATAGTGCAAAATGGTATTAAAATCATGTGTAGAAGTCGTTGCTTTGTTATGAGAAAGAATGTCCGGAAAAATGAATTTCATTGATGTCATTCGGAGTAACCGAATAAAGGAACCATTTTGGATCAAGTCATGCAAGTCATTCAGTATCATGTGACAGGATGTGACATCCTTCAGACACCGACAAAGGACCACATGGTTGTGAAGCAAAGTAACTAACTCTCTTTTAACTATTTGAAAAATTCATGTTTTCACTTGTTCATACGCATGTCCCGAAACATCAGGTCATTTGGTACAACCGCTAAAAACATGGAAAATGTTGTAATATTTAAAAAACTTGTACTAAATATAAAATGTTTAATTTGTTCTTTTGCTAGCTAGCTAGATATCAGCCTGTTAGCATTTATTGAAAATATTGTTATTCGGTATAACGAAACGTATCATTCGGTAAAACCGAAATTTTGGTTAAACCGAATGACTTTTTTTGTTGACAAATTTTGTCCCTCTTGTAAAAAATGACAAAAGCAGTGATAATTGATTATAAAAACCACATTATCTCATTGTTAACACTTAATAAAACTTAGAAATTAATTATATCTTCATTATGTTTTTAACACTTTTAAAAACCTTACTCGTCAATGACCCATTCACAAGGTGATTCAGGTGAGACACTTTGCTTGCTATAATACAGAATATTCGTGGAAGTGTTACTAGTATTTCACTTCACAGATGTTTGTTTCTGTACTGTTTCTATATAAAAATGTCAATACAAAGTAAAGTATTTGCTCTGGCTCTTGTTTTAAATTATTTTGTTCTGTTATTATGCTTGTTGTTGTCGTCTGTTAACATTGTACAAGCAGAATGTGGCGGTTGGTCGGCGTTGTATTTGTCCTGCTCCTCCCCAACTGTGATTGGACAGCTGGGTGCAAAGTAACAGTAATGAGCGCTGCGTTTTACCCAAAGTTGAACATTCTTCAACTCTCGGCGACCGGTAAAAAACGCTAAGCACTCAGCGCCTCGTTACGCTCCTGTTATTTTAAAAACACAGTGCTTCCATTGAAAACAGTTGAAAAATACACTAGCCTCGGGAAAAAAAAGCTTTGGTGGACACACGGCCTTAATTCAAGTTCACTTTGCGCAGATGCAAGTTGTAATATTGCTATATTTTTCTTCTAAAAACTTTGTTAGTGTATTGTTATATTGCTATGTTATTTTTTTTTCTCATCCACCATATATTTTAATTAAGACTTTCATGATTACCATGATGCAAAATTTTCTTATCAACGTTATTGACTACAAAAACCTTTGTATTTGAACATTTTTGTCAGTAATAGTGCTGACAAGATTAACACTATAGGGCATCACTTTGACAAAAAGCAATTGAATTTGCTAAAATTATAAACCTAGTACCCATAATGCATGCTGGGAAACAAATGCACAACCTAACTTATTGACGTCGAAGGGTGAGTGAACCTTGTTCATCAAAATCTCTTAAATATTCATCATTCAAATTGTGATGCATATAGCAATCATGCAGCTTTATTGAATATCGATTTACAGTGGCATAACAGCAGGGCCACATACTGCTGCTTCAGCTGGAAAAGTTGTGTTGTTTTCCTGCAGGTTGAGGTTAAAGCGAGAACCAAACAGCCCTTTGCCCTCAGCGACGCTGAGTCGACAGCCCTGTGGTGGGTCTCTCTGACAAACACACACACATAAACACTTGTACGCCCATAATAAGACCACACAGTGAACCTTGCTCGGTACCGTACGCAGCAGCGTTCTTTATCTGATGCTAAGCCTCGCGGTCTTTCTCCGCATCAATAACTCTCCAACATTGTACGTCCCTAAGGCTCTTTGTTGCTGTTTTCATCATTCGTTTTCAAAAGGCACATGAAGTTTTTCAGGAAACACTATTACAAAAACAGCATGTTTAGCTTCTCTCATGCGTGGCTTTCCACCTTTGGGGAGTCCGTGAGGTTTTTTTCTCTTATTCGTGAGTCTGAATACACGAGTACAGAGTGTAGTCTGACCGGTCTCATTTGTAGTCAATGAACGAGCATAATTGGCATGTGTTTCTATTTGTCCTTTAGGCCCCTATAGGCTTCCGTAGTGGCATTATCAAAGACCCCCTTGTACTGAGGGAAACCGCAGGCTTTCTATTCAAAGACCTCCCTGTGGAGGAGCACTGCTGGTCTGAGAGGCCGAGCGGGGTAACGCTCACCTCAGGGTCTCTGCTAGACTCCAAACACACGCCTCCTTGCTGGGCCGCCTCGGACCAGGCCAAGAAAAGAATCCCTGTTTTTTCCTTGACTCCAGACTTTAGAACAGCTTTTTGCTTTTTCCCTTTCTATTGCATTCTGTCCTCAGTTAACTATAACTATAACATCGCCTTATGTATTGTATGCGAGTTGTATTACATGTGAAACAGTATGCTGTACACAGTTACAGTTTACTATTCAGATAGTGGTATGCTACATTGTTGTCTCATAAACTTACTACATGACATCTGAGAGTGACATTCAAAAAGAAAATATTAAATTAAATGTTTATTTTATTTAAATTTTATTTTATTTATTTATTTATTATTTTTCTATTTCTTTACATATTGATATCCATTTAATTTATTTATAGTTAATTAATTTTAATTTCTTTATTATTTGTATGTATTTTGTTTACATTATAGCTTTTTAGTTATTTTTTTACATACTATTTTTGTATTTATATTTATAAATATTTATACAAATATGTTTTTATTAATTTATATAAATATCTATTTATTTATTTTTTTACATATTTGCATATTTATATTCATTACCTTTTAGACATACAAATATACAAATATATATTTTTTATTTATATATAAATTTATTTGCATATTTATTCATTATTTTTATTGAGACAATTATTTTTATTTAATTCATTTTTTAATTTCTTTATTATTTGTATGTATTTTTTATGTTTACATTATAGATTTTAATTACTTATTTACATACCTATTTTGTATTCATTTATAAATATTTATACAAATATATATTTTTTATTTATAAATATTTATTTATTTTTCCTATTTATTTGCATATTTATATTCATTACTTTTTATGAGACATACTTATTTTATTTTATTCATTTCAATTTCTTTATTATTTGTATATATTTTATGAGTTGTTTGTCATATGTTTTAATGCATTATACTTTCCAAAGGTGTGTTCAAGGAATAGATAAGTATTATAACAGTTTTATAACAATTTTCTTGAGAGCATACAATGCATACGGTGCATATATATACAGTATATATATATATATATATATATATATGTAAGGTTTTAAGTAAAGTGTTACCTTTATTTCTTACAAAACCAGTACTTAGTATGCCATCCCTAACATTTCATGCCTCTCTTTCTTTGTTTTTCTCTCTTTTTTCAATTTACATTGTCTATTTTTAATCTGTTTTACCCACTTTCAGCGCTGTATTCTTGTGTCTAATCTGTATGTCTTGTGTTGAATGTCATGTAATTTGGTGTACAAAGCTGTTTTTCTCTCAGTCTGCACATCACTCTGCCCCCACTGAGGCGGTCCTTTTGCTCCTTAGCACAGTTCCTGTTCAATTAAAGTCACGTTCTGCTCAGTTCCTCCACAGTGTCCCTCAGGCACAGTGAGATGAGAGGAAAGTAGCATATTGACTGACACACATTTATATACAAATACTAAGACACGTGTACAAAAAGACAGATATACACTCACAAAAAAGTGTTGGGAGTTTTTAACTAAAAGTAGTGAACATACCTACATTTTTTAGTAGTGTGACAGTAGCTCGTTAGTGTCATAAAAATCTTTTCCAGTAACAAGATACCTTTTCCAACAAGAAGCTGTGTAACGAACAACTCTGTTGTTGTTGTTTTACATGCTCTTCTGTCCTCTTTTCCCTCACGTGTTTAGTGTTGGGAAGTCTGGTATATTTTAGTGAATTGGTTCATTCAGATGATTCACCTATTCACTTGAATTATCTCTGCCCAGACGATCTTTTACCTTCCCAATGAAATGAAGTAAAGTGCTTCTCTTCATCACCGTTGTTGACTCAGTTACAGAAATTATGGGTTTTTTTCTTGTTTTATTATTTGCATTTAGTGCAAATTCATCTGTTCAGCTTAAAGGTAGGGTAGGTAATTTCGGAGAGGCTAGCAATAGCAAGCTAGCTTTGAAACCTCACATAGCATATTTTTCAGGCTGGACCTGCCAATGCGCATGTGCAGTTCTAAGTGTGCGTCTCGGAACACTGACTGGATTTAAAGCAACCGGAGCTTCTAACAGCAGCTGTAGTGATGCGTTGACTTTACCAATTGGCGATTGGCTCTTTTATTTAGAAGGCGGGACTTATTCCACTGTATAGTGTATTGCACTTTATTTAGTGTATATTTTATTGTTACTAACTGTTGTTTTTTTATTGATTTTCACCTTCTTTTCTTTTCCATTTGTCAACAAATGCTCGATAAACACAGAAGCATGGTCTCTAAAAACATCTTACTCACTTTTATTGCAACTCACTAGGTGAGTTGTTCAGTTTGTAATTAGTCTGTCCATTTCCGCCAGTTTGACTCATTCCGGCCAATTTGCAAACACGATTGATAAGATAATCAGCCAATCACAGTGGCGTGAAGGTATTACATCCTCTCGTGTGACTTTTTTTGCTTGTATTTGATTTATATATTTTGATTTTCCCCTCATATTTTAGAGTTTGACCAGTGTTATAGAAATATGAGTAGTTTATGCACTATTTGATTTCATTTTTGGTCATATTTTAATTTAAAAGTTAATTGAATTGTGACACAAAAACCTCAAACGTCATGACTTTTCTGATTTGATAGTAAATATAAAGTTTGACCTGTTCATCAAAGTGATTGTGTCGCTTCAGAAGCCTCGTATGAATTAATTTGATGTAACCTTTATGTTGTTTTTGGAGCTTGAATGTTTCGGTCCCACTGACTTTCTTAATATGGACAAAAGCATTTGAAACACCCCCTTTGTTGCGTGTTGTCTGGGGCAGGGTTTGTGATGTCAACAGCCCGGAAAGAGGCTCGTTGTAGTCCCTACCAGTAGATTGTTGTAGTCCTTAAAAAGCGATTTCTGTAAAAGAAAATATCTCCCGTTGCATTGAACTTTGAGCATTGTAACTTTGCAGATGTTGTTTATGCTCAAACAGCAACATTACACACTAACTAAAGTTAAAAAAGTGAAATCATAATCAACTACCCCTTTAAGTAATGCAATTATTGTGTTGACATGCTGTTACTTTCAAGTAGGATCCTCATGCTCATCCCTATTCGAGATAGCTAATCGGATTCGTACAGTAGTGCACTTCATACTTTACTTTGTAGGACCTGATAAGTACCTTATAGGACCAAATCACACCAGGTTCTCAATACTGACTCCAGGAAATAGATCTGGTTCTCGTCATCTCTTTCCCCTGTATTTCTACGTAATACATTTTTACTCTGAATCATCACGGACATCTTTAAAGCAGCTGCAAACATATCACAGCTTTTAATCTCCCTACTTTTAATCGGATTAGACCAGCGTCCCCAAAGATGGTATCCAGGATCAGATTCCCAACTGTTAGACATAATAACATGGAAAAGAAGAGGCCGACTGAACAAGGATGGCAGCACAGGAGATTTTCCGAGTGTATTTTTTTTTTTTTATTTATTTATTTTTTTTCCAGAGACAGTGACAAGGGACTCGGGTGGAAAATCTATCATGCGCAGATCCAGCAGCCATGACTGATTAGGGCGCATGATTAATTATGAGACAGATTGCTAAACGCTCGCTCGCTCCTCGGATGCGGCGAGGTAAAGTGTCTCTGTGGACCGAAATAAAGACCCCTCCCTGCCCCCTCCATCTCTCTCTCTCACTCTTTCTTAATGTACCCTCCTCCTTCACTGTCTATATAAAAATCTTTTGGGCTAATCAGTCCTCTAGGACTCCAGCCCAACAACGAAGAATCTCCTCACAGCTGTTCACTGTCAGGGCACAACAGAACGCCGTCTTTTTAAACCTTTATTGTGCGGTGTTGCCATATTCCGAAACAAACTACTACACATTACATTGTAGGATTCAAAATGGCAGGCTTTTAACTAAAAATGAAAATTCTGTCATTATTTATTTAACTTTGTCTTTCTAAACTTGCTTAACTTTCTTTCGGACATTTTGAAGACTGTGCTGGTTGCTCTTTACAATAAATGAAAATTAGAACTTTAAAGATAATGCAAAAGAACCATAAAAGTATCATTTTTTTAATGCTGGATGTGATTAATTATGATTAATCAATTTTACAGCCCTAATATATTTGCATTTATTTGATCCTGAATAGAAAGTTCAATAGAACAGCATTTATTTAAATTAAAATCTTTAACATTATAAATGTTTTTAATGTCACTTTTGATCAATGCTTCCTTATGGTAGAAGTAAATTCCCCCCTCTTCCCAAAAAATCAACCAATCAATCAATCAACCAACCAAACAATCAATCAATCAATCAATCAATCAATCAATCAATCAATCAATCAATCAACCAACCAACCAACCAACCAACCAACCAATCCAACAACCAATCAATCAATCAATCAATCAATCAATCAATCACTTAACCTTTCTGAACACAATCTTTTGAAAGGTGGTTCGTTTATATTATTTATAACATAATCAAAATGTTTGACAAAATGTTATCTACAGTCGAACCAAAAATATATTATTACTAGTGGGTGCAGGAAACTATAGTTTATTTATGTAAGTGAGGATAGCAAAATAAAGTAAACTGTGACATATTATACAAAAAAATTCTTCATACAGTGGACTACTAGTAAAATTGATAAAAATTTGGAACCAAAAATTATTCAGACACTTTGACCTGACCATGTTTTGCTTAAGTGTTATCTGACATAATTAAGATTAATGTTTTCTGACACAGTTTAACTCTGAGATCTTGTCATATTTTATTAAAAAAAAATTTAAAACTATAGTGAATAAGCTGTATTAATGAATGAAATGTTCAGGTGTCTGAATACATTTTGGTTTGACTGTATGTTAGCCAGCTGGATAATATTGTTGTTGCAGATTCTGCTGATTTCTCATCAAAATATTATAACGTTTAAGTTTGCAAGCCATAAAAATCTGTGTAGAAGATTACTTGTTCCATTACTTGTTCCATTACTTGTTCCGTTAGCTGAACCGGCGTGCCATCCTTGTTGTTGAGCCCTGGAGTTATTGATTCGAGAACCGATTCGGACCGATTCAGTCTGATCCATGAACACATGATTCAGACTGTTCTGAACAGCTTCAACTGATTCATTCAACAGATAAAATATTCAAATACGTTCATTGCTCTTAAGCACCCTTTTCACAAAACCACAGACAGGATGACCAAGAGCCTCCTGTGCAATCATCCTGTCTCCTTCCTCTTCCCTCTGTCTTTCTCAGGCCACTCGTGCAGCTATAATCAGGACAGTGTTCCACCATTTTCATTAAGATAAGCACTCTCTATCTCTCTCTCCTCCGTCCTCATGCCTCCCGCAGAGCTGCAGGCCAAGCAGGGAGGCAGCGTGTATACTGTAATTTATACGCATGCATATGGGGAATTGGCCCGGCGTTGATGGATGTCTCGCTCGTTGGTCGCAGCTCCTGCGGGCGTCTCTTGTGTTGTGGAAAAGGTGGCGTTTGCCTCAGAGGACCACAGCTTCAGCAGATGGAGACACCAGCAAACGGACGCTTATAAGACTATAAAATAAGCATGAAAGGTGGGTAGCAATGTTTGGGAAGGTTTAGAGAAAGGCAGACGCTGAGGTTTTATTTGTGAAATGGAGACTCTGTGCTTTTAGTTTTCAAACAGGCTGCCAGTTAGAGGAGAGACGTCATGGATCAGTGCATTCTCTTAGGTCAGAAATAGTACATGGTGGCATCATGCTAAAAAACAAAATACGTAGTCTGTTTTTTTTCCTTGCTTATAAATACATTTTATTTTTTAAAAGCTTGTATTGCAGGTACACCGTGAAGGCCCGTTCACACCAGGGACGATAACTATAATGATAAAGTTCTAAAAATCATTCCAAATATAAAAGAATAGCAGAGTCCACGCCACAACTATGACAATAACAAAGCAGTGGAACGATGTTGTTGGAATCACTTTCAGATTTTTTTTTTTTTGTACCCAAGGCTTCCGCATCCTAAGTACAATTCCGTACCAGCTGAGCTACCAAGCAAGCTTTTTACGTCAGAAAAGCGAAACATACGGAGCTGGTTAAGTGATGCAGCGTCCAAAATGTATTTGTTTACAAATCAAGACTTTATTAATCCATAATCTGACCCTGTAATCATAACTGTGTATGAATACGATTAAAAGTGCTTGCTGTTGTGATATGTACGTATTGGTACGTATTTTTTGCGTTTTGCAAAAATGTTCCCACAGGTACGTCTTTCCATGAGATCAGGTTGGTTTTAAAGTCCCCCTGTGGTGAAAATCAAGTTTTTAATGTTGTTCACATGTCTATCTGGTGCTTTTAATATGCTTTAAGACAAATCATGTGCAAATTCATAAGTCAACACCATTGCTGGGTATTTTATTTTTAAAACTGCAGTGAACCAAAGACAGTCTCAAACCCACGGTTTGAAATCGCTGGTGTTTCTGACGTCACAATGAACTATATGCCTTTCTTCACTGAGTTGTTCAAAGCGTTTCTAAGGATACTGATTGTTAGAAGACAGCTGTCTGACTCGTGATGTGAACATGGTTTGTGTGACATTAGCAACACATTATTAGTTGTTTGATAACATAGTCAAGCAAAAGGCTAATCATATTAATTATCGTTATGTGTCCAATGTTGTAAAAAGCGATACCATTGTGCAGCGTTTACCTCAGTAAGTTGACCGAGTGGATCTTGTCTGAGCTTGTGTGAGTGAGTGGGGGCGGGGTTTGTTTGCATATTCATTGATCTGCGTATATTAAATGAGGCAAGGCTGTAGAGTTACATTCAAGCTATTTTAAGGCATTAAGAATTTTTTTTTCACAGAAAAAAAACTTGTAATTTTGGTGATCAAAGATGAGTTTAAAAGGATAAAACTATTGACTACAGGGGGACTTTAAAGGGTTAGTTCACCCAAAAATGAAAATAATGTCATTTATTACTCACCCTCATGTCGTTCCACACCCGTAAGACCTTCATTCATCTTCGGAACACAAATTAAGATATTTTGTATAATATATATATATTTTATATAAATCCGATGGCTCAGTGAGGCCTGCATTCAAAGTCACTGATTCGATTCGTAAAGCTCTGAAGCAGTGTTTTGAGATCGCCCATCACTATATTGTTGAAAAGTCGTTATTTTGTTTTTTTGGCGCACAAAAATATTCTCGTCGCTTTATAATATTAAGGTAGAACTACTGAACTCACATGAACTGTTTTAAATATGTTTTTAGTACCTTTATGGATCTTGAGAGAGGAAATGTCATTGCTTTGTATGCAGGCCTCACTGAGCCATAGGATTTAATCAAAAATATCTTAATTTGTGTTCCGAAGATGAATGAAGGCCTTACGGGTGTAGAACGACATTTTCATTTTTGGGTGAACTAACCCTTTAAGTGAATGTAAACAGTTGAGAAAGAAAATGTGTAACAGTGTAATGGATCAGTGCATCAGGTCTTAAAGTGATAGCAGCCTAATATACTGTACCTGCTGCCAAATTATGAGATAATATTAAAAATATCTATGTGGCAGTTTTCCATGGTATCGATGACAAAATTGTGGCTGGTGAAAATGCTGAGTGGCTAGTAACTTTGGAAACTCACTAGCCACAGTGGCTGGTGAGCAATAAAAGTTAATGTCAAGCCCTGGTTATAGTCATCGTTCTTGGTGTGAACGGGCCTTAAAGGCCAATTCACACCATGCCGGGTTTTGTCAGATCAGTGTGTTACCCCTGTCAGGGTTTGTTGGCATCTGTCGGAGCTTGTTTTCACCGATTGAACGTCTGAGAAGTGACGTGCTGTAATCTGTGATATGAAAAGCATGTTATATGAAACTATTACTCAATGAGTAATTGTTAGCAGCAAAGCTGTAGTGAGGTTTATTTCTACAGTCTACTGCTCATATTGATATAAAACTTGTGTAATATTAATTGAAGATTGTTTACTGTTTATTTAGGTGTATTGGAGTATACTTAGTTGAAATATGTTACTGCTACACAAATTATTTGAATTATTTTTATGAGGAAAATTGAGTAGAAAGTACTCAAGGGTGTATATTGAAGACATGTAAAAACCAATTGGTCAAACATAAAAAATGGGTTCAAAATACTTAGAAGTCTGATGCAAATAGTTGCCTCAATTTTTTTGAGTAAAACCAAGGCAAGATTTTTTACAGTGTAGGCTGTTGACCAGGATAGAGACTAACAGAATCCAAACATGTCTAGCTGTTTTATTTTTCCAAACATGTGAGAGTTTTTTTTTTTTTTTTTTTTGTCCTGAAGTGCAATGCCTATTTCTGCCTGTCTAATTAGCTGACAAAAAGTACTCGGATTAGCTTGTCTGATGCTGAGGATTACTTGCATTTCAAGAGCAAAATTTGAAGAGTGATATTCTGTTTCAGATGGTTTATTCGCTCGTGAAGATCAGAACACTCCATTAGATCTGCCTTTCCATTCCATTATCCTGTATGATAATCAAACGCGAACTTCCGATAAGAGTTTAACTGGGATTTAGGCCATGCCATTCTTGAATACAAGCATGTGGAGAGGCAGTGACTCATTTGCGTTTTTATCTCGTCTCCCACTTCCCCCGATTTCTAAAAATAACCCCGCAAACCTGCTTATTATTGTTTCGATGTCACACGCAGGACTGACAGGGCGATTGGAGAGGCAAAGCACAAGAGCGTCTGCTCTATTATTAAAACAGTTATGTAAAAGCAAATGCTTTCTAGGGTGAAGTGCGTTGGGGTAACTGTTAATGTCCAAACCATGGTAGAGAGGCCATACCTTTGCGAGACGGAGATATAGAGGTGGAAGGGAAACACGAGAGAGACTGAAAATGCTGCTGTTCTGGGAAGCGGACAAAAAATCTATTAAAATCCAATTCGAGTTTGGCTCTGCTGAGTTGCTGACCACACAGGTGATACAATGGCCAGCATCTCCAAGTTTCGAAGGTATTTTCTCAAAGCTGAATCCTGTCTTTATGTGTTTAGATTTTTAACTCATACCCAGCTGCGGACAAACTACACAAAATACAACATGCTCTGTCACCAACTGAAATGATTGATTATCTTGTGCGTTCAAAGCAGTTAAGAGTTAAGTGTGGTATTTTGCACCATACTTCTTTTGTAGCTTTGTTTATATAGTCACACCTTTCCTGCTTGTATTGCACTCTTTTCTGTGCTTGTGGCATTCAGCTCACACCTTTGAAGGTTTCAGTTAATGCTGTTGTTAATTAGTGAAGGCTTTTCTGCACCTTTTCAAAAGTGTTGTGTGAGCTGAGGTCCATTAAGCTCATAGTGCATCTGTTGGCAGGAAAAAAGATGACATGGAAGCTAGCTATTGGCTATTCTGAATTCCCATCCTTTCTTAGAGGTGGTCTAGGGTGACTTATGGTGGATGTCTACGAGAGTGCATTCACCGCAACAACTTTAAGACTACAGCGAGACCCCGGCTAGCCCGAAGCATTGGGGGCGGTGACTCATGTTGAGTGGGGTTTAAATTTAGACTTCATCTGTTCTCTATATGCCGTTTTTCTGTTTCTCTCTCGCCCTTTCTTTCTCATTTATTATATAACCTAATTTGGCAGTGAGGACCAAAATAAAGTGCACTCTAAGGCCTAATTGCCATGGACTGCTTCTTCAGCAGTTCCCCTCCTCTGCCGACAGGATGGAGAAGGTGGCGGCAGGTGGAGGGAATATTCTAACTAATATTAAACTAATATATTGACTAATTCAAATTATATTAAATATAATTAATATTAAATATAAAATAATCTATTAAGTCGATTAAGCTTAACTTGTACTTACCCCCCAAAATATTCCTTGAAGAGGAACGTGAGTGGAAGAGAAAGGAGGAAATAACAGAGGTGTGAACATTTGATTTTGCCCACTTCCATTGTTGCTCTCTGAATGCCTGCACCCGCTCTGGCACTGCCGAGCAGATTAGCGGCCAGTGGACATGTTTCTATTTGAGGAAATAATCAAGGCCGCCTGCTCTGTGCTCCTCATGGTGTAGCACCACACAGCCTCTGCCGAACGAGCAAAATGAGGCCATGTTACATATCCGAGTCCCCTCGGCTCTGGCGGCTACGTGCAAGGGGACCTGAGTGTCGACACGTAGTCGCCACAAGCGCCGTCAGAAAGCAAAGGACCCAACACCATCATCAGGTGAGAGGATGCACCAAAGCAGCACCGGTGTCACCTTAATTATTCTCCCTCGGTAAACTTAAGCTCAGAACTTGCTTGATTACTACAGGGAAAGTTCCTCAGTGCTGGGTAGGGCTGCACCGCTTATTTTTAGCATATTACTTTTTCCGCTACTCTCCAGAACCTCCCAGATGAGATCTTTCCTGTGAAAGAATTTGACATTTTTTGCTCATTAAAAGTGGCGGCGAGTAAAGACACCAAGCTAGTTAAACCCCTTGGTGTTGCTCAATGGACTTTCCGTTTGTTATTGGGAGTTTCTTCAACTTTGGCCAGTTGTGGTTCTGTGGACTTATAGAACATCAAGTCATTCAGAACACACTTTTAATACTCTAACTAGTTTACTGAGTTTGTCTACTAACAATGTCCAAAAGTGTACACTACAAAAGTTTGGGGTCAGTAAGATCTTTTTTTTTTTTTTTTTTTTTTTAAAGTCTCTTATGCTCACCAAGGCTGCATTTATGTGTTTAGAAATGTATTAAATAAATGTAATATCATGAAATATTATTACAGTTTTAAATATTTTAAAATGTAATTTATTCCTGTGTTGGTAAAGCTGAATTTTCAGCATCATTACACAGTCTTCAGTGTCACATGATCCTTCAGAAATCACTCTAATATGCTGATTGGAACATTATAATAATATTATATTATTTATATTAATGATAATATTATTATCAATGTTGAAAACAGTTGTGCTGCTTAATATTTTTGTGGAAGCTGTAATTTTTTTTTTCTGGAGTCTTTAATGAATAGAAAGTTTTTTTGTTTGTTTGTTTTTTTTTTAATATTTTGATCAGTATCATATCTTGAGATTGAATGTCTGGGAGAAGGGTAAATATTAGACTTAAAATTAATTTAAATATATTAATATAATTCATTAAATTTATTATTACGTTACATTTAAAAAAGATAAATTAAATTAATTAAAAAATACATTTAAAACAAGGCACCATTTCTCTCGTATGTATTCTGTGATTGTTTCGGATTAGCAAAGGCCGTTTCTCATCGTGCTGTGAAATACAGACTGAACGGTGGCTGAAAACGCCCAACTGCTTCATGAACATAGGATACGCAAACTAACTCTATCAGTTGGAAAAAGAAAACCAGTGTCGCTAAAAAGGTTTTGATGGATGACAATTGTAATGAAGGTAAAGATGATTACAATGACATATAGCAGTCGTTCATAAGGCATGCGCGAGTCCGTTATTATTCGCAAACAAACCGCACATTTGCACTCTCGACTCACTGATCGCTATAGATCGTATTTCTGCATGAACACAGTTCAACATATTTGCGTAGTTGTCAAAATTAATGTCCTGTGAGTGTTTTATAACAGATGCTCGCCGAACAAGCGTGTTTTGGAGAAGTTTGAGAGGATCAGTGGTGTTATATGTGTATAATTTTGAATGGATCCACATAGTAATTGAATTCAGTCCTTTGGTATCTCCATGTGGTCTTGTTTGGTATGGCAGGTTGACTTGTGCTTATTTGTTTAAGTTACTGTATTACTGAGCAGAGTAAGTACTTTTAAGTTGTAAAGAATGTCTGCAAAGTATGTCTGCAAAAAAGAACTCAAGGTTTAAATCTATCTTGAGTTTCTTCTTTAAAGAAATAATAACATGGGGTTGAAAAGTAATAACTCTACAATACAAATGTTTTTGTGAATGATAAAAAAAAAGGGGGGAGGGAGGGGGGCCGTGCAGTATTGATTCGGAGAGGAGTTTGGGCCTTGGCGTGAAAGAGTATTAGTTGACTGTTAGGTTAGGGTTAGGTTTAGTAGAATAAGTTGACATGTAGTTGCAAAGTTACTTGTAGTTAGAATTGAATGATCTGTTGGGGGACCATTAAAATAGTGTTAGCAGATATCAAGCAGAAAGTCTACTAAAACTCTGATGACTGGTAGTTGACATGTACTTGCAAAGTTACTTGTAGTTAGTACTGAATGGTATGTTGGGGGACCATCAAAATAAAGTGTTAGCAGATATTAAGCAGACAGTCTTCTAATACTCTAATGACTGGTAGTTGACATGTAGTTGCAAAGTTACTTGTAGTTAGAATTGAATGGTCTGTTGGGGGACCATCAAAATAAAGTGTTAGCAGATATTAAGCAGACAGTCTACTAATACACTAATGACTGGTAGTTGACATGTAGTTGCAAAGTTACTTGTAGTTAGAATTGAATGGTCTGTTGGGGGACCATCAAAATAAACTGTTAGCAGATATTAAGCAGACAGTCTACTAATACTCTAATGACTGGTAGTTGACATGTAGTTGCAAAGTTACTTGTAGTTAGAATTGAATGGTCTGTTGGGGGACCATCAAAATAAACTGTTAGCAGATATTAAGCAGACAGTCTACTAATACACTAATGAGTGGTAGTTTACATGTAGTTGCAAAATTACTTGTAGTTAGTATTGAATGGTATGTTGGGGGACCATCAAAATAAAGTGTTAGCAGATATTAAGCAGACAGTCTACTAATACACTAATGACTGGTAGTTGACATGTAGTTGCAAAATTACTTGTAGTTAGTATTGAATGGTATGTTGGGGGACCATCAAAATAAAGTGTTAGCAGATATTAAGCAGACAGTCTACTAATACACTAATGACTGGTATTTGACATGTAGTTGCAAAGTTACTTGTAGTTAGAATTGAATGGTCTGTTGGGGGACCATTAAAATAGTGTTAGCAGATATCAAGCAGAAAGTCTACTAAAACTCTGATGACTGGTAGTTGACATGTAGTTGCAAAGTTACTTGTAGTTAGTATTGAATGGTATGTTGGGGGACCATCAGAATAAAGTGTTAGCAGATATTAAGCAGACAGTCTACTAATACTCTAATGATAGTTACTTGACATGTAGTTGCAAAGTTATTTATAGTCAGTAGAATGTCTAAAGTGGACTATCAAAATAGTGTTGCCTAAAAAGGATAATAAAAATTAGGTAATAAAAATTAACCTGTGGGACATAAAAGTGCCCATAGCTGAAAGAACACCCACTAATTCAGCTGTATGCAAACAGAATTAGCAGTAGATATTGCCACTAACCAGGAAAAGTACTCTATTTTGCTCTGTGAGACCAGGCCATGCGGGAGACAACAAGAACTAGGTTTTTCCATAATAAGGCAAAGTGTACTAGTGGGCCCTTAATGAGCCGTCCCATGGAGCGCACGTTCCTGAGGCCTGATGGGACTGTGGATTGATTATTGAGCACCAGAGCTTTCACTTGGTGCTATAATTGACTTTGAAATGAGAAGGAGGACATCTATTGAGGAGGCTTTGAGAAAGCGCAACTATTTAAGATGAGAGACATCAAGCAACAGTTCCCTCCTTGAGATCAAGACGTCCGAGAGCGGGAGCGAATAATCCCGGGAGACTCCGTCGTCTCAACAGTCTCCAGTGTAATTCCACCGGGGCTCTCTACACATCACTCTTCACTTTCCATTTCTAGATGAAAAATAAATAACCTCTTCAGACAGGCCTCCTCTCACATAGAAAGCCGCCTCAAAAAAGACCTGCTCTCTTTCACTAGGTCTCTGCCACCCTTCTTCTCTGAACACCACTATCACTCTCCATCTGTTTCATCTCTGCTTGCTCACTCTCATCTGGAGTCGCTCACACACAACCCATCTTTCTTTCTCAGACACATGCTTGAAGTCATGGAGGGCTGTTTTTGAAATATATTTCAGTACAGGCTGTTAAATGTCATTTGTAGCATATTCAGCACTGTTTGTATCGCTCTGCTTGTGCGTTTGTGGCGTTTCAGACCAGATCATGTGAGTGATGCAGAGTCAAGAGCTCAAAGTCAACACACAAAGCTTGATTCTTTGTCTTCTTTTAAAACTATTTTCGTTGGTGGAGAGAAAATAAATGATCTAACTGGACAAATTTAGTTTATAATGTACACTATGATTCAAAAGTTTGGGGTCAGTAAGTTTTATTCAGCAAGGGCACATTAAATTGATCAAAACTGACAGTAATGGATTTATAATGTCACAAGATTTCTCTTTCAAATAAATGCTGCTCTGAGAATCCTGTAATAAATGTATCAAGATTTTCACACACAAATATATATAGCAGCATATATATTTTCAACATTGCCAATAATAACTGATTCTTGAACAGCAAATCATCATATTAGAATGATTTCTGAAGGATCGTGTGACACTGAAGACTGGAGTAATGATGCTGAAAATTCAGCTTTGAATCACAGGAATAAATTATACTTTAAAACAGATTAAAATAGAAAACAGCTATTTTAAATTGTAAAAATATTTTACTTTATAACTGTATTTTTAGGTCAGATAAATGCAGCCTTGGTATTCATAATAAGAAATTTCTTTAAAAAACATTACAAATTTTACTTTCCCTAAAATTTTGAATGGTAGTGTAGTGTAAGCTCCATATAAGCTTCTTGTTTATTGAACTGTTGAATAAAAATGTAATCTTTTGAAGCAGATGGCAGTTCAGTTGCTGTTCATTTTTACATTTTTTTTTTTAGTCATAGTTTTTTTTTTTTATCTTTTGACAAAAATATCCTTTAAATCTGGTCAGTATTTCATCATGTCATGATTTACTTTTAATCAATTTTAATTTAATTAGGGTTAAAACGGCATGTTTTTTTTATTTTTTTTTTTTAAGTATCTTCTTTTGTGATCAACAAGAAGAAAAATGAGCATCATGAAAGTAATTTCTTTTTTTTTTCATTCCTTCTCCCTTTCATCATATTTTAGTCAACATATGTTTGAATTAAAATCCGTAAATTACTTTCATGATGCTCATTTTTCTTCTTGTTGATCACAAAAGAAGATACTTCTAAAATCTCAGTGTTGTTTTGGACCCCATTTACTTCCATTATATGGACAAAACATGTTTGAAACATTCTTTAAAATATCTTCTTTTGTGATCCAAACGTCAAATCCTAACTACATGAGGGTGAGTAAATGATGATAGTTTTACTTTTGTGGGTGAACTATCCCTTAACAGAACACAAAATACTAACACTAATAGGATACATGCAACAGCAAAATATAAAATATTTGGATATTTGGTTACACTTTATTTTAAGGTGTCCTTGTTACAGTGTTTAAAGGGTTACATACATTTAAAGGGTTAGTTCACCCAAAAATGAAAATTCTGTCATTAATTACTCACCCTCATGTCGTTCCAAACCTGTAAGACCTTCATTCTTCTTTAGAACACAAATTAAGATATTTTTTGATAAAATCCGATGGCTCAGTGTGGCCTCCATTGACAGCAAGATAATAAACACTTTTCAAATGCCCAGAAAGCTACTAAAGACATATTTAAAACAGTTCATGTGACTACAGTGGTTCAACCTTAATGTTATGAAGCGACAAGAATACTTTTTGTGCACCAAAAAAACAAAATAACGACTTTATTTAACAATATCTAGTAATGAGTGATTTCAAAACACTGCTTCATGAAGCTTCGAAGCTTTACTAATCTTTCGTTTCGAATCAGTGGTTCGGAGCGTGTATCAAACTGCCAAAGTCACGTGATTTCAGTAAACGAGGCTTCGTTACGTCATAAGTGTTTTGAAACGTTTAGAAATTGCAATAGTTCACGTGACTTTGGCAGTTTGATTCACGCTCCGAACCACTGATTCGAAACAAAAGATTCATAAAGCTTTAATTATCTTGCTGTCAATGCAGGCCTCACTGAGCCATCGGATTTTTAAAAAAAATATCTTAATTTGTGTTCTGAAGATGAACGAAGATCTTAAGGGTGTGGAACGACATGAGGGTGAGTAATTAATGACAGAATTTTAATTTTTGGGTGAACTAACCCTTTATTTACTGAGTAATATTAATTATCAACATGTTAGATTAGGGATAAGGGCTTGGTTTAGGGTTAGTTGCATGTTATTATATGTTATTAGTGTAGTAATTACATGTAACAAGGACATTACTGGATATTTCATATTTTACTGTTACATGTATCCCGTTTCTCCTCAACCCTGCTGGAGGTGCTCTTTGATACTAGAAGAAGAACGGCCGGAGCAAATATTTATAACCTGCCTCACGGCCTAACTTATCTGCTGTGGCTTGTTCCCTAGTTTAGGGTTTCTTAAGGTGCACCTGCATTGCTTCTTTCTGCAGTCATCCATTACAGAAGGTACAGAGCAAGCAAGGGCTGCTTGACTGATCTATGAGCCAAGGGCAGAGGCTCTTACGCAAATAGATTCAGCCTATGACCATATATCAGATTAACTCCCCAGCAAATGCAGAAGGACCAGCAAATTTAACTTGAATAGACTGACCCTCTCATTTTGTCTCCATGAGGAACCGTCTCAGAATTTGCAGCATCTTCTCGCTGCTCTTTTATTGCTCAGAGTGCGGCCCGCAGCTTGAATGTGAACTCAAGCGCAGATGATAGTGAACTTGGACTGTGTTTACAGGCGGAGGGGATGGTGTCTGCGTTGTCATGAAGCTTTACTGCTCTGATGAGTTTGTGATTGGACGATGTGAGGCACTCGCTGTGGGGTATGCTGGAAGGAAGCTATAGTGGGCAGGGCACGTCAGGCTAGACTGGCTCTGAAGTCTTCCATAGGAAAATGGCCTTGATTGCTGAGGCATAACGGAAGTGTCACTTCATCTAGTTTATAGTCATTGTTAAAGAGAACCAGTATAAATAACACATTTTATTAATTTTATTAATTAAAAATTGATGATGACTTGACAGTCTACGGTGTGATGGTTATATTCAGGAATAATGGGAGAACTAGAAGGGTTTTTATATTTTTTCAA
The DNA here is from genome assembly GCA_037950665.1 of Hypophthalmichthys nobilis. Lineage (NCBI taxonomy): Eukaryota > Metazoa > Chordata > Actinopteri > Cypriniformes > Xenocyprididae > Hypophthalmichthys > Hypophthalmichthys nobilis. The sequence continues at coordinate 19,193,592 of CM075486.1, forward strand.
TTTTCATTTGTATTTTATTTTTATTTATTTTAGTTTCAGATTTAGTGTCCATTCCATTAGATTCCATTTTTTTATTTACTAATACTACTTATTTGTTTGTTTATTTGTTTGTTTGGTGGTTGGTTGGTTTATTCTATTTATTTATTTAAAGTTTTTTGTTTGTTTTATTTATTTTTACATTGTTCTAGATTTGATTTTTTTTGTTTGTTTGTTTGTTTGTTTGTTTGTTTGTTTGTTTGTTTGTTTGTTTGTTTGTTTGTTTGTTTGTTTGTTTGTTGGTTGGTTGGCTGGTTTGATTTGATAAGTTTTCTAGTTTTATATTTAGTTTCCATTTCTATTTTTATAATTTTTTAGATTTTAGATTTTGTTTCCATTGCATTAGATTCCAATATTTTTAATGTACTAATACTGTTTCATTGTTTGTTTGTTTTGTATTTATTTATTTATTTATTTATTTATGTGTGCTTTAATCTGTTTATTTGCTGGTTTGTTTGTTTATTCTATTTATTTATTTAAGGTTTTTTGTTTGTTTAATTTATTTTTACATTGTTCTAGATTTGATTTTTTTTTTTCTTGTTTGTTTGTAGGTTGGTTGATTGGCTGGTTTGATTTTTTTTTTTTACAGTTTTCTAGTTTTAGATTTTGTTTCCGTTGGATTAGATTCCTTTTTTTTTTTACTAAAACTTTTTCTTTGTTTATTTGTTATTTATTTATTTATTTGCGCTTTAATATATTTGTTTATTTTAATTTTCTTAAATGTATTATTTGTTTTTTTTTTTTACAATTCTCTAGTGTTAGATTTTGTTTTCATTCCTATTTTTATTTATTTATTTACAGTGTTCTAGTTTAGATTTTTCCTCTCTAGTTTTGTAGTGTTGATGATTTAAATAATATTATTGATATCTGGCATTTCCATGTTTAATGCATTCGGGTTGTTTATTAAGGTTTATTTTTTAATTTTTGTTCAATTCATGTATGCAAAACTAAAAGTAATTTGTTGATATTTTCATTTTATTTTAGTTTCTTTTGGAGTCATGAAAATGTATTTTTTTTATGTATTTTTGTGTAATGTATTTGTTTATGTAATGTATTTTTTTTTTTTTTTTTCACTGGGGCTGTTCCTTTAAGAATAGGTTCAGCCGGTCCTAGATCAGAGAGGGGAAAAAAAGGCATTTTATCTTGAATAATGGTCCTGACAGACTGCTTTTCTTCCTAGGGAGTGCAGTCATGGCCAGTGAAGCGTGTCGTGTTCACCCCCTCATCGCCTGGCACTTTTCCCCTCTTTCGTTTTAGAGGAAACGGAATAAAGAAGAGAAGTGAGTGATTTATAGAGCACTCTGATGTGTCATCAAATTTTTTTTGGAGTATTTACCTTTTTTTTTTCTGTGGATGGTAGTACCACAACACCCCACCCTCACCCCCCTCTCGTCATAATTATTGTCATTTTCATCAGCATTACCACAAGAGATGATGATTATCTTCATCTGTGTTACAAATAAGCCGGATGGTGTGAGTTACTGGTAGCAGTCATGATGTAGAGAAACTGACAAGTTCATTTATTGCGTATGAGCAATTCCAGCTTTGCTGATGTTAAACGCTACTCTCACTGGATTGCACATCGCTCTCTCCTCTCACTGTTCTTTAGATAAATGTTGTTGTTTCTTGCTGCTTCCTAAAGTTGCTTAAAGGGATAGTTCACCCAGAAATTAAAATTCTGTCATCATGTATTCACCCTCTATTTATTCTGGCAGGATGTTTTCCATATAATATGAAAGTAATTGGTGACTATAGGGCCTGTCAAGCTCCAAAAATGGCAGAAAAAGCACCACCGTAACAGTAGTCCTTCTGTGTACTATATGTGCCATACAGTAGCTTTGTATGAAGAACGTAACTGGAATTTAGGTCGATATTCACTTAAAGTTGCTTACTTTTCTATATTGCTTGACTCTTATTTTAGGCTATTTGAATATGTACATACTAATTAGGGCTGGGACAATACATCAATGTATCGCGATTCTCTCTCTAATCGATTCTGAGCTTAGGTTTCAACAGCAGATGGCACTGTGTGCTTTAGAAACACACATACTCTGCTTGCTTCCAATTGCTTACACACATTACTTGAACTTTCTATAAAATAATCATTCATAAAGTTCAAAAAGGTTGAAGTGAATTACAAGGGTGTTTGCAGTGGGGCGTTTACATTAATCTTGCATCATAAAAGCATTCTGAGGTGCTAATATAAGACTCAGCCAAATGCACGAGCGCTCTTCTTCGTGAGCATTTGAACATGCAGTTAAAAACTAGCCTGGAGCGCCATCTGCTGTTAAAAACTAAGCTCAGAATTGATTTGAAATGCATTTGGAAAATATCAGAAACGATCCACGAATCGTGATGCTTTGATAATATTGTCCCAGCCCTAATAATAAAATGCATATGAATAATAATCATAATTTGGTGCATTGCAGTTGGTTACGACACCGATTTGGAGATTTGGCATCATTTGCATCAGATCTTATGTGGCATATTTTTTTACGCACCTTATTTGCATATATGCAAATTTCAGTGAGATTTGAATATGATTAGCTTAAAGGGTTAGTTCACCCAAACATTCTGTCATTAATTACTCACCCTCATGTCGTTCCACACCCGTAAGACCTTCGTTCAGAACACAAATTAAGACATTTTTGATAAAATCCGATGGCTCAGTGAGGCCTCCATTGACAGCAAGATAATTAACACTTTCAAATGCCCATAAAGCTACTAAAGACATATTTAAAACAGTTCATGTGACTACAGTGGATCAACCTTAATGTTATGAAGCAACGAGAATACTTTTTGTGCGTCAAAAATCTAAATAACGACTTTATTCAACAATATCTAGTGATGGGCGATTTCAAAACACTGCTTCATGAAGCTTCGAAGCTTTACAAATCTTTTGTTTCAAATCAGTGGTTCGGAGTTTGTATCAAACTGCCAAAGTCAAGTGATTTCAGTAAACGAGGCTTCGTTACGTCATAAGTGTTTCGAAACATTTCGAAATTTCAGTGGTTCACGTGACTTTGGTGGTTTGATTCATGCTCCGAACCACTGATTCGAAGCTTTATGAAGCAGTGTTTTGAAATCGTCCATCACTAGAAACTTAAACTTGTGTTTTTTCACTCTCACATAGATATAAACAATAATTATGATTTAGCACAAACAGTGTTACTTTAGTATTATTTGTATACTATTAGTATGTATTAATATGCTTTTTTAAATATATATTTTCAGTTTTCATGTTAATTTTAGATTTGGTAATTTTCTTATATTTTTTATGTTTCTATTTAGATTTATTTTATTTCAGTTGTGGATTTAGTAATTTTAGTAATTACTTTGATTTATTTTTTATTAAGTTTTTCATCTAGTGTTTACTTTTTAGCTTTATTTCAATTAACAAAAATAATTTGTAATAGTTTTTGTTTAATTTTAGTTAACAATAACAATGTGCATGAGTCACATGGACTTTTAGGATACTTTTATTGTTCTGTTTGTATTTTTTCTACAAAAAATAAGTCTGGGACAACGTGAGGATGAGTAAACGATGATAGAATTGTAATTTTTGAGTGAACTATCCCTTTAAATTCTGATTCTCATTCTCAATACTATTTCATCTCACTTTCCAATATTGAAAGCAGCTAAATTAGTTTCAAACCAGACCTACTAAAATGCTTGCTATGATCTATCATCAAGCTAGCATTGCATTTGCAAGATTTGCAAGCGCAAACATTTATCTGACACTTAACACGTTTGATTCAGCCAAAAAGCTTTACTCATGTAACATTGTAGTGTGTAGATTTTGCTACTTGGCACAGCATCAGCACGCCTCGACTTAACTCAGCCATCAACTCTACAGATACCTGTATGAGCGCTCTGCTTTTAGCTGATACCCCAAATCCTCTTAAGAAAACGATGTGCAGTGTGGGTTTTGCGCATACACAGAATGCTCTCTTATTCGGAGGTGTCAACTTTCTGACTTTGTGCAATACCTTGATTGAGCCTGTGGAGGGACTCACTCTAGTGTTTGCTCTTCTGCATCAGTTGTGTGGTTACAGAAGCTTATATGCTCTAGGAGCTGTTAATCTCTCCGACTATGGCACTGATCAGCTTCCAAAGCAGCGGGAAGTCTAGATCCAGAGACTTTTTGCTAGTAGATCAAGGACAGGTCTTATAGTGGTAGAATACACACAAAGATAGTTACTGTTTAACTCACTGTTTTTTTTTTTTTTTTTTTGGTCAAGCACAAAGACTACACTGCTGAAAAAGTGCTAATGAAATATCTGTATATAGCACTGGTTGTTCTTTTGCATAGGGCTGCTCAATATTGGGGGAAAAAATGAAATTGTTTGTCTGTGATATATTGTGAATTACAGGAATTTTCACCAGATGACTGTATATTTGGGAAGAATGAATCATTCTAGAGTGAGTGGGTTTTTTGTTGGGGAGTTCATCTACTTTAAAAATAAAAATAATGATTTAAAAAAAAGCTGTTTATATATATATATATATATATATATATATATATAAATGGCAAATTCCTTTTAGGGCTGAACCATTTACGAAAAGCTTCACTGTAATAAAAAATATTTTTTGAAGTTGTAAATAAAACAAATATTATTGGAGTATGTTTTACAAGAAGACACTACTTAAGTCCTTTTACTTAAAAATTTCACGTTTAATTCAATGTGTTACTTGCTGTTTCGCCATAATTATTTGTGAAATTTATAGATATTTCTGATATTTCTAGATATTTGTAAAAATTGTTTCAAATTATAGCCTACATCCATAGGCGAACACATTTAAATGGACTTCCTTGAAATAGTTTTAAGTTACGCGTTATGGCACAACCTACACATCCCAGCATAAATGCTCTCGATAAATTATTTGGGTCAAACTTTAGTTTAGGGTCCAGTTCTCACTATTAAAGGGGACTTATAATGCCCCTTTTACAAGAAGTCTCTGGTGTCCCCAGAATATGTCTGCGAAGGCCCTCTTTCCAGAACAGGGTGGAGTTTTAACAGCTCGCGCTTCGGTTGCTCAACAACAACAAAGGTGGAGAATCTCACGCAGCCAAAATGAGTATTGTCAGTAACGGTGTTCAGCCTTACGTTGTTCACACCAGAGTCTGACACTGATGGAGAGACTCAGGAAGAAGTACAACTTTTAGAATACAACTGGATGCTTCTGAACAGTTAGTGGATAAATTTATGTAGTTGCTGTGGAGCTGATTCAACTCATCGACTAGCATGTGCCGTCATGTTGATCTTTTGGGCAAATGCAGCTTAAATTGACACTCTTTAAAAAAAAAAAAAAGTGAAATCATAATCAACCACCCCTTTAACTAACTATGAACTATGACTTTTGCCTCAATAAGCTCCGAATTACTGCTTATTAATAGTTAGTAATATAGTTGTTAAGTTTAGGTACTGGGAAGGATTAGAGATGTAGAATATGTAGAATAAGGCATTAATATATGCTTTATAAGTACTAATCAACAGCCTAGTAATATACATGCTAATAAGCAACTAGTTAATAGTGAGAATTGGACCCTAAACTAAAGTGTTACCATTATTTGTTATTAAAGCGCCTACATTCACAAACCACTGTTAATTTTAACAGAAAAGCGAGCATACTGTATGGGGGATTTGTCATGACAGAAAGTGCGCAATATCCATTTATAATAAGTAAAAAGCTGTCACTCATCTTAGTTCATCGCGATCTCACAAAGTTCCATTATAATCAGTGAAACTGACTGCACAATTAATCTCTTATTTACATAATTGTTTGTTGAGAGGATTTGCGAAAGTCCACTCACAGCTCAAAAGACCGGAATTTTTGTCCAGTGCTAACTTAAATACCTCTGATTGGCCATTGTGTTGAAGAAACCAACAGACATGTCTGTGATTGGCTACATTGCTCAACGCTTCAAAAGTACATTGCAAATAGAAACCTTTGACGTTCTCCAGAGCACAAACACAGATACACAATCGCTTGGCAATTCTGTTTAGCCAATATGCTATTATTTCAGAGAAAACTGATGCTAGACCAGCAGTTATGGGCAGCTTTTCCCTCTAAAAGCAATCAGAAGCAGCAGCAGGCAGTGGTTCGAGTGAGAAAATTCCATGCTAGTCTCAAATCTGTGGCCAGGGCCTTGCCCAATCTTACACATTCCCACTGTTTTAGCACTAAGCCATATCATGATATCGATTTTATTGTGATATATCAAGCAGCTGTAATTTTGAAGTAGGTAATTAACCAAATTTACAATGAAAAACACTGGTTGTGACTGCGAGTTAATATGTTAGTGGAAGTGCACATGCAGCAGTTAGCCTGCTGCTAGCATGCCGTGCGCATCTTTCCACTCTGCTCTACTGCCCTGATCAATAGCCTCATTTTCTTCAGGTCTTGCTTTGCATTACTGAAGGTTAAGAGGTCTGGAATGGTATTGATCAGGGTATTCACACGCCATCTGTCAAGGCCATTAACATGATGATATGTCATTGGAAAAAGCCACTTTTTCATGCTGATTTGGAAACAGTTTTGTGATTTCTTATGTGGAGGTGCTAAAGGAAGTTGTTTTAATCATAACTGATTGTATATCAGTATAAAAACCTATATTTTGTTTTAGTTTCCACAGATGCCGTTAACCTTCATTTGGCATCTAGTAGTGGTGGCTTCTAACTGTTGCTATTTCGAGACGATAATTTATGCATACACTAATGAGTACAGATGCTTTGCTGAAAAACAGACACATGCACACTTGAATATATATGAATATACATTTAAAAAAAAACATACTGTCCCCAAATACTTTAATGGCAATGCACTATTCAAAAGTCTCTTATGCTCACCAAGGCTGCATTTATTTGATCAAAAATACAGTAAAACATTATTGTGAAAAGTCAGTTTAAATTTCTATTTTAGTATATTTTAAAATGTCATTTATTCCTTTGACACAAAGCTGAATTTTCAGCAGCCATTAGTAGAAATGTTTCTTATTATGATCAGTGCTGAAAACTACGGAGCCCCACACATGACATGCAAGCAATATATATATCATGGCAACCAGTGTTGGGTAAGTAAAAAGTAATTAATATTGCTACTAATTACACCTTCAACGGTGTAATTAGATTACTCTACTAATGACTCTCTAAAAAGTATTGCATTACTTATTACCAATTACTCTCTAAATCCCATATCAACCTCGACCAGTTGAACAATACGAGAATAAACATTAAACTTCTCTTATAATTCTTTCAAATAAATAATATAAAAATTCATGAATTATTCTTGAACTGACCAAAGTATTTAAAGGGAGAAGGTTACATTAAATATATACATTTTAACATTAGATGTTACATTTTGATGTTAGATCCACTATTGTTTTATACAGAATTGTTCTATATACAGTATTTAATGAAATTACATCAAAAGTAACTAAAATTACAGAAATGTTAAGAGTAATCCCTTAGTTTACTTTTTCAAGGGAAAAGTAATTACACCCAACACTGGTGGCGCATGATATAATAATTTTTTCCCTCGTTTTACTAAATCATGCGCACAATATAATAATAATTTGTTCTCTCGATTTAGTAAATCATGGCCACATTGTACTAATTCATTCCCTCGTTTTGATTTAACTAAAACAAAGGAACAAATTATTATATAGTGTGCACGAATTGGTAAAACGAGGAAATAAATTATTATATTGTGCATGATTTAGTAAAATGAGGGAACGAATTATTATATTGTGCACATGATTTAGTAAAAACAAGGAAACAAATTATATTGTGCACACGATTTAGGAAAAGGGGGAATAAATTATATTGTGTGCACAATTTAGGAAAACAAGGGAACAAATTATTATATTGTATGCACTATTTAGTAATATGAGGGAACGTATTATTATATTGAGCGCACATTTTATTAAAACGAGAACTAATTATTATATTGTGCGCACTATTTAGTAAAACGAGGGAATAGTGTCGTCAAAAGTACCATCCACGATACCAAGTCGGTACTAAAATTTAAAAAATGTGACTCTTTGAGCGCTGTTGAGCGGATTCGTAAACACCTCTGATTGGCCATTGTGTTCATGCGCTCAACAGATATGTCTGTGATTGGCTACAATGATCAACACACGGGCACGTTTAAAAGCACACGGAAGTGTTTGAATTTTAAAGCATTTTGAAACCAGTCCGCTGATAGACGCCTGCTTTCAAACGCTCCCATGTGTATCTGTGTAAGCGCTTGGTGAAGAGCGTTAAAATTGTCTATTTACAACATGCTTTTGAAGCGTTGATCATTGTAGCCAATTACAGACATATCTGATGAGCGTGTCAACACAATGGCCAACCAGAGGTGTTTACGAATCCGCTCAACAGTGCTCAAAGAGTCACATTTTTAAAATTTCAGTACTGACTTGGTATCACCATCAGTACTTTTGACAACACTACGAGGGAATGAATTATGATATTGTGTGCACAATTTAGGAAAACGAGGGAATTAATTATTATATTCTGCACACGATTTAGTAAAACGAGAGAACAGATTAGTAAATCGTGCTATTAGTAAGTCATGGAAATGATTTGTTGATTTGTGGCCATGATATACATATTTTTTCCCCACATGTCATGTGCAGGGCTCCTTAGAAAACAGTTCTTCTGCTGAATATTTTTGTGGAAACTGTGATACTTTTTTTTTTTTTTTTTTTTCAGGATTTTTTGATTTAATAGAAAGTTCAAAAGAACACTCTTTGTTAATAGAATTTAGAATTAGAAATTTTACAACAGCCCACACTGGTCTTTTGACACACACACTTCACTTGCAAATCTACATCCTGGCATGTAATTATCCATTTAGAGCACTTCTGGTTACCATTTAGGACAGCATGCATGATATTTTATTAATTACAGTTACTGCACCCTTAATAAAATAAATTTGAATCTAGATTAATTAGAATCTCAAATCCTCACAGTGTGAATGTGATTGGACCAAATTGAAAACGTCTGGGGTGCTTTCTTCTAATTCCTTTTTAATATTCTTTAATGATCAGCATGTTCTACCAGTGCATTAACAGCCGAATGTGCGCCAAAAACTAATGATATCAATTTAGCTCAGGATAACAGAAAGACAGGGTGGAAAACCACTCCAAAATTTAATTTCTTCCGGAAGAGTCATGGTCTAGTCCAGGGGTTCTCGACTCTGGCCCTCGAGGTCCACTTTCCCTAATCAAACAAACCTGAACAAGCTGATCAAGGTCTTCAGCATTACTAGTAAGCTACAGGCAGGTGAGTTTCATCAGGGTTGAAGCAAATCTCTGCAGGAAAGTGGATCTCGAGGGCCAGAGTTGAGAAGCCCAGTCTAGTTTCTAACATAACATTTAACACTTTTTAAGGAATTTGACATTAATTTAAAATGTGCTTTAATCTAATTGCATGATTAATCAGTGTACTGAGTGCATTGTTCAAAGAAAAACGTTGCAATCTTTCATCAAAATATAACAGTTTGATCTGTCTCTGAAACGAATTTTCTTTTGGTGACATCACCAATCCCTCTTATTTTTCAGCCCCGCCCCTTCAACCATCTGTCTCCATTCTAGAATGTAACGCCCACTTTTTATTACACAATAATTTGTGATGGATGAAATAGTCCCGCCCTACTTTTTTCCCCTCATCAAATATCCAGTTTCACTCAGTAATGCATCAGATTTTGAAAGTAAAGTTGTTTTCAAGCTTTATTATGCAAAAATAGACATCTTTAGTTTGAAGTCAAGGTATCCTATAAACTGAAATAATTTATGGTTGGCCTTCCTTCCTTCTTCTCTCTCAATCTCACACTCTCTCTCCTCTACCTTTACATGATGCCTCATTATGTCTCCCATAGGGTCATCGTTATTTTTCCTCGTTGTGGGACCCTTTGTTCAGACACAGATAGATTTACCATTCAAAGAAGACAAATGGACCAGACAACCTTGCTGGTTTCAGCTATCCTGTGTGGGTGCAGACAGAGCTTCTTTCTGCATTCATTTGCAGTGTGTCCGCAGGCCATTGATTTTAAAGGCCATCTGCATTTATGTTTTTTTTTTTTTTTTTCATCAAGGGTGATGCATCCTGACCCTATGGGTTCAAATCAAAGCAGAGATACACCCCAGAAACTAAAAGATGGACCTAGCTTGCACTGAACAACAAAGCACGAAAGAAAGAGAAGGAAAACAAGACAACAGAGGTGATCAAACAAGTTGACCATAGTGCTACGCTGGAAGCAACGGAAATACGCTGCTGCATTTGCACTCTCACAAATCACTGTTGGTGTTTTGATCTACTCACAGCAGCAGTTTAAAGATAAAAGGGCTCCAAAGTGGAGTGCGTCAAAACCAGCCTCAGGAGCATGATGGGAAACATATTTATAGATTGTTGGGTCCGGGTTGATGCTGCTGGTATAGCAGGCAAAGGATGTGTGGGCAGGGAAGGTGGATTGTGGGATACAGACTGACACTCTGTGCTTCACAAATCCACTGCATATTTGTTTTGATTCGATTAACATGGATCATATGTTTATCTGTTATTCAGAGTTGGTGTTAAAGGGTCTGATCTTCTGAGATTAAAGAGTTCATTGCGCTCTGAAAAAAAGGCTACTGTAGCTTTAAAAACATAAAGCTCCTATCTATCCATCCATCCATCCAACCAACCAACCAACTGGCCTAAATGTTCAAAATTCTAAATGTCCAAAATTCCATCCATCCATCCATCCATCCATCTGGCTTAAATGTTCAAAATTCTAAATGTTCAAAATTCTAAATGTCCAAAATTCCATCCATCCATCCATCCATCCATCTGGCTTAAATGTTCAAAATTCTAAATGTTCAAAATTCTAAATGTCCAAAATTCCATCCATCCATCCATCCATCCATCTGGCTTAAATGTTCAAAATTCTAAATGTTCAAAATTCCATCCATCCATCCATCCATTCATCCATCCATCCATCCAACCAACCAACTGGCCTAAATGTTCAAAATTCTAAATGTCCAAAATTCCATCCATCCATCCATCCAGCCTAAATGTCCAAAATTCCATCCATCCATCCATCCATCCATCCATTCATCTGGCCTAAATGTTCAAAATTCTAAATGTTCAAAATTCCATCCATCCATCCATCCATCTAGCCTAAATGTTCAAAATTCCATCCATCCATCCATCAAACCAACCAACCAACTGGCCTAAATGTTCAAAATTCTAAATGTCCAAAATTCCATCCATCAATCCATCCATCTGGCCTAAATGTTCAAAATTCCAAATGTTAAAAATTCCATCCATCCATCCATCCAACCAACCAACCAACCAACCAACTAACCAACTGGCCTAAATGTTCAAAATTCTAAATGTCCAAAATTCCATCCATCAATCCATCCATCTGGTCTAAATGTTCAAAATTCCAAATGTTAAGAATTCCATCCATCCATCCATCCATCCATCCATGTGGCCTAAATGTTCAAAATTCTAAACGTTCAAAATTCCTTCCATCTGGCCTAAATGTTCAAAATTCTAAATGTTCAAAATTGCATCCATCCATCCATCTATCCATCCATCCATCTGGTCTAAATGATCAAAATTCCATCCATCCATCCATCCATCCATCCATCTATCCATCCATCCATCCATCTGGCCTAAATGATCAAAATTCCATCCATCCATCCATCCAACCAACCAATGTTCAAAATTCCATCCATCCATCCATCCAGCCTAAATGTTCAAAATTCTAAATGTTCAAAATTCCTTCCATCCTTCCATCTGGCTTAAATGTTCAAAATGTTTACTTAGCCCATCCTTTTCTTGGCCTTGATGATCACAAGGTTGTTTGGGTGTTCCTTTTTTCCCCACAACATCCTTGTCTAATGTATGCATATTTGAAAATGTATGCCAGCTATACTAATTATAGCTAGCATATATTTTCCTCCTGCCTGGAAGACATGTGGCCACCTCACACGAGGTGGAAAAAAACTAAAAAGATGTTCTAGAGCACTGTCAAGGGAGAAAGATTGGTGATGGGACTGTGGCGCTCATGATGGCGATGATGAGTCTAAGCAATAACAAAAGCTTTAAATATGGAGTCGCTTTTTTAGCATCAAAGGCTGTTTCTCTGCGCACGCCACAAGAACATATGAATTGAAGTCTGGAGACAATCAAACAAACTCAACAGACAGGCTCACAATATATATATATATATAACAGACTCGAGCTGCTTTGTTTATATGCATGCTTATGGTATCAGTTGGCTTGGAGGATCTGGAGAGTTACTGGAAAATGGCATGAAATCGAAATCTAAAATCTGGTCCATTTTGGACAGGTAGAGATTGTTTGATTGACATTTTAAGTTTAAATCTGAATCTCATATCTCATTTTAGCCACTGGTAACTTGTAAAAAAGAACTTTATTTCTATGCGGACTGGTAAATACCAGTTCACTCTGACTTCTGGAAGTGGCATTATGCCATCCAATCAGATTAGAGCTTGCCGGTTTGAGAATAAGGGTGCTGTTTTTATGTTTTGTATGCATTAGACAGTCAATGGATGGATTGTAGGTTGTCTCTGGACACCTGAGGTTGATATTTACACCAATTTAACAATCTTTTGTGTTTATTAAGATGAGGAACTGCTCTCTGAAGACTGCAGATAGATGCAGCGCTCATGGGAGATTCAGTCAGTGTAACTCAAGGCCTTGCAGTGCTTATGTGTGCATTTGTGTATCATGCGTCTCTTTTCTCCATATTATTAATCTCAGTCTCTCTCTGTATTACATAAGACTTCCTGAAAAGCATGTAGTGTAGCTCATGTCACGCCCCCTCATTTTCTGGGACAGGAGGAAAGAAGCATTAGTGCAGATGAGTACATATTGTACAGCACTTTAGACAAAAAAGCCCACATGTATTGCAGAAGAGCATTATGCATTGTATTTATTTTCCTTTACGTTTGTTTGCATATTAAAGTCATAGTAGTCGTTTGTGCATATGAGTGTGTGTGTGTGTATGTTTGAGGCCAGATGCTCAAGTAATTCATATTGATCAAAGTATCTTAAATATAATAATCATATTGATCATGCTGATGTACGGTCAGTTTGAGTTTGCTTGAATATGCACTGCTGCTGGGTTTAACTACAATAATTCATTTGGAGTGGTTACATTTGATGAAAGTTATAGTTTCTGGCTATTTTAAAGTGATGTAAACTATCAGCTTGAATACAAGTCATAGTTCACCTAAAAAGTGAAAATTCTGTCATTATTTGAAAGCTCCTAAAGGAAAAGGGTGGCTATTGTGCATATTACAAATCTGATGGGAAGAAATTGTACTGTTATGGTGCTTTTATCATACTTTTATGGTGCTTTTTGTGGACTGTAACATGTATTGTTTTATGTATCGTATTTAGGCCCAACATATGAGAAAAAAGTTAGTAAAATGAGTAAAATATGTTGTAAAACACGCTCAAATAAACAGTCGACATTTCCTTTAATGGTAAATGTATGCCTGCAATTAATATTTTCCCTCTATAGTTCATTTCTCTAGTGAACTAACATGCTGTGGACACTAAATGACTTGCCTGAGGTAGATGTAATGCTAAGTGAGATATTATTCTCAAGCTATTTTATTGATGTCTTTCCGCAGTTGAAACACTGGTTGAAAGATTTCATGTAAACATATCTATGCATAGATCATCTGTTCTTCAAACAGCATTGCATAACCGCTTCTAGATTGGAGTGTGGATCGCCTTTGACCAACTGTATTCGTTGTCTGACTGTACCATGACGTCGTACAATGACGGTTTGGGGCAAATACATATACTGTTAATATATAATATGTAATATAATAGAGTGGGGCAGGTATGATATCAAATCCTGGAAGACTAATTCACCAGTAGTTCCATCAAGATTTTTCTATGGGTTTGTATAATGGGTTTTTTTCAATTTTTGAGTAAAATAAGGTCCGTGGTAAACATAAATTGAACATGCAGATTTTAAAGCTGTTATGTTTATTTTAAAAAAAATGTAGATAAGAAAAACTAGTTCAAGTATCGTCAGCTTATCAACGTACTTTATTTTACTCAAAAACCTCATTATAAAAAAACAGCAGCGAATTAGTCTTCCGGGTTTTGACGTTATCCCTGCACCACTCTATTTGGTAAATAAAAACAGAATGATAATTTTTGGGTGAACTGTCCCTTTAATTTGCGGTTGCAAAACCCCTTTTCATTGGGTATCCCATGTGTTTGAAGTTTTGTAAATGAAAGTTAACAATCAGGTCAGCAAAATATCTCTTTGCAAACTACAGAAAAAAACACACTATCCACTTACAAAAAGCACTTAGACATGAGAAACTTGAGAATCAAACAGAAATGCTTCTGCTTGTTTAGCAACTGTGGCGTCTGAGTCATCTTCTCTGTTCAGGAAACTGTGAAAACATTCTAGCCAGTCATTTTGAACGAGACCGAGTGAGGATATCTGATGTTAATATTTGTATGAAGCACATCTATTATTCTGAACCATGTGAAGTTAGTCAGTAGACAACAGGTACACTCATAAAAAATAAACCTTCCAAAATGAAGTTTTTGCAGTGATACCATAGAAAAAAAACATGTTTGGTTCCTCAAAAAAATACCTTTTTTTTTCTTACACTGTAAAAAAATTCTTTGTCAAATCAACTTAGATAATTAATGTGGTTCAGTTAACATAATATTTTGAGTTTCTGCTGATTAAACCATTAACTTAAATTTTTAATTTCAATTAACTCAAAATTTTAAGGCAACCAGGTAACTGACTTTTTTTTTTTAAGTTAAACCAACAATGCTTTTTTACAGTGAAGTTCTGGCATGAAACTCTAGATGGCACAGGCTGATAGGTCTAACTCAATTGGTAGTGATCACATTATTATCTACATAGCACATCTGATTGGATGTTGTTGCATCAGCGGCCAATGAGCTGCGGCTCAAGAATCAAACAAATACCGGTAGTGTTTGCTGTTAGCAGTCTGCAGTGCGCTTTCAGAAACCCTCCACCTTCCCCAGCTCCACCTGTGTAGATCTGCTACAGGGGTAAATTCATGTATGTTACATGTGTGTTGGAAAGGGATGCTAAAGGTTCTTCATGGAACCATCAATGCCAATAAAGTACCTTTTTTTTTAAAGTATATGTGGCCTCCCATTTAATATATTTTTAAACTAAGGCTTTGTCTTCCCGCGGTTCCCTTTTTGAACATTTGGAGCCTGAGAAACAAAGCATCCAAATGGTTTGTAATTGTAACACGGCTGTTGTTCTCTTTTGTGTGTGCAGGGCGAAGCCAGCTAGCGAAACCGAGTGTGAAGATGTCCAGAAACTTCTGGCACTGTGGAAGACTTGGCAGGTGAGTGTACGGGAACAGGTTGTGAGGAACACACTTTGGCTGATTTGAGATCAGGCACTGAGCCTTGTCTGAAGATGGGATCTTATGTGACATGCACAAGCTGATGTAGGAACTGCTAGCACTGTCTCATTGGAGAGGAAGATGGATGAGATCAAACAGAACCGTTTTACAATTAGTTCATGTGTCTGTTGTTTATTTTTTGAATATTCACAGACAAATTTTTTATTAATCCTCAAGCTAATCATTAAGGCTCGGTTCCACAGACATGGCTTAGATTAAGCCAGAATTGTGCCTCAGTTAAATTAGGATATTTAAGTAGCTTTTATAAGTGTGCCTTCACTGGTGTGCATATTTTAAGTTATGTCAGTGCAAGTTGCGTCCAGTTAAAACAACTCAAACATGTATTTTAGTCTGAGACTAGCTTAAGCCTTGTCTGTGGAACCAGGGGTATATAGTTTAACAGGCGTCTCAAACATTTGCTACTGCACATTTTGATTTAAGACAAACTTTTTCATACTCAACTCAATCTGATTTTTGTTTTACCAATCGTGTGCTGAAATCACCGAATTAGACCACTATAGTTTGCGAAGCTACGCTGTTTTTACCAGCATAATTTCAGAACATAATCAGCAGTGAAATTGCTTGTATCATGTGGAATTGTGTTTGTGAAATATTTATGCAGATTTTCAGATGCAATAGATTGTAGAGCTTGCAGAACAGACAAATCAACAACACATGAAAAAAAAAAAGTTTGGTTAGAGAGTAAATTTTTTTTGAAAACATGCTCAACTAAACAGTTCCTTTAATGGTTAAGTATATGCATGCAATTCTGCATTAATATCAGTTATTTTCTTTAAAATAAAATGTTATTTTTCTTAAAAACATTTTTTTTTGATGACAATATACACTACTGGTCAACAGTTTGTGGGGTCAGTAATTTTTTTTTAATTACTTAATACTTTTATTAAGCAAGCATGCATTAAATGGAGGAAAAGTGAAAGTAAAGACATTTATAATGTTACTAAACATTTCCATTTCAAATAAATTCTGTTCTTTTGAACTTTTTATTAATGAAAGAATCCTGGAATAAGAAGTATCACCGTTTTCACAAAAACATTAAGCCGCACAACTGTTCTCAAAATTGATAATGCAGAAAAGTTTATTGAGCAGAAAATCAGCATATTACGATTTCAGAAGGATCATGTGACTGAAATAATAATGCTGAAAATTCAGCTTTGTATCACAGAAATAAATTAAATTTTAAAATATATTAAAATAGTAATCAGATATTCTAAATTGTAATAATATTTTACAATTTTGCTATTTGTACTATATTTTTGCTCAAATAAATGCAGCCTTAGTGAGCATAAAAGTCTAAAAATCATTTAAAAAAAAATCTTACTGTACAGTGTGTGTGTGTGTGTGTGTGTGTGTGTACTTTTGCACCCCTGAAGAAGTCCAGTTTCTCAGTAACATTGTTTTAACATTTTTAACACATTTAACATAACAAAATTTTTAACGTTTTCATTAAAAGTGAAAAACAAGAACAAATATTTCAAATTAAATAACAGAAATCAATGCACAATGAAGAAAAAATAAATCTAATAACCTTTTTGGACGTAGGCGGACGTACAGTATGTGTAATCAAACCTGCATTACTAATGCAGACCTTTTTTTTTTTCTATAACATTCCTTCAATGCACTTTATATTATTCACTCTCATGTTCACTCTTCTGTAATATTAATTTTTTCTTTGGATGGGGGAGTTGTGGGTGAGTTATGGGTCTGTCCTAAATGTACCCCGGCTGTGCCGTTCCCCTGAGAGGGGAGCCTGGGTCAGCTGATTAAAAAGATAATGAGTTGAAGTGATAGATTTATGTTTTTTTCTGCAATATGTGGCCTTTTGCCATCTCCCGTAGGAGGCGGTAACTGTATAAATAACAGATGGTGACATTGGAAAGCAACTGCTCCCTCGCCTTAGTTGTCTCAGCCTTTTCTGTTGCTTTGTTAAATTAAACACCACAGCGATTAGGCCCACATCTGAAGCATCAGACATGACGCTGCCTCCTTCAGAAAGGCTGTCCTGACTCATGCATATTGACATTTGATCAGGACAAATTTTAATGTTTGAGTCTGCTCGTTTGTACATGTGACAGAAGCTTTGGTTGGACATGCATTAGGTTCGTTTTGATGGATTGTGTAAATCATGCAAGCTGGTCCAAGGTACAAAGTGGTTTAAATATGACAGGATATGAAAATTGACCCTATTTACTTTTTTTTTTTTTTTTTAATTTTCAATCAGAAATTGATTTGACTTAAATTTGAATTAAAGGGAAATTTTGAAGTAGAAAGACTGAAATAGTATTTTCTTGTAAAACATTCTCCAATAATCTTCTGTTATATATTTATAAATTTGATAAATACATAGTTCTGTCATGAAACTCTAGATGGCACATGCTGAATGGGTCTTAACACAAGCTGATAATTACAGTGTTAACTATTTGGAACAAGCTGATTGGTCCATGTCACATCTGCAGCCAATGAGCTTGTTGCTCACACATTTAAATGGCTTTGAAACAATTTTCACTCAGAAATTTCTTGTAAATTTCATAAATAATTACAAAGAAATGGCATATAACATGAATTAGATGTGAAATTTTTATGTATTTTCTTATAAAACCTAGTCCAATAATCTGTTTTAGATACAACTCTGAAAAACCTTTTTTTATGGTGTATATTTTTATTCATAAAAAGTATTTTTTGAAGTTTATAGAAAGGGTTATTATCGTTAACTTTTAAAAGCACAACAGTAAAAATATTAAAAACATTGCAGTTAATGAAGCTGAAATAAAATATAAATAGCAGTTAAAATTAAAAAATAGAAATAAACTGAAATAAGTTAAAAATTATTAACTAGAAATAAATAAATAAAAACTAAAACTAAAACTTAAATAAAAATAAATTAAACCTAAATAGCAATATAACAAAAAAAAAACGAATAAATTGACAAAAGCACATAAATAATTATTTATTTAACTAAAATAATTAATTCTTAAACTAAAATTAACATGAAAACTAAAAATATAAAAATACAAGCTAATTCAAAATATTAATAAAACTATAATAAAAACTAAAATAACACTGGTATTTTTTTTTTTTTTTTTTGTCTCCATTTACTTTCATTGTTTGGAAAAGCAACCGATACATTCCGCAAAACATTTTCTTCAGTCAAATGGATTTTGAAAGGCATGAAAAGTACATGATAACATCATTTTTATTTTTGGGTCACAATCTCTTTAATAAATGATAAATATATATATATATATATATATATATATATATATATATATATATATATATATGTCGTCGGGCTATTATGTAGGGCAAAGTACAAAGCTGTCAGTAAATAAGACCTACCCACCTATAGGGACTTGAAGTACAGATGCCTGTTGAGGACACACAGGACACACTGATGTGCTGTTTTCAGTCGTGATGCTCAGCAGTAGCAGATTGTGTAGAAGTGGAGTTATTATTCTGATCCAGGAGTTTGTTCTGCAAACTTGAACCGTTCAGAAACATCTGCTGAGAGGAGACTGATTTCAGATCAGAGAAGAAAGCAACCCTGGATGCTGAGTTTAACTCGGGGAGCACAGTATGTTCCTGCACCTGCAGCTAAATTATCTGTTATTAATTCAACAAATGTAGTGTAACATGAGAATGACTTGTCTCTGCATTCCTGCGGGGATCTCGCTTGTGATCTGCATCTCCTGCTACCCGAGGTTTTTAGTGCTAGATTTACAGAGCTCTTTCTTTTGATGCAGTAGAAAAAAGATACTTTAAGATGTAGCTTCATCCATTTTTATTATACTTTTCACTTCTTATTGTTGTCATTTGTTGTACAAAGACACTCTTATTCAGAAACCTCTATAATTTTTTTTTTTTTTTTTTTTTTTTTTTCCTCTATGAAAGAAAGGAGAGAAGTCTCAATCTATGTTATAGCTGGCAATTTTTATATCCACTACCAGTCAAAAGTTTGGAATCGGTAAGATTTTTAATGTTTTTAAAAGAAGTTTCATCTGCTCACCAAGGCTGCATTTATTTAATTAAAAATGCAGTAAAAACAGTAATATTGTGAAATATTATTACAATTTAAAATAACTTTTTTCTGTTTGAATATATTTTATAAAGTAATTTATTCCTGTGATCAAAGCTGATTTTTCAGCATCATTACTCCAGTCTTCAGTGTCACATGATCCTTCAGAAATCATTCTAATATGCTGATCTGCTGCTCAAGAAACATTTATGATTATTATCAATGTTGAAAACAGTTGTGTACTTTTTTTTCAGGATTCCTTGATGAATAGAAAGTTCAAAAGAACAGCATTTATCTGAAATACAAAGCTTTTGTAACATTATACACTACTGTTCAAAAGTTTGGGGTCAGTAAGAATTTTTATTTTTATTTTTTTGAAAAGAAATTAAAGAAATTAATAATTTTTTTTCAGCAAGGATGCATTAAATTGATCAAAAGTGACAGTAAAGACATTTATAATGTTACAAAAGATTATATTTCAAATAAATGCTGTTCTTTTGAACTTTCTATTCATCAAAGAATCCTGAAAAAAAAAAAAATATTGTACACAAATATTTTGTACAATTGTACACAATAAATGTTTCTTGAGCAGCAGATCAGCATATTAGAATGATTTCTGAAGGATCATGTGACACTGAAGACTGGAGTAATGATGCTGAAAATTCAGCTTTGATCACAGGAATAAATTACTTTAAGTTATTCTAAGTTATTTTAAATTGTAATAATATTTCACAATATTACTGTTTTTACTGTATTTTTAATTAAATAAATGCAGCCTTGGTGAGCAGATGAAACTTCTTTTAAAAACATTAAAAATCTTACCGTGTCCAAACTTTTGACTGGTAATGTATATATTTATGTAAACAGCAATGTGTTGATCTTATGACTTTCTTAAGGCATTTTTACCATTAATTTGTCTTGTCATGTTTTCTATGTCCTGAAACTTTATATTATATTATATTATATTATATTATATTTAGTGCTGTCAATCGATTAAAAAAAATAACTCGATTAATCACAGAAATCACGATTAATCACAATTAAAAACAGAAGTTTTTATACATTTTTAATATATTTTATAATGTAATAATTTCACAGTTAATCTCCAAATTAAAACAACATAAAGAAACAACATGAAGACAGTATATTTTAAATACTTGTTTAATGGCATCTTTTTATGAATGAAGGCCAGTGTCACTGATACTAATACTGCTACTGATGTCTTGATGAAATTGATTTTTTCCCCAATTTTAAACATGAATTATAGCCATTCAACTTTGTAATTGAAAGCTATATATATATATATATATATATATATATATATATATATTACATTTATTAGGCTTCAAATATATAACAACTTTTAATTTAAGTGAACTTAGAACAATCCTCGCATAAACCCATATTAAATGTCATATTTACCTGTGCCCTTCCTACCTGTCTAACAGATAGGAAAAATACAGAAATGAAATAAAGTTACCAAACATTCTGCACTGCATGATTTAGAGCCTAAATTAAATATAGATTATTCATTATTAAAAAGTTCTTTAGTCAAGAGCAGTGAGTAATTTTCTCTGTTACCTTTGTTCTTTCATTATCTTGAATGACATTGGTTGCTGTCCCTTTAAGAGCTGCCGCTGCTGCACATGACGCGGATCTCACATGCGTCCCACTTTCTTACAATTCTTTACTTTTGTTTAAGAATTTATTTAACTCAATCAAGGCTGCTATTATGAGGATACTCGACAAAGCGGATATTTTTGGCATTATTGTGCGTGTTATTGTTTGTTCAAGTGTGACAGAGAACTCGATTCTGGCACGCCGTCCACGCGCACGATACTGGCGCGCGTCTTTCTGTGTGTCGTGTGTGTGACAGGACATTCACAGACAGCGCGTTCTCTTGTTCTCTTTTGGCGCGCTTAAATGGTTTAAAAGCATTTGCATGAATAAGAGCGTAATATTGTAATGCTGTAATGCTATCATATAACATATTTTAGTAATCATCATGAATTAAGCTTACAAGATTCAGCCTGTGAAATCGGATGTTGCTTTACCATGGAAACCTTACTTTAATTTCTTTTAGCAAGCTCCTCCCCTAGTGGGTGGTGTCAGGTTTCATATTACAATATTTATTTTAGCAACTTTATAGTCAAAACCTTTTCTAATCTTGGCAAAACACATATCTTCGAAAAGAGTCTCATGGTTCCATATTTGCCAAATGTGTTGTGATAGAAGTGATATTTGGACAGAAATTCATCAATTTATAACAGGAGAAAAAAATTTAATAGAATGCCGGCTATTTTTGGTACAACGTCTAAACAAACTCTCATATGAACTTCAATTTTTGTGATATCAACTTCAAATTTGGAACACAACTTGGTTAGACATATGGCTTTCATTTGATAGCAATTTTAGCGTGAAATATATTTGATAAAATATAAATTTTATATAAAATGTTTAGTACAGTACATTTGATTTACAGTAAATTTAAACTTCCATAACTGTTTCATACTTTAATTAACAAGACCAAACTTAGGTCTGTACCCCAAAGCATTCTTGAATTTAATCATTTAAGTTTGGATTCCCAAAAATGGGGGTGACAGTTAAGGGGTTAAATGACGTCACTGTCGGCGGGCTTACGTCACTTCAGAGTTCCTACCGCCGGTGCGAATGCAACCAGGAAAATTGTCCTAAAAGGACATTTAGTTCTCAGGGGACCGTCCTGGTGGCTAGTTCCTATAACTACCCTTTGCAAAAGCCCCAATGTCTGTTGATTAGTAATAGAACTGACATTTGTTTCAATATTGTTGCAGGTGAACAGCCAGTCGTTGTGTGAACATTTAGTAAGCTGTGCACATTTTTACTGCTACATTTTTGTGGTGTTGTAAATACTATGAACAGGTTGAACACTGGTGGCTTGTTTTGAGACATGCATGCCCTGGGCTGTATATATGTGTATATATTTGTTTTTAATTGGAAGACATAATGTCAGTAAAGACGCTGAGGTGTCCACATAATACAGATGGATTTGTTCACAGACATTAGTGCATTTGATAGAGGCGGGACTGACTGGAGAGGCTCAGAATTGCCACTTGACTTTATGATCCTGAAAGAGGTATCCGTCCTTCCATGCCCCCTTGACAACCTTGGAGCACGACAAGGAACAAAGACAAACACAGTACGGTTAGAAAGAAAACATTCCAGGGAGGCGATTATTATTATTGAAGGGTGCAAAACAGGTTGTCGGGATGACGTAAAACTCTTTGGGTGACGTGGTCTTACTGCTGGTGTCTTTGAAATGACGAAAGGAACTAACAGCATTTGGCTTTTGTGAATTCCCTTAAGTGCCGTCCAGGCAACTTTCTTCCTGATGAGCTCTGACGGTCTACAGCTGTGCCTTGCGATACGCCACCAGACGTGCCCGTACCTCCAAGCCATGTGTTGGCGGTTGGCCGCCGTCCTTGGTGTCGAACAGACGCAGCTGTGAAAGGAGCATCGGTTGTGAACGCACAGATGCCTTCGCCAGAAGTGAAACTTCATCATACATCAATACTTTCTCAATAAGGCAACCTTCTTCCCAAGGCTGCAGATTTGGAGAAATCAAACGAAATTAATCCATAACATAATAAAGTGAAATGTTTTAACATTGTGACGTATTGTTTAATTGGATTATATAACTACACACTTTCTCGCAAAAGCAGCATCTGAACACACATATAACAATCTTCTAGACATTGATTTTAAGAGCAGATCTCCTCAGAGAGGTCCGATTCCCCCCGCAGGCAGGTCCGATCGATACGGCATCTGTGTGTCAGACACAATTCTGCCTAATTACACTAATACATCAAACCAGGTGGCAGCGATGTAGGAGATAACGTCACGTCTGTATGTATGCGTGAAGAGATTATCTGCGGTAACGATTTCCTGTCATGTTTTTGATGGTGTATATGTGGATCCGAATGTGTAATTGTTTTAGGTAGAGAGAGAGGGGGACGTCAGCGTGGGATACTGTATCCCATGATGCAATGAGCTCGTCTTCATTTATCATTTTTAGTGTGATTTCTGGAAGCGATGTCAAATGTGGTGGTTGATCAATCAAAATTGAACCTTTTTTTACACATTCTGTTGTATTATACACATTCCTGGTTTATTTGTTCAAAAGGGAAAAAAATATATTTTCATATATCATGAAAAGATAATAATAAAGAGAATTAAATGGCAGTGAAATGGGTTATTTCATGTTAATTTTAACATCTCTTCATGACTTATTGTTTAATTGGATTACATAAATACACAATTGAATGTAAAATAGCCCTATTTTGTCCCAAAATCATAGGTAACTCCACTAACCACGCTTCTGTTTGGATATATATGTGCGAGCTTGCAGTTTCAGGACCATCGGTCCAAAGCGTGTTCCGGGTGCGACAGTGGAGTCGGAATTTGCACGGCTCATTTGTCTGTAGAATGTGTTGCCTCAGGCCAGGCCTCACACCTCTCCATCCTCCAACCGGCCCATGGAAATGATTTAGACTCAATTGCTTGGTGAATGTGGTGCCCTGCAGATGCATTGGTCAGTCACTCGTGATTAACTGCACACATCTACTCCAAGCATGGTTTTCACATGTAGGTCAAAGGGTCAGGGGTGATTCACACCGTATCACGTAAGGATGTGACCTATTGCAGAATATAGCAATGTTGTAATGGATTGGCAACAACGCTGGGGTTGCAGTGGTGGTCAGTGCAATTTATTCAATTATTTATATGTAATTATTTATGATATATGTCCTTTTGTCCTCTGTAGTGGACATTATATTTTAGAGAATTTCTCTGACTCCATACATGTCACAGTTTTAATGACAACTCCCTCTCCTTGGTCTTTAAAAATGACTGACATTAATTTAGTGATCAAATTTAACACTCTTATGAAAATATGATCATGTCATTTAAATCTGACTCATTTCCAAATTGTTTGTTGTTCATCATCATTTTAGGAAAATGTTAAGGGGTTTTAAATCAAAATATGACTTTCTGTTATGAAACAGGACATTGATTTCATACATGTTCACTGTAGTGGAAACCAGGACTTAAATCATATTTATCAGGCATTTTGGGAGACACAACAAGTGAATAGGAAAAAAATTATATTTCTATATTCCTATGAAGTATTAGATATTTTGATTGAATTATTACTCCCATTATTACACTTCTTTTTCATTACATCATGTCCCAAGAACACAATAATATGCTAATTAGATACAGTGTATAGATACATTGTATATAATGGGAAAACCCGCTTATGGCCATTTTACACACAAAATGCATAAAGCAAAATGGTATATAAAATCATTCTATCTTTCATAACATAGTTGACAATCATCTTTATACAAAGTTTGGTATAAAAAATCCTGAAAACTAAAAATTCATTGATTTAAAAAAAACAAAAAAAAAACAAACGTGTCTATGCAAGGCTTTTTTATTTATTTATTTATTTCCTTCCTGGTGTTTCCTTTAAGTCCTGGTGTCCTCATAGCATAACATATGAATATAATATCTTTTTTCAAAAATGTTATTTTTCCATTTTTTCTTATGCTTTAAACAATGTAATGACATGACAAAATACTAAATTCACAAAAGCTTTTTTTCCGGTTCCCATGAGGATATATATATATATATATATATATATACTGTTATAATCTACTGAACACAAAAGAAGATATTTTGAAGAAAGTTGGTAGCCAAACAGTTTCTGGTCCCCATTGACTGCCACAGTATAGAAAAAAAATACTATGGAAGTCAATGGGGACCAGAAACTGTCTGGTTACCAACATTCTTCAAAATATCTTCTTTTGGTTTCAACACAAGAATGAAATTAAAGGATTAGTTCACTTTCAAATGACAATTAGCCCAAGCTTTACTCACCTTCAAGCCATATAGGTGAATATTACTTTCTTCTTTCTGATGAACACAATCTGAGATATTTTAATAAATATCCTGACGCACCCGAGCTTTATAATAGCAGTGAACAGGGGTCACGAGTATGAGCTGAAGAAAGTGCTTCCATCCACATCCATCCATCATAAACATATGCTCTACACGGCGCCGGAGTGTTAATAAAGGCCTTCTGAAGCGAAGCGATGCGTTTGTGTATATCCATATTTAACAAGTTATGAAGTAAAATATCTAGCTTCCACCAGACCGCCTTCTGTATTCAACATATGAAGAAAGTGTAAATCTCTTGCAGTTCAAAAGTCCTATTCAACTTACGGAAAAAACTTAATCGACGCAACGCCAGCCTACGCTTTCTTCATAAGTTGAATATGGAAGGCGGTCTGGCGGAAGTTAGATATTTCACTTCATAAGTTGTTAAATATGGATTTTTTTTTTTTTTTTACACAAACGCATTGCTTCGCTTCAGAAGGCCTTTATTTATCCCGCGGAGCCGTGTGGAGTACATTTATGATGGATGGATGTGGATGGAAGCACTTTCTTCAGCTCATACTCGTGACCCCTGTTCACTGCCATTATAAAGCTCGGATGTGTCAGGATATTTATTAAAATATCTCAGATTGTGTTCATCAGAAAGAAGAAAGTCACCTAGGATAGCTTGAGGCTGAGTAAAGCTTGGGCTAATTTTCATTTAAAAGTGAACTAATCCTTTAATTCAAGTTTGGAACAACTTGAGGGTGAGTAAATGAATTTTCATTTTTGGATGAACTATCCCTTTAAGCACTTCTCAAGTAAATGTATCTTGCAAAGCAAGAGTTGTTAGATGTAAACGCCTAGGCCACAATTATTCAGATGGCTAGTTAACTGGTCCCATAAATGGAGTTATTTTAGATTTAGTCCCAGAGCAATGTTTCCCCTCAGACCTGCCCTTTGTATAATCACGATAATTCCTGCAAATGGATAAACGTCTGTGCAAATCAAGCCTGATGTGTCGCTCTCCACCAGCCAATTTACATGAATGAACTTTTAGGGAGCATTTTACGGCTTACATCATACAATCCCATTGTGTGTGCACGCCATTTCTCTTTAACACACTCTCTCTCGCTTCTACTTTATTGCTCAAACAAGCACAGAAATTCATCCCCAAAATATCCTTAAGCCATTTCAGTTTCAAAAAATGCTGACAGTAATGTCTTTTAAAAAATCCCTCAGCCACTAACAGCAAAGGCCATGTGGCATTTGTGCTCTATCTGTTTATTTAATGTATTTCAATCACCAGTCATTGTTTCATTCCACTAGATAACATACATTTCACCAAAAAATGAGGGGGAGGGGGGTGAATCCACTAGGGTTTTTGAATATGAATAGAAATGGATAAATTGCCACAGGACGCTGAGCTTTGTCTGTTTGTTGGATTGGCAGAGAGAAGATTGGTTCTCTTATTGACATTTTAATCAAGTCTAGTGGAGAGAGTCTTATTGTGAAGGCATTAACAATGCAACACTCTAGTGCCGTGAATCGTTTCGTTCCGTGTCAGGAATAGAATAAGTTTGGATAGAAAAATCCAAAATCGTCTCAATTAGGGAAGTGTGTTTCTGCCTGAGTCTAGCAAGAAATAGCAGTGAAGAGTTTCTATTCATAGATCTGTCTTAGCTGACGTGTTAAGCTCAATGTCTTTTTTTGCATTAAATTATATATTAGATTCGTGACGATTCGCTGTTTCGTGTCAACAAAATGATGTTGGTGAAGCACAAATGTCCTTTGACACTTCTTTATGAAAGATAACTAGTTGAAAATGAAGGCTTTGGTGTTGATTGAGACGATTTTGTTCACAATTTGTCTCCATCATGCCTCCTTGCAGGGGGGTTGGCATGGCAACCAAGGACAGGAAGTAAATCAGTGCCAGCTGGAAAAGTGGTCGCCAAGGAGACATCGAGCAGAAACTTTGTGGCGCTCACTGACAACAAGGTGGGAGGGATATCTGGGGTCCTGGAAGGGGTGGGGCTAGTTGAAAAGGGGCGTGCCGAGGGAAGTGATGTATTTGCAGAGATGCTGATTAGAAGACAGAACTCATTTGCATTAACAGTGCAGTTTCTGAAAGGAGTTCTGGAATACAGAATACACCAGATGGCCACTTGTTACTTTGGAAGTGCCTATTCTGTTGCAGAATTACGATGCTTCAATCTAATTCATCCAGAATAGAAAATGGGGTCTTAATTAAATTAGTGGGTAGCTGAAGTTGTTGAGGCAAAAATAGTCTGATGTGTTGTGTTGACTTAGTAAGGTCAGTTGAGTATGGATGCTGACCTTTTTATTTGCATGTTCTGCATGTTGAAATTAATTTTTTCTCTGATTTTTATCAGTATTTTTCACCCATCTTTGAGCATATTTTTAATGGTGATGTGCGTGCTTTTGTCCTGATTTTGCTGCATGTTGAAATGGTCATCGCCAGTGTTGGGGAAAGTTACTTTTAAAAGTAATGCATTACTATATTGCGTTACTCCCTAAAAAAAAGTAACTAATTGCATTACTTAGTTACTTTTTATGAAAAATAATCCGTTACATTACTTTTGAGTTACTTTTCTTACCTGAGCTGGGCTTGTTTGTTTGTTTTTTAATAACAACAAAAAAAAGTTCTATTTTTGGCAAATGTTAAGGCCCTTTCACACCAAAAGTGAAATGAATAAACCTCAGATTGAAGGAAATGCATATTTACGCCTGTACAGTAGAGGGTGCAACTCAAACAAACCTTTCAGCTGTGCTGCCATTCTGAATTAAAGAAGAATAGGATACAAGAGAAGGAAGTTCAACACTCTTATTTCTAAATCTAATCTAAAGTAATTTTTGCTTATTAGTATGGTTGAATTAGATCATTGAAGGTCAGCAGCAAAGACATTGA
This sequence comes from Hypophthalmichthys nobilis, assembly GCA_037950665.1. Classification (NCBI taxonomy): domain Eukaryota; kingdom Metazoa; phylum Chordata; class Actinopteri; order Cypriniformes; family Xenocyprididae; genus Hypophthalmichthys; species Hypophthalmichthys nobilis. The sequence goes on from CM075486.1 coordinate 19,221,954, forward strand.
TTAATAAAGTGAGATTAAATACATGAAGTATATTTGTGTAATTTAATATAGTTAATTATTACAGGTTTGCATTCAATTCTGAGATTGTATTTCACTGTTTTTATTCATTTTGAGGAATACTGAATGTTTTCTTGCAAGTGAGATGAGTAAATGCATGTTCACATTTAGTCTAATACTATCATGCTCACACAACACACACTACACTTTATTTCTCTCAACATGGGGACAGGAGAGCTGTCAGTCAATAAATGTGAAAAAGTAACTTGCGTTACTTATTTGAAAAAGTAATAGATATTTTGTTGTAAATTGAAAAAGTAATGCGTTACTTTACTAGTTACTTGAAAAAGTAATCTGATTACTCAAGTTACTTGTAATGCATTACTCCCAACACTAATCATTGCACAATATGATTTACCCAAATATGACATTATTATGCGTCTTTTGCTAGTCCTGCAACAACATTTGGCCAAACTCATAGTCCCTAATCCAAGCCCTAAACCTAACTCTAAAAATCTGATTGCTTGATGTGACTGGACCAACAAAGATGTTGATCCAAGAACATGTCCTACTTGACCGTGTTCGGGTTTCATAATTAAGCTGCACAATTGCGCATGAATGTTTGGTCAGTCCAAATATTTATTTGCGATGCTTTCATGCATGACACTCCTGCTATACAGAAACCTGTAATAAAAGTAATTCTTCTTTATTGTGGAAAAAGCTGTAGATGAAATCATTCATCATCTGGTCTTAGACATGGCTGTTATTTAATGAATAAGATCCATTCGGTTTCACGTGATGCACTTTATCTAGCTGCGGCACTGAATATCCTCTGGTTGGGAATGATGTTGGAGAGAGAAAGAGAATCTGCCTTAATGGAATCTCCACCCTGTTCTCCCCTTAATTTCTATGCTAAGCTGACCTGCTTGTATGCCACATGTCACTATAGATGGTCAGTCCGTAGAACTCTTCAAAGAGCACCAGTATCTGTATCAACCTTATATTTCATCTTTCATGTCATTGTGTACATCCAGACACCTTTATCCATTTCTTCTCATCAGGCGAGTTTTTCTTGTCTGTCTTTCTCTGTGGGGGTCTTTCCACAACTCTCCCTGCCAGTGCGTCTCCACCTGCCACCGCTGCGGGGGTCTGGACTTGCGCGGCGCTAATAGATAGTCTGCTTTTGTTTTCACGATTGCCAAAACCCATTTCCTCGCCGTAACCTCCAGTTGCGACTGTCTGACAGACATACTTTGTCAGAGCCCACATACTTTGTTCCATATCATTCCTGAGTATGAGCGTACAGTGATGGATGCAGCTATCCCACCCCCCACCCTTTCTGCCTTTTTCCCCCGTTCTCGAAAGGGCTGCAGTTCCGCAATGCCCTATAAATGAAACACTGTTGCTCTTTACTGATTTGGCATGACTCATCCTTTTCATCCCTCTTTTTTTTTTTTTTTAGTGGAACCAAGATCATCCTCGCTGCAAAATTCTCACAGGATTACTGAGAGTCCTAGGGAGAAACTCTCTTTACATGGTGCATGGCCTTTTGGGGAGCTTTGTTTCTAATGGGGTGTGCACACCAAAAGCAAAGCGAATATTCACTCCAGATTACTCGTGGGGTTCCTTATTTTTCGCTGCAATCGCATCCAATTCACGCCATTCGCATCGCCCGGCGTGAATTCGCATTTATTTGCATCTTTGCATTGACTTTTGTATGTATTCTACTCGCGCAAATAATTAAATTCGCTTTTGGTGCACAGACCATAAGAAGGGAAATGATCTAACTTCTACCAAATGCTTGTTGTTTACATGAACTGACTGGAATGTATTTTAAATTATACAGCAGTTAGTTCTGGTCCATGCATCTGTTTCAAGAGCACATAACAGTCCGACAGAACTGGACTTCACTGTTGCATCACTCCGTTTGTGTTTGAAATGGCATAATTATGCCAGTAGGTGGCAATAAAGTGATTCAATAAGTTATTCAATGAGATATTCACAAAACATTGATTCTCTCAGAAATTAAGCAAATGACTCTTTATGAGTGAGTTGAACTATTCACATCTAATTTGTTCAAAACACTGATACATTCAGGAATAAGCAAGTGACTGTCTTTGAGTGAGTCACTGAATCTTTCTCAGTCAATTACTTCAAAACATTGATCCAATTCATAATTGTAGAAAATAGGTGTGTTTGACTTGATTCATTCAAAAACAATGATTCATTCAGGAAGAAACTAGTGATTTCTGAGTTATGAATCATTTTCAACCAGTTACTTCAAAACATTGATTCATTCATATGATTTATGAGTGAGTCACTGAAGCATTCACTCATCTAATTCGTACAGAACACTGATTCATTCAGGAATGAATTAAGCGACCATCTGAGTGAGTCATTGAATCATTCTCAATCAGTTCATTCAAAACATTGATTTGTTGAGAAATTAAGCAAATTACTCTTTATAAGTGATTCATTTAAACGTTCCCTCATCCAAGTCAGGAACATCATTACTATGTTTGATTAATTCTGCTCTGTATTTGTTGGGAAATATTGTTTGGTATTACTTCACTATTTTTGCCGTGCTGTTGTATGCGCCTTATCATAACATCTGAAGGTTACCGCTGCTGCTGCAGGTAACTTGGTGATTCTACAGTCCATCAGCTGTTCATCCGGCTGTAGATGAATGAGCCTGTGGAGAACTTCCACTCCAGTTCTCATTTATATGAAGCAATTCCCAGTCTTGTAAACCAATGGCTGAACCATCATAGTTTATTGATGCTATCCAGCATACCTATGAATTGTGCTCTAGCAGGCCTGCAGATAAATGAAACCTGGCTCAGCGCCTCTCTCTGACTGCGATTGAAAAATCTAAAGGAAATCTTTAATTTTCTCAATACCTAGGGTTTTTGAATAGAGTGTGACATGTTTGTTAAATGACAGCATTACTCATGGCTCAGCTTTACCCCCATCTGTGACTCGGGTGTGTTGCCAAATGACGATGCAATGTACAAGTGGATGTTTTCTTTCTTTGTTTTGTTAAAGATATCCTTCTCTTCTATTCTCTTGTACTCCCTTTTCCCCTCTCCTTTCTCTTCCTCCTTTCCCCCCCATTATTTTCTGTTCTTCTGTTTCTTCCTCTTTCCTTCCTCCTTTCTTCTCGTTCTATTTTCCTTCCTTATCTTTCTTACTTCCATTCATCTCTTTCCTCTTCCTTTCTACTTTCTCTTCTTCCCCGCTTGCTCCTTCAGTGTCTTCTCTTTTTTCTCGCCTTCCTCTACACTTCTGTTTCCTCCTCCATTCTCCCTCTTCTGTTCTACTTCCTTTTAAGCTATTCTTCCTCCTTTTCTTTTTCCTGTTTCCTCTTCCCTTTTACTTCATCTTCCTCTGTTTCCTGCTTCCTCTTCACCTCTTCCTCCTTTTCTTTTCCTTCCTTTTCTCTTACTTCCTCTTTCCTCTTCCTTCCTTTTCCCTTACTTCCTCTTTCCTCTTCCCTTTGACTTCATCTTCCTCTTTTTCCTCCTCCTTTTCTCTTATCCTTGCTCTCTCCTCCATTCTCCCTCTTCTGTTCTACTTCCTTTTACGCTATTCTTCCTCCTTTTCTTTTTCCTGTTTCCTCTTCCCTTTTACTTCATCTTCCTCTGTTTCCTCCTTCCTCTTCACCTCTTCCTCCTTTTCTTTTCCTTCCTTTTCCCTTACTTCCTCTTTCCTCTTCCTTCCTTTTCCCTTACTTCCTCTTTCCTCTTCCCTTTGACTTCATCTTCCTCTTTTTCCTCCTCCTTTTCTCTTATCCTTGCTCTCTCCTTCCTGTGCACTTATTTCATCTTCCATTCTCTCTCTTCTCTTCTTCTTCCTCTTCTTTTCCTTCCTCCTTTTCTAATTTCCTTCCACTTCTTCACCTTCACTTTACATTGTTTTCTTCCCCTTTCCCTCCTACTTCCCATAATTTCCTTCCTTTTCCCTTCTACTTTATCTTCATTTACTTTTTATTTTATTTTCTCTTTCCCTCTCCTTCTACTTTACTTCCTCCTGTCCAATTCCTTTTCGCCTATCCTTCTTCCTCCTCTTCCTTTCTACTTCCTCTTCATTTCAACTTCCCCTTTCCCTACTCTTTCAAGTTCCTTTTACCTTCCTCATCGTATTTCTCTTCTTGTTGTTATTCCATCTTACTCTCTCCTTCCTTCTTCCCCTTCTCTTCTCCTCCCTCCTCCTCTTCTCTTCTTCCTTCTTTATCTTCTCTTACTTCCTCCTCTTCTTGAAGGTGAATACCATATTAAATCCAATACGCCTCTTGACATTTGATTCTTTTGTGCAGAACTGTATGATTGCCATAATTGTTCTCACCTCACCCTGCTCACTCTGCCATGTGACGGAAAGTACAGAAGCTTTTCGAGCCCGCACTGTGCAAAGAAGCACACAGCCGCATTGTTGTCAGCAGCAATGGCATTCACTTTCATGTTATTTGAAAAAATTAATTCACTTTGTTACACCTCACACCTTTCAAGGCTTCCGCCGCTTGATTCTCTTCTTTACCTCCCTCCCTGCTGAAGCGTTTGCCGCCTGCTTCATCATCTCTTACTGGGCCAGAAGTTTAAAAATGTATTCATTTCATAATCTTATTTTTTGTTTATCATTTTTTTCATCTAATTCCCTTCCCACACAAAATCCAATTTTGCCAGGCTCATTGTTTGAGAAGCAGCAGGATTTTTTGAGGAGAGCTTTTTTGTTCACTCCCCTCTCTTTTTTTCTCTCTCTCCTTGGAGCAACCTAGATTGTGTAATGCAATTTTATTAGTGTAAAATCAAATCAGTGAAGATAAACTGGACCCTGTACTTGAACCCAGCAGAGATTCTCTAGGATTTTTTTTTTTTTTTAAGATTTGTGAAGTTAAAGATTTATCTTTTTGTTGTAATTGATCATTTACATGCAAGATATATATTACAATTATCTCTCCATGAAATTCGATTAAATGAAGTAAAAATGGGCATATCGTTTAACTACTGAAAGTCATTCTCCTTTAAAATGTTTAGTGATAACGCAGTTGAGATTCATGTGTGATCCTCACCAGCAGTCTAGAAGACTTCAGGGCAGCAGTTCAAGTAGATTTGCGATGAAAGAATTATGGCAGTCATTATTAAGTTAAGACCAGCACCCTGCAGAGAGGAAGAGGAAAGGCAATCGAGAGAGTGAAAAGTGGTACAATTTTTGCAATGTTATCTACATGGTGTTCTAATGCCCACTTCTATGTTCAACAGTTCTCCTTCAGGTCCTACAAACCGACTGTGAGGAGCTTTTCTAATGCTCAGAGTGTCTACAGAGATACTATGCTATGCTGTGTTTATTAGCAACAAATTTTCATAATCGATTAGCCGTTGTCTTGAATGACTCGAATAAATTAGACTCATTCTTGTATTCAAAAAAGTTTGGACAGAGGCCAACAGGGTCTCAATACAAGTTTTCAAAACTCTTTTTTTTTTTGTAACAAGCTGACAGCACGCTAACAACCTGTCAGAGAAATTGTGTTGTTAAACTAGCATGCCACTAGCAATGCTAAGGTTCTGACTTTGGTTATTAGAGAGTGCATGAACTGAAAGAATATATTTGAGTGCAAGGGTAAAAGCATTTTTTAAATAAAAACATCTGCCAAATGCATAAATACAGACATTAATGCTAAAAATGCTAAAGCTAAAACAAAAGTGAGGGGAAAAAACTAGACTCTCTAAATCTAGACTCAATTGACTAGTCGGTTGGTTGATGACTAGTGAACTAGTTGACCTGACCAATTCCTTTCAGAATAGACACTAAAATGAGTCACATACTCAGCTGAGGGAGCAAGAGGGTGCAACATGCATCTGTCCACACACTTCCTGTCCCAGGTTTCATTCTCAGTCCGGTCACACATGTCTTTAAGTATCTCTGAGAGCAGAATGCTTTAGATACACAGGGTTGATTGAAGGATTGGTAGGTGGGAAGCCGTGCTTTTATTTATGCCTCCTCTGCAAGAATAAATAAAGTGACATGGACAGACAAGGCAGCTCATATCTCCCTGGCTGAGGAGAGGAGGAAACAGAGAAAGCAGACCCAATATTGTGGTGCAGCTTTATGTGACTTAGATTGAGAGAGGTGTGCGTGCAAAGACATGAACTCACAGACACCACACGCACTCCAAAAAAAATGAAATGGATATGAAACACTCTTCCAAGGTCACCTACGGTGCATGTGTGTGAAAATGTTTTGTCTGTGATTCACTTCCACTGGGCTAAAGGGACTTGTGTGGCTATACGGTCTGTGTTTGTGTGTTAATGTGACAAAAATGTTCTCAAGATTGCAGTGCTAATTCTTTTCCACCTAGTTTTTCCAATTTACTTATTTATTAGACACTTTTTGTTGGAGATTTGCAGCATGCAAATTGACTGCAGCACAGCTTTTATTGCAGTATCTTTGGCTAATTTGCACAATTAATTTAGTGAATCTGGCACTAAAGAATATGTGCAAATAAGCAACTAAAACTCAATAAGATTGACAATTTAGTATTTATCTTTTGTATATATCTGTATTAGCATTGACTGGTGTTAGTCAGTGTTGTCTACAATAGTATTCCAAACCATACATGGTTCTTTCTCTCTCTTTTTTTTGCAGTTTGGCCTGATAAAACCCTTCCCAAAGAGTGGAGAACCTGTCAGCGAATTATGAATGATAAACAAGATGACCTCCTCCCTGATGCAGCAGACGATGAGAGGTCCTAGGTGGAACCGGGCCCTGTCCGACCCATTGTTCGTGCTGTCACTGGCCCTGCAGCTTCTGGTGGTGGCTGGCCTGGTGCGAGCGCAGACCTGCCCCTCCGTCTGCTCTTGTAGCAACCAGTTCAGCAAGGTCATTTGTACGCGACGTGGCCTTCGAGATGTACCTGATGGTATTTCCACCAACACAAGGTACCTGAACCTTCAGGAGAACCTCATCCAGGTGATTAAGGTTGACAGCTTCAAGCATCTGAGGCACCTGGAGATCCTGCAGCTCAGCAAAAACCATATCCGCAACATCGAAATCGGAGCTTTCAATGGGCTGGCCAACCTCAACACTCTGGAGCTCTTCGATAACCGTTTAACCACAATCCCCAATGGGGCTTTCGAGTACCTGTCCAAACTTAAAGAGCTTTGGTTGAGGAATAACCCTATTGAGAGTATACCCTCTTATGCCTTCAACCGTGTACCATCGCTGCGAAGGCTAGACTTGGGCGAGTTGAAAAGGCTCTCTTATATCTCAGAAGGTGCCTTTGAAGGCCTAAGCAACTTGCGGTACCTGAACCTGGGCATGTGCAACTTGAAAGAGATCCCCAATCTCATTCCTCTTGTTCGTTTGGATGAGTTGGAGATGTCAGGAAACCAGCTCGCTATAATTAGGCCAGGGTCTTTCAAAGGCCTCGTCCACTTACAGAAACTGTGGATGATGCATGCACAGATCCAGACGATCGAGAGAAATGCCTTTGATGATCTTCAGTCCCTTGTGGAGCTCAATTTGGCCCACAATAACCTTACCCTCCTGCCTCATGACCTCTTCACCCCACTACACCACTTGGAGAGGGTACACTTGCACCACAACCCCTGGAATTGCAACTGTGACATCCTCTGGCTCAGCTGGTGGCTAAAGGAAATGGTGCCGGCCAATACCAGTTGCTGTGCCCGCTGTGCGTCACCTACTAGCCACAAAGGGCGCTACATTGGCGAACTCGACCAGAACTATTTCCATTGTTATGCACCGGTGATCGTGGAGCCACCAGCGGACCTGAACGTGACTGAGGGAATGGCAGCAGAACTGAAATGTCGAGCGAATTCTTTGACCTCAGTCAGCTGGATCACGCCCAATGGGTCTATCATGACTCACGGGGCGTACAAGGTACGCATTTCCGTGCTCAACGATGGGACGTTAAACTTTACCAATGTCACGATGCAGGACACTGGAACGTACACTTGTATGGTGAGCAACTCAGCAGGCAACACAACAGCCTCGGCTACGCTCAATGTGTCCTCGACAGAGAACAGCACCTTCAGTTACTTCACTACAGTTACCGTCGAGACCACAGAAGCATCACATGATGAGGGCCACCCAACGGTACAACAGAAAGGTGGTCCCACTCCTTCTTCTGGAATTTGGGAGACCTTGCCACCTTCTTTCACCACCACTACCACCACCACAGCACGGACGCCGATGTCCACCAAGGCCACCGACAAGACCTACACCATCCCTGTCACAGCCTTGATCGACGGCTCCCTCAACACCTTGGATGAGGTCATGAAGACCACTAAGATCATCATCGGTTGCTTTGTAGCCATCACGCTTATGGCGGCCGTCATGCTGATCATCTTTTATAAAATGCGCAAACAGCATCACCAGCAGAACCACCACGCACCGACACGAACCATTGAGATTATCAACGTGGATGAGGATTGTGTAACGGGTGGACCTACCATGGAGGGCCACCTTGCCCTTCCCCCACTGGAGCATGAGCACCTGAATCATTACACTGCTTACAAGACTGTGTACAACCATGCCTCCACCATCAATTCTATACACAGCTCTGCCCACGAACCTTTGCTAATTCGGGCCAGCTCAAAAGACAATGTACAAGAAACCCAGATCTGAACTGCTTTTCATAATGGGGATTAAACAAAGAAAAAAAAAGACCTCTAAAACTCTTAAGGAACAGTATGTGACATATCGATTTTGAAGATTGTCGAAACAAAGACAGTAGACCGATGCAAGACGTATAAGAAGGATGTTGATGGGTAGAAAAGGACATTGGGAGTTGAGTGTACGTCAACAGTTTCAAAAGTGTCTTTACATAACAGAAGTTATTTATTTAAGGAAAATAACTATTGTGGTTTAATCAAGAAAAGATGTAATCAGCAATTATTTTTCCAGCAATTATTTCTCCATGTTTTTTAATGTTATTTTATGAGTTGATGGTTTACTAATTTGCTTTTAAACTCTGTTTAAATCTGTTGTTTTGTATGTGTGGACCCAATTCAAAGTCATTTGCAGCTGAATCTGAAACTGTCCATCTGTCTGAAACCTCAAAATTCACATTTAGTGTCAATATTTTTTAAAATATTAGGTTATAGATAGAAAACTTCCCACACCATAATTGTTTAAATTGATCACGTTAATTCTAAATGATTCCTTTTTTTGACTCCTTAATTAGTGATATTTGAGAATATCACATTATTCAGTTAACCTTGCTGAAAAATAAGCTTTTTAAACCAGATTAAGCTGGTTTGCTGGTCTCCCAGCCTGGTCAGGCCCATCTGTTGGCTGGTTTTAGAGGGGTTTGGGGCACTTTTTCAGTTGGACAGGTTGAGAGACGAGCTTAAACCAGATAATTTTTCAGCAGGGATGGCTGCTACAAATTATATGTAGATGTATACCTGGCTTCTCTACTCTAAAATTTAGAACAAAGAGCCCTGGAAACATGTTCCCATTTAAAACCGGGCCAAATGTCAGGAACACGTCTATTTGATGCATGCAGGGCAATTTTGAATCATTTCTGTGCTCGGACTAGAAGATTTATGGATTAAGATAGCATTTGGGGTCGGCCCACTTGCTTTTAAATGCATTTTGAGGCATCTCCTGCTTAAAATAAGCTTTATGTTTTCTGCATCTTCTAACATAGCAAACAACATTGTGAGTTCTTGTGGCAGTTCATCCTTGATACCCTACTAGAGTTTCCCAATACTCATACACCGATGCAGCACACTCATTCTATGCCAAATGCTATATGGGCAGGGGGCCGAAGACTGTAGGCCTTTATTCTAAGGTTGACAGATTGGAACGGCAAAAGCATAGAGATGGTACTGACATAGCACCATTTCCATTGCAATCCATTTTATCTTGGTGCTCTCCATTGATACAGTTGAATGAATTCATTCTGGGATGGTCTAAAAAGCCAGACATAGAACCCTAAATAACAGGGCAAAGTCAGATCTAAGGCTTCCAAAGATGCCACAGGTGTGTCTTTATAGATTCTGTAGATTCCTCTCACTAGTTCTTTTTTCCCTCCATATTCTATCTTCCAACATTCTGCGCTGTCAGTCTTTTTATAGGCAGTTATGCAATTCTTTTTAAACTTCTAAATCGTATTCAATCACTTTTATTTATTTTCGGTACAGACCGAGAATGATACATCCATCTTTGGCTTTACACATGCTGTAGTCTTTGGCTGCAGGGGGAATGACTTGAGATTATGAATTAATTTATGAAATCAGAATGGCCTGAGACAGTCACTATAGAAACCAATGACCTTGGACGGGGCGGGTGGGGGCGGTGAGTAGCCGACAGACATTGGCTTGACACTGTAAATGTATTCAAAGTCAAATGGGAGAGCGAGGCTGGGTGAAAGAGCCAAAGTGGACTCATTTGAAGTGCATCATTTAATCTATAAAGCAATCTAGAGGGCTATTGGTAATTTGAAGTAAACCAATAAACCTGTGAAATTTTATTCAGATTCGTAGCGTTTCATTTTGGCCATTCATAATTAATGCAAAATGCACAGGGGACTGACAGGAAGATTTTTCTCTTGCTTTTTTGGTCTTAATATAGATACCAACTGATACCATGTGGCATTTGGTGAACCTTTCAGTATCGTATTTTGTTCACACACCAGATGCACTCTGATTTTTAAAGATCTAATGCAATTATGCTTGTCAGCTTTGCTATTTCAGTTCATTACAAAAAGTTTTTGAGCGTACCTCCTGCCCATTAGACGCAAAGGCCATCTGGTACATTTTCTAATCAAGATATACAAGCGTGCAAAAAAAGACTGTTCTTCATCTGAATATGCTGCTCTTTCGAATCTTAATTAATTTTCTTGTCTTTCTGATTTTATTTTGTGTTGTCACTGAAATTGACGTTAATCCGAACACAGGTTCATTACAGCAAAAGAAGATCCTTATTGCCAATGGAGTTTAGCACAAATGTAAACCAAGTTATTGAGTTGAGTGTTGCTTTCAGTTCAGCATTTTATTTGTTTATTTTGAAGATTTGGATCATTGTCTTAAATTGTCAATTTTTGGAAAAAGTCCTTTTGTTTTTTTTTTTGTATGTTTGTTCTGTCCCATCATGTAAACACATCTGTGTTTTGGGTTTCGGTTAAGAAGGGAACGAGATGCTTTTCTCTCCGTTCCATGTAACTTCTTTCTTTTCGTCTCTGAGAGGGAATGCTGTTCTAGTGGTAGATTTCTATAAAAATAAATTTTGAAAATAAAAACAAAAAAACAAAACAAAAACTTTTTAAATTTTAATTTTACATGTGCCAACCTGTTCTAAAAGATAAAAAAGAGAGAGCGAGATATGCTGTAAAAGACGACTGGATTGATTTTCATGTAAACATTATTTCATGAACTTTAAAAAAAAGAAAAAAAAGATGGAGATCGATTATAGAAATCAGAGTTTGTAGTTCATACACAAGATAAGGTTACAAATAAACTATCATTGTCTTTTCTCTGTTGTCTCCTTACTTTTTTTCCACAAAGGTGCTTTGTTAAAATGAGATGTTAAATTGTAAGCACAAAAATGTCTTTAGTAATTTTAAATATGTCTTTAGTAGCTTGCTGGGGATCTGAAAGTGTTCATTATCTTGCTGGCAATGAAGGCCTCACTGAGCCATCGGATTTTATCAAAAATATCTAGTGTTCTGAAAATAAACGAAGGTCTTACGGGTGTGGAACAACATCAGGGTGAGTAACTGATGACAGAATTTTCATTTTTGGGTGAACTATCCCTTTAAGGTACTAATATGCACTCTTTAGGTACAAAGATATACCTTTTGAAATTGTACCGCCCCAGCTTATGTACTGTACCTTTTTTTTCTGAGAGTCTAGCTGATCTAAAGCAGCTGGACGTAGTGCATGTTGCATTGTGAATAAATTTCACTGGCTGCCTCATTGTGTTCATCAGTGAGCACAGCAGTTCTGTTTTCCAGTGTTGTGCTCAGAGACAAACACCTACGAGACGTGGCTCTACTCGTTTTACTTGTGCCTGACTGTTTTTAATGAATGTAATTGAAATATTTAAGAGGAGAGAAGAAAAATCAGTTTGGATCAACGTCGAAAATATATTTGTGTGCTTTTTTGTGTTTTTCCAGTAGTTTTGGCTCTTTGATATTTAGTTTAGCAGTATTTTAATACAAAATTATACATGTATCAATATTTACCAACAATTTATCGCTAAATTAATATAGGCAAATAAAAAAAATGTAGCCTTTAATCACATTTGTATTTAATCATTTAGCAGATGCTTTTATTCAAAGCAACTTACTGATTATGAAAAACAAGCAATTTGTCATACAGGACTTAACAATGTTGCAATAGCAATTTTGTGGAATAAACTAGAGTGTAAGTGTAATACAGAGAAGAAGAGAACAAAAAAATGTTTAGTGGTAAAATTATACACCAATCAGGCATATTGTGTTGGTCCACCCTTTTGCTGCCAAAACAGCCCTGACCCATCGAGGACTCAACTAGACCCCTGAAGGTGTGCTGTGGTATCTGGTACCAAGATGTTAGCAGCAGATCCTTTAAGTCCTGTAAGTTGCGAGGTGGAGCCTCCATGGATCGGACTTGTTTGTTCAGCACACTCACAGATGCTCAATTGGATTGAGATCTGGGGAATTTGGAGGCCAAGTCAACACCTCAAACTCATTGTTGTGCTCCTCAAACCATTCCTGAACCATTTTTGCTTTGTGGCAGGGTGCATTATTCTGCTGAAAGAGGCCACAGCCACCAGAGAATACCGTTTCCATGAAAGGGTGTACATGGTCTGCAGCAATGCTTAGGTAGGTGGTACGTGTCAAAGTAACATCCACATGGATGGCAGGACCCAAGGTTTCTCAGCATAACATTGCCCAAAACATCACACTGCCTCCGCCGGCTTGCCTTCTTCACCCGGCCATCCGTGTGATGTAAAAGAAAATGTGATTCATCAGACCAGGCCACCTTCTTCCATTGCTCTGTGGTCCAGTTCTGATGCTCACATGCCCACTGATGGTGCTTTCGGCGGTGGACAGGGGTCAGCATGAGCACCCTGACTGGTCTGCGGCTGTGCAGCCCCATACGCAACAAACTGTGATGCACTGTGTATTCTGACACCTTTCTATCAGAACCAGCATTAACTTCTTGAGCAATTTGAGCTACAGTATCGGACCACACGGGCCAGCCTTCCCTCCCCACGTGCATCAATGATCCTTGGCCACCCATGACCCTGTCGCCGGTTCACCACTGTTCCTTCCTTGGACCACTTTTGATAGATACTGACCACTGCAGACCGGGAACACCTCACAAGAGCTGCAGTTTTGGAGATGCTCTGACCCAGTCCTCTAGCAATCACAATTTGGCCCTTGTCGAACGCTCTCAAATCCTTACGCTTGGCCATTTTTCCTGTTTCTAACACATCAACTTTGAGGACAAATTGTTCACTTGCTGCCTAATATATCCCACCCACTAACAGGTGCCGTGATGAAGAGATAATCAGTGTTATTCACTTCACCTGTCAGTTATGCCTGATTAGTGTATTTGGACATGGTTTTTGGTCCTGTATTTTAAAGCCCTTTCTGGATGCTTGTTTCCTGCTTCACATATGTTAATTTCCCTTGGTGATGTCATAGCTCTGATGAACTTTCCTGTGGCCGTCTGTTTTGGGGTACATGTACACAACAACGATGTAATAAAAACGGAAAAAATTTTCCTTTGCGTTTTTCGCCTCCAGATGACACTGTTGTCAAAATGATCCTCGTTCACACGGACCTGTGAAAATGACTGAAAACGCTGTATTCTGCTGCCAGGCCAGTAGTTGGCGACGTCACTTTGTAAACACTACACGCCTATAGAACATGTACGCATGCGCGTGATATCACCATTTTCACAAATTCACATTTTTGTAGTTTACACAGACAATAATGGTATAGCTTTCAAAAATCACACTTTGAAACCCATTTTCAAAAATTTGCATTTTCAGACCCCCAAAATGCAGCTGTCGTGTAAATGAACGGCCTAAATTCACGCTTTTAAGATTAATTACGGAGCAGAAGGGCAGTTCACAGAGCTTTGCTCTTGGAACGTTGACCCACAATACAACAAGAGTTTTTTCCTGGGATACTGCCAACACGTAATTGCAAAATGCCACCATTATTAATTGTAATCTTAGCCTGCTGCATTTTAGAGAAGTATTTAAGCAAGGAAACTGTTTAGTTTGAATACCTAAGTTAATATTTAATGAATGAATATTCTTCAGAATATTATTTTTTTGTTCCACAGAAGAAAGAACATCATTCAGGTTTGGAACTTCATGAGGGTGAGTAAATGATGACAGAATTTTCATTTCTTTAAGGAAAAAAAAAAAAAAAGGAGAATTTCTTGCTTAATCGCTATTCCCCCGGGTTGTTGTTCAGCTCAAAGGTTTATTGACTAGCAAAGGATTGACACATTTGTGCATTCACATCTTTGCATTTCACTAACAATGTCGAGCAGCGGCAGAGAGCAAAACCATCTCTGCGAAGACAACAGGCGCATTCACACAGAGCCCCACAATTCACTCGGCAGCAATTATCAGCACGTTTTTGTTTTGATTAAAATTCGCTGTGTGCCCTTTGTAGTCGTTCGTACTTTGCATGTTATTGTTTTCTGAACACTTCCCTCGAGTTTCTGTCTCTCTTGCTCAGTATTAGCCCTGTCTGTGAACTGCTGCACTGCATCCTTCTTTTCATCTCCCAATTGTGCCCTGAATGCAACTTTATGCTGAATTGCTGCGTAAAAAAAATAGAAAGAGGAAAACGATTGTCCCCAGATACCTCTCATGGAAAATGCCTGTTTGTATTTGCTAAAGGTGGTTTAAAAACGCTCCAGGGAGCAAATGGCTCAGTGATGAGAGAAAAAGCTGGGTCTGTGAGTTTAAGATTATGTATTTTTGCTAATTAAAGGAGGACACATATGTCCAAGCAAAATGAGCTACATTTGGCCTCTACGACCTGTGACCTAATCACCAGCATGCCCTTGTCAGCCCGACAGAACGGCCCTAGATCTTTGATGGCTGATCTACAGACAGACAGGTCGGATTTGCTCCCATTGCCAGGGATGGACTGGCCACAGGGAGTACCGGGTTTGTCCAGTCAACTAGACTAGGGTCTGCTTTATATTATATATATCATATTAAATTTGATTTATATTCTATTAAATTGATACATTTTAAATATCAAATAAAAATGTTTAATTTAATGTGTTAGAAAGAGATACATGTTAAATATAAATGTTTAACCTAATAATTTTAAGCGTTTGAACCCTACTGTAATTGTAAGGATTTTTATTAGTTTTCTTCTTCCCTAAAACGAATCGTGCGATCAAACCGTAAGGCCTAGAGACTTGAAAATTTGTCAAATGGTAGTAAACGTCTTCCTCGCTACTCAGAGTTTTACTTCTCTGTAATCACGTGGTGTTTCACAGATCCACACAATATGCATATAATTTGATAGATCTCCTCATACTGAACAACTTTGCCTCAAGAACCAATGCTGTCAATCAAATCGTTCATTAAATATTCGCGATTATGTGAAAATCCTACTTTTGTGAAATAATCCTAGGTTTTTCGCCTGATCGGAATCAAACCATTGCAGTAAAATTCTCTAGACTCTCCTGATCAATAGTTATCAAAAAAAGTTGAACTTTACCCTTTGGGTCGCTATAACAGGGTCATTTACAAAATGGGCGTGGCAAAATATATCCAAAAGCCAATAAATCCTAAAAGAAAATTCAGAATTTCACGAAATTAAGTGAGCACATGCAGCATATGACTCTAAAGAAGCATCTTTTATGAAGATCGGACCATAGGTGGTGCTATAACTGTTAAAAAGCTTTAAAATGATATATTTTCAATGGTAAATTGCCTGTTTTGGATGAAAATGTATATAACTTTGGGTGTGTTTGACTTATTTTTACAGGAGTCACGTCCTTAGACTCCTGAATCCTTGCCAAGTCCAACAAAATCAGACATGCTAGGTTTCGCCTTATAGTTTGTGCAACGTTGTGATTTAGCACTTAAAAAACTTTTGCGAATATCTTCGAAACCGTTAATCCGATCGAGACGAAACCAGCATAGGAAACACTGAACCATAGCTAGTTAACTAAAATTCTTAGCCCAAAAGTCAAAATTTTGATAGGAAGTAACAAAAAAATCCATTCAAATTCACTCATGGGACATTTTTTTTTTTTTTGCTCTCGTATTTATAAGTGTCTATAACTTCAAAACGAAATGAGATATTTTCACCAAATTTGACACACATATGTATGGACACCAAAAAAAGTGGTGGAGATCAGACCATAGGTGGCGCTATAACTGTTAAAAATCTTTAAAAACCATATATTTTCTATGGTAGGAAAAAAAGGTAAAACAACAATGTCAGACGATTTTGAAGTTGGAGGAGAAAATGAGATGGAGTTTTTCGCCCTACCGCGGTCGTTCCACTTACGTCACGCGTCACCTTTCCAACGTGATTACATAATGCGTGGAGCATCGCAGAGCAGTGCAAGATGAACATTTGTGGTTAAAAAGTATATAATTTTTTTTTTTTTTTTAGAAGATGGCCGATCGTTTCGCTAGATAAGACCCTTATTCCTCATCTAGGATCGTGTAGAGCACTTTGAAGCTGCACTGAAACTGCAATTTGGACCTTTAACCCATTGGTCCCTGTTGAAGTCCACTACATGGAGAAAAATCCTGAAATGTTTTCCTTAAAAACCTTAATTTCTTTTTAACTGAGGAAAGAAAGACATAAACATCTTGGATGACATGGGGGTGAGTAAATTATGGGGTCCTAGATTGTAGGCTGTTTTATACACATAATTATTTGCTGTGGGCAGGTCCAACCCTGCCTATTAGATAACCAACATAATCCTGTTTTCATATTTACATTAATGATTTGTGTTATAATTACATCAGCTTCCTCTCTTCTGGTCACATATGTTAATCACTGCTCTCGTTTAATCAGATCTATTAATCAAGCGAGCAATTAACAGCAATGTGCCGCTCCCTACGGTAAAACAAATGTCTCACACCACATTTTTTTAGCATACATGTTTTTGCTTTGTTTTCTGTTATTGCAGGTCTTTTTTTCAATCTTCTGGACATCCAATTAACTTCCAACTAAATTTTTAGATGAGTGCGGATTAGAAAGGCGTTTGCAGGAATTCTTGCAGGAATCCTTTCTCCCTTCATTAAGAGACGGGTAATTAGTTTATTCCAGACTGAGCGTGAGATGTGAGAATAATTAGTTCCATCTAATCATGTGGAAAAATGCTGGAATGGATCCACGGCTCTGATCCGTCAGCAAACATTCGACAGACAAACAGAGTGATGAACGAGGGATGAATGGATGTAATTGGCCGATTTAGATCTTCACCACGCCTCACTCCACCGGGAGCAGGGTCTGCTATCGGCAACACAGACACTACAGAGCCACATTCATGTTCATATTGCATAGAAAGTTTCACAGATACAAATGAAGGAAATTTTTTAGGTTCCTTAAGAATATTTTAAACTTTTCTTCCATTCTAGTCTTAAGATTTAAGAACTACTCTTAAGAACTTAAGAAAGATTTGGCATGAAATGTGGTCTGCATTGCAACTTCATATTCTGGCCAAAAACACCCACTCATACAAGACATGGAAAGGGTCAAATAAATATAACAGTATAACAAAAATATAATATCTCGTGATACTAAATAGAACTCAGAATTTTTCCGCAATAATTACTTTTTTCTCAGACTTTATAACTTGCAATTGCGACTTTATATCAGCAATTTTGAGAAAAAAGTAAGAATTGCGAGATATAAACTCGCAATTGCAAAATAGTCCGAATTTTTTTGCAATTCTGACTTGTTTTCTCAGACTTTATAACTCGCAATTGAGTTTATATCACGCAATTCTGACTTTATAACTCACAATTGCGACTTTATATCAGCAATTTTGAGAAAAAAAGTAAGAATTGCGAGATATAAAGTCACAATTGTGAAATAGTCCGAATTTTTTTCCGCAATTCGGACTTTTTTTCTCATACTTTATAACTCGCAATTTTGACTTTATATCTCGCAATTCTGACTTTATAACACACAATTGTGACTTTATATCAGCAATTTTGAGAAAAAAGTAATAATTGAGAGATATAAACTCGCGATTGCGAAATAGTCAGAATTTTTTTCAGCAATTCTGACTTTTTTCTCAGACTTTATAACTCGCAATTGCGACTTTATATCAGAAATTTTGAGAAAAAAGTAAGAATTGCGAGATATAAAGTCGCAATTGCGAAATAGAATTTTTTTTCCGCAATTCTGACTTTTTTCTCAGACTTTATAACTCGCAATTGTGACTTTATATCTCGCAATTCTGACTTTATATCAGCAATTTTGAGAAAAAAGTAATAATTGAGAGATATAAACTCGCGATTGCAAAATAGTCAGAATTTTTTTCCGCAATTCTGACTTTTTGTCTCAGACTTTATAACTCGCAATTGTGAGTTTATATCACGCAATTCTGACTTTATAACATGCAATTACGACTTTATAACACGCAATTCTGACTTTACATCATGCAATTCTGACTTTATAACACGCAATTGCGACTTTATATCAGCAATTTTGAGAAAAAAGTAAGAATTGAGAGATATAAACTCGCAATTGCGAAATAGTCACTTTTTTCCGCACTTTTTTCTCAGACTTTATAACTCGCAATTGTGAGTTTATATCTCGCAACTGTGACTTTATAACATGCAATTGTGACTTTATAACACGCAATTGTGAGTTTATATCTCGCAACTGTGACTTTATAACATGCAATTGTGACTTTATATCAGCAATTTTGAGATAAAAGTAAGAATTGCTAGATACAAACTCGCAATTGCGAAATAGTCCAAATTTTTTCCGCAATTCTGACTTTTTTTCTCAGACTTTATATCTCGCAATTCTGACTTTATAACAGCAATTTTAGGAAAAAAGTAAGAATTGCAAGGTGTAAACTCGCAGCTGCGAGAAAAAAAGTCAGAATTTGTGAGATGAAACGTCACAATTACCTTTTTTTATTTTTATTCCATGGCAGAAACAAGCTTCCATAGGCAACAGCTTTTACGCACGTCTTTCAAAATAAAAGTCTTGCATCTTGCATATGGTTTTTGTTGTTTGCAACCCACTCAAAACAGTCTCCACCGGTTGAGAAACACTGCTCTAAGTATGAGAAGCTGAAGGTGCAGCGTGACCAAGAATGTGCTTTTTATTAGTTTATTCAGTCTTTTAACCATTTTATTGCCAACATACATGCATCTCGTGCTTGCAAAGTGAAGAAAATGGGTTTGTTTCCCAGAGGCAATGTGCAACAGAGGGTTAAATATGAACAATGAATGCAATTTATAACCTCTTTAATGACACACCAGCAGGATATGTGCCTTTTTATGCTTCTTTTGAAGCTCTCCAGACAACTTAGTGTCAACTTATGAATCCAGTTAATAATACTAATTAGGCGACTGGGAAATACAAAGCGGTTTTCATAAATGTCCTTTTTATGAGGCAAAACCAGAGCTTTGAGCATGTTTAATGACTTCTATAGTAAATAGTCTATTGCCTCCGTACACTGTGACGAATTCCCCAAAGCGTTCACTTTGAGAATGTCACATGGTCGTAAATTTTTGGTTCCACTTCATATCCTGTTTCAGTGTAGTCGGCTACTTGTAATAATGGCAGTAACAGAAGCAATTTGTGAGCACAGATGTGTGAATGTTTAGGGAAAACTGCCAAGAAAAAAGACAGGGAGGCAGGTATGAGCTATTACAAAGATATATGAGATTTTTTTACAAATTTATGGATACATCTGTGAAATATAATTCTGCTGTACACTGTAGTGAAACCGTCATGGCATAGTTAGTGAATGTAAGACAACAACTTCCAGATTCATTTTCTGAAGGGATATGCTTGATTTTAGATTAGCAATTTCCTGCAACACAGAAACATACATATATGCTTAATCCAGTTTATGTGCTGCTCGATTGCATCCAGGAGCCGAGCAGATCAAGAGGAAATTCGAGGGCACAAGAGAGAGCTTCCACAAACCATCTGTGGCCATCTGCTCTCCAGTGAAAACTGACATAGCAACAGACCTCTAGTGGAGAGCAAATGTCAGTTACATTTGCCAGCATGCCTATGATCTGAATATCAGCGAGTATACGCTATAATTAAATTAGTGTAAGAACTTCTGTGCATAGCTCTGAGGAACGTCTTGCACTTTTTGTGACTTCTGGGGCCTGAAGACAAATGATCGAGACATGATGAAGAAGAAAAAAAAACCGTGTCACTTTAATTTACCAGACGGAATAATCATATAATGTAAAAGAGGCTTTGTTTGAGCTCTGAAGACAGATCTTCACATGCAGAGCTTGCAGCAATTTACAAAATAGATTTATATAATGTTCTCACATCAAAACCAATTATTATTTTCTTTATGTAAAGTACTGTGTGACATCCACAAACTGGTAAATAAATAAAAAAAAAATTTAAAAATTTTTAAAACCTCTTTATCTTTAAAAATATATTCAAAACTATTTTTCATTGACAGCTTTAATCATTATTGTTGGTAAAAATATTTATTTTATTTTTTTCCCCCTTGATAACTCTTTTGTGTTTTATGACAGAAGAAAAGATTTGGACTGAGTAAACGATGAACAATAATTCACAGTTTTAGTTGAACTGTCCCTTTAAGCCTCCTTTGTCTCCTCTCAAGGTGAGTGTTTGAGTTTACATCAGTGTGTCTGGGGTTGTGTATAGGGGGCTCTTGTCGGGGGTCCCGCTGTTAGCAACACAAGAGTATTTAGTCATTGTAGACAGGCAGACAGCTGTGGTTGGGCACAAGGACCCTGTTGCTAGATTAATATCCCTCACAAGATCGAGCCGAGATGCCGGGAAGAAGAGCTGACTCAACTACATCAACCCTGGATCTGGATTTAGGGCCATTTTATTGATATATCAGAAAAGTTTAAACTGCAATGAATTTTAAAAGGACTGTACGTATAGATTTCTGCAGGCCCATATGAGCCGCTTTCACCAGATAACTGTTGTGTTGCAATATTTTTTGCCGTATTTATGTTTTGTGTAAATCATAGCTTTAGCTTTGCACATGATTAGGATGTCGAGAGAGGTAACAATTCCCCTGATCCTTTTTATTGTAGTACGACTGGAAAAATACAACAGATTATACACATCTGTGAGGGTTTGTGAATGAATGAATAAACTCAGTTATGGTAATATTCAACTCGAATAGTTAGATTTATATTAAATACAACAAAAACACCCCATTTTGCATACCTGAGTCAGAATACATACAGGGACTGGGATTGGTGAATCTTTCTATAAATAAAGATTTGCGAAAGAATTGTGAAAAATTAAAGGTAATAGTCACAATTTTGACTTTTTCCCTCGCAATTGTGAGTTTATATCTCACAGTTATTACTTTTTTCCTCAGAATTGTGAAAAAATTTACGGTAATAGCGACTTTTTTCCCTCACAATTTTGACTTTTTTCCTCGCAATTGTGAGTTTATATCTCACAGTTACAACTTTCTTTCTCAGAATTGCGAAAAAATTTACGGTAATAGTGACTTTTTTCCTCACAATTGCGAGTTTATATATCACAAAAATGACTACTTAGAGTTGCGAGAAATAGTCAGAATTGCGAAAAATAAAGTTAATTGCGACGTTAATAAGTTAATTGCGACATTTTATCTCAAAATTCTGACTTTTTCCCCCTCACAATAGCAAGTTTGTCTCACAATTCTGACTTTTTTTTCTCAGAGTTGCTAGAAATAAAATCAGAATTGTGAAAAAATTAAAGATAATTGCAACTTTTCTCACAATTCGGACTTTTTTCCTCCCAATTGCGAGTTTATATCTCACAGTTATGACTTTTTTTCTCGGAGTTGCGAAAAATAGTCAGAATTGCGAAAAAATTAAAAAAGGTAGTTGCAACTTTTTTCTTCACAATTGCGAGATTATATCTCATGCACAATTATGACTTTTTATCTCAGAATTGCGAGAAATAAAGTCAGAATTGCGAAAAACAAAGTTAATTGCAACTTTTTGTCTCACAATTCTTTTTTCTCAGAGTTGCTAAAAAATAGTCAGAATTGCGAGATACAAACTACCAATTCTGACTTCATTTTTTACTTTTTTTCCTCGCAATTGCGAGTTTATATCTCACAGTTACAACTTTTTTTCTCAGAGTTGCGATAAATAAAGTCAGAATTGCTAAAAAATAAAAAAGGCAGTTGCAACTTTTTATTTCACAATTCTGACTTTTTTCCTCACAATTGCGAGTTTATATCTCACAATAATGACCTTTTTCTCAGTTGCGAGAAATAAAGTCAGAATTGCGAAAAAATAAAAAACGTTAATTGTGACTTTTTATCTCAAAATTCTGACTTTTTTTCAGAGTTGCTAAAAATAAAGTGTGAATTGCGAGATACAAACTCTTAGTTCTGACTTTATTTCTCGCAATTGCAAGTTTAAAAAAAAAAAAGAATTGTGAGACAAAAAGTCGCAAACAAGCTTCCATAAAAATGAATGTATTTCACAAGCAAAATTTGCCGAACCAACGGAAAACGTGTCCGCACTTTGATGTTTCAAGCAAGAAAAGAAAGGACCATTTAGGATGAATCAATTCACTAAAATGAATCAGACTTTCCAGTGCAACATTAGGGTGAGACAGAGAGGACCATTTAAGATGAATCAATTCTTTCACACATTAATGAATCAGAGAGAGAGATAATTGTTTAGGTGAGCGAGTTTCATTACCTCTGCTTAGACATTACAAACAGTGATGTGGCTTGTTATTAAGTTTTATATGTTGTGTGTTGTTTATCAGCTTTTATTAAATGAAAGAAAAATGTAATCTACTTTGAATCTGGCAAAAAGTATACCCATTTAGATGCATCACAACAGTACTGTCACAAAAACATGAACTCTAAATCTGTATTTGATTTTTCTCTCTCTACTTGATCCTCCTTACATCATTTGTTTGAACCTCATGGGGGAAGCAGAGTAATTGTTTTAGGAACATTCAACCCAGAGTTCAATAGAGATTTAGTTCAGGTCTCCATGCATGAATGTGGACCCTCTTCAGAAACCACAGTTTCATATTTTGTTAAATATTATGGTTTTCCTCTTGTTTACACTCGCATCAGTTTTCTATCTGTCATTATTTTTTTCATTTTCAGATACAGGGTTTATATGATGATAAATAAAATTTTCACGTGATATTGTTACACATTTTACATATGGGTGTTTTTACGCTTAACACACTTAACAAACGTGATCTATGGACCTTGCAGTAACATTGTCCTACATTAATGATGTTGTGGACGTTGCCAAGAACACACTTCTTTATCTGAGCTCATACTGGCCCTGTGTTTCCCCTGCCAATCAATCTGAAATTCTTTTGTTAAGAAAATTGCATTTCCTCTAATTCAATTTCGTCAAGCGTTTTTAGGCCAAAGGCATACATTTACTTCTTTAAATCAATGGTGTAAGTGGAAAGGTTAGAGCTAAAGTGGAAATAGTAAAAACACTCAAAGTCACTACATGATGAATAATCAAAAAGGCCACTTGAAAGGAACAGAGAAAAGTCTTTTTCAAGCAGAAATGGCTTTGGAGTAAACAAAGTTGTTGTAACCTTCATTATTGGCTATGTGATTTAATATTCAATCTTTCGTCCATAAATAATAAACAAACTACTTGAGTTGTCATTTATCAAAGGATGATGATCAGCAATTAATTTAGATCTTTTCTCACACAAAGCTATTGTATGACTTTGGAATATAGACCACATTTGACACTAACTTTTAAAATTTATAGGAGCAAAATATTGGTATTTTAATGATGGACTTTCATATTTTATGATTAAAATCTGGAAAAATAAATGTTGGTAAAAAGTTTTAATGCAACCTTCATATAACAAAAAGAAAAATGTTGTGATGAACAATCAATTTCTTCATTTGAAAGAAATAAAGGACTTTCGAAACGCAAAGGTTTATAGGTCTTTCTCAGGGCAGAAATGGTTTTGAACTAATGGTCGAATAACGTTTTTAAAAGTGTAAAAAACAAAATGGAGATACAAATAATTTGGAAGTTTTTTTATTAAGTGTTAACAATGAGATTATGTAGTTTTTATAATCAATTAACACTGCTTTTGTCAATTTTTACAAGATGGACAAAATTTGTCACCAAAAAAGTCAAAAATTTTGGTTTTACCAAATGACAATATTATCAAACAATGCTAACAGACTGATATCTAGCTATCTAGCTAGTTAGCAAAAGGACACTCCAACATTTTATATTTTGTACAAGCTTTTAAAATAGTACAACATTTTCCATGTTTTATAGCGGTTGTACCGAATGACCTGATGTTTCGGGACATGCGTATAAGCAAGTGAAAACATTAATTTTTCAAATAGTTTAAAGAGAGTTAGTTACTTTGCTTCATGACTGTGTGGTCCTTTGGAGGTGTCTGAATGATGTCACATCCTGTCACATGATATTGACCGCATGACTTGATCCAAAATGGTCCCTTTATATTGGTTACTCCGAATGACATCAATGAAATTAATTTTTCCGGACATTCTTTCTCATAACAAAGCAACGACTTCTACACATAATTTTAATACCATTTTGCACTATGTTGATATATGATGTTATAAAATCATGCCAGAATAAAAAATATATACATTTATTACATTTTAAGATACTTTTATCACAAATGAAATGGCTGTATTGGCCTTTGGACGGTTAAACCGAATGACACTTCAAAATCTTTAAAATACCTTTATATGTAGCAAAATATAATTAAAACCTTTTGGATTCAATAAAAGAGATCTAGCTGTACTACCTTACATACTTTGGATGTCATATCTTTGCTTTTTATTATTATTAAGGCCTTTGGACAAAAAAAAAAAAAGACCCATCACATCATTGACCCCTAAACAAACTTGTTGTAACCTCCAATATTGGCTATATATTTATATGCATATATGCTATATATACACTGTGGTAAAGTACTTTGCTGTCAAAGGTAAATCATAGTTGTTGTTTTTTTTTTCTTTAAGAGTTGAAGTTGGCCTCTAAGGTCCTCACGTTATTTCACTTCCACCGGATAATTAAGCTTAATCAATATCAGAGGAGGGAAAAACAGGAAGTGTGCCATTATATTAAACACCATCAGCGAGATGAAGAACGTCATGGCGCTTAATCATCTCTGGCTGCATCTGTTTCAGATAACGCCACACATATCGATCTGTGTCTGGTGTCCACTGCGAAGCTGTGCAATATTAATCAGAATCAAAATCAATGCAAAACAAGCCTGCATGGTGGATAATGATAAATGGAACAGTCTTTGAAAGCATCATAAAGAACTCGTGAACCATCAAAAATAAACAACTAAATATCACCGCAGCTGATGTGATCATTGAGCAATTAAACTCAATCAATAACTCCATTGGGCAAACAGGAACCAAGCTATTCTTTGAACATCGTCACTGAACGTCTGTAAAAAGGGATCGTGACTCTAATAATTTTTTCAAGCTTCATTTGACCTCACCCAACACCATGTTTATTGATTTGGCAACAGAATGTTCTGTACAGCACGCAGAGATCACTTTCTCATAATGCACAACTTGCATAAATATCAATAGTCCCATTTGTTCAATTCTCCTCTATGTTAGTTAGTTGAGATTTCAGAGCTCCAGACTGCTAATAAAACAAAACCGCATACTCTCGAGTAGTTACTTGTTTTGAATAAGTAATTACTTCTCGACCTCTAAAAAAGTATGTTCTATACAGTATGAATGTGTGCCGTATGAATGTAATCCGGACGTACTATATTCACTAGTGATGCGATGTTCGACACCAAAGCTTTAAAAATTTTATAAAAAAAAAAAAAAAAAAAAAACGAAACATCTTACTGTGATGCACTGTACCGGAGCTTGATTCGTTTTGCCATAACCACGTGATCTGTGACGTCCAAAGCGAGCCGTTGGTCCGAAGATTCGTTTTCGCACACAACTTGTTTGAAACAACGCGAACCCTTTGCGCAGTTTCAAGTGTCCGTTTTTTATTCACAGACTCTATTCATACATTGTGTATGTACAATGACACGTGAAAGACTTATTTATATATATTTTCTTTGCTTTTCGGTTTTCATAGCACAAACTGATTTTTTATGGCTAGGTCGTCTCGGACGCAAAAGCAGCTTTTTCCACCTTTTGACCACAAGATGTCGTTAGTGTGCACCGTGGCGTGTTGAAAAGCTTCGAGTTGAGGAGAAAGCTTCGGTGTTTCGCAGCTTAATTTTTCTATCACTAATATTCACCATGTTGTATCATGACGTGACCTAACAGCATCAGTTGCATTGCTTCACTTCTATTCACAAATCCTCTCCTGTGGCCTCATGGGATAAAGAGTCCATCATATTTTCACTTCAGAATCTCGCTGGAAGAAGTAGGTCATCCGGGTACTTTTTGCCTACTCTTTTGTGAGTACTGTGAATTCAGACATAGCCTTTTCCTGTAGTAGGCTATAGAGACAGAGCGACACGCGTCATAATCTGAAAGCCACGCCCACCGGGGGTGAAAACAATGGAACAGTCCACATTGACTTTATATAGCGTGAGGCTGCCTTCTTGTCATTTCTGGCTTATAACAAAAAACAGAACAATGTCTAAAAGCTGCTATGTGACATGGTGTACAAGCTAAAAAAACCCAGAACTAAGTTTTTATAAGCTGTCGACCCCAAAAAACGAATGTTTAAGGACACAAAAGTGGATACAGGCAGTGAGACAGAGCGCAACGGGTCATATTACTATAAGAAATACACTGGAGGGGAACGTATTCGGCTACAGGTAAAATAATTCTTTGACATGGTTAAAAATAATGAATGGTTTGTTTTTGTTTGTTTGTTTAGCATATGTTGTCACAGATTACGTTCCCTTCCAGTATATTTCTTATAGTAATATGACCCGTTGCGCTCTGTCTCACTGCCTGTATCCACTTTTGTGTCCTTAAACATTCGTTTTTTGGGGTCGACAGCTTATAAAAACTTATTTCTGGGGTTTTTAGCTTGTTAGCTGTACACCTTGTCACAGCAGCTTTTAGGCATTGTTCTGTTTTTTGTAATAAGTCAGAAATTACAAGGAGGCAGCCTCACGCAATGCAAAGTCAATGGAGACATTTGGCGATAGTCGTGAAAAGTTTGTTTGCATTCATAATATGCGGTTTCGTCAGATATATCGTTTATCTTGTTAACAGCGAACCCTGATGTTTGATTCGCGAACAATTGACTCTTACCCAGCTAACAGAATTTTGTTATAAGAACGTTCTCTAAATATTCAGTGTTGGTTCTGGGAACGTAAAAAACGTCCAGTTTTCTTGACGTTAGAGGAACGTTTTTATAAGGTATAATGTTCCTCAAACGTTCTTTCAACTTAATTTTGATCTAAAATTCAACATTCTAGGAACGTTGATTTGTAACATTCCAAGAACATGAAAATGTTCAGTTTCCTTAATGTTAGTAGAACGTTATTTAAAGGTTAGTATGATGTTCCTGAAACATTCTTTCAACTTAATTTTGATCTAAAATTTAACATTGTAGGAACGTTGATTTGTAACATTCCAAGAACATAGAAATGTAGTTTCCTTAATGTTAGTAGAATGTTATTTAAAGGTTAGTATGATGTTCCTGAAACATTCTTTCAATTATTCAAACACCTGCTGTGAACAAACACTGAAAGAAAGAGAAATAAGAACACAAACTACAGCTTTCTTCAGCCACAGCCTTAGATGAACTGAAGATAAAAGACATTA
The DNA here is from genome assembly GCA_037950665.1 of Hypophthalmichthys nobilis. Taxonomy (NCBI): domain Eukaryota; kingdom Metazoa; phylum Chordata; class Actinopteri; order Cypriniformes; family Xenocyprididae; genus Hypophthalmichthys; species Hypophthalmichthys nobilis. Next base: position 19,249,871 of record CM075486.1, read on the forward strand.
AATCTCTGAAGATCTGATTAAACAACTCCACAAACAGCATTACCAGCTTCACTTATTACTAACCAGACTGACTTTATTTCTGTCACACGTCTACAGAAGTTCTTATTGAGAATTAACAGAAGTTTAGATGTTTCGTTTAAGGTCACCATCATGGAGGTTGGTGGTTGCTTTAGTTGAGCTCTTGACCCTTGACTATTACAGAGTTGCTTCTTTATCAGCAATTGCAGGTGTTTTCAGAAAACAATTCTGCATTGATAAAGACAGACAAACAACCGCATTAAAGTGGTTTAGGCAACTGTTTTTTTGGGGGGGGTTTTTTGTATTTTTTATTTTACTTTTGGTATTGGAGTGTTATGTGAAAAGGAAATAATAAACTCAAAAATGTGATAAAAATCATTTTTAACATTGAAGTGATTTGTGTAATATTGTCCAAAACTATTTAGAAGTTAAAAACGAAACACTTAGACATCAGCACTCATCATACAAACCTCAACAATGGTGGCAAAAAAAAATTCAGCTGCATAATTTATTCATGTCGCAATGCATGCTGGGAACCATGAATGTGTTTTGTATGCTGGCATGAAGCATGTCACCATTGTTGTGTTTCATATGCCAAATGTTGATGTCTGTGATAAATGACACAAAACAATGTTTTAAACAAAAAGCTAACAATGACAGCGTTGCAAATTATATTTTTCACATTGGTTGGGTTTTTGTACAGCATCTTAATTTAGCAATTACAGAAAAAAAAGTTGTTTAAACCACTCTAATGCAATCATTTGTCTGTCATTAAAACAGACATGTTGATCTTCTTTACCAATGCAGAAATGTTTTCTGAAAACAACACTGCTGATAAAGAAGCAACTCTGTAATAGTCAAGGGTCAAGAGCTCAACTAAAGCAACCACCAACCTCCATGATGGTGACCTCAAACGAAACATCTAAACTTCTGTTTATTCTCAATAAGAACTTCTGTAGACGTGTGACAGAAATAAAGTCAGACTGGTTAGTAATAAGTGAAGCTGGTAATGCTGTTTGTGGAGTTGTTTAATCTGTCTTTTATCTTCAGTTCATCTAAGGCTGTGGCTGAAGAAAGTTGTAGTTTGTGTTCTTATTTCTCTTTCTTTCAGTGCTTGTTCACAGCAGATGTTTGAATGATGGAAAGAATGTTTCAGGAACATCATACAAACCTTCAAATAACATTCTACTAACATTAAGGAAACTACATTTTATGTTCTTGGAATGTTACAAATCAACATTCCTACAATGTTGAATTTTAGATCAAAATTAAGTTGAAAATGTTTCAGGAACATCATATTAACCTTCAAATGACGTTCTACTAACATTAAGGAAACTGAACATTTTCATGTTCTTGGAATGTTATAAATCAACGTTCCTAGAATGTTGAATTTTAGATCAAAATTAAGTTGAAAGAACGTTTGAGGAACATTATACCTTATACAAACGTTCCTCTAACATCAAGAAAACTGGACGTTTTTTACGTTCCCAGAACCAACACTGAATATTTAGAGAACGTTCTTAAAACAAAATTCTGTTAGCTGGGTATTAACCGGATTTTTTATTGATTCAATTGAAAAGATTCACAAAACTCGACCAGTGGTTTGTTTGAACGCGATTTAATCGTTCAGACTCCCTCCCTGAACCGTGTATCTTTTTTTTTTCGGTTATGTCCAAAATGAACTGGAAATCGTTATTTGTAATTAAACAGCTACATGTTCACAACAGAGTTTTGTTGTAGGCTAATAGCCTAAATGTTATTCTAAAAACATTCAAATATTTCACAAAAATATTAACATTGTTTAGCACTGTCCAACTGTGACGTTATTGATATAAAGGAAACTTTTTGGAGTATTTGTCGACTAACCAAGGCATTTTAGGAGCCAATGGTTCCAGCCTATTTTGTTTAGTCTGGAGCTCTTTGCTTGCTAAGGCTTGGTTTTGCTCACACTTAGGGTTGAGATTTGAACAAACCCCTAACCCTAAGTATTAAACTTTGACATGTAACCCTTCCCACACAATGTTTATGCTACAGACATGATGGTCTAGGAGAAATGTGCTATTACTTCAAGCAATTTCTGCCTGGCGGATGATAAAATGGGAGAAAGAAATCCCAAAGACTTACACTGAAGGAGTAGGAACTGGAGTCAAAATATCAAAGATTCTTGGGGGTGGATTCTTTTGACTTGGGCCAGTATGCAACCATCCAAAACACCCTAGCAACTGCATGGCAGTGCTCCGGCAACCACCCACAGCACCTTAGCAGCATGCCAACACCACTCACTTTTTCTTCTGTAAAACTTTGTTAGTCACTATGGAGTGTAAGATCACCTCTTTTACTAGGCAGAACATTATATATATATATATATATATATATATATATAAACACTTAGGGTTGATATTTCTGGACAAATAACTGCAAAATAATACATGGTTTAGGCTCACTCTCAGTATGTGAACTTACTTGAATATATATATATATATTCAAGTAAGTTCACATACTGAGAGTGAGCCTAAACCATGTATTATTTTGCAGTTCCTTATAAAATTACCAGGCAAAGCCCATTTTTGTTCACACTGGTGAGTGACCTGACTAAGGGTTCAAGTATGGACGTTTTCAGAGTAGACCATAATATTAGAAAAAGTGTCATAAAGTAGCCAATGATTGCGATCGTTTCCATTTTCAAGACTGACATTCAGAAATGTTTATGAAGTAATCAACTTTTCCATCTCAATGAAATGACAAGGTTTTCGTAAGAAACAGCTAAATGTCATCGTCCACTTGATATGATATTCACACTATAACACTATCAGTTCCAACAGGGCAGAGATATCCCATCAGAAAACCCATCTGGACAGAGTGGAGCCCTCCCTTTCCCCACAGTGCCTTGTGAAAAACACTCAGCTGGTATTGGATTAAGGAAAGCAGCCAAAACGTCAATGAACAAACCCCGGCACCTCTTGAAAGGATTACATCTATTGACATTTTGACATTTGTATACACAAATTATATCCACGTTTTTGGTGAATTGAGATGTCTGTCTGGCTGCCAAAAAGAGGTGGAGAGGGAGGGCCGGTTTTAGTCTTGAGTGACAGGACACAAGTTTCCCCCAGTGACATGATAGATTGGGAATTGAACTCAAAGTCAAGTCAAAATGTGTGAAAATGTGTCTCCTTCACAAGTTATTTGTTGGTTTGTTTGTTTGAACTACCTAACAAACGAATGAATAAATGATGCAGGATTAGGCATGGAAATAAATATAATAAAATAAATATTTCTCTTTCACAACTTTAATCTTGAAACAGACACAAAAAATTATTACACATTTATTTGTTCATTCGTTTATTTATTTAAATAAATAAATAAATAATAAAGATATGGAATTAGCATTAAAATGTATAAATAAATAAAGAGAAAGAAAGAAAGAAAGAGGATTAGGCATGGAAAAAATATAATAAATAAATCTGTCTCTTTCACAAGTTTAATCTTACAACAGACCACAAAAATATTACACATTTATTTGTTTATTTATTTATTTATTATTTTAATCGTTTTTCATGACTAATTCTGCATCATTTTTTTTTGTATTTTGATTTTGAATGAATAAATAAATAATAAAGATATGGGATTAGCATAAAAGTGTATAAATAAATAAATAAATAAGCTTTTCATGCCTATATTTGCTTTTGATTATTTCCCATAATTTATTTTATTTATGTTTAATAAATAAATAAATATTACACATTTATTTGTTTGTTTATTTATTGTTTTAATAGTTTTTTTTATGCCTAATTCTGCATCATTTATTTGTTTACTTATTTGAATGAATGAATAAATAAATAATAAAGATACAGGATTGGCATGAAAATTTATAAATAAATAAATAATATCATTTATATAAATATAAATAAATAAGTTTTTCATTACTAATCCCATATCATATCTCATTATTATTGTATAAAGTGTGCTGTTTGTGTTTTTGAATATTTGCTATCATGTATTTATTTATTTATTTACTTATGTATATTTAATTTAAAAAAAGAAAGAAAGAAAGAGGATTAGGCATGGAAATAAATATAATAAATAAATCTGTCTCTTTCACATGTTTAATCTTACAACAGACCACGAAAATATTACACATTTATTTTATTTTATTTTATTTTAATAGTTTTTCATGCCTAATCCTGCCTCATTTATTTGTTTACTTATTTGAATGAATAAATAAATAAATAATAAAGATACGGGATTAGCATGAAAATGTATTAATAATAAATAAATAAGCTTTTCATGCCTATATCTTATCTCATTATTATTGTATAAAGTGTGCTGTTTATTTGCTTTTGGTTATTTCCCATAATTTATTTTTTAATTTTTATATTTATTTGAATGAATGAATGAATGAATGAATAATTAAATAGGATTAGTCATGGAAAAAATATAATAAATAAATCTGTCTCTTTCACAAGTTTAATCTTAAAACACCACAAAAATATGTAATTTAATAGGTAACTACCTATCTTACTATTTATTTATTATTTATTATATATTATTATATTATTAAATATTATACATTTATTTATTTTATCTATTTATTTTTTTATTCGTTTTCATGCCTAACCATATATTTTTATTCAAACAAACAAATAAACACGTTTTTCATCTAATCCAGTATCGAATCCCCATCATTATTATTGAATAAAGTCTGCTGTTTATGTGCTTTGCTTTCATAACTTCCAATTATGCCTTGTTTTCATTTTTCTTCTCTTTTCTAGATTTTTTGGATCACAGCTGTCTTCACAGCTGAAAAGATTGGCCCAGCTGCAAAGACTGTTACGATTCCATGTGGGGCAATATGTTTGATTCATCCAAAGAAAACAGACACGCTGTTTCATTACTAATTTCTAATTCATTGTCCAGTTCAGCATATTTTTAGGTGAGACACCTTTTGTGAAATTTTAGAGGTGAGCAAGCAGGACTTTGCCATGTAGCATCCTCCTCTGTTTTCCCCAAAGGAGTTGCATTATTTATTCACACAGCTCAAAACTCTGAGCCAGGGGTCATATCATAACCTTTTCCATATGTTTGCCACTGACAATGACATACAGTATAAGGAAGCAACATCGGCCTCATGCTCTGAAATATTTAAGCAATGGGGAAAAAAAAAAAAAACTCTGTTAAATCATTGATATGTATGCATATGCTGTGTTATGAAATTTCTAACTGCATACTCCAGGTACTATCTGGCCTGTAAACATTTCACACTGCTGTGTTCACAAGATAAACAGCATCTGCAAAGTAAACAGATATAAGGATAGATATATCTTGTTGGCCTCTTGAGAGATGAATACATGCGACAGCACATACCATCCATATATCTGAAAATCATGGCTCAGTGCAGTCAGTTAACGCAACAGTTTTACTGTATAACAGAGACCGGGGCTAGTTGTCACAAACACTGAAAGAAAAATTGGTGTAGGATTTACTTTGAAACTATTTTCACTCAGTAATTGCTAGTAAATTTCACAAATAAAAAAAAAGAAACAGCAAGTACACATTAAATTAAACATAATCTTAGTTTTATGTACAACTTAAAAAAAAAAAAAGTGTTTTCAATATTCCATTTTTCAAAATTCCAAAGTTTCATAACTGCTTTATTGTTTGAAAAGCCAATAAATGTTTTAAATATTTATTGTTTAATCAGTGTCAGTATGGGATTCCCATTGTGTCAACATATTCTGTTATATTCAAAAGGTCAACATTTATTCAGTGTATTTATAAGAGTCAGCTTAGAGAAATGTCAGACAGGGTACTGTAGGTTTACTTTCCTTCAGATGAAATAACCTAAATAGTGTGCATGGTGATAGCAGCACAGAGTAAAAACTCTTATTTCAGCACTTTAGCCTTCTGTTTATTCACCTCAGTTTCCTATTTAAATAAAGTCAGTTTCTGCAGTAAGTGCATAAATTATATATATAAAAAAGGCAACACTTATAGGCTAACTATACAAACTATATTACTTAGTATAAGAATTGTTTATTTTCATCATTATTAATAATTAAACTGTTGTCTTTTATTATATTGCTGTTTCCACTTTATATAAGCAACAAACCAAATAAGAGCATGCATTTTAGTGGGCTACTTCGTGTCATGCTTAAAGGGGACCTATAATACCCCTTTTACATGATGTAATATAAGTCTCTGGTGTCCCCAGTATCTGTCTGTGAAGTTTCAGCTCACAATACCCCACAGATCATTTATTATAACTTGTCAAATTTGCCCCTATTTGTGTGTAAGCAAAAATATGCTGTTTTGTGTGTGTCCCTTTAAATGCAAATGAGCTGTTGCACCAGAAGAGGGCGGAGCTTTAACAGCTCGCGCTTCGGTTGCTCAACAACAACAAAGCTGGAGAATCTCAAGCAGCCAAAATGACATTTGTCAGTAACGGTGTTCAGTCTTACATTGTTCAAACCGGAGTCGGACACTGATGGAGAGACTCAGGAAGAAGTTACAACTTTTAGAATACAACTAGATGTTTCTGAACAGTTAGTGGATAAATTTATGTAGTTGCTGACTAGCATGTGCCATCATGTTAATCTTTTGTGCAAATCCAGTGTTGAATTGACCCTCGTTTGTGAAGCAGTTTGACGTAAAATGACGGCATGGTAACAACAACTCTTCCTCTTCTCTAAAGCAGCCCAACATGGCCTCACTCCTTTGTTGTGTGTTCTCGAGGGCAGGGTTTATGTAAATGTTAGGGTTAGTGATGTCACTAACCCAGGACGAAGCTCGTTGTAGTCCCTACCAGCTGTTTGTTGTAGTCCTATCCTATTGAAAATGTCTCCTTTTGCATTGAACTTTGAGTGTCGTAACCTTGCAGATGTTGTTTATGCTCAAACAGCAACATTGCACACTAACTAAAGTTAAAAAAAAATGAAATCATAATCAAGGACCCCTTTAAGACCCCTTTAAGTCGTCATAACAGAAGTCATGATAATCTCTGCTTCCCTATTGTGAAGTATATCCGAGTGAAATGGCTTCTCGAACAAAAAAAACAAAACAAAGTAGGACAGGGTTTGATTATGTTCATCAGGAATTGATTGGATGGTTGTGGCTTGCTATTGGTGGATCTCATGTGAATGACAGGTTGCCCAGCCCTCGTATCAGTAAACACGTCATCAGAGAAGAGATGTCGCTGCAAGAGGGAGGAAGTTATTTTGATTAAAGTTTATGAGTGTGCATTAATTTAAATAATAATAATGTGATGCACTGATAAATCATTTATAATAAAAACTAAAAAATAAGAAGTGTCATTATGACTTTAACTAAAATCATTGTAACACTTCGACTTTCATATCTTATTGCTTTAAAAAGGATCTGACATTCTGAATCAAACTGTTTAATTTAACAAAAACACTTTTAGAATGGCTTCCAACATGCTGTGCATCTCCAGGAGGCTTCTTTTGAAAACCTACGGATCTGACAAAGACTTTAAAAACATGCAACAGCTTGGATTCAGCTTGTATGAATTAGTTATATAAAAAAAAAAAAATCAAGATTTAAACAGCTTATAACAATTCAATCCCAATTTTCTGCTATTCCCCAGCCTGCAACAATTATGCAAATGCTGTTTTGACTGTTGTGAAACAAACAAACTATGTAATCTTTGCCATATTCCATTTTGCCCTATTACACCGGAATATAATCAGGATGAGCTTCACACCGGCTCGAGAGGCACACGAGAGAGGGGGACGACTAACTGCACTTCATACATTACATTACATGACTCTGAGCGGGGCATTTATTGCCTTCGTGGCGACAGAATACACTGGCCGACTGCATTTACCAGATGGCACAGAATTCACTCCGAGGGGGCCATAAAAGTCGATATATTTCAGAGGGAATATCAAAGCATGTCTGATCTATTCTTCATCGCAAAGCATTGAATCAGCACCTTCCCCCTGTGCTTATTATGGGCAGCAAAGTGAGGAAGAGATTTCCATGATAGGGTGCTGGAAAGACATATGAGAATAAAGTGATTTGCCCAGAGCTTTTGCGAGTTTAATTTGCATGAGTAGTGTATATTTGTTTGTCTCTCCCAAGTGTGATAGATTACACCATGGACTCTGATGGAATTAAATGCATCAGCTAATTAGTTTTATACGGTCAGTGCCATAAGGGTATATTAGGCCCAGTTCTGAGCTCCTGGAGCCTATCTATGCTAACACCCAATACCTTTATTTACAGGTGAATCCATACAATGAATGAAGATACTGTAATATTCCATAAAAAAATCATGGTGACTAAAAGAATGTTTACTCTCGCTGTACTTTGATGTCTCACACCATGCCCAAATAGCACACATACATTTGCAAGATGTCTGTTAAAAATTACTTCATCTGGAAAGCATCTGCTGTCTGCAAACATCTGATAGACGTCTTTAAGATTTTACAAAACATACCCTGATGGCACACGTACATCTCGGAGACGTCTATTTGATGTGCATGTTTACATCTGGAAGACAATTTTTTTAGAGTGTTCCCAGGTAGCACACGTACGTCTGCAAGATGTCTGTTATAGATCACTTCATCTGGAAAGCATCTGCTGTTTACAAACATCTGATAGACATCTTTAAGACGTCTATAGGACGTTTCCTGTCAGGTGTCAAATACACAATTAGAAAATGTCTTTAAGATGTTTATGGTTTAGTATGTATGTAAAACTGACATCTTAAAGACGTCTATCAGATGTTTGTAAACAGCAGATGCTTTCCAGATGAAGTGATCTTTAACTGACATCTTGCAGATGTATGTGTGCTATCTGGGTGCTATTTGATATCAGACAGGAAACGTCCTATAGACGTATTGCAGATGAGCAAACACCCTAAAAAATAGATGTCTCCGAGATGTACGTGTGCTATCAGGGGTATGATTTAGAATGTTTTACAAACATTCTAAATCATAAACATCTTAAAGACATCTTCTAAACGTCTATTTGACATCTGACAGGAAACGTCCTATAGACGTATTGCAGATGTGCAAACACTCTAAAAAAATACATCTTCCAGATGTAAACATGCACATCAAATAGACGTCTCTGAGATGTACGTGTGCTATCAGGATTTGCTCATCTGCAATACGTCTACACGACATTTCCTGTCAGATGTCAAATAGACATTTAGAATATGTCTTTAAGATGTTTATGATTTAGAATGTATGTAAAACTGACATCTTAAAGATGTCTATCAGATGTTTGTAAATAGCAGATGTTTTCCAGATGAAGTGATCTTTAACAGACATCTTGCAGATGTATGTGTGCTATTTGGGTATGATTTAGAATGTTTTACAAACATTCTACATCATAAACATCTTAAAGGAATCTTCTAAACGTCTATTTAACATCTGACAGGAAATGTCCTATAGACGTATTGCAGATTAACTCTAAAAAATACGTCTTCCAGATGTAAACACACACATCAAATAGACGTCTCAGAGACGTATGTGTGCTACACCGATTGGTCTGCCCAGCGCCGCTTCAATTCAAACACATCTATTTAGTGAGCAAAATGATTCACTGATTCATTGTTTCGAAGCGTTCGAAACTCTGCACTCTGAGGACATCTGCTGGTTAATGTAATGCAAATGCAATGAAAACACAGGAACAATGTTTACTAAAATGTTCTACAAAAAAATGTTTTCATTAAAGTGTAATCTGCAAAGTGTTATTCGCAATATCATTAAATACCATTGAAGATAAATTATCTGTAATATATGCAATCCTTCTAACGCTTATTTTGTGTACCAACACTAACTGTACAGTCCTACTTTCGATTTTCTAAACCAAAATTGTAAAATTCCCTGGAATTTCGCATTGTAGGACTACAATAAATACCAAGTTCCATGATTCCATCTGCCTTTCCAGCATCACCGGAATCATAGGGCCCTATTTTACCCACGAGTGATCCAACAAACAAATGACAGTCGTTTCTTTAAATTAAACTTTTGAAAAGAATCACAGACTGGAGTTACCGGTATGAATCTGTTCAAATATTTTGGTGTCATTAATTTGGCTAACGAAGCATTAAAATGCAGAAGCATCCAGAGAACCTAAATGAACAAAAGAAAAAAATTATAATGACTAAATAATGAGCATATGTTTGAGCTGTGATATTATATCAAAAAAAAAAAAAAAAGTAAATCATGGTCAAATGGAGGGCAACCTTAGGCATTTTAAACTATGAAAAATACTAAGCTGCCACATTAAAAGTGACCGATTTATTAATTTACTTTCAGAAAATACAGCTCTGGGTTCTCTATTATTCATTTGCACAGATTTCAAAGATATGCACAGCGTCCTACTGTTTACATCTCTATGACTGCAGATGAGAAGGGTAATTGAAATATAGCACTCTCTTAACCCGTATTATTAATAAGGATCTAAGGCGCTAGCAAGCTGGACATTGAAATAATGAATGTTCTTAAGTTCTCCTGTATGCTGGAGCGCTGCATTGAAGGAGATAAAGTGCATGTTTGCGGTGTGGAATCCCATTATCAATTCATATGCGTCTTCTCTCAGGTGGAAATTATGTTTTCAGGGAGTAGGTATGTTCTCCGAGCAGATGAAGGGATTATAGTGCTGAGAGGCCTTGCTGATCCAGACAGACATGTGCTACATTAATATCATGGCTTATGCAGCTGAGATCTATATATACCAACAATACTGCTGCACCTGCTTCCATAATGGGAAGTTTGTACTACGCTACAACAATCCATCTAGCCTATACACATAAGGATTCGGAAATAATCACATGCATTAACGTTGACAGCCCTAATATATATATTTCGGACATCACTGAAAAATTAAAATAACTTACCGTTCAGCAAGTCAGATGTTGATTCAATAAACACTGTTGGATTCAGGTTGTGTATCTAGTTAAGTCATGAAACTCTAGAGGGTGCAGGCTGATAGGTCCTGATATTGCATGCTCAACATAGTCTGGTTCATTGTTTGCTGTAAGCTGGTCCTGCAGTTTGCTATCATTATTCCTCTGAAACCCTCCACCTCCCCAGCTCCACCTGCCTAGATCTACTATGAGATTTATGTATGTCTATTTATGCAGCAGCAGCATATCTTACATGCTTACAGCAGCATACATGTGTATCTATTAGCAGTACCAAATCCATTATTAACATTGCCATATTCAATAACATGCTAAAACTATTCTGAGAGTTGATTATATATATATATGATTATATTATAATCATTGTGTGTTTAAAGAAATGAGTAATTTGTTCGGAATCAGTAGACTACTGGTCGCTTTGTGTGTTTTTAATTTAGTAAAAAGCACTATAAAGTCATTTGTTTGTGAATCGAACTGCACTTGGCATTGCTTTGTTTTGTGAGGAGTTTGACAAATGCAAAAAGGAGCGAAGTATGCAGGGACAAAGTAACAGAAAGACATTTCTTTACTTTATTTTCCTTTATTTTATCGCTTCACATTCAACACAGACAGCAAACTCACATTCAAACTCAGGTAGCCTATGACTTATTTTGCTGCCTGTGAGCTGAAGATTCAGCAGCTGAAAAAGCTAAATATACAGCTGTTGTCAGACTTTATTACTCATGTGAAATATATTGTTGAAACATAATCCTGACAAAGAGATTTGGTCTTTTCTCATAGTATTCAATGGGAGCTTATACTGCTTTATGGCTACAGTAAATACCCAGCTATCAAAAATATGTTCTAAGAACATTTTCATAACATTCCCATTGAGTTATATTCTGAATGTTCTCTGTTTTTTTAAACTGAGAACATTCCGAAATGTTTATGCGAATGTTAGCAAAAACATTAAGGGAACATTCCATTTTACACTTTTACAAACATTGTGGGAATGTTATTTTTTGAATGCTGAACATTTTGAAACAAGTAGTAACATTTAAAAAATGTTAGATGAGCGTCCAGCTAAAACATTTCTATGAACTATGTATTCAAACTTTGCTAACATTTTGAGAACATTACTAAAGGCCGCATAACTATGAACAAACATTCTAATAATGTTACTGGAAGAAAGTTTTTTCATAACTTTGAGAGAACCTTGCCAGAGCATGTATCAAACTGCCAAAGTCACGTGATTTCAGTAAACGAGGCTTTGTTACGTCATATGTGTTTCGAAATTTCAATGGTTCACCACTGGGGGGCGTGACTTTGGCAGTTTGATACACGCTCCGAACCATTGATGAAGCTTTATGAAGCAGTGTTTTGAACCTGCCCATCACTAGATATTGTTGAATAAAGTCATTATTTTGTTTTTTTGGCGCACAAAAAGTATTCTCGTCACTTTATAATATTGAGGCTGAACCACTGTAGTCACATGAACTGTTTTAAATACGTCTTTAGTAGCTTTCTGGGCATTGAAAGTGTATCTTGCTGGCAATGCAGGCCTCACTGAGCCATCAGATTTTTATGAAAAATATCTTAATTTGTGTTCCGAAGATGAATGAAGGTCTTACAGGTGAGGGTGAGTAATTAATGACAGAATTTTCATTTTTGGGTGAACTAACCCTTTAACTTTGTCTTGTGTCTTGTGAGTGAATGATTCAGTGACTTGCTCATAAAGGTAAGTTGATTCGTTCGTGAATGAATCAGTGCTTTTTAATGAATCGGTTGAATGAATGATTCAATGATTAAGTGCAGACACCTGTCGCCACCTACTGACATAATAGTGTAACCTGCAGATGAGAGTCGCTGAAAAATCCCCACCACTAATGCAGCCTGACAGCCTGTCATTCAATAAAAGTTATGACGGTAAAAGTTATTTCTGGCAATACTAAAAAAAAACTGTATTGAAATTGGTTTGTGGTTTGGTTCACGCTGTGTCAGAAGTAGCCCAACAGCAGCACAAAGCAAAGAGCTCTCAGAGCGACCATGATAGGCAGTGATGATGTCTGCCATCTCCCTCGGGAGGGCAGAGAGAGAAAGTGTTCGTCCGACATGGCTTGAATTAGCATAAAACATCCTACAGGTGGCTCCTCTAGGGCTTCTGTGAACTTTACTTTGCCTGTATCATGTGCTTCCCTGGAGAACCGTTCCACAGGAATGTCTGTGGGAGGCAGTATGCATGCAGTTCAGCTCTAAAAAGGTAGACAGAGAGAAAAAAAAAGACAGGTGTGATGGCTTTGATGAGTCATTTTACACCTTTGCGCAGTCTGGGATAAAGAGCACAAAAGCCCAGAAATATTACTCAGTTGTACACCGTGAGCTGTCAATGTCTTAGGATGTTTAGATAAGACAGCGAGCAGATGCGACAGGATATACAAGACCCCACGTAATTGCAGTAACTTAATATATCAACGCTGTACACACAGAGCCAATATGTTCCTAGATTGATAATTAATCAGAAATTAATTATATACTTATTAGCAAAATATGCAAATGCTGTTGAATTTGTTGGCATGGAAAATCTTAAATGTTTTTGCTATAGAAAATCGGTAACACTTTACAATAATGTTCATTAGTTAACATGAACTAATAATGAACTGCACTTCTACTGCATTTATTAATCTTTGTTAATCTCAAAATTTACTAATACATTATTAAAATCTTGTTAACATTAGTTAATGCACCGTGAACTAACATGAACAAACAATGAACAACTGTATTTTCATTAACTAATGTTAATGAAGATTAGTAAATACAGTAAGAAATTGTATTGCTCATGGTTAGTTCATGTTAGCTAATACATTAAAGGTGGGATAAGTAGATTTTCAAAAACGCTGTTGGACATTGCTGATATTTGAAATCAACCCAAACTAACCCACCCCTCTCTTCATTGCTCCGCCTCCAAAACTCACATTCCAATCTTAACCACCCTGCTCCGAGTCAGTCTCGAACCCCGGCCCTAACGCTGCTGGCAGGTGATGCGAGTGCACAAACAATGACGCTAAACACCTCATTCTCTAGCGGTCGTCAGTGTGCAGTGGTTTACCTGTACAACTCTCACTAGCTGGCCACTGTTATACATGCAATGCGATTATCACAGCTGACGCGCAACAAAATGCTTCACGACAAATAAAGCGCAGTTGATGAATGAACGACAAGGAAGCACAAAAAATGAATGCACAGTACACAAAAGTAAACACAAAGTGTTCGTTGATAGTCACCAACAGCACAGCAGCTCCAGACAAATCAAAAGTGTTACTCACACGTGAAGCGGAATCAAAGCAGCCTCCGTGTCTGTTTTCAGGCTTTCCCGCTTAGCTCTCTCCAGCGCTGGAAAGCTTTTCTAATATAAACGCGGGTTCTAAAGCACTTGCCCAGTCATAAACCTTCATTCCAGTGATATACTTTTGAGCTCTTTTGTAGTGTGTCTCATCTCTCTTCCAGCAGTTTTTCTTCAAATCTTCCACATGCTCGTTCTGTCTCCTCGACCGTCATATGCCCCCCTAATGCTGATTGGTTACACGTTAGTTGTTGGTGTCAGCCCGACTAACTTCTAAACAGTGTTTTTCAAAATGTACTTACTCCACCTTTAACTAATGTTTAGCTAATGAACCTTATTGTAAAGAGTTACCCCTATAACTTATCCCTAAAATCAGAGAGAAATGAATTACACTGATGTAGAAGCACCTAACTCTGGTTGTAAGCCTAAACTTGACATAAACTGTAAACTTGTCCCTCAAATCTGATTGGTTGATTGGAATGTTGTTCCAGGATCAACAAAGTTGTTGATCCAGGAACATGGTTGACTTGGTGAAATCAGATTCTGCTATGTACAGGAATATATATATATATACCTGTAAACAGCAGAAGTTTTAATAATTTTTTTATGTGCTCCTTAGTAATTTATTATTATTTTTTATTTGTAGTTTTCTTTTGAAGTTCAGGTTTTTCATCTAATGTTTTGTTTTGTTTTGTTTCGTTTCGTTTTGATGTTTTGTTTTAATTAGTTTTTTTTTTTTTAAATGGAAACAGATCTTAATTGTTTTAGTTAACAATAACAGCACTGGCCTAAACTCTGTTGAGCTTCAACTGGCAGACAGATTTACTTTTCGTTCAAAATGCCCTGATAAACTCATTTTTTAGAAATCTTTTTTGTTGATGTTAGTAAGCTGTCCAGTCCTTGAGGCACCAAAACAGCCCCAAACCTTGATGGCCCCTCCACTGTACTGTGGTTTTCTTTTCTCTACACATAGCCTTGTGTGTTTTTCCAAACAACTGGTTTCAACTTTGGAATGTTTTGCCAGTAGCTCTGTGTAACATCCAGGTGCTGCTTTGTTGACTTCAGACAAGCAGAAATGTTTTTCAGACAGCAGTGGCTTTTTACAATAATGGGTAATGTCTGAAATGGTGATATACCTCCAGTATATCCCCCTTAGATTTTAGAGCTAATTTTATGAACTATTAATGCAAAAAATTACATTTTTTTCTTGCAGAAGTACATTTTAAAAGTGTGCTTCCAGGGAATAAAACCCATGACCTTGGTGTTGTTCACACCAAATTTAACAAGTCGAGCAACAAGAACATTTTTGTTCATGAACTGTTCACAGTTCAATAATCTAAATAATCTACTTGCTCACAAATAAAATATGTTCAACAAGATGCTTTCAAAGACCCGTAAAGATCACTTTGGATGGCCTTGCTCTTTAATGTTTGCTTTTCTGGTTCATGCTCTCTCCCAGATCACTTGTACTCTGAATGAGAAGCCGGGACACCATCCTGAGAGAGAAAGCTCTGATGTGTGACTCTGAGAGTAAACAATTTCATTTATTGATACAAACTAAAACACTCTCCGACTATGTTTCAAGTGACTCCAGCAGACACTGAGAGACAAACCGGTCCCACTGCGCCTCTCACAATCCCACAGTTCCCAACCGTTTCCTCTCTATCCCGTAAGGAATTTCTTCAGCTCAACTGCTTCGGCTCTGTCTCAAAATAACACCTACGAATTCAAAATAGCGATGTTTCCTCATGTCTAATGGGTGAAGATTGAATTGCCCACACAAAGCGGTACAATGAAACATATCACACTATATCTGTGTGGTTCAGAGGAGATCTAACATATTCTAAATTACATTTACGGACTACTGGGAACAATGCATGTATCATAAATCTCCTAGATAAAACCACAGCATGTACTGTGCACACAGCTTTTGAATTTGTACTAGCAGTAGTATTATTGCTGTTGCTGACACTATTATTTATTAGTTTTTGTATTAATGTTATTTATAGTATATCTATGTTTTTGCTATCAGAACATTGTAGTAAATTTGCAGTACTGTGTCTTCTATAATAATGCATTTATAGTTTTTTTTTTTTTGTTTGTTTTGTTTTTTTGATGTACTTGAATGCAAACAATCTTTGCTTCTTGGTGTAAACCAAAAAATGGATACTTTGATTGGCGTTTACACTGTGAGACTTCAGTGTAAACTCCCACTGCTGTGAATAGCTAACATCTTTACATGTGGAATTCTCTCGAAAACGTTTAGAACGTTTTTACTATTACAGTTCTCAAGGTTTACTTAATCATGAAAAGTGTTACAGCATTATATTTAGATCGTGGCTTGAAAGGATGCAGTGATGAACATGTATCTCAAACATGCTGAGCGTCATTGCAATTTGATTTCTCCACACTAACGAATACTTTCATCATTACTAACAGTGTAAACTCAATGTAAATAAGAGATTCGCTGATTCTAACGAGAGTTTTGGTGAGAGTCCAGAACACTCGCACTATTTGATTGACAGTTCCAGTGATTGTAAAGGGAGCATTCTTTGATCACTTTCTATATATAATTTAATCACAGTTTAAAGGTGCAGTGTATAAATTTTAGCGGCATCTAGCGGGAGGTTGAGAACTCCAACTAAAGGTGCACACCCCTCGCACCACTCCCTTTCGGAGAAGCTACGGTGGCCGTCTGTCCAACATGTCGTCTTCTGAGAGAGCAGAGAGTACCTTGTGTGAAGCAATGAGGTTTATTCTTACTTCTAACAAAGAAGGGTCTCTGCTTCTAATAAACCAGACGACTACTACTACTACTACTGCTTAGTGCGTATTTAATGTAGTGACGATGCAAGCTGCCTCTAAAAACATGAACGATTTAGAAGAACAACAACATAGTGACTAAACGCGCTCTGTAGAGTGTTTGTCCGTTTAGGGCTGCTGTAGAAACATGCCGGCGCATAATGGCGACTTGACATGGAGGGGGACCCGAGGTCTATGAGATAGAAATGGCTTATTCTAAGGTAATAAAAACATAACGGTTCATTATGTAAGGTATTTATGTACCACTGAAAACATAGTTATGTATATTATATTGCATTTCTGTCAATAGATCCTCCCAAATTTTACACATTGCAGTCCTTAAAAAGCGATTTCTGTAAAACAAAATATCTCCCTTTGCATTGAACTTTGAGCGTCATAACTTTGCAGATGTTGTTTATGCTCAAACAGCAAAAATACACAGTAAATAAAGTTAAAAAAGTGAAATCACAATCAAGGACCCCTTTAAAATATATTTAAATAGAAAACCCCCAATAGCGCTCAGAGCATTTTATTGCAGAATTTACATATGGTCAGGGGCCATGATTAATCACGTTCATTTTTATGTAATTAGCTAAATTAACATGTTTAATTCACAGCCCTATTTTTCCTCTCCCAAACTTTCAGTGGAATTGGTGTGAAAATATACCTCTGGCTTTATTTCCTAGTCACAGCACACACCTGAGCTTCCCCTTCTAGCATTTATCACAAAGATTCATTTTCCTTCCTGGTTGCAGCTCAGATTAATGAATGTTACCGAAGAGCAAAATTCACCTCTTAAACTGTGACCTTCAAACACACAGCCAAGTATCGCTAGTTCCGGAGCAGCTTTACAAATGTATACACCAGCACCTCATGTAAGAGTCATTATTTACTTATTGAGATCACAGTTTGCAAAAAAAAAAAAAAAAAAGTAGCAAAAAAATCCACTTAAAGGGTTTGTTCACCCAAAAATGAAAATGATCCCATAATTTACTCACCATCAAGCCATCCTAGGTGTATATGACTATCTTCTTTCAGTCAAACACAGTTTATTCAAAAATATTCCAAGCTTTATAATGGAAGTGAATAGTAACCGAGATTTTGAGGCACATTCATCCATCATAAATGTAATCCATACGACTCCAGGGGGTTAATAAAGGCCTTCTGAAGCAAAGTGATGTGTTTTTGTAAGAAAAATATCCATATTTATAATTTCATAGATTATAATCACTAGCTTCCGATAACGTCCGTCCACGCATTCACAAGAGAGTCGAGTTCCGGCGTCTGATGTAGGATGTAGGAGTAGCGTAAGCTTAGGTGAGAGTAGACACCTCTTGCGGTTCAAACAAAAAAGGCTGGGCAACAAACTCAAGCTCCTCCAACATTTCTCTTTAAAAATTCTCGTTTTAGATTTCTAATTCATGACCAGTGTTTTGTTTTGCTCTATCCTCCGCACTTCCGCATTCCCAAGTCATGGGTCAGGTCAAAGTTCACACTTCCGCCGGAATCGACTCGTGTACGGAAGCCAGTGATTCTAGTTTATAAACTAGATATAAATAAAAAATTATAAATATGGATATTTTTCTTACAAAAACGTATCGCTTCGCTTCAAAAGGGCAGAATTCACTTTCATTGTACAGAAAAAGCAGCATGAACACTCTGCTAAACATCTCCTTTTGTGTTCCACGGATGAAAGAAAAAGTCAAAAGGCTTTGGTATGACAGAAGGTAAAATACAGGTCACTAAAGTTGCACATACTCTCAAAAACATTATTTATACCTTCTGTGGTAATCTAAGCTACTGGCTTGATATAGATGATGCAACGGAGGCCAATTCTTTCCAGACTCGAGTTTCAAGATGCTCCTTAATCAAGTTTATTATTAACATTGACCAAATATAGCTGGAGTACAGAAAAGACCACACTTTATTCCTCTTGTACTTCAGTTCAGAGGGAATAAAATGTGGACTGACTTTTTTCCCTCTTTCTTTTGAAGTGAAGCTCTCAGCCTACACTTTTAAAAGCATTCGCTTTAATAAACAAGCCAGGAAGTGCTACACCGTCTGGTTTGTTCTGAGCACATGTGGGGTCAGTACATTCTTGCTCAAAGTCAAAACATAAAATTGAGAATTATAATATATAATATATATAATATCATGTAATTCAGCGGTTTACTGTTGGCAGATACAGTACAGACATATTTTATTTTAAAACACTGATCGGTCTCTATTCTCTCAAGGTGTTTTTGAAGGGCTTTAGTGTATTTCTATGAAAATCATTTTTCACAGATATCTTCACCGTAAATAATGTTAGCAGGTCTTAAATAATGCGGATGGTGGTTTTATGCCTGGAAGTATTTGGAAGAGGGACCTACTCCAGTTGGTTACATTAGGCTGAAAGCCAGGCCAGTCACTGCCATATTTGCTGACTGAAGTTAACAGAGCCTTTTTGAGAATAAAGAGTCCATCACTTTAAGTTTCTCTGACAGGTTGATGTAAGGGCAACACATATTGCACTCCATCTCCTCTATGAATTAAGTTTTCCTGTCTCATGCCTGCCTCAGCGCCAGTTTAACCGTATGTTGCGGTAAGTGCCTGATCTGTCATCGTAATCATTATCAAGTAAATGGGAAAGTCAGAGATTTTCTCTTAATTTAGATTTTTTTTCTTAGAAATGAGACTGTAAAAAATAGCAGAAATATTGTGGGGGAAATTCTTTAAATATGTTTCTTGCTACAAGTTACAAGGATCTGAATTTAAACCCTCGTTAGAGAACAAATCAGGGGTCGTTTACACATAACTGTTTTCAACTAAAAACAGAAAACATTTTATGCATTCTAGCCGTTCGTTTACATGACAACAGTGTTTTTGAAAATGATACCATTATCATCTCTGTGTATGACTACAAAAACTAAATTTTGCGAAAATGGTGACGCCCTGCGTATGCGTATTACATATTCAGGCTATAGGAGTTTAATGTTTCTTTACCAGTAGTGACATCGCCAACTACTTGCCTGGCAGCATAGTAAAGCGGTTTTAGTAGTTTTCGCGGATCTGTGTGAACGGGATCATTTTAACAATGTTGTAGTCTGTACGCGAAAAACGCAAAGGAAAAACGTTCCGATTTTTGGCACATCATTGTCACGTAAACATACCCTTATTCTTCTGAGTCATATCTTTTCATTCACACTGAATTGATTAAACTGGATCACAAAACAACTCTAAATTATTTGTTCACAAATCTGACTGAATAAGCCTGAAAACAACTCGATTAGTTACTTTTTATGACAACACTGCTAATATTTTGCTATAAAACATTTGCGCAGACTTTTATGTAGAGAATCATTTTTAACCTGATTAATTTATGTAAAGTGTCTGAATAAACTGGTTCACTAAAGTGAATCTTTTCTCCCACTGATTCAGCTGTAAAGCTGCATTAAAGACTTTAATCTTTGGTTTTCTTTGGTTCAAAGATGGCCGCCAAATTAAATGAATTTGTTCTAGTAACGGTTTCCATTTTTTTTTTTGTCCCCAGGTAGGATAACATTCTATAATAACATTCTAAAAATGTTTAGTGATAAAAGAACATTATCCCCCTAATATTCTTATAAAGTTTTTAGCAGGAAGTTTCCCAGCAGGCACTAGACGTGGATTCCAACATCGCTCAGATGTCAAATTTTTTGTTGAAAATGAAAATCAGGTTAACGTCTACACCCAACGTCATTAACCACCTCCTGAAACAGCATTACCAGCTTCACTTAATACAAACCAGTTTGACTTTATTTCTGTCATACATCTAAAAAAGTTCTTATTGAGATTAACAGAAGTTTAGATGTTGATGTTTGTTTGAAAGTAAAAGGTTTGGTGATTTAGCTGTCACCAATATGGCAATCAGTGTTTGCATTAGTTGGGCAGTTTGACTCCTGAATTTCTAATGTTATTTTTTCTCTGGCTGCTTTGTTTGTTATGGCAGGAACAGCAAGAAATAATGTCATCAGATGATTTTGGCTACTTGTTGATAATTAACATATAATCAAGATATAATCAGTCAAAGATATAATCATGATGATAAAGATTTTCATTTTCAGTGAAATTTGACTTTGACATGTTAGATTCCACGTCCAGCACCCGCCGCATGGGAAACTTTCAGCTAAAAACTTTATAAGAAATTTAGGGTATAACGTTCTAACAATGTTATCACTAAACACTTTTAGAATGAATTTAGAATTTTTAGAGAATGTTATCCTATAGGAGAACGTTCTGGGAGCAAAATATAAAAACTTGGGTTGCCTTAAAGTTACTTTGGTTGCATGGGCAATACAGACAAACATTACAACTATAATTTGGATAGATTAATTTGTTGTGCCTTTATTGGAAAAAAGTAGTTTGCAACTGCAAAACTACTTTATTAAGGAAAATAAAAATATTATGACACTACAGAAAAACACACCAAAAAAGTTTATAAGTGTTAATTTGAAGGAATTTTCCGTTTTTATTATTATTATTATTTATAGGAACTTTAGCAGTGTTTTGAATAACGCATTGCATTGTGTTTTAGGATTGAAGGAAAAGTCTGTAAACTTAACAGAAAAAGTACTGGAAATCCTCTGCCAGGGCATTATCCAAATTTTCTGTTTAATTTTTTTAACAGTGCAGTTTAACAGTATCTGCTAGCTTCCGTGGCACAACTCCTTATAAATGTAAATGCAGGTTCAAGATCATGACCTGTTCACACTTGAATCTCGCACATTTAAAAAATAATGGGAACAGCCAAGCAATAAATCAAAATTGAGCATTAAGGCTTGCAGTGTGAATGTTGCCTTATAGAATCACACACCAGCGTCTGGCATTCTGAACAGGCTGTGTGTGTCACTGTTTCCAGGGGAACACGGACAAAATGCCCAACCTGATTCTGCCCCATCATCATCCTTACCACGCAAGTTGGGTTTTGGATGAAATTTGCTAGTGTTAAAAAAGGCAAAGCATTTTAACATTGACAGAAAAAAGTGTAATCACAGGTTCTGTATTGATTTCCAATGCCTCAATTATTTCTGCAACTGTTTGCTCACTGTTTGCATATTGAGTCAGTTACGTCTTTATGCTTGTTTTTTTAACTGCAGACTTGTGTTGTGAAACAAACATTCAAGGGAGACCCCATACTGAAGTGTCTTGCTGTCAGCTGAACTGAAATAGCCCAGGCCCGGGAGACAGAGCAGGTAGACAGTGGAAGCCTGCGGTGATCAAGGCAGACAGGGTCAGCGGGAAGCTGAGGAACAGGTCTGCCATGTCAGAGACTAAAGTGCTTGCTTGGCAGTGGGAGAAATATAAATTAAGCATGGCCCAAATAAATACCAATAGACCTGCACACAAACACACCGACAAATGAGGCAAAATAAGATGCCCTTGCTAACTTGAACATGTCTTCGAACACACTTTTGTACAATTTTGTACTTAGCTTCTTGAGACATTGCTACATCTGGCACCACCTTTGTGCATGTCAGACTTTGCATTTGATTATCTAAAATTAGATTTGCTCAGAGAAATCCACACTGTGAAAAACAGATTTTTTATTCTTAAATAAAGATAGTGTACCTTTAATATTCTACTCCTTTTTATATATAACTTTTTTGCTCAAAATTAACAATATTTAAATAATGTCAATACATCAATCCTTCTTCCAAAACGTGTTTTTGTCTTACGCTTATTCATTATGGTAAGCCTATTGTAAGTGAATTTTAGACCTCACAGGATGGTTTTCACAGGACATTGCGTACTTATGTCACTCGCCCCTTGCGTCTTGTCATATGAATTTCAAGTTTATATCTTGCAATTCTGACTTTATTTCTAGCAGTTGTGAGTTTATATCCCGCAATTGTGTTTATATCTCGCAATTCTGACATTATTTCTAGCAGTTGTGAGTTTATTTCCCGCAATTGTTTATATCTCGCAATTCTGACTTTATTCCTAGTGGTTGTGAGTTCATATCCCGCAATTCTGACTTTATATCGCAATTCTGACTTTATTTCTAGCAGTTGTGAGTTTATATCCCGCAACTGTGTTTATATCTCGCAATTCTGACATTATAACTTGCAACTTTGAGTTTCTATCTTGCAATTCTGACTTTATTTCTAGCAGTTGTGAATTTATATGCCGCAATTCTGACTTTGTATCTCATAATTCTGACTTTATTTCTAGCAGTTGTGAGTTTATATCCCGCAATTGTGTTTATATCTCGCAATTCTTACATTATAACTTGCAACTTTGAGTTTCTATCTTGCAATTCTGACTTTATTTCTAGCAGTTGTGAGTTTATATCCCGCAATTCTTACTTTATATCTCACAATTCTGACTTTATTTCTACCAGTTGTAAGTTTATATCCCACAATTCTGACTTTATATCTCACAATTCTGACTTTTTTTCTAGCAGTTGTGAGTTTATAACTTGCAACTGTGAGTTTCTATCTTGCAATTCTGACTTTATTTCTAGCAGTTGTGAGTTTATATCCCACAATTCTGACTTTATATCTCACAATTCTGACTTTATTTCTACCAGTTGTGAGTTTATATACCGTAATTGTGAGTTTTTATCTTGCAATTCTGACATTATAACTCGCAATTGTGAGTTTATATCTTGCAATTCTGACTTTATATCTAGCAGTTGTGAGTTTATATCCCGCAATTCTGACTTTATATCTCGCAATTCTGACTTTATTTCTAGCAGTTGTGAGTTTATATCCCACAATTCTGACTTTATGTCTCGCAATTCTGACTTTATTTCTACCAGTTGTGAGTTTATATCCCACAATTCTGACTTTATATCTTGCAATTCTGACTTTATTTCTACCAGTTGTGAGTTTATATCCCGCAATTCTGACTTTATATGTCACAAATGTTGTGAGTTTATATCTACCAGTTGTGAGTTTTTATCTTGCAATTCTGACATTATAACTCGCAATTGTGAGTTTTTATCTTGCAATTCTGAGAAAAGAAGTCAGAATTTCAAGATGTAGACTCACAATTGGGAGTTATAATGTCAGAATTGCAAAATATAAAGTCGCAATTACCTTTTTTAGTTTTTATTTAGTGGCGGAAAGAAGCTTCCATAATTAATGGCTACAGCACCTTCAGCTATTCAGCTTGAGATCTTTTTTCCATCTTAACTGGTTATAGCCTTAAGCCTTATGTCTTAAGCCTAATAGTTAATGTTTTATGAGCAGTGTGAATAACCATATTCATCCACACAGTCACACAGGGACACAACCAAAACAATGTTCGTTCAGATGCATACAGTTTTGTTTTTAACCGCTAGAGGGCCAAAAGTTTTATATACTTTTATAGCATATTTTCAATAAAAAATACATTCTTTTCAACAATTATATTATTTAATAATAATTGTTATAATTATGACAGCTTTTAAGACATGACAACTTGACAATTTAAGTTGAGTCAAGAATATAAATTCAAACTAATTAAGTAAATACACTCAGCTCATAAAAAGCTATGCAAATAGTTCTCTTCATTAGTATTTAAATCACAAACACCTCATTTTTAACAGCGCATGGCCACTCCATAAAAGCAAATGCATCATGCAGGTATCATCACGTTTTTCTTTTTCTTTCTTTTTTCTCAAACAGCGCAATGGGGAATTTGACTGGAGACATTAAGAAGCACATTCTCATACCTCCTGTGAAATGACTGCTGTTCTCCTCTTAATGAGTTGAGTGCTTTTTATTTTGGTTTTGTTCGGCAGGCTGCTAATTAAATTAAAATATGGAGATAACGGACAGAGAGTGGTAATTAAATTCAGGGTCCTTAAACTAAATCACATGAGTGACTATTTGCTAGAGGTACATTCAAGATTGAGTTAACACTGACTTCCTTAATTGTTTACGTAACAATTAAATTTTTCCTCATCGCTGAACAGTAGCAATAAATCTTTTGTAAAGCTATAAACCCATTTACATACTCGCTGCTAGAGCATGATTGCTTTGCACATTACTTATGATGCCTTTGTTACGGGTCAAATTTGCGAAGACTGGAAGATTACAGTAACTCGTAATGAAAATATACCCCTCATATGTTATATTGCCTGTCCTCACTCAAAATATGTCTCATATGGCTTTATTTTCTTAAGAGATTTATGTATTTAACCTATAGGCGAATAGCCTAAATCAATATAGATTTAGACAGCTTGACTGTCAAGCTTTCAAAACCCTTAATTTGATTTTAAATTATGCTGTTTGACACATTTCATCATACTTGTCTAATAAGTTTCATTACAAACCATGATGTTTGACATTTTTAATACTCCAAAGTCAATAAAGGTTTATTAGTTCATTATTTAAGTGTCAAATCCCAGCCCACAAGTGCTTTATTTTAAGTTTTTTTTTTTCTTTCTTTATGCTTGCTCTACAAAGCTGAACTTCACATTGGTAAGATGTGTAAAAGCTATCTATCTATCTATCTATCTCTCTGTCTGTCTGTCTGTCTGTATATAATATAATTTATTTATTCATCCATTTTTTTCTTGTTCATCCTACTTTTTACTTTACTTTTTTTTTCAGTTTAAATTTACACTCATGCACATAGTCAGCATCATCAGGGCATCAGATAAGCGGTCACATCATGAAAATGAGGCCGATAATTCAAGCTAAAAGACATTTCTTGTCCATCAGGTAATTTTCTGATTATGGGCTCCAGATTTTTATCGCCCCTTCAGCAGCTCCAAAAAGACATTTAAGACTTTGAGTGAGAATTTAAGACTCTGTGTCGATTTTATGGGATTTTTAATATTGTGCCAAATGTCATCCCCTTATAGTCAAAGACAAACCATTTGGGAATGTAATGTCCTTTTTACTATGTCACTGCAGGGACAGGGTTAAAAAGGGAAACGCACTTCAAAGAAAACCTGTAAATACCAAACTAGACATCTAGATTCCCGAAACAAACAAATTAACTTTAACCAAACAGCTTAAAGGATTGGAAGCCGAGAGTCTAGGTTAAAGACGAATCTGAGATAGTGTGACCTTTCCGGTAATGACTCCACACTTCAGTGTCAGGGGACTGACATCCTGCGTGTCAGTCCATGTACCGCAGGAATGACATGTCCACACTTTTCTCGCACATGAATGAGAAATGGCAGGAGCTTGGCGAACGCTCATCACCTATGAGATTTAGACCATTCCTCCACGACCAGCTTTAGCTCTTGTAAAGCTCAGTGGTGTGTATGTTTGTGGAAGTGTCATTGGATGTGCAAGGGTTCAATGTGGAGCTGTTGCCCACCAGAGAATAAGAAAAGTTGAAAGGGTTTTTTTGTTGTTGTTTGTTTATTTTTCATCTACAGTAGTGATGTCCAGCCTAGGAAAATTGACATGTTAAATTGGTGTTTTGTTCTTTCCTTCATATTTAAAATATTTAAAGATATAAAAACATCACTTTTGGCCACGACTATATATACAGTGGAAGTAAGTCTACGCACCTTTGTTAAAAACTGCTAGTTTTTGTGATGTGAAACAAAGATAAATCATATCAGAACTTTCGCACTTTTAATGTAGAAATTACAGCCTATGTAATATTAATGAATAAAAGTGACACATCTCAGAGAAAAAAGATAAAAATAAAAACTTAAAATAATCTATTATATTAGTATTGTCAGGTATGTGGCCGGAATAAAGCGCACAACGATGGAGTATCAAACAAAACAGTATTTAACCATATAATTCAAACAAAGAAACATGCAGATGATCACTTGGAAAAGGTTTAGCAACACAACCAGGTAAAGGGGCCTAGTTTTTCCTCCTTCGTTTTAAAAAAGTAAAATCTCGTCCACACAAGCACGGTTTTAAAAAATCTCTGTCCACATGAAAATGCAAAAACACGTTATGAAGCACTATCAAGAGCATGCCAAACCAACAGGTGGCGATATAACCCTAACCGTAAAGCCATGATGGCCAATCAGAAGCCTTAAAAAGAGGTTAATACCGGTTCCGGTAGGCTAACAACATGTAAACAAAGGAGATAGCAGCGCACAATCTGACGTCAAACAAAGGAGATAACAACGCATGCTTTGACGCCACAAGCCAAAATCTCTGGTTTCACCGGCTACACGACAACACTGCAACCAGAGTTTCTGAAAATCTTCACCCTGGCAGGAATTTTCAACAAGATTCGGTTTCAGTGACCGGATACTGCATTTGCGTGTGGACGAACGGCCAAACTGCACAGAAAAAGCTGTGGTTCTATGGTATTAGGGCCTGTGGACAGGGCCTAACACCGAACAAAGAACTGAAAGCTTAAAGGTGCTTTATGTAAGAATGACAGCTAGTGGTTGAAATGGGTACTGCAGTCCTAATTCAAAATATTGTTTGCCCCGCCTCCTCCTCCTCAGAAGCGATGCTCTCGCGGGTTGCCAGTTTGAAGACACGCAACAGGAGTGAGCTCAATTGACATTGGAAGGCGAGGAGACTTACACACTGTTGATTTATTGATTTATGATGAGTTGATATCACGTTTTAATATGCTCCCGTTCATAGAGATTTTTAGATGGATGCTGAGGCTTTTTAGGTCGGGTAGAATCTGCGATCTCTGACCCAGTTTGTTCGCTGGCTTCCATGGCTGCAATTCGCTGCATGTGTTTTCCGCCAACTGGCAACCCGGGGTGGCAAAATACTATTGGGTAAATTGGCAACGTGCGGTCTTGCACAGACCAAAACAAAAACAGAAATTCCGACACGGAACGCAAATTTCAAAGTAAAATAACTGTATGTAGCAATGGTTTTCAGAGAAATGAGTATGTGAACTGAGCATGTTTAATAAATATCTGCAAACATATTATGGTATTTTTATGCTTTAGTACAGTAAAAAACTTACATAGAGCACCTTTAAGTACACAAGGAGAGGCTAGTCAACAGAAACTGAAACAGGTGCGTATAATAATCAATAACCAAGGAAACTAACTAGGGGCGGGAAAATAGGAACAAAGGGAAACAGGTACTGAAACTAGAATTAAACCAAAACAGAACATAAATGACATAAATGTGTTATAATACTAATACAATATATATAGTAATAATATATGTTTTTCTTGTTCTTCTGTCTCTATCAAAAAAAAAGTGGCTAGCTCAAAAAAAAAAACAATCTTTACTCTGTGTGTTAGGGAATTCTTTAAATAACACTTAATGAACATTTACATTCTGCCTGAATTTGCTTTTTATCACAACTAAATCATGCTTCCATCTGCTAGATAAAGCATCTGAAATTAGTCTTATTTGCTACAGACAGTGCAGATACATCTCTGTTAAAGTGCTGCTGTCAGTGATCATTGCCGAATTCAAGCAAGTTAAGTAAACATTCCAATATTTCTCATTACACAAACCCGCTGAAACATGATTCCGGTGATTGTCCCTGTGGCTCAGCTAATGTGATTATATTTGAGTTACACAGCTATCTCGGCTTGCTTAAAGACCTGTCATGTGGCTGGAACGAAGATGGAGTTATATGTTCGTTTTGCAGAAATTCTGCCAGAATACGCATGAAAATGAGCCTTTATCTTATTATTTATACTGTTTAGTTTGTGCATCACACAGTATTTAAAGATGCTTTTATGTCCTTTTTGGAGCTCAATTGTGTCTGTTCCTATTCACTTTTATTGTATCGAAAAGAGCTATATGTCTTTTCTAATTAACAACTATTTTTGTGTTCCACAGAAGAAAGAAAGTTATACGGTTTTGGAATGACATGAAAGTAAACACATGATTAATTTTTTAATTTTGATTGATTAGTAAATTGTAATATTTCATACATTTAGCCATTTCTTATCCACAATCAGACATGGTTATTCAACATAGGAGCTTTTAAATGTGTGCTATCCCTTCAGAAACGCCTTTATCAGCTTGACTTTCCACCAGACCCCACAGAAACCACAATCAATAGAGTTTTAATTGCAATCCAATGTGTTTGTCTTTCCATCCACACAGTCAACAGGACATTATTCATCACAGCTTCTTCAAAGATTGGTCTCCATCTTTCACTATCGGCAGATGGGGTTCTGGTGTTTGTCCTTCCATTGAACTTCAGTCCACCGGAGCCTGTGATAATGACACCAAATGATTGTGAGACCCATTTCTATTTCCTTTCACATTCTATTGCCGCCTACCGCAGCATAATTTCACTGACATTAGAGGCCCAATGTCTCTTTCAGAGCACATTTTGTGTCCATAATCTTTGGAATGATTAGTTTTATAGTTTCTAACATAAAACTCTTTTTCCCTGTAAAGAATCCCTCTCATATCCATGCTCCAATCAATTTGTGAGGATTTTACTAGTAAGTCTTTGTTGTGAAAAACATGCAAACTATCTTGCTATAAAACTAAACAACCTGATAAACTGCTAAATGCTATGATCCAAACTAGTTATCATCCAATTATGTTGTTTATTCAGCATTTTCTCCTGCAGATGGTTGTTTGGAATTGAATATATCCCAGTATTTGCTCAGGTATGTGTTTATATAACTTTTCTGTCCCCTAGCATGATTTTCAAAATGCTTTTAGTTTACTTTTAGAGAAGATTATAATAGTTATAATGTTATAATTAGAATATAATAGTATAATATTCGGTTTAACCAAAATTTCGGTTTTACCGAATGACACTTTTGGTTATACCGAATGACGATATTTTCAAACAATGCTAACAGGCTGATATCTAGCTAGCTAGCAAAAGGACAATCAAACATTTTATATTTACTACAAGTTTTTAAAATGTTACAACATTTTCCATGTTTTATAGCGGTTGTACCAAATGACCTGATGTTTCAGGACATGCATATGAGCAAGTGAAAACATGTAAATAGTTCATAGAGAGTTAGTTACTTTCCTTCACGATCATGTTGTCCTTTGTCAGTGTCTTAATGATGTCACATGATATTGACCACATGACTTGATCCAAAATGGTCCCTTTATATCGGTTACTCCGAATGACATCAATGAAATTTATTTTTCCGGACATTCTTTCTCATAACTAAGCAACGACTTCTACACATAATTTTAATACCATTTTGCACTATGTTAATATATGATGCTTTAAAATCAAGCCAGAATAAAAAATATATACATTTATTACATTTTAAGATATTTTAATCACAAATGAAATGGCTGTATTGGGCTTTGGACGGTTAAACCAAATGACCTTTTGACACTTCAAAATCTTTAAAATACCTTTATATGTAACAAAATATAATTTTTAAACCTTTTGGATTCAGTAAAAGAGATCTAGTTAAACTATCTTACATACTTTGCATGTCATTTTTTTCTAACACATTTTGTGTTAGAAAGTCCATAGATTATTCAATTTTTTCTCTAAAAAGTAAAAAAAATGTCATTACTTTTACACTTGTATAATATGTGTCATGTTTTATGTCATGTAATGAATGTTTTAACACAGTTTTTTCAATAGTTCAAGTAGTCTCTAATTAAAGATCCACCCATTTACTTTATATTTGCGGTTTAATGTTCAAAAGCACAAATCCTTGAGATTCACAGCCATTTGTGCTCAGCAGACCAAGTTCGCTCTTCTTTTCAGACCTTCCTTAAATGGAGGGTCTCTGTCGCTAGCTCAACATAATTAGCTATTAACACGAGAAGGCAGCTTGCAAATAAGCGGAGTTATAGCTCCCATTTGCACAGAGAGGCACTCAAGGTGATTAGTATTCACTTTGTTTCTTCTGACACGTGAGCGCTGAACCTAGGCTTTATTTCCTTGATTCCTGTTCACTTTTGGCACTCCTTCCTTGCCCCAGATTTGTGCCATAATAAATTCACTCTCAACCCCCAGTATCACAAGTTTCACTCCCTCTGTGCTATTAATTAGTTTCTTTTAATGTTCCCAACCCTCCATTTGTCTCTATTTTGCCACCCGGCTCTCAAATAACATTAGGTCTAGAAGTGAGGATTATAAATTACACAAAGGACATGAGAAAATGAAATATCTGCATAGACTTTAGCGGACGTTTTCGCATGAGTGCGTGGTCCGTAGCGTAACCAGAGCTGCATGGTAAACGGTATTGATCACTTATGTTCCCTCTAAAGGATACAGAACAAATAGCTTCAGATGGGAAAATATGTCACAAGTAATCACTTTGCCATTAGAGGTTTTATTGCTAGGACGTTGATCATCAGCAATTATAATGAGCTAATTAATTCTGCTCCTTAATCACAGGCAAATTAGAGAGTATAGCGATTGATGATTTTATTGAATAATGTGTCTTGCTTCAACAGCGACTTCAGAATTTTGCATATTGTTTCAATACAGTGGCAAATTACTTGTAACAAATATGCCAACATTGCCTGAAAATGGATAAAAATTCAATAACATGCAAGGGGTTTATGGAAAAATACAGTTTTCATGCCCCTTCAGATATGTTTTAATTGACAATATGCATTAGCCTTTGGATGTCTGAGATATTTATTAACCCTATAGATATAATTTCACATGAATTCTCAATATAAACTGGATTTCCGTTTATAAAGATGGTAAAATACAACACAGTTACAGCCTGTATCCAATATCCAACACTTCTAAAAAGAGAGAAGCAAAAAAACATTATGCTTGGCAAATCAAAGCAGTCTATAGGTCTAAAAGACGGTGCTGATAAAAGTCTGAAAATAATGATTTGGTTGCAAGAGTATGGCTGCTTGAAACCTTTCATCAGTACACATGGACAATGGTAGGATTGCTGTTATACATTTTACATTTTAAAAGAAAGAAAAATTACCATTGTTTTATTGTTGTAAGGTGAGCTCAGCATACTAGTTGTCTGCATTAGTGGATTTTGCCTTTATCATATATATATATATATATATATATACACACACAGTAAGGGAATCTCTTTGGAATGTCAAAGTAGGATCTTTAAAGTGACTCTAAAAGGGATTATTCAGGAAAATGTTGGTTATCGCAAAGAAAAAACAACAAACCTACAGTAAAACTAATTTACGAAGCATTAGGAACTCCTGGGCTCTAAATGCTTCCCATAGAGCATCCGTCACTGTCACCTCTGTCTAACTCCATATGTTTCAGTGGAATCTCCAGAATGTTTTGCTAGTGATAAAGTAGCTGCTCAGAGAGAGGTACACATATTGCCTCATGGTTTTTCCCAGTCCTGAAACTGAGAAATGGGAAATATAAAAAATGCTTTATTTCTCAGGAAAAGAATGAAGAATGTTCTATGTGATGCAATTTTTTTTTTTTTTTGTGATATACTGGATGTTTTTAATGCATACATTATTTGTATTCATAAAAAAGTAATGTTGTGACAGTAATATGTGAAATATTGTTAATATTAATATAATGTTTTCTATTTTAATATATTTTAAAATGTATTTTATTCCTGTGATGCACAGCTGAATTTTCAGCATCATTACTCCAGTTTTCAGTGTCACACGATCCTTCAAAAATCATTCTAATATGCTATGAAACATTTTTTAGAACTATCAATATTGAAAATAAATATATATATATATATATATATATATATATATATAGTAGTTAATGCTATAATTATCATCATCCTGCATTAAGGACCCATCAGCCTGTGCCATCTAGAGTTTCATGACTGAACTATGTGTGTGTATGTGTGTGTGTGTGTGTGTGTGTGTGTGTGTGTGTATTTTATATATATATATATACAGTTGCATGAAAAAGTATGTGAACCCCTTGCAGAATCTGTGAAAATATGAAGTGTTGAGTATTTTACATAAAAGATTTATACATATAGTCCACAAGACAAAAAAAAAAAAAAAAAAAAGAAAATAGCTGAATTTATTAAAATGACCCCGTTCAAAAGTTTATGAACCATTGGTTCTTAATATTGTGTGTGGTTACCTGGATGATCTACGACTGTTTTTTTGTTTTTTGTTTTTTTGTGATGGCTTTTCTTGAGTCTCTTGTTTGTTCTGAACAGTTAAACTGAGCTCTGTTCTTCAGAAAAATCCTCCAGGTCTTGGGGAGCATTTTTTGCTAATTTGAACCCTGTCCAACAATGATTGTATGCTTTTGAGATCATTCTTTTCACACTGAGGACAACTGAGGGACTCAAACACAACTATTAAAAAAGGTTCAAACATTCACTGATGCTTCAGAAGGAAACATGATGCATTAAGAGCCGGGGGTGAAAACTTTTGAACAGGATGAAGATGTCCACATTTTTCTTTTTTTGTTTAAATATCTTTTTTCTTTCTTTCTTTTTTTTTTTCATTTAGTACTGCCCTTGGAAGCAACAGAATATACCTGAATGTTTCCCAGAAGACAAATTAAGCTTAATTTACGTTTATCTTCAAATACCCCATCATGCATCATGTTTCCTTCTGGAGCATCAGTGAATGTTTGAACCTTTTTTAATAGTTGTGTTTGAGTCCCTCAGTTGTCCTCAGTGTGAAAAGATGGATCTCAAAATCACACAGTCACTGCTGGAAAGGGTTCAAATATGCAAAAAAAAAAAAAAACTTCTTGAAAACTGAAGAATCCATGGGACCTGGAGGATTTTATGAAGAATATTAGGCAGTTTAACTGTTCAGGACAAACAAGCGACTCATGAACAACCATCACAAAAAAAAAAAAAAAAAAAAACAGTCATGGATCATCCAGGTAACCACACAGTATTAAGAACCAATGGTTCCCAAATTTCATTTTAATTTCAAATAATTTTTTTTTTTTTTTGTCTTGTGGACTATATGTAAACATATTTTATTTAAAATATCTACTCAGGACATTACTAGATAAAAAAAAATAACATGCATTTTGTGTGATCTCTCTTATTTTGTTATAATTATTCACTTTTCACAGATTCTGCAAGTGGTTCACTTACTTTTTCTTGCAACTGTAATATATATATATATATATATATATACACACACACACACACACACACACACACACACACACACACACACTTTTTGTAACAGCAATTAAAGTCCATTCTTTATTTGCTCACTTTGACAACCTGAAGCCAAACCCTTTTACTTCAGATATCCATGTATTAATAATCATCTTGTTAAAGCACTTTTGGCTGCTCTAAAATCATAAAAAAATGTTTCCTCCAGGTGTCCGACTGTGAATTTAATTTCATTGGCCCGAACCATATATTGAAATCTGGCTGTAATGTGTCATGGAAGCAAGAAGCTTAAGGACAGCTAGTTCAGATCTTGTCTGTGATAAATGCAGTTCTGCACATAAAGTCAAGGCAGTGACAGGTTTTTTTGCATCAAGGCAAGAACTTTGGTGGCTCTCTCCCCGGCGCATTAGAAGTTCCGACATGTGCTGACTCTGGCACGGCGCTATCGATTCGCTGAGCAACAGAATTGAGTCTTAGACGCAGGCCTCAGGGGGGCTGGCAAAGTAATCCTGGAAAACTGGGTTTCTGTGAAAATCGAATCATTTGCATATTGAATTGGGTAATGAGTTTTCGGAGGCGTCGTCCTCTAAATGACAGGAGTCCTGTGAAGGGGGCTAGAGGATAAGCCCTGGCCTGTTAATCCACTAATGTAATGATCTCCGTGTCACCTCCAACATTGCAGGGTCAAGTCAACATCCATTTATGTAATACAGAACTATTGATGCCGGCTTCCTGCAGCTTTTCAATAGATTATGGTTACATTTGATTGCGTATTGAGAACCGATGTTCAATCTGGCAAGCAAAAAAACTTTAAAGGACAATTTGTTGCTGCTGACCTTAAGGTAAAATTCATTTCTTATGAAAATGATTATATACATTTTTCTTTGATTTAAAGTTTACAAAAGGTCTAGACGTCATCTAAGCAGTGACCTCTGACATCCAAGTGTCGATGGACACAGTGAGGTCAAAATCTTGTATTTTTGATTTTCTGCTCTTTATGTACTTGTGCTTGTATGTCTCAGTAGCTTTGTATTTTTATCCACCAACTTTTATGCATATTTTAGGATAGTGCATCAAAAAACACTGGACGGACATGCCAAGATTCACATAAATTCTAAAACTGCCCATAAAAAACTCAACTGAGGTGGATCTCTTTTTTTTTTTTTTTTTAATCCGATAAGAAGGCATGCACATAAACTACTATGGCAACACATTTACCAAATAAATCCCTTGATGCAAAAATCTTTACATCAACACAGGATGTGATTGGCTAAATGGAGTAACCAGTGGACCAATTCTATTCTATTCTATTCTATTCTATTCTATTCTATTCTATTCTATTCACTGTAAAAAAAAAAAAAAAAATCTTTACAGCTGTAGTACAATCCAATGTGAATGCAGCAATCAAACAAGAGTTATTTTATGAGGTAGAATATAAGCGGGAGAGTTGTGTTGGTGTATTCATTTCATATTTCTAATTATTATTTATATTTACTTACATATTAATTATCATTATAGGGTTAGTTCACCCAAAAATGAAAATTCTGTCATTAATTACTCACCCTAATGTTGTTCCACACCTGTAAGTCCTTCGTTCATCTTGATAAAATCCGATGGCTCAGTGAGGCCTCCATTGACAGCAAGATCATTTAGACTTTCAAATACCCAGAAAGCTACTAAAGACATATTTAAAACAGTTCATGTGACTATAGTGGTTCAATCTTAATGTTATGAAGTGACAAGAATACTTTTTGTGTGCCAAAAAAAAAAAAAAACCCACAGAAAATAACGACTTTAACAATATCTAGTGAAGAGCGATTTCAAAACAATGCTTCATGAAGCTTCGAAGCTTTACGAATCTTTTGTTTTGAATCAGTGGTTCGTAGCGTGTATCAAACTGCCAAAGTCACGTGATTTCAGTAAACGAGTTCGTTACCGCATAAGCGTTTCGAAATTTCAATGTTCACGTGACTTTGGCAGTGCTCCAAACCACTGATTCGAAACAAACATTATTTTTGTTTTTGCGCACAAAAAGTATTCTCGTCGCTTCATAACATTAAGTTTGAACTACTAGTCACGTTGATTATTTTAACAATGTTTTTACTACTTTTCTGGACATTGAATGTGGTAATTTCATTGCTTTCAATGAAGGATAAAAAAACCTCTCGGATTTCATCAAAAATATCTTAGTGTTCAGAAGGTCTTACAGGTGTGGAATGACATGAGAGTGAGTAATTAATGACATAAATTTAATTTTTGGGTGAACTAACCCTTTAATCTCACAGACTGGTCCTGACTAAACTACAATTAACCTAAAAGATGACAGGCTTCAAATCACATACTTCCAGCCATTAGCTTTCTCCAGGTATTGTAGAGCTACTTGGTTTGAAAGTCTTTTTTTTTTTTTTTTTTTGCTCTTTTATTTTACACATTTCATACCTCATAATTTGACTTCTGATTTGATCAGAAGTGGCACTTACTCTGAAAATTTTGAGAAGCTCCAAATGACAGTCATTAATGTATCCTCTACCATATTTCCAGTGTGATAAAATGCCACTAAACGGAAGCTCTGATGTCTTCATCCAGAGAATCAGAAGTCAGATTTTCTGAGAAAGCTATGGATGTTTTCACTATTCACACAAAGATTGACTTTCAATAGATTTTACGCCTGTGGTCTGTGAGGGTCACTTCATATCTCTCCATAAGAAAATCTATGGGAAAGCATATAACAATACAGCGAAAAGCTTCTGTCCATTTGTCTTCCCCCATCGCCTGACATGGAATAAAAACACAGTGAAAGGAATGGATCGTCTATTAAATCTAAAGAAAGTTTTTTTTTAAAAAAAAAAAACAAGTGGAAGAATCAAAGCAAATTGCCCTTTGAAAGCTTTGTGTTCAAAACAGATTTTCCGCAGCTTGTCAAAGATGACTTTCCCACGTCCGACACAGGGCCGTGACCCCCCACTGCAATGTTTTGAAAGAGTTGTTATTTCCGACGTTACAAGTGGCAGGGACTGTCACTGTGATCGATGCCACCCTCTGACCAGATTGTGTGCTCAATGTCCATAGGGCCCTCCTGCTGAAGTGAAAGACCTGAGCGCTTGTGTCGCCCCCACCTTCAGCATTTGACATTTTTATCCCTGTACTTTCCAAATATGCTTTCCATTTTTTTTCAGGCCACAGCATGCCCGGTTGCCGACAAACAATGAGGATAAACTCACGAGCCCCCTTTCTTTGAATAATAAATCGTCTCGGCATATGAGCGGTGAGCGTTTCTCATTTTTTACTTTCTCGAGATGTCATTGTTTAGCTTCGCATCCCTGCAAAAATAAAAATGCGTGGGCATTGGTAGACTCTCTGCAAAGTACTGATGTTCTATCCCGGTTAAAATTAGAAACAAAAGTAGGAGGAATATACAAAGATGACAACTAACATGGAACTGTGACCTCACAGAGGCTTCTGGGAGATTGAACAGCCAGACATCGGGCATGACGGGCCTCATCTGGACATGCCTTGACCCAAAGGTGAGACAGTTGTGAGTCAGATCAATCTGTTAGTGGCTGTGTAGTTGAAAGTGCATAACAAAAACAGAAAATATGCACTTTTAAACCTTGAAATTTCTGAACTATCTTCTGTTGATTTCCTACTCGGTGTCCTAAATGGAGAGTTCAACCATATTTTTTTAATCATAATATAGTAGTCCATACTGCTTATCTTGTTTGTGAGTCCATACATTAACATTCAGCTATGATATACACCAGACTCAATGTTATAGTTCAGTCATGAAACTCTACACTGTAAAAAAAATATTTTTTTATGATTTGTTATCACAACATTTTTTCTTTTGTCAAATCAACTTAATGTTGTTCAGATAACATAATATTTTGAGTTTCTGTCTGATCGCCTTCATTGTATTAACTAAAAATTTTAAGGCAACCAGATAACTTACTTTTTTAAGTTAAACCAACAAATCTTTTTTTACAGTGTAGAGGCTGACAGGTCCTTTATATGCAATCTGCAAGCATCATTATCACATGACACAAACTGATTGGCCTCTGCTGATCGTTTGCTCGACATTTAAATTGTCGGATTCAGTGTTTGCTGTATGCTAGTCCTGCAGCTTTACTCTGAAACCCTCCACCTCCCCAGATCTGCTACGGGATTTATTTATTTATGTCTATTTATGTATAAGTAGCATATCTTACATGCTCACAGCATTGTGTTTGTGTATTTATTAGCAGTAGCAAGTCCATAGTTGCTCTGCAGCAGCAATATTCAGAAGCAGCAGCATAGCACATCTAGTCCACTAAGACCAAATACATTAAAGGGTTAGTTCACCCCAAAATTAAAATTCTGTCATTAATTACCCTCATGTCGTTCCAAACCCGTAAGACTTTCGTTCATCTTTAGAACACAAATAAAGATATTTTTGATGAAATCTGAGAGCTTTCTGTCCCTCCATAGACAGCTACGCAACTGACACTGACGCTTCAGAAAGTTCATAAAGAGATCGTAAAACTAATCCATATGAATTGAGTGGTTTAGTCCAAATTTTCTGAAGAGACACAATTGCTTTATATGATGAACAGATTTAATTTAGATTTAATAAAAAATCTGTTTAAATGTCAGATGTATTATCTTGTCCTTTTAACAGTTAAGGGGTTTTCCCATGACTGACAGCGCTAGTCAAAGCATTTGTCGGTAGCGTCTTGTTCCGTGTTCACAACAATTCAGTCTTTTCAATTTCAATATCTTCGCTACTGACTGACACACTCATAAAGACAGTCGTTGCTGCCATCTAATGGTGTAATAATGTAACTTCTTTTGCTGTTCGCGGTCAGGGACTATTTTTTCCGGCGGAAGGAAGGCTTTTACTGAAAGTTGCATTGATACATATTTTTGGCTTTAATATTTGTATTGTGTGGTAACCGTTTTATAAAAGCAATAAGGTACTCGAGGATAGTGCTGTATCGTGAATAATAATTACTAGATGCAGCACAGCCTTGAGTACCTTAATGCTTACATGTTCTTTTACAGATATAGGGTTGGGATTTGTTTCTTACTATACTTTGAATAGAGCATTTATGATGTTGGTGCCTATCAGCCAAGCTATAAACTCCTGCCAAAAAAGTTCTGTCTCAAATCAGATTTCCCTACCATTAAGCCAGGAATAATTATGAAACAATTAATTTCACTAATGATGGTTACAATTATGATAACCACCATGATAATCACCGACCAAACAGCAAGAAGTATCCTTAAACATGCCTATCCATGTACTACATCAGCTTTCAGATGCACATTATAATGCTTAAACTTCCTAAACAGGTTGCTGCCAGAACATGTCTGGTTTGATGAATAGTTAGCAGGTGTTTCCTACACTTACAGACTGCCATTAATCTGTTCGCTCAAGAGCAGGAGACACAATGTGTGTACAGTGAGTGATGCCATTCCTCATAATTATTCATTCACGTCTCTTTCTGATCCCTGATGATTGTAATGTGTCTTTTTTCAGGCCCTTGGGAGACTGTCAGAACATCCATTTACACACCAAAAGAGTTGGGAGACAAATACCCAAAGTCAACCCAGCTAACAACTTTTTAGCAAAGGTGAAAGAGTGAGATGGAGGAGAAAGAGAAAGAAAGCGAGCGAGCATCTCTTTGTCATGGTAATTGTTAACAGCGAGCGAGGAGGGAGCCTCAGGTGGCCATGCCAACTTAATATCCAGCGACTTTGATTTATTGCCAGATAATCACTCCTATAATCCTCTATAAAAGATAGGATTATTTTTGCCACCTGGCCTCTCTATGTTTATTTAACGAGACTCTGCAATCAGATCAATGATGTCAAGAAGAATGGCACATCTCCATGAACTATGAAACCGCAAAGGCGTCCAAGTGATGTCTTCGATTGAGTCTTTGTTTTATTGCATTATGGATGGCTTTTATTATACATTAGACTCACCCTAATCTAAAATGATAGCTTGGATGATGATAGAGTCTTTCTAAATTGCAATTTTTCCCACTTTTTCCTTGTACAATGTGTCTCTGTGGTCCCTAATGACAGAAAAGCCCTTGATAAATTCAGCAGTACAGTGAAGGATAACTTCGAAATTGTTCTTAAAATCAATGTATGCATCGACCAGAACAGTACGTTTTTTATCAGATTGATGATAGCGATTTCGGTATTGTATTCCCGAGTATTTTTTATAATAATCTGTGCAAATAGACAGAAAACAGCAAACTAAATGAGCTGTCATTCAAGCGTGAAATTTAAAACCGCGTGAGATGCTAATATACTAGTTTGTTTCCTTTCAAGTGAGTTACACACACTGAATATGTAAAGAATATGTAAGCTTTTATTATTCAAACCGTGTCACGGTACATTCTCCAACTGGTGTCCTTTTTAACAAGTTAATACATTTAGAAATAAAAAAAAACATTACATTGCCTTTTTAATGATATGTTATCTTCTTTAATAGGATTTGTGGAGAATTGCATTTGCATAATGCATTATTACCCAACAAGACGACCGTCGACGGTGAGATATAGATCTCAGCCACACACACACACACCATTCTCAGGTCCACGCTTTATTATCCTCGATTTATTCAGCACGAGAGTCCCAGGAACATGACTTCACAGCCAATGTTCTGGGAGGTTGAAGTAAATGGAAATAGGCATCTTACTTAATTAAGAAAGGCCTCATGTCCTGCTCGATAAAAAGGGTCTGGAATTATGGCAGTCATCATAGGGCCCCATAGAGTGAATAATTGGATGTTTTAGGCTGAAAAAATAAATGATCTAGAAAATCCACTCTCGCTGAGCCAATAGAACTAATTAAAAATGAGGCCGATATCGTCCACTCGCACAAGGGGCGGATGTACGACTCCCAGATCGTTCCTTGATTAGCACCACAACTAATTCCAAACAGATTAATTTCTGTATTCTGTGTGCGCACTTAATTTTATTTGCAACTTTCAGTGAAGAGGGTACAAAATAGGGCCTGAAAATCCTAAAGGGGTCCTATTATATGTTTTTGTTTTTTTTACATTTTCATGTTGCTGTTTGAGCATAAAAAAGGGAGTTATTCTTTATATCACTGCGTACTGTATCTGAACTCCCTGAAACACCTCCATTGTAGTCTTGAGTTTTCTTCCAGGAATGAACACGTCACAATATTCCTCATTTAAATAATTCCTGCCCAAGACATATGCAAAATAAAAGGGCGTGGCCTGGTTGAGTTGTGTCAGAGATTACAGATATAGAAAGACGGTTCACTCCTATTAGTTATGAATGGGAGAAACCGCAACGCGCAATATGGTGGAATACGTCCCGCCTTCTAAGTAAAAGAGCCAATCGCTGATTGTAAAGTCATTGCGTCTCTGCGTAACTGCCGTTAGAATCTCCGGTTCCCATAGAAACCTGAGACTCGCGCATAGAACTGCATATGCGCATTGGCTCGTCTAGCCTGAAAAATAAGCTATTTTAGCATAAGAAACATAATTTAGGGGACGGTTCATGTCAGATTTTGTTTCTGATTTGAAATATGTAATTTAATTGGGAGTTTGCCAAGCAGTTTTTGAGATTTCAGGATTCCCCCATTCAAATAGATAGGACTTGGTCTTGGATGCCCGAAATAGCTGCCCGGAGGCATTGCAAATATGGCCGCCGAGTGAACAGACTTTCCTTGAAAGGGACTGTTAGTAGTGGTTGTGTTAGTAGTGTGTTGAAACTCACAGTTATAGTAAAGGGCATGTTTCTCACACGCTCGAAGCAGTTGACCAATCACAACACAGTGGTATAGCTGACCAATCAGAGCACATTGCGCTTTTCGGAAGGAGGTGCTTCATAGAGACAGGAACTAAACAGAGTGTTTCTGACAGACTGGGAAGAGAGGTGCCGCAACAATGTAAAATATGTGAAAAAATTATGAACAGTCAAGCATGAAAACCTTTTCTAGTACACCCCAAAAAGCTTTAAAAAAGGGCATGTTAGAATAACAGGGTTGACAATTTTGATTAAATTAAGTTGCTAGCTAGCTAGTTTGGGACCAAATGTTGGTTTATAGTCATTGACAAACTTATATTTTTCAGAATTTAAAGGAAAAAAACTTGTTTGAATATATTTTTTCTTACAATAACTTCAATAACAGGGTTGAATGGTTGAACTTGGCGAATATGGGCAACATTGCA
Source organism: Hypophthalmichthys nobilis (assembly GCA_037950665.1). Classification (NCBI taxonomy): domain Eukaryota; kingdom Metazoa; phylum Chordata; class Actinopteri; order Cypriniformes; family Xenocyprididae; genus Hypophthalmichthys; species Hypophthalmichthys nobilis. Next base: position 19,291,983 of record CM075486.1, read on the forward strand.
ATGTCTAAAAATTGAAAACATTTTCTTCTCATGAGGTCGATTGTCAGTTTCAAGGAATTTTTAACAGGGTTGCGAGCAAAATGTGGGACACAGCTAAATATTACATTTACATAATTAGAAATAGATAATATTAAATATTATATTAAATTATGAATATATTCATACATTAATTACAGTCGAGTTGGCACCGGCTATTTACATTTTATAAAACACGTTAGGTATATAATCATTTATTGTATACATCTAATGCAACAAAAACATAGGAATTGGGTCCTTTAATGCTTAAAATAAACGAATGGGACACCAAAGTGCATTGTATCTGTGAAAAGTACCACTTAACACACTTAATTCTGCAATTATATACACTAGTTCAGGTATGCATAATCCTCTTCTTAAAGTACACATCCTCTTCTTCCTTTCCTTTTTGTGTTTGTGCGTTTGTTCCTCTATGACTGACGTGAGAAAAACAAGAAAATGATGGGTATTCTGAGGGCGTAGCTATTTTTGATTCAGAGCTGAACTGCTAACTGTTAATGCTGCTGACTACCTCTCATCATTGGTGGTTTATATTGGGCCATGCACATTAGCCGAGAATGAAGGTGTCAGGGCCGGGGCACCGCAAAATACCAAATTACAGTGACATCTTTCAGGTTATCGAGTGCATTAGCATTTCCTCTTGAAACAACATGCAAAACACAGCATATCCTGAATGAGGAAACAGCACCGATGTAGATGCGGTCGCATCATTTGGGGTTTGTTATTCAGAGCGCTTGTCGCACCCAGTTTAGTGTCATTTACGTAAGGGTGCAAGATCCTTTTGTGCCCCTTCTAGTAGGCCCAGGTGTGAAATGGCTGATATAGAGGCGATCATGGAATTGCAGCTGGTTAATGCTATCTGTGATTGATTTCTCCAGTGCCACCCATGTCTGTAGAATTGGATTTCTGAGCTCTTGCTGATGTAGATCCCGATTCGGCGAGAAAGTCTAATCTCGCCAGCAATGTGTGTCAGCAAAGCCTTTTTGTCGAACGTGTTCATTGCGAGGGAAAGAGATGAGGTGCGGCTTTGAGATGGAGACCTTATAGCCTCTCCAAATGAAGCACAAGTTCGAACAAAATAGCCTTAGTGTGGCTGCCTGTGTTGTTAACACCACACCAATGAGACTGTGTAGGTTGTGCATAAAGTTGCAAACAAATCACACAACTCACTTGTTAGTAAACTTTTTTAGAGATTTTTTTATTTAATAGTGCTAGAGAATGTGTATTTAAATGATTTGACCACTTTGTTCTTTGCAAAGTTAGGAATAAAGTTGGGTTTTCTTAATTAACGAACTTGGGACTCCTGTAAAGTCAACTGACCACTCTGAGGATGTGCAAGTTCACTATTATGTGCTTCAATTACAATGTAAATTGTGAATGCAGAGCCCATTTTAAAAAAAAAATATTGTTTTTTTTTTTTCATTTTTTCAAAAGTAATCTAAAAGTAATCCGAATACATTACCTAAAATGAGTAATCTTGATTACGTTACTAACTACAATTTTTGTCTTGTTTGTAATCGGTAACAAACTTATCAATTCTCAACAATTATAAAAAACATAATAGGCATAATTTTAGCTACAATAAAGTATTTTTCATTAATTTTAGCATTTTTACTTTTTTTAGTTTTTTAGTTGCCAGAAAAATCACAAAGATCAAAATGAAACCATTGTACTGTAATCTCAAATTAGGTAAGTGTGTTTAAGTTTGACGACATTAAATATTTAATTCAATCTAATTCATTAAATACAATTAAATCAACCTTTTAATTCCATAAATTCAGTATTCTATGAACCTAGGATATGGAAAAAATTTTACGTTTGTAAAGTTTTTAAAAATTATTGTTTAAGATGCTCCAATATGCCAATAATACATTTTAGTATGCAAATGAACCACACTTTACATGCAAATACCTACAATTACTAAGTAATGAGATCCCTTGTAGTAAGTATTATAAATGGAAAGTATCTTGATTATTTTGATAACCTAGTGGCTTTGAAAAGTATGAATGAAAAGTGGACCTATATCAACGCTATCTCACGACCAATTTGTACGTATTTTACGAGGTGGCTAATTCGTACGAACTCACTCGTACGAATTCATACGATTTATCTAAACCCCAGTGACGGGTAGGTTTTGGGGTGGGGTTAGGGGTAGGTCATTCGTACGAATTCATATGAATTTGGCAACTCGTAAAATACGTACGATTTAGCAAAAAACGCACAAATTCGTACGAATGAGGTTGTATGTATTCGAACAAATTAGCCACCTTGTAAGACATGTACAAATTGCCATGAGATTGGGTTGGACCTATCGCAACTAAAATACAAATTGATTTGAGTCCACTTTGAGACAGAAACAGTGTGCATGCAAAGAAAAATGAGTTTCTCAATCAATTCACATTTTGGACAACACAAATAGGTCTGAGTTGGTTCTTTTAAAAGACCTTATAATAGATTGCCTTTTGTTTTTAATAAATTTACTAGATGTCAAACTAGTCTAGGTTTACAACATTCAAATGCATTTTCCTACTTGTTTCTCAGTATCTGTTATCACAACATCTCTAGAGTTTAGGAAACTCCATTAATTGTTATCTCCAAATACAAATCAGAAATCTCTCACCCCTTGTACATTTCTCTGGCTTCATGTGATTGAGTTTAAAAAATTCTTGTTGACAGTCAGACAGTCAGTGCGATAAATAAATTCCAATGTAAGATTTAGAAACTCATTCAGTCTTGGTTCAAAGTTGCCAAACTAAATTAGAGAAAATGGTCTTCATGCATGTGATAGTAACGGTTTTCTGTCAGTTACAATAGATGAAAAACCAACCGCCCAGTAACCTCTGAAGACAAGGTACACATCTAGAACAAAAAGAAATATGTTTACCTGCTACGAGTGTAATATTCCATCAGATCCTGGGGTAATTGCATGAAATGACACTGATGCTGCATAACCTTTATGAAAATAACTTTTAAATTTCAGCAGGCTGTTATTCCTAAAAGCTGTACTTTTGAAACGCTTTAACTGAACCTGAAAATCGAGCTGTGAATAATTTTGTTCGTCATAAGCAATTTTCAGCCTGTAACATTTCTCATGCTGAGTGACTCCCTTTAAAATCCTTCATAATCATTCATAATTCATGAAATCCTTCATAATCATTCATATTTCAGATCTCCTGGTTAGATAAAATCTTTATTCATATTTTAACCATATACATTTGACTTTCACATTTGAAAATATAGGCAAAATTTGTTAAAGTGTATTATTTAATTATGTATGTTTGGAGATGGAGTAATCCAGTTCTTTAATGTGATTGTGCTGAATTTCCTTAAATTACAATTCAGCGAGTTCCTTTTCCTGTCATTCCAGTTCAACATCCTGTGGGATGTGGCTGTTTTGATTAAAATTCCTGATTCGGTGAAATCAAAAGGGGGGATTTTTTAAAATAATTTTTTATTAAAAAGTGTAAAATACATTTTGAATATACAGTGTTTTTGTTAATGTTAAAATTCATATGCAGAGAAAGCTATAAGTAAGTATACTATTCCCGTGAAAAGTGTAAACACTGTGGTGTTTTCAAAACATTGCTTTGTTTATTTGACTATTCCGACCAGCAACAATGGCTCAACCAATGGCACGAGTGTGGGGCGGGGCTGTTGGTTTGTCCAACCAATGGCAGATATGCAGCAAATGTTCTGGAAACCTGCTGGAAAAGAGTCATTATTTTCTGTTTGGTAATACTAGTGGTGCAGAAATTAAATTAGTAATCTAATAAATTTACACTTTTTTTCAGATGCTGGTTGTAGTTGTTTGATGGAGATTCAAGCATTGATCTAGTGATCTTCCCCAGCCCTAAGATGGTTTCCTCATGATCACCAAGGGCCTGTCTGACCTCTCTTTCACATATCAATCAATTAGACAGCAAGGCGGTATGTATAGAGTGGGAAAATTAACTTCATTTTCCTTCACAGCTGCACATTGTGACCTAGACCTCTCCTCTTTGCTCCAAATAGATGCACACGCTCCTCAGCCCTTCGACTTCTCCCTTCACCACACTTATCAAACAAAGGCCTTCTATTTCTTCCCAGGCCCTAATGATGTACTACTCCAGCAGCTTGTGTGGCTAGAATTTCAATTCCAGCCCTGTCGCAGACGTGTTCTGAGGCAGAGCGGAACACAAACGAGGGCTGTGTCCATCCGAGGGTGCGAATTATACACATCTCTTATCAAAATAAGGGATTCGGCCATGACAGGCCCACTTGCTTTGATGCCACAGAGAGGTTTTGCCGCACACTCCAGCGTAATTGTTCACTTTGAAATAATAGCTTAGTGATGTTTACGGCTCAGATCTTGAAAAGTCAGCGCGTGAGAGAGGGAATCTGTTTTGGAGGCGTGCTCGTTTGAAGAACTTGTAAACAATGCTCGGGGTCTGAGATGGATATCTGTTAAATGCTCCCCTCTGTTTTGGCCCTTGTAGTGGTTTTATCAGTGCCTCTTATCAATCTCAGCAGATGTCGATCAAACGAGCGCCTGCTTAGTGCCTTTTCGATGACAGATCCCTAGTTGCATGAAGGATTTGGGGTTATGCTTTTAAGGTATTTTCCTTCGCCGAACCAGGAACACATCCCGGAGCTGCGTTTGGAAAGCAGCTGGTGTTGTTGATAGTGTGTCAGAAATATCCTTTGTCATTTATGCACAACCTTCAAAGTCATGCAAAACACCCTACACCCATTGCTTTCGTGCTCTTATTTTCATCGGAAGGCACATTTCTAGATCCCACACACTTGCTTTGTGAAGTAATTGTGAGTTTTCAGTGTGTACTAATTGGGTCATTTCTACAGTTTGGTGGATTTTGGACTGAGCAGGTTTGTTGGAAAAAAATTCAATTCAATTGAACATTAATTCTGACCAAATATTTCAGATTTAACATTCACATTCTATGAAATTTGTCCACCCTGTTACATGACAATTTTTTACAATGTAGTGCGTAACAGGGTGGATGTTTTAAGCTAATGACGACAATTCCTAGCTAGGAAATAACAACATGCTAGCAGCAGATTTACATTTAGGAAGAATTATAAATGAATATATTTTATGTCCAGTATATAACATTTTCAAGTCCAATATAAATTTACACAAATGGGGTGGCATGTTATGCTTTACACTATTAGAAAACTCTTTTAAAAATCAGGAAAAGAGAGAAAAGTTTATGGTTGATTCTTACTTTGTTCTTTGAGTTGCTTTCCCTCCAAGGAAATTATGTCACTTTTAGCAAGTCATGTGATTTAGGGCATACACTTAAGATTTTAAAAGGTAAATAGCACCGATGTAACAGAATGGACTGGAGTTTGAGGGACATAAACATAAAGGGACATAAAAAAAATTCAATTCAGTTATTTTTTAGTCTTCTCAGAGGGCGAAAATCCCTGGCTATCATAAAAAAAAAAAAAACACACTAACCAAGCTCATGCTAGTAAAACTATTAATTCTGACCAAATATTTCAGACTTAACATTCACATTCTATGACATTTGTCCACCCTGTTACATGACATTTTTACAATGGACATTTTCAGCTAATGAAGACAATTACTAGCTAGGAAATAACTACATGCTAGCAGCAGATTTACATTTAGGAAGAATTGTAAATATTATATAACATTTTCAGGTCCAGTATAAATTGACACAAATGGGGTGGACATGTTATGCTTTACACTATTAAAAAGTCTTCTAAAAATGAGGAAAAGAGAGAAAAGTTTATGGCTGATTCTTACTTTGTTCTTTGAGTTGCTTTCCCTCCAAGGAAATTATGTCACTTCTAGCAAGTCATGTGATTTAGGGCTTACGCATAAGATTTTAAAAGGTAAATCCCAACGATGTAATGGGGTGGACTGGAATTTGAGGGACAAAAAAAATCAATTCAATTATTTTTTTAGTCTTCTCAGAGGACAAAAATGCCTGGCTATCATAAAAATAAATAAATAAAAACTAGCAAAGCTCAGGCTAGTAAACTATTAATTCTGACCAAATATTTCAGATTTAACATTCACATTCTATGAAATTTGTCCACCCTGTTACATGACATTTTAACAGTGCAATGCGTAACAGGGTGGACGTTTTCAGCTAATGAAGACGATTACTAGCTAGGAAATAACAACATGCTAGCAGCAGATTTACATTTAGGAAGAATTGTAAATATATATATTTTATGTCCAGTATATAACAGTTTCATGTACAGTATAAATTGACACATTTATACATTGTATAAATTTTACACTATTAGAAAAGTATTCTAAAAATGAAGAAAAGAGAGAAAAGTTTATGGCTGATTCTTACTTTGTTCTTTGAGTTGTTTTCCCTCCAAGGAAATGATGTCACTTCTCGCATGTCATGTGATTTAGGGCATAAGATTTTAAAGGGCTAATAGCACTGATGTAACGGGGTGGACTGGCGTTAAATCCTGAGCAATTCTGATTGGGGACGTGGGAATGTTTCAAAAAGTTTTTTAAAATTATTTTTCTTAGGTACTAATCATTATGAATTTGCGGCAATTGGGGCACATCTATGCATGAAAAATGATGTGGCATGAAGGTTGATTAACATTTTATGTAAAATGTGCAGTATTGTTTCATGGGGATATGAAATCCACCAAACTGTGGGAATGACCCAATCGTAATATTTTAATTTTTTCTCTGCAGATGGTTGTATGATGTCATGGGCCTGTTGATGCAGGACATCGCCTGTGCATTTATTCATTTACCAGACGTGGTTGTGCAGCTGTCCGTGCGACCCCTGAAACACACTGACTGGTTCGTTGTCTGTGAGAATTACAGCCCAATTAGTCACTCAAACCGCTAAATATTTCATAAAGTCATTAGCGTGGTATCAGTCTGGGGGTAATTTTCATGAATGACAATGATTACCACAAATTACCTTTTCCTATTGGTGCATGTATCAATTTTTAATGTCACAAGCCACGCCAACATGGTTATGTCAGCTAAATCGCTATTTGTTTAAATCTGATTACCAGCAGATAACAGACCCCACACTGACACTGATAATTTAATGATGTTGTGCCATATAAATCAAACAATTTGAAGCACAGAGGACATGGTAAAAAATTGTTTTGTGGTGAAAAACAGTTTGTTGCTTCCATAAAACTAAGTATTTTTAGTGACTGTGACATTGCAAAGCATTTTTATCTACATTTTTTTCTTTAAAGAAATATTCAATTACACAGTAACATGAATAAATCAGAAAATCAGAATCAAATCAGTCAATCGACAAGAAAAGCTTCATTTCAAAGTGGAATCTCAAAAAGGAAAGCAGTTTCAGAGGAGGATCAAGTTATTATATTTCAATTAAATTATTATTAAGACTTTTTATATTATAATAATGTGCACTTCTATTTTTGAGAAAATATTTTTTATTTCATGTTTGCTTTACTGTACAAATGCTAAAAATGTGGAATATTAGACACATACACTCATTGTTTATCAATGTTTATATACCTTCACTTAAGATATCAGCTAGACATACAACAATCATACAAAAAAAAAAATCCCTCTTGTTTATGAAAAACATGCTTTAAAGTGGTAACTACTATAATTATTAACTGCAAGAGAGTTGCACGCACGGGTAATTGCACAGGCACTCTAGGCAATTATAGTACAGAATAATTAGAAAAGTGATTCACTTACAAGTTTTTTGAGAACTATGCCATGTCTCATAAGTAAATGAAATGTAAAGTTTCTGAGAAAATAAAAATGGAAATTGCCCTCTGGAATCCACTGACCTACAGCCAAATTACATAATCCATATTTAAGAATATGCATCGTTATGCAATATGCATAGTTATTTAAATGCAACATTTTATGACTTTAAAATACCATCTTTGCACTCTAAGAATTGTACTTGGACTAAGAATTGTAAATTCTGTGCAGAAATCGTGATTGACAGCACTGCGATGCTTCAGTAGAAACAGGGGCAGATGACTTCACTGAGGGCTGCTCTCCAGGATGGACTGTGACATTTCCTCCCCGCGTCTCTGCTCTCATCCAAGGCCTGACCGCCTCAGGTCAAATTCTCTTAGATGGAGTTTATTTCTGTTGGTCAGTTGGCCTTTAAGAACACAGGGTCCTTTGAACAAACAGGCCTCAGTGGCGTTTCTCTATCTCTCATTTCACTCTCAATGGGAAATATTTTAGAGCTAACAGTGTTTATCTCCTGGTACCTTCTCCATCTAAGGCACATTTCACAAATAGTGTACAAAATAGTGCTTGAAAATATTAACTGCTTTACTGCTCATTGAGCATAAGCATTAAAACAACAAATGTCAAATAAAATGGCTGTTTGTGACTGCAAGAGCGTAACTGTGATGTATTTTAAACGCAACACTTACCCAGAATTTAGAATGAAAAGTGAAAACCCTTGTGGGTAATGATAGTGGAAGTGGGCGTTGTTCATTCACTCCCCCCCACCTACATTTCCTGCTGGTGCTGAGACTCAAACCCGCAACCTTCGGGTTGTAAGTCCGACTCTCCAACCATTAGGCCACAACTGCCAATTAAATAAATGAATGAACTAAAGTCATAAACAAAAATATGGACAACTGCCTTGCTTTGGGTTTTTGGTCTTATGTTATTTAAACATTTATGACTCAGTTGCCAGTCATTTTTCCTATAGAGTGCAACAGTCTGGAAATAAAAATCCCATTCATTTTCCCTGTAGGTGAATTGATTTTTAAAGATAACCTACTTTGAGCTACGAGGTTGTTGATTGATGGTATATGCTTTTGCTGAAGCCATCAGAAAGCATTTTTTCAACTTATATTTTAAATAATCGTGTTTAACAAGGGAATTCCAGGTAAAAAAAAAAAAAAAAACTACATTACCCATGATTCTGCAAAGAAATCTCCACCAATTAGAGAAAAGCAACTAGCAACTCATGCCAAAAGAACACTTTAGTCCACTCCCTCCCCCAAAATTACATCAATAATTTTATATTTCTCAGTTATTTTATTTACTTATTTATTTTTTGATTGTCATTCGTGGATTTGTGGAATTCCATGTAAAAAACTACATTACCCATGATTCTGCAAATAAATCTCTACCAGTTGGAGAAAAACGACTAGCAAATCATGCCAAATGAATACTTTAGTCCACTCCCTTCCCCAAAATTACATCAATAATTTTATATTTCTCAGTGAGTTTTATTTTACGTCATTCGTAGATTTGTGGAATTCCAGGTAAAAAACTACATTACCCATTATTCTGCAAAGAAATCACCAGTTAGAGAAAAGCTAAGAGCAAATCATACCAAAAGAACACTTTAGTCCACTCCCTCCCCTCAAAATTACTCAATAATTTTATATTTCTCAGTCATTTTTATTTTGGTTGTCATTCGTAGTTTTGTGGAATTACACACTTTGGATCAAATTTGGATCAAATATGGACAAACCCAACCGTTGGGTTAAAAATGTAATAAAAAAAAATGTAACTCAGCTGTTGGGTTTGTCCATTTTTAACCCAAATTTGGGTTGAAACAATCCAGCATTTTTAGAGTGCAGGTTGAAAAACTACATTACCCATGATTCTGCAAAGAAATCTCTACCAGTTAGAGAAAAACAACTAGCAAATCATGCCAAAAGAACACATTAGTCCACTCCCTCCCCCAAAATTACATCAATAAAGTGTTCTTTGCCATGAGTTGTTTTTCTCTAACTGGTAGAGATTTCTTTGCAGAATCATGGGTAATGTAGTTTTTTACCTGAAATTCCACAAATCTATGAATGACAATCAAAATAAAAATGACAATCAAAATAAAAATGACTGAGAAATATAAAATTATTGATGTTTGCAATGTTGTGATTCACTTTGTAGCCGGTTGGTTTGGTTCATGGCTTATAACTCTTTGATAAGGTCTTTTAAAATCAATTTGGGGAAAATTAATGGGAATGGCAATGAATGGGAAAAATACTTCTGGAATTAAGGCCTATAAAATAGTGTTAAGCACTGTTTTTGCCCTTACAACTAAATTAGTTCCACAAAAAAAATTCCTTGATTTAATGGTTTTTTTGTTTTTTTTTTAATTATGCGATATCAAGTGTCATATTCGTCAAAGCTTCTCTTTTCCAAGAAAAGGGCACTATGGCTTGCTCTTCGTTTTCTCCAGTGTAAAGCATGTGTAATCCTTTAGATCATCCTTTTTCAGCATTTCAGCTAAGTAAGTGTCATATTCTCTCACCTCATTAGCAACATAATGTTCATAGCGAATAACGTTCAGATCTGCGCTGCTAAAACCACTCGTGGGGCCAAATGCTTTCTCATCTTTCCGTCTCCCTCTCTTTTTATCTTCACCTCACAACCTTACTTACAATACAGCTACCTGATGCATGCAGCCCCAGAGATAATTTATGGTAATTGATGGCCGGTTTTGCTGTGTGACCCGGAGCAGTGTTCAAGATAATTATGAGCTGTAGTAAAGACTCTGCCTTACTCAGTGAATACATGCATAAAACTCAGATTAATGAGCTGATTCAATAAAATTGGGTCCACCGTCACCTGTGTTGAAGGATGTTTCTCAGACATCAGAAGAGGTCATAGAATTTTGAGAATCTCATTAGGTCATGAATTTTGATTAATGCAGTATCATGGCAGATTACTGTGAAGGGCAGATCAATTCTGTTTTCAGGAAGAAGTTTGTTCGTTACAGTAATGGTAAAATGTAATACATTAACAGCATAAAGAAAAAAATGATGAAAAAACATAACGGATATTTCAGGATAGACTACTTTTAAGTGTGCACTGTGAACCTCACCGATCAGGCGTAACATTATGACCACCTTTCTAATATTGTGTTGGTCCCTCTTTTGCTGCCAAAACAGCCCTGACCCGTTGAGGCATGGACTCCACTAGACCCCTGAAGGTGTGCTGTGGTATCTGGCACCAAGATGTTAGCAGCAGATCATTTAAGTCCTGTAAGTTGTGAGGTGGGACCTCCATGGATTGGACTTATTTGTTCAGCAGATTCTATGAAAGAGTGTACATGGTATGCAATGCTTAGCTATGTAGTATGTGTCAAAGTATCATCCACATGGATGGCAGGACCCAAGGTTTCCCAGCAGAACATTGCCCAAAGCATCACACTGCCTCTGCCGGATTGCCTTCTTCCCATAGTGCATCCTGGTGCCATGTGTTCCCCAGGAAAGTGATGCACACGCACCCGGCCATCCACGTGATGTAAAAGAAAAGTGATTCATCAGACCAGGCCACCTTCTTCCATTGCTCCGTGGTCCAGTTCTGATGCTCACATGCCCAATGTTGGTGCATTCGGCGGTGGACAGGGGTCAGCATGGGCACCCTGACTGGTCTGGGGCTATACGCAACAAACTGCGATGCACTGTGTATTCTGACACCTTTCTATCAGAACCAGCATTAACTTCTTGAGCAATCTGAGCTACAGTAGCTCGTCTGTTGGATCGGACCACACAGGCCAACCTTCACTACCCACATTCATCATTAAGCCTTGGCCACCCATGACCCTATCGCCGGTTTACCACTATTCCTTCCTTGGACCACTTTTGATAGATACTGACCACTGCAGACCGGGAACACCACACAAGAGCTGCAGTTTGGAGATGCTCTGACCCAGTCTTCTAGCCATCACAATTTGGCCCTTTTCAAACTCGCTCAAATCCTTACGCTTGCCCATTTTTCCTGCTTCTAACACATCAACTTTGAGGACAAAATGTTCACTTGCTGCCTAATATATCCCACCCACTAACAGATTGTTAAGATTTCTTAACTTTTTGGAGGTTCTTAACTCTCATTAACAAAGTGAATTCTGAAAAGCCTTCTGTTAGACTCACAATCACTCATCATTCACTTACTACTACTTTGAAGTAAAGTCTCAAGCTTTTTTGATTGACAGGATATCATAGATCCTGATCACTGGCGGTTTTTGAACATATGGCTGATGTCCAATAGTGCAGATAATTGCTTTTATTGGCTGATACGTTAGTGGAAACCTAAAAAATGTCTATATATATATATATATAAAAAAAAAACAACATGTGGAATACTTGCCTATTTTTGGTAATTAAATCAACTAAATTAACAAATGAAAAGTACCTATTTAGGTACCCAGTATATCTACCACAGTAGAAATGGCACTGTAAAAGCATACAGATTGACATTTCTGCCGTCATACAGTATAAAGTTTTCTCTCATTACGACTTGCCCTAGTTAATATGCAGGCTACAAAAAAGTAGCTACTTCATATCTGTGGACCCATGACTAATAAGACAAAGCCTTTATGTTCCAGTGACTACAAACACTTAAACTAAGAGTTCAAGTGTCCCTTATTAGCACATTGCTCTGGTCCGAAATAGCTGCTGTTTGACTAGATACAATAAAAAGCAAAAGAGTATGTGAGGTGGGTCAAATTACTGTACTGTACTGTCAGGAGTGTGGTTTGATGCCCAGCTGGAACCTCACAATCCTTTAACGTCACGTTGGCGTCCACAGGGGATCAGCCCAGTCCTGTTCATCCTTTGTATGGACACAGCAACAGCTGACCTGCAATCCCCACACATGGGTATCGTTCACTAGCACTACATTGTCCGCGTACAGGAGGGTTGTACGCGGACAATGTAGCGCTAGCGAACGAGACCTGCTCGGCGCTCCAAAATCAAATGCAAACGTGGCACGACCAACTCAAGGACGACAGAATGCAGCTCAACATTCAAAATGCAGCTCAACATGGCCATACTTGAAGTGTGGCCACCAGACTGACGATGTACAATCAGCATTGATGGCCAGCACTCAAATCAGATATCTTGGATCCCTGGTTATTTTGGACAGCGATACCATCCCAGACACCCACTCAAGAATCAAAGTGGAGTGGTTGAGGTGGAGACAGATCACTGGGGTCCTGTGCGACGAAAAAAAGCCAGTATATGTTATGGCGAAGATCTACAGGACTGTCGTGTGCCCAGTCGCCATATATAGAGCAGAATGCTGGCCAACGACCAAGAAGCATAAACAGGCCCTGAAGATTAAGATGCTCTGGTGGTCACTCAGACTGCGATGAAAGAAGATGTCCTAAGAAGACTGGGAGTCGCTCCAATCAAGGAATAAATGAGGAAAGCGCGCCTCAGATGGTACAGCCACATCCAACACAGCGAGGACAATTCGATTGCAAGAACAGCCGACTACGAGGTAGACCAAAGACGTGGTGGATGGAGAGCATCACTGAGGACTGCTAAGAACCTCAACTCAGAGGATGTCCACCACCAAGCCAAATGGAGATGACAAAGCAAAACAGCGAACCATGTAAGAACGGGAATGTGCCAGGAAAGAAGGAAGAGAAGAAGAAAAAAAGCAACAGCTTTGGCAGTGGGCTTTGAGGCAAAGATGCTAAAAGTAAGTGCATGAAATCATAAGTATTATATTCATGCAATTTTAGTCCATAAAAGGGAGACTATAGGGGCTTTCGCACTGGAGGAACCTTTTCATAGTTCCTAGAACTATTGGCTGAAGTACCCGGATTTTGCCGTGTTCGCACCACAGGAACTAGGAACTCCTTTTGGGGGAACTAAGTTAGCTCCTACTTCAGACTAGGGTCTAAACCAGCACTATAGGAACTATCAGTGACGTGAGTGTACGTTGATTGTCAAACACCGGCACCCGGCATTTTTAAAAAGCCGTGTTAACATATTTACTTCACGAACATGGAAAACAGCAATAACAGCGTTTACCTGCTGTCTGCAGGGTTGTGTTCTTTTCTCTGCCTCGATAATATGTAATACTGAAAGGTGTCATAGGAGATAGCTCCACTTTTTGCTCTTTCAGTCGCGTAAATTATGCGTTTACATTCCATCTGCATTACACGAAACCCACGACACACAATAAACAGCTCAGATCACGGCATCCTCCATCTACCGGCACTTAAAGATGCTGCTGTCGGCCGCTACAGAGTTCCTATTCCCAGTGCGAATGCAACCAGGAACATGTCCCGGTGGAGAAATTAGTTCTTCGGGAACTATCCTAGTGGCTAGTTCCTATAACTATTCGGTGCAAAAGCCCCTATTGATCTTTTTCTTCTTTGTTCAACAAGTGCAACAAAATAAGTTTTCAAATTGGTTCTGCCATTATTCAAAAATCTTGAGATTTGCATTCTTAAATATGATCATTCCCACATAACTTGTAGCATTAGCAAATTTTACATATTATCCTAATTTTTTGTCCTGAACAGCCACGACAAGCATTTTGTTGGCCATGTTGTGCTAAAAAAGCTCTATCCATGATGAAATCTCACATAGCTGTTCAAATATGATCTGATTATCTGTGATTCTGCTGATTTGTAGAGCAATTTCCCTTTCAGTGAGAGCAGAAGAATTACTTGACGTCAGAAAATGTTTCTAATTTTGGGGAGTTTGGGAGAATATGCTATGAAAAACACTCAAATATGTACTTTTGTACTTTCATTGTTGAGTTAAGAAAATAGTCTTTGAAATGATAATTACAGCCATGACGTACATTTTAATGTATGTTGCACTCAAAAGCACCACATGAAAATACCAAAAAGCATTATATAAAGGGAAGTAATTGTTGTCATGGAAATTGCAGCAGTGGTGATGGTGTTAGCAATTAGCAGTGGATTCATTAAAGGGCAGTCCTTCAAAGAAAGACACTGCTAATTAGCATGCATTATTACCAAACGTTGGCTATTGATTCGCACATACTTAGCATGTTCTATAACTCACTTGCCAGTCTTGTCTTAAACACTTTTTCTCACCGTGTCTCATTCCCCTAGACAGACAGAGAATCTTTTTTATGTATTTATTTGCAACCAGACACCCTTCGTCCAGTTATATTAAACTTCATTGTTCTGTAGAATAGAATACAATAGCTTATCTGAGACGATAATGAAGGTTTAATGGAATGGTAAAGGTCGTGATGGCTAGCTCTGCTAGCAAGCACCCTTGCACCCATTAAACACAGTAGAACAGCAGCGATTGGAAATCGAAACTCTGGGCTCAAAAACCCTGAGGGCCGTACGAAAAGCGAATGGAGCAGGGGGTCTCCGGACAAACGCAGCGGGGTGTATCCGACCCCCACACTGACGTTGATGATTTTCATTCTTTCAGTGTGCAGATCACTGTTTAAGTGTATTGATGTCTCCTGACGCCAAAAGCGATTAAATTTCCAGCCTGAAAGGTTAACCAATTCTAGGATTTTTTTCCTGTTCTTTCTCACTCAGTGTCTCCTTTTTTGTCATTGATTTCATTTCAGATATTTTTTTTTAAATATAAAAAAAAACATCAATGCAGACAAGACTAAGCAGCATTAGTGTCACTGTGATAGTTTGCTAAAATACCAACTTAGTGAGATCCAAAAAAGATCCAGATCACACTGGAAATCCTTTTTTTTTTCTATTTAATTTTGGAGGAGTTTTTTTTTTTTTTTTTTTAACTTTTAATTAGTAGTAGCTGGGGCTGCACTGATTGTTTTTTCGTGTTATAAATGCAAAAATGGATTCAAAATAGGCACTTTATATATATAAATATTCAAACTTTCAGATCCTATTTAATGGCACAGAATGTAAAACGTGATTAGACTTGAAAACTGTATGCATATATATATATATATATATATATATATATATATATATATATAGGCTATATGTATTCCCTCTAAATTTGGAACTAAATTATTTTTTTCCCATTTGATGGAAGTCATTGTCTGAGCATTTTTGTTATTATAATTATTATATGTTAATACCAGCAATGAAACACAGGAAATTGAGGGCTTAAAATACACAGAGGATGACTGACTGAAACAGAACAGGTGTTAACTGATTAAGAACCAAGGAAATTAACAAGGAACTAAGGGAAACAGGAACACAGAAACTAAACAAAACAGCATACATGTGACAGCACCCCATTTCATGGCATAGAATCCATAATATGCTTAAAATGGGTTTAAAAGCAAATAATGTAGCATGCATATCAATAAAAACAAAAAATTACCTATCTTCAAACTACATTTACAGGTGAATTAATTCACCTGAAACAACGTGTGGAGCCGAGCTGAGCATACAGAAGGCACATCATCACTTAACCTGGCCTCATGTGCTCATATATTGTTCCTGTCCAGGTTCAACTCGGCTGCCATGTTTATTCTGGACATACTTGTCCTGTCACAACAGCTATAGGTCACACGGGAACTCTTACAGCATGTTGCTTGACTGGATTGACTAGCTTTTTCCCCATGGGAGAAGGTTTGAGTAGGCTCTTGTGTGCAATAAGTGAGTCGAGGGGATGCTGGGAAGGGTTTGGTGCTGTACAGTACCCTCGAGACCAGCAGCCGGGTCAGTGAACTACAGCTAAGGTCTGTTAATGCAATAGGGACTTCATCTCAGTCACAGAGACCCTGCTCAAACTAACTAACTCCAGAGTGTGCAGCGCCAACAGCATGGAGCGGTTAGCAGGGCATAACACCGTACAAATAAACTGAAGGACACTTAAATGTGTGAGCCAGATGGCAAAAAAAGCCAAACCGAGTAAGAGGGAAAGAAGGGCAGGAGAGTTTTTTTTCTCTTGTGTATACCTGGTCTGAGTCTGGCCATTTCCTCAAATATAAAAATTGTGACAAAATATGCCTGGCATTTGGAAAACTGCTGAATCCAGATCTCCGTGTAAGTTAGAACACTTACTCAACCGTTACAAAAAGTTCAGATAATGTGAAAGGGGCCGCTAGCCCATTTTCTAGAATGGTGAAAGATGCCGCTCTGGCAGTAAAGAACATGTTTCCTGATTTTCTGTTCTGACTGCCAGAGTAATTTGTGGAATTATACATAATGGATTTGAATATGAAAAAATGCGCAAAATGGTGTGGAGTGTAACTGCATTCCGAGAGAAAAATAGTTTAAAGGTTGCTTTTTCACAGTTTAGGAGACTGAAATGTTATAAAGTATAGGAATTTGATTCCTCATTATGATTCCGGTTCCTTTTTCCAGTTCCGATTCTTTTAGTGTGTATGTATATATATATGTATCTATATATATGTGTGTGTGTGTGTGTGTGTATTTTTTTAATTAACTAACTCAAAGATTATGTTAGTACAACTAAAAAAAATTATTTTGTACTACACAAACTTGTTAACTACAATTTAAGTGAAATAAAAAAATAAATTCATTATTTTTATGGTTATATGTTAGTTAGCAACATCACACTATAACAGACAACACCAAAATAACAGAGCATTAAACAATAACATATGCCCCCTATATTAATCTTGTGGGGGAAAACACACACACACAAAATAACACTTAATTAACTTAAAGCATGCTGGGAACTACAAATTTGCTGCAACTCAGTCAAGTCCTGCTTATTAATATCAGATTTTGAGTTCACATAAATTTTCAGTTGTATTTGAGTGAAACTAAATCATTAGTGTAACTGTTTTACGTGTGTGTA
Organism: Hypophthalmichthys nobilis; assembly: GCA_037950665.1. Lineage (NCBI taxonomy): Eukaryota > Metazoa > Chordata > Actinopteri > Cypriniformes > Xenocyprididae > Hypophthalmichthys > Hypophthalmichthys nobilis. Next base: position 19,309,497 of record CM075486.1, read on the forward strand.
TATATATATATAAACACACACACACACACACACACACATATATATATATATATATATATATATATAGTCCTCTTGGAATTATAAGGTTCTATCTGCATTCAGAGCATTCAGAATGTTTTTGCATTCCATTCGATATTGTAGACAGAACCTTTTCGTTTTTTAAATAAAAAGTCCGAAAATGTACACAACATTAAAACAAAAACATCACATATTGTACATAAGTTGTTACAGAATAAGAATATGTGAATAACTCAATTTTGACAAAAATGTTAGATAGAACCTTATAATTCCAAGGGGACGATATAAATATACATATATATATATACACATACACACACACACACACACACACATATATATAGTATTTGGTCCACATCGGCAGAAGAATGCACATGCAAGAACCAAAGAACCAAACGTCACTCTCAAGAGACCAGAGAAGCAGCCAATACTTGATTTAAGTTAAAACCTCCACTTGTTCACCATGATGGAGAGAAATTAATTTTTGATTGTTCTTGCCTGCAGGTTTATACTTAAAATCAATGCATTATGAAATTACAGCAAGGCAAGTGTATTTCTACAGCAATTTATATAGCACATTTTACAAAAAATATTTGTGTGGATGCCGATACTGTGCAGGCCCATTTATATGGCCATACGTGTACACAGAGAACAGCTTCAAGGTTACACCAGCTTTTAGCCCACAGGTCCAGCATCAGTGAAGATCAGAGTGGGTATTGGATCGATTCCCAAGCTTTGGCGCCGGAAGTAACACGGGTCGGTCATTATAGGTGAAAGATCAAACCGTGCGCAGGATTTCATGCATTCAGTGCACATTGATAACATCTCTCCCATGGCCTCTTATGCTGTTGGCTGATGGCTGAGGCAGTAGGAGATCTCGCCAGGTAAGACGTGCTTTCTTGCATTAATAATGGAACATCTGATAAAAGAACAGCTTTTATGGGCTGTTTTGAGACTATTTTCTCCTATATATATATATGTGTGTGCTTTGCATCATGCTTTCCAAGATCCTTTAACCACTCTAATACATATCAATATCAAAAAATATTATTGTGGCATAAGATAAACATCCATTTTGTCCTTAATTCTATTCAGGAACAGTCTGTTTCACACCCTTCTGACATCCATTTTACCACAGGGTGTAAAATTCCTCTTAAAGCCTGTCATTTCAGATATGATTCCAATACAGATTGGTGCTGATAGGGTCGGATAGAGGCGGGAAACCGGATCTTTATTCTGTCTGTCACTCTGACCTCACTAGACCTGACTCTTCTCCTAATGGTGCTCCTCCGGGTCACAGTATGGCAGAGAAAACGACTATTCTTGCAGTTCTCCAAGGGATCAAAGGTCAGAATACAGCTGAAAGAAGTCACATCCATCGGCAAGCGTAGCTGTCAAACCAATAAGTTGTTGTTTTTTCATGCATCTGTTTAAGTGCCTAAACAACCTCTGTCCCGAAAATAACCTCTTAAACCGTTACAACTCCATGTCAGCTCAGCACAAGCAGTTACTTGGCTAATTTTATACTCCTAAATCTTTTAAGTAATTTGAGGGCACCATTTCATATGCCATCTGAAAATTATTACGCAGCAATAACTGGGACATAAGGGATTCATTGTCAATGAGTAAAATTAATCTATTGTGACTAAAGCTGATATAAAGTCAGCGAGAAGCACATTTTAATCACTCTTTAGTCTTTTAGCAGGATCTCGCTGCTGTCTGCCAACATACATTCAGGAAACACACCGTAAAAAAAAGGTTTTTTTTAAAAAAAAATTGCAAATTAAACAGAATATTAGAGTATGTTTTAAACTATTTAAGTCTTTCTACTTAAAAATGTCATGTTCAATTCAATATGCTGTTTCTGTGTAATTATTTGTGAAATTTACTAGCAATTTCTGACTTGTTTTAAAGTAAATCCTACACCAAATTTTTTTGTGTTCATGAGCCATAAAAATAACATTTTCTAATGGAAATAATACGCTAAAAATGTTAACAAAAAATAAAACATTAACAAATTGGAAGAGAGAAGCTTTGTCATGTAGAAAATTCTGCATTTAAATATTATATACACATTAAATAATTATATTTAACATACTAAATTAGTTATACTATGCATTTACTTATTTATCAATAAAATATATGTATAGTTTTTGTATATTTCAAAAAAGCCTTGCCAAGTGCTACAAGAACAAAACATTTTCTTCAAAATAATGTATTTTCTGTGATTGGTCCAGTGTATTTTTACAGGCTCAATTTCAGACATTAATGGCTCCTGTCATGACCGTCCTCAGAGAAGAGCTACTTCCTTGAGAGCCTTTAATTGTCTGTAGACCAATCTTAGATATGCACGTATCAGTGCACGTTCATTTTATTTGAGCTTTTTTCTGTTACTTCCACGTAATTGCACACATCTTCCCGCTCAGAGTAAAAGCCCTTCAAAAACACACTCTCGTCTCATCCTAAACATCCCTCCTGAAGTGCCATCGCCCAGATCTTTGACAAGATGAAAAACAGGATGAAGCAAAAAAAAAAAAAGGCTCTAAATGCTTCTGTACAGTATCAAGTTTCCAAACTTCCAAAATTAGTCCAAAACTACAAGGTCTACTATTGTCTGTATGAACTTTGCTAACATAAACCTTTTACTCGCAATCATCGAGCATGGATGACATTTATTGATCAATGTTTCTTTATTAAAATGCAGGCCATTTCTTACTATAATGCATGCTTGACAAATAAAACAAAATAAAGAGCTGGATCTATTCACAGCAGTTGATAGATTGATTAAATACAAACTCAAAACAGAATACTCTAGTACTCGAAGCATGACCAGAACAGCAGTATAATGTGATGAGAACAGACAATGAACTGAAATAAACACAGAGCTTAAATAGAGCGACCAAACCAATCAATGAAACAAATAACAGGTGTGCAGATTAATTAAACCATGGAAAACTAGAAACTGAAAACTAGGACACAGAACTAAGGGGCTGTTTAAACCCCGACACCGTTTTCAACTAAAAACGGAAAACTTTTTATGCGTTTTGGCCATTGATTTACACGACAGCGCTAAGGGTACACTTACACCACAATGATGTGTTAAAAACACAATGTTGTGTTTTTCGCGTACAGACGACTGTGTTGTCAAAACGATCCCCATTCAAACGGATCAGCGAAAACGACTAAAAACGCTGTATTCGGCTGCCAGGCCGGTAGTTTCAGATGTCACTTTTTAAAGAAACACTATGTGCCTATAGACTGAACAGGTACGCATGTGCATGACATCACCGTTTTAACAAATTTGCATTTTGTAGTTTACATGGAGACGATAACGGTATCGTGCATTTTGAACCCGTTTTCAAAAGTTTGCATTTTCATGGCCCCCAAAACAATGTAAATGAATAGCCAAAAGGCATAAAAAGGTTTACTTTTTAGTTAAAAATGGTGTCATGTAAATGGCCCCTTAAACACGTAATAAACACAGCCTAAACAGAAACAAATCCAGAAGATCCCTTACACCTAGTAGTGTTAAAGGGTTAGAAGTTCACCCAAAAATGATATAATAGAGCAAAACAAAACACTGGTCATGAATTATAAGTCTAAAACGAGAAATTTTAAATAGAAATGTCAGAGGATTTCGATATAAGAGAAGAGGAGCTTTAGTTTGTTGCCCGGACTTTTCTGTTTAAATCACGCAGTATGCGTACGGTCGTCTGCCGGAAGCTAGATATTTTAGATTATAATGTTTTAAATATGGATATTTTTCTTACAAAAACCCATCACTTCTCTTCAGAAGGCCTTTTTCCTAGCTTGGAAAAGCCAGGATATTTTTAAATATAACTCTGATTGTGTTCGTCTGAAAGAAGATAGTCATATACATCTAGGATGGCTTGAGGGTGAGTAAATCATGGGATAATTTTCATTTTTGGGTGAACTAAGTTTTTATTTTATTATAGTTTTAAAAGTATTTTGAATTAGCTTTTATTTTTATATATGTTAATTTTGGTTTAATTTATTTGTTAAATAATGTGCTTTTGTCATTTTATTCAGGTTTATTATTATTATTATTATTGCTCTTTGTGTTTAATTTATTTTTATTTCATTTTTAGTTTTTATTTATTTCCAGTTAATTACCTTGAAGTTATTTCAGTTTGTTGCCAAGGCAACATTTCTAAGTTTATTAAATTTTATTAATTTGTTTTTTCCACTAATATTTATTTAAGCTTTATTTAATTTAACAGAAATGTTTTTATTAGTTTTAGTTTTAGTTAACCATAATAACCCTGCTCCTACGTACCATTAATAAGAGATGTTTTATAAAAAAACAAAAAAAAAAATACTACATCAGATTTACCTGTTATTGTTTTTATTACTCCTTCATGTTATTATGTATGGACATAATATGACCTTGTTTAGACAGACTTGGAGAAGAAACATTGTATGTTCAAAGGTAGACTGACTGTATGATTTTTGGTGTGTTCCTTATATGTGACCCTGGACCACAAACCCAGTCTTAAGTCGCACGGGTATATTTGTAGCAATAGCCAACAAAACATTGTATGGGTAAAAATTATCAATTTTTTTTTTTTTTTTTTTTATGCCAAAAATCATTAGGATATTAAGTAAAGATCATGTTCCATGAAGATATTTTGTAAATTTCCTACTGTAAATATCTCAAAAATTTATTTTTGTTAAGTAATATGATCTGCTAAGGACTTCATTTGGACAACTTTAAATGCGCTTTTCTCAACATTTTCTTCCAGATTTTCAAATAGTTGTATCTTGGCCAAATATTGTCCTTACAAACCATACATCAATGGAAAGCTTATTTATTCAGCTTTCAGGTGTTGAATAAATCTCAGAAAATTGACCTTTATGACTGGTTTTGTGGTCCACAGTCACATATGATCAATTTAAGGGCCTGAAATATAATGATATAGAGTCATATGCACTATGATGCACTTTTTCATTTTTTTAAACAGCCTCTGTTCTCATTCACTTGTATTGTATATAAATGGAGCATCAAATAGCATGTGTTGGATTTCACACAAAGAAGTTACAGATTTGTAATGTCATGAGGGTGAGTAAATAATAATATAATCTATTTTTGAGTGAAATTTATTGTAATGTTTCAAGGCCTAGATAACAAATAAATACTAAACAATGGATGTATTATGTTAAGAATTTGTTGAAAAGTTCATTGCAACCCTTTTGAAGTTAATGCCTGATGTAAATTTCTGTGCAAGGCACGTCGATTTTGTTTGCACTGGATTTGTTTGTTTGTTAGCTCTCAGTTTGAGTTCTATTAAGCCCAGCAGAGTAGATATTATCGTAAGAGAGTGCACATTAAATGCCACATATCGCCTGGGAAGTCATTCTTGTATTTGTTGGTTTACGCTGGCAATGGAAAACAATAAAACTAATGCTACTAGAGCAGGTGGTGTGCAGAAGAAATGTCTTTACTGTATCCAAACACAGTGAATGGGAACTAAGAGCAGCATCCCGTCTGAGCTGGATGAGTTATCAGCGGTAGGCTGAAAGCAGGTGATTTATTGAAGATATGGCAACCTGTCACTGTGCATCTAAGCTACATTCTGAACCAGTAAAAATGTCATCAGTGAGCAGTGTGAACATATAGCTGGGTAAAAAAAGGTCTGCTTCTCTAGTCAAAGATGTCATACTCAAACACCAACAGAACTTAAAAATTAAAATGAGTAAATAAATAAAATTTGTATACGTCAATACAATTTTGTTGTTTTTCACTGAATAATACTTTATATAAATCAATTAAAAACAAATTTGAAATTGCTCCAGTATGTTGAACTGCATACGAAAATGCATTTAATTGTGCTGAAAATAATAACCTGAATTTAAAAATTTCTAAAAACAAATCTAATTGAACGCATTGAACATCAGTAAAACTGATCAGAGCTTGCAAAACAGTCTGGTGAACAGTGTTGGGGAAAGTTACTTTTAAAATGCATTGTAATGCATTACAATATTGAGTTACTCCCTACTAATTGTGTTACTTAGTTTCAATAGATTTTCAATAACAAAAAATAAACTAATTAATTGATTAAAAAGTCTTATTTTTGGCAAATGTAAAGACCCTTTCACACCAAAAGTGAAATGAATAAGCCTCAAGCTGGATTTATACTTTCGCCTTGCGAAACGAACCTCAGCTGACGAGACGTTTATACTTGACACGCTCGTCGTTGTCCTATTCTTTGAAATAACAGGGGCAACTCTGTGAAATTGTTCTCTAAATCTGCAGGAAGCAGTGGTGAGAAGAAGAAAGGCACACGTGACAAAACCAATGTAATATATTTTTGTTCAATAATATTTTTTGATTATTATATAAAATTTTGAGGGTATTGTATGATACTATGCAATATTTATACAATTTTTATTAGCTATTTTTTTCCCATTGAAAATAATACACAATTTTTTTCTAATGTATTTTTTAATTATTTTTCAATTAAAGCAGTATTCCATGTTAAAATAAAGACAAGGCATTTATTTGAAGGTAGTTTAGTGCCATCTCCTGGGGGTAAAAAAAAAAAGTAAAACTTATGTAATGTCATGGTGTAACCACTAGATTTCTATATAGTTCTATATAAAGTGGCTTATAAATTCTCTAGTCGTTTTTAGACACAAATACTTTTTTTTTTATTAAGTTTTGGATTTGGATTTATACTTAGACATTCTCAAAGACTACTTTTTGTCAAAGTTTAGATTTTTTTTTTTTTTTTTTTTTGAAATGTTGATTTGAAGTGTCAGTTTTTGCATTAATTTTACTACAGTCAAACCTGAACGCAGAGGAGGGCATTTTGTTACACATAACATCAAAATTCAATAAAAATATAACAAAAATGAACAGGTATGTTTTATTACTGCTTCATAAATCTGGGTCTGATCTGATTTCAACCTCTTATTTGAGTTTTGGCTCAGTTTTACCATATTGTTACAGCCACACCGGTTCATTTGTGTGTGTATAATGGTGTGCGTGTGTATGTCTGTGAATGTGTGTAAGTGAGTGTGTATTTGAGTGGGTGTTTCTGTTTTGTATTCTCAATGTTTTTACTTCTCTTTCTTGCTGTTCATTTTTTTACTGCTTTGTGGCTGAATTATTGATTTTGTTTCACACATTTGCATAAACTTGCTCTGTCTTATAGTCGTGCTAGTTCATATAAATGTGTGGGGGGTTGGTTGTGTCTATTTTGCACTTTTTACATTTTAGAGTGTCACCCCTTCATTGCTGTGCACTTTTTTTCTGCTCAGCGGCTGATTGGTAGTTTGTACCAACAAAAGATTCTCAGAGTTTTCGTTTTTTTTCGTATTTCCCATTCATTTCCTATGTCGGTCACTTTTGACCGTGAAGACGGTAAGTGTGATTTTATTTTTTGACCCTTTATATCTGAATCATTTTGTGTGTGTGTTCATATTGCTAATGCAACAAACGTCACCAAGTGTCATCTCATTCCGATGAAGCTACGATTTTTAACATTTCAAAATATAAAATTTTTCGGTCAAAAATGACCGAAGAGGGCCAGAGGGTTAAATATTTTCTAATTTCACTAAACACTTTCATTTAGTTTCGTGAACATTTTTATTAAACATGGACCTTTATTTTCATTCAAATTGATTATTTCTGGTATTGTTGGCACATTTTGTAAATGTAAGCAACTAATTTAGACGCGCAAACTGGGTGCCGGTGTGGTGAGACGTACATGCTCAGCCAGATTCGCTTCGCATTCATGCATCTTCGGATGCGGAGCCGCGCGGAAAGTTACAAAATTTGCCGCGCACACCGCCATGCGAAATGGGTTCGTGTGCACTGAATGCTCACTTCCACCAACGTAGTGATTACATAATTTTTGTCGAATGCACCTAAGCGAACTTGCGGATGCTTGGAGTATAAATCACCCTCAAATTCAAGCAAATTCATACCTGTACAGTAGAGGGCGCAGCTCAAACAAACCTTTCAGCTGTGCTGCAATTCTGGATTGCAAAAGAATAGGACGCAGGAAAATAAACTTCAACACTGTTATTTTAGCAATAAAAACACCACACACAAATAAAATTAACACAAATGTGATGTTTATTTAAAGTAATTTTTGCTTATTAAATATGGCTGAATTGGATCATCGAAGGTCAGCAGCAAAGACATTGGTTAATAAAGTGAGATTAATGCATTACCCTAACACTGCTGGTGAATTCATTCCTAAAAAAATAAATAAAAAAAGATTTATGGTTTTAATCTTGGGTGACCCCCATCTGTAGTGTATATAGTTGGCATGGCAGGAACAGGAAGGCCCAGACTCAGCACTTTTCATCGGTGAGCAAGTGAACCGTCTGTTCTGTGTGCAGGAACAGTCAAAAGAATAAGCGGCGAACCCTCCACACAGCAAACCGCGGGAAACTCACTGAGCGATGGCGCGAGAGGGAAAAGGTGAAGAGGACGACATTCACAAACATCTGCTCAACAGAACCCACCTGAGGAACAAGAAAAATAACATCTCCGCGAGATGATAATCGCCTTGACCTCCACAGCAATTATTTTACTGAGTCTCTCAGTCTCAGCCCCCACAATTATGTTTCTAACATCTCTTTCCCCTAGAGCAGTCATTTGCATATAATTAGTGACTGTAGACTGTGACTCTACACGGGAGTCTGTGCGTCTGAATGGGATCCGAATCCAAATGCTAATCTGAAACGTAAGTATTCAACTTATTTCGTCAGGTTCAATGCAGACAGGTGACGAGCTATTGTAGATTTTCAGGTGCGCTACGTTTCCCGATCTTCAGTGTATCATTAACGTTTAATGAGTTCTCCATCTCGCTCTTTTCCCTCCTCCACAAAACGTACCAGTGACTTCCACTGATTTACGTAGTTTTTTCCTCGAATTTACAGTGGATTAAAAATGAAATCCTGGCCGCTAAAGTAAGCTTCTGCCTATTGTAGGCTTTTTGCTCATTCTGGTAATCCTTTTTTGACAGCTCGGCTCAGAAAGACCCGCGGCGTGGGTGTCCTGAAAATTTCCCTGTCCGTTCCTCCCCTCGTTCTCCCCCACCGCCACACTTATCGCCCCACGAGTGGGTTTCATCCAAATCCCCATTTTGCAGGAATGTTTGAAATGCTAATAAATTGAATGCGTGCACTGCTGATCTTTCTATTTGTTCTCAATTTACATGTGAACAATACACTGTTTCACTTAAAATAGAATAGAATACAATACGAGTTTTTATTAAAACAATAAGCTTTATGTTAGGTGGTGTTGATTGACACAATGTGACTCACGAGACACGTTCTTGCATTCAAGAACAGCGAAACGCAGTGGAAAGGAGACATGATTTTAAGTTGAACTTTTAAATTTAATGCAGCATTTAAAAGTGTTTGTCACTGCCAAAGACGTGCTGTAACTAATTGTTCTTGATAAGACAGCATATAAGATGAAAAAGCAATGTTGGATAATTAAAGAAAATCACAATAAAGTTTTATAGGGAGCCCCGCACATGCAGGTAAAAACTAGTAGGTTAAATGGTGCGCACGATTTACTATTTTGTTCCCTCGATTTACTAAATGATGGGCAGGATTTACTATTTCGTTCCCTCAGTTTGTTAAATCGTGCGAACATTTTACTAATCCGTTCCCTCGATTTGCTAATTCATGTGCACAATTTATAAATCACAGGAACAAATTAGAAAATCATGTGCACGATTTAGCAAATCAAGTTAACGAAATAGTAAATCGTGCGCTTGATTTACGAAATAGTAAATCATGCGCACGAATAGTAAATAGTAAATCGTGCGCACGATTTAGTAAATCGAGGGAACGAAATAGTAAATTGTGTGCACCATTTAGCAAATTGAGGGAACGAAAGAGTAAATCCTGCACACAATTTAGCAATTTAAGTGAACGAAATAGTAAATCGTGCACACGATTTAGAAACCAAGGGAACGAAATAGTAAATTGTGCGCACCATTTAGAAATTGAGGGAACGAAATAGTAAATGGTGAGAACCATTTAGCAAATTGAGGGAACGAAAGAGTAAATCGCGTGCACGATTTAGCAATTTCAGTGAATGAAATAGTAAATTGTGAACATCATTTAGAAATTGAGAGAACGAAATAGTAAATCATGCGCACCATTTAGCAAATTGAGGGAACAAAAGAGTAAATTGTGCGCACGATTTAGAAATCAAGGGAACGGAATAGTAAATCGTGCGCACCATTTAGTAAATCGAGGAAACTAAATAGTAGATTGTGCGCACCATTTAGCAAACTGAGGGAATGAAATAGTAAACCGTGTGCACTATTTAGAAATCGAGGGTGGGGCTTGATTTTGTCCATGGAGAATTAATTGGATAGTTGTGGTTTGCTATTGGTGGATCTCATGTGAGTGACAGGTTGCCCCACCCTCACACCAGTAAACATGTCATCAGAGAAGAGATGTCACTGCAAGAGGGATGGGAAGCTATTTGATTAAAGATTATGAGGGCACATGAATTGAAAAAATATCTGATTGGCTGAGAGCTGTGCGATATTCTAGAGATAACAGCACTCCTACCTTTTCACCATTTGTATCACTCCGCTTAAAGCGACTGTCATGGCGGCCGAGCAAATCCACTGTATTTTTTACAAATACTACACTTGTTGATATCATGTACTACCCTCTCTAACAAACCTACATCTTTGGTATAGAGAGGATCCAGCCTGTCACCAGTGTGCAGCTCCAGCAACCCAGCAAAGTTGTAAGAAGAGCTTAACATAAGGGAGATATACTTGGCGTCATAACCAAGTTTTGAGGTGCTTGGCTTCAGCACTAGAGGACAAAAGAGTATCAATCAATGTCATTTCCCAAGATGCTCAGACTGCCTTCCCACAATTAACACCACTTATACGGGAAGGAGAAAAACGGCGCACCAAGCCTTCATCTCTGACTCTTGCCTGCTGAATATAGCTATAGGGACTGGGTGCTTGTCGACCTAAACCCGAGACTAAATCCACCCGAAATCGCAATGACCAACTTGCGCCCAGACCTGGTCTTCTGGTCGAACTCCTGCCATTGTGTCTTCATTGTGGAACTGATGGTCCCTTGGGAAGGAGGAGGCTTATGAAAGGAAGAGCGGGGCTGGAAGGTGAAGGTGCGTCCAGTGGAGGCGGACCATAAGGCTGCTGAAGGAACTGGGTATCAGAGGTCAGGCCCAGCGGAAAGTAATTAAGGAACTTGCGACTGTCGCCGAAGGAAGTAATCACTGGCGGTGGCTGAAACGAAAGGAGACAATGTGGGTCACCAATTTACCAATATAGTCACCATGCGACACGCACCCCGTGGTGGGCCTTCCTTTGCTGAGGGTGTCTTGTGATAAAAGGCAGAATCATTCAATGAGGCGGTGGTACACAACTGACGATGTGTCATATTGGTGCGAAGATCCACCTAAGAAGACTGCGACGTGGACTGTGGTAGCGTTCAAGGCCAGCGCTGTGCTGAATCATTATGGATTGTAATATCTAGCCTTAGTAAACAAATTGAAAAAATATACAGGGTCAAAGGTGTCCATAGTTTATGTATAGAATTCAATGTGTGTTTATTCAAGTCAGTTTTGAATATGGCTGCATTCAAGATTGTATCGCCTGAACTTTTTATAAAAATCCTGTCAGTAATGTTGATTTCGGCAGTCTAACCTTAGGACCTTTTTTCACGGGAATCCTGTTTAAAACAAACCTTAGCATATTGAGCTGAACTTCCTGCAGAGAATATGACAGCAAGAAAGGCCTTGATTGGGAATTAATTATTATGTGTTTTCTTTACCTCCATCCACCTGCTGATCTAACAGCCTGTCTTATGAATGATGGACATGTCCAAGGTCATATTCAGATAACAAGCACTGTTTTTTCCTCATCTCATTTTCTCCATTTCCTCCTCCTCTTCTCAGTCTCTTGGACAGATGCTGCCAGGGGCATTATCACAGTGGCATTATGGTTGCTCTGCCAGCTCCCATCAGCGCATGCCTGGCATCAGAGACTCACCTTGACCCCCCGATGAGAAAAGAACGGGCTCTGGCTGCTCTCCCAGATTCTCCTTCCTCCTGCTCCGATCTAGACCATGTATGTACCCGACGTAAGTGTGGCAGTCAAATACAAATTGTGACAATCACCAAGCAGGTCTATTACAGTCAGATTTACCACTGCTGGGAAGCACAGCAGGTAACTCAGAGCTACAGTTGTTATGCCAACTGTGCTCCAAATACCTAATTGCAGAAACACCATCAATTGGCTGCTGCTACACAGGCGGAAATGTGGTGTTTAAAGACCAGCAGACCTAGAAAAAAGGGAACTGGGAACTATTAGGGAAAAAAAAAAAAATCACTTCACTGTTCAAAAGTGTGTGGGCTGCTCTTTTTAACTTTATATTTATTAAAAAAAAACTTTAGAGCAGTGATCTACAGGATGTAAGTTAAATATAGCCTTAATATTAAATTATTAAATTTAACATAGCCCAATTCGATGTTCAGGAACAAGTAATAGAATAAGACCAAAGATTGCCCATTTTCTGCACCCAAAATGAATATTATCTCATGTTTAACCACTATGAGAGACAGTGGCAAATCTCCAAGACACTGGCCGAGATGAAGCTGTTCTCGGTGGGTACACGAGCACTGAACGGCCGCTAATGGCCTGGAGCTCGCATCTCCGAAAATGTCTAAACAAATTGTAAAATAGGTGCTATGATTAAATATCAGTCACATATTTCAGGTCTAAACAACTACATTCTCGCCTAAAAAACTCTTAAAACTAGAGTTTGTGTAACAAGTGTAGTATTTGTATAAAAAAAAAAAAAAGAGGTGGATTTGCTTGGCCACCATGACAGTCGCTTCAAGCGGAGTGATACAAATGGTGAAAAGGTAGGAGTGCTGTCATTAATAGAATATTGCACGGCTCGCAGCCAATCAGATTCAAGAACCAGAAAGAACTGTTGTATAAGATAGATAGATAGATAGAACTCGCTTGTGATGCTCGTTATTCTGATAAAACTGACTAGACGATGTCTGAAGAGTCATCTAATGACCCCGTACGGTAATATCTCAATTTTGCAGCGCATCAGCCCAGCGAGGAATCGTCGCAGTTAGCCATGTTCAAACGGGCACCACCGTGTGCGAGGCTAGCGCTCCCTGGCATCGTATAATGCTTTGAACGCCATCGGCGGTCTGGTGTAAAAAGGCCCTCACAGGAAGGAGGGCTTAAAGCACCCATGTAATCCATTAACATCAAGCAAACAAACCCGCCCAGAGAGGAAAAAGTGTGTGCGTTTGAGGATTGCATGAGGTGGGGTACTCCATTTGTATACTTGTTAGCAGGCCCAAAGGATAAGGCTTATTTTTACCAGGCTTTTAAGACTTCGGAATGGATTTAAAAAAAGAGTCAGACTCCAAGTTAGCTTTAAGCTAATCTAAGATAAACACAGCCCTACAGGATTTTAATTAGAGTGGCTCCATGCCTACCATGGGGCCTCCTGATCCTAGCCGCTAATGACTACCTTTCTTCATTTTTCAACTGTTTATATAAAATACAGTTCAGAGTGGCTAAATTGATCGTTTCCATTGACCTAGCCACCCCTTTAACCAGCAGATGGTTACACAGTCCCCCTAAAGTACTTATTATACACAGTTTTTCCCCAAAGCACCTGTGTTTGTACCACACAAGCACATTCTTCTGATTTCTGAAGGATCATGTGACACTGAAGACTGGAGTAATGATGCTGGAAATTCAGCTTTGCCATCACAGGAATAAATTACATTTTAAATTTTAATTAAAATAGAAATTAATTTTAAATAGTAATAATATTTTACAATATTACTATGTGTATATATGTACATATGAAATAATATATAAATATACAAAAGTAAACCAACACATAAAGTAACTTATTAGTGAATTTGTTGTTTTTGTTTCCCAAAATGTCTTCCTGTTTAGATCTTAATTTTTTTAAAATTTAAAAAATTGTACTAGAATTATTAAATCCTTATTTAATCCAACCAATTTGTAATTATTTAACTAGTGCCACAAAAAGAAACTGTGATCTATGTTTTTCTATGATCAAATCTTACTGAGCGCAAAATTTTGAATGGTAGTTTATGCAATATAACAAATTATAATTGTATAATTAATTTTATACATTTTAATTCAATAATTAAATTTCTAATTTATGTACCTAAAATTATTTAATTAATTAATACATTTTCCATCATTTATGATGCAACGCTTCCCCGCCATTGACTGAATTTTCCGGCAATCCATGTTTTCACTGTTATATGGAAGGGGGCGCTATTACGCATGTTCTGAAAGAGTACAGAATCTCCGGATCCAAAAACAAGTAAAGAAGAAGCAGAAACAAGTGATAGAAGCATTGCTTATGCACATGTAAGCTATCACAATCATCAAATATTAAACAGCTTATAAATCAAAACTGCCTAACGTTATCAAATGAAATGTCGACCTAGGAAGAGGTAAAGGACTGTGCAAACTTTTGGGTTGTTGATGGACACAATCTACTCTTACTGTTCTGAATCCGATCCAGACTTAAGCCCAAAGTATACTTCACTTTGTACATGTATGCGAGGGTCAGCATACACTGCAATGTAGTATACTATATAAATATTACTATTATAATTTTTTCATAAATTAAATATCATGCTAAGTACACACAAACAAAATTAATTTGAAACATGTAATTGGGAACTTTATTGGAAGCAAAAAGCATATCTAAAATAATATAAGCTAGCAGGCTAATCGGGTAGATGTATGCTATGCTAGTACATAAGATAACTAAAAAAAAACAGTAATAACAAGAAATGCTTGATTTCACAACCTATAGCTTCAGTTACTAGGATATGAACCATGTAATTTAAAAGACATTAATGGTCATTATAATGCATTTTAAAAGATATAAATCATTTCATGTAATTTTGCAGGAATTATAAACAGACGCTAAAAATACTACCCATTAAAAGTCAGTTGAACCAATGGGATCACTTGGGGTCCTAAAGGAGACCCAATTCCTGAGGGGACTCGATTTCTCACCACACTGGAACGCATGCAAGCTACAGCGACAATGGAGGCCTACATAGATGAGAGATTGTGCGAAGAGGTTAGAAAGTACCCTCATTTGTACAACTCTAGCATGAAAGAATACAAATATATTTACATAGGTTGTATAACAAAGTATACCCAGGGCTATAACAAAATATTCTGAAATTTTTTTTTTGTGAAAATGAAAAACCGCTGCCGCTGGCTGCCAAGAAGTTAAAAATATAAATTATATATATATAGAAATATTAGCCAACCCTGTATTAAGCAGTTCCCCCTGAAGTACTTAGTATTTAACATGCTTTCCCCCCAAAGCACCTGTGTTCATACCACACAAGATATTTTGTTCAAAGTGGAATTTGAGAAGGTAATAGGGGAATTGTTGAGTAAAAAAACCACAAGAAACACAATCTTAAAACAGGTCATTGAAAACAGGTGGCTTTAGACATTCATCTGTGTAAATTAACCACTCTGCACGCAAACTCCCGCCTCGGGGTAACAGTAAATGACTATTAGCGAAGCGTGATGACCTTGGCACAACATAAATGCTAAATAGTGGCACATGGATACTTACAGTAGCTAGAGGGTATGCGTTGTAAAAGACGGGAAAATAATATACATAAGTGTCATTCTACCCGCTTGCTTCATCTTTCTGGAGCCCGAGGAGATGAGTGAACTACACTTTGTCATTTCGTGTCAGCAGATATAATTAAAGTTTGGCAGAGAGCTTCTCCGGAACGTCCATGTGTCCCGCTGTTGTAGTATATCTGTCACGCAGAAGAGTTCGACCTCAGGCTATTAGCTCCAGATATCACCCTTCCATTTTCACCCATTAAAGCTCCAAAAAAGATAAAACTCACTAAAAGTGTGTCACCCCTGTCCACGGTCAAACAAGACCCGTGTTTTAATGCATTGGTTGGTGAGCTTCATTACAGATAAAATGTCGCTATCTGAACACAGTTTATGGTCAGTAAGAATTTTTTAATTCATACTTTTATTCATCGAAAATGCATTAGATTGATCAAAAGTGACAGCAGAGAAATTTATAATGTTACAAAAGTTTTATTTCAAATAAATGCTGTTCTTTAGAACGTTCTATTCATTAAAAAATTGTAAAAAAGAAATGTGTCAGTTTTCACAAAAATATTAAGCAGTACAACTGTTTTCAACATTGATAAATGTTTCTTGAGCAGAAAATCAGCATATTAGAAAGGTTTATGAAGGATTATGCACTAGAATCATTATAGGGTTAGTTCACCCAAAAATGAAAATTCTGTCATTAATTACTCACCCTCATGTCGTTCCAAAACCGTAAGACCTTCGTTCATCTTTAGAACACAAATTAAGATATTTTTGATAAAATCCGATGGCTCAGTAAGATTATTAACACTTTCAGATGCCCAGAAAGCTACTAAAGACATATTTAAAACAGTTCATGTGACTACAGTGGTTCAACCTTAATGTTATGAAGTGACGAGAATACTTTTTGTGCACCAAAAAACCTAAATAATGACTTTATTCAACAATTTCTAGTGATGGGCGATTTCAAAACACTGCTTCATGAAGCTTTAAGAATCTTTTGTTTCGAATCAGTGGTTCAGAGCGTGTATCAAACTGCCAAAGTCACGTGATTTCAGTAAACAAGGCTTCGTTACGTCATAAGTGTTTCGAAAAGTTTCAAAATTTCAATGGTTCGCCACTGGAGGGGCGATGATCTTATTATGAAATCCATCCAAAAGGATGATGAAATCCTTATTTAATCTAACCAATTTGTAATTATTCAACCAGTAAAAAAAAACCTTGGAATATTTAAGGGTATGTTTACACAATGACAATGTGTTCACATGGATCTGCGAAAACAATTAAAACCGCTGTGTTATTCATGCCAGGCCAGTAGTTGACAATGTCACTTTGTAAAGAAACAAAACACACCTATAGACTATACACGTAATACGCATGCACATGACGTCACCGTTTTCACAAATTCACATTTTTGTAGTTTACACAGAGAGGATAATGGTATCATTTTCAAAAACCTGCACTTTGAAAGCCGTTTTCAAAAGTTTGTTTTCAGGCCTCCAAAACGCCGTTGTTGTGTAAATGAATGGCCAAAATGCATAAAATGTTTTCCGTTGTTAGCTGAAAACAGTGTCATTTAAACAGACCCTAAGTCTCTAAACACTCAGCTGTTGTTTGGAAAAGAAACCCGCCATGATGCTAAACCCCCTCATGGAAGAAGAAAGCAATCATGTTTACAACTGTGACAATGAGCGCTTACCAGGATCAACTAAATGCTGGATTTTCAAAAATATGTCAAGTATGTAAAGTTCATGGCATAGACTCTTTAAAATTCGTCCAAGAGTTTTACAGGCCGGTCTGTTATTACATCAGGGACATCAACATTACATTTTCATGCTCCTAAACATGACGCTCAACAAAACAAACTGTGATTGGTTGCTTTACATGTCAGTCAGACGGCCTCTGGCCGGTCCTTGGCCAATCAAAGCTGCTATTGAGTCCAGACCTTCTGCTGAGACTAGATATTATACAATGCATCTCCCCAAGCAGAGTATGCAACTATCTCTTTTCTTAAATTAGGTCAGCTGTAACATCATTACCTTCAAATGCGTTATTGTTTGATTGAATTTAGTATTCAGTGATTCAAAAATATGCAAACACTGAGGAATTACCATGTGTCAAACACAGGTGTGTGATGGTTACTTTTATGAAAGCTGACATTAAAGTGATGACGGAAATTGCTGTTTTGATTAAATGAAACTAAAATGACTGTCCTGTTCTTTTTATAAATGTAATCAGTTTTTGTAGTCTCTTCTCCAATAAATGCTCTTAAGTTTGTTCCAAAGTGTATCAGTGATTTATTGCTGAAGAAATAGCCACGAAAAACACTATCAATCACAATTGTGGTCACCTTTCTACTGGATAGCTACAGTATGTACTTGAACTTCTAGTTCTTCAGGTTGGTTGCTGGAATGTTTTTGTTGTCTAAATGTACAGTATATTCTATAAGTATGAAAGTATGTAGTATGAATACAATCCAAACTCTGTGGAAAAAATATGGGGTACTGTTTCATGAATACTGTATAGTTGAGAATATATACTACATAGAGAGAGTAATATAGGCATGTTTGGACATGGGGATTGTCTATGTTTAGAATGGAATACTAGTTTACCGAACAAAATTCAATCAATGTATTTAAATCAATTTAAATAAAATGTTTATCTTATATATTCAATATTACAAGTCAAGAAACTGATAAACGGTGTAAAATAAAAGTTAAAAATCAGTGCAGTAATTACATCCAGTTCATTCATCACTGGAAATGGAAGGTCAAGAGCGCATTGCATTGTGGGAGACCTTTTCCCACGCAGAAAGCTACTGCTCATTTTGGCAAATATAATAGCTTATCTTTGCATATTAGGTATTATACACCCAGAAAATTAGCATACTGTGCACAACAGTAGCACATATTATGCTAGTATCCAACACAGAACAACTCTTGTCAACATGCCAGGCCTTTGCCTGAGCTTTGAGCCCTTTATACACAGTTAGCCGCCACTACAGCCATCCTCTGCCTTGCTGAGTGGGCGGCAGCTTGTTTCTGCAGTTTGCATGCTGTGGTTGCCTACCTTGGACACGCACCTGGACTGATAACGCTGTCGGCTTGTGTCACACAAGAACACTCCTGGCAAGAGCCACTCCTCTGACCGGCCAAGCAGATAGAATGTCTGTCTCCAAACATTTGTTCCCTCTCTAATAGGGATGGCGATAGGCTCTCTGGGAACAGATTAGGACACTTTCAGCAGGCCAGGATTTGCCCCGAGCCACGATGTCTTCACGCTGCACAGGCTTTATCAGCAGCGCCCTTGATGACAGCTTGGCCGTATGTTCATATTTTCGGCGGGACCGTTTAAGACCTCGTAATCCGAGGCCATTTTACATGCAGTTAGGGCTGCACAATAATGGGAAAAAACTGACATTGCAATATGTTTTTCTGATGTTAAAAAAATAAATATATATATATATAAATTAGATGACTTGAAAAGCTACTCTATATATTTCTATATTTGGAAAGAGTTAGTGGACTGATTTTGTTGAGGAGTTCATCTGCATAGAAAATAAAAATAACAATAAGATGAAAAATTACTTTTTAAATGGGAAAATCCTGAATGATTTAGGAAAACCTTCACTGTAATAATTTTTTTATAAACTGTCAATTAGAAAAATTATTGAAGTACGTTTTAAAAGAAAATAATTTTTCAGTCTTTCTACTACATTTTTTGTTATGTTATGTGTTATTTGTCATTTTTTTTGGTATTTATGAAATTCACTAAGTGAAAATTGTCTTAAAGTTAGAAAACGTTCATACGACAATGATGTACTAAAAAAAAAGGGAAAAGTTTTTTTGCATACAGATGACAACCTACTCAAAACGATCCCTGTTAACATGTATCCACGAAAACGACTAAAAACGCTGTATTATACATGTCAGGCCAGTAGTTGGCGATGTCACTTTGTAAAGAAACACTACCAGAGACTATAGAATAACACAAGACGTGTCACTCGTATTGTTTTGAATGGGAGAAAGTGCAACATGCAATATGGCAGAATAAGTCCCGCCTTCTAAATAATAGCCAATCGGCAATTGGTAAAGTCATCGCGTCACTGCAGCGGCCGTTAGAAGCTCCGGTTCCTATAGAAACAATCAGATGTGCGCCTCCAAAATGAGACAAAAGCGTGCACTGCGCATGTGCATTAGCTTGATCCAGCCTGAAAAATACAGTTTTTTGTCATGATTCAAGCATTTAGAAACAAAATTTATGAGACAGTTGTTGTCAGATTTTATTGGTGATTTCAAATTTGAAATTTAATCGAAAGCTTGGCAAACAGCTTTGGAGAATTTGATGTTTCCCCATTCAAAGAAATAGGAGCTGCACTTGCATGCCCGAGAGGCATTTCAAAGATGGTCGCCGAGTGAAATGACTATAATAATTATTATTAAATAAAAATATTAAACAAAATAAAAAATAAAAAAAATGTTGTAAACACTATTGTAGGCCTACTGTAAAATAAAAGTAATTTTTACTGAGTAATAAAAATATTTTTATTTCATTGTAAACATTAAAATATCCATCAAGCTTTTATTTTGACGTGTTTCTGACAAAAAAGAATATGTGCTGCCGGTTTTACTCATGATATCAGTGTCTCAGAACAGCTTAATTCACAGAAAATGAACTGAGACTGAGATCACGAACGTGTGTGAACGCTGAGCTTCACTTTAAAACTGGTAGTGCATATATTTATTTTATCGTAGCCAGTGCGAGCCACACTAAGCCATATCAATTTTATTTTCGATATATCTCGTAGCCCTATATGCAAACAGCACTGCAGTTACTGAGCTACTCAAGCCAGTCCTGGTGCTCTTGCAGTTTTCCATAAGTGTTTAATGTGGCTGTGGTGTATTGTCTGGCCAAAAACACGGAAGCTATCAAACACTTGCCAAAGGGGTCGTTTCCAAGTCAGCGCTGTTATACCGCCACCCGCCGAGCCAGGAAGGGTGCCAGGGCTCGCAAAGCTCAGGATATGAACTCCAAACAATACCATCTGAGGGCAGCCTTCAAGAACTCAGACGCAAAACCAATTGCCGTGAACTTGTGATGCAGAGTTAAGCGCTGAAGATCAGCCCCGTTCCCAGATGGAGGAGTCGGAACGGCTCGGGGGTTTAAACTCTTGGCGGTGTTACACAAAGATGAGTTTTCCAAGGCCCACGGCTGTTTATCTGAAGGCAAGAGAGCAGACAAATGGATTATGCTGAATGAATGAATTTCTGAATGGAAGAAAACAAACGGATTATGACACAATGCAGTGTGAAACCGACGCTCCATGTCATTGGTTGGTTGGTTGACGCGTAGAAGTGCACATGCAGAGATCCGAGACCTGGTGTTAAGAAAAGGTGTTTTATTTTTATCATGCAAACCTGATTAAAGCAGAACCATCCAGGAGGATATAACCAGTGGAGTGGGAGAGCAGTCGGCAAGGAGCATCGCAACAAATCTAAGTCCCCCTGAGATGTGTCACTTCTGTAAATCAATTTCACGCCCTGCGAATGTACAAATATTGTCAACAATCAAAATATTTGTTTCTCGAGGAAATTTCTTTGAACATCTCGATGGTTTGCTTTATCCTAGGGTTTAGAGATAAAGCATCTTGAGCGTGCGTCCAAGTAAGAACAAAAACGTGAAATTAAAAATACTGTGCCAATACAAAACAATACAATTCTTACTCATTCGTAGCTAAATCTGTTTTATGAACAGTTCATTTAGATTCATTTATTTAGATTAGATACATTTGAATGCATTTATTCATTTTTTTGTCGCATTTGGGGATGGGCATAATGAGTTGTTGCCTCGAAAAGTTTAGTCACATGATGGCTAATAATATATAAATCAGTGGTTCTCCACTGGTTTTGCTTCAGTCTGTGGTGGCGATCAAAAACATCCTTACATCAAACATTATTAAAAATGAAAAGTAAATGTGAAGTTATTTTTGTAAGTTTTATTTTAATAATAATAGCAGTATTTTTAATAATTAAATAATTATTAAATAATTTATAATTAATGAATATTTTATATTTTAAATAATTATATATATATATTTATATAATTAAGTAATTTATTTATCTTTTTTATTTTATTTAAAACCATTTATTTTGATCAGTGTTTGTTTATTGTTTTATTTAATTATAAAAATATTAATTAAAAATATATTAATTATTACAAAAACAATTTCACTATTTACTTTTCATATTATTATCAATTTATTTAAAAAACATCAGAAGCTCCTGTGACTTTATATTTGCTGTGCAAATCAATGGCACATTTTATTTTTTTGCAGTGCCTCTTTTATCATTTTATGTTTAATTTAAACATTAAAAACAACTTCATTTAATTATTTCCATTTTAAGCATTGATTTTTCTGTTGTCTTACCAGAACAGACCAGTTTAGAACCACTGTTGTAAAGACTCCCTCTTTTATTGCTTTTTGTAAATCAGGGGTTCAATAAGGATTCATTAACATCCTAGACTAGGTGCGTGAACAAGCAAGAACAATTCCTTCAGCTCATTTTTATTTTCAGACGCTATTTGAACCAAAACCCACAAGATGGCACACCCAAATATAGTTCACGGAATCTTAGCAACAAGACAAAATCAAAAGAACGACCAGCAGAATGTTAAAATGCATTGATTTCTTTATAATTACTATGATCTCCATTTTTGGATCCGACACGGAGAGTGGATGTTTTTGAGGAAATAATGGATAAATGCTATGTGCATTGCTTTGTTTGTAAAAGAAAGGGTAATTAGGTTAGAGGGAGAGAAGACACTGCATCTGGCACTGAACGAGAATCTCTGTGTATGTGATTAGTTGCCAAGAGGGTCCCCAGATGGCATCTATTACCTGCGTGCATTAATTAAAGATCCAAGCGCGGACCCCATTAAAGCTCAGAGTGGCCCTGAGGACGCATGCGGGTATACGTTCTGGAGATTTGAACTTCACTGAAGATGCTTTTCATGCACATTCTGGAATGAAAGTAAAGGACTTATGAAAGAAAGAAGGCGGGATAAGAAGGAACACATTTTGAACACTGTGGACGTGTTTCAAACATAACACATTATGTTTTCATGTCAGAGAACAGTGAAAGGCACCTTTCAAGCTGTGCATTGGTTTATTTAGTTCATTTACTCACTCTCATATTTTTTCAAACCCATGACTTACTTTCTTCTGTTGAACACAAAAAAAGAGAAATTTTGAAAACTATGAAATTACAAAGAACTAAAGCTTTTAAGCTTCAAAAAGGACACAAAGGCAAAACAAAAGTATTTAAAAAGTAGTTCATATGACTCGTGCAACATATATCACATCTTCTGCAGTCAGAAAAAAAAAAACTACCAAAAAAACTAAAAATTTTGGTTTAGACTAAAAACTTCCATTTTTATTACAGTTATTTTGCGCCAATTTCCCAGGAAGTGACGATTTTGTTCTCTTGAACAAATGGGATGGAAACTATAGTAAAATGTCGGCGCCAATAGCCTCGTGGGCAGCACCGACATATAGCGTCATTGCGCTTCGGCAACCCGAGTTTGAGTCCCAGTCCGTGGACCTTTCCCAATCCAGTCCCGCTCTCCCACCTCGAATCTGATTGGCTGAGAGCCGTGCAATATTGTAGTGATAACAGCACTCCTACCTTTTCACCATCTGTATCACTCCGCGTGAAGCGACTGTCATGGCAGCCGAGCAAATCCACCGTATTTTTTTTACAAATACTACACTTGTTACCCAAACTGTAGTTTTAAGAGTTTTTTTGGTGAGAATGTAGTTGTGTGACTCATATTTAATCATAGCACCTATTTTACTATTTGTTTTGATGCTTTTGCAGATGCTCCAGACCGTCAGCGGCCATTCAGTGCTTGTGTACCCGCAGAGAACAGCTTCATCTCGGCCAGTCCTTTGGATATTGGCCGCTGGCTCTTATGTAGATAGTGGTTTAAAATATAATTAATTTGGGGTATATGAAATGGGCAGTCTTTGTTCTTATTAATCTATTACCTGTTCCAGAGCAAAACGATTTGGGTTAATATATTTAGGCTATATTTAACTTTAATCCTGGATTAGAGCACTAATTTTACGTTTGACTAAATTGTTTGCTTGTGTTCTTTATTTATTTGATTGTTTATTTTATGCTTGTGTTTATGTCTTTTATAATAGCTATTGTTGTTAATTTAAATATTTTGCTCAAATATCATTTTATAAAAATAATTAGCCCTATTTGGTATTGAGAAAGGGTCCGTCAATAGTTTAAGTGAAAGCTACTTTGGTTGTGGGTTCGATTCCCAATACTGGCAGGAAATGACTGAGTTGCCCTTGAGCAAGGCACCTAACCCCCAATCACTCCCCGGGCGCCACAGCGCGACAGCGTTTATTGCGTTTCGTCTGCGCGCTCTGACACTCAAGATGAAAAAAGAGCCACAGTGGCTTCCCCGATCGCAACAACTTCCATTTTTATTACAGATATTTTGCACCAATTTCCCAGGAAGTGACGATTTTGTTTTCTTGAATACGTGGGATGGAACTACATTAAAATGTCAGTGCCAATAGCCTCGTGGGCAGCACCGACATATAGGCTTCGGGCGGCCCAAGGTCGAGTCCCGGTCCGTGGAACTTTCCAATCACATCCCACTCTCCCACCTCGCTTCCTGTCCACTCTATACTATCCTATCACAATAAAGGCAAACATTGCCAAAATAGTACTACTGCAGTAAAATGCTGTTTCATGTTGCACAGTATAAAGACTCTCAGCTTTTATGTATCATTTACCTCAAAATGCACCGAAACAGAACAGTTTTCCTGTTTATCACAGACTTAGTACGTCAACGGTGGTTTTGCAGAGAGGACTCAGATGTTGTTTTCCCCCGGTAAGCTCCTGGCAGATCGCAGGGGTTCGGCAGTGTGTGGGTTCACATTTGCCGTCTCTTAATCTCTCTTGGCACTTGTGTTTTTACAGATAAAACGAACATGTGTAAATATGCTCGTGAAAACGCATTTCATATCCTGTACTTGACACGCGTGACTTTATGTTAAATCTTAAATTGCGTGACGTAACCTCTCCAATTACCCTACTCGAGTAAAGGAGACTGGCGCACATGCTGAAAACGAGATTGTGATGTTTACGTCTTGATACAAGTGGAAAAAACAGATGGTAAATCATTCTCTGTTCCACACCGACTGCAGAGAATGTGTGAAAAAATAGGAATTTAAAGGGAATTTTACTAACAGCAGTTAGCAAGGCAATAAACCAAAATGATCTTTGAATGTCAACACGTGACTGTGCATCTAACAGGCCACAAAACTTAGCAACGCAAGTCTGTAAAAACTGGATTTGGTGGGTAAATACATGTAAGTTGGCCTGTAAGTTTTTATTATAAATTGAAACATCTAATTGTTTTAAACTCAGTTGTGACACTGGTAGTCTGACAAGTTAACAATGTAATTCAAACACAAACAAACCACCTGAAACGTCTGCTGTGAATATCTGGGGAAAAAAGGTTCATTATTTTTAACACAATATGTCAGACATTTTTCTATTCCATTTAATGATACCTCGTCTAGCGATCCCAATGATGCTCCAAATAGCAATTAAACATCTAAAAGTATCTTTATTTGCACGTTTTCTGACAGGAGTACCTTTCCTTTGTCCATGAAAAATGCCGCTTTTCGACTACTGGCACTTCCCTCAGCACAATTTTGGTATCGTTGTAAAGTGCAACATTCCATCTTTGTGAATATTCATAGCGAATGGGCTATATGCACGGAGCATTCTTTAGAACTTCCGCAATAATATAAGCAAGCTCAAAAACTCCCCGTGAGATGTCATTTGCTGGTGTGTTGAGCATCAGTAGTGTAATACTTAGTTTATAATCAGAATATAGTCACTTAAATAGTCAGGCATAGCATTAATTTAGTTATTCAAACGTAAGACAGAATAAAAAAATAAATAAATAAAGACGTTGACCATCAGTTTTCACACTTTTATGTTCAAAAATTAAATATTTATTGTGCACTTTACTTAGACTAATTGAATAACGTGTTTTTACAATTGTGCTGAAATCATTGATCTTGCGCTGCACTGACTGACAGCTGCTGTGATTACAAAGGGAAAGCGTGGTGCTCACTTTGTGTCATTCATTCACAAGAAAAGTTGTTTTTCTTAAGTATTTCATACTTCACATTGACAAAATGTATTTTTAAACCTAGTTATTTTATAATGTTTAATATTTAGTCAAAAAGGAAGTGAAAAACGATTAGAGGAAATGGCTGATATATGCGTAAATAAATGCTACTTTGCCGCCACCTGCTGGTTAGTGGTAATTATTGTCTTTTTTATTTTTAAGTAAGTGTTTTCTATCAAATGTTGAATTTCCTACATTTTTAAATGTTCGGTTTTACAATGAGGACAATCTCAAAAGGATGAACATATAATGTTTGTGGTCATCACATTAAAAATAAAAATAGTGCTGGGGAAAAAAAATGCGTGTGCGTGTCTAATTACAGACACAGCGTTTTTAAACGGTCCCAATAGCTTCGTCTTTATTGCAATCAATAAAACTGGTTTATTGGCAAATTAGGTAAATGTGATAACTGCATTAAAATATGAATACAACATAAAAAGTCAACCATTGATGGTTTTGTGTCGATGTACATCGACTACAGAATGAACAGAATGGCTTAACGACAACCAGGAAGTAACCCTGCATAAAGCCTATTCTCGATGGCATGAGTCTGAACCAATGAAATGTGATTTTCAAACTCATGCTGATGTAAACAAAATGATCTTACTCATGCTGACTGACAGATCCAAAGAGCGCACAAAAAGACGCCTCAGACAGCGCGCGATCCTGATATACACACAGACACAGATTTACAGTATGTCAAAAAATTTGTCTTGGTGAGTATTCATGCAAACATGATCTGTTATGTCTTAAGTGAACGTTTGATTTACTGTTGGGGAAAAATGTGTAATCTGATGTGTAACATATTAGATCCATGTGGTACAGTAGGTCTTAATATAGCCTATAATCTGTCTGCTTCATTAATGTTAATCAAACAATTGTGGAATCATGTAAAAAAAAAAAAAAAAAAAAAAAAAAAAGTTAAATATTTTTCCTATAGATATGGGTTTTGACTTGGTTTGTGCCAAATTTGGTGGTATTAACAGGGATTTTAAGGTATGGTTGCTAGATGATTTTGTTTTGGAACCTTCAGAAAACTTTAACTCGATTTAAACTCTATCGACTTCAAACAGGTGTAGCTCAGTCATTTTTGTCGGATTCCAACAAATCATACATCATTTTACATCATCAGGTTTTTAACAGAGAATGTGAGAATAACAATAACTCATTTTTGAAAATTTGCTCATTGCAACTCATTTTGCCAGCCCGAGTCAATGGACTATTTTAAACTAATTAAAAATACAAATTTAAAATTACAGTGCAATACAGTTTAATGTCTGGTACAATATATTTACGGCCCGTGAATTTTCCCAATCCACTTACCATTCGGCATGTTTGGCCAAAAGTTAATTTTGGATCCCTTTTTTTAAGGGGGCGTGGGGGGGTTTGGCCAAACACACAGCTGTTTAGCCAAAGATAACAAATTGTCACAGTGCAGGTAACATGCAGAGGGCCACTGTAGCATTCATTTGCTAATTCCTCATCTTATTTCCACACAGCACACACCAAATTTTCTTTCCTTTTTTTAGCCTCTATTTTTGTAAATAATATCACTTGTTTTTGTGTCAGGATGGGAAATATGGAAATTTATAGGTGCTTTGAAGCGCTCTGGTAACAGTGGGTTTCCACCTATTCCTGTGTGACAGGAAGTGAAAAGACGGCAGGAGGTGGACAATATCCAGCACCCCTCCCTCTCGGCCGAAAAAAGCTGTCGCTCACCTCCTTGTGCGTCTGTCTCCCTCGCACAAGGAAAATGAGATTACTTTTGACAATGACTGATGGGCTAGCCATGAATACATTTGTTACTGAAAATGAAAATCCCTGTTAAATCTCATTTTAATGAGCAATGCGGACAGTGGACACCAAATTTTTGTTCAATGGCAGCAGCGTGTGCGGTCTTTGTGTCGTCGCTTAAATATTCATAGAGGAACGTCGCAACTCATTCAACATTCATGTTTTGAGCAGCAGTGAAGAACTGTATATTTGAAAATTGATCAAAAACTTGGGTTGCTAAGATAAAATTGGCAATATTTTAGTGGATTTGACTTTTTTTTTTTTTTTTTGCAGTGTAAATTCAGTGTTTGAAACTTTAAGGGTTACTGAAAATATTTTGATGTTTATGCTACAGGTGATATGATGTAAATAATTGGTTTATGTACACATGCATCTTTTGGCTGTTGCGTAAGCATCATGATGCATTCAAGATCATGTTAAAAACAGATCAAATGAGAGAGAGAATGAAAATTTTACACAAGCACTTTTGATCACCCTGCACCTGCAAACAGTGTTTAATTGTGTGTGTGGCCTGAAGTGTTTTACAAAGATGATTGTTCTGTTTCTCCTTCCCTCCACATCTCTTCTGTGCACCCCAGAGCTTCCCTTTTCTCCCTCCTGAGGTGTGGCCTCCCCCCTACCCCATCTCATCTCTGACATGAACCTGACAAACATCAACGTTGTCAAGTCCCCAACGGATGACAAGCCAATCCATCTTCACCCCACGGCAGCCCTTTAAAACAAGCCTTGTCATCATTCTTTGCCCTCCGCCAAGGAGAATGAAGATGGGGACATGGATACATTTCATACATGCTGTCGACAAATTGCCGACAGATGTTGACTGTAAAAGTTCACCTTTCTGTTAATGTAAAAAACCTTCAACAAATAGATACAATCAAGAAACTTTCAAACTATGCCATATATAATTAAATTATTTTTTAAAGCAATATCGTTTTTAAATATTAAAGAAAAATATGTCCCAGTGTAGTCAATAATTTTATCCCTTAAAACTCATCTTTGATTACATATTTAAATGTTTTTTTTCTGTGAAAATAATTTCTTCATGCCTTAAAATAGCTTGAAAGTAACTGCACACCCTTACTTCATTCATTATACTTTGGATACACTGATTCATACAAATTAGCCCCACCTCCACTCGATCACATGACCTCAGAATACCTGATCCACTCGGTCGGCTTTACTGTAGTAGGCTAAACGCTACACAATGGCAAGTGGAATACTGTCTTAATTCAGCCATATATGTTTGAACCAGAAACTGATTCAGAAGAAGAAGTGGAAGAGTAAATAGGCTTATCTACAAGTCGATGTATCCGAATGGTAATGCGTTTTATGTATCACTCTCTATGTCGGACACGTAACGGTAATGGCTTGACTATGCTATCAAACAGCTAATAATGTGTTGCTAATGTTACACAAACCATGTTCCTTTCGCCATCTCAGAGTAAGACAGCTGCCTTCTCAAATCAACATCCAAACGCTTTGAACAACTCCAGAACGTCAGTGGAAAAAGGCATATAGTTCATCATAACATCGTAATATACATCATATACATAATTCACCCACCATATTGCTAAATGTACCTGATTTTTCATAACAACAGAAAAATATAGCAGGATAAACTGTCTTCTTTTGAGAGCCCCCTGCTTCACAGCACAGTTAATGATATGCTAAAGCCCACCCTGCAAGTTGAGTGATTGGTGAAGGGCGAACTGTCTCAAAAACACCCCCAAAAAAAAAAATAAAATAACGACTTTATTCAACGATATCTTGTGATGGGCGATTTCAAAACGCTGCATCGTGAAGCTTCGAAGCTTACGAATCTTTTGTTTCGAATCAGTGGTTCAGAGCATGTTGCAAACTGCCAAAGTCACGTGATTTCAGTAAACGAGGCTTCATTATGTCGTAGGTGTTTCGAAACGTTTAGAAATTTCAATGGTTCACCACTGGGGGCGATTCGTAGATTCGTAAAGCTTCGTGCTTTGAAATCACCCTTCACTAGATATTGTTGAATTAAGTCGTTATTTAGTTTTTTTGGCGCACAAAAAGTATTCTCGCCGCTTCGTAAAATTAAAGTTATGGTTATTGGAGGCCTCACTTGAGCCATCGGATTTCATCAAAAATATCTTAATTTGTGTTCCAAAGATAATTAATGACATAATTTTCATTTTTGGGTGAACTAACCCTTTAAGCATGTTAAAAACACCACAGAGACATATAATCAACATTAAAAACTTGATTTTCAACACAGGGGGTCTTTAAGTGGATAATAGGGGAGCGCGGGGCACAAACTAACGCGGGGTTAGTTGTTGCACACATGGTTTAAATACTTCCACACAAGCTAGCATGAAGAAACTTAGCGTATTTACTAGTTGCCATATCGACAATATATAGAGAAAAAATGCGCCAAAATTCAAATATCTTCAAGATATCACTGAACATTTATTTAACAATAGCAAAAGTAAATTTCTTACTTAAGCTAATTTTACATCTATATTTTTTGTTTTTATTTAAAATTAGACAAATCTGATATTATTTTATTCTCCAATCTGTTGTTTAGCAGTTTGGGTAGTTCTTTAATGCTTCACTAACTATCAGAAGACACTAACCAGGTTTAAATTCCAGTTGCGCAGATATAACTGGCATAATTAACTTTTATGAATTTCTGTTGATAAACTATGGAAAAAAAGGTGAATAAAGACTGAGAGGAAGAACCTGAACATCCAGAAAATATTATTTCAAGGAATGTTCAGCATTTGTACTGGCTCGTCTATTTATCTCGTGTTCTGTGAGATCTGTGAGTGGAGGGAAAGAAGTGTTTTTGTTCAGCTCTGTGTTTTTCTGAATGTCTGGATATGTTTCTTCATCTGTTTGCCTGTATTGTTTTGACCAGTGCTGTATAGATGTGTTTTACACTGCGAATTTCTAAAAAAAATTATATTATTTTATATGAAAAAAATAATTATTGTCTTTTATTGGCAAAATAGTTTGTCATGTATATTTTTTAAATTAAATCAAATAACATTTTTAGCTGTCATTTGGTCATGTTACAACGCGCCCCACCTATGGGGCATGTTGTCACATTTCACTTCCCTTCTTTCGGGGTAAATAAAGAAAAAAGTATACTCTTGATTATTGAAACAAAGCCACATATTTGTACCAGACATGTGTGAAATTAATGTGGAACAAAAGAAATTCCCTGAACCCTAAGTAGATTTACACAAACTGAGAAAGTCAAAAAGCGTTAGGTTGTGTCCCGCTCTCCCCTATAAACAGATTAACATGTAAATAAGGGGAAAAAATTTTGTACGGAACTTATACCATGAATTCCCGCCGCTGTAGATCAATAGTGTTCAAGCAACCGTTTAATTCACGACACGTCGCGTAAAAACTAGCAACAGTTTGGCCCATTTGTCATAATGTATTGGAGTAACGAACAAGCAGCATTGTGTGATAGTACAACAGTTCATAAACAAGAAGTTAACATTGAGAAACACATTATTGCCAGTTTTTGCTCCGCCAACAATACTGTAGTTTAAAACAATGACACAGCAGAATCGTTATACAACACCAAGCAACACACAGTATTGATGTTTCGCTAATAATGTATTGGTTTAACAAACAAAGCAGCATTGTCTGATAGTACAACAGTTCATAAACAAGAAATTAATAATGATAAACTCACATTTTATTGCCAGATGTGTTTTTGCCCCTATTGTAGTTTCAAATAATGACGCGGCAGAATCGTTGCAACACCAAGCACAGTATTGTTGTTTCATTCCTGAATCATTCAGTTTGAACGAATCGGCGTAACCTGCTGGCGTAACGTTATAGCATGTAGAAAGCATTTAAAATCTCATTCATACATTTTAACTGTTCATATACATGTAAACGGTATACATAACCTACAAAATATATTATAATCATTAGGCTACATAATATACACTACTATTCAAAAGTTTGAGGTCATTAACATAGCATAGCCTATTATATACCTATTTTTTTCTTTCTTTTTTTTTTCCGGGACTCTATAACGAACAGAAATTTTAAAAGAACAGCCATTATTTGAAATGATTTTTGATACTTTAGCCTATAATATAGGCTAAATGTCTTTATTGTCACTCCTCACTTTTAATGTTTATGTCTTTTACACAAGACATACCTAGAAAAAATAAGATCACTGCCAGTCAGTTCATTATTAGAGGAACCAGCACTCCACATTTTTTCTGTGTAAGAGCTGAATCCACCGAGGCTCAATCTCACTCGATCACACACCCGCGGATAAATGGCAAACAAGCATCAACAACAGATAAACACATGCTGCACACGTGTGTGGAGAACCACGGAGCAAGTGCCCCGTATTTCACATGAGCAAAGGGACAGCAAATGCCCAGTGCATCATTTAGGCCAAAAGGATAATCAATAACTTTCTTAGGATCGTTGGCTGAAAACGGTCCCCAGTCGGATCTTATCCTGACGGTGCGTCATCTTATGGCTTCACTCCAAATGGATTCTTTCAGCTATATCTCAAGGTATAGCCCATTATAACTGGATTTCATTCCCACCATAAACCATTCTCATTATGATTGTGATTTCTGCACCACACCCCTTGATCTCAGGAGATGTAAGGGAATTTAAAATATTGTAGAGAAGTGGAAGAAATAAGAAGTTCATTAGTATTTCTTAGGAATAATCAAAGCTCTGACAGATTTCTGCCACTTAAAAAAGATTTTAAAGGTTTAAAGGGTTCTTTGATAAGGGAAGATTTCACAGAATAAGGGTAAAATATCACCCTTTTTGAGATGCATGTGAATCAGCTTGTCTTTGTGATCCTATAGTTGGATGCCTTGAATCCTGGCAATGGCCATGACAGGGAACTGCGTCCTATTTGAATCATTTTAGTGAATAGTTTTCACTTATGAACCATCGGAACGAACCGATTCACTAAAATGATTCCATCTCAATATAGCTTCCCAAACTCTCTTGTTTGTTAGATTAAAGGGATAGTTCACCCAAATATGAAAATTATCCCAAGATTTACTCACCCTCAAGCCATCCTAGGTGTATATCAAGACCACCATAGACACTGAGGGGGACAAGTTCCCCCCAATAATTAGAAATGGCCAAATCGCAAATTCTTGCACTGCTCTGCTGCACTTCATTACAGCACTCTGCATGTTGTTAGGATAACAAAAAGGTTTAAAAGTTACATTTTTAGTCTGGTCTGCCTCAGCGGTCTAAGAACGCTTGTCAATGTCAAAATGATTGAGATGGCCAATCAAATTAAAAAGTAGGCGGGGTTTAGGTTCTCTTTTTGCTCGTGCACACAGTCTTCACAGCACAGACGGGCGCGTCAATCAGTCGCTTAACGCTGTTGCGGAGGTTCTATTTTTCGGGTAAAATCACAAAACAAATGCACACAAACATGTCCCTGCTCTTGATATACAACCATTGATGGACATCTTTAGTTTTAATGAGAAAAAAAGAAACAAACTATGCGAGGGCGGATTAGAACACGCAACCTTTACTGTTAACAAAAATTCTACCACTAGACCACTATGGAACTTGAATGTATATTGCAGATCTGTATATTTATTCACTAAATTGAAGAATCTCTGGACTAACAATATATTGTATAATGAAGCTATCACATTAAACATGAGTTCTCAAGGTACTATTGAAATTGATTTCTGGACATCGTAATGTTCTTTTTCTACAATTGTTATTGTACATATCTGATATAGCATTGTATTTGTATCAATTTCGTTCACTGTTTTGTTTCTTTATGCTTTATTAAAAAAAAAAAAAATCTCTCTCTATCCTCTGTGCTTCCACGTTCGTCAATGCATCATTCGTTGCGTCAGTGGTTACTCTTCTGCCGTAACTCGTCGCGTACAGCCGTTTGCAGGAAGCTAGTTATTATATTCTATAAAGTTTTAAATATGGATTTCTTTCTTACAAAAACCCATCGCGTCACTTCAGAAGGCCTTTATTAACCCCCTGGAGCCGTATGGATTACTTTTATGATGGATGGATGCACTTTTTTGGGCTTCAAAGTCATGAGCACCATTCACTACCATTATAAAGCTTGGAAGAGCTAGGATATTTTTTAATATAATTCCAATTGTGTTTGTCTGAAAGAAGACAAACCTAGAATGGCTTGAGGGTGAGTAAATCATGGGATAATTTTCATTTTTGGGTGAACTATCCCTTTAAAACAGAATCATTTTAGTGAATCGGTTCGTTCAACTGAATCAAGTGGTTCACCTCTACATGATGCACTAAAATTAAGCTGTTCAGGTTGAAATCATTACAAAAGCTTATTATTCTGAGTTTAGAACAAACCCCAAACCACTATGTTTGTGAAATATCAATGCAATTCTGCATTGAAAGCACTGTAATAATGTTGAATTTCAAGAAGAAATGATTGCTATTGGATATAAAGCCAAATTCTCAATTCCCTCTTCCATGCTGATTTTTGTGGCCATTGTTTGTCTGTTTTCTGATAAACACTGACAATATTAGGGTCTGCAGTCGGGCTGATTAGAAACAATAATGAAATACCTGCTTGAGAAAACCCTGTTTTAATACTCCATAACACATGAAAGAATGAACCACGAACCAGAATGCTCTCAGAAGCCCTCCATCAAAGCATATATTATTGCCTCATATCTCTTTCATGCTTGTTTTATGGCTCTTGCATTAATTGCTGTTTATTTTTCTCCACAACAAATTGAGTTGTGCCCATAAGTGAATCTAAGAAACAGGCATTGTGCCAGAAACAATGCCACCACAACCCTGATGATCTGATTAAATAGTGCTTTTTCATAAA
The DNA here is from genome assembly GCA_037950665.1 of Hypophthalmichthys nobilis. Lineage (NCBI taxonomy): Eukaryota > Metazoa > Chordata > Actinopteri > Cypriniformes > Xenocyprididae > Hypophthalmichthys > Hypophthalmichthys nobilis. The sequence goes on from CM075486.1 coordinate 19,344,033, forward strand.
TTAAATTTTTTTAATGTAGCTCTTTCTGCGCGTTACATTCTTACACCAATAGGTGGCGACAAGTGACAATCTTAATGAGTGAGTCATTGTTCTTTCTCTGAACCGATTCATTCAATAAACACAGGCTGCATCCGAAAGCACATACTTCCATAGTATATAGTAGGCGAAAAACAGTATGTGACGAAAGAAGTATATTAGTAGGCAAAAAGTACCCGGATGACCTACTTCTTCTGATGAGATTCTGAAGTGGGCATACGATGGACACTTTACTATCCCAGGATTTGTGAATAGCAGTGAAGCGACACAACTGACGTTGGTAGGACACATGATAAGTGCAACTTGGCGAATGTAGTAAGTCTGGATTATATTCATACTACACACATTTACTATATAGAATGTACTTTATAGCAGTTATAAAGTAATTACTTATTCAAAATAAGAAAGTATGCGATTTCGGACGCAGCCACAGATTCATTCAAGTGATTGGGTCACTGAATCGATTTGTTCAACACTGAATCATTCAATGAAACAAATAACTATTTTCATGAATGAATCATTGAATCATTTACTCAAATGACATATTCAAAACACTGAATAATTAATTAATTGTATAAAAAAAAATAACCATGTTGTTGATAATGCTGTATTTGGACCTGTCCTTCCTAATCAGGTCTTGTTCCTGTGTCCTTTATTTCATTATACCATTTCCATTTCTATTCTTCTCTAATATTTTTATGCTCCCTGCAGCTGGCGAGCCACTCAATTAGTGTCACGCGAAATCATTTGCGTCAACTTTGAATGCAAGTATGTTGTATGGATCATTGTCTAGGGCAGGAATTAGTGGACGGCGATACTAAAAGCCCCTCTCTTGCTCGCCATTGTAACAAGACACAGTAGGGGACCTGAGTTTTATAGCATGATGGACTCTTTGATAAGACTTCCCTAATGGGCTTGATCCATCTAAAGACAAACCCTGCATCTCTTTAATTGCTTTTGAAGTGTTCAGTCACTAATGAATGAGAATTGGCTTCAATAGAAAGATGTCAAGACAATAGCTCCACTTTAAGACTTAGTGACATTGCTTTCATGTGCCCCATAAGCAAGTTCCCTGTTAAACAAATAATTTTCAACAAGAGTTGTCTTCAATCTGTCTTCAATTAATTATCTACATCTGGAAAAAAAAAAATGTAAATGAAAACTTCTTGAATCATCTTTGCTTGTGTACGAGAGGCTGTGTCACTTAAGTGTGTGAGGAGCAAAACATTAGTGGACGTGTTTGTAAAACTGTGTCGGCTGGCAAGATTTTCCTCCTGTTGAGAGTGTTAAACCCAAGGCCCGCAGATTCAATCACAGATGTGGCGTTGTTCCAAAATGTCTTTTATCAGGCAAACTGTCTGCGGTCACTCCCAGCCCCCTGTACGACGCCTCCTGCCAAATACTGTGAATATTAGCACATGAAGAGCTATACAGGCTGCGTGAAATGCTTTCAGAAAACTTTTAGATGAAGTGCTAGGGATATCAGAGACTCCAGACAGAGGGGTTTATAATATAATAACACCAAATATAAAAGGTTAAAACTTTGAAACAGTTCATCCCAAATTAAATTCTGTCATTATTTACTCACCCACATTTACTCAACATTCCACTTCCTGTGGAACACAAGAAATTTTGAAGAGCGTGAGTAATTTTTCTATGGTTATATACTATAAATGTAATGTAATTTGTTATTTACCAATTCAGATACAATCTTTACAATCTAGAGCCTTATAAAATTCTGTCAGGCACTTCATATATAGAACCTTTTAGGGGCTCCTATCATGGGATCATTTTATGGATTTACTGTAGTTTTAATTAATTTTGTTTTAATTCAGTTTTAATTGTTATTACATTTTATGAATGAAACAGCTCATAAACATACTTTGGCATAAATAGTTCTTTAAAATTGAGTCAAGAACCCTAGGGTTCAATATTGAACCCAAGCTAAGGGGAAAAAAGCTTCCAATTAAAAAAAGAAGATAAATATACAAAATATACAGATCGAGATGACATCCCTCTTGTTCAAAGGCTGTTGTTCAAAGCTCATTGATTTGAAGCATCTGTTATGTGGGCTCTGACCCTCTGCACCCTGCCACAACATATTTGCTTTTTATGAAAATGAATTCATGGCGGTCTTGATTCATTAGTGGACACAACTAATTGTTTTCCCACTCACAGCGACAGGAGTGATGATGGGAATGAGGGTATTCATCAAACTTCAAATTACGAGAAACCAAAGAGAGAGAAGCCAGAGGAAAAAATAAGAGATTTATGAGTATCTCTCACAGGTGGATGCTGCCTTACATCCACCTCAGCGTTTGCTGATCATTTCTAGGTTGTTTACAAGAAGAAAATGATCCCGACCATCATTTTACCACACATGGAGGCGTTTAGTAATTTGTAATACACTACTGCCCAAATACATCTTGAGTGCAGTGACCCACTTCAGATATATATAAACGAATAATGTTTTTAAAAGTGTAAAAAAAAAAAAACATAATGGAGATATAAATCATTTTGAAGTTTTATTAAGTGTTAACAATGAGAATGTGGTTTTTATAATCAATTAACACTGCTTTTATCATTTTTTATAAGATGGACAAAATCTGTCACCAAAAAAAGTCATTCGATTTAACCAAAATTTCGGTTTTACCAAATGACACTTTTGGTTATACCGAATGACGGTATTTTCAAACAATGCTAACAGGCTGATATCTAGCTAGCTAAAAAAAGGACAATCAAACTATTTATATTTAGTACAAGTTTTTAAAATATTACAACATTTTCCATGTTTTATAGCGGTTGTACCGAATGACCTGATATTTCGGGACATGCATATGAGCAAGTGAAACACAATTTTTCAAATAGTTAAGAGAGAGTTAGTTACTTTGCTTCATAACCATGTGGTCTTTTGCAGGTGTCTGAATAATGTCACATCCTGTCACATGATATTGACTAGATCCAAAATGGTCCCTTTATATTGGTTACTCCGAATGACATCAATGAAATTAATTTTTCCGGACATTCTTTCTCATAACAAAGCAATGACTTCAACACATAATATTAATAACATTTTGCACTATGTTGATATATGATGCTTTAAAATCATGCCAGAATAAAAAAATATATACATTTATTACATTTTAAGATATTTTAATCACAAATGAAATGGCTGTATTGGCCTTTGGATGGTTAAACCGAATGACCTTTTGACACTTCAAAATCTTTAAAATACCTTTATATGTAGCAAAATAAAATTAAAACCTTTTGGATTCAGTAAAAGAGATCTAGTTGTACTACCTTACATACTTTGGATGTGATCTTTTTTCTTTTTTTTTTTATCATTATTAAGGCCTTTGGACAAAAAAAATGACCCCTCATGTCATTGACCCATATATATATATTCAGACACCTTGAACATTTCATTAATTAACACTGTTTATTCACTTTAGTTTAAAAAATGGTAATAAAATATGACAAGATCTCAGAGTTTAACTGTGTCAGAAAAAAAATCATCTTAATTATGTCAGATAACACTTAAGCAAAACATGGTCAGGTCAAAGTGTCTGAATAATTTTTGGTCCCAAATGTTTATCAATTTTACTGGTAGTCCACTGTATGAAGAATTTTTGGGTATATAATATGTCACAGTTTACTTTATTTTGCTATCCTCATTTACATCAATGAATTATAGTGTCCTGCACCCACTAGTAAAAAAAATAAAAATAATAATATCTAGTGTCTGAATAATTTTTGGTTTGACTGTATATATAAGCTACATTTTACATTTGTAAAATAAATAAAATATATTTAATATTATAAAGTTATAATACAAATAATTGTGGAAAATCACTAATGGATGAGTTCAACACATTACTTCACTTCCTTAAATATTGTGCTGCCTACACACGATCCTGTACGAGTGATGCTAATGCAAACTGTCAACACTGTGATGTCAGGAGCGGAGGATAATATTTCCCAGAGGGTTTTGTCACCTCCTGCTGTCAAGAGCCCTCCTCACAAAAAGATCAATGTCCATAATATGATATCCCATGAGACAATGCCGCTCCGTAATGTGCATGAGCAGCAGAAAGCCACCAAGAAACCGCTAACTGCTGCAATACATGAGTACATTTTCACTTTAAACAATAAGAATGTGCATACATGGATTTTATATTGCATGTGAGCATGCTCTTATGTGAAGGTATATTCAGAAATCTGTGTTTCTTTGTATATATTAACATGATTTATGATGAAAATGAACCTGAGTCAACACAGTTTTAAAGTAAATGTATGTCTCTAGAGGTGATTCTAAATTATGGGAATATGATAGGGAAGCTTTAAAATATGCCTGATGAAAGAAATACGCTGTGTCAGCAATATACAAAGTACAAGGGCAATATTTCGACAAGGCCTTGAATACTGTTTTGTCAGAGGCTCCACACATCTCTAAATTAGTTGGGAAGAGATGTGTAGATAAGCATATTAAACATAATGTTAAATGCACTTGAAAAATGTCAAAGTCACTGCAGTGGGATCCACATGCTGTATCATCTATTACAATAATACGCTAATGTGATGCTCAGTCACCTTGCAAAATAAATAAATAAATAAATCGTCCTAGCAGCAGCACTTCAACAAAATTTTAGACAATTGCCCATTTGTGGTGACAGCCAATAAAAACTATAAAAACAAAGACTAATGTCAAACTTGCATGCACATCTTTTTGCAGTAGGATACCAATGCTATTCTGTCCAATATTTCTTTTTTAAATTAAATAGGCTTTCGGTATCATTAATTGTACTGTAGGTTTGCCGTATATGTTTGTTTTGGTATTAATTGCTTTAATTTTAATAGATGTGGCTGAATAGATTTGACAAAATTGCATACAAATTTTATGTGCACTTATTAGTATTAATATTCAATCATTCATATATAAAAACATGTACACACTATAATAAAAATAGTGCAAATGACTTTACTGTTATTACTTCCATCTGCATTTCATTCATAAATAAATTTGCCATTAAAATGTCTTTCATAGGCAAAATTGGCCATTTATTGATAAATAAGAGTCCCGCAATTAGAATTAAATCTGATCACCTGTGACAGTTTGGATGTCTCTAAAGTTGCACAAAAATTAAGTTTTAGATGCTGTCAGTATGTTGATTTTGTACATTTCAGTGTCTATCCAAACGTACGGAAATGTACAAGTACACTTCACACACAAATACAAAGATCACTCTCAGAAATACTTCTGTATTATTATTAAGTAGTGTTTACACTGAAAAAATGCAATGAGACGTGCACTATGCGTATAAGTGCACTTGTTAAGATGGCAAAATAATATGTATAAGTCATATTTGGGCACTTGTTTTAAACTTGGCCTCAGGTTAGCTAACACGCTAAAGCTAGCAGCAACACCAAACACAAAGCCATGGGGATTAAAATGCCATTTCCCTCAAATGAGGATAAGTGTACTTGTTAAGATGGCAAGATAATATGTAAAAGTCATATTTGGGCACTTGGATTAAACTTGGCCTCAGGTTAGCTAGCATGCTAAAGCTAGCAGCAACACTAGTTTTAGTACTAGTGTTCATACTGAAAAATTCAATGAGGTGTGTACTATGAGTATAAGTGTATTTGTTAAGATGGCAAGATAATATGTAAAAGTCATATTTGGGCACTTATTGTTTTAAACTTGGCCTCAGGTTAGCTAGCATGCTAAAGTTAGCAGCAACACTAGTTTTAGTACTAGTGTTCATACTGAAAAATTCAATGAGGTGTGTACTATGAGTATAAGTGTACTTGTTAAGATGGCAAGATAATATGTAAAAGTCATATTTGGGCACTTATTGTTTTAAACTTGGCCTCAGGTTAGCTAGCATGCTAAAGCTAGCAGCAACACTAGTTTTAGTACTAGTGTTCATACTGAAAAATTCAATGAGGTGTGTACTATGAGTATAAGTGTATTTGTTAAGATGGCAAGATAATATGTAAAAGTCATATTTGGGCACTTATTGTTTTAAACTTGGCCTCAGGTTAGCTAGCATGCTAAAGCTAGCAGCAAAACTAGTTTTAGTACTAGTGTTCATACTGAAAAATTCAATGAGGTGTGTACTATGAGTATAAGTGTACTTGTTAAGATGGCAAGATAATATGTAAAAGTCATATTTGGGCACTTATTGTATTAAGCTTGGCCTCAGGTTAGCTAACATGCTAAAGTTAGCAGCAACACTAGTTTTAGTACTAGTGTTCATACTGAAAAATTCAATGAGATGTGTACTATGAGTATAAGTGTACTTGTTAAGATGGCAAGATAATATGTAAAAGTCATATTTGGGCACTTATTGTATTAAACTTGGCCTCAGGTTAGCTAACATGCTAAAGTTAGCAGCAACACTAGTTTTAGTACTAGTGTTCATACTGAAAAATTCAATGAGATGTGTACTATGAGTATAAGTGTACTTGTTAAGATGGCAAAATAATGTACAAGTCACATTTGGGCACTTGTTTTAAACTTGGCCTCAGATTAGCTAACACGCTAAAGCTAGCAGCAATACCAAACACAAAGCCATGGGGATTAAAATGCCATTTCCCTCAAATAAGCATGTGAAACTATGCTTAATATGTTACATATTGGCAAGTGCATAGGTTGTAGTGTATAGTACAGACTCCTCTGTGACTTCTATCATCTTATTTCCTTCACTCTGTTCATCTTCTCAATCAACATTGAAATTGTATTCGTCATCTAACTAGCCGTCAGTCAGATAAGTCACATTTCATTCTCTCCGACAACTGTGGCGCGTTGCGTGCCTGCGGGCTGTGACTGCAGGGCCTGCTAACCACTTTTCTTATCTCTCCAACTGTGCTGCCGTCATCCAATGGGATCGCCTCAAACCATTGGCATCCACTTCTCCAACTCTCCAGTCAATTACCCAGATCCTGATTTATTCAAAGAGGACGCCATTGTTATGGATTAAAATTTAATTGCTGGTTTTGCAGGCTTATCCCAGAATGTAACCAATATTGCCCAACCTTGAGAGTGTTCTCAGATAGAACAGTGTGTTCATTCTTGGGTGCAATGGCTCCATTTCATAGAAGCTGTTGATTAGGACAAGGTGGAAGACCGCTCTTTCAAAAAATGTGGCTGAAAGCAAGCCGCAAATTTGCCCCCGCTGCTTTTCTGAGAATTTTAATGGCTTTCTCAAACAGAGGAAAATACAAAAAAAAAAGAGTTTTCAATGATGTGTAGAACTGGAAGGTGGTTAATAATAGCGCAATAATGTGTTGTGAATGTCTCCTTCATTGGTCATGCTTACCAGCAAATCTTAAGAGGGTGGATTTGAATATCTGCTTTTTGTCAAGAGTGAATCTTAAGGTGCTTCTTAAGGAGGAACGAGATGCTGAGTTAATTAAAGGGTTCATCCAGTTCATGATCCCTTCTAATCCACCCTGACAAAAGACTGAATGAATGAATGAATGAACGAACCATTTAAGGAGCAACAGCAATATAAAATAACAGTATGCCTATATAATCAGATGACAATGATATACATGGTAGACCTACATATGATACAGCCATCTTTATACATTAGGCTTACTTTTATATATACTTTTTACTATTTGTGTTACTTGTACATTATTATGCCAGTAGGGGGCGACAAGTGATCGTCATTATGAGCTTAAACGATTCATTCAAAAATACTGATTCATTCAAGAACAACTTTATAAATGAGTCAATGAATCAAAAACGCGTTAATTTAGGAATGAATCAATGAAACAGGAGTTAACAGATCTTTTTTCCATTTCACTGCTCTGCTTTTCCATTGTTTTACTATGTAAAGATGGACGTGTGCACGTTTGTTCAACTTTAATAAAACGAGTATCAAGATTTTGCTTTTCTCGTTCCGCTGACCTGCATCTCGCATTTTTAACCGTAAAAACTCGTTCTGTATGAATGGTCCGTTGCTGAATCATTTACTCAACTGATTTGTTAAAAAAACAGAATCATTCAGGAACAAAAACAACACGTGTTGCTTGTTCCTTTATTTGTAACAAAGAAACTGGCAATATTGTATCTCAGATGTACGTTACTCAAGATTACAATTCTTGCAACCAAATATGATGATTTTATTATATTTGTGTTTTGCTACCAAAATAAATATCTCACAAGCATCACCGACACTCTGTCAATCGTTCTTTACCAGTTCATTTAAATGAAATGTCCAAATGAACCGATTCACTAAATGAATTGGACTTGCTTCGTATAAGAGAAAAAAAATCAGCATCAACCAAAATGTATCTCAATTACTGGCGTGAAAACCATAAACCCGATCAGATAACTACATTGGTTTAATGGAAGTCTTTGAGACTTAATCGTGAGGTAAGAGCTTGTGTTTTTTTTTTCTGCATGGGTCAGCAGCAAGCAAATGCAGGCGTGAGAATTAACGATCTATTGGCCTATAAACATTTTGTGATACATTATTATTGCTTGCTTAGAGAGCGACCAACTTCACTGTGTTGTTATTCAAATGCCTCACCGGCACCATGGACCATCTCTAAATTAAATGAGATACGATAAATAGCTGCATAAGCAAATTGCAACGGTGCCAACCTTAATAGGCATTTTAAAATGACCATTGGCTACAAAATAAAGCCAGGTACAAAATAAAGTTTTGAGGACAGGCCTAGCTTAGGCTGTACTGAAACAGTAGGCATACATCTCATCTTTTATATGCCATTACAATAACCGTGTTCGCTTGCCGAAATCTGTATTCATAACATCTGATAATATTACATAAAATATCCAACGCTTATTGGACCGATGTGATTTAAAACCTGCTCACATTTGCTATGGTTGTTCAAATACTTTTTAGATACGAGGCTCCTGCTCTGGCAGATTAGTGTTGAGCAAAATCTTAAGAGTAGACGGGTAGAATGAAGAATGTGGTGATACCTCCCTTGACATTTCATCAGTATCTTTGACATTTTGAGAGGTGTGAAGATTCCCGCCGTGTTCATCATGTGTACGGTCAGTGCCGGGCCATTCCCGAATTCCTCACGGACTTTTTCATCCTCTCAGGCATAAAATCCTGCTGTGTTTTTACGGACTTTAATCTCATGGGGAGCGTTCACAACATGTTTTACAGTTTCACTGCGCTTGTTTTCCTTTTTTATGTTAAAAAAAATGCGCTAGGCTAACATCTGACCGTTGGGATAACAATTTATGCCGCGCTTTTAGAACGCTGTGTAAAAGTTGGCGAAGAAAAAAACTCCAGCCGTTGCGTTACAATTCCATCGCTTTTTTAAAAAGTTCTGTGTAGATAAAGACCTTATTGTGCTTCTTTATGAATATTAGAATGGTTTTCTTATATGGTCATCAATCAAATGTTGGACAGCTAAAATTAAACTTACCCCAGGTTCATCTAATATCCAGTATTTGGATATTAAAAACGCAAGATATTTTAAAGACCTATAGTGAAGTTTTACCTTTTATAAATTTGTGTTTCCTTGCATGAGAATTAAATCATTGATTATATTTACCACAAGATTTATATTTTTGCTATTTTATGCTATTTTTGATAATGTTACAGAAGACTTAAATCTTTATAAATGCTGTTCTTTTGAACACTCTATTCTTTAAAGAATCCTGAAAAATAAAATGTATCGGTTTCCACAAAAATATTAAGCAGCACAACTGTTTTCTACATTGATAATAATAAGAAATGTTTCTCAGCACCAAATCAGCATATTAGAATGATTTCTGAAGGATCATGTGACACTGAAGACTGGAGTAATGATGCTGAAAATCCAGTTTACTCCTCGGAAAGTAATCATTTAAAATTATTATTAATTTGTGAAAACCAAACAATCAGGAAGTAGCAAGAGAGCATCTCAATTTAGCAAGTGATCTTTCATTTTTTTGATAAATTAAATCACCTTATTTCAAGACACTGTAACATTACGATAACGTTTTTGCGAAGTGGTTGGCAGATACATTTCAAAATAATGTGCGTTTGGAGAGCAACCATGTTCTTGCGATGACGAATATTGGACAGAGCTGTCTGGGAAATTGGAAATGACAAAGAGGGTTAAAACAGAGGTTAATTGCAGAAACCCACAATTTACAACCGTCCAACAGAATTATTAAATCTATATGAACGCCCGGCCCTAAACGTCTCCTTTGGGTCACTTTCTTAAACATATTCCTGGAAAGAATGGAAAATTTAATGGACTAAGCTGAGATTCAGTCTAAATGCGATGTGAAGGATATATTTTACAGATGGGCGATGACAACCTAAACCTCTTTTTTTTCGCTTTTAAAAAGAGGAATGAGATCTCTAGGGAGGATATGTTTGGTGAATTATAAAGGCTCCTCTAACATGTCACCTCCTCACTGGCTGCCGACCAGGCAAAGCCAACTGGAAGCAACAGATAAGAAGCCAGAAATATGTCAGAAGGATTTCCACAGAGAGAGAGGGAGAGCGAGTGTGAAACCAATAGAGCGAGAGAGAGAGAGAAAAAGAGAGAGATATGAACGAGTAAAGAGGTGCAGTTAGAGTTTGAGGGAGTCAAACAGGCAGGACACAAAGGTAAAATCAATGTCCCCTTTAAGCCATAATCGATAGTCTTCACTGCGTAAAACACAAGAAAGAGAAAAGGAAATCAGCGCTTTAGTGTTCCCATTCATTATGGCGCAGTCGCACACACATATATATATATATGCACCCAGCACATTCACCAATGCCATTATTTATAACTGTCACATTGTAAAACACAAACTGTGTGGTGAATTTATGGTTTACCTCCTGCAGCGACCTCAGCCAGGAAGCGGATGCAGAAGGAGACCGAAGCTGGATTTTTGGTGACATGTAGGGCCCTTTGAAGATCAAACGCTTTCAGAGGGAGTATCGGGGCCCCTTGGTCGAGCGTAATTAAAACCTGGGTGAGATAGACATGCGCCAGAGCGATAATGAGATGAGGCTGCTTCTCTGCTAATCCTCCCTAATTATGTTTAGCCATAAGGTCGGGCTTCCACAAACAACAAGCATTGCCCTCTAGAAGATCACATACCAGAGGTTTCTTGAGCAGAGGATCGAAGGTGCGTCTTATTGTTCATCTAGGACATGATCCCTGCATTTAATTCCTGACCTCAAGCATTTTCAAAGTACATGTCAGATCCATATGCAAATGCAGTTTCCACAGGTTTTTTGAGCTGACAAAATTATATAGGCGAGGCCGGGGCTAGTTGTCACCATTTCTAAATTGCCTTTATATTTCAATGTAGTTTTACATCTCAAAATTGCAACCTTGTTTCTTGTAATTGTGACTTCGTAGCTCAGAATTGTAACTTTATTTCTCATAAGTGACTTTCAATCTTGACAACTCTCGTAATAGTTTTAGCTTGTTAATGAATATGGCAATGTTAACGTATTGGGTCTTGGCGGACTAGATCTGTTAAGCTGCTGCGGTTGCTGCAGAACAAGTATGGACTTGCTACTGCTAATAGATATACAAACACGCTGCTGTGAGCATGTAAGATATGCTGCTGCTGTATAAATAGACATAAATCCCGTAGCAGATCTAGGCAGGTGGAGCTGGGGAGGTGGAGGGTTTCATAGTAAATCTGACCAGCTTACAGCAAACACTGAACCAGATTATTTAAAGGGGTGGTTTATTTCACTTTTTTAACTTTAGTGTAATGTTGCTGTTAGAGCATAAACAACATCTGCAAAGTTACGACGCTCAAAGTTGAATGCAAAGGGATATTTTCTTTTAAAGAGTTTGTATATCTCAGATTTGCAGCTTAATAATCAATGTTATATCTCACAATTTTAACTTAATTTCTCATAAAAAATTAAATAGCTCACAAATGCAACTTTATTTCTATATAATTTCTATATAATTGGGAATGTATATCTCACAATGTGGCTTTACTAAAATCGTATAGGTCCTAAGGTAGTCTGTGTGACAACTAGCCCCTTTGTCTCATACCAATACAAGACACATGCTTTCAACAGCTTTAGCATTTCACACAATAGCATCATGCAACAGCACATGGTTTACAAGTCGAAAAACTAATGCTTTTTGATGATTTAATTGCTAGCTTTTCTTGTAAATGCTAGCCTGTAAATGTGTCAGCATTTACCATGAAATCAAGTGGAAATGAGTCGACCATTTACAGTGAATGTCAGCCAATCAGCAAGCCCTGTTCAGAATAAACCCTATACCCACAATCAGTGACATTTCAACACTGCAAAAAGCATGTCTGTACAAATGTCAATAGTTAAATTTTTACCGTAGCACAGAAATGTGTTCAGGAGGTACACAATGAACTTGACAACGCCCAATTGCAAATTGCATGATGGGTAGATATACGGTCTGTGCGCAAACACACACATGCATGCAAACAAACAGTTTTATCTTGCTGAAGGCTCCAGTGAGGTAACTAAGTTCCATAATAGCCGTCCAGAGCTTCATTTTCAACCTGGCAATCAGTGCCCTCTCCTGGAAGAGTAAAGATCCACAATTATACAAACAACAAAATAAAAACTGTTGCATTCTATAATAGGAAATTACATCAGAATGCCATTGTGGGTTATGAGTGGTAAGAAAATGCTTAGCGGCCCACACTGGATGAAGATAGATGGTTTATTGAGAGTGCACAGCGCTCCTTAATGAGATCCCACCCCTGCCTCTCAGTCTTTCACCTTCCGTCGTGAGGTGATGTGTGAGGAGATGGTAATAAAAGCCGAAGTACCTGCTCCTGCAGGGCGGGCCCTTTTCCCCCATCCGCTTCCCTGCAGGCCGGCCGGCCTCCGAGCCTCTGCCTCATTTCATCCAGCCCTGTCTCCAATCAAAATCCAATCCCCTCTGTGGGCTACCACAGTCCCAGCGGAACCGCAGTAGAGCTTGCAAAGTCATTCTGAAGATGGCAGAAGGGCAGAACTCTGGGATGAAACTGTCCTTATCTCCCAGCACTGCAGTTTCTATTGTAAAAAAAAAAAAAAAAATCCAAATTAATTTAAATAAATTACATAATAACTAAAATAAAGAGTAAAAAGGGTACAGAGTATAATAGATTTTACATTTACATTTTTTTATAAAGTGACAATAGCAGCTATTTACACTACTGTGATGGGAAAAGGGAGAAGATATATATCTTGAAACATTTTATAAAAAATAACAGATATATTTAATATAAATATTAAATGTACCTTTTTAATTAAATTGTTCATCTTCTAAAATCTTTAATACCATTATGATACTTAAAATTTGCGTGATTTTAAGCACATTAGGAAGAAAAGCTTGTATACAGAACACTGAAGATAAGGTTTTGTCATTATATATTTACACTTGCACATCCTCTTATTATACAGTGACAATACAGTTACAGCATCACCACAGCTATCATTTCGCTCATCAGCATCAGCTGGATTTGATCAATACGTGTCATGTGACTCGTATACCTCTGAATCCATCTCACCATTCAATTCCAATTCGCATCTGATTCTTTTTTAGCATACGGCATAACATATCCTCACTTTCTCTCCTTTTTTGCCTCTGCAATGACAGCTTATACAGAGTGGCACAGTACCATTAGCTGTCAAACACAGAAGGAAACAAAGCTTTTCTCCACCAGAGTACTAGAGGAAAAAAAATCAGCACAGCTTAGCCTATGATTTAGACCATGGGTAACAACACTGACAGTTGGACAACATGCACAAGCTTCACTACCAGGAAGAGCGATGAATGACAGCGAACTGAAAACGTCAATTGTTCATACTCCGAATTTCACAAAAAAAACCCCACAACCTGGAGCAAGCTGGAATACACAGAAAGCGGAGACACAAATATATCTCAACTGCTCATTCTAAGCTCCAAAATGACGCAGAAACACCATAAAAGTGCTCCATATGATTCATGCAATGTATTCAAAGAGTCATAGCTTTGTGTGAGGAACAGTTTTGTGTTGTGAACAAATCATTATTTTGAGTCGAATCTTTTCAGTGAACCAGTTGATTCATTTCAGAAATGAATTATTTCTTGAGTTCAACTCACTTGCGCAACAGTGTGGTCACTCACTGGAGAAAACTATTAGTGAACAACGACTTCAATTTCAGTCTGTTCATCCCACTGTAAAACATCACACGTTCTTGTTGTATGTAGGTGTTAAAAAATTAGTTTAAAATGAAAATCACCCCAAGTAAAATAAAGGCCTTCTGAAGCGAAGCGATGTGTTTGTGTAAGAAGTTATAAAGTAAAATAACTAGATTCCTCCAGACCGCCTTCCGTATTCAAGTTACGAAAAAAATGTAACGCCTCTCGTGCTGTTCAAAATGCTTACTCTGCATCCTACACCTTCCATATTCAAGTTACGAAGAAAGTGTAACGCCTCTTGCAGTTCAAAATGCTTACGCTGAGTCCTACGCCTTCCGTATTCAAGTTACAAAGAAAGTGTAACGCCTCTCGCAGTTCAAAACGCTTACGCTGAGTCCTACGCCTTTCGTATTCAAGTTACGAAGAAAGTGTAACGCCTCTCGCAGTTCAAAATGCTTACGCTGAATCCTACGCCTTCCATATTCAAGTTACGAAGAAAGTGTAACGCCTCTCGCAGTTCAAAATGCTTACGCTGAGTCCTAGACCTTTCGTATTCAAGTTACGAAGAAAGTGTAGCGCCTCTCACGCTGTTCAAAATGCTTACTCTGCATCCTACACCTTCCATATTCAAGTTACGAAGAAAGTGTAACACCTCTCGCAGTTCAAAACGCTTACACTGTGTCCTAGACCTTTCGTATTCAAGTTACAAAGAAAGTGTAACGCCTCTCGTAGTTCAAACCGCTTACGCTAAGTCCTACGCCTTCCGTATTCAAGTTACGAAGAAAGTGTAACACCTCTCACAGTTCAAAACTCTTACACTGCATCCTGCACTTTACGTATTCGACTTACAAAGAAAGTGTAACGCCTCTCGCAGTTCAAAATGCTTACGCTACATCCTACGCCTTACGTATTCGACTTACAAAGAAAGTGTAACGCCTCTCGCATTTCAAAACGCTTATGCTGTCCTATGCCTTCCGTATTCAACTTACGAAGAAAGTGTAATGTGTCTTGCAGTTCAAAATGCTTACGCTGTGTCCTACACCTTCCGTATTCAACTTACAAAGAAAGTGTAACGCCTCTTGCATTTCAAAACGCTTATGCTATGTCCTACGATTTGACTCTATAACTTGATAAATATGATTAAATATTCATTATTTCATTATAATTAAATTATAATTTCAGTTGCATGAGAAAGTCTTCAATATTCCTCCTTTTGTGTTTCATGGAAAAAAAAAGTCATACAGGTTTCATTTTTGGTTGAACTTTCCCTTTAAAAGACCTGTTTTCCAAAA
The DNA here is from genome assembly GCA_037950665.1 of Hypophthalmichthys nobilis. NCBI lineage: Eukaryota > Metazoa > Chordata > Actinopteri > Cypriniformes > Xenocyprididae > Hypophthalmichthys > Hypophthalmichthys nobilis. Next base: position 19,359,464 of record CM075486.1, read on the forward strand.
GCCATCATGACTTTTGACAACGAAGCGAAGGTCTGCATATATTGCTGTATTCAGGAACAACCTCTCTATTTGAACCAAATTAAATAAGGAGACATGCGGGAAACGGTAATCAGGTTTGATGTTGATTTAAGCCATTCTAAAAAGTGCCCTTCATTCTGTATGCCCTTGATTTTGGAGGGCACTCAGATCGCCCATCTCAGCATCTTATTCTGATTGGTAATTAGATAAAGGACATGCGGTTGATTGGTTGTAAATTCAGCTTGGATTATTCATTTGAGGAGAAACAGTGCAAAGCAGAAAACAACAGGTTTAGGCCTATTTATTAAAAACATGTCAAGTTTTAATTCCGCATTTCACTTCCACAGACAGAGGCAGCAGAGAACAGATTGTGAGTGTTCGCTGGATATTACTCACAGTGGCCCAAGCCTTGTTTTGAGTAATACTGCATGATGTTAATAGCAGCCCTACCATGCATATGTTCCTTGCATAAATATATTCCTCCCCTTGACAAACCAGGGAAGCAGTGCCAAGCTTTACGATATCTCAGTCACAACTCAACTCAGCAAGATGCTGAAAAGTTTCAGCGAGGCAGCTGTCCAAGACACTTTACAGTGTGCATCAAATCAGAGAACATTATTAAGGGAAGGATCATGGTTTGGTCAGTGCCGTCTCTGTCCGTGGTGCTGAAATACAGAATAACATCTTTAACTAAATATGTTAGCTATCTAAAGCAGACTTTGACCATTTAAACAGGACAACAGTAAAAAAAAAAGTCCTTTAACGCAAAGTTATTTGATTTGATTCGGTGAACATTCAACATTCAAATCAATTTTTCCTAGAACTGCATAGCTCAAACCCAATCTGCGATGACCTGAAGTTTGAATAATTTAGAGTACCATGAAGTAGGAGATATAAAAACTTCCACTTGACCAAAACCTTGATCAAATCACGTGGATCTAAGCAAACTTAAACATCGCGTTCAAGAGTGTCGAGCTTGCATTTTCTTTTAAACATCCAGCTTATGAATTGTTGATGAACGTCAAGCAGCTGCTGGACAAAATGATGTCTGAGTGAAGTGATTTTGCCATGACTGCTGGTTTTGTTCAGTGAAATAAATAATTCTGCACATGATCTTATTATCCAGGGCTGGATTTCCCAATAACGTTGTCTCTTAAGACAACTCTTAACCTTAACTGAAGATATACCCTTTCTAGGCGTGTTCCCCGAACTATCCCTTAGGAGGTTGTTTAAGGTATAGCTTCTTAAGTGAGACGTTACCAGGTGCTGTCCATGGCGGCGGTGCTGAATTGGTTGATATCGATGGCTCAAGAATCGATAATTCACTCTATACAGGGGCTGCTTCACTGCTTTATGTGAGAAATCAGTGTTCTTTATAAAAAGAAGCACTTCAGAAGTAGAAATTGCATTTATCAGGACTCATGGGATGTTATAAAAGTAATCCAAATTGCACACTAAATCTATATTGTAATTTATCTATATTCTGGGGGCGTGGCCTGCTGAAAAAACCAGCATATGCTGGTTAAGGTAGGTTTTGGAGCTGATATGCTGGTTTGAGCTGGTTTATGCTGGTCAAGTGCTGGTCCTATGCTCTAAATAAAAAATAAAAAAGGTATAATTTCGACTTTTTATCTTGCAATTCTTGCAAATATTTTGTTATTTGTGGCTCTTAAAAAGGTTCTTAAGGAAGCTTGTTTCTACCACTAAATAAAAAATAGAAAATGTAATTATGACTTTTTATCTCACAATTGCGACTTTTTATATCACAATTCTGACTTTTTTTCTTACAATTGCAAGATATAAAATCGCATTTGCGAGTTATGTCAGAATTGTGATATAAACTCGCAATTGCGATTTATAAAGTCAGAATTGCGAGATATAAACTCACAATTCTGACCTTTTTCTCAGAATTGTTTATATCTCGCAATTCTGACTTTATAACACACAATTGCGATTTATAAAGTCAGAATTGTGAGTTAAAAAGAAGAGAAAATTGGACTTTATAACACGCCATTGCGAGTTCATATCTCACAATTGCGAGAAAAAAAGTCAAAATTGAGAGAAAGGTCAGAATTTCGAGTTTATATCTTGCAAATGTGAGTTTATAACGCACAATTGTGAGTTTATAACTCGCAATTCTGACTTTATAAATCGCAAATGTGATTTTATATCTTGCAATTGTGAGATAAAAAGTCATAATTACATTTTCTATTTTTTATTTAGTGGTAGAAACAAGCTTCCTTAAGAACCTTTTTAGAGCCACAAATAACAAAATATATATATTTGATATATTATTACACCAAAATTTAGATACCAATGAAAATTCACAATTCTGTATTCCAATTTCGATACCACTAAATCTATTAGCCTAACTAATATACATTTAAAACATTATATGCACCGCTGGCCTGTCAACTGTCCCGAGTGTCATTCACGTTTGTTTGCGTTCATGTTCTCAGAACATCAGCCATGCTGAGGTGTAATTTATTATGGAATATATTACTTTAAAAAATGTCATTTATATAAAATACAGTAAATAAAATGATTAATTATACTATGGCAAGACCAGACAAACATTCCTTCACTCATCTTGTGTTATGTAACCGCGTGAGCCTGTGGCTCAAATGCAAACCCGACGACCAGCTGCAGTAATATGATAATGATTCTCTTTCGGCACATAGATGAGTCACGCAAGCCGCGTTCGCACACAGACGTGAGGTTTGGCTGCAGGTGGTCTGTCTCAACACATCACCTCATGCAGCACGCCTGTCATAATGTCTGCAGACAGGTGTGTGTAGGACACAATCCAGTCTTGTAAATAGTACAATTACAGTCAAACAGAGAACTGTGTGACGGCACACAAGACTTTGAGCCAGAAAAAGAATGAGAAAGCATGATTATACTTGAAAGTTCGGTCTGTTCATAGCATTTAAGACCTTTTCATGGCTATTTGTGGCTGTCCGTTGCAGTATGTTTACATTATACAACATTGTCGCAGTGGGTGTAGGTGAACTTTGATTTTTGCTGTATACAATAATCCCTGTCAGATGTGTCTTGCATTTGTTCTGTTCCTTTAAATCCTCCTGTCAATGCATGCTATTCATTTCTGCCACATGTGCAAAACATTTGAACGAAGCACCACAATGGCTTTACAGCCTCTCCTTCAGTTGCAGAGTGTCATTGGCCCTGTGTCAGCAGTGCATTGTGGGAAAATACAGTCCCAGCTCTAATTCTAATTCCCATTTCTGAATGCATGAATAGCCTACCTGTTATCTGCACTGTTTAACTGTACATAAATATTCCTGAAGCCAACTTACAGTGCAAAATGCCGCATCTCCCTCACCTTCAGGTTGACAGGGGATATTGAAGACGCTGAGGACAGGTAGCAGCTGTATTTTATTAGCCGCGGCGCCTTTGGGGAGCTGACTACACTGTAAGTTTGTCACGCAGGATTGATGACTCTTTTCTATCTGGAAAAATATTTAAATAAGATGCTGTAATCCCTAAGGATGTGACGGCCACAATGAGCTTTAATACTGCCTGCGGTTTTCGGCTTCTGATATGAGCTTCATTCATTTTTAGAGTTTACTTGCTTATTTATTTACTTCCCCTGTCATATCTTTTTAAGCGCCGAATCGATGGATACCTTGGGCCAGAACACTTTAATTAAGAGCCCTGCTATAAATCACAATTTTAGGATTGTTTTTGCTTTTTTTTTCACAAGCATTGCAGGTGAAACTTTACAAAGGCAGATTTTTGCAATGCAAACATCTGTAAAGTGAAGTTTCATTCAGTCGGCCTTTATTCCATAGACTTCCAACAGCTTTCAGTTGCCATAGTGACAGTGAGAGCTCTCCGAAGAATCGAGATCCTGAAATGTATGAGGAATGTTTGCATTTTTACCATCCCTTTGCCACAGACGTTATGTCTTTAAAACAATAATGATTGGTGTCTCGGAAACTCTCATCTCAGGGGTTTTTGAGGAAATGATGAGGAAGAAAAAGAAAATACATCTTTCACGAACTGTAATGTAGCATTATAGAAATTTGAAGAAATTTTGTTTCTTCAGGGTAATATACAAGTCATTTTCACTATGTACATTATCCTTTACATATAAAAATGTATAAATATATATTATAAATAAATGTTATACATATTAAAATAAGTTATTAAATTATTTTAAATGAAATGAAATAATTATTTATAACTGTGTATATATATATATATAATTTATTTATATAATTTAATAAATAATTATATATAATTAAATAAAAGATCAGTATATAATTCTATATATTTATTTACGATATATATATGTATACATACACACACAAATATTATAAATAAATGTTATACATATTAAAATAAATTATTACATTATTTTAAATTAAATAATTATTTATAACTGTGTATATATATAATTTATTTATATAATTTAATAAATAATTATATATAATTAAATAAACAATCAATATATAATTTTATATATTTATTTATGATGTACACATATATACACACACACAAATATTATAAATAAATGTTATACATATTAAAATTAATTATTAAATTATTTAAAATATATGTATAATTATTTATAACTGTTATATATATATAATTTATTTACATAATTTAATAAATAATTATATATAATTAAATAAAAGATCAATATATAATTCTATATATTTATTTACGATATATATGTATACATACACACACAAATATTATAAATAAATGTTATACATATTAAAATAAATTATTACATTATTTTAAATTAAATAATTATTTATAACTGTGTATATATATAATTTATTTATATAATTTAATAAATAATTATATATAATTAAATAAACAATCAATATATAATTTTATATATTTATTTATGATGTACACATATATACACACACACACACACAAATATTATAAATAAATGTTATACATATTAGAAATTAATTATTAAATTATTTAAATATGTATAATTATTTATAACTGTGTTATATATATAATTTATTTACATAATTGAATAAATAATTATACATATAATTATATATATATATATATATATATATACACACACACACAAATATTATAAATGTTATACATATTTATTTAAAATAATTTAATAATTTATTTTAATATTATAAATAACATATATATGTATGTATGTGTGTGTGTGTGTGTGAATAAATATCTTATATATGATTTCAGTCCAAATGCCATTCTTACGTTTCTTTTGCGTTTTGTTCAATTACCTCATTTAAGAAGAATGGACGATAAACCTTCTCGGAATGAAATTGGAGAAAATATACAGAGCCAATTTCCCTTTTTATTGTGACTAGTAAATCATGTGGCACATTTTCCCACTGTGGCTAGTGAGGCATGTAGTCATGTGTTTGTTGATTGCTGGTCTCAAGGATAAACCATTATTCTTTGCCTCTGATGTTGTGAATGATCTGTCGACTTCTGTTTTTCTCTTCCCAGAGAGAGAACGGGAGGGTAAGACAGGAAAGGAAAGCACATTTCCTTTTCTTCTCCCCCACTTTGTTTTATGATACCTCTTGATTTATGAAGAGTGGGTCATCACTGATTGAGATGAGCATTTGTGGTGCAAGAATTATGGACTGTTCTCTTACCCAACTCCAATTCTTCCACCTCTTCTACAGGATGATCCAATTTTCAAATCCAGCTCTGTCCCACACATGAAGCTCATTTCCCAAAACCTTTGCTGATGCCAAAGATATCTACAACATATTTGCAGAAATTTATGGGCATTTTGTGGAGGAAGAAATCACATGATCAAACCTCAAAAGTCTGACTTATGATTTGTTTTTTTCTAGATTTCCCAAATCTGCATAACCAATCAAGGTACCTAACAGTGACCAGTTTCAGATCAGTGTAAGAAGGGATTAGCCTACGAAGTCTACATTTTCTGCATCTTACTGAAAGAAGCCTCCTGTAAACAGTGGGTAATGATTTGTTGCTATTCTAGAGAAGAATTATCAATAAATAATGATTTCTTGGTGTCAATAATGAAATGGCAACTGATTAACATGTTAATGTGACTATACAAATGTCAATGGAGAAATGACACTTGGATCATAGAGCCATTGATAAAATGTAGGAATATTAAGTAATGAAAAAATCAATTATGGAAAATAAGCTTTCCAAACTGAATACTTACAATCATATAAGAAAAATCCTGTTGAATTTCTGGCTAAAACAAATAAATAAAAGCTGCGGTTTCCATACTGTAAAAAAGAATTGTTGGTTTAACTTAAAAAAGTAAGTTACCTGGTTGCCTTAACATTTTGAGTTCATTGAAATTAAAAATTTGAGTTAATACAATATAGGCGATTGATTTAATCAACAGAAACTCAAAATATTATGTTATCTGAACCATATTATTTAAGTTGATTTGACAAAAAAAATGCTGTGATAACAAATCATGAAAATAATTTTTGACAGGGAAATTTCAGGATGGCATTTGGTGTTTTTTTTTTTTTTTTTTTGGTAAACATATGGTTCAATGTGACTGGTCATTTTTATGTTCAAAGTCCTTAATAATAATAAAAAACAAAGATATGACATGCAAAGTATATAAGGTACTACAACCAGATATTTTTTATTTAATCCAAAAGGTTTTAATTATATTTTGCTACATATAAAGGTATTTTAAAGATTTGGAAGTGTCAAAAGGTCATTCGGTTTAACTGTCCAAAGGCCAATACAGCCATTTCATTTGTGATTAAAATATCTTAAAATGTAATAAATGTATATATTTTTGATTCTGGCATGATTTTATTACATCAAATATCAACATAGTGCAAAATGGTATTAAAATTATGTGTAGAAGTCGTTGCTTTGTTATGAGAAAGAATGTCCGGAAAAATGAATTTCATTGATGTCATTCGGAGTAACCAATATAAAGGGACCATTTTGGATCAAGTCATGCAGTCAATATCATGTGACAGGATGTGACATCATTCAGACACCTGCAAAGGACCACATGGTCATGAAGCAAAGTAACTAAGTCTCTGTAAACTATTTAAAAAAATTCATGTTTTCACTTACTCATATGGATGTCCCGAAACATCAGGTCATTCGGTACAACCGCTATAAAACATGGAAAATGTTGTAATATTTTAAAAACTTGTACTTAATATAAAATGTTTGATTGTCCTTTTGGTAGCTAGCTAGATATCAGCCTGTTAGCATTGTTTGAAAATATCATCATTCGGTATAACCAAAAGTGTCATTCGGTAAAACCGAAATTTTGGTTAAACCGAATGACTTTTTTGGTGACAAATTTTGTCCATCTTATAAAAAAATGACAAAACCAGTGTTAATTGATTATAAAAAACCACATAATTTCATTGTTAACACTTAATAAAACTTCAAAATTAATTAAATCTCCATTAGGTTTTTTTACACTTTTAAAAAACTTATTTGTCAATGACACATATATCATTAACGGATATTATATAATGATAATTTTCTTAAACAACTAAAATCTGCTTTGTGCTTTAAAAATGTACTGAAAACCACAAAAATAAAAAAAATTGTTTTTATAATACATCTAGATTGCAATATATAAAATGAATTGCATTATATAAAAACAACCTAATATGCATAACTGATATTAAAAATTAAACGAAACCTAGATTTGTAAAACTAGAAATGTAAAACAGATTTTTACCTTAAACTATTGTAATTTATACTTTTTACTAATAGTAAACAATTTTTCATTATTTTACAGTAAAAATACATGTATTCTCTTGTTGAATCATACAGTATATAATCTTTAACAATACATTTTAAGACTACTTTTCAGCTAAAATTCAATTTTTACAGTGACTTTCAACACACTGTACCAATGCTCCAGTAAAAACACAGGAATATCAGGTAAATCTTTTAAACTCATTCTCCATGTTTTTCACCCTTCGCTGCAGCACATTTTTATTTTTCCTGGAACCATTAACCACAACAAGCCCACATCAGCTGAGAAGATAAAATAACAACAGGAACATAAAAAGAACAACAAGGGAGAACAGAACAAGTCGCCCACTTTTCATCATAATTAATATGACTAATTGTCAAACACACACACACAAGCAGATTATTTATCGGTGTAATAGTCCACCAAGAAAACAGATTGGAGTCACTGTGACCGGTGGCTGAAATGCAGGCCACTAAAAGCTCCAGCCCTCCTGCTGCTTCTCTCAGGCCCCTGGCGGCTACTGAAGCCCCACTCAGTCCAGCAGAAGTCTACCAACATGAATCAACGGATACACAAATCTGTACTGATACGGGCCGGCTGGCAGCCAAAGTGCTGTATATGAAAGCAGTGATAAAGTTTGTTACCGCTGAAGCTCAGGCTGGAGCTCTGTGGGTGGAAGAGTTACGGGGGAGATTTTTTCCTGCATTAAAGCATGAAAACAGGAATTACTACAAGATTGTGAAACTATATTGCATCAGATGGAAAAGTTTTACCTATCGTCAACTAACTAAATGTGCATCTGGGTTGTTATTATTATAACTGAAACTAAAATCATAAAAAAAAACATTTTACTTAAAATAAAACATTAAAAAAATATATTTTAGCTTGTCGCCAAGGCCACATTTCCCATTTTCATTTAGTTTAACTTAAAATATATAAATAAAAATAAAAAATGGACATATTTAATAAAAAAAACACAAACAAAATTACTAAAACTAACTGAAATTAAAATGAAAATGGAAAATATACATTAAAATTAAATTCAAAATATTAATAAAAACTCTAATAGTATCTCAATGATAAGCTAAAATAACACTGATGTCAATAAATGAAAATCTGCATAAGATCTTAAGAGTCACTGACAATAAAGCACTAAGACACTATGAAAAGATGTAGTTAATATAATTGCATGCAAGCCTATTAATATCCTGCTTAACATATTTCATCTTAAATGTTTAAGCATGCACACTCGAGTCTTTATTTCTCTGGCTGTATCTGATGACATCTACTCTCTTTACAATCCTCTTCAGAAACTTCTAGAACTGCATAATTGCAGCCTGGTGGTGATTATAGAGAGAGAATGTGTAGGTAAATTGCTTAACTGAGCTGATAAGAGGAACAAAGGCAATGCTTTTGGAGGTTTATTACGCTCTGCAATAATTCACTTCTGCGATTAGGTGCAGAATGAAGGCTGAGCCAGATTTTACTTTTAATCAACAGAAGGCAAGAGGAGTTTTTCGTACACACATGCATACAAAAAGGAGTTGCTACATATGATTATATTTGTGACATGCTGCCTTTGGAAAGGAAATTGGCATGAGAGATGGGCACGCTATCAAGGATGCTTAAGACCGCAGCCTCTAGTGTCAGACTAATGCACCTCTTGGGGCCAGGGTAGTGAGGTTTACCTGCACAGCTCTTTACTAGCTGGCCTCCATTACACTCACCCTCCTAAACCTCACTCCCATCCGGGTCACAGCATCAATGCAACTGTTCCTACTCGCACCCGCTCTGAGCGGGATTCAAAACTGCATCACCGGCATGAGAATGGGAAGTGGACACGCTAAAAAGGATGCTAAAGACCGCAGCTATGTAGCGTCAGTCGCTAGTTTGCCTCTTGAGGCTGCTACACTCACCCTCCGGGTCACGGCACCAATGTAACTGGTCCTACTCGCACCCGCTCTGAGCGGGATTCAAAACGGTATCACCGGTATGGGAATGGGAAGTGGACACGCTTAAAAAGGATGCTAAAGACCGCAGCTATGTAGCGTCAGTCGCTAGTTTGCCTCTTGAGGCCACTACACTCACCCTCCTAAACCTCACTCCCATCCGGGTCACGGCACCAATGTAACTGGTCCTACTCGCACTCGCTCCGAGCGGGATTCAAAACGGCATCACCGGCATGGGAATGGGAAGTGGACACGCTAAAAAGGATGCTAAAGGCCATAGCTATGTAGCGTCAGTTGCTAGTTTGCCTCTTGAGGCCACTACACTCACCCTCCTAAACCTCACTCCCATCCAGGTCACGGCACCAATGTAACAGGTCCTACTCGCACCCGCTCCGAGCGGAATTCAAAACGGCATCACCGGCATAGGAATGGGAAGTGGACACACTGAAAAGGATGCTAAAGACCGCAGCTATGTAACGTCAGTTGCTAGTTTGCCTCTTGAGGCCGCTACACTCACCCTCCTAAAGCTCACTCCCATCCAGGTCACAGCACCAATGTAACAGGTCCTACTCGCACCCGCTCCGAGCGGGATTCAAACCGGCATCACTAGCATGGGAATGGGAAGCGGACGCACTAAAAAGGATGCTAAACACCGCAGCCTTGTAGCGTCAGTCTCTAGTTCGCCTCTTGAGGACGCTACACTCACCCTCCTAAACCTCACTCCCATCCGGGTCATGGCACCAATGCAACAGGTCCTACTCGCACCCACTCCTAGCAGGATTCAAACCAGCATGGGAGGTGGGCGTTCCCTGTAGCGTCAGTCACTAGTGCACCTCCTGAGGTCAGGGGAGTGAGGTTTACCTGCACAGCTTTTTACTAGCTGGTCTCCATTACACTAACTATTAATATCAATAAAGAACCTTTAAGGACCATACCATTTTAAGAGAGTTCACTATGGGGAGAAATACGCTACACAGAGTTCAAGTGTTTCTGATGTTGTCAATGTCTCTCACTAGTTCTAATGTACCTAAATTATATAAAGGTCTGTTTAACATTATATAAACACATATAGTGACAATTTCTGTAGCTCCTAAAGTAGATTAGACCTTGCAGATTTGCATGTAACACGATTAAAGCTAGATGGATGCAATCGGATTTCTGTCTGTCTAACCGAGTTATATTTCTGTTGCTGGGTGTAAATGCAAAGTGCAGACATCATATATTATCCAGATATTATGAGGATATATAGACTGAAAATAGCTGATTATGTCATGGGACTTTTGGATCAGCGGTGCCCTTTCTAAAAATCTACAGGTGCTCCATTTGACTGTATTTACACAAACAATGATCCATTCAGAATGGTTTGAGGTCTCTTTTAAATTGTCTACATATTTTTTTTAAAAGCGATTTGTGAATTACACAAAAACTGTAAATAAGGTGTCTGGGAAAATAAGAAATAATTATACTTTCATAAATGAAAACACAGCCTATTTTTAGGATCTTTAAGATGTTTTACTTTGTGAAAATATTTTCATGACACTGTTTACATTTGTTGTGCTACCTTTAATTATGAAGATTTAAATTAAATAATTTATTGACAGTAGACAGAGAATTTAATGAGAATTACTGAGAATGATGGTAAAATAAGAAAAGAAAAAAAGCTCAATTTTACGGAGGAAATGTGTTTAATTGTCATGAAAATAAATAAAACATCCATTTTCTTTGTGAAAATGTAGTTTCTTATTTTCTTCTTTTGATTTTAGGGAGAAATTTTACCTTTTCATGATATTCACTCATATGTAGGTCATCACTGCAGTGGTCTATGAACACACTAGCCATAAAATTGCTATTTTTAGCTGCAATAACATATGGCACACAACATACAGAGCTGCTAATGGATAAGTTATTATCTCTGGTCCTACAAGTCGGCAAAACATAAATAAAAAAACTAAAAAACAAACCTATAAAGCCTGACAAATAATGTTTTCTAGAAAATGTTGAGAGTCGGTAGTTTCCCTAAAGTCCTGATTGTGCTTGATTGCTTGTATTGTTTCCTGTGACGTTCCACGATCTTCCATTGGATAAATGACATTAAGATCTACCATATCAAATAAGACAAATATTATGATAAATATATCACATTTATATTCAGATGAATTTAATAGTCCAATTTATTCATCACACTCTGCCTCTGAAATCCAATGAGCTGGTTCGGTTCGTTCCAGCCACAACAAGCGCTTTTCATTGTCTCACAGCACGTTTGCCGTGAAAGCCGTGCCAATTCGTCAATCAACTCCATCTCGACCGGCCGCTTCGGATTTGATTGTTTTGAGTGTTTTAATGCATCTGTCCAGGCAAATGGTGAAGAGAGAGTGACAAAACAGATTTGTGTAAATAAAGATGGAGAGTAAACGGACGTGGCAATTTTGAAATTGGGCCAGTTGCGACAGACACCAATCTTTCCTCCAGGATGGCAGCCGGGCACATCCAAAGCCTGCTTCTTATTTCCATTTCCACGCTCCTAAAATCCTGTCAGCTTCCTCACACACGCAGACAGCCCTCGCATTTCACACCGAATTTCTGTCCGGGTCTCTGGAAGCGCTCGCTCGCTCCATGCTGAGGGGGAAGAGAGAGAGAGAGAAAGAGAGCTTATCTAATCCATATTCACTGACAGAGAATTGAAAACCTAGACATAATGAGTAAACACAGATTTTGCAAATGTCTGCAGAGGAGATGTGAACTGTGATGAATGTTTGTGGCCCTCTGTGATGCATTGGACCTGCAAACATGAAAATGTGATGTCTCGCCCACCATTAGCTCAACAAATCGCCCGCCCAGAGCCCTCTGCCATGATTCATTCCACCTTTGAAAATAACACAGTTCGTGCACATGCTCTGACACGGTGAGGTGGGTTGCGGGTTTGAGTCCGGGTTTTTTTCCTCTAGAGATGGGTATTTATATGCATTCTTAAAATCCCCAAAACGTACATTTCAACCAGTGTCTAGTCCAAATCACAAATATATGACTCTTATGAAACATTTTAACATACAAGGTGACCAGTGCAGTCTGATTCACCAACAAATGACTCTTATAAACTGGTTCTTTTTAGTGGATCAAAAACATAACCAGTGTAGTCCAATACACAAACAAATACATATTTTGAACCAGTCCTTTTTAGTGAATCAGAAACATACAAGGTGACAAGTATAATCCAATTTACGAACAAATGAGACAAATTCACCTTTTTAGTGAATTAAAAACAGTGTGACCAATGTAATCTGATTCATGAACATATGACTCTTATGAAGTGGTTCTTTTCAGTGAATCAAAATCCCACTAGTGTAAACCAATTCACAAACAAATGACTCTAATGAGCCAGGTCTTTTTAGTGAATTAAAAACATACAAGGTGACCAGTGCAGTCTGATTCACCAACAAACGACTCTTATGAACTGGTTCTTTTTAGTGGATCAAAAACATAACCAGTGTAGACCAATACACAAACAAATAAATCTTTTGAACCGGTCCTTTTTAGTGAATCGGAAACATACAGTACAAGGTGACAAGTATAATGCAATTCACGAACAAATGAGACTTGTGAACCGGTTCTTTTTAGTGAATTAAAAACATACAGTGTGACCAATGTAATCTGATTCATGAACATATGACTCTTATGAAGTGGTTCTTTTCAGTGAATCAAAAACCAACTAGTGAAACCAATTCACAAACAACTGAGGTCTTTTTAGTGAATAAAAAACAGTGTGACTAGTGTTGTCTGATTCACAAACAATGACTCTCATAACCGTTTTTTTTTTTTTTAAATAAATCAGAAACATACAGCATAACCAGTGTAGCCCAATTCTCGAAAGGACTCTTATTAGCTAGTTCTTTTAATAAACACTTCAAAAGAGCAATGATAATTTATGGGTTATTAAATTACAGAATAGCAAAACGAAACTGAATCAAGAGCTTGTGAATCTGAATTTGCTTCAAATTTGCTTAAAACTAGATTCTTACATTTTCCTTTCCTAGGTGCACACTGAAAAAATAAATAAATAAATAAAAATAATATTCAATATTTTTGTCTTGTTTTCCAGTACAAATAAATAAAAAGGTCATCAAAGTTCAATACTTATTTGGACAATCCCTAAGCCCTAAGTACGAGCAATATTAATAGTAATGCTTGCCTGACTAAAACAACGCAACATATTGTGATAGCTGTCCATTTGATTGCAGGAGACACACACTTGCTTTCAACTGCCGGATACATGGACTCGCTTTCCTCTGGAGGCCGGAACGAGATAGATGAGAGGGCCAGCCGTACGGCAGAGATCCAGGCCAGAAGGTGTTAATCCACTAGGGGATGATGAGGGCTCTGAGTCTGGCCTGAGTGGCATCTGACAGCCCCCTCTCTCAGCTGCGTTGAGTGCCTTGTTTTCACACATTCTGAAATACACATCGCGCTCAGGAGTAAATGAGATTCTGCCATCTGAGAAATTACAACTGCACAGGCCGTCCAAGAGCTCCGGCAAGAGGTAGTCACGACAGAGCTTACAATCAATTTTTTTTTTTTTTTTGCAAAACCACACACTTCAGCAACAAGCAGAGAGAGAGAGAGAGAAAATGTGGCCGAACGACTTATTTCGTTTCTGGCACTTGGGTCTGAGACTCCAGAGAGAGAGAGAGACGTTTCATCCAAAAGAAGAAGAAAAAACATAACAGCGCCCAGCATATACGGCCGAAGTCCCATGAATTATAGAGAGATTCAAGTGAACACCCCATTGAATTTCAAAAAACTAGGAGGAATAACACGGATGTATCTATACTGGGATGATATGCTTGACAACAAGCAAATCCGAGATTTGGAAAAATGAAAGCTGAAATGTATGAATCTCTGTAGCTTTACTACAAAAATCCCTCTGTTCGTTCACAATACACTCTCGTGAGTCAGTTCCTGCCTCAAAAAAAAAAAAAAATTCCCAGACATCCTTGGACAGTCTCTGTCCAGAACGTGATATCTTTTCCCACAACTTTGCATGTTATTGCACTTACTTTTATCTTCGAGTCAGTGAAGAAGTGAAGCAATAAAAACAACCTCTACCTACAGTTCTGTAAAACTGCAAAAAATTTGCATATATATTCACTGCAGTTTCCAGCTGAACACTAGTGGCATTAAAACACCAACAACTTTTATTCCTTTCCCAAACAAATTATGATTACAGAAGCAGATTATGTATTAATAAAGTCTTATTTTCACACAGTTCCTTGCATAATACTATGTTATGGCCTCAAAACGCAACGTTGCGGATTTGCATTCATCTGTTAAGGATAAACCTAAACAATCACTAGACATTTAACTACAGAGCCCCGCGGAGTGTTTGGCATGGTAATGGATATGTTGAAATGTTTGGTCTTGGCAGAATAGATCTGCTACGCTGCTGCTGCTACTGCTGTTATTGCTGCTGCTGTTGGTTTTTGCTGCTGCTACTGCTGTTATTGCTGCTGCGATTGCTGTTGTTACTGCTGTTATTGCTGCTGCTGTTGGTTATTGCAGCTGCTACTGCTGTTATTGGTTCTGCTGTTGGTTTTTGCTGCTGCTGCTACTGCTGTTATTGCTGCTGCTGCTGTTGGTTATTGCTGCTGCGATTGCTGTTGTTACTGCTGTTATTGCTGCTGCTGTTGGTTATTGCAGCTGCTACTGCTGTTATTGCTGCTGCTGATAGTTACTGCCTGCTGCTACTGCTGTTATTGCTGCTGCTGGTTATTGCTGCTGCTAATGCTGTTATTTCTGCTGATGTTGGTTATTGCTGATGCTGTTTTTGCTTCTGCTGTTGGTTATTGCCTGCTGCTACTGCTGTTATTGCTGCTGCTGTTGATTATTGCCACTGCAACTGCAGTTATTGCTGCTGTTGTTGGTTATTGCCTGCTGCTACTACTGTTATTGCTGCTGCTGCTGTTGGTTTTTGCTGCTGCTGCTACAGTGCTACTGCTGTTATTGCTGCTGCTGTTGGTTATTGCTGCTGCTGTTGATTATTGCCACTGCAACTGCAGTTATTGCTGCTGTTGTTGGTTATTGCTGCTGCTGCTGTTGGTTATTGCTGCTGCAATTGCTGTTGTTACTGCTGTTATTGCTGCTGCTATTGCTGTTATTGCTGCTGCTATTGCTGTTGTTGTTACTGCTGTTATTGCTGCTGTTACTGCTGTTATTGCTGCTGCTGTTGGTTACTGCTGCTGCTGCTGCTGCTGTTGGTTATTGCTGCTGCTATTGCTGTTGTTACTGCTGTTATTGCTGCTGCTGCTGTTGGTTATTGCTGTTGCTGCTTTTGCTTCTGCTGTTGGTTATTGCTGCTGATGCTGCTACTGCTGTTATTGCTGCTGTTGTTGGTTATTGCTGCTGCAATTGCTGTTGTTGGTCATTGCTGCTGCTCTTGGTTATTGCTGCTGCAGAGCAAGTACGAGACTTGCTACTGCCAATACATACACAACACGGTGCTGTGAGCAAGTAAGACTACAAAAATACATAAGTAAGACTACAAAATAGCATACATGAATTACCCGTAGCAGATCTATGGTGGAGGTGGGAAAGGAGGAGGGTTTCTGAAAGCACGCTGCAACTGCTACAGCAAAAGCTGACCAAGGTTGAGCAGCAAGCCCATTGGCTACTGAAACAGCAGGAATCAGCTGTGCCCTATAGAGAATGATGTGATTGCAAGCAGATTAAGTTAAGGAGCTATCAGCTTGTGCCATCTAGAGTTTCATGACAGAACTTTTTATATATCACTTCTTACTAAATCGTGGCCACGTTGTAATAATCTGTTTAATTGTTTTAGTTGTGCAGGGCTCCATATTTCACTTTGAAAGAGTCGCAAGACATGCAAGAAGCAACATGATATAAATGCAGAAATAGGTTGGATAACAGCATACAGAAAATGTCCTTCCTTCTCCCAGTTATTTTATTAACTTTTAGTTAACACCAAAAAATAGGAAATATCTTAATCCTGACTTACTAACTGTGATCCTGTAAATGTCACAATACACAGAACCAACAGCCAGGCACAGTGATGAACTAGAAAATAGGTCTATATTAAATTAATGACCTCTTTTTGTTGTATGAATCACCTAAATTGAAGTCATATTCATTAAAAATGTATGTAGCTCTCTTATGATTTTACTGAAAAAGCCTTTCAGTGTGAATACAAGAATTTATGTGATTAATCCTGGCATTCATTTTTACTTCAATACAAAAATAAAAAAAGATTTTGCATACAGTTCATTGCTGAATACATCAAATATTTTATCAAACAGAATTCAGAACCTGAAATACTCATCAAAACACATTTTCTTTGATGGCGATAAAAAGCTGATAGCAAAAAATGCCACATCATTTTGTTACTAATTCTGAGTTAATTATAACAGCTTCTATCCAGTCATCCAAAAAAAGTTAAAATAATCTTCTACAGTAGAATCATTCCATATTGGGCAAGAGAGCGGGGAAAAATTCTGTCTGACTTCATATAAACGCTGAAAAGATAAAAGAGCAACAGATCTGAAGCAGCTAGCGCTCATGCTAAAGGCAAAACGCTTTGATCAGTTTGGTGTTAGCAAAATGACAATAACTGCTTGTGTCCTTTTTACAATTGTGTTGATAATATGCAAAAAGTATGTGCTGTTGTGGAGTCACATTTTGTTGTTGTTTTAGACTGTGGCAGTCTCAAGCATTGGTGTTGACGCTAGTTTAGCGTGGAAGCTAATTCTGCTTAGAGCCGAATGGTAAGATCTATAGGTTTCTGAAGAGTTGTTTTTTTTTCCATGCGACGATGCAAGTCTACAAAGACAGAACCTTTTTTCCCAGCATCCAGTTAAAACCATTTAAACTGCTCCAAATACTTAAAAACATATATGCTACTACTGTTTCAGTAAAATATGATATTTACATATTGGAAACATCAACAATAAACAGGAGGGAAAAGGCTTTTTTAGCTTGAGGCAATTGTTGGACTGCAAGTTTTTGTGTCTGTAAAGGCTTATTACTGACTAACTTTGGTGTTTTCTTAAGTCTGTGATGTGGCAAGGACCATTCAGAATCTATCAACGTCTATCTGATGCATACTGCACACAAAAACTACACTACAAAGAACCGGTTCATAAGAGTAATTTGTTTTTAATCAGACTCGCCGAAATGACAGAAATTATTTGTAGAAGTTAATTGTATGGAAACAAAGACATTGAAAACATATGTTACAGCATTGTCACACACCATTTGAATGTATTTTTTCAACAGCATCTATTATGATGGTATAATCCATTTCAGAGCCCCCACCCCAAATTAACTGTGAATGATCCATTAAAATGTCAGTCAGACGCTCTCATCCTCTTTAAGTGGGTCGTTCTTGGCCAGAAGAAACTGCAATCTAGACTAGATTTATGCCATTGGTGAAATAAGACAAGATGCCACAGACACCTGTAAACTACATTGGAGGGAATGTAGATGATTTTGCTTAGGAAAAACTCATTGAGGACGAGTTATTACTTCATACCTTATCACAGGCCCATGAGGTGTGACTAGAGCCAAACCTGTTTCTCTCTCTCTGGACTCTCCTGTTCTCTTCTTTAGTATTAACTCTGTATTTCGTTCCTCACCGTTCTTGCATGAAATTGGCTATTAAGTGATTTTCTGGGATGGACAGCACTTGTGACACTTACAACCGAAATTGCATTGGCATTATCGGTGACTAGATGTACAGTCAAACAGTACACGTCTTCTGTGACTGAGCATTGGTGGTTTTTGCGAATGTTCACAAACAGAACAAGCATCAAAACTACATTCACAGCATCTGCAGACAGTATGTTTTCTCTACTGGAGACTTCAAAACATGAAGTACACGTCTGAATTTCACCATAGCGACTCTAACTGAACACTTCACAGTCTCCTAAAACTCAATATGTGATTCAAAATTCAAAAACTGAAAATTCATATATTACACACAGCATGATGTCCAAAAGAGATCCATCTTCCATTAGAGTGTTTTCATACACAATTGCACCTGTAAAAAAAGCGGGATTCTATAATAGCAAGGCCACATGAATAATGAATTAAATAGACACATGCGGAATTGAACAAATCCGAGTCTGTGTGAAGAAAGGCACTTCAGAGAAATGTCAGAACGACTAGGTAGCTGTAGATTAAAAAAAACTGGTGCTCTTTGTTTGTTTAACATCTTTTCCAGCTGTTCTAATTTCACCATATATTGTCCAGGTGCCAGGACACTGCCTGAACAAGAGCCTCTAACTGGAGCTATTTGCTATTAGCTTGTTATTGTTTAGCTATTTGCTAGCTTCAGAAAGTTAACAAATAGCTAAACAATAGCCAAGCTACTTCAAAAGTAGCGACACTAGAAGTAGCAAAGCTACACAAAAAATAACTACAACAAAGCTATTAAAAAGCCCCTAAGAAAGCATTTGTTATGTGTGGCTTTTAGATCAGTGTGTTAGCTTTGAGGCTACATGCTAGTTTACTGCTAAACATATGCATTTAAACAGTTTTTTCTAATTAAACGCTCTCTGGAAGGAAGTAGTGCAGTTTTTGATTCATTTTAGTGACTAAAATGATTCATTCATGGATTCGTTTAGTGATCATTTCTTCAGATTACATATTTATGGCAGTATGTGGTGACAAATAAACACCATTTATGTGTAATGACTCACTGAATTGATTCATTTCTACGCTTTATTTAAATTTACACACAAAGTTTTTTTTCCTCAAATAACAAGGCAAATTTATTTCTCCTATATTTTGTGATCTGCTGAGCAAGACTTTTCTCAAGATATTAAAAAAAGAGACATTTTTAAGGGTCAGAAGTCCAAAAACAAAGCGATTCTATTGCAGTAATAATCATTTGTCCATCTGATCCTCATGGCATTCCATAAAAGTAGCACACCGCTTTCCTATGAAGTCCCATTATTTATTTAGAAGAGGGAAAACCATGTGATGACAGGATACAGAGTTTGCCGAGATGAAAGCAGTTTAAATCCCTCACAAAAGATTTGAAGTCACAGCCAAGCCATGTATATAGGGGAGAAGGGGTCCTTTCACTTTGATTTACTTGGGCCCATCACTTATCCGCATATTGCAATTAACACAGACCCGGGCGGGCCACGACCCCACCTCAATCCAGTTAATGCCCGACCCGTGTCGCCTCCAGAGCCAGCTGTTCACAGTCGAGGTGTGGGCATGGCAGAGTCAGATATGAGTCACAAACGTCAATTGGAAAATGATGAGGCAGACAGACACTATGCATCCAAACCCGTGTGCTGTTATTTGATGCAGTGGAACACACACATATTTATAATGTGCAGTATAACCAGCATAAATAATATAAAAATATAAGTCTATAGTCACCATGGCTGTTAAAGTGATTGCTTACCTAAAAAGGGGCATTTTGTCATCATTTACCATCAGTTCAAGTCTCATATGACCTTCTGTTTCTGTGTAATATGAATTTAAACAAACAAACAAATAAAATGTATGTTATAAAGATTATTATTTTATATATTATTAATATATATATATATGTTATTTTATATAATATTAATATCTAAATATATTGGGCGTTTTTTCGAAGCTTTATGAATCTTGTTTCGAATCAGTGGTTCGGAGTGCGTATCAAACTGCCAAAGTCACGCCCCCCAGTGGTGAACTGTTGAAATTTCGAAACACTTATGACGTAACAAAGCCTCATTTACTGAAATCATGTGACTTTGGCAGTTTGATACACGCTCCGAACCACTGATTCAAAACAAAAGATTTGTAAAGCTTCGAAGCTTCATGAAGCAGTGTTTTGAAATCACCCTTCACTAGATATTGTTAAATAAAGTCGCTATTTTGTTTTTTGGCACACAAAAAGTATTCTCATCGCTTTATAATATTAAGGTTGATCCACTGTACTCACATGAACTGTTTTATATATGTCTTTAGTAGCTTTCTGGGCACTGTAAGTGTTAATTAACTTGCTGGCAATGCAGGCCTCACTGAGCCATCGGATTTTATCAAAAATATCTTAATTTGTGTTCTAAAGATGAATGAAGGTCTTACAGGTGTGGAACGACATGAGGGTGAGTAATTAATGACAGAATTTTCATTTTTGGGTGAAATAACCCTTTAAAGGGATAGTTCAAAATGTTGACATATTATATAATACAAATTACAGAACATATTCCAAAAAATATTCCTTTAATATATTCAAAACAGAGTGAAAAACAAGTAGATGAGTATGAGAGGGATGGAGATGGAGAGTTGATCAGATTATGTGTCTGAACTCACGTGTGGTTTCTCTGTTTGACCTCGCTCGGTTGACGACCTCTCCCTGATTAAAGCGACGACTGCTGTCTTCAGCAAGAGCCGCCGTGTCACCTTGCTGTTGTAATTAACATTATCAGTCCTTTCATTTGCGTCTATTACAATGACATATCTGCGTGTGAAATTCAATGACATGGCCGTGCGTGTGCATTTTTTAAATTGGCTTTAATTATGACACTATTTTCAAACAGCAAATTTAGCCAATTTAAATTTGGATAGTTTTTTTATTTTTATATATGAATATATTTAATTTAATTCTTATATATTTGAATGAACAAACACATATCTGGTTGGGTCTATAGTACAACGTCTGTCCTGAAAACACATTCTTATTCAGCATGATAGTTTCAGAACAATGCAAGTGTCGCAGTTCTATTTCTCTCCAATCAAGCCGCAAAGTCGGTTGATAACGGACCCACACCAATATGTTTGTGAGAATATGTGAATGTTAATGTTTCTCACAGCTGTAACTATAGTGCAGGTTGTATAAATTCCCCTGGTTGGCATGTCTGCACCGAATGTTCTCTATAAAGACTCACATTCACATTCTCTCTTTGTTTGTGCTGTCTGGGTGTTGTCATAGCAGGTGTGTGTTTAATGTATTTTTCAGTGGCCACACGACTGTGATTAGCATAGCTCAGCTAATTAAATCTCTGAGAGGGTCTTAATCCAAGAATGGCGTGATGTTTTTTTGTTCCCCGCGGAAACGTGAAAATTCTTACTTGGCTCACAAGAACAAGTTTTTTATTTTAGTAGCCTATTTTTTGACCTATTTATCATTTGCACAGCAGTATCTTTGTTTTTGTTTTCTATCTATCTATCTATGTTCACCAAGGCTGTATTTATTTGATCCAAATATAGTAAAAAACATTAATATTGTGAAATATTATTACAATTCAAAAATTAAATGTAATTTATTCCTGTGATGCAAAGCTGAATCTTCAGTCTTCAGTGTCACATGATCCTTCAGAAATCATTCTAATATGCTGATTTGCTGCTCAAGAAATTATCAATGTTTAAGACAGTTGAGCTGCTGTATATTTTTGTGGAAACTGTAATACATTTTTTACAGTATTTATTGTAAATAGATCTATTTTGTAAATATCTTTACTGTGATTTAAAAGTAATGCATTACAATATTGAGTTACTCCCTAAAAAAGTAACTAATTGCGTCACTTAGTTACTTGTTATGGAAAGTAATGCGTTACGTTACTTTTGCGTTACTCTTTCTCACCTGGGCTTGTTTGTTTGTTTGTTTATAACCAAAAACAAAAAGTTCTATTTTTTGCAAATGTAAATGCCCTTTCACACCAAAAGTGAAATGAATAAGCCTCAGGCTGAAGGAAATGCAAATTCACACCAGTAGAGGGCGCAGCTCAAACAAACCTTTCAGCTGTGCTGCCACTCTGGATTGCAGAAGAAGAAAGTTTTACTCTCTTACTTTAAAAAAACTCTCTCTCTCTCTCTCTTACTAACTCTCTTAAAAAAAAAGAAAAATGTTTAACTAAAATAATTTTTGCTTATTCGTATGGTTGAATTGGATCTTAAAAGGTAGGGCTGGGAGTATACATCAATTCTTGATTCGTGATACAAAGAATCTGAAACGATTCTGATATTTTCAGATGTATCGCGATTCTCTCTCGAATCGATTCTAAACTTAGTTTTCAACAGCAGATGGCACTACATGCTTTAGAAACACCCATACTCTGCTTGCTTCCAGTTCCTTTACACACACCACTTCAACATAAAATAATAATTCGTAAAGTTCGAAAAGGTTGAAGTGAATTACAAGGGTGTTCGCAGTGGGCTGTGTTTGCATTAATCTGGCATCATAAAAGCATTCTGAGCCGAGGTGCAAGTATATCTAACCACTTACATGACTCAGCCGAATGCATGATCAGGGTTGCCAGGTTTTCACAACAAAACCTGCCCAATTGATACTCAAAACTAGCCGGTCCCGGTAAAAATTGCGTTCCAGGGGGTAAAATCCGCATTTTTTTGGTGGGGTTCCCCTGGTAAAATTCGCATTCCAGGGGCTAAATATCAAGTTCACTCGGGGTCGCTTCAACCCACGGACAAGAAAAACATCTGGCGGCAACACTGTTAAAGTAGCCCAATTCTGCGGAAGAACCACGGACTTGGCAACACTGCGCACAATCGCTGTCCAGCACTCTTCTTCGTGAGTATTTGAGTGTGTGTTTAAACCATGGTTCTCCTGGTAAAATTAGCAATCCAGGGGGTAAATAATCATGTTATTGGGGTCGCTTCAACCCGCGGACATGAAAAACATCTGGCGGCAACACTGTTAAAGTAGCCCAATTCTGCGGAAGAACCACGGACTTGGCAACACTGCGCACAATCGCTGTCCAGCACTCTTCTTCGTGAGTATTTGAGTGTGTGTTTAAACCATGGTTCTCCTGGTAAAATTAGCAATCCAGGGGGTAAATAATCATGTTATTGGGGTCGCTTCAACACGCGGACATGAAAAACATCTGGCGGCAACACTGTTAAAGTAGCCCAATTCTGCGGGAAAACCGCAGACTTGGCAACACTGCACATGATCGCTGTCCCTCACTCTTCTTCATGAGCATTTGAGTTTGAGGTTAAAAACTAGCCTAGAGCGTCATCTGCTGTTAAAACTAAGCTCAGAATGAGCCTTCAAAATGAGCCTATAATCATCTTAATACACAAAGGAGGACGCACACAGAGAAGAAACGTGTGAAATATTCAGCTGTAATGTATAGTTAATGAAACCCTGGCTGTGACACACTGCCAATGGCCAGGAAACTCAGAGCTTTGTGTTCTTGTGTCAGACTGTTGACTCTAAAGACCTCCATATCCTGAGGCTACAGCACCGATTTCTGACACAAGCACGGATGACCCTTTCTGGCTGACAGAGACGCTGACAATCTGTATTGACAAACCTGCCATGCTGGCGTAAAACCAGGATGAAACGCAACACGGTTGTTGCCTGCTGGCACGGAGCTTGGGCAACAGCGGGTGTGAGGGAAAGAAAACATATACATATTCATTCATTTTTGAAGAACACGCATAAAAGAAACATGCAAGTGTATTCGGGGAAGGGTGGATGATTTCGGAACAGTGAGCAAACATAGCCAGAGGATTGCATTAATATTTAAAGTTATTTAATAAAATGTCCTCTTGCGCAGTTGGAGGAGGATACTTGGACCGGTTCTTCGCTTTCCGAGACCCCCTGTCCTCACAACCCACACTAAACATGTCCAGGAATGACTGATGGGAGTTATCTGCTTTGGGCAAGTGTTTAAAATATGAATTTTACACTAGCAGCCTTGGGAGGAGATGGGACGCACAGTGAGGGTATCATTAAAACGTATAAATAACGTTGCATGGAAAAAGACGAGCACCTTCGCTCAATCACGCTAACGGCCTGGCGGTATCTCGGATATCTTCAAGGCTCATTGCCCAGGGCGCACAGTGTGAGCCCATGAAGACTATAGCGGAAGATTGAGAAGCGTACGGACAGTGTATGTCCTAAAGACACGATCCGTTTTCCTTATGTAACGCTCTCGGGAGCATAACTCATTTAAGGACACAAGGTCTAAGACATTGATTTTGATCGTAGTACAGGGACTTCGCTTGTAGCAAGAGGCAACTGGCATGGGTACTAGTGTGAAAGGAGAAAACTTTTTCAAACTTTGAGGAGGAGTGCAAGGTTCTTCAGCATAACACAAATTCAACATGTCAAACCTTGTAGCTCAAGTTGTTTTGTTGAAGGTTTTTTGTCTAATTTATCTGGAAAAAAGTGGCCGCTGCTACACAAGGACATGCAGAATAAAACTTTTTGCACCAATGCAATTCATAAACTTTTAAAAACACGCACGCTAACTCATCCATACTCATTCAAACTGTCTTTGATGCGGTAAAATGATAAGCTAACAGTGACATTTACTATCATCACACAAATGGGCCTTTCTACAAAACAGATGATATTTATGTCTCTTATATACATAAAAAGAGTGCACAAATAGTCAAAAAATCATTCATAAATGTTAATAAATCACTTTATTCATAATAATATTATAAATGATAAATAATTTATGTAATTATTTAGCTCAAGATGGCTAAATATAAAGTAAATAAATAAACTAAAAAATAATATAATATAAACTAAAAATATATGAATAAAGCATTTATATATTTATATATACATATTTTTTTTTTTGTCTGCAGGCCTTAATAATAAAAAAACGAAAAACAAAGATTTGACATCCAAAGTGTGTAAGGTACAACTAGATCTCTTTTATTGAAACCAAAAGGTTTTAATTATATTTTGCTACATATAAAGGTATTTTAAAGATTTTGAAGTGTCAAAAGGTCATTTGGTTTAACCATCCAAAGGCAAATACAGCCATTTCATTTGTGATTAAAATATCTTAAAATGTAGTAAATGTATATATTTTTTATTCTGGCATGATTTTATAACATCATATATCAACATAGTGCAAAATGGTATTAAAATTATGTGTAGAAGTCATTGCTTTGTTATGAGAAAGAATGTCTGGAAAAATGAATTTCATTGATGTCATTCGGAGTAACCGATATAAAGGGACCATTTTGGATCAAGCCATGCAGTCAATATCATGTGACAGGATGTGTCATCATTCAGACACTGACAAAGGACCACATGGTCATGAAGCAAAGTAACTAACTCTCTTTTAACTATTTGAAAAATTCATGTTTTCACTTGCTCATAAGCATGTCCCGAAACATCAGGTCATTCGGTACAACTGCTATAAAACATGGAAAATGTTGTAATATTTTAAAAACTTGTACTAAATATAAAATGTTTGATTGTCCTTTTGCTAGCTAGCTAGATATCAGCCTGTTAGCATTGTTTGAAAATATTGTCATTCGGTATAACCAAAAATGTCATTTGGTAAAACCGAAATTTTTGTTAAACCGAATGACTTTTTTGGTGACAAATTTTGTCCATCTTGTAAAAAATGACAAAAGCAGTGATAATTGATTATAAAAAACCACAATCTCATTGTTAACGCTTAATAAAATTTCAAAAGTAATTATACCTCCATTACGTTTTTTTTTTTACACTTTTAAAAACCTTATTTGTAAATGACCCATACAGACACACACACACACATTCAATATTTAAAATATATCAGATCTGACTGAATGTTTAAAATCATAAAAATATTTATTTTTAAAATAATTTTACCAAAGTGAATAAGGCACTAGAATGACCCAACTGTTTTTGCAGCTGGAAGAGCCAATCACATTTGTCCTGTACTGCAGCCACTCCATCTGCTGCACCCATAATGCAATTCTCCTCTAATTTCATAATGTTCCTCTAATGACCGCGCCGGGTGCAGGAAGGCTAATAGAAGGGTCGTTTGTACTAGCCCATCCTAGCGACAGAGTTTAATAAGAACCAGAGAAAGCAAACTCCATTATAAATTCACCAGACAAGAATATTCTATTACAAGAGGGAAGGCCATGAAATGCTCATTACAGAGGTAAATATGCCACACTGGTTTGTGCTTAGCCTTGAGCAACATGAGGTCATGGGTAGCATCGCACAACCAAAGAGTCGACATTATGATGAACAGAAATGGAGGTGCTTTGGTATATATATAAAGGAGGACGTAAAGTTGTAAGCAAAAAATAACTTCATTTTTCATGCTGAGTTGATTATTAATATTTATACTGTTTAGCATAAATAGCTCTTACCACTCACTTTTTTAAGCAGATCAGCAGTACACTCATTAGCAAAAGAGTGAGTCATACTTTCTGAAGATGTTTTCACCCTTGAATCGCAGCGCTTTTCAGTTGCTCTTCAAAAGAGGGGTTTCCTTTAGATATGCTTATGTATGCTGAATTTTAGATCATTGGCATAAAGCCCTGGCACAGAGCAGAGGAAGCCCCTCTACACCAGAATCTGTTCATTTTATACGTGTATAAACTCAGCAGACCAATACACTTTATAGTCAAGACATAAACGCAGGAAAAAATCAGTCTGGAAAAGCTGCACATGCAAGTTTACAAAAAGAAACCAAATAATGACATTAAAGTTGCATGCAAAACAAAATATGTCCTAAACAGAGGACATTTATAAACAGATTCTATCTACCACTAACCACATATTCCATCTCTTTAACCACAATTAAATGATACTTTTAAGTATGAAACTAAACCGCCACTAGGTGGCGGCAAATCATTGTCTTAACGAGTGAGTCACTAAATCATTCAGTCAAAGGAGTTGTTCAAAACGGCTGATTCATTCAGGGACATATCAAGTGACTAGCTGCGTCTGAAATTGCGTCCTGTGTAGGTAATACATTTGAATTTAAAATTTAGTTCACGACCGTTGAAAAAGTACATTCTATATAGTACAAATGCATGTAGTATGAATGAAATCCGGATGTACTCTATCCGCCATGTTGTTACTGTCACATGACCTACCAGCGTCAGTTACATACCTTCAACTCCATTCACAAATCCTCTCCCGTGGCCTCATGGGATAGTAAAGTGTCCATCGAATGCGCACTTCAGAATCTCGCCAGAAGTAGTAAGTCATCCGGGTACTTTTCACTTACTGTTTCGCTTACATTCTACTCTGTTGGCGTACTGTTTTTCGCATACTATATAGTAGAGAAGTATTCGATTTCGGATGCAGCGACTGAGTCATTTGGTCATTCTTTAGAACAATTCATTTAGTAAGGAAACATTATTGTGTTGCTCAGTGTGTAATAGAGCAAAAAATTATGTCTAAAATTATGTAAGTCACCTAATATTAATTTCTTGTTTATTGAACTGTTGAATAAAATCATGACATTTGCAAATATGCTGATATTTGGGAAAACAGCACTCTTGCTTGTGTGGTATTGCTTAACTAGGTATCCTTTATAAATATTAAAAACAAGAACACAAAAAGTGACTTTTTTTTTTACCCATATCTTGAATTTTGGGGGCATTTTTGCTTTAAGCCCCCATTCATTTTATACTCTGATGTGTGTGTGGCATGATGGCGGGGGGCAGGGCTCTTTCAAGTATGATTTCAAGCACTCTTGAACTCAAGAGTTACTCAAGTTATTGGGCGATTGGGTTAGTTTGGGCCAGAATTATGAGAACAGTACCTAAAACCCAACAGTAGGCACCTATTCAGGTTTTTGGTTTCATTCCATTCTGGAATGATTGAGAAAATACCATTTTTTAGACATAGATATCTACATTTTGGCTGTGGATATGTTAATGTCAACCATGTGTAGTATAGGACACATCATTCTGACCCAAGCCCTAACCGTGAACTTTAATGACTCTGAATTCTAACATACTTAACCAGCAAAAATGTTCTCAATGGGTCTTACTTGTGAAAGAAAAAATAATCCATAAACATACTATTTTAACATTCCTGAGGCCTTCGTGAGTAACAGGAAGTGATGAGACTTGACTTTATTTCATTTAAAGATATCTGTAGGACATTGCTGGAAATTGCTTTGAATGCGGGTGACTATCTCTTCTATACTCAATTGAAATTTTGCTCAGCAAAAACTCATTAATATAGTAGTACATGCTTGAGAAAGGCAAATTAAATTTCAGAGAGATTATTTAGGGCAGGCAGTCCAGCAGACATCCTTGCCATTTGTTCATTTAACCTTAATTAAAAGCAAAGAAACAGGCAACAATACCTTGGATTCTTAAAGAGGTCTCCACTGTTTCCATTCCCCAAGAGACAGAGAAGGGAAAAAGAAAAATTTGATAAAGTTTTTCTGTTGTGGGCACTATTGTTGCAGCTGAATGAAATCAATTCCTCTACCAAATCCTGAAACATTAACTTTTGAAGACATTCAGCTTGTGTTCATTATGCATAGAGTTCACCATTTAACACGCATTATATCATTGGTCAAGGGTTTTTTTTTTTAATGCCCACATATGAGGATGACCATGTCTTGAACATTGGGGGGACCAATTTTTTATAAAGCATAAAGAAATAGAACAGTGAAGGAAATTATAGGTCTAATTCTAGTTGGGAAAAAATCATTTTGCACTATTTGCCAATTATATTTGCATTACAATTTGCACACATGTACTTTTATTTGTATGCCTAAAACATTTCTTGTCTCGTCACAATCAGTTAGGAATTACACAAATCTCAAATACATATTTCCAATTCAGAATGGCCATATTTGAGAAAAAAGTCAAGTAGCTTGCATCACTGGATGTTAATATCGGTCGTTTAACATTTCTATCACAAAACAGTTGACAAGTATTAAATGTTTCTCTACTCTCTTTCAACGTTAAACTGATGTTTCGTGCTGGAATTCATTAGGGGGCACAATTTGGCAATTTCTATTAATTTTTTGTGGGGGGAGGAGGAGGGGGTCTATTGTCCACCCCAATCACTAAACCTAACCATCATTGGGATGTGACGAGATCTGACGAAAACGTACAGCGAAACGTAAAATAGTTATGAATTTCCAAGAAGTTGTGTTGCCTAAAATTGGAAGGCAGCTATAGATGTTAATGTAGACCTATTTATACTGTGAAAAATAATTACTACAATTCTGTTAGATGTGTAAATCTGAAGAAAAATCACATAAAACACCCTATAGTATAGCAATTAATATCAATTCCCTGGCAAACTCTTAGAACACCCTTAGAACATCACAAGTTAAATACGGGAAAGTAGGTCTACCACTCACATTTTCGTTGAAAATGTAAAAATCCAACATTTTCTGACATCAAACTGATAAAAAGATGTTTAGTAATTGGCAGAGCGACAAAAGATAAGGAAACTGGCAAAGACTTGCATCTCAGGGCACTGCATGACATTAGCCAAGAACAAAACAGTTCAACTGGCGGCGGACCAACAGTCCAGCATAATTTGTAGTTGCTCATGCTGCAGAGGGAAATCTTTGATTGAAACAATAAAATCTCAGTGACTGGAGCAAAAAGACACGGAACGCTTTCCTCCGAGGCTTGTTTGGACACGTTTGGAGAACTCGGACGCTTCTGATCTCGGTTCAAATTCTGGGAACTGAGGTTCTCTTTAGCGTAATATTTAAATGACAAAGTGGCCCATTTGACACGATGCCACACAGTCCGTCTTCTTTCATCAACATGTTTCATGGATTTTCTTTGATCTCTTCAAGCTTGTAATCACATTAGAAAGCATTTAAAACCATATCGGATATTTACATATTATCACATTATAGTGATACAAAACATCTACTTTAAGTGGAAATTCACTGGACCTTGTTTTCTTCAGCCTGGTCCCATAGGCTACGTAGGCATCAATACGTTTCA
The DNA here is from genome assembly GCA_037950665.1 of Hypophthalmichthys nobilis. Taxonomy (NCBI): domain Eukaryota; kingdom Metazoa; phylum Chordata; class Actinopteri; order Cypriniformes; family Xenocyprididae; genus Hypophthalmichthys; species Hypophthalmichthys nobilis. The sequence continues at coordinate 19,389,803 of CM075486.1, forward strand.
AAACGTACATTTTTGTACATTTGATAGATGCTGAAATGTACAATATGGACGTATTGACAACATTTAAACATAAACATTATTACGTATTTACAGCTAAAGAAACCTATTTAGAATCTTTTATATCTTAAGGATATTTGTATAATTGCCCTTTTACAATTTTAGGCTATATATACATTTTAGACGTGTAGGAAAATGACTTTTAGTAACAATACATTAAATTGATATTTTGAGCCACTAATTCCACTCCTACCTCTAAACCTGCTATAATCCTTTCTTAAAAATATGTACAGTTATAAAGAAAAAAATAACAGACAGCTGTAATCACAATATTACAATATTGCAAAAATTTCAAAAGCGGTACCAGTCCAAATGATGATGTGTTGCAGTCGCAGTCCTCTCTTGTGGTATATAGGCTAGGCTAATCGTTTCATATGAGTTTATTAAAGTTATTAATTGCTGAAAATTGTATCCCGATCCAATCTATGAAGGCATTTCTCATTTAAACATGCATCTCCCAAAACACGGCATGTTGCAATCTGTGACGAATCAGGCCAATGCTATCTCATGACCAATTCGAAATGTACGAGGTGGCTAATTCCTGCTAATTCGTACGACGTCACTCGTACGAATTCATACGATTTGTCTTAACCCCAGTGACAGGTAGGTTTAGGGGCGGGGTTAGTAGGTCATTCGTACGAATTTGGCAACTCGTAAAATACGTACGATTTAGCAAAAAACTTACGAATTCGTACAAGTGATTTGATGTTTGCGGTCGCTGCTGCGAATGGAGATGAAGATCACCCAATATAGTCTTGAATTTGGGTCTGTTCATCACAAGCATATGGATTTTAAAGATAAGGATTTCAGTGCACAAATGAAATTTATTACTTTTGTGAATTTATGTTGGCATATTTTATGGTTCATAAAAGCATAGGACAATAAAATAAATATTAGGCTACATGATAACCAATGGTTAAACGATTACAGAAATGCTATTCATTTTAAGGGTTTAAAGTTTATCTTAATCCTTCAAAAACGAGTTTTGCAGCAGAAGTCATAGAGCAGAGCGAATATAATCCACATCTTTTTTCCCAGAGAAAAATATTTCATTCATTAAAGTCGGCATGAAAAAAGTTGCGATAGACTTTTCCTTATGTGATGTATATCTGAGTGAAACAGCTTCTTGACCAAGAAAAATTGTAGGACGAGTTGATTTTGTCCATCGGCAATTGATTGGATGGTTGTGGTTTGCTATTGGTGGATCCAACCTGATCACACGGCAATTCATACGTATTTTATGAGGTGGCTAATTCGTACGAATTCATACGAACTCACTCATACGAATTCATACATTTTTTGCTAAATCGTACGTATTTTACGAGTTGACAAATTCGTATGAATTCATACGAATGACCTACCCTAAACCCCGCCCCTAAACCTACCCGTCATTGGGGTTTAGACAAATCGTAAAATACGTACGAATTGGTCGTGAGATAGCGTTGGTGGATCTCATGTGAGTGACAGGTTGTCCCGCCCTCGTGACAGTAAACACATCATCAGATGTTGCTGCAACAGGGAGGGAAGTTATTTTGAATAAAGATAATGAAGATTATGAATTTAAAAAAATCTGTGCACAAATAAATCATTTATAATAAATACTGAAATATTCCGTAAGAAAAGCAGAGAAAAAGCATAATTATTCTGGTCTTTAAAATCAAAATTCTCTTGTTCAAATGACAAGCATCAACACATTGGATTTTCTTTTTTCTTCTTGAATCATTTAGCTCTTTTATTGAATCTGGGGTCATAGAGCACTGTGATCCAAGGAAAGGCAAAAAGAAATCAGCTAAAAATAAAACACTTGATACGATTTATGTCTTTGATTGATCTTGGGCTCAGATGTGACATTTTCCTTTTATTTATTGTTTCCTGTGCCCTTGGTGCTCAAGGTCTTTCCACCCTCAAGTGAGCTCTTTTTTTTACTGCTTCTCTTAAATTGAGTAAGGCTGGGATTTGGATTGCAAAATGTGGTCCCACATCAGCACAAAGTAGCTTTTAAGCTGAGGCGGCACAGATTTGGCTTTCTTCGCATTCAGTAAATCTTCAACTCTTCTTTTATATGAGAGTTGAATAAGTTACATTTAAACTATAGGGCTGAAACCTACTGCTGCTATTTTGAAAGAATGATCAGAAAGAAAAATTTTCGAAGGATGATGAAATTTTTATATATATATATACATATATATATATATATATATGGGCTCGGTTTTTGAAAGAAGTCTCTTTTGCTCTCCAAGGATGCATTTATGTGATCAAAAATACAGTGAAATCAGTAATATGATGAAATGTTTTTACAATTTAAAACAACCGTTTTCTATTGTAATATATTTAAAATGTAATTTATTCCTGTGATGCAAAGCTGAATTTTCAGCATCATTACTGCAGTCTTCAGTGTCACATGATCCTTCAGAAATCATTCTAATATGCTGATTTGCTGCTCAAGAAGATTATTTGATTAAATAGAAAGTTTAAACAAACAGCATTTATTTGAAATAGAATTTTAAGTAACATTAAAAACGTTTTTACTGTCACACTGTAAACCCGAATAAGTTGGCAAAACTCAAAAAAATTGAGAATCAGTTGCCTCAAAATTTTTAAGTTAAGCAATTCAAACTTTAAGCAGAACTTGCAGATTTTTATTTTGTACTACTCATTTAAATTGTTCTTAACTTGAAATGTTTGATCATGTAAGATCACGTAACCCCAATGTAAACATTTTTAATAATGTAAAATTAACTAGCTATAACAAGCTAATTCAGAAAATGCTAATTTGCTAACATGTTAACAATAGCATCGCATAGCACTTGCTAAATGAGTACAGCAAGATAAAGCATTTAACATACTTGCTCTCAAACCAAGCCACATGCTCCAAAAACCCACATTAACAGAAACTCTTCTGAATTAGCATAACAAAACATTAATCACTACTAAATCGCACTTAACATTAATCTTAATTCTAAAAAAAATGATATAACACTTAATATTATCATTTACTCTCCCTTTAGAGTGCCATGGGCAAAGCATTATAGATTCCCAGCCCAGTTTCAGTTAAACTTGAAGGGTTAGTTTACCCACAAATGAAAATTATGCCATTAATTACCCGTAGGACCTTCGTTCATCTTCGTAACACAAATTAAGATATTTTTGATAAAAATCTGATGGTATTTCAATGCCCAAAAAGGTACTAAAGACGTATTTAAAACAGTACATGTGACTACAGTGGTTCAACCTTAATGTTATGAAGCAACAAGAATACTTTTAAAAAATATATACAAAATAGTGCAATATATACAATATCTAGTGATGGGCGATTTCAAAACACTGCTTCATGAAGCTTCAAAGCTTTACGAATCTTTTGTTTCAAATCAGTGGTTCGTGTGTATCAAACTGCCAAAGTCATACCCCCCCCCAGTGGTGAACCATTGAAATTTCGAACACTTATGACGTAACAAAGCCTCGTTTACTGAAATCATGTGACTTTGGCAGTTTGAAACACCCTTCGAACCACTGATTCGAAACAAAAGATTTGTAAAGCTTCGAAGCTTTATGAAGCAGTGTTTTGAAAACACCCATCACTAGAAATTGTTGAATAAAGTCGTTATTTTGGGGTTTTTTTGGCACACAAAAAGTATTCTGGTCGCTTCATAACATTAAGGTTGAACCACTGTAGTCACATGAACTGTTTTAAATGTGTCTTTAGTAGCTTTCTGGGCATTGAAAGTGTTCATTGTCTTGCTAGCAATGGAGGCCTCACTGAGCCATTGGATTTGATCAAAAATATCTTAATCTGAAGATGAACAAAGGTCTTACGGGTTTGGAACGACATGAGGGTGAGTAATTAATGACAATTTTCATTTTTGGGTGAACTAACCCTTTAAGTTAATCTAAATTAATGAACTGCTAAATACTCATAAAAGTAAATTTGATTGAACTAATTTGATTAATTTAAGTTTGTCCTTCTTAAACCAATTAATTATTTTGAGTGTTAGGGTTTACAGTGCACTTTTGATCAATTTGAATAAAAGTATTAATCTTATGTCAAACTTTTGAACGTGTACAGTATATATGCTGATAGATGCTGTAACTACACCATCTGTGCTCTTACCATATGTTAACCATCATCATATTTGTGTCTAGGAACAGCTGAGACAAACCAATCCAAAAAAAAAAGTTTGGAAAAAAGCAATATCCATAACCTCCAAAATCAAGATTTGGCAACTTGAGCCCCAGTTTCTCAGAAGCAGTATGTCAGCCTTCAACATGATGAAAAGGTACAAAGCTGCTGCAATAGGCCAGACGACTCGCCATCTTCATCAGCGACAGCTCAGGAATTAAACAATCTCTGAGGAAGGAAACGCTGGTCAGCATGAGGTGTTCAAGTGTGGAAGTAGTTTCTGCTCTCCAGTCCAAAAGGCCTGGGGTTTGACGTTAGCCCACAAATCCTGTCGTTGCCAACAGATGACCAATCACAAAACTCTCCACTCGACACGAAGAGCAGACTGTATTGGAAAATAGGTGGCGGAATATTTAGCTACATGGCTGACATGAATTTTATAACTTCACGGACATTTTTCTTTTATGGGTATAAATAAACCCTCCATAAAATTGAACAAAAACATAGTGGCTGCATTTCATTCCCAGGATCATAACATACAGTCCAGAGTCATAACTAATGTCCAGAGGCTTTAAAAACTCATAAATTTCAGACTTCTGTCTTTAATTTTTCCCATTTAGTGCTCAAGTGCTTCTAAGATACATTACAAACCCGCCCGGCCACCTAAAACACTTCAGTGGAGAAACATGATGAACTGTGTTAGTTACTTTTAATTAACTAAATAGTGATGCTCCTAACGTAACTACATCTTTCATTAGCATGACAGTAGATAAGCTGCTTTCAAAATTACTTTTTCCAATAACAAGCTACTTTTTTCTTAATGGGTATACAAAATGCTGCTGTTTTTGTCACTTTTTGTCAAATGCTCTGCAAATTCTCTAAGTAAACACACACACACACATTGTTCTTTTCTTCATTTGTTTTCATTTTAATAGGACTCTCCATAAACATAATGATTTTTATACTGTACAAACTTGACTTTCTATCCCCTAACACTAACAGAAAACATTCAGCATTTTTACACTTTCAAATAAATAAATAAATAGAAATAGTATGATTTATATGCTGTTTTCCTCTTGTGGACCAAAATTTTATGCCCACAATGTCAAAAATTTCAGGTTTTACTATCCTTGTGGGGATATTTGGTCCCCATAATGGTGGGAATATCTGGACCACACACACATACACAAAACCACACACACACACACACTTTCCAAAAACTATTGTGCAAAAAAGGGAACAGATTAGTTAAATTGCTTACTAATGCCTCTAGTAATTATGTGTCTGATTTTTAATTTCCAACCTATTTTGGGTTCATTTTAAGCAAGCAATATAGTAATTTTTAAACAATAGTTGAGTTAAATAAAACTGTCCCGCACTTTGGGCAAACATTTAACCCAACCGCTGGGTTTGTCAATTTTCAATCCAAATTAGGTTGTTTTTAAAGGGTTAGTTCACCCAAAAATAAAAATTCTGTCATTAATTACTCACCCTCATGTCATTCCACACCTGTAAGACCTTCGTTCATCTTCAGAACACAAATTAAGATGTTTTTGTTCAAATCCGTTGGCTCAGTGAGGCCTGCATTGCCAGCAAGATAACTATGCCCAGAAAGTTACTAAAAACATATTTAAAACAGTTCATGTGACTACAGTGATTCAAACTTAATGTTATGAAGCGACGAGAATACTTTTTGTGCGCCAAAAAAAAAAAAAAAAATAACGACTTTATTCAACAATATGTAGTGATGGCGATTTCAAAACACTGCTTCAAGAAGCTTCAAAGCTTTACGAATCTTTTGCTTCGAATCAGTGGTTCAGAGCACTGCCAAAGTCACGTGAACCATTGAAATTTCAAAACACTTATGACGAAACAAAGCCTTGTTTACTGAAATCATTTGACTTTGGCAGTTTGAGATCGTTTGATACACGCTCCGAACCACTGATTCAAAACAAAAGATTCGTAAAGCTTCATGAAGCAGTGTTTTGAAATCGCCCATCACTAGAAACTGTTGAATTAAGTCGGTATTGTGGGGTTTTTTGGGCTCACAAAAAGCATTCTTGTCGCTTCATAACATTAAAGTTGATCCACTGTAGTCACATGAACTGTTTTAAATATGTCTTTAGTAGCTTTCTGGGTATTTGAAAGTCTAAGTTAACTTGCTCTCAATGCAGGCCTCACTGAGCCACCGGATTTTATAAAAAATATCTTAATTTGTGTTATGAAGATGAACGAAGGTCTTACAGGTGTGGAACGACATGAGGGTGAGTAATTAATGACATAATTTTCATTTTTGGGTGAACTAACACTTTAACCCAGCATTTTTTAGTGTAACATGAGTTACATAATCAGATTACTTTTTTCAAGTATCTAGTAAAGTAACACATTACTTCTAAATTCAAAAACAAAATATCTAAGTTGTTCCAAACCTTCTTTCTTCTGCTAAACACAAAAGAAGATATTTCGAAGAATATGGGTGACCAAAGAGTTGACGAGCCCCAGGTATGGAGAAAAAAAAATACTATGGAAGTCAATGGGGACTAGAAACTGTTGGGTTACCAACATTTTTCAAAATATCTTCTTTTGTGTTCAGCAGAACATACAGGTTTGGAACAACTTGAGGGTGCATAAATGGTGACAGAATTTTCATTTTTGTGTGAACTATCCCTTTAACAATGCAATTTCGACCCAGTGTAACTCAAAGGCAAATGCAACTTATTTTTCACAAAAAATACAGTACACAATATCTTACTTATGTACAAAATAAAATATCTATACATATTTAAAGATATTGCCCCCTTAAATGGCTTCAGTGTTGCTAACTACTTTTGTTAGTAGCTTATAGTGTGGCAAACTATTTTATATAAAACTAGTTTAACGAAGCTAAAAGCATAGCTTGTAGTCCTTGAGAAAGGGGAACGGGGAAGCCTTCAACACTAAATTGAGGTTAGCACAGTTATAGACTTATTAACTGAACTCAACTTCTGCCAAGATAGCAGGATTTTCCGAGATTCTCTCTCACTCTCTCTTTTTTTATCAGTACAGGAAGTGGTCCTATTTTTATTTTTGCCCAGGTTAATACCTCAGGTTATTCGCTTCTCAAAAGAAGCTACGGAACAGCCAAGGGTAAGCCTTGAAATATCAGAGCGTGTGGCTCCATTACTTAGTTCAGATAATACATCTTTGTATTTCACAAATCCAGAGCTCACTTTCCACCTAGTATGCAGTCCAAGTCATACACAAAGATAACAGGCACAAAGTAAATGGGTCCCCATGCTGTGGATTTTGAATTGGCCCTCTTTCCCCGAGTCCGCCGTATCTTTCTCAACTCATCCGAGCACTACGCCGTATGCAAGTGCTACCCTCCTCAATAGGGATAAAAGTCACCTTCCCCAAATCTCATTGAAGGAAAAGTCACGCTGGAAATAAAAGCTACAATCTATTCTGCCGGCACACTGGGTTCAAGCTCAGATAGGAGTGGGACCCTCTTCTTTTCAGCTCCCTGCAGTCAGCGGGATAGAGGGATGAGACAGAAGAGGGGGGAAAGGATGAAAGAGCTGAAGCAGTCAGGGAATTATAAATAAAATTAGAGACTTCTCTTTCCTGGGTTTACAAGAGAGGGTTGTATCCGGGCTACAGCATCTCTTTCTTTCTTTCTTAGTTTCCGTGTTATTTTTTTTTTTTTTTAAAGAAAATCATTCAAAGTTTTTTTTTTAGATCACCATTCGAAAGAACATTACACATGTGGAGTTTGGAACCAGCTCTCAAGTAGATGTCAATGCAGAATGATAGACGTGCTGTTACTCTAAGGGTTTGCCAAATGACTTTGTCCTTTAAGTAAGTAGCACCCTATAATTTGGCATTCACAAAGAAAAAGCCCCAAAAGTGGAACTGTGTATCCTGATGAGCGGCCCAGAGAGTTCTGAGAATGATGGGAAATAATGATCTGCTAAACCCAAGTTAAGACTCTTAAAACTCTGGGTCAGATGTTTTACGGACTGTGTGGTTTAACAACATCCTTATTAACCAGGCCTAATTTGTTGTAATATTAGTTATTAATTTATCCGCCATCGGATTCTGTTCCCCCCATGTTTCTTATAAGAAGTTCTACACTGTTAGAAGAAAAGTTTCTGTATAAAACGTTCTGGTGCTTATTTCAATGAAAGTACTATATTTTAGTTCAATAATGTTTTTTTTTATGTAATATTATTTATTTTTAGGGGATTTTATGGTACTAAATTATATTTATGCAGTAGTTATAATCCATTTATTACTTTTGAACCACTTTTTTCCAACTTAAACTGTCATAAATCTTGAATGCTTTGGAGCACACACTTGAAGGGTTTGTTCACCCAAACATTCTGTCATTAATTACTCACCCTCATGTCGTTCCAAACCCGTAAGACCTTCGTTCATCTTTAGAACACAAATTAAGATATTTTTGATAAAATCCGATGGCTCAGTGAGGCCTCCATTGCCGGCGAGATCATTTCGTTTTTCAATGCCCAGAAAGGTACTAAAAACAGTTCATGTGACTACAGTGTTTGTTATGAAGCGACGAGAATACTTTTTGTGCTCCAAAAAAAAAAAAAAACTTTAAAAAAATAAATAAATAATAACTTTATTCAACAATATCTACTGATGGGCGAATTTTGAAACACTGCTTCATGAAGCTTTACGAATCTTTTGTTTCGAATCAGTGGTTTGGAGCACATATCAAAGTCACGTAAACTATTGAAATTTCGAAACACATATGAAGTAACGAAGTATCGTTTACTGAAATCACGTGATTTTGGCGCTCCGAACCACTGATTCGAAACAAAAGATTCCTAAATCTTCGAAGCATGAAGCAGTGTTTTGAAATCGCCCATCACTAGATATTGTTGAATAAAGTCATTATTTTGTTTTTTTGGTGCACAAAAAGTATTCTCGTTGCTTCATAACATGAAGGTTGAACCACTGTAATCACATGAACTGTTTTAAATGTTTTTAGTAGCTTTCTGGGCATTGAAAAAGGAAATGATCTTGCTGGCAATGCAGGCCTCACTGAGCCATCGGATTTTATCAAAAATATCTTAATTTGTGTTCCGAAGATGAACGAAGGTTTTATGGTTGTGGAACGACATGAGGGTCAGAATTTTCATTTTTGGGTGAACTAACCCTTTAAGTTTGGTCTTAGAAGACACTTGGTAGATTACTGCTGATGTGAAAAAAGTTTTTAAAAAATTGACTAAAAAAGTTTCAGAAGTTTAAGTTGATGCACAAATATACAATTTTCATATATTATATATTTTAGAAAACATATTTTACTCTAAAACTGCAAGAAAATCAAAGCCATAAATCTAAACAAGTTGAGTTCCAAATTTGAGTTTGATATCTAAAAAAAAAAATTAGCTTTCAGTAAAATTTTGTTTGGGCGCAGTACCAAACATTTCCACTAGATAAAATTTGTTTCCCATTCATTTCCATTGCCGTCATTTTTGACCTTGTAGAGTACAAGTGTGATTTGTGTGTATTTTTTTTCACATAGCAAGTGCCAAAACCAAAAACTAAGTTTCGTACCATTTCGTTGAAGTAAAAAATTCTTTAAAAAAATAAAAAAATAAACCTTTTCTCCTCATATAGAAGAGTTTTGGCATAAAGGGTTCCTAAAAAGTCAAGAACCCTATGGCTCTATATAGAACCCAACTGAACTTTTTTCTAAGAGTGTATTATCTATCTATCTATCCATCCATCCATCCATCCAAACAACTCACATACAACTTAAAGACATGATTTCTTTTGCTAACCCTATGAGGCCTATATCATATTTGATACACACATTTCTAAGGCTTCTAAATTATTAACATGATCAGTTTATACTTTTTATCAAGTAAAAGGCCTTTTAGTATAATTCTAAAACTGTCCACCTTTAGGTCGTGGTTCACGTGTCTTTTTGCTGTGAAATAATTGATTTTTAAGTAAACATAAGACTAACTTTTACATTGTTAGTAATATTTCAATATGAACACTTACTTTAATTATGTTAAAATGTGAGTATCAAATATGATACATCAAGCTTTTGAGGAACGTTTATTCGTCTCTCAATCATCATTGTATTGCATTATATGTTTTGACTACCGAGCTTTGATCATAAAATTGCTTATTTTTCAGGCCTCTGAATTTTTTTCCTCAAGTATGAGCTCCATATTCTCTTATATCATATATAAGCCATAACAGCCTGATGTAACAAATATGATACTCAATAAAAACTGTAAAATTCTTTAAAATTTTATATATATATATATATATGAATCCGCTGTGCTGAAAATCGCCGCAGGAATCAATGATACACGAACCTTCTACCTTATATTAATTTAAAAAATGAATTAATCAAAAAATCAGTATTTTACCCAACTCTAATGAAATCTTAATATAGCTTATATGCATAATTAAGTTGAAGTACAAATACAACATATAAAAGATGGCTCCCTGATTTTCAATTATAAATTCCAGTCATGTGCTGATTTAAACAACAGCAAGAACAGTGCTCTGCTTGACCATTGTTTCCATGGGAACAGCTGTCCGTGTGATGGCTGATCGATGGACGTAGTTATTTGAGGCCTGATTCACCTCATAACATCAGCTTAACTCTATTTTATGTCACTTTCGTTTGGCAGACAATGGCATTACAGTGGAGATGGCAGAGATAAGCTCATTATGAGGTGAACGCTGGTGACTCGAAGCACAAACTTATAAGGGATTTGGATCGAGGACTTCTAGTTCTGTTGATCTGAGGTGTCGGACGACAGCGCAGGGAGCCGAATCTAGGTGGACTAAAAGGAAAAGTGCAAAATGAGGGATGATGCAACAGATGATAACGTTGATGCAAGCGAGATAAAACATTCATCTGAAGGTTTTGAGGGTTCTTTCGTGCAAATTAGTTGCGGCCCGACTGCTGTAAGATGTAGAACACTGCCAAAAAAAAAAAAATTAATAGCCAACTTTTTGTCTTGCTTTTTAATACAAATCAAAACCTCCTTTAACAAGATTTAATTGTTTTAATTAACGTTTAACCAAGAAGCAAAACGGCATTAGATAAAACAACTGTGCCACTTTTGCTTGCTATATTTATGCACAAAATCTTTTTTTATACTTACAATAGACTTCAACCAGCCAAAAAGCACGCAAATAGCACTGCGCCACATTTGGATTCATCATTTTTCTTAAAGGGGACCTATAATGCCCCTTTTACAATATGCAATCTAAGTCTCTGGTGTCCACATGTGTCTGTGAAGTTTCAGCTCAAAATATCCCACAGATAATTTATTATAGCTTGTCAAATTTGCCTCTATTTGGGTGTGAGTAAAACACTGCGTTTTTGTGTGTCCCTTTAAATGCAAATAACCTGCTACTCTTGGCCCGCTTTCCAGAAGAGGGTGGAGCTTTAACAGCTCAACAATAACAAAACTAGTGAATCCATGCAGCCAAAATGAGAGAAAATATCTCCCTTTGCATTGAACTTTGAGCGCTGTAACTTTGCAGATGTTGTTTATGCTCAAACAGCAACATTACTTTTTTAACTTTAGTTCGTGTGTAAACAGGTAAAGTAAATATAGTGAATATATAAGCTAATATAGTGCATATATTTAGTGAAATGCTCCCCTCTAGATTTAATTTCTCTAGTGAACTAACATGCTGTGGACACTAAATGACTTGCCTGAGGTAAATGTAACGCTAAGTGAAATATTATTCTCAAGCTGTTTTACTGATGTCTTTCCGCAGTTGAAACACTGGTTGAGAGATTACACATGTACATACATAGAAAAATACTAGTTAAGAAAATGTTTTGACAGGTAGGTAGAGAATGTTAGTTATTTTGTTCATTAAAGCAGCTCCCGCTTATCTCAGTGATGCACATTTGTCACTCAGTCATTATTAGGGTAATTGTAACCACGGCAGTAATTCTGGGATGCAGGAGTGATCTCTGACCTTCATATTTCCACGTCTTCCTCACCGTTCCTCTCTCCCGAGGCCTCGCTTCGCTCTTGTCTGTCCTTCTGCCGCCGCCGGATTGTTCTTTCACTGACCGCATTTCCTGCCTTGCTCATTTATCCAGAAAATGTGGCTGATTGTCTCACTCTCCCCACTGACACTGATTACATGCACAAACAATGTGTTTACCGAATTCTCCCCGTAACGAGGCGAAGCTAAGTACAATATTGTCGGTCTAATGAGCTCGTAAACGCAATATGCTGGCATTCTGTGACAATCAGCAGGCTGGCCTGTAATTGATGAATAGACCTGTAATTTTACAACGAGGCGGGAAGAACTTTCAGATGAGTACAAAGGAGGAAATTAACCAATAGAGATTGCTCAGACACACAAAGAGTCACCCAAAAGCCTGAATATGTGAAATGCATGCCTCCGTATTTGGACTACACTATTAATTGTTCTGGATTGTGGTGATTTGGTGTGAGAAGGGGTAATTAGACAATGCACCGCTAACGACAGTGGGAGGAGTACAGCAGCATTGTGTTGATCAACACGAGTCAATGTCTATAAACAAGTTAAACGGGTCACATTTTTCCACTTACAGTGTTAGAGGACCTATTATGCTTTTTACATTTTCATCTTTCTTCAGTGTTTGATGTTGCTGTTTGACCATGAAAAAAGAGTCTGCAAAGTTACAAAGCACAAATTATCTCTAAAGGGAGTTATTCTCTATATCTATATAGCATTGTTTCTGAACTCCCTCGCTGCATCCGAAATCGAATACTTCCCTATATAGTATGCGAAAAACGGCATGCCAATGTGTATCAAACCGCCAAAGTCACGTGATTTCAGTAAACGAGGCTTTGTTATGTAAGTGTTTCGAAACGTTTTGAAATTTCACGTGACTTTGGCAGTTTTATACGCGCTCCGAACCACTGATTCGAAACAAAAGATTCGTAAAGCTTCGAAGCAGTGTTTGAAATCGCCCATCACTAGATATTGTTGAATAAAGTCATTATTTTGTTTTTTCGGCGCACAAAAAGTATTCTCGTCGCTTTATAACATTACTGTAGTCACATGAACTGTTTTAAATATGTCTTTAGTAGCTTTCTGGGCATCTGAAAGTGTTAATGATCTTGCTGGCAATAGAGGCCTCACTGAGCCATCGGATTTTATCAAAAACATATTAATTTGTGTTCCGAAGATGAATGAAGGTCTTACAGGTGTGAAATGACATGAGGGTGAGTAACTAATGACAGAATTTAAATTTTTGGGTGAAATAGCTCTTTAACAGAGTGTTACTGACAGACTGGGAAGAGAGGTGCTGCAACAATGTAAAATATGTGAATATATATATATATATATATATTCTCTTGCATGAATGCTAAAACAGCTTGCCGTTCATATTTACATGAATTTATAGAGGTCATACTCAGTGTTCCCTGTGATTTATGTCTATGCTGAGCAAAACCTATTTCTATGGTGGAAACCCTTTGGGCACCTGAGCAGAAAGAGTAAATCTGAGCAGTCATGTATTAATATTTTGGGTTTCTGATGTCAGAAACCTTCGAATTTTAAAACTGTATTGCCACTAAGCAGGTTAGTTGCAATACATGGTATTTTTATCACTTGGGAGAACGTTCAGAGAAAGTTATACTGTGTTTTTATAGTACAATTAAGTCTTTTATCTCAAAAACATCAAGGAAAATTTGATTTCGTATGATATGACCAATGTAGTGCACTTCTGATGTTTCTCCCACGCAGATGGAAAAAATTATGAAAAATATTTGCAAGTGAAAGCTAGAGATTTCTTGAATCTGAGCAAAATGAATCATCAGGATTTCAACTGTTTGAACTCATCGCAATATTCATTGATTCTTTTTTCCAGTATGGAACTGATGTTTTGAGGAATCTTATGAAATACGCAGCGAACATTTCACATTCATAGCAGCACATGCTGTTCATTATTATTATTTGTGATTTTCTTTGTGATTTCTACAAAATGTTGAGAAGACAAGACAGAAAAATTACAATAATGTTGTATTTCATTTCTTTATTTCAGATTTTTGTATTTATTAAATATATATAAATATAAATCAAATCACAAAATATTTGTTTAAATATAAAAATATAATAAAATACTAATAAAAATATTAAAAATGTGCATTTTATATATATTAGACACACTATACTGTACTTAATGCTTCTGCTCAGGTGCCCGAAGGGTCTGCCCCGTAGAAATAGGTTTTGTTCAGCAAGAACATAAATCACAGGTAACACTAAAAATGACCCTTTTAAATTCATGTAAATATGAGCGGCAAGCTGTTTTAGCATTCATGCAAGAGAATATTCAGACACATGCGCATGCACGCATGACCCTGCACATAAATAATGTCACAGATCCTGCACGCCTCGTTTTGTAGGGTAGAACAGCGTTGATCGACTGTTTGCGACTTCACCTTCTCTATTCAGTCTAGGCTCTCAGAAAAACCCTAATCTACTGACCCATGAAAGGCGCATCCAGAAGTCAACAGCCCCTGAAACTAATGAGAGAGGAAATAGATGCTGATTGCAAAAAACCCACTCCTTCATCCTCTCATCAGTTTGTGTCTCTCTCTCCATCTCACACTCAATCCACTTCTAACTTCCTGGCCGTCTGCCTCTGCTGAAAAATCCCCAGTGGCGAGCCGGCTGCCGTGGCCACTCTTTGCAGCTGCTGCCCAGTGCCAGTCCCTCGCTCTTTCTCTCTCATGCACTTGGCTCAGGGCATCCTCCCATTCACTGAAAGCCCAACGCCTGGATGATGGACTGTCCCTGCCAGGGGCATCATGCACCTATTTTCTACTTAAAAGAATATCTACCTACTTAAAAGAACACTCCGGGTTCAGTACAAGTTAAGCTCAACTGACAGCATTTCTGACTGGGGTTTGTTCACCCAAAATTGAAAAAAATCGTCATCATTTACTAGCCCTTGTGTCGTTCCAAACTCATAAGACTTTCGTTCATCTGCGAAACACAAATTAAGACATTTTAAATCCCTCCATTGATAGTCTACGCAACTGCCACTTTGTCGCTTCAAAAAGCTCATAAAAGAGATCGTAAAACTAAACCATATGAATTGAGCGGTTTAGTCCAAATTTTCTGAAGAGACTCGTCGCTATATATGATGAACGGATTGAATTTAGGCTTTTATTTACATATAAACTTTGAGCAGCGAACATAAACAGAAGCTCAACCGTACTTGCTTGATGCGTGAGAACATTGGTTCTTGCGGAAGCTCAAATGTGCTGCGTAACACACAAGAATGAACCTCATTGGTTCTCACGCATCAAGCAAGCATGCTTGAGCAATGAATCTCGGGATAGGCTAGACTGCGAAGGATCCACTTCTATCCTTCATTGCCCGGGAACTGAAGGATGCATTTGTAGGTTGCATTCGAAGTAGCCTTCGAATTGGGACAGTCTTTGTTGTCGCTTATAACGATAACTATATTAGCGTCCACACCAACATAACATTCTGTTTATTATAAGCGTCCAATGCAGTTTTGAAGTATGCTACTTTAAATGCTCAAGCTCTTTAAAGCAGGATGGATTCTGATTGGCTGTCAATGTTTTTATAGTTCATCAGCTGGAAAAAAAATCATCCTGAAAGTGATTTCAACAATATTGTGTCGTTACTGTTATAGTGGTGGTGTAGACTTCCCTATTCTCATAGAATTTGAATTATTATTAAAACTTTATAGTCATCATTATAATTATCGTCTTTGTTGTGAACGGCCCTTTAATCTTGTTTCAAGAATGTTAAGAATATTTTTAATTGATAAGATATTAATACTGACTAACTTCCTACCATCCATGATATATACTATCACAGTTGAGATTTGCTATATAGTATACTTAAGCGATATATACTATATAGCAAATCTTAACTGCCTGATTTTTATTTCATTGCAAAATGTAACTATATTACTTATCGCACATCTCTTTATATATAGTTGGATATATACAGTATGTCCGACTTTATCCACGTACATACAGTATAGCCACATTAAGTGATACATACCATATAGCAAATCTCTACAGCTTGATTGTTTATGTTGCAAAATGTAAACTATATTATCGCACATCTCTTTATATCAAGTTAGATATACTGTATAAGTATTTACAACTTTATCAGCATATGTAAATGGTCCTACTCGACCCGCTCTGAGTAGATTTCGAACCGGCGTCTACAACATGGGAGACGGGCATGCTAACAAGGACGCTGCAGACTCTAGCATCAGTTGCTAGTGCGCCTCTTGAGGCCAGGTTAATGAGGTTTACACGCACAGCTCTTACTAGCTGGCCTCCGTTACACTCACCTCCCTAAACCTCATTTCCATCCGGGTCACGGCACCAAATGTAACCACTCTGGTTCTACTCGCCCGGCGGAATTCAAACCAGTGCTTCCGGCATGGGAGGTGAGCACGCTAACAAGGATGCTAAAGACCACAGTCTCTAGCGTCAGTCGCTAGTGCACCTCTTAAGGCCAGGTTAATGAGGTTTACTCGCACAGCTCTTACTAACTGGCTTCCGTTACACTCACCTCCCTAAACCTCATTTCCATCCAGGTCACGGCACCAAATGTAACCACTCTGGTTCTACTCACCCCGCTCCGGGCGGAATTCGAACCAGCGCCTCCGGCATGGGAGGTGAGCGTGCTAACAAGGACGCTAAAGACCACAGTCTCTAGCGTCAGTCGCTAGTGCACCTCTTAAGGCCGGGGGTGTGAGGTTTACATGCACAACTCTTGCACAACTAACTGGCCTCCGTTACACATACATACAGTATACTTGCATATAGTTAAGATTTACTATATAGCATATATCTCTGTTTAATTGCTTGTATCATTTTTTAAAGCTGCTTTGAAAAAATGTGTATTGTGAAAAGTGCTATACAAATAAATTTGACTTGACTAAAATCATTGTTTTGCAGTGAGTTGCCATGTCATTACTGACCTAGGACCAGTTTCACCACCTTCAACCCAACCTACAACCAGTGCAGGATATGCAGCAGAACTGATTTCAGATCAGAACTGTTTCCACAAGCAAAGGTCTCCTGGTGGGTGTGTGCTGTCAGCAGTGAGTAAGTGGAGAGCAAGCGGGAGGAGGTCCGCTCGGTTTGTTATGCACAATGAGTCTTGCTTTTATCTAAAGCTTGGATTTATCTCTGGAACACCATGGTGATTAGCTCTCAGAGGGCAATAAGGAACATCACTCCCCCAGTAAAACACACACACACACACAAGGTCTCCTTTCGCCTTGATGAATTGTGTGAAGGATGTACGTGGGGGAAAAAAAATCTCACACGCACAAAAGCGAACAGCCATGTAGAGCACCGTTCTTTGTCTCAAGGTTGCCAGATTTAGTTTGAATTAATCTTCCTCTGACTAATCGTGCATGTGCTCGATTTACATAATTTTCAGCGTTTGCCACTCTGCGAGTGAGCTGGATTTTGTGTCAACATGGCGAAACTTGAAATAACAGCAAGACATGATAATAAACGCAATAATAAATGTCATGATGCAATATTTAGCTGCACACCTGACCTCAATCTAAAATATTTCTAGCATGCTGATCGGAATGGTATACAAGCTTATTACTTACTGAATAGGCCTATGCAGTATACACTATATAGTGGGTTTTATTTTTTTAATAGTAAGAAAAATGTTATATACAATTAATAACCCTAACCCTGTGATCTCAACGTGTTGCATGTGAGTGTTAGCATCTTAAAAATAAATAGATATGAATGTTGATATTTTGCATTTTAATAATTTAATATGTAATATTAAATAAAAGTCTAAATAACAAAACTAAAATAGATTTTTCCACAAATTATAACACACACACATATATTTACACACATACTGAAAAAAAAAACGTAAAATTTTTCACAATACAATTTTTTTTTGTATTTTTAATACCAAATAATGTTGCTATACTACCAAATAATTTTTCATTTACTATAATACTCAAAATATATAATTGCTCAAAATTGACTTTAAATTATTAAAAATGATACCTGTGGTTCCAATACTGGGTGCATTGCATTGTGGGAGTGCTTGTGACCTATACTATACTGTAGAAACAATAAGAGTAGTATGTTAATACGCTATTCCAAACATAGCCATTCATTTCAGTCCTATAGACTTTTCATAAACTCAATTCCAACTCCATTGAGTTTATGAAAAGTCTATAGGACTGAAATGAATGGCTATGTTTGGAATAGCATATTAACATACTACTCTTATATATATATATATATAATTGATCAGAATTGAGTTTATGAAAAGTAATAATATATATATATATATATATATATATATGTATAAAGCCCCAAGCATACATGTACTTTCATATAAAAACATTGAGAATTTCATATCCAGGCCATCAATTCACAAAAATAAGCTCATAAAAATCCAACCAAATGCCACTTGATGATGGACAGAGTCATTAAATGCGCACCTTATCGTTCACACTGTCGCTCGAGAGCCGTGACAGAAGGATATGATGACAGCAGTGCATTCTGGGATAGAACAGTCCTCCTACACTGAACATTCTTGGAAAAAAAAACCTGCTGGATTGTAGGTCCTCTGTCTTCTCCATGCAGTGAAAACGCTATAAAATATATTAAAACAAGATCAATTTACTTGAGAGGCAACATAATTTAAGACATTAAAAGCACAATATGTAAGATTTTTGGATTAAAATATCCAAAAACCACTAGAACAGTGTTATATATTTTGTTGACTTGTGTACTTACATTATCCCAAATGTTTCCAAGAATGTTTAAATCCAGAGAAACAAGGAATTTTAATTAGGACACAGACCGTGTCCGTGCATCACCTATCAATGACATTATACCGACGTTACCCCCAATTTCTGGTTTTATTTTGTAGAAACCATGGAAACATCGAAGACATTTTGATATATCATGTGTTTTATTAGACAGGTGAGCAACTGTTTGGATACATTCATTGACAGAAAACGAATCATGTTATATAGCTCAACACAGTAAGTCTTATTGTGTAACTCTCGTTTTCTTGATTTATGGCGAGTACCATGTTTTACCATGACTAATATCGATCTAGCTTACTGCAGTGTCCAACAAGTGTCTCATAGCCGGCGAGCGAACGCACAGAGTAGCATTATAACAATTTTCAAAACACAAATGTATCTAATATGATAAACAGCACTGCATTACCCCACATACGCATGACCGGTAGAAGCGTAAGCGGCGACTGTGGCATAATAAAAGCTCCACTGCTCTCAAGCCGTGTCGAGTGTCGCGCTCGTCTCTCATCAATCGCTCCAGCGGTCTCGTTCCACTCAGCCCTAAAGTTAATGATTTCTGCCCGAGTCTCATCCGATTCTTTTCCACCGGCTGTAGACGTGAAGACAAGGCGTCATCAAGCTACGCCTTTGTTTTGAATAAGCGACCTCTAGAGGCGAAAACTACATAGTGTGCCTTTAAATCTTGTTTTTGAGTGAAGCTTGTATTTTTGTATTTGTAACTTATCGTTTTTTTTAGCATAATTGTAACAAAATGTAATGAAGTTTATGCTTAAAGTAACAAACACATTTAGACAATGAGGTCAGAAAAATAAAATATTATACTGGAAATGGGGTGAGCATAGGATATGCCACTATTAAAAGCAGCTCAGAGAACCTCGTTTATAAAATCCTAATAGTTCCACTTTTT
The DNA here is from genome assembly GCA_037950665.1 of Hypophthalmichthys nobilis. Lineage (NCBI taxonomy): Eukaryota > Metazoa > Chordata > Actinopteri > Cypriniformes > Xenocyprididae > Hypophthalmichthys > Hypophthalmichthys nobilis. The sequence goes on from CM075486.1 coordinate 19,409,693, forward strand.
CCTTCCCACTTGTTCCAGAATAGCTACCCAACAGATCCCATTAAAGCCAGTGCGATACAGCCTGAGATGATCTAACTTCTATCCTGTGCTCTGTAAACATGAAAATGCATGGTTTGCTCCTTTGGGAGAGCCAAAGGTAAGTGTAATAGTGCAGATTTTAAACAGAACTCTAAACAGCACACGCATAAATCAATCATACTGAGTTATTGTGCTGTCCGCCGCGTTGGTTAAAGATCCCTGCTCTCATCCTTCACCTGAGCTTTTCCTGCGTCCTACAAAACTCGACAAATAAATCAGGCACGTCGCTACCATTTGTGAGAAAGGATTTGCTTATGAAACCATAGGAATGAGATCACGACCCCCGGCAACAGCCAAGGACGCAGTGAAGTATGCGCTATGACGTATGCACATTGTTGCATACTAACTTCAGCCATTTCTAATGCTGTTTCACTGATAACAGCAGCTGGCATGAGTATTTGTTTTCCTTTTCCACTCAGATGAATAGCATCTTGAGCATTGAGTGCATTCGTTTTAGTTTCTCTGAGATTTGGTTGTCTTTGCCAAGACAGATATAAGAAGAAGAAATTGATAAAAAAATCCTTATCTGATAATTATGATCGTCTGGAAAAATTATGGAAATTAATCAAATCTTATTTAAAAAAAAATAATTGAAATTATGAGATGTTTTTCTGCATGTGCTCAGCTAGAAATTGTTAAAAAAATCCTTATCCAATAATTAATGTCGATTGGAAAAAGAAATTGATTTTTAAAATTTCTTATCCCATAATTATGATCATCTGGAAAAGTTGTGGAAATTAATAAAATCATATTTTTAGGAAATATATGAAATTTCTATCATTTTCATATAATACATTTTTCTGCATGAAATTGCAGAAGCTCAGCTATGAAATTGTTAAAAAAAATCCTTATCTAATCAATTAGAAAAATCATCAAAATATCAAAACAATGAGAAATCATCAAAACATCATCAACAATGAAATCTTGTTTTAAAAAGTTATTTTTTTAAAAGTTATTTTCTATCATTTTTATATAGGGTTTTTGTTTTACACGTGTTTAGCTAGAAATTGTTGTAAAAAAAAAAAAAAACCTTATCCAAAAATTATGACTGTCTGAAAAGTTATGGAAATTACTAAATTCTCATTTCATTATTGCAAATTAATAAAATCTTTTTTTTAAAAAAAAATAATTGAAATTAGAATTTTTTTGATTTTTTTCTGCATGTGCTCAGCTAGAAATTGTTTATTAAAAATCCTTATTCGATAATTATGATCTGGAAAAGTTATTGTTAGAATAGAATCTCAAATCATAGGTAGAATATTTGTAGTCTCAGTCATCAGTTTAGAAACAGGTGCCTCAACCCCTGTGATGTGTGGCAGCAGCAGCGCGAGATCTCGGGAGAATGACCAAGCAGTCACAGATCAAGTGTGGTGCAAAGCATTCTCAGATTTATTCAGGAAGAAGGGTCATATTTATAGACATAAGTCAAACAACAATCTCCAGGATGGCTTGAGCATCCAATCATACGACTTAACAATCAAACCTTACCATGTATGGCATTTCAAGAAATATAATAACAAATAAGAAATGTATGTGCGTAAATGTGTGTCTCTTCAACTTCTGGTTGCGTGTAAGAGTGTCATTGTGTCCAAGGACTACTACTTCTTGTTTGGTCTAGGTAGGTACATGATGTGCACAATGGAAAAATCCCAAGACACAAAGTAAGTCAAAAAGTGAAGCCCAAGAAATAAGAAATTATTTAACAGTTATGGAAATGAATAAAATCTTATTTAAAAAAAAAAAAAAATTGAAATAATGAGAAATTTTTCTGCATGTGCTCAGCTAGAAATTGTTAAAAATCCTTATCTAATAATTATGGTCAACTGGAAAAAGTAGTTGAATATATTCAAATCATGTAACCAAAAAAAAAGTAATTTAAATTTCTATAATTTTTTATCATTTTTTACTTGTGCTCAGCTAGAAATAGTTTAAAAAATTCTTATCCCATAATTATGATAATCTGGAAATGTTGTGGAAATTAATAAAAATCTTATTTTTAGGAAATATATGAAATTTTTCATTTTCATACAATACATTTTTCATGTGCTCAGCTATGAAATTGTTAAAAATCCTTATCTGATCGATTAGAAAAATCATCAAAATCCTGTTTTAAAAAGTTATTTTTAAAAACTTCTTTTCTATCATTTTTCTATAGGATTTTTGTTTTACACACGTATTTGGCTAGAAATTGTTGTAAAAAAAAAAAAAAAAATCCTTATCCAAAAAGTCATGGAAATTACAAAATTTGTGTTTTTAAAAAATAAATAAATAACTGAAATTATGAGACATGTGCTTAGCTATGAAACTGTTAAAAATCCTTATCCGATCAATTTTAAAAAATCATCAAAATGAATAAAATCTTGTTTTAAAAAGTTATTTTCTATCATTTTTACATAGGGTTTTTGTTTTACGTGCGTTATCCCAAAAAAAAAAAAAAAATCCTTATCCAGAAATTATGACTGTCTGAAAAGCTATGGAAATGTCTAAATTCTTATTTAAAAAAACTGAAATTATGAGAAATTTTTCTACATGTGCTCAACTTGAAATTGTTAAAAATCATTATCTGATAATTATGATCAACTGGAAAGTCGCTGAAATGCACTGGACAGAAAGAGCAGGAACATTGAATATTAAATCAGGTAGAGAGGGAACTCATCTGGGACGTTGTGACGGCAGCCGGCTGAAGTCTTTCTCTCAATCTCCAGCTCTCCTCGTCCAGGATGCTTCCTGAGAAGACTTGATAATGTGCAGAAACCTCCCAGCCACCAGCATCTACATTCCCCCCAACTCCTGCTCTCTGTCAAACAGGAAGATAGGTACATCAAAGCCAAACATTAGTGCGTGCGGCCCGCATGTGTGTGCGCCAGGGCCCATACTGTGTGTGATTGTATGGTTTGGTTTGCTAAGAGATAAAAAGTAAAGGCATGATTAAGTACAAAGAAAGAAGAAAGAAAAGTAGAGTGAGAGAGAGTGCGGGAAAGAGGGAGAGCAGGGTACCATTAAACCCTAGTGCAGTAAGCAACCTTCTTCCTTTGAAAGCTTTGGTCGCATAAAGGCTGTAGCTCCGAGCAAGCCTCTTTATATGTTCCCTACCCGCCGCATAGAGTCTATGCTGCATTCAGATGAAATATGAAAAGAGGAAATGCTTCCCTAAGACTTCCTGACAAGACGCCCAAAATCCCTCCCCAGCTAAGGCACGCTTGGCCAAACAGCCTTATCTGCCAGTCTGGAGTCTCAGCATAAGTTACTTGGATTTTTTCCTGTATTTTCAAACATCACTCGCCTTGATGTTTTTTTCAAGCCTCAGGAGGGAACTCAATGTAAAGAATATTTATATGGCAAAACGTCCTAATAGTCTTAACTTATTTTTGAGTTCAGGGCAAAAGTATTAGAAAAGCTAGCCATGGGAAAGAACTTCAGCAATGTTAAAACACAGGCACACAGCCAGAAAAAGATCCATCCCAACTAAAAGTTTATTTGGATCCCCTTTCGGATAATCTACAGATGTTTCGATCGGAAGCAGACAAACCATACAGCATCAATCTCATCATTTTGAATGCAACAATCAAATTTCTGAAAAAAAAAAAAATTATCAAGAATTTCCAATTATGACCACAAGGTGGTTTTTGTGTTTTTTTCTTCTTTGCGAGTACTATACACTTAGGGGCTGTTTACACAACTAAAAACATAAAACTTTTTATGCGTTTTGGCCGTTCATTTACACGACAACAGCGTTTTGGTGGTCTGAAAACGCAAACTTTTGAAAACGGGTTTCAAAGTGCAAGTTTTTGAAAACCGTCTCCATGTAAACCACAAAAACGCGAATCTGTGGAAATGATGACGTCATGCACATGCGCATTACACGTTCAGTCTATAGTGTTTGATCGCCATCTAATGGCCTGTCAGCAGAATACAGCGTTTTTAGTCATTTTCACGGATTCATATGAATGGGGATCGTTTTGATAATGGTGTCGTCTGTACGCGGAAAACTCAAAAGAAAAACTTCTCCGTTTTAAGCATATCATTGTCGTGTAAACGTACCCTTAAAGTCTGCATGAAATGGAAGTTTTCTTCCCTAATGTGAGGTATATCCCAGTGAAACGGCTTCTTAAACAAGAAAAAAAAATGTAGGGACTTTATTTTGTCCATCAGGAATTTATTTGACGGTTGGATAGTTGTGGTTTGCTATTGGTTGATCTCATGTGAGTGACAGGTTGCCCCGCCCTCGTGTCAGTAAACAAGTCATCAAGAGAAGAGAAGAGATGTCACAGCAATAGGGAGGGAAAGTTATTTTTAATAAAGATTATGAGGGCATAAGAACTAAAAAAAACGTAATGATGTGCACAGATAAATACAGCGATATTTAATTATAAAAAAAAAAAAATCGTCCATTTTGATTTCCTAGTCACTTTAAGGCACGGCTACATTAGCAATATTTTGTGGTCTAAGAAGGTCCATTGTCCATTATCAATAGTGTAGTGATGCATGAAACACCTACTCAGGTCACTGTCAAACTAAGCAGCTTTATATTGATCAACGTTTAACAAACTTGAATCCAATGGCAAATCCACATTGGAAATTATTTACACAAAATTAAAGATAACACCGATTCCTATTGAGGTGACTGCATTTCGTCCACTGGGATTGTTCCACGGCTCTCTGGAATACTTTGGTTAATCGCAGCATTGAGCAGTCAGATATATTTGCATAATGACACTAAACTGGATATTTCTTAATCGACTAGGGTTCCTCAAATCCGGTCCTGGAGGGCCACTGCCCTGCAGATTTTAGCTCAAACCCTGATCAAACTCACCTACCTGTGATTTTCTAGTGATCTTGAATAGCTTGCTCAGGTGGGTTTGATCAGGGTTGGAGCTAAACTCTGCAGGGCAGTGGCCCTCCAGGATCGGATTTGAGGAACCCTGGACTATGACAACATATTGACACTAAGGCTTCGTTCACACTGTGAGCCTTAATGCTCAATTCCGATTTTTGGCCAATATCAGCTTTCCAGTGTGAACAGATCATGGTTCTGAACTGACCGCAAAATAACGATACAAACGGACCATACAAACCACAAAATCCACTCAATTGCACCACAAAAAACATCAGATTTGGACCACATTTACCTGCAGTGTGAACATAGCCTAATTTCAATTCAGTCGTATTTGCAGCCTACCTGCATATCAATGCTAGAATAACTACTGTCTAAACAGTTACGATGACTAGCGATTGTAATAAAAAAAAAAAAAGTAGCCAGCATAAATTTAAATATGTATTTATTTTACAATTGCACAAAAATGAAAACATTGGTTGAAAGAACAATGCAGATTTTCACATGCAGATTTTGCAACAGGAAAGCTGTTTAGTTGAAAGTGACTTCTGTGCGAGCTGTCCGTCATCCATCACTAAACTACTGACAACTGACAATGGTTGTTTTTTTTCTGCAAAATTTTGCCTAACATGACTGAAATTTTAGGTAGTCCTTTGCAGTGCAGAACAACAATACCAATTAATATTGTGTTTGTATTGTTCTAGGTTGATTGTTTTCTGGACTATTTTTCTTAGCAGTTGCTTTAAGCTAATTTACAAAGGTAATAAAATCAACTCAAAATCAATATTTCATGTCCATGTATTTATTTCTTTGGCAAGTAGCTGTGTAATGAGCAGGATAATGAACAGCCAACCGGTCATTAATGCAAAATAAACCCCTTTAGGGATACATTATCCCTTACGTTTTCTATTTGTCATTTAAGACTTTACAAATGTTATCTCAAATGTATAGTTTCCAAACAAAAAAAATGCATAATTTAGCCTTACATAACAAAACAAAGTCTAAACTGGGCGTTAACTCAGCTCTACACAAGTTTACTGTAAACTCAGACAGAATTAAAGTCTCTCAGCAGATGCTATTGATGCTAACAACATTAGCCTGTCTGAGAGACTTTGATTTGGAAGTCTCTTTCGTTTACTCTGCTTTCGGATCTGGAGGCCAGATCCAGCCGAAGCTCAGGCCCCTCACTGAGGATTAGACTCTAGCCTGGGCTTTTGGATCGTTAGCCAATTAAACTAATCATCCTCATTCTCAAGACTCCTGGCAAGAAGGAACGGCATTGATTTCCTCTTGTTTGATGTGCACTTCCTCTTCACCCTTTTGCCTTACTGACTGTCTAGACGACACCAGAACAAGCATCTGGTTAACCAATCCAAGCAGACAGGAGAATGACATGGTCACAACCTCTCTTCCTTCAGGCATCTAACTCCTTACAGATCAGACTAACCCCATCTATACAGTACTGAGAGAATTAGATCCATCAAGTAGTAAGCAAGCAAATCCATATTTTACAAGGATTGGTCAGGGTTGCATATAGCAACTTATTTTTGTTGTTTATTTCATAAGGCATCGTAGGAGAGAATGGTATTGGATTCCAATGACTATGCACCTGGTCATTAGTCTCAATTCCACAGCAAACAATTCAAGACCTAACTTAGGGGCGTTTACACAACACCATTTTCAACTGAAAACTTTTTATGCGTTTCAGCCATTCGTTTACAAGAAAACAGCATTTTGAAGGCCTGAAAACACAAGTTATTGAAAACGACACCGTTATCATCTACAAGAACTCAAATTTGTGGAAACAGTGATGTCATGCGCATGCGTATTCAGTCTATAGACGCGTAGTGTTTCATTACAAAATGACATCGCCAACTACTGGCCTGGCATGAATAACAACATTTTTTGTCGTTTTCACAGACTTGTGTGAATGGGGATCGTTTTGACAATGTTTTCGTCTGTATGCGAAAAACACAACGGAAAACTTTTACATTTTTAGAACATTGTTGTCATGTAAACGTACGCTTAGTAAGTAAAGTTTACTCAACTGGTACAGAAGAGTTTGAATATACACACCATAATGAGCGTTAATGTGTTTAAAGGGTTAGTTCAGCCAAAAATGAAAATTGTCATTAATTACTCACCCTCATGTCATTCCAAACTCGTAAGACCTTCGTTCATCTTCGGAACACAAATGAAGATATTTTTGATGAAATCCGAGAGGTATCTGACTCCTCCATAGAAGATATTGTTGAATAAAGTCGTTATTTTTGTTGTGTTTTGTTGCACACAAAAAGTATTCTCGTCGCTTCATAAAATTAAGGTTGAACCACTGCAGTCACGTGGACTATATGTCTTTAGTACCTTTCTGGACCTTGAAAGTGGTGGTTAAATTGCTGTCTATAGAGGTGATACCTCTTGGATTTCATCAAAAATATCTTAATTTGTGCTCTGAAGATGAACGAAGGTCTTACGGGTTTGGAACGACACGAGGGTGAGTAATTATTGACAGAATTTTTTATTTTTGGGTGAACTAACCCAAAGTGTACTATTTTTAGTGTACTATTTCCGGTTGATTTTCAAGGTGCAATATTAGCTCCTCATCATTACTGCAAGGTGTTGTTAACATCCTCACACCTCCTCATTCATAGTGTGAAATGTAGTGATATTAGCCAAACACCTCATCCATAGTACAGTGTTGTTAGCAATAGCGATTAGCATTTTCACACTTTCTCATCAGTGGTGCAAAGTGTTAATATTAGCAAACATTGCTAATTTGTGATGGATTTCTGTCAACATTTTTAGTTAACTACATGGTGAGGATTGTAAAACTAAACCTGCCCACAGAATGTTAAAGTTGAGTGATAAGAAATTTAGCTAGATGCTAATGCTTACATGTGAACTCAAGAAGTACACAACAAATTCAAGACAATATTATTCCTTGGTGGTATTGCCCTACTACTTACTCAAAAGTACATACTTTAGTGCACAGCGGAAGTACACAAATTGGGATATAGTTTGTTCACTTAAAACAATACCATTATTTAGTCACAATACATGGCAGTAATTTGAGAAAGATCTTTTTCTCCCATAAGGTGTAGTTATGGTTTCTACCAACAGGGGTTAACGGGACCATGCTAACCAACTAAACCTTGTGCCACGTTTCCACTTCCAACTTTTTAGCATTTCTGTCAATGTGCCATGATCAGCTATAAACAATTATATTTTCTAATTTTTAGGGGGGGAAAAAATAGTTTGACTAACAATGATGGACACATTAGTTGACCACCATCATGGAAATTACATCTATCAAAGTATAAAACATTTTCTGTCAATGGCATTCGCAAATGATGGATTCAGAATAATTCTGATTTAAACAGATGTGATAATACTGTGGTTAATATGAAACTGTGGATGTGTTTGATGGCAGTGTTGCTCAGTTTATGGCTCTCTCAGTGTTGTGGCTGAGAAAGACCAGATTGCTGGCACTTTTTCTGTCATTCTGGCACTCAGTCTGCAGAAGTACAGGCTTCACTAACCACCAACTCTTGCCAAGAGGGAGGGAGCGAGAGAAGTGAGAGAGAGAGAGAGAGAGAGCGAGAGATCGCTGGATTTCATGGCAGTGTGACAACACATCACTAAAGACTGTGTTTCCTCTTCAGTCAGGTGAGAATTTTGACACCTATGAACCCATTTCAAGAATCGAAAACCTCCAGGAGTGATTTTATCGATCTGTATCAAATTGCATCAATAACAGTCAATCTAAGGGTACGTTTAGATGACAACAATGTACAAAAAACTGGAGTTTTTTTTTTCTTTGTACAGATGACAACATCAAAATGATCCCCATTCACGCGATGTCACTTTTGTAAAGAAAAACTACGCGCCTGCGCACATATTCATTCTTTTAAACTCGCACCAAACACGCATGCCTATAGACTGAACATGCAATACGCATGCGAATGCCTTCACCGTTTTCACAGATTCGCGTTTTTGTAGTTTACATGTAGTTTTCAAAAGCTTGCACTTGAAATCCGTTTTCAAATGTTTGTGTTTTCAGGCCCCCAAAACGCCGTTGTCGTGTAAATGAACTGCCAAAACACATAAAGTTTTCCATTTTTAGTTGAAAACGGTATGGTGTAAACGACCCCTAAATGATCAATGAGTTACATTAAAAATCACAATAAAATGATCTTTTATTCCATATTGTGACGTACATCCAAGTGTAACAGATTAGGAAAAAAAGCGGTTTAATTCAATGGTTGCTGATTGGATGGAAGCAGAACTGAATGTGAACTCGAATGTAAATGGGTTTTAAAAGGACTAAATGATTGGAGAAATCCAGTATATGTCACCAGAGAAGATGGTGGTTTCATCAGAAGATCGGTTTGACATTTTGAATTAAAATTAAGAAATCAAATGTTGAGTCGTTCGCAATAAGTTTAATGAGATGCAGTTATAAAACAGATAAGTTGAATTTTCATTTCATGATGACTTTAAAATAGAAAATGTATGTTTTTGTGCAATATCAACTCAAGTCAACATGAAACATGTTTGCAATCAATTTACTTCTGAAATTCAAATTAATATTCAAATGAATCTGAATATTCAATGAAAATAAAAAGAGTAGGACTGACCTGATTTTACAGAGTAATGTTTGCACACTGAGATTACAGCTCCAAAAAATAATTCATAAACAATGCAACGTTTCAACCAGTCTGGTCTTCATCAGGCAAAAATTAATTCTCTGTTCAATTATTGTTATCTTTTTGTCCAACATCTGAGCCCAATTTGTGTTTCTGACCTTATTTTATCCATCTGGAATGGATTTTGAAAGTAAAAAATGGACATTACATGGAGCCAGACATTGGAGATGAAAGGTTTTTTTTTTTATATTTTTATTTTTTCCAAATAATGTATACTGATGAATTGTGCACAATAAGACCAGAAACCAGCATTAAGGAATCGATTTTTATACTGATTGTAATAGCCGACAATGAAACCACAATGTAAAATAGTTTCAATAGTAAATAGCATGCAGGAAACAAAAAAACAAAAACAAAAAAAAATCTTATGCCTATGCTAGTTTACTGGTCTATGATGGTCTCCCATCCAGGTCAGACTGATCTGTTGGCTGGTTTTAGAGGGTTTTTTCTGCACTTTCAAATGGAAGACCAATTAAAGACCAGCTTGACCAGGTGTAACGGAGGCCAGCTAGTAGTCGCTGTGCAAGTAAACCTCACTCCTCTGATCTCAAGAAATGCTCTAGCGACTGACGCTTGAGGTTGCAGCCTTTAGCTTCCTTGTTAGAGTGCCCACCTCCCACGCAGATGGGCCCAGGTTCGCATCCCACTTGGAGCGGGCAGGTACGAACTAGAGGGGCTACATTGGTGCCGTGACCCGGATGGGAGTGAGGTTTGAGGGGGTGAGTGTAACGGAGGCCAGCTAGTAGTCGCTGTGTGAATAAACCTCACTCCTCTGATCTCAAGAGATGCTCTAGGGACTGACACTAGAGGTTGCAGCCTTTAGCCTCCTTGTTAGAGAGTCCGACTCCCATGCCGGAGACCCAGGTTCGAGTCCCGCGCAGAGCGGGGCGAGTAGGACCTGGGTGAGGGGTTACACAGGCTGGAAGACCAGCTTAATCCGGTTAAGACCATCAAACCAGCTTAGACTGGTTTAAGCAAGATTTTAAACAGGCCATGCAAGTCATTTGACTTTCATCCAGCCTTGCCACAACATATTCCACCACATTTATTTTTACATTCAAACTCAGCTTTTGAAACATGTTAAATTTTTTCACCCAAAAAACATCCCATCCTCACAAAACAGCAGTTGTGCAGTGCAAACAAGCGTAACAGACTTTTAAATGGTGTCTCATGCTGTGATATTGTTTCGTCTTTGTTTCTCTCTTTGTGAAAAAACCAAAAGAGCCACCAAAGTTAGACAAATGAATTAAACACGATGCTCTCATGCACTGTGGAGGGAAAGAACGAGCTCTGAGCGCCTTCAACACTGAACTCAGAGATTCAGCAGAGACGTGGAGGCCATTGTGCTGGATGAGGCTTCGGTATGAATTATTTCACACAGGGCATCTGTTAAGAGGGCCACGTATGGCTTCGACTGCCTCAGAGTACTGTACATGTGTGTGTGTGTGTGTGTGTGTGTGTGTGTGAGCGTGTACATGTGTGTATGAGACCACACTGACCCCTGCTGGTTAACCAAACACCCCATCAGTGTGTTTGACAGACAGACCGTTATTATATTAACCTCCACGGTCCATTTTGTGATGTCTTGTTTATTATGAAAATGATTGACGGTTTGGCATGAATAAATGTCTATAGGAGACATTTGCTGTAGAACATGGGATGTGTGGGAGTGAGATGATGGGGAAAGGAAAAAAAGAGAGAGGAAGGAATGTGGCCATGATAAATTACAGATATGATGGCACCGAAACACCTCCACTGCCTGCTGGATATTATGTGCTTTATGTGATCGGGGACATATGAGACAGGAAATTAACTGCTTCTGTGTGTGAAGTTAAACAGATTCAATGCCACCTCATGTCTAGCAGCACAAAGACCCTCTACGAATGTATTTGATACTGGTGGATTTTTGTCAGGAACCTGTGGCTTTAAATCTCAGGATCTGCCCACTAGTAGTGGTATCTGAGCTGGAATCAAGATATAAGTGTAATAGTATTGTGTCACAATTGTTACTTTATATTTAAGGGACCGTTTACACGACACTGTTTTCAACTAAAAAACGGAAAACTTGTGCGTTTAGGCTGTTCATTTACAAGACAAAGACCTTGGGCCCCGAAAATGCAAACTTTTGAAAACGATACCGTTATCGTCTCCGTGTAAACTACAAAACCATGAATTTGTGAAAACGATCACATGTACACATGCATATTACATGTTCAGTCTATGGGTGTGTAGAGTTTTTATTTACAAAGTGACATCGCCAACTACGGGCCTGGCAGCATAATATAGTGTTTTTAGTCTTTTTTTTTTTTTTTTGCGGATCCATGTGAACTGGGATCTTTTGTCGTCTGTACACGAAAAACACAAAGCAAAACTTTTCCATTTTTAGTACATTGTTGTCATGTAAATGTACCCTTACTAACAATGTCACTATTTCTTATTTGAAACTATATCACAATTAATTTTTTTAGTGGAAACTACTGTATATCTGTGACTTTATGTAATTTATATATTGCATCTTTTTCACAATTGCGATTTTTTTTTTCTCATAACTGGCTTTGTCACAAAATATTTACTTTATATCTCACAATTACAATACTATATCTCAAAATTGAGAATTTTTTTATTCTGAAATAGCAATTTTATATATCACAATTGTAACTTTACTTCTCACACTGTGACTACATTTTTGAAAATATCTCAATTATTTTTTTAAAGAAACAGGCTTCAGGCTTCATACGGGATTCCATTTGCAACTATTTTCTCATAATCATGACTTTATCACAAAATTTCTGCTTTATATCTCAAAATTACAACATTAAATCTAAAAAATGAGAATTTATATCTTAAAGGAGACCTATAATGCGATAAGATAATATAAGTCTCTGGTGTCCCCAGAATGTGTCTGTGAAGTTTCAGCTCAAAATACCCCACAGATCATTTATTATATCTGTCAAATTTGCCCCTATTTGGGTGTGAGCAAAAACACGCCATTTTTGTGTGTGTACCTTTAAATGCAAATGAGCTGCTGCTCCCAGCCCCCTTTCCAAAAGAGGGTGGGGCTTTAACAGCTCACACTTTGGTTGCTCAACAACAACAAAGGTGAAGAATCTCACGCAGCCAAAATGACGATTGTCAGTAACGGTGTTCAGCCTTACATTGTTCAAACTGGAGTCGGACACTGATGGATTTATCATAGTTTATCATAATTTATCATAGTTGTGACTTTATACGATATCTCCCAATTGCAACTTTCACAGTTGTGTTGTTTTCCCATACTTGTGACTTTATTTAAAGTCGCAATTGTGAGAAAAAAGCAGCATTTTTTAGATATAAACTCACAATTGTGATAGTCAATGTGACTATTTCTTATTTTATACTATCTCACAATTATTTGTTTTATTTTTTCTCTGAGGAAGAAAGAGCTCCAATACTATATAAGATTTATTGCTGGTTAGCTTTGGGTATTATAATTCACCAGCAATTAGTAAACAATTAAGCTTGACATAAAGAGTTTCCATTGTCCTGGCAGAAAATGACCAGTGCCTTTTTCTGTTTTTCTATAGATTTATTTTTTACAGTGCTTATATGTGGCTTGGAAACTGTGCTAGACAAATTTAACCACAACATAATGGGTTCATAATACCGCGAGGGGCCCACGTGCAGGGTCAGGGTGTCCCGTATGCCAGCGGGTGTCTTGAAATTAGCTCCATGTGTCAAAGCAAACTGGTCAGCGTGGCACCACATCATACGTCATTAGATGTGAGCTACCAGACTCATACGGCTGAGGCAAACTGCGTCTGAAAAGCAACATCCTGCTTCGACGCGCTAAAATGGAGGAGAGGATCTGATTGCAGTGGTTGTACCTGCTATTCTCCAGTCCTTTCACCTAATGGAAGACCAATTTTAAAGGCTGACTCTATTCATTTGAGAAAAACACTGTAACCATTGAGTTGAGAGAGCAAGTGCTTGCACAGTCGTGCATAAAATGACTGAAATTGTTTTTGCTTTCGTTTCAAATTGCATTCTGCAAATGGCCATATTCATCTGTTTGATTTTATTTTTGTGGCCCTTGATGTAACGTTAAAGAAAAAACATCTTATCTACCTGCAGTACTGGCAGGAAAACAAGTAGATGACCTGACGTCAAAAGGTAAGCTAACATTTCACAGCTTTACATTTTTACAGTGTCACAGCTCATATAAACGCCTGTCTTCGCCAACCCAGTCACATCCGTAAGCTCAAAAAGCTTCGGTGCATTGACTCCTACATTTGTACTCACAGCTTGTATTGTTAGACACATATTTACATTGTCGTCACTGAAATCAAAGAGAACTAAGTCACCAAGTTAGCATCCAATCAGATGTTTGATGCAATCTGTTTCCCGCTGCTATGTGAAGTAACCTGCCGTATAACGTTTAGAGATTAGATCAGTGTCACACTGTGCAGCACTGAACCCAGCAGCAGGCGAATCAAGAAGAGAAATTAGCATTTAAAATACAATGCGCTTCATCTGAATAATTATTATGTCAGACTACAGGATGTGCAGTTTGTGAGAGGACAAATGCCCATTTTAGGCTCGACTGGCTGAGGTACTTCAAAGAGCTCAGACCAGCTGAGCACAAATGATCACAGAGTTACTCTGCGTAAAATCATTTTCTTGGACCATGGCAGTAGATGTGCCAATGGTTAAAGAGGGTCCATAAAAAGTTTTAAGTGTTCCCATGGTTCTAATGGAACTGTAAGATTTCCAGACCTGTAAAATTCATGGAAATTTCTATAAATATATATATTACACACTACCGGTCAAAAGTTTGGACATGGTAAGATTTTTAATGTTTTTAAAAGAAGTTTCGTCTGCTCACCAAGGCTATATTTATTTAATTAAAAATACAGTAAAAACAGTAATATTGTGAATTATTATTACAATTTAAAATAACTGTTTTCTGTTTGAATATATTTTACAAAGTAATTTATTCCTGTGATCAAAGCTGAATTTTCAGCATCATTACTCCAGTCTTCAGTGTCACATGATCCTTCAGAAATCATTCTAATGTGCTGATCTGCTGCTCAAGAAACATTTATTTTGTACAATTTTTTTTTTTTTTTCAGGATTCTTTGATGAATAGAATTTATTAGCATTTATTTGAAATATAATCTTTTGTAACATTATAAATGTCTTTACTGTCACTTTTGATCGATTTAATGCATCCTTGCTGAATAAAAGTATTAATTTCTTTAATATCTTTTCAAAAAAATAAAAAAATAAAAATTCTTACTGACCCCAAACTTTTGAACGGTAGTGTATAATGTTACAAAAGCTTTGTATTTCAGATAAATGCTGTTCTTTTGAACTTTCTATTCATCAAGGAATCCTGAAAAAAAAGTACACAACTGTTTTCAACATTGATAATAATCATAAATGTTTCTTGAGCAGCAAATCAGCATATTAGAATGATTTCTGAAGGATCATGTGATCATGTCATGCAGCACCGCTGCTCCCTATTCACAGAGTACGCGACCGCAAAATCGAAAGCAAAAGTAAAATGCGAACATGCATACAAATGCATAGGTCAAAAGTTGTAGAAACTCATAATTCACGTACAGGTCTGAAGAGACTCATATCAAAAATCATACAGGAGAGAAGCCAGTCAGTTGAGTTTGTGGCAAAACCTTTTACAGTGCTTGAGTATTGTTGTCTTTTACTGCATATGATAGTAGAACTGAAAAGACATTCATTACAGTAAAACAATTAAAACAATTCAAATGCACCTATATATATAGTATACATAAAAATGTTTGAAAACTAGCAGCTAGCATCACATCAAAACAATATGATTTGTCAATTACATGTGCAAGATGACAAAAATGTGTTAAACTGTAAATATTTAATAATTTAAACATGTTTCTTGTTATATTTTCATCAAGAGTATACTTTAAAATTACTTAATTAACATCACGGTGCATCGTTTTCAGCTTGCTGAAATAAACATCTTTGTCAGTAAATTCATTGAAGCAATTCTTGTAGAATGTCTTTGTACTGGGTTAACATATAGTGAATACTCCATCACTCTATGCTGAGAAACGTAAAGGAGAATTTCTGAGAAAAGGACAAAAAAATGCAACGAGCATTTGATTTCTGAAAGCAGCTTTGACCTCACAGGGGGCAACTATTTTCCCAATGACATGCCTTTCAGGACAACCAGCAGAGTTACAGTAAATGTCACTCCATATTTTGCTGTTTCTCATTTTGACGAAATGTTTTGTTGCTCAGAGTCCTTTCCCAAAGGTGTTGACACTTCGTGATATGAAATGCAAAAGAAGAAGGGAAGTGGAAATTGTTGTTGCTGAACTGTCTTTAGGAGACCTTCAGTTTGGGTACCCCATTGTCAAAATTGAAATATTGAAAAGCCCTCCTAGACGGGATGAATTTCCTCTGGCACTTCTGCTATATGTACATTTTATTTTTAAAGGGGTCACAACATGAATTTTGTTTATTATTTTAATATGTTCCCTGAGGTTCACTTTTGTGTTTTAATATTGATAAAGTTTTTTGAAAAAAATAAAATAAAATGCTCTGAACAAACATATAATCCTCTGACACGATCTGGGACAGCATTAAAATTAACCATCCACTTGTTTCTGACACTGGGATCCATCTGAAGTCTGTACAGAGACGCAAACAAGCTGTTTCAACTGGACGCTTCAAAGCGAACATTCTTTCACTCTGTCCTGTTGTCGACAGACTCAAGTGCATAGAGTATGTCAGAAACTGAACGTGCATCTGTATACTGTATCCAGTGTAGACAGCATCAGTGATTATAATAGGTTCTATTCATATTCACAGTCATATGCAAATGTATTTGCCCGTATGACGTCACAGGTCACCCAATATCAAAACGAGCAGTTTTTTGAGCTTGATTAAATAAATGCTTTATTTATAATGAGGAGGACGTTTTAAGCTATGAAACTGGCAGGATGTTTTAATGGTACAAAGACAAGGGCTAACAGTACATTAAAATGATTTACTGTCAGTAGTTATTTATTTATTTATGTACTTGGTAGCATATTATCATGTTGTTCCTCTTAAGTAGTTTGGCTGGTTAGCTGGTAGATGCCATAACTACACCATTCTGCTGCCAAAAAGCATTTCTCTCCATGCTAATGGGTAGATTTCTCTAGACAACAAACACCTAAAAAAACCACCATTACGCTTCTGATTATTATCAAACCAAGTCTGCTTTCTAAGAATCGTATCAATTTCAAAGAAAAGGATCTCTCTCGTGCTTGTCCGTCACTCTCAGTCACTTAAGCAGAATTTGTTCTGCCGCAGTACATTGAATGAGATAAATTAAAAGCACACAAGATGGCCTCTCAACAGTTACGGGGAAGGTCGGTATATTACTAGGTTTATTTGACACCCATTCCCTTGTAAAGCTTTGCCGGTGAAGAGCAGCACTGGCCAATAAAGCATTGTGCACTCCCGTACTCAGGGTATTTATGGGTATAAAAACAACAGGCTTTAAATCAGACCTCAAATGGAATAGAGGAGTGGGCCATGTTACGATCCCTCTCATTCTCTCAATCAGCAACGGTGATGACAGAAACTCACAAGGACATTGACGACAAACATGGTGTAGAATCTCTAAAAGATTGTTTCTCTGACTACTTTTGGCATCACTTTTGCATCACCCTAATTTGAGTAAAACTGAAAATTTTGTTCTCTAAGTTATATTATTAACCTTACTTTCATGTTATAAGTTAAACAGATGTTATATAAAACTTATATAACATCTGTTTAACTTATAACATGAAAGTAAGGTCTTGTCTTGTCAGCATTTTGGAAATTGTTTTTGTGTTCATTGAGATATTGTTTAAAATGTTACTTTTCAAAGGGGGTGTACTTATTTACTTTGAGCACTGTATATTTTCATCTTTTTTTCAATATTTTACTTCAATATAGTACTGTAATATGTATATCGGGATCACGCTCTGAGGCGTCTTTGTGCGCGCGCTGCGGATCTGTCAGTCAGCGCGAGTAAGATCGATTTGTTTACATCAGCATGAGTTTGAAAATCACATTTCATTGGTTCAGACTCATGTCATCAAAAATTCGCTATGAATATTCACAAAGTTGGAATGCTGCGCTTTAAATGATACCAAACTTGTGAGGAAGTTGCTGAAGGGAAGCGCAAGTGGTGAAGTGAGCAGAGAAAAACTGCATTTTTCATGGTCAAAGGAAAGGTACTCCTCTCAGAAAACATACAAATAAAGATACTTTTAGATGTTTAATTGCTATTTGAAGCATTTGGATTGCTAGATGAGGGCTTAATGAACTCATTTTTGTGATAACCTCAAATTCGACCAAAATAGACATTTTTGACTTGTTTAGCTCGTAATTAGCTTGCGCACATCCCGACTCACAATTGTAAAAACATCTGAAATCTATTCATTTAAAAGTGTGCATAATTGTTGAATAAAACACCCAAATCAGTGCCACAGCTACTATGAGGCAAAAATAATGTGTTCCTTTAAAATTACATCTTAAGTCTGACTATTCTTACTCAATAAAATTAATCATTTTAACAGCTGTAAGAGCGATTGTCAGGGCCTTTGAACCACAGTCGATCTGAGGCACTTCTCAAGGTTAAATCCCTCTCTTGATGCATTAATCTGAGACGGATCCACCACTCCACTGATGTAGCATTTGCTTGTGGGTATTTACCCCTTAGTCGTTCCAAAAACAGCCCTGTTTAGCAGTTATTCAACTGGACAGAAAAGAGCCGTCTGCTATGCCAGTCAGTCATTGTGTTTGTTTCACTCCAAAGACAAAAGTAAGGAACAAATAATTCCAAAAGGGTTTTCGCAGCAATGCCATAGAATAATGATGTTTGGTTCCCCAAAGAACCTTTCACAGAACAGTTCTTAAAAGAACAATTATTTTCTTACACTGTTAAAAATAAAGGTTCTTTATTGGCATTCATGGTTCCATGAAAAATCTTTAACATCCATAGAACCTTTGCATTCCACAAAAGATTCTATATAGTGGAAAAGGGTTCTTTAGATTTTTAAAATGCTCTTCACACTAAGAAAAAAATGGTTCTTTTAAGAACTGTTCAATGAAAGGTTCCATGGAACCAAAAATGGTTCTTCTATGGCATCACTGCAAAAAAAAAAAAAAAAAAAAAAAAACCTTTTTGGACCTTTATTGCAATCATGACAACTCTCTAAATAATTTTAGAATGTTAATGAATATGGTAATGTTAATGTATTTGGTCTTGGGGACCAGATCTGCTACAGAGAAACTACGGACTTGCTACTGCTAATAGATACACAGAAATAGATATACCTAAATCTAGTTTCCCCTTACAGGGATTAATAAAGTTTTCTAATCTAATCTAAATCGGGTAGTAGATCTAAGCAGGTGGAGCTGGGGAAGGTGGAGGGTTTCAATCAGGAACTCTGATTTTTGTGAAAACCTCAAATTCGACCAAAATAGACATTTTAGACTTGTTTAGCTCGTAATTAGCTTACGCACATCCCGACTCACAATTGTAAAAACATCTGAAATCTATTAATTTAAACAAGTTTTCTAATCTAATCTAAATCGTGTAGTAGAAGCAGGTGGAGCTGGGGAAGGTGGAGGGTTTCAATCAGGAACTCTGATAGAGCACTGCAAGGCTAGCCTACAGAAAACACTGAACCAGACTATTTAAATGTTGAGCAAGCAATCTCATTGGCTGCGGAATCAGCAGAGGCCAATCAGCTTGTGCAATGCGGTAATATGATATGATTACTGATAAGACCTATCATCCTGTGTCCTGTAGAGTTTTATGACTAAACTAAATATTTTGAGTGTAGTGTGAAGAACATTTTAAAAAATCTAAAGAACCTTCTCCCACTATAAATCCACTATATGCAATGGAAAGGTTCCTCATAGAACCATCAATGCCAATAAAGAACCTTAATTAGTCCAAAATTTGTTCTAATAACAGGTTGGTAAATAAGTGGACTAAAACCTCAGGAAATGCCTGAAAAACCCAACACTGGCAGAGGGGGCGTGGCCTCTGAGTTACGACTGAACACGACAAAAAAAAAAAAAAAAACCTGTCAGCAGAATTTCAAGTAGCTAAGGGATTTCTGGAGGATCTAGTCACGCAACAGTCATGGAGATGAATGAAAATGTTAACGGATAGCTTTCACCAGGCTTCCTTGGTTTAAATACAGCTGGGATTGGTCTGCATAACACTTTCCTGCCATCATAAATATTTTCATTGCCATGGTAACATAGTTCAGGATGTGATAGCTACACGTAAATGAAACCGCATCTCGCAGTTTTCAATTCATACATACAGTATGTGAGAGCTCCATCAACAGAAATGCATTTACATTTAAAAAGCTGGAGGTTTTATATGGACCTTAAATAGTATTCACGTGGCTCTCTTTCACTGACACGGAATGAAAGAAAATCTTGAAAACTCAAGGACAGGCCAGTGCTGAAGTAACCTGCAGGTTTGAGTGAAGAACAGAAGGATGTGTGATCTGTACTTTAGACGTTTTTGAAGAGATGCTGTACTGTACCGGCACACAGCTGACAATAATGAAGCTCTGAAGGTGCCGTCTGATTACTGACCTTGCATCCTTTCTCTACAATGACAGCATTTATTTTCCTTTATTTATTTCCATTTGTTTCATTTTCATTTTGCGGTCTTAGAAATTGCTATTGACAGATATAATTATATTCTTTAATATGGTTAACACAACTTCAGCAGAGTCTATCTGTTTTTCGTACAAAACTACGCACATGAATCATAAGGAATTTTGAGTTAAAGGGTTAGTTCACCCAAAAATAAAAATTCTGTCATCATTTACTCACCCTCAAGTAGTTCCATACCTGTATAAATTTCTTTGTTGTGCTGAACATAAAGGAAAATATTTGGAAGAAAAGACATCAAACTCAACACTTTGATGCAAATTTTTCTGATTTTTATGTACATTTCTGAGTTTTTCTTATGACTCATCTCTTAATCCAATGTTTATCACGGTTACGGTTGCATTCGCTGCCTGCATGTGACTTCCTGCCCGTATGTGGTAGTACGTAGGAGCCATGTCTTGCCTCCATCTAACCCAGATCCCTATCTAATTACCTTCCCGCCTCTGCTGGAAACCAGTACGAGTCTGTTGGGCTGGAAAGGTGAGCTGTTAATTACTCACCGTTGGAGCCGCAATGAGAAGGACAGCCTCAGAAGATACAACAAGAGACGCCATTCCGACCTCCCGCCACTTAAGAAAGCCTAACAAGAGCCGGTGGCTGTTGTTCAGAACGCACCTGCTGTCTGATCCTCTGCTTTGCCTTGGCAACCGCTTCACTGATGTGGAGACAGCTGTGAGGGATGACTGCTTAATCACGCATGTGGTTTTCGCCGACTGGATGCGTCTGTAAAAAATACAAGCAAACAACCTGATTTTGAAGGGCCGCAACATGGTCGAGGTCTCAATTGCTTCTTCTAGACAACAACATTAAACAGACAGCAAATGGAAACTTTTGCAAAAGTCCTGAGATGTTTCTCTCTAGACTTCCAAAAAAAAAAAAAAAAAAAAGATAATTTGCACCATTTTGCTAAGATACCAAAGTTTCCAATGGAATGTCTAAAATTTTAGGACAAATTGTGTTGTTTCATAGTTAGGAAACTAAATGGAACTCTCACTTTATCTCACTTTTTTTATTAAGTTAGGAGACTTATACTTACAGGTTTCATTTAAGTTTCAACGTTGTCTCAGATGTTTCTCCTAAAATTACTTATGATAAACGAAAATGGAAGTAAAGGAGACAGTTGTTTAAATATATCAAATGATCTCACATGTGTCTTCTAGACTTCAAAACCGCGCTCAGATTTTCTATGATACCAGAATCTGAAATAAAAAGTCTCAATATGAACTCAAACATTTCTCATCCAGCACTTTTAAAATCAACTTATATGCTCTAAGCTATCCACATTCATTTATAATGCTCTACTTTTCCTGAACATCACCGAATATCTCACATGTGTCCAGTTTAATCTCCTCAATGGAATTTTAGGAGAAAAGTTCTGAATGATCTGAGAAAAGTTTGTTCCGAATGTAACTCCATGAATTCTCCTGAGCTATGAAAGAGCAACCTAAGCAATTTAGCTTCCATCAGCAACACAATCTTTATCAGAATATAGCTAGTCAGCCCCTACTGAGGGAAGCAGCCCTCCGGCAGTGTCCAAGTTGTTGGCCTTTCTGTGCTGTGTTCAACCTAATTAACACCTAAGTGTAGCCTTATTAACGTTCACATCATCCAACCAATTCTATTAAGTTGTGACATCTTGTACAAAGCCGTTATATTGCAACAGGAAGGAAACACTAAGCACTGACATGGGCGAAACCCTCTATGAAATGAGTTTTTTCCGCCCCTTAAACCAATTGAGATAATTAGCTAGGGAGACTGCAATAGCTTGTACATATCTCACTATTTTCAATGTCCTGTGGGAAATGCTCCAATGTACCAACTCCAATTATTTGGTTTGATTGTTTGTTCTAATTAGCTTAATGCTTAACGCTTCTAAGGACATCGTGAAGATAATTTTTCTATGTTATTGTTTTTTTTTGTGAATAATAGCGCATACCCTGAAGTTGCTCAGAAAATTGTAATGACTTCATTGTTAAGTTCAAGATATCATTATTTCAGAAGTTTACTGAGATGGTGCTCCTACAAGTCAGCATTATCAAGACAGAACTATATTTTGAGACATTAGGAATGAATTGAGCATGCTGATTGCAATGCACTGCCTTTTATCACCTGGTTTACTACAGGAAGTATGCAAAAATAATTTCATTTGACCAGGGTTGGTTGGTTGGTTGGACGGACGGACGGTCGGACAAATGAATAAATGGATGGACAGATGGACAAATGAATGAATAAATGGATGGACAGATGGACAAATGAATGAATAAATGGATGGACAGATGGACAAATGAATGGATGGATGGATGGATGGAGTGGTGGATGGACAAATGAATAAATGGATGGACAGATGGACAAATGAATGGATGGATGGAGTGATGGATGGACAAATGAATAAATGGATGGACAGATTAACAAATGAATGGATGGATGGGGTGATGATGGACAAATTAATAAATTAATGGACAGATGGACAAATGAATGGAGTGATGGTTGGATGGAGTGATGGATGGACAAATTAATAAATTAATGGACAGATGGACAAATGAATGGAATGATGGATGGACAACTGAATAAATGGGTGGACAGATGGACAAATGAATGGATGGATCGATGGAGTGATGGATGGACAAATGAATGGATGGATGGAGTGATGGATGAACAAATTAATAAATTGATGGACAGATGGACAAATGAATAAATGGATGGACAGATGGACAAATGAATGGATGGATGGAGTGATGGATGGACAAATGAATAAATGGATGGACAGATTAACAAATGAATGGATGGATGGGGTGATGGATGGACAAATGAATAAATGAATGGACGGACAGACTGACAGGCAAGATGGACGGACGGACGAATGGATGCTTGGATGGATGGTTGGACAGACGGATGGACAAATGAAAAAATGGATTGACAGATGGACAAATGACTGGATGGATGGAGTGATGGATAGACAGATGGACAAATGAATGGATGGACAGACTGACAGACAAATGGACGGATGGATGGACAGATGGATGGATGGATGGATGGATGGATGTTGGTTGGATAAATGGATGGATAATTGGTTGGTTGGTTGGTTGGACAGGTGGATGGACAAAATGGATGGATGGATGGATGAACGAAATGAATTAATGGATGGATACATGGATAAATGAATGGTTGGTTGGTTGGAAGGACAGACGGACGGACAGACAGATGGATGAGTTGACAATTGAATAAATGGATGGATGGTTGGTTGGATGGATGGATGGATGGCACTATAGCATTCAGTTTGGAGTCGGTAAGATGACTTCTGCTCACTTACACTGCATTTTCAATAAAAAATACAGTAAAATTGTGAAATATTATTACAGTTTAAAATAATTGTTTTCTATTTTATTATAATTTAAAATGTAATTTATTCCTGTGATGGCAAAGCTTTGTCTTTTGGGCTCTGGAGAGAATCACATCTTACATCACCAGCCATCATTATGACTTCATAATGACTCCGATGGTTTCAGCTTGAACCATTTACCCAGCCAGGCCATTCCGGCAGTGAGAGGGGCCAACTCTCATCCGAGAGGCTTCACTGCCAAAGGTTTTTATCTCTCAGCCCTGGCTGCTTTGATCCAATGACGTGTGCGGTGAAATGCCTTATAGATGTAGGCACTGAGAAGATGTCAAATATCAAAGGCATTCAATTGTACTGCTATGTTTTGTTAGCTTACAGTTGAAAATCTCTATATGTCTTTTCTTCTGTCCTTGGATTCACTCTTCATCCAAGATGTTTTTCAATATCCTGCTCCTATAATGTAAAAGACATTAGTGGGATTTATAAAGAATATAAAGATTAACTACAACAAATGGGTTGTGTATTACCAAGGATAAGCAATATATGAGAATTCTGACCTACAAGCAAGTGGCAAGGTGACTATACATGTCCATCTCAAATTAAGACGGCATGACATTTAATGTCAAATGGGAACAGCTTTCTTGTTAAACACACCTGCAGATTATCCACTGGTCAGGACGGACAGATATAAGAGTGTTCGGTAAGTAGAACGTGAGGTCTGATATTCCGCCCTGGTCCCACTTTAAAAAAAAAAAAAAACGTGATCGACCACTTCCAGAGCCCAGTTATCTGGCAGCCGATCACACAGATGGAGCAGACTGAATCCTCAGGCAGCTGGAGAGGGTTGATCTACAGCCCTGGTTATCCACAGGGAGATGAGTATCTGTTTCGGTCAAGCTCTTGATGTTTTT
Organism: Hypophthalmichthys nobilis; assembly: GCA_037950665.1. Taxonomy (NCBI): domain Eukaryota; kingdom Metazoa; phylum Chordata; class Actinopteri; order Cypriniformes; family Xenocyprididae; genus Hypophthalmichthys; species Hypophthalmichthys nobilis. Next base: position 19,434,269 of record CM075486.1, read on the forward strand.
TCTGATACAAGCCCCCAACACCAATCCCGGATCCATTTCTAAGAACCTCCACTATGACCTAAATAATCTATAACCTTGGTCGCATTTTAAAAACATTGGTTGTGATAAAGTACAATATGCAACGGCATAGGTTTGGCTTTAACACTGGTAGTGGCAATTTATCTTTTTCACACTACTCAAATCTGTGCCTTATAAGAAACAAATCAAGACTGAAGATGTTGTCTGATTGAATATTTTCAAGGGTTTTTTCCCGAGATATTCTGAAATGAGTGGGCTCAGGTTTAGAGACTTACTAAAGGTGCAGTTGGGCTGTGAAATCTCAAAGTGAGTTTGCTCCACTGATTTTCTTTGCTTTTCATGTCTAAATGCTGGCGAGAGAGGAGATGTGTGCAATAAAGTCCATGCAGTAATAGTACAATGATAAAAGAGCACTCCTTCTCTATCTTTCTCTCAGTGATAGCGTAATGGAGTGGGGCTGGTCAGGCCCAGGTTGGCTGTTACAGTCTTTCCCCTGAAAACAAATGATCTTGCCCACACTGAGCCAGAGGCCCACACTTTTAGTTTGCTGATTAGTACACAGGACATCCAGTCCCAAGATTCCCAGATCAAATCTGGCTCTGAGCAATGATAGTAACACTTGGTCCAGAGGGGCGGACGGAAGCTACTGTTGAAAATGACTTCTGAGGGCTTCAGAACACAGATCTTGGGATTAGAATGGTTTCTGCGGCCTTCTGTTAGAGTCTTCGCGCCAAGGGAACATTATATTGAACTATGGGGAAATTATTTGAAAAATGTAATGTGAAAAAAGATTCCCAGGGGTGAGAATTTGTTAAACTGTTGGTATTTCAACACAAAAACCTGAATGTTATTTAGGTTTTGTGTCATGTTTTCATTCATTAAATAAAATTATTTATTAAAAATATTTTAATATTTTTAAAGATAAATTAAATTTCATGACTAAAAAAATATGACAACAAAAACATACTACATTAATTCACAAATTTAAAATTATCAGTTGACTCATACAGCAATAATAATTTTTTTTTTCAGGCAAAAATATATTTCAAATACATGCTAAATATGTTTTAAACAGACAAGCATAAAGAAATATATATTTCAAATGTAATAAATATTTGATTTAATCTTTCAAATTGCAAAATACATTACAAAATGTACTACGAGGGTCAAGAAAATTAGTTTAAAAAAGTAAATTTTTTTGAATTATTGATGCATGATAATTGCCAATATGTGGCAAATATTAAAATTAAAGTTTAATGTAAATGTAATGTTCTAGCTAAAATAAAAATATAAAAATAAATCAATTGTTTAAATGCTAAATAAAGTGAATTTAGGCATCACAACATTATAATGTACAGTATGAAAATTTTATATTAATTTTAGACTTTAAATGAACATTAAAAAGAAGGCAGAAATAATCTAAATGTAAAAATGTCATTGACAAAATGTAAATGACAAAATTACAATTAAATATCCCATATAGTCAATATCAATAGCTGTTAAAAAAAACCCCGATACGCTAAAAAAAAAAACTGTAAAAAAAAAAATGAAACAAATTTACACAGTAAAATACAGTTTACCATTGAAACAGTAATATACCGTAAAACAATGCATTCTGGGTAATATTATTTGTCATTTTCGAGAAAGTAACTTTTTAAAAAGGCTACTTTCTCGAAAACGACAAGTATTACCCAGAATGCATTGTTTTTACAGTATATTACTTCTGTATATTACAATGCATTCTGGGTTATATTTCGAGAAAGTAGCCTATAGGCCTCTTTTCTTAAAATGACAAATATTACCCAGAATGCATTGTTTTTATAGTACATTACTGTTTCAATGGAAAACGGTAATTTACTGTTTAAATTCGTTTTTTTTTAGTTATTTCTTAGTGTGTAACATCTGCCAATAACCAATATGGTACTGATTTATTATACACCCGATCTATCATTGGATATTTATCCATTTTTTATACTGTAGTTTAGATAAGTATTTTACAATATTGGAAATTTATTGGCTATCGGACAGAATTTCAATTTTGGTGCATCCGTAATTTAAATAGTCATTGTTTTCAGTGTTAATGTACTTGGTTGTGCTTTACTTATGGTAAAACTACTGTAATGCAAAGGCAAACTGCTTTAATCTAGCGTTCTGTTTGTAAACATCACTTGTTTATGCCTAAGATCCACATCAGCACGTTTTGGGTTTCCGTGTTTGTCACCAGAGTCTTAAAAGAGCGCTGTAATGCGTGTTGCATTTTGTCACCTAATGTGGCATCTTCAGCACAAATGTCAGAAGAGATTGAGAGTGACATTCAGGAAGGCATGCTGAAGAAGACGACGCTGCATATTAAAAGGCTAGAAAAGGTTAGGCGTCAGCCTGGGATTGAGGGAAATACTGGCTCCGCAGTCAAAAGGGAATACCAGAGAGAGGTGGAGGGAGAGAATGTAGCCTGTGTTTGCCAGCAACACCTATTGAATTAAAAGAGTAGGTCGGATCGGTTTTTAGAACTCTAGGTGGGATGGCGGTTGTGATTCGGGGTGACAGGTGACCAGGGATGACCGGGTTCATCCACAGATGAAACTGAATCATGATGAGGTGGGTGTGTTCACTGGTAGGTTAAAGAATTATTGTGAGATGTCAACTGGAAAAGAGGTAAAAAGTCGTCATGCTTTAATTTTTCCTTTTACATTGTCCACGTTACACATTTTGACACAATCAATTACTGTAGTAATACCAATAACAATGTGCAATTACAAGCAGCTCAACAAAATAATTGCACATTAAGCAGGCAAACATGTTCATTAGAGTTACTTGTGTAAATGCTGTACACAGCAACATGAACAAGAAAAAACAAATGTGCCCCTGTGATTTTGTACAGGAAATGCCTATAATTTATGCTTAATATTGTGTATAGCAATAAAAACCTATCATATATATATATATATATATATATATATATATATATATATATATACACACTATATTGCCAAAAGTTTTGGGACGCCTGCCTTTACGTGCACATGAACTTTAATGACATCCCATTCTTAATCCGTAGGGTTTAATATGGAGTTGGCCCACCCTTTGCAGCTATAACAGCCTCAACTCTTCTGGGAAGGCTTTCCACAAGGTTTAGGAGTGTGTTTATGGGAATTTTTGACCATTCTTCTAGAAGCACATTTGTGAGGTCAGGCAGTGATGTTGGTGAGAAGGCCTGGCTCGCAGTCTCCGCTCTAATTCATCCCAAAGGTGTTCTGTCGGGTTGAGGTCAGGACTCTGTGCAGGCCAGTCAAGTTCCTCCACACCAAACTCGCTCATCCATGTCTTTATGGACCTTGCTTAGTGCACTGGTGCACAGTCATTCTGGAACAGGAAGGGGCCATCCCCAAACTGTTCCCACAAAGTTGGGAGCATGAAATTGTCCAAAATGTCTTGGTATGCTGAAGCATTAAGAGTTCCTTTCACTGGAACTAAGGGGCCAAGCCCAACCCCTGAAAAACAACCCCACACCATAATCCCCTCTCCACCAAACTTTACACTTGGCACAATGCAGTCAGGCAAGTACCGTTCTCCTGGCAACTGCCAAACCCAGACTCGTCCATCGGATTGCCAGACAGAGAAGCGTGATTCGTCACTCCAGAGAACACGTCTCCACTGCTCTAGAGTCCAGTGGCGGCGTGCTTTACACCACTGCATCCGATGCTTTGCATTGCACTTGGTGATGTAAGGCTTGGATGCAGCTGCTCGGCGATGGAAACCCACATATAGATATATATATATACACACACACTTTACTGCTTTACAATGGAGGAAATATATCCGATATATATACACCATTTATATTAGTCAAAATGGCTGAAAAATCACAAATACAATCACTTGTAATATGACTGAATTGCTTGTCACTTTTGACCAATAGGTGGCGCTGCTACCAAATTGATGTTGTGTGTTTACTGACAATGACACATACAAAGTTTGACAAAGCATTGCAGAGTTACAGCCTCAGAATCAGCTTGGCACCATGCCATCAAATTTATTGATGTGTTATTCGAGAATGGTTTGCAAACCATTTTCAAAATACTGTATTCGAATATACATTCGAGAAAACGCACTGCGCTGACAGACGTTGCAGAGACACAAAGATAACGGTGTGCTAAGCTAAGTTTTTAACAGCAGCACTTATGCTGGGTACAAACCACAAGATAATCGGGCTGATTTTGGGCAGATTTCTCACTTCCGACAATCCTAGGTAATGTCCCGATTATCTTGATGGCTCTACAGATTATCTTATCAGATTTTCCTGTGGTGTGAGGTGTGTTAAGAGTGACTGAATCTGCTCGGAAGAACGTCGGAGGTGCCCCAATCGCGAATCGTAAATATTCAACATCCTGATGTGTGGGGGGAACCCCGAGGTGTTGTGAAACAAAAAAATATCCAATCAGAAAGCAAGCTGACAGAAGACGGAAGCATTGGCGCATCACAAAGTTAAACAGATTTGAGGATCAGCTTGTCGATTTGTGGCAACAGTACGAGTGTTTATACAACGTGTCCTGTAAAACATACCAAAATCATTCCAAACACTATCAATGCAATTTCTTCCTACCTATCATCCGTCATGTTTATTCTGAAGTCTCAAGAGATTTTGCGAAATTTCCCGTGTTCACAGTCGGGACTATGGTTGAAAATTTGTTCATGTGTGGTGTGCTGTCTTTGTCACATCATGGCACACACTGTAGGAGCAAAATGGTTAAATCTAGGATTTTTTTTGTCCTCATGTTTGTGGTCTCTCACATTTTTTCTCACAGTTTTCAAAAATCTTTTAGTGTATACCCAGCATTTGTGTTTTCTTTTTGTAAATATGTCTCCCTCGACGAAACTTTAAGGAAGCATATGTATGAGATCATTTTGCAATCAGATAAGTTATCTTCTTGTCTCGCTCGGGGGTACAGCTGCGCTTACCTGTCGTGAATGCAATGATTCAACGGGTTTTTGGATTTCATGTGCTTTCTCATTATGGTGGTGATATTATGATAACTCAGTTTCATTAATTCATTTGATCAAAAGTAATTCCATTTTGTAAGAAAAAGTAATTCCAAACTTCGCGAGGCAGAGGACAACATTATGTGACGATCAAATAAAATAAACTTGTTAAACAGCACCACCCAGTGCATTTAGTTATAACTGCGAGTTTTAGTGCTTAGGATTTATCACGGATTCGCTGCATTTACGGCCAGCAAAGCAACACAGTAAAATTTGAATAGTATTTTTATTTTTCAAATATTAATTACAGATCAAATATTCGAGTATTTGTGCACACCTCTAGTTTGTTTAATAAAAAAGCTTTTATTAACTTTTTGCCAGCATGCTCTGAAGATGATTGGAGCTAGTTTTGGTGAAACGGTTTTCAAAAAGTAGGTTTTTAAAGAAATTTGAAAAGGCAGACAGCAAGTTTGTCCAAATAGGACACAATTGGTATCATTGTTCTCAGTATGGCACAAGAAATATATCACGACTAGTTTATATTCTGAATTAAAATAGGCAAAATTAATATTAGCATTTTTTTTTTTCAAATTTGATTATAAATTTTAGACAGAAAGTGGCACTGTTCTGAAACTTTCAGGCACTTCAGGGCATGGTCTTGATAACACATACCAAGTTTTAAAATGATATGCTAATGCGTTCATAAAATACAGCATTTTATGACAAAATTCAAAATGGCCGACACCCAAAATGGCCGATATTGGAAAATTGGGTATCATTCGACTCAGTATACAGCAATGAATTAAAAGAGACCAGTTTTATAATTTGGGCAAAACATTTATAAGTTATAAGCAAAAATCTGCATTTTTCATTTCTCCTGACCAGTAGGTGGCGCTGTTCCAAAATGCTGCATGTAGCTTCAGATCATGCTTGTGATTACATGGACCAAGATTTGTCTTAATACGCTAAAGTGTTGCAAACATATAGCCTTGATCCAGTTTGGCGTACTCTTTATCAGATTCATTACTGCATTATTCGAGAACAGTTGGGTTTATCAAAAAGCTTTTAAAAACTTTTTAACAGCATGGTCTGAAGATGATCTGTGCCAATTTTGGTGAAAATCGGACGAAAAATCTAGGATGTGTTCGGAGAAAAATAAGTAGGTAACAATTTATGGTTCAAAAAGTTATTAGCATAAACGTGAGTGCAAATTTGGACACTTGGTGGCGCTAGAGGGATTGAGTTAGAGATTCCAAAATTGCTGTGGTTAATGTTTAGACTGTCCTCTATCTGTGTGCCAAATTTAATCATTTTCCTGCAAGCAGTTATATTAATAAATAAAACAAATGAAAGAAAAAAAAAAATGCTGACATTGACCCATGTAGCCTTGCTGCTAAAAACGTATACTGTACGATTTTGATGTGCTAAAACAGATTCATCTATTTAACATGCTGCTATGCCATTAATAGAAATTCTTAAATTCAAACTAATTTTTTAATTTGAACGACTTTATGGTCCTTGATTTACAATTTGCTGACTGAAAAGGGTCACATTGTCTTTTCTTCCTTGGATTGCTGGGTTAGCCGGTCTGAAAGGTCTCAGGTTAAGGTTTTTAGCACACTTATACATTCTGGCAGATCAAAAAGCATATGTGCTTAAAATATGGTGTCAATCAGACAAAAGAATCAATCCAGGATTATACAGCCAGTTTTAAATGAATTCTACAACATTGGCAGGATCTGGAACTAGACAGCTTCTGTGGGATTGGCAGACAATGATAATAAATGTTCTCACGCTGAACAAAAGACACTTAAAGAATTAGATGGGCATTTTAAAGTTAACAGCTGACCTGATTCACTTTCTTTAAACATGTTCTGGTCTTATTTCTGTCTCAAACAATGTTTGTCTTTGTAATCTTTACAGGGAACATATAATGAAAAAAAAAAAACGTTCAGAAATGACAAGCGAATAAGGCAATAAACATGAGAAGTTCCAATATGCCTTTCCTTTTCAGTTGACATCATATGTGTGGTCGTTTTTAAAGTTGCCTTTAACCTCCAGGATGGTACAGCGTTAAAGTTAACAAGTTAGTCATCTTTTACAGATAACAAAGTGAAAAGACGAAGGGAAAAGTAGGATGTCCATTGCTAAAATATCAGAATAAATCAAAAGTGACCACAGAGTGGCATTATTAAACTTTAACTTCACACACACACACACACACACAAAAAAAAGAAGTTAAAAAGACGTTTTTCAGGCCGTTATCTCAGTGCTGACACCTTCCCACATTTAGAGGTGTTAGTCTGGTGCAGTTCATTAGCAAGGTGTGATACATAACAATACCTAAAGTGATAAGAATTGGTGTGAAGTGATCTTGGCAAAGCATAAACTGCCTGACAGCATCCTAAGACATTTAAATAATTTACAAGCCATAAATTGCCTTGTGACATGCATTTATATTGACATCTATTTGTCACTGTCTGCCAGATACCAACTGAAGATGACTGCTTTTAGTGCAGCTGATATAACATGTTCATTTGGTGTGATTAATACGAAAAAAAGTGATAATAATGAAACAATTAATGCTCTGACCCATAATGTCAATTAATTATAATAAGGTGTTTTCTTACCATATAAGCGCCTTTCCTCAATCCATTAGTACAGAAGTTTCCAAACCGATATCCAGGGACCCCCAAAGGGCCACAGTGAGGTGCTAGGGGGTCTGTGAAAATATTAAGAGACAAAACATATTTTAAAAAAAATATGATAAAACAATATCATTTTAACAATACACTGTAAAAAGTAATACACTATATCTACTCCACAAAATTTTGGCAACAGATTACAAGCAATATTATTAATTAAATTCAATAAATAGAATTGAGTTAGAATTAATCAAATTAATTCCTTAAATGTCAACCATTTAAAATTAGTAAAATTTAAGTAAAATATAAACAAAAATATCTGAATAACAGACGTCAAAGATGAATTAAGAACTCTTTATTTTTTATTGCCAACATTGAATACACCTAATGATAACAAGCAAAATCAATGAAGGAAAGAGAAACACAAGAATTAACAGAGGTTTAGATGTTGATGTTTATTTTATTGAAAATGTTTGGTCACTATTATGGCGATCAGTGTTTCATTTAGTTGGGCAGTTTGACTCTTTCCTTTTTATGTCAGTTTGTGGTTTTTGTAATGGTGTTTGCCAATTTTACACATTTTAAATGGTTGACTTTTAAGGAATTAATTTGGTTAATTCTAACTCAATTCTTATATGTTGAATTTAATTAATATTATTGCTTGTAATCTGTTGCCACAATTTTATTGATTAGATAGAGCATTTTACTTTTTACAGTGTATATAAGCCCATCATTTTAATTTAGGAAGCAAATATTTAATAATGCTGTCTTTATAATATATAATATTTATAATCTTTATAATTATAATATTTATTAATGTTAATTTCAATACTAATTTACAACATTTAAAAGATCAAAACTTATCTGTTAACATTAGTTAATTCCATGTGAACTAACATGAGCATGAAATTTTGTATTAAGTAACATCAACCAAGGTTAATAAATGCTGTAAAAGTATATTGCTCATTGTTTATGTTAGTTATGAATTAACTAATGTAAACAAATGAGAAATCATTGTAAAGTCAAGTGTTACCAGTACATTTTATAGATCAAATACATTTCTCAAAAGATGATCATTATACTTTAGGGTCTATGGCATCAAAAAGTTTGAAAACTCATGCATTTTATAAGTAAAAAAAAAAAATACAAAAAAAAAAATATATAATAAACCATATCACAGTGTGCACATTTAAGATTTATCCCTGTTTTGGCATGACTTCACATGGCAGCAGCATGTCACTGACTGTCTGTCTGCACACATTAAGTCAGTCATCTCTCTGCCGAAACAGCTTTGTTTCTCTGTTATCTAGCCTCTGTCCACACACACACACACACACCCTCTCCCATCACACTAAAGCTGCCCTGCGGGCAAACAGGCGGCTGGAGTCTCCGCTGATTCAGTTTTGCACTAAATCGTGAATGATACATCCCCCTTTTGAGTGAAATATTCATCCCTTAAAAAGAAGAACAAACAGATGACACGATGCTAACAGCTCTGTGCTAATGATCTACAGTGGGGTCCAAAGGTCTGAGACTTCTGAAAGGCTTTAATACAAGATTTAATACAATGTTTTCATGACAAATTATACCATCAGCCTAATAATTTAGGTGAAAACTTGAACTTAATTGAATCTGGGGATGTCTTTGGTTTGTCCTCATTTACCTACTGACAGCAGCACAATATAAAGTCCATGAGTTTTTGTAAAACCAGACAGTCATGTTATCCAGGACCGATTCCCCAAATGACTTATGAACAGGTTCTTTTTTTAGTGAATCAAAAACATTCTGCACAAGTGGTGTAGCCTGATTCTCAAATGAATGATTCTTACGAACTGGCCTCTTGTGAACAGGTTCTTTTCATTAAAATTTTTTTTAAAAAAAATGCCGATTTCAAAACGATTGACTCTTTTGAACAGGCTTTTTTTAAATGAATCAAAACATACCAGTATAATCAAATTCCGGATCAAATGACTCCTATGAACCGGTTCTTTTTGGTGAATCAAAAACATACAGCGTAACTAGGACAATCAGATTCCTGAACAACCAACACCTACGAACTATGGAAGCTTGTTTCTGCCATGGAATAAAAAATAAAAATAAAGATAATTGCGACTTTTCATCTCGCAGTTCTGACTTTTTTTTTTTTTATATAATTGCGAGTCATAATGTCAGAATTGTGAGATGTTAACTCGCAATTGCGAGAAATAGGCTAAATTCAGAATTGCGAGTCTAACCTTTTCTCGCAATTTTGATTTTCTCTCTCACAATTACGATTTACAACTTCAGAATTGCCAGATATAAACTCGAAATAAAATCAGAATTGCGAGAAAAAGTCAGACTCGCAATTCTGAATTTATTTCACGCAATTGCAATTCTGACTTTTTTTCTCGCAATTACGAGTTTATATCTCGCAATTCTGACTTCTTTTCTCGCAATTGGGAGTTATAAAGTCCAATTCTGAGGAAAAAAGACTATTTTCTCAAAATTGCGAGTTTATATCTCACAATTCTGACTTCATAACTCGATATTGCGTGATATAAACTGGCAATTTCTCTCAGAAAAGCCAGAATTGGTAGGTTATTTCACACAATTCTGAGGGAAAAAAGCAGAATTGTGAAATAAAAAGTTGCAATCAATTACCTTTTTTAATTTTTTATTCAGTGTCGGAAACAAGCTTCCATAATGTAAACTTGCAACTATGGGAAAAAAAAGTCAGAATTGTGAGAAAAAGTTGCAATCAATTACCTTTATTTTTTATTCAATGGCAGAAATAAGCTTCCATAATGAATAAGTTGTCCCAAATAATGCACTATACACTGTGTATGCTACTTAACCATGTAGTGTATGAACTTTATTTAACTTTATTTTGTCATTCAACATCAGAGTTTGTGACCACTTACTACGTCAATACACGTGCTGAGAATTCCAGGCCGAGAACGGTTTGTAATTGTGCCGTTCAGGCTCAAGTGGAAATATAACCGGAACTGTTCCTTACTGTTCTTAGAACCGTTGGGCCCAACGGAGGAAAAGCGGCTCATGGTTCCCATATCCTTCCCTAGGCATCTCTAAAACATATACAGTAGGACAGCATCAGACGCATACATGCACGCTTCTTGTTCCTGATCTAATATCTCTCTCATCTTTTAGAGCCGGCGGCAGTGCGTGTGCGAGACTGAAGTGTTGCACTAAACTGCGGCGACCCCGTTACGCGCCATAACGCTAAAATTACTCCTCGACTTAATGTACCACCGGACTGCGAGCAACACCCTCTCCCGTCTCATGGCGCAATCATCTTCACGACAACCTATCAATCTGCTCATCTCCATGATATATCTAGGTTACAGTGATTACAGCGTTACCCCACAGGATGTACATTAGAAGTCGGTAATCTTCTCCGCCGACTGCGGCGTGCCGTGAATCTCCTGTGTGGGCCTCCGAGCGCGAGACCTCGTATTTCTCTTCCCACAGATTGTGTGTGTGTGTGGATTAAATTTATAAACCATGCATTTAAAAATAAGTTCATTAGCGTGTGCAATTCACAAGTGCTCAAAAAAGCATTACTCTTGCGAGGCGTTTGTTATAAATGGTGTAAAATTTAAATGGAAAGCAAGGCATTAAGGAATTATATTCCTGTCCTGGGGCGAGCACTTGATTATACTAAGTGTTTGCACGCTCCCATTGTCTTGTTCCTATGTCAACAAATGCATGAATAAAAAGGAAAAATACATCATATGCTGTTCTTGCAGCCGTAAATTGTTTTTATTACTATTCTGTTTTCATTTATTTATTTTTAAGTGTTTCCACAGTATATAAAATGCTTTAATAAAGTGGTGTATTAATGGAATCGTGCCATAAGTGCTGTATATTTTTGCCTCCAGGAATGGCTACTAAACGCATAGATGGATAACGCTGCAGTGCACAATACAATGCTCAAGGCTGAGAGTGGATTACGAATGCAATGTGCTGGATTACTCTGTAAAGATTAATTGGTATTGACTTGCTGTAATATACAGGGACATGAAAGGAGAGCATGTGGGCCGACCCAAGCCGGACCGCTTTCATTTTCAGAATGCTTCAGAAAAACATTAAGGTGCAAAACAAAGTGACAAGTGATAAATATTTTTTTTTTTTCAGTTCCTGGTTACTATTTGTGTCACAGTGCAAAACCCAAACCTACATTCAAGCATTTGGTAGACGCTCTCTTCCAAAGCGAATTTGGGTATTTTTATCAGCCCATATATATTACCTGCATAGAAACTGAACCTATGACATTAGTGTCATTAGTGCAAAAGTCCCTTTAAAGGTGCCCTAGAATTGACATTTTACAAGATGTAATATAAGTCTAAGGTGTCCCCAGAATGTCTCTTAAGTTTTAGCTCAAAATACCCCATAGATTTTTTATTATACCCTGTTTTAACTGCCTATTTTGTGGTGGAATTAAAAATGCTCTGATTTGGGGTGTGTACACCTTTAAATGCTCATGCTCCCCGCCAAGCTCGCGACTCCATTAAACATTGCATAAACAATATTGAAGCTCACAATATAACTCTCAAAATGGATCATTACAAACTGTTGGTGATGCAGCATATCAGATCACGTAAGTATGGCATGTATTTTGTGGATGTTTGCTAACATTTGATTCTGAATGAATTTGATAGTGCTGCACAGCTAACAGGGCTAAAGCTACACACTATTGGAGAGACTCTCCAATGCAGATGCATTTATGAATTATACAGACTACAAGCGTTTTCAGGTTAAAAATGAAAATAACGACATTGCTCTGATCTCCGTAAATACAGTAAGAAACAATGGTAACTTTAACCACATTTAACAGTACATTAGCAACATGCTAAAAAAACATTTAGTAAGAAAATTTATAAATATCACTAAATATATATTATGATATCATGGATCATGAAGTTATTATCGATACATCTGCCATTTTCGCTATTGTCATTGCTTGCATGCTTCACAATAGTGTTCACAAGCCAGCGTCTGGGTCCAAAGTTGCCCTGACACACCAAACCGACGCTCGACAGCCGATGGCCAAGTAGCACGTCCGTTCTGCACCTGAAAAGGTGGGTCTTGGTCCACTTCCTAATGAACTCTGATGCGATTCGACTGAAATATGAAAACAACACAGACCAAAGACATCTAAACAAACCAAAAACAGCATGTCAGAACCGTTGTCAGAACCGTGTCTCCTCGGAGCAAATTTTAGTTTGTGTGCAACGGAGGAATTGCCGCTGCTTTGACTCCTTTACACATTTTATAAACTCTTCACGAGTTCTCAGCTGGTCAAAATACCATCATATGTATGCACATACAACAAGTGCATTTAGCCTAGAACACGGCATTGTTTTGGATGTTTGTTAAGTTCCGTCGCAAAATACGTTTTTGTTTTTGTATCTTTAGGTTCGGTTATAAAAATGACAGTGTGAACGCTAAGCGAACCAGAACTAAATGTATTGTTTTCTTTTTTCGCACCAAAAGAACCAAGAGAACCGTACTAAAAGTGTGAATGCACCCAAATCGTTTTAATCTAACCAAACCTGCCAAGTGTGAACACACCCTTATATTATGCATGATATCTTCGGACTACCTGTGAATCTGCTTTATGCAGCATTTTCACTTTCACTTGTCCTGGAAAACTTGTTGCGTCTCACCTGGTTGGGATGAGTCTCCTGCAAAGAAATCTCAAGAAAATTTCTCTGAAAAGTGCTTGAAAATACTACCACTCGCCTCAAAAAGGAGTAAATGGAAGGTAAACATCCTCCTACTTTAGACACCACAGTGTGGTTAATGTGTGTTTGTGTGTGTGAGAGAGTCACTATGATTGTATGTTTAAACTCACACTGAGACATTCTCAGTGACTGAAGATGCTAGAGTGGCTGATAATTTTCCTTTTCTTTAACTCACACTGTCGAATAGCGAAAGTACGATTGCAGTAAAATACAGAGCCGTCACTCAAACAAGCACGTCAATATGTCAACAATCTGTCAATATGGCAACAAAGACACATATGGAACGAGAAAGGCTAGACTTTGCACCCCTAGGAAACTCACATCTGCTGAGCTACACACACAAACAAATTCACAAAGCTTCCAGCGCACACACGCATTTGTGCGCAACTTAGGATGGTGGCACTAGTGCTTTTAGAGGACGGGGAGGGATGCAAACGGGCGACACACAAACAAATGCCTCTTTAGCATTCCACACAGCACTTCACTGCAGCGCGTTCGGTTTCCAGGCAGCCTTGCATTATTAATGCAACCGTCTCTCCAGTCTGCCCGCCCCCAGAGCGCAGCAGAAGAGGAGGAGGAGAGGCCACAGCTACACTCCACGACAATGCAGCAAACCTGCACAGAACAGAAAGACAGAATGAGGGTGCAATTACAGTTCTATCCCGCAAATGTCACGCTTAAGGCCTGTAATGCTTCAAGAGCGCGTTGGATTACGCATAAAACCACTGAGTTCGAGCAAAGCCGCCGTAAGTGGGGACACATGTCTCTCGTCGGTCGCTAAGGTCGGAAATTAGATCATGATTCTTACTATCAATTAGAGTAAGAATAGGGATTTTTTGCACTTCAATGTTACGCCGCTGTGCGCAATTCCAGCAGAAAGAAAGATTGGGACTCATTTGGGACAATTTTAGTTGAATTTGTCAAGGAAATTCTCAAAGGGTCTGAAAACCAGGCCAGGACTCATTCACAATACACGAGCAGCTGACATAAAAGTCGACATGTTCTGTGGTGTGATATGCTGTACGCCTTTTAAAACTATTTTAAATGGTATTTTGCTAATTCTTCTATAATTATTATTATGCATGCTGCTTTTGACTTCATATTAATTGAGAGAATACGTGGAATATTTGTCCTTTTAAAAATTAATTAAAATGAGCTAGTTCAAAAAGACTAAAAATAATCATTAAACAATTAAATTAATTAAAAGCAAATTAAGTTATAAAACCAAAATATTAATTAAAATTAAAATTAAGAATTAAATGATTTTTTTTTTTTTTTCAGAAATGGACTAATAAAAATGTGATCATCATGATGTTTAATTTATTTCAGGAGGAGGATCACATTTACTGTATATTCAAGTGTAAAATAAAATAATTCAAGATATGCTATCTAAAAACAGGTCTTTTCATTTTACACCATTTTACTTCTCAAGTAAGTTATTTTTACTGTAAAAAAACACTGATACTGATTAATAAAAATATTGTTTTGCTTTGTAAAACTACTTTATCACAAATAAGGAGAACAAAACATTTGCACAAGGGAACATGCATACTGAGCGCAAGTGGTTTTGTTTATGCTAGAATAAGCAAGAACAAACAGCGATCTGTGACAGTGATGACAGATTCAGGATCAGCCGGAATAAAATGATCCTACAGAACGCAAATGAAGTTGTGTGTTATTCAGAGAATGTTTTTCAACCGGTCCTCTTAAAGGTAAAATGTCAAGACAGTTTTTCTTTTTTTGCCCTCTCTAGGCAATTAACAAAGTCGGACGCCTTTGGCACACCAAAGTCAGTCCGTCTGCGCTCTATGAGAGATAAAGATTCCAATTTCACAGACATCATAAAGAAGTCTTTGGCTCGGCCACAAGATTGCCATCGAAATTTCCTTGATTTTGCAGTCACAGTCCACAAAAATGTTAAGCGTTAACCTCTGCTGGCCCTCATGTGAGCATGTTTTTAAGTTTGCGATGCTGTCCCTTTTTTCTCCTTTACTCTCCCTTCTGCTTTTTTCAATTCTCGCTTTATCGGAAACTTCATTTCCTATTCAAGGTGGCAGCACAAAGTAATGAATTCTCAGTGAGTACAAACGGCGCTGGCTGACCCTCCGGTGACCTCCTGTCGTTAAATGAAACAGTCAGCACTGTGGCGGCTCAGGGGGGTCACGAAGCCACGTCACATTTAACTGCACTGCACACTACAGTACATTCACAGAGTTTACTGTGGTATTGAGCCTGTTCTTTTAAAGCGGACTAATTATGCCCTTTTGTTTTTGGGGTCTACTACAATAACACCTTATTTTTCACATATTTTACATTGTTGCGGCACCTCTTTTCCCAGTCTGTCAGTAACACTCTGTTTAGTTCCTGTGCCTATGAACAGTGTTGGGGGTAATGCATTACAAGTAATGCGAGTTTACATTTTCAAGTAACTATTAAAGTAACAAATTACCTTTAAATTTACCACAAAATATCTGAGTAGCTTTTTCAAATAAGTAACGCAAGTTACTCTGATTTCCCATTAAATGACGGCTCTCCTGTTGCCATGTTGAGAGAAATCGGGAGTGCAGAGGCGTTGTGTGCGCTGTGTGAACATGATGGTCATTCTAGACTAGTTCTAGTCTAAATGTGAGCATACATTTACTTATCCTGCATCTTATTCTTCTGCAATCCAGAATGGCAGCACAGCTGAAAGTCTTGTTTGTTTAAACAGTGCCCTCTACTGTACAGGTGTGAATTTGCATTTCCTCCAGCCTGAGGCTTATTCATTTCACTTTTGAGAAAAGGTAATGCAAAAGTAATGTAACGCATTACTTTCCATAAAAAGTAACTAACACAATTAGTTACTTTTTTAGAGGAGTAACGCAAAATTACTTTTAAAAGTAACTTTCCCCAACACTGCCTTTGAAGCCCCTCCTTCTGAAAAGCGCAATGTGCTCTGATTGGTCGGCTGGAGTAGTGTGTTGTGATTGGTCAGCACATTTCGGAAGTGTCACGCCCCTTACTATAACCGCGTTAGATCAGGAGTGGCAACAACACACTACTAACGCAACTCAACCAGGCCACGTCCCTTTTTTGCGCATGCCTTGGGCGGGAATTATTTAAATGAGGAATATTGTGACGTGTTCGTTCCTGGAAAAAAACTCAAGACTACAATCGAGGCGTTTCAGGGAGTTCAGAAACAGTGCGCATTAATATAGAGAATGTGACTTTGCAAATTTGCAGACCTTTCTCATGCTCAAGCAGCAACATTACACACTAAAGAAAGTTGAAAAATATAAAAAGCATAACAGGTCCTCTTTAAGATAAACACAGCAAGCTATCCGACAGTTTTACTCTACAGAACAGACCTTCCTGTTATTTTATAAGGTGATGATGACCTCAGGAAGTAGCACCTTGTCAAACTGTCACTTCAAATATGGTGATGGCCTTTCATAGGTCATGTGTTGCAGACGTGCACTTCCCACTGCTGTGGTGCTCAGGACTGAACCGGGACACGTCACTGCCACTGAATCAAAGAGAGTCTCGATACACAGACACCTTGAAGCTTGAATCAAAATGTCTGCAGATCCTCATATACACTGGAGTTCTAGAGAAGTAAAGTTTAATTTTAGAAACTTCAGAAACTTTGCTGCAATTCAGTGTTGTTATTGTGAACAGAAACTAAAAATATTAGGAATCATTTTTGTTCAATGAAATGAAGCTGAAATGAGTATACTAACACAACACAACCAGGCCTCGCCCACTTTATTTTGCATATGCCTTGGGCAGGAATTTTTTAAAATGAGGAATATTGTGACATGTTCATTCCTCTCAAGACTAAAGTCGAGGCATTTCAGGGAGTTGAGAAACAGTGCTTGCTGATATAGAGAATAACTCCCTTTGGAGTGACGTTGTGCTTGCTAACCTTGCAGACCTGTTTTATGCCCAAACTGCAACATTGCACATTAAAGAAAGTTGAAAATGTAAAAAAGCATAATAGGTCCTCTTTAATAAGGCCTAAAAATGTGGTGGTGATATGCACTTATCTCCTAAATATGATCATTATGACATGACTTGAAGGCAGCATTAGTTCGGAAGCTAATAGCACTAATATATTAGTGTGTTTCTTTTTTACGATTTGGCTTGCGAATCTTTTAGTTATTCTGAGAAAGAAAGGACAATGTTTGCAAAACAATTGCATTCACTACCTTCAAATGCCTGCTGTTAAATTATGAAATAATTTCAGGTCTTTAAAAGAAAAGCAAAAAAAAAAAAATAATAATAATAATAAAAAATAAGAAATAAACTTTATATAATTCTTGACAAATTTCATATAATTCTTTCCAGAACGATTAACAAACAGACGTTGGTATTCTCTTCAGAGTAATATACCATTCAATACTAACTACAAGTAACTTTGCAACTACATGTCAAATACCAGTCATTAGAGTATTAGTAGACGTTCTGCTTAATATCTGCTAATACTTTATTTTTGACGGTCCGTAAACAGACATTCTAACTAAAACTTTGCAACTACATGTCATTAGTCTTAGTAGACTTTCCGCTTAATATCTGCTAACACTATTTTAATGGTCCCCAACATACCATTCAATACTAACTACAAGTAACCTTGCAACTACATGTCAAATACCAGTCATTAGTGTATTAATAGACGCTCTGCTTAATATCTGCTAACACTTTATTTTGATGGTCCCCCAACATACCATTCAATACTAACTACAAGTAAATTTGCAAGTACATGTCAAATAACAGTCATTAGAGTATTACTAGACGTTCTGCTTAATATCTGCAAACACTTTATTTTTGACGGTCCGTAAACAGACATTCTAATAGCTTTGCAACTACATGTCAACTACAAGTCATTAGAGTCTTAGTAGACTTTCTGCTTAATATCTGCTAACACTTTATTTTGATGGTCCCTAAACAGACATTCTACTAACTATAACTTTGCAACTACATGTCAGCTACAAGTCATTAGAGTATTAGTAGACTTTCCGCTTAATATCTGCTAACACTATTTTAATGGTCCCCAACATACCATTCAATACTAACTACAAGTAACTTTGCAACTACATGTCAAATACCAGTCAGAGTATTAGTAGACATTCTGCTTAATATCTGCTTACACTTTATTTTGATGGTCCGTAAACAGACATTCTAACTATAACTTTGCAACTACATGTCAAATACCAGTCATTAGAGTATTAGCAGACTGTCTGCTTAATATCTGTTAACACTTTATTTTGATGGTCCCTCAACAGATATTCTACTAAGTAACTTTGCAAGTACATGTCAACTTATTGTACTATCCCTAAACCTAACCCTAACCTGATCTAATGAGAGTTAGTTGACATGTATTTGCAAAGTTACTTATAGTTAGTACAATGTCTAAATTCTCAATGCTACTCAAAGCAACTGCAAACTAACATCAGCTCGGCGCTAACTCTGCCGTTCATCTCATGAGCGGCCTGCCGACCTGATGCTTCCCAGACTTCCCTCATGTATGCGATAAGTTGTAGATTTTAACTCCCGCTGGCGAGCCAGCGAGGAGCACGTTCTCTGATTGCCCCAGTGGAGTTGGCGGTGTGCGGCTGCTGTAATGAACCCGCTAATGGCTAAATCTTCTCATCAGTCTAATTGCAGAAAGACAATACCCACTGATGGCATGTGCAGATTAAACGTTCCCGCGTTCTCCAGCAAATTTCGTTAAGTGGGGGGAAAAAACACAGTGAGAGCAATTAGAAACAAGAAGGACGGAATTAAATGCACAACTGAATTAAACTCATGGTGGATTTGTGGAGCCACACCAATGAATAATCAGGCTTTTATAATTCACACTACAGAGATAAAAATGACTGGTTTACGAATTCAGACTGAGCCTCTCGGCCACAATTGCATTATGTTATAAGCATCTTCCGAGAGGCGAGGATATGACCGCGGCCGATCAGAAGTGTCGTCACGTATTTACAACGCCCTCATTCTACTTGTTTGGGGTTATTTGTTTGCCAGCCACCAACATTTTTATCTGTGTGCACCACATAATGCTTTGTCAGTAATCAAATTTCATTTCACACTCCAGTGCTATAGTCCAGGATAATTAGTCAGAAGAATTTTATGTCCCTACTTGTAAAAAAAAGGCAAATTCGTTGTTTTTTCTTGGATGGTGGGCAGCTGAAGACATCTTTGACTCTTGGCGGGTCTGAATCACTGCTCATTTCAATCGAATTGGTCCAATAATTATATTTATAAATGCTTATGACATACATATCAACACGGCAAGCTACTAAAGTTGCTTTTCCCAGAGACCCAGCACTCGGTATAAAGAGAGGATAAGACAACTTTTAATTATTTATTTCTTGTCTTATTCACATAAAAACTGCTTTTTCATACTTATAGCAAGAACAGTGATTGAGTGATTTGGTTTGTTTTATTGTGTCTTCTCTTCTACCCATTTATTTCTTGCATCTCTCATTTTGAGACTTCACATCAAGGTCCAACTTTATGCAACCGTTCTAATTTGTTCTTGTGAAGGATTTTGATTCATCCTAGTGACGCAAATCTATTGATTCTGTTCAACAAAAAGTTCAGTTCATTCATTTTTTGACCCTCTTTGTAGGTGGCAGCATCCAGTGAGTCTTTTTGTCTATTTTGAATGAGTCATTGTTTTTGAACAAATGAGTTGAGTGAATGATTCAGAGTCGGTCTACAACCAAATCTTTTAGTAAAAAGCTCACTAAAAATTGAAAGTTTTGTTATCAATTACCTTGTAATTGTCGTTCTAACCCTTTATGATGTTCTTTTTCTGTAAAACACAAAAGAAGTTCAGCATAATGAAATTGAATAATGACCATAAATGTAACTTATTATTCACTTTAAATATGACAAAGGATATTCTTTATGTCAAACCAGATCATAGAAATGAACAAGAATGATTCATTTACTAAAAAAGGGTTCAAAAACAATGATTCATTTCATAACAAAAATTATATCAAACCTTTGAAATATTTGATTTGAGATCATGGAAATGAACAAGAATGATTCATTGACTACAAAGATTTGTTTAAAATCACTAATTAGTTTTGTAATCAAATTATTTCACACCTGTGGCATATTTTATTTAATATTAAGGAAATGAACAAGAATGATTCATTCAAAAACTTTTTTTTTTTTTTTTTTACAGTAATTAAAAATGTCAAATTTGAGTGCCATATTTCATTTGAGATCATGGAAATGAACAAGAGTGATTCATTTACTTAAATTATTTGTTCAAAAATGGATTTGATTCATAATCAAAGATTATTTTAAACCTGTGCCATATTAGATTCAAAATCTTGGACATGAACAAGAATGATTCATTCACTTAAATGTTCAGTTCAAAACTTAGACACATTTCAAGGCAAATAATTATGTCAAAATTGTTCCAAAAGGATTTGAAGTCATGAAAATGAACAAGAATAACTCAGTTACCTAAAATATACCTAAAACAATTTCTAAATAAATAAAAAAAACTGACAAACCTGTTAAAAAAAAAAAAAAAAATTGGATTTGAGATCATGGAAATGACTCAAGAATGATTCAGTTACCTAACATATTTGTTCAAAGACAATGATTAATTTCATAAACAAAAAATTGTCAAATCTGTGAACTATTGGAGTTGAGATAATGGAAATGAACAAGAATGACTCATTCAGATTAGTTCAAAACTTGTTTTGTAATCAAAAAATATGTCAATCCTGCAACATTTTTTATTAAAAATTAAGGAAATTAACATAAATGATTCTTTAAAAAAACTGATTTGTTTTATAATGAAACACTGCCATATCTCATTTGCGTTCATGAAAATCAACAAGAATTATTCAGTCACTTAAAGATTAAAAATTATGTCAAATCTTTGGCATAATTGATTTAAAAACATCATGGAAATAATCAAGGATGAGTCATTCATCCACCACTAGTTGATCACCTCAGGCAATCACACAAGCACTGTCTCTTTATACACACACACACACACACACACACACACCCGTCCTGTCTGTGTTTATTAGTTCTGACAGTTCCAGCACATTGCTTAGGGTCGGCTCATTTTCAAGGTTTTACAAGGTATTTTCAACACTTATTCTTGGTCCGCTGGCTGAGCTGAACTCCAACTGTGCACATGTCAAAGTCTCGGTTATAGCAGTCATGTTCTAGCCATTAGCCTAAAAAAATCTCAAGAATCCCAAACTAACTGTAAAGCTTTACTGTACCTCTCAAACACTTTTCTGTTCATTCAAAGAACCCTTTTGTAGGAGAGTCATCAAAAGACCAATAGGCTGTCTAAGAAGAACTGCAAAGTCATGAAGAAAGACAATTCTCAACTTCTATTCCATCTCATTGTCCGTGTTTCTCATCCGTAATGTCATTCCCACTGAGTACATTTTCTGGCTTATCTGTTCTCACTGTATTCACCTGCTTCTTTTTGTTAGCATATGAAAGCTTTCTGTTTGCTTTTGATGTCTCACAGCCTTGTAATTATCAGACGGTTTGACATGTTCCAGGTACAGAACATTTCAAAAACACTGTAATCGAGGTTCATCGGAAAATCGCAGGGTGCATTAAAGCTCCACAAATTAAATAATGGTTTGCTTTAAAATGAGCAAAATAGCCTATATAGACACAGCAATGAAAGATAAACAGCTCCGGGAATCAGAAAGTATAAAATTATTCTAATATTTAACATTTTATCTTAGTTTAACAGAGGAACTGCCATATGAAGAAGGTTCTCGAAAGCAGAGGGTTTTCAAAAAATTTGATGCCATGAATCCCCAAATCTCATCGTAAGGGACTCCTTTTACTAATATATATATATATATATATATATATAAAATATTATAAAATTAGTATTACATAAAAAAAATGGATAATATTTTCATGAATAAAAACTCATTTATTCACTGTGGGAAAATATTTGTATATAAAAATATAGAAAATATTTTGCTACTTTTCATTCAATTATTTTCTACCTGCAATTTAAAGTAACGTTGGATATATAAATCTGAAGAAAAACATAAAACTATATGGCTGTCAAACAGAACAAAATAATTGTGATTACTTACATGATTTCCAAACAGTATTTAGAATGAAACAGAAATAAATTATTTATTATTAGTAGTAATAATAATAAAAAATAATAACAATTATATTATTATTAATATAATAATTTATTATAATTATTATTATAATCACGATAATAATTGTAAAAAAAAAATTACCATATTTCTGTGGCACCCGTGGGCATCCCTGGAAACCTGTAGAAAACTAAAACAAAAATTCTAATATAATTTTATTGCTGTTATGTACATCTAGAAGTTGAGTTTTTATGTGTATTATATATATATATATATATATATATATATTTTTTAAATATATATGTAGTGTATATTTAAAAAATTAAAAATAATATTTTATCAATTATATTTTTATAATATTTTATTTTTTTATATTTTATAATTTATTTATATATATATATATTAAAAACTGTATATTTTATGTATTGTTACATTTTGAAAAAATATTCTATTTTTTTCTTTTCATTTTTTTAAATATATATTTAGTGTATATTTTAAGAATTAAAAAAATAATATTTCATCAATTATAATTTTTATTTTTTATATGTGTGTATATATATATATATACACACACACACACACACACACACACAACCGGTCAAAAGTTTGGACAATTGTACACAATAAATGTTTCTTGATCAGCATATTAGAATGATTTCTGAAGGATCATGTGACACTGAAGACTGGAGTAATGATGCTGAAAATTCAGCTTTGATCACAGGAATAAATTACTTTATAAAATATATTCAAACAGAAAACAGTTATTTTAAAATGTAATAATATTTCACAATATTACTGTTTTTACTGTATTTTTAATTAAATAAATGCAGCCTTGGTGAGCAGACGAAACTTCTTTTAAAAACATTAAAAATCTTACCGATTCCAGACTTTTGACTGGTTGTGTGTGTGTGTATATATATATATATATATATATATATATATATATATATATATATATATATATATATATATATATATTTTTTTTTTTTTTTTTTTTTTTTTTTAAATATTTATTCGGTGTATATTTTAAAAATTAAAAAAATATATTTTTTATCAATTATAATTTTTATTTTTAATATATATCGTTTATATTTAAAAAATTAAAAGATTTTATAATTTATATATATAGATTAAAAGCTATATATTTTATGTATTGCTATATTATATTTTAAAAAAACAAAAAAATGCTAAACAATAAAAAAATTAATGTTATGACCCCTTCACTGATTCTGCCAATTCTGAGCGATATACTGTATACATATAAAGGCAGTGATATACAGGCAGTTTCACTGTGGAAAAGGTGCACTTTGAGCATATGCTAAACACTGGACACCCTCTCGTCTGGACTCCAGACCCTCGGGCGTAAGGCTACATCGGTCACACACTCACCCGTCCCCTCAGAAGAACCCTTCCTCTCACAGATCTCCGAGCGATGAGCTTTGGCAGTTTTATTAAGTGGACTCTGATTAACAACACTTAGTGAACCGAAATGTATCACTGCATTAAAGGCGGGAACAGGCCTAAATGAGTTTATGGGGTGTGTGTGTGAAGAATGGCTCGTTTTACTAGAGCAACAACAGAATCAGTCGAAGGCGTAGGTAGTTAACACCCAGAAGATCTTGTGATGGATTTTTCCTAAAGATCAGCGTGATAAATGACACTTTCCTGGGAAAGTACAAAGGAACATTAGCTTGATATTAATGTGTGGAGACACACGGAGGACACTGACTGAAAGTACAAAGGAAAGAGTTTTAAAATATAAAACGAAAGGTTCCTGTGTGATCTCGGCAACAGCCTTTGTACTAGGGCACATCAGCGGCCAATTTGGTCATAATAAAAGTTTCTTTTTGAGCATGACAATGAGTTAAGAAGTTTAAAATGGAACAAGATGAGACTGTAATGGTATCAAATGATAGCACAATAGCAAAAGATTGTCGCCTATACTTCAAACAGTCAGAAATGTCCTGAAATCACCCTTTTGAGATGAAATATTGGCAGGATACTCCATCAAGTTTAGCAATGTTGCAAAGTGTGTTCTTCGGTTCACATTATAGACCATATCAGAGCAATTCAATGACTTTATGATGTCATAAGGAGCTAATTTTAAAAATATCTGCTGGCCGACCACATTCC
This sequence comes from Hypophthalmichthys nobilis, assembly GCA_037950665.1. Classification (NCBI taxonomy): domain Eukaryota; kingdom Metazoa; phylum Chordata; class Actinopteri; order Cypriniformes; family Xenocyprididae; genus Hypophthalmichthys; species Hypophthalmichthys nobilis. The sequence goes on from CM075486.1 coordinate 19,458,896, forward strand.
CTTTGCTACCTACATAATTTTCTGATTGGATATTGTTTGTTATGTTTTGCTAAATAGCTGAATCGGATGCATATAATTGCATTTTTAAACAGCACAGAACACAATTTTCACAAGGTGACCGAGATGACATTATATTCCGACATGCCCTTTATTATCGTCACAAAATTATGAAGAACAATAGAAAGTAACATTTCTGCTATTAGATCCTGATTGGCCCAGTCAAAAGAGGAATAAAATCTAAATGGATTCAAGCTAAATTTTAAAGCACTTTCTTAGTGTTTTTGCACAGTTAATCAGCGCATGTTACAGTATTTTTTAAAAAAGAAAAAAAAAGAAAAATACCTTTATAATCTTTAAGCAAAATATGACTTGTTGAAGTGTTATTTTAGTATTTTATATACTATTATAACATTTATTATTAATTTGAATTATCTTTACTTTTTTATTTTCAGTTTTTATTTTAGTTTTTTATTTTAACTTTTGCTTTATTAGCTTTTATATATATATATATATATATATATATATATATATATATATTATGATTTCAAAGTTACGATTTTGGATCATAATTTTGGAACCCTAAAGGCCACAAAAAAAAAAAAAAAAAATTCCCCTGAATCTTTGAGTCAAGCCATACGAAATGTGTATCTCCGATTTCTGCCTTAAAAAAATTTCCCGCCATTTTGGATTTTTGTAGAAACCTACTTTTTCAAACTCTTCCTAGGCCGCTGGTCCAATCTTAACCAAAATAGGCACACAGCAGCCAGGGATGGTGCTGGCAAAACATTATTAAAATAACTTTGATTTATCAAAGCATTGCAAAATTAAAGGGTTAGTTCACCCAAAAATGAAAATTCTGTCATTAATTACTCACCCTCATGTCGTTCCACACCCGTAAGACCTTCGTTCATCTTCCAAACACAAATTAAGATATTGTTGATGAAATCCGATGGCTCAGTGAGGCCTCTATTAAGAGCAAAGCCATTCAAACTCTCAAGGTCCATAAAGGTACTAAAAACATATTTAAAGCAGTTCATTTGAGTTCAGTGGTTCTATCTTAATATTATAAAGCGACAAGAATACTTTTTGTGCACCAAAAAAACAAAAAAACTTTTCAACAATATCTATATGGGCTTCAGAGCTTTACGAATCGAATCAGTGAATCGGAGCGCCAAAGACACGTGATTTCAGCAGTTTAGCTGTTTGACAGGAGGTCCGAATCACTAATTCGAAACGAAAGATTCATAAAGCTCAGAAGTTTCATGAAGCAGTGTTTTGAAATTGGCCCATATAGATATTGTTGAAAAGTCGTTATTTTGTTTTTTTGGCGCACAAAAAGTATTCTTGTTGCTTTATAATATTAAGATAGAACCACTGAACTCACAAGAACTGTTTTAAATATGTTTTTAGCACCTTTATGGACCTTTTAGTTTGAATGGCTTTGCTCTCAATAGAGCCCTCACTGAGCCATTGGATTTCATCAACAATATCTTAATTTGTGTTCCGAAGATGAATGAAGGTCTTACGGGTGTGGAACAACATGAGGGTGAGTAATTAATGACATTATTTTCATTTTAGGGTGAACTAACCCTTTAATGGGTTAGGAAACACCCATTATTACAAGTAGACCTATAGCTGCTGAACACAGTGTCCAAGCTTAACAAAGCTTGTCACACATACAACAGGGCGTTCTGAGAATGCATACCAAGTTTTGTACAATTCAGCCAATAAGGGGGGCTACAACAACAAAAAAAAAAACACTCCATGACCACATGATCCATGAAGTTGAAAATTGGTATGCATCTTCTTTGGTGGACGACGTACCATATCCTCTAATATCCAAATTTCAGCGGCTATCCTATTACAAAAATGGATATATTTGTACATTGTATAAAAATTAATATATGTAGCCTACTAAATTTTGAGAAAATCTGCCTCAAGGTGGCGTTATAATAGTCCACACATACACCCCACATATAATCAAACCCCAATTTTCAGTGAAGAGTCAAGATGGACTTTTCTATAAAAACCACATCATTAAGATTCTGTACACGTTTAATCATTCATGATTTACCCCAGTGATTTCTGCTTGTGTATATGTTTTTATTTCAGTTTGTTGGCACCATTTCTAATTTTTGTGTATGTTTTTAAGTTGAACTTTATAATCTTATATAATGTATTTTATTTCAGCTTTATTTCAATGAACAAAAACGATTTTGATTTTTCTGATATGTAATATTTCAATATCATGTGTAAAACAGCCAAATAAGTTAGCGTCTTTAGTTTAAATCACGCTAAAAAAAAGTAACTTTTTTGTTGTTATTGTTCTGATAGCAAAATGACTTCCTTTCCTACAGCCACCATTTTGAGTATTGTGATTTCTCTCATGTATTGGTCTACTCCCCTTATAATAAATGTCTTTGCTTGAAAACCCAACATTTGCTCAGTGATTTGGAGATTAAAAATTAATTTAATTTAAATACCATGTAAGCTTGCGATGACATCTTCGGTGAGGAAAAAAGGAAACTGGTTCGCCGTCTCGCTGATGGGAATTGGTGTTTGGCAGAGGCTCATGGTAGCTGATGAGTCTGCTGCTTTCCAGAAGTTGTCAGGTGCTGTCACAACCAGCTTCAGTCCCTCACGTCATGTCGGGTTTGATGGCGTTACAGGGTCTAATAAACATATGGTGTCACATGAAATGGCAGTAAACAGAAAGTAAACTGCTCATTGGCAGAGCAGTGGTTGCAAAAACACAAGTATTTTAGAATACAAAACTTGTTAGGTAGCGATAACCTATAGATTGCTGCAGCTGTGATGTTAAAACCCAGAAGAATAATTTGCCAGTGGTTCCCTTTTCCTATGTTTTATTTATATATATACATATATATATATATATATCTCAGGCATCCCCAGAATGTGTCTGTGAAGTTTCAGCTCAAAATACCCCATGGATTTTTTATTATACCATGCTTTAACTGCCTATTTTTGGGTGGGAGAAAAAATGCACTGATTTGGTGTGTGTACCTTTAAATGCAAATGAGCTCGTGCTCCCCGCCTCCAAGCTCACAATTCCAATACACTGAGGCATAAACAATACAGGAGAAACTTACACAGCAAATATAACTCTCAAAATGGATCATTACAAACTGTTGGTGATGCAGCATATCAGATCACTTAGGAATGGCATGTATTTTGTGGATGTTTGCTAACATTCGATTCTGAATGAGTTTGATAGAGTGCTGCGCGGCTAACATGGCACTGTTGGAGAGACTCAATAATAATGAAGATGCGTTTATGAATTATGCAGACAGCTAGCATTTTTTTGGGTTAAAAACCAAAATAACGAAAAGGCTCTGGTCTCCGTGAATACAGTAAGAAACAATAGTAACTTTAGCCACATTTAACAGTACATTAGCAACGTGCTAACGAAACACATTCAGAAAGACAATTTTCAAACATCATGAAATACATATGAAATTAAATCATGAACAGTTGGTATCGATCCATCTCCACAAATAAAATTACACCACTGCGTCCTTAGTGGCTCAGGAGTTCATGGAGATATGTTTACTATTGTAGCCGTTAACAGATCAGTGATAATGTTTACATAGCTATATCACAAGCAAAGGGACGGTCATTCTTGAGTGCTGCTGTCCTGCAGAGTTTTGCTCCGACCCAACTCACCTTCCTTCACTTAGCTTTAGTAATCCTGAAGACATTCAAGTGTGTTTGATCAAGGTTGTAGCTAAACTGTGCAGGACAGGACCAGTGTTACTGGTACATACTGGTGCGAAAACAAAATGGCGGCACCTTGGGTGGAAACATACAGATTAAGGGGGTAATATTATAATAAGATCCCCATTCTACATCACAAGGGGAGTGAAATCTGAATGGCTCGTATTTTCACATGCTTGCAGAGAAAGGCTTACCATAACAAAGTTACTGGGTTGTCCTTTTTCACATTTTCTGGGTTAGTAGATGCACCGGGGACCTGATTATAGCACTTAAACACGGAAAAAGTCAGATTTTCATGACACGACCCCTTTAAAATAAACATAACAGCTTAAAATTCACGTGTAATGTACTTTGTAGAGCAAAACGTCCAAGTATCGTCAAGTTATGTTTACCATAGATCTAATTTTACTCATATTAAAAAACACCAATATAAAAACCCATAGGAAAATCTTGAGGGAACCAGTGGTGAATTAGTCTTCTGGGTTTTAGACTTCATGACTGAAGCCCTCTACTGGGTAAATACCCACCTTTCAAACCAAAGTTCAATGCTGCTGAGAAGTGTAAGTAAGCCAGATCCTGGTGTATTATGGAGATTCTAACCTTTCTTACCTTTGAAAAAGCCAATTAAACAAGTTGGGCCAAAGCCTGTCATGAAATTTCAGATGCAAGATGGAGAAATTGCCATAAAGGGCAAAAAAAAAAAAACTATAAAAGTCATATGTTTTCCTATGAATTATTAGTTGTTGTGCAGTGCAATCTTGTCAACAAAATTATTGACAAAAATGTTTGTTAACAAAGGGCTTTTTGCTTGTCGGCATTAACAAAGATGAGACAAAAATGTGGCAATATTTAAATGCTTTTAAATATTACAAGAAAAAAAAAACAGGACCGCAAGACATTGACAATATACAGAGCACCTAAGGGGACATGGTGATGGAAAAAATATAGATTGGAGGAAAACAATTTCAATGCCTTTGATTTTTTTTTTTTTTTTAAATGTTTACATTACCTCAAAAAACACTGCGTTTGCTCGCATTGAAATTCTCCTATACCTCATATTATTTCCATCTCCAGTTTAGCATTATATCCTATCTACGCAAAATTTCTTGGGGAAATGCAAAAGTTTTGCAATTTTTTCTTCTACCTAATTCCCCCCGCCCCGCCCCCCGCCTGTTAACTCCTATGTGAATCTGCAAGTAAGTTTTGGTAAGGATTTGTCCCGATGGCTCCGGGTGTTCAAGGAAAACAGAACGTTTTTTGAGGCATAGTATGTGCTAAATCTAAACAGCAGAAACAATTCATCTCAAAAACAAACCTATCTTGGGTGAAAAAGAGAACAGCCCCTCCATAACAGCTGTTAAGCCACCATTTCTCACATTTTCAGCAACGGTTCCGGGCTGAGATTGCAGTCATTTCTCACAGTCTATAAAACACACGCACACTCTTACTCGCAAACACACACACACAAACTCAAAGGCATGAGCTAAAATGGAGAGCCACATGTGCGGCACACGCTGTGCCCAGTCCTTGTTCTCTTTGACAGAAAGGTCTTTTCCACGTCGGACGTTCATGCATGCCCGCTTCAAAGCGCTGGGTGCAAAGGGGACACCTGGTGCTCCTGACGCCCTGCCAAACGGACCCAAATGAGGGGCTCAGCTGTTACAATGTCATGGGATTGCTTCTACCAAGCCCGCTGCTCGGCCCACACGCTGAAACGAACACACACGCTCATGTACTTGCTCAAACAACTCATAATTCTCTTACAGGTATATCACCGCAGCAAGAGATGATTGATGGGTGGAGCTGAACTAGATGGCCAGGAAACTCAAAGTCATTGGTCCATGAGCAGTTTGCCGGATTGGTCTGAGATGGTTGTTATTATCGTCAACTACAACTAAAAATATTAAAAACATATCTGTTAACTGAAATAAATCTGAAATAAAATAAAACAAAATTAAATTAAATTAAATAATAAATAAATAAAATAATAAAATTAAAAAAATAAAAATTAAAATAAAATAATTAAATCATTAAATAAAATAAAATAAAATAAGTATTAGTTGGAAAACTAAATGAAAATTAGAAAGGTTGCCTTGGCAATAAACTGAAAAGAAAAAAATCTATAAAGAAAAAATCTATAAAGAATATGATAATGACAAAAATTATGGTTAAAAAAAAAAATAGAGAAAAAAATAAAAATAAAACGACAAAAGCCAATAACGAAATTATTAAAAATAAAAGCTAATTTAAAATATTAATTAAACTATATAAAAAAAAAAATTAAAAAAAATATATATATATATATAAAATAACTGATACAGGATCTATTTGGTGTCTATAAATAAATTAATTAAATAATTAATTAATTTCCTCCCATATAATTTTCCCTCATCATTAGGGGCTCCATAACAATGCACAATGTATATATATATATATATATATATATAAATGAAAAAGTTTGATAGTAAAATTGCTTCAAATAAACCTCTAATTGACTGAATAACATGACAATGAATAACATGAACTCTTAAATAAAATTTAAATATTTTTATGTGTGTTGAAGATACAGGCTATATTATACAGACTATATTAAGTAAGTAAATAGGGGCTCCGTGACAATATACAATGTTCTTTGAAGGAAAAAAACTATAAAGAATATGATTGTTTTAAATAAACCTCTAAACCTTTGATTTTTTTTTTTTTTTCAAATGACAAAAACTATGGTTAAATAAAAAAAATAGAGTAAAATAGTGTTTTTTTTTAAATCAATAATATGATTTAGTAATAATAATTTTTTGATTGTTTTGTTTAGTTTTAATTATGAAACAATTATAAAACTTCAAAAGTTTTCATATCTTGTTCCGTTGGAGCTTCATTATTTAATTTTCTCATTTAATCCGGATTGAGAAGGTATGTGTGAACACAGCAACTGCACTCATGAACAAACAGCATTATCATCACATAACTATTCATAATCTGGAGGAAATGACATTTAAACATTTCTGAAACAAAATGGCTCCTTTTGTTTTGCTAAGGCTTATTTCATAGCATCTTACGTATCTAATGAGAAAAATTCATTTTTCACACAACTTTGCATAATGTGACAAAATTACTGCTTGACTGGAAATGAGATACAAAAATACACTGTTCTCAAGTGATATTTACCTTGATGTTTCTTTCCTTCACGCATCACATAACTCATATTTCACCTCAAGCTCTTCGGTGATGCTGCTGCTGTCTCTTTCGTAAACAAACGAATGATGAAGTAATGGTAAAAAGTTTCTAAGAAAACACCCATCTTGAAGCTAAAATTTAGAATATATATAAAAATGGACAGTTGCACAATATACTGTATATTAAAGATATTAGGCTGCTTAGCAGCCACAAACCACACCAAACTAGTAACACTTTACAAGTGTTGACATTAAAGCAAATACCCGCCCTGTTTTGTTACTCTTGCAACGTCCGACAAGCCATGTCACACATCATCTTCTCACGCAGTGAAAAATACATCGCGGAGCAAAGAGACACTGACAACGCATCGACAGACAGGACAGAGCAGGTTACTTTTAATATGAAACAAAGTCATTTAATTTTTAAAGAAATTTAAATAATAAATACCGTTTGGTGGCTCTTTAATGTGTCGTGACAAATCGCTGTAGCGCCTCAGTTAAAGCAGCTTGTGAACCGATCATCTCCTCTACTAGTTAATTTATAGCATCAAATAAACATGAAAAAACATAAGAAGGAATGTTGTTTCAACCGCGGAAAGACGTCAGTACACACCAGTTTTCAAGTTCAACTCCACTGACGTTAATCTAGCTACTTACTATCTCCCCTGACTGCTTTGTTGGACAAAATGGCGGGTTCGACGTTATGATTGGTTAGATCGCCTGTCAATCAAACTCCAAAACTCTATATTTATTCGGCTGTGTTAATGTTAATTTCTACCTATACATTTTAAAGGTAAAAAGCATAAATTAACAGTTTAAGTATTATTAACAAACATGAATTAATGAACAATGGTATATTTGTAAGCATAGCATAATTCTGTTCATTCAGTCGTTCATAGATTCTTCACAATATGTGAGGCTTTCAATAATGCTTATCGTAGGCTAGAGAGTTAATGAACTAACATTTAAACGTTTTTTAAGTCTGTTACACTCACAAAAGTTGCATTTATTTGATCAAAAATACAGAACAGTACAAAAAAATATTAATTACCATATTTACTAATTTTTTATCATCTTTTTTTATCAATTTCTTGCTGAAAAAAAGTATTAATTAAAAAATTTTATATGATCATTCTTATTATAACAATACTAGATATTGCTTGGCGAAAGAATTGTTCATTCCTTTTACTATTAATATTAGCTATAGCCCATCCGCTGTCAGATACACATACGCTCTAATGCGTTCGTTTCTTTCCAGCTGTATTCAACTTCAAAGCATCAAAGGACAAGGTCACTTTCAAAGTTTTCCGAATTGAATATATGGCGGCTTTGTTTTACGACAGAGGAGCCCAAACTCCAGAATCTCCTTATCGTACTTCTTTCAGGATGGCTAACGTCCTGGAGCTTCAAAAGCGAGCAAGCACGTCGCGCGCTAATCGCAAACTCTCAGAAAGCCAGTCAGAGAAGGACAAATATCAACAAGTCCTCCAGCAGGTTCTTCCCTCCCGCTCATTAGCCAGATAGATGGAAGATAGTGTCTGCGGAGAGAGAGAGAGAAGCCGAGAAAGAAACGGATAATTCTCTTTCCAAACAAACAACCACACATCCCTGAATTTTTAATTAAAAACGCCATCGCAATTAGACATGGTGGTTTAAAAGAAAAAGCAAAAATAGAAAAAAAGTTCTCAGAGTTACAAAGCTGATCAGGCAGTGCTCCAGGAGAATAAAGCCCTACACTTTCCCAATATGAATCTTTCCCCTCTCTTTTTTTTCTTTCAATTTTTATAAGCGTAAATCCGCTTATATGTTTCTCAGAAACATACGAGTTAGAGCTGAGGATATACGGAGGCAGGCGAAGGGGGGAGCGGAGGCAAGAAACCTCAAAGTCATTCTTCTGATAGCAAAGGACAATCAGAGATTGGGGTCAGAGGAAAAGAGGGGAGTGTTGTGCTCGCCACAAATGAGATCAATTAATCACCGGTTAATGGGGCCTTCTCTCATTTATCTGTCTGTTCAATTGCATTTCATTAAGAAGCAAAAATGCATAAATGAATGTATGGTTATTTGACCCTGATAAGGTGTCTGGTGTCACATGGAAACAAAATTTCTATCTGGCCTTTAAACAGAACCCACGCCACCATAATGAACAGTAATTTCACCGCCTGCTTCTTTATCTGCAGAATTACACTATATTATCTGCTCTCATAATCTAAAACATAAAGTTGACTCGTATGCGGGTGATTAAACAACAAGAATGAGTTGGAGATGTATTATGGTGTGGGTATTTGTTTTGCATCATTGCATATGAGCCAGTCATTAAACGTGCCACTGACTGGCTTATTGCACAACATATAATACAGTGTTTTAATAAACTATAGCACGGCATAAACATAATTGCATACATGAGTGTTTCTTCATTATAGACACTTTGATGTGTTTTATTAAAACTTTTTATTGAATTTTTTTTTCGTTTTGTCATACGAAGGCTCTGCCTTGGAAACTTTTTGCTATTTATTTGCACATGAATCTGTGGAGAAAAACAAGATAAATATCAAAATTTTTATTGTGTGTCATGTCCAATCAAGCTGTAATTTGGTAGAACTATGCAAAAAATTTTAAAATATTATTTAATTATGTGCATTTAGGAAACACACATTGCTAGCTTTCAAATTAGCATTAGCAAGACCAATTCTAACAATTCCACCATGTCATTTCCATCACAGAATGAATGGAGATTTTATTTGTAGTGGAAATTATATTTATTCATGAAATGTTATCAGTATTTTGTTTTTGTCATGTGAAGGCTCTGCCTTGGAAGCTTTTTACCATTTATTTGCTTACGAGACGTGAATCTGTGGAGAAGAAAAACTAGGTAAATATCAACATTTTTATTGTGCGTCAATTCCAACCAAGCTGTAATTTGGTAGAATTATGCAAAAAATGTTAAAATATTATATAATTATGTGCATTTAGGACACACACATTGCTAGCTTTCAAATTAGCCTTAGCAAGACAAATTCTAACAATTCCACCATGTTATTTCCATCACAGAAAGTATAGAGATTGGATATGTACTGGAAATGATATTTGTTCATGAAATGTTATCAATTTTTTCTTTTTGTCATGTGAAGGCTCTGCCTTGGAAACTTTTTACCATTTATTTGCTTACAAGACGTGAATCTGTGGAGAAAAAAAACAAGGTAAACATTAACATTTTTATTGTGCATCACTTCCAACCATGCTGTAATTTGGTAGAATTATGCAGAAAAATGTTAAAATATTATATAATTATGTGCATTTAGGACACACACATTGCTAGCTTTCAAATTAGCCTTAGCAAGACAAATTCTAGCAATTCCACCATGTTATTTCCATCACAGAATGTATGGAGATTTGATATGTATTGGAAATTGTATTTGTTCATGACAGTTCAAAGAAAAAAAAAAAAAGACAGAATTCCTCATTGATGAATGTCTAGTAGATTAATTAAACTAGAGAAAGTGTGAGAAGTCTTTAATTTGTGAAAGTCCACAGGGCCAAAAGTGCCAAAAGTTGAAGAAACATCCTTAAGGAGTATTTGTTTCTAAATCAATGAAATACATAACTGTATGGAATTATGGGATTGGTGTACTTACAGAATACAAAAAATAGGCCACTGTTTCACTCACACACCAATACAAAGAAAAGAACTCAAGCAAGTTCAGTGATTTTTGCGTTTTTCTCACTGCAAACGCGACCCCTTCCACCCGAGGTAATTGGTTTTCAGGAGTGGTGGCCATGTGGAGATGAAAAACAATCCGTAAAACGCTTAACAGATGCTGTAATTACCTGAGCTCCGTACGAATGCTTTTACTTTCTTCCTTTCTTTGTGACTTGGGGGCGTACTATTGTCTCATAATGTTGCGGACGGCAACACTGTCCTGCCAACGTCTTACACTCTCGACCCTCTGGGCTTTTTCTAAGAGTGTGAACTTCAGTCTAGAGTCTATTTGGCTTGATATTTGGTCTCACAAAGTTGACTCAAAGTTCTTATAAAGCTTTTCAGGAGGGTAAAAATAAAACTTTTTTTTTCTGCATATATTTTTCAGATAACAAATACTGTCATACTGTGTTGTTTCCAATTAAATAAAAACACTGAATTGGAAACAATAATTAATTTCAATTAAAAACTCTCAAACCAGTCTTGACCCCATATTTTGAATTTAATAATATTTATTAATTTTCTTGCTGTTATTAAATGTAATTTAATTAACTTTTGCTCTATTAGGCAACATTTTCCCTCAAGCTCTGGTTATGTCTGACCCTGAAGTATACAGTACGTATGTTTTATAATTATCTGATAAAATTCATAAGCAAAATAAACAGTGATTTAGAGTGATTGAAACCCTAGTGAAAGAAAAAACAAATAGCTTGAACTAACATAAACATGTTTACAATTTGCAATCATTTCTCGAGTCTGAAGTGGTTTGATTCATTTCAGTGGTCTTTCAATCAGTGCATTAAATTCATAAACATGTATTATGTATTTACATGATTTTTTTTAAATTGCCTTTTAATTTTTTCTGTATTACAATATCCTCATTTACGTAGGCTGTAGAGGAAACCGCACTGGTTTTGTGCATGAGAGGCCAAATTAATATATACTAAAACATTTTTAAAAAATTCAAATGACTTTGACCTTTAGGTCAAACTACAGCGTTTAAACTTATCAAAAGAAACTTCTGTCATGTAACATATTTCAGGGCACTGAAATAAAACTTTTTATTTCACAGAAAATCTACTGTGTTGTGATACTTCCCCTGAAAAAGCTCCAATTTATTTACTTTTCATTTGTGAGAAACTTCATGCAAAAGAATCTCATCGGCTCATGCGAAGGATCTGTGTGCACCAGTGATTACACCCCAATGGCTGGCTGGCATTATGGATTTGAACACTCTGGGTAATTTTTCAGTGTTTTCTTTCTCATGCTTTATAAGACTCAGTTAATAAAACAATGATTTTTGGTTCACTTCACTGTGCCTGATGAGATGCAATTTATTTTTTTTCCAATCTTATCCCCTCGCTGAGTTTTTTCTTTTCATTTTTGAAAGAACAAAACTGCTTTTTATGAACTTTTACTTTGGCAAAACACAAAATATACAAATATTTTTCTTCCTTTTGATAATATTCGTTATATATTTTGATATTAAAAAGGGTCTTTTTTTTTTTCCTTTTTCAGTCAGAGGAACCATAATTTTAACCAAATATATCCAATTATATTCAAATTGTTCACAAGAATTGTTTACCACAATATTTTTCACTAAATGAACATGAGGAAGAAAATGTATTATATAATATTCATTTATGTGCACAAATATAACAATACACAGCCATATTTAACAATATATATTCTTACTAAAATATTTTAACATGAGACTGCGCCTTCTATGAACATTTCTGAGTGATGAATCAGTTTGGAATCGATTCACTGTAACTGCCATTTTCAAATGACTCACAGAAATGAACCGAATTTAAGTTTCTAGTTCCCCTATTGTGCTATTTTAAAGGTTCTTAGTTTTGTTTTGGAGGTCTCTTACAACAGGTTTACATGCATCCAAGGTCAAGGTCAAGGCATCACAGCCGTGCTGATATACAGCCAAATCGCATGGCTACTTGTGTGAAATTGCTCATTTATCGTACAACTTTGAAACTATGCAGAACTTTTACATTCACAAACAGCTATGTTACACACTGTATGAAAGGTAGTTTAAAAAAAGCAAAATATTGGAACTTTGAATCAGACACACTATTAATATAATGTATTTTACAATCTACATTATATTAATAGCAAAATCACTGTGAATATATCATATCGCCAGACCTAGTAATAATAAAACTACAAAAATTAATCAACAGTTAAGGTATTTTTAAATAAATGTCAGTTAATCAGCTACAAATGAGACAGAAGAGAAACAGACAACCTTAAAACAAATAGTAGCTTAATAAAAGTGCCACTATAATGTATTATAATGTTTTATCTCAGAAAGAGACTGCCTGTTCTTGAGAGGAAGCGTATCAGCCGCACCATCAAAAATTGGAGCTTCCCTCCAGCTCTATTTCCTTTCATTGAGCTTCCAAGAGGGTGACAGAAATTTAACGCAGCGAAATCATCCCTCTAGAGAAAAGAGACGGGATTCGGAGAGAGGGGAGAAGTCTGTCTTTGCAGTGATAGAACAGGGTCTCTGCAGTGTCATTATTTCCATTTCTCTGAGCAGTGCTTTGTCAGGACGTGGCAACGTCCTGTCCTACACCCACTGCCATCCCTGACACCTGCCTCTGATAGACTTTAATTCTCTACACTGTTCCATCTTCCTGCGATTTTGATTAGTTCAGATAAGATAAGCTGGTCCGACTGGTTATTTCAGACCTTCACATCCTGGTATTTCTCACATTTGATATCAAGACATTTTGGCACAAGTTCACTGATCTCACTGCCTTCAAGTTCTCCTGGGAAGTTCGACAGGTCAGAAGTCGTAATTTTGATGTGACGTGCATTCAAGTGGTTTAAATCGGAACAAAACAACAGTGGAAAGATCTTTTAAAGCCATTGTTAACCATCATGGATGATGACTTTTGACTCCTATCCATAACCTTTCCTAGTTTGTAAGTTGCTTTACAAAAAAAAGTATCTGTTAAATGAATAAATGTAATTCTATACAACTGGCATCTTATACAGTACTGTTTAAAAGTTTGGGGTCGGTAAGGCTGCATTTATTTGATCAAAAATACAGTAAAAACGGTAATACTGTAAAATATTGTTTCAGTTTTAAAAAAAACTGTTTACTATGTGAATATATTTTATTATGTAATTTATTCCTGTGATGGCAAAGCTGAATTTTCAGTCTTCAGTGTCACATGATCCTTCAGAAATCATTTGAATATGCTGATTTGGTGCTCAAGAAACATTTATTTATTATTATTATCAATGCTGTATATTTTTGTGGAAACCGCGATACATTTATTCTGTATTGTTTGATCAATAGATAATTTATTCTTTAAATAAAAAAATTACTGACCACAAACTTTTGAATTATAGTGTTTGTCATTACTCTATTTTTTTAATATTATTTATGACGACAAATTCAAAATGGCTGACAAAAGTAGTAAAGAAAAAGGTATTATAAATATAAATAATCATTAAAATATAAATTTAAATATTCAACAATTGTTATACTGTAATTGTTATATAAAAATAGCTAACTAAGTAGTAAATTCTGGCTAGCGTTATGGTTTTTCTTCATCAACATTACACAAAGTATGTACTAACTACAGTCAACATTTACAATAACTTAATTAGCTTATTTACGACTGCTCAGGGTAATTTTTCACTGGTTTCTTTCTTATGCTTTGAACGACTCTGAAATTAAAACAATGGTTTCTGGTTCACTTCATTGTGCCTGTTGAGATATGATTTTTCTTTTTCATTTGCATTTAACCATTTAGCAGATGCTTTTATCCAAAGCGACTTACAAATGAGGGAAATCACAACCAATTTACCATCAGAAGGCAAGAGTTTATGTAAACCAGAGCAGAAAATGTAAAAGCGGAATTGTATCACCTTGTGATGAACTACCAAACTCTCACTCAAACTACAAAATATGTAAGATTTTTGCAGTAAAATATCCAAAAACCACTAGGGCAGTGTTATATATTTTGTTCACTTGGATACTTACAATATCCCAATTTTTTCCCAAATAGAAACCATGGAAACACCAAAGACGCTTCAATATTTACATGTTTTAATAGACAAGGGAACAACTGTTTGGATACATTTATAGACAGAAAACTAATTGTTCTTATATAGCTCAACACGTTTAGTCTTATTATTTAAACCTAATTTTCTAGATTTTTTGCGAGTACCATGTTTTACCATGCCTCAGAGAAAAACACTATTTTGAGAAGTAGCTAACATAGCATAATCAGATGCAGCTTTATTTTTAGTAACAGTAATACAGAATTTTCTCCATAATACAATACGTTTTAAAAAAATTGCATGCCATTTATCAACACAAGCCATCCAGTATTTAATATGATATTCTAAAATCTTACTGCAGTGTGTCTCAAACAAGTGTCTCACAGCAGCCGCCGAGCGAACGCACAGAGTAACGTTATAACATCATTTTCAACACTCTCAAATGTATCTAATATGATAAACAGAGCTGCGTTACCTCATACTCATGACCGGAAAAGTGGAAGCGGCGCCGGCGACTGTGGCATAATAAAAGTTCCGCTGCTCATGAGGCGTGTGTTGCGCAATTGCTCCAGCGGCCTCGTTCAGCTCCCACAACACTCGGTGCTGCTCTGCTTCATACTACAGTAACGTTAATAATCACATCAATGAACGTGATTTCTTCCCGAGTCCTATCCCTATTCTTTTGCACCGTCCGTTGAGGTGAAGACCACATGTCCCAAGATTCCGTGCTCAAACTTGGCATCATCAAGCTATGCCTTTGTTTTGAATAGGCCTCTAGCGACCTCTAGCTGACAGAAGTCTTACATACTGCACCTTTAATGTCCACAGAAAAGGAGCAGCAACATAGACCTTATGTGATCTAGCAGCAGTTCATAGGGAATTTCATAGCTATGAATGTGAATCAGCTTCTGCGTGAAATAAGGAGAAATTAATTAGTGTTCATTAGAGTTAAATTATTAGCCATTAAAACAGCCAAATGAGTGGTTAGTTTTATAAATATTCTTCATCAACAGTTCACAAAGTGCTTACAAACTTAGGGGCCATTCAAACAGAACACGTTTTTCCATTCCACTGCGCTACTTTTTCAATGTTTTTCAATGTAAACACACGCTAGACGGACATGTTTGACCGTTGCGCTCGTATCTTTTGCAGTCTCTCACGTATGACACAGTGTTCTATAAAAATAGCGCTAAAGTTTGAAAAAAAATTCAACTTTTAAAAAATGCGTCTCAAGAGTTAGTGTTTTTATTCCTTTCACTGACCTGTGTCTCGCGGTTTTCACAGCATAAATGCGTTCTGCGTGAACCGGCCATTAACTGACAGAATTTAGTTTGTGCAAGACTCGTAAAATGTCTTTATACTTTGTAGTAAAACTATAGAAACCCATCTATTTGTGTATTCAGAAGTCATGAGTATTCAAGAAAAGCTGGTCAGCAACACAAACTGAATTCCTGCACACAGATCTGCAGGAAACTGGCATTTTTTATTAGTTCTGATACGTTTGAGCAACCCCAATTTCTTTGATATACTCCAGGGCTAAAGTTACTTCTAATCACTCCAAGTAATTACATGCAAAGTTCCATTCCAAAACTATTGATGGACCCAAAGTGGACCGAAAGAGCTTTTAAAAGATGATCGATGGCATGCAATAGGAACTTAATAGAAATGTATAAGGTTTCTCAGGAGAGGATAATCAACTGAATACACTAGCCAGCCTGTCTGAGGACCCCATTACACAGTAATTGCTGTTAACTAATGACCAATATGTATGTGGTGGCGACTGAATCCTGTTTAAAAAAAAGAGAGCCATCACTAGTAGGATTTGCAAAACAGGTTCTAAAAGGAATAAAGGAGACGACGTCTGCCTCAAGGTCACACCGAAGTCATCGTTGGAGGCTTCAAACAGAACATCCCTCACTCGCCCTCAATTGAGGTGCTAATAATATTCACAAAAATGACAAAAACACCCACTGAGAACAAAGGATGTTCCCCTCCGCTGTCTCCTCTCTCCCCTCTCTGTTCCCTTGCTTTACTCTCCCATGCGTTTTCTCCGTCCTTCACTCCGGCACACAGGGCCTCCAGGCCTGCGTCAGGAAGTTCGGGAAGAGAAGTCGATGAAAGTGAAGAGGAATAATGGCAAGAAAGAAGTTCTTTATAAATCAAGTCAAAAATGTAATCAAATTAATTACGATACATCGATTAATCATACGTCAAATCAGGACACACCGATATTAAAATTCTGGCCAATAATTATTTTCAAATTATGGCCGAAAACTGATAAATATTACAATTCTGTATCATTTTGTGTAAATTGCTAAGATACTTGAATGAGTCATGTTCAACCAAGTCTCTACCTTTCTTACACAGAACAACCTCCTGGACAACAACCAGACTGGCAAGAGCAGCTTCCAAATCATCAGTACTCATCTTGCTAGATCCATCTGCTGATTTTGACACAGTTAACCACCAGATCCTAATGTCAAACCTCATGGCGAAGGGCATCTCAGGAACCGCACTCCAATGGTTCAAGTCTTACCTCTCAGGTAGGTCTTTCAGAGTGTCATGGAGGGGTAACATCTAGCTACTGGGGTGCCTCAGGGCTCAGTGCTTGGACCACTTCTTTTCTCCATCTACATGTCATCACTAGGATCTGTCATTCAGAAACATGGTTTTTCCTATCACTGCTATGCTGATGATACACAACTCTACCTCTCAATCCAGCCAGATGATCCGACAGTAGCTGCTCGCGTCTCAGCCTGCCTGATAGACATTTCTTGCTGGATGAAGGACCACCACCTTCAACTCAACCTTGCAAAGACAGAACTGCTTGTGGTCTCAGCCAACCCAACACTTAATCACAACTTCTCCATTCAGCTAGGTTCTATGCTAAATAAATCACACTAAATTAACATATCAAATTGACAGCCCTATGTACACAAACAAAACAAATAAAAACTGATTCAGACACAAACCTCTAATTAATGTGTTTTAGCATTTGTTTGGTTTTGGAGCACCGAGAAATGTGCTGAGGTTCCATTTTCACCAAAGCAGCATAAAGCCACAGTGTCCTACTTAGCCTACACCTGCTCCTTTTGAAAAGCTGCCATCCCATTGGCCCTTAGGGGACAGGGTTATTTTTCGATTGGCTCTAGGAGGTGATGAGTGACATGATGGGACCACCACTCAAGTCTCAGCCTGAGGTGTTGATTGACAAGAGCTCAGGAAAACCACAAGGATGCTGCGTGGAATTCTCAGACTGCGTGTTTTTTTAAAGTAATCACACATCCTTCAGGCTTTTACTCATCTACACCTCTCTCCCTCTCTTTCTATCCCTCTTTCACTCTACAGTCAGAGTGATTTCCACCACAATAGAAGAGTACAGAAGGGACAAAATGAGCGAGATGCATTTTCCAATTTGTAAATTAAAAACAGCGGATGTCCACGGGGCCCGAGAAGAATGCTATTTTCATTCAAATCTAATGAAAAATACATTTTACCCTGAGCTACTAAGTAAATATGTAGAAAAGCATGGCATGCAGCAAACTCCCCCTCTCTCTCCAGCAGCATTCTGACAAAGATATAATCTTCTGGCTTGAGTCTAACAGGGCTTGGCGCTGATGTGGCGCATTACTTTATCCATTTATTATTACAATATAAAAGCATTATATAAGTGGTCTATATGATCTGTGCAATACATTCCAAGTCTTCTGAATCCATATGATAATTTTGTGACAAAAAGACAAAAATTTTGATTGATCAATTGATGTTCACTTTAGAATACTGATCCAAATAATAAGTAATTCCTTTAAAAGGATGTAACACAAGTCATTACTATCCAAAACCTTACAAAAACCTCTAAAGTTTATCATGACTTCAGCCAATATTAAGGAGTTATCATGCTTCCTGGGAAAAAAAGTTCCTGGGACAAAATGTTCTGGGTAATTTCGGTGGAAAAGTGTCTTAATTCGTAATTCGTTTCTTGTTAGTTAATAGTAGTTACTAGAGTGTTAATATTGCGTTACTCATTTGTTCCTGTGTAGTTATTCATTAATGACGGAATGGTATTCTAAAGTGTTACCAATAGAAAGTTAGAACGATAGATCCCTAGATAGAAAGATAAAACGCTAGATTGTTAGATCGAAAGATAGAACGCTAGATAGAAAGATAGAATGTTAGATCACTAGATTGAAAGATAGAGCGCTAGATAGAAAGATAGAATGATAGATTGTTAGATAGAAAGTTAGAACGATAGATCGCTAGATAGAAAGTTAGAACTAGATAGAAAGTTAGAAAGCTAGATTGCTAGACAGAAAGTTAGAATGCTAGAACGCTAGATCGCTAAATAAAAAGTTAGAATGCTAGATAGAAAGTTAGAATGCTAGATCGCTAGGTATAAAGTTATAACTAGATAGAAAGTTAGAACAGTAGATCGCTAGATAAAAAGATAGAACGATAGATCGCTAGATAGAAAGTTAGAATGCTAGATCGCTAGGTATAAAGTTAGTACTAGATAGAAAGTTAGAACATTAGATTGCTAGATAGAATGCTACATTGCTAGATCGAAAGTTAGAACGCTAGATCGCTAGAACGAAAGTTCGAACACTAGACTGAAAGTCAGAACGCTAGATCGAAAGTTAGAACGTTAGATCGCTAGATCGAAAGTTATAACGCTAGATCGAAAGTTAGAACGCTAGATCGCTAGATCGAAAGTTCGAACACTAGACTGAAAGTCAGAACGCTAGATCGAAAGTTAGAACGTTAGATCGCTAGATCGAAAGTTATAACGCTAGATTGAAAGTTAGAATGCTAGATCGCTAGATAGAAAGTTAGAACGCTAGAACGCAAGTTAGAACACTAGATCGCAAGTTAGAACGCTAGATCCCTAGATCAAAAGTTAGAACGCTAGATCGAAAGTTAGAACGCTAGATTGAAAGTTAGTATGCTAGATCGCTAGATCAAAAGTTAGAACGCTAGATAGAAAGTTAGAACGCTAGATCGCTAGATAAAAAGTTATAACGCTAGATCAAAAGTTAGAACGCTAGATAGAAAGTTAGAACGCTAGATCGCAAGTTAGAACATCTAGATCAAAAGTTAGAACGCTAGATCGCTAGATAGAAAGTTAGAATGCTAGATCAAAAGTTAGAACGCTAGATCGCTAGATCAAAAGTTAGAACGACAAATAGAAAGTTAGAACACTAGATCGCAAGTTAGAATGCTAGATCTCTAGATCAAAAGTTAGAATGCTAGATCACTAGATAGAAAGTTAGAACGCTAGATCGTTAGATAGAAAGTTAGAATGCTAGATCACTAGATAGAAAGATAGAACGCTAGATCGTTATATAGAAAGTTAGAATGCTAGATCAGACAGAGACCGACCGACCGACTTAGATCTTAGATAGATAGAAAGACAGACAGACAGATAGCCAATGAAGATGGAATACTTTTGGTGAATAACTGTTTAAATTTAATATAGATAAATAGATAATATTAAATAATAGTAAATAATGTGTGAACAACTTTTATGAGACTTACATGGAGTTTTTTTTTATATAAATAATTTTCTAGACCTAGGAGGCACGGGCACTATGAATTGCTGGTGTATAGAGCTGTATGAAGATTCTTAAAAGCCTTTTCCTTTGAAGTCCATTTTCCTCTAAAGGTGAATGTTTGGTAAGCACTACATTTTCTTAACACAGCTGTCAGAGGAAATCAATTGCAATCTGAAAACAGTTCATTAGTTATTCCCTGCCATTTTAAGAAATTTAGATTACTTTTCCTCCTCACAGTAGATGAGGTGTAATTTACGCACACACAGCATCAAAATAAACAACTAAAGATGTGATTTAATAAAGAACTGGACAGATTTTCCCATTAAACGCAATTGGTGAAGCTCTGCGGTCTGTCTTCAGATGTGGTTTTACAGAAACATGTGACTCAGCACACCGATCGCCGCTCGAACATGCACGAGGGGGGTGAAACCCGCCACATCCAAGCATGTGATGTAAAGGAGGGGTTTCTATGGAAATGAGTGCACTGCCAAATCTAGAGCAGAGTTTGCTACTGGCAAAGCACTTGCTTGTAATCGGTTATGCATTCGATGGGGAAACGGGGGAGGTGTTTGTGGAGTAATGCTGACAGGATGTCCGACCGCCCCCACCGCCGACATACAGTAAATGTGCTTGAATCAGTTACTTTTGCTTCGCTTAAATGTTAATACATACATCTAGCGCCAATGTTTATGGATCCACACCACATCATAATGCTGAGAAGAACATATTTCCTGGAAAACAAATCAATAAACATGTTAAAGGCTTTATAAATGCAGCAATCCAGAATATTTACATACATTTGATCTAGTACACAAAATATCCTAAGGGGGGACTTTAATTAATTACTGTACACCCAAAACTGCTGCACTCAGGCTCTCATAAACAAGGAAATTAAAGCAGCGTGGTGCTCCGAATCAAACAGGAAATGCAGACTTACTGCTGACCTCATGGGGCGGCACCTTAGAAGATCAATGTTCTCATCTCACAGACTTCCTTGTCCTTTAAGATGTGTTCCAGAAGGTAGGGAGCATAGTTTTGTTGCCTTCTAAGACACCTCATTTGTCCTGAATGAAATACCAGCATGCACTGACACAAAAAAGCGTGCATTATAAATATATATACACTACGGAAGCAGAGCGTAAATTTCATCTGTCAGTTGGGGATGGGAATAAACACAAAATTTCTGGGGACACAAATAATACAGCCAAAATTTTACTTATAAAAGGATATATGTAATGTTACACAGAAGAAAACCTTACTACTATTATTAGTGTAGCATGGAGACATTGTGCCATTATGCTCAATGTTTCTCTTTGGTTCAATGAAAAAACTGACTGACGTTAAATAGACCAAAATATTCTTCTTCAAATCAAAACCATTTATTTATTGCAATATTTTTGAAGTCGTTTACAACCAAGTAAGTGAGGCAAAGGAGGGGTGACTCAAAATGTTTCTAAACTTAAAACGCCCCTCTGCGTTTGTATTCCTTTACCATTTACAGAATTATTTTAAGTATATATAATTTATTTACAATACTTAGCGTGGTTTTTAATTATATTTTATTTGGGGGGGGGGGGGGGGACAGCACTCAGATGGAGGGTCCTGACCCCCCCGACCCCCCCTGCGATTTACACCCCTGTATGGAAGCTTGTTTCTGCACACTAAATAGAACATAAAAAAAGGTATAATTTCGACTTTTTATCTCGCAATTCTGACTTTTTTTTCTCAGAATTGTGTGATATAAACTCGCAATTGTGAGTTATAAAGTCAGAATTATGTGAAAATTATATTACAGTAACTATTATGTGAATTATGTGAAAATTATGTGAAAATTATATTACAGTAAACAGAACATAAAAAAGGTATAATTTCGATTTTTTATTTCGCAATTCTGACTTTTTTTCTCAGAATTGTGTGATATGCAAATTATAAAGTCAGAATTGTGAGTTATAAAGTCGGAATTGTGAGATATAAACTCGTAACTGGGAGTTATAAACTCCAATTATGAGAAAGTCAGAATTACAAGAAAAAAAGTCAGAATTGCTAGTTTATATCTCGCAATTGTGAGTTTATAATGCGCAATTGTGAGTTTATATCACAATTCTGAAAAAAAGTCAGAATTGTGAGATAAAAAGTCGCAATTACCTTTTTTTATTTTTTATTTAGTGGCGGAAACAAGCTTCCATATACACTGCAGTCCTTTTAATACCAAAAAGTATTGATAAAAATAGTTCTAAGTAATTAAATAGTAGGCCTATTTTACCCAATATCTGTGTATGTATTTTTTATGCTATTATAGTTCCATGTCGTCCGCTTAGCAGCATGCCAACGCCAAATTTTATTAAAACCAAATGTAAATCAAGTCTCCTGCGCACTACTTGCTGTTTGTAAGTTGCTGTCTATGAAGATGGATCATGGCATCACTACATGGAGAAGGCGGAGCTCATGAATATTAATTAGCTTATGCTGACACTGCTAGGTAATCTTCCTAGACTGTTCAGTCACACTGAATTAATATATGCTGCCCAAGTTCTAGGTACTGTTCACAGATTGCCTTGTGACGATGTGCTGCAGAGCCTTGTAGACTTGTTTGGCATTGATATGCAATATTATGCAAGTTTTTAATATTAAATAATAATTAAAGTCAAATAAGAATTTTGAGATACAAAATAATAATAAAATACTAATACAAAATAAAATGCAAACATTTTCTGATTTCCTTAGTGAGGGGCAAAAGGCACTTTCACCTATAGCCTATATTGGAAATGTGATTTTAATGTGAGTCAGTACATATTTTAAAATATCAGAATAATCCAAGAATAAAAAACATCCAAAAAAAAGAGAATTCAATAGAGCGGGTTAAAAGTAAAAGGCCCCCCTGCAGCTTACTAGGGTTCAGATCAGACTGATAGAGTGATTGAATACAGCGTTTTCTTGCCACCGTACTGTACTTGTATCTTCTGAAGAAGGGGCCAATTTCCAGACCTTGATTTTTCTTTCCTTTTTATGACAGACCTACTCCGTCATAGTCATAGCTGGCTCTCGCTCTCCTTCTCTCCGTGTTTCATCTTTTTCTATCTATCTATCTTTGTCTCTCTGTCTGTAGTTGACTTAAGCTGTGAGTAAAAGATGTTCGGATGCAGTTTGTTTCTGTCAGGTTTGATTAATGACTAGCAATAACATTATAGCTTACATGGACATGGCAGAATGCATCTCTACTACGCGCAATCGATAAATCAGCCATCCAGCCACAAGGATTTACAAGCTCTTTGAAGTTGTGTAACTCCTCATAATTCATATGCAGATTAATAGAATTATGTCATGAATGTACGATGCGCAAGTCCATCGACCCAAATGGTTTGTGTTTGATCACCTGTAATCAAGTAAGCAAAGTGGCTTACGACAGGAGATGGCAGTGTTCAGACATGCCAAACACAATCCTGTGTGCAGTGGTGGTAAACTTAGATTTATGAATCTACAGGAGGGATTTTTCGTAAGACGATCACAACAGTTTATCATCACTTAGCACTGCAGACTACACAAGGTTTCAATAAAAGTTATATAAGGGGTGGTGTGGTGTTGTGGCTCAAGCCAGGGATTTGATCCCTGACTAAACTAAACTAAACTAACACTACAGTACACTACACTACACTAACTAAAACCAAACAAAACACAAATAACAAAACACAAATCAAACAAAAAAACTCATTAAAAAAAAGTTGCTCCAGAAGTAACTTGCATTTTTTTCAACCACGCCATCAAAACAAAACAAATCAAAATGAAACAAAACAAAACACAAAGCTCCTCCAGAAGTAACTTGCAATTGTTTCAACATGTCAACAAAACGAAACACAAAGCTGCTCCAGAAGTAGCTTGCAATAGTTTCAACCACATGTCAACAAAACACAGCAAAACAAAACAAAACAAAAAACAAAGCTCCTCCAGAAGTAACTTGCAATTGTTTCAACCACGTCAACAAAACAAAAAGCTGCTCCAGAAGTAACTTGCAATTGTTTCAACATGTCAACAAAACTAAACAAAAAACTAAACAAAACACAAAGCTGCTCCAGAAGTAACTTGCATTTGCTTCAACCATGTCAACAACAACAACAACAACAACAAAAAACACACAGTTCCTCCGGAAGTAACTTGCAATTGTTTCAACCACGTCCACAAAACAAAACAAAAAGCTGCTCCAGAAGTAACTTGCAATTGTTTCAACATGTCAATAAAACAAAACAAAACAAAACACAAAGCTTCTCCAGGGGCCTGTATCATGAAGCTGGATTAGCTGGCTAGCCTGGTAAGTTTCAGATTAGTTTGCGCCAATCCTGGGTTTTAGGTACTTTGAAAGTGACTTGGCTTTTAGCAGTGTTCATCGCCATAGTAACTTACGCTCCACGGCTAACCTGCTCCGGGGCAGGTTTTGTTCTGGGTAAGAGATCTCAAACTGAAATTGGACCAATCAGATGTGAGCAAAGTGACACTGACACATCCAGTGCAATAAAGCCACTCCCCCAGTTTCTCTTCCTCCAAATTAAAGGTCACTATATAGTAAAAACAAATATTTAACGATGAAATCGTCTTGGTTCAATGATAATTAGAATTATTTTATTTTTATTTTTGGTATGATTTATGTAATTATTATATGATTTATTTTATTATTAATCCATTACACACAAGCAATTTTAGTTTAACAGTTATTATTAAGCTTTTAGTTTAAATGAATATTAATATGCACTACCGGTCAAAAGTTTGGAATCGGTAAGATTTTTAACGTTTTTAAAAGAAGTTTCGTCTGCTCACCAAGGCTGCATTTATTTAATTAAAAATATAGTAAAAACAGTAATATTGTGAAATATTATTACAATTTAAAATAACTGTTTTCTGTTTGAATATATTTTATGAAGTAATTTATTCCTGTGATCAAAGCTGAATTTTCAGCATCATTACTCCAGTCTTCAGTGTCACATGATCCTTCAGAAATCATTCTAATATGCTGATCTGCTGCTCAAGAAACATTTATTGTGTACAATTGTAAAAAATATTTGTGTACAATATTTTTTTTCAGGATTCTTTGATGAATAGAAAGTTTAAAAGAACAGCATTTATTTGAAATATAATCTTTTGTAACATTATAAATGTCTTTACTGTCACTTTTGATCGATTTAATGCATCCTTGCTGAATAAAAGTATTAATTTCTTTAATTTCTTTTCAAAAAAATAAAAATAAAAATTCTTACTGACCCCAAACTTTTGAACGGTAGTGTATAATGTTACAAAAGCTTTGTATTTCAGACAAATGCTGTTCTATTGAACTTTCTATTCATCAAGGAATCCTGAAAAAAGTACACAACTGTTTTCAACATTGATAATAATCATAAATGTTTCTTGAGCAGCAGATCATCATATTAGAATGATTTCTGAAGGATCATGCGACACTGAAGACTGGAGTAATGATGCTGAAAATTCAGCTTTGATCACAGGAATAAATTACTTAATAAAATATATTCAAACAGAAAACAGTTATTTTAAATTGTAATAATATTTCACAATATAACTGTTTTTACTGTATTTTTAATTAAATAAATGCAGCCTTGGTGAGCAGACGAAACTTCTTTTAAAAACATTAAAAATCTTACCATTTAAAAATCTTAACTTTTGACTGGTAGTGTATAAAGATCATATGTAATATAAATAAGCTGTAGAATCAATAGATAACTCTTTAAAAAATGACTACATGTGACCGTACATGTTTGAGTCTCTATCGCTGTATATTATCAACTATATAAACTAACTTCACAAGTTTCACTTGCACTGATAGAGCAGTATAATTTGTTTTATTTGTCCTCTTTCATGGACAAGTATTTTATTTATTGTAAATGCGTTTAAATTCTTCATTTTCTTCAATCTCTTAACCTTCAGAAAAAGAGTTTTGAATCAGGCTGGCTCTCTTGCGAGAAGTGAATCACAGTTTCTCTCTGTTGCAAGGCATTTATACAGCTTCTGATGTGCATCCACCAGCTTGAATCTGGATATATTCTATAAGACTACCATTTAATTTTATGGCACATTCTTGCGGTCTTAGCATTGCTTACATTACTGAGATTATATATTAAAAGCATTTCAGTATATTCCAGCTGTCTTGATGAATTTTCTTCTTGGAATGCTAATGATTATATACAGTGGAGAATTAAACTATAGAGATACAAGGTCAGACTGCAGGATGTGTATGTGGCTTGCAATGAAAGCGTCTGAAAGAACAAATTCACCTCCACAAACTCTACAGTAGTTGCTGCTTTTTAATTCCACCAAACTTCCTTTTGCTCCCCCTCCTTCTTCTCCCATAAGATTTACTGCCGTTTTCATATTCATCGCTTGCTGATTCTTACAGTATCTGTTTGAAGCATCAAAGGTAGGCGACGGAAGCACAGAGGAAGGTCAAACTGCGTTGAAGTGATTAAAAGGGCTGAATAAAAAATGAATCTCTAATGGTTAAAGGCTGAAAGGACGGGGCGAGTTGTTCAGTATCCCCTTTGGTCTGAACTACACAGGTCTGTGTTTCAGATGAAGTTTCTCTGCTTGGGTCAGTTAAGTGCGTAATTAACAATACAGAATCTGCTTCGTTAAAGAGCCAAGAATATCATCATGAAATTCCAATCAGAGAGGAAGACGAGAGTAGGAAGAAAAAGAGAGTGTGAGATGGAGATGGAAGAGCAGGCTTTGCCTCATATGCACTTTTATTGAGACCATCATAGATGCCATTTAAAGAGGTGGAGAAGACTTCAACACTTTATGAAAGAGCAATGTAATTCTTTCATTTGAATCATTCTTTCAAAATGAGTGATGATCCAATATTAGAATTTGCTATTTTTCAAAGTTTTGTTGTGTTAAATTGTTAAAGCCAATGTTCTCTATTCACAGCTCGATCTGCAGCCAAATCTATCCAATCTTTTTTTGCAGCATGCTATCCATTTTAGTCAAAACACAAAAGAAAATGTAAACAAATGTGATCCCTCTCCTGATACATGCACTGGCCTACAGCTGCAATTCTGGACAATATAAAAAAACATTATATTCAGGCAGATTAGTATGGAAGCTTGTTTCTGCCATGAAATAAAAAATAAAGGTAATTGCGACTTTTTATCTCACAATTTTTTCTCAGAATTGTGAAATATAAAGTCAGAATTGCGAGTTATAAAGTCAGAATTGCGAGTTATAAAGTCAGAATTGCGTGATATAAACTCACAATTGACCCTTCGCCGGGAGTTTGATTGACAGGCGAACTATCAAATAATAACGCCGAATCTGCCATTTTGTCCGACTTGAACTTGGTGTGTACTGAAGTCTTTCCGCGGTTGAAACAACATTCCTTCTGATGTTCATTCATGTTTAAGCTATTTGATGCTATAAATTAACTAGTAGGAAGAGATGATAGGTTCACGAGCTGCTTGAATCTGTCACAACACATTAAAGAGCCACAAAACGGTATTTATTGTTTAAATTTCTTTAAAAAGAGATTTTGTTTCATATAAAAAATAACCTGCTCTGTCTTATCTGTCGACGCGTTGTCCTCTTTGCTCCGCAAAATTGTATTTTTTCACTGCGTGAGAATATGATGTAGCCTATGCACGGCTTGTCAGACGTAGCAACTGTAAGTAATTGTAAAGGGGGAGGGTCTTTGCAAACAGTCAATTGTGTCTTATAAAGTCATAATTGTGAGATATAAACTCACAATTGCGTGTTATAATGTCCAATTGTGAGGGGAAAAAGACTGACATTTTTTCTCAGAATTGCTAGTTTATATCACGCAATTCTGACTTACAAGACACAATTTTGAGTTTATATTATGCAATATTATTGTTTTATAATATATATATATATATATATATATATACACACACACACACACATACAGGTGCATCTCAATAAATTAGAATATATTGAAAAAGTTTTTTTTTTTTTGTAAAAAAATATATTATATTCTAGATTTATTAGACATAAAGTAAAATATTTCCAGACTTTTTTGTTTTCATTTTGATGATTACAGCTTGCTACTCATCAAAATCAAAAAATCAGTATCTCAAATTATTAGAATATTTAATTTCAAGTTAAATTACCATTCTCAGGGTATAAATACTGGGTTTAGGTCAGTAATCCCAGCAGCAGTCATGGGGAAGTCTGCTGACTTGACAGTTGTCCAGAAGACGATCATCAAGACCCTCTACAATGAGGGTAAGCCACAGAGGGTCATTGCTGAAAGAGCTGGCTGTTCGCAGAGTGCTGTGCCAAAGCATATTCATGGAAAGTTGACTGAAAGGAAAAAGTGTGGTAGGAAAAGGTGTACAAGTGAAAGGAATGACCACAGGCTTGAGAAGATTGTCAGGCGATTTAAGAACTTAGGAGAGCTTCAAAAAGAGTGGACTGCAGCTGGAGTCAGTGCATCAAGAGCCACCACATACAGACGTCTTCAGGAAATGGGCTACAACTGTCACATTCCACGTACCAAGCCACTTCTGAACCAAAGACAACGTCAGAAGCATCTTACCTGGGCTAAGGAGAAAAAGAACTGGACTGTTGCTCAGTGGTCCAAAGTCCTCTTTTCAGATGAAAGTAAATTTTGCATTTCATTTGGAAATCAAGGTCCCAGAGTCTGAAGCAAGAGTAGAGAGGCACAGAAACCATGTTGCTTGAAGTCCACTGTGAAGTTTCCACAGTCAACGCAGCCATCTACCAAGAAATTTTAGAGCACTTCATGCTTCCTTCTGCTGACAAGCTTTATGGAGATGCTGATTTCATTTTCCAGCAGGACTTGGCACCTGCCCACACTGCCAAAGGTACCAAAAGCTGGTTCAATTACCATGGTGTTACTGTGCTTGATTGGCCAGCAAACTCGCCTGACCTGAACCCCATAGAGAATTTATGGGTATTGTCAAGAGGAAGATGAGAGACACCAGACCCAACAATGCAGATGACCTGAAGGCCACTGTCAAAGAAACCTGGGCTTCCATTACACCTGAGCAGTGCCACAGGCTGATTGCCTCCATGCCACGCCGCATTGATGCAGTAATTCATGCAAAAGGAGGCCCAACTAAGTATTGAGTGCATAGAAATGAACATAATTTTCAGAAGCCTGACATTTCTGTTTAAAATATCCTTTTTTTTATTGATCTTACGAAGTATTCTAATTTATTGAGAGAGTGAATTGGTGGGTTTTTGTTAAATGTGAGCCAAAATCATCACAATTAAAAGAACCAAAGACTTAAAGTACTTCAGTCTGTGTGCATTGAATTTATTTAATACACGAGTTCCACAATTTGAGTTGAATTACTGAAATAAATTAACTTTTCCACAACATTCTAATTTATTGAGATGAGCCTGTTTATAATATTATATAATACATTTATATTACATTTATAGATCTCCTAAATGAACTGTAAAGAGGTTTATTTTTCTGTCCATACGCTAGGTCTAGCCTGTTTGTGTAACCCATCTGCTGGGTTAGTGATGGGTCAGTGTCACTGACAGCAAAGATGAAGCATCCCCTCCCTCCCGTGTCACACATCTACATCTGATTGGCTACTATAACACAGTGTCTGGTTTATCTGGATAAAACTGGATAGGTTTGTCAAAGTGATTCGTCAATCAACGCTACACCACTGCATTGAGATGCCAAATATGATAAAATGTCTGTTTTTAAGACAAGCTCCACCAACATATCTGACTTCATGCACTCTTAGTCACACACACACAAACACAAGTCCACCTCTTTCATTCTCTTCCAATCTTTCTCGCTCTCTCTGGGAAATGATGGAAAAAGTGAAGGGAGGGATCAGGAGGATTCCGGGTCTCAGTCAGGGCCACTGCACACATTCTACAAAATCAAATCAAAGGTCAAAGTTGAAACGGTTTGCAAAGAGAAAGACTTTGGTTGGGCTGTGTCTCACACCGGAGCTGAATATTGACACTTGCACTGTCAGCAAGAGAAACCATTATCTAATGTTGGCCTCCTGCACTGGTCTGCGACCAGCTTCCCCAAGCCTTAACCCCAACAACAATATAGCTCACCTCAAAACTGATTTAAGATCAGCAAAAATAGCCTTTCTGCCCACACCCAACAATATTCCCAATGGCCACAGTTTGTCTTTCTGGTTCTTATTGCCGGCACTGTAATATTGTCTTTGCCATATTAAACAAGCCCTTAAAGGGACAGTTCACCCAAAAATGAAAATTATGTCATTAATTACTCACCCTCATGTACTTTCAAACCTAAGACTTTTGTTCATCTTCGGAAAACACAAATTAAGATATTTTGATGAAATCTGAGAGCTTTCTGTCCCTCCATAGACAGCTATGTGACTACCACTTTGACGCTTCAAAAAGTTCATGAAGTGATCATAAAACTAATTCATATGGATTGAGTGGTTTAGTCCACATTTTCCAAAGAGACTTGATCGCTTTATATGATGAACAGATTTAATTTAGGATTTAATTCACATATAAACATTGATTAGTGAACGTAAACAAAAGCTCAACCAAACCTGCTTGACGCACGAGAACAAACCTCTTCAGGAAGCTCAAACATGCTGCGTAACGCATGAGAATGAACCTCATTGGTTCTCACACACGTCAATCAAACATGCTTGAGCTTCTGTTTACCACAACTGATGAGTGAATTGATGAATGTTTATATGTGAATAAAAGCCTAAATTAATCATATAAAGTGATCATGTCTCTTCAGAAAATTTAGACTAAACCGCTCAATTCATGTAGATTAGTTTGATCTCTTTATGAACTCATGTAGTTGTCTATGGAGGGACAGAATGCTCTTGTTACAGCTATGGTTGTAAGTATATGCACGACGAGGAAGATGAAGGAATAACAGTCTTTAATAAATCCACAGGCAAGGAAATCCACAAACTGGCAAACAGGAAACAACCATACATAGAACGATACCGGACAATACTGAACTGAAAACAAGACTTAAATACACAGACAAACGAGGTGGGTAATTGAACACAGCTGGTAGTGATAATGAAAGTGATCAGTAACTAAGGTAACAGACTAATGGCGGGAAATGGTGCAACACAGAAGTCCAAAACAGGGTGAACATGTGACATATCGCCCCCTCCCGGAAAGGCGCGTCCTCGGGCCAGCAGATGGATGGAGGAGGTTTCCGTGGAGGACGTAAGTCCGTGAGAGGGCTGGAACAGAGTGAAGTCCAGGGAGGTGCAGACGGTGGTGACATCCAGGGGGTAGCTTTGAACAGGAGAGCCTTGATGGTGCTCCAGGCCACAGCCAGGACAGCGTCCCACGGCGGCGTTGCTGGAGGGAGGAGCCATGGTGGTGAGGGTCTCCATGCCACCCTGGGGACGAGTGGAAGCGACGAAGCTGATGGAGGTGGAGCTCTTGGCGAAGACAGAGAGCCGAAGGAGCGGAGTGATGCCAATGGTCTCTGAGTCCGCAACGGAGTTGCAGCGACGACCCCCCGAGACGGAAGCAGGGTACCGGAGGGCTGAGGTGGAACTGGAACGACTGAGGGCTGAGGTGGAGCCTGAGGGAAGGCGGAGCCAAACGGAGCCATAGGGGTGGAGGGTCGGAGAGCAACGAACGACCCGTGAGTCCGTGGCGATGTGATGGCGATGTCTGAGCCAGGCAGAGTCGAGGGTCCAAGGGAGTCCAGTGGAGCTGAAAACTCGATGGTAGCTGCTGTAGTCGAGGGAGGAAGGAGCAAAGGCGGAGGAGTCAGGACGATGGGCCGAGGTGGCACGACGGGATCTGAGGCCGAGGGTGGAGCCGCAGGATCTCCACAGCCAGAAGCTGGCTCACAGCAGGCCCCAGGTGTAGCCACGCCACTGAGAGTAGGCTGATGTGGAACTGAGGGAATGATGGAAGACAGCAAGGGCTGGGTAGCAGGCATGGCTGAGGGCTGGTGAAGGGACTGGTGATGAACAGAGGGACTGGAGAAAAATAAATTCTGGGTAAAGATATGGAGAGGAGGTGGGAGAGGGAGGCTGTGCGGGACCAGCTCGTCTAAAATAGACCTGACAGGTTCGGGAGGGATTAAAGGGGGTAGGGAATCCTCTCCAAAATCAAAACAAAAGTCCGTTGTGCATGCCTGGAACTCACTCTCAGTGGCGGGAGTGTGGGCGGGGCTCCATTCCATACCCTCGCGCTCATCACAAACTCCCTCTGCGACAGATGTTGCAGCAAACTCGCACACCTGGTCAGACTCGTTGTGCTCCGGCTCCACGGTGATGTTTCGCTCAGTTCCGTTGGTTGCTGGCTCCTGCATCACGGTAGAGGCGGGCTCTCTGTCTCCGGTGGCGTCACGCTGCCAGCACCCACTCCACAGTAGAGAGCAGACAGGAAAGCATTGGGCAGAGAGAAGGGGCAGGATCGGCAAAGGACCACGAGTCAGGAATCGAACTCGGGTCGCCGTGAACACATTTGCGCAATATGCCAGCGCACTAACCACTAGGCTATCGGCACCGACATCAAAAAGATCTTAATTTGTGTTCCGAAGATGAACGAAGGTCTTACAGGTGTGGAACAACATGAGGGTGAGTAATTAATGACAGAAATTCAATTTTTGGGTGAACTAACCTTTTAATAAATTAATTGAAACTTAATTAAAACCACTAAATCTTCCTTGATTTGCACTACATTCCATTGACACCTGATAAATTGTAACCTTATCTTCAGTAAGCTATGCGTAACACTAATTTTGGCTTGCAAAACTGATTGGCCAAAAAAGGCACCAATCAGAAAGAAGCATGAGGAACAAAGAGACTGCAGATGAACTCCACAGCAGTGGTTGGGATTACATAATGGCTCTTCTCTATAAGAAAGAGAGAAGATGGCACTGCTGCTGATTACATGAAAGAGGAGCTATTGTTCCATGAATGGAAAAATCGATTTGATTGAGACTGAATTCGCTCTTTGATGGCTTCATTTCGCTTTACAGTGAGCCAGATGATGAGCCTGTTCTCATATGGATGAAGGGAAATGACAGACATCCATGTGCAAGAGCTGAAGTAAACATGTGTCTCTATTCTATATTTGTTTGTTTATTTGTACCTTTAATGTATGAAAAACATACAATAACAATGTATTGAGGCATTTAAAAGCAAACCCTTAATGTATGAAAAATGCACAATATCAATGATTCAGAGCATCTAAAATGTAAACCCTTTAATGTATGAAAAATATAAAATATTAATGTATTGAAGCAATGGAAAGCATAACACTTTAACATACGAAATTGTAAAATATCAACGTATTGAAGCTTGTAAAATGTATAGCCTCTAACGTATGAAAAACAAACAGTATCAACATACTGAAAAATCTAAAACGTAATGCCTTTAATGTATAAAAAATTACAATATCATCCTATTGAAGCATCTAAAATGCAAACCTTTCAATATAAAAACATACAATATCAAGCATCTAAAATGCAAATCCTTTGAAAAACATACAATATTAATGTACTGAAAAATATAAAAACGTATAGCCTCTAACATATGAAAAAAACAAACAATATCAACATATTGAAGCATCTTAAATGTAACACCTCTAATATAGCCTATAAAAAAGTACAATATCACCAAATTGAAAAATCCATTTTAGATGTTGTATGTTTATATTGTATGTTTCAGTGTCAAAAAATAATGTGAATGCACTTACTGTTTTGCGGTGTGTATTTTGATCATAACACCTTTAACCTATTATTTATTATTCTCAGGTTAGGTAAAGTAAGTCAAGTCTGGCCTAAATTATAAGCATTTAAAATTACTTACAATTTGGTCAGAAGACTCCTCTGTGGTACGTTCTTGCTCAAAGTCTTAAAACACTATAAATCAAGCCAAGCTAGACAGCTTTTGTAATCAATTAAATTTATTTTAATTGGTTACTTTTCTTTTTATAATTAACAAAAATTTAAAGGCAAATAAAACTCCATCATTAAGATATAAAATACAATAATCACTCTTTTGAGTCAAAGGTGTAGTCAGCTCTGGGCTTCCCATCTTCAGCTTGGGGTTTCTAGGCGTCGGGCAAGAGGCAATCAACTCATCAGTCTTTTATACTCAATAATTACATTTCCTTGATATAATACAACATTATGAATAGTGACTGAAGCGAATTAGATCACCTTGATATAATACACTATTAGAATCTAAAGACAAGTAAATAAATAAACAACTGAACCTAAAAAAAAATCTACCAATTCAGTCCATAGCTGCAGGTTTCTATCTTGAGAGCTCATACTGGCCTAGTCTCTTCTTTTTCTTGTCTGCCTCTCCCGTCTCACCTTGACTCTTGAAGAGGGTGACACCTGAGCGAGGGAGAATCAAGCTCTGCATTTGCATTTACCAAAAAGCCTGTGTGATGAAGTGCTCTGACAGTCTTGTGCACTTATGCAGCGTGTGCTGTAAAGAGTGGCTGAAAGCAATATAACTCACACTCACAACCAGCTGACAAACACACACACATATATGCACACACACTTACACTCAAGCTTGATTCTCACAGGATCACAACAACAGGCTGATTTAGATGAAGCGCAGGTATTTTGTACAACCTGATTTCAGATCAGGCATGATTAAACAACCCACTGCCGCATGTTCATTACTTCCACATTGACTTCCTTCACTATAGCTGTTATGAATAGCATATACTCTTATTATTTTGTTAAATACTGCAATAATATGCATTTTGTGACACAAGTAGAGACGTACAATACAATAAGTCGATACTTATTTTCATGTAATGGCTAGTAGCCTATAAATTAAAGGTACACTAAGTAACTTTTGGCACTCTAGCTGTTAAAAAAAACAATGTATTTTACAGAAGAACGTTGTTTTGGTTGTGCTTTGGCTCTACGTGACTCTGCAGATGAATATGACCCTTCACAATAGATAATTCTTTACAATGAACTCTGTTAGAGAGCAACATATGGCATTTTATCTGTTTAATAAAATACCTTACTCACCTGTTGAGTAATAAAATCTGTCGCTATTACAGCATTTCAAATCCTTCAGTTCTCTCCATCTCTGAAAAGGCAAGCTAATGTTGATTCTGGTTTTATTATGAGCCATCAAAGACTTTATATACAGAAAGACGGTTCACTCCTATTACTTATGAATGGGATGAAGTGCAACGTGCAATATGGCGGAATATGTCCCGCCTTCTAAAGAAATGAGCCAATCTGAAATTGGTTTGGAAAGTGAATTATGCATAGGAAAAACCTTAAGGACATTGTTCTAAACATGAACCACCTCTGCCACCTCTGACAGCATCAGCCAATCAAAACACTGGATCTGAAAGGTGCCAATTTGCTTTTCCAAGATGTGCTAAGCTAAGTCCAACTCTACAAAGTTGTGAAGTTGCTCTCTCAAGACTCTGAAGCTCTACCCACGTAGAAGGCGACGTTCTCAAGACCTTGCGCAATGTTCCCTAAAAGTTCTGAACCTTTACAGAACATTTGGACGTTCCTAAAACATCCTCTTTTGGTAGTTCAAGGTTCCTTATATGACTTTAGGGGGACGTTCCATTTTGGTTATTTTATAGTCAAAAAAGAACGTTACAAAGAGGATATTTGGGACATTAACAGAACGTTCCCACACGGCCCTCTGTTGGTCATTTAATAACATTCCCAAAATGAGTTTAAGGGGACATTCTATTTTGGTTATTTTATGGTCGCGCGAGAACGTTACAAAGAGGACATTTGGGAAGTTAACAGAACGTCCTATAGTAATAGTCCCCTAAACATTCCCAGAACGTCCTGAATGTTCCCTAAAGGTCCACCAAATAACGTCCACCAACCCTTAAAAGAACTCCACATCATGACCGTCTCTGAATGTTCTGGAAATGTTACCAGGTGACAGGTTACCCCGCTAGAATTTTCCCAGAACATTCTCAGAACATCCCCACTGGTGTTAAGGATGTTGTCTAGTAACGTTCCCAGTACGTTCAGAGACGGTCACGATGTGGAGTTCTTTTAAGGGTTGGGGGACGTTATTTGGTGGACCTTCAGGAACATTCAGGATGTTCTGGGAATATCACAAATAAAATATGGTGATCGGTCCATATTTGCAAAGTGCATTCAGGTATCTAAGAAGATAAGCGGCCAAACAAGTATTCCTGCCGTACCTGAAACCAGATCAAACCAGTATTTTCATTCTGAACATAAGAACCAGCTGGAGAATACCTCGGAAATGGCTTCCAGCTGGCTTTATTTCAAACAGCATTGTTAAAGTAAAAATGTGGCTTGTTGTTTTTGCATGAATTATAGTGGCAAGTACACTAATCTACTATCCACACAGCTTTACATATTTGTTTCCTTCTTATTATAATATCAACGCTTCCTCTGATTTGGTGGGAAACTGGTATAGTTCAGAGAATGAGATCCAGCTGCATTAACATACAGCTCATGTATACAGATTTAGGCCTATATGTTTATATTATGAAACAATATTACCTTATAAAAACAATTCGATGAAGACACTATAAAAGATACAACAGTGCATCTCTCACATGCAAATATCTCTTTCCTTTATTTTCCCTGTCTAAATTCCCCAGTTTAATACTTCCAGATCTATAAAGCCCTCGGCAAAATACAAAAATAAACCATGTCTACAACAGCATTAGCAACAGAACCTCAGGTGTGCACCTTCAACTCTTCATAGATGATTCATGATTACGATTTATATAGGCTTCAGAGTTTATGATTCATTTAAAGGAATAATGGAATAATAAAAGCAAAGGGAAATAAAGAATGTTCTGGCCTATTAAGCTATTGGTTGAACACACTGCTGTTATAAAAGGATTATATCATACATGTTTTTATTCATTTTTTTCTCTGAAGTCCACTTTGTGTCACTAATGTGTTTTTTCCATCACAAAGTCATTTTTTCTCGATCATTTTCCAGATAATTGCTGCTGTGCCTTTAAGAAACGTCCCCTTTGTATGTGAAATAAGAATCAGTGCAAATTCATCAAATCAGTATTTCTAAATGATTCACTAAAAAGAACTGGCTCATGATAGTCATTTTTGTGGTTGCATTATATGTTTCTGATCCAATAACAAGAATTGGCATATAATAGTCATTTGTTTGAGAATATTGGTGGCATTATATGGTTTTAAATTCACTCAAAAGAACGGCTAGTAAGAGTCATTTGTTTGTGAATCAGACTAAACTGGTCATGTTGTACGTTTTTGATTCGCTAAAAAGAACCGGCTCATAAAAGTAATTTGTTTATGAATCAGATTACACTAACGTTATATGTTTTTGATTCACTAAGAAAGTTTCATTAGTTCATGATTTGGACTTCACTTGTTGCACTGTGTGTTTCTGATTCTTTAA
Organism: Hypophthalmichthys nobilis; assembly: GCA_037950665.1. Taxonomy (NCBI): domain Eukaryota; kingdom Metazoa; phylum Chordata; class Actinopteri; order Cypriniformes; family Xenocyprididae; genus Hypophthalmichthys; species Hypophthalmichthys nobilis. Next base: position 19,496,451 of record CM075486.1, read on the forward strand.
AAAGTACTGACTCGCAAGATTTATTTGTTTGTGAATCAGACTAAACTGATAATGTATGTTTTTGAGTCACTAAAAAAGCTGCCTCATGAAAGTCATTTGTTCATGAATCAGGTTGAATAGGTATGACTCATGAACAAATGAGTCATAAACTAATTCAAATGATTCATGAACAAATGAGGCTGCTTTTTTTTAGAGACTCAAAAACATAAAACATTATCAGTTTAGTTCAATTAAAGGCTTGTCTATAATTTACTAAAAAAGAACTGACTCACAAGATTCATTTGTTTATGAATCAGACTACACTGGTAGTAATAAAGTGTCTAATTCAATAAAAATAATTATTTCTTAGAGGTGAGGGTCTATGGGCGGGTAAATGTACGTAGTTTTTTTTTTAGATGTTTCAATCTAATGGACAAAATAAGCTCGCACAATTTACATATGAACATGCCCGGAGTCGAAAGAAAACACAGAGAGCATCAGCTTTCGTTTCACGCCGATTGAGCTGAGTGCGTGTTAGAAATCAGGAATGGTGAGATAACATTGTGTTTGGTACGTTTTTTGCCTTCAAACCAAACTTGGGTCTCTAGCTAACAGAGTTTAAATCCAATCTGGCTAGCACACTTCTTATAATGTTAACGCGTTAGGCCAGTAGGTGGAGAGTAGGTGGTCTTTTAGTTGCTGTTGGAATGGATTTGACCACATGAGCATCTACACTACGAAAGCAATCCGGTTGAATGCGTTTTTGACTACCTTTGGAAGTGACTGAAATTGGACAAGCTCAAAACGTGTTAGACCCCGTTTACACCTCTATTTAGCGTCTTCCACTGATCTGATTGACCAAAATGCATCTTAATACCAGGTATAAACAGGGCCTCATTTGATTTTGAATCGGATTACACTGTATGTTTTTGATTCACTAAAAATAACCTACTTACAAGATTCATTCGTTTGTGATTTATTGTGACTACACTGGTTGCACTGTATGTTTCTAATGCATTAAAAAGAACTGGCTCACAAGATTCTTTTGTGAATCAGACTAAACTAATAACATTGTATGTTTTTGAGTCACTAAAAAGAACCAGCTCATATGAGTCAATTGTTGAATCAGTCCTCACTGGTCACATTGTATGTTTTTTTTTTAAACACGTGAGTTAAGATTGAACCACTGTACTCACATGAACTGTTTTAATTATGTCTTTAGTAGCTTTCTGGGCATTTGAAAGTGTTATCTTGCTGTCAATGGAAGCCTCACTGAGCCATTGGATTTTATCAAAAATATCTTAATTTGTGCTCCGAAGATGAACGTCTTAAGGGTGTGGAACAACATAAGGGTGAGTAATAATTTTTTGGGTGAACTAACCCTTTAAATAGTAATGTTTTGTGTTTTAGATTCACTAAAAAGAACCGTCTCAAAAGAGTCGTTTGTTTGTGAATCGGACTACTCTGGTCATGCTGAATGTTTTTTGCAGCTAACAAGGACAAACCAATAGAAATATGCAGTTGTATTCCATTATGGTGCATCAGTCTTTTTATCAGATCACATTCAATTTAGACTGCAAACTCGCATTTAAAGCTTAAAATGTGATTTCTGTTGCTGTGCCACTGCAGATTCAAAAAGCGAGGAAAGGTGGCTTGTTCTGAATCAATGTTAAAGGGCATCTACCACTTTAGTGCCATTAGATGAACACGGCTCCATGTATCTCGGGAATGGATGCTTGCGCAGGTGTAAGTGTGACCTTTTACTGACCTTCAACAGACCTCCACATCACCCTCAAATCCGGCATCACACCTGTACGACACAACAGAGATTTATTCCTACTTTCCAGATCTCCTCTCTCCCTCACCGCACAAGCAAGGCCACGTTACTGAAAAGAAAGAGCATGAATGTATGCGCATTTTCATCACGCGCACACACCTGCCCACACCTGCATTCAAATGGCAGCTATGAATCTTCATTGCATCTATCGGTGTGGAAAGCGTCCCTTCTATAAATGACTATTGATGATGCCGCCGCATTGTAAGGAAAGCGACTACAGAGGGGAAATTTTCAGGGAGAGAGAGAGAGCGCAGGGTCATTCTACTCAAGTCTGAATCTTAAGACAAACCCTGGAGGTGCCGACATCACCTTGATTTATCAGCTCGTTTCCGGCTTATGTGTGTATGATGTCATATCAGCCTGCTTAAATCAAATTGAACGTAATCCGCACAGATCAATGCCGAGACAGACAATAAGGTGAGCACATCCTTATTTGCCACTGATATATAACGGTCATAATCCAATTTAAGTAGCATTAATTAGCTTCGGTTTGAAGTCTTGAATCATAATACCCTTTAATATATCATAGTTGCCAAGGTTACTGTCTGTTACTGAACAGCCTAGTGAAATGATTCTATAGTTGCACAAGAGAGATGTAGGCCTCATTAGTGCTGATTATAAACTGCTAAACTGCAAGAACTTGTTCTCTTTTCATTTCTTGCCAAGTAGTTTCCTCTTATCTTCTCTGAAATTCCCAAATGAAAACCAACGGCCAGCATTCAAGGACTTCTGCCGCTCTCTGAAGGTTTTTTTTCTTTTGGTTTGCAACGGCTGGGTCTGTTTAAAGCTGTGGGGCAAAATGTGTAGTGGGGAAACTCGTTGATAAAAATGCCACATTCTTTCCCAGATAACAACATAAAAGATGCCCTTGACAATGTAAGTGAAGAAACAAAAACATCCTCAAGACTGGGTCACCAGATCAACGGCTTATTGCGTGCTATGATGTTATTTCGCTGCCGCTTAATAACATCTACCAACCTTTTAGCGGCAGCTGAAGACAGCCTGCAGGAACGCAGCTGCCTTACCGTCAACACCAGCACAGACAAGTCTTTGGCTTGCTTTAGAAGCAATAAATGCACGCTAAGGTGAGGCAGAGTTACATCATTATTTCCAACACTTCCTATTGCATGAATTTACCAAATAATTTCTAAAAGGGCACTGAAATGTCACTTTCTTGTCACTGTCTTGAATTGTTACAGTTAAATTCAGTCATTATTTACTTACCCTCCTATTTACTCTCCAAACTTATTTCCCTGGAACACAAAAGGAAAAGCATAGCAGAATGTCAGAAGGATGTACTTTAAAAAGTAATATAAAAGAAGTTTATCAACAAAGTTATTCTGCAGTAGTTTTGACATTTAAGTGCCCTGCCAACATTTTCACCGACCCTACCTAAATTTTTTATTTTTAGCAATTATTTTTATTAAGTATTTGCGAAAAAGTTTTATATTTTTCATTAAATTTAAAGTTTTCTTTACAGACGTTTTGTCCTTTCTGAGCACTTCAGAGGTAGAAATATTTGAGACAGACAGACAGACAGATCTCATGAGACCAAATCAATCATTTTGGATCTAACAGCATCATGTTGCTAGAGGAGGAGTACAGTGAGAAGTACCTGGTTCCCACAGTAAAGTTCAGTGGTATAAAGCTCTTATAGGGATGTATGAGTGCTGAAGGTGTGAGGGAGTTGTGCTTTATCAATGCCGTCATGAATTCCCACACCACTGTGTAATTTAATACACAAACTTGAAACAGAAGATGTTACCCTTTCCTCATTCCCTGCATTGTTGGGCATTTTTTCAACATGACAATGAGGATATGTATTCTCCCAAGGTGAAAAACCTTCTGTGGACATGTATTGCACTCAATCTTAACACTCTTGAGCACCTGTGGGGGATTCTGTAGAGACGAGTTAAGCAACACTCCCCATTAAAGATCAGGGCATTTAAGGAGCTCATCATCCAGGAGTCAAACAGGACAGATGTGACAATTTGTCATGAACTTGTACACTCCGTGCCAAGAAGGGTCAGAGCAGTATATTCAAAATTATGGAGGATACTAAGTGCTAGAATATTATACATTAGTTGAATTAAATGTAGGGTGTACTCATTTCTGCAATCCTTAATTTAAACAAAATTGGCTAATTTACTTATTTTATGGCTATTAATGACATATATTTCTCAGTTTTTATTATGTATATGTTTAATACATTTTAGTTTTAGTGATCAGAAAGAAAATACATCTTTTGTATTTGTTCAGAGGGGGTGAGTACATCTATCTATCTATCTATCTGTCTGTCTCTAAAAAATAATAAATACATAAAATAACATTTATAACATAAAAATAAACTGTATAATTAATAAATGTTTTTTACGCAGATTCTTACACATGCTTTCAAGACTATTACAAGTCATTTTTGCAATCAGGGTTCCCACTCTAAGCCAAATGTCAAACTCCCTGACTTTTCCCTGACTTTCACTGACTAAAAAGCTGAATTTCCATGACCTATAATGAACGGAAAAACAGGCCGCTGTTGAGCACTGAGCAGACAAAAATCAGCCTCAGACAGTATTTTAAATCCATCCATTTGCAAGCTTTATTTACTTGTTCAAAGACATTTTTAGTACAAAACTAAGTTAAACACTCATATTACACAATACTTTTTTTGTGCGCTTTTACCCGTTAAATGCACTTTGATATTTTTCTGTACTATTTCTACAGAAATGAATTTATAGTTTTTATGCTTTCAGGGGTTAAACGCTTTAGAGGATTTTCTGTTTCTGTTTTCAAGTTCATCATTCAGTCTTTTGATTTCTTCACATTTAGTTTTTGCAGACCGTCTTAGACTGTTTGACACTAGGCTATTTCTGTAAATGGTTATGTACGTCTGAAATAAATAATTAATAATTATTAAATAATTAAGTCCCATAATATTTTTCCTTCAGAAGTAATGTTGGTAGTTTATCCAATGTGCATTTATTAATTTATTCATATTTATTCATTCTACCATGGTGACTAAACGAAGGTAACGGCTATGCACGACCAATTTGAAAATTCTGTGCGACTGCCACTAGGGGGCGAAATGCGACAATCGTGCAGTGAAAAGGCGGCTCACCGTGTCCTTTTTTTTTTTTTTAGCTGACCGTGTCCTAACCAGACTTGACAAAGCTACAAGTCAAGATGACAAAATCAATCATAAATCACAGCCAATCATAACAGCATGTGGGCGGGCTCTGTTCGCAGCTAAACACGAAAACCAAACGAAATTAAACCATAAAACATTATTCAAAATACATACTCAGTGACTCATACGATCTTTGTCATGAAATACACTTGTTTGAGCTTTGCTTAATATTAAAATGGTTTGAGCTTGAATATCATTTTGCATGACTTTAATAGCCACTATGAGAGCAACAATGGATAATTTACCTCAGAGTTTGAAAAGAAATAAAAGGAAACAAGAATGTTCAAACTGTAAGTAATAAATACTTTTCTTTGAGCATTTATGTCCTTGTTTCCTCTCTATGACCTGAACTATTAGCTGCAAAATCCCAGAAATATAGAAACCATTTCAAAAATAGAATCCTTTGTCGTGTCGTGGCTGGTTAGGACAGTCTTTGAATTGGTCATTTTGTAGCCAAAGCTCTTGAAATTTACATTTTCCCGGTATGTTTGCCTTAGTTAACAGGTACAGGTGACTGCATTTGACTTAAGTTGACGAAAGGGAAGGGAATAAAATGCTGCTGATAAATAGCCTAAACATAACAATACGCAAAATACGTGAAACGACACAATAAAAAAAAATGCGCTATAGAAAAATTACATTTTGATAAATGGAAACTAAGATTTAAAGAGACAAACAAAAATCCCTGATATTCCATGACTTGGACAAAAAATATATAGAATTCCCTGACTTTCAATATCTAGAATAGACTTTTTAAAATTCCATGATATTCCAGAAATTCCATGACCCGTGGGAACCCTGTGCAATTCTGAGAAAACCTCATCTATGTTAGTCAGCTAACATTATGTTGGTGACAAATCAGGAGAAGTTGCAATGTAGACATCATAGAAAACCAAATGTTATACACAAAGCTATCGTTTTCATATTTGGAGCTAGGCAGCATCTGTCCCATATCATTTGGAAAAGAGGACATTCTGCCAAACGTCTCATTTTGTATTCCATCAAAGACATTTGGGTTATAGGTTTGGAACGAAGGTGAGGGTGAGTAAATGATGACAAAACTTAACTAACCCTTTAAACCATGAAGCAATTTAGCCCATCATAGTGCTTTACATCCGTCCTAAAGGGTTGTTCACTGTTAAGTGCCTTTGCTGAGAAATCCCAACCAGTGCTTCCATGATTTTCCATTGGAAAGGCCACGGTGTCAACCACAGGTGACTTTATAAAGTGCGGCGGTGGATTCCAGTCCCAATCAAGACCTTATTACTGTACCAAACGCACAAATCTTCCCTTGCAATTCACCAAACCGCTCGGATAGCTCCTGTTCTGTCACTTTCTTTCTCTCTCTCTTCATTTGACACCACTAAGGCTGTGCACAGAGAGGAAAGCAATCGCGTCAGGGGAGATTTTCGAGAAACCCTAGCAGAACCGATGGTTCTCCATTAAGGTAATGAGGCCCCAGGAATGGCCATGTCGGCTCTCTCATTTGCGCCGTCTCCAACCCCGCTGCCTGCTCATGAGGATACATTCTTCGTTCCATAATGGCCTTCTCAGTCTTGCTTTTCTCCCTTTCTTCCTCCTCCCACGTTCCTGCCCTCGTCTAATACAACTGGAGAGGAGGGAGGGCTGCGATGCCAGAATCCGCCCCATCGATTCCGTCGCATTATTCCCAGAGGTTACGCGGGAAAGATGGCGGAAGATGACACTCGTGTTTGCAGAGGCCCTGTCTCTCCCCGAGATCAGTGTCTTAAAGCTGCCCCTGCAGATCAATTTGGGAAGTGTTAATTTAGTAATGCCAGGCTCAGTTTAGCACTTCCTCGCTAGCGTACATCTGTCAACGGCGTCAATCGATCACAACAGGATTCTCCCAGCTCTCTCCCACACATAAACACACACACACCTGTCAGCTGAAAGAGAGAAAAGAGATCTACCAAACATATCTTCCTCAGAGGTACAGTATAGATGTGGAGGGTGTAGGAATGACAAATGTGTGCAGAGGGTCGGCTATTCAAAACGTTCGATGACTATTGCACTGCAAGGAACGCCAGGGAATGAAGAAAGCTTTAAAATGTTTTTCAAAGGCAAGACACATCACTAGAGTCTTATTTTTGTCCTTTAATGGAATCATAACACACTGTAGGGTCAAATGTATGTGGACACTCAAACACCACAGCCATATGTGATTGCTGAATATTTCATTTCAAAACTATTGGTATTAACAGGGAGTGGGGTTTGGAATCAGAAGAAATTTTGGATCTGGTTCCTCCTAATGATTCCGATTCTTTAACAATCCCATTAACGAATCTCTTAGTACTTCTGAGGAAGAAATATATAAAACAAGAAATGCAATTCCATTGCCTAAAAAAAAAAAAAAAAATCCTATCAATAAAATCATTCAATAAATAAAAACCAACTTTAAAACAATAAATAAATAAATAAAATGCAAAATAAAAGTATAAATAACTTAATTAATTAAAAAAATGCTTGCAGTAGTGTATTGATAAAGATTTTTAACACGTATATATTAAAAAACAATATTCGACCAGAAACAATGTTGTAACATTCATTCCTCAAATAAAATTTTAATGTCATTATGTTTAACTAAGCATTATGATATGAACAACCAGTGAGTAACTACACTGATTTAAGTCACACAAGCCTTAAAGGAATAGTTCACCCAAAAATGAAAATTAAGCCATGATTTACTCACCCCCAAGCCATCCTAGATGACTTTCTTCTTTCAGCCCAACACAATCTGAGTTATAATAAGTAATATCCTGGCTCTTCCCAGCTTTGTAATAATATTGAATAGTGCCTGAATTTTTGAAGCTCCAAAAAGCACATCCGTTCATCATAAAAGTAATCCATAAGACTCCAGGGGGTTAATAAATGCCTTCTGAAGTGAAGCGATGGGTTTTTGTAAGAAAAATATCTATATTTAAATTAAAAATAGCTGGCTTTCGGCAACGGCCGTATGCGCGTTCACAAGAGAGTCGAGCTCCGGCGGAAGTGTGACCTCTGACCCGACATATGAAAACTCAAGCTCCTCTTCTCTTATATCAAAAACCCATCATTTCACTTCAGAAGGCATTTATTAACCCACTAGAGTTGTATGGATTACTTTTATGATGGATGGATGTGCTTTTTGGAGCAACAAAACACAATAAGTTGCATACTTTATGGTGTTTGATTCTCTAAAATGAACCAGTTCATAAGAGTCATTTGTTCTGGAATCAGACTACACTGGTCATGAAGCATGGTTATGAATCACGAACAACTCATTCACGAGTCACGAGAATCACAGAATACCCAGGTGACCTACTAGATTTGCCAAAATGCATGCATTGTGTCTGACTTTACCTTCAATTTCCAATGTGATGAATGAACCAATGGTATTACAGCTTTTAACTTTTCTTTCTTGACTCATAATTTGATCAGACTGCCAAAAAAATTTCACTCAAAATTAAAAATCTATTTGCTAAAGGTGAAGTAAACCTGCAACACAAAGTGACAATGCAGTGTACTAAAAATACCAACTACTACTAAGTAGGCAGCAAACACAGTATTCATTAAGTAGTAGACTAGTATTCCAAACATACCCAGTGAAACGATACACCCTAATAAAGCCCATCGGCCTTGTTTCTGGGCAGGCTGAGAGGAGAATTGATCTGTTGTACCATGTGTGTGGTGGCAGAGGCCTGCCATGATGGCAAGGATTCAAACACTATCGATTCCTCAAGGGCCATGGGAATTGGCAGCTGGATAAGTACTTCATGCCCCAGCAGCTAAGCTAACACTATAGTCTACCTCCAAATCTACCACTTGATTGTTTGGTTAAGCTGGTACCTGCGCTGAAACATTTATTTGGCATTAATTACTGAGCAATGGGCAAAGACAAACGGCAAGGGAAAGAGTTTAGGCATCACTTTGTTTGACTGATCTGTAGAACATGTTGCATGTTAGAAAGATACACCACCGAGCAAAAGGGTAAATCTCTAATCTTCTGTAATCTTTTAACATGATAAATTTAGTGAATTAATTAAGGTAGTGACTGAAATCGATAACGGTTCATAATTACTTTCTGGGGAAAAGGCCTCAAGTGTATATGGACAACTAATTAACTGAATTCCACAGTGGTTTGGGTGTTAAATTGCCTTTATTCTTGACTTTCTTTGAAGGATAAAACTGAAATGTCAAGAGCTCTTGATGGATTCCATATGTGAAATAAAATGGAGAACGGCACCAATCTTGGTTAAGAAAAACACCATATTAATCTCTTGACAAACCAAATCTGCAGAGGTTCCTGCCCTTTCCTCTTTGAGTAGACGTTTTTATGTCCCACTGAAGTTTGTATTTATTTCTCTTTCATTAGTTAATCAAAAGGTCATTACCGGTCATCTAACCCTTTCAGTCATCCTTTCTTTATTGCTGTAATCTATTTGCATCCTGCATCACAGCAGAATGAGGATCGGTGCATCGACAGAACCATCAGTCATAGTTCATAGTCATACATGTTTAAAACACGCAACAGAGACGTGATGAATGTTCTTTCCCAGCAAACTCACCGGTGAACTTCCACAGCAGCCAGCAGATGAGAAAGATCCATTATCTCTTCTCGTTGAAGGTCGGCCAAACGGATGCGGCCCACATCTCGAGAAAACGCCCCACATGGATGAGGCGGAGCAGAAAACATTTCCACTCACCTAAGAGGTCTCTCCAGGAGAGCGAGATTTCTCATTTCTGCGGCTGACAGCCTCTCTGCGGTCGCAGGCACCCCTCTTGCTCCGGGACTCTTGCCGTTAGGTGCACCATTCCAACTCTGAAGATGTCTGCCGGTATTTTATCAAGTGCAAAAACCTGCCAAACACACAAACGGAGAAGATCGAGGCTGCCGCAAGTTCAGCGTGCTTCGAAAGAATGATTGTGCCCTTGTCCAAAGTAACCTCAATTTCAGACTTGGACAGCCTGTGTAATGAAGCCCAGAAAGAGAGCAGTCAAGACAGAAAGCTAAGAGCGGTGGAGAACACAATAAGACTCGAAAGTGAAGAGATAGAAAAGAGGAAGTGATCAAGCCTTCAAGTGAAGTACATCAGGTATTTTCTTTGACCCCACTTGTACGGATACAACCGAGAACTGGTTTAATGAAAGTGAAAGTGTCACAGATTCTCCTATTGGCGGTCAGCAGTGAATCTGCTGTTTTCACAAGCTGCAGTGTACATGAACCGGTAATAAATATGTATCTACTAATAGCATAACTGCATTTTCAAAGGGAATGATGGATTCCTCTGTCTTTGCCCACCTTGAAAAGCCGCCTCATGAATATTTAACACGCTCCTCCAAACAATTTTCACATTTTGTCATTGTCAATAATGCATGCCATCAAAAATTCCACAAGGTTTTTTAACCCATAGATGCGCGTGTGAGATTATACAGTAAATTTAGGAAGGAAACCCCAATTATGCATTTCTGATTAAGCACATTTGTTATTTCCATAGAAACATATACTAAATTTAGCATCTATATTACTGTACAGGCATGTTTTAAAAACACTCTACCGGCAAGTCACGTAATATCACACTTTGTACAATGCACATCCATTTGCGCAGTGGTTTTTTGCCTCGGGACCAGGAGAGAGATGCTTTTTGTACAAAAGCCATTTTGATGAAGCCAAGCCTCCCTCACCCAGAGCAGCTGTCCCCCAAATTACCTCTCTGGTGCGTTAGCAAGAGGTCTTTGGCAGATTCCATCATTGGCACTGACAGAAACACCATGGTAACCCAGCCAAAGGGGAAACCATGCAGAAAAATATGGAAATTGCCACTTAAAGCCGTCCATCGGCCCCCTTGTCAGCATTCGGGCCTCTGCACTCTCGTATTGTCTAGCGCTTGTATCTGTTTGTCCATCGTCCAGAAACAGCACTCAACTCCACTCCAGGCGCTTTTTGTGACGTCGCAGTCAGGCACGAAGAGTGTGAAATAGTGCTGAAGAGTGTTTTGACAACCTTATTGCTGCAGTCATCGACGGAGAGAGATGGCGGTCCAAATGTGGGGCCGGCTAACAACTTATCTTAGCAGAGCAGACACCCTGTTTTTCAGGAGAATAAGAAGCGGTGAAGTATTTTACGACATCTGAGTGAATCCCAAATCTGTGAGGGTGAAATTTATTGGCGTTAGCTGCTGGTAACAATGATATTTATGCCGTCAGTCTGTGATTTTAATTCGATTTTGAATTACAAGGTACTCTCTCAGTACTTTTATCCTAAAACTGAGGATATTTCAATTCACTTCTATTTGTAAAGCGTTTCTTACAACACAAATCTATGGAATCTTGTTTCTGCCACTAAATAAAAAAATTAAAAAGGTAATTGCAACTTTTCATCTAACAATTCTGACTTTTTTTCTCAGAATTGAGATATAAACTCAAAATTGCGAGATATAAAGTCAGAATTGCATGATATAAAAAAAACTCACAATTGGACATTATAACACGCAATTGCGAGTTTATATCTCACAATTCTGACTTTATAACTCACAATTCTGACTTTATAACTCGTAATTCTAACTTTATATCACGCAATTTTGACTTTATATCAAGCAATTCTGACTTTATATCAAGTTATTCTGACTTCAAATCAAGCAATTCAGACTTTATGACCTGCAATTCTGACTTTATATCACGTAATTCTGACTTTATAACACGTAATTCTGACTTTATAACTCACAATTCTGACTTTATAACTCGCAATTCTAACTTTATATCAAGTTATTCTGACTTCAAATCAAGCAATTCAGACTTTATGACCTGCAATTCTGACTTTATATCACGTAATTCTGACTTTATATCACACACTTCTGACTTTATATCACGCAATTCTGACTTTATATCAAGTTATTCTGACTTCAAATCAAGCAATTCAGACTTTATGACCTGCAATTCTGACTTTATATCACGTAATTCTGACTTTATATCAAGCAATTCAGAGTTTATATCACACAATTCTGACTTTATATCTCACAATTCTGACTTTATATCACGCAATTCTGACTTTATATCAAGTAATTCTGACTTCAAATCAAGCAATAGACTTTATGACTCACAATTCTGACTTCAAATCAAGCAATTCAGACTTTATGACTCGCAATTCTGACTTTATATCTCACAATTCAGACTTTATAACTTGCAATTCTGACTTTATATCTCACAATTCTGACTTTATATCAAGCAATTCAGACTTTATGACTCGCAATTCTGACTTTATATCTCACAATTCTGACTTTATATCTCGTAATTCAGACTTTATAACTCGCAATTCTGACTTTATATCTCACAATTCTGACTTTATAACTCACAATTCTGACTTTATAACTCGTAATTCTAACTTTATATCACGCAATTTTGACTTTATATCAAGCAATTCTGACTTTATATCAAGTTATTCTGACTTCAAATCAAGCAATTCAGACTTTATGACCTGCAATTCTGACTTTATATCACGCAATTCTGACTTTATATCAAGTTATTCTGACTTTATAACTCGCAATTCTGACTTTATAACTCGCAATTCTAACTTTATATCAAGTTATTCTGACTTCAAATCAAGCAATTCAGACTTTATGACCTGCAATTCTGACTTTATATCACGTAATTCTGACTTTATATCACACACTTCTGACTTTATATCACGCAATTCTGACTTTATATCAAGTTATTCTGACTTCAAATCAAGCAATTCAGACTTTATGACCTGCAATTCTGACTTTATATCACGTAATTCTGACTTTATATCAAGCAATTCAGAGTTTATATCACACAATTCTGACTTTATATCTCACAATTCTGACTTTATATCACGCAATTCTGACTTTATATCAAGTAATTCTGACTTCAAATCAAGCAATAGACTTTATGACTCACAATTCTGACTTCAAATCAAGCATTTCAGACTTTATGACTCGCAATTCTGACTTTATATCTCACAATTCAGACTTTATAACTTGCAATTCTGACTTTATATCTCACAATTCTGACTTTATATCAAGCAATTCAGACTTTATGACTGCAATTCTGACTTTATATCTCACAATTCTGACTTTATATCTCGTAATTCAGACTTTATAACTCGCAATTCTGACTTTATATCTCACAATTCTGACTTTATAACTCACAATTCTGACTTTATAACTCGTAATTCTAACTTTATATCACGCAATTTTGACTTTATATCAAGCAATTCTGACTTTATATCAAGTTATTCTGACTTCAAATCAAGCAATTCAGACTTTATGACCTGCAATTCTGACTTTATATCACGCAATTCTGACTTTATATCAAGTTATTCTGACTTTATAACTCACAATTCTGACTTTATAACTCGCAATTCTAACTTTATATCAAGTTATTCTGACTTCAAATCAAGCAATTCAGACTTTATGACCTGCAATTCTGACTTTATATCACGTAATTCTGACTTTATATCACACACTTCTGACTTTATATCACGCAATTCTGACTTTATATCAAGTTATTCTGACTTCAAATCAAGCAATTCAGACTTTATGACCTGCAATTCTGACTTTATATCACGTAATTCTGACTTTATATCAAGCAATTCAGAGTTTATATCACACAATTCTGACTTTATATCTCACAATTCTGACTTTATATCACGCAATTCTGACTTTATATCAAGTAATTCTGACTTCAAATCAAGCAATAGACTTTATGACTCACAATTCTGACTTCAAATCAAGCAATTCAGACTTTATGACTCGCAATTCTGACTTTATATCTCACAATTCAGACTTTATAACTTGCAATTCTGACTTTATATCTCACAATTCTGACTTTATATCAAGCAATTCAGACTTTATGACTCGCAATTCTGACTTTATATCTCACAATTCTGACTTTATATCTCGTAATTCAGACTTTATAACTCGCAATTCTGACTTTATATCTCACAATTCTGACTTTATATCACGCAATTCTGACTTTATATCTGGCAATTGTGAGATTATATCTCGCAATTCTGAGACAAAAGTCAGAATTGTGAGATATAAACTTGCAATTACAAGAAAAAAAAGTAGCAATTACCTTTTTTTTTGTATTTCATGGCGGAAACAAGCTTCCATACATATCGTTTCAAAACTGTTTTGAAGAAAATGCATGTTTCAAATATTAATCCACTGTGAATCTTTTTTTCTAGCCCTTTTTCAGCACTGTGAATCAATTAATATAGAACACTTGGCCAATATTCCTGTTCCTTCAGACGTAAATGGCTGGTCACACATAAAGAGAGCAGGCAAAGAAAACATTACTCACAATTCTCCTCAAGGCTGAGCTGCAATGTGTCACGGCAACAAAAACTGTTTATCGATAAATCTCATCAAAATCCTCATTGGCTGGTTGGCAACAAGAAGCCTCTGCAAAATGAAAAATATGCGGTTTAGAGTTCGATACGCGGTCATGCTTTTAATTTTTCCTAATGGAAATTCAAAAAGACATCCACTTTCCTTAACAGCATAAATTCATAAATAAATGCTGTTACAAAAAAAATTAGTTTCTCATTTGGTTTCGGAAAAGCCAAAAAAATTATTCAAAATGACTTTTTTGGAACATAATGTTGAAGGGCAGACGGATATCTGTATATGGAACAACTTCAGCTGTGTAAATATATTTGTCAGGGGTCATATTTATGAGTATTATCAACAGTTCCATCCTAATTACCGGCATCATCACGGGCCATTGCTACCAGTGTGGTGCCCTTAAACACAATCCGTCTGTCCTGTGACACCTGAGGTAATTTTGATGTAGCACATAATGAGTGAAATGGAAAAAAACGGGAGCAAGAGAGGGAGGCCAGCTCGAACAGCGCAAACAGATAAACAGAGACCATAATGGCAGGAAGCCGGCTCCGAAAAAGGTCCCCTATGTTTGTATGTAATGCAATCTAATAATTAGGATCAAATTCCATTAACGGAGGTCTGTCTTCAGCAAAAATTCTGCTTCATTAGAAGGAATGAGCAGCCCGCACCCCTCCCAAACTCAAATGCGCACCCACGCGCATTTTGCCTGCATGCCCCTGCATGCCCGCCGCAACATACGCAATGCACTGAAACTGTCAGGTATAAATTTTGCCTCGTGCATCTCCCAGCAGCCTAATTACCATGCTAATGAACAACTAAAAGCTGCAAATTAGGATGGGAGTAGCACTCTCTGCCTCCCAGTACCACCCAGACAAAATAAGCACTGCAGCTGAAAAGTACCAGGTCATTCTAAGGTAGAGGAACAGGATTTATGAACCAAAGGATCTAAGGGACCCACCGGTGATCAGGTTTCAGCTAAAACAAGCCACCGTTGAAAAACCTAACCCTAAAATGAATGGTCCAGTCCAGATTTATGGGCTAAGACAAAGATTAATTACATCAAGAATCAAGGATCAGGCCAAGAATGTGTTTATCAAAACCGAGAGCGTGTGGAATCAAGACTGAAAGCATGTAAACAGAAATGTAAACAGGTTCTTATTTATCTCCACAGTTTATTTACTGCTGATCTAACATCTCTCCACGGAGTTTGTGTCGAAAAGTAATTAGCATTTCATGGTTTCTCACAGTCAGAGAACCAGCAAACATCAACAGAGAGGCAGACAGACTTTCACTTTTACGTTATCAATATATCAAAACTGCTTAAAAGAAAAGAACATCATGGCAGTATATCCGTTACTAAAAATTAACTAATACAGTAAGCTATTACTTTGCTGCACACAAGCAGAGGTTAACAGCTAAAGAGTGTTTAACTGCAAACATTTATTTTTGCATATAATGATTAACAATTCAGTGCCTACATGTTACTGTAGACCAAGGTTGCACATTTGCGTCACCTATGAAACTTACTATTTACTCATTCACCATCAAGTATGTTTTGTTCACACATAAGTCACCAAAATTTAATCGAATTGTTAGTTAATTAAATTGAATTAAAAGTTATCTATAATATTTAGGAACTTTTAGCTGCATGGTCTTCTCTGACTTCAAACCGTCACTGTCCAACCTCAATTACAACTATATGTTGGACACTGTCCATGAATGGGATACAAAAAAATTGTTTTGTTTTGTTTTGTAACTTTTAAATATGTATTGAAAGGTGTAAAAAAAAAAAAACTTAATCATCAACATCAGAAGGCTAAACCAAATAATATATGATTTTTTTCTTTTCATTTTTCTATAGTCCACAGTCTGCTATAAAATAGAAAAACTGTAATGCCAGAGGCAAGTTTCTCAAATGCACTTTTCAAAAAGTAGCCTGATGAAGCAACTCCATGGTACAGACACCATGGTACAGCTCCCTTGATTCTGACTGAAGGAGCGAGTCTACTTCATATGTACACTTCAGGCAGCTCCATATACCACAATGCAACACGATTGCAACAGCTTTTTTATCAGTATTTTTGTAGTGTTTTGATAAAATGCCTTTACCTGCAGTATAGAGTCATTCACAAGCCGCATGTACAGGTTTTGATCTTAACAAAGACGGTCTTTATCGATGGCAAATGAAAGGAAGCATTTCCAGATTTTCTTTCAATTCATTCAAGGAAAACGTCCACTTCATCCAGCACTTCTTTTGTTCCCCAAATTCTGAAAACTGAATGAATCATTTTCATGCTAGATTCATGAAAATAGTTCTTCTTATACCTACTCAAATAAAACATATCTAATATATCTAATCTCACAACAACAACAACATGCAATTTGTCATGGGACACCAAAGTTTCCTGCATTTGTGGAAAAAGACACTATTATTTGATCATAACTTGAAATGACTCCTTTTGCTTGGGTAATGCAATAGATTGGCAAACTTCACAGCATTAAACATTACAGAACAGATATAATCTCACTCTAACACACACACACACTCGTATATACAGCTAAGCAGCATGAATACAGCTTCCCTCGGATAAATGTCAAAACAGACATAAAATGTGAGCGGATGCAAATTGCATCAGTCTCATTGGTCGGGTTGATCCGTACATGATTTACAGGGTGATTCAAGCAGCGCAATGCTCACAGCGAATTACGGTGACAGCGATTCAAAGAAAACAACTGTAATCCGTGTACAGCGTCGCATTGTATTTGCAGCGGAGCATGTGAAACAACGCCGATGTTTCTTCTGAAACCACTTTGTTCGCAATTGAAGGTATTGCATTCTCTGTAATAAGAACAACCCACCATGCTGTCTGCAGCAACTGAATGTTTTGTATCTTGTTTACAACAAGGAAAAAAAGTACTTGTTTGAAATCAACAGCGGAGACATGGCCTCACTGTCACTCAAGTGCCAAGTCCCCGAGCAGATCAATTACAAGTGTATTTGCATATGTTCACGTTTCACAGGAGTGGGATGTGAGAGGGTTACAATCTACTCTCTTGAGGAAACCGTTTGTGGGGAAATAGAAAGAGACTGTCAATGTAAAGGCATGTGAGATGATGATTTGCATAGCCATGATTCGCATGAACCAAGTTTCCTTAGCAGCAATTACCTCAGGAGACGTAAAGTAAATTAACCTCAACGCATCTATACCAGTTCAAAACACTGACAACAAAACACATTTTGTCACATCTCGAAAGTGCTGTATTCTTGCTTATTAATAGCTGGGTTCATATTAAAACAAGTTAGAGAACACACCTATATACATGCACTGAGAAAACTGTGTGCCTTGTGTTGCTTGTGGATCAATAAAATTCCTTTACACCCATATCTCATTGTCATACCAGCTCAGCCAACTGTGTAAGTCACCAAACTCTGTGATTTCAACTCAGAATTGGATTGAATCGGATTTACACCACCTAAATCCACAAACACTGGGGAAAGTATTTAAGTTTGGGCAGAACTAAGGGACTCAAATAAATGATGTTCAGGAAGCCTTGATTTAAGAGCCCAACTGATTGTTTGCCACTGGTAAAGGCTGTGAAGTGATTTAACATTCCCCATTGACAGAAAAATAAGCTTTTTTTTTTTTTTTTTTTTTTTTAGGATTTGGTCTGATTCAGCCTTCCCACTCTGCCAGGGAGGGAACCCAGTTACAATCGGTTTAAAAGTCCAATCTGAATGAAAATACTCCATGTAAACACCTTGATCGGAACAAAAATTCCTAAACTGACTGAAATTTCAATCAGTTTGAGAGGGGTGGGATAAACCTTTTCTAATCCGTTCGATAGGACATGTAAACACATTGTAAACCCCTACGCCAAAATACTTAATTGGTTTTAGTAGGACAAACTTAAATTAAACAAATTAGTTCAGTTAAATTAACTGTTTTGAGTATTTAGAACTTTCTTCTTTTGAATTTACAGCACTGACACATTTCAAATAAAGTTTCATTGTTTTGAGTTGTATGAATTAATTTCTTTTAATTTAGACTAACTTAAGTTTAACTGAAACTGGGCTGGGATTTTTTAGCAAATTAACATTTTGACATTTTCTGAATTAGTTTGATATAGCTAGCCAAATATTTACATTGAGAAAACCTGATAATTTTAAGTTAAATGTATAAATTAGTGTACTCAGATATTTCAAGAAAAAACAATAAAAATGTATGAGTACAAAATTAAAATCTTACTTAAACTTTGAGTTTCTTAACTTAAAAAAATTCTTATTCAAGTTCTGACAACTTATTAGGGTTTACAGTGAAGTAAATAACTCAATTATTTGCAAAAGCGCAAAATAAATAAGTTAGTTAACTAAATCTTTTATGTTAATTGCTATCAAAATGTATGAGTTAGCTAACTCAGTACTTCAAGTTAGGAGCAATTAACATGCATGAGTACTACAAACTCAAAACTTGACAGTTCTGTTACTTAAAATTTGGAACATCATAACTTGATGTAACTGATTACCTCAAAATTTTCGAGTTAGCCCAACTTATTAGGGTCTACAGTGCACTTAAATGGATTGAAAACCGAAACTGGAAAGTTTTGCGCATGTGCAATGACATGGTGTAGGATGCACGAAACAAGCTGATGTATTAAATGACTGTCGTATCAATCTAAAACTCTCTTTCCACTCATCGTCTGTGAAGTGGTACAGGACAATGTTTTCCCAGATGTGCTTGCTTCGGACTCTCATCTGCAGACACCTTGTTTTGGCCGTGGGAATGGGCATTTTTACTGCTTGACTAATATAAGCATAATAAATATCACAAATAATATTAAGTCTGCTTTTTAAAGCAAAGAAAAGGAGGATGGTTATTATGCGAAGACAGCGGGAAACTGTATATAACTGTATATTCCCAACTTTATTTAGTATTTTCACTTTAGCATAGCATTGTCCATGTAAACGTGGCTACTATGGTGCAATCATTTGAGCTTGAAGTGATAGTTCACCCAAAAAAGATTTTGTCATAATTTAGTACTCACCCTCGTGTCGTTTCAAAGGAACACAAAAGACAATATTTTAAAAACTGTTGTCATCCATACAAAAAAGTCAACATGGTCCAAAACAACATTTTTCAAAATATCTTATTTTGTGTTTCACAGAATGAAGTCATTTACTATACGGTGAAATGTGTAATTATGTGAATGTTTAATAAAATAAAATAAAATACAATAAAAAACAGGTCGACCCAACTTAAACTGCCAACTTCTGGGTTAGCTGAGCTGCTAAAATAGACAAAATTCCGCTTCATGCTGCTTGTGATGAAGAAATTACACACTTCACCTTTAAGTAAACATGCCCTTGCTCTTGTTAGCAAACAAAAGTCTTTCTGTTCAGTGTATGAGATAAGTACCACCTTCTGAATAGTATTCAAACAAACTTTGATTGGTGTCGGTCCACACAAAACTGTACATTTTGCCCTTTGATGGTGTTAGCAAACTAGTCGGCACACTCTTCAAACAAGCCTCTAATGTAATTGTCTACTTTGTGGCTTAGTGCTGAATCTTGCAGTGTAAGGAAAATTGTTCAGTTTATTGCCGGTCAGGGGTCAGCGTCAGTCATATTTTGTTTGGCAGTTTGTGCTAACAGCTTTGTTGTGAAACGGCCAGAGGGCAAGCAAGAGATCAGGGCCCTCATCGCAAAATTGTTTACTCGTACCAAAAAAAAAAAAAAATTGATAGACTTCATGGGAAATCCTCAAGATTTCAGGGCACTCAAGCTAGAACACAGCTCTAATGTTCCAACATTTTACTGAAAGTTAAAAGGAATACCTTAAGTATTTATTGAATAATAAAGAGTACCTACACACTGTATTTACGTTTACAATCAATTGCTTGTGGAAGGAAAAAAGCATTATTTCATAAGGGTTGTATGCATAAAACTGAAAACCTTTTTAATCCACAGGAAGTGCTTACTGGACGTGCAGGACAGCTATGTTAGCTATGTCTTAGAATAACACAACAACCATGACAAAAATGTCTATCAGTCTATAGTTTCCTTATAATAATAATCTCCTTTATTGTCTGAGCATACCGACCCTTCAGTACGATTCTGCAAATCCAGCATTCAGAGCACAAAGACAGCTGGACTCATGATCTGGCAGATTGTAGCCACATGTGTTCTCAAAATTACTTCATCATCATTCATTTTCAGAGAATTGCCATATATTTCATCAGCTAATGGCTTGCTAGTGTCATCAAAATTAGAATTGAGGATTGGGGTATTTCAGGACTGAGCTCATGTCTGGTTGGGGTTAATCAAAGGTTAGCATGAAGATCCTTTGGCGTTTGACACGGTAGCTAAGCATTAGCTGGGCATAAGGCATGTGTCGAATCAAGCTGGGGATGACAAGAACAGTTTTCCAAGAAAGATCAGCACAAACGGGACAGGACAAGGGGTTGAACTAGCTTAGCCCAAACTACCTTTGCTGGAGTAGGCTAGCAAAGGTGATATAGCAGCTCCTCAGGGATCGTTTAATCCATCCACCCTCTCAGCGCCGCTCAATAACTGGCAGGACCATCCATTCGTTTGTTGATTACCAGCAGAGAGACAGGGAAGGACGGAGTCCAAGCTTTTTTGTTCCAAATATTGAAACGGGGCCGAAGCTACTCTAAGCTATTAAAGTCTCAATGAATAAGTGGAAGTTAAGCTCACGCTGAAAGCCAAGGCAAATGGAGTGGATACTAAGCCTTCCGAAAAACAGAGAATTTGAGTCGGTTGCTAGAAGTGATTAATGGACGTGCTGTCTCGGAGACGACAACGGATGACTGCGCTGTCTTGTATTGGGTGATTACTTGCTATGGAGGTGAGTCTTCGTTATTTATCCTTGTGTATCATCTTATACTTCTTTAATGAATACCTGACAGGCTTGTTTGGGAGTCTGAAGGCAAAAGATGAAAGTGTGGAATATACCCCAGCCATGATTTTGCGCCAGAGGTCAAAGCAGCTAAGTAGCAGAAGCCAGACAGTGGGGCAGCTTTGTCGTTCAGGTCCAATGGCGTGAATTATGGTCAGTCACCATTGATTAAGTTGTCTTTAAAAATACTGCACATGGATCTGGAAGGCATGGGCTCTCCTAGAGTTTTTGGTGAATTCTTGTTACAACACTTGGATGTCAAATTCCCAAAATCAATCAGTAAACTTCTTGGACTTGGTTTCCAATACACATCCCTGCGGATTGGGGTTAGGGTTTGAGTTAAAGTCTTCCAGATAGAACTGCATCATTAATGATTAAGAACAACATCAGGAGCTACATGGCTGCAACATTATCCAAATCCTGTTGTGAAAAGAAGAGACACCTTTAAAGAAGACATTTTACAAAAGAAGGCAATTCTAAGAAAGAATGTGTTTGACTCTTTACTGTCAATAAATTTGGGAAGATGAGCTCTGAATCAATGTCTCAACATGTTCAGAGTCTGTTATTGTCTTTCGCAAGCTCCACTCTGAAGAGCCTGCACTTTATCACTATGTGTTAGAAAGCATGTGTTAAACAGGAATCCAAGCTAGCATGCAGACGTTCTCTTCATCATGAGTCATTCACAGTGCTGTGCTGCCCCCTAGCAGGTCTGCTGGGTACTGCAACCCTATAAGCAGAATGGAAAAGATAATGGTGAACCATATCCAGTGGTCCTGTTTTCCTTCGAATGCATTGAACAGCCACAATCAATTTGAGAGATATCTGGATTGTATCAAGCCCCCAGCTGGTGGGATAGCAAACATGTACCATTATTTATAGCATTCTGGTGAAATGCATTTGAGTTAGAGCCAGGTAAAGCACAAATGTGAATTGATCTGGGCAATCACAGTGATGAATGAGGAAGAAAAAAGCCTGGGTTTTCAAAGCTGCCCTCATTGCTATGGGTTTTAAAAGACAACGCTAAGGGAGCCCCATCTGTAGGGCCACAATGCAGTTTAACTTAAGCAATTTACTGTACACAAAATCAGTCCCAATGGAAAAACCGGAGGTTAAGTGCCTTGCTTCAAGGCCAAAATTGTATTAGTGTAGGATTGTGATCTCTGGAACTCCCGAGTTGCTTAAGTAAATCTAACTGGGAGTGAACCTGCAACCTTACCAATCTGTATCTACCATCCCTTCATCCCGTTTCCCACACCTTCATAACTCTTCAAGAGACTGTTGCATAGCCAGACAGCCACCCATGGGCAGAATTAGATTTTTATGGGATCCAGGGCTGTATTCTGGCCTGTCCAAATCCTAATCTTAACTCATAAATGAGAAACTGCTTGCAACAACTATAAATCTTACTTGAAGGTAAGAGATTTGAGGGGGGAAAAAATCTCTTGTTAAAATCTCTGGCTATCAAGACACCAGTCGAGCGGAGAAAATGAAAATATCCCAGTAGCACTTGGAAGCTTTATAAGGAGAACTTCAGCACTTTGTTTGCACATTAAATAACTTGATAATTGCATTCATTCATGCTGTTTTGAATACATCAAGTGTTTCCACGAGCAGATGACCATGGAGCAGGATTAATCGTTGAGCGGCGTCTGATTAAAGAACTAAAGGCTTCTCCATCTCTAGGCCTCCTACACACATCCTTTTACTTTGTACATCTTAATCTACAAAAACAAAAGTGAAAGCACTTTCATTTCCTTCGAGCAAAAGATCTTTTGACAGCAATAATCCCAACACAGAACAAGTCTGCAATCTGTAAAACATGCCATGGATTACTAAAACATCCTTTGTTTTCTCTCGCAACAGATGGACTTTCTAGTTCAGTTCATCGACTTCACAGTGGAAAAAAGAAGCCTGTTGTTTTCCCTCTCCACTGATGACTCGCTAAGTGAGAGGCTTTCATGCCGTCTGTGTCCCTTCTCCCTGGGTGAATGTCATTGCATTAGGACCCTTCAGAGTGGATCAATCGTACCACATGACATACATCAAGTGGACAATTAACTCTGGTCTAACATTGAGTCCCCTGAGGATGCTGGACAAAGAGGCTTACAATTAGAGTTGATCTTCGTTGGAATATGCCTGGTGTGCTGCAAAGTACTGATCTGAGAGCAGCTTATACAGTTAAACTTGAACCTCATAACAAAAAAAAAAAACTGGTTTGACATCAGTGGCAAAGGGCAGACTATGACAATTTACGTGGTAAACATGACTGAAAGCTGATCGCTGAGTGCTATATGATTGTAAATGTCCTGTTAAAACCGATAGTGGTGCAATAATTCAATCCTCCATGACCGCACCGTAGCTCCTGATGGAAGGTCCGTCATTCTTGGTTCAGAGCACAAGCCATATTTCTTCATGAACTGAAAGAGCATCAGATCATGAGTGGTAGCAAGATAGAAATCTGACATGAGAGAAGGCAGCAGAGATAGAACGAAAGAAAGTAAAAGAAAAGGAACAGACACATCAGCTTAAAATCAAAACCCAAAGGAAAGCCAGACTAAATTCCCTTCCACATGACTTGCGTCAGGTTCTCACTGTAACATATAAAAGCATTGTTGAAAGAATTCAAATATATCAGTGTTTCCCAACACTGTTCCTGGAGGCACACCAATCAGCTCTTTTCCTTGATTTATCGAAGGCTTTTGACACAGTTGATCATGAAATCCTTTTAAAAAGACTTGCCATTGTTGGTCTCTCAGAAAATGCTATCAAATGGTTTGCAAACTACCTTTCAGCGAGAACACAGTGTGTGTTTTTAAAGGATTGTACCTCATGTGTTTTGTCAGTTTCTAAAGGTGTCCCTCAGGGGTCTGTTTGGGGACCCATTTTATTTTCCTTGTATATAAATAATATTTGTGACAACATTCCCAATGTTATGTACCATCTTTACAAGCTTTACCATCAGCTTTACAAGCTCTTCATTATTTACAGTCAGCTTTGATATTGTAAAGTCTCGTCTATGTCAAATTAAACTGGTTTTAAATACAGATAAAAATTAATTAATGATTTTTTTCAAATTCCAAAGCTCTACCAAGGAATTTTCCTGATATTATTTCTTCCCAGGGAACAAAAACAGAATGTGTTGCAAGTTATAAGTACCTTTTTTTAACTGTTAAGCCACATATTGATAAACTACTTTCTAAACTTTAGCTTAAATTGGGTTTTTATTTCCAAAACCGATCTTTATTTTCTTTTAGTGCAAGGAATATTTGGTATCTGCAAGCGTTTTACCACTATTGGATTACAGAGATCTGCTTTATATGAATGTCCCAGTACATTATTAAAAAAACTTGATAAAGTTTTTCATAGCGCTTTACGTTTTATTACTGGTTATAGCGATCAAGCACATTATTGCACTTTATATGGTATATTATGTGTGTGTGGTCTTTAGCTGGTTTAGATAGTCAGACCATCTGAAAAGTGTTTAAAAACATCAAACTAGACAAGCAGAACAACCTTCAGCCAGCTGAGAGGCCAACTAAACAATTTACACTGGGTTAAGCAGTTCTTTTGGCGAGGACAATATCATGAAAATGTGATGTTACGAGACTCCTTGCTAGGAAGAAAGCTGGAAGTGTGCACAGTAAACGGTGAAAAAATAAACAAAATCATTGTTTACCTTCAACTGCCGTTTACATGAATAGAAATGCTAGCGGGTAGTTTAGCACTTGACTCCATAGTCATGTGAAAGGGCCTTTAGACTTACTATACCTGAGCAGTGGCAGAAAACACAAGAAATAAGACTGAGAATTTACAGTGTTTGTGTTTGAGTCAAGGATAAATGTGGCTCATTGTGAAATCCTCTAGGAGAATGTGATGTGAAGGGGAGGCAAAAAAAGAGTAAAAGAAAAGTATGTCTTGAGAACAATGTGAAATAGATCAAGATACTCTGTAAGTCAGCCAGAGACATACACAAACTATTTAGCCTGTTCACTTCACTCAGCCACGGCAGAGTCCTTACATGACACCGTCGCTGATGCCTGGCCTGTTTGAAATCATCTTTATAGACTGAGACGCATCACCGTGGTAACGTCTGCCCGGCCACCGCTGTCACTCCTGGACAGCGGAGCCAGTGCAACTGAGAAGTGATTGCTTACACACACAGCAAACATTAATCACACACCCTCACAAACACACACACACACACGGACAGCTCAGCAGGGAAAGCGGTGGGGAGAAATTGGGAGGACAAGGAGAGATGGAGAGTGAGGCACAGAGAAAAAGAAGGTACTTTAACAAAAGGGAGGGCATGAGTGCTGCAAGCAATGCTAATATCTCGTCTTTTACCGCAGCTTGGCTCAACAGCAGAGATCTCAGAGCCTTGTCATAACAGCAGACCTGGGCCTGCACTAATGTCTTTACATTAAACACCATGTTCAACAAGGTCAGAATATGTACGAGCGGGGACAATGATTAATCACACTAAATGGATTATGGACCTCTAATTTTCATACGTCCACTGAATAGAAGCTAATTGAACACAGTGCAGATAACATATGAGGCAAGACTGTAATAAGAATGAGCTTCCATGCAAAGCAAATTGATCGCTATTATGAAACAATATAAATTAATGGCAAAAAGTTGTCGTCACTGAACTAGAGTCTAAGACTAAACCACAAATAAACAAAATAAAGTGCATGACTGAGTTCTGGCCTTGCTGTAACATTCGTAGACTTCAGATTCAGATATCTGTGTAATTGACTTTCACGGTAAAGCGATGCTTAATTAATGGGAATTCTGCTGTGCGTTTGTGGTGTTTATAGACCTTGACGAGAAGGATCGATACACAAGCACATGGAATCTGTATGAGGGGAGCTGGCACTCTCCTGAGGAGCTTGGTAAGAAACCTACTCTGTATGTATGCAGACGCGAATGCTTAGGCAACATGTTGAAAGCAATGTTGTTGCTTTTTTAACTAAGCTGAAATAAAAAATAATATAAATATTAGATGAAAAACTTGAAATGTATGAAATGTTTGCAGCCTTGGCAACTAGCTGAAAAAAAAAATATGTTTAAGTACTAAAATGAATAAAACTGAAATTAAAGCTAAATAATTTTTTTTTTATTACAAAAGAACATATAATTACCAGGGCTCCAGACTGCTGCCAAAATGGTTTGCATTTCATTCATACCTTTTTTTCTTGCCAAACTGATAAGAGCTGCCATTTCTGTTGAATATGAGAAACATCAAACGGCAAAAGAAAAATGAAAGCGGATCTGCCCAGCGCGGACAGTTTATCAGCTCGGACCAATAATAGACAACGCACTGTGAGCTCAGAACAGGTTCATATGTTATAAACCATATACCTATCAGATCAAACAGTGCTGATGTGGAAACCAGGAGAGACATATAAGTTATAGAAGGCTTTCAGTCCACAAATCACCAACATTCATCATGGATTTAATTTAGTAACGCTGTAACCATGGTATTATGGCAGAAATAGTCAAATGTTTTTACATCATTCAGTGTTCATGCAAACTTCTGAGTGAAATTCAAACACTTTTCAAGGACTTTTTCCAGCACTTTAAAGCTCTAAATATTATCCAATTAAAAAAATTTTTCAATGTGATGACCAAAAACACGATTTGTTCATCCTTTAAAGATTGTCCCCATATGTAAAACTAAAAATTGTCAGAAAAATAACACTTTGTGGCAAACAAACACTTTTATATAAAATTAAAAAAAGACAAGAATTACCACTTTTAAAAGTAGATGGCGGCAGAGGAGCACTTATTGTTTTTTTTAGCCATTTCCAATCATTAATATATATTTCATTCAATATATTTAAAATTTTCCCTATAAAAATTTAGTTTTTGCATGTTACTGTTGTTAATAAAAGTTAATTTTATCTGCATCTCAATTCAAGCTTTATTATTATTATTATTATTATTATTATATTATTTGTAACTGCAAAACAAAAGGAATTCTATGATTAAAAATCCCCCACCCCCCAGCGCTACCAAATCAGGTGCTGGCGGCTCAGGTGCTCTCAAATGTTAGTCTGGAGCCCTAATACTAAAATTTAAAATTCAACTGAAAACTGAAAATATAAAAAAGCTAATTTAAAAAAATGTAATAAATATTATATTAGCATATATTACTAAAATAACACTGATTGTAAGTATCAGTCCAGTTGTACATACTAAATGTTATTTTCTAGCAATTTCAACAGAACAAACGTCAAAATTAAAGAGATATTTAAAATGTCAGATATTAAAAATATACATATATATATACTAACCTATACCTAGTAGGTATAGGTTAGTTTAAACCTATATTATACAAACATAACTATATCACTAGACTGAATTAAATATAAATTCAATGTGACAGACACAGTTGAGAAGCACAATTTTAAGGTAAAATACAAATATTTAATTTGTTTCAAAATCATCATTTACAGTACATGGTAAGTTAGTCTAATGTTAAATAGTACTTATATGTTTTATGTTAGATCATAGTAGATAATAGATAATCTAACATCCAATAGTTCTCACAACAAAACCATGGTATTTGTTTCTCTAATGCTCTTTAAAACACGTAATGGGACAACAATTTGGAACCTATTCATAGAACATGGTGCCATATATACACCCACACAGACTGCTCATGGGCAAACAAACGTCCCACATGTAGTAACCAAATAACACGAACAAAACTTGAACATGAGATTTTTTGTCGAAACAAAGTGATCAAAACATAGTGTGAAAAAGCGCAACTCCGAAACTCAGCTCCTGTTCCCTGACCACAGAGCCCACATAGTCACATTCAGCGGACGACCGTCTCATACCCATCGAGGACAGAGAAAGAAATACATATTTAAAGCGATTCGCTGTCTGAATTTCCGTCATCCATCAAATTACCACGGGTATTCACGGTACAAGAAAATTGTGTGTTGACGCGTTATTCTGCCCTGTAATCTGAGAGTGTTCCCAACCTGTCACATAAGAAATGTGAGTCACCAACATTGTCGGCAATGCTGCACACAATATAGTGCCCCTAATTACTGATGTCGCCCATTTCTTCCTGTCAGACATGGCTGAAGAAACATCCCAACTCAGCTCACTCATACCGCTTCGTTTACACACTGTACTGGGACCAGCCGTATTTATCCGAAGCCTTAAACTATTACGAGACCTTCTGCAATACTGACCGCGGATCAGATAGGAATGCGCGCCAATTCCCCAAGGGCAGCTGACTGGATCTTTTCTTTTCCTCAAGCTTAAGATCAGTGGCGTTCTGCCTGACTGGCTCCAGGATTGGTGTGGATTTTTCATTATTCCACAGCTCCTGTGGAGAAGTGACAGTCTCGCAATTTCTCAAGCCCACGGACGGAGCTGTGGGCCTGATCTCGCACAGGAAAAAAGAAAATGTGTGGACAGAGAATGGAATTAAAAAAAGAGAGAGAGATGAATGTGACAATAAGGCCATTACTTTGTGAAAGGTCGACTGTGATATGTGCTCATCAAGTACTATGACCCTCTGTTATCCAATAGAGCAGTATCTAAGTGCTTGATGTGTGCCATTTCATATTAGTAATGGACGAAAATAAAGGGGTTGTGTGTGTGGGTCAGGTTTTCTCACTGTATGCAAATATCCCTGCAAGGCTAGCAAAATCTCAAATTACTTACATCTGCAAAGTTACAGCGCTCAATAGTTCAATGCAAAGGGAGAAATTTTCTTTTACAGCAATTGCTTTTTAAGGACTACAACAAACGGCTAGTAGGGACTACAACGAGCTTCTTCCCAGGTTAGTGACATCACAAACCCCAAAATGTACATAAACCCTGCCCCCAGGAACAAGCAACAAAGGGGGCGTGGCCATGTTGGGCTGCTTTAGAGAAGAGGAAGAGTTGTTGTAGAAGAGTGTTGTTACCATGCTGTCATTTTACGCTGGACTGCTTCACAAACGAGGGTCAATTCAACGCTGGATTTGCACATTCTAGTCGATGAGTTGAATCAGCTCCACAGAAACTACATAAATTTATCCACTAACCATTCAGAAACGTCCAGATTCATTCTAAAAGTTGTAAATTCTTCCTGAGTCTCTCCATCAGTGATCGACTCCATTTTGAACAATGTAAGGCTAAACACTGGTACTGACAATCGTCATTTTGGCTGCGTGAGATTCTCCAGCTTTGTTGTTGTTGAGCAACCGAAGCGCGAGCTGTTAAAGCTCCGCCCTCTTCTGGGAAGGGGTCCGGGAGCAGCAGCTCATTTGCATTTAAAGGGACACACACAAATACAAAAAATTTGATACACACTCCGAACCACTGATTTGAAACAGATTCGTAAAGCTTCGAAGCTTCATTAAGCAGTGTTTTGAAATCACCCATCACTAGATATTCTTGAGTAAAGTCGTTATGTTTTTTGGGCACACCTAAAGTATTCTCGTTGCTTCATAACATTAAGGTTAAACCACTGTAGTCACATGAACTGTTTTAAATATAACTTTAGTAGCTTTCTGGGCATCTGAAAGTGTTAATTATCTTGTTAAATATTTTTTATCAAAAATATCTTAATTTGTGTTCCGAAGATGAACGGATAAACGGTCTTACGGATGTGGAACGACATGAGGGTGAGTAATTAATGACAGAATTTTCATTTTTGGGTGAACTAACCCTTTAAGAAAAATCTTTCTTTTATGAACTCTTCACTGAAAGATACTTTGGAGAACCAAAAATGGTTCTTTAATGGCAACCCCCCTTTTGGAAGCTATATTTTTAAGAGTGAGTTAGATATCATTAGCTCAGTATAAAAACAATATAAAGAGAATATAAAGTCCCCACTAATAGAAAAATGTTTTTGTGCAAGTATGAATGGGATAAGGATGTGGGTAAGGATGAGTGAAAGGGAGGTTAAATAAATTCAAACTAATTTAGAACAGAGCAGATTTCTAGACGCCTATATAACTGTTTCACCATCACTTTAGTTTACACATATGGCATAAAGACACAAATAATCTAAGAAGACAAGCTCTCCCTCTCTCTCAGGGTGTGTGTATGTGTTAGCAGGAGCTGTCTAGGGAGATTAGGTTCCTCTCAGCAGGCGTGTATTTAGTGATGTCAGCATCCCTCCACATCACACACACACTTACGGAGAGTTTAAAGGAAGTGGTCAGCCGCAGAGCTGTGAGGTCTGTTATTGACCGATCAGTCCACATACAGTCCAATCTAGTAAGATGTCTTGTTAAGAATGAATAATAGTATCCACTGCAAACCGAGACATAAACACAAATCCAACAACATAAATCGGTCTACAAGCTGCAAAAAAACATTTTTTTAAAATCAATATTTTTGACTTGTTTTCCAGTAAAAATGTTTAGCGATATAATAAAATAACAGAACAACTGTTTTCAACACTGATAATAATATTAAGTGTTTCTTAAGCATCAAATTATCCTATTAGAATGATTTCTGAACATCATGTGACACTGACGACTGGAGTAATGATGCTGAAAATTCAGCTTTGATCACAGGAATAAATAACATTTTATAATATATTCAAAAAGAAAACAGTTGTTTTCAAATGTAATATTTCACAGCAATACTGTATTTCTGATCAAATAAATGCAGCATTGATAAGACTTCCTCATAAGAGACATTTTTAAAAAATCTTATCGACCTTAAACTTTTGAATGGTAATGTGTATATGTGTGGGTGTGTTTGTTTATTATATATTCATATTAAGTTTAGAAGAATCACATTAGCATGTTTTGCTTGTTTCAAGCTGAAATCTAATTAAATAAAGATTTGAACTAAAATAAAAGATTTATTTTCTTACTCTATCTTATTTTAAGTTTACATATGAAAAACAAGTACTGATTTTTGTGCTGTGAATATATTCATAGCTTCTCTTAAGCTCCTCTAGATCCTCCACAAGGACCCTCCTCTGAGTTCACGGGTGATTAGCTGGCCCTGTTTTTGAAACCGGCACTTTAGGAGAGCTAAAGGGGTTCTGCTCTCCCTCAATAACAGGGTTCCGCTCTGAAAGCCCAGACTCCCCAGGATGGCGCTGGCCTCGAAGGACCAAATGCTCATCCTAGTGAGAAAAACAAACAAAGACGGCCCTCTCTTCACCTCCATTTTAATGAGCTGCAGGAGTTTTTATACTTCTCTCTTTTTAGAGATCTATTTCAAATAAAGTCACCATGAAATTAAAATCCCTATTTACTTTACATCCCTGGTCTTACTGTGCACGATTCATCAGGGCATGTTATTCTAAAGTAAAAATAAAACTGCAAAATGATTTCTATTTTCAGCTGATGACAACTGATATTAATGTAATACAGACTAATAGCAAAAAACAATGCATTTACATTTATGTATTTGGCATCTAAAGCAACTTGTTCTGTCAGTCCAAACCTAATATTGTGCATATTCGATCATATTTAGCAAGTGTGAACAGCAAAAAAAAAAAATCTGATTTTTACAAACCCGTTTCAAGCTACATTCATATGTGGTTTGAGATCCTATTCAAATCCCATTTCTGGAAATGCATTTCAGTCTGAACGCTCTGATCTGAGCTTTTCTTCTCACGCCATGTAAAACGTATAACAGTTAGACAAGGTTGTGTTGTTGTCAATGTGCAGGTCACACAAAAAATTATAATATAATGGAGACATTTGTATCATTAGACGTAGTAGTCCAGTGCCGTGGCTATTGTCATATTCTAAGACTACATCACAAATCCCTCATAAAGTTTTATATGCGTAGTCCTACCTACCAACACAGATATTCTGAAAAATGAGAGCGCAGTTGCGATACACAGTGTTGACAGTCAATCATTAGATCAGATTCAAATCGGATACACAAATAATGACAGTCTGAACAAGGCTTTAGTGCATTCAAATTACACATTTTATCAATGTGTGTCTAATTCTTAGGAATCAAACCCATTACCTAGACCTGTTGCGATTATTTGAGTTATTTGATTGTCACAAATATTTTGAACTGTGATAATTGTGCAGTTAAACAAATGTCAATAAAGGATTAACTTTCATAATGTCAAAAAATGCTCCATTTTTAAACACACCAAGCCGACGCCAATGAACTAGTGGCGACGAAAGCAGACTGCGGGGTTGGCTCACACGTCAGCAGCGTCTGGGTCCAAAGTTGCCCTGACACACCAAACCGACACTCGACACCCGACAGCCAAGTAGCATGTCCGTTCTGCACCTGCGTAATAAGAAATGTCTTTCCGTACCAGCAGGTGGCAGTAGCTGAACAGCCAATCAGAATTATCAGATGGCCCGACTGACCGACGAGCTCCGACACCGATTCAACATGTCGAATCGGCCGAAAAAAAGCTGATGAGGACCAACTTCAGCCAACGGTGCAGAACACACTGAGAAAACTTAGTCAGCCGGCGAACAAAAACTGCCCGACAGCCGACCGTCGGCTTGGGCTTTAGGGATGGGATAATAAATTGATGCTTCTTGATTCGAGGATCGATTCTGAGATTTTCTGAATGCATTGCGATTCTCTCTCGAATTGATTCTGAGCTTAGTTTTTAACAGCAGATGGCGCTCTAGGCTAGTTTTTAACGGCACACTCAAATGCTCACAAAGAAGAGCGCTCGTGCGTTCGGCTGAGTCTGAGAATGTAGTCCACCTCAGAATGCTTTTATGATGCGAGATTAATGTAAATTTCCCACTGCAAACACCCTTTGTTTCAACCTTTTCGATCTTTATGAATGATTATTTTATAGAAGGTTCAAGTGGTGAATTTAAAGAGGACCAAGTGAAGTAAAGTTGAACCAAAAAGAGGGAATTAAATTGTTAAATCGCAATTCATAATCCTGAGAGGCCTACCAACACCTTGCCATCTCTAGCACCAGTTAAACTACAGGAATTAGCCTACTATCGGGATATACGTGGAGATGCCCTCAATGGCAAACTTGACCTTCAACCTCCCCAAAATTGGGTGCTGGGGGGAACTATTCTGTTATGTGGATCAATTTTATTCCATCATTTCCAGGTGGATAAAATCAAGTTTTCTCATTGAATATCTAGTATCTCTGAACTGCATCATATTACATGAGTAAAAAGGGTTAAAAATGTTGTTTCATATTAACTCTACAAAACAAGCCATTTAAATGTCCTAGAGAATCCCAAAATGTGTCTTCACATTTAAGAGCGCAGTTAAGGTGCCTCACATTAAAAGATGCCAATAAACACCAAGAAACATGTCGACGGAACCATAATGTGACACTGTTATATTCACATTTAGCCCTGAGCAACATTCCATTGTGAGACAATGTCCGGACTGATAAGATTTCAGTGGAATGAGAGTATGAGGCAAAATATAAACCTTTTCAGAACAGATACCTTATCAGATTTATCGCTCGTATGTTTTTTACGCCACACAAGATTGCATCTCCAATTCAGCATGATAGG
The DNA here is from genome assembly GCA_037950665.1 of Hypophthalmichthys nobilis. Taxonomy (NCBI): domain Eukaryota; kingdom Metazoa; phylum Chordata; class Actinopteri; order Cypriniformes; family Xenocyprididae; genus Hypophthalmichthys; species Hypophthalmichthys nobilis. The sequence continues at coordinate 19,530,188 of CM075486.1, forward strand.
CTACAAAAAAATTTGGAATATCTTGTTCAATATCTTAGAAAATGAGAGGAAATAACTTGCAATCTGATACCCAGAGGATGGAAACAAAGAAAAAAAAAAAGGAGGAGGAGATATTATCTTTAATTTTAATTATCCTGAATATTGCATCTTTTTTCCGAATGAAGCTTGTTCACGGTTCACGCCAATGGAAGGATATGTGAGAAAGGCGTGAGGAGGAGTGGAGTTTGTTGGCTGAGGGACTCGAGTGTCTGTGTGAGTCTGAAGCTCGGCCTGCACAGTATGACTAGCACCGAGTGTCACCTCCTGTAGAGCAGCCCAGCAGAGCATTCTTACCTCTGACAGCTGTATGCCGACACCATCCACCATAACGCCCACTCCGCAGGAGAGATATTAGAATGAAGGAGGAAAAGAGTGAAGAGGAAAGACACTAAAAAGAGTGGGGAGAAATGACAGACAGATTTTTTTTTTTTAATGTTAACGTTAATGTGACTAATTTTTTTTCAAATGGTAAAATACACTTGTACATATTCCTTTTTATCCTTAATGTATTGAGCATTAATGCATATAACTATTGCATTAATATTTATTTTAAGCTTTTAAACAATATTTACTACAGTATATATAAATTTATATTTATAACTTCATAATTATTTATTATACAAATTTAAGTATAATTATTGTAACAATGTATATTTACATATATTTGTATATATGACGGGTCTTTTTTTTTTGTCCAAAGGCCTTAATAATAATAAAAAGCAAAGATATGACATCCAAAGTATGTAAGGTAGTACAACTAGATCTCTTTTATTGAATCCAAAAGGTTTTAATTATATTTTGCTACATATAAAGGTATTTTAAAGATTTTGAAGTGTCAAAAGGCCATTCGTTTTAACCATCCAAAGGCCAATACAGCCATTTCATTTGTGATTAAAATATCTTAAAATGTAATAAATGTATATATTTTTTATTCTGGCATGATTTTATAACATCATATATCAACATAGTGCAAAATGGTATTAAAATTATGTGTAGAAGTCGTTGCTTTGTTATGAGAAAGAATGTCCGAAAAAAAGAAATTCATTGATGTCATTCGGAGTAACCAATATAAAGGGACCATTTTGGATCAAGTCATGCGGTCAATATCATGTGACAGGATGTGACATCATTCAGACACCTGCAAAGGACCACATGGTCATGAAGCAAAGTAACTAACTCTCTTTTAACTTTTAATTTTAATTTAACAATTTTATTTGAAAAATTCATGTTTTCACTTGCTCATATGGATGTCCCGAAACATCAGGTCATTCAGTACAACCGCTATAAAACATGGAAAATGTTGTAATATTTTAAAAACTTGGACTAAAATGTTTGATTGTTCTTTTGCTAGCTAGCTAGATATCAGCCTATTATCGTCATTTGGTATAACCAAAAGTGTCATTTGGTAAAACCGAAATTTTGTTTAAACTGAATGACTTTTTTGGTGACAAATTTTGTCCATCTTGTAAAAAATGACAAAAGCAGTGATAATTGATTATATAAACCACATAATCTCATTGTTAACACTTTGTTATGAGAAACTTTTTTTCTTATGAGAAACAAAATTATTCATATCTCCATTATGTGTTTTTTTTAAACTTTTAAAAACCTTATTCGTCAATGACACATTTACATACATATAGCCTATATATAGAGAGAGAGAGAGATAGATAAATTCTAATAAAATAGCTAAATTCTCTCTGCATCTGAGAAAACAGCTCAAATTCAGGCTTCTGGCTGGCTTCTTTGGAGTATTTTTCTTATTTCTCAGATGCTGCTATTAGACTATAGTGCATCGTTAAGTAGGCCAAATACTGCTGTGTGAAAAAGATCAGAAACTTCACATGTTCAACTCCTTGATTTCAGGGGCAGCACACGGGGAATAGAACAAGACGGCAGTCTGTGTGAAGATATTGCATTTGTCGGGCCACATAAATTCCTCTGTGTGATGAATAGAAGTGGGAACTTAAGGTTGCATTCGGGTAACGACAATGCTGTATATTTTGCCTCATGAGACTTTAGAGGAAATCAGAGGTCATCTTAAATACCATGTATTTTAAGAATAAACATCAATTTCAAGTTAGATGCCACAGGAAGAATACAGTTGCTATTTTTGGAAATAGGGGAAATGAGTAATTGGAAATTGTGTGTTGCCTCCTAGCGAGATCAAACAAAGAATTTAGGAATCAAAAGTCACCTGAGGCTCCAGTGTGTGTTCTGATAAACACCGCCCCATCCTCGTCTTTCTCCTTCAAACAGTAATTACAAACACCCTTCTGCTGGATTCGCCTGGATATGCGAGTGGTTGAAGTAACTCCATTCCTGTTTAATGTGATAAGATTATTTAATCAGTTCAATTATATATTCATGTTAGGTGATTAATCATGCATTAGTATTCGCCCACAAGTACTTTCATTTTGCATGAATTGTCCACTGTGTGAAAAAAGTATTTTCTACTGTACCACATCTACCATAAATAAACATTAGTATTTTATGCTGCGATTCATTATGCATAAACAATTATTTAAAGATCTCCAACTGTGCATCTTCACTCATCCATCCCAGAATGCACTGCAAAGAGATAAGGGATCTTCGGAGCACATAGCGCTAAAAAAATCTAGCAAAAATTAAATATGAAAAAAGTCTAAATTAAGAATATCACTCCAGCTGAGGGTAATGTTCAGCGTCTGTACCCCCAGAGCCAAGCTGCAGTCAGTCACCCTCCTGATGGTTGGCGGCTTCTGTACAACATGTTCCCAATGAGCCTTACGAATCACTCAGCAGAGAGACTCAGGAACATATTGCCATTGAGAAACAGCTGTGGTGGGACTGTTTTTTTGCCAGAATGCTTATGACTTACACTGACCCCAAAAAGTATTTGGAGACTTAAGTCACAGTCAAAAATGTATGAAGGTCACAGCATTAAAAACAAAATATCAAACAAATATTGCACAAGCTTTTTTCGAAACCATTTTTGCTATTACTTGTAATTAACTGGTGATTTTTTAGAGGATGTATGAAAACAGTTCTCCTCAAACATTCTTCCATAGAACAAAGTTACATCAGCTTGGAATGACATGACAGTGAATAAAATAATTTATAATTAATCACTTAAAATAATAAAAATACTTAGTGCACAACTAAATACTCTTTGGGGTCAATGCATATAAAACCCTACAGGTAAGTCTTAGTACGAAGCTGTTAAAGTTTCATTTCACGTTAGTCCTCTATTCGGGTTCAGTGCAGGGGAAAGCCTGGAGCTGCGGTGTTTGTCAAAGAGGGTTAAGGGGAAAGACGACTTCTAATTACATTTAGCCTCATTAGTCGGACCCTGTGACTCTGCCTCGCCATCAAGTTAATGTATGTGGCCCTTCAGGATTGGGAAGGGAAAATGGATTTGCACTGCATTAGTTGATGAAATGTATAAATTACATTACGAGCCACAATGTGATCTTAATGTCACTCATTCAGCCAGGGGGAGGGCTTTTAGAGCAGACTCCGCCCACGGCTGTGGTCAAGAGACTGTCCTTCTCACTGGACAAGAATGTGGGGCTTGGATGATAACTGAGGTTTACATGTGTATAAATGGAAACACTTCTTCACCTTCTGGGCAATTCCACGCAAAGGTTATCTTTACCATGAAAAAAAAAAGCTTTTACTAAAAGAACAAAACCCTTCAGAAATTTTTTTAAGAAAATTGCCTTGTTTATCCACAATATATGAGGTAAGCAACAATGAACATGAACATCAAAGGGTACAGTAAAACTTATAGAAGAGCATTGTGTCTCATAGGACACTTCCCTCGGGATGTCGTGTTTTTACCTGTTGGTTAAAAAATGAATAGCCTATTGATCACAATCCGCGCGATCAAGCTGACAAAATAAAAATAATAAGATTCCAATAATTTTGACTTGAAATAAAGTTTGATCACTTTGACTCAAGACTCCGCTTTAAACTGTGAAAACTAGCCGAAATCCGTGTGATCATTCACAAAACGTAAAACTGACATGATTGCGATTGACAATAGTGTACGTCAATAGGTTCACCTGACTGTGGGGAAAACATGCGATTTTAAACTGCTTTATGATACACATTAATATTTGTCAATGTATTTTAGCAAGCAGTTCTGTAAGAAGGAAAATCATGGTCTCTAAATTGAGTCCTGAACAACGCACACGCTTTGTCAACATCCATAACCTTTTGCAATACAGAGTATAAAGTTTAGTAAAAAGTTGATAAATTGTGCAGTCTTACCATACTGGTATCCCAGATTTCAATATTTGGTGGTTTAAATGCCTGCTTGAGGTCTCTGTGAAAGTTTTAAAGCAGTTTTAAAGCAGTCTTCTGTGCCGCTTTCAGACCAGTCAAATCCGTAACGGAAAACTGTCACATCCATAACGTTGTTTTTACCTCATTTATGCGAACACGAAAAATGAAATAAAATTATTATTTTATGCTCTGTGGAGAGCCAACCCTTCTTCATTCGGCGGGCAGTATTACTTTTGGTTTGCGCAGTGTAATTCACAGAATTCTTAAAAAAATATGTTGTCACCCAAAACTTAGTGACTTTTTTTGTCACGTCCGTAACGCATGTATATTTCCCTCATCTAAAATATAAAACGATTGTATAGACTGACATTTTTCTAATGTCTGGACTCCTTTAGTAAGGGATTATGAATATATAAATAGATGGTTCAATATGTTGCTATTAAATGCATTCTTTGAGCGTTTATATTTCAAGTTTTGACCAAGTGTCACGTCCATAACGCTGGAATTGCCCTTCTTCATCTTACACAATTTACTGCGAAAACCATCCCACAACACTTGTAATAAGCTTACCATAGTGAATCAGGGTGAGACATGTATGTATATTCGATGCATGCAATGTATATTCGAATTTTCTAGAATTGCCCCCAAAACCAGAAAGAAAGAGACAAACAGACAGACTATACAGTATATACCACATTTTCTTTGAGCAACCAACGAATTAGGCCTATAGTATAGTCACATAGTCATAGTCATTAACAACGGATTGTCAGCATCCAATGACAGCAAATTTGGAGTGTTTTGACTAGAACAGCATGAAAGACGACTATTTAAAGACCTTTCAAACCATCAAGACCACTCAGAGACAGAGAACATTCAACCCACACAGATGTCTGCAAATCACAGGACCAACATGTCATTGGTGAAAGTGTCAAGGTGAAAACCAGGAGTATAAATTATGAAAAACATTCATCTTGCTCTCTTTCCAGCCCCTTGGCTTTTTCAAGAAGTCTTTGGCTTGTTCACATGAGTCAAGTCAATATGAGATTTCTCAGTGTAGTGATGTCTTGCCTTTGAAGTGATGAACTTTTAAGTTTGAATTTTAAACTGCTCACATTTTTAGTCCATCTGTAATTTAATACAGATCCACAAATATCATTTATGCACCCTTAAATAGTTAAATAATTTAACTTTTCATCTGTTTATGATAAACCACCATCAATTTTAGCCTATTTTAATATATATAAATAATATTTATTATTTAAAAATATCTTAATACATAATAAACAATGACTGAAATTTGAAAGCTGTAATGTATAAACTAAACCTATTTGAAAGGACGGATACTTGATACATGCCACTATTTGCATCACTCTTAAATAAATATGTCATTTCGTATTTGAGATTACAAAAATAATAATAGGAAACCCTCGCAAAACAATGACAACGAAATTATATATTGTTCTCACCCACTAGCAAAAGCTCACCAGAGCACAGATGAAGACGCTGACATGCATCACATAATTGGCTGATGGTGTGCGAAAATTAAGGTTAGGCGAAGATGCCGCAACTGCACACACCAACCCGCTCGCACACAAACACATCACAACTCCAGCAAACAAGCACAAGCCATCTCAGAGACTGACAGATTACCAAAAACACACGCTGTTGACAGGCAAATGGCGTACACTCGCATGATGAATAGCGTACACGGTATCAGATTATTGCAATGAGTAATTTAATCAGCTATAGAGTCGAAATAAACCACCTCCAGTTATTTACACACACAAGGTGAAAATGAAAAGCACGTATAATTTCTAAAAGGAAAATGATGGCTTTTCCTTACAATGTTAGTTTTTTTTTTTTCACTATTTCCACTTTTTTATTGCAATTTCTCTCAGTAAGACCAACTACAGGTTTTAAAGGCAGTCAACAAATTCTTTTGTAGTCATATATATATATATATTTTCCAGAGAGCGTTCCAGCCCAACAGCCCGCTCCTGTCATCAACCTGATAGACCCTCCCAAGAAAATGTTGGGGGGGTGCAGTATGTCCTTTGCCATAGTGGCCAAGCTAAGCCCCCAGGTGAAGGCCACGGAGGCAGCACCGCCATGGCCACCTGAACTGCCCGATCCACCATGGCGCCATGAACTGCCTGTGCCACCCTGCCCCCCACTCAGCCGGCGCCACCCTGGCCCCCTGAACTGCCAGCGTCCTGAAGGCTTCCTGTCCCGCCTAGCCACGTCCTCGTCAGCCTCCAGAGCGCCCACCCTCCCACCCTTGTGGATGTAATACGGTGCGAGGTCGCGCCTGCCGGGAGGGCAGGATACCGTAATGTTTGAGTTGTGCTTTGTTGTTCTTGTTTTGAGTTTGTTCTGAATATGTGTTTCTGTTCATTGTTTGAGTTCTAAGCTTTGTTGTTTTGTTAATTAGTCCTGTATTCTTCCGTTCTCCCCCTGTTGGTCTCTATGGTTACTGATTGAGTTAGTTATGTTCAGGTGTTCAAGTTCAAGTTCAAGTTCGGTTTATTTCTAAAGCACATTTAAAAAGTGCTGTACAACAATAAGAAGTGAAATGTACATAAGGTATGCAAGAAACAGTTAAAACAAAACAAGAAAAAAAAGGAGAGAAATATACACACTATATGCACACATATATACATGTACATACATATATATACATATACACACATACATAATATATAGACATATACATACACGCATGCATATATACACACACACACACATAAAAACATACATATACATATATATATACATATACATACATACATATATATACACACACATATATATACATATACACACACACATACATGCACACATATACACATATGCATGCACATACATATACATACACAACATACATCTACACAGATAAATACATGCATAGACACATACATATAAACACATGCATATGCACACATACCTACATATTACGTACAAAATGCAAGAGAAAAAAGATGAGTTTTAAGGCATGATTTGAATTCAGATAAACTGGAAGCCATTCTAATAGAATTTGGAAGATTGTTCCAGAGTGTGTTCCAGGGTGTGTCTAGTTAATTAGTTCCTTTGTTTGTTCAGTGTATTTAAGCCCTGTGTTTAGTTCAGTAGTCAGTTCTCTGTTGTGTTATGTCGGTTGTTATGTTCCAGTTCTATCCTGAAGATTCTGTTTTGTAAAGTTTTAAGTTTATTAAAATACTGCTTGCACTTATATCCTACATCCTTATCTTTGTGTGCAACCAACTGTTACATGTATATAGACATTACTTGGTGGGGATATATACACTGTAAAAAAATAATTGTTTAACTTAAAAAAGTTACCTGGTTGCCTTAAAATTTTGAGTTCACTGAAATTAAAAATTTGAGTTAATACAATGAAGGCAATCAGTTTAATCAACAGAAACTCGAAATATTATGTTATCTGAACCACATTAATTATCTAAGTTGATTTGACAAAATAAAAGATAACAAATCATGAAAATAACAGTATATACAATACATAGTTTTATAGTATATATATATATATATATATATATATATATATATATATACAGTATATGCACTATAATTTTAACTGTAATTTTTTACTATATTTATTATATTTTACTATACTATATTTCTAGTAGAAGTAAAAATCTGTTACATATAAATATTATTCAATCTTGTATAGACTACTTGTCCAAAATTAGCCAAAAAAACATTACTTGGGGGGAAAAAAATATATAAAAAAGATAAAATAAAATATAGCCAGTCGTGACAAAATTGACCCCTTCTAAAGCTGATGCAAGACCCCTCCACCCCTGATCACCCTGTCTGGGTTTATTTTGCAACAATGACGGTGCACAATACCTTACAAAAGACATTTTCTTTCTTCTTTTATCTTCTACATGCTCTTTAAAGGAATAGTTCACCCAAAAATGAAAATTCTGTCATCATTTACTCACACTCAAGTTGTTCCAAACCTGTATGACTTTCTTTCTTCTGCTGAATACAAAAGAAAGCCATACAGGTTTGGAACAACCTGAGGGTGAGTAAATGACAGAATTTTCATTTTTGGGTGAACTGTCCCTTTAAAACTGACTTTAGCAGTGTAATTTATTTTATATTCCAAAAATGTGCTGAACCTGAAAGTGTCTCTCTCAGCACGGGCATCCTCAGTGTCAGACAGCTTTTCGTCATTGTTGTTACTCTGCGGTTGTGTGAATAGGGCTGTGACGCTCCAAAATTACAGCTCTGTCCCTCTCACTCGCTTTCTCTGTCAACGCGGCAACATTCAGGGCGCCCGCTTTTTCTAACAGCGGGAAATGCGACCATCTTTTGTTCAAGGCCTTTGTCTTTTCAGAGCATGTTATCAGCGTACGACACTTTCAGACTCCACAAAATAGGTATTTAATAGGAGCCCTGTCCAAAGACAAGACCTAGGACAATACATTTGAAATTTTGTGCAGAAATCTGCAATCATTCGAGAGCGTTTGTCATGAAAACAAGAGAGAAATTTTGTTTACAAAGTCTTATTCAAAATAGGAGTTAATAGTTAAATGGGTCACTTAAATTAGTGACATTCATCTTTTTGTCATCTTGTGTGTCCCTTTTTCCTATTAATGTAAAGCAATAGTTTACACAAAATTCAGAATCTATAATTATCTACACCCCCTCATGTCATTCCAAATCAGTATGACTTTCTTGACAAGAAAAAAAGAAACACAAAAAGAGATTTAAAAAAAAAAAAAAAAAAGCATAGACAATATGACAATATGAAATCTTCTAAATCTACACAACTCTGGGTGAGAAACAGACCAAAATACAAGTCATTATTCACTAAAAATAAACACTCAGATCTCATATGTAGGGATTTACTGATACAGATAAGTTAATAATATTTTTACTATACAAACTATAACTGGCTGATATATTATTTTACCTAAATTAATGAAAAATAAATCACTTAAAACCAATCAATCGGAGACTGACAGGGAAGAGAAGAAATTGTTGAATTTTTATTCGTAGAAAGTCGTTATTTTTGTTTTGTTTTTTGTGCACAAAAAGTGTTCTCGTCGCTTTATAACATTAAGGTTGGATTATTTTAACGATGTCTTTGCTACCTTTCTGGGCCTTGAAATTGGTAATTGTGTTGCAGTCTATCGGAAGCCAGATTTCTCATGGATTTCATCAAAAATATCTTAACTGATGAACGAAGATGAACGAAGGTCTTACGGGTTTGGAACGACATGAGGGTGAGTAATTAATGACAGAATTTTCATTTTTGGGTGAACTAACCCTTTAAACATCACATTTGTTTCATTTTTGTTTTTATTGCTGCGCCCTCTACTGTACAGACATGAATTAGCTTTTTCTTCAGTCTGAGGCTTATTCATTTCACTTTTGCTTTGAAAGGGCCTTTAGTTTTACCAAAAATAGAACTTTTATTTTGTATTTTTTGTTATTAAAAAAAAAAAAAAATGCAAGCCCATCTCAGGTGACAAAATGTAACGCAAAAGTAATGTAACGCATTACTTTCCATAAAAATAACTATGTACCGCAATTAGTTACCTTTTTAGGGAGTAACGCAATATTGTAACGCATTACTTTCCATAAAAAATAACTATGTAATGCAATTAGTTACTTTTTTAGGGAGTAATGCATTACTTTCCATAAAAAGTAACTATGTAACGCAATTAGTTACTTTTTTAGGGAGTAACGTACTATTGTAACGCATTACTTTCTATAAAAAGTAACTCTGTAACGCAATTAGTTACTTTTTTAGGGAGTGATGCATTACTTTCCATAAAAAGTAACTCTGTAACGCAATTAGTTACTTTTTTAGGGAGTGACGCATTACTTTCCATAAAAAGTAACTATGTAACGTAATTAGTTACTTTTTTAGGGAATAATGCAATATTGTAACACATTACTTTCCATAAAAAGTAACTATGTAATGCAATTAGTTACTTTTTTAAAGGAGTAACGCAATATTGTAACGCATTACTTTTAAAAGTAACGGTAACACTTTACAATAAGGTTCATTAGTTAACATTAGTTAACATGAACTAATAATGAACTGCACTTATACAGCATTTATTAATCTTTGTCAATGTTAATTTCAACATTCGTTCTTACGTTCTTAAAATATAGTTAACATTAGTTAATGCACTGTGAACTAACATGAACAAACAATGAACAACTGTATTTTCATTAACTAACTTTAACGAAGATTAGTAAACACAGTAACAAATGTATTGCTCATGGTTAGTTCATGTGAGTTAATACATTAACTAACGTTTAACTAATGAACCTTGTTGTAAAGTGTTACCAAAGTAACTTTCCCCAACACTGCTAAAGACTTAGATTGTGGCAAAAATCCTTTTCTTCCTGTTCTTTTGAACTTTCTATTCATCAAAGAATCCTGGAAAAAAACATATCACTGTTTCCACAAAATAATCAAACTGTTTTCAACATTGATAACAATAAGAAATGTTTATTGAGCACAATATCAGCTTATTAAAATGATTTCTGAAGGATCATGTGACACAGAAAATTCAGCTTTGCCATACTAAGAATAAATTACATTTTAAAATATATTCAAATAGTAAATCATAATAATATTTCACAATATTACTGATTCTTATCGACCCCTAAATCTTATCGACCCCAACCTTTTGAACAGTAGTGGTTGGCAAATATGACACCAAACCCCATTTTTATTGCTTCACAGGAGTTTAAACTGAATATGAAGTAGTACAGATTTGAGAGTTTGCATTAACATTCTGCCAAAGCTCTCCTTTTGTGCATGTTCCACAGCAACAATTTATATTTTTGGTTGAACTATTTTCTTTAAAGTTGTGTTATACTAGTCACTTCACCAGTGAGCTGCTACATCTAGTAAATGCAAAACAGTGACTCATTCCAATTTCACAGCAAAGTACCACCGCATAAAGGACATTCTCTTATCATTCTCGTTCTCTCGAGGATGGTGCAAAATCACATGCAAAAAAAAGTTTAATTTATCAACGAAAGCAATAGGGCCAAGTACAGTCTCACTCGTGGGCTGGATGCTATTGTTGGTGTTTACATCTTAAAAAACAAAAGAACAAGTCACCTCTCATATTTCATTTCTTTTGAAGCACTCGATTTCGCACCGCTCATAACAAAAAAAGTCAAACACAAATCCACGGGAAGCTTATAAGGAAAACTTGCCTGCTTTGATCCATTTTAGGAAGCAAGATGTCACCTTAGTACCATTTTCACCCCTAAGCATTTATCAAAACTTTATCGAAATGTCAAATGGGCTTCAGAGATTTAAGAAAAACAAATATAGCCCTTTCAGAAAGCAGATTCTTGTTCCCGATGCTGTATTTAAGCCAAGTTCTGAAACAAAACAGCATCGGTGGCCTAGTTATATCGCTTTGCATTCAGCCCTCAGCTCAAATTTCAATGGTTTTGGGTCTCTGTGGGATAACATCTCTACGTTAGCTTTAAATGAAAAAACGACGCATGCCATAAGTCCCGTAGAGGAAAGTAGGAAGTGTTTGGTAAGGTTGTGCCTTTTTAAAACTATCTCTTGCTTCATTGTCAATAGGGCGTCTGTCTTTTAAACTTGTATGAAAAATCCTGGCTTCTTAAAAATGATGTTCCCCAAATAAAAAACATCATTCAGTATTCTTCCTATTACAATATTAGGAAAACCTTCCCCTGTCACGGGTCCGGCCAGCAGGGCACACTGCGTTCAGAATCAATACATCTTCTTTGTACTCATTGTCTTAAAGTGCTGGATGAGTGACAGATGTTATCCCCGGATGCCAAGCACAGAGGTCTCTCATGCAAGCGATACAATCGGAACAGCTGCCAGAAGCCCTTTCTATCCCGTTCTAAACAGAGCAAAGGCTGTTGGAAAGGAAGTCTGGCAATAACAGCCAAGCCGCCGCAACGTCCTTCGGTTTCAAAAGCAGCCGCTCAAAGGACTCAGCCATTAGCGGCTGACAGGATAAATGCACTGTAAAAGCCGCTGTGCATTCACTTTGTGTCTCACAGTAGCAAAAATAAAAAGAAAACAAAAAGAGTGAAGTGTTTTACACCTATATTTAAGCCGTATTACAGGCATCACGGGGTTCACATTGGCATGTGGACATGTTTCAGGCCCTTTTAGATCCAAATGAATGGCAGTTTTCTCAAATGACATTGACACACAGTATATAACATTTATAATGCAACAATGTTCAGTGGGAAGAACTATTGTTTTCATTCTTGATTATATGTTTTCATTTGACAGTTCATCAAAGACAAATCACTATACTTAAAGGGATAGTTCACCCAAAAATGAAAATCATCCCATGATTTACTCACCCTCAAGCCATCCTATGTGTATATATCTTTCAGACGAACACAATCGGAGTTATATTTAAAAATATACTAAAATGACTAGCTTCCAGCAGATGACCAAACGCATACTGCGCAAGTCGACTTGCGCTACAAGAGTAACCCGTGATACGATGTATGACTTAGGATGTAGGAGTAGCATAAGCTTAGACGCCTCTCGCTGTTCAAACAAATAGGGCTGTGCAACAAACTCAAGCTCCTCTTCTCTTATATCGAAATCCTCCGACATTTCTCTTTAAAAATTCTCATTTTAAATTCATGACCGGTGTTCTGTTTTGCTCTATCCTCGTCATCGCATCATGCAACGTGTCAAAGGTTACGCTTCCGCCGTAATGGCTACGGTCGTCTGCCAGAAGCTAGTTATTTTAGTTTATAAAGTTTTAAATTAGGGCTGCACGATTTATCGCGATGAAATCGCACGCGATTTGGCAAAGGCTGCGATTATTTTATGCGCGGCTTGTCAGAGCTGTACGGCTCTGTGATCAGTAGTAAATGCTTCTCCATCTGAAAGCCAGAGGGCGCTCTTGCGCAGAAACTCAAAATATGCCCTGCAGCAGAAGAAGATAACACGTGTCATATCACTGTAGCTGAATCAACAGAAGATCAAACAGTGTTGCCAAGTCCGCAGTTTTCCCGCGGCTTCTTTCAGACTGTTGCCGTGGGTTGTTTTTCATGTCCACGGGTTGAAGCGACCCCAAATAACATGATATTTAGCCCGTGGAATGCGAATTTTACCAGGGGAACCCCACCAAAAACACGGATCTTACTCCCTGAAACGCGATTTTCACCACGGGACCCCCCTGAAACACGATTGGGTTGGTTTTGGGCTAGTTTTGATTAGCAATTGGGCGGGTTTTGTTGTGAAAACCTGGCAACCCTGAGATTAAAACGCTTTGATTGATTAAACATGACTAATAAACACACGACTGCCTTATTCTGTGTAAGAAGCCACATCATCTCACAGAAGGATGCTCAACTGTTGTTATGAAGTGAGTTTGGAGTAAAAACATGTTATTAAATGTTGTCTTTTGTTGGACAAGATGTTAATAAATGCTTCTCATGTCTGAAAAGATGTTTGTCGCTTGTTGCTTTTTCAAATGTACACTATAAGCGATTAAAACTCGCAGTGCTTTCAGATGTATTAGTATTTGAAGCCATACTTCATTGACAAGCTGCACATAAAAAAAATAATAATAATAATAATCGCAGCCTTTGCGATTTCTTAATCGCACTAAGAATCGCGTTTAAGCGATAATCGCGTTTAAGTTCAATGTTATTGTTTCGTATTGGGTGACATACCTTGCAGCCCTATTTTAAATATGGATTTTTCTTACAAAACCCATCGCTTCGCTTCAGAAGGCCTTTATTAACCCCGCTTGGAGCCGTATGGATTACTTTTATGATGGATGGATGCAGTTTTTTGAGCTTCAAAATCATGAGCGTCATTTACTACCATTTTAAACCTTGGAAGAGCAAGGATAGTTTTAAATTTATCTCTGACTGTGTTTGTCTGAAAGAAGATATCATATGCACCTAGGATGGCTTGAGGGTGAGTAAATCATGGGAGAATTTTCATTTTTGGGTGAACTATCCCTTTAAGATTTGGGCTAGTAACTGACAGGTCACAAGTAATAAATAAGTCCTTTACAAATGGTCACTGAAGAAACATTTGCATTGACAAACAAAGTTTGTAAATAGACATAAACATAAGTACTTTTGGTCATTTACGTGCTTTCGCGTATTGTTTTGATATAGTTTTTGGCAAAAAATATCTTTACCTGAAGTGAGTCATTGGCAAGTGCGAGTGTTGAACTGAATAAAAATCTTTTACATCGCTGTCAAACAATTTGAACTTATTTCCAGGTTTTGTTTCATCTGACTGTCGATTAACATTAACTTAATCCAGCGCTCTTTTCTCTCTTCCGTCCTGAAGGAAGTTTTACCGTTTTAGTGGGAGAGAAACACAGCTCCAAACGATTCCTTGCGTTGTTAAAATGATTCAGATTTAATAGAGAACCGATTCAAACCGTTTTTAGCCCGTTTCAACTGAAAAGAACCGACTCAAAAGATTTATTCACTCACGAATTGTCCACCGCTTGTTCAGATCCCAAACATCTGACAGGAAAAATAGATCACGCGACTTTACTGTTGAAATATTGTAAGGGGAAAATGTTTTGCTACCTCGTCAGGAAAGAATTTATCAGTAAATTTGGCAGCACGAGGTACATTTTGCTCGACACAACTTAAAATTGCTGCGTTAAACCGGCGCACGGAGATGGCGCTCTAGGAAATCGATTATTTAGGAAGTAACCTAAGATTATACGAGAGGTGGTTTCTTTCCACCATTGTAATATCATTGAATATCTAAAGTTAAAATTGTCTAATAAATGCAGATAATCTGAGCAGCCTTTAGAAGCTATAACTTCAATAAAAGCTCAAATACCATGTCAAGGTATGAAACAAGCCAAGACTTTTGACAAAAGCATGTTTCATATAACCTGAACAAAGTCACTCAGTTATTACAGATCTAGGTGAGGATGAAAGCAAGCAGGGATTTTAGGCCAAAATGGGAGAAAGAAAAGTTTCTTAAAGTACAAAGTGTACTACAAAGTGCTCTCACAAAAGGAAAAGTTGGAATATGTTAAATTAAAACGTCTATATATTCCATCACACTTTTTTAGGTGTTATTTCAGAATCTCAAGGAGATGTACAATGCCATTTCCTGTCTCTGTTCCTCAGTGTGCCGTGATATTACAGAAAACAAATAGGCTTGGAGAGCAGAAAGGAGGGGAGGGGTGCTGCTTTGTTCGTGCGTATGTGTGAAGAACGCATCCCTTCCTCTCCCATGAAGGTTGCAGAGCAACAAGATTAAAGGAGTGTCAGTCAGCACTCTTAAATGTGAGAGTCTTCCTCCAGAAACAAGAGAGGAGAGAGATTGCAAAGGGCGGATGGAGAGAAGTGTGAGCGAGAAGTGCAGAGAGTGGAGACATTGTGGATGGGAGAGAAGAGTAATTTGGGTGAGATGGACGGAATGATGATATGTGAATAAAAGGGTGACGGACACTAAAGAGACGGAGAGAGCGAGGGAGGGGAGAGAGAAATCGCAATTGTGCAGCATTTGACACCTCTGCAGAAAACACCTTGCCAGCCTGTCAATCACAGGGGCTCAGTTGATTGATTTTCTCCTGTTCCCAATCAGGTTCTTAAGAGGGTCCTGCTTCTTTTCTTTCTTTGTCTGCCTGACAGCTTTTCTTCCCCGTCTCTTTACCACTCAGGCTCTCGCCCGATCCAAAATATCACCTTATCCTTTGGCACCTATCAATCAGAGCCATAAATTGGATATTTGGGGGAAAAAACATGGTTAATGTAAATAAAAAAAAAATTAAAAAAAAAAAGACTAAAGCATAAAAATATGGATGTCAATTTAGTACAATTAATTTAAAACCTCTTTATGGTAGCTAAGCAACATAACAATGAAAGATTAATGAAAATCTGTTATAAATAAGTAAAACTAATCATTGAAAAAATGAAGGTAAATACAGTAAGACTGGGTATATACAAAAGAACACAGGATGGGGAATGAGAAACATGGTAACCTTTTCATCTTTGGCTTAAAGGTTAATAAGCAGCACACAAAACCAAAAACTTCCCTTCTGCCTAATTTACAGAAATCACAGGACACCTGCAGGTGTGTGTAACCTCACACACACACACACACACACACACACACACATTGGTTTTTCATGTTTTATGGGGACATTCCATAGACATAATAATTTTTATACTGTACAAACTGTATATTCTACTCCCTAATCAAACCTACCCATCACAGAAAACTTTTTTTTATTTTTTACATTAAATTTTTTACAGAAAAGCATTTTTACATTAAAAAAACAAACAAAAAAAACACTTAGTGACCAAAAATGTCCCCACAAGGACAAGGATTTTGGATATCTTTGTGAAGACATTTTGTCCCCAGGCTTTGCCTGAAGGACACACACACACACACACTCAAACAGTATCAATACAAAGCCGTTACTCAATTTATCTCTTGTGAAAACCAGTTTTGTCTGACTTTATTCAATATCTAGTGATGGCCGATTTCAAAACACTGCTCCATGAAGCTTCGATGCTTTACGAATCTTTTGTTTCGAATCAGTGGTTTGGAGTGAGTATCAAACTGCCAAAATCGTGATTTCAATAAACGAGGCTTTGTTACATCACAAGTGTTTTCGAAATTTCAGTGGTTCACCACTGGGGGGCGTGACTTTGGCAGTTTGATACACGCTCCGAACCACTGATTCGAAACAAAAGATTCGTAAAGCTTCGAGTAGTCACCCATCACTAGATATTGTTGAATAAAGTCGTTATTTTGTTTTTTTGCAGCACAAAAATGATTCACATCGCTTCATAACATTAAGGTTGAAACACTGTAGTCACAAGAACAGCTTTCTAGGCATTTGAAAGTGTTCATTGTCTTGCTGTCAATGCAGGCCTCACTGAGCCATCAAATTTTATAAAAAAAAATATCTTCATTTGTGTTCTGAAGATAAACAAAGGTCTTACAGGTGTGGAACGACATGAGGGTGAGTAATTAATGACAGAATTTTCATTTTTGGGTGAACTAACCCTTAAAAGTTCCATTTGATATTGGCCATTAAAATATCTCTCAGAATGCTACAGTCTGTCACATATTACTCTGACATTCTCATACGCAGGTTGTTCTTATCACTTCATAACATTAAGGTTGAACCACTGTAGTCATGTGGACTATTTTAACAATGTCTGTATACTTCTCTGGACTTTGAATGTGGTAATTTCGTTGCTTTCTATGGGAGATAAAAAAAAAAACCTCTTGGATTTCATCAAAAATATCTTAATTTGTATTCTGAAGATGAACGAAGGTCTTACGGGTGTGGAACGACATGAGGGTGAGTAATTAATGACTGAATTTTAGTTTTTGGGTGAACTAACCCTTTAAAAGAATAACAATTATTTTAATATATCAGGGTGAATCTCAGAAAACATATAAAACTATATTTCAACTATATTATGGGAATTTACAGTTCTTGCTTTACTTTTTCACCAGCATGTTAGTGAAACTAAACATACTGTAAGCTATTTACTGTAAGCATAATTACATGCAGTTAACCCTAAACCTAACCCTATAGTAAGTACATGTGGTTAATTATAATTACTCAATACTTAAATGTATAATTACACTGTAATAATGACACCATATATATATAATATGCAGATTTAAAAAAAAAATAAATAAATAAATACTGAAGACAGAAACATGTACAGTGAGCTCTGAGGTTGTCATATAATTCATGTTTCTACAGAAGCCAGCAGTGTAAGTCAACTTCTGAACCCCACTGCAAGTATGCTATGCTAATGAAGCTAAATTGAAAACTTGATACACAGAAACCAACATAGAGCAAGAGAGAGAGAGAAATTGAAGATAAGTGTCTCTGGCTCTCCACACACATACAGATCTGTGTTTGCATGATAAATTAAGACATGAAAATTGGTAATATTTCATTTTCCACCCCAGTCCCCTTTTCTGAGGAATGTACGCGGCTGTTCGTGCTGGAGGGGATTTGTCATGTGATATGAGAAGGAATCAATGGACGAGGGACTTGAGGACTGTATATTTACTTAACTAGATGAGGACCATCTCAGCCTCCGCACTATCGGATACCGTGTGGGAGAACAAGAGACACAGCCAGATAATTAAGGAAAGAAAGAGAAAAGAAAAAGATTAAATGATATAAGCACATAGAGGAGAGTATGTTGCGATTCTCTCTTTCTCTTTCTCTCAGCTTGACACAGTTTCATCCAGGTCCGGCCCATTTAAAACCCCTCAACTGTCAATCACCTCGTCCAATCATTCAGTCGCCATAGCAAGGGCAGAAATCAATCACCCAGGCGTCCTCTCGGCCGGGATCTCAATCATGCAGTCTGTGAGCCTGGCATTTACCAACAGATATTACATACACATATAAAATATATGACACAGATTAGATATGTGATTTCAGAGTCGGTCCCACCTCGCCAGGACCAGAACAGCGAGATCTAATCGAAGGGCCGGGCTGAACACGGTTTTGAGTTAGGAGGAGGGGACTACTGAAGCAGGGAAATGAAAAAGAACCTGGTTTCATTTCCTGTGCGCTACGGCACTCTACGACTCACCGTAAGGGATCCGAGAGCTTATATATGCAGGCGATACATATCGCTAAACTGGATGTAATTTTAAGGACAACTCGAAATCTCTGCCCTCTTCTTTCATGAGGTCTGTAACAGACTAAATATGCTGCTTAATAACTGGGACACCCTGGTAATTGTGCGACCCTGAAAAGGTGAGAATCATATGCTTGAGATGTGTGAGCTGCATATATTGAGAAGAGAATAAAATAATACAGGTGTATACATATATATAGGCTGTATTTACATTAATCTTGCGTCATAAAAGCATTCTGAGCTGAGGTGCAAGTATATCTAACCACTTATATGACTCGAACCCTTACATAAGCCAAATGCACAATTGCTGTCCAGCACTCTTCTTCATGAGCATTTGAGTGTGCGGTTAAAAACTAGCCTAGAGCGCCATCTGCTGTTAAAACTAAGCTCAGAATCGATTCGAGAGAGAAAATATCAGGTTCATTGTATCGAGAATTGATGTATTGTCCCAGCCCTAATATATATAGGAGGTATTATCAGTTTGGGGTTGTTTTTCAGGGGTTGGGCTTGGCCCCTTAGTTCCAGTGAAAGGAACTCTTAATGCTTCAGCATACCAAGACATTTTCGACAATTTCATGCTCCCAACTTGTGGGAACAGTTTGGGGATGGCCCCTTCCTGTTCAAACATGACTGCGCACCAGTGCACAAAGCAAGGTCCATAAAGACATGGATGAGCGAGTTTGGTGTGGAGGAACTTGACTGGCCTGCACAGAGTCCTGACCTCAACCGGATAGAACACCTTTGGGATGAATTAGAGCGGAGACTGTGAGCCAGGCCTTCTCACCAACATCACTGCCTGACCTCACAAATGTGCTTCTAGAAGAATGGTCAAAAATTCCCATAAACACACTCCTAAACCTTGTGGAAAGCCTTCCCAGAAGAGTTGAAGCTGTTATAGCTGCAAAGGGTGGGCCAACTCCATATTAAACCCTACGGATTAAGAATGGGATGTCATTAAAGTTCATGTGCACGTAAAGGCAGGCGTCCCAAAACTTTTGGCAATATAGTGTATATATATACATAAACTAGCATGTATAAACCTTAATTAAACAATTTAATAATCAATAAAAATGGAATTTATACCTATATGGTATTACGCTGTACCCACATTGGACCAGTGGTTTGGAAAATGGATCGATGATTCAGCTGCGGACGCCATCTTCTGGTGAGGCACGGGAATTATTTCGCTGTGACTCTCACAGTGCATTATGGGTATTCTCTAGCCATTAGGTGTGTGGTTGAATTTCGACAGACCGATCGGTGCATGACATCGAAGTACCGCGAGAGCTATTAGAAAGCAGACGCCTCAGTGTATGCTTTCGAATCGCTCCTGTGGTATTTTTGATGTCTTGCACTGATCGGTCTGTTCAGCACCGCTTCAAGTCGAACACACCTATACATCGGTTGTACACTTGTTATTGCGGTGCATTATGGGATTGAATGAGTGCACTCGAACGTCAACTATGGTTTCGGACACCACTACAAGTGCCCTATTTAAGGGAATAGGGGGTGATTTCGGACACACACTGTAACAGTTTATGTTCCACATATCTAGTCATATGGTCTTGATAAGTTCAAGTTATATGTTGCCTCTAAATCATAATTATGGTGTGTGATTTGGCAATTTTATATTTCTTTAACACTTACAGACAGGAACAGGAAGGCTTTTAGCACTAGTTCAACAAGAGCAAAAGATGAGCATCAATGTAATTGATGCTTTAAATAGGCAGTATTTTATCATTCGGCTGCTGATATTTTTCCTTGCTTTTATTGCTTTTCTTCATCAACAGTACACAAAATGCAAAGAAAATAAACTGTAGGATCAACCTTAACAATTATTTTATTTAAGAAAATCCACTGCTCATTTTAAAGTGATTCCATTAAGTAAACTAAAATGGCTTTATATAGGTTACTCTTATGGCATGATTTTAAACATGTTTGTCAAAAGTACTACTCATTTCTTTAGATGTAAATCTTGCAAAAACTAAAACATTAAATGCAGTGCAGATGGAACGGGTCAATAAACTGGTCAAAACGGGTCAGTAAACCATTGAAAAATCAAAAAGAACTTTGTGTTTTCTTCAGGGTAAAGATGTGAGACTGTCCCATAGTTGCTGAGTAAATGCCACGGAGACCATCTTTTCACAGGATTTATTCTGATGTGCTTTTGCATGGTTCTTCAAGATTACAATGTCTGTTTTTACCCCAAACTCAAAGGTTTTCCCAAAGTCATCCCTTCATTATGCGACTGGGAGGAAGCGGCCAGGAAGAGGGAGAGAGCAAAGGAGAGTTTCGGAAGTTCGCCACATGCTGCGTGACGCATTCCCCCGGCTCCCATGGACTGATCCAGCACCAAATCCCAGCTCACGGAGGTGCTGAGCCCCCATGTCGCTCTCTCTCCAACTGTGGAGGGCAGCTGCGTGAAGGCGGCCAGGCCAACGCCGCCTAACGGGGCCTTGGCAAGGTGACTGCCAACCCTGAGGGGAATGAGAGAGAATTTACATAAACTGCTTTGGAGATCATCAGACCTTCCCCCTCCTCCATCTCCCGTCCCTCTTTCACTCTCTCTCTCTTCCCTGCGGCATGATGCTTTATTATCTAAGGCTTTTATTGCGCCGTGATTTCACCTGTTGTAAATCAATGCAACCTGAGCGCCGGACACAGGCGTGGAGACGCATATGGCGGAATACAATCGAATAACACACAGACAGTGTTAACTCCTGTTTTCCTCCACTGTAAAACCTGATGAAAGGAAACCGGCATAAATCTCAGCACAGCCGTTCCATTAATCCAAGCTCTCCCACAGGAATCCATCAAGGGCTTTGGCACCAAGAGCCATTACTGCAATAATGCAGTGAGGAGAAGATGAAAAAATAGAATACTCAAAGGCTGCACTGCTAATTTAGTCATTGTTCTTCCAAGACCCTCAATATCGCCGTTCAGGAGTGCACTCAACCTTGAGCCAGGCGAGTTTTGTCTTCCCTGACGTTCCAGGCAGATTATTTATTCATGGTGGCAGATTGGCAAAGGCGTGAAAGTCATGACAGTACACAATCCCTGTGCACTGATACTTCACTTACTTTTCAAGATTCTTTTTAGTATTATGGTGCCACAAGGCACATTTCTCGTTTGCACTAGTAGAGTGCCACAGAAATTACATAATTTTGAAGGCCAATAAGGAAGTTAGAATCACCCTTGTTCTCTTGACAAAAGCCAGCAGGATATTTCCATTGATTTTTTGGTAAGCAGAAATGAGCTCTGTGACCAAAAAGTTTATTATTCTTACACTTTGTGTGCCATGAAAATATTCACAAATTAACAGAACTTATGAATTTTGAAGCCTAAATCCCAGCCAATAATTAATGGTGGGGCCAATGAATGCAAGATGGGCTTGAAGTATTGGCCCCAAATGGGTTTGTTCATGGGTTCAATGTCAGCCCTGTCTGAAATAGCCCCAGTATGGGCCCTAAATGGGTTCTGCCCATACTGGGGCTAATTCAGACAGAATCCATGGACAAACCCATGTAGGGCCCATACCTCAAGCCCATATCATGGGCAAAGGCGTGAAAATCATGACAGTACACAATCCCCGTGCTCTGATACTTGACGTAGTTCTGCTCCACTTCACAGACGATGAGTGGTAGGAGAATTTTAGAATAACAGGATAATATTATTTATGATAATTTATGTAACAACAACTGCAGCTCGTTCGGCGCGTCATATGTCATTACACCATTCTACGTCATTGCATATGTTCTTTCCAGTTTTGGTTTTCAATCTGATTAAGTGTTTACATGTCCTATCTATCAGATTAGAAAAGGAATAAACCACCCCTTCCAATCCAATCGAAATTTCATTCGGATCGAGCTCAATCGGATCGATTAAGGTGTTTACATGAAGGTTTTTCAGTCCAATTGAGCCGTCAATCCGATTACTAATGGATTATTTGGTTGCATGTAAATGTAGCTACTGAAATACTGGCTGGGATACAACTGGTAGTAAAAAGCTAAAGTTAGGATATAAATGAACTACACAATGGTCACACTACTTCAGACAACTCTTTCAGTAGTTATTTCAAATCTTCAATTTGGAAAGTGTAAGTTAGAATACTTTGCAAGAGCGCAAGTATAAACACAACAAATCTGTAAAAGCGGACTAGTGAGTAGATGAATTTTCCTGTTCGATGTAGTCACGTTTAATATCATATTTGGTTTTAGGACTCTTCCTACGGCACTCTGTTGGAAAAGCAACTTTAAACCACTTAAAAATCAGTGGTTCGGAGTGCCAAAGTCACTTGATTTCAGCAGTTTGGTGGTCTGATACGCGTTCAGAATCACTGATTCGATTCGTAAAGCTCAGAAGCTTCATGAAGCAGTGTTTTGAAATAGATATTGTTAAAAAGTCGTTTTTTTTTTTTTTTTTTTTTTTGGTGCACAAAAAATATTCTTGTCGCTTTATAATATTAAAGTTGAACCACTGTACTCACATGAACTGATTTAAATATGTTTTTAGTACCTTTATGGATCTTGAGAGAGGAACTACCATTGCTGTGAATACAGGCCTCACTGAGCCATCAAAATATCTTAATTTGTGTTCCTAAGATGAACGAAGGTCTTACGGGTGTAGAACGGCATGAGGGTGAGTAATAAATGACATTATTTTCATTTTTGGGTGAACTAACCCTTTAAAAGGAGACCATTCCATATGAATAAACAATCACTTACAATAGCTGTTTATTTCCATTATAAGATTAAGAAGATTTAGAAAAGACTTTATTCTTAGGAATAATGTGCACCAATAAATTATTCCCAATAAGACCTAATGCACATTGCATTATTAAAGTAAAAGGTCAACTGAGCTTAAATACAGAATATCACTGTATTTAATCAATCTTGCCAATGCTACTAAGCACTAGTTAGCTAGTTAATATAAATGCTACGTATCATATAATGTCATGCAACTAAATGTGTTTAAAGCAATAAGTCATCCAAAAGTGAACAAACCAGTTTAGAACAACATGATTTTGAATATTGAGTTTGGAGTGAACTATAGGTTAGTAGCTTTGATGCTGTTAGTTTGTAACTCTCCAACACAGGCATACACATGTACGGACAAACAGCACCCTTCGGTATGTAAGTAATTAGCATCTAAATGTGATTTCATTCGGTGCATGGATGCAAATGGCATCCATTCCATACCCAGCAGGCTCCACATCCCTCAGCTCTGTGGAAGAATAAGGCAGAAAATGGAGGGGAATTGAACCTTTGGTGTCTGCATCTGTCTGAATTAATGTTCCAGCAGTGCTACCGGGCTGCCCACTAGCCGGCCGCATTATCGGAGGGAATATTCAGACGAATAAGCTCCTGACTGCAGGTTTTCCTGAGGTGTAAGCCGTATGTTCTGCAATAGTAAGATTCATCAAGGGCACTGAATGCTAGTCAAGGCCCCAGAGGAAGCATTTATTCGTTATATGGATTTGTTGGGTGGCACAAAGTTTAAAGCCCTCTGTACTGACCTGATTAGCCCTGGATGGTTGATTTTTAACAGCTTAGCAAAACTAAGCTGCATTTAACAGTAGTTTCCTGTGTTTACAGTTAAAGCAGTTTTACATGCAATAACCTCAAGTTTCAAGTTCATAAATGAAACATCATGTACATCTTGGAATGGAATATCATGTACAACACATGATTCCAAACACTGTGAAAAATAAAAAGATCTTTTCATGCCTGCAACATGCCATTAACAACCAAATTATGGTTAGCTTTTATGTGGTCAAAGATCAACATGGAGGAGGTTCCACCCTAGCTAAAAATGTGTTCTAAGAACGTTTTGCTAACATTCCCATTTTAAAAACATTTTTCTTGGTAATGCAAAGGTTAAAGGAACATTCCATTTTTTAAACATTATGGGAACGTTACATTTGAATGTTCTCTGAACATTCTGAAACAAGTAGTAACATTTAAAAATGATGGACGAAAATACAACTTAAAATGTTTCCAGAAAAAAAACGTTCCATGAATTAATGTTACTGTTTAGCTAACTATTAACGTTACTGAAAAAATGTTTGAGAGAAGTTCTGAAAACTTCCCTGTTAGCTGGGATGTTGCTACACACATTTCCACTTGTAGCTAGCTTGTTTTGGCCACTTTTTGAAGTGAAAATCCACAGATTTTATGAGAAACACCATTGTATTTAGTTAATTTTGCTAGTTTAATTAGCTATCACTTTTAACATGAAATACAATTTATATCCTACAGTAATCACCTCACTCCGAGTGTTTTCGCTAGTTAGCATTTAGCTGAAACAATAGCGGGCATCGTTAGCATCCATCTGAATCAGTAGTGGACATTGTTAGCTAGTTAGCATCTAGATGAATCAATAGTGGGCATTGCATGTGTGTGGAAAACATGAGGTCAATGGGTTAACGTTGCCAGATGTCCTATATTTTCAGCTCCTGCACTAGCTGAACAACTGCCATTGAGATGAATGGGAATGCTAACAGTTAGCTTTCTCCAGATATTATCCACTTTATTTTTAACATAAGAGCGCAGCCATTTTCAACTTGAATGTGCAAGGCTTCCAGTGTCAGTCGCTTCCAGTTATTTTAGCTGTACAAAACAGTTATGCTGCTTGATTTTGTTAACTGGTATTTGTTATCATATTATTTCGATCTACTGTTGTGACTCATAAAAACCCTTGTTTGTAGCGTAAACACTTTTACCATTTACTGCTTTTTGTTGTTATTTAGCAGCTAGGCTCACGTGGTCAGATAATGTGGACTCCATAGCAGCTTTCATTAGTCAAGGACCGACCAGAAGCCGTCTGACTAACGTGTAAAGCAACCAATCACAGTTCCTTTTGTTCAGCGTCATGCTTAGGAGCGTGAAAATGTAACAACCATGTCCCTACAATAACAGACCGACCTGTAAAACTTTTGAAC
The DNA here is from genome assembly GCA_037950665.1 of Hypophthalmichthys nobilis. NCBI lineage: Eukaryota > Metazoa > Chordata > Actinopteri > Cypriniformes > Xenocyprididae > Hypophthalmichthys > Hypophthalmichthys nobilis. Next base: position 19,556,070 of record CM075486.1, read on the forward strand.
GAACTTTAAAGAGTCTATGCCACAAACTTCACATACTTCATCATAGACCATAAAAGAACGCGACACCCACGAAAGTAAGCCTTCTATGTTCTCTTTATTTAGATTTATGTAAATAAGCAATGTGTGTTTGTGGATGTGGGTTATGTGGTTGGGCTCAACTCTGCAGATGATGCTCCTGGAAGACAGACAAGAACAGTTTTGAGACCAACTAGCAACACAACAGTGACACCCTCAGGAAAGAAACGCTGAAAGAATATAGCCCACATCTCACTCAAAAACACATATGGCTGCTGAGAACACTCAAGAGGATGCTGAACGACAGCTTTAATCAGGGGCAGAACACAGGCACTCAGAAATAAAAGTTAAAAGAAAGAAAATGCAGAGTGAAGAAAGACTCACTTGGTTCAATTTGCTCGAGCAATTTAGAAATGATTGACATGTTCAATTAAAGCAACAGTTACTGGACGCTGGTTGTGATACTGGCCGAACAAGCCAGTAAATTAGCATATGCTCAATGATTTGGGAAAATCAATCACTGAGGGGTCGTGGAAGGTTAAGTCACACTTGGTGGTTCTCACCCATGTTCAAAATAAATTGCTTTTAAGACAAAGTGAATATAAAATCAGCCTATTTACTATCTTAAGAAATGTCCCTGATTCATGTCCCTGCACAATTCATCAATGCATGTTGTTCTTAAAAAAAAAAAAAAAAAAAAAAATATCAATCATTGTTTCTTTCTGCACCACTAAAACTTTTTTTTTTCCGGCTGATGTAAAATGACAAAAAAAAATTTAAAAATCATTTTAGAGAGACTTTACTGAAAAAGATCTCTGATATATTAGGAGTAATGATGCTGAAAATTCAGCTTTGATCACAGGAATAAATTACTTTATAAAATATATTCAAACAGAAAACAGTTATTTAAATTGTAAAAATTAAATTTAAATTGTAATAATATTTCACAATATTACTGTTTTTACTGTATTTTTAATTAAATAAATGCAGCCTTGGTGAGCAGACGAAACTTCTTTTAAAAACATTAAAAATCTTACCGATTCCAAACTTTTGACTGGTAGTGCATATATATTATATAAAATATATGTTTTATATATATATAAACTTAAATTCAAAAATTTGAATTGTACAAAATGCTTGTAATAGATATTTTAATATTTTAAAATATATTTCATGTATATATATATATATATATATATATATAAAGCAATTAATAGATAATAGATATATTGTATACATTAAAATAAAATGTATAATTATTATACATTATATAATTATATATAATTAAATGATATATACTACATACGATCTATAATTATGATAATCTGTGTGTGTATATATATATATAATATTTATAAATGATAAAATATATATAATATATAAAAAATCTGAATTATACAAAATTATAATACATAATTTAAAATATATTTCAAATATATTTTATTCATTTCAACAACAAAAAATTATGTGTGTGTGTGTGTGTTTGAGCATACATAGATATAACAATAAGTAATTATAATAGATATTTCATATACATTAAATTGACATTTAAAAATTATAATGAAAGTATGTAATAATGAAATGATATATGGTATAAAAATGTTCATGATTTTTTAAACATTATTTATTTATTTCTAATAGAAATCACAATTTTACAATTTCCTTAATATTCTCTGGTTTTCCATGACCGTGGTAATATTCTGACATAAAAGACAACCATTGTTCGATATGGCATGGTTAGTGGCTAATGTTAAGTTGCCTCATCCCAAAGAAAGTTTCTTTTTCATTCGCCTCAATCCCTTATTATGCGTGAATCAGCGTGTCCTTGATAAATCCTTAATTTAATTAATGGATAATCAAAACTTAAACAGCCTATTAATGAGCTATTAGGGATATGATTGAGTTTTGCATTTCTGAACAGAATGTAGAACAGGCCTTCAAAAAGAATCGTGAATCTGGCAGCCAGCCTGGAGCACAGCAACAGTTTGAAGAAACATCTTTTTAACTGCTTTCTTAACTTCTTATCACCTGGGAGAGACTGTTGGTGCCCCACAAAACCCTTTCTTCTCGTTCTCACGCACCTGTCTCATATTGCGGGGGAGGGAACGGGGTTGCCCTCTTTATCTCTCCTGCAATCTCTGTGGTTTCTCTAACTGAAAGAGTTGAGGTTGTGACAGCGGGAACCCCACCTGGCAAACAGGAGCATCCACCTGGTACTGTAGTAGGCCACTCGAACACTGCCTGGAAAAGGTCTCGCAGACACACACACACACACACGCATCAGAAATCTTTTTGGACAAGGTCTGAGCGCAACTGAAACGAATCGTGAACAGATGCAGAGCTGCAGGGATGGTTTGAGCCGAGATAAAGTGCTGCCGTCGCAGTAGTCTGCGATCTTCCTAATGCTCATTTTCATTGCTCTACTATTGCTTAGCAACAAGGCCAAGTCATAGAAACTGCTTTAAGCTTATTTCGCAAATCAAGGAACGCAGAGTAAGACAAAGTGTGCAATAAACACTTATTTTCCAGTGTCAGTGTATAAAACATTTATTTGATTACTATGTTCAAGGCCGAAGCAGAAACATGGGCGTTTATAGTCTTTAAAGGGAGATTATTTACTCACCCTCATGTTGTTCAATGCTGTTATTTTTTTCTGTGGAACACAAAATAAGTTTTCTTCCATAAAACATTAAAAACATAATAGTCCATAAAAAACAATTCACACTGCAACGTCTGTTGGTACAGTGTGAAATTTACATTATTTACAAAATATTAATCTCTGACGCACGTTCATGAGAGCACCACGACGCATATCCATGTTGTGTTGAAACCAAAGACTATAGAATAACACAAGACGCGTCACTCGTATTGTTTTGAATGGGAGAAAGTGCGACGAGCAATATGGCGGAATAAGTCCCGCCTTCTAAATAAGAGCCAATCACCGATTGGTAAAGTCATCGCATCACAGCAGCGGCCCTTAGAAGCTCCGGTTCCTATAGAAACAGTCAGACTCGCGCCTCCGAAATGAGACACAAGAGACGCGCATTTAGGACTGCGCATGCATATTAGCTTGATCCAGCCTGAAAAATATCGTCATGATTCGAGCATTTAGAAACAAAATTTATGAGACAGTTGCTGTCAGATTTCATTGGTGATTTGAAATATGAAATTTAATCGAAAGCTTGGCAAACAGCTTTGGAGAATTTGATGTTTCCCCATTCAAAGAGATAGGAGCTACACTTGAATGCCCGAGAGGCGTTTCAAAGATGACCGCCGAGTGAAATGACTTGTCTTAAAGGTGCTCTATGTAAGTTTTTTACTGTACTAAAGCATAAAAATACCATAATATGTTTGCAGATATTTATTAAACATGCTGAGTTCACATGCTCATTTCTCTAAAAACCATTGCTACAGCCAGTTATTTTACTTTGAAATTTGCGTTCCGTGACGGAATTTCTGTTTTTGTTTTGGTCTGTGCAAGACCGCACGTTGCCAATTTACCCAATAGTATTTCGCCACCCTGGGTTGCCAGTTGGCGGAAAACACATGCAGCGAATTGCAGCCATGGAAGCCAGCAAACAAACTAGGTCAGAGATCGCAGATTCTACCCGACCTAAAAAGCCTCAGCATCCATCTAATAATCTCTATGAACGGGAGCATATTAAAACGCGATATCAACTCATCATAAATCAATAAATCAACTAATTATCTTACAGTGTGTAAGTCTCCTCGCCTTCCAATGTCAATTGAGCTCGCTCCTGTTGCGTGTCTTCAAACTGGCAACCCGCGAGAGCCTTGAGTCTGAGGAGAAGGGGGCGGGGCAAACAATATTTTGAATTTGGACTGCAGTACCCATTTCAACCACTAGCTGTCATTCTTACATAAAGCACCTTTAAAGGGACTTTGGTTGAAACCGAAACGAGAGCAACACAACGCATGCATGCTGTGTTGACGCGAAAGCAGACGTTGCTAACGCGTGTTGCAATTAATATTTTGTAAATAAAGTGGTAAATTATGTTTTGTTTTGTTTTTTGCGCAAACAAAGCACTTGTGTTGCTTCATAAAACTGAGATTATACCACCTGAGTCACATGGATTACATGGATGTCTACTACCTTTCTGAGGCTTGAAAGTGGTAGTTGCATAGGCTGTCAATGGAGGAACAGAAAGCTCTCAGATTTCATTAAAAAGATCTTTGTTTGTGTTCCAAAGATAAACAAATGTCTTACGGGTTTGGAACGACATGAGGGTGAGTAATTAATGACTATTTTAATTTCTGAGTGACAAATATGGCACCTGGGCTGCTAACTGGAGGCCAGTAACATCAAACATCATTGGTTCTCACTTGTTTTGTGACCAAAACCATCATGATGTCAAACCTGCAACATATTTGAATTGAGACGTGCATAATAAGTTGCATGAATGATTTGCTTTGAGGGCAAATAATAGCAAATAAATCATGCAAAGCTAGTGTATGACTTCAGAGCACTTGGAATATAGCGCAAGTCATATAGACAACTTTTAGGGTGTTTTACAGAAAAAAAAATAGCATCATACAGGTTTGGAACGAAATGAGGATGAGTAAATAATTTATTTTGACTAATAAGGTAAAGTTGAATCAAAAAGATTCATTTCTGTGCAGATAAGCACATGCTGAGAATAAAGCCTGAATGTAGTTATTTTTGCATGGCTGCAGAGACAGAGGACACTTTAAATATGCACACTTTAGCTCTGTTCTAAAACCTAAGTCTAGTCTGCTAACTGCATAGACAGCTGCCTCACATATAGTGTTTTGGACAACAGACTTGACTGATTTCAGTGGAGTTTGTTCAAAGTCCCTTTAAAGGGTTGGTTCACCCAAAAATGAAAATTCTCTCATTAATTACTCACCCTCATGTCGTTCATCTTCAAACACAAATTAAGATATTTTTGATAAAATCCGATGGCTCAGTGAGGCCTGCATAGACAGCAAGTTAATTTATACTTTCAGACGCCCAGAAAGCTACTAAAGACATATTTAAAACAGTTCATGTGACTACAGTGGTTCAACCTTAATGTTATGAAGTGATGAGAATACTTTTTGTGTGCCAAAAAACAAAATAGCGACTTTATTCAACAATATCTAGTGATGGGCAATTTCAAAACACTGCTTCATGAAGCTTCAAAGCTTTACGAATCTTTTGTTTCAAATCAGTTGTTCAGAGTGCGAATCAAACGTCACGCCCCCCAGTGGTGAACTATTGAAATTTCGAAACACTTATGACGTAACAAAGCCTGGTTTACTGAAATCATGTGACTTTGGCAGTTTGAAACACGCTCCAAACCACTGATTCGAAACAAAAGATCTCATTTAAATGCTCTAAAATGCTCCCTCTGTAGGGAGTTCACATTTAGGAAAAAGAACATTTCTCCCTTGATGTTTTAGTACAGGTAAACGAACAGTAAAGTGCTGAAGAGTACTATCTTTTGTTGCTTTAGAAACATTAGGTCATAGGGTACAAGGAAAAAGAACTTTGAACGTAGGAGAAATGAAGGTGGGGTGGTGAAAATGAGAGGAAACATGCTGGGAAACAGCAAGAAAATTATTTTATGCTACGTACGGACATTCTCTGAAATGTCAAAATAAACCATCAAGTCAAGAAAAAAAGGGGGACAAATTCTTTTCAAAGACCAACATGTTGTGGGCTTTTATTCAAGTTATGAGGTTTGTACAGAGAACAGAAAGAAAGTCCCTGAGCGTTTTGTTCCAGTGAATAAAACGCAGTTAGACAGAACAAGCAATTAATTACTTTTCCAAGTACATCAGGAAAAAGTGTTACACCACAGGTCGCCTATTTGAGCTGCTGAGTCAGAAAATGAAAGCGTCTACGCCTAGCTAGTTGTAAAATAATAACAACAATAATAATCATAATGACATTTGATTCAGACCACAAAACGAATACACATCATATGGTTTGTTTATGCAAAGTGCTTTTAAAGTGAAAATAAAATTTAAATTGACTCTATTTACTTTTTGAAAAACATGCTCCTGGTCTTATTATGAAGGATTCATCAAAGCAATTTTGTCTTCACTCAGAAGTATAAGTGATTTTATGGAAGAAAAATGGACACCGCTTCATGCTGATTGTATAGTTTCTAGTTGGTACTGGTCATCTAATTGCAGCTAATAACATTTAAAATTGGACTAAGTGTATTAAAGTAAATTTGATGATGTCTTTGAGAACAGTTACGCTAACATTAGTTTACTGAGAGGTACACTCAAAAAAGCCTATCTGTCTTCCTTCTAGTTCTTTGGAGGCGTAAAAACATTTTAACGAGGACTTTACTCCGTAAAATCAGAGTTGTTAGAAGCTTTTACGTTCATTTACAGCTCAAGATGGTCTGCCGTTCTGTTCCTGGATCACGTATTTTTGAGACAGCACGACGTTATCGTAATCAAAGTCCTCGTCCAGATGGAAAGGAACGACCTCCTCACTTTCATCCTAGAATGACAAAAAACATTTTACAGGTTAATTAAGAATTTTACAGAGTCTCTTTGAAATGCAAAAGAAAAGTGCATCTTACTGCCTGAGCTTGACTGCTCTCAGAGAGACACGTTGTTGTGTGTACCTGATTCTCAGCGGCACTGTGAGTTTGTGTCTGCTTGTCTGTGAAAGTAGAGGAGATCTCCAGCAGTGTGTGGTGACAGAGCGATGAAGAGGAGACAGCTTTCAGATCTTCTTCAGTCTCACCTGGTAGTGCACATGTACCTGACAACACACAGCAAGACACGCGTGAATAATCAGCATCTTTTACACAAAGCTGTCCATCAGCAGTCATTTACAATCACTTTCTTCTTTTATCGTGAAAATTCTGTCATTATTTACTCACCCTCATGTTGTTCGGAATTCTTTCTTTCTTTCCATGGAACACAAAAGATCATATTTTGAAGAATGTTTGTGCTGCCGATTACCATATAATGAAGGACAGTATGCTGATATTGTCAAACTCCAAGAAAAACAATATGACCGTATGTACAACTGTATGTATGTGACTTCTAAAGCCATTCGGTACATTTTTGAGAGAAAAAGAAAATTTCCCTCCCTTTTCTGCAAAGTGAAATTTGCATGAAAAAGATAATTTAAAAAAAAAATCAAATAAACAAACCCTGAGACTTTTGTGTATGCATGAGAAACTTTCACATTAGCGTTTTTTTTTTTTTTTGTTTGTTTGTCTTTTAATTCTTAGTGGAAGTTATTTTTTTATTTTAACTGATATTTTTGGAAAATAATGTAACTGTTGTAAAAATGTTTTACGCACAAACAAATTTCTTTTGCAAATGTAAAAATAGAAAAAACTTTTACATGCACTCAAGAAACTTTCATTTTAGAGGTTTCTTTTGCATATATATATATTTTTTTTTTTACAAAAGTTACATTTTAAAAAAAGTCAGCGTAGCGGAAGATTTTATTTTGAAAAGGAGATTTTTGGCAAACAACAACTTAAATGTTGTAAAAATGTTTCTTGTGCAAATGAAAAAAATTAAAACTTTTTAAATATACGCAAAAAACTTTCATGTTAGAGGTATCTTGTGCGCACATGAAAGTCTGAAATTTAAATTTACAAAAATAGTCTCATAATAGGAGAAGACTTTATTTAGACAAGGAGAATTTTGTCAAATAACAAATGTCGTAAAAATGAGCAGAGTTTCTTGTGCAAATGTAAAAGCAGAAAAACATTTTAAATATACGCGGAAAAAAACTTTCATGTTAGAGGTATCTCGTGCACACATGAAAGTCTGAAATTTAAATTTTAAAAAAGTCTCATCGTTGGGGAAGAATTTTTTATTTTGACTTTTTTTGTGCACACAAAAGCCTGAAATGTAAAGTTTAAAAAAAGTCTCATGGGGAAGATTTTTTTTTAATTATTTTGACAAGGAGATTTACAAAAGAATTTAAGTTTTGAAAAAAAAAAAAACGTTTTTAGTTTTTATGGTGCTTTTTTTTGTCTCTTTTATAGCTTTCTAGAACAGATCAATTCAACATTCAGCAAAACATCCTTTTAAATTCTACAGAAAAAAATTAAAATGTTAAAAAAGTTTGGAACAACATCAAGATGAGTACATTTTGAGTGAACTTGCACTTTATGTCAAAAAGGAAGGATTAGTGTGCTAACAAGCTGTTTTTATGGCCTGCATCTCTAGGGATTTTTGCAGCAGCTTATGTGTGAGTGAGAAAGACAAAAGGCCTGGCAAGAGCTCGATTGATGCTGATGTTAATTAAACAGCTAATTACTGGCACAGTGAAAGTCATAGTTTCAGCTGCTGGGTGAGGACCAGCCGTCTGGGGGTGTGTGCATTTCTGCTTCTTTGTTTGAGTGTATTCAACACCATGAGTGTGTGTTTGTGGACTGCACACCTCTGAAGAAACCCCACTAACCCATGGCTTTCATAACAAGGTGGTCTCAAAAACAAGGCCATTAACCAGATCACTAAGGAAACACAGAAAGAAGCTTCATGCTGCTAATGAATCTGAAGGCTGTTGCTGTTATGCCATACCGTGAACCTCCCTGACCGGCACGCAGAGGCGTGTTTCATTAAAACCGTAGGTATCCTGTAGCTCTTTTTGAGCCTTGATCTGCTTTGACCAGAACCGCCTTCCCCTCAACCCATTTTAAGATTCCTCTGGATGCCGAACGCCAGCGTGTCACTGAACCCTGAAGTGAACGCCATTATTATTGCTTACCTGTACTGTGTGTCTCAGAGTTCACATCAAAGTTCTTAAACCCCCCTTTAGTTGGGTTTAGTTACTATTAATGGTGAATAGTTTTTTTATTTTGTTACTATTTTTTAGTTATTTGTCATTATATATTCACATTTCATCCCTTATAACACCATATATTGTTACCGCTGAGCAACACACAGTAACACTTTATTTTATATTTGTTATATGTTACATGTAGTTACAAGTGTTGGGGAAAGTTACTTTTAAAAGTAATGTGTTACAATATTGCGTTACTCCCTAAAAAAGTAACTAACTGCCTTACAGTAACACTTTATTTTGCAGTGGCTTGTTACGTAACGTCGTTACCAGTGTTGGGGAAAGTTACTTTTAAAAGTAATGTTACAATATTGTGTAACTCCCTAAAAAAAGTAACTAATTGCCTTACAGTAACACTTTATTTTGCAGTGGCTTGTTACATGTTGTTACCAGTGTTGGGGAAAGTTACTTTTAAAAGTAATGTGTTACAATATTGTGTAACTCCCTAAAGAGAGTAACTAATTGCATTACATAGTTACTCTTTATGGAAAGTAATGCGTTACGTTACTTTTGCGTAACTTTTTGTCACCTGAGCTGGGCTTGCATGTTTTTTAAATAACAAAAAATAAAAAACAAAAGTTCTATTTTTGGTAAAACTAAAGGCCCTTTCAAAGCAAAAGTGAAATGAATAAGCCTCAGGCTGAAAAAATGCAAATTCACTCCAGTACAGTAGAGGGCGCAGCAATAAAAACAAAAATGAAACAAATGTGATGTTTAACTAAAGTAATTTTTGCTTATTGGTATGGTTGAATTGGATCATCAAAGGTCAGCAGCAAAGACATTGCTTAATAAAGTGAGACTAAATACATAAAGTATATTTGTGTAATTTAACATATTTAATTACTGAAGTTTTGCATAATATTCTGAGTTTGTATTTCACTGCTTTCATTCATTTGAGGAATACTTAATCTGTTTTTGTGCAAGTGAGATGAGTAAATGTTCACATTTAGTCTAGAACTACAATAACCGTCATATTCACACAGCGCACAACACCTCTGCACTTCTGATTTCTCTCAACATGGGGACAGGAGAGCTGTCAGTCATTACATGGGAAAGCAAAGTAACTTGCGTTATTTATTTGAAAAAGTAACTCACATTTTGTTGTAAATTTAAAAGTAATGCGTAACTTTACTGGTTACTTGAAAAAGTAATCTGATTACATAACTCGCGTTACTTGCAATGCTTTACCCCCAACACTGGTCGTTACTATAGTAATAACTATAAATTATGCAAAATTACATGTAACTTACCCTAATCCTAACCATATTGTAAGTACATGTATTTAATTAATTCGATTTGTTGAGTGAATGGTTCAATGACTCATTCGTGAAGACAGTCACTTGTTTTCTTCCTGAATAAAACAGCATTTTTGAATAAATCAATTTGGTTAACTGAATGATTCAATGATTCACTCATAAAGACAGTCACTTGTTTTGTTGCTGAATGAAACATAATTTTTGAACAAATCAATCTGGTTGACAGAATGATTCAATGATTCACTCATAAAGACAGTCACTTGTTTTGTTCCTGAATATAACAGCATTTTTGAACAAATCAATTTGGTTGACTTAATGATTATCATTTCATTATTTATTGCCAATTCCCATTTTTATGTTTTGGTTACCAAAATAATTTTTTTTCACTCTTAGTTTTTGCTTTTCCATAATTTTAGTTCAGTTAGCAAACTTGCAGCAATAAAACGACTGGAAAGTATTAATCTGAATATATTAATTGGCCAATTTTCAGTGACCAAATCTTTAAATAAAATTTAATCTTATTTTACAGTCAAATTTTCCAAAGCTATGACCGATTATGTAGAACACAAAACGCCCACTACAACCAACGGTACAGCGACCTGCCGACTTCCAGCAAAGGATATTTTTTTACAAAGCCCAGTAAGCAGGGGCACGATTATTCATGCTAATTAAGGTGAAGTTCAGCATGCATCTTTTGTTATTCAGTGGATATGACTCTCATTATAAACACACCACCTAATGACTTTTACATACACCCTTTCCTTTGAATTAATGCTCTGATCACAGACAAACTCAACAAAAAACACAGAAGCCCTGCTCTGAAATGTAAGCCTCTCCAATCGAAAGGGCTTTCTTTCCTCTAACTATTTTATTTATTTTTGTATTAAACTGGTCATTGGAGTTTAAATGAGCCTCTCTGGCACTCCAGAAAAGAGCGACTCATTACAATCCTGCACAGCGAGCGTTAAGCCTCACCAAGCGAGCGCTTGCCCCCGGCTCTAATGATGAGGGAGCGGTTTAGAATTTGCATGCATTGAATATGTGTAATAAATGGTAATATATTTAAATCAAGCTGTATGACAGCTCTAATTACAAAAAATAGCATGCACATGATATCCACTAAACCCTATTAAAGGTAAGGTGAGCCCATGCAATCCTTACATATCCACATAAAAAGAATATTTATGCGAGCATGCCGAGCTTAAAATATCTATACAGGTGATGCCAACATGTCAATGTGTATTATGTGTATATTATGTGGATCCGATTCCATTTGAAGCTGTTGTGAAATATGAAAAAGATTTCTCAACGATGTGCTTTACATAAGAAAAAAAAAAATTAAAAATGTAAATAAACACACCAAATGTGCATCTAGGCCACTGTAATCTAGCTAATGTAAACTGACTCTGTGTAAAGTGACATGTATTTATGTTTTCGAGAAATAAACACCTGTAGCGTCAACTTTTTCCTCTTCCACCTCTGAATCTCCCAGATAATTATCAAACTGCCAAGGAAAGAAAAAGACAAAACAGCAATGAAATATAATTTTTACAAACAGTTATTCTAGAATTGGTTATATTTAACAACTTTGTGCTCCACACAAATGGTGCTCTTCACACAGAAACTTCACAACTGATTTAAATAGAGTTTGATGTTAGCATATTGCTAAGCTAACAACACATTCTTCTAAAATATATAGCACCTAATATAACCTATTAGGTAAAATAGTCAATTTTTATTAAACTGAAGTTTTGTCTTGTGTTTCACAATAGAGTTTGATGTTAGCATGTTGCTAAGCTATGAAAACAGTTCAGTGTTAACAGGTTAGCTTAGCAATAAGTTAATCTTTTATATTAGATAAAAGTCATGATTCAATTGATTTCAACAAGAGTTTAACATTAACATTAGCTTAGCATACTCTAATCATCTTAAAAATGCATAGCACAGACATATATTACGTAAAAGTCCTTTTTATTCCATTGAATTCTTGACTCCAACAGTTTAAAGTTAGCATTAGCATACTCTGAAGTTAAAATGCATAACACATAAATGTTGTCTTTTTTATTAGGTTGAAGTCTTGACTCCAACAGTTTAAAGTTAGCATTAGCATACTCTGAGGTTAAAATGCATAACACACAAATGTTGTCTTTTTTATTAGGTTGAAGTCTTGACTCCAACAGTTTAAAGTTAGCATTAGCATACTCTGAGGTTAAATGCGTAACACAAATTTTGTCCTTTTTTATTAGATTGAAGTTTTGACTCCAACAGTTTAAAGTTAGCGTTACTCTGAGGTTAAATGCGTAACACAAATGTTGTCCTTTTTTATTAGATTGAAGTCTTGACTCCAACAGTTTAAAGTTAGCATTAGCATAATCTGAGGTTAAATGCATAAGTAAAATAGTAAAATTAAGTAAAAATAGATTGGATTAAACTTTTGACTCAATTTATTCCAATAATTTATTGTTAGTGTTAGCTTATCATACTCTAATGAGCTTACAAACACACAAACATTAAGTGAAATAGCCTGGGTTTATACTGAATTAAATATCAGCCTGTTTATAGGCATCCTGCATGGATTTTTACTGAGTACATCACAATGAATTCTGGGATTGCATTCTCTGCGGAAGATATATGCAATGCTGCCTCAGAATATATATAAAACAAGCCATCTTCAAAGGCAGAATTATGTGGCTTTCAACTATAAAATACTGCTGCTGTAAGTACCTTGTTAGGTTTTGAATGTCCTGACCATTTACCTTCACAGGTCTGTCTGGAGCAGAGCTTGATGGGCCGCCCAGTCTTCCTCCAACACAACCGCCATCCAACAGCACCTATACAAACACATAAACTCACTATCTCATTTCATTTAATGATGCTCTGAAATGACAGCAGCTATGAGAATCGGTGTGATTACAATCAAAACAACATTATAATCAATACAGCTGTTTTTCTCTCTTGGTGGCGGGGAGCTAAATAATGCAGAGGCTTTTTTTAGCATTGACTGGCCTGAGATGTTGGCTGATGTGCTTTACGTTATTGACAGTAACTGGTGCTGTGGCTCGCCAGAGCCCCACTGAGATCAATACGCAAGCCAGGCGGCACCGTTCTCTCACACACACAGACAGATAAGCAAAACACACATCGCAATAAAACCGTTCAATACGCTGAGAGGAGAATTCTTGAGGAAGAAATACACCAAAAAGATGGAAAATGAAGAAAAATGGCCAATATTTTTAGTATTTTGACTGGTGCTTGCCCACAGCTACAATGCTAAGTTCAAGCTGTTTTCAGTGTGTTACAGTGGGGTTTGTGGGTGCATTTGGTTTTTGCATTCTGAAGAAAGCCAGATCGTTGCTATAATTGTTTCAGTGATTCGGAGCAGGTATCAAACTGCCAAAGTCACATGATTTCAGTAAACGAGGCTTCACTGGTCATAAGTGCTTCGAAATTTCAACGGTTCACCACTGGGGGGGCGTGACTTTGGCAGTATGATACACGCTCCAAACCACTGATTCGAAACAAAAGATTCGTAAAGCTTCGAAACTTCATGAAGCAGTGTTTTAAAATCGTCCATCACTAGATATTGTTGAATAAAGTCATTATTTTGTTGTTGTTGGTTTTTTTTGGCACACAAAAAGTATTCTCGTCACTTCATATCATTAAGGTTGAACCACTGTAGTCACAGGGTTGCTAAGAGGTTCTGAGTGAATTTTAATGTGCTCATATGTGGTGCATTCTAAAGAAAATGTGAATGGTACCCCATTCGGTCTCTGTGAAGCCCTCCTTCCAAAAAGCGCAATGTGCTCTAATTGGTCGGCTGGACCAGTGTGTTGTGATTGGTCAACCACTTTGAGCGTGTTTCTGAAATGTCATGCCCAGGGCTTGACATTAACTTTTTTGCTCACCAGCCACTGTGGCTAGTGGTTTTCCAAAGTTAGTAGCCATTCAGGATTTTCACTGGCCACAATTTTGACATCGATACGAAGGGAAAAAACTGCAAGCAATCCCACTGCGAAATTCAAGCCCTGTAACGCGAACAATATTCATCTGAAGCAAATGAAACAAATGAGTGAGGGAAGGCGGGTTTGTATGTCAACTCGCTGTTGGAGAGATAAAAGAGAGAGAAAGCGCAGCTGGTTTCATGTATATATTCTGCGGAAAATGAATATTGGAAGTGTTTCAGATATTTCAGTATCAATATCTATATTTTTGACAACACTACATTGCACTTAGTTTATTATATCAGATTCCTTTTTAAAAGACTACAATTGAAAAATGTATATATTATATATAAAACTCAACCCGCCAAAGTGGCTAGTAGGAGTGACTGCGTAACACGCCACTGCTGAAATCCACCCGCATTTGGCAGGTGTTAATGTCAAGCCCTGGTCACACTCCTTTTTTTTTTTTTTTTTTTTTTAAATGAGGACTATTTAGACGTGTACGTTCCCAGAAGAAAACTCAAGACTATAAGCAAAGCGTTTCAGGGAGTTCAGAATCAGTGCTGGACAGTGAATGACCTGTATGTGTGTGTGTTTGCTAAACGGAGCAGGGGCTAATGCAGTAGACTTATTTTTTTTTTTATCTTTGATTGAAGGGAAGGAGAGGTCTGCCTGAACCTCTCCCAGTAAAGACTGATGGTTTGAGCAGTTTGGATCTATAAGGCTGTGACCTCTTCCTGATCAGCAGTCGGTGAGCAGCGATTCGCCTGTCCCATCCTTCGGTATATGCTCTCCTCCATCTCTGTCACTCCATCCTCTCTTTGTCGCTCTCGGCTGCTGTCCATCTCTCTTTGGGACGAGTCTCCATGTCTTCTAGGTGCAGTCAAACGCGGATCCCTCACAATCTCTGCAATGGAATACGACAGCGAAGACCACAGGCAAAGGATTTACGGACGTATCAGAGGAAAGATGATGTATGTGGCATTCAGAATGCTCACCTGGGGTCAGGTATGTGAAGGTGGACAGGAACTGCTCGTACGTTTGCTCCGGGGAGTTGCAGAACTGCTCCAGAGCTTCAGTCATGGCTTCGTCATGGTCATCCACAACTGAACCATTAACTAAACCTGGCATCCTGTCAAACCTATCCACACTGAGAAGAGATGCAGAAAGAAACAGAGAGAGAGATTCACTATTTGCCTGGCACAATGTACGTTTCACTTTTACCGCCTGCGGAAAGCAAATTTTGTTTAAAAGGGTGGTTGATTATGATTTCAATTTTTTTAACTTTAGTTAGTGTGTAATGTCGCTGTTTGAGCATAAACAACATCTGCAAAGTTACGGCACTCAAATTTCAATGCAAAGGGTGATATTTTCTTTTAAAGAATTTTCTGTTTAAGGACTACAACAAATGGTTGGTAGGGACTACAACAAGCTTCTTCCTGGGTGGGTGACATCACTAACCCTAAAATTTACATAAACCCTGCCCTCGAGAACACACAACAAAGGAGTGAGGCCATGTTGGGCTGCTTTAGAGAAGAGGAAGAGTTGTTGTAGTAGAGTTGTTACCATGCCGTCATTTTACGCCGGACTGCTTCACAAACGAGGGTCAATTCAACGCTGGATTTGCACAAAATGATGGCACATGCTAGTCAATGAGTTGAATCAACTCCACAGCAACTACATACATTTATCCACTAACCATTCAGAAACATCCAGATGCATTCTAAAAGTTGTAACTTCTTCCTGAGTCTCTCTATCAGTGTCAGACTCCGGTTTGAACAAAGTAAGGCTGAACACTGTTACTGACAATCCTCATTTTGGCTGCGTGAGATTCTCCTGCTTTGTTGTGGTTGAGCAACTGAAGCGTGAGCTGTTAAAGCCCCGCCCACTTTTGGAGCTAATTTGCATTTAAAGGGACGCAAAAAAGGCATGTTTTTGCTCACACCCAAATAGGGGCAAATTTGACAAGCTATAATAAATGATCTGTGGGGTATTTTGAGCTGAAACTTCACAGACACATTCTGGGGACACCAGAGACTTATATTACATCTTGTAAAATTATAGGTCCCCTTTAAAATGGACATTTGTGTACACCATGCAAACCTTGAAGATAACCAGAGAGCCTGAACCAGGCCGAATGAAATGGAAGCATTGGTATAAAAAACCTGAGAAAAGAAAAAAAAAACGATGAAGGGATCCTGCTGGGCTGCACTTCTTTACAGGTCACTTATCATCTGCGATATGCATTATAGCTGAATTAACCCTGATTGGAATGAAATTATCATTTTGAAGTTCAGCTTAATTACAATCAATGACGGCTGGGAAGGGGGGCGGGCAGTGATTGCCGTGACATTAAAATATAATGAAGAATGGCGTGATGATCGTCAGAAACTCAGTGCTGTCGCCATGCCATTCATCACGAACACGCCCCAGGGAGAGCCTTCTTCAGGTGGCACAACATTAGCAGGGACAGAAACAGGTGCTACACTAGAGTCTAATTACACTCCTCTATCAATAATACAGCGCAAATCCTTGCAAGGCTTCAGGCGTCAGCTGTACTGCTGGTCAACCTCTTCCTTCTCTCTTGGAATACTTCCATACTTTTTCTGCAATATACAGTATATAGACTGTTTCACATTTTCTGCATGTATGGAATACCCAGATTTGCCCAAAAGTGCAGTCGAAAAGCGAAGTCCCGTATACCACAATATACTGCATTTGACCTTCCATTTTCAGCATGACAAACAAACCAGCAATAATAGCTGTTTTTGTTAACCAAGGCCCCGTTTACTAGTGAGTTTTCGTTTTAAAACGTTTTGCTACGGTTACGCCTGTCGTTTACACTACGTTGGCGTTTTCGAACCTCAAAAATGGAGACTTTCGAAAACGCTGCAGAGCCCGTTTTAGTTTGAAAACGCAGGGGTTTAGACAGAGAAGTTTTTCCTTTGAGTTTTCCGCGTACTAGTGACAATCGTTTTCACAGATTCGCATTTTTGTTGTTTACACGGAGACTGTTTTTAAAAACTTGCACTTTGAAGCCCATTTTCAAAAGTTTTAAGTCCATTTTCAGGCCACCAAAACGCTGTTGTCGTGTAAATGACTTACTCAGATACAAATGTATAGTATAATGCAATGTAAGTCGCTTTGGATAAAAGCGTCTGCCAAATGCATAAATGTAAATGTAAATGAACGGCCAAAATGAATACAAATTTTTCAGTTTTTAGTTGAAAATGGTGTCATGTAAACGGCCCCTAAAACTAAATTGTTTATGTTAATTGAAATAAACCTGAAATAAAATATAAATATTAGATGATATTAAAACTTAAAAAAACTTACGAAACAAAAACCAGAAAGGTTGACTTCGCAACTAACTGTAATAAACAAGTTGAAGTACTTAAAGTACTAAAACTTAAATAATATAAATTAATGCTAGACTAATAAACAAAAGCACACAGCCTACAGCTAATAAAACTTATAAATTAAATCTAAAAAAAAGCTCATTCAAAATATTAACAAATTCTATAGTAAATATAAATAATACCAGATTACACTGGTATTTTGATAATGATGCGACTAGTGATGTGTTAATGAATCATTCTTTTGAGCATGATCAAAAAATAATCAGTTAAGTCTTTGTAGACTGTAAGAACTGTATGTGGGAATAAAATTGTTAGTTGGAAGCCCAATGCAACACATTTTGACAAAATATGCTGCACATGGACTGACTTTTAGGCATGACTCAAATGAATCATGAACCTGGTTCTGAACTAGTTTAAAG
Source organism: Hypophthalmichthys nobilis (assembly GCA_037950665.1). Taxonomy (NCBI): domain Eukaryota; kingdom Metazoa; phylum Chordata; class Actinopteri; order Cypriniformes; family Xenocyprididae; genus Hypophthalmichthys; species Hypophthalmichthys nobilis. Next base: position 19,573,857 of record CM075486.1, read on the forward strand.
TAAGCATGAAAAAGCCTTTATAACCCGTTTAACTTATGGGTGATGCATTTCAAGTGAAATATAATATTCAGATGATTGGGGATTGATTAGATCATTAAAAGTAACCATTCTACAATCAAAAGTTTGCTAAAACAACACACAAGAAGCTATTTGGCTATAGATTAACTTTAGCCAATAGTGTGCATGGTCTATGTGACATAAGCAAGTTCGTCAGAACAAACAATGTTTTTCTTTAAAATATTGTGCCAGGAATGTGTAGAAAGCAAAATGCTCTGTTTTCATTGTATGTTGTCTTTAACGATTTGAACAAATTGATTCTTTAAAATGAATCGGACGCCAAATACAAGAAACTACATTCTATATCACAATCAATGAGGTAGTCTGAAAGTGATATCTTCTTTCATTATAATGCAAGCATTGTAGTTTTGTTTTGTTGTCTCCGTTCCATCTCTTTGTGACAGAGCTGGCAAACAACAGCATTTATTTGCCTACGCCGTATGCAAATCCGCTCCAGGACTCAACAGGTTTATTTTACTGCATCTGTAAGTGTGAACACCGGCATGTAAGTGCACTTCAGCTGGAGAATAAAGCTCTCCTATGTGCTTGGAGACACCGGAGGAATTCTTTATTTTGTTTTGCGCCTCAGGGGAGTCGCTCAGCCTCCTCTTCATGGCCCTGCTCTTCAGACACAGGTGCTCCGCTGTTTGTGTTTTTCACTGTTCTTCCAGGCACTCGTGGTTACGGGTCTTTGTTTTGCGCTCTCGCACACGCATCTCTCGGCCTCCAAAACAAACACACAACTGCACGAGGGCTCGCGCAAACGCGCACAGGCCCCTGAAACACAAAAACATTATGCTAATGAGACCGGCACAGCTGTTCCCTTCTTCTGCCTCTCTCTCTTTCCTTCAACACCAGTCGCCTAATTTCTCTCGTTCCTTTAAAGAGCCGCCAAGCAGAAACAGTTAATGCAAATATAAGCCTGCGGGAAATAAGGAGTATTTCTACAAATCCGAGCTACCCCTCCTGCCAAAATTTGATGTGTGACTCACGCATTCGGTATTTGGTGTAATGAGAGTGAATCATTCTGCTCCTCACTGAACCTGATTGCACAGACCACTCAGATACACAGAGGAGACTATTTTAACAGCACATTACATAAAGACGGGCTACACTGTCACAGATGCATTATGAAGAGCGTGATTTTGGTGTCGAATGCAGGTCATAATAGAAAAGAACCCAAAAATATGTGTGATTGCACAGGAAAATCTGTGCAACGTGACGCAATCTCAGCCAATAAAAGATATTTGATGTTTAATTGAGTTATATGTGAGTTATAACTTAACTATATTTGAGTTATTAAACATGTGATGTTTAATTGAGTTATAAAATATTTTATATAAAATATATATATATATATATGGGTCAATGATGTGACGGGTCATTTTTATGTTCAAAGGCCTTAATAATAATAAAAAACAAAGATATGACATCCAAAGTATGTAAGGTAGTACAACTAGATCTCTTTTATTGAATCCAAAAGGTTTTAATTATATTTTGCTACATATAAAGGTATTTTAAAGATTTTGAAGTGTCAAATGTAATTTGGTTTAACCGTCCAAAGGCCAATGCAGCCATTTCATTTGTGATTAAAATATCTTAAACTGTAATAAATGTATATATTTTTTATTCTGCCATTATTTTAAAGCATCATATATCAACATAGTGCAAAATGGTATTAACATTATGTGTAGAAGTCATAGCCTTGTTATAAGAAAGAATGTCCAGAAAAATGAATTTCATTGATGTCATTCGGAGAATGCAAAGTTACATCTGGGAGATCCATACTTACAACCCAGCTGATTTGCAAATTGCCAAGTGAATGAATCATCAACTGAACTGTAAAACACAAACATGAAGTCCATATTAATACACAAGCCAATGATACACTGAGTTTGTGCTTGTTTTCATTCAAACTTGTGCGAGTTGTGTTCAAACACCTGTTGTTGGCAGCAGTTACAGACAGTTAACCTCAAGATGAGCCAGTCAACCTTCACAAACACTGAACCTCTTCCACTGTCACTAAACCATTTGCTTTAATATCTCAAATAAAAGTTAGCAGCACCAAACAGCTCCCAGATTTCGGAGTGCATTGACCAGGAGGTAAGAAATATAACGTTACATATTATTAGGATGAAGACTAGCCTATATATGGAATATTTAGAAATGTATGTGGTATTCTGGTGCCATATAGAGTAGAATCCAAATAAACATGTAGATAAATACGGGTTTTATAGTATAATTATTAAAGTATAGCCTATAGCGATTTAAAAGATTTTCATCTTCAATTAGTTGTAGTGTTGCACTAGTGTTGACAGCCAGCGCTTGCTTACTTGTTTAATTAAAAAAAAAAAAATCTGTAATTTGATTACTTAAAGACATTAAAACGAATCTAAAATATGTAAAAAGGATAATCGCTGCTAATTGTTAGAAAACAGTAAGAGAACGGGAGTTCAAAGCTTGTGAAAATGTCTCAGACGTACCGTTTAAATGTAGAACGAGAGACGCCATTTTCGCACTGAATGCTGGGTAATGTAGTCGTTTAATTCCAAGCTTAACGCGATTCTCTAAGAGAAGCGGTAATACGGAAAACTACAACTTGTTTCCTGTGGGAATGTTTCTGTGTTATTATGGAAACGGAATGGGTTATATGGTTCCGCATTTTTTTAATACTTTGAAAAAGTTAATTGCATACTATTCTTACTAATAGGAAGAGTATTATGCTGGTATGCATGTTATCTGTGCAAATGACCTGAATTTTATTATGTAATATTTGTTTTAGCAATGAAAATAATGTTGTTTTCAATTATATTTTACACAGCTCCCTGCAGAAAGATGTCCTTAGAGCCTCTAACTGCTGTGAACTGTGCTGGCCTTGTGCAACCAGGCTTCTCCTTACTAGAGCTGGAGGGTGATGTTTACCTCTTTGGTCAAAAGGGCTGGCCGAAACGCTCATGTCCAACTGGTATATTTGGTGTACGTATAAAAAAAGGAGAACTTAAGCTGCGAGCCATTTCATTTTCAAACAACTCCTGTTATCTCCCTCCCCTCCGATGTCCTGCGGTAGCTCATTTTGAGTCTCGTGATGGCAGCCCTGAATGTTACCTCATTCATGGTGGCCGAACACCCAACAACGAACTGTCTTCGAGTCTCTACATGTTGAGTATAGACAGTAGAGGATGTAATCGTAAAGTCACATTGCGATGTCAAGAAAAAGAGCTGGTTGGAGACGTCCCTAGCGCTCGATACGGTCATACCCTCAGCGTGATCCATAGCCGGGGGAAGACCGCCTGCGTTCTGTTTGGCGGCAGGTCCTATATGCCCCCCACCGAAAGGACCACGGAGAACTGGAACAGCGTGGTGGACTGTCCACCTCAAGTCTTCCTTATTGACTTAGAGTTTGGTTGCAGTTCGGCCCACACTCTCCCCGAGCTCACGGATGGCCAGTCATTTCACGTAGCTCTAGCGAGAGAGGACTGTGTCTACTTCCTGGGTGGTCACATCCTCAGCTCCGATTGCCGACCGCCTCGTTTGATCCGCCTACGTGTGGAGCTTCTCCTAGGAAGCCCTGTCATCACCTGTACTGTTCTTCAAGAAGGTCTCTCCATTACCAGTGCCATAACCACTCCCGTTGGCTATCATGAGTACATCGTTTTCGGAGGGTACCAGTCTGAGACTCAGAAGCGCATGGAGTGCACCTACATTGGCCTGGACGATGTCGGAGTCCACATGGAGCCACGCGAACCTCCGCAGTGGACCAGCGAAATAAGCCACAGCCGTACTTGGTTTGGTGGCAGCCTGGGCAAAGGAAATGCCATGATTGCAGTCCCCTCAGAAGGAAACCCAACCCCACCAGATGCCTACCATTTCTACCAGGTGAGCTTCCAGAAGGAACAAGATGGAGAAGCGTCAACTCAGGGATGCAGCCAGGAGTCCACTGACTTTGAGGACTCTGCACCTTTGGAAGACTCTGAGGAGCTCTACTTTGGCCGAGAACCTCATGAGTTGGAGTTTAGCAGTGATGGAGAGGGCGACACCTACAACGAGGAAGATGAGGAGGATGAATCTCAGACAGGCTATTGGATCAAATGCTGCCTCAACTGCCAGGTGGACCCCAACATCTGGGAGCCCTACTACTCCACTGAGCTCACCCGACCTGCAATGATCTTCTGCTCCAGGGGTGAAGGTGGACATTGGGTCCATGCCCAGTGCATGGAGCTCCCTGAAAGCCTTTTGCTTCGCCTCTCTCAAGACAACAGCAAGTATTTCTGCTTGGATCACGGAGGCCTGCCCAAGCAGGAGATGACTCCACCACGCCAGATGTTGCCACTGAAGAGAGTCCCGATGAAGATGACCCATCGCAAGGCTCCAGTCTCACTGAAAATGACCCCAGCTAAGAAGAGCTTTCTGCGAAGACTTTTTGACTGAATTGTTGTTGTTCTGTTCTGTTATATATCATGCTATTAATTTTTTATATTGTTGATCACTTCAAGCATACTGTGTTTTATATTACCAGGAAATTGGAGTAGTGTATTTTTCATACTGATAGGAACAACAGAAATGAATTAATTAAATGAATATGCTTATGGCAGTACTAAATCCATTTTTTTTACAAGTCTTGTTTACTATTACTAAGCTGATGATTTATTGCTTTTTTTTAATAAAAATGCAGGGAAAAGCTTGTGGAGTATGATTTTCTGCTTAAATAAAGAGAATTATAAAGAGATTGTATTTTAACCTCATGTTGTTATGCTTATAATTATAATATATGAACAAACACAGTAGATAAGTCAAGAACATGAGCGGGAGTATTATTATGTATATATTTAAGAAATATTTATACATGTATTATCTATCTATCTATCTATCTATATATATATATATATATATATATATATATAAAATTCAGATTATATATAAATATTTTATATATAAATATATTTCTGTTAAATATATACATATTCATGTGTGTATTTATATAAACATAATAAATATACACAGTACACACATATGTAAACACAAACTTATTTTGGATGCGATTAATCATTTGACAGCACTAATGTTATATATATATATGGCTGCATTTATTTAATTAAAAATACAATAAAAATAGATATATTGTGAAATATTATTACAATTTAAAACAACTGTTTTCTGTTTGAATATATTTTATAAAGTAATTTATTCCTGTGATCAAAGCTGAATTTTCAGCATCATTACTCCAGTCTTCAGTGTCACATGATCCTTCAGAAATCATTCTAATATGATGATCTGCTGCTCAAGAAACATTTATGATTATTATTAATGTTGAAAACAGTTGTGTACTTTTTTTTTTCAGGATTCCTTGATGAATAGAAAGTTCAAAAGAACAGCATTTATCTGAAATACAAAGCTTTTGTAACATTATACACTACCGTTCAAAAGTTTGGGGTCAGTAAGAATTTTTTTTTTTGAAAAGAAATTAAAGAAATTAATACTTTTATTCAGCAAGGATGCATTAAATCGATCAAAAGTGACAGTAAAGACATTTATAATGTTACAAAAGATTATATTTCAAATAAATGCTGTTCTTTTGAACTTTCTATTCATCAAAGAATCCTGAAAAAGTATACAACTGTTTTCAACATTGATAATAATCATAAATGTTTCTTGAGCAGCAGATCATCATATTAGAATGATTTCTGAAGGATCATGTGACACTGAAGACTGGAGTAATGATGCTGAAAATTCAGCTTTGATCACAGGAATAAATTACTTTATAAAATATATTCAAACAGAAAACAGTTATTTTAAATTGTAATAATATTTCACAATATTACTGTTTTACTGTATTTTTAATTAAATAAATGCAGCCTTGGTGAGCAGACGAAACTTCTTTTAAAAACATTAAAAATCTTACCGATTCCAAACTTTTGACCGGTAGTGTGTATATATATATATATATATATATATATATATATATATATACATATAAAATGCATGTTCTTGAATGTGAATGGAACGCAAAAAAAATTGACAATCTCAAATTTTTGCCTTGTTTATTTCTTTTTTTATTTACCAGATGTAATTGGAGTAAAGTGTCATTTATTACAAAACAATTATATTCAATAATTAAGAAAAAGTCCATAAGTTCATGAATTACAACAATCACTGTAATGTTAATGATAGGTCATTACAAGAACATCACCAGTGCATTTGTGCAACTCTACAATTTTTTTCAAATATGAACAGTGCAATGCAGTGTTTTATTTCAAATAAAAATAAAGAACATAAAGCAATTTAAACAGAACTATTTAAAGCATATGATTTTGAATATAATTATGCAAGGTACATTTGGTTTATTAAAAAATAATAATAATATAAAAGAAAAATTCAAGCATTTGGAAATGTCTTATAATGTATAATATCAAAGAATTCAAAGAAATAATTCAAATCATGACAAAGAAATCAATCAAATTATGACACAAAGAAATCAGTAAAGTCACTTCACAAAGAAATCAATCAATTCAAGTCAAGTCAAGAAAAGAAATAAAGTAAAAAGTGGATCGCTGAAATCCTCTCGGTTTAAGAGAACATAATAAATGCAATGAATTAAACCTAATACTATTAAACATAATAAGAGAAACATGATTAATAAACTGAGGTACAAGTTTGAGGTGAACACAGAACATATCTCTGAATTGCAAAACAAAGAAATTCTGACAATAGTCAATAGGTTTTATTGTATAAAATACACTGCCATTTCTTCAAGAATATTTGAAAATGTGTTTGTGTGAATGGCATGGTACAAATGTCCTAAGGAACCTGTAGGATTGAAGACTGAGGTAGATTATAGGGTAGGGTCTAAATAAATGTGCAAATGCTGTAGCATAGTGTCTATGGGTGTTCAGAGTAATTTGTGGACCAGTTGAGCACCATCAAAATACTGCATTGCTAAAATAACCCATTTCTCTCTAGACCTCCTACAAAGGAGACAATTTGTGTTTTCTAATTTCATTTTGTTTTTGTCCTGTGTGATATATTAGTACAGCCATCATAAATGTGGGATTCCTTTAACACAATTTCAGTGACTTACAACTCCCTCATACATTTTCATAAACAACCATTTTGTATGAATTCGTGAAGTTGTCACAACCTGACAATACAATAAAATCCCTCATATTTCACAAGCAGCAAGAGATAAAACACAGACAATTTGCCCATAAAATCTGGGAGAAAAAAAGCTCTGCCCATACAATTTTATCTCTGCCATAAAACAATTTAGCTCACGTTTATGCACTAGCTTCAAAAAATAATGAAGTGAATAATAAAGCCATTAAACGTGATATTACATCTCATCTCAAGAAATAAAATCAATTACTGAACAATATTTTCATTAGCAAGAAAAACGGTCCATTAAAGAAAGTCAATCAGAGAAAAATTCAAAAATCTGGAACTTCAAGAGCCACATCAACTTCATCTGGGGTCTCTTCTGGGTTGAATGTGGCTTGCATTGCTTTTGCTGAATTCTTGTGAGCCTCCATAAACTTCTGAAGATACTTGGAGGTGTACAGCCAGTGGTGTTTCAGAACATCTTCAAGTTCATACGTTTTGGACTGCCTTGCATTCATCTTCCGAAAACGTCTGAACAGCTTGTTCCCAGACTCATTGCCTTCACTGGCCCATGCTCCGATAGACCCGTCTCTCTCGACAATCTCAGGAACATGGGCCAGAGTCTTGTGGAGGTAGTTGGTAATTTTTCCATCATAGCGGTACTTAAACGTGGCGGAAAGGAGGTCAGCAAATTGCTGAGAGTTGTAGCTATATTGACAGAGTTGGTCAGGGCAGTCTCGGGATGGACAGGTGGAACGCCACACCGGCTTCATCTGGAGGTAGAGTTCCATCAGTCTCCGTAGTGCCTCACGTCGTTCCTCAGAAGGGACCAGCTCACAGACCGCCTCCACAGCCTCACGTGTCATCAGCCGACGGGCATAGTTTCCATTCATCCTCATCACAGGCTTGAGTTTCATCTTCTTTCTTAGCTGTTTGTCCAGGGTTGACCGCCAACGACGACGCTCCTCTCGACTCGGATTGCTTTTCTGGTAGACTTCGCCGATCTCATCCTGAAAGATCTTGTAGAATTCAGTCGCATTGCCTATGTCACAGTGCAGGGCATCCAGAGTAGGCTGGGTCTCCATGAAAGGCTTGGCGGAAACACCTTTGACCCGGTCACGGAGTTCATCAGCGGACTCAGAGAAAGGATTTGTCCTCCAGATCTCGTAGCGCTCAAGATTTTCATCATGGCTACGTGTGATGGAATGTAGCACCATGTTTTGAGAGGCTTCAGCTCGGGTTGAGTCGCAGAGTGTGCATATATAAGTGGAGCCTGATGCTTCTAGCCCTTCCATTTCACGTACCATCTTCTCATCATAGCCTGTGCCTCGGAAGAAGAACCTAAATGAGCGTAGCAGACCACCAACAGATATGATAAGCCGACTTTCCATCATGGCTTTCCGCTCTGCTACCACAGGCCCCAAGATGGCTGTCAGGGTCTCGTGGTCGGACTCATCCACAAACATGAGGCACAAAGGTCTACAAGAGAGCTCAGAGTTTGGCTTTTGTTCCTGGAAGATGGTGATGCCATCGTCCTCACCCTCAACTCGGATGGAGATGGACATGATTGTGAAGGAAAACCTCACTGCTTTCTCAGGAACTGCTGGGCCAGTTCCATGCTTCTCACTGACATCTCCCATACCATCACATGATTCTTTCACCACCACAGTAAAGCCAGAGGTGCACATGCTGTCATCTAGCCCCCTCTCTCTTAGTCCTTCCATTATGTCCTCCTCCAGGTCTTTTAATGCAGAAACCAGTGCCACATCGTAGCGGAATCGTCTGGCAATGGTATCCGCAGGGACATCATCAACAAAGGTTGTCCAACCAGAGAGGCCGTCAATGATGCCCACATTCCAAGAGCTGGAAACGTTTTTTAAAGCTGGTTGCCATTCAAATTGATGGAATCCGGGGAGAAGCTCTTTCTCAGCGTTACGTAGAGTGTGCAGGGGTTGGAATATCTGGCGGCCACTAGTGGCCTTCACAGTGCGGTACATCTTGTGGTACTGACTGCAGCTAAGGAAGGTGTTGACCCTTATAGCCAAACACACTGCAGGATGCAGACCAAATCCCCTGCCTGAAAGAGAATACAGAGGAAAAACAAAACTGTGTGAGATAAGAGTCAGAAGTTTTAAATCATAGAACTCAAAATATGTGAGACTGTGAGCTTGAATGTGTGATTATGTGCATTTATGGACCGATTTCAGAGCACCAGCAATTGAATGCTACAATATTTTGTAATTCTGATTATAATTAAAGCATGGAATATGTCCTAATTGTTCTAGATCAGAGAGATTATTAATGCTTAAGTTAGAAGAGAGGTGACTCAGCTGGGCTGGAAATACTGATATTGGCTGCTGATGAAAACAGGCACCAGCTGGGCCCCGTTCCCCTGGGGGTGAAGAAGTATCTATGTCATTTGCAGATACAAGGGCTACTGATGTTGTTTTCAGCCTAACAGGCTCTTTACAAGAATTGTTATTGTGTATTGTACGCACACACACAAACACACATTCAGTAAAGTTGTGCTTATTCTATTTAAATTGACAGTGAGGCACATAAGAAAAGAATTCATTAATTTTTGTGTGTGTAGATAACCTCATGGATGTGTTTAATTCATTTTGCATATCTATTTGCAGGTAGTAAATGTGAACATAATTGTGTAAAATTACATGTTAAAGCCGTTGTTCTATGAAAAATGAATACAATTAACTGCAGTCAGGCATTGCAAATTAGGCTAGTTCATTCTACAAAACAAATGATGCCATATATTAGGTTGCCAAAACATTATACATTCTTATTCTTGGTTGCTCTCAAGCTTACATGAGTAAGTCAATAATGCATTATCTGTTCATTCTAGTTGTATTTATTTGACAACGACTGCTTTGACAGTCACATATTGTGGGTGACATGTTTCTTGGCAGTACCTTGCATCATAGCTTCCAGTTCATCTGCTTGTTTGTGTTCATTCCCAGCTCTCAGTGCCAGAAGGAAGAGCGTCAAACAGACAGACTTCACATCCCCTCCTTCTTCCTTTTCGGCAAACATCTTCACCTGGTTCTTTAAGTCTCTCAGCCTGTGCTTTTGAGCCCGACGGGTCAGCGACAACAGGTGCTGTCGAGGGCGCCCACCTTTGTTGATTGGCAAGTACCCATTGAGATTCTGCTCTGAAGGTGTTTGTTCTTCCTGGGACTCTTTTTCATGGTAGTGGTTGAGGCAGTGTTCCCTAAAGGAGTCCAATCGGACCCAGTCGCTGCATCCTTCGCTGGGGCAGAGCAGAGGGAGAGAGCTGAGGGTGGCAAGGAAGAACTTGGCTGGTCGGGTCAGGTGGGATGGGTTCAGGTGTTGGTTACAGGTGGGACAGTTCGGGCCCAAAGCTCGACTGTACCTTACTATGCAGACCCGACAGAACAGGTGCCGACACGGTGACTGGACAGGGTCGGAAAGAAGGTGATCACACACTTGGCAAATAACGGCACGTAGCAAGTCTGCTGGGACTTCGGGAGGGATGAGCTTAGCGCTCAGGTGGTCCTTCTGGCATTGTGTGATATTCTTTACCCATTGTCCTCTCTGAACTGATAGTTTTAACCATTCTTTCCCACCTGATCCTGCAGGATTCTCTGTGGTCTGTCTCCACAATCTATTGGCACCTGAAGTTTCTGGGGAATCCCTCTTGATTCTCTTTGGAAGGCCGTGTGCACCTTTAAGTGGTTTGGCCCGCTTCCTTCCCATTCGCTGAAAAGAGCTCTTCTTAGGGAAGCAGAGGTTGCAGTGGGAAGTGTGGGGCTTCCAGTGTGGGATATGGGTCCTAGAGAAAGAACAGAAACCCCCTCCCCTCATGGCAGCAGTCCAGCATCTGTGACAAAACAAAGACGGATGTACTGTCTCCATGTCGGTTGTCACGTCCACCTTGAAGACCTTCAAGATCACTTCCGGCCATGTAACAAACTTGCAGCCCATCTTGCGCAAGGCACACCGACTTGACTCTTCCAAATCTCCTTGGACTTCATGCGACGGACCTTTAGCCTTCCGTATTGAGAGGCCACAAAGGCGACACAGGCTTCTGCAAAAGACGCAAATTGACTCTTGATTAATATTGATATGCTTCCAAATATGCACAAGTCAATTCAACATTCAGAACTCATCAATAACTCAATATTTCATTAGACTCACTTGAGAAGATTCATATGTGTATCAATCTCCTGCAGCTTAAGGTCCACTCTCCCTCGAGTATTCTCCACGTTTTCCTTACTCTTCCCTCCAAAACAGAGCTTCATAACACTGCCTGGAGAGCCTGCCATCTCTATCTCCACCTCAGGCTGGTTTTCCTTCTCCACCGGTGTTTCATTAGACAGAGGGGCCTTCTCCATGGATCTGACCCGAAAGAGCTTAAACTTCCATTCCGAAAACTTAGGATGAGACAGTTCGTCAGGCATGGAGGCTCTGGGAGCATCTTCAGAACTCCACCTCCCTTTCTCCATGGCGTCAGCTTAGTCTCAGCTGCTTTCAAGAGAGAGAAAAGAAAGTGAGAAGGAATAAGATTAATTCTTTATGAATCGAGAGTTTATGAGTCTATGAGATTAGTTTGGCTGCCAAGGAATATTCTTAGGTGTAATAGAAAAAGGGGGTTTCGGGCTTACAAATCCACAAAAGAAGAGCAAAACAACATTATTTCCAAGGCTGTGACACAATCAGACAGATTTACTTAAGTCTACTGGCGTAGTTTGTTAAAAGCAGCCCTGAAATCCCAGCCCAAGCATGAGCGCTTTGCTCTGACCTAGAGTACAGCATTATACTATAAGTGGCATTTAGCGCCTCTGTAAAATGCATGAGACAAGCGTTCAGAAATCGATCCACTGCTGAAAACTTCATTTCTCTCCTTCCTAACACTCTCGCTCAGGGTCCCACTATGTCCTTTTTTTCTATCCCTCATCTTCTGTTTCATTTTTTGTCCCACCCTCATCTTTCTCAGGTGCCAAGGGTTTGCTAAATGGACACCTCTAGGGCTGTCAATCAGTTATAATAGTCATTTACTGTGCTGAAACAGGAGTTTAAGTCCGTAGAGGAGCTTGCTGGCATTTAACCGATTGCTCGAGAGAAAGAGAGAGAGTCAAGTCTTATGATGCACAGCCATTCACTGAAGTCAGATGAAGGGAAATTGTAATGCCAGCCATTCCCTATGAAACAGACTCTATCCTGTGTTTCAACCATGTCACTCACCGAGTCCAAAAATATGCATTAACACGCAAATAAAAACAAGGACTATCTCAGAAGTCACTTCGGACTAGCAGTAGCTGTCAAACCCTTGCAGATTCTCAAAACAATTGTCAGGATGTGACGCTCCTCTCTCATCCCATCCACAACAATGTAAAACGGTCCTCTTTCCTGATCAATAAATCAACAAGCGCTTACCATAACACTCCCATGGTGAGTACATGCTGGCATTTTCTCTCTGTCTCTCTCTCTTTTTCTTTTTCTCCCTCTCAGCTTTTGTGTTTGCACCCTGGGTCTCTCCAGCTATCAGCTCTGAAGTGAACTATTGAGACATGCATACACAAAAACAGCTGAGAGCATTCAGTCTGTCAGTCAGCTGGGTTGTCCTACCTTGTTTTTGAGGCTCAGCTGGCGAATTCTCCCCTGGGGCCTTTCCGCGTGGGGGCACAGGGGAGGCCTAGTGGGTTTCTGAGTGTGAATGTCTTCCAGGCTCAGTGGCTGGCTGGATCTCAGTCACTTGGTGCTCCTATAAAAGACTGTGTCTCTCCATAGGAAGAGAGTCCTATTTATACCTCACTGTGGGGTCCTTAACCGCCACATTTTAGCACCTGAGAAACATTGGAGGTCTCGGGAAGGGGGTGGGGGTGATGCTAACCACATTCACACACAAACACACACAGACACACACATTTACTAAGCTACCTAATGAGGGCATGCCATAGATTCTTGTTTGTTTTTACATTATGCTAAATGTAATTGACATATATATTAACTTTAATCCTAAAAAACTTTTTTTTTTTTTTTTTAAATCAAGATGTGCCTAAAGGACAAACTGTGCAATATTTAGCAAACTTCTAGCACATTTCGTCCACAAACTATTTCAAAGTAAACCCTTACACGCATATACACCAATATGAGACGACATCTGCACAACCATACACAGATACTCCAAAACACAACATAAATCATGTATTTTTAAGACACAAACACACATGCATATTCTGCATCATAAACAAGTATCAGTACAAGGCTCATGGATACAAACTAACACATCCCCCTGCTGTTTTCCCCCGGCACTCTCTGAAACTTATCTTCAGCAGGTGGTCCATGCCAACATGCTGCAGCTCTGCTATTTGATCCCCCCTCTATATAGAAAAACAGACACCATTAAAACACATCAGATCAGAGGAATACATTTAAAAGAGAGCTGACAACCATCTACTCAAGGCTGACTGACTAAAATGTCCTTTATGGTGTATTCAAAAGTTGGAAAAGCATAGCAAATATAGGGTATAGTCCAGCTGCATTTCACAATTTCAGAATCCTGCTGAGACGTAGTCATTTTTCTGAGACTTTTTGAACAAATTATCCATTGTAGGGAAAACTAGGATGTCACTATAATTAGCATTAACTCTACAAGTGGGCCCTGTTGCAGTCCTACTATGAACGGTGTTGGTGTCATCAGCAAATGTGAATTAAAGGGATTTATTTTTGATAAATAAATCAAGGGTGTATTTGCAGAATAGTCACTGTGCTGTAATTGGTCTTGTGCATTTCTGCGGTGCTATTCTGACAGACTAGTCATTAAATAGTCACCAAGTGCCTGCAAGCATTATGTGGCCTGTCTCATCTGAGAGCCACAACTTCTGCAAACCAAACAAAGAGAAAACATCATAAATAATATACAGTGTAGGTCATTGTTCAACATGGCTTCCATTTGTACACTATATATAAATGTATAAAAAATGACTGACTCCCTGTTAATATTTACAACAACAATCATACTGAATGACCCATACTGCACACATTTGAAAAATAATTATTTAAATCCATTAAAATGGAGGAACGGACAGAGAGAATGAGACAGAGGAGATAAATAAAGCCTCATTATTGTGAGTAATAAAGGGACGGAAAGTCATTTTTATGCAAAAGACAGTTGCTTTTGGCCAGATAATAATAGCCAAGTCTATAAACTGAGCAAAATTAGAAAGGTCATTGAAAATACCAGTTTTTACAAGCGCTCCTTCATCCTTTACAAAGATTCCTTGAGGGCTTGAAAAACAAAGATGACATATTGCATTTGATTGATCATGATAGAGGTCACATGTGATGTGTGCATGTTTATTGACAATCTGTTATCATTTATTCACGTCGTTTTCAAACCTGTATGACTTTCTTTCTTTTTAAGAACAGCCTATAAAAGAGGTATTTTGCTAAATGTCCAAGCTGCTCTTTTCTATACAATAAAATTGGATTGTGATTTACCCTATTAAACAAAACAAAAACAAAAAGTACATGCAATCTTTTGTGTTTCAATGAAGGAAAAGTCAAATGGGGTTGGAACAACATGAGGGTGAGTAAATGACAGAATTTCTGTGTGAAATTTGCACTTTAAAGCAGTAGTTAGGCCTGCCAGAGCTTTCCGTCTTCACAAACCTAAAGAACGAGAGAAACTGAGACAGAAAAACAGAGAGAAACTGTAGGTCTGTTGCCATGGTGAAGCAAACAGAGCTGCAGATGTCCATCTAACAAACAAGCAGTGACCCCTAGAGATCCGCGCCTCTCTCTGCCTGCTAATTGACTTGTTATTGATAAGCCCAATGGCAGTTTGATTTATGTGAAAAATGTCTTCAGTCGACAGCCACCTGGCATTAAGCAGGGTGTTATTCTCCACTACATGTGTGAGTTTTAGGGGAAAAGTTGTTGAGGTGCTGTTATCACCGTCTGAGGGGACACCTGGTATGTGGGGTCAAAGATGTTGCTGTCAACGCAGAGGGCAAAATCCAACTACACACCAATCAAAACACTTTATGTGAGTGAGAAGGAGGATCATTGACTCACAACATCTTTTAAAGGGCACTAATACTAGTTTAAACAGCTTATCATCCTCTGACATTTATGTGACGCTTTTTATGGCGTCAAGCGGCCATTTTTGTCTTTATCGGACAACTTGCTGCGTTCACAGAGTAAACACCTATCCCACAATGCCATGCAGTGCTAGGAAGTACATAGCTCCACTTCTAACAAAGCATATTGCTGCTATAAAATAGCATAGCTTTTCCGGTAACAAGATACTTGTTTGGGGTAGGGTTGTCAAATGTAGCAGTACTACCGGTACCAGATGGTACTAAAAAAAGTACCATTTCTGCAGTAGGCTACCGGTAGTACAGAGTACTGGGTATATTCAGTACCCGCTGATAGACACTGCTTTCATACACTCACGTTCGTGTTTGTCTGAGAGCTTGCTGATTGTCAAAGGTTTCTGTTTACAGTGTGTTTTTACAAGCGTTGAACATTGTAGCCAATCACAATCATATATATTGAGCACATGAACGCAATGGCCAATCAGAGGTGCTTGTCAGTAAGTTAGTCAGAATTTGCTTAACACCGCTGAAAATGTACAATTTTTTTTTTCATAATGACCAACAAAGTGTAAACATGATGTAAATAAGAGATTTATTGTAGAATTAAGACAGATTTTTTATGATAACGGGAGTTTTCGCGAGAGAGCAGAATTCAGTTAGCTTGTATTAGCAGTTAGCAATATTTTTTTTAAAGCAATTCAACAGTTCAAATAAAACTGGTAACGAGAACCACAAAATTTTACTGGCATTGGTACCGACTACTGAAATGTAACCCTACACTCTAAAAATACTGGGTTAAAAACAACCCAAGTTGGGTTGAAAATGGACAAACCAAGCAATTGGGTTGTTTTAACCTAGCGGTTGGGTTAAATGTTTGCCAAACATGCTGCGCAGTTTTATTTAACTATTGTTTAAAAATTACTATATGGCTGGCTTAAAATGAACCCAAAATGGGTTGGAAATTAAAACTCAGACAATTACTCTAGTAATTGTAAACATTTAGTAAACAAAAAGTAAACATTTGTTAATGAACAATTTAATATGTTTATTGTTTAATTATTATTCATTAAACTTATTAATAAATGTTCATTTCCAACATACTTTTGGTTCATTTTTAAGCAAGCAATACAGTAATAAATGAGTTAATGAGTAATAGTTGAGGTAAATAAAACTACCCTGCAGGTTGGGAGAACTTTTAACCCAACCGCTGGGTTTGTCCATTTTCAACCCAGAATTTTTTAGAGTGTAGTTTGGAGGGAAATGTTTAGCAAGTTTAGCTAGTTAGCCTAGCCCAGTTAGCCCCTGCTGGCAAAAAAAAAAAAAAAAAAGAAAAGAAAGAAAGAAAGAAACATATTTTGGCCATTTAAGAGTATTCTAACAAAGTCACAATTTCATGTCAAAGCGCACAATAGTCGCTAATGAAGAGCTTAACTGTATGCATTCTTGTGGTGCCATTAGCTGATTAGCACTTGGTAAAATGGCATTATTTCCGGATCTGGTGATTGGAAGTCCAAAAATAAGCATCCGATTCAAAATGGCACATTTCAAAATGCACACTTCCTGTGCGAACCGAGCACCTGTCAATGGGAATCCTACCACTAACTTTCAGGTATTTATTAGACTTCCTTTTTTGAAAATAGTAATTAACAGTAATAGTCATGCTAGTGGTTCTAGAAATTAAACACTCATTATTAAAAACTTACCTTTAAATTAAAAGAAGCTTATAACCGGAAAAGCTATCATTTATTTTTAAGGAACTTCACAAACAATTATGTCATGCAATTAAAATATTAAAATGCTTAAAATATGTAAAACGTACAGTAAAACATTTTGACCTTTATTTATATAGCACTTTTTACAATGCAGATTGTGTCAAAGCAGCTTTACAGTGATAACTGGTATATAATTTTGGCTGCACAGCAGTTCTTAAAGAAAATGGTGTCAATGCAGGCAGATGCAAAGCACTGTTGAATATCAAATGTCAAGTGTCCCCAACTAAGCAAGCCAAAGGCGACAGCGGCAAGGAACCCAAACTCCAACAGGTGACATAAGGTGGCAAACAGGTGGCAAATAGGTGTTAAAATGGAGAAAAAAAACCTTGGGAGAAACCAGGCTTAGTCGGGGGGCCAGTTCTCCTCTGGCGAACAGTGCTTTGTTACGATTCAGGTAGCTATCATAAGTCCGATGGGATCGCAACAGTCGAAGTATTTATTCCAGTTCCATCCAGTTGAGGATCGTATTCATCACGCCGGTATGGACGGTTTGTTGAGGAGCTGTGCCACTGGCTGTCGTGTCGATGAGGCCTTCACAATGGATGATCTAGTTGACTCGATCTCTGCTGATACTTCAGGGTCGATCTCACCTGGATACAGCCTGGATCCGGTTGACTACGGTAAACCTCGGGATAAACGGAGAGACTAATATTAGCATAGATGCCATTCTTCTTCTGATGTAACGAGTACATCTGGTGTTACAGGAAGTGTTCCCGGTTCCGGCTGACCTAATTTATGCAGCCTAATAATCCTTTAACGGATTTGAAAATATAAATTGATAATGTGTATGCCAGGTTAAAGAGATGCGTTTTTAGTCTGGATTTAAACTGACAGAGTGTGTCTGCTTCCCGAACAGTAAAACATGTAAATCTCTGATGTTTTTCCAAAGTGGACGAGGCCCTGTTCCATGGGGTTTAAACAAATTAATTCTTCACAGACCTTCCTTTTTTATCGTTCTCTCCTTTCTTAAAGTTTATTTTGCAAATTAATATTCCAAGCAGTGGCCCTGAGTGAACAGCCATTTGTCAAAGTTATTTGACAGAAACTCTCTCTCTCATCACCTTCCCCAGAGCTCTGCCTAATAATCATTAATGCAATTATCAGGACACACACTATTCATTACTGTCCTTCCATCCTTCCTTTTCTCTCTCTGTCTGTCTATGTCTGGTCTGAAGGGCCCCTCTCACACCATGTAGTCGGCCAGGGCATGGAAGAAATAGACGTGCCAATGTTTCTGTCTGGCCGATGCTGCTTATGCTGCCTTCAGGTTCTTCTCTGTCACTCTACCAAAATTTAATTAACTTCTAATATTGTGCCAGTCTGTGTGTCGTACAGGCTTTTCTCATTATCCAATAATACAGAAATGGATTCAATCTACAGCAGAGAAGATGGCGTTTGTATTCCTCAAACACATAATAAGACCTGCATGTGTTTGCATGCGTGCTCAGAAAAAGCAGATCACCAGATGCACGCTATGTACTCAAATAAACCTTCAACGACGAACCCCGTCAGCTTGAATCCGGGATAGTCGGGTGAGAGAGAGTGGAGGGAAAGGAGCCGGGTGTCTTCAATCAAAATAACAATGCTCTTTAATTCTGCTTTAATTAAATCTGCTTTTCCCCCCGAGCGAGGCGCAGGATCAGACAGCCGCTGGAGACTCGCAGCCCCGCAAAAAGTGTCTCCTCCGACTGGGTTTGTGTTTAATCATTGCTTCTTTACACTCTGTCAGAGAGCTTTCTATTCCAAACTAATGCTGGTTTACTCAGCCGGCCTTCTGAAATAGAAAAGCTTAGAAATGTGTACATGGAAACTACTGGATTTTGACTTGATCAGCACACAATGAAATTTGACAGACAGACAGATAATAGTTAGATGGATAGATACATATATACTAAACAGATTGCAAGCTGTCTTCATGTTTCGGTTGTGTGTGTGTGAGAATGAAAAGATGAAAAGAGCAGCCCTGTCTCTTCATCACAACTAACCCTCGTTTGTCCCTCCGAAGTTGATTCGGCAGGAAAGACAAACGGTGCCCGCTTTCCACGATTAAGACTGCTTATTATTTTCCTGTCCTTTAACTAAAAGTCCATTATGAGAAATGGCAGGGTGGCTGTGGCCTTTTCATCGCCGCTGGTGTCACACCGCAGCCCTGAAGACAATAGAGCCCCTGACAGCTGTTAAATCAGGGCCACCTTAAACAGTCTGATCTTTAAATCTATTCGCTTTGTAATTATACTGGAGGAAGGACGGGTGAGGGTCCACCTGTCAGAGCACAGAACTGTGTCCAGAGCACTGCGATATGGTCAGGCAGGGCCTGAGATCGTGGCCTGTGAGCATCTGTCAAAATATATTGCTTGTTTACAGCAGGAGATGGCCGCTGGGATAGCATATGGCGGCCGCTGATGGGTACAGCATGGCAGTCGATCAGAGATGGTGATGCAGAGCAGATGCTGGGCGAAGGACTCAGGAATGGGCCGTTTTGTGGCACCCCAGAGGGAGATTTCATTGCTCAAATGTTGCTCAGAGTTGTCATTTTTGCATCAACCTAAAACTAGAGAAATAAAAACCAACACAAATGAGACATGCATTAAGAATATAAAGCTATAAAGTTAAAGGCAGGGTAGGCAATTTCAGAGAGGCTAGCAATAGCATGCTAGCTTTGAAAGCATGAGATCCCACCTTCCTTTCAGAGCATCTCCAAAGCCACGCCTCCTTCAAAACACATAAACGCACACAGCAGAGTCTGCAAAGCATCACGAGAGTGGCGTTAAATTACCTCATGTCTCAAAGCACATAACTTTACAATAATAATGAACGTAATCAACGTACAGAGCTCGGACTTGTACCACCTGACTGCTGCAGATTAATTTCCGCGTTGATAGTGTTGAAACATATAAATCCATCTGAGGACGTGAACAGCTCCGGGTAGAACGTGACGGGTTGCCATCTTATAATTACAGTTACGTGGTTACATGGCGTGAACGCAGCATAAGCTCATTGTTTTGGTTCAGGACACGCGCCCGCCTCCTCTCATTCACTTGTCTCATTCACTCTGGTTAAATATTGTTGGTGTGACCGGGTCTGAATTTCGATGCAGACTGTGCATAATTCTACTCATTCCCGCAGATTTCGTACTCACATCCGAAGCGCATACAAAAAGCTGCTTCTGACATACAAGTGCCAAAATGGGCTCTTTTTCGCATCTTTTTCAAAATGGTCAAATACAAGCTATTGCAACAAAATTACCCCATTGTAAAAGTCAATACATTGAGTGAGCAAATATTTGTGAGATAATCATAATGTTAATTGATCAACATTTATATATCATACCTGCAAACTCCAAAGTGGTAAAAAAAAAAAGGTGACATGATTACAAAGTAAACAGTAGTAGGGAAGTCTCGGGGCATCATCCCCCAGGAGAAAATTTGTGTGATTTAAACATGTAAACAAAGCATTCTGGTGCACTCTGACAAGAAAATAAATGGAAAAAACAACATTTGCTTAAAGTAAAAAAAAATAAACATTTATTGACACTAGGGCTGGGCATTGACACAAATTTCACAACTGAATTCGATTTTGATTCAGAAGCTTGCGATTTGATTTCAATGTGATTACCTTCAATTCAATAATGATTAATTTGGGGCCTATCAGGTACAAATTTCCTCAAAGAAAAAATATCTCTCAAATAATGCTGTAAACTATACAGGGAACCACAGCTGGTACATCATTATAATATTAAAGTTTAATTACATAGTTATGTTTCTACTCGTTTTTAATATCGGCCTAAACATTTAAATGGTGGCCGTCATAAAACGGTTTTATACATTCAATATTAAAGTACATGTTAAGTACAATGAATATGCATTGGCCTATAGTCACAGTGGATATATCAAAATGCTCCTCTCTAAGTTCATTTTTGTAGCTGACTAACGAGCTTTTGGACATTGAACGGCTTTTCTGAAGTAAATGTTATGGTAAATGTGACATTTTTACAGGCTGTTTTACTGACGCTTTTCCGCGGTTGAAACACTGACTGATTGATTAACGTTACATGTAACATGATACGGATTTCGGTAAGTTGTACTTTATCTTTCAACATACCTTTGGATATTCATTCATGTTTATTTTGTGTTGTAAAGCGGAAGAGATGGACGGTTCACTGAAGATCACAACAGCTCGAGAGACGTCTAAGGTCTCACTCGAATCTATGGAAAAGTAGCCCATTTTCGATTCTTGTAAGGTTTATTGTGCTTGCAAATTCACCCTGACCTCCCCCCTCCCCCTGAAAAAAAAAACAACTCTTCGGATCTACACGATTCACATAAATTACAAATTTTGATTCAAAACGGCGAATTTTGCCAAAAAGCGACTAGTTTGCAGGTATGATATATGAAAAAAGCTTAAAAGCTTTATCACATAAAATGATCTCTTTAGAAGAAACTTTTGATTGCCTAGGCTTTCAATGGAAGGACAAAAAAAGAAATAATATTAAAAAATATATGACAGTATACGCAGCATTTTTTTCTTGAGGTATAGAAAACGATACTGAATAGATACTTTTCAAGGAATCGTATCGAAGTTAGAAATTCCAGTATCGTGACAACACTAGTTTGGACCAAGGTAGGACCGAATGCAATGATTGGACAGATACAGAAGATATATGTAAATTTTTTTAATATTTAGACCACTTATATTATTGATTGCTCTTAGGATGTGAAGAGAGATTAAACCAGTATAACAAAAAGTGTTTATAAAAAAAATTGCCTACCCTACCTTTAATGTATGCAGCTTAGGTAATTTGATCTTGACATTTTAATTTTTTTTTTTAAAAAAGCAGAGTTTGAGTATCTCTTCTGTAACTCTAAAAAAGACCCAAAATAAGTATTTTAGACCAGTTATTTCCCCCCCAAAAATGTCTGTTTCTACCTAAAAAGGAGTATAAAAAAGTAAGTATAAAAAGGATAAGAACAAAAAATAAATACATAAATAAAAGCTAATGGCTAAAAAAAGTAAAAAAAAAATAAAAATAAAAAAAAAAAGTACATATTAATTACATATTAATTGTGAAAAAGTTTAAAAGAATTAAACTAAAATGTTATTAATAAAATCTGTAATTGTGAGAAAGTTACATTGTCAT
Organism: Hypophthalmichthys nobilis; assembly: GCA_037950665.1. Taxonomy (NCBI): domain Eukaryota; kingdom Metazoa; phylum Chordata; class Actinopteri; order Cypriniformes; family Xenocyprididae; genus Hypophthalmichthys; species Hypophthalmichthys nobilis. The sequence goes on from CM075486.1 coordinate 19,595,993, forward strand.
ATAAAGGTAGAGTGGGGAGAAAAGGGTAATTATAATCACAACTAGAAAATATAAAGTTTATGAAAAGTTTATGATTCAGTCTATGAGAATCAACCAAGAAATTATTAACCAAGAAATTGTGATTTTCCTTTCTAGGGACGCTGACTTGGGAATGGTATTGGATGAGTTCAGAGGATTGATGAATCATGGCAAGTTTGTCGTGACTCTACATTGCTGACAGTAGTGCAGTTATTGAAGCGATGCTTCCTGTTACAACCACACTGCAAAATGAGCCACTTATTGTAATAATGAAAGGAAACATTCTTCACCTCTCTGTCTCCCACTTTCTTCTCTGCATTTCCTGTTTCCTCTCTCGGCCCCCTAGGGAGCGCATCGCTCTAATAGAAATGGCTTTTCATTCTCTTCCACTAAGCGGAGGGTTGAAGGAGGAAAGTGCGAGTTGTTTATTCTGAAATAGATGGCTGAAATAGATTTGATTTGTGGTAAGCAGCTTCGAGATCAGGCCAAAGTGACTCAGCCGACACAATGCCGGACGATGATCAACAGTATACATGTTTGCGTGGTTGTAAGTATGGCCAGGAGCGTATGTTTGCAGTTGCCATGTTGCAGCCACTCTCAAAGTCAAGTTGACATTTAATCTCTGGCTCACCAAACACTACTACAAATCAAATCCTTTTATTTACACGGTACCAAGAGACAAGATACGACACTGTCGCACACATTACCCTAGCCTGTCTGTCTGATTAGCATTGCCTGTTTGATAAAACACATCTGGTCTCAAGGCCTCTCAGATGAAGCAAGTAGTGTTTGAATGAGTAAAAACATCAAACCTTGCAGTCAAACAGATGCGAGATCACACATACACCTGTAAGACAGACAAGCGACACGTAGTACAGAGCAATACTCTCTCTTCGCTATTGAGCTGATTATCAGTAATGCACATTTCAAAAACACACCCACACGCGCATACACTGATCCGCTGCAGATGCGCCGCACAGCACCCACTCGCTGTCGTAAAGCTGTCCATCACAATTAGCAACAGACAATCTTGAAGTGAGCTGACTCAGAATGGAAACATGCAAAACAACTGAGAGAGTAGCTGAGGTTAGCACAAGAGTGTCAAAAATGGCACACAGCTCTGATTTATCCTGTATCCACATGCTTGTGGATGAGTCAAAAAGCATACAATCTTAGCTAATCAAAGCAACTACTACAACTCAGCAAGGAATACATAAGCCTTTGTGAGTGTATAAACAGCCCTGAAACTTTCACTGTACAATGATGTGAATGCTAACGCTGACGCTAACTATGTAAGCTTGATTTTACACTGTGTTATCCTGAAATGTGTCAGCACAATTTATAACACAACAGAGTTGCATTCTTAACAGGCTTTAGCATAAACTCTGCTTCTACACTAGCAAGCTTGATTTAGCTATGACATTGCAATTCATAACATAACAAAGTTGCATTCTGAGCAGTATAATGGGCTTTAACTTAACTGTCTGCTTTTACGCTACAGTACGTCATAGCAATTTTTAAGGCAACAAAGTCGGGTTCTTAGTGGCTGGCTTTAGCGTAAATTGTCTGTTAATGCTAAGCAAGCTTGATTTAGCTACAGTACATAATAGAAATTCAGAACACAACCAAGCTGTATTCTCAGTGGTATAAAAAGGGTTTAACATCTGCCTCAACACCAGTGGTGGTGGTGGTTGCAGCAGAAAGAAAGAAAACAGCCATTCAGCGTTCAAGTGCTTGAATAGTGGTTGACGCTAGCTACCTTTTATAAAGCGGCACCTAAATCCAGTTCCACTGAATCATTCTTCTTCAGACCATTGACTCGTCACCATCTAAACAAGCCTGAAGTTTGAAATTTACTATGATAAAACCATGTTCATCGGGATGATTGTGTCAATGACATTACTAAATGGGCCCAGGAATACTTCCAGAAACCACTGTCGGTAAACACAATCCGCCGTGCCATCTGCAGATGCCAACTAAAGCTCTATAATGCAAAAAGGAAGCCACATGGTCCATAACCGCCGTCGTGTCCTGTGGGCCAAGGCTCATTTAAAATGGACTGTTTCAAAGTGGGAAAGTGTTCTATGGTCAGATGAGTCCAAATTTGACATTCTTGTTGGAAATCACGGACGCCATGTCCTCCGGGCTAAAGAGGAGGGAGACCTTCCAGCGTGTTATCAGCGTTCAGTTCAAAAGCCAACATCTCTGATGGTATGGGGGTGCATAAGACGACGACGTCTATTTCAGGGAAGGCCTTGTGTATTTCAGCAGAACAATGCAAAACCACATACTGCAGCTATTACAACAGCATGGCTTCGTCGTAGAAGAGTCCGGGTGCTGAATTGGCCTGCCTGCAGTCCAGATCTTTCAACTATAGAGAAGAATACGTCAAAGACGACCACGAACTCTTCAGTATCTGGAAACCTATATCAGGCAAGAATGGGACCAAATTTCAACACCAAAACTCCAAAAATTTATTACCGCGATGCCCAGATGTCTTTACACTGTTTTGAAAAGAAGAGGAGATGCTACACCATGGTAAACATGCCCCCGTCCCAACTATTTTGAGACCTGTAGCAGGCATCAAATTTGAAATAAGCTCATTTTTTGCATAAAATTGTACAATTTTAAAAATTTGTTATGATATCTATGTTCTATTGTGAATAAAATATTGGCTAAATATTGGCTACTATATTATTATTATTAATACCATGGTTAATTTTCATAAGGGCATCGCCATAGAAAAGCACCTCTTCAGTGGACAGCATCACAAGCTGTATTGTGAATGCATTTTTAGCAGTCGTGAAGTAATTACTTATTCAAAATATGTACCTATACTCAAGAGAGTATGCAATTTAGCCCATGTCTTTCTTTTTCCTGAGATCATATGACAATGACAGGCCTGAACTTCAATTTATTGGCAAAGTTACACATTTCAGAAAGCTTTTCTGCTGTGTAAGGATGCTTCGTTCCCATCAAGAAGCCTATAAAAGGAAATACTGCCAGCACTGAAAATACGTACCAGGAAGCTGATTTAAATCCTTTTAATACAAGCAGTTGTCAGTGGACTTGCACAGAGGTTTTAAACAAACCCTTAATCAGCATTTCGAAGTTGAAATGCCTTTGTACCAACCTTTGCACCTGCATCAAAACAAAGTCTCTTATAAACTCTCAGTATTACTGTTAGCTACTAGTAGTGTTTGCTAGAGCAATCACAGCTATCATTGCTAACTTCCAACAGTAACCGTTCACTTGTGCAGCTATGGGAGTGAATTCTTCAAATCATGCAGCTATTCAAAAGGAGGTTTGCTAATACTTACTGATCAGACTTACTAAAATACATGCTAACAAAATGCTAAAAACATTTTAACACATTAGCAACTAACTAGCACCGTGGCAGTTTTGCTACTCACATTTCCTCATGAAAATAAAGTTCCAATTAAGATCATGTTTGTAAACAAATTGCCAACGTAACTATTGTTCTAATTATTGTAAATAACTATTAGCTAAAATCAGATCTAATAGCACCTGAGCTACTCTATTCCCCTTCACACTATATAACTGATGATTTAAAATCCAGGTGATAGATTGAGGACCGTAACAAATTGAGATTTGGCTTTGTCGGTGAAATAGTCCTGGCTCAATCCCAAAGCGCTTCCCCCTGGTTCCCCACTTCCAAATAATAAAGCTCTGGTGTGCTAAAAAGAAACGAGAATGATCAATAACAGCTGCTAGTGGTGTAGATGATCAGTCTGACATGTTACATAAGACTAGCCATAAAAATGACCAATGAAAGGGCCAGTCTCATGAGCATAGATTGATTTCAAGTCTAAGGCTAGACAAGATTAACCATTAGCAAAGACATGAAGTGGAAAAACTAGCCTTATCTCGTACATAATCTGTCAAAGACAAGAGAGGAGGTTAAAGAGGATTTTTGCAAATTATAAGTGAATTGTACTTCAAAGTCCAGCTTAGCGGGGGAACGAGGACCTGCTGGAGAGACAGGTAGTCAAGTGTAATGCAAATTTAAGGTGACACTCAATAGATTTTATCCTATTTTACACTCATCTCCTCTGTCATATCAGGTTTTCCCCAATTCCATCTCTCAATCATGCCATTTTTCTATCAATTTATCTGAAATTGGCCGTCTTTTTCTTGTTTGACTCTTTGTGGTTAAAGCTGAAAGCATGTCTGGCAAACCGTTGAGAAAAAAAAGTCCAATTACACCAGGCTGAGAACATTTTATAAAAAGACACAGCAAATTAATCTTTAATATTTATTATATTCCAGAATACTGTCTGGTTTTTAGGCGACATTTTGTCCAAATGTGCTTGCACGTCTGAACAGATGAAGCAGACCACACATGTAGGCACACTTGTTTTTTTCTCGCTACTCACACATACACATACACACACAAGCAAACAATCTCCCTGCATGAAATAACCTTCCCTGATTTCATTATTCGTCAAATAGGAAGAAATGAGACAGGGAATTTTTCACAAGACATGTTACAACACTGTCACCAAATGGTGGAGTCATATAATTACACCTTCTGATCACAGAGAAACACTCTCACACACACATACATACAAAGGGAGAGAGAGAAAGCACTGAAAATCTGATTAAGGTCGGCTCGCCTTGGCAGCCCGTGTCTTTATTTATTTATCTCAGTAAACACACGCTCACTTTATTCTGGGAATGTGAAGCGTAGCATAATTAGCTGAACATGGCTCCCTAATTGGGCTTTAATTGATATGAAGAGTGTCGCCAGGGCTGAGGCCTCACGTAGCAACACATGCTGAGCAAGTGGGCGTGGCCTCGCTGCCAATCAATTCCACTGGCACAGCTGAGGAGCAGCCATTAAAATGGCCGCCTCCAACCAATTATTGAGTGAGGTTTGGTTCTGAAGCAAAACATAGGTATTTTCTTTGTGGACGAATGTGTATAGAACTAGAATTATGCTAATAACACTATGAATATTCAACATCAGGATATTCAGATCTGAGATATTCATAGTTGACATCTCAGAATCTCTGGAAAATGATGTAGAAATAAACAAAACGGCACTGCTAGCGCTTATTTTGCAGGAGTTCAATTACCAACAGAGAAGATAATTTACTCTATTTTACACGCCTATCTTTGCAAATGTTTGGAATCACTTTATCATAGCAGAATATAGGACCTTTGACTCACTGATGCATTTTATTTGCTTAAATTGAATTTTTAGACATTAAAGTCAGTGAAATGCAGTTGAAAACAAATTTCACCTCTCTTTATTGTAGGATTTAGTTTTATCCATTTAAATCTGATTTATCATGAAAAGTGGGTGTTACAAACCGGAAAAGAGCCATATAATTTGGAAGAATAGCCCTGAAAAGTAAAAGGGATTTGTGACTAAAGCTGCACAGAAGAATTACTAATATTAAAGGGTTAGTTCACCCAAAAATGAAAATAATGTCATTTATTACTCACCCTCATGCTGTTCCACACCCGTAAGACCTTTGTTAATCTTCAGAACGAAAATTAAGATATTTTTGTTGAAATCCGATGGCTTAGTGAGGCCTGCATAGCCAGCAATGACATTTCCTCTTTCAAGATCCATTAATGTACTAAAATCAGTTCATGTGAGTACAGTGGTTCAACTTTAATATTATAAAGAGACGAGAATATTTTTGTGCACCAAAGAAACAAAATAATGACTTATACCGACTTAACAACATAGTGATGGCTGATTTCAAAACACTGCTTCATGAAGCTTCGGAGCGTTATGAATCTTTTGTGTCGAATCAGCAGTTCGGAGCACCAAAGTCACGTGATTTCAGCAGTTTGGCGGTTTTGACACGCGATCCGAATCATGATTTGACACAAAAGATTCATAACGCTCCGAAGCTTTAATGAAGCAGTGTTTTGAAATCGGCCATCACTATATAAGTCGTTATTTTGTTTTTTTGGCACACCAAAAATATTCTTGTCACTTTATAATATTAATATTGAACGACTGTACTCACATGAACTGATTTAAATATTTTTTTAGTACATTAATGGATCTTGAGAGAGGAAATGTCATTGCTGGCTATGCAGGCCTCACTGAACCATCGGATTTCAACAAAAATATCTTAATTTGTGTTCCGAAGATTAACGAAGGGTGAACTAACCCTTTAACACTTATATGCAAATGAAAACAGTTTGTGACAGAAGTATTAAAATCTAATGTTATGACATAGTCGTATTTACAAGTGAGTTATAACTGAACTGAATTGTACTACAGAATCTTCTTTGTGGGGAACAAGGACCTGCTGGAGAGACAGGCGTCAATAGGGATCTTATTCACACCAGCGCCATCTTTGATTTTTAACGGGAATGGTTAGTATTGAGGCTGTGAGGGACAGACACATCTCTTCAGTGGGTTTTACTATTAATTAATGTGTTTTTGGATTGTTCTGCTGACGAAATACTGCAAAAAATATCTTTCCAAGAAATTACAGTAGACAAAAAACTCCAGACAACATGAGGTGTGGAAAATTATTTTTATAGTGGATGCCATTGAAAACAAGGTCTATTCTTCACAGCCTCGCTTTCCTGTCATGCTGCTGCTCTGAATAAGGTCTTTCTTTCTGCCAGTGGTGGCTAATACCAAGTTACCACAGTGTTACTGTAGGAACTTTGAATGTACTCTACGGTTACTATGGTAAGTTTTATAAGGGGAATCAGAAGTTAATTTCACACAGTATTTGCCCTGAACGGGGACGCTTCAGGACAGGCTACAGTTAGCTGTCTTTTAATAGAAAAAGAGGTCCTCGCCTGGGAACAAACAATCATAAATAACACTATAAAGCGTACACAGCAGAAAAAGGGCACACCTGCATGTCAGCATTGTGTGGACAGCTGAGTTCCTCTGACATCCGCGCTGCACTGAAATTCTCCTCAAACGATCATTTAAGTGGCTGCTTGCAACCAGAACACACACCTTTCACACAGAGCTGCCTTCATTCTCCCTTCGGGGAAGCGGCGATGTCTACCGGTGCGCTCTCAATCTCCCGCCGTCACAACCTTCAAGGGCACTCAAGTTGTGTTCTGAGGGCCAATTAAGCGCTTTCCTGATAGTAAATTAAAAAAAACAGTTCTCTGTGGATTTAATAACAAACTCATTAGACACCGCTAAAAGGACGGAACTGCCTTTCAATTAGACCCGCACCTGATTAATGCACAATTAACACAGCCAGTTCATTCATCTCGACTTGGGTGGGATCAGAGTGTAACACTAAAGGTTCAGAAAGCTCCCAGTCTTGTTTTTTGTCTCCATTATAATGAAGAACGTAATGGCAGAGGGCATGACCTCAGTCTTAGAACGTTACTGATGTTTCATATTTCACTGTATGAATTTAATGATCTGATCTGCATACAAATGCGGTCCAAAAGTCTTGAGACCACAAGTGAAAACGCTTCTATTTTGCATTTGTCAGATTCTTTTTAAGATGATCACGAATTAGAGTATTTCATTTGAAACCTATAAACATAGTACTGAAAGAATTAATATAAATTTTGCAATTTTTAAAAACTATTTATTATTCCAATACAATGATGTTATTGTGAACTAAAACCAGAACTATTAAAATATTAATTGAAAATAAAGCTGAAATAAAATAAGACAAATATTAGTTGAAATACTTGAAAGAAAATTAGAAATTTTGCCTTGGCAACTAACTAAATTTAAGTTTAAGTTGATGCACAAAATCCCCGGTTTACAGACATTTCTTAAAAATATATCAGTGTCATTGTTTCGTCTCAAGATGCATAGCCTACCAGTAACGTTTTTTTCTCTCTCCAAGGCATGTTTATAAAAGCTACTTAAAGGTGCAGTAAGTGATTTCTGAGAAATGCTCAGAAATCAGCACCACAACACACTTATGGTGCGTTCACACCAGATGCGAATGAAGCGTTAAGCGCGAGTGATTTACATGTTAAGTCAATGCAAAGACGCGATAGACATCTGGCGGCGTGAATTAAGTGTTTGACGCGCGTAACGCGTGATTCGCGCGAGTTGAGAAAATCTGAACTTTGGCGAATATTCGCGCCGCATTAACCAATCAGGAGCTTGCTCTAGTAGTGACGTGATTACGACGTAGCGAGCGGAGGCAGAAATCCGAAACAATAATCCAGGACAAAATTATCATCGCTGTATGTGGATACCCGGAGCTGTACGATACATCTTCGTACTGACCAACACAGGACAACAGGTCATCAAACTGGGACCGGCTCAGTCGGAAGTACCACTGAAAGCGGCCGTCGTCCAGGCGCAGCTCCTGGAGGAGTTGGTTAAACTCACCAAGCTGGAAGCGCCTCTGAAGGATCTGATGGACCCAGACAGCGCCGAACGAGTCTACGCCATTTTTCAGCCTTCCATAACCCATAAAACGCAGTACCCTCTCAACAAAATCCATGTCAGCCATTTCGCAACGAGACTGGAGCCGCCTGGCAGAAGATTTTCGAAAATTCGCGTCTGTTGTGAAGTGAATTTCACGCTGAATGAAGCGAGTAAACTCAAAATGTTCAAGCGTCCAACTACACGCGAATAGCATGATTTATTCGCGCAAGTTGCGTCTGGTGTGAACACCCCATTACAGCCAATCAGCAGTAAGGGGCATATACCAGTGGCGTGCGGCCCATATTTGCTGCGAATGCTCTGTGTACCCAAGCTATTCGTGGATTCGCTAATTAATAATAACACTATATAAATGACTATAAATTCCTTTGTTTGAGGTATACCATAAATCTTACAAGATAAAATGTTGGTAATGCGTATGCAACTATACGTCTTATATATATTTGCGAAACCACGCTAATTTTCTTGAAATCTGCCAGTGACGGAGGGTTTCGGGTATGCGGATCTTACAGCAGCTTTGGCGCCTACGCTCTGTTGTTATGTATCGTCATTACCGTTGCGCGTTCTCATTGGTTTGCTGGTCTATGAAGGATTTAATGTGGAGGGTAACCTGTCCGAAAATGTGCTGCTGCTGCCAGACCTTGATCGCCGAAAATCACATTTTATTGGATGCAAAACTAACTACACTAAATCAAATAAAAAAGTCATAACTGAAACTGTTTTCATAGCATTTTATTTTCTCCATAAAGGAAATTTATTTTTATGTTAACGTATAGGCTAAAATGTTAACGACAGATTGTAAGCAGACCTGCTGTAACTATCCGAGTTTGGAATTGATGTTCTTCGTTTGTTAATGCCACCAATTTGCATTATTTCAACTTATTTAAAAAAAAAAAAATTCTTATATTTTTATTTATATAGGGTTTAATTAATTATTATTTGTAATAGGCTACTAATAGGCCTAATTATGTTATACTTATTTTTAATTCTTAATTAAAAAACTATATATACTTATTTTGGCATACATTTAAACTGACACCTGTCTTAGTGTTTATTTGTTTAGATCTGAGACTTTTACTAAGCCGACGCGCCATACCATTTAAAGGCGATGTAGGCATGTAGTCTGTGCTGCACTAGTGCCACCTAGAGGAATCAGAAAAATACAGCATATTTTGCAAACGACCCTTTGTGCGTCACATCCGTCTCAAACAACACAATCACAGCTCTTACAGGTGATTATGAAGGCAGGTGAATATAGGCTACTTTCAATAAAAGTAGCAACACATATTAGAAATACATTTTACTGTGTTACTATATGTGTCAAGAGAGTAAACAACTGAGTAACACTCTGTGTAGAGTGAACGCGAGCATTTAGCATATAATAAACAAATCCAACGTACATTTCTGCACCGGGCACAATTTTGACATGACAGCATACCCGGTTAAAAAAAGTCACCACTCGCCACTGGCGTATACACTCATTAGGGGGAGTTGCATGTGTTGCATAGCATGTTTGTGAATTTGGGGGCGGAGCTATCAAGGGCGTGTTTGTTTTGGTGATTTCAAATATCAACAGCATTTCTCAAATTGTTTACTGCACCTTTAAATGTCCTAATTGAACTAAGGCCTAATCCCTGTTTGTGAAACCGGGCCTAAAACAATATAACTGAAACAGAAATAAATTAGAGTTAAATATATATATATATTGCAAAAACAATATAAATAAATATTGCAAAAACAATATAAAATAATAAAAAGAAAAACTACAATAAAAAGTTAATTAAAAATTTTTTATCAATAAAATAGTCTTTAAATAATAATAATAAAAAACACTGCTTTAAATGGTCTCGGATGCTTGACCCCACTATAGACAGACAGACTCAACTTTATGTACATTTAATTTATTATTAAAAAAAAACCTACAAAAAAAGTATAGTTAAAACATTTTTAAAAAATGCAACTAATAGACAAAACATGATGCTCTTTGTACTATCACCAGTAGAGAGCACTGTTTGTACATGTATATGTATATATATATATTAAAAAAAAAAAAAAAGAAAGAAACAACAACTGTAGCACCACCAAGTAGTGTTGAATTCTGCATTAGCACCTGGGAGTGTCTCTCACATTAAGTGTCACAGTACAAAAGTGTTTTGTGACTATTTGAATCAGGCTTGTCTGTAAAACTGACAATGAGCAGAACACTCTGGCAGTTGTGATCATTTTAGAAGTTTGTCTTGTTCCATAGAAGAACATATATAATTCAAACAGTTTTTCAAATGTTTCAGTAATGATTAAAGTTACTCAGAATGGATATTTCACGAAATATGTTGCTAATGAATGCGTTCGAGGTAACCATAACAGTATAGTGCTTGAGCACTTCCCATTGCAATCTATGTTAGCCATTACATTGATTATTTATAACAAGTACTGCAATTATACATCACTTTATTATAGGTTTGCGAAAACAAATTTAGTGTTTTTTAAAGATAACTTACATTTAGGTAATTGTGCTAGAGGTGTATTTTCAACAAACCACAACAGATGTGTCGTTTAACATTTATATTGTTAATAATTTAGCAATTTATTTAAAATAGTGCTGTCAAATCGATTAATCTCAATTAATCGCATCTGACATAAAAGTTTGTAAATATATAAAATGTAAGTGTCCATACTGTGTGTATATATACACACATACACACAAACTTTACAAACTTTTATGTTTAGATGTGATTAAATCGCAATAAATCAATTTGACAGCACTATTTTAAAATGCATTTAAACTCATGCATTTAAGTTGACCTCCCAGAAAGTCATAATTCGCACATTGACAACTGCAGTCGACTATGAAAAATTATGGAGAAATAATCTGTTGAAGATCCTTTCAGCTTTATGTTTCACACTCTGATAGTCCATTATGTGTAATAATCACATTTTTGGGTGTCCTCGCCCAAGTACAGCTGTAAAACCACTGATAAAGTCAGCACAGAACCTTAACCTGTAGCTTTGTGTCCCATATCCCAGAGAGCAGTTTCAGGTTTCTCATCCTGGTTCTTGACGCCTGTTGCGAGACATATGCGAGCTCCTATATTTGGCTAGAAGACCAGCGAGACTAGAGTCTCTTCTCTTGTGCATTTCCTTGCTTCCTCTTTCCTCTTGTTCAAGGCATTGACATGTACCTCCTGAAGTCAGGATGAGACTTGTGCTGGGAACGATGGCAACTCTCACTAAGCGATCGTGCGTGTGCAACCTCCGGGGCCTTCCACCACATATCAGCAGACTTTATTAGCTCCGGCAGAATATCTGGAACCACACACTTCTCCGCCAGAAAGACTATAGGCAGCAAAGCCAATAGCAGAGCCCAGCCCACCACTCCCAGCCAATAGGAAAGTCCAAGTCGAGTGATGTCATCCCTGATTTCATTTATATGTTGAAGGGTGAAAAGTGCCCAGGTGAGAAAAAAGAAAAATCCTGTGGGGGGGGAGGATGGGAGAAAATGGGGAGAAGGTTAAAGCATGTACATTACATGGCTAAAGAAAGCCAAATATCGAGGTACTGACCTGTAGGTACTAGTGTGAACAGCAACAGGGTGGTCGGGTCAAGCGCCTGGCCTGCCATCAGCAGCGAGCGAGTGTTCGAATAGGAGCGCACTGTTTGAGACGTCCAGCAGAGGGCGAACATGAGGCACAGCACTCCAGAGCTCAGACACATCAGGAAAGCGAACACTGCAAACACTTTCTCAGCCTCCAGAGCTGTTGAAACCAGACAAAACACCTTTAATATACATGAATTTAATATAGAATGAATGTGGTAACAGCTTTGGTTCCCATTGAGTTCTATTATATAGAGTTCCATTATTATAACACTTTCAAATGCCCAGAAAGCTACTAAAGTTATATTTAAAACAGTTCATGTGACTACAGTGGTTCAACCTTAAAGTTATGAAGACACGTGATTTCAGTAAACAAGGCAGGCTTAGTTACGTCATAAGTGTTTTGAATGGTTCGAAATTTCAATGGTTCATTTGACTTTGGCAGTTTGATATGCGCTCCGAAACACTGATTGGAAACAAAAGATTCGTAAAGCTTAATGAAGCAGTGTTTTGAAATCGCCCATCACTAGATATTGTTGAATAAAGTCATTATTTTGTTTTTTTGGCGCACAAAAAGTATTCTCATCGCTTCATAACATTAAGGTTGAACCACTGTAGTCACACTCTATATAATGGAACTCAATGGGAACCAAAGCTGTTTAATTAACAACTTTCGTCAAAATTTGATCTTTTGTGTTCCACAGAAGACGAAATGCGCCAGTTTACCAGTTTGGAACAGCATGAGGGTGAGTAATTTTCATTTTTGTGTTGACTATCCCTTTAAGAACGTCTAACATAAAACCATGACAATGATTTCAGTTTGAGTGCTCTTGAAGAACATCACATTGTGAAACTATTTAAAAAAGAACTGATCCGTCATAACGTCATCCTTATATCATTTTCACTTGTCTTGTTCTGAAAAAGAAATGAACCGAGGGGAAAACCAGGCAGGCTACAACTAATAAAACATGCAAGTAATGCGAGTTCAGCGTGTCACTGTATGTCTGCAGCCCACCAAAGTGTAGAAACCCCTCCAACACAAAACCATATCATTATTTTACGCCAACGTTGGAAATTGAGGAGAAGTAGTTCAAACATTCCCTCTTATCTGACTGTTCTACTTCTCAGCAGGTCAAAACTTGCAAAAATGCCACAACATTCCTCTGAAGCTTTCAGCTCCAATCAGACCTTACGGCTATATATTTCTATACTCCAAAAATAAAGGCCTAAAAAGTAAGAAACAAAACAGGAATGCATTTTTATGTATCTTTTATAGAGGCCACATGAATGTATGTTTCTAAGATCCAAAGCAGTTGTATAAAATGAATGAAGGCCACATGTGGGCGCCCAAAATGTTATGTTTCACGTCGCCCACATGTATTTAGACATGTCGAAATCAAGTCAAAGAGCTTCGGAGGCATCATGCTCATATTGTTTTTTGAGGGAGCACTAGTAGCAGTCATGATTCACTTCTTTCTCAAGGCGAGATAAAATATGACTATATATATATATGCAATATGTAATAATTCTTTTTTTTAAACCAAATGCTTAGAATGACACTTCTGAATAGCTTTCCCTAAGGTATGTAAGAAAAGCAGACACATCACACACCTTTAGCAATGTCTTCGGTGTTCCAGCTGTCGTTCGGTCTGGTCTCATTCCCTGAGAACCACAGACCCCTGTCATCCAGCCATTGATGTGTACAGATCGCATAGCAGATACACAAACAGCCCATCAAGCCAAGACATGATTCAGTAAATCGAAAACGACTCCTCAAGTCGACCAGTTCTGGTCCTTGCATTGCTCTGATGATAAAATTGTTTTGAATGGTTAGACAATATTAAATGAAAGCTGACATTTTAGCTGGAAACTGAACTTAAAACAATACAGTTGTTACATTTTTTCAGAAAATCAAGTAATCGCTGATGGGTTTGCTTACCTTGAATGGCTGTGAGGTCTTTAAAATGTATTCAAATGATTTGACAAACGAAATGATCCACTCAGTACAATGACAGTGACTGATCACGTTCCAAATAACGAATGAATCAGAGGCAGAAACAACAGTGTGTTATGAGGATGTACAGATACATCTTTTTCACTTCCCCTTACACGCTGTAATATGACACTGTAAAGATTTCCCTCTACCCACAGTGGAGACCCGCTTGTAATGGAAACTCCCCCTCGCATAAACACACACACATACACCGAGAGTGGTTAAATTCCCCCAGAAAACCCTGTGAGTCAGTGGGGTTTGGAAAGTGAAAATGATATTTTATAAATCAGTCTACTGTGCTCAGAGAAAAATGTGTAGGCTATACTTGCATCAAACATCCAGAACTGGAGAATAAGAACAGATACTACCACACACACACTATATATATATATTATATATTACATCACTGACAAATAAAGCTTAAAAAAAGGTGTTTTTTTTTTTAATCTTTTTTTAAAACTGATGTAATACATATTTTTAATCATGAACAATGTGATTAAACTTTTAGTTGTTAAATAACATTTTAATGTGTTTAAATTTATTTTTTACTGTTTTTATGTCAGGTGGTACAACCACATAGTTGTATGTATATATACTATAGCTGTACCAGCTGACACGGAAAGTGTACTAACCTACCCATACTTGAAATTAGCAGTTTTTACCAGTATTTGAGAGAGATCTATAAACCTTTTTACTCTGCCACAAGGATCAGTTGGGGTCATCTGGATGATGCATTACCATGTTTACTGTTATTACCTTGTCAATTCATAATAAAAGAACCATGTTTGTCATCTGCCACCCTGACATTTGAGAACATACACTTTTCTGGACAAAATGATTTCAATTATTTCAACAGCTTTAAAACTACTGATATTTATAAGAACAATTGCACTACAGCTGCACTACCTGACAATTTGGGGGTTATATGGGTCATTGATGAATGAGGTTTTTAAAAGTTTAAAAAAAAAAAAAAAGTAATTAATTTTGATATTTTAAGTGTTAACAATAGGTGTGTCCCAATTCACGTACTTATGCATTATTCTATGACATTTTGAAGTATAAATAGTGCAAGTAGTGTGTTCACACTGAAAATTCCTTATACAATTTATACAACTCACGCACTACATGGATGAGTACATAGCGCATAAGTACATAGTGCATAAGTGCATAGTGTATAGTGCGTCGTTTAGGTAAACGGAGGTTTTTATAATCAATTAACACTGCTTTTGTCATTTTTTTACAAGATGGACAAAATTTGTCACCAAAAAAGTAATTCAGTTTAACCAAAATTGAGGTTTTACCAAATGACACTTCTGGTTATACTGAATGACGATATTTTCAAACAATGCTAAAAGGTTTTTCAAATAGTTAGAACAGAGTTACTTTGCTTCAAGATCATATGGTCCTTTGCAGGAATCTGAATGATGTCACATCCTGTCACATGATATTGACCGCATGACTTGATCCAAAATGGTCTCTTTATATTGGTTACTCTGAATGACTTCAATGAAATTCATTTTTCCGGACATTCTTTCTCATAACAAAGCAACAAATAATTTTAATTCCATTCTGCACTTTGTTGATATATGATGTTATAAAATCATGCCAGAATAAAAAACATATATACATTTATTACATTTTAAAAATTTTTAATCACAAATGAAATGGCTGTATTGGCCTTTGGACGGTTAAACCGAATGACCTTTTGACACTTTAAAATCTTTAAAATACCTTTATATGTAGCAAAATATAATTAAAACCTTTTGGATTCAATAAAAGAGATCTGGTTGTACTATCTTACATACTTTGGATGTCATATCTTTGTTTTTTATTATTATTAAGGCCTTTGGAAAAAAAAAAAAAAAAAAATGACCCCTCATGTCATTGACCCATATATTTAAACTAATAATAGCTTAGGGGGTGTTTACAAGACAACAATCTAAAAACTTTTTGCGTACAGATAACAACAATAGCAAAATGATCCCGTTCACACAGATCCATGAATTAAACTAAAAACTCTGTATTCTGCTGCCAGGCCAGTAGATGGCGATGTCACTTGTAAAGAAACACTACGCCACCTATAAACTGAACATGCAATATGCATGTGCATGACGTCCCCGTTTTCACATATGCACGTTTTTGTAGTTTACACAGAGATAATAATGATAAAAACTTGCACTTTGAAACCAGTTTTCAAAAGTTAGCGTTTTCAGCCCTCCAAAATGCCATTGTCAAGTAAATGAGTGGCCAAAATGCATATAAAACTTTTTGGTTGAAAACTGTATTGTGTAAACGGCCCCTTCCTTGATGCCTTTTTTGCTTTTTATGTCATAGTGGTAAGCGACACCAGAGGCTGAACCACAGTGACCGTGGCAACACATGATAAGGGTTGCTGCTGTGTCGTCATGGCAACAACTAAATGGCACAGGAAAGAACTTTCTCTCCTCTCTTCAGCAAGGTGGGCTCACAGGAAACCCCTAAAAATGGTTACTTCCTGTTGCTTGCTTTCTGCCACAGAGCTGAGAGCAGTTTTGCCGTAGTCTCACGAATACATGCGAGACAGCGGCCTCTGGTCCTAGGTCATTGTAAAGGAGCAACATAACACAATGAAAACGTAATTTAACATAAAACATTTTAATTGACGATTAATTCATTCGTTCAGTCAGGAGCCCTTAAAACATTGAACGCCAATGAAGATCTCAAACAAGCAGCTTCCAAAGACGTTTGAAAAACACCCTGGATGGCGTCAAAAACAAGGCATTTATGTAACAAATTCATCTTTTAAAGATAAAAAGTGTTGAAAAGAAAAGAAATATTTAAAACATCAACTTTTATCCCAAAACTGAGAGCCTAGTCAATTAAAAAGCTTTTTTTTCCCCCCTCAACAAAACCTAAAAATTATTTAAATCAATTTAGAGGGGTCATATTATACATTATTTCACCTGAGGTTCACTTTATGTTAGTAACATTTCATCCTTTTTTTTTTTCTTTTTTTTTTTTAAACATTTTCCACTCTCTCCGAAACATAACTTGGGTCCAATTGCTGTAATTAATCAATAAAAGTTATTCTTCAATAAAAGTCTTTTCACAAAGCCGAAACTGATTTTTTGCAATGGATATTTGTCACTCAAATTGTTAAAATATGACTGAAATGATTAGGGGTCTTCTTAAAAATAAATATCTGTCTCTCGTTTCAAATGTTGGGATCTTTAACAAGATAAATTTACTTGAAAAGCAATTGCTTGAAATTTTAAGAATAGCATTCAAATAAAATATACTTGAATTAAAAAAATATTAGATTATGCAGTGTTGCTTAAGTAAATTCATCTTGTTTTAAGGATATTTCAATATTTTAAGAGGAAAATAAGACAAAATCCTCATTAATAATAGGATTTGTTTTGCAGAGAATAGCACTGAGAAGCAAGTTTTAGGTTCTGAAAGTTATATTTTCATTTTAAAAAAATAAAATTGGTTCTTTATGATAAGACCCCTTCAAATCAATTTAAAGACATCAGATTGGATACTTAGAATTTGATATGAGCGCAATTAAAGGGCCAGTCTCCAATTACTGTGACGGCCAAGGTAATAATTAAAGTATAAAAACATCCAACAATAACAACACTTTCCTATACTGCTGTGGTAACTCTCCACAATTCATCTCTAATTACAGGGTTCGCAGTGGTGCTCTTTCTGCAATTACAGATTTTGCCTTTAAACTGTACATAAGGTGAACGTATCATTCATTAAAAAAGTATTTGTATTGACAGTTCTACCAACTGTTACTCTATTTTCTGGCTTTTTCTAGGAGGTCTGTGAAAACATCCAATTGCATTGGGTCCTTTCCAGCAGCTAGTTCAGGCTTGTTCTTCTCCAGCCAATCAGACGAGCGGATCTGCTGCCGCAGAGTACCAATCAGAGAGTCCAGACTCTCTGAGCGGATGTCGGATTGGCCGTTAAGAATCACAAAGTTCTCATCAGCCAATGAGACGGGCTCTGTCTTAATGCGCACAGTGTCATGTTTGGTTTGAACGCTTGAGGTCTTAAGTGTCTGGTTTTTGCACTCATCTACTGTCTTTGCGTCTTCCCTCCTCGCTGTCCCACTGCTGTCATCCTGTTTGTCTGTCGTCCGCTGTGTCTTTAGCATCGAAGAGTCCTGAAGCTCTTCTAATGCGTTTTTAATCCTCTGCACACCTGAAGAACAGCAATGTGAGAAGAATGAATGCCATTGTCAGATGGTTTGGGGTAAGCTGTGCCACTTATTTAAATTGCTGCACATCGCTTGCATTTTAATAAAATAGGAAATGGGTTTTTTTTTTCAGAATATTTTGATGAAGACACACACACACACACACATATATATATATATATATATATATATATATATATATATATATATATATATATATATATATAAATAATTATTTATTTAAATTTAATAAGAAGAATTTGAATAATAATGACAATAATAACAATAGTATCATAGTAGTAATGATATTAATATTAATAACAATAATAGATATATATATAATTTATAAATGTGACGACAAATTAGTTTGCTAGATTAATAATAATTGTTATTAAATTTTATTATATATATATATATATATATATATATATATATATATAAAATGATTAGTCTAGCAAACTATAATTTTTGTCAAGTCACTATTTATAAATTATATATAACAAAATATTAGTATTAAAATTATTACATATTAGTATAAGTATTATTACATTATTATTAATAATAATAATAATGTAATAATACTTATACTAATATGTAATAATTTTAATACTAATATTTTATGTTATATATAATTTATAAATAGTGACTTGATAAAAATTATAGTTTGCTAGATTAATCATATATATATATATATATATATATATATAAAACAAATGATCAAAAAAAAAATCATTTTATTATTAATTAAATAATAATAATGTAATACTAAAAATTATACAGGTTGCTAGACTAATAATAATCATTATATATATATATATATATATATATATTTTTTTTTTATTAAAATAATAATAATACTGTAATAATAATATTAATAATAAATAATACTAATGTGTAATAATAATAGTATTAATACTAATAATATTTTGTTATATATAATTTATAAATAAGGTCACATGACCAAAAATATGCAGTTTGCTAGATAATTATCATTATTAAATATAATTTAAGAATGTTAGTGTTTAACAATAATAATGACAACAACACAAAAATAATAATAATAGTTATATAATATATTTCTAAATAAGGTCACATGACAAATTATGCAGTTTGATATTTTATTATTATTAAAAGATCACATGGAAAAAATTAGGGGTGGGGGGGGGGTGCAACACAGCTTACCTATTGACACATCTTACCCCTCTCCCCAAACTACATACAAGACACTACAAGAAGACAGTAAGTAAAATGGAAATGAGATGGATCAACAAACCTAGCTGTAGTTTGTGCTGTTGTTCAGTGAAGATAATTCTGAACCAGCCTGGAGACTCACAGCTGAAGGCCTGACCGCAGCTCAGCAGAACCTTGTGCTTGAGGAAACACCTCCACACTGACAGCTCCTCAGCAAACGTCTTCTCCTTCAGATACTACACACACAAACTAGTTGAACTTGACCAATTTAAACAGTTTAGATGCAGACATCTGTTCTAAAGGTGCTGTGAGCGGTTATTCTGTGACCTCTCACCTTGCTGAAGTCCACCCAGATGAAGAATCCCGCGCCCCTGTGCAGGAAAGGGATGTCCAGTTTCTTCAGCTCTTCTGTCAGGTAGCTGTGAGCCTCTCTTATCCTGCGTCTGTTCTCCGGGAGGAACTCGCTATTCAGCCAGTCTGGAACAGCAAGAAAACTCCCTTAGTCATTTGCCATTTTGAACAAATCATTAATTTGAGTCAGATCTTGTCAACGAATCAGTCTAAATGATTCGTTCATGAATTAGGCTGTTACGGTTCTTGAGCATCATTACTCCAGTCTTCAGTGTCACATGATCCTTCAGAAATCATTCTAATATGCTGATTTGCCTCTCAGGAAACATTTCTTATCATTATCAATGTTGAAAATGCTTAATATTTGTGGAAACCGCTATACACTACCATTCAAAAGTTTGGGGTAAGTATGATTTTTACCAAAAAAAAAAAAAAAAAAAGATTAATACTTTTATTCAGCAAGGATGCATCAAAATTGACAGTTATAGGTATTTATATTCAAAATATTGTAAATGCTGTTCTTTTGAACTTTCTATTCAAAGAATTAATCACATGATCCACAAAAATATTAATCAGCAAAAACTTTTTACAACATTGATAAGAACCATTTTTAATATTTGAAATTCAATAATAACTGATAATAATTCAGCACCAAATCAAAACATTAGAATATCAGTTAAGCTTTGCAATCAGAGGAATAAATTACATTTGAAAATACACTCAAATAGAAAATCAGTTATTTTAAAAATGTAATTATATTTCACTGTTCTACTTTATTTTTGATCAAATAAATGCAGGCTTGATGAGCATAAGAGACTTATTTTAAACATTTTAAACATCTTTTGACTGGTATTGTAGATATTTTAAGAATGAATTAAGCCAGCATGGCAAAATATGGGAATTCTACAACAGCATAAATAGCTTTTTATTACAGAAACCGAAAACTTTTGCATTTAGCGTGAAGGGTTAAGCATGGAGAAAAAACAGAACTATTCTTTGAACGTAATATATTTTGGGACAAACCAATACTAATCTTTCATACTAGACAGGAAAGAAAATATGGGAACTGTGATTCAGCCATAGAAAGAAAAACAGCCAAACTTTAACAGAGCAAGGGAGAAAATGTGTGTACCTCTATCTCGAAGAAGCTGAGCCATCTGGTACTGCGTGGGTCCCGGGACTCCGTGGAAGGCGCCCAGCTGATCCAGTGCCTGTACCAAATCTCTGTTCTCTGAATAGACCACGCCAACTCGCATCCCTGCCATTGCAAAGTCCTATACGTGTACACAACAGAAAGACTGAATGCAGTGCAGCAAAGCCAAGAATCTGAGGAAATGCTTTTCTGACAGTTCAAATGGTGACTTACCTTACTGACGCCCCACATAACATGGGTTCTCTGTGGATCTGGCAACCTGTGGAAACATTTGTGTAGTTTGTGATGATTAGTACAAACACTCACATGCACCCTGAACAAAAACAGCCCTTTCTGACATTAAAATATAGATTAAAATAAATGTTAATTCATTCATTTTTAAGTTCAGTGTCGACTCCGGTTTGAACAATGTAAGGCTGAACACCGTTACTGACAATCGTCATTTTGGCTGTGTGAGATTCTCCAGTTTTGTTGTTGTTGAGCAACCGAAATGCGAGCTGTTAAAGCTCCGCCCTCTTCTGGGAAGGGGGCCGGAAGCAGCAGCTTATTTGCATTTAAAGGGACACACACAAAAACGCTGTGTTTTTGCTCACACCCATATAGGGGCAAATTTGACAAGCTATAATAAATGATCTGTGGGGTATTTTGAGCTGAAACTTCACAGACACATTCTGGGGACACTTATATTACATCTTGTAAAAGGGGTATAATAGGTCCCCTTTAAGTGGTTTGACTTGAATTTAATTTTTCTTGACACCTAATGAAGTATTCTTCAATTTAAGCTCAGGGAATATCTGGTAAATAAGCATAAGACTAAGTAAACTATAAAAAACAAAACACAGCAATAAGACAGAGATAGTTTGTGTGAATGTCTCTCACCCGTCCAAGCTGAGAACACTGCGAAAAGTGTCCGTCTCGTTGAACACAGAGAGCATGTAAATCTCATCTATGATCACATGAAGTCGGTGCCTGGAGCATGTGAGAGAGAAACAATGAGTAAATGAGTGCCTTTGAGGGCAGAAATTAAAATTCAAATGACATGCATGAACACAAATGTAATTTCTCCTCAATAATGTGCAACTTAATGAAGCATATGAAACATTTCGAAAACAAAGTGTGATGAGAGTCCCAAGAGTTAGACAACCAAAAAATAAAAAATAAATTGACATTTTTTAATCATTTACTCATCCTCATGTTGGTTGAAACTCTTAAAGAAGTTTTGAAGAATGCAATTTTATATACTGCAAAAATATAAAGTGACTAGAGCTGCACGATGAATCATTAAAAGATTGCGATCTCGATTTAAACAACCATGCAATCTTATTCCTAAATGAAGATGATTCACTTGAATCTACCTTTGACAAGTTTGTTAAGTATGACTTATATACTTGTCAAGTATGATATATATGACAAGTAGTGGATTACAGTGAGTCAGAGAGAGCAGTTGTCATGTATAGGTATGAAACAGCTTCACAAACAGTCTTTTCAACCACACAGTATCATCATTATTATTTTTGTTACAAACATTCAAATTATCACAGAAGCACTGGGATAAAAGTTTATAGTTCAGATATAAACACTGATGTCTACAGTAGCGATCAAAATAGAGTAAATCACCTTTTGAAAGAAACTTGATGCTTCAAATAAAGATTGTATCAATTACATTGTTACACCAGTAGGTGGTCCCAAGTGACAGCTAAACAACGCATTTGTCATTGAATCATTCATTCAAGAGATTTGTTCAAAAACACGGATTCATCCAGTAATGAAACAAGTCTTTTTGAGTGAGTCATTGAATCATTCACTCAAAATGGTTTATTAAAAAAAAAAATCCATATTAGTTCAATATATTTTTAAATAGACTGCAGCAATTAACTTTTTGTAAGAACCTCTAGTAAATTATGTTATTTTTTTAGTTGTCTATTCAGAATAGTGGGAAAATTGTGATCTATTAAAAAAACAAAAAAAGTGAAACTTAATTTATCCAGAATTGCGCGCCTCTAAAAGTGACAAAAAGCACCATAAAATTAGTCCATAGTAGTGTTGTTATCCTTATTTAATACTAAAATTATCAAAACATGTTTGTTAATTGAAATAAAGCTGAATAAAATATAAATTAAAAACTTTAAACTAACGTTTTCTTGGCAACTAGCTGAAATAAGTACTAAAACTGAAATAAAATAAATTAAATTTCATGTTTTTAAAAAACAAAAACTACTAAAAATGACAAAAACACATAACAAAATGTCTCAAAATGAAACTTTAGTCCTAATCGTTCTCGTGGTGTTTCGATGTCATACACCGATCGTTCTGCGCTAATGGTTTTGGTTCAGTGCTTGTGAGAAATTGTTTGAACTCACATTTTGGCAAATTGTAGAAAGCTGGTTATCTCTTCAGACGAGTATACTTCTCCCAGTGGATTGTGGGGGTTTAACAGGATAAGGGCTCTGATGTTCAATCCCTATATAAATAAAATATAAAGAAAACTGCTATTTTCAGAAAATAGCATCTTCTCGACATGTTAACAACACGAACCAAACTCTTTCAGGCCTCAGCTACTACTATAATGTTATCAAAGTAGGTCAAAGTAGACATTGTTCGAGGGCAGCCAATGAAGACTATAGGCTATTACATTTGTTGTTACATTGTTACGTAGGTATGTGACAGGAAGTGAGAGTGGAATTGCTGACAACTCGTTTCAGCAGTTCAGAATCTATTCTTTCTTTTAGGAGACAATAACTTTATTTGTCGTGCACTTCCTTAGAACTTGATCTTTAAACCTTTGCAGACCTTTTACATTCAGCTATATTACACACTGGATGAAAGGTAATATTGGAAAAAGCATAATAGGGGCACTATAAATAAAATAACCTCTTTTTTGGCACCCTTAAGGGAGTTCTCCAGTTTCTCAACAGTTAGCTGGAACGGTCTGACATCACTTCCTGTGGGCTGTACAAACACAAAAATATACAAATAGAAAGATACACATTATAGGTACATAACAAAAGAAAACCACTATATAACATGGCAGTGTTACATCATCAAACATTACGCCTGGACTTTCGCTAAGCACCTGACTATAAAGTGGCACATGGTGTAGTTTGACACTGCTGTACAGGCCCACGTCCTCCGTTATCACACCATAGAAGGGCGACGGGATGAGAAAGGCATCTGTAAAACAAGCAAAATTTGTATATTATATTAATAGTGTTTTCTGGGTTCGTAGATTCAGTTCAGATAATATAAAAACAAAAGAAGGAATCCGCACACCAAACAAGTTTAAAGTACAAGATCCATTGAGAAAATGTTTTACTGTTACATGTTACTTTATATGAGATTTTTCAGTAAAACATTTTCTCAATGGATCTTGGACTTTAAACTTGTTTGGTGTGCGGATTCCTTCTTTTGTGTTTTATATCTGTAAAACAAGTACACAATATCAGGCAACATTTTCAGACACCTATGGTCACTTTGTTTAATTTTTCTCCATTTTTATTTCAATTTTTACACAATTACTAAAAAAGCTCAAATTTTATATAATAAAAATGTACATATTTTCCAATATTGGCCAATACACACTATTATTCAAAAGTCTGGGGTCCATTTTTTTTTAAGGAAATTAATACTTAGACACATTAAATTGATCAAAAGTGAGAGTAAAGACCTTTATAATGTTACAAAAGATTTCTATTATTTCAAATAAATGATCTTTTGAACTTTCTTTTTATCAAAAAATCCTGAAAAACAAATATTTAGCAGCACAACCATTTTCAACATTGATAATAATAATAAATGTTTCTTAAGCAGCAAATCAGCATATTAGAATGATTCCTGAAGGATCATGTGACACTGAAGACTGGAGTAATGATGCTGAAAATTCAACTTTGATCACAGGGATAAAATACATTTTTAAATATAGGAAAATAGAAAACAGATTTTTAAATTGTAATGATATTATTTCACAATATTACTGCTTAGACTGTATTTTTGATCAAAGAGATTGAGAAGATAAAAATTGCAGTTGTATTCTGTAGTGATCAGATGGTCTTAATACCTTCTGGGTCACAGAGGGTTGCTGCTAAAGCCGAGAACAGAGACCCACAACCGTTCATAACAACAACCTGAAAAAAATTCCAAGAAAATAAGCATGTGAACTGGATTTCCCTTTCTAAAGAAAGAGGAAGATTAACAGAAATAATACAGATGGTTTAATATCATGCTGATGTGTACAAAAGCAGAAAAAACTCTCACATTCTTGGGTTTTAGAGGTTTGGGAGAACAGCAGTAATCTGACAGGAACTTAGCAACTTCCTCTCGAAGGCTTTGGGGAAAAGAAATCAGACACAAGAACATCAATACTGTGAAACAAAAAACAAAGCACTTGATTTTACTCTCTCTGCAAATTGAGAGTCAAATGAATTATAGTTTCTACAGGAAAACAAACAGTTATAGGTAATGTAAGCTTACAAACTGTGGCCTTTCCAGTCAGGGTATTGTAAGAAAGCAGGTTCAATGTGAAGCATGTCAGGTCGCATCAGCTGTTGGAGAAACCAAGAATCACAAGTGCAACAAACATTGAAAAGTGATATCCAGGCAGTATGACAATTCTTTATATTTTTGTGCATGCAAGTCTTTCTTTTTGTAATAAAACTGTATTATTCTTCTGAAGACAATGTGAGTGGCACTTGCATGTGCAAAACTTAATAGGGTGGTTGCTATAGGACATTGGTATGCTGTTGCTAAGGTGCTCTGAAAGGCATTTAGCTTGTTTTCAAATTTATGGTATGCAGTTGCTAAAGTGCTCAGAGGCATTTAGCTTGTTTTTATTTGGTTGCCAATGTGTTTTGGGTTGTTGCTCACTGGCAAAAACAGCACATCCCCAAGACTGCATGATATTGTGATATAATGTTGATGACATCGAATTCGCCGCCATGTTTCTACAGTAGCCCTAAACGGACAAACTGCTCTACAGAGTGCGCTTGCTTGACTGGCTACTCCCTGCTGTCTCAGACATCTTTGTCCTGTGTCAGCCACCGTAGCTTCTCTACGTGTTTTGAAAGGGAGGGGTGAGCGGTGGACAGAGTTGTTGGTTGCAATTTGCAACCTCACCACTAGATGCTGCTAAAATTTACACACTGCACCTTTTAAAGATAAATCTATTAATTACTCCTGGAGCTGCTAGTTTGCTAGGTTACAAACGATTATTTAACAGCAACTAGGCAACCGTTGCACTCAGTGTCCAAATTCGTTTTCATTCACTCATTGAAGTGGACTATATTAGTGGACTAATGTAGAAAATAGAGGGTATAGGGGACGATTTCAAACACGGCTACAGTTTTCAACTAAAAACAGATGCGCATGCGTATTGCGTGTTCAGTCTATTGATGCATAGTGTTTCTTTACGAAGTGAAATCGCCAACTACTGGCCTGGTAGCAGAATACAGCGTTTTTAGTCGTTTTCACTGATCCGTGTGAACGGGGATCGTTTTGACAACATCGTAGTCTGTACACTAAACATTTCAAAAATGTAAAAAAAGTTTTCCTTTGCATTTTTTGTGTACAGAGAACAATGTTGTGAAAATATCCCTGTTCACATGGATCAGTGAAAAAGATTAAAAATGCTGTCTTCTGGTCCCAGGCCAGTAGTTGGCGATGTCATTTTGTAAAGAAACACTATGCGACTGAACATGCAATACGCATGCACATGCGCATGACATCACCGTTTTCACAAATTAGCATTTTTGTAGTTTACACAGATATGATAACACTATAGTTTTCAAATACTTGCACTTTGAAACCCATTTTCAAAAGTTTGCATTTTCAAGCCCCCAAAATGTCATTTTTAGTTGAAAATGGTGTCGTGTAAATGGGGGTGGGGGGGTTAACCCACTTTATTCCCCACCAGATGAAAAAACTAATGAAAAAGGATCTTTGCTAATGAATGCTTAACAAGTAAATCACATGTCTTACCCTTTTCTGCAGGAGGTCAAAGCATAGCTTGTTTTCACTGGTTCCCAAGTTTATAATGCCCTGAAATAAACCATATTAAAAACCACAGCAAATTACCACACAGCAGAAGCTAGATAAACACAAAAAGTGTATTCAAATTAGAAAAACCACACATATTTGCAGTTGAATTTCCTGGAAGTCCCAAGAGACTTGTGGCCACTGCGTCAACCAAAGAGTGCCTTAAAAACCAAGACTTGTTTTATACAAGGCTTACTGTATAATATCAGAGTAAGTGAGAACTCTCAGACAAGGAATGAACTAAGCACAGATGGGTAAGTGACTACAGATGCGTAGTTGACATGAAATGCAGTAATTTGTCTCAATAATATCTCTAATATAAGCAGATTTTATGAGATCATATTAAATCAGATACTACAAGGAATATTATCCTGTAATTGGAATATTGTAAAAAAAAAAAAAAAAAAAAAAAAAAGTCAAACTGCAAGATGATTTAAAATGAACTAATTAAGGAAAAAGATTATTAAAAATTGTGCAAAAAGGCCAGGCACAGGAAATGTACACTTCAACTAAAAATTTAATTTTTTCAAAATTGAATTTAATTTAAACTAGGTATAGCCCCTCCTAACTAATTCTTATTTGTTCATTAGTCATTTGTTCATCCCTGCATGAAACTTAAATGTCCGTCTGGATTTTACACCTTCAAATACTTACACTACATTCAAATGTTTTTCAGGATTCCTTGATGAATAGAAAGTTCAAAAGAACAGCATTTATCTGAAATACAAAGCTCTTGTAACATTATACACTACCGTTCAAAAGTTTGGGGTCAGTAAGAATTTAATTTTTTTGAAAAGAAATTAAGGAAATTAATACTTTTATTCAGCAAGGATGATCAAAAGTGACAGTAAAGACATTTATAATGTCACAAAAGATTATATTTCAAATAAATGCTGCTCTTTTGAACTTTCTATTCATCAAAGAATACAATTGTACACAATAAATGGTTTCTTGATCAGCATATTAGAATGATTTCTGAAGGATCATGTGACACTGAAGACTGGAGTAATGATGCTGAAAATTCAGCTCTGATCACAGGAATAAATTACTTTATAAAATATATTCAAACAGAAAACAGTTATTTTAAATTGTAATAATATTTCGCAATATTACTGTTTTTACTGTATTTTTAATTAAATAAATGCAGCCTTGGTGAGCAGATGAAACTTCTTTTAAAAACATTAAAAATCTTACCGATTCCAAACTTTTGACTGGTAGTGTATATATAATAAATGAGTAAAACTATGACTTGAGAAACCTAAACTGTTATGCAAATAAAAATATATTAAATTAAAAATGTAAACTTGCAACATTTTCATGAATGGATCCCACTGTATATTCAATTTTTAAAACACTGATAATGAATAAGAATAATAAAGTTTTACTGTTTCCAGGGAGACTAACATGAGGGTTTGAATTCTCGTCGTGCTTGTTGGCGTGATACTGGTTGTAGCCTTCCTGCAGGATTCCCTGGTGCAGCCGCATGCTGTTGCCACGGCGAGACAGGTACGGGCTGTACTGGGGTGTCTGATCACCCAAAAGCATGCAGGGTACAGCTTTGGCACTGTTGGGTAACAAGGTTTGTGAGGAGCTGGGCACTGGTAGCATTTCCCTGCTGGTGGTGGCGCTCTGGTCTTCCGTCCCACGTGTCGAGCTCAGGACTCGGGTCAACATGGACATGAGACGAAACTCATGTTCTCTTTCTTGCTTCGCTCGTCTCTCCTCCTGCTGCTCTCTCCGTTCCTCTGCCCTCGCTTCTTGCTGCATCCGGGCCTCCTCTAGAGCGAGAAAACGCTCTTCCGCTGTCTGTTGCCAGCTTAGATACCCAGCCAGAGCGCTCGATAACACCCCATCACCCCCGCGAACCACCCGCCGACGCTTCCTCTGATGGAACGATCCGGAAACCCCTTCCTGGTCACCATGGCTACCTCCGTCTCTCATCGCCATGGGAGCGGTTGCCGGGGATACACCAGCACCGGAGGAACCAGTCATGTTCTGGTCACTGCAATCTGTGATGTGACATCATCAAAAAAATAATCAGTCATGTTTAAAGTAAAAACAAAAAAAAACAAAAGTCTCATCAACTGAAAACATAATTAAGAATCAACTAAAACAATCAACTAAAAATTCTATTGAAACGACAGTTGGTGTGATAACATGCCAAGGCTGTCAAGAACATCTGCGCTGCTGAAAATAAGGAATTGGATAACAAACAGTGCCAACAGCAGACACAACAATGAGCTTGGCATAAATACTGCAATGCCTGTGCACTGTTAAACCACACAGCCCCTCTTAATAAATATGGATTATCAGCTAAAACTGATAGATCAGGCCCATAGTTCAACTTAATCCTGATGTTTTCCAATTTATCAAGGCTACATTTAAGTAATTCTATTTTTTTTGCACACTGTCGCATTGAAAATATTATAAAGAGTTCCAGAAGCTCAACAGGTAGAGCATGGCGCTGGCAACAACAAGGTCATGGGTTTCATTCTCATACTAAAGAAATGCAAAATTTGATCGCACTACAAGAAATAATAATAGACATGCCAGCCAAATGCATTAATGTATAAAATATACAAAGGTTTGGGGTCAGTAAGAAATGTTTTTTTTTAAAGAAATTAATACTTTTATTCAGCAAAACGCATTGAATTGAACAAAACATTAACTATATAATGCTACAAAAAGATTTCTATTTCAAATAAATGCTGTTTTTTTTTTACTTTCTATTCATCAAAGAATCATGAAAAATTGTATTATGGTCTCAACAAAAATATTAAGCTTTTCAGCATTGATAATAAGAAATGTTTCTTGAGCAGCAGATCAGCATATTAGAATGATTTCTGAGGGATCATATGACACTGAAGACTAATGATGCTGAAAATTAAGCATTTTAAAATACATTCAAATAGAAAACAGTTATTTTAAATTGTAATAATATTTCACAATATGACAGTTTTACTGTATTTTTATAATTAATGCATTCTTGGTGAGCAAACGAGACTTAAAATATAAAAAAAACAATCTAAAAAGTTGAGAGAATAACTACCTGTGATTATCATTAGTTAGAATGAGTTGAATATTACAAACCAATTTATCACGTATATAGTATTACATGATATCGCATAATTTTCCAAAAAAAAAAAGTGTTTATGATTTTATAGTGGCCTTGAATAGCAGTATAATTTCCAGATGATGCTACAAATTAAAAAACTAGTATTAAGGATGCACCGATATGAACATTTCGGCCGATACCGATAAATCTTTATACTTGAAAGCCGATTTATTGGCCGATAAATCTAAATCAATTTTTTTTATATAGTTTTTGAGAAACCGATTACAAAAACAAAAGTTTCACTATTAAAAGCCGTGTCTCAAGCACACAATTATTATGTTCTCGTTATAATTTTATGTAGCCTATATGACAGACTTGCTCTGCACATGTTGAACTTAACTGTATTGTCCTTTTGAAGTGACTCTAATCGTATTTCAAGCAATTCAAAACCATTATGGTGAACAGTGCGCATCTGAAGCGTCTCAGCTGAAGGAAATAATCCATTATTTATTATCAACTTTAATATATCGGCCAAATTTTCTTATTGGGCTGATAATGATAACATTAAAAATGAACATATATCGGCCGATACCAATATGGTGACCGATATATCGTACATCCCTGACTATATTTCTATTCAAGAAAACTTAAAAGGGAGAGTTCACCCAAAAATGAAAATTCTGTCATTATTTACTCACCCTAAAGTTGTTCCAAATCTGTATGAAAAATGATATTTTGAAGAATGTCGGTAACCAAACAGTTATAGTATTTTTTTTTCCCATACTACGAAAGTCAATGGGGCTCATCGACTGTTTAATTACTCATATTCTTCAAAATATCTTCTTTTGTGTTCAGCAGAAGAAATCAATTCATACAGGTTTGGAACAACTTGAGGGCGAGTAAATGATGACAGAATTTTCATTTTTGGGTGAACTATCCCTTTAAGATTTAATGACAAAAATGAACATTGTTCTGTCACATATAAAAACAATATGTAGGTAAACATTACATACAAAAACTTTGCTGGGACCAGTGAAAATGTTAACATATACGGTATTTACATATCCACATCGATCTATCTATCTATCTATGCAACAAGTGCCTGTATAGTGGAATATCTGTGTATACTGTGTGCACTACATCGTGCAGATAATGTTTGGTTGCTATTGCATTGTAATTATTGAAATATGCATTGCAACATCCATATCTGTTTATCTATTCATCAACAGACTGTTTAGGATACCTGATGGGGAACAGATGACATGTGTGTTTCCCTGCTCTCCGTCCATCTCAGCTTGTTCCTCTGTGTTTGGACCGGCATTTTTGTGTTCAGCACCGGTTTCATCTTCCTCATCAACAGGTCCAAACTCGTAGAGCATCTCGGGCGGGCCCGCCGCTTCATCATCCGAGCTCATCACCTCCGTCTTGATCTCCAGGATTTCACCCGCTCTGGGCGGGTGACCCGGCGCCTCTGACCCTTGCAGTCCGATCATCTGGTTCGCCACCGTACCGCCCCATAAAGGCAAAGTAGAACCTGAGGTTGCGGCGGATCGGTTACTCTGAGCCCTCTCCATCAGCTCGTAATACCTCGCCGATCTCAAAGTCTTCTGTTTGTACTCGAGCTTCAACTTTTTGATCTTCTCCCTGCATTGATCCCCGGTCCGATTGATGCCCTTTTGCCGCAGAGTACTGGCGATTCTGTTGAACACATGCTGGTTCCTGAGACAGGTTACCAGCTCGGTTTGGACCGGCACGTCCGACCAGATCTGCAGCAGCTCCAGCACCTCTGGTTCGGACCAGTTGCTGCCGCGTTCATACTTCTTACCGTATACGTGAATCAGATGCATTGCAGCACTGCAAATAAAGCTACAGTGTTATATTTATAGATTGCTGCAAATATGTTCATGCAGTGGTGTGACACCGCGTTTATGTGACTAAAAGCAAATACATTAAAATATTTAAACTCCAAAGTGTGAGTTACTGTAATCAATCATCTGAAACGAGCACTGGTAGCCTACTTTACCCGGACCGGAACCAGATTCCTTTACTTTCTAAAAACAGTCTTGATGCATTTTCAGCTCGATGCTTTTGTTCTTTATTCAAACAAGTCCTGATACATCCGGGTTCACGGCACATGCGTGCTGTCCTTATTCCGGGATAAATTTGGACCGTGACAACAAAGAACGGCGCTGCGCATGCGCTGAAAGAAGAACGTTGAGGAGACTCATTTGTTGCACGGGCGCGCCATCTAGTGCTTACATTAGCATTTTGAGCCTTTGCGTGATGTTTATTCACTTTTACTTAGTGACATTTGTAAATATTATTGAATAAGATAACAAACAAATTAACACATATATGTTATAATCACAATTAAACGACTTTTTCCCATTTCTTTAGTTGTCTGGATGTATTGATGAATAATTGTATTTTTTATTAAGATTAGTATTTCTCATTGTTAATGCATTAGTCTAATTAATGCTAACTAATGGGACCTTATTGTAAAACATTGACATTTGTTTCTTATGGTGATATTTATTATTGTAAAATAGATATAATTCCTATTACAATCATCATTAAATAAATGTAATGAAACAAATATGATGTATAAATAATTTACGATTTAAATTGTAAGAGAAAGACAAACCTTTATTGTTGTTCCCCTGATATTGCTCCATATTTCACTTGTTTTCCCCTCCTTTTCTAAAATAGTTTGAAAGTGTGATGTAAATAAAGCATAGGCTACTTGTTTTAGTATTTGAGGGAGCTGTGGTCTTAAAGGGATAGTTCACCCAAAAATGAAAATTCTGTCATAAATTACTCACCCTCGTGTTGTCCTAAACCTGTATGAGTTTCTTTGTTCTGCTGAACACAAAATATGATATTTTGAAGGTGATTTGGGTCATTTTTGGGTGAATTATCCCTTTAAGACAAGGTAACCTGCGCTGCCATTTTCATTTATTTTGTTAAAGGATTTTTATTTTTATTTTTTTATTTTTTTGTGACACATTTGCAATAAAAAATAAATTAAAACATTTTTTGTTTTTTGTTTTTAAATGAGGGAGCTGCAGGGACTAACAAAATCAGCTTAGCAGAGCTGGGTCAGCAAAGAGGAATCCTTGAGGAAAATCCTGTTTTCATTCGTGACCTGCATGCTACTGCTTTCGGAGTAAGTTAACAATATCGGCAAAACTGTTAATCTAATTTATGTCTGTCAAAGCAAAAACGATGCTGATTACATTTAGCCCTCGCTCCACACTTGAGAAGGATCCAACTGTAATCTAATTAAAAAAAAAAAAAAAAACACGAAAAATCTGTTATGGCTGTAAGTTTATGACCATTCACTTTCATTGTGTGGAAAAATACGCCAAGAAAATGAACAGTTCCTAACATTCCCAACGAAAATAAGTATTGGAACAACATGACTATTGTAAATAATGTCAAAAATGTCACTGTCAGAATTTTCATTTTTGGGTGAACTGTTTCTTTAAGAATTGCATTGCGACGCCGCGTCAGTAACATTAAACACATATGTATTTACTACTGCTAACGTTACTGCATTTGAAAGAGGTTTGCGATGAGGTAAATTAATAATCATGAACAGTGTATCTGAATCCTACAGATGGAGCCCGTGAATCGCAGACCTGAAATAGGCTCATACCATGACGTACTTCCTGGGAATTGTAGGCCATTTATGATTACCAGAGATTTGTGTACGGATGTATCCCGTTATGTCTATAGAACAATAAGGCAGACGCGACCGATGACACATGACACCGGATCAGAGGTTTTCATTTTATTTGCAAACATTTAGATAATAAGTATAGCAGGGAAACTGAGAGACACAAGATTAATAAATAATTAAAAATAAAGGACTACACTACAGGAAGACGCGCGCACTGTTGAAAGTTTCATCGATCTGCGCGCGCTCGCCGCGTGATGCTGAGTTGAGTTCGCGGGGTGTCGCGGAGCGGCGCGAATATACTCCGTAACGGTTTCTCAGTGGATATACTTTTAATTTCTGTCGTGAATAGAGTTCATTCCGGAGCTGTAGTCTGAAATGTGAGCCCGTTACCGGATTCCGAGGCTGTGTAAAGCGCAATGACAGCTCGGTTCGTGCTCGAGGAGGGGTCAACGGTCTCATTTCTGAGGTAAATGACAGTTCGTATGTTGTCGTTATTTAATCTAATAAGAACGGAAAACCTGAGGCGAAGATAAAGGTAAGAAAGTTTTTATTTAGTAAAATTGTTCCTGTTATAGTAAGCTTTACATTTTAGTCCAACTTCTGAAAGACATTTCATACAATTTGAGCGAAATAATTCGTGTTTTTAACCGTTTTTTATTTGTACAGTATATTTGTGTTTTTGCGAGTGGCAAGACAAATCGTTTAGTTTTGCCTTACACATTTTGTTAAACTGGTCTGTATTGTATTTTGTAAATTTGTAATTGTACTTCACTTTAAAAATAATAATTCGGTTATCCTACTCACCCGGAATAATGTTGCTCCAAACCTATATGACTTTTTTACCTCAGTACGTTAACACAAAAAGGAGATGCTCGGCACAATGACACTAACGGTCACCGTTCACTTTCAATTGCACCTGTTTCCATACAACTGAAATGAATGGTGGCTGGAGTCATTCTGCCGAACGTCTCATTTTGTCTTTCACGAAAGAAAGAAAGTCATTTGAGCACATAACAATATTTTAAATTTTCTAAACTGACTCCAAATCCTTCAAAGACTTATCATCGTATCGCGCGCCAGTGCTTTCAGCGTAATTGAATGATTTCCCTTGATCTGACTGATTCACGGTGCACGTCAGCTCCTCCAATGCGTGAACCCAATGAAAATTCATAGTGTTCAGTACAATTAATGAATGCTCCGCGAGCATAAAGACAGTATTGTGTTATTCTTTGTCTCATATAACGTTAGTTCATATAATGACTGTGTGATGATCCTCAGAGAATCGAATTGTATTATAAGTGTCCTTTGACTTGACTCAAAACATTCATTCTGTTGGCAGGTTTGCTTATAAAACCTGGTTTTACCCACAGGGCTTTTTTAGAGCAGGCAGTGTGGTCATCTTCTATATCGATCCTAACAAGAGAGAGAGGAAAAAAAGATAAACAGAGTACCTATTTGTGCACTGTCTGTCCCTCTCTAATGAGTGACTAAGCACTTCAGTTCCTGCCCTTACCAAGCCATCATGGATCATTAAAGGTTTAGTAGTTGTAGTTGTGTTTGATGAGGAGTTATTAAGGCATAGTAATTACTGTTCTTTCTTCCCCAGAGAGCACGCTATAAAAATTTGGCCCTCCTAGCCAGCATACAGTAGCATTGCCCGGGACGTCGCCTCTTGCAAGAATGCAATCTGTCAGATTCTCAGAGACAGCTAGATAATCTTACTTTCCATTCGATTCAGGCCTTAATGCATGCTCAGAGTCATTAAATATGAAAAATAAGTCATTTGAAGTGTTGAATGAAGATTGATGGCCCGACCTCCAAAAAGATCCCGAAGTTCTACATGACTGGCTTCACATTAATTCGAATATCATTTTGGCTTTGTGATCTGCTCCCGAAGCACCAGGAATTCATGATTTACTAGAAATGCACTAATTTTCAGTTCTAGGAAGGCTGTTGATAACCAATTACTCTGATCGTTTCTGGTCAGTGTTGCGGTTGCAAATGCAATTACCAGAATTCCCTCTGGACTGGTTCCACGTTCTGCTTGTAAGCTAAAAAAAAAAAGTAATCTTCTGCCTTTTTTCCAACACCAAAAGCAAAACAAAGACTTGTCAGACCTAATAAAGAGAAGATAAGACAAGCCACAAGCCCTGTTTTGTATGTCAGAACAGAAACTGATTTGGAATCAACAGCCTTTCAGTCACATCTTACATGTGTTGCGCTCTAAAGGTGAGCCCTTCATTACCTCCAACGTTTATCCATTAGAAGAAGCTTTCACAAGTGGCTGCATTATTAAATTAGTCTTGTCGTGACAGGTGAAAGATTGAACAACGGGGACGGTTAACCTGAAAGGCAGTTATTTGACATTGTTGAAAATGGCTTGCGGATAAGAGTACTAGAGGCGGAGAATAATTTTCCGAGAGCTGACCTTCCGTTACCTGTCTTGTAGACTTGTCTTTTGAAGCCAAAAAAATCCATCCATCCATCATGAAGCTTCAAAGCTTTACGAATCTTTTGTTTCGTATCAGTGGTTCGGAGCTTATATCAAACTGCCAAAGTCACGCCCCCCAGTGGTGAACCACTGAAATTTTGAAACACTTATGACGCAACAAAGCCTCATTTACTGAAACTGCGTGACTTTGGCAGTTTGATACGCGATCTGAACCACTGATTCGAAACAAAAGATCCGTAAAGCTTCGTAGCTTCATGAAGCAGTGTTTTGAAATCGCCCATCACTAGATATTGTTAAATAAAGTCATTATTTTGTGTTTTTTTTGGTGCACAAAAAGTATTCTTGTCACTTCATAACATTAAGGTTGAACCACTGTAGTCACATGAACTGTTTTAAATACGTCTTTAGTAACTTTCTGGGCATTTGAAAGTGTAAATTAACTTGCATCAATGCAGGCCTCACTGAGCTATCAGATTTTATCAAAAATATCTTAATTTGTGTTCCAAAGATGAACGAAGGTCTTACGGATGTGGAACGACATGAGGGTGAGTAATTAATGACAGAATTTTCATTTTTGGGTGAACTAACCATTTAACTCTAATAACTAGGGATGCACAATGTATTGCTTTAGCTGCGATTATTTTTTTTATGCGTGGCTTGTCAATGAAGTATGGCTCCAAATGCTAATCCATCTGAAAGCACTGCGAGTTTGAATCGTTTATAATGTACATTTGAAAAAGCAACACGCGTCAAACATCTTTCCAGACATGAGAAGGATTTATTAACATCTGGTCCAACAAAAGACAACATTTAATAACACATTTTTACTCCAAACTCACTTCATAACGACAGTTGAGCATCCTTCTGTGAGATGATGTGGCTTCTTACACAGAATAAGGCAGTCGTGTGTTTATTAGTCATGTTTAATCAATCAGAACGTTTCAATCTACACATAAAATAATCGCAGCCTTTGCCAAATCACGTGCGATAAAATTGCGATAAATCGTGCATCGGGATCATTAATACGTACAGACCAGGCACCACGATTTGAAACGCACGCGATTCTCTGATTAATTGCAAAGTTTAACCATCATAGAGTGAAAGTTCATCATTTGCACGTATTTCAGGTCCTGTCAGTTGTGCGCGCTGTTTTCTGTGCGCGCACACGGAGAACACCAAATTGCGTTCACTTCCGCGTCTATTTGTGCTTGAATGGACACATACACGCAGAATTATGTCAAAATGTCAGTCTCTGTGAGTATCCTTGTAAACACAGTTGCTTATGGCTTAGGTAACGCAAACAAAGAAAACAATTGTGTATCATTATAAAGGATCCATTCATTCGGTCTTAAAGTGACAGCAGGCTTACTGCTTTCTGTCATGAATATTAACAAACAACAAAATACAAAGAGAAAATCACTTTTGCAGCTTTAACACAGATTAATTATATTCAATTTATACAATGAAGACTATGCAGTGTTATTTTACATTTGATTATTTGTTTTCTGTACCCGAATACTTAACT
Organism: Hypophthalmichthys nobilis; assembly: GCA_037950665.1. Classification (NCBI taxonomy): domain Eukaryota; kingdom Metazoa; phylum Chordata; class Actinopteri; order Cypriniformes; family Xenocyprididae; genus Hypophthalmichthys; species Hypophthalmichthys nobilis. The sequence goes on from CM075486.1 coordinate 19,633,601, forward strand.
GAAAAATATACAGCACTGTTTATTTCATTTAAATCACCCCAATCATTCTAGAATTATTAATTCTTTCCAAATAGAGCTATTCAAGTAATCTGGTGACTTTATTTATATCGCAGAAAAACAAAATACTGCAATGTCAGTTTTTTTCCAATATCGTGCAGCCCTAATAAGACAGCCGTATGCATCGATTTGCGGTGGAAGAGTAACCTCTGACCCGACACATGACGCAATGACGAACATGGAAGCGCAGAATATAGAGCAAAACAAAATACCAGTCACGAATTAGAAGTCTAATGGGCCGTTCACTTCACGCGTGGAAAGCGCAGCCGCACCGCTTTCTCCTTCTTTCCAAAGCGCTTGCGCTCCCGGGGCGTCTGTCGTTACTATGCAACCATAAACATGACCTGCGGTGCACTGAAAAGTTGAGAATTTTTCATCTCGATGCGCCTGGAAAACGCACCGCATGTGTGTCTCGACCGCGTTGCTTCCATTATGAGCGTGCCTGCCGCCCAGCTACATTTGAAATAACGAATTTGAGCGCGATATGTGAACAGCCCCTAAAGCGATAATGTTTAAAGAGAAATGTCGGAAGATTTCAATATAAGAGAAGAGGAGCTTAAGTTTTGTCCAGCCCTATTTGTTTGAACCCCCTCTTCACAACCATTATAAAGCTTGGAAGAGCCGGGATATTTTTAAATATATCTCCGATTGTGTTCCTCTGAAAGAAGATAGTCATATACACCTAGAATGGCTTGAGATTGAGTAAATCATGGGATAATTCTCATCTTTGGGTGAACTATCCCTTTAATGAAATCTATTGATTGGTTCAAACAATCGATTAGGCATTGGTTTTGAGGTTACAGTGAAGCATGCGGGTACAGTATCTCTCTCTTTCTCTCATTTTCTGTGCTTGCGGAGGTGTGACATTCACAGGTTCCATCAGTAAGACACACATGGTTTTCTCCTCTTTCCTCTCCAGCTCACTGCACTGTGCCAGCCCTTAATGAGCTCTGTAATGCAGATTTTAGACGTGACGATTTGTTTGTTTCTTCAGCAGGCCTTTTACTAAGATCCTCACTTTTTCCTACCAGGAGCTGCTATTTAAATGCTAAACTCTGCATTGTAGCCGTCATACTCAGAGGAATTGTTCTGCTAATGGCATTCTCTTGTTTTAAACCTCGTTTTAAAAGACATTGTGCAGGTTGGCGCTATAATTTTAACACTATTTCTAGACCTCGTGCGTCACGCATTCACTTTAGCAGGTAAACACTATGAATTTGCACGCTTGCTGTCTTCGAGAGCGCACGCCAGGCTTTATTGTTCATGCTTTGTTTTGTTGTAGAGGGTGTCGGGTTATACACCAAGCCCTGAGCCAAGCTTTGAGCTTACTTACACAGTCAGCAAGAACTGAGCTGTCTCTAAGGAGCTCCTCTACTCTCACGGGACTCCCTCTTGCTGTGTCGGAGAGCTTCTCTGGTGGATGGTGCAATACTCAAGCTACATGGTCATCATTCCAATGTATATGGTGTCAAACCTTGCATAAAACACCTTCTGTCTTTTGCCAACCTTGACTGCTGTTCTTAAAATGTTCTTCTGGTAGAAGAATTCAAGGCATGCTAAAAGTAGTCCATGATTGTACTGTATATACACTACCATTCAGTAGTTTTCAAAGAAATTAATACTTTTTAATTCAGCAAGGATGCATTAAATTGATCAGAAGTGACAGTAAAGACCATATTTATAATCGGCTGCTTTTCATGCCTTCATTCAAAGACTGCTTCAGTCAGCACAGCAGAGCAAGTGCAAAAGACCTGCTTGACGGACTATACTTCAAAGACTGTTTACAAGGTGAAACGGGTGATGCTCAATTACCAGACCACCTCATGCTGCTGATGTTTCAGCCAAATTAACTGGAAATACTACATTTGGATTATCATAAGCAAGGTCGGAAATGAACTGGGGCTTGGGGCAAAAATGCCTCCAAAAATTAATTAAAAAAAACCCACACCGTTATGAATGCCAGTGCGCATATTACTTTAGCTTTTGAAGTAGCGGCAATTCGGAGGCGGAAATTGCTTGAATGGTGGGTGGGTTCGTTATTATTCTTAATGAAAAACACAACAAAAAAACGGTACAATGACAAACTTTCCTAAATATGCGCTGTTACATTTCACTTTGCAACCAAATCTTCATCCATCGTTTTGTCATTCAGAAAAGTAAGTCGAAATGGGTGAAGTGATGTGAAATCTGACTCCTGCTGCGACTCTCATTTGGCTCACGCTGAATTGAGCAGACGCGTTCAGTTTTTAACTGTAGTCTGTTCTCTAACTGAACTAAATGATTTTTATTACTATAAAAATATTCAAAACGACGGTGGGGGGCGGTGCTGCGGTCACGGTGGGCAAGAGATATAACACCGATAACACCGTCTATCGCAGCAAACCTAATATGTAAGTTAAGTAATAACACAAGAATACTCTGTTTCTCAGAGTATTGGCATGATTGCAAATGTAATACTTACTGATCTTATTGAAGTCCAATAAACAAGTTGAAATTAAGTGAATTAACATTTTAGCCACAATACTGTCTGTTTTTGCTCTATTTCGTGAAAATAGTTTCAAACAAAGCCACACCAGAACTGTTGCACATCTCCAAGCAACGGTGATTCCTGAATGAATCTGCATGTTGAACGACTGAATGAATGACTCGGACAGATTTACCGCCACCTACCGGCGGTTTTATTTTCATAATTACATTTATTGTCGTATTAAACACTTTACATAGACTGTTTATACTTAAAATATCAAATGTTTCAAGTTTAATTTTTACTTATTTTTAAATTCAAAAAATTATATTTAAAAACATTCGTAAAACATTATTAATCAATGAGCTGCATGAAGCAGTCTATGTAAATGTGTCTAAATAATACCACTTCGGATGGAGCTTCTGTGCCACTTCTGCAGTGCAAAGATGTTTTTTTTTTGATGATTTCTTTTGATTGGTAACCGTCTGATTGGATCTTATTGTTCTAACTGGATTTATTGTTTAACATTTAAAAACTAGCTTCTGTTTTAATTTAAGAAATTGACGAAATATGATGCATACATTTAAGATTAGAAAAAAATTCTCTGATAATGGTAAAAATGCCCCTGGAAAAAGGGGCGAATATCGTCCTGTAATGGGAAAGTTAATGTCTGTTATTGATCAGATAGTTTACAGAGTTTTAGTGTCATTACTACTACATTAAATTACTATATATAATGTTGAATATAATGTATAATAATGCAATAGGGGAATATTTGTGGGTCCTGATAATGCTAAATGTCTTATGTTACCAGTAAAAGTGGCCTACATGATTTTAAATATATCTAGTGAGTGACAGAGTGCAAACATATTAATCTAAAACAAATCTGTTTCAGCGTTAGAATCATGAATGTTGTTATTCTGGTGTCACCATTGTCCTGTGCATTTGGTTACCAGCACCAAGTACAAGCCTATTCATTTCCACCCCCAATGTAATACCAAATTTATCATTTTAATCTGCAGTACATTTTTTGTTATCCTTTTACCATATGTCTTGGAGTATCGCAATAATATCGAATCGTGAGTTCAGCATCGTGAAATGTATTTAATGGTTACACCCCTAGAATACAGATCACACTACTTTTGTTTTATTGTGCTTTTATGCCCTTTTGATATATAAAAGCTTTATTTGCATTAAAGAGCATAGACAATTCTGCAAGTTTTTGTTTCACGGAAGAAGAACATTTTTTTGGTGAACTGTTCCTTTAAGACAAGCAACATCAGCAGAAGATAGATTTTATGTCCTTTTATGTGAACTTGCTCTAGATACATACAAGCAAGTGGGTACAAGTTGTGAAACGCACATTCTCTTCCTTGTCCTACAAAGTGTTGTTTATATCCCAGTTTCCCTTGGTGTAACGCTATCAATAGCACTCAAGACACCTTTATGAAAATTTATGACTCGCCACGGTCCCTCTGAGGATGTTTTCTGACAGAACAGTTATGTTTAGATAACCTAGGTTTTATAGAAAACGATGGGCCTCCTGGTGCGCTATAGTATTTCTTTTCTGACACTCTGTCTTATCTTCTCCAGGTCATTACAGTGCTGAATTTACAGAGCAGCCCACAGATGCATTAAAAAACAAACTCCATCTAGAAGACCAGAAGGCTTGGAGACGAAGCACTCCTGTTCATGGAGGGCCGCTGGACCCTGCTGCTGTTTCTGGGGGCGTACCTGGTCCTCCTGGCTGCTGAGGTACGCTTGATTACAGGCCAAGGCATCTACACCAACACGTGGGCTGTCCACTTTGAAGGGGGAGCCGAGGAGGCTGAGAGGATTGCACAAAAACATGGTTTCATCAGTCACGGGCAGGTGAGTGGTATCGGTGCTTATCAAAGATTCATCTCCTGTTTCTTTTGAGAGTTGCTATGTTTGTGTGGACATAATGCTGCATGAGGCTTGTAGTGATGTTCCAGTATATCATTCACCTTCTTGCTGTCAAGCTCTGTTGCTTTACACAAGAGTAAGACAGATTTGCACAAACACACACCCACACACGTACTCACACAATTGCGAAGGCCCCTCCGAGAAGTCCTTGTAGATGCTTGTCGAGTCGCCTTTCCCCTGCGTCCGTCACTGTTCATTTCATTAAGATGGAGATGCGTCAGCTGTGATTGGGGAAATTAATTTCGGCTTATGTTGTATTCTTTTTCCCTGCTGCCCGCATTGTCTCGTTTGTCTTGCCAGATGTTCCCTCTTCTGTTGTTATGGTATTAAACGCTTAGCTGGGAGACGAAAAGCAGGAATGTATCTGACAGCTGAAACATTGTATGTGAATTAATCCCTGGGAGTGCAATGCCCTCTGAGCTCGCTGTGAGGAGTCTGTGAATAGCACGTGTGTGGGAGGACAGGAGTGGAAAGAGCTGCCAAAATGAAGCTCTCCTCTCCTCTCCTCTCCTCTCCCTTCTTCTCCTCTTCTCCTTTCTCCTCACCTCTCACATTTACCCTACTGTAAATCAGACCATAAATAATAAATACTTCTGACCCTGCTGAAATCCGGATCATGACAACTTAGTTGGTCCAGTAATTCTTTTTACTTGCCCTGCCAACATTTCCTCTTGTCCCACCACAAATTTATACGTTTTTATTTTTATCAATGCAAGTTTTTATAGAAATAATTATATTTTTTGTAAAAAAAGAAAAAAGAACATTTGCAATAAGAAATTAAACAGCAGTAATGTAACTCCATAAAATTTTGTCAGTCCGAGTTCTCCTTTGTGTCTTCTTGGCTTGAACAGACAAATACAAACAAAATTATGTCAAAATGTCTTAACGAGTATCCTCATAAACGTGGTCGGTTGTTAGTGTTGGGCGATATGCTTTAGTCATATCGTCTTATCATCAGCCTTAGGTATGTGACGGTATCAAATTTTCATGTTGCGATAATTGCTGAAGCTTTTATCACGGTATATGGTATTATCACGATATTGAAATAAGTTGCAAAAAAGTGTTGTCAAAGTATAACAGGTTTAAGAACTCTTTTTCATATAACAAAAAGAACTCTTATAAAAATTATAAAGTAAATGTTTCAAACAGATTAAAGTGCAAAAGAATTATAAAGAACAACAAGTAACACTTTACAGTAAGGTCTCATTATTTAACGTTAATGCATTAACTAAGATTAAGAATGAGCAATAGCTACATTTGTTCAGAAGGTATTATTTTTTGTTAATGTTAGTTAAAAATTACAACTGATCATTGTTAGCTTTAGCTGTGGTTCATTAAATAATAGTTACAACTTTTGATTTTAGTAAAGTTATTAAACATTAACTAAGAAATTAACATTAACTAAGATTAATAAATGCTTTATAAGTGTTTCTCATTGTCAGTTTGGTAATAATGAATTAGCATTGTCATTAAGTTTTACTGAACAATAACAAATAGCCTAATCAGAACATTTTCAATCATTATAAGGCATGTTGTAGTCCACATTAAAATATAAAAATGTTTAAGTTTGAAAATAATTAGCCTTTTAAGTCTTTAAGTATTAAGTATTTGGGGCTGTGATGTACAACATTGCGAATACAAAAAACTGAATAGCTATTTGAAGCATTTTAAATATTGTTCAGTAGTGCAGCTGCTTTGTTTATGGGGTTTCTGGGGTAACTGCTACATTTCTGCTGTTCCATCAGCACCCTCTGCTGTCAGAGAGTGAATGTGCACTTTCATTCAGCACGTCTCCTTCACTCATTCCGCCATGTGCTTCTCATGCACTTTGGGCTTGTTTACATCTGAGTGCGCGACGTGTCTCTTTGATGCAGTATACAGCGGTGTTGTGCATTTTATACACCAGATGTAAGCGGCGTGATGCAACAAAAGCAAATAGAATCCATTATAATCAGTGATGCCGTCTACACTGGATGCGATGCGCCGTGACACATTCCTAACAGTAAACTGATGGCTCATTCTATTTCTGAGGTACTCCAAGCACTCGTGCTACTTGTGATACAAAGAAAAAGTAGATTTGCAACAGTCGTTTTGTCGCGTCCAATGTAAACGGCCTCAAGCTGCCATGTGATGTGATGACATTTGTGTCCAGTGTTAATCAAACTGTGTATTCCATTTTTATCTATCTATCTGACTACCTATCATTATATCCTTCTGTCTTTCTGTCTGATTATCTATCATTATATTGTTCTGCCTTCCCATCGTTCTATCCATCTGTCTGTCTGTCTATCTATCTATCAATCTATCATGAATCTCCTCTCTAATGTAAATGACAGAGCTGAACAAATTAAGTCACTCATTTTCAACCGATTCAAACCAGCGATTCTGATGCACACATCTCAGACATCTATTACTAAGGAGATAACAAGCTGGAGGGGAGCAGTATTAGATAATTTAGTTTTAATTCCTTTGTTTATGCAGTGTCAGAAGTCAACCAAACACATTAAAATAACTATTCTGGTGGAACCTCAATTATTCCTCTGATCCAAAGTCATGATATTGTTCTAAAACGGCATATGTTGCATGAAAAACAGAAATAACTGGTGTCAGATCAGTAGGGCTCTACTTACTAATAGAAGCCAGTGTATGTAAAAGTTTCCATTAGAAGAATGTCACATTCATTTAATGATTATGTGTGTGGGGGTTACAGGAAGCAAACAGTGCCCTACAGTGCCAGTGAAAATTAAAGTGTGCAAGTCTCGCTATTTTTTTTTTTTTTTAGGCACACCATTTGTGCACTTATATATAATAACATCAGGGTAAAAATATGTTATTATTTAATTGTTGGTCAGACAGTACACATGCATGGATGTCTTTGGCCATTCCGTTGAGTCCACCGAGTTTTTAAGTTTTAAAAAGCATCTTGAGAACCTGTATTTTATTCTATAGTCTGTCTAGCACCCAAGGTGATTTTTGGGCCTATTTACATTTGTCACTTCATGTGTATGATAGCAGTCTGAATTGTTTAAACTGTTCTATTTACATTTGGCCGCATAAACGAATATAAATCCGATCTTCAATTCACATGCTATGCAAAATCAGAGTGAGCGTCATCAGCACTGATGAGAGAATTTAGCATTTACTACTTCAAATGAAGATGACTGTGTGTTAAACTTCAAGATGCAATGGCGAAAGTTGAGTTTCATTTGCTGTAGTAGTCTGTGCTTCTGAGATGCTCATCTAGGCAGGCCATATCTGTGGAGATGCGTGTCGCAGTCATGATGAGGTATCTGGCTACAGGGAGCCAATAACACACTCTCACACCTTTATTTCTTGCCATTTTGGGAGGAGTTAATTTACACATGTGGCTTTAACAACCAGATGCATTTACTCTGTGTCTGGAAATGTGTCTGAAACCGGGAATGTTTGCGCTCTATTTCTCTGACTCGTCTTAATATTTTGTTAGCTATGTAATGCAGAGACAATCATATATCCAATCATATATCCGGGCCTGAATTTCAGTATGGAATTGCTGGTATTGCGCATTGCTTTACTCGTTCCCACAGGTTTCACACTTATAATGCGGGAAATTCCCGTAAACATTTATTCACTATAGCATGTAGGTTAGATGACTGTAAAATTGTATTAATATTAGACTTTTTAATGAAATTCAATAATTTAAATGATACTGAATTTAAAAAATACAAGCCAATAAAATAAAATAACCACACTTTTATTGAAAGTAACACACTAAAATTGGACAGAAAACATATTAATATTAAAAATATCAATATATTATTCTTTATTCAGTTCTTTGCAACAGAATCAGATTTAACAGATTTATTTTTTGATCAATTATCCAAATAACGTATAGTCCTACAAAGCTATTATTATCAGAGCATGTGAGCAGAGTGTAGCGGGGAGTGGATCAGTGACCGAGAGGGTAGCGTCATTTAGCCAGCACAGCTATACCACACCATGTTACAGCAGAGTAGGGCTATTGCAAACAGAAACAAGTATACTGCTACTTAGAAATTTGCATTGGCATGTTATTTGAGCGGACTTTGCTTTTACGATGAGCATGAGCAGTACATGAGTGAAGCGAGTGGAGCGTACATGCATAGAGCAGAATATTGAGCAAAGCGTCACGCCGCACAGTGATAACGGCTAGAGCGAGAGTAAAACCTGTGCTGAACACTGATGGGTGGGGTGGCATTTTGGTCATCTTTCTGGTTGACTTGACTTAATGAGTCTTGAAAAACAAAAATTTAGGGGCACAGTCATTTTTTTCAATTTTAATGTAGGTATACAAGTGCTCTTAAACAAATATGTGAGTGTAGAGCCCTGTAAGATGAACATACTAGTCAAGGCACACACGTAGACACACATGAAGTTTGATTTAAACAGCTTGAGAACTTTTCCACTCATCCTTGTTAAAAAGCTTGCATTGTGATAGACTGTGATGTGTGTACGTGCTCTTTTTGTGTTTGCACAGAATTCCTGGCGTTCATTAGTGTGGCATAATGAACAAGCTTTCCGTGCATCTCCATTTATTTATGCCTGACACTGGCCTGTCAATCAAACATGGGACACTTTCACACCCAGCACGGCGGATTGATTTTTCATTATTCATTTCAGACTCTCAGACAGATTGTGAGAGTCCTTGAAGGATCCCTGTGTTCTGAGTTGAATTTTTGATGCCATATGGTGCTTTCTCTCGTCTCCCTCTCTCTCTCCTCTCCATTTGATGTTATTTTTTTTCTGTTCAGAAAGTGAGACTTGAGCTAAGAGCTTTGCGATTCAGGTCTTTGGATAAAAAGGCGTGGCACACTAATCCGAGCCGCTGCCGTGGCTGTGTCTTGGCGTGGAGCTTCCTTGCAGGGATCCACCAGAAATCCTACAACGCTGAAATGATATTGCTTCAAAAATGTGTTCTATAGAGGGAGAAACAGAAAGCAAGAGACTGAGATAAAAAATGGAGAGAGACTGTGAAAACGGGAAGAGAAAAAGTAGCAAAAGAGAATGGATGAAAGCAAGAAAATGATTCAGGGAGAGCTGAGCAGCAAGACTCTGAGATGACAGGAAAGTTGAGCAAAAAATGGGCAGGATAACAAGGCCAAGATGTTAGACAGACCAAATTACTCCGAGAAGAGATGGAATCACAGCCAGTCAGAACATTTGATTATTAATTTATAGCTATTTTGAGTGGGACTTCCAGCCAATTAGATTTTGCTGAGATTGTGGCCTGATTAAAACAAAAAGTTTTTTTTTTTTTTTTATTAAATTGAATTAACACTTTTTATTGAGTCATGCCTGGTTCGGACACAGTATAATACAAAGTCCATAGTGTCTTTTGTCGCCCCTGAGACTCAGCATGAGTCCGAAACAGTGATTAAGGCTGACAAAAGTGACATCAGGTCAACAAATGACCCGTCCGAAATGACGGAAGACACCTTATTCATCTCTGAAAGAGCCTGTCAGTCTCCTCTGGAGAACGATGAGACACGTGAGACATTTATCCAGGCCCATAATTACTTGATTGCCTGTCTGGAATCCTGCGGGGAAGGCTTCGGCCTGTTTGCAGAGGAGAACGGATGGATAGATGGAGATAAAAGGAGCGAGAGTGGGGCTTAAATGTCATGTTTCTAGAGCTGTCATCCCTCAGAGCGATAGGATGTTCCTGTGAGGATGTGGAGGAAGGTGGAGGGGACTTGTGGGGGTAGTGAGACTGAGCCGCACACGCTCTCACGCTGGAGGCTGTGAATGTCACTGAACAGGTGAAGAGTGTGTGCATTGTCTCTTAAGTCTGCTTTCAACACCTTACCAATCCCTGACCATAACTAAAGCAAAATTCCTGCTGAGCAGGTAATTGTACAGTTCAGTTAAATACATCTTGACCTGTTCCCCGTCATTTCCAGCACCAATTTCAGAGCCGTCACAAGTGCAGATATGCTGATTCACTGAATATCACACAAGCTGAACAGGCTATTGTAAGTCAAATTGACTTTCCCAACTTCACGACTACTAGACATTTCAACGGCCTCCCACTGTCTACACACCTGCCACTTTTCTCAACCACTGTTGTAATGAGCATACCTGAGGAACGTGGATGTTCAGATGGGGAATAAGGAAAAAAATTAGGAACAACTGGTTCTTATCACTGCGACTAAAAGGAATGAGTTTAGGGAGCATTTCAGGAAAATGAATCCTCAACCTGAGAGTTGTGAACAGCTGCTAAACCCATTCAGCGGAAAAGAGATGAAATAATTAGCAGCAGAGTAACGCCATATGCTCTAGTTTTGCATTAGCGTGGTATGTGGCTCTAGCTTCAGAAAGCATTGACACCTTCTTTGTCTTAAAGGTCAGTAGTCATTTAGCAGACCCTTTTATCTGAAGTGACTTGCTGTACATAGAAAATGGATAAAATATAGCGCCTTGAATGGTTTTTACACACTACCTTTTGATTTTCTACCGCTTGAGGACCCACAAGCTATACATCTGCCACTCCACTTCTTTTTCCCCAAAAAGCATTTGTACCCTTAAACTATTCCAGTTGCTCATTGGGCTAAACCAAAGACTATAGTGCTGAATGTCGAGGGCATTGTTTCAGAAAAGAAGAGGAGGATTGGGGATTTGCATTTGGAACAGGATTCTAGCATTTGTGAAGGTTTAATTTGGGATTTGAGCAGCTTTTTATTGTCTTGACTGCAGTTGGTGGTGTTATTGTGTTGTGCTACATTTATGTGTGTGTGTGTGTGTGTGTGTGTGTGTGAATAACGGCTTAACAGGCAGCTGATCAGCACACTTCAGTGACGCATTTCACCCATCTCTCCCCACCTCTCTGCGTCTGCACACAAAAACACTCGTGATTGCTCCTGTCGCTGAGTACAGCTCTCAAAGGCCTCTCTGCGCTCATAGCAGTTGGTGAGGAAAATGGTGGCCGGTGTATTGTGGGCTGATTGCATTTGCCACAGTGCCTCATCATTGTGTTCTGTTAGTTTTGAATCAGGCAGGTCCTGAGATTTAGTACACAGAGCAAGTCTTTGGTATCTTGCCTCTGGTGTTGATTTTTAGTGTTTGGCGGAACGCACAAGTACACATAAGACCTAAAAGGAAGTGATGATTTGGTGCTAAAAGACTAAAGGAAACGTTTATGTGATGTTGAAAGATTCTCAAATGACTCCAGCATGTTTCAAATTGTGAAGTGGTTGAAACACCCACTGTGAAGATGATGTTATACAAAAAGCATTATTATAACATATCAAAACAGCACTGTGTGTCCAACAGGGAAAACAATAAGATCTCAAATTAATAGAGTTAAGTTTTAATTAAAATGTGGCATTTTTACACCTTTAAAAAAATAAGTTAAGCTCTGTCAATTAGCATCTGTAGAAAGCTGTCGATTACCACAGAAAATCATTTGAAATTGTACTACAGTTTGTCATAAACAGAAAATGTACTTGCAGTGGAGATCAATGGAGCAAACTTTGTAATGCTCCACTGACTGCAGTTTTTTGCCACATTTTTTTTTAATCAAGCAAACACTAATAATTTATAATTAATGATAATTAAGTGAACATGATGTCAGTGGATCTTTTACTTTCTTAAAAGAGGCCATTCAACCACAAATGCAAATTCCATCATTTACAAAGGGCTCGACAATAAGGACTGCCTGGATCCAGTGTGAACGACACTCGGAACTGTCACTGTCCTGATCGGGCAAGTACTGCATCTGTCTTAAGTGAAAGTAAATGAAACGCATGTGTGTCAGTGTGTTGGATCCATGCATCACTTAAAGTGACAACAGCCTAATAAACCTGCTGCTGTTTTTAATGTTATTCAAACAACAAAGGACAAAGAAAAAAATCACTCACTGCGCTTGACTGAATAACTTCTGCAACTTTAATAAGGATTAATCTATATTTAATTACACAGTGAAGACTATGTAATTACATCATTTACCCTCATGTTGTTCCAAACCTTTATTCATTATTTTTTTCTGTGGCACTCAAAGGATATTTTGAAATTTTTTGATTTAATCTCCAATTCATATAGAAACAACTTCCAATCAATTCCTGATGGAAAAAAATGTCTCGCCATGGGTTGTAATCACTGTTTCTTGTTGTCTTCAATATATAACTTAGCACATTGTTGTATGTAATTTACTATGACCTTTTTTTTGACATTTTCAATTTTGTTTTTCTTGTCCCCACATTGACTTCTCTCACATTACTTTAATCCCAGTTTGTCAAAAGTCCCCAGATGCAGACACTTCTACTCCAAATCCTGGTCATCATTCACATATATACATCTTTAATGAAGAACTCCACTGCCTGCTGTCTGTTTCTTTCCTGTTCTCTCTGTCTATCTACCTGATGCCAAAATACTTCCAAAGGCTTTTTCCTCTGCCAACTTTTCAGAAATCATTACTCTAAAATGGCTGGAGTGCTAGAAAAAGTTGGACACCCTCTCTTAGAGCACTTAGAAAAGAATGCATATTGATGGACCAGCTCTGCAGTCGCAAACACACACACATCCACTCGAAGATGGATGATGAGACAATATCAGAAAAGTCACGTCTACATGACAGCATGGCTGTTGAAATGCAATCAGAAGTTTGTAGAGACAATTTAAAGCACGAATTTACCATAGAGATCTAAGACTGTGCAAACAAACATACAGGGACCGTTCAAACAAAATGTGTTTGCATTCCATTTTTGCACTTTTTATTTTACGTTTATCAGCTACACTGACACCTTTGGCCATAACGCCATGTTAAAATTATTCTAGTGGATCAATATCAGCTTTCAAGTAGTGGGCCAATCAGAAGAATCTGTGGGCTAAGCATATTTACATATGAACAAGTGTATTTACATATAGAGAAGTGAAGTGTTTATATTAGCAATGGTGTACAGAAGTTAATAAGCCAATAAACACACCTTCTGTTCAATTTCATTACGCTCTATATATCTGTTTCTTAAGCAAGAACACGTCCTCTGTGAAAGGCCCCTTAGCCTGCTGCATTCTCTCTGAACATCTGATCCCTCCTGGCAGTCTGGTAATAGAGGGGAATACAGGATTGTACTGTTTGTCGCAGGGTCGGTTAGAATGTTTGCTTTGATCTGGTGCTGTGACCCGGAGCTTTCATTACTTTTCCAGTCTGCCTGAGTTTCAAGAGCATTTGTTGATTTTGAGATGATGAGAGGTACGCAAAGAAGACACGTTAATTTTTAAGACTAATTATTCATCAGCCTCAAACAGCACTTCCTCTAATCTTTAGAGGATTCATCTGTTTTGTGTAGCCCACAGCACTTGAGAGAAAACTTTTAGTTACAAAGCACATGATGAAAAAGATCTCCTTTTGCCGACTCTAACTAGAGGAGAAGAGAGTCTGTCTTGCAGCTGGAGACGATACTGTCTGAAGTTCTGTAGGAGGTCGATGGGAGATTGATACGATATACAGAGATGGTGGAACTTGAAAAATCATGTCTGGCGAGCTCAGTGTGACTCAAGGGAGTCAATGTGGAGGAAAGAAAGTGAGAGCACTCAAGCAGTGTGTGTGTGCGGTAGCTTTATTGAGGCGTCCATTCAGAGCATTCAGAAGCATTCAGAGCCAGCCTGCAAGATTGTGGCATACAGATTATGTTTAGCAGATAGTTTTTTTTTTCTTTTCGTTTTTTTTTGGGGGGGTATTTTGGCCGTTACCAGAGTTGCATGATTTCTTTAGTCAGTTGGTTGCTAAATCTCTAAAAAGTGTGCTATTGTTGAAACTGTTGGATAAAGTCGTTATTTTTGTTTTGTTTTTTCGCACAAAAAGTATTCTCGTCACTTCAGAAATAACTTAATTTGTGTTCCGAAGATGAACGAAGTCTTGCGGGTTTGGAACAACATGAGGGTGAGTACCTAATGACATTTCATTTTTGTGTGAACTAAACCTTTAACTCTAAATCAGTTCCCCACATACTGTATTAATGTATAGTTTCTACATTTAGAACAGATATTTGACTGTCATGTGCACTTGGAATTTATTTCCCATAAATAATACAGCAACCCAAAGCGGCTGAAAACTCTGGATGTCTTCAAGCAGAGATGTCCTGATCAAGAAGCTGCATCATTTGCTTTTTGGCAGGAGTTAGATTTTAAACTTGAAAAGGAATACATGTATTTCAACGCCTGTGAAAAGACGAAGCAGATTTCTTAAACACAGCACAAAAAGATCAGGTTTTTAGTAAGATAATAAAAATCGTCTGTCACCTGTTGTTTATTTCCAATCTTATTTGTTTGTGCTGTTACTTGACTGCTCCTTTCTTCAAAGAGAACTGTCAGAAAGGGAAGATTTCCATCAAGCAATCTGTCATTCTCCCTCCCTATCGCCCATCTTCGCTCATTCTATTACATGTCTCTCACTCTTTGTACCGGCGATCCGCAATAAAAGGAGATGAATGTCTCTCATTCTTCTCTGTTGTATCGTTATTTCCATAATTCATGGTACAGATAGAGCTGTTCTGGGTGAGTGAGTCACAGCGGAGTGGGGTGGGAATGAATATTCATAAGGTCAGCAAAAGCACTTTCTTAACTGGTCAGTAGGACTGTTCATCACTCTCAACTCACATGCCACCACCGGGCGTAGCTTGTTGCAAGAGGGGATGACATCATGATTCTTTACTTCCTCAAACAGGTGTCTGGTGACAATTGTGGGATTATTTCAGTCATTTTTTTTTTTTTTTTTAATGATTCACACTTTTTTGCCTTAAATTGACAAAACAGTAAATTCCAGTTTACAAAAAATAAATTAACAATTAAATAAGTAAAATAATAATGTGAAAATGTTAGTCACCGAATATATTAATGACACTTACATTGCATCTCACCACCAGGTCATTATCCTGGACCTTCAGTAAAACCTTCAATAAAAGTATTTACCCCAATTTTTTCTTATACACTTCCATTTTTTTCAAGTAGTCTATATGACTTTTTTGTATGCTGCAACTTTCCCCAATTCTGTAACCCATTCTTGGAAAGATGCCGACCCTGGTGACCGTCAGCCTCACATAATAATTTGTCTCCATATCATGACACTTATTTGAATCCATTTGGTCGTCTCTACATCAGAGCCTATAAAAGATGGGTCTCCAAGGAAATAAAAATCTGGACAGAATGAAAAGCAACATTCTGCCACATCTTGAATATAGTTATGAACCAAAATTCTTGTATTTTAGAGCAGGACCAGAGAGAATACATCAGGTCTCCGTCCTCCCTTTCACATTGCCAGCATTCATCAGAGTCCTTCAAACCGAGCCTAAATAGCTTACTCAGAGTCCAATAAAAACTATTCAATATTTTAAACTGGATAAGTCGTACTCACAGATTCCTTGACATTACTTTTAAAATTTGTACATATTCTGATCCAATCTTCATCACTAATTGAAATATTCAAATCCTTATTCCATACTATTTAAAGAGCTGAATAAAAACTATAACCCACTTTATCCATTAGCATTCTGTAATATACTGACGCCTCATGCCCACTACCCCATGCTGCTAGGATTGTAGACAAAATATTATCCTCTTGTGGAGCTTGACTACAAGAGCCAAACGTCCCACATAACAAATGTCTTAGCTGTAAGTATCTCCAGCATTGCACTTTATTAAGGCCAAAAGTTTTGGTTAACTGGCGATTTTAAAGTGTTATCCTCTTAAACATTCCCTAACTTCAAAATGCACTTTGCTATCCATTCCTTTCCAAAGAAAAGTGCGCAATTTGGGATTCATCCAAATACTTGAAGCTAGGGTTAAACTTAAGTATTCTCCATATTTTCTTCCAAATTGATTGAAGAGGTGATATTAAGGGGTAAGACTGTACTGTTTAAGGTAATTTAATAGATAAGCATGGCAGTGGTGGCGACGGTAGCAGGATATACATAATTTGTCCTTTTTTTTTATTTATTTTTTTTATTTTTGTGAAATACAAAGATAATTATAACCAAAAGCAGAATAGTTGGGCATAGCTTCTTTAACACATTCTAAAAACCACATGTATGTATGTAATATTGCTCATTACCATTTCACTGAATACTTGAAGGGTTAGTTCACCCCAAAATGAAAATTCTGTCATTAATTACTTTCCCTCATGTTGTTCCAAACTCATAAGACTTTCGTTCATCTTCGGAACACAAATGAAGATCTTTCTGATTAAATCTGAGAGATGTCTGTCCCTCCATTGACTGCCTTT
Organism: Hypophthalmichthys nobilis; assembly: GCA_037950665.1. NCBI lineage: Eukaryota > Metazoa > Chordata > Actinopteri > Cypriniformes > Xenocyprididae > Hypophthalmichthys > Hypophthalmichthys nobilis. The sequence goes on from CM075486.1 coordinate 19,650,301, forward strand.
AATGTTTACATGCGAGTAAAGCCTAAATGAAATGGCATGTAATCTTAGCCATCTCTATGGATTCAATTTAAATTAGCACACTTTTCCAATCTTTTAAGAAAATCTTCTTAGAATTCCTGCAGTGGATTTCAATTGCATTTCAATTTATTGTGTAAACCTGCAGAATTAAATTTCCACATAGCCAGTATTGATTCCCTGACACTTAACAATCACAACTCTGAATCAACATTTATCTAAGTAACCTTTTCTTAGAGGAAGATCCTACTCTCTCTCTCTCTCTGCTGATCTGTGCTTTTTTCTGCTCTTATATTGGATGAGGGATTTTGGGAAAAGCTGGTCAAGGCCACAGCATGCCGCATCCTTCCCCTCTTTTCTCTCAAAAAAAAGTTGTTGTATTTATAACAAGGTGGTTCACCGGCATGCTTCTCCTGCCAGAGTGCATGCTGTTTTGCTCATTTCTATATTTTCATTTGCAATTTTAGGTGCACTGGCACCACCCCCCATCTGGAGCACATGGGTACAATTTGTCTTCAGTGATGGATTTTTGTATCCCAAGCTTGTTATTTGAACAGTACACATGCATACATAGGATGCACACATGGTGGAAATGTCCTTGGTTAACAATGTGAAAATGAGTATGTCTGATTATGTGGTATTTTTGTGCCTTTGTAAAGGAGTTCCTCACAGGAGATCGCTAAATAATTACTCCCCCACTGCTTCTGTTCTCTGCAGTTCTTTCTTTGTCCTTTCACCATCTCTGCTCTGTCCTTTCCTCTCTCTTTTCTGCTTCACAGTCTTTTTTTCTTTTCTTTTTATGCAATGCAACTTTTTTATTTTCAGACCTTTCTCAACTCTTTATTAACAGTTGCAAGAGACAATGGAATAGGACTCAGGGATTTATATGTAAAGAAAGATTGTTGTTTTTCAGTCATTTGACAATATTCAAAATATATCTCCGAAATTGCTTAGAATTGATCGAACTAATATTTTTTTCACCCAAAAAGCCCTTATTGTCAAATCTATTCAAGAAGATTGAAGTAAGGTGTAAAACACAAAAAAGTGCAGCAAAAATAATCAAGGTGTGTTTTTCACACTTTTTTTCTAACTAGAAGGAACAATATATACATTATATGGCCAAAAGTTTTGGGACGCCTGCCTTTAAGTGCACATGCACTTTAATGACATCCCATTCTTAATCTGTAGGATTTAATATGGAGTTGGCCCACCCTTTGCAGCTATAACAGCCTCAACTCTTCTAGGAAGGCTTTCCACAAGGTTTAGGAGTGTGTTTATGGGAATTTTTGACCATTCTTCTAGAAGCACATTTGTGAGGTCAGGCAGTGATGTTGGCGAGAATGCCTGGCTCGCAGTCTCCGCTCTAATTCATCCCAAAGGTGTTCTATAGGGTTGAGGTCAGGACTAAAGTTGAGGTTTATGGACCTTACTTTGTGCACTGGTGCGCATTCATGTTGGAATTAGTTTCACTGGAACTAAGGGGCCAAGCCCAACCCCTGAAAAACAACCCCACACCATAATCCCCTCTCCACCAAACTTTACACTTGGCACAATGCAGTTAGGCAAGTACCGTTCTCCTGGCAACCGCCAAACCCAGACTCGTCCATCGGATTGCCAGACAGAGAAGCGTGATTCGTCACTCCAGAGAACACGTTTCCACTGCTCTAGAGTCCAGTGGCGGCGTGCTTTACACCACTGCATCCACACAAAGTTTGGAGGTCTGTAGCTATTGACTCTGCAGAAAGTTGGCGACTTCTGCGCACTGTGCGCCTCAGCATGCGCTGACCCGGCTCTGTGATTTTACGAGTTGCTGCTGTTCCCAATTGCTTCCACTTTGTTATGATAACACCAACAGTTGACCGTGGAATATTTAGTAGTGAGGAAATTTCATGAATGGACTTATTGCAAAGGTGGCAACCTATCACGGTACCACGCTTGAATTCACTAAGCTCCGGAGAGTGACCCATTCTTTCACAAATGTTTGTAGAAGCAGTCTGCAACTTCCTTCTAGTTAGAAAAAAGTGTAAAAAACATATATATATATATATATACATATTTTTTTTTTAAAATATGTATTAACATATTAATATATATATATATATATTATACACACTAATTTAACTATCACTACTGTTCAAATGTTTTATTTTAAAAAATGTTAAATAACTATTCGAATAGAAAAGCATTTATTTGTAATAATGTAAATGCCTTTACTGTAATTTTTTTTTTTTTAATGCATTCTTATACCGACTGAAAAATCTTGCTGACCCCAAACTTTTGAATGATAAATTATATGGTATATTGGTGCATATAAATAAAAATATTTGTTACATTAAGAGTAAACAAAAAGCTTGTCTATTGCTATAATCTTTAGGAAACTTAATGGCCAAATAATAAAAAAAAAGCATTCAGATTATTGTGATAATTATAAAGTTTGTAAAAATGACTTCTTAAGCAAAATACTATTTAAATGCTACATTTCGGGAATATCCATATTATTGCCCCACGCAACTATAAGATAATTAATTTCTGAAATAAATGGCTGATTTTGTAAAATAGATGGACACAGACTGACAGAGAGAAAGAGAAGTCGTTGCACATACCCACAAGAAAACACCCCTGAAGGATGAGGCTTCTTGCTCAGGGGCTCAACAACAGTGGTTAGAGAAACTGCCCCAGGCTGCCTTTGAATCCGGATCTTCATTCATGGTACAGTGATCTTGCTGCAAAGACACTCAGCCCATGTTTTGAGCTTGAAAAGAAAACAAGCCTCTCGTCTGTCCATGCACACTGTTTTTTCTGGACTGATGAATGGATCATTTTTTTGAAAATACACAGTAAACATGTCTGATCTTTCAAGCCTATTTCTTTTCACACTGTCAACTGTATATTTACGACAGAGAAAGTCTCCATAGAAACATGAAGTGTTAGAGGACGTTTTCAGTCTTATTACAGCTCAGCCATGTGAGAAATCCCTCCAGAGCCGTCGTCTCTCAACTACAGCGGTGTTCACAGAGACAGAAAGACTGAAATAAATGCACTGGCTAGTTATTATAGTCATTACCTCTGCTCTAAAAGCGCTCACGATAAGCACCAAAGCTTCAGGGAAGATGCTCCTTTTTTCTTTTTTTTTCAAAAAAGTCTTTATGTAATTGAGATGTTTTTTTTGTTTTTTGTTCCCTCCATCCGAAATGTCCACAGGCACAAAGGAAAAATTTCAAGCTAAGCAAACGTTATTGTCATAATGATTTCACAAACATTGCATGGAGAAAGAGCTTTGTAGGGCATATTCTAATGCTTGACATGCATCTACAAAAAACATAATGGTTATTTACTATTTTTCAAATGTCACATCCCAGAAAATCTCATAGGCCGTTTGGCTTTAAATATCTCATTAATGTTTTTTTAAGGCAGTTCGCTTCAAACAAAGATCTAAGGTCTGATTTATGACTGTAATGTTCAGTGCTGGTTTATCTCAGCTGTCATTGTCATCTCCTTTGCTTGACAGTTTATGAATTTGAAAATTTAACCCGAGACTTGGGGCTAGGCTCTTTTGAGCAACCACATAGCGACATCCTAGGAACACATTCACAACACCATAAGGCCTGTTTACACCTGGTCACCTCGTGCATTTTTATTGATCAGATAGCTATTCATTTTGTTAAAAACCTTTCCATTTACACTTAACTACATAAATGTGTCTCTGCAAATTGACTATAAATATGATCTTCAATTCCCACACTATATGCAAATTTAAAAAAAAAGCAACAAATATAAGCGGCAATTTATTTATCATCAGCTAATTTCAAGATCAAAAATTTCAATAGGAGAGTAAGCGGTATCAGCACTGCTCACTACTTTTAATGAAGATGATTGTGTGCTTAGCTTCAAGATCCAATGCCGAACTTTCAGTTTAATTTGTGGCAGCTTGCATGTTGGCTTGCTGAAGAGATCCTCAGCTACTCATCTGCAGCAGATCATTTCTGTGGCGATGCATGTTGCAGTAGGCTGTCATATCTGGCTACCAGAGCTGGTAATGCCCTCACACGTTTATATTTTTACCATATGTGGCTTCAAAAACCAGATGCATTTACACTTCTCCAGTTTCATCCGGAATGCGTCTCGAACCACCACCTAAAGTGGTTTGAGTGATCGGATTTAAATCTGTCTCGAATGCTTTTCGGAGGGCATTTATACCTGGTCTTTTCACGATCAAATAAATGCTGATATTTTGAATTTTGTATTCATCAAAGCCTGAAGTAGTGCAGCTGAAAATGAAGCTTTGCCATCACAGAAATAAATTACATTTTAAAATATATTAAAATGAGAAAACAGTTATTTGAAATTGGGTAACACTCTACAGTATGGTTCATTTGTTAACATTAGTAAATGTATTAACTAACATGAACTAACCATGAGCAATACATCTGTTACTGTATTTGTTAATCTTTATTAATGTTGTTAATAAAAATACAGCTGTTCATAGTGTGTTCATGTTACTTCACTGTGCATTAAAGGGATAGTTCAACCAAAAATGAAAATTATCCCATGATTTACTCACTCTCAAGTCATCCTTCTTTCAGGCGAACACACTCAGAGATATATTTAAAAATATCCTGGCTCTTCCAAGATTTATAATGGTATAATGGTATCTCCGATTGTGTTTGTCTGAAAGAAGATAGTCATATACACCTAGGATGGCTTGAGGGATGAGTAAATCATGGGATAATTTTCATTTTTGCGTGAACTATCCCTTTAACTAATGTTAACAAATACAAGTCTTAATAATATTTCACAATATTGCTGTTTTAAATGTATATTATGTGTATATATTCTATTAACACCAGCTATGATGCCATGTCTAAGTCCAGTTATTTTCAAAAGTCCAGTTTGTGCAAATGCAGCTGGGAAAAGACTTTCTTACTCTTTCATGTTGAGCTTTTTTCTACAGAGGCAGAGAGAAAGCGTGTCAGGGTAAAAGAGGCTGAGAGAAGGGATGAAACCTCCTGTTTCTGAGTTACAAACACCTTTGAAATGGCTGACATTAAAGTGTGGAGGATGTGGTCTCTCTCTCTCTTTTTTTCTCCCTGTCCCATCATTCCCACCATTCCCACATGCAATAGACGTACGCACAAACACACACAGCAGCATGTTTCATCTTCAGCTGGCACGTCTACTGAGAGAATGATATTGGTGTCACTTTGAGGTTTTACTCTTTGAATGTCATCTGTATAATCAGGTCCCACCAACCAGAGAAAGTTGCTGACCGCTTAGGATCAGAGCTAAAGTCGAAATTGAAAGGTTTCATTTGAATTCAAGGTCTTTGCTAGTACAGTTAATTAGTAAGTAATCTCACATCATTACTATAAGTAAAAGAGTACACTTTCTGGTCATAATTAAGTCCGCCACCTCTATGACACGCAAGTATTTATTAAGAAATTCTCTGTATAATTCAAACTGCCGTCATTCTGTTGAGGAACATATTCTGTGAGTGTCTGTACAAGCTGGTTAACCTCGGCACAATAGCCATCAATCCTCGGATCACGCCTCTGCGAGTTTCACGCTAGAATAAAACATCAACAAGCAGACCTTGTGTTATTTAAATCACATACACAGCTCTGAGGTTCAAAAGAAAATGAGCCGTGGTGGAGAAACGGTGGGCATAACTAACTCTTGCTCATGGACATCTGAGCCCCATCGATTTGTTAGCGAATCTCCTGTGTGTCAGATGCTGAAGCGCACTGGGAATGAATCATTGTCATTACGGTGTTGTGAAGAGCATGATTCAGAATAAGGTAAAAGCTGGTCAGGACAGGTAATGGCTCTCTGGAGACGTAGCAAAATATTGTCAGCAGAAGTATTCCTATTAAACCGATATGAGTAATGAGCCCTTTTGAGAATTCACATTGGGTTTTGGGTACTTAATTCTGGGTCTGTGGAAAAGACAGCTTTTAGGAATTCTTTAAAAGGTCATAGTTCGTAATATGCAGCATTTCCTATATGAGTAATCCCTGGGTTGATGTTGATGAATGCTCCCAGATGGTGCTTTACATTTCTCTGGAAATGTTTTATTTTAAAGATCTTGTGTTTTTTCCCTGTTTTATTTGTAATTCTTTGTGCATCTACGTTCATAACCTACAATGCGCAATGTGAAGTGGTAAGGTTCTGACCATGTCAAAGTCCTTGTAAAGCAAGTTGGTTCACTCAACAGCTTTTTTCTGCCTTGTAAATACAGCTTGTTCATCTAATCGAAAAGAGAAAGACTAAAATCTGCAGAAATCACTTTTTGTTGAAATGGTTTCAGTCTGAAATAGTGCTGCAGGATTTATCGCACAATACAAATATAATAATACATTTTTACTCCAAACTCACTTCATAACGACAGTTGAGTGTCCTTCTGTGAGATGATGTGGCTTCTTACACAGAATAAGGCAGTCGTGTGTTTATTAGCCATCTTTAATCAAAGCGTTTCAATCTTCTGTTTATTCAGCTACAGCGATATGACGCGTGTTATCTTCTTCTGCAGCAGGGCATATTTCTGCGCAAGAGCACCCTCTGGCTTTCAGATGGAGAAGCATTTACTACTGATCACAAAGCTGTACAGCTCTGACAAGCTGCGCATAAAATAATGGCAGCCTTTGCCAAATCGCATGCGGTTTAATTGTGATAAATCGTGCAGCCCAAGTCTGAAACCATCTGGTCAAAAATGATGGTGCCGGATGAACACAGTCATCCACACATAGCACAAAGTACCCTACCCATGTGAACTGTGAACCCAGTACTGACAATAAATTAGTGCTGTTATCAGGCATTATCTTTCTCAACTATTTAATGTTCCAAAACTGACTGTGTTTAATTGAATACTCGCCAAGACGGGCATTTTGACATACTTTTTTATGTATTTGACCGCTCATTTCGGTACTTGCAAGTTGCAACTCACAAGCTGTTTGAGACTGAGAAGCGGCTTGTGCGCACCTCTTATATAGATCAGTGGTGTGAGCGCGAAACCTGCAGGATTGACTAAAATTATGCGCAATACAAGCACTACTTAACCGGAACGAATGAGACGAGTGGGAGAAAGGAGGCGGGTGTGTGTCAATTCGCCGTCAGAGAGAGTGAGAACGCACAGCTGACGTTATTGCCTGTGCCGCTGGCAACAAAACAGACCGGCTCGAAATTGGAAAGACATGAGACTGATCGGCCAGTCACCGGTCTGGACCAATCATGTGGAAAATCAGCTGATTCCGGTCCCTGGCCAGTCGATCGGTGCATCTCTAACAGGAATTAATCAAAGTATGTCCTTATATTGCTCAGTTTTGAGCAGCGATGTCAGTGTGCTCAGTGCTGATTATTAATTTGCTCACATAATTATGAAAATTAGAGGGAGCATTGTTGTGACTAGGTACTTGGCCGGAGAAGCTTGAGAACCATTGGTTAAGACTGAATGAGGCTGTAAAGCACTAATGTGAAACAAGCCTCGTTAGTCACCATCAGAACAGTGTAAAATCTCTGTCTGTCAGCCTTACTGGTGCGTGAGAGGAAGAGAGAGAGCTCTTGCTTCTTTCAATTGCTTCATGAAATGAAAAAAGGACACTGTGATTCATTCAGGAGAGCTTAGCATCTTCTCACCTTTTCACTGCAACTCTGACCTGCTCAGGGAAGCGACGATATCCCTTTAGTGCTGGTTGTCATCTGCCTTACAGTGGCTTACAACTGGATTTGAGGAGTGAAAGCAGCACCTAGATCAGTATGAAAAGGCTGTTGCAAGCAGGAGTAATTAGCAGATGCCAGATTCCACTATAGGTCAGATCAATGGATCAGCATGGTTTTGTTGTGTAGGCTATTCCTCTGTGTTCAACGCTTAGGGAATGTTTGATTGCCTTTTCTGTGCACTTCTTTTGGATGAAAAACAATGGGGAATCTTTTATTAGTGCCTTTTTAATAAGACATTTCATGTATTCTATTAATATACAGAGCTTCTTCCACAAAAAAGACAGAGAAAATAGTGTATAATATAGATTAAATAAAGAATAAAATAGATAATTAGTGAAATTAGTGACATTTTATTATGTTTCTCTTCAGAGTCATACACTGATGTTCAAAACTTTGGGGCCAGTAGGGTTTTTTGTTTGTAAGAAGTCTCTTATTCTCACCAAGGCTGGAAATATTGAGAAATATTATTACAATTTGAAATAACTTTTTTCTTTTTTAAAATGTATTCTATTCCTGTGATGACAAAGATGATTTTTCAGAAGCCATTACTGCAGTCACATATCACATGATCCTTCAGAAATGATTCCAATATGCTGATTTGCTGCTCTAAAAACACTTCTTATAATTAGGGCCCAATGATTTTCATGATGCAGAAAACTCAGACGGAACCGTGGAATCCAGTCATAACTGAATTTACTATATAATGCGGAATGTCACGGAATTTGTCAAATTTTTGATGAATGAATAAAAAGCAGGTCAGTACACTTAAATCAAATCACGATGTCTGTGAATATTAAACGCAAAATACTATTTAAATATGAATCCTGCATGTCTGTGTGTCTCTGAAATGAATGGCGCAGAAGCGTGGTTTCATTTACCTCACACACACACACACACACTGAAGCACGTGTGACGCTCGCGGTGTTTTCATTCTCTGTCACCTTACTATATGAGGACATGAACGCACAAAATTCATCTCCAGAGCCGCTCTGAGAGTCACTTCATCAGCATTTTACCGTTTTGTTTGAGAAAAACTATCATCATATCATACACACAAACTCTCGGCAACCCGCCAAAATAAAAGTTCGATTTAACTTGATAGAAACATATTACTGTTGTACAGTGGAATTTAGATACGTTTCAATGTAATAATAATAGCAACACTAATAAACCTAATAGCCTAATAATAATAATAAATTATTAAAACTATATTTTCAAGTTTTTCTTCCATGTTTTAATTTTAACAGTAAAACTCTGTTGTGCAGCACATTGTTTGACAAAAAAGTTAAATTTCATGATTAAAAGATAAATTAAATTAATGTTATGCGTTCATTTGATTGCCAGAAAAATTAAAATACACAACAGAATTTAAAAAAAAAAAAAAAAACATTTCAAAAAAATAAAAAATTTGTTTTTAAGAATTCAATTAATTAGACATGCTTTTTGATTTATTAAAATGTAATTAAACCATTAAAATTTAATCCAGAAAACAGAATTTGGTAAAAAAAAAATCAAACAGAATTTGAGGGGAAAAAATAAAACGTATATCATAGGGCCCTAAAAAAATGTAAAAAAAAAATTGTTGAACTTTTAATAAATTGTTGGTAAATTGGATAAGTTTCATTATTTAAATTAATTAGGCATGCTTTTTGATGACTAAAATTTAAAATCAGTTTAATGCATCCTTGCTTAATTAAAGTAATCATTTCTTTCAAAAAAAATAAATAAATAAATAAAATAAAAAATCACAGACCCCAAACTTATAAAAGGCAGTCTATATGAGTCATTGTGCTCGTATCAGAACATTTTGTACCTTTTATTTATGGAAATGTCCTTCAACTTGATGTCCTTGATGCATTTCAGAAATCGAAACACAAGCTTTGATGAAGCATCAGTATGGAGCGATGCTGTGTGATCGTCCTTTCACGTGGAAATCCCTGATGATATATAATAAGTTGTTGTACCGGATTAGTTCAGTCACCTTTTCAGAAGGGGTCTAGAAGACAGTGAAGATCTCAGTTCCCACTGATCATTTCAATAAATCAAAGGCAGATTTTAATGACAGTAATAATGACTTCTTATGAATAATACATTGAGAGATTAACGTGTGTGTTTGTGCGCATCTAAAACTCCCTCACATCTGAGTAGAGCTGAGCAGAGTGCTAATGATCTCTCGCTTCATCCGTCTGTGCCTGTGTGTGTACGTGTGTATTTGGGTAGGTGTGTGTGTGCTCTAAACTTGGAATGTCTCTCTCCGTGTCATTAGTTCTGTCTCCGTTTCCCAGGTAATGACCCCTTTCCTCTCGGCAGCGGTCTGACTTTGTGACTGTATCATTCTCTCTGCCTCTCTCTTTTTGGCTTCAGACAGTCATTTGCCTTTTGATTGTGAGGTGTTTCTCGTGACCTTGGACTGCCTGGTTGCCCTTGAGCAATAAGAACTGGTCCAAAGAGCCTTTCAGCCGTCGCTATCTGACAATTTGCATTATTCTTAGACAAATTTTAGTTTCAAAGATTTTTTAATGTTTTTTTTCTTGGAGCTTTAACATTTTATAGTCTGAATAATGCAAACGTGTTTTTCTGTTGATGTAAATTAACTCTCCAGTGGTGAATTTTCATCTTTGACTGATTTGCATCCAATTTCAGCCCAGATAAAATTCCTATCCATTTGTCTGTTCACGTTGTGCGCACAATGACATTGAGGATCTTGGGGTGTCACTGTAATGGATAACCAATCAAGCCCGGGTGCTGTACTGATTGCGTAAAATGACAGTGATAATTAGGTGAAATGGAATTGTATCTTGATAACGATCGCCACCCCCAGTCATCTGATCAGGGGTCAGGTGAGGGTTAAAGCCACCGTGACTTTTTCTGATAGCCTCAAATCTTTTTTTTTTTTATTCCCAGGAAAGTCATTTTCAAATGAGAATTTTGCTGTAGTTATATGGCACACCTGATGATTTGATTTCTTCAACACAAAGACTTGGAGAGATGGAGGAAAGAGAAGAAAATAGACTGGTGGAGAAGCGGCGTACGTGTTGAGTGTTGACTCACAGTCTTTGGGGATATAGACTGGAGCGAGTGTGTGTGTGCGTGTGTGTCTCAGGGAAACAGAATAGAAACAACATGACTGCAAGAACAGAAAAAGGGTATGGAGTGTTGAAAAGAAAAGTAAGGGTTAGATTCTATGTGTGTGAAAGAGGGAGAAAAATAAATGGCGTGTTATTACTGTGCAAAAGGTTTTTTGATATTGCGAGTCTGCCAATACTGTTTCTGTTGAACTGAACTGATGGCCTTGACAGGAATATTATATAAGCAAGCATTTTGACTTCATCACTGTGATTTAAATTATTAATTTGGTCTATAACAGCATACAGTGTGGTCCAAAAGTCTGAAACCACATTAAAGATCTAATTTAAACCTGTAAATGTACAGAGCTTTTTTTTTTTTTTTTTTTTTGGTTTTTTTAAAAATGTATATGTATATAATATGTGTGTGTGTGTGTGTATATATATATGAGGGGCTGCACGAGATTGGAAAAAACTGACATTGCGATATTTTGTTTTTCTACGATATGAAAAAAAAAATCACCAGATGACTTGAATAGCTCTATTTGGAAAGAATTAATCATTCTAGGATGATTGGGATGATTTTGTAGGTGAGTGAAAATAATTAACAATTTCCAAGCATAGATAAATATAATAGAACAAAGATATACATGAAATAAACAGTGCTTCATATTGACCAGGTAAGTCTAACAGTATTCAGGTACAGAAATTGAATAATCAAATGTAAAATAATACTGCATATTCTCACTGTATAAATTAAACATAATTAATCTGTGTTAAAACTACAAAAGTGATTTTTCTCTTTGTCTTTTGTTGTTTGATTAACATTCATGACACAGAAAGCAGCAGGGGCTGCTGTCTCTTTAAGACCGAATGCACGGCGCAGATCCAAAATACTGTTACGCATCCAGTTTCTTTTCTCAATTGTTTAGTTCACCAGCTAAGCCATAATCAATTGTGTTTACGAGGATAGGCAATCTTTAACGTGCGTTTTGACGATTTTTTTTGCATGTATGTGTCCGTTCAGGCACAAATAGACGCGGAAGAGAATGCCATTCGGTGTTCGCGTGCATCTCTCTCTCTGTGTGTGTGTATGCCTGTGTGCACATAAAACAGCCGCACGTTCAGAATTGAGTCCTCTTTTGCTTCTTCGTGCGCTCAAATGGTTTGAAATCCCTTGAATGTTTAAACTGACAGGACCTAAATCACTTTCAAATGATAAACTTTCATTATATGATGGTCGAACTTTATTAATTGAACTCAATTAATCAGAGAATCACCTGTGTTTTGAACCGTGGTGTCTGGTCCGTACGGATTAACGATCCCTATACTAGACATCGCACATCCTGCAATGTGACTATCGCGGATGCGCACATCACGATTTTGATGCTAAAATGATATATTGTGCATCTCTAATGTGTGTGTGTGTGTGTGTGTGTATATATATATATATGCTATGACGCTAAACACTTCTTTCTCTAGCAGTCATCAGTGTGCAGTAGTTTAACTGCAAAACTCTCACTATCTGGCCACTGTTATACACGCAATGCAAGTGGATGTCTGTTTATCACAGCTGACGCGCAACAAAATGCTTCACGAAAAATAAAGCACAGTTGATGAACGAACGACAAGGAAGCACAAAAATGAACGTACAGTACACAAGAGTAAAAACAAACAAGAGTTTGTTGTTAATCGCCAACAGAACAGCAGCTCCAGACAATCATGACACCCAAACCCAGTGTTACTCACATGAGAAGGAATCAAAGCAGCCTCCGCATCTGTTTTCAGGCCTTCCCACTTAGCTCTCTCCAGCGCTGGAAAGCTTTTCTAATATAAACGCGGATCCTAAAGTGCTTGCCCAGTCATACACCTTCATTCCAGTGATATTCTTTTGAGCTCTTTTGTATTGTGTCCCATTTCTCATCCTGCAGTTTTTTTTCTTATTTTCAAATCTCCCTCTTGCTCGTTCTCTCTCCTCGACCGTCATACGCCCCCTAATGCTGATTGGTTACACGTTTGTTGTTGGTATCGGCCTGACTAACTTCCAAACAGTGTATTTGAAATAATACTGAGTCCACCTTTAATATATGCACTGTATTAGCCTATATATTTTTACTTAACCTGTTAGTGATGTCTTGATTATTTAATGTATGTTTAAATAAATCTGCAGTGAAAATGACAGCCACTATGTATAAATCATTATATTTCAACAACAAATTGGAGCAAAACTTAATTTTATAATTAGATTTTGAAGTTAATGCAAAAACTGCCTTATGTGCAGTTTACAGGTTTGCATACAATTTGTTATTTGAGTGTTGATTATTATATCTAAAAATAAACATTATATCTAATAAATATATCTATATTATATTAAATAGATATATCTAAAATATATATATAATATATTTATATATAAATATAATATTTATATTATATAAATATTATATCTAAAAAATTTATATAAATTTAATTTAGGCTAATAGTTTGGGCTCAGTTGTTAACCTTTAATATTATAGTATCCTAATGTTGAAGGAAGGGCTCCCTTCATAGTTTACATCATTAGCAGAAAAAGACACAATTTGTTCAGTAAACTACTGTTTAATAATAAAGAAAGCAATTTTATGGTTAGTTTTCTCCCCACCTGCTGTACCGAACCCATACCGAACCATGACTTCAAAACTAAGGTATGTACTGAACCGTGAGTTTTGTGTACCATTTTACAAAAAAGCAAAAGAAAACAAAATACATTTAGAAAATATATACAAATCAATGAATGATAATATCAATAATAACAACAATATACATTTTTATTAATAATTATTAATATCATCAACCATTATTAACAATAATATAAAAAGGGAGGGGGGGGGGGGAATAAATAAAAAAACAAACAAAAAACTAAGACTATTACCGATTATCACTGCCATTACCGATCAGAGTCAGCGTTTAACTGATTAAGGTGTTCCAGAAATGGTTGACATATACTGTAAAATTTATCAAGGTTACCCATAATTTCATACCAATTCCATTCCAACAGCATGAATAAGTGTAGTTTGATTCCTGAACTGACTAACTTCTTTGTATTAAACTTCATTTTTGTTTTGTTTTGTTTTTAATCCATTGTTATTTATTAATTCCTTAGGTCATTCACTCAGTTCATCACAATTTTGCATTTATAGTGGTTTACTGTACCAAATGGTATGTCACACATTCCTACTATGGAAGAGAAATCGGTGAAAAGGCATGAGAGAGAGGGAAAGCATCAGTGGATGTAGAATATGGTGACATTAGATGACTATATCCCTCTGTGTCAGCTGTGGAATGTGGAAATATGTGAAAATCTGGCTCCAAGAAAGAAGCCACTCAGCTGGGGCGATAAATTACCACCACCTTTGTTACAGTAATTTTTAAGATCTTCCACGTTTCATTTTTAAAGTGCACCATCATTGACATTTAGCCGGAGGCAACATAGACTTAGTAGAGTGTGCATGCTCCAGCTAATACACACTTTCTGCCCTTCCTTCTTCCTTAATTTTGTTCAGAAAAATTTAATATTATCAAAGAAAACCTCCATGGTTGAATAAGGTTGAATGAAATTCTCTCTCATCGCAGTTAGATTAATGATATCCCTCGTGACTGTGGAGGTAGGACAGAAATACTGCTCCATCACCTCTGTCAGCCACTGTAAAGCAACTCTCAGATCTGAGTGTGTGTGTAAAAGAGTGTTTCATTTTTAAGGCAAAAAACGTAAGAAACTGCCAGAAGATTCATATTCTATGCATCGATAGGCCAGAGGAAATATGCAGCGTATACTAATTTAGTTGAACATATTCTTCAGCCCACTGGGAGGTTTAAAACTTATGATTCAACCAGATGGATCCTCTTGAATTTGCTGCAGCATTCTTTCTGGTTTTATCACCCACAAACACACACACATCTCGGTTCATTAAACACAATCCTTATTAAACATCATTGAATGTCAATCAAAGGTCATCATTGTGGTATTAAAAGCTGTGGATGTGCTTGCTACAGTTATTTGACAATACAGAATAATCAGGACACACAAATATCGATTTAATTTAGCCATATATATTTGAACAAGAAACTGATTCAGAAAAGAAGAGGAAGAGTGAATTATACTGGCAGGCCAGATTTAGTCAGAATCTAAAGAACGGAAGCCACAAATACACTGCCAATATCCTTCTCTGTCCCTCACCTGGGCCTTGACTCCCTTCATTCTCCCAAAAAATGGGATTTGAAAAGGATGTTTGATAAGATTCCTATTGATCGAAGGCCATTTCTGCTACGGTTCTGTATTCGTAAGGTGTGCTGCCTTTTCTGAATTTAATTTAGCCGTAGAACATCAATAGCTCAACGTCAGTGGCTCCATCTCTTACTTTGGAGCCCAGGGAGGCAGCAAAGGCTGTTACAATGATTTCCCAGAACTGTGTTTTTCCTACATGTCCCTGCATCTAACATGAATCTATTCATTTCCACTCTCTGCGATGGCAATTATGAAAAATTGATTTTTATTGATTTGTGGTATTATGTAAACCAATTATGCAACTGTACCAGTGATAGCTGTGAGTAACATGATCAATAGCTGTCGCATGTTTTTCAGATGAGATTCGGTGTTCTGTTTGGTAGTGCTGGAGCTGGTTACATCAGTGGCCTGATTCAATGAAAACATCTCTAATGATTTTTAAACATGAGGACTGCTCCTCTGAAAATCAATTTTATGCAGGTGATAGAAAAATAATTATTATTATGATAATAAAAGAATGCTTGTATAGCACTTTTCACAATACATATTGTTTCAAAGCAGCTTTGCAGAAAAACGTGTGTTTCTATATAACAATTTAGACTGATCTGTTATCAGAGGTGACTGTGTCAAAATAATGTCTATATGTCAAAAATGAACAGTTTTTTGACCCTTTATATGACTGAAATATTCTCTTCATGTGTAAGTAGGCAGCTCTTGACCAGAATAAGCTGCATTCAGGAAAGATTTGTAAGGAGCTCATGTCATGGAAAACAGGATTTTTCCTAAAACTTCCTGTTTAGGTCCAGAGATTAAAGAGAGAATGGAGAAAATGGTCATGAAAGAGCCAAGAAAGTTGACTAATAAAAACTGGTACAAAAGTGGAATTTGGCCCTTTTAAAAGTTTACATTCTTTTAACAGGATGCCATTAAAAGACTGCCAGTAAAAGCATCCTCACCATCTTTAGGTCTAATAAAGGTACAGTTTCTCTTTATGTGTCATGTCCAGAGAAATTGGCTCTGAGGGCAGTGAGTCTTTCAGATCTCTGGTCTGTGAGTTATGAATTATACACATCAGGCCAAAGAGAGTAATGATGTTCACTTTCACTTCTTCTGTAGATCAAAGTTATGTTTTATCCAATGTACTCTCCATCTCTCTTTTAGCTTCCATCTTTATCCTTCCCTGTCTCTCTTTCTCTCACACACACAAACATGCTAAAAGTACACAGTAGTAGTATTAAAATCTTAGTATATGTGTAAGAGTGAATAACTGTGATTCAAAGATTATAAAACGAGAGTGAAAAGCGGTAGAGGTTGAATTCACACAGTGTGTTGTGAATTCTGTGACACATCTGACAGCACATGCAGTGTGATTTGAGCTGTAAAAGCTAGAAGCTGATCTCAGCCACCAGACCGTTAGACCTCATCCTAGTTAACAACATGCTTCAGGAGTCCTGCAGACCCAGTCCGCCACACTGAGGCAGATCAGAGAAAACTTTATTGTTCACATATTACTCTTTTATAGCTCAGGAGGCTTAATGGAGCTCTCATTTATGTAACTTTATCAAGGATGTTTATCATACAATTTCTCGAGGAGAAATAACTTTTGAAATTGAAATTTTACAAGATACTAACACTTATAAGATTTATTACTAATTTAATTTTTATTATTATTTTTAAGTCATATGCATTTATTTATAAAATTTCATATTTATTTTTATCTAATTCACAATACTGGAATTCCCTTCGATACGATACCTTTAAAAATATCGATATTCAATACCATGAGGAAAACTGCCATATATACCACCATACAGATAATTTGTTATTAACTCATATGTTTTTTCAGGGCTCTACACTAAAAACTTTTTTAGGAGCACTTGTGCTCCTAATGAAAAAAATGTAGGAGCACAGTCAAATTTTAGGAGCACATTCTGATCAATAACAGACATTAACTTTCCCATTACAGGGCAATATTTTCCCCTCTAAATTAATTTCCAGAGGCATTTATACCATTATTTTAAATGTATGCATCATATTTTGTCAATTTCTTAAGTTAAAATAGAAAATTTGTTTATAAATTTTAAACAATAAATTCAGTTGGAACAATGAGACCCAATCAGACTTTTACCAATCAAAAGAAATCATCAAAAAATCCATCTTTGCACTGCAGAAGTGGCACAGAAGCTCATCTGAAGTGGTATTATTTAGACATTTACATAGACTGCTAAATGCAGCTCATTGGTAAATATGTATTTTTTTTAAATTTAGAAATATGTAAAAAATTAACCTTTAAAAGTTGGATATTTAAGTAAAAACAGTCTATGTAAAGTGTAAATGTGAAAATAAATGTAAATGAAAATAAAACCTCCAGCAGGTGGTGGTAAATCTGTGCGAGTCATTCATTCAGTCGTTCCAAATGCAGATTCATTCAGGAATCACCGTTGCTTGGAGATGCACAACAGTTCTGGTGTGGCTTTGTTTGAAACTATTTTCACAAAAACAGACAGTTTGTGGCTAAAATGTTAAGTCACTTAATATCAACTTGTTTATTGGACTTCAATTAGATTAGTTAGTATCACATTTGCAATCATACCAATACTCGGAGAAACGGGAGTATATTCGTGTGATATTACTTAACTTGCATAGGCTTGTTGCAATCGACGGTGTTATCGGTGTTCAGCCGCAACACCGGTTACATCACTTGCCCACCGTGACCGCGGCACCGCCCCAATGTTGTTTTGCTTTTTTTATAGTAATAATAATCAATTAGTTTAGTCAGAGAACAGACTATAGTTAAATTGATTGTTGATTGGGTCACTAAATATTTTTATTTCACAAATTATTTTTAGTCACAAATGTGTGTAGTTAGTGTAGAGCCCTGTTTTTGATAATTTGGTTAATTTTGTCATAATAGCTTACACAGCACAGGGTGGCTTAATTTGAACTACATTTGCATAAAGACAAGTAAACAGTCAGTAATAAAATAAGAACAAATAAACAAATTGCAAACGATAGCACAAATAAATAAAATGGAATAAAGAGACAAATGAAATAAACATGGCTTTAAGTTTTTCAGGTGGGTATAACATTATATTCAGGTAAGAAATACTACAGAAATGAAAGTAATCAAATTTAAAATAACACTGAATAGTTTTATTATAAAAATTAAATACATAATGATTACAATTAAAGTTACAAAAGTTATTCAGTCAAGAGAAGCAAGTGATTTTCTCTTTGTCTTTTGCAGCAGGTATATTAGTCTGCTGTCACTTTAAGAGCTTATGCACGGATCTAATATACTGTTACACAACATGCGTTATTTACGTTCCAAAACTGACTGTATTTACCTGAATACGCAGCAAGATGGAATTTTTTTACTTGATTTTGTATGTATTTGACTGTTTGAGTGCAAAAAGCTATGAAAAAGAAGTCAATTTGGTACTCGTGAGCTGCTTGAGAGGCGGCTTTATGAGATCGCCACTTATATAGAGCAGTGGTGAACGCGCTTTTGGTATGAGCGCGAAACCTGCGGGAATGACTAAAATTATGCGCAATACAAGCACTATTCAACTGGAGTGAATGAGACGAGTGAGAGCAGGCGTGTGTGTGTCAATTCGCCGTCGGAGAGAAGAAAGAGTGAGAACGCGCAGCTGATATCGGTACTGCAGAAAAGGAATATTGGAACCACTTCAAATATTTTAGCATTGATGCATATCAAAATATTGATATTTTTGACAGCACTAGTAGATTCAAACCAAACTTGGACTTTGTGAATGTTTTTGAGCATTATTGAAGGAACTAGTTCATAAGAGTCATTTGTTCCTGAATTGGACTACATTGGCTATGCTGTATATTTGTTTTAGCTTTCTGAAGATTGCATGTGTTGTTTTTGTATTATTTCTGTGGTACCCAGTCTGTTTATCTCATCACATTCATGTCAGTCTGCAAACTCATAACTCAGATAAAATATAATTTGTTTTCCTGTGGTGCTGTACATTCAGCAGCTCAGCAAACACTAGATGACATAAAGTTAGAGTATAGAGCTATAAAATAAATATGAATATCAAAGCTCTAATTTTGCTTTCTGCAGAATTTAATGAGAAATTAGGCTAGTTCATACTGAAACTGCTGACTTTTGATTGCAGGCAACAGCTGGCACAGTTTGTGACGTTGAGATCTTTTTCAAGGAGACAGTTTAGCAAAAGTCTCTATTTGCTTTGTTCTCACTGCTGTCTAGGAGAAACAACTGAGATATTAATGAGATCAGTGATTTTTCTTTTCTGAGAGGTTCCAGAACAACGGGCAAGACTCTACCCAATTTACCACTTCAGAAGCTCACGCTGAGTCCTGCTGGTCTCTGAAAGCATTTCCGTCCTCGTATGATCCCAGGGGACACCTCTGTAGTTTCAGCGAGACAAGTAGATGATGGCAGCAGAGGTCGTGTTATTGATCACGAGGACATAGAGTGTGTGAGAGAGAGACGGAGACTGCAAAGGAAACTGAGAGGCCGTCTGCAATGAAGCATCAGGGGAACAGAAGCCCAGCAGGGAAGCGTTTTGATAAATGAACGTCATTTTAGTAAGGAGACACTTGACTATATAGTGCAGAATCTATTCATTGACGTCACTTGTGAAAGAAGTGTGTGGGTATTCCGTCCAGAAGTTGCTTTCCTCTTTCTATTGGGAACAGAACAAGATGAGTAATGATAGAGGCATGATTCTCTCACGTACGCACACACAAGCTCAAAGTACACAGGGTTATGAGCTGCCCAGCCGAGTGCCAGATCCCACACATCAGTGTATGGCGGTTCAGATACAGTGAAATTTCTGCTTCTGTGTGCTGCTTTATTGAACCGAGGCACAAAAAATTATAGCTTCAATGTATCAGATTAATGAAAGAGAGTTATATCTTTTTACTTATACATCCCCTTTGCTTCACATTTTAAACTGTGTATGTGTATTTTGCTCTGTTTTGTGTGCAAAAAGTACCTGAAGCCGCCTTTCATCATTTTCATTGAATTTGTCTCTCAGTGGGAAGCTCTTTTTAGGGTGTGTGTTTTTGGATCTGTTGCACTTTGTAGGACAATGAGAAATAAATGTGTGCAGCTGAACCTTTGCAGCTCTGCCCTGAATGTGTGTGTGTGTGTGTTGGAGAGAGAGATGGCCAGATCTGTGAGCAGGTGCTGGAGTTAATGAGTGTGTTTCCCTCTAGAGTGTAAGACCATATGACCTTGTGTGGTGGGTAAGACATGACTCCTTTGGAATAGCACTCTAATATATCATCTCCGTGTGTGTGTGCGTCTGTGTGTCTGCAGGTTTTTAGGGACTATTATCATTTCCAGCACAGGGGTGTGGTGAGGAGATCTTTGTCCGGCCATCGCGGGGTTCATGTCCGACTGCACGCCGAGCCGCAGGTAAAAATGAGCCACACACAAAGTCACACACAATCACAACTCTACAGATCACAAAGAGGAGATCAGAGGAGAAGATATGTGGGAGGTAAAAAGGTGGGAGGTGATGAGACATGAGGAGATGAGAAGAAAAGGACTGAAAAGAGAAAAGGGGGAGGAAAAAAGAGAAGATGGTAGGGGGACAAGATGAGAAATGAGGAGATGAGAAATGAGGAGATGAGAAAACAAAAGGAAATGAGAAGAAATTAAATAAGAGAAAAGAAGAGAAAAAAAAGGAGATGAGAGGGGAGATGGCAGGAAGGTTGGAGATTAAATGAGAGAAGAGGAGATATGAAGGGAGGTGGAGGAAAAGAGAAGAGATGAAAGGAAGATATGAAAAGTTAGGAGACAAGACAGGAGGAGATGAGATGAAAGGGAATAAGAGGAGAAGAGATTAGAGAGGAGGACTGCAGACGAAATAGGACGAAATGAGATGAAGAAATGGACGTGAGAAGAGAAAATGAGAAGGAAGGGGGACATGAGACAGGATGAGAAGAGGGAGAGAAAAAACAAGATAAAAGGAGATGGGAAAAGACTAGAGAAACAAAAAAGAGGAGACAAAAACAAAGACGACATTGAGAGATGAGAGAAGAGTACAGAGGAATAGTTGAGACAAGGTAAGTAGGTTGGAGAAGAGATGTGAAGAGAGATGGAGGAAAAGAGGATATGAAAAGATAGAATACAAGACGGGAGGAGACGAGAAAAAGAGAAGAAAGGAGATGAGACAGGAGATGAAAGAGGAGGAGATAGGACAAGACCAGACAACAGGAATGGAGAGACAAAATGAGACCAGAAGAGATGAGGGGGGAAAAAGAAACTAGAGAAGAGGAGAGAGGAGTAGATGAGGCAAGACAAGGAGGTTGTAGATGAAATGACAGGAGATGTGAAGAGAGGTGGAGGAAAAGAGATGAAAGAAGGATATGAAAATATAGGAGACAAGATGGGAGGAGACATGCTGAAATGGGACAAGAGAGGAACAGACGAAACAGGAAAAGATGAAATGAGATGGAGACAAGAAGAAAAAACGAGAAACTGAGAGGAGAGGAGGCCAGACGAGAGGAGATATTGAAAGGGGGGAGAGGAGGAGGAAAAGAGGAGATGAGAATAAATGAGACGACAAGATGAGGAGAGGGGAAGATATAAGATGAAAAGAAAAGGAGAGGAGAGGAGGCCAGATGAGAGAAGTCATTAGCATGCCATGACAAAGTAGTTGGGCCAGAGTCTCAGGTGATTGACTGGCTGTGATTATTGGTGTGTATGAGGTGGTGTGTGTGTGTGTGTGTATGTGTGTGTGTGTGTGTGTTTGTGGTAGTACTGAAGTGCAGGACTCTGGCTGTGCCGATAAGTTATCTGAGAGCAGCGGAGGCGTCCCAAGCGACTGCATATTTGGGCCGCTGGCTGCAGGCTTCCATAGATCTCCTGCTGATCAGCCTCTTATCTTCACTCTCTGAAGCTTCAGCCGCTACTTAAAACTCTGTGCACACTCCGGAGATCCAACTACATGGCTAATACTGATGCCCTCCCAGACCCCACCTGCCCACCAGATGCCAGCGAAAGACACCAGATGACTCCTAACACTGATCCATGACAGCAGAAAACGAGAGAGGGGAAGATACAAGCTGGATTACTGCTCCCTTGTGTGCTAGCCTCTATTTATGCAAGGCTAACAGCATCAGGGTTCCGCTCTGGGCCCATTTCTGTTGCATTGGGTCAGGCGTTCTTGTTGCCAGGGTTCATCTTGGCACAAGCCTCACACGTACAGCGCACACACATGCATCGCCTGCTCTGCATTCCGAGATCAGCATGGTTTTATGCTAATAAAGCAGATTTCTGAAGGCTGCCGCTTGTAAGCACATTCCCTCCAGCAACGGGAATTTATACAAAATTGAATGCAGGTACGTGAACGTCTACTCCCTCGCTAACTGGAATTTCATTCCCT
This sequence comes from Hypophthalmichthys nobilis, assembly GCA_037950665.1. Classification (NCBI taxonomy): domain Eukaryota; kingdom Metazoa; phylum Chordata; class Actinopteri; order Cypriniformes; family Xenocyprididae; genus Hypophthalmichthys; species Hypophthalmichthys nobilis. The sequence continues at coordinate 19,672,746 of CM075486.1, forward strand.
CGCAAAAAGTCAAATTGGAGTTCTCAGAAGTTAGCTGCTGAACGAAGGGCAGCAAGACATGAAAGGAACAGGAAATGCATTCTTCCTCCAAATCTGACCTGGCCTTGCTCCACATTTGCTGTTTTCATGATAACTTTAGCCCAGTGCTGGCATTACTGCAAAACAAGGGCGTAAAGGACGACTCACTCAATGGATTTTGAGTGTGCGTGTGTGTGGTTTGTGTGAATCTCCCTTGTCTTTCAGCAGAACACATGCTATGAATGCTTGCTACTCAAAAGTATATAATAATAAAATTATTTGTATTATTAGACTGGAAGGTTTAAGCTCATTGATTTGCATTGACACAAAAAGTGCACATAGACAGCAGTTTTTAGAAGATGATCCTTTGGTTTTGTTTGAAGCACATTGTCACATGGTCATGGTCATTCTGTCATTTAATTACTCACCCTCATGTTGTTCCAAACCTGTAAGACTTTCGTTCATCTTCAGAACACAAATTATGATATTTTTTATTAAATCTGAGAGCTTTCTGTCTCTCCATAGACAGCTATGCGACTACCACTTTGAAGCTTCAAAAAGTTCATAAAGAGATTGTAAAACTAATCCATATGAATTTGAGTGGTTTAGTCCAAATTTTCTGAAGAGATTTGATCGCTTTATATGATGAACTAATTTAATTTAGGCTTCTATTCACATAATGAACTTTATTGGTTCTTGCACGTCAAGCAAACATGCTTGAGCTTCCGTTTACCACAACTGATGTGTGCGTTGATGAATGTTTATATGTGAATAAAAGCCTAAATTCAATCTGTTCATCATATAAATCGATTGTGTCTCTTTAAAAAATTTGGACTAAACCACTCAATTCTGTGCACACATTTTGGATGGCCACATTACCACCTCAAGTGTCCACTATTTTCTAATAATCTAAACTAATATTATAATCTAAATGGACCGGAGTCAGATATTCTGCTTATACTATGGTTACCACACCTCAAGACATTGTTCAGATGTTATATTTCGAGAAATCCTCATATCACTGCCAACCCACCTATCCATTAACCAAGAGATGGTTCGTTTTCTTCCCCCAGACACTGAAATAAAAAAGACAGTAAATTACAACCTCTAAGCACACATGTAATTATGTAAACAATGCTGCGTAGTAAAAAGCCACAGTGGTGTTCAGGTGTCATTTCCAGGAAGGAAGCTTTTTCTAACTTATCTGGGGGATTTTCGGTAACACTTTATTTTAGGGTCTTTTAACTAGTTGCTTATTAGCATGCATATTAATAGAATATTGGCTATTTATTAGTACTTATTAAGCACATATTAATGCCTTATTCTGCATAACCTTATTCTACATTCTTAATCCTATCCAATACCTAAACTTAACAACTACCTTACTAACTATTAATAAGCAGTAAATTAGGAGTTTATTGAGGGAAAAGTCATAGTTAATAGTTTATATGTGTTCCCTATACTAAAGTGTTACCGGATTTTCTTCTGAGAAGTTGATAGAACTGACTTAAGAATGAGAAAGAGGCAAGAGTTAATCGATTTAATCTGTGGGCTCTCTGGTTGTCCCCTTGTAAAGAGAAAAATGAATCCTGTATATGAGGCAGAGGGCCTGTGAACCTTTGAGCTCATTTAAAACAATTGTTTTGCAGAGAGTGCACTTCATACGTCTATAAGTCTCTGGGCCCTGATTAGATTTCATACTCCGCTGCTAATACCTCTCAGTTAGTGCGAATGTTAATGTCTGTGCGCTGTGTCATGTCCATCTCCTCAACCAAAACTGCCCAGAGGACATTTCTTATTGCTCAGAGGTTGCTCTTTTATAGCTCAGTAGACTTCATACAATTCTAAGTGATGTTTCATGTAAGTGTTTGTCTCAGATGTTTCAACTAAAATTCTCTTAGAGCAACAAATGAGTCAGTCGTCAACATACAGTAAGTGGACAAAGTGGATAGGATTGCTCATATCACTTGATATACGAAGAACTGAATGAGAAATATTTAAGTTCATATAAAGGTCTCACTTTTCATTGCAGATTTGGCATCTTTGCAAATCTGAGTAAAATGTGAGGGGTTGTTGAGATCTCTTATGAAAAACTAGAAGAGAAATATGTTTTTAGGAGAAAATATTGAGAACTAATTTTCATTATTGCAGATTAAACTCTAGATTGCTGTCTAGGATATAGAAACGATAAATCAAAAAGATCTTATTTATTTATTTATTTGGGTGGGGACACAACCACATAAAAGAATATGTACAAATGTGCACACAGAGCTAAATGAAATGCTATAAAATACAGCAGATTGAAAAGAACAGCAGGGGAGAGTGTGAAATGTGGTTATTTTTAGAGGACAAGCCGTGCAGAAGGGATATACATCCTTAGTTAAAGGTGAAAATAGAGAAGAGTGCGATAACAATGTAGGTGTGTAATACTTGAAATACTGCCTCTAATCTATGTGTGTGTGTTATTTTCAGGTGATTTGGGCAGAGCAGCAGATTTCCAAGCGAAGATGCAAGAGAGACATTCATAATGAACCCACAGATCCAAAATTCCCTCAGCAGTGGTACCTGGTATGTGAAAAGTTACTGTATATATTTATTTTGTGGTTGTACATTGAGCTTTTTAAAGCAGTTGTGTCTAAAGTGCTTCTACAGTAGAAAGGCGTCTGCCCTTGATTTGCTTTCACATTCTCTCTGATTCTTTCCCGCTCTAAATCCCCCATGTCTGTTTTGAAATGTATAAACATTCTGTGTGCTTATAGTCTCAGGACGACATAACATCAAGATAGATTCACCCTTTTTTCTTGGTTAATAAATGTCTCTGCTCTTATTGTAAAAGAAACATCAATGCATGTTATTCTCAGGAGAGAAATGTTTTTTCAGAATTTTTCATCTCAGAATTTTTCATCACAATGTAAAAAAACTTTCTCAGTCTCTGAAACAGCTTTTCTGACCTGACCATGGCCGAAAACAGCTGAGGAGTTCATAAGACTGGAAAATTGGACCCTTTCGCCTTGTCTCTGTTTTCTAGTCTCACTAGCTACATGGAAGTGAACTGAATGTCTGTGCATTTAAGTAGAATTTGAAAACAGTCTTCTAACACATAAAGCAAGTGTGATGAACACAAAGAATACATTCAGAGAATATAAAGGTGCCTTATGAAAAAGTATAGAAAATTTATAAGTGGATAGTCCATACAAAACTGAACATTTTGTCATACTCACCCTCATGTCCTCCAAACCTGTATGATTTTTTTCTTTTGAGAAGCACAAATAAATAAATAATATTTATATAAAAAATGTATTAGAAAACAGCTATTTTAAATTGCAATACTATTTCACAATATTACTGTTTTTATTGTATAATTCATCAAAGAAATGCAGTTTTGGTAAGCAGAAGAGACTTCAACCTCCAACTTTTGAATGGTAGATATTAGGGGTGTAACAGTACACAAAAATGACAGTTCGGTACGGTATATATTCGATAATATATAGGCTAATATAGTGCATATATTTAGCGAAAGAGTTCTCTAGCTAACTAACAAGATATGGACACTGAACGGCATTTCTGAGGTAAATGTAATGCTACGTGACATCGTTTACAAGCTGTTTTATCGACAGTTGAAACACTGATTGAGCAATTACATGAGATATGATAGGTTTCACTAAGTTGTGCTGTATCTTTCAACATACCTTCAGATGTTCATTCAAGTTCATTCTGTAACAAGTAATGAAGAGGAAGAGATGATCGCATTCACTCACTCTCCGCGCTGCCATTTGAACTGAGGTGCCTATAGAGTGTCTATTATGCCACATCAGAAAGCATCAAAACGGCATTTATTGTTCTACACGTGGCCCCTTCTGGATTGGAGTGTGGATCGCCTTTGACTGACTGTATTCATCTTCTGACTGTATGCACCGAACCGTGATGTCCGTACCATATGGTTCGGGACAAATACATGTACCGTTACACCCCTAGTCAGTGTTGGGGGTAACGCATTACAAGTAACGTGAGTTGCGCAATCTGATTACTTTTCCCAAGTAACTAGTAAAGTAACGCATTACTTTTTTAATTTACAACAAAATATCTAAGCTACTTTTTCAAATAAGTAACGCTAGTTTTTAAACATTTATTGACTGACCACTCTCCTGTCCCCATGTTGAGAGAAACAAAGTGCAGAGGTGTTATATGTGCTGTGAACATGATGGTTATTGTAGTTCTAGACTAAATCTGAACATGCATTTACTTATCTCACTTGCACGAAAACATTCAGTATTCCTCAAAATGAAAATCTCAAAATTTTACACAAACCTGTTATAATTAAATATATTAAATTAAACAAGCAAGCCCAGGTGAGAAAAAGTAATCCAAAAGTAATGTAACGCATTACTTTTCATAAAAAAGTAACTAACGCAATTAGTTACTTTTTTAGGGAGTAACGCAATATTGTAATGCTACTTTCCCCAACACTGCCCTTAGTAGATATATACAGAATAATGTCAGATAAACATACATTTCAATTTTTGAATTTAAGGGAGTTCAGAATAACCCAGTATTATTTTAATAGTAATTAGCTCAATTTTTTTAAATGGATACAATTAGTAGTATTATAGCCTAATGTGTTTATATCCTGTCAAATTACAGTGGATAACACAAGTCCTGCCCTACATTATTTCCTGCAGGATATTTTGTTTGACTCTAAAATACATCAGATGTGAAATGAGTTGCAAATTTCAAGTCAAATCAAATGGTGGCATAAATAAGCCATGGATATATAAATATTTGTTATTCAGGTTAGTCCTTTGACCTGCACACACACATACACACACACACACACAGGCAGTCACCAAAAGGGAAGTGAGCTAATGTATTGACAGTCACGTTCACTGACAGAGAAGACACAACATCATATTAACCTTCGCAGAATCTTTTAAATCTTTTTTATTAAGTGATGACAGATTCCAAATGAGTCTGACTCACTGAGTATATACAAAACTTGCACAAAATAATTACTCTGTGTGGGTTTATGCATGAATGCCTGCTCACGTCTGTGTGTCTTCAAATGTTTGTTTGCATAGCTGCTTTTTAAGCTCCGTTCTGTATTCAGAGCACAAGGCGTAGTCTAAAACATATTAATGTGCGAACTGAACGACCAAAGAGCATCCTAGGCCACGGATGACAAAACAAACGCGAGAGCTGCCGTTCTCCATTAGCATACTAATCTGTTAAAATTTCAGCTCCTTCACAACCTCTTTTAAACCACATCTGTACGTGTTACTGTCAAACATTACCCGAAACGCTAGCACTTTGTGCTTTTTTTACTCGAAAAATGGAGATTGTATCGTTGTTGACAAGGGAATTAATGCTTTTTAAGTTGTTTACTCTAAAGAAGCAACACAGAATAAAGAGCAATTTTATTCTGTCTGCTTATTTTTGTGTTTTTTATTGGGGAGAGAAGGTTGCGAAGGGGGCAGTTATCTGAAGACGTGCCAATTGAAGTACTTCATTGTGTTTCTGCACCAAATTTCCACATTTATGTTATATGTTCGTCCTTCTACGTTGAAGGAAATATTCAGCTGTGGCGTTTTAACAGATGGCATTGAACATAAAGCAAAGTGTGAGGAAATGAAATAGAGCGAGAAAAGGAGATCTTCACTGGGGAAAAAGCTGTCGGGTTAAAAGGAATGAGTTTCTGCACCTTGTTGGGATTGTCCTGCTGACAGGCTGCCATCTGGGAGGGAAAAGTGTGTGACTGTGTCAGCAGTCATCTTTCATTTACATTAGCTCCTGCGGCTGGGCCTTTCTCAATGGCAAGGGTAAAATATCAGAGTGTGTGCATAAAGTCCTGCAGATGGGCTTTCCCCTACTGGGAGGTCTCAGTCAAATTGAATGGCTTGGAGGGCTCATGCTCCTCTGTGCTGCACACAGGAGCTTTACCGAGTCCAACATTTGCCTTTGCTGAGGAGAAATAAAAGAACTGAGAAATAATTTCTTGTTTTGCCCACCTCCAGTGAGCTTGCATGTAAAATCTTACTAATGGTTAACAGTCTTTTTCCTTGCAGTACAATCCCAGTCATGGAGACCTGAATGTTAAGGAGGCCTGGGCTCAGGGCTTTACAGGAAGAGGAGTGGTCGTGACCATTCTAGATGACGGCATTGAGAAAGATCACCCTGATCTACAGAGAAATTATGTGAGCCATCATTTTTCACAAACTGTACAGAAAAGAGTTTGAACAGTGGGCATTGATATATCTATATACTTGTATTAATATATATCAAATATCCAAAAAGAAACATTAAATTCATTAAAAGTGACAGTAAAGATATTTATAATGTCACAAAGGATTTCTATTTCAAATAAATGCTTTGCTTTTGAATTGTCTATTGTCTATCCATCAAAGAATAATGAAAAAAAATATCACATTTTCCACAAAAATATTAAGCATAATTAGAAATGTTTCTTGAGAGCCAAATCAGCATATTAGGATGACTTCTGAAGATTGGAGATTGGATTGGATTGTTATGGCCTTAAATAAAAGGAATAAATTAGATTTTAAACTATATTACAATAGAAAACTGTTATTTTAAATTGTAATAATATTTCTCAATATTACTGTTTTTTTTTAATGTTATATTTATGGGCTTTTTTTGCCTTTATTCAGAGAGGACAATAGAGAGCAGACAGGAAAGCATTGGGCAGAGAGAAGGAGGCAGGATCAGCAAAGGACCTCGAGACGGGCATATGTCAGCGTACTAACCACTAGGCTATCAGCGCTGACAATATTACTGTTTTTACTGTATTTTTGTTTAAATAAATACAACATGATCAACTATGGGGGAAAAAAATCTTATCAACCCCAAACTCCAAACGTTTGAACGGTAGTGTACATTTAAATATAAATACATTTATATAATTTATTTTAATTAAAAGTTTTTTGAAAAAAACAAACAGTGAAATTAAAAGATTCCTTTTTGAACTACAGTAGAACAAATTAAATGAATTAATATATAATAATAATATAATATATTTAAAATTATAATATATATAATAATATAATATTTTATATTATATATATATATATTTGTTGTCTGATGTTTAAAACTGATTTTCTTATTTAAAACAGAATAATTTCATATATCAGGCTTTATAAGGTCAAGATTAATAGTGTTTGCAGAGATTTAATTTTCTTTAGCATGCATTGATGATCCTGTCATCTGTCTTTTTTTTTTTTTTGTTTTTTATGAAGTGGTGCGATAAAGGGGATGAATTAAGAGATTTTTGACTTTTTGGAGATATATTTATAGCATGTTGTTGGACTGTAAGCACTGCCAGGGTAAACTCTGAGAAATTGCATCTGTAAATTCATAACATTAGAACAAATTAAATCACACATCTTATATGAGCGACCCTTAAGAAACACATCTGATCTGTGTGTGGTGGACGTGACCCTAAATCAGCCTAATTATACAGGGCTATATTAACACTGATGAGTCATTCAGATGGCCCACTTACTAGTCGGTTTTGATAATATGTAATTTTGAACATTTCTGGTTCACTGAATTCTTAATGTTCTGATTCAGAAACTCATAATTTCCTGTTAAAATACTTTGCACAGTAGAAATGTAGTTTCAGTAATACACTCAGGATTATGAAAACTTTGCGTAATACCTAGTTTTGCATAGAAATTAGACTTCATGAGGTATTTGGAGATGTTACCGAATATTTCTGTTCAGCCTTATTGTACATTCTGTCCCATAATACTCTCTGCTCATATCGTTCTTGCCTCAGGTGTCTCAGGGGTTTGCGGCATTTCACCTTAGCCATCTCTCCTAGTTGAATTCAAATGAGCAGGCAGTTAGCTCCTTGAGAAACATATCGGTGCGATGGACATGACCCTAAATTAGCCTAATTATACCCACTACTTAATTATTAAAATATGTAGTTTTGCATATCCCTAGTGTGAATATCCAAATACGTCTGCAATGCCTAAAAATGCAGTCTAGGTAGGTGTGCATCTCAGCAATGCAAGAAAAAATCCAGTGTATTCTCAGTGACAACCGAAGGTTGAGTGTTGCAATTTGATCCTTTCGATGTATGCTGTTTTATTTTAAGGATCCCGACGCCAGTTATGATGTGAACGACAGAGATCCAGACCCTCAGCCCAGATACACACAGCTGAATGACAACAGGTAAGGATCTCTCTCTTTCTCTCCTGTCTCTTTCTTTGCCATTCCAATCAGTGCGTCCACATCAGGGTTGCCAGATCTGTCGGGCTGCAACAAACATGCCATATTGCAGAAGCTTTTAGGTTGTAAATGTTTTAGAGGTTCTTTCAGGTAAGAGAACCAGAATCTGTCATTGTGTAAACATGCATACTGCTAACTGTGTTTGAAAACCTAGCATGCGTTTGATCTGCTTGCTAGATGTTGCATCTGCTTCTCTTCTCTTTGGTGCACTGATTTAAGCTGTGATGTACCACTAGTAACTGCAGCGCTTAGTGTTTTGTTAGGGATATAAAGTGGTTTGGAACCGCGTCGTTCGGTGGGTTTAATGCACCTGCCGTTCAGAGACGTGCACCAACGGCTGTTAAATACTCATGAAAAATGCATTATAGAGGAAATCTCATAACTGCACAATGTGCCGTCAGTTTCTCCATAGGGAGCACTTCCTCAGACTTGTGCTTTTTGTCTGTTTCTCTTTTTTCGCATCTCTGTCTATCATGTAATGGCAATCAGTGGCCTAATGCAGTATCGTTGAAATTAACCAACCAGTGACTGTGTCTTTCACTCTCCATGGCACTTTCTATTTTTATGTTTGAAGAGCACTATTTAGAGATGCATAATCTACAATCTATCTGGTTCTGTCCTGTCATCTTCTTGCACCATAAATCAGTTCAGGTTTAATTTAGTGCACTGTAGACGTTGGGATGTTTATTCTTTCTTACTGATAGACTCAAGCGTCACTTGATCAGCCGTAATGGAGGGAAGATCCATTCCACCCCTTTAACCCCCACACCGTTTCTTCATCCCTCCACCCTGAAGCCCATCTCCCAGCAGCCCATCACTCTGCTGTCAGGGGGATTTGCTTCAAATCTCTTGCACTCTGGGCTTCCTGCCAGAGCTCTTTCTTCCTGTTACTTTCTCTTGTTTTTTTCCTATTCTGTTCAGAATCTCACTGCAGAAGGATGGAGAGGAAAGACTCCAAATTTGGTATCTCCTCAGAACAGTGCAGCTTGCAAAGTTGCAGAAGCAAATCTTCTTTAACGAATCTGTTAACACTGCCATAGTTGTGTCGGGGCGTCTCACTCAGCTACTAATGCGCTGAAGTTACTGTCTTCACTCCTGCTAATACCTTCGAATGCTATTTAAAGTGTGACAGCTGCTCTGTGGAAACAGTGAAGCTTTAACAAGCATTCATAACCCTTTTGGTGTCCAGGTACACACACATATCATGATCAGTGATTGGATAGAAATAGGGGAATCCATCCCCACACCTCGGCAACCCGGCTCACAGGAAGTGCAGCACATCTCGAGCTCCTTGACTGTCAAGATCATTATCCTCAACTGCATCTGTTCGAGTCCATGAAATGAGAAGCAAAATGCATGACTGTGTCAATAGCCAGAAACATTGAGGCGGTCTCTTAAAAGGCAGATTACACTGGAGGCATTTATTCCTTACAGATGAAAGGTACATTACGGATTCTCATCAAAATTATATTTTGTAAAGAGCAACCGAGAAACAGGCTTCTCTTGTGAAAAGCAGCTTGTTTTTTTTTTTCTCTGAATCCCTTGTAAAATCTGATCTTGAGATGAATTGGAGCCTCGGCTATTGAGCAAAGCGTACAGCAGAGTTATCAAGCATTTTCACTGTGATTAAATTGATGGTGCCAGTGTTGCCATGTTAGCGTTCATGCATCTTTTGAAAACGTTTTTCTATATAGCCTATGTATTGACACAGGCTTTGGTGTCCAAACTGAAGAGTAATTGTTGGCTTCATGGCTTTTATGCACAGATGGCTACCAGTGCTTTTAGAAGCAGAGGCTTTTCATTGTTTTGTCAGGAAGATTGAGGGGTAGTACAGCTTTTAGACCACTTATTTTATATATTTATTTATTTCAGAAAAGAAGCTTTCAGTCTGCCACTGTATTTTTCTCTGTAGTCTCACTTTATAAACGAACTGAACACATTTTTTGTCCTTGTCAAACTTGGATGAAAATTGGACTCTTTATAGCTCAACATTCTCATGATGATTTTGTTCATCCTTGATGACTGTCCTAAAATTCATCAAAATAAAGAAGAATTATGGCTGTCAGTCGATTAAGATTATTTAATTAGTCTTACTTTGATAGCCATAATTAAATTATAAACAAACAAGACAGAACATGTAGAGCTTTAAAATATATGTGGATTGAATCACTAATAAAAGGTTTTATTTTAGATGCTGATTCCAAACATGAGGTGCTGGCGTCCACAACAAGTCTTAACCAATTAACTTAACCAGCCAGACTTGCTTTGTTAACCAGCTCACCATCAATGTTTTGCTGATTTCTTCTGAAACTTTAGCAGAGACACATTTTAGACTCTTTTTCTCAAGAGAAAAATCAGAAAAAAAGCAAAAGATGTGTCTCCATCTGCTCTCCATTTCTATCTAGGAGAAACAATTGAGATCTCATATTAAATACATCTACTGTTCTTTCCTATGGGATATCGCCAGGTGCTCAAAATGATATGCTGATCCAAAGACAGCTGCCGTTCTGTGATGCATTCTCAGAACGAGGCACCAAGAGACTATTTGAATGTGTATCTACTGAGAGAGAGATGGAAGCAAACACAGAGACTTAGGAAGACGGTTTCCTGTATTGAAGGGCATCCTAAGATGTTTTTTGAGTTCATTTCTTTTATACGTCTTTCGCATTCTCTTTGTTCCTATGTATAAATGTCTGACATCCACAAAATGCTGCTTAAATTTCTTTGAACCAACTCCACACAGGCAGTGCAAGTGAGCTGAATGCTCTGCACCATTTTAGCAGCATCATGCTAATGTTAGATATTCATCCAGAAGAGGGTGGAGGAGGATGGCGTACGTCTTTGTATTAGTAGCCACAATTGTATACACAGCTTTAATCAGGACCCCCATAACCCTTTTCACCAGCACTCCACATTTACAGGATTTGAGGCTTTTACACTATGTTCAGTGGGTCTAGTTAATTTAGTTTGAACTCTCTGACAATGATGATTGGATAGTAAAGTGCTTATTCAAATTCATATAGAAGTAGCAGAAATGGCTTGGCATAGATTGAGAGCTGGAAGGACATTAATGGTCTCTCTCAATGTTTCTCTCTTTGCGCTGTAGTTCTGATAAGTAAGTGAGATGCTTGCTGTTGTGGGGTTAGTAAGAAAAAAAAACATTTTTTTTTTTTGCTGCTTGAACCAATTATTGAAAATAAATGATTTTTCCCCATTTAATTTTGGAATTTTAATTATGCATGCTCATTTCCCCAATTTTTATATTTAGAATACCTTTCTTTTGATCCTTCTTTAACCTTAATATTTAATAACATAATGGCACTAATTTAATCTCTAAGTGAATATCCTTTGTTCATACTATACATTTATAATGTGATTCAGTTGTAGCATTTAAAATAATTGATTTTATTTATTTATTTATTTAGTTATTTATTTTTATATAAAAATTGTAGAAATGTAAAATTGGCCAAGAACACCCTAGAAACCTTCTAGTAATGCCTTAGCAACAATCCAGAACACCTTAGCATTGCGGCACAGACTTTTGCACAGGTGAGCATATGCATATCTTAACTTTATTTGTTTTCTTAAAGGTTCACTTCTGAATTAAAATTTCATGACAATTTACTCACCCCCATGTCATCCAAGATGTTCGTATTTTTCTCCATATAGTGGACTTCAGCAGCTACCAATGGGTTGAAGGTCCAAATGTCAGTTTCAGTGCAGCTTCAAAGCGCTCTACACGATCCCAGACGAGGAATAAGGGTCTTATCTAGTGAAACGATCTGTCATTTTCTAAAACAAATAAAAATGTATATACTTTTTAACCACGAATGCTCGTCTTGCACTGCTCTGCGATCCGCCACGCATTATGTAATCATGTTGGAAAGGTCATGCTTGACGTAGGTGAAAGTACAGATGCAGTGTCTACAAAGCAAACGTGCAAAGACTAAGCCAAACGGCATTTACAAAAATAAAAGGTAAAACAACGATTTTGGATGATTTTGAAGTTGGAGGAGAAAATGAGATGGAGTTTTTCGCCCTACCGCGGTACTTCCACCTACGTCAAGCGTGACCTTTCTAACTTGAGTACGTAATGCGTGCCGCATTGCAGAGCAGTGCAAGATGAGCATTTGTGATTAATTTTTTAGACCCTTATTCCTCGTCTGGGATCGTGTAGAGCCCTTTGAAGCTGCATTGAAACTGCAGTTTGGACTGTTGTACCCCACTGAAGTCCACTATATAGAGAAAAATCCTGTAATGTTTTCCTTAAAAACCTTAATTTCTTTTTGACTAAAGAAAGAAAGACATGAACATCTTGGATGACATTGGGATGAGTAAATTATCAGGAAATTTTATTTCTGAAGTGAACTTATCCATTTTGGTGTTTAAGTTACTGATCTTTTGCAGTTGGGTGCAAGTCAACTTGGAGACTCTTTGTTTTTTGTACATCAATATCCAGGTCTCATTGGCTTTACTGAATCAATAAACAAGACCTTAAACGTCCTCCTCTTCCTTTCTATTTCTTTAATTCTAATAACGCCTGTGATGGATGGATTGTGTGAGGTGGCTGTAAGCCAGAGGTCTAAATAACACCGTTAGGCACGAATCCTCTGCCTCTCCACTCAACCCTTTGCCTCACGTGACCAGACCTGTCAGCCTGCCTTTCCAGCGCCGTCGGGCCTCTGGAATCTCATCAGAGATGCTGGAAATCTGCCCTAGCATCCGCTGCTCTGCGCCAGCCAGGCAATTGAAGCTAGAGACTAACCATGACAGGGACTTCAGGCTAGAGACGGTGCTTCTGAGTTCTGGAATGTGCTTCTGTTGTTGAGTCAAAGACTTGGCGAAGGTTTCGCCGCCACTTCCGTCACCCTCACATTTCTCATGCCATTAACTGAGATTCTTTCTCTCTATTACTTGCTGACTCTCCACCTCCTCCTCTTTCTGCATATTTCTTTCTCATTCAGGACATGTGGGTTTCCGAAACCCTGCCCGAGGGCTGAGTTTAGCTGGCTGGAAAACGCTCTAATCCTTTTTAGAGTGCTTCCTAATCCAGGCCTATTGAAGAGAGGAATAGAGATGCTCTACTCTATGACACATGGATGGATTCCATCAGTCTACCAAACAGCATACTGTACACAGAATCATCACAAGTTTTCAAGGGCACCCTATGCCTCTGAGTGGGGGAATTGTAAATGCATGAATCAGGGAATTGAAAGGAACATAAAACAAGCCGATAGAGAGCTAAAAAACAAGGAGTCAGAAAGAATTAGAGCATGTCTCCGGTCCTGGTTTCAGTGTGGTGGGATTGCTGGTGGCAGGGAAAGAAAAAAGAAAAAAAACTCATCTTCCATTCAAGTTCATTTTCACTCTCTTCTCTGCCTCTCCCTGGTGGGCCTTAGACAGATCGTTGCAGTCTCCACAGGGAAGTTTGAGAAAGATTGTTGGTAATTTTGCACCTAAATAGAGCTGGGACAGGGAGGGGAGTAGAAAAGAAAGTGATCTAGTCGACCATGTTGTTTTTTCTTTTTTAGAGGTAAGCAGTTGTATCCACATCACTTTTTGCCTTTAAAGGGATGGTTCACCCAGAAAAGAAAATTATGACATTATTTATTCAACCTTCATGTCATTCCAAACTTCCAGACTTTTTCTGCAGAACACAAAAGAAGATATTTTGAAAAATGTTTCATTGAACCCCTTGACTGTATGGACTAAAACAGAAAGAAAGTCATACATGTTTAGAACCACGGGTACTGTATTTTCCTGACTAAATTGTTGGGAGAAAAAAAAAACAGATAAGTCGTATTGGTGTGTAAGTCAAATTTTATTATTACATTCACAAATTGTAAAAAATACAGGTAAATAAAACAAAATGTTTACAAATATTATAACATTTATTTTAGTTCCCCTTACTCCACAACAAATCCTTTAAATGTAATGTATTTGGAATAGAACAGGAATGAAAAATAAAGTATAAAACAAACATTATATAAACCGTATATAAATTATAGTGGCATTTATTATAAACAACATTTATTATAAATGCACTATGTGCATGTTTTGCGTACTTGAGGTCTTAATGAATATAGGCCTGTCGTGGAGACACTTTGACGTTGATGTGTAGCCAATTAATTAACACATTGCCACCTCTGTCTTTTTATAAGTTTATAGTTGAACCCTCATTTCTGTAAAGGGAGACAAGGATACTTGTTATTGGATCATATTTTAGTGTTTTTTTCCCCAACTACACATCATTTTTAGTTGTTTTGAGCTCATCAGCTTTATTGTGACTCATGGCACTTTAAGACCATGGAGACCACAGTTATCTGAATCAGTGTTTTTGCACCTCACTGAGCTGTGAAAGGTAAATTAGCTGAACAGCATCTCTGTGGAAAAAGCTTTCTCTGTGGTAGAGAGCTCTAATCATCCGGAATGAGGTTTCGGATTTATAAAGCCGTAGATTTGATCTGGTCACGAGGTGCCGAATAAAATCTGATTGCGTAACATTACGTGGACTCGGCTATGCCCAGGACTGAGTCACTATCCATTATCGTTGTGAATAAATGAATGCTGGTGCCCCAGGTTTACAATTCCATACGTTCTTTTAAAGAACGAACACTAACTTCTTACGAATTGACAGGCTCAGGCTGTGCTGTCCACGCTTAGGAGTAAATGATAGTTTGATTGCTTTTATGCCTGAATGGCTGCCAGCGAAGTGACCTTGATGTGTTTCCTGACTTTAGAAGGAAAGACTTTCTTTTTTTTGTCAGGAAGGACTGTTTGTGTTTGGATTTGAAAGGTTGTGTTATGGTCCTATGAATTCACTGTGTAGAAGAACTGCCCTTACCCTTGGCTGTGCCACGACTCCATAATGATATCCATTAAGCCCTTGAGTTCAGGACACGGCTACTGATCTGTCTTTCGGACTGCATGTGGGTGTCTTTGAAAGTTGTGGATGGGAATATGCAAATCAAAGTAATATCACAGCATCAGACCTCTTACAAGGAGCATTTCAAGGAACAGTTTGAACATTACACATCCTCATAAGATTATATGGCCACTCACTTTGAATCACTTCCAGTCGATCTCAAGGAAGTCCTGTGCAATTTGAATAAAATGTAAACAAAGCAATGCTTTAAAGAGGTTGAGTTTAGCCTGCGGACTAAAGCTGCAGTCACATTTAACATTGTTCGGCAAATAATTTTCAATAGTATGGACCCCCTAAAAGGACATGGTGATGGAAAAATATGTGATGGTAGAAAATTTTATATATTAAAGTTCTTTCACAAATGTTTTACATTCCTCTAAGAAACTTTGCATTTCCTCGCAAAACTTTTGTGAGCAAGCACCAAGTTTCTTAGAGGAATGTAAAACATTTGTGAAAGAACTTAAAAGCATTGATATATAAAATTTTCTACCATCACATATTTTTCCATTTCAGTGTCCCTTTATGGTCACTGTACAATACAAATTCATACAAACTTGAATTTTGTGTGAGGGCTAAAGATTTGGTAACACTTAATTTCAATTGTCAACTTTACACATTCTGCTAACTATAGAAACTTTGCAACTACAAGTCAACTTAATATCTGCTAACACTTTATTTTGATGGTCCCCCAACAGACCATTCAATGCTAACTACAAGTAACTTTGCAACTACATGTCAACTACCAGTCATTAGAGTATTAGCAGATTTTCTTCTTAATATCTGCTAACACTTTATTTTGATGGTCCCCCAACAGACCATTCAATACTAACTACAAGTAAATTTGCAAGTACATGTCAATTTATTTTACTAACTGTAACCCTTACCTAACAGTCTACTAATACTCTGTGTTATTTGACATGTAGTTGCAAATTAATGAGGGTTACTTATAGGTAGTAGAATGTCTAAAGTGGACTATAAAATAAAGTGTAACCAATGATTTCCCAATGCAGAATTTGCATCTGGTTCGGTTGGTCAAGTGAATGCATCACGTTGAAAGTTGCTTTGTTTGAAAGGGACTTCTGTGTGAACTGTGCTTCATACATTGCTGCACTGTTAACAATAGACAATGGACCTTTTTTGCTCATAAAATTTTTTCAGAATTACACTAATGTAAGCGCACCTTAACAGTTAAAGTTAGCACAGAAGGTACTGAACTCTCTAGTTTACCTTGCTTTTACCTGACTAGTCGGCCATCCTGAGTCATCCTCAAAATGGGGTAACATCTTCATATAAAAGGTGTGCATAAAATCTCTTTTTACTGTAGGCAATTCCCTTATGCAATACATTATAGCTGCAAACAACCTCCAAAACGAGCTGATATAAAAACTGTATTGTTTATTCATGAGGTGTTCCCTGCTATCAACCATTCATCACGATAACTGTCACCTCGCGCAAGACAAAAGGTGAAAAATGATGTTTTATTGCAATCGAAGGCCTTACAACCTCAGAACAAAAGGTATTTTTTTGCAGTTCAGGGCTATTGCCCTTCATATAAGCATGCACAAATGTGTCTGGACGTTATTAATTGTGAGGAAAGAGAAAAAAAGTGAACTGCCTGTTAGGCAGGTTAACTAGCTAACAAGCTTGTTAGCATAAAATAGTTTTGATCTCATTCACAGTTTGAGAGAGACAGATCCTGATGGATGTATCCGAATGAAACACGTTTTCTCCTCTATATTATATAGGACTTCACCCTGAAGGTATATACTGTAATTCCACATGCCCTGGAGAATAAATTCAGACACAATTACAGTTCGTTTTGAATTACATATACACAGCAGGTTTTGTGGAAGGCTGAGAGAGTGTTTTCACGTTGTATATTTGCTCAGTAATCAGAAACGGATCTTAACGACCTGCATAATGGCCTGTCAAGAGCCCCTGTTTTCACCACCCATGTACACCTCCCTCCTCAGCAATTATTGATTTGATAAAATACAATACGTCCAGAGCCTTAATCAGAAGCTATTGTTGCCCAACTGAGCTTTATACATTGAAAGAAATATGATTAAATGTGATTTAAATTTTATATATATATCATTATCTTCAGCTGGGATGTTCCTGTGACAACGCAGCATAGTGTCCGTCAGCAGATGTCGCTGTTTTAACGACATAATTCTTTTTTTTTTTTTTTTTGCCTAACTGTTGCAAATAAAAAACATACATTTTATATTTCATTTTTTTTTTAAATATGCTCTATAATATATAAAAAGTAATATATATAAAACTTTTAAAAATATAAATTGTATATTTATGGCGGCACTGCATGCATAGGGATGATCAAATAGGGCATAAGGATGATCACTTCCATTTGGAACTTGCCCCGTGAACCGTTCAGTACGAATACGCATACCGTTACACCCCTACTATCTATCTCTCTCTCTCTCTCTCTCTCCCCATAGATAGATAGATAGATATGACCTGTATGCGCAAAAAAAACGATACAAACAGGGCTGGGTTGCCAGGTTTTTACCTCAAAATACACTCAATTGCTTCTCAAAACTAGTCCAAAACTAGCCCAATCAAGTTACATGGGATATCCTGGTAAAAATCGTGTTCCAGGGGCTAAATAAATATTAAATATTCACTTCAACCGACAGAGTTGCAAAACAACCCGCGGCAACGGTGAAAAAGTAACACAATTCTGCTGTAAAATCGCGGACTTGGCAACACACACAGTGCGCCGTCATACGGAAAGAAACATGAAGGGCAATAAAGTAAGCGATTACGTGTCTAGTGTGATTGCGTATAGTGTGATCTGCCACGAAAGCCAGAGAAATTATGTGCGGGCAATATGACAAATAAAGACAATGATAAAAAAGACAAAATGACAAAAGAGAGCAGAGTTTTGAAACTTTTATAATACGAGCTCTCATGTTTTGCTTGTATTATAGTCTCTGTAATATTTACGAGTTCTGACACATCACTGTCCTTCTACTGACTACCTCTCACAACTGTCTTGATAACGTTGAGTATGTAAAATCTTTGAATAGACTCCCATGAGTGCAGAATCGTGACGAATGTTGATCTCGAGTGACGTAAAAATCGCATGAATTGCGATATGTTCACACTGCGCTCGCATTACAAAACACCTGACCTGTATCGGATTTAGTACCACATATGAAAGTGGCACAAATCGGAATTGAAAAGATCAGATTCCATGTGGTTTGTATTGTTCACACTGTCATGGAGAAAACAGAAATGAGTCACATGTAGGGTTAAAAAAATCAGATTTGGGCCACATTTACCTGCAGTGTGAACGTAGCATAAGTTATTAACAATCAGTGGATCATCAAAACAGCTGTGAGTGGGAGTGGCTATAACCAACTTGTAGTAACTTCCAATGCACACACAAAAAAAAAAAGAAAAAAATATTATTAAACGAGAAAAGAACAACAAAAATGATAATAAAATAAAAGAAACAAAAAATAAAGATGATAATGATAATATAATCTTTAAAATAATACTTCATTTTAAATTGTTTATACTGCTTAAATATTTCTCATTTGCCTACAGAGGCAAAGCATCATGGCTGACTTACAACTACAACTACAAAATAATAGTTGCAATTCTGTCATGATACTGAAGGGAGTGGATTAGCTATTATCATTTTTCACATTGTGCTATTCTCAGTTTTTGTTGTTTGAGCTTAGAAGCCAAGAGTATGAAGCGTATTCTTTTGTGTTGTTTTTCTGCTGTGTTGTATGTCGTGTTCTTGTGTGCCTAATAATCTTTTTTTCTATGTTTTTGTGTAAAATGGCAGATGTAATGAAGGCTCTGGTAAACCGAGGCCACCGTTTTAACAACATCTGCAGCCTCATGGGCTCCTTAGTCCAACTCTGGGGTCCCTATCCTCCTCTTCTCCGCTTTGTCTCAGGGAAACAATGAGCTCCAATAGGACGCAGATGAATGGAGAGAATAGCTTTTGCAGTGCACATACAAAACCCAAAGCCAGCTGCTATTTCTTTAGACAGTGAAGTTCATCCCCACCATAACACAGAGCCGCTGAGATTTCTCTGCAGTACTGTAGGAACGATCAGACACACAAGAGACAACTATAATCAGCCATTTCTTTATTTATCATTGTTGCCTGCAAGGACCTAATTAGATTTTAATTAAAGGATAAAGATAATGCATCTGTATTTGTGTGCACTGAGAGCTGCCTTTCTGTTGCGATGACAGCGCCCCAAGAATTTGTCTGTACAAACGTGGACTGAATTTGAATTGAGTTGAACTGAATGTGAACTGGATGCGAGACCTGCCAATGCCACACTGTTCGCTAGTGCAAATTCTCTCTTTGTCTCTCTAGACACGGGACACGATGTGCCGGGGAGGTGGCGGCCGCAGCAAACAATGGTGTCTGTGGAGTGGGTGTGGCGTACAATGCCAAAATTGGAGGTGAGTGAAGAATCCGAATGATTGGCGGTTATACATTTGCATATGGTAATAGGATCAATAAAGAGGTTATGCGTTAAAACTATCCAAGCACTCTCTCATTTCCTGCCCTTTGTGCATCTGTCGTCACGCTTCTCCGGACTAATCTAAAACGCTTTATCTTTCAATTATAAAACACATCTATTAAGGTGAATATCTCAGAAATATCTTGGCTATTCTGGTCACATTGAATGCATTCAGGGTCAGACATCGCTGCAGGCACACACAAATTCCATATCTCTTTTTTTAATAGTCTTTGTAGGAAAATATTTTTCCATCCAGATGAGGGTGATTATGACAGAGGGCATTGCCTGAGCCTGCATGTAATTGCTGTGTTTTTGTGTGTGTACCTTTGTAATAAGAGGATAAATCTGCCCGTGTGTGTGTGTGTGTGTGTGTGTAAAGAGAGCAGATGTTGCTGATCTCTAATTGGCCGCTGGGTCATGTGTGTGTGTGGGGGGGGGTTGCGTCAAGTGTCTGAATCCTGTTGCTAGGATTATTATTAATCAAATAAATGGCCACAGAATCATTCTTATTAATTAGATGCTCTCTCCCATCTTACATTATGTTCTAGCTGGACATAACACTGCGACAAGCAATTAATCTCAGACTAAAAAAAGCCAGACTTTAATAAATACAATTTGATATTTAAAATTTTGCAATTATATTGATTATATAAAAACTAATTTAACCCTCTGGAATCTGAGGCTGATTTGGGGTCCTGCAGAGTTTTGACATGCCCTGACATTTGTGCTTTTTTCAGTTGTTTATAAACATATTAATGACAAAAGTCTCATTACACTGTATTCAGCAGAAACTAGGCTACAATAATATGTGAGCAACAAGTATGTACATGTTTGTATTTTTGAGAGTATTAAGTATATATGCGTGGTTTTTGAAAAAAAAAAAAAATAAGTCACTGAAATAAGGCCTCAAAATGCATACTAAATGTTTTTTCACAAGACTTTTGGGAATTGTATATTTTAGTCTAGAGTTTTTGCTTCAAAATGATGTGGAAATTATCCTGCCTACTCGGACACAAAAAACAATGTATTGATTTTAAATTTCTAAGACATCTTTTTGTTTAGGGTGCCCGTATGCGGAGAGGCGTGAATCTTCATGAATAATGCTGTGATTCACACCTGAGGAGATTAAGACCCTGCCCCTAATGAGCCACATAATGAGCCATTCAGTCAGGAATGTGACTGAGTGAACTAAGAAAGAATGCAATGACAAAAGACAAATATCAAGTTTATGTAAAATATAGTTAACTATATAAATGAGAGTCAAAAACACATTTTGAGTACACAGTTATACCTGGAAATAAATCCTGTTCAAAGATATATGTGAACATCGCATACCTGGCATTTGGTGTTTCTGCAATGGAGGGGGAAAAGAAGAAGAAGAAGAAAAAAAACTTTCCTGCTTCCAGTCAGTGATCTCAGTATCATATGCATGCAGTCCACTATGATTCTCAAATCTGTGAGATAAAAGAAGAAAAACCCCTCTGTGAGCATGCTGATAACAGGATCATATCAGCTATTGTATTAACGTTAATATAATGTCCACTCTTATCAGAAAACATGATTTTTGTGATCTTATGCATGCACATATTATTGCACATCATGTGAAGAAAATTTTGTATAGGCCTATATTTTAAATTACAGTACCAGTCAAAAGATTGGACACATTACTATTTATAATGTTTTTGAAAGAAGTCTCATGCTCATCAAGCCTGCATTTATTTGATCAAAAATACAGATAAAAAAACAGCAATACTGTGAAATATTATTACAATTTAAAATAATGGTTTTCTATTTTAATATACTTTAAAGTATAATGTATTTCTGTGATGCAAAGCGTCTAAACATTCATGTTACCTCTATGGAATTTCATATATTATATTTGTTATATTATAGAGCCTAAATGTTAATGTGCAGTTTAATAAATTGCTAACACATTTTATTTCAGTATTTATTACATATTTCAGTTGATTTCACTCATCTCAGTATAGCAATATAGTTTGGGAATAGCTATGGCAATTTACTAATGTAAGTTGTGTAAGCAAAACCGCTTGTCGATCTGCCCCATTAATTTAAGACACACAAAAGTTGCAGGATTCATCATCTTTTTGCAGTTTAATATTCACAGACACTATATCGCAATTAGAATAAAGAACTAAAGAATAAAAAATACTTACCATTCACAATCATCGGCTTGATCTAGTTGATCCTCGAAATAAAAAGTGCAGCTTCCACTGAGGTAAATTCTTTTAGAATCATTCTTCACTGCATCTCAAAACAATGAAAAGTAGCCTACATGAAACTGACCAAGCTTGATGCATTTTTCCAAGCTGATGCGGGCGTTCACTATCTGTTGCATGTATTGCCGTCTGAATAGCGCACGCTCCGTGGGCGTGGCCAAATTAGTGGATAATGGGCTGACTAGCAAACGACTGACAACCTTCTCTTTTCATACAGATTACATAAACAGAGAATATTTGTTTTTGATTTGACTTACACGATTTAAAACCTGACATTTCAACGTTTCTTTCACATTTTTGTGTGATTAGAATTCACTAAGTTACAGTTAGTTTTCTGAGGACTATCAGAATGGACTTCTTCAGAGGGAGACGACAGATCACGCATCATGTTAGTTTTCTTTATTTTGCAAAAAGCACAACATTTTGTTTTTACTCTGAGTGTACACAAATAAAAGAAGACATTCTACAGTTTCAATTGATATATTACTTCTGTCTCTATGACAAAAAATAACTGAGTATTTTAAGTTGATTTTGCTGCTATGTGAAAAAAAATCCAGCAAAACGTGCCGGCGCGTTTTCCGACTTCTGAGTGTTAATTTTGTTGTTTTTTATAATATAACACTTATTTTCATATTATTTTTATTTATTTTTATATTTAAATTTGACCAACTGACCAACTGAAACCTGGTCTAAAGGCGCAATATTTGTTTTGTTATTTAAAGAGCGCATTAGTAATATACGCCTATATGTGGGTGCACAACACACGTACTCTCTGCTTATTACACACACAGGGATGCGCAGCAGCACACAAACATGCCAAATATTAAAAATAAAAGGATTACAGTGTAAAAGATTATTATTGTGTGCATAAAGACAAAAATGCTTTGGTGAAATCCAGCTTTTCCCGTAGAGTTGCCACAGTTTTTCCGCTTGCAATTTCCGCCATCTAAATAGCGAATCCACCATGGCACGAGCGCAACTGGCTTTTAAAGGGAGTGGGAGATGAGACTCTGATTGGTCTATTGCATGTTAAGCCCAAAACACACCCATGATTTATTAAGAGAATACAGACAACCCTTTTAGACCATGCGCCGGGCACGGCGACCATTTTTCCCATCCTTAAACTAGCAAAAGTGGATTTGGACTTGCCCTAAGTGCACTTGCGCCGTGCGCTTTAGACCATGCGCTTAGATCGGTAAAATAGGGCCCATCATCGGAATGGTCTGAATCTCAAGCTTTCATATTTGGTGTCTGCTTTGTGATAGAAGTGATATTTGGACAGAAATATATTAATTTGTTACAGGAGAATGCATCAAAAAATTTTCAGTGGAATGTGGGTGATGTGCCTAAACAAAATCTCATGGGTTTTGTAAACAAAACCGCACATGTGCTAAGGTCATCCATTCATTGGACAGAAATGTACCAGAGTTTGTTTGGAACCGGACTGAGACCACCTCTTCAGCTGGGTCTCAGTACGGTTGTTTGGTCCGGACCTGAGTGCGATTGCTATATTCACACCTACCCAAAAGATCCGCACCATGGGGGGAAACGAACCTGAGTTCGATTCAATTGAACCAAACAAGACAGGTGTGAATACACCCTTAAACTTCTATAACTTTTTCATACTTTAATTTTTTGAAGTGCTTTCACTTCAGCAACAATCTGCTGAGTGTCTTCTTTAAAACAAGACTTAGGTCTATATTCCAAAGCATTCCTGAATTACAATGATTTAAGTTTGGATAGAGCATTTTCACGTCTATGCTCAAAAAGGGGGGTGACACTTAAGGGGTTAAGAGGGTCCTCACAAATGGATCATCATATTTGTGGGTTCTTGGCATCAGAAAGTTTAAAAACCTCAGTCAAGTCCAAATCCTTCTCCATATAATTTTATTTTTAACATCAAATATGTTCTGTTCAGCTGTGGTTTTGTCTTCATACAGCATGTTCACTTTCAGTGCCAATAGAAAAATTTGTGCTGGAAACTTGTGCAACTTTTCATTTTCTTTTCCAAATATCCATCACATTTACAGACTGTGCATTTTTACAAAACCCATTTTTCCTGTCTCTCTGGTTTGTACATTAATGCTCTTTCTGTCCATCTCTGTTCTGCATGCAGGTGTGCGGATGTTGGACGGAGAGGTAACAGATGTTGTGGAGGCTCAGTCTCTGAGCTTGAACTCCCAGCACATACACATTTACAGCGCCAGCTGGGGCCCAGAGGATGATGGGAAGACAGTGGATGGCCCTGCCAAACTGGCTAAAGAAGCATTCTTGCAGGGGGTGACCGAGGTCAGTATAGACTGGAAGACATTTTACCACTGGAGGTCACCAGGTCACAGCACTGTTGGTTGCTAGTTGGCGTTTCTGCTGCTGGAAGCCATATCAGGCAATTTCTGTCATGCATCTATTTTTTATATCCGTGCATGTGGGCAGAAACAAATCCTCTCAACTATCTCATAGGAAACACATTGATGCTCATTTGCATAAATTAAAACTTTTCTCAACTTTGTCGAGTCCCTAGACACACCTACAAATTGCTCGTGTCACTAGAAATCACCAGATTTTATTGAAAATGAATGTCTTCCGGTCACAGTGTCGCCTCAAGTCAGTGTCAGCGTGAATGCTCACGTCAGGTCATCCGAGCAGATTTTAGATCAGCTAAATGTGTCACAGCTGCCGTCGGCTTCGATCAGCACCTCCGGCAGAGGAGCTGGGCTGGACGGGGTGAGCTGTAGAAGATTTTTATCCCCGTCATCACCTGTTTAAACCCATTACAGAAAAAGAATTGAGAAGGATTGTAGAAGCACAAACACAGGATTATAGAGAATACTATATTAAGGAGAATTCTGTGATCTTGGCAGGAGATGAGCATTTGTTTTCTGTTTTTGTTTTTGATATGTTAATTCTTTCTTGAGTGTCACACATAACCTTATCCCTTGTGAGTTTATACCTTGATAGAGTTTCAGCATACACAACGTTGCACTGTGAATATAAAAATCAGTTTGTTTTTATCCATTATTTAAAAATTAGGCTGTCTTGTTCCTTTCACCCATTCTTTTTACAGTCTTTTTCCCTTTTTCTACAGTTTTGTTGTGTTTTATAAGGCAAACATTACTGTTAATGTTGCTGATACACTACAGTTTGTGGACTGTTAAGTTTTTAATTTTTTTAAAGAAATCTGCTCACCAAGGCTGCATTTATTTGATTAAAAATACAGTAAAATAGGATTGTGAAATACTATTACAATTTCAAAAAACTGTTTTCTATTTTATTTTATTGTAGAATGTAATTTATTCCTGTCAAATCATTCTAAAATTATTATCAATGTTGAAAATGTGCCGTTTAATAATTTTGTGTAAATTGTGATACATTTTCTCAGGATTCGTTAAAGGATAGTTCACCCAAAAATGAAAATTATCCCATGATTTACTCACCCAGTATATTTTCAAATATATCTCCTATTGTGCTCGTCTGAAAGAAGATAGTCATATACACCTAGGATGGCTTGAGGGTGAGTAAATCATGGGTTAATTTTAATTTTTGGGTGAACTAACCCTTTAATGAATAGAAAGTTCAAAAGAACAGCATTTATTTGAAATAGAAACATTATAAATGCCTTTACTGTCACTTTTGATCAATTTAATGTGTCTTTGCTAAATAAAAGTATTAATATATATATATATTTTTTAAAAACTCTTACAG
Organism: Hypophthalmichthys nobilis; assembly: GCA_037950665.1. Classification (NCBI taxonomy): domain Eukaryota; kingdom Metazoa; phylum Chordata; class Actinopteri; order Cypriniformes; family Xenocyprididae; genus Hypophthalmichthys; species Hypophthalmichthys nobilis. The sequence continues at coordinate 19,698,389 of CM075486.1, forward strand.
ACCCCAAACTTTTGAATAGTAGTATATGTGCGGTTATGAAAATAAACAAACCCCTAAATTTCAGCGGGTGAGTCATCACGGACCATTTGTGCTACCGACAGAAATGATGGCTCAAACCATGCGGCTTATTGAGAAGAGGCTATTACTGAGCACTATTACTTTTCTAAGCAATCAGACTTGTGATTTTGCCCGAGGGATGATAAAACAAGTGGGTAAAAAAACAATTGAAAGAGGAACTTGATGCAGATGTAAAAATCTAGATCTTGTTTGTTCATTCCAATATTCTATTTATTCCACTACCTTTTATAAGCCTTGTGCTATCAAGTGTTTTAAACCATATGCTCAGAATCTATCTTCTCTTTAGACAGAATTTCACAGCAGCATCAATGAAAATTCAATGAAATTCGCACATCTTCACCCCCATGAGTGTGACTTATTCTGACAGCCATTTAGAAAGCTTGCATTAACTTCGAAGTAATTTAGTTAAATGTCTTTATTGGAATTAAATCTGAACCACCTGCCTTTGCTTTACTCTGAAGAAATTATGAGATTCGACGCAGTGAGAAGAGCGTGTCGTGTTTGACAGGCAAAGGATCTGACCTTTTTAGGACGGCTGCCCGCCGCGAGCGGCGCTTCTGTTTCATCCCGAACGTGTCCTTGGTAATCTCAGACATGCTTTTGTCAGAGCGCTGCAAAAAGATGTAATCTTTTGTCTCGTCTGTGAGAATAATGGCACTTTGATACAGCCGTGCAGAATGAGTTTGACTGCTGTTAATTTTGGTGGGATTTAAAACTGATTTCTCCCCCTAGCAATTTACTCAAATTACGCATCATATAAACATCTGCCCCAGTGGTGTGACTCGCTTTTTGTTTCTCTGCACTTCAGTTCTTTATCCCCGATTTTATCATTCCTAGAATTGTGCCTCTGAATATTTTTAACCAAACTGCAGCATCACAAACAAACAAACAAACCGTTTATTGCCACAATAATCCCTAGTCAGTCAGCTGTGAACGTTACCCATATGGACTGCAGAAGATAGAACAGAAACTTTAATCAAATTCAGCCGTCTTGCTTGACTGCAGCGAGAGAGGAGACTAATATATGGGAAAGGAAAAGTGGCGCTTTGTCAGCTGTCCAGCCAATATTACTAAAGCATTAAATACAGCAGATTTCAGAGGTCACAGTATTGGTTTTAAATTAATCATGACAGCCATAATTGGCTCGTTCAATTGGATTTTTGTGGGCTATTGTAATAGAGATGTGGCCTGTGTGCACAGACATTAATGGACACTACACAGATGTTTGATTCATAAATACATTTGTCTCACATAGCCAGACGTTTGATTTGCATAAAGACTATCAGCAGCTTATTCCGGCCAAGAATCGCCCACTTATATTGTTTTTTTAAAGATTTGATGCCACAGACCTCGCAAATCCTGTGGTTAGTTCTACCTTAGGATGGTTGTATCAGCCCAGCAACTTGTAAACTACAGTTTGTTTCCAGGCAGTAAAAACCTGTGCATCAAGTCTCAAAAGGCCAGCCAATCAGATTGGAACTGGCAGTCTTTAGTTGCCGCGTGCCAATTATGTGAACAGACTGTAGGATGAGACTGGAAATACATTTAGACAGCAGGTGTCTGTCTCTGTTTACGCTACTGTTCAAAAGTGTGGGATCAGAAAGTTTTTTTTAAAGAAATTAGTACTTTTATTCAGCAAGGACTCAATTTCAATTTATCAAAAGTGACAGTAAAGACATTTATAATTGTAGAAAAAATCAAATAAATAACTTTCTGTTCTTCAAAGAATCCTGAAAAAGTATCATGGTTTCCACAAAAATATTAAGCAGCACAACTGTTTTCAACATTGATAATAAGAAATCAGCATATTAGAATGATTTCTGAAAGATCATGTGACACTGAAGACTGGTGTAATGATGCTGAAAATTCAGCTTTGCCAGATTTGCATAAATTGTAATTTCACAAAATTATTATTAATTATTTATTTATTTTCTATTGAATAAATGCAGACTTGGTGAGCAGTGTTGGAGGAAATGCATTACAAGTAACTTGAGTTATGTAATCAGATTACTTTTTCAAATAACTAGTAAAGTACACATTACTTTTTCAAATAAGTTATGCAAGTTACTTTGTTTTCACGTTTATTGACTGACAGCTCTCCTGTCCCCATGTTGAGAGAAATAAAGTGCAGAGGTAAGTGCGCTGTGTGAATATGATGGGTATTGTAGTTCTAGGCTAAATGTGAACATGCATTTACTCATCTGACTTGCACAAAAACATTCAGTATTCCTCAAAATGAATAAAAACAGTGAAATGCAATCTCGGAATTTTATGCAAACCTGTAATAATTTAAATATATTAAATTACACAAATACACTTTATGTATTTAATCTCACTTTATTAAAGGGTTAGTTCACCCAAAAATGAAAATTCTGTTATTTATTACTCACCCTCATGTCGTTCTAAAAGTCGTTATTTTATTTTTTTGGCGCAAAAAAATATTCTCGTCACCATAATATTAAGGTTAAACCACTGTAGTCACATGAACTGTTTAAATATGTTTTTAGTACCTTTCTGGGCACTGAAAGTGTTAATTGTCTTGCTGGCAATAGAGTCCTCACTGAGCCATCCGATTTTATGAAAAATATCTTAATTTGTGTTCTGAAGATGAACGAAGGTCATAATTAATGACAGAATTTTCAGTTTTGGGTGAACCAACCCTTTAACCATTCTCTTTGCTGCTGACCTTCAATGATCTAATTCAACCATACTAATAAGTAAAAATTACTTTAGATTTAGAAATAAGAGTGTTGAACTTTCTTCTCTGTATCCTATTCTCTGTATTCTTCTTTAATTCAGAATGGCAGCACAGCTGAAAGGTTTGTTTGAGCTGCGCCCTCTACTGTACAGGCATAAATATGCATTTCCTTCAGCCTGAGGTTTATTCATTTCACTTTTGGTGTGGAAGGGCCTTAACTTTTGTCAAAAATACAACTTTTTTGTTGTTATTAAAAAACAAACAAGCAAGCCCAGCTCAGGTAAGAAAAAGTAATGCAAAAGTAATGTAACATATTACTTTTCATTAAAAGTAACTAACACAATTAGTTACTTTTTTAGGGAGTAACACAATATTGTAATGCATTACTAAGTATAAGAGACTTCTTTTGAAAACAGTAAAAAAAAAAAAAAAAGGCAAACTTTTGAATGGTAGTCAACTGTACGTTGAAATAAAGTGAATGACCAGGTTGTGTGCATCTGTTTTAGGGTCGAGGTGGGCTGGGCTCCATCTTCGTGTGGGCATCGGGTAATGGAGGGCGAGAGCGGGACAGCTGCAACTGTGATGGATACACCAACAGTATCTACACGCTTTCCATCAGCAGCACCACGCAGTACGGCAATGTGCCGTGGTACAGCGAGGCCTGTTCCTCAACCCTCGCCACCACCTACAGCAGCGGAAACCTCAACGAGAAACAGATTGTATGTATTTAACACTCATATGTGCCAACAAATCTTCAGCTGTCACACATTTTCATACAGAGACACATGTGAAACTGCATCTTCACGTAGAAATTTTATATATATTTATAAATATTATGAATATTTATAATTTAATATTTATGAATATTACATTTAAATATATTTTTTGTGTGTGTTAAGCATGAACTTGGCATAATTTTTCTTGAAAAAAATCACGATTTCCACAGAAATATTAAACAGCACAAGTGTTTTCAATACTGATAATAAGAAATGTTTCTTGTGCTGCAAAAATACATATTAGAATGATTTCTGAAGGATCATGTGAAACACATACACACATTGCTACAACCACGTCTCATTAAAAGGTACCATAAATAGAATAAATTCACATTTCAGCTTTGCAGCATTTGCACGTTAACAGCTCACAGACAGACCTTCATGTCTTCACACAAACACTACCATTCTCAGTTGTCAGCAGAACTGTAAATGTCAGAGCAAACAGCTCGAGAGTGCCAAATTTTCCACAAGGTTTAAATGGCCACGTCACGACTGTACATGGGGAAAGTGAGTGATAGAGTGCCGCCCTGTTCAGCGTGCTGTGAAGATGAAGTGTCAGGCGGTGAAATGATTTCCACATCTGCCGCTGTGATTTCCTGTGGGCTATATGAAAAATAGCTCAAGAACGCCATGCCCTAAGGAGGCAAAAAATCACTTTAGAGTAGCTTCTGAAAACTTCCCCATCACAGGTGCTGCTGCTGCATGCCGTACACATCTGCTTTTCAGTCCCCGGTGTGTCCTCCAAGAATGGAAATGAGAAAAGGGTTTCTGAAAAAGCAAAGAGAGAAAGAGCAGATAAATTAGACCAAGTGAAAAAGCAAAAGACAGAGACAGCAATTTTTGAATACCAAACATGCTGCATTGCAGATTCTTTGGCTCTTAGTTGCGAGTCTTCCTCTCGTTTTCAGTTACATACCTTCATTTTATCTGCATAAGCTGTATTTGAGAGTGTCTGAGTAGGCTTTTTAATTAGGGCAAGCTAATTGGGCTAAAAGATGTCTATAAAAAAAGATGCCCTTCAAAAGTTCTAAAAGTCATCTTGATCATCTTTGTCTTTGGATCATCTTGATGAGCATTTTTGCTATTAGGTTTTTTTAAGGAAAATCTGTCAAATATTAACACATGTTGTTTTGAAGAATTTCCTTGTCACTCTTTTCTATATAATAAAAGTGAACTGTGGGTGACAATCTCCATAAAGGCACTATAAAAGTGCTCCATACATCTTGTGTAATATTTATGTCTTCTAAAGTCATAAAATAGCAGCTGTGTGAGGAACAGAACAATATTCAAGTCATTATTCACTGAAAAATTTTGACATCTGCAGTAGCTCTTCTTTTTTCATAAATATATGTGCTGTTCACATATTTTCAGTTACTTGATTCATTGATTTATGATTGATTTGTTCACTGAATTTGGAATGATCCAATTGAGTCCGTAATTCAAAAATCTGATTCATGATTCATGAATGATTTGGTTGGGTCATTGATTCAAAGACCTGATTCAGTGATTCATTAATGATTTGTTCACTGGAATTGCAATGATCCAGTTGAGACATTGGCTGCATCCAAAAACTGAAAAATGCTTCCTTTGGAAGACGCATTTCAAAGTAGGAAGGCATCAGGACACGTCCGAATCCAAAGTTAGCTTCACTTCCTGTCTCCTGAGATACCTTCATCTGATCGATTTTTTTTTTTAAGGGCAGCATAGATGTATACTTCACTGTCTTTGATATCCCACAATCCTGTGCTTTCCATTTTGTGACAGTTGAGCTAAAAAATAAAGATGGTATCTGAAAGTTGTGGTTGGTGGTCAGTTTGTGTGTAAATGTATGTTTTTGACCATTATTTTCCACTTTTGATGTCATTTCTAGTGAGAAATTACTGTTGTATTAATTAAATATTCACTTAGTTATCATCAGAGCTTGTGCTATTTTGTTGTAGATCATTAAACCGCCTCAGAAGTCTGTCCAAAATCAATTTCGTGAAATGCCTTCGTGCGCAAAGTCTGCCTTCAAAGTCATTGCCTGATAGGGCAGCAAGGCAACAAGTCAGCTGCCTAAGTTTTCGGATGCAGCCATTGATTCAAAGATCTGATTCATTGATTTATGATTGAATGATTTGTTCACAGGAATTGGAATGATGCGTTTGAATTATTAATTCAAAGGCTTGATTCATTGATTCATGATTTGTGAATGATTTGTTCATTGTAATTGTAATGATCCATTTAAGTCATTGTTTCAAAGATCTGGTCCAAAGAACTAACTCAAAATATGACACATTTTAGATATTTTTAATAGACAAATAAATAGTATTTTAAAAAATAATTGCAATTTTCTTGATGTTCTTTAATTTTATACAGTCAAACCAAAAATTATTCAGACACTAGATATAATTTTTTATATTTTTTTTACTAGTGGGTGCAGGACACTATAGTTCATTTATGTAAGTGAGGATAGCAAAATAAAGTAAACTGTGACATATTATACCCAAAAATTCTTCATACAGTGGACTACCAGTAAAATTTGGGACCAAAAATTATTCAGACACTTTGACCTGACCATGTTTTGCTTGAGTGTTATCTGACATTATTAAGATTATTTTTTTCTGACACAGTTTAACTCTGAGATCTTGTCATATTTTATTAACATTTTTTTAAGCTATAGTGAATTAACTGTATTAATGAATTAAATGTTCAATGTTCAAGGTTCATTTTGGTTTGACTGTTTATCCAGCAAGAATTTTGTTCATAAATATTCAAACTGATAACTTGTGAACTTGAGTCTTTTTGACCAATTTAATTCAGTTGACTCAAATTCACACTCACATTGAGGGGAAAATAGGATTTCTCGTGCTGTGGGTAGTTATCCGAACTCTGTTTGAATCTCTGATATGCTCATTTCTGTGAAAGTGATTTCAGACTCTCCAGGCAGGTCTATCTCTGCCAGCTCACTGAAGCTCATCCGAGATGTTTCGGATGGCTTTAGAGTGTTTGTTTGCTCGATGTCAAGTCTGTCCCAGTATGTTTGACTGCGATAGCTCCCCTCTCTCTCTTCTGAGACCTCCTGTTCCATTAGGATGACAAAGGCAATAACAGATTCAATTTAAAAATGGACGCAATCTTGCCGACAGCAGTGGGGTGGGATTTTGTGTGTGTGTATGTGTCTGTATGTGTTTAAATCAGACTGAAAGGGACAGAGATGAATAAAACAATAATAGAGAACGAGTGTGTGTGGGTGTCTGGCAGGTACTCACCTGTGTATGCTCTGATGGTTCTGTAGCCTCAGGCTAGACTTCCTCTCATCCTGACCGTTGTCAATCACACAGGCATGTTCCCATGTGTCCTGCGGCGTGATTAAAACCCCAAACCCTCATGTGTGAGGTGCCAGCTTATTAAGTGTTTCGAGCTGTCACACATCTCGTCACAGAAGCTGCAGGCGCCTCTGGCTGATAGACGGCTACACCAACACCTTATATATAGCCACAACTAATGTCTTTTCTGATAACTGGCCAATAACACAACTGACCTTTCCATCGAACTTTGTGTGTGCAGGTGACGACGGACCTGAGGAAGAAGTGCACAGATTCGCACACGGGCACGTCCGCCTCGGCTCCTTTGGCTGCTGGAATCATCGCTCTCGCTCTGGAGGCCAAGTGAGTGATGACAACAATGACACCTGTCTCTACGGACAGACATACGCACACATGTTCTACCCACTCCTGTCCATCATTCCCCCTCATCAGTTAGACTTCATTACCCCATGTACATCATCTTCAGCCCTCCGACACACTCTGACATCAGCTTGACATAGCTCACCCAAAAAAAAAAAAAAAGAGAGAGACGGTGAGAGACGTGTGATTGCTGCCAATCTACACTTCTCATTCAACGCCGATTGACCCCAAGGCCCCTATACAACATCAAGTCATCATGTTCAATTAAAAGATCCTGCAGAGTATTTTATCCTGTACGCTGTGAGGCAGTAATAAGACATGTAAATCACGTCTCACACAAGCGTCAGGTTTCTTTGTCTTTTTTGTCTGTGGTGGAGTCTCGGGGCTTCTGGTTCGCACACAGTGTTTGTTTATGTGTGAGTTCGGCCCCTGCTGTTCAGGGCTGTAAACCCCACTGGTTCCGGCTTTGATCTTGCTTGCCCCACAATGAGAGAGACGGAGACGTTTTTGGGGACATTTTTTATAAGGACCTCCATTTCTGTTCTCTTTCTGTCACAACGCTGCTCTTTTCATCAGGCGGAAGTCTTTGTGATGTCGCACTGTAGGTGACTTTTGAACGTCTGTGTGTAAGAAAGTCATACTCATTTTCTACTGAAATGTGTGCTTGTGCCAGAGCCTTTGCTTGACCAGGGGATCTGTAAACCTTTCTCAGAACTAATTTTACATTTTAATTTGTGATATAAAAAAAACATTAAAAATATATTATGTAAAATATAAATATATATATATATATATTTGAGGTCAGTTTTTCGTTTTGGAAAGAAGCCTCTTATGCTCACCAAGGCTGCATTTATTTAATCAAAAATACAGTAAAACAGCATTAATGTGAAATATTATTACAATTTGAAAAAAACATTTTTCTGTTTTAATTTTTTTTCTGTTTTAAATATTATGTATTCCTGCAATAGCAAAGAATTTTCAGTTTCACTACTCTAGTCTTCAGTGTCACATGATCCTTCAGAAATTATTGATATGCCGATTTACTGAAGAAACATTTTCTATTATTATCAATTTTGAGAACATTTGTGCTGCTAATATTTTTGTGGAAACCATGAAAAATTGGTTTTCAGGATTATTTAAGGAATAGAAAGCTTAAAAAACAGAATATATTTCAAATAGATTTTTTTTTTTTGCAACAGTATAAATGTCTTACTGTTTCTTTTGGTCAATTTAATGCATCCTTGCTGAATGAAAATATTAATTTCTTAAAAAAAATCGTACTGAACCCAGATTTTTCAAATATATTTATTTTATATATAAAGAGTTCAGATGCAAAAAGTCTGTCTGACATCTTGTCTTTTAATTAAGCATTTTTTCCAATGTTTAGATTCAGTAATTTCACTTTAATGGCAATGAAAAGGTTGTTAGTCAGTTATTGAAATGCCTTATTTTCAAAAATGTCACTTTAGTCATTTCATTGGTATTTAACAAATTTGACTATTTAACAGATTTGTCTTTTGCTGCAAAACCAGTCCATGTGTGCTTTTTCTTTTTTTGCAAAAACCTCAAGTTTTACAGCCGCAAAAGGAACATTGTTGTGTTTACTTGCTACTCACAAAATCCTGTCATTGCCACTGTAACGATGGACAAAACACGATAAAAACATGCCGGCTCATACGCACACTGTCATTCATCTGGAAATCATATGATTCTATTCACGTCTTCCAGTTGGTTCTTCTGTGGACTTAGAGGCTTTTGCTGAAAAGGGAAGTGGCGTTTAGTGGTTTCTGCCAACAAACCGTATTTCTGAATGGGTTAACACTGGGATTTAGCAGATTTGAAGTGAAAGTATTTGATAAACGTATATTATGTGCGGAGAGCATACGCTCAATATCATATCTCATTTTTGCTGGACGTTTAGTAGCTTTTGCATCTGAACTCTTCATATATATATATAATATTAATAACAAGGAAAATAAGTGACTGAAATAGCTATACAGAGACAGAAAATATGATTGGGGTGTCTGCCAACTGAATGTGTGTCTCAGAGCTTCTGTTGTAATTTATTGTTTATAATAGGAGTGATCTAGTGCTGCTTTGCATAAGTCTAGCCATACTGTTGTTATTTATGAAAACTTTGAGTGGTGAGGACATTATTCCTCCCCGTCCATTAATTTTCACATTCCTGGTTTGAGTCCAGTATGTTTAAAGGGTCTGGCATGTTTTCCAGCACTGGCACTTCATCCATATAGAAGGGATATCTGTTCAATATCTGTGCAAGTACTCCCGTGAAAATTTCAGTAGTCTTACATCTATTAATCACTGAATGTAAATCGCTGCATCTGTGTTGTGGCTTTAGATTTATAAATTGTGAATGTGACATGAATTTACACACTAAGTCATTTATTGTGAGGTCAAAAATATTGAAAGCTTATGAATTGGATCACCTTCTTCATAAATCTCCCAGAAAAATATACGGATGCCAGAGAAGGATGTTTTTCATACTGTTCTGCAGCATATCTTTATGCTAAATCCATTTCATTTGGGTGAAAATGGCTTGTCATGCAGGTATTTTTGTCAGTGCTTTGTCCAATCGCAGACGTGGTTTGCCCTGAAATACCCTGTTGAGAAAAAACAGAGCTTTTTAACCTTGCCCGTGGGGGCCACTAGTCCCAAAGCCGCTTGTTTCCGCCATGCAGAGCAACAGCCGACAAAACAAATAAGCTGGTTTCGTGAACCAAGGAAATACAGTTATAAATTGAATCTGATATTGCTGCGTTTTCTGGGAATACAATTTTGGGTCTTTAGTTGGGAAAAAAAGGCCTCATCGGCCGTGTAATTACAAAATGATGCATGGCCCCCAGGACGGAATATTTCCATTTGCAATTTTCTGTGACTCGGGTAAAAGAAAAGCTTTAATTATGTGTCTTTCAAAAAGACATCCCGTCACATCCAATAGGATAATTATGTGCAAATTATCTTTTGAATATAAAAATAAATCTGTCCCTGCTGCAATGTAATACTCGTATCACTTTTCATTTTTTCATATGACAACCAGCATGAACCTGACCTGGAGAGACATGCAGCATCTCGTAGTAAGAACCTCACGTCCCGCCCACCTAATAACCAACGACTGGAGGACCAATGGCGTGGGCCGATTAGGTAAATAACAATTCACGTAACCAGTCAATTAGAGCTGTGTTTATTTATTCAGTGGACATGTCTGACCTTGTTACTTTTTCCATCTCTCTCTCTCTATGTGGCAGTGAGCCATTCTTATGGCTACGGTCTGCTGGATGCAAGTGCCATGGTCGCTTTGGCTCAGAACTGGACCAGCATTGGGCCGCAGCACAAATGTGTCATTAATATGCTGACCGAGCCCAGGTAAGGACGGTCAAACACCTCATGCAGCACAGGCAATACATCAGTACACCAGACAGGTAATGCCAACTAATGCCGGCTACCTGGGGAGCCAGAGGTCACCTTTAAGGACAGTAAAACTAGACACATGAATTGGACAGCAAAATTACGATTCATCATACAGTTGCTTAAGAGAGTGGCGTATAATTTCAGATTCTCTGTGTTGTAGGGACATAAGAAACCACCTGATCTTCAGCAGAATTGTAGAGGCCTGCTCTGGGCAGCCAGACTTTGTGAGCTCTTTGGAGCATGTGCAGGCCAGACTCACCCTCTCTTATAACCACAGAGGAAACTTGGCTGTTCACCTCATCAGTCCACTGGGAACTCGTTCCACGCTACTGGCTCCACGGTAAACAAACACGTTATTAGCATACATACATTTGCACACACTGATTGAAGGCTGTATTTATTTGATCATAAATGCAGTAAAACAGCAATGTTGTGCAATATTATTACCATTTAAAATGATGTAATTTATTTGTGCTGAATTTTTGGCATCTACAGTGTCACATGATCCTTCAGAAATCATTCTAATATGTTGATATTTGGTTTTCAAGAAACATTTTTATTGTTGTCAATGTTAAAAACAGTTATAAATTTTTTCAACATTTTTTAGAAAGTTCAAAAGAACAGGATTTATTTGAAATATAAATATTTTGTAACATTATAAATGTCTTTACTGTCACTTTTTTATGAATTTAATAAATCCTTGCAGAATAAAAGTATTCATTTCTGAGATAATGATATTGAGCAAATGGGTCCTTAACCCATCAGCAGGACCGGTATCTGCTCCTTTGTGCAAGGAGGAACAAGATGAGCACTGCCAGAGCCCTACAAAATGACCTCCAGCAGGCCACTGGTGTGAATGTCTCTGACCAAACAATCAGAAACAGACTTAATGAGGGTGACCTGAGGGCCCGACGTCCTCTAGTCGGCCCTGTGCTCACTGCCCGGCACTGTGGAGCTTGATTGGCATTTTCCATTGAACACCAGAATTGGCAGGTCCACCACTGGCACCCTGTGCTTTTCAGATGAGAGCAGGTTCACCCTGAGCACATGTAACAGACGTGAAAGTGTCTGGAGAAGCCGTGGAGAACATTATGCTGCCTGTAACATCGTTCAGCATGACCGGTTTGGTGGTGGGTCAGTGATGGTCTGGGGAGGCATTTACATGGAGGGATGCACAGACCTCTACAGGCTAGACAATGGCACCCTGACTGCCATTAGGTATCAGGATGAAATTCTTGGACCCATTGTCAGACCCTACGCTGGTGCAGTGGGTCTTGGATTCCTCCTGGTGCACGACAATGCCCGGCCTCATGTGGCGAGAGTATGCAGGCAATTCCTGGAGGATGAAGGAATTGATACCATTGAATGCCCCCCAAGCTCGCCTTACCTAAATCCAATAGAACACCTCTGGGACATTATGTTTCGGTCCATCTGACGCTGCCAGGTTGCACCTGGGGGCCATACAAACCACTGAGTACCATTTTGAGTTCCTGCAACGAAATTTCAGCAAAATGGACTAGCCTGCTGCATCATTTTTTCACTTTGATTTTTCAGGGTGTCTTTGAATTCAGTCCTCTGTAGGTTGATAATTTTCTTTTCCATCAAACGATGTGGCATCCTTTCGTTCCTAACACATTACCCAGTCCATGTCAGTATAGATATCAAGCATGATATTTTTCCCCATTGAGATCTGATGTGTTTTCAAAGTGTTCCTTTATTTTTTTGAGCAGTGTATATTACAGACATATTCAAATGTGTGCATGTATCATCTGATGCCCAAGAAAACACATTTGCGCATTTGTCTGGCCACATACACAGTTCACTCCATTATGTTTATGAAACATAATTATCTGTATTGTAAATACACACTCAATTCATTTTATTGACACATTCTCAGATAGACATACACACATAGAAATCTTCCTTCTCTTCTGTTTGTCTTCAGGCCTCAGGATAACTCAGCCGAAGGCTTCAACGACTGGGCATTCATGACCACCCACTCCTGGGACGAGGACCCACGGGGAGAATGGACCCTGGAGATCGAGAATGTGGCCGGACTTAATGACTATGGTACTGCAATAAGCTTTTTCATAATCAGTATTTTTGTGTTGTTTTTTTACTTCAAACATCTAAACATCCTTTAAAATAAATATAATTTTATGTGAAAAAGGAAAATGGTTGGGAAGTAGATAAAAGATGTTTCAGAGTATAAATATTGAATGAAGTTTAGTTTTCTTACCCCTCTGGCAAATTGTTGTTGTTTTTTTCCTGTTTTAAGAATAAATCTCACTAAATTTTGTTTGATTTATGCTTGAAAGAAAAAAGAAACAATTTGCCAGTGGGATAAGAAAAAAATTAATTTAATTCAAGATATTTTCTCTGAAAACAAGTCTTACTATCTTACATAAATTGCTTTTGAAGTATATTTATCTTATTTTAAGGAGTACTTTTACTGCAAAACAAGAAAAAAAAAAAAGATTAAGAAAAGGATATTTGTGCTATGTGAATGCCATTTGGCTTTTTGTTGATGGCCAAAGCGTCTTTAAAGTTCAAGGTCTTTTCCACAGGTGTTCTTTCTCAGTTCACACTCATCTTATATGGCACTGGCTCTAGTGCAACAGATCCGTCCATTTCCGATTACACACGGCCTTCAAACAACAGCTGCAAAACCTTTGACACCCAGCAGATTTGCATCGGTAAGACACACATGCCCTGGACCAAAGGCCAGACAAATAACCATACACAACCCTTAATAGACAAGCTTTTATAGGTTCAGAATCAGAAGGAAATATTTACACACACACACATAATTCCCTTGGCAAAACCTCTGTCATATATAAATGTTCATATGTCTCAGTATGACTACCAGTTGTGCTTATGAATATTAATATATGTTTATGAGTATAAATAATGCAAAACACTTCAGAGTGATGCCAGAGGTTTAAATTAGATAAACTGTGCATTATTAAAGAAGGGGAAAAGTTTTTAAATGCTCAGCCTCTTCTTGATGTGAAGTTGTACCTTCCCAACCTTCAGAGGGCAGTAAACAAACCTTAATTTTGTTAAACTAATGCCTGATTTTGATTATTTAAAGTTGCTGTGGAGACTTGATGATGGATTTCTCCATCATGGCCTCATATTGTGCCTGTAGTACAAACTTTGCTAAGAAGTTATTTCACTCATTTTTCATAAGGTGTCCTCACTGTTACTGCAGGTACTACTGAATTTTACTAGGTGAATAATTTGTCCCTTTAGGGACAGAAATGAGAGCACAACATGAAATGACCCTATTAACTTTAATAAATGTACCTGGTCTTATTCTAGAAACATGCAAATGAAAATGTGAATGTTTAGCTCATGTATTGAAAGTATGCAGACCATAGTATGTAGTAAACTATGTAGTAGTTACTAGTAAAGTAACATATTACTTAGAAATTTTGTTGTAAATGTAAAAGTTATTTTTTCAAATAAGTAATACACTGTATATGTGTATATATATATATATATATATATAAAAATATGGCCTAAATTATAAACAACCAAACGAAAAAGTTAATGATACCTATTGCCTTAACTAATGGTAATCAAAATGTTTATTTCCATATTCACTTTCATCACAACCTTTGAAACAACCATTTCTCTTCTGCTGACATAACCAAGGCTGTATGAGTGGGAAAAATAAAATTAACCAATAATATCATAGCCCACAATCCTTTTGGTTTCTCACAAAATTCTCACATTACAGAAGTAAAATATGTTTAAAATGCTATTTTATGTTCTTTACAGATTCGTAACATCTGCAATTAAGCGTTCTTCTGATCTCTGTTTTCCAGAATGCAGCACAGGTTTCTCTCTTTTCTTGCAAGGCTGCGTGAAGTCCTGCCCTCCCGGCTTCAGCTCTGGGCCGCAGGTGCTTAACTTGTCGTTGGACAACTGGGTGGAGCACTCTACCGTACAAGCGTGCCTGCCATGCCACCCATCCTGTCTAACCTGCTTCGGGTCCGGGGAGAACGAATGTCTTTCCTGTCCCCCCCACAGCCACTTAGCGGTCACTTCTTGCTTGCACCAGAACCAGGTGCAGCGGAAATCCCCCAGCATTCCTGTGCTCCAGCACGAGGGGGATCCGAACTCGGAGGAATCTTTGCGTGAACCTGAGCTGTCCTCGAGACTGCCGGCGCTGGTGGCGGTGCTCAGCTGTGCCTTTATCCTGGCCACTTTCGCAGCCGTTTTCGTGCTGCTTCAGCTGCACTCCGGAGCAGCCAGCGCCCCGTTCTGTCGGAGGACCAAACTGCCGGTGACGGACACAGGCGGAGGGGGGATACGAGTGGGCTTTGGGTTTGGACTCAACCGGGGAAAAGTGTCCTACCGGGGAATCCCCACTGTGTGGGGGGACGAGGATACAGCGATGAACTCTGAGTCAGACAGCGAAGAGCTGGAGTATCACAGCGAAAAGACTGCTTTTATACGAACTCAGAGTTCTCTTTAGCACCCCCTATAGGGCATTTTTTGTACATCTGTCTTCCTCGTACTGGGATACAGAACTAATCTGCACTGCTTAGACTTATAGATCCACTGCGACTGCGCAATGTTTGTGTGTGTGTGTGTGTGAAAGAACGCCGTATATGAGCTATAATGTTGCAGTTGCGGTTTAACCCGAATGTGATTAAACCCAGGACATCTCTGCTGCGCTGAATGATTCCCTTTATATTCTCCTTTATTTGTCTTAGTGGTCTGGCTCTAATGCCCTGAGATTTGAACCACTAAAGAGGATCAATAACATCAGTGGGTGTGTGTTTGTTTGCGCGCCACAGCGCGTAGATGTTTGTTGTGCGCGTGCAGCTTTTGAGTAAACTTTGATCAGACTTTGTAACATGAAAAGGGCTGTAATTTGTTCCAGTCTACTTTTTATTAAAAGTTTGGACTGTTTTATGCTAAAAACTTCTTGCACTTTCTGTAACTTCCATTACTTCTTCATTTGTGCGATAAGTCCTGACAACAATATCTGCGTTCTGCTCTCTCTGCTAGTCAAAGGCAGCTGTGGGACATTTCCACTGATTCGATCAGGGGTGATTTAACTGTGCATAATTTCTGTTGCAATAGAAATGTTGCAACAACATCAGCGAAGTGAACCATAACAGCATGGAATTAGATAACACACACAAACCTCTGCTTGCTAAGAGCCTCCGGCACGGATTCAGAACAGTGGGAATCACAGACAAACAAACGATCGAAATGCTGAAGTGAAACGCAGCTCTACGTGCAGAGATCTTATCTGTCAGTCAAGCTAGATACAGCACCATCTATAGTTGATACGAGGAGCTCTCAATCAGAAAAACCTTGACAAACATCACATTTATGATTTTTTTGTTACATCAAAGTAACAAAAGTAAACGTTTTACTTTACAGTACATTTTAGTTCATTTAGGTTTGTTTTGTCTGTTCTTATCTCTGAGCTAATTAGCTTGTTCTTTCTCAAATGGCTCAGTGGATATTTATTATGGGTTTTCAATACTAGTGTTTGAACAAAAAGAAAACTTTGTCCCAGAGGTTATTTTATTGATTTTCACATCAGATTTTGACTTAAAAACTTGTCTGCGCTAACACAGAGAAGCCTCAAGAGGAAATGTGTCATATATATTTCTCAAAAGGTCAATGTCAGCCCTGAGACATGAATTCAACTCGTATTTGAGGACCTCTAGTTGGGTTCTTTCATAATCATATGACATTTGAGTGGTACAGAGATACAATTGCACTACAAACCCTACAATTCAACTGGTCCAAAAAGCTAGTATACTGCCTGCATAGGCAGCTACATTCTAAGCAAGCATGCTTACTGAAAGAGAACCTCATAAATGACAGATTTGGAGAGCTCTTCATAGGCAGCCACAAAGGAAAACATTCCAGGATTTTTTTCTATATAGTGGACTTTGATGGCTACCAATGGGTTAAAGGTCCAAATTGCCATTTCAGTGCAGCTTCAAAGGGCTCTACATGATCTCAGACAAGGAATAAGGGTCTTGTCTAGCGAAACGATTGGTCATTATCAAAAAAAATAAAAATCTATATACTTTTTAACCAGAAATGCTCATCTTGCACTAGCTCTCCACTTGCATTTTTTTTTTTAAAATAACCAGTTGTTTCGCTAGATAAGACTCTTATTCCTCGGCTGGAACCGTGTAGAGCCCTTTGAAGCTGCACTAAAACTGCAGTTTGGACCTTCAACCCATTGGTACCCGCTGAAGTCTACTATATGGAGAAAAATCCTGGAATGTTTTCCTCAAAAACCTTAATTTCTTTTTGATTGAAGAAAGAAAGACATAAACATCTTAGATGACATGGGGAGAGTAAATTATCAGGAAATTTTAATTCTGAAGTGAACTAATCCTTTAATTACATTTATTATCCATACTTTTTAAAATGTTTAATGAAATGTAAGTATATCTACTGTATTACCAAAGGTGTCATCACTTTGTGCTTGAACCACTACAGAATCAACCTACCATGGATAAATGTGTCCACTGAGCTCGTCTCAGTGCATTCTGGGATTACCTTACACATGCATTACATGAATGCGGACTTAGAGTAATGTATCTTTGAAGGCAGCATCATGTTGCTCCCCTACCTTTTGGAGCACTGAAGGCACACCTATGATGCCTTAAAATGCGGTCTCATTAGACGTTTGCCATTCTTAGTTATACCAGTATTTGGAGAAACACAATGAGAGTGGTTCATTTTAACAGATCTTTCAGCACTGCATTAAAGCATTTAACAGTTTTGTTGCTGCTGTCAATTCTGCAGTCATTAAATTAATTACAAACATCTGTTGCTTTTGTGTTTAATGCCATTTAAAAGTACTTGAATATCTGTTGAAATGTTTTTTTATTGATGCCAATTTGCCATAATTCACATGGAGACATGCACCGTCAGTCTAAATTAATAACACACACATTATGCGCTTCGCTACATGAGGCGTGCAGTGGAGAATCATCAATATTTCATGTGTACTTTATAAGATGGCCTAAACTTTCAATGTTTCCATGACGGCAGAGAAAAACTTACATGGACTGTTTTTCATTCCAGCTCCCTAAAGAGGGAGGAGAGATCTAGTTTATGGAAATGGCACATTTAAAATGCTTTCCGTAATTAGTTCAGCTGGGAGGAACTGGATCTCATATTCAGCACTGGAAGCTTCTGCCTACTTGGCATTATAAGTGAGACTGAGGCTGCTACATACATACTAATTGAGCAATAAGACAGAAATATGGATGGTCCAGCTACTTGTGAGAGTGATGTCATGTTGTTTCTCATCTTCACTGCTCTTCAAAGGGAATATTGGAAATATATTTCCACCATGCTCAGCTTACTCCCATTGATTTGCCATCCAACCACTAATGTAACAAGCATGTCTTTGACTAATAGTACAAGAATCAGTGCAGCCATCAGTTTGCACTGTTGTATTTTTACTTCAAGCGTTGCAGAAATCTGCAGTGTGCACCTTATTATCCTCCTTAGAAGTTACACAATCGCTTAATAGGTTTTATCAGTCTCGTTAATGGGCCGAACGAGAGGCGCAGATCTTTAGTTCCTGTGAGACGAGGCACTATTTCTGTTCTTTTGAAATGATTCTATTAGGCTGAATGTAGTGCGATGTAATGTATTTGTCATGTTCTTTGAGGAAAGGCTCAACGTGCTCTTCAGAGGTTCTGATATTCAGAACAAGTAGGTGGTGCTGGATTGTTTGAACTGATGCTCGACTTGCATCTGAAGCAAAATATAAGGAATTGTGGAGCTATTGTGAGTATGTTTATTCAACACTTCATGAGTATATCAGATGAGGTGCTATTGAGTTCAGCTTAATTCTGTAATAAGCTTATTACTTATTTACTCTCAAATTTGCTTTGATCTTATTGCAGTGAAAACTCAGTTCCAAACCTGCGTTTTTAATTCTTATTGAGCACATAAGATGTTTTGAACAATGTTCACACTGCTCTTTTTCATAGAATGAATACAAGAGCTGTCAAGCTCCACAATAACAAAGCATCATAAAACTGCTCCATGTATTCCACTGTATTCCAAGTCTTCCGAAACCATATGATATATTTGTGTAATTGTAATAACAAGACAGAGAAACAATATCATTGGAATCATTTTTAGGACATTTTTTTCCAGCTGATGAATGATAAAAACCATTGAGAGCCAATCAGAATCCACTCAAGAGCCTTAAAGCAGCAGATGACAAAACCGCAGCAAATGTGGATGCTGAATAATTATCGTTTTTGGTGTGAACGGGTCTTTAAATGGCATAACTACAGCACACGCTTATAATGAAAAGAACATTATTGTGCATTTGTGCAGACACTATATAGCTATTACAGTTATTGTTGATGTGAATGGGCCTTTAGTATCTATTTGCAAAAAAAATCTCTCAAATATCATTTTCACTTTCTCATATTCACATTTTTAGGAGACATGCAAGAACCAAACACTGACATCAAACATTTTTGTGTCATTTATGAATATTATGAATACATTAGTAGGTCTGGTTTCACAAACAGGGCTTAAATTAAGCCAGGATTAGGCCTTAGTTCAATTACGATATTTAAGTTGGGGGGGAAAAAAAACATTACTGGTGTGTATCTTGCGATAAAACTTCAATTTAAGATGTCAGTGCAAATTGCTTAAAACAGCTCAAACATCCATTTTAGTCTGGGACTAGCTTAAGCCTGGTATGAAACTGGGGGATAATGTCTTAAATTTCACTCTGTTTCTCAGAATGATTTAGAATACAGCAAAGGAGTCATATGAACTACTTTCTGGAGCTTTTTGGTCATTTTCACAGCTTGACAGCCCATGGTTACTGTTATTTGTTCATTGTATAGGAAAAGTGCAGCTTTGGCATTCTTCTCGTTTTGCATTCCATTTAGGAAAGAAAGTCATACGGGTTTTGAACATGAGGGTGAGCATAAATGACAGCATTTTCATTTTTGTCTCAACTAATTCCTCAAAAACATCTCCATCTCTATCAGCGCCTCTCACATCTTATTAAAGCCCTCAGCGGCGAGATTGAGTTTTATTGCTGTCTCAGCCCTCAGACTTATTAAGAAGAATAGCCTCTTTCTCAAATGCCTGGGCTCAGGGAGCAAGTCGCCCTTTTAGCACACAAACCCATCTGCTGTGGAGGAAACCAAATCTGGTCTCAACTGAGCATGAAAGGGCATCTAAAAAAAAATATATATATATATACACAAACAACAAAAAAAAGGGCCAGTCTAACTCTTTGAGAAGACAGTGGTATTTCCAGCTCTCTCCAAAGGCTGTTTGGTAAATCACTACCCGATATCCCAGCTATCATAGAGGTTGTTTAGATATAAAAAGCCGCATCTCTTGTGGGCTGTTGTTAACTGAACTCAACATTTCACACCCCACGCCTCCCGCTTAAGCCACATTAAATGGCAGACAACTCCCTACTGCCCCCTGTCTGTGATTCAACGGGAAACCAATGCAAAATATCTCTTCAAAATGTGCACAGCCACCAAGAATCACTTTTTTTTTTCCATGTGTGATCTTTATTAAATGTCCACTTAAATGTCTTTGCATTTGCTTGTACGAGTCATTTTTTATGAACACACTCTCAAAAGAAAAAAAGAAAGAAAAACAAAAGTTAACTTCTCAATTCACTTTCATTTCTTAAGGAAAAAAATGAAAACTGAAAACCTTTTCCATCTCAGAACACACAACAAAAATAAAGGACATCTAACAAAGATATCTGTCAGAATGGAAAGCATAGGAAAAACAAGCATGGCAGTGAAATGCACAGACAGAGAATTTGAAGCAGAAGAAACCAAATTACAGAGGGGAGAACATTCTGGAATAGCAAGTGTGCCCCGCGTTGGGCGCCAAAATCTGTTCCAAAGCAATCGGACAGACGTTTGGCACTCCGTACTCGGAGTTCCTCCTGAGGGGAATTATCTTCCTGATAGGACGCTTTTCTGGAACTTGATTAGCTGGAGAAGCCAGCTGATGGTCTGACTGATGTAAATGGACGTGGGTGTACTACAGAGAGATAATCAGGGCTGGACTTGAAAGTCAGAGAAGTGAGAATATTTTTCTGATTTAAATCAGAGACAGTACAGAATTTCCTGGATCAGACAGAGACAGGTGAGACACGAGACGACACGATAGGTTGATGGACAGACAGCATTTTCATGTTCAGAATTGTCAGATTCAAGCAAACCAAAGGTGACAGACAAAAGCCAGAAGAGACGACTGAGATGGCTCTGCTACACATTACGGATGGGTTTCCTACAGCGAGATAAGGCCTAAATGCATTTTCATGTGGGAAATTGGCTAAATCTGACCAAAAGGAACCCGTCACTACCCGCACTGGTACCTTTACCTGAAAATACTGTGAGAAGGTATATCAAGCGAATATATCAATGTCCAAGTAAGCTCATAGACTGATCTAGGTCTTAATAAGACAAATGCTGCATATCTTTAACATCTGATCCCGAACGGCATTGAAATACAGCTCAAACCTGCATATAATATGACAAAATATAAACGCACATTCTGCGGCTTGTTGCTATGCCAAGTAACACATTATGGAAAATGGTAAAAATAACCAAAATGTGTTGCAGATAATCAACAGCTAGCTTATTAAGCAGCTTTATTCATTAACAGAAAGCACAAAGGAAAGGGAAGGAAAAAGATCGTAAAGCTCTCACTGTGTGATTTGAGTCATAACCTATTAAAAAAACCAACCAATGAAGGAGCCATCTGAAGACCTGACCACTGTTGGATCGTGGACGTCTTCTGCTGTCAACGAAGTGTTGCGAGCCATCCTGAAAGAAAGAGAGCTGTAAATGCCGTGTCTGTTACAGCACTGACAGCCTTTGCAGGCCGAGCGTGGTGATTGACATTCATAGAAAAAAAAACATGTGGCCGCCGAGCGTAGGCAGAACTGTCCACAGTAGAGAATAAAGAACTGCGTGAGCTCAAACGACAGTGACACGGATTCAAGCGTAGCTTCCAAGGCTTTAGGAGTAGAAAACAAATAAAATGGAGAAACAAAGCAGCAAGAGAAGCTTCACATATTGCACTGAGTCCCACAGTTTTGTATAGATCCAGTTGTGAATGTAATTTGAGATATTTACATACAGTACGGACTCGAGGGATGACAGCATGATTATAAAGAATGTGAAATGGTCAGCAGTTCCAGCCAAAGACAAAAGGGAAATAAACAAGACAACATAGCTAAAAATAACGGTCGGCTGCTGGAATAAAAAGATGTTGACCGATTACCGCTCTGACTGATAAAATCTCTCTCAAAAAAAAAAAAAAAAAGCCCGGACATTCTTATCTCAGCACCCGGACCGGCTACCAAATATGACTTTGGCTGGAACGCTCTCATCCTCATGTTTTTCCCCCCGTTTTGAGGGTTTAGTTAGCGCCTTCATGTTGATTCAGATACGTTAAGTCTGGATAAACGATCTCCGAAAGAGTCCTCTGCTCATCCAGCTGTGGTTCTCTGCTTTAGCACAGGTTCCAAGGGTCCACACGGAGAGCCTGGTTCTGGTGCAACATCACTCTAGCACAGCTTGAGCTTGTAGGCGGAGATCTCCATTGGCTCCAGATTGATGGAGGAGTCGTTAGAGAGCGGAGGCTGAGAGTGCATCAGAGACAAAGACATGGGCTGCAAGAGCTGGAGATCCAGCCCACGGAACAGGCCTGAAACGGAGAGCTAGGAAGAAAGATCAGAGACTCAGATTAAGAATGACTAAATATAGCCTTTATCAGTGTGTGTGTGTGTACTAGTACAACTCTCTTTGTGAGGACCGGTTTGAGTTTTAGACTACTGGAGTGAGGACAAAGAGAGTAAAGTGAGGACTTTTTGGCCAGTCCTCACTTTCTAAGACCCCTTTAAAGGCCTGTTTGGGGGTCAAGACTTGGTTTTAGGGATAAGGTTATAATAAGGTTAAGGGTAGGTTTAGAGTCAGGGTTCAGGTTAGGTACTTACACCGTGTCCTAACCAGATGCGACGCCGCAATGCGATAAAAGGTAAAGGATAAAAGGAGATAAAAGGAAGAGGAGATAAAAGGAAGAAAAGATAAAAGGAGTTTTTGTCCTTACTAGCCACGATGGCGACACGCGATGATTCTATTTTAGAAACGGTTTCTATTTTTCTGCGACGTCAACAACACGAACAACAACACAAAGTATGGCAATGATAATCTTAGGAACTGTTTATGTGCTTTATTTAACGTTAAAAGCATCTCATGTGAGTTTGAATATCATTTTTTTTTTGTGTGTCTTTATAGCCGTACTGAAAGCAACATTTACATTCACCTCAGATCTTCAAAATAAATTAAAGGAAACAAAAACGTTCAAACTGTCAACTCATTGTGAGTGTATTCTATGACAAAGATTGTTTCAGTAACTCAGTTTGTATTTTTAATAATGTTAAATTGGTTTAATATTCATGAATTTGATTGTGTGCTTATCCATTTTGTTGCGAGTACCGGGAACTTGCAGAGAGAGCCCGCCCACACGCTCTTCTGATTGGCTTTGACTGACTTATTGCGTGTCATAGTCGCGTTGCGTCTGGTGTGGACAGACAAATTGTTTGTCGCTGGAATTTTATCGCGTCGTGTCTGGTTAGGACACGGTGTTGTGATGAGTAGGGTTAGGGTAAGGAGCTAGAGATTTCATTGTGTCAACAGTGTTGGGGGTAACGAATAACAAATAACTTGAGTTGCGTAATCAGATTACTTCTTCCAAGTAACTAGTAAAGTAACGCATTACTTTTGAATTTACTTTTTCAAATAAGTAACAAGTTACTTTTACACATTTATTGACTGACAGCTCTCCTGTCCCTATGTTGAGAGAAATAAAGTGTAGAGGTGTTGTGCGCGCTGTGTGAACATGAGGGTTATTGAAGTTCTAGGCTAAATGTGAACATGCATTTACTCATCTCACTTGCACGAAAACGTTCAGTATTCCTCAAAATGAATAAAAACCGTGAAATGCAAACTCAGATTCTTACGCAAACCTGTAATAATTAACTATATTAAATTACACAAATATACTTCATGTATTTATTCTCCCTTTATTAACCAATGTCTTTGCTGCTGACCTTCAATGATCTAATTCAACCATACTAATAAACAAAAATTACTTTAGATTTAGAAATAAACTTGAAATTCCATCTCTTGTATCCTATTCCTCTTTAATCCAGAATGGCAGCATAGCTGAAAGGTGTGTTTGAGTTGCGCCCTCTACTGTACAGCCGTAAATATGCTTTTCCTTCAGCCTGAGGCTTATTCATTTCACTTTTGGTGTGGAAGGGCCTTAACATTTGCCAAAAATATAACTTTTTGTTGTTGTTATTAAAAAACAAACAAGCAAGCCCAGGTTAAAAAAAAAGGTAAAGCAAAAGTAACATAACATTACTTTTCATTAAAAGTAACTAAGGCAATTAGTTACTTTTTTTAGGGAGTAATGCAATATTATAATGCATTACTTTTAAAAGTAACTTTCCCCAACACTGTGTCAGTGAATGTCATCACAAATATAGATGTACAAGAATGTGTGTGTGCTCATTATTTCGAATCTTTTTAGTTAAACCTGTTTTCTCTAAGGACACTGACCTGGCCTTGTGTGGTGGAGCAGTTAAAACCAGGATTCTGGGCCTCCAGACCACAGTCCAGGCCCAGTCGATGGAGGAGCAGAGCCGTATGGGGAGATGGAGAGTGAGCGTCCTGCTGATGAATGAAACGATATGAAATAAATGTCGATGAAAATAAATCTCCCACCAAACACACCCACAGTAAAACCACCAGACCACAAGATCTCAAACACTTAAAGTGTGATTAGTTTTCCAAGTCCTCATCAGTTGCTCAGCAGGTGAAATCAATACGGACACACTTTTTTTCCCAGGACTCTCATTTACCAAGCTTTGGATGCTCCTGAGGTTCAGCAGGTGGAAGTCGCAGGGCAGGGTGCCAGCCAATGGAGCGAAGGTACGCATGGGTGGCACGCCATGTTTCCTGGGCAACACAGGCAGGGCCAGCACTTCGTGGTTCAGGATGGTGGAGGTCATGTGACTGAGCAGCGAAGGGAAGCTGACCGGTCTGCTGTCCACCAGCTGGAAGACAAAGACATGCATCAGGAAACACACAAGTAAAACGACTTAATGAAAGTGCACTTACCTTAACATCACGCAAAAAGAATTTGGACACTTTTTGGGGTCAATGTATGAGATGAGCTCACTTCAGATTCTGCCTCTACATACTACTGATCTACTGCCTGTTATATGATCCACCATATTTTTTAATGTGAAAGCAGGCTATTTTCTTTGAATATGTGAGACTTACGATTCAATTAGCCACTATAGGCAAGTAACTAGAAGAATAAAGTGCAGTAACAATAATTCTGTTTGTGCTACAAACCAGTGTTAAAATATGGTAACAAGCAGCATAACGAAATGTTTTTCTACAAGTAAAATAACTGGAAGGCTTCTGGAATGACAGCAGAAGCCTTGCACATTCAAGTTAGCAATGGCCTTGCCTGCTTTTACATTAAAAATAAGGTGAATAAAAGGTTTGGGGGCTCAGCAACAGAGGTATAGATAGCGGACAGGCAACGACCTTTGGCTTCTTAATCCAGGTGGAAACCTGACACTTGTTGCTATGGTAACAAACTGAACTAGGGCTCTCCAAACTGCTAGAGCACTATTCTCCACCACTGCAGTGATGTTACCTCTTGCTGACCGTCTCCTAAAATACCTGCAATGATTTTGTTTATCATGTTAGTGACTTTGGCATAGGAGCCAGCAGGCTGCATGCATGAGGAGAGAAAGACATGATGATAAGTGATAGACAGACGGGAAACAAAAAAAAACATAAAGAGGTAGTAAAATGCATGAGGAGGGCTTGATGAGCTGTAATGAAAGGAAACACAAGGGGGAGCTCTGTTAAAGCCCATTCCTATTAAATTATTATCCAATATAAGACACTATATTATTTATAATCTTTCAGGCGACAGCATGATTTGAATAAAAATATATATAATTTAAATCGCCGTGTAAAACTCTAAAGCGCATTAACTATTATTACACACTTGCCAGCTTTTAGACACTAGTCTCAGAGCCACACTGTCCCTGGAGCCTTCACAAACCTCTCATGAGTAACAATAGAGAGCCCCCTACAGGCCACTGAATGAAATTAGAGTTTATATACAGCTCACACTGCTAAAGGACACCCATGTTTTGGTATGCATAACAACATCTCTCTTGTGAAGCCGAAATTGCAGGCTCCAATTAGATTAATCAACTGCTACACAACTGAAGCCAGTGAGAGTGCACAGGTTTTTATCAGTCAGCCAGGAGATAAAATTGTATTAAAAAAGGTATTGGGCTGCACTTCTGAGAAAGAACTTGTCTCATCTAATACTTCAAATATTTTTGTTTGAGGCATCCAGTAGCATGTAAACTACGTTGAGCTTTGAGTGTAAAGCTGTAATAATAATCAACGTTTGAGCGTTTATTATTATTAAAGAAAGAAAAAAAAAACAGAAATAAGACAACTAACCCCTACCCACAAAAAGATTTTTTTTTTTACTTTAAAAGAAGATATTATATTTTCATTTCATTTCAATTTACTTAATTTAATTTATTCTGTGTGATAAGCTGCTTTACATGCCTGTCAGGCAAAGGCTTCCTGTCTAAGTAGCGTGTAATAATCTAAAGTATGAGGAACAACTAGTGATTTTTTTTTTTTTTTTTTTTTGTCATCTAATTCTTAAAATATATATTTAGTTTAGTTTGAGGCACTTAGAAGCAAGTAAACTCTGTGTTCATTTTTTTTTTTTTTTTTTTTTTTTTAAATGTAATTTTTAATTACTATTATTACTGAAGATTCTAAAATAGGGTTGGGTATCATTTGAATTTTAGCTATTTCAATTCCGATTCTGCTTATTGATTCCGGTTGTTATCGATTCCAAGTTTCGATTCCAATAAGGTAAAAAAAAAAAAAAGTCAAACATTTAGAAGCTAAATATCATGAACAGAAATCAGCAGCCTTCAGACCACTTACACTAAGAACTTTTGGCTCTATGTTTTTAACAAAAATACAAACTACACTAATATAAATTTCAAACATTATTAAAGATGAGTAAACAGTAATAAAATAAGAACAAATAAACAAATTAGAAAAAACACAAATAAATATAACTGAACAAAGTTCAGGTACAGAAATTAAAATTAAATGTAAAATAACACTGCATAATTTTCTTTTTATAAATAAAATATAGATTAATCCTTATTAAAGATACAAAAGTTATTCAGTCAAGATCAGTGAATGATTTCCTATTTCTTTTGTTATTTGATTTACATTAAAGCTGCAGTCCGTAATTTTTGCCTCTTTGTCGCCATCTCTGTTTGAAACCTGCAATTGCGGCTATTTGCGGAATTATCATCTTTACGTGGGTTGTGCATCGGCACGGCGGATGAATCTAATGTTTGCTGTCAGTCACCACACCAGTGTGGATACTGTACTTCAGAATCGCAGATTGCAGTCTTGGGAATATGACCAAAATAAGAATTTTCATCGGAAAATGTCATCTGAACAAGTAAGTAACATGTCTGCTACTTTTGTTTTGCTTTGCTCGGATCACATCAAACCGTGCAAATTATTATTATTGTTATACTTTGTTCCCACATTGTTAATGTTAACAACATAAGCATTGCGTGACTATGTGTATTTAGTGTGTATTAGTGTTACCTGTAGATTTCAATTTCTGTAGCCACTCCGCAGTCCGATGTCTTTTGCTTTTGACTACGGGTAAATCTCCAGTTGTCACTGATGATTGTCATTTGGACCTTTCTGGATTACATGATATAACCTACTAGCTGGGACTCGTTCTGTATGTAAACAGATGTGGCGTAATGATGCAAAGACGAACTGCTACATGCTCAAATTTTCCGCGGAAACCCACCAGTACCACTCGAATTATAAAACATTATTACAAGCTTAACGTTGTGAATCGGGCTAAGGTAAGGAGATAGTTTTGAACATTGGCTGGTTATGTACTTGCTCAAAAATTGATTTTGGATCATTTTTAACCAAAAAAGTTACGGACAGCAGCTTTAATGACAGATGGCAGCAGGTTTAATAGGCTGCTGTGACTTTAAGACCGAATGCACGGATCCATTACACTGTTACACGCGTTTTCTTTCTCAACCGTTTACGTTCATTTAAGACAAAACCAACTGCGTTTATGAGGATATTTTGACATAACTTTGTGTATATTTGTCTGTTTGGGCGCAGAAAGACACGAAGGACAGCACAATTCAGTATTTGTGCATTATATGAGAGGAACAGCGCTCAACAGCCGTATTGAGTTCTCTTTCACATCATCTTGCACTTGAATGGTTTAAAATCACATTAAAATGTGCACACAGGAATCGTTAAGTGGAATCGAAATGTGTGTGTCTTATCCAATCACCGGTTCTTGGAAATTTGGAACTGGTTCTAAAATGAAACCGATTCTCAATACCCAACCCTATTCTTAAATGTAATTTTAATTGGTTGATTTACATGTCAGTCAGTTGGCGGTTTTTGGTCAGAAAAATCATGTACTAATCCAAAGTTTGAGTTTGACATTTCCTTCATATCTTTGTGCAATCAGAACTCACATTTCCACTGCTGCTCCTCCTCTCTAGCAGAAGGCGGAAGCGGTTGGCCGTTCGTTTGTTGTCCTTCAGGCCCTGCCCTAAACCCCTGTTATCGTCTTGCATCAGTCTGCGGTCTAGGATCACCTCCAGCTGACCTGGAGAAGATGGAAAGAGCATAAGAGGGAAAGATGAAGAGGGAGAGGAGGATAATACGATAGAGCGAGGCAAGGCATTAGACAATACACTCACTTCATCTTCATTATTGTATACATTGCATCAAATCAATACAGAACCAGAGCGCTGTGTCCCACTGTTAGTGTTTTCCACCTCCCTGCCGTCTCAGTCCCTGATTCATGTTCCATCCTGCTAAGAACTCACCGCTATGGAGCTAAAAAGTACCGTACTTCAGTGCTAAGTTGATACTAAATTGAAAACAGCATAATGAGGCAAATTTTTCAACAGTATTGGCACCCCGATTTGGTACACAGGTGTAAAGTTTGAATTCTGCTCAAAACATGAATATTAATTAAGACATGCTTTTGTTGCTTAGTAACCTTCCTGAAGCATCAAGTCATGTAACCTAATTAATATTAATAAGCCAATTAAAAAGTTAAGCTACATGCTGTGATTTTAAAGTTTATGTAAATAATATCCAATTAAAGTGGTGTGTTTAATTAGTTTTTGCACCAAAATTTGTATTTATAAAAAATAAAAATGTCTCCAATACTGGCTGATAACCAACTCGGTACTAATATATATTGTGCAAGATTGATTTAAAGAGTTCACCCAAAAATGAAAATTATCCCCCTTCACCCTCAAGCCATCCAAAAATCATCCATAATAAAAATATCCTGCCTCTTCCAAGCTTTATGATGGTAGTGAATGGCACTCATGATTTTGAAGCTCAAAAAAGTGCATCCATCCATCATAAAAGTAATCCATTCGGCTCCAGCGGGTTAATGAAGGCCTTCTGAAGCAAATCGATGAGTTTTTATACGAAAAATATCCATATTAACAACTTTATAAACTATAATACCCATTTTCCGGCAGACATCCGTATGCAAGTCAGCTTACGGCAGAAGAGTAACCTCTGACCTCTGACGTATTGATATATATTTATCTATATTATTTGCTATATATATATATATAACAAAACAAAACACTGGTCACGAATTAGAAGTCTAAAATGAGAATTTTTAAATAGAAATGTCTGAGTATTTCGACATAAGAGTAGAGGACCTTGAGTTTGTCGTCCAGCCCTATTTGTTTGAATCTACTCCTACATCCTATGCAATACGTTGCGTCAGAGCTGACTTTTATGGATTACTTTTATGATGGATGAATGGGCTGAATAAAGCTGATATATATTTTGCAAGAAGTTTTACTGATTTGGCATGGATTACTGTAACATTAGTATTTGCGAACCCAACTCACCGCTGGCCAGGCTGGTGACACCCAGTGCCTGGGCCGTGTGGAGCGTGAGCCGGTACTGGCTGTCCTGAATGTATGCCATGGTGGGCATGGGGTAGAAATTAGCTTGCAGTGGAAGTTTCTGGAAGTACCGGCGAGGCTGGATCTGAAGAGGAGGGAAATCGTGGAGCATTAGCTTGATTATCTGGTAGATGAGTAATCTGGGTCTAGGCCAAACTATCATGAACTTCTGCTCCATGAAGAACTCCGAAGAACAAAACGGCAGCTTGATGTGCCACATCTGTTTGAACCTGACACATGAATTTGTAGACATGTGAACTTCACCTGGAAGCCGTTGAGGTCTGTGTAGAAAGTGTCTCCGCTCTGGATGTCGGTAACCAGCCGCATAGCCAGCTCCTTGTTATTTTGATCTCTGATGTCCACCATGGTGGTAATGTCCAG
Source organism: Hypophthalmichthys nobilis (assembly GCA_037950665.1). Taxonomy (NCBI): domain Eukaryota; kingdom Metazoa; phylum Chordata; class Actinopteri; order Cypriniformes; family Xenocyprididae; genus Hypophthalmichthys; species Hypophthalmichthys nobilis. The sequence continues at coordinate 19,728,581 of CM075486.1, forward strand.
AGAAAGACCATCAACTCCTGAACGATAGAGACAAAGAGTGATGTCAGGAATAAACGATTGGACAGGGCAAGATGTCCTTACACGATTATATTTGTGTGCGGAACAGATGGACGTCTAAAGGATGGAGGGATTACCTGGAACATTATGAATGCGGACCGTCTGCTGGAAGTGTTGATAATGTGCCACAACCTCAGCGAAGAGAGGACCTTCCACCACACGCACTATAGGGGCTTCTCTCTGCGAATAGGGCTGAGAACGAGAGGAAAGGAAGGTGTTAATTCACCCCACATTGTTTGATAAATTGCTTTTCACCCCAGTCAAGACTACCAGAGCCTACCTTGGCATTTCCGTCCGGCAGGAAGAGATAGGCCCCGCTCTTATCCTTGGAGGGTCGAGTTCCGTATGTAAGGAACTGAATCTGTACCCTCACCTCCTGGGGATCGTCTTTACGTCGAATGCTCTGATGGAGAAAAGAGTGTGCGAGAAAGAGAGAGAGAGAGAATTAATCATTGTAGACTTATCTGCTGACTCAAGACTCTAAAAAAAGGACACAACAGCATATGTACTTCAAAAATAGGACAGGAATGCATTTCATTTCATTTGGTAACCAATAAGAAAAAAAACACTTGTCCAGATGACTGAACATAAAAATAGACTGCTGATCTCATAGCTTGGAAACTTCCTTTTTTATTAACATGCGATATTTGCTCAGTGGAGCTGAGTTTCAGGACATTTTTTCCCTTTCCTTTTAAATATTTTCAGTATTTTCTAGTGATGCACAGACATTACAATTCTGGCTGATACCGACAAGCTGATAATTATTGTTAAATTTATTATTATAATTCATATAATGGCTGATATTAAAATTCAACACTATTTTGTCTAAATTAAATTAATAAAATACTATAAAACTAAAAGTTATAAATGTTATAAAACTTATAAAAAGTTAATTTAGGCATGATAACATTATACAGTATGAAAAATGGATATTCATTGTGAGATTTTCTATAGATAACATTTAACAGTAATCTATATTTATCTACATTTAACTAAAAATGAGCATTAAATGATTAAAAAAAAAGGTAATTAAAACAATAAAACAGGAAATGAGCAGGCACAATTAAATATCCAATATCAGCCGATATATACACCATATAGACTGATGTCAGTAAATTAAAAATCTATAATATTGGCTGATAACTAATAAATGGCTGATATTAAAATTCTATACTATTTTGTCAAAATAAATAAAAAATAAAACTATAATGAATCATTTTAAAAGCTAGAAGTGAATTTATGCATCACAACATTATAAATGTACAGTATAAAAAAAGATATGGGAAATGAGCATGGACAAATATATAGTGTCAGCTATATAGACTGATGTTGAATTAAACATTTCTAATATTGGAAGATAACCAATATATTGGGCATCCCTGTTTTTTCTATTCATATAAAATCATAGGGGAATAAATTAACTATGAATTAAGAATGAATTTTGCCATTGATTCAATCAGTGCATATTCTGTCTGTGTTGTTTTAGCAGTCGATTCACTTAAAGTCCCCCTGTTGTCAATTTTATTCACTAAACTTCTTGTGGCATTTTCGCATTTTACCCTCAGCCTTGGTTAATTTCTGCTTCCTGTGAGTTAAAACAAAGGCAGTGCATGAAAAAAAATCATCTCACCTCCAGCAGGCCTGTGGTTCCAGAGAAGCCTAGAGTGAGAGATTGGCTCTGGATGTAGAACGGCTGGGCGTCTACCGTTTGCGATCGCACAGGCAGAGGGTCCAAACTTCGTATGCTCTGACCCCGCCCTGGTATCCTGAGCAGCGTTTCAGAGCGCAGGGTCATGGGGGAGTCAGCAGAGTCATACAGGTGGAAGATGGCCAATCCCAGAGCAGGGAGACGTGCCATGAAAGAGGCCTGAAGGAAGAAACAAGCATGTAGGATTAAGACTGCATTTATTTGAGATGCTTCCAAGGAAAATGAACACAATTGGACACACCTGGTAAACCTCTCCACTCATCTCAACAGCAGACATCCACTGCGCGCTGAGCTGAACCGGTAACGTTTGCCCGTCTTCTGTGAGCACCCTCACTCTTGCCGAATTCACCAGCACGGTGACCACACACAGACGCTCCTGCTCGACAGGGTTAAACAGCACCAGATACCTAAGGAAGAGGAAGATGAGGAAAATCATATCTACTCACTGAAAAAATTACCGCATTTGAAGCATTCAAGATATGACGCATCTCACCTGGGAGAAGATTCTAGCTCGATAAGTGTGCGCTGTGGGAGAGAATCCTGTGTGGCGCGTCTATCATCCTACAATCACATGGACAGAGGTCAAAGGTCAGTCTCTTAAACACACTGGCTGATTTTAGTAAAACCAATGCTGCACCTCACCGTCTCTAAGAAAGGCTCCGTCTGGTAGAAGCGGTAAATGTCTTTATTCTTTATTACCAGGAAGTGTGCAGCATTAATGATCACTCGTTTCAGACCGACCAGAGAACGTAATAGCCTGCAGGGGAAAAAAGAAACGAATCAAGAACCGCTTACAAATTGAAAGTCGTCAATTCAATGCTGAAAATGGCCCATCAAAGATGATATTTCACAGACACTTCCTTCGATCTCTAAACATCCTCAGACAGTTAATGAGGATCAAATCTGCAAGCTTTTATCCAGAGACCTGTTTCCATAGTCGATGACAACAACCTCCTTGGCAGTGCCCGTGATGGCATCATGGTGCTGGAACAGCCCTATGTTGCGTCTGGCGTCGGTCAGGAGGGAGTAATCGGAAATGGGGTAACGCCCTTCCATGCCCGCACGCCTCACGTGAGCCACTGCCAAACTGTAGAGAATTTCTGCCCCTCTACAAGAAACAAACATTCAGTTTTAAAATGCAACAGTGGCATGACACTGGTTTCTCAGCTTGTCAAGTCTTACTGTTTCCTTCATTGAGAATAGAATTAAAAAAGCAAGTAATGACAGTAATTAGGCAATGCCTCATGTTTAATTCAGGAGAAAAACTTGTCACCCACGTGGAGAATAACTATTTTAATTACAGCAGAGAATAAAGCATAATTGAATCCCTGCCAAATAAAACCAGACACTTTTCAAAGTTGCTAAAATAATAGATTAAATTTAGATACCTCGATGGCAGTTTGTCAGTGCAAATTTAAATGTGTTGCCAATTAAAAATTAAAAGGCTTCCACAAAACCTTGTTAGCAAAATTTGACTGAAAGCTACTTGTTGAATTGTTAACAATGTGTTAAATAACAGCTTTATGTAAAAATGCTCTTCAACCCCAGCTTAATTTGCAGAGACAATTATAAATGAACCATTTGTAGTTTGATTTCTGTGAAAAAAGGTAAACACTGTGCACTGATAAAAATTACATTTTAATTACTGTATATTAGTGTTTCTCAACGGGGTCGTTTAGAGAACAAGGGGGGGCGTTGGAAGCAAGATTTTTGAAAGGGGGGCGTTCACGAGTTTACACCAAAGATCCAGGCAAGACAAGATTAAACTTGTAATTACTTGCAAAAGAATTGCCTACAACATTCTAAAATCTGCCAGTTTAATGCGACATGTTAGCTATGAATCGTTTCTTTTGCATCGACTTATTATTTCAGTCATAGACCAGCGCTCAAGCTCTGACTAGAATCCAGCACTGACTAGAATCGTAGCGGAGGAATGGAAAGTTGACAAGCCATTAAAAAAGTATTGACTTAAGAACCACTTATATTTTCAAATATTTTCAATAAATCATGTTTCCATTCACTCAGGTGACGAATGAATTAAACTAAATAATGTCAAAATTATCAAAGAAATTCAATACGCAGACGCAGATTATCTTGAGTTTTGTGTTATAGTTCAAATTTGACATCCACACACTGTCCAATTGATGTCGAAAAAAAACGTCAAATTGACGTCAAAAACTTGACATCCATTTGACGTCCACACACTGATGTCCAATTGATGTCGAAAAAATCCATCAAATTAACGTCAATTTTTTGATGTCAAATTGACGTCCACACACTGATGTCCAATTGATGTCGGAAAAAAACCATCAAATTGACGTCAATTTTTTGACGCCAATTTGACGTCCACACACTGATGTCCAATTGATGTCGGAAAAAAACCCATCAAATTGACGTCAATTTTTTTACGTCAATTTGACGTCCACACACTGATGTCCAATTGATGTCGGGAAAAAAACATCAAATTGATGTCAATTTGACGTCCACACACTGATGTGCAATTGATGTCGGGAAAAAAACATCAAATTGATGTCAATTTGACGTCCACACACTGATGTCCAATTGATGTAGAAAAAAAACCCATCAAATTGACGTCAATTTTTTTATGTCAAATTGACGTCCACACACTGATGTCCAATTGATGTCGAAAAAAAACCATCAAATTGACGTCAATTTTTTGATGTCAAATTGACGTCCACACACTGATGTCCAATTGATGTCGGAAAAAAAACATCAAATTGACGTCAATTTTTTTACGTCAATTTGACGTCCACACACTGATGTCCAACTGATGTCGGGAAAAAAACATCAAATTGATGTAAATTTGAAGTCCAAACACTGATGTCCAATTGATGTAGAAAAAAAACCCCATCAAATTGACATAAATTTTTTTAACTTTTAAGGGACCTGGATAATGGATAGGGGGCGCTGGACCAAAAAAGGTTGAGAACCACTGCTGTATATGCTGGCCAGTAACGATAAACACATGATTATTTTCATGTTATAGCCATAAACCAATAAATAGCTGCTGCTATTAATAATTAATAGTTGTTAGTTAATAATAAATCAATAATTAATAGTTAATTAATTTTATATCAAATTAAAAATTACTTAATTTTAATAAATGACTTATAAATGATCATTTTTATTACATTAATAGCGTTGTCACGCTTTTTCAGATTTATCCATATATCTGCTCTTCTTTTTCTCCCAGACGTTTACATTTTGGAACGTTTCATGAGACAGCAAGTGTATGCCAACTTATGGATGTGCAACCGTGTGATGCTACCAAAAATCTCTGAGGAAACACCTTATTGAATCAATGCCATGAAGAATTAAGGCAGTTCTGAAGGCAAAAGGGGGTCCAAATCAGTACTAGCAAGGTGCACCTAATAAAGTGGCCGGTAAGTGTATATGAGCTACTAACTATAGTACAGAAATAGCATGCATCCCTAGCTAAAGCAATTTCTTTCCATCTATTAACAGTGAGATATTAGACATACGTTGGATGTTTCTCTGACTAACCGTAGGTGAGACTCTAACACACGGTCCAGGTTTTTGTAGAAGGGACGTGAGGTGTAGTATCCACTCCAGTAATGGTCCTCTCTGTCTGCATAGGCGAAGAAGTCTCCACTCAGCACAGGGTAATCGGGTGGTCTCGTCCCCTGGGAAACTCCTTTAGCCTTGTACACCGCATTAAAGTAGTCTGTTAGCGTTGCAAACTGGGCCTGAGAACACAGAGATTTGCATTTAGGGAAATTCCAATTAGTTACGCATTTTCCAAAATCAAAAACATCTTCACTCTTTTCTTCACTCACAAACAACTTAAATTATTCATTTAAATTATTCCTAGTTGTGCATCAATGCTGAGTTAAAAGAGCTGTTTTTTTTTGTTTTTAACAGAAACAAAATAGATCTACACCTAATTAAAGCATCCTCCTGACAAACATACAGACAGTTATTGTAGTTTTGTATCAATAGACAGGTCAGAGGCTCCATGTTTATCTGTAAACGTACCTTTACATGCATTTCTGGGTGGGAGTTCATGTAATCGAACAGTTTCTGGTAGTTGAAGTACTGCTGGTCCCATTCTAATGCTTTATCGTAGCGGAAGTCGTCCCCCAGAGGAACCAGCAACACTTTACTACGGAACAGCTTGGATTTTTTACGGTATTGATCAAGCAGAACCCCAGCTCTGAAACAGAAAATGTCAAATATAAAGTAAATCCACTGGATTGTTTTTTTTATTATTAAGGCTATCAATCGATTAAAACAATTTAAGCATTAAACAGACTTAAAAATCAATATGTTTGGGCTCAGTAGATGTTTAAATAAAGAAATTTATACTTTTATTCAGCAAGGAAGCATTAAATCAAAAGGGACAGTAAATACATTTATAATGTAACAAAAGATTCCTGTTTCAAATAAATGCTGTTCTTTAGAACTTTCAATTCACCAGAGAATAATTAACAAAAATATTTATACACAAATATTAAGCAGCACAACTTTTTTCAACATTGATTATAATAAAAGTATCAGCATATTAGAATGATTTCTGAAGGATCATGTGACACTGAAGACTGGAGTAATGATGCTGAAAATACAGCTTTGTATTTACATTTTAAAATATATTAAAATAGAAAAGAGTTATTTTAAATTGTAATATTTCACAATATTACTATTTTTACTGTAAATAAATAATAAATAAATGCATTCTTGGTGAGCAGACGAAACTTCTTACAAAAACAAAAAATATTAACAATGGTAGTGTGAATATATATATATATATATATATATATATATATATATATATATATATATATTGCCTTATATCATTTATATTAAATACACAACTATATATTTATGTAGGGGCATAATTGTGTTAATTTTTTTCAAATTATGTTTTATAATTAATACATTTTATAAATACAAGTTATTAATTTCAATATAAATTTTAATCATATTATTTTAATTGTATATCAAATGAATATCAAATATTTATATAATTCATAAATTATTTAACTAAATGAATGTTTAAATTGCTTAGCAGTTCAATTTCACATCATACCAAAAGGAAGACAACATATTTGAACATCTGAAAGGAAATGTCTCATGAAGCTAAAAGTGTACCCATAAAACCCTCTGCCTATTCCAGTAAACCTCAAAGACCTCTGAAGTGTAAGGACCGGTGCAAACTAATTGCTACAAGCTTGTTAATATCCTGGTTTTCTTCTGTGGAGCAAGAGAGAGAGAGAGAGGGAGGTGGATTTGGGTTTGAGCCCAGTTCAAGCACAACCCATATAAATACAGCTGGCGCCAGCTGGGTGATGGACAAATGAATTTTGTTGGCTAACACAGGAAATTAACCTACATTCATTCTTTGGCCTAACTCCCCCGAATCAAATTAATTCCCTGGTTTCATATTAATCAGCCCTACAGCCTCACCTCTCGGCCACGTTGGCATCTGTGATGGCTCGGGGTGGCACCTTCCAAGGGCAGTTAACTCGACTGCCAGGCAGCCTCTTGAAATCAAACTGGCAGCAAATCTTCGGGTCTGGGCCACACGTGTGAGGCACGTCGTAGCTGTAAAACGGCATCATGTGGCAGAACATGTCTGTGCTCGATTCAGTGTCTGTAGATGAAGAAAATTAAATAAACTCAGATGTGTAGGTCTCTAAGCCACTGAGATGGGTTGGCAAAACTCCTTGGCAAAGCCTTCAAAAGGGGTTGCCAAGGGTTTGTGTTTTCCTAAACCTTCATTAGACATTTAAAGCATTTCCAACATGTAGATAATGATTACAAATGCCAAATTCTGATCTATTATAGTATATAGTTAAGTAGATTTTTAGATTTTCTGATAAAATTAGGGGTACTTGTGTAACGAGATTAGAACCAGCATCTCCGACATGGGAGGCGGGCACACTAACAAGGACACTAAAGACCACAGCCTCTACAATCGTCCCCCTAAACCTCACTCACATCCGGGTCATGGCACCAAATGTAACCGGTCCTACTCGACCCGCTCAGAGCGGGATTCAAACCGGTGTCTCCGGCATGGGAGGCGGGCACACTAACAAGAACACTAAAGACCACAGCCTCTACAATCACCCCCCTAAACCTTATTCCCATCCGGGTCACGGCACCAAATGTAATCGGTCCTACTCGACCCACTCCTAACGGGATTCGAACTGGCGTCTCCGGCATGGGAGGTGGGTGCGCTAACAAGGACACTAAAGAACACAGCCTCTACAATCACCCCCCTAAAGCCTTCCGGGTCACGGCACCAAATGTAGCCAGTCCTACTCAAACTGAGTGAAGTAAAGTTTACCTGCACAGCTTTTACTAGCTTGCCTCCATTATTCATACAATGAGAGTCTAAAGGTTTTTTTGAAGTATCATTCATGTCTGTAGCATAAAAGTGCCAATAATCAAGAACAACTAAGTTGTTGTTGTTGTTAACTAAAACTATTAGAATTGATTTTGTTAATTGAAATAAAGCTGTAATAGAAATTAAATCTGAAATATTAAGTTGAAGTAGTACTAAAATGAGAAATTGAAATAAAAATAAATTAAATTTAAATAAATAAAAATATTAAAAATAAAACAAAAACTAATAAAAAAAAAAAAAAGACAACCATATAACAAAATTACTAAAATAAACTAAAATTAAAATCTGAAAATAACAAATAATAAATAACAGTATATAAATTATACTAAAATAACACTGCTAATAAGGTAACTTTTATGTGTTTATGTTTATGTGAACACATTTTTGTAGTTGCAGTCATTTACCCCAGGCCTGCCTCCACATGAACTCAAGGCTCCGTGTGGCAGAAAAGTGCTTCTTGATGGAATAATGGACCCTCTGGATCAGCATGCTGGTTATGTTCGCCCGTTTCAGTAGGTAAGGCATCGTGGCGCTGTGCCCAAACGGATCAACAGCCCAGCCTGAGCGAGGGGTCACACCTGCAATAACACACCCATTAAATATTCCATACCAGTCTGAAGGAACCACTTTTAAAATCATACCTGCATCTCTCATATCATAATCATACCTAGATTTCTCTCCAGCCACTGATGGCCTTCAATGAGCTGATCAATCATGGCGAAATAGTGAGCGTTGGCTTCATCTGTCATGACCCAGCCTCCCGTCACCATCTCGAGCTGTCCGCTGAGGATTAGCCTGAAAGAAAATGGGTTTAGAGAGTATTCTTAAAACTAAAAGCACAGATCGCAAGACGAGGTGAGGAAATCCACAACATTCGATCAGGCTATATAAAGAGTATCCCACAAGCAGATGGACTAATTAACCTTCAACAGATTACTGAGTTAAGAAGATGAACTGATCAAGAATGGGCATGTGGGACCAAATCAAAACAGACTGAACAAGACGCTGAACAACCAACATTGCAAAGACCCATTTTTCATTCATAATGTGATGTACTTCCAGGAAAATATTGGGGCTCAATCAAAAATTGATTGGACTGAAAAATGGTCTGTTTATGACAGGTACACTACAGTTTAAAATGTTTAAATAGTTTAATGTTTTTAAAAGTCTACACTCACCAAGGCTGCATTTATTTGATCAAAAAAGCAGTAAAAACAGTAATTGTGAAATATTATTACAATTTAAAATACCCGTTTTTATTTTAATATATTTTAAAATGCAATTTATTCCTGTGATGGCAAAACTGAATTTTCAGCAGCCATTAAATATATTAAAATCAAAAGTCATTTCAGAGATGGAGCAAGTTATTACATTGGATTTTTAAAACGTTCAAATATGCCTTTCAAAGTACCAGTTTAACATATTATTTACCTTCAAAAGTTTATGTTTTAATGTTATGGCGGATGCACTAACAAGGACACTAAAGACCACAGCCTCTACAATCACCCCCCTAAACCTCATTCCCATCCGGGTCACGGCACCAAATGTAACCGATCCTACTTGATTAAATGCTCTGAACGGGATTCGAACCGCCGTCTCTGGCATGGGAGGCGGGTGCACTAACAAGGACACTAAAAACCACAGCCTCTACATTCACCCCCCTAAACATCACTCCCATCCGGGTCACGGCACCAAATGTAACTGGTCCTACTTGACTAAATGTTCTGAGTGGGATTTGAACCAGCGTCTCTGGCATGGAAGGCAGGTGCGTTAACAAGGACACTAAAGACCACAGCCTCTACAATCACCCCCCTAAACCTCACTCCAATCCAGGTCATGGCACCAAGTGTAACCGGTCCTACTCGACCCACTCTGAGCGAGATTCAAACCAGCATCTCCGGCATGGGAGAAGGGCGCAAATTATTACATTTTGATAAAAGATTACAAAGACAGCCATAGAAAAAACAGTGTAAAGTTTGATTTTATATTGGATTTTTAAGTGGTGAAATATGCATTTCAAAATGCAAGTTTAACATATTATTTACCTTCAAATGTTTATTTAATATAAAAAATTACTCACTTGCGCATTGCCTCTTGTTTAGATACATCTGCACTTTCCCACCATTTGGTAAAGTATGATATTTCTGACCAAATGAACTTCCGACGTGGATCTTCCGCCAGCTTCACCACCATGTTGTTGAAGATATGCTGGGTCTGGTCATAGTAGTACTTGTCAAATGTTTTGACCCATCCTGTCACAAAAGAAGTGCAGCATGAAATCACAGTTAAAATCATCCAAAGAGGGCATACAGATCTGATGTAGTTCTGCCACCACAGCATGAAGTGACAACAGAATCTGTGCTAAAAACAAACACTCTTTTGATAAAACACTGAAAAGTTTAGAAGAAGCACAGCCGTTTGGCAGCACTTTGCTCCCCCAAGAAAAAACTGTTCAAAATAACACTTCAAAATTCAGAGGCACCAGCGCAGGAAGAACAGATCCGTGCTGACACTGAGAATGGCAGAAAGACATTTAGAGTTGCGGAAAAGTAATTGAAACATATTGGAACGCTTTCAGTATTACGCAATCTGCATTAAACACACATCAGCACAAAGACCAGTGAAACTGTACCAACACCAATAAAACAACAGGGAATCGGGTCACTGACTTTAAAGTATTAGATTCAGCCCTACAGTTCTTTCATAACGCTGCAAAAAAAACGCCAACTGCAGGGATTTGCGAGCAGATTTGGAAACGTATCTGTCCTGTGGGTGATGTTGAAACTCATTGTGGTTTTCTTAAGGTGCTTCACAAATTGTGCCAATGCTGCAAAACGCAAGCCCAGCAACTGACCCACTTTACCTGCACAGCTCTTTTGAATACACATGGCTAGGTGTTAGACTGAGGATGCTGCATCAACAACTAAAATAAAATGAAAAATGTTGCATCCACTTAAGGACTGTGCGTGAAAACTTTATGGGAGAGATTGAAACTTTATGACATTTTAGGTTGCTTAAAGAAATTAAAGTAATATAAACTTCAAAAAAGGATGAAAAGGACCATAAAATATAATGCAAGTAGGCAATGCTCCAATCAGGATTTTCACAGCATTTTGTTTTTAACAAAATATTGTGCAAATTAGTCAAAAGAGACAGTAAAGACATTTATAATGTTACAAATGATGCCTATTTCAAATAAATGCTGTTCTTTTGAACTTTCTGTTAATGAAAGAATCATGAAAAAAACTGAAGAAAAATAGAAAATAGTTTTTTTATATATATATATATTGTAATAATATTTCTCAATAATACTGTTTTTAATAATTTTTAATCAAATAAATGCAGCCTTGGTGAACATGAGAATCAGTAATTCATGTTTATAAAGAAATATGCTTAATATCAAATTGATATTAAATACAAACCAGTGTATTTTTAAATTAATGTGACAGATGTGTATTATTATTATTATTGTAGTATATATATTATTAATTAACAATATTATTATTATTATAATTAATGGAATAATTAATATAGTACATAATTCTGTGCAGTTATTATATTATACTTTTAATGTATAACATAATACATTATTATCTTAAAATTACTTTCATAATTTGTTTACATTTACCAATTTATTATAAATATCTAAATATTATTGTATTTATAATGGCATTTCCTGCCTTATTGTGTTAGATGTTGATAATATTACTTTTTAATTTTTTTTTCCTTTAATAAAGGGAACATGCACTTGTGAGAAAGACTGAACAGCTTCTGTTGTTAACACCATTTTCTCAGGATTTTTTTTTTTTTTTTTAATAAAGACTTGATATTTTTTTTTTTAATAAAGACTTGACCTCCTTATAACCAGCGTTATTATGATTTAGCCACATCTGGTTCAGCTTTTGGCGAACATCAAAAATAACAGTTATGCAAGCTGTTCATAGTCTTCATACCTCTCATACTTTACCTCTGAAAGAAGTAGTTTTGCATCAAAATATCAAGCAATCAGTTATGTGCTTGTCCAAGATCACCAATAGGAAGTTATTATGGGATAATTCTGATTAGCAAGCAAGTGATCGGAGCATTAGTACACAAAGATCGATAATAACTCATGTGCTTCTGAAGCCATATGATAGCTCTAAATGAGAAATTTAATTAGTTTATTAAATGAAAACCTTCTCCAGTGGGAGGTTAACCAAAAATGTAGGGCAGATATAAACTTTATTAGTCAATTAGTGAAACTTGATACTTTTATGGTGCTTTTGGGTCCGTTTTGAAACTTGAGGATTCAGTCACAGTTACATGACCAACAGAAATAAAAAAAAAACAGTAGTTACGCTAAGAATAATGCATTATGCATGCAGCAAGAAATCTGATAGCAGGACAACAACTTGACATATAAACACAGCTAAAGGTTTGACTAATTCAAAACTGAGTTAAATTTTAAATCCTCCCCAACTTCAAAAAAGAAAACTCATAAATTCTACAGTACGAGAGGTTGATGCACCAAACATGTTTGAGTGAATTAAATTTTAACCCCTACCTGGATCGTTGTGCGAATGAGGGACCACAAACACTTGCAGGGGCTCATCGTCCCACTCGTTGGGCTCGTAGGTGATCTCAAAACCTTGCTTCCAAACACCTCCATCCACATTATCGAAGTTCAGCAAGGAGTATACATCCAGCATCTATGACCAAACAATCAATTCAGAGACTGTGTTATTCCACTGATTCTTCTGGAACAGTCTCCAAACATCTTTACAAAAGCCTCAGAATCTTCACTTGGAGCCACAAAAATTCGATATATAAACATGTTACATTCAGCGATTTTCCACAAAACTGGGCAAGGTGCGGACTTACTGATAAATACCACATCTTGTGGCAATTTGATATAACTGACAGATGACACAGGAACTGTATTTAGTGTAGGCGTGACAGCCTGAAGCACAACAATGCACCCAACGGAGAGGAAAAGTGCCTGTTTACAACATGTCAGGTCTTAGACGTGTTTTGAATGTTTTTTTTAATACACTCAAAATATTTAAAAATTCCAAGTAAAGTATCTGAGGATTCCAAAAATGCTATTGTAATTTTGTTAAGAAATGAATCATACTATTGATAAAGGGAAAGCGCTATTCAAGAGGTAGTGCTCTTAAAGGTGTAGTAAGCAATTTCTGAGAAATGCTGTTGAAAGTGGATCAGACTGGGCATCACAACACACTTGCAGCCAATAAGCAGTAGGGGGTGTGTCCACTTATGATGGGGGAGGAGAGAGAGTGAGCAAGAGGGAGATTTAAATAAAGACTGTAGAAAGAGAGATGGCTGAGAGACATTACAAAAGAGAAAAGGTCAGAGGAATATTACTGGAAAAAGAAGGGTTATGATCAGGCAAGAGCTTTAGGACCCGTGTTAATATTAGAAAAGCTTTCCAGCACTTTAGGGACCTAAGAGGGAAGGCCTGAAAACGGACACCAAGGTTGCGTTGTTTTTGCTCCATAAAGAGATGCATAGCGTGTTCATGCATTTTGGGGATGTAGCAGTGTTTGTTTGGGTTGATTTCAAATACCAATAGTGTTACTGTTATTAAGAGGTACATTTGATATTATATTGACTTAAATTGTATATTATGTGTAGGATTCACTGAGCCCCATGATCAAGCATAATAGAAGACTATTGTCATTCTTGTAAAATACAAGTCATCACATGAGTAACTGCAGAAAGGCAAAAGTTGCAGACTCAAAACTGGGTGATTACTGGTGTAATTCTTGGCAGGTATAACCAGGAAACTCTTAAACAGCTAAAACCACAACAACCCAAAGCCGCACTGCAATCCTCTCCCAGATAACACTGCATTAAATTGAAGTCCTTCCACACACACTCCAACCCACTGAGACACCGTTTTGATTCTCACCTGCAGGTCAGTTTGGCTCCTGCGGCCCAGTGCGAACTGGCAATCCATTGGCTTGACGGAGAGAAAGGTGGGCCTGCCATCAAAGGGCAGCACCCAGGAGCCATTGGCGCTACGGAAGGGGAGATGTCCGCTGGGAGAGATGGCCCCCGTATCTGTGAGCTCCAGCACAGAGTCTTTGATGTGGCTGATGATCTGATGGTTCTCCTCCAGGAGCTGCTCCAGCTGCTCGATGCGGTTCTGCAACACCGAAATCTGGCTCTGAAAACAAGGAGGGGGGATGGAGGTGTGATCTATCTACCACCACAATCTACAACAATCACATGACTGACCCGAGTGCTCTAGAGGGGACGGCACACCAAGGAACACAAGACTGGCATGGCTAACCTGTAACACATCTAGAGTTTCATAAACTAAATTTTTACATTTTCAAAAGAAAGTTTGAATAGTGTCCGCCCATGCAAAACTCACTATCATGATTTTAAGTTGGGATGCACCAATATTGAAATTCCTCCCCTATAATTTATGTCATGTTATGAAAAACGATACGGTTGCCCCCTAATAGTCCACTAAACATTATTCAAGGAGAAGAGGCTTGGTTGACTAAATTTTAATTGCGGACCAGTCCGCCTGCTTTCAAACACACCCGCTCCCACTTTCAAAACACTTTCAAATTCAAACACTTCCATATGCTTTCAAACGCTCCCGTGCGTTGATCATTATAGCCAATCACAGACATATCTGTTGAGTGCGTGAACACAATGGCCAATCAGGTGCTTACGAATCCGCTCAACAGCGCTCAAAGTGTCACATTTTTAAAATTTCTGTACCGATTGGTACCGAAGTCGGTAGTTTTGACAACTCTAGTACTGTGGGAACTATGGTTATCAAAATCATCGACTTTGGTACCAAGTCGGTACTAAAATTAAAAAAAAATTTGACGATACCAGCACTTCTTACTAGCATTTTGAGCACTGTTGAGAGGATTTATAAACACCTCTGATTGGCCATTGTGTTCAAGCACTCAACATACATGTCTGTGATTGGCTACAATAATCAACGCTTCTAAATCATGTTGTAAAAAGTCATCAATGATGCTCTTCACACAGATACACACAGAAGCGTTTGAAAGCAGGCGTCTATTAGTGGATATATTAGGGATCCACTGATAGACGCCTGCTTTCACGAACACAATGGCCAATCAGAGGTGTTTCAGAATTCACTCAACAGCGCTCAAAATGTTAGGGGGAAATGCTGGTATCGTCACATTTTTACAATTTCAGTACCGACTTGGTACCAAAGTTGGTACTTCTTATAACCCTAGTGGAAACATTTTGCGATGTTTGAATTTTATACTATTTGGTCTAAATAAATTCAAAATAAAACACTAAAAATCAACTTTTTAAATTTTACAAGTAAATTTAAAATGTTCTGAAGGGTTTCTTAGTGGACAAAGTCAAAAGAAATGATATTGTGGTCCTTAGATATATCTCAGATCCTTTCTTCAGTGTTGATTTATGGGATTTTTCTGCCATTTTATCATCCCCCAGGGTGATCACAAGTCTGATGGCTTAGAAAAGCAATAGCATACCTCTCTTCAAAAAATGGCACAATTTGAGGTATCAATCAGATCCGTAGTACAAAGGGTGAGGGATGAGTTACATGTTAACATATAATACTTAGGATTGGGAGTTGGTTTAAATCCCTTGCTTTAGCAAGTATTACTAATATCAAGTGTCACAGCAGCTGTAAGTATTCACTGGTGCAAATCTCACTGACAATCAAATTGAAAAAAGATTTAGTACAGGCTTTGAAATACAAACCGTATCTGAATTTGCATAATGTACGTTATTTTTCCTGAGGCTTACGATATGAAGCACATAAAATGTGCTAAATCCCACACCATCAACTATGTGTCATCCTGCTTGCAATTTCTAGAAGAACACCAACACATTTTTCTAATAATTAGGTTTTTTGCATTTAAAAAAGCCTTTGGTTTGTGATAGGGAAAAAAAGCCAGCACTCACAGAGAGTTATTCACTAGCTAAATTAGTAGTTAATTAGCTCAAGACAGAGCCAGAAACAAATTGGTCACATCACTAGCTTTACACTTGCTAGGCTGAAAAACCCTCCCCACCGAAGGCTTTGATAAATGGAGCCATTCAAACAGACCCACACAGCAAAAAATGTAAACCAGGACAAAGGGATTTCATAAAAAAAAAAAAAAAAAAAAAAAAATCACAGACTCACCCTCGGAAAGTTCCCAGCGCTCTGTCTCCTGGCAGGATCGTGCTGGACACGGTCCAACATCAGGTAGAGAGAGAAGACGGCCACACAGAAGATGGCCCCGCCGCAAACGGTCACCTGCTTCTTCAGTTTCATCCTCCTCTGCTTATCTGACGGATGCTAATGTCGAGGTCAAAGGGAGCAGAGACAAAAGAAGAGAATGTTAACATGCACAAATGAGGTCTGATGAAGGTCCCAAAAGTGAAAAAGTGTAGTGTTGCTGAAAAAAACTCAGCGTCAAGGGTTTGTCAGCGAGGTTTAAAGTCCACCTCTGCTCTCCAAATTCTAGAGCAGAGGCTCGTGGGACAGGGGAGGGTTAGGGGAGGCGGTGTATATACACGGGGGACGCCGATCAGTGGGAGCCAAGCAGCAGTCTGTCAACTGCGACCAAACCACAGCCAATTTCAGCCTCCTTCAAAGTGCCCCTTGTCCTCAACCATTCAAACCGAAGAAAGGCAGGGGGAAAAGAGCAACACAGGTTCTAAACAGTAGGAGCCCAGACAGGGATCTAGTGTCCCTCCGGCAAAGCCTGTCTATGTGTGTGTGCATATAGATGTCGTTACGGTGAGGACATGTCCCCAGCACTTTATCAAACAGCTTCCGACAGGGGTGGATGTAATGGAGGAAGCATCTCCAGTTCTTGAGCAGTTTTCATTTTGTTACTAGGTAATGTTCTCTTCTGCTCTCAGAGAGAAATCACAAAACGAAATGCAAACAAATCTGCGGCCACTTATGAAATCCATCGAATGATGTTCAGCGACAATTTTGGTTAAAATAGCATAAAAAAAGTTACATAAGGGCTAGGCTTGCTGCGGTAGTCGGTGTTACCGGTGTTACACGGTGTTCAGCCGTACACTGTCATTTTGCTTTTTTTATAGAAATAAAAACCATTTAGTTCAGTTGGACAACGGACGCTACAGTGCAGCAGGAGTCAGATTTCACTTATTACATGATGATGAGATGACTGACAAGAAGATGGCAGCAGAGGATTTGTTGTGCAACAGATCCTGAGCGTCACTGATTAAAATCTTGTAAACTGTGCAGTCAGTGGCGCTGCTCCCTATACACAGAGTATGCGTTATTGCGAATACGAAAGCGAAAGTAAAAAGCGAGAGCACATCCAAAGCCATTTCAATGATAGCGGCTCCCTGATGCCCGCAAATTATAGGCCTGTATACACAGAGTACACGTGTTCACGGATGAAAAAGCGAGAGCATATTTAAAAGCGATTTGTATAATAATTATTCATCAGTTATACCGGTGTTGTCACAAGTTTATATACAAGTGTGAAAATTTCCTCACCTTAACATCCCTTGGGAAAATCAGAATCCTTCAAATGAAGCTGATGAAAGGATCCTTTACATTTATATTAATCAGGGTTGTCAAGTGATTAAATTTTTTTTAATCTAATTAATTACGTGATGTGGCGATTAATTAATCGCAAATGAATCGCACATCAAATTTGGCTGAGAAATTATCCCAAAAGATCATTTTAAATCATTATTGTGTAAAGCATCAAATAGACATTAAAAAATTTAGCTTCAGAAAGAAATGTTTTATTTGATTCAACATAAAATTTATTATTTTTTTGGTGTGAAATACAAGATTATTTTTGGGTAAATATGGAAATATGAAATTATTTTTAATGAAATTAAAAAACAAAATAATGACTTATATAGTGATGGCCGATTTCAAAACACTGCTTCATTAAGCTTCGGAGCATTATGAATCATGATTCGTATCGCGTGTCAAACCGCCAAACTGCTGAAATCACGTGACTTTGGCGCTCTGAACCACTGATTCGACACAAAAGATTCATAACGCTCCGAAGCTTCCTGAAGCAGTGTTTTGTAATCGGCCATCACTATATAAATCGTTATTTTGTTTTTTTGGTGCACAAAAAAAATATTCTTGTCACTTTATAATATTAATATTGAACCACTGTACTCACATGAACTGATTTAAATATGTTTTTAGTACATTAATGGATCTTGAGAGAGGAAGTGTCATTGCTGGCTACGCAGCCCTCACTGAGCCATCGGATTTCAACAAAAATATCTTAATTTGTGTTCCGAAGATGAACAAAGGTCTTATGGATGTGGAACAGCATGAGGGTGAGTAATAAATGACATTATTTTCATTTTGGGTGAACTAACCCTTTAAGGGGAGACACTACAATTTTGAGATTTTGCGCTTTTTGGCTTTTCATAAAGTGTTTTTTCAGACTGGTGGAAAGAAAACATCCAAAATACACTTTAAAGTGTATATTTTATAGCACTTTATCTATTTGCGTCTATAGATTTCAATTACAGTAAATATCTTTAAAGGCCGTTTTCTCATAATTAGTTTTTTCTCCTGCTCTAAATCAGAAATCTCCACTTCAGCAGAACTTACATACACCAAACTTTACAGTTTTATTCCTATCTATATTCTGAAGGTTTTTACAGAGGGATTTGTTGATATATAATTAGCCTGATTTTATACAATATTTTATTCCTAAAAAAATGGTGAAAATTATTTTTTTTCTGGCTGTTGATAGTATTTTCTGATTTATGGAGTGATAAAAAGAGATATCCAAAATTCCCTCTGTAAAAACCTTTGAATTTAATATGTCCAAAAAATTAAACAAGAATTTTGAACCTGACGTCATCCAATATTCAGATTTTTGTTCTAGAAATGTATGCAAATTAACGCATATTTAATTAGATAACGCCTCATTTGCATATTTAAACATAACATTTTAGAAAACTTGTAATACAAAAAATGTTTGCAATGTTTAATGTAATCAATCAGCGGGGGAAGTATGGTGATATCTATTAGTTAATTTTTTTACCCTATTCACCGGGGGTGTCTCGCCTTAGGTGAGTCATGCATTCATTCATACGTTTATTCAATTCATTCAAATGGCTGATTCATTCAGGAGTGAAGTAAATGGTTTTCTTTTGAATGGCCACTGAATCATTCGTTCAACCGATTCATTCAAAACGCGGATTCAGAAATGAAATGCCACTGTGTGTTGCTCGGAGATAAACAGCTCTGCTTTTTCTTTATATTTTCGTTGGCAAAACTGAGCAAAACTATATTATATGATGTCAATCAACAATCAACTGTATGAAATGTCAGATGACCGTAGGTCTAGGGCAGGGCAAGTGTGTTAAATGCGTTAATTTTAATACATTATTTTTTACCGTAATGACTTATTCTAATTAACGCAACAAATATATATATATATATATATATATATATATATATTTATTTATTTATTTATCAATTTATTGTACAATATAATAAAAATTATACATTTAATATAATATATATTATAATATTTATATATTAAATACAGTTCTTAATATTGTTTAAACAGTATTGTTATTAACTAAAACTCAAACTTAAATTATTAAAAATCATTTTATTTAATTTAATTGAAATAAAGCTAAAATGAAATAAAATATATATTAGACACATAACTTTAAAAATTACACAAAAATTAGAAATGGTGCCTTGGCAACTAACATAAATAAATATGTTTAAGATTAAGTACTAAAATTTCTAAAACTAAAATAAAAATAAATTAAATGAAAATATTAAAAACAAAACTAATAAAAATGATTTAAAAAAACAAAATTAGGAAAAAAAATAAGAATAATAAATACTAGAATATTATATAAATAATACTAAAATAACACTGTTTAAATGATCTTTGGATTTATAATTGTACTATTACTTTTCCATGTACTGTTGTCAGTTTTGACTTGAAAATGAGCAAATAATTAATTGTGCACAACCTAATTAATATTCAAGTCTTTGCCAATCATCCAAGTGGATGCTGCACACTGGTGGTGGTTGAGGAGAGACCCCTGACATGATAATAAAGTGTTTTGGGTGTACAGTAGTACACAGTAAAGCGCTGCATAAATGCTTCATTCATATAAATGCCTCATTCAATTCATGAAGTCACAACCAGTACAGCAGTGCCACCCAACTGTCTTCACTTTGTGATGCCCGTGTGTGTGTGTGTGTGTGTTTTCTCACTTACAGGGTTGAGTGTTGTCCTTCACACAGCAGCGGTCGCTCCTGTCTGAGTCGGTCGAGGAGCCATCACAACGAATGCAGGTTTCCACCAAGCAGAGAAAGGACCAGAGTGGAATAAGAACGACCTGGCTCAGTACGCCCCCTCTTTCTTAAGCCTTTTTTTTTCTTTCCAGCTTGGCTGATGGGTCTTCTCGGACACTAATAATGCAGATCTGCTTGTGCACTATGCTATTAACGCCATAATGTATCCACCAAAGCCTGTAGCGTTAATATTTTGCGGCCGAACATGAGCAACGTCCCTTTTCTGCGCTCAAGGACGACTGACCTTGATTCAGAATGATTTTGGATTGTAAAGTCCGACAACAGGAGGCAATTCTGGGAAGTGCACGAATTGTGCCAAATTTGACAATGGAAGGTGGCGTCTCGCATACAAGATTCAAAAACAAGACAAACCCAGAGCAGCGTGGCCTGGATTTGCCTCTAAAAACAAGCAGGTGTTCTTCCTCCTTTGTCTCGCAAATCTAATATGAAGTTAATCCTGTCAGCTCCGAGTCAGGCAGTGTCTTAGCGCTCTCCAGAAAGACTTGGGATTAGGCCTTTCCTCCAGCACTGGTAAACAGCTCAAATGATCCCACGTCCAAAATGGAGAAGTTCCAGGAACAGCTACATAAAACTGAGAAGGCTACAAAAGAGAATCAGCTCTTGATGGAAGATAGTAAACCTAGTTTTAGAAAACTAATGAATAGGGTTGGTTTGAAGGTCTTTCTTCCATGTTTCCATTTTGAAGCTCAGATTTCCACAGCAAGTCTCGGAGAGTCGAGCACCTGTGAAAACAAACAATCTCAGTGAACTGTGTAGTTTAATGGGTCTCCCAAATATACGTTTAACGAATCGATTACATGCATCTACCGAAGCATAAATCTAAACAATGGCAGTCAATCAATACAATTAAAAAAAAAAAAAAAAAAAATGCACATTATTCCTAATGCAAAAGTAAATGGAATTTCGTTGACTAGAGCCTGTATTCATATTTTTACAATTTTTTATATTACTTTTTATTTTTTATAATTGCTTAATTATTATACAAATCAATGATTTTGAAAACAGGTAATATTAAATAATATAATTTATGAGATATTTTAAATTTTATATATATATATATATATATATATATATATATATATATATATATATATATATATATATATATATATATATATTTTTTTTTTTTTTTTTTTTTTTTTTTTTTTTTTTTTTTTTCAAATTTAATTATATTATGCTAGAAAAATATACTAAATTATTAGTGATCCACCAAAATTTCGGCAGCAAAAACATATATTTAAAATAACTAAAATCTAAAATAACAATACAAAACAAAAAAATGGGAATTTTCGGTTTTGGTCAGGCAAAAATCTTTGACCAAAACAGTGACGTTTAATTAACGTTTTTCCAATGACGCATTGGAGATGCAGCAAAACTTTAATTTCGGTTTGGGTAAAAAATAAATAAATAAATATTTTAGTGCATCACTAATAGTTATCCATTCTTTATATCATACGTTAAAAATATCTGAATAAAGCATGAAAAATTATTGATTGGAGCTTCACTGTGAATAATGATAGTCTGATATATCGGCCAGGTTGATTAATCGACTGCTATTTGATATAGTTGGCTGATAAATAAGTTTGTTTAACTGATTATCAGAAGCAAGGTCCCTTATCAAAGGGTAATAAACATTTTTAGTGCATTTTGAATAAATATTGTGGATAATGTTTTCCCTAATATTGGTCATCCAGGACCATCAGTCATTAAAAATCCCACATAGGTGAAACACTAATTAACTGTGAACACTGCAACAGATAAAAGAGTGTACATTTTTAGTATCGCCGTTTGCTCTTAAAGGCATAGTTCACCCAAAGATGAAAATCATCATTTACAGTTGTTGGGTCCCATTGAATTCAATCATTTTTTTTCCATGCTATGAAAGTCAACAGGGACCAGCAACTGTTTGGTTAACCATATTCTTTGAAATATCTTTTTTTGTGTTCAGCAGAAGAAATCAGTTCATACAGGTTTGGAACAACATGAGTGTGAGTAAATGATGACAGAATTTTCACTTTTATGTGAACTGTCCCTTTAATTAATAAAAATAAATAAATTCTATTGGTGCATCCCCGAAACTGAAACAATCACAAAAATCACTGACTGCTTTAAAATTAAAAATTAAAAAATGTTTAAATATACATATATATTACAATATAAAAGATACACAAAACATAAGTGAGGAAAGAAATCAGTATGTAAAACTACAGCAGGCTGATCTTGCCCTGAAAGTCCCAAAGACCTCAACATGACTGCAGCAGAATTGCTTGCCCACTTCCCAGAAATATACCTGAAATATTGTCTTCTTGTGTGGGAATGTTATCAGCACCCTTTAAGCACATAATTCGTCATTAAACCAGCTTGTTGCCATAGTCAGATCCACCGAGAACCAGTGCAAGCCTTAGCCTACATCTGCATATGGAGGCAAGTTAGTCGTTTAGCGCGTTAGATCCGATCTATCCACCTCTAACTGACATTCCCACTGAAAATCACACATATATAAGAGTTTATCGGCTACATCTGCAGGTAAGATCGCGTACTATGCGCGTGCAGCATGTAAATACATTGGCTCTGGTCTATTCTTCAATACAAACGCGCGATCAAGCTACAGAAAACACCCTTTTTATGTTTAAAATCATTATAATGCACTTCTAGCGCCTTTTGAAACGGCTTACCTGTTGGTGGCAAGGATTTAAAACGAGAAAGCAGTCACGGGACATCAAATATCTACCCGTTATTTCCTCCTGAAAGACGTCTGTGATCCTGTGCGAGAGCTTGAGAATGGAGCAAAGCATTGTGGGAAGTGAAGTTTTCTGAGGGCTGAGGCGCACTGGCCTCTGATTGGTTAGATTATTGTAGGCGTTAAATGGTACAAATATACAATTCCGATTATTTATCATTATATATAGTGAAGACCGGGGCTAGTTGTCACACTTGTGACAACTATAGTTAATGTTGCTAAGTGCAGGTTTAATTTTGAAAGTCAATTTCTGGATAGATAGATAGCTAGATAGATAGACAGATAGATAGATAGATAGATAGATAGATAGATAGATTCTCTCTGCTGACTAGAACGCAAATATTTATATTTCATTTTAATGTCCTCTATCACTGCAAATGGAATTCCTTCGTTGGATGTTACTGGACTTATATGGTCAAGACGAGCAAATAAGGCGGAGCTTCGAATCCTACAGCGGTCCAGAGGCTTGGCTCATGAATATTAATGAAGTATCAAGACGTTCGACCAGTAAGATTCGGCAGCGTCATCATCGCGCATCAAAACCAGGAAGCGTACAGGCAGAACAGTCGAGAACAGAGTGAAGAGAACTACTGCAACTATTTGGACCATTAGGAATATTTTACGGCGTTTTTTTTAAAAAAAAGAAACAAACAGTGTAGACTGTATTAAAAACCCGGGCGTTTTTTTATCTGGAAAAGCGAAAACAAAGACGTGGAGAAAGGTGAGATTGTATCTATGGCCACAAAGCAACTTCACCATAGTTACTGTTACAGCTCTAGACACAGATGTTATGATGCCTGTATAATGCAATGTGTATTATTTGCAACTTTTAACATAATTCAACGCTTTTGTGTATTGCCTTTTATTGTCCTTTATTTTTAAATTAATTTGTGTTGCACAACTGTAGCTATTCAGTATGTACAGTCAATAAAAGATCTGTTGTATTATATTCTGTTTCCAAATGTAATGTGTTTTTATGAATTTGTAGATGACCCAGGACTCCTCTGCACTGAGGGAGGAAGGAAACAGCCATTTTAAAGCCGGTGATGTGCAACAAGCTCTCAGCTGCTACACCAAAGCTCTGAAGATCAGCGACTGTCAATCCGAGAGTGCAGTTCTGTACCGCAACCGAGCAGCATGCTACCTTAAAATTGAGGACTATACCAAAGCAGAGTCAGATGCCACCAAAGGTAAAAATTATTTTAGGATATTACCTTCATCAGCAATCTTCATCACTCTAACCGAGTTGTGTTCCTCAAGCTTTGGACGTAGATCCAGGTGACATCAAGGCCCGGTTCCGTCGAGCGCAGGCTCTGCAGAAGCTCGAACGGTTGGATCAGGCTTTTATGGACGCTCAGAAATGTGCACAGCTGGAACCCAAGAATAAAGCTTTCCAGGACCTGCTTAGACAGCTAGGAGCACATATCCAGCAGAAGGTGGGAGCTTATGAGAGGTTTTTGCATTTTCAGATCACAACTATTTATGATCTGAAAATGAAACCATATTGTGTTTCTAAATAGGCGGCACAGCTCTCCTCCACAGATGCACGAGTTCAGCAGATGTTCAAACTCCTTCTGGACAGCTCAGCACCCATTTCAGACAGACAGAAGGTGGGCAAGACAACTGTTAAACTTATTATGAATTTTAACACACAGTCTTTGAGATGTTCTCTGCTTATCTTCACGTTTTTAATCAGGCTGCTCAGAATCTGGTGTTTCTTTCACGGGAGGACGCAGGCGCCGAGCAGATCTTCAGGAATGATGGAGTCAAACTCCTCCAGAAGCTTCTTGAGTCCCAACAGGAGGAACTGATCCTTTCTGCTCTCAGAACTCTGGTTGGCCTGTGTACCGGACACCAGTCGAGGGTGAATAACTTCATCATAATCAAGTTTGATAGTTAAGCCCACAGACTTATATATATATATATATATATATATATATATATATATATATAATGTATACATTTTTCAATTGTAGTCTTTTAAAAAGGCATCTGAGATAATATACTAAGTGCAATGTAGTGTTGTCAAAAATATCGTTTTGTTTTTTTTTCGATACATATCGATACTGAAATATCTGAAATGTTTCCAATACTCATTTTCCACAGAATAGACACATAATACCAGCTGCACTTTCTCGCTCTTTCATCTTTCCGACAGCGAGTTGACACACAAACCCGCCTCCCCTCACTCACTTGTTTCATTTGCTCCGGATGAATATTGTTGGTGTTACAGGGCTTGAATTCGGCGTGGGATTGCATGTATTGAGCATAATTTTACTAATTTCCAAAGACTTTGCGCTTACACCCAAAGTGCGTGCACATAAAGCCGCCTCTCAGTACTAAATTGAGTTATGGACTCACTGAATTGAGTCAAATACACACAAAATAATGTCAAAATGGTCTTGGCGAGTATTCACGTAAACACTGTCAGTTATGTTTTAAGTGAACGTAAACAGTTGAGAAAGAAAACGCACGTGTAACACTATAATGGATCCATGCGTCAGGTCTTAAAGTGACAGCAGCCTAATATACCTGCTGCCAAATTATGAGATAATATTAAAAATGTCTATATGGCAGTTTTCCCCATGGTATCGATGTCAAAATTGTGGCCAATGAAAATGCTGAGTGGCTAGTAACTTTGGATAACCACTAGCCACAGTGTCTGGTGAGCAAAAAAAGTTAATGTCAAGCCCTGCCCATAGGTATTGTATCTATAGCTTCTCACTTTATGCAAATTGTTGTGTTTGTAGACCATGGCCATTGTGAACGAGGTCGGCATGGACAGGTTATGTGGTGTCATGGGTTCTGCTGCATCCACCGTGTCTCTTTCAGCATGCCATCTGCTCCAGGTGATGTTTGAGGCTCTTACGGAGGGCATGAAGAAAGAGATCAGAGGGAAAGACGAGGCCATACTGCCAGGTGAGACCGACCTTCACTTTGAGAGCTCAGTTCAGCGACCTACTTTAAGCCCATGACAAGACCAGAAATAATTTCCAGCAGAGAATTTCTGTTCTACTTCTTTAAGACTGGGTTATGGCAGTGTTAAGACCAAAATTAATGTTTAAGGCCGTTATCGCAGTATATCCCATAATAGGTGGATCAGACCCCCGACATGAAGCAGAGGGCATTTGTATCACCTTGAAGGAGTTTATTTTGTGAAAATGACAGGCTTACAGTACATTATCATATTAGCACTGGGAGTCAGATTTCATTTATGATGACAGTCACTAGCTGACTGACAAGACAATGGCAGAAGATTTGGTTTCAAAGTGAAATGTAAAAGCACCTATTTGTCAATATTTCGAATTTAAACCCAGTGCTAATATGGAACCTGCAAAGGATTAGTTGTGTTTTTCTATTTGTTGTGTTTTTCATTAATAATAATAATAATAAACCCACCATTCAACACACCGCCCCTCAAATTGGCGCTGTAAAAGTAAAATGCGCACGGCCACACGTACATTCATAAGGGTGCGCCTACTGACGTGGAGCATTTTCAGTTCATTAATTGAAAACAATTGCTCTGCTCCGCATCATTATCGAATTTGCAATTTAAAAGCGAGGTGCAGAAGAGGGAATACCCCCCACCCCCCGGTGATTACCGTTGTGGTCAAATTTCCTCACCGACACAACCCTATGCTCTAATAATATATGCAAAACACCCCTTGGTATTATATTAATACTATTAGACATTTCTGGTGTCTTCTGGATATGAAATATGAAAAAAAACTGAAAATGCATGAATTTTGAAAATGTTTTGTATGCGTTGCAGAACCGTCCCGTGAGCTGCGTTCCATGTTGCGTCATCTAATTGACATGCTCCCTGCTTCCAGCGTGTCCGGAGCCGGACGTGACAGCGCCCTCAACCTGCTGGTCAAACAGGTGCCGCGAAAATCGTTGAAAAACCCAGACAACTCGCTCACGCTGTGGGTCATCGACCAGGGTATGTTTGACAGTGTTTGACCACAAGATCTGCTCTCATTTGAGATTTAGTGTAGATTGTTTTTTCCCTGTGGACATCACCGACGTTAAAATTTATTTGATACCTAAACAGATTATTTCATAGTTTTACTTTCCCTTTTAGGGCTAAAGAAGATTCTAGAAGTAGCAGGAACTGTTCCTGAGGTCGAGGGTGGGCCACCGCTCACTGACAACACTCCCATGAGCTGCTCTGTGCTACTTAATAAGCTTTATGATGACCTGAAGAGTGATAAAGAGAGAGAAAACTTCAGCAAGATCTGTGAGGAATATGTCCAGTAAGTGACACAAGTTATGTGTGTATATATATATAGACAGACAGAAGATAGACAGATAGATATATATCCATTCACGTTTTCTACAGGCATCACTTTGCCAGCTTAGATATGGAGAGGAAACTACGAGCGATACAGGCGGTCTCTGTACTGCTGCAGGGCCCCAGTGATGTGGGAAATCGCACCCTGGAGCTGAGCGGTATCATGGATGCCGTCATCTCCCTTTGTGCATCCGAAAACATCACCCACCAGCAGGTGGCAGTGGAGGCGCTCATTCACGCTGCAGGCAAAGCCAAGAGAGCGTCATTCATCACAGCCAATGGCGTGGCTCTGCTGAAAGACCTGTACAAGAAAAGCGAAAATGACCGAATACGTGTGCGAGCGCTGGTGGTGAGTATTCAGACTCAAAGATATCTGAGTTTTGAGTTATCTTTTATTTGCTGAATTCTGTATGTGTATGTGTGTTTTCTAGGGGTTGTGCAAACTTGGCTCTGCTGGAGGCACAGATTTCAGCATGAAGCAGTTTGCAGAAGGTTCAACACTTAAACTCGCCAAGCAGTGCAGGAAGTAGGTTTTGAGCTTTGCTAATAGTATTGTAGCGATCAGTTTTGCATTTTAGGCAACCACTCACATTTCTTTCAGCGGTGTAAAAAATATAGTTTGAATGGGTTTTCAGACCCATAAATATACACAGTACACACACACAAATCACAATTAATCGTTTGACAGCACTACTTTATAATATCAATATAAGTGTCTTATGGACATGAAACATTACACATTTTTCACACATTAAAATATATTGTTGCCTTTATATTTTAAGGAGGAGGTTTATCACAAGTGCATCATATTTGAAGAGTTTTTACTAATTAAAGACTAATCAGAATATTCTCATGTTGAGCTGTAGCATGAATCCTATGCAGACGTTTTAGTTTTGCAGCTGCAGCAAAAGCATTTTTGCTCAGGAGTGCATTAGTAAATTAGACCCCTTTTAAAGAAGTAGGTTGATCTATAATTGCAAAGGTGTTATGTTCAGGTGGCCTTCAGCTGTCTTTCTCTTCCAGGTGGCTCTGCAACGAAGCTCTTCCTCCAACATCCCGGCGCTGGGCCATCGAGGGTCTGGCCTACCTCACGCTGGACGCCGATGTGAAAGAGGACCTGGTGGAGGATAAAAAAGCACTTCAGGCCATGTTTGAGCTAGCTAAGGTAACACCCTTCCCACTGTTATGGAGATACACATCCCCCATTATACTAATCCTTGACAGACACAGGAAATCCCTCATGTTCTCGCTTTCTTTGCAGTCTGAGGACAAAACAGTGTTATTTGCTGTTGGATCTACGCTGGTTAACTGCACCAACAGCTATGATGTGGAGAAACCAGACCCTCAGATGGTGGAACTAGCTAAATATGCTAAACAGCATGTGCCTGAGGAGCATCCAAAGGTAACATAAACAGAACCAACGAGATGATGGATACGTCCACCAAAACTGAACGTAGTTTCATCATCATTTAGTAGTTTTATCATCATTTATGTTATCTCATTCTGTTTGTCATTCAAAACCCATATCACTATCATATATACTTTTTTTTTTTTTTTTTTGAGGAACTCAAAAGCAGAGTGTTCACGCTACTCTTTTCCATACAACAAAAGTATTTTTTGACCAAGGCCTGTCAAGCTCCAAAAAAGCACTATAAATGTAGTCCTTGCAACATTTTCATTTGCGAAAACAGACAAAAAGTCATTATTTGCTCATCTCTTTCCTGTTGTTTTGGAAGAAGGAAAGTCATTCAGGCTTGAAACGACATGAGGGAGAATAAATGACCAAATTTTTTTCTCAATGTAGGATGCCCAATCGTTTGTAGAGAAGAGGGTGGTGAAGCTCTTGGAGGCTGGGGTGGTGTCAGCGTTGGTTTGTATGGTGAAACAGGAGAGTCCCGCCCTTACGGAGGCCTGCAGAGAGTGTATCGCCAGGTCTGTCTACTTTGAAGCTCAATCAATTTGGAAATCTGGCAGAATTCAAAGGCTGCTACTGTAAAAGTACTTTAATTGCACTCCAGTTTTGGCCCTTTCCTGCTGCTGGCAAAACTACTGTCCCAAATTCAGATTAAGCCTTAGATCAATTTGCTCCATCAGGGGAGATTGTTTGAAAATGGATTTTAGTGTGCAAAATGGTTAATCTCTGTCCAAGAAAATGGCCCATTTATCAGATGAAATGAGTGGCTCTCTTCCTCTTCCTGACAGGGTGATTTTGGCTCTGGTGGAGAGACATGAGGACAGAGGGTTAGTTGTGGCACAAGGAGGAGGAAAAGTAAGTATATTCTCTCATCATGCCAATTGAGCTACATTTCACACCATTATTTTAATATACAATACAGGTAAAAGGTTTGTGGTTGGTAAGATTATTTAATGTTTTTGAAAAAAAAAGTATTTATTTGAGCAAAAATACAGTAAAAACTGTAATATTGTGAAATAATATTACAGTTTGAAATGACTTTTCTATTTTATTTTAATTAGTGCTGTCAAAATTAACACGTTAAAGCATGCGATTCATTTTTCCAGTTTAACGCATTAAAAATATTTAACACAATTAACGCAGCATCCGTTTTTTTTCCGTCATCCTTTAGCTAGCGTTACATTATATGATCACTCTATCATTCATTCAAGTGCTATTATTACCATTCAAGCATGATAAGATCCAAAAAATAACTTTAAAATAGCATTGAGTTCTTTTTTGCGCTTGAACGGACAAAAACCACACAAAAGTATGCCAAAATGTCAGCTTTGTCAAGTATCCTCATAAGCACAGTCTTAAATTAGTTAAATAAAGTCTTAAATGACCATAAAGAGTTGTGAGGACATCGGATGTGTGTGTCAGACGTTAAAGTGACAGCCTAATAAACCTGTCTGTGTGAAAAATGTCTGTGTCATTAATGTTAATCAAAGAACAAAAGATAAAGAGAAAATAACTTTTGTAGCTTTAATAAGGATTAATCTATATTTAATTATATAAATGCAGCGAAGACTGTGAAGTGTTTAGTAACTTTATTCAATTTCTGTATATTTCCTACCTGTTAGATCAAATATTTAAAATACACTCTTTATGTTGTTTCTACATTAATTTGGAGATTAAATGTGAAATTATTACAATACAAAAATATATAAAAACTTTAAAGTTTGGTGCGATTAATCATGATTAATTACAGAAAAAATGTATGATTATTTAAAAAAAAATTTAATCAATTGACAGCACTAATCTTAATATATTTTAATGTAATTCAGTGTCACATGATCCTTCAGAAATCATTCCAATATGCTGATTTGGTGTTCAAGAAACATTTCTTATTATTATCAATGTTAAAACAGTTGTGCTGCTTAATATTTTTGTGAAAACTTTGATACATTCTTTTCAGGATTCTAGAAAGTTCAAAAGAGCAGCATATATTCCAAATAGAAATCTTTTGTAACATTATAAATGTCTTTACTGTCACTTTTGATCAATTAAATGTATCCTTGCTGGATTAATTTCTTTAAAAAAAAAAAAAAAAAAACCTCAAACTTATGAATAGTAATGCATGACATTTTTTTTGTTTGCTTGATGCAGGCTTTACTACCGCTGGTTTCTGAGAGCACAGATCAGGGGAAGATCAAAGCAGCACAAGCTCTAGCCAAGATCACCATCACATCAAACCCTGAGATCGCATTTCCGGGCGAGAGGGTACGTCCGCACCCTATTTAACCATTTTCACTCATTTCAATCAGGAATTAAATGTATTATATGATGATTTATGTGTTTGTGTAGGTCTATGAGGTGGTGAGGCCCCTGGTCAGTCTTTTAGCTCTTGACTGCACAATGCTGCAGAACTTTGAGGCTCTGATGGCCCTCACCAACCTGGCTGGCATCAGTGAGAGACTCAGGTCAGCTGTCACCAACTAAAATGGATTTATGACATATATTTGAGTGAAAAGGCTTCTCGAACAAGAAAAAATGTACGGAGGGACTTGGATTTGTCCATTAGGAATTGATTGGATGGTTGTGGTTTGCTATTGGTCAATTTCATGTGAGTGACAGGTTGTCCCGCCCACATTCCAGTAAACACTTTATCAGAGAAGAGAAGTTGCTGCAAGAGGGAGGGGAAGTTACTTTGATTAAAGATTACAAGGGCACATGAATTTTAAAAAAAAAAAAATCATTTATAATAAACACTGCAATATTCCATTAAAAAATAAGAATTGTTCATTTTGATTTTTATGGTGACTTTAAGCCAATGAACAGCAGAACAACTCTCAGTCAAACAACATTTTAAACCCACAGGCAGAAGATCATTAAGGAGAAAGCTGTGCCTAAAATTGAGGGCTACATGTTTGAGGAGCACGACATGGTCCGCGCTGCTGCCACCGAGTGTATGTGCAATCTGGCCTTAAGCGCTGAGGTACGTCACTTTTTGGACCAAATTTTGAGCTAAATCCTTCTGGAAAAGACTGATTTTATGGTTTTGTTTGATGCATCAGGTGCAGAAGTGTTACCTGGCTACAGACAGTGACCGTCTCAAGTTGCTGGTGCTCTACAGTGGTGAAGATGATGAGCGACTGAGGAAGGCTGCGTCAGGCACGCTGGCCGTGCTGACAGGGGAAATGCCCGAGCTGTGTACACGTATTCCTGACACGGTGAGTCTTACTTGATTAAAGTGCCCTATTATGCTATTTTAAAGGTTCACTTTATTTGTCGTGCACTGTGATCTTTGAAACTTTGCAGATGTTTTACATTCACAAACAGCTATATTACACACTACATGAAAGGTAATATCTGAAAATTCATAATAAGGTACTTTAAAGGATTAGTTCACTTTAGAATTAAAATTTCCTGATAATTTACTCACCCCCATGTCATCCAAGATGTTTATGTCTTTCTTTCTTCAGTTGAAAAGAAATTAAGGTTTTTAAGGAAAACATTCCAGGATTTTTCTCCATATAGTGGACTTCAATGGGGATCAACGGGTTGAAGATCCAAATGTCAGTTTCAGTGCAGCTTCAAAGCGCTCTACACGATCCCAGATGAGGAATATAAGGGTCTTATCTAGCGAAACGATCGGCCATTTTCTAAAAAAATAAATAAATAAATAAAAATTATATACTTTTTAACCACAAATGCTCATCTTGCACTGCTCTGCGATGTGGCACGCATTATGTAATCACGTTGGAAAGGTCACGCGTGGCCTAACCGAAGTAGCGAGCAAGTGTTTACAAAGTGAACATACAAAAACTAAGTCAAACGCTCTTTACATTAAAAAAATTAAAACAACGATGTCTGACGATTTTGAAGTTGGAGGAGAAAATGAGTTTTTCACGCATGACCTTTCCAACGTGATTATGTAATGCGTGGCACATCACAGAGCAGTGAACATTTGTGGTTAAAAAGTATATAAATTTTTAATTTTTTTAGAAAATGACTGATTGTTTCGCTAGATAAGACCCTTATTCCTCGGCTGGGATCGTGTAGAGCCCTTTGAAGCTGCAATTTAGACCTTAAACATGTTGAACCCCAGTCCACTATATGGAGAAAAATCCTAGAATGTTTTCCTCAAAAACCTTAATTTCTTTTCTACTGAAGAAAGAAAGACAAACATCTTGAAATTTTAATTCTGAAGTGAACTAATCCTTTAAGACATTCTTCATCTCAATCTACATTTCCTTCTCCTTTTCTCTAGACGAGTCACTGGCTGGAGATCTTCCAGGCTCTGTTGCTCAGTGAAAGTCCGGACCTGCGGCATCGTGGAGTGGTCATCATAATGAACCTCATGCAGGCCGACAAAAGTCTGGCAGAGAAACTGATTGAGAGTGAGGCACTGGAGATCCTGTCTGTCCTGGCTAAAGGAGACGATTCCAACCAGGACTCCGTTCGGAAAGCCGCCCAGCGCTGCTTGGATCTGGCTATTGAGTACGGCCTCATCCGAAACAATGAGGGAGGAGCTAATGGTAATTCCATGTGATGCAGTCTAATGAGGGTTTGTTCCCAACCCCAAAGCCTTTCATCCACTATGGATAAAAAAGTAGCACACATTTCATACTGTCTAAAGAGACCAAATATTGAGTTTGTTCACTTCCATTCCATTATGTGCACTCAATTTATTTCACATGCACATTCCAAGATATTATATGATTATTGTACTTAAATGTGTGACACACACTGAAAGTATTAATCTTAAAATTGTTATGTATGCTTTGGCACATTTGTTTGACCTCATGACCATGTATATTCAAGTCTTAATTGCTGAATGTGAAATTATGTATTCTGGTTTTATATAAACACTACTTTTGTTTGAGGTGTGGTGATCTTTTATTCTGTCTTTCGTTTACTCACAGATTAAGTAGATTTGGTTGGTTTGTTGACTTTTTCACACTGTTGTGCAACTAACAAACATTCAAAAAATAACTAAATAAATAATGTAATTTGTAGTGATTTAATTTTAATTTATCACCATTTCCTTTTACATGGGAATTGGTGTGAATATTTCAAAGGGAATTTTCCAGTGGCTTTTTGCTCATATATTACACCTTATGTTTCATAATAGGTGAAAATCCTTGATTATTAAAGTGATATTGCTGAAAATTAGAGGGGTTTCTAAAAAAAAAAAAAAAAAAAAGTGTGTGTGTATATATATATATATATATATATTTCATTTTATAATTAAAAGGGAAAAAAACATTAATTTATGTAAAACAGTTTAAATATTTTGTTGAATAAACATTTTAACTGATTTTTTTATTATAAAACAAGCAAAAAAAAAACTTTTAATGTGGTCACTTCTGATGTAATATGCAAATATGTGCATATTTAACTAAATTAATTATTTGCATACATTACCATTCAAAAGTTTACAGTCAGTAAGATGTTTTTGAAAGAAAACGCTGCATTTATTTGATCAAAAAATACAGTAAAATGATCATATTGTGAAATATTATTATAATTTAAAAGAACTGTTTTCTATTTTTATATATTTAAAATATAATTTATTCCTGTGATGTCAAATATGGATTTTCAGCATCATTACTCCAGTCTTCAGTGTCACATGATCCTTCGGAAATCTAATATGCTGATTTGCTACTCAAGAAACATTTCTGATTATTATCAATGTTGACAACAGGATTCGTTGATGAACAGAAAGTCCAAAAGAATAGCATTTGAAATAGAAATATTTTATAACATAAAAGTCTTTACTTGATCAATTTAATGCATATTTGCTTATTAAAAGTATTAATGTTCATAAAAAAAATCGTACTGAACCTCAAACTTCTAAACAGTAGTGTAAATGAAAAATGTAGCTAAATAGATAAAGCCAAAATGAGACATAAAACTACAAATCGCGTTGAAGCAAACGGCACGAGCCCTCTCACTTTCCATAGATTCCAATGGTATGTCATATGACTCTTCGTGACCAATCAGAGACGTTGAAAACGTGCACGCGTTGAGTTGTCATTCTTGCAAACGTTGGCGTTATTTAAAGGGAAACAGTTGAATATAAATGTATGTAATGGATGATTGTGCCATTTTCACCTACACTAACAAGGACTTTATAAATGATGTTTGTTCCGGAAATCAGAACCGGTCCAGATTTGACATCGCGCTGCGGTCCGGGTGGACTGAGAGGAAGAACGCCGGGCTGTTCAGGTACCGGCTGGACGATCTGGAGACGCGGATCCTCCCCGGTCCCTGTGGATATATCGCACAGCTGAACATCATGAGAGGCATCGAGAGACGAAAACCTCAGGAGATCCTGAGCGTCCGGCAGAATTTTGACCCAAAGCAGTTCAATTTCAACAAAATCAACCCAAAAGAGCTGCTCTTTGAATTACAGTGTGAAGGGGGGTGCCATCAAAATGGTTCAAAACGAAGGTGCAAAGTGATAATAAACGTGAGTCCGCTGGAATTCGGTCACTGTCTGCTCGTACCTGAACCGGACCGGTGTCACCCACAGATACTGACCCCTTTGGCGGTCCAAATGGGGATAGAAACGGTTCTGCTGAGCGCTGATCCAGGATTCAGGGTTGGCTTCAACAGCCTGGGTGGGTTTGCCTCAGTTAACCATCTCCATCTCCATGGCTACTACCTAAACCACCAAATGAGGATTGAGACCTCCCCAGCAGAGCTCATCCTGCCTAAAAAACACTTGTATCGCCTCCTGGACTTCCCAGAAGGCTTTCTGTTCCACACCCAGGGTCCAAACCTGGATTTGACAGTCAATGCGGTGTGCGGCCTCACTGATATTTTGGTTGACAAGAACATCGCACACAACCTCTTCATCACCCGAGGTTGTCCTCCACAGAGGGAGCGTGACCCATCTTCATCCCGAACCGGGGTGAGGGTTATCGTATGGCCCCGGTTGTCCTGTTTTGGGGCCAAAGAGGAGTCTGCCTTCAATGTGGCCCTGTGTGAGCTCGCCGGTCACCTTCCCTTCAAAAACAGAGAAGACTATGAGACAGCCAGTGAGGACGCAGTGCAGGACATCATCCGGAAATATTTGCTGCCCCAAGAAGAGTTCAGTGAATTACAAAAGCATGTCATGAAATGTTTATAGATGGCACGTGTCAAAATATCCTGTATTAAAATTTCAGGGAATATATAATAAATATTTTTGTATTAAATATCAGATTTTATTACCACAAATGTTTCATTCTGTCACTTGAAGTTGCATATGAAGTGCTGCTAAGTTATGTAGTATTATTATTAAGTGGTGTGGAAACGGTGATGTTTGTGTATGTGTATATAACAAAAATATGTGTATGTTTTAATTATGTACATAATATTTTATCATAGGCCTATGTAATGTAAAAATTATGAACTTTTTTTTAATTCACATATGTATTAAATTATATACTATATATATATATAAATTATGTGGTGTAAAAGAATAACATCATTATTTAATCGATGTATATTCTGTCTACTATTGCTTAAAAAAATTAATGGCCCAGTTTCACAGACAGGGTTTGGATTAAGATTAATTAATTAACCTTAATCTAATTAATAAAATAGATTAAATAATCACACATCAAATTTCGCTGAGAAATGATCCCTGAAAGATAATTTAAAGTCATTGTGTTAAATAAAAAAAGCATCAAATAGCCATTACAAAAAGTAGCTTTAGAAAGAAATTATATATTTGATTTAACATAAAATGTATTACACAAACTTTTAGGCTACAATGACCATGAGGCCATTGAGGGTGAGTAAATGATGATTTTTGTGTGAACTATCCCTTGAATGGGTTTTTTATTAATATGGATATATGAATTTTTTTTTTTAATGAAATTATACTCTAAATAAGAAACTAAAACTGCCAGTAGGTGGCGGTAAATGTCTAAATGAGTAAGTCATTGAGTCATTCATTCATTCGATTCTTTCAAACGGCTGATTCATTCAGGAATGAAGTAAATGGCTCTCTTTATGAATGGTTCATTGAATCGTTGGTTCACCCGATTGATTCGTTCAAAACGCAGATTCATTCAGAAACACACTGCTGTGTGTTGCTCGAAGACGCTCAACAATTCTGCTCTGGATTATAGGTAGTATTTTTGTTGGCAAAATTGAGCAAAAACAGATATTGTGTCTAAAATAACACAATAATAACTTTATTGAACTGTTTGTTTAAAATCAATGTCACAATTTGCACTCGTGCTATTCGGAACTAAAACCGGACTTGTGTGATATTGCTTAACTATGATATAAATATGAGACAATAACCCATACAGGGCATTTATGTCTTAATATTTTGAATTTTAGGTGCATTAACTGCATGATAGGCCTTAAAGGCACAATATGTAAGATTTTTAGATTACAATATCCAAAAACCACTAGAACAATGTTATATATTTTGTTGACTTGTGTACTTACATTATCCCAAACATTTCCAACAACGTTTAAATACAGAGAATTCAGCCATTTTAACCAGGTCACGGAGCGTCATTGCGTCGCCTGTCAATGACGTCATATCCGCTACGCCTTCGTTTTGAAGAAGCGATCTCTAGCGGCGAAAATTACATATTGTGCCTTTAAGCCTTGTCTGTGTAACTGGGGGAATGAGTGACAGTGCCATCTACAACAATTATACAACAAACATTTCAAACAGTTGTATGCTACGTTTATTTATTTTTAAAGAGACAACGCACATTCATTCATATGAGCGCTTGTGTCCATCATGTAAATGTGAACGATTCAGCCATACAAGCTCATTTTCATCTGCGTGACCTCATCACTTTGCGTGTTTAATTCACTGATAATTTCTTGGCATTTATTTTAACAGATATATTTGGTGATCTGGGTATTCTATACATACATACATACAAAAAATAAATAAATAATGTGCACAACATGGTATAGCCTATATCTACTACAATTGTAAAGTACTTCCATACAGCACAAATCCTTCTCTATAGCTCTCTCTAGTGGTCTGAGGTTGAATCGCAGTTAAAATATTTAGATTTGGGAAATAAAATAAGCATTTGTTTACTTAGCAGGCTACATTAATGTTTCATTAATTTATTTATGTTTTATTTACAGTTGAAATTCAGTTATTAAATACTTAATTTATTTAATTATAAAATTACATCCGTCTGCCTCAGGACCAATACACTACTATAAACATGATTCCTGATAATATCACTTTTCCATTACAGATTGTTCCATCCCAAACAAACAGTCTGACGTCTGAACTGTACATAATGGCAGTATTTCATAGAAACGCCAGGTAAGCGGACACTATTTTGTATGAATCAGTTTTTGATCAGATCGTGATGAACAAAGCTGGTTCAGCTACACGACACGCGCACCGCCCAAACTAACGACGCTCATTCAGGCCAGCGGTGTATGTTTCTTCACTACAAAAGGAGCTTGAAAGAGAAGCTAGTTTGATGGTGAAAAGATATTAATCTTCCCTTGGGGCTCATTATAGTTATTCGACAGGAATTTCACCTCAAAGCGCAGTTTGACTGTCCTGTTTTACAGCTCACTGAGGTAATATCCATCCCGCGTGTCGAACCGAAACCGCACGCCCGAGAGGATCCAACCCAGACAACGTAAAGCCACTCTGGCGTCGTTTAAACGCTCTCTGTGGCCTCAAATACCTATTAATTCCAGGTGATGGTTGCTGTAACTAACACTAAACCGGTCTGAGGAGACCTGTGTCATCTGTTTCACACCATAACAAAAGCCCTGCTGAGCATCTTGTGTACAGGTCCTGCCTTCTAACCTGGTACCACAAACACTCCAGAGGTGATATATTAGCCTTTTATCTTTACTGAACTGATTCTAGGCCTACTTGTTGCTGTGAGGTTTGACTCAACCAATAGAGGTCAAACCTTGACTTGATTTCAACGGGATGGGACAGTGATGACTAAACATTCAAGGTGCAAATAAGGGTTTGATGGCCCCTCTTAACACTTAAACAGAGGACACATGTTTAAAATGCTCACATAATTATGTGAGATTTACTTATGCAATCAGTAAAAACCATATTTAAATGTTCAATCATTTAACATTCCAGTCAGTCCTACCAAAAAGGATCTTTAATTGGCCAATACTGAAACAACTAAATGGCCGTAATTTATGATTTCTTATAATTTTATGCTAATCTCTTAATTGGGTACAATGCATTACATAAGAGAAATGAATTAAAAAGCCACATTATATTATATTATATAAAGACAGAGTCAGAGGAGACTTAAATGCTCAACGGAGAGGGGAAAGAGTTTGCTTAAGCAGAACGAGCCCCTCTCCTCACAATGACCCTTGGGACTTAAACAAGGGAAAATGGAAGTTGAATTCAAATGGAATGAGTATACATGAACCTTAAAAGCAAATAATAATGCTTTGTTTTTACATTTGCAAAGATAAAGAATAAAACAAGAAAAGTCTTGCTCATGCATAAAGCCACATACTCCATGAATCAGTAACAAATTTTATTCAGCACTCAAAGATCTAGGATAACCAGCACGTCCACCGAGTGACGCCTGCAGACAGAAGACCGTTAGCAGAGCGCGACGGATAACATTTACAGTGTACATGTAAGAACACTATGTACTAATTACTGTACACGAAACTGGTGGAGGTTTAAACCCTCCAGTGAAAAACTTCAAAATAAACTGCCTGGATCTAATGGGAGCATAAACATGTCAATGTCTAGACTGGGTATAGTGGCTACAGCAATTCACTGAAGCATATCTAGTCCACTTTGTGGTATATAGAGCAACATTCAGGTTCCAAACTCCATTCATTTTCTCCATATAAACCTTTAAATACAGACTCCCTGTGAGCTACGAGGTTGATAATCAATGGTATTTGCTTCTGTTGAAGATGTCATCCTGCATTATTTCAGCTTATTTTAAAATAATAATGTTTAACAGCAGAATTCTTGGTGAAAAACTACATTACCCATGGTGCTGTTGTCATGCCGGCTGTAATGAAGCGCACAGCGATGGAGAATTCAAAACAGTCTTTAATAAACAAAATCCAAAGGGAATACGCAGGAGGTACTCTAGGAAAAAACCCACAACCACTATATCATAAACAACATGGCACAATGAACTGAGGAAACTCAGGGCTTAAATACACAGGGAGTAATGAGCTAACTAAATGAAAAACAGGTGAACATAATCAGTAACAAAGGGAACTAAGTAGCAGAACAGAACAGGCAAAGCAAACAGGAAACAGAATGAAAACGAAACACAAAGAGAAGGCATGTCCTCGCACAGTCATAAGAGTCCAACTGAGGAGAGAGGAAGGGGAACGAGGGGCTGGCGAATGGTAGGACTCAGGCGAG
Organism: Hypophthalmichthys nobilis; assembly: GCA_037950665.1. Lineage (NCBI taxonomy): Eukaryota > Metazoa > Chordata > Actinopteri > Cypriniformes > Xenocyprididae > Hypophthalmichthys > Hypophthalmichthys nobilis. The sequence continues at coordinate 19,768,869 of CM075486.1, forward strand.
ATGATGGCAGGAGAGACCACAGTGGCAATGATTGTGGGAGGAGCCAGTGAGGAGACAAGAGCAGGAAGAACCAGGCGGTGTACCAGAACATAGCTAGGATGAAGGCCCATGACAGAGTCAAAGGAGGGTGGAGACTTGGCTGGTCTTCAGGCGGAGCTGAAGAGCCAATGAGACCACGTGACACGGATCTGGAGGCGGAGCCATAGCAACAAGCGTTCGAATTGGAGACTGAGGACCAAGGCTGAGTCGGAGGGAAGGCGGAGCCTGAAGGGGCGGAAGGATGAAGCGCATCTGAAGGTCCGGAAATCCATGGCACAGGTAGAGCGACGATTGACCAAGGCGAAGCCGGAGGGACGAGGGAGCCTGGTGGAGCCGTAAGGACGGCGGCCCCAGGTGGAGCCAAGGGAGGGAGGAGCCAAGGCGGAGCCGACTGGCCGACAAGCCGAGGTGGAGTAAAGGGGTTTGGTGGCTGGAGGTGGAGCCAGGGAATCCCCTTGTCAAGGCAGAGCTGGAGACCGGAAGACCCAAGGCAGATCTAAAAAACTAAACAGACTAGAACATAATCTTAACAGCTGTACAGAAAATTCCACAAATCAAAGAGTCGAAACAAGCGAAAAATGTCAAAGTTGCCAAAAGATCTCTTTAGCTCCGCCCACTCCCTCAAAGCACCGCAAATTATGTAATTAAATCGGTCTCCCTACGCTCTCAAAATATTTAAATATTTGAATATATGCTTATTTTGCCATAATCTTAAAATATATTGTTTTATACAGCCTATATAATCAACATTTTTAAATGAGTAGTTTTATATTTCTCCATCATTTTTAATTTGATTATGCTGTTTGCAGTGCTTCATGGGATTGTAGTTCTTTCCCTCACTAAATCCATTAAGTACATAGTCTTGTACCTTTATATTTTTGTCTGATTTTCAAAAACTTTTTTCTTCAAATCAAAGTTGGCTTGGTTCTTAGCTTAAAACATTTTAATGAAGACTATTTTGAAATCCTCATGGGAGAAATGAATGGGCAAAATACTTCGGGAACCAATGCAGCTGAAAAAGTGGACAAGCACTGTTGCACTCTATAACCTCTGCCATATAGGAACCGATTAAACATTTCGTCCTATAGCCTTGCCCGTTCTCCTCCAAGTCCATACTTCGGTGACATAATGCCAATAGACTGTCAGAACAAATGGGACACTTGACAACCATCGTAAGACCACAAGTACACATTAAGTGTGCCATTTGGGACAATGTCAAATACCCAATGGAGACAGGAAATGGTCCGTTTAAGCAGGATGTGTTCCTTTTCTAAAAATATTTTGAGCCTCAGGAATTACACCTTCACCATGTCAAAGTTCTCAATCTTCACAATTAATTACAAGGGGAAACAGTAAAAATTAATGGTCTCATTCAGGCATACAAGCACAGATTCTGTCAAATCAATCATTAACAAGTTCAGCCCACTGACGTCCAACATGTCCACTGAGTCAATGCCCGGAGAAAGAAAAGCTTACCAAGCTTAACTGTAACATACATGGACATTGCATTATGTACATTATGTACCAATGAAAAAAAAAATCGGTTAAAGTTTAAAAATGCTCCACAAATTAGGGATAATTACTTCCTTTAGCAAATTAATTAATTAAAATAAAATAAAATAAAATAAACTGGCTCCTCCTTGGCCAGATCCAGTTACAATGACAAGAATCCCAGCAAAAACAAAATGTTCAAATGTTATATGTGCAGGGATTTTTTGCCTGGGCAATTTGTTGATTTATTTTATGTGTTTAAATATTTGAATGCATGCATGAAACAAAATCTGAGCATTGAGTTTTTAGGTATTCTTTCTCAAAAATAAAAGAAAAAATAATTATTTTAAGTTATAAATATTTTAAGTTAGTTTATCAAACCAATCTAATAGTTTTCAACTTAATAGTTGACTTATCAACTCAAACTTAGTTCTTAACACAGAACAATTAACAAAAAACTTAATGAATAAAATTATGCTTAATTTAAAACGTCATGTGACGCGTAAGTGTATAGTATATCATTGAATTCAGGACGTAGTACACTAGCTGTTCATTTAGGACGTAGCCAGATACTTTCCCGCGTAAATGGCGACATCTTGGTAGCGTTTTTAAGGCATATGGCATCAGACGTTCCGTGGCTGGCCGAACAGATTCATTCTAAATTCTAAAATTAAAAGTTTTACCATGAAATATACTAATAACCATATATAAACTACTGAACTGATTCCAAATATCCCAGCAGCAAAACATGTGCCTTAAAATCCAATTTGCATCATCAAACTGTGTTCAAAAGCAACATGTGGCGTGACTTGTAGCAATCAGTCATCCAGACGTTTCTCGCAAAGATTTTTTTCTTTTTCTAAAGAAGGGGGCCGAGAAATGGAGATACAGACACACCTCCGCGCTCCCACTGCGTTTAAAAGTGACACTAATGCGCGTCCACGTCTCTTAACAACATCACCAGTCCTCTCAATGAACGACCTGCAGACATGGGGAACTGCATTGCGAACATGTGCGACCGGCCAAAGAATACTAACATTAAATTCAGTTTACCTGCCGTGTGTTTCGTCTGGCAGTTGTCTATGATTATTCTTTTTGGGGTATTTATGCGGTATGATGAGGACTCAGATACACACTGGGTTGAACACAAAAAGAATGACAGTACCTTAAGAGATATTGAGAATGACTTCTACTTCAGATATCCAAGTAAGTGCATAATTTTTTTTTCTTTCTTTTTCTCTCTCTTTTTTTTAAATTATTACCTATTTAAAAGTAATTTATCATTTTATTTCCCTTATTACAATTTTGTTATGAGTATTTAAACCCATCTAGGATATAGTATTAAACTACAAAAATAATCTACAAAATAATTAAATGATATAATATTTGCTGGTTTAATGTCATGGTCATATTATCAACAAATTCATCACCATCCATTGATTGTGATATTAATGTTTTCTCTTGCTCGTACACTTGGAAACATGCATACCTCCTTATGCACATGGGACTGTGGTACAGGGGGAGGTAGAGGATTCATTTGCTCTTTGATTATGTAAGGATCACTATCCATTGTCATCTTTTGATTCTTTGAAGGTGTGGTTGAATTTTTCAGTCATATATAGATCCTCAGTCTTCTAGCCAGACTCCACTGTTCTCCAACTATCAACGTTTCAAGTGTTGGATGACAGGTGGCGTATGAACTCGGACACAAACTATTGTTTGCGGACTGATCAGATGTCATTGAACGAGTTTTGTCATGGTTGAGGTGTGACTGTTGCCGCAGAAGTCTGTTGGAAGAGTTCATCTTCTAGTAGTCCTCTTGTGTTAGTTGTGATTGGGTGTAGTTTGGTATAAACACAGAGTGATGATATGCTCCATGTAGCTCATTTGTTAGTGGTGTGAGATTTAATACCTGTAAACAAATGTATCACACCTGCTATATCCGAATGGACTTGAGTTACTTGGCACAGAAAATGTTCTTTGTGTATAAATACAGTCCAGACATCTTGTAATTGATCCAGGCAGATGCTAATGTGGGAGTTCTGGTTGTTTTTTGACACCCACCTGAAACCTGGAGTTTTATGATGGAGGCATCTTTGGTTGAGAAGGATTTCAAGGTGAAGCTTCATGCCAGGCCAGAATGAAAGGATAACCTTGCTAAAGAAGCAAAGTGTTGTCAGTTTCCAGAAGAGATTTCATGGTAATAATGGCCAGCAGGCTCTTTTTTTTCTCTGTGCAAATAAGGGCTTGTTCAGAAACCACAGCACTGTCTGTTGTCATTAGCAGTTTTTTTTTGTGGTGTCACCAGCATCTAGATGTCCTTTCATGTATACTGTGGAAAACATCTCCACAATTACCAGCCTAGCCTTTTCCTGTTCTGTGAAACTGCGGTGTTGTTAATTTTCAACTCTGCTACAATTTAGTCAAATTTGGTGCTGCTTTGACCTCAGTTATGTCACCAAAAGGCTCAGATTGCAGTTTGTGACTTGCTAAAACACATTTGTCCTTAGTCATATGAGGGTAATGCAACTGGATTTTTGTCGTAAATATACATTTTGTCTCAAATCGTTTGTCTTCTTATTGCTTATGGAAAGAAGTGCTTTAAAGTATTTTCATTTTAATGAAATATGTTTTAAAATCAGTTGTTTATACATGAATTTGGTTAATAGTACTATTTCATTCTGATTTCTAAAGTCTATAAAATCTGTTTATACCGTATATTCCATAAATTAATACTTTTATTCAGCATGAATGCATTAAATTGATTAAAAGTAACAGTGAAGATATTTTACATGGTTACAAAAAAAAAAAAAATCAAATAAATGCTGTTCTTTTAAAATTTCTATCCATCAAAAATATATCCCTGAAAAACGGTCTCCACAAAAATCAAGCAGCCCAACTGTTTTCAACATTGATAATAAGACATTTCTTGAGCACCAAATCAGCATATTAGAATGATTTCTGAAGGATCATGTGACACTGAAGACTGAAAATTCAGCTTTGCATCACAGGAATAAGTTACATTTTAAAGGGTTAGTTCACCCAAAAATGAAAATAATGTAATTTATTACTCACCCTTATGCCGTTCTACACCCGTAAGACCTTCGTTAATCCTCGGAACGCAAATTAAGATATTTTTGTTGAAATCCGATGGCTCAGTGAGGCCTGCATAGCCAGCAATAACATTTCCTCTCTCAAGATCCATTAATGTACTAAAAACATATTTAAATCAGTTCATGTGAGTACAGTGGTTCAATATTAATATTATAAAGCGATGAGAATATTTTTGGTGCGCCAAAAAAACAAAATAACGACTTATATAGTGATGGCCGATTTCAAAACACTGCTTCATGAAGCTTCGGAGCGTTATGAATCAGTGTGTCGAATGAGCAGTTTGGAGCGCCAAAGTCACATGATTTCAGCAGTTTGGCAGTTTGACACGCGATCCGAATCATGATTCAACACGCTGATTCATTACGCTCCGAAGCTTCATAAAGTACCAGAAAAAAGTATCGGTACTCTTACTCGGTCCTTAAAAAATGGTATCAGTGCGTCCCTATTACAAAAGCTTTGTATTTCAGATAAATGCTGTTCTTTTGAACTTTCTATTCATCAAGGAATCCTGGAGAGAAAAAAAAAAAAATTTTTTGTTTGTTTTCCTGCAGGTTTTCAGGATGTTCATGTCATGATCTTCGTGGGTTTTGGGTTTCTCATGACCTTCCTGAAGCGCTATAGCTTTGGTGCTGTTGGATTCAACTTCCTGGTTGCAGCTTTCGGCATTCAGTGGGCTCTTCTGATGCAAGGCTGGTTCCATTCTCTGGTTGATGGAAAAATCAAGATTGGGATAGAACAGTAGGTTTCTTCTCTTTTGTGAGCTTTTACAGTTGCCAAAGGGGCCAAAAAAGTTTTATTTAAAACCAGATACATTTATACTGTCCAGCAATTAATACTGGTATCTGATTCTCTGCATCAGAATTAGCTGATTTGTTTAAGGTTTTATTTAGAAAAGCAGCAGTTTTTGCATGTGAATCTAGTGTTGATAACACAATACAACTTTGAAGGTGTCACTTCCCTGTGGTAATGAAGGATTTCTTTTGCATTTAAACCGTAATTAAAAAAAACAGCCTAACCAAACTGTAATGTGAATGATCCTAGTATACAGATGCAGGCACTTTATACTGTTTATTTTGTATCCAGTACTGTTTGCTACTTTGTATTAAGGATATGAACCTAAAAAAGTTTTAAAAATGCCAAGTTGTTTTAGTGTGGTTTGTGTACTCTTCACACTGAATTGGACTGCTTCAAACATAATGTAAATTCAGGGCTGAAAAGAAAGGTAGAAATGTTTCGTTTAAGAGTTTGTTTCCTCTGTGTTCAGATTGATCAATGCAGATTTCTGTGTGGCGGGGTGTCTGATCGCCTACGGTGCCGTGCTAGGAAAGGTCAGTCCTGTGCAGCTGTTGGTGATGACGCTGTTCGGGGTCACGCTGTTCGCCATTGAAGAGTACATCATCGTGAACGTCCTCCATGTGAGTCTGATCGCTGTTCTATTAGGCTGTCAAAGTTAACCTGCACCAACCAATTATATATATATATATATATATATATATATATATATATATATATATATATATATATATATATATATATATATATATATATATATATATATGTATATATATATATATATATATATATATGTATATGTGTGTGTATAGATATATATTAATAAAGTGATTTTAAATACAGAGAGGAGAGGAGATATATATATATATGAGATCGAGTAAAATCTATTTTATTTTATTTTACAAACCCAGCAGGTAAAACTATATGGAATTGCATTCATATCTCATTCACAATGTTTTATCTGCTAAAGGTTAACTCTGTCAGTATGTTTATATATACACTAGCATGAACTGTTGATGAGCTCAAAGCTAAGGGTCATTAAAAGTATTGAGTTCAGATGAAGGATATCAAATAGCTTCATGCTAACCTTTGTTTATTGATTCAATCCCTGTTAGGCTAGAGATGCTGGCGGCTCCATGGTGATCCACACTTTTGGAGCTTATTATGGTCTGTCCATTTCATGGGTTTTGTATCGGCCTAATTTGGATAAAAGCAAACATATGAACGGGTCTGTCTACCACTCGGACATGTTTGCCATGATTGGTAAGAGTCCATAAAGGGGTGATTTCACTTTTTAACTTTAGTTAGTGTGTAATGTTGCAGTTTGAGCATAAACAACATCTGCAAAGTTACAGCGCTTAAAGTTCAATGCAGAGGGAGATATAAATCGCTGTTTAAGGACTACAATAAATGGCTGGTAGGGACTACAACGAAGCTTCTTCCCGGGTTAGTGACATCTCAAACCCTAAAATGTACATAAACCCCGCCCCCGAGAAAACACAACAAAGAGGGTGAGGCCATGTTGGGCTGCTTTAGAGAAGAGGAAGAGTTGTTGTAGTAGAGTGTTGTTACCATGCTGTCATTTTACGCCGGACTGCTTCACAAACGAGGGTCAATTCAACACTGGATTTGCACAAAAGATTAACATGACGGCACATGCTAGTCGATGAGTTGAATCAACTCCACAGCAACTACATAAATTTATTCACTAACCATTCAGAAACGTCCAGTTTCATTCTAAAAGTTGTAACTGTCCATCAGTGTTTGAACAATGTAAGGCTGAACACCGTTACTGACAATCGTTATTTTGGGTGTGTGAGATTCTCCAGCTTTGTTGTTATTGAGCAACTGAAGCGTGAGCTGTTAAAGCTCCACCCTCTTTTGGAGCAGCAGCTCATTTGCATTTAAAGGGACACACAAAAACTGTATGTTTTTGCTCACACCCAAATAGGGGCAAATTTGACAGATATAATAAATGATCTGTGGGGTATTTTGAGCTGAAACTTCACAAACACATTCTGGGGACACCAGAGACTTATATTACATCTTGTTAAAGGAAAGGAGCATTATAGGTCCCTATAAATCTTGTTGAGCTTAAGCTTGTGTTATATTTTAAGATTAAACATAAAGGCCTGGTTTCACAGACAGGGCTTAGATTAAGATAAGATTAGGCCTTAGTTCAATTGGGGATATTTAAGTAGCTTTTATAAATGTGCCTTAGAAAAACATTACTGGTGTGCATCTTGAGACAAAACAATGGCACTGACATATTTTAAAGGCAGGAACACACCAAGCCAACGCCGACGAACTAGTGGCGACGAAAGCAGACTGTGGGGTTGGCTCACGTCGGCAGCATCTGGGTCCAGAGTTGCCCTGACGCGCAAACCGACACTCGACAGCTGAGTAGCATGTCCGCTCTGCTGCAGAAGATGAAATGCCTTTCCAACAAGCAGGTGGCAGTAGCTGAACAGCCAACAGCCAGCCGATTCACTGAAGGCTCAGATAGTGTTTGCATTCTGGTGTTTTGTGCAGGAACCCTCTTCCTGTGGATGTTCTGGCCAAGTTTCAACTCTGCCATTTCTGATCATGGAGACGGTCAGCACAGAGCTGCCATCAACACATACCTGGCCTTGGCCTCCACCGTCCTCACTACAGTCGCCATGTCCAGCCTGTTTGAGAAAACAGGGAAACTAGACATGGTAAGCATCCTTTATTAATATTTTTTTGTTTTTGTTTTTTGCAGACCTGACTCACTTATTTGCAGGATGAGACATGATCAAAGTAGAATTATTTTACTTTATTTTATTTTTTCACAGGATCATAACCTGGAAATTTTAGATTATTTTAGAAATGTGATTTCCAGGTCTGGAAAGCTTACAGAAATTAATACAATAAGATACTGGAAATGATTCATATTAATATACTGAATATATAACACACATTTTTGTAGTTATGATCTGTTTTAAATATTTTATTGGCTAGATTAGGTAGTAGTAGTAGTAGTAGTAGTAATAGTAGTAAATTATTATTATTCTTTTTTTTTATTACATGCAATTACTAGTCATGGAAGTTTATTGGAGGCTTGTGGTTGGCCACTGAATTTCCTTGGCTTGTCCAGTCAGTAATTCAGTTTCTCATTTAACCTGTTTTGAAATGTGAATTTGAAACTAAATGATGCATTTTTAATTTAATGGAAAGAATCCCAATTCTGCCAGAGGTTTATGCTGTTTAAAATTTTTTTTTTTTTTTTTTTTTTCCCCTTCCAGGTTCACATCCAGAATTCCACGCTGGCAGGCGGAGTTGCTGTGGGAACAGCAGCTGAGTTTATGCTGATGCCATACGGTGCTTTGATTGTGGGATTCTTCTGTGGCATCATTTCCACGCTGGGTTACATTTATTTATCTGTGAGTCTTACCTGTCAGAGGAATGATTCCAGATAATTCTCACAGACCGTGAGAGTTATTTATTTAACTGGATTTATTCAATCAAGAATTTTGTTACAGTAAAAACTTTGCTGAAATTGTCTTCTGTTATGATTGCATAAACCTCTCATTTGTCTCTGCTCCTCAGCCGATCTTGGAGGAGAAACTGAAGATTCAGGACACGTGTGGCATCCATAACCTGCACGCTATGCCAGGAGTCATTGGAGGAATTGTGGGCGCCATCTCAGCCGCTGCCGCCACCAACACTGTTTATGGAGATGAAGGGTCAGTAAACAGGCAAAAAAATTTTTATATATATACACACATATATATATATATATATATATATATATATATATATATATATATATATATATATATATATATATATATATATATATATATATATATATATATATGTGTGTGTGTGTATATATATATATATATATATATATATATATATATATATATATATATATATATATATATATATATATATATATATATATATATATACACACACACACACACACATATATATATATATATATATATATATATATGTGTGTGTGTGTATATATATATATATATATATATATATATATATATATATATATATATATATATATATATATGTATGTGTGTGTGTGTGTGTGTATATATATATATATATATATATATATATATATATATATATATGAAATCGAATTTTTTTATATATATATATGTGTGTGTATGAATGAATGAATATATATTTCATCATCATAGTAATAAAAATACAACTTTTTCTTAATAGTATTTAATATTAATATTAATAATTATCATAATTAAATAACCATCATCATCATTATTATTAATTATTATTATTAATATTAATGTTATTTATTATAATAGTAATAAATTACAATCTTAATACAATTTATTATTTTATAATATTAACAATAAAACAAAAATGTAATATTAATGTTTTATTATAATCAATAAATAACAACAACTATTATTAGTAGTAGTAGTAGCAGTAGTAGTCTTTTTTTAATATATTAAATAATGTTAATATTCGTATTAAAGGCACAATATGTAAAATGTTTGGATTAAAATATCCAAAAACCACTAGAACAGTGTTGTATATTTTGTTGACTTATGTACTTACATTATCCCAAATGTTTCCAAGAATGTTTAAATCCAGAGAAATAAGCCATTTTAACCAGGACACGGACCGTGTCCGTGTGTTGCCTATCAATGACATCATGCCCGCATTACCCTCGATTTCCTAGAAACCATGGAAACGCCAAAGACGCTTTAATATATTATGTGTTTATTAGACAGGTGAGCAACTGTTTGGATACATTAATCGACAGAAAACTAATCATGTTATATAGCTTAACACAGTAAGTCTTATTGTTTAAATCTTGATTTATCACGACTACCATGTTTTACCATGACTAATATCGATCTAGCTTACCTCAGTGTCTCATAGCAGCTGCAGAGCGAACGCAGAGTAGCAATATAACAACTTTCAACACATAAATCTATCTAATATGATAATAAACAGCGCTGCTTTACCCCACATACTCTTGACTGGAAGAAGTGGAAGCGGCGACTGCGGCATAATAAAAGCTCCACTGCTCTCGAGTCGCGTGTCGCGCTCGTCTCTCATTATCAATCGCTCCAGCGGCCTTGTTCCGCTCCAACGGCTCTCAGCCACACCCTGCTTCATACTACAGTAATGTTAATAATTCTTTAATACATTAGCTCATCCATGAATATGATTTCTGCCTGAGTCTCGTCCAGATTCTTTTCCATAAGCTGTAGACATGAAGACAACACCTCTGATTCCGCAAAATCAAGGCATCAGCAAGCTACGCTTTTGTTTTGAATAAGCAACCTCTAGCGGTGAAAAATTATATATTGTGCCATATTTGTCCATTTCAGGTTGAAAAGTACATTTGACTTTAAGGACAAGTTTGCAGAGCGGGTGCCCACTGTCCAGGGAGGATACCAGGCAGCAGGACTGTGTGTGGCCTTATGTTTTGGAATCGGAGGCGGCATATTCGTCGGTAAGAGTCTTTTGAAAGATTTAATCCATTTTAAGTGCATATTGTGATGCCTTCCCGTTGTGTTCAGCAGTACACCATACAATACTTATGAAAAGCTTGCGGATCTGAAGAGCTTTGTTGCAATTGTTTGTCATGTAGTGGCACAGGTGTGGTGTTTGTAACATGAAAACTAGAGAAGACAGGGTTGGATGACATTTGGTAGTCATTCTACAAATACACCTGATCTTCACCTGAATGGACAGGTGTATTCGATTTCAGTTTGTAATGGAAATGTCACATTTATCATGTTGACAACTGTATTGTTACAACAGGCCTGGTTCTGAAGCTGCCCATCTGGGGTGATCCTGCAGATGAAAACTGCTTTGATGATGAGATCTACTGGGAGGTCAGACTTTCTTTTTTTTTCTTCTTTGAAAATTTTACAGAAAAATTGTTTTACTTCACAAGGCAAACATGAATTATTATTTTAATTATCACTGAGAGTCATTTAACAATGTATTGCTGTCTTTGGAAGGCTTTTGTCTTTCAAACACATTAAAATGAACAAAAATTTCGTCATTTCAAATTTACATGCAGTCCAGGGATTGCCCAATAATTTTCATCAGCTGATATATTTACTTGAATTAATGCCTGCGATATGAAGCTAGGTCAATAATAGAATTAAGTCAATAATAATAATAATAATAATAAATAGGTAAGTAAGTAAATAAATAAATAAAGTTCACGGTTCTCTGATGCCAGTTAATGGTCACATGACATGCAGGTAAACACAATTTTTTTTTTTTTTTGGTGTTATTTTTATTTTAATTTTTTTAATTTTTTTATTACTTATTAGCTTATTAATTACTTAATAGCTTTTCATTAAACTCACAATCCCCCTGTGGTTCCATCATGAACCCCATTCTGAGAAACCCTGACATAATGTAATATTTAATGCACTTCATGTTGTTGATAACAAAGAATGGAATATAAATTATTTCTCTTTGTATTTTTTATATCAATATGGTACAAGATTATCCTATTCAAATCAATGTGATAAATGAGTTAGATCAAAAGTAATCAAAAAGTAGTCAGATTATATTACCTTAATGTAATGTAAGGAATTACATAATCAATGCAACACAATTATTTATTTATTTATTTTTTGTATGTATATATAGCTACATTTTATTTAATTTGTTAATATAATATATTGTTATTATTATTTCATTGCAGGTTCCTGAGGATGAAGAAAGTGTTCCTCCCATCCTGGCCTACAACAACCATATGATCCCCAACAAACATGCAAACATGTGAGTACAGAAATAAAGCGGTGACCCCTCCTTTTAAAATGGGACACGTCTTCTTCAGTTACTGTTTCTTCGGTTAGTGGTTTATGTGAACTCTAGACCTTTGAATCTCTGGCCGAATAAAAATATCCTAAATAACAATTTCTTATCATGCATAAAATATCCACCAGGGGGCACATGAGGGCTCAGAATACCAATGGAGGAATTGGTAAAGCATTTAAAGTTCAGGATGCTTTTTGTACTTTTAGAGACATTTGTACAATAAAAAGTTATTTAAATCTAACAGTTGTTTAAAGCTTAATTATGAAAATGCTAGACATGGATAACAGCCACTGAATTGAAAATGCACAATGAATTAATTCATACATAAATTAGTATTTATAATTCTTTCATAATAAAATGAAAAATGAGTAATAATAATATATTATTATTATTATTATTTAAATACAAGTTACATTTATTTTAAACAAAGAAAGATTGCATTTAGATGCATAGTATTTCTATGCTGCCATCTCAGATCATGTGACATTAGGAGTCGTTTTCTTCTCTCCACCACAAGGTGGCGCTTAATGACCGCGTAGAGTTTAGGACCAGCAAAATCAAACTGAAAGCTGAAAGTAACACATGGTTTCTCATACAGGACAGAGACAAACTTCGTGGAGCAGCGTTAACACGTGGAATCAGATCTGCAGTGATGTGAATCCGCGTCACTGGGAAAAACATCTTCTTTCCTGCTGCTTTCCCTGAAGATAACAATACTCACTACCTGCCAGAATTACAAAGGAGCCTTTCTTTTGCTTTCCATGAAGCACAGACCCATACTATGTTAATGATACAGAGAATACATTTATTTTATCCAATTTGCAGATCCAAATCTGATCAGATTAATCAGAATGATCAAATGAAAAAAAAGATCAATTTTTTTTTTTTTTTTTTTAAATAAGATGATTCTAGATTATAGTGACTTTCATGTGAATGTGTTTGTTCAGAGAAAATGTGACCAAAAAAACCACAACCTCTAAACCTCCAAGCTGTTACTTTTTTCTTTTTTTTTTTTAATTTTACAGGTGTTCATTGAAGCATTTGTTATTCAAACATATATATTTTTTTGGTCATTATGATGAAATTATTTAGTTTTATAAGATTAGAAAATGTTTGTCTTAATATTGTAGGTGAGAAACCGCACATTGTGTTCACATTCTTAACAGCAAAATTCTATAATCTTTTATTTATAGATTTTACCCAATAATTTGCCTGTCCATGTCAATCAGCATGCGCACATATCATCTCTAAATCAAATATTTATTTTCTTAATGCTTTAACAAACAGCAACAATGTGCAATATCTGTAAATATTCCTACATGTTTCTCCTGTGTCTTATAATGTAACATACACATTTTATTTGTTTTGACCTTTCAGTGTGTTATCTTTATTGTAAAATTATTAAAAAAGAAACTAATATTAAATCTTTCACTACTGTCCAGATTAAATTATTGAAGTGATTCTTACCTTAAGTTAATGGTCTTAAAACATTTAAATACTTTTTCCATTTTTTTTTTTTTTTTTTTTTCCCCCTGTTTTGTGCTCAAGGCAACTCTCCAAGGCTATGTTCTGACTGCCAGCAAAAATCAGTTTATTTATTTATTTTACATAGCCTGATTGTTTCCATATGTTTCCTTTTATTTTTTTTATTTTTTAATGTCTGGACTCAAACCTGATTCAAACCACATTTAGAGGTGGTTTGAAATGCAATTCCACTCAGATTTTTACAGATGTGTCTGATTCTGGATACTTTTTACATATTCTGGATGCTTTGGCTGCTCAAATCAGATTTCAAACTGTCTTCATTCTTAATGCAACACACAACAATAACGTCAAAACCAGTGGCGGAAATGCCGAAAGTGTTCATACTGTATTCAAACGGTATGTCCAAAGATTTCAGCTGTGACTACAGCCTGGAACATAATAGATACCAGTCTCCTCCATTGCTGAGTTTTCTCAGAGCGCTTATTTGTCGAGCAAGATGATGCACTTGCAGTTAATACTGCAGACAGTCTGCCTGAAAATTTCTGATTTGAGAAAAAATCTGGTTTGCCTTCAGTCTGAACATATGCCTTTGAAGAAAAATGTTCTATATAGAACCTTTTAAAGGGTTCTTTTTGGCGCTTTATATGTAGAACCTTTGAGGGGTTCCCATCATGGGATCATTTTATGGATCTCGTGACATAATTTATCACTAGAAAAACTGAAATAACCAATTAAACATGAAAGTATTATGCAATCATTTAACATGTTTTTAACCTTTCTGGCATAAAGAGTTAGTTAAGAACCCTAGAGTTCTATATAGAACCCCACTGAACTTTCTGTTCTAAAAGTGTAGTTTATTAATGTTAATTTGGAGAAGAAATACAGTTTCATCCACTGAGCACTAGAGGAAGGACTTTTTTTTTTATCCCAGACTGCTGTGTAAACTTTGTTTGAACCCTTTTGAGTAGTCCAGTTCTTTTTGTTGGCCAGTGACCATCTTGATGTCCCTTGTAGACTCATGGTGGGGTGAAAGGTCATGACATTTGCTTGTCTGGGGTCGATTGGTTGATGTCCGATGTGATCATGCCACATGTCTGCCTCATTAAACACAAGACCAAACAGATATCTGGATGTTGGAGGTCAAAGGGCAGATGAATGCCACAGGTGAATGCGGTATGAGACATTTCAAACCAAAACAGCATAGAGTATATTTTTATTTTTTTTTCAGGAAATTATATTAGAAATATTTAGCAGCATATTAGAATGATTTCTGAAGGATCATGTGACACTGACTGGAGGAATGATGCTGAAAATGATCACAGGAATAAATTACATGTTAAAATATATTTAAATATACAGTCAAACCAAAAATATTCAGGCTTTTTTTTTTATATATATATATATATATATTTTTGATATTTTTTTACTAGTGGGTGCAGGACACTATAGTTCATTTATGTAAGTGAGGATAGCAAAATAAAGTAAACTGTGACATATTATACCCAAAAATTATTCATACAGTGGACTACCAGTAACATTGATAAAAATTTGGAACCAAAAATTATTCAGACACTTTGACCTGACCATGTTTTGCTTAAGTGTTATCCGATATAATTAAGATGAACTTTTAACACAGTTTAACTCTGAGATCTTGTCATATTTTATTACCATTTTTTTTAAACTATAGTGAATAAACTGAATTAATAAATGAAATGTTCAAGGTGTCTGAATAAATTTTGGTTTGACTGTAAAACAGTTATTGTAATTATTTCACAATATTACTGTTTTACTGTATTTATTAAATAATTGCAGCCTTGGTGAGCATAAGAATCTTCTTTCAAAAACATTTAAAAAATGTTTCCAAACTTTTGACAGGTATATATTTTTTTTATTTTATTTTAAATGTGGTATTTGGAAAAAAATGAAACCAACAACAGACGAAAGTTTGGAGACGCTTGACTGAAATTGTTTCTCATTTTGAAACATTTTGGTCTGAAGGTTTATGTTTTGCTTTTTTTAAAGGGATGAAATGGACAAGTTATTGAAGAAAAAAGCCAACAAATTCCCAGCACATGTCCACTCTTTCCTGAAATTGGCTGAGAGAAGTTAACATTTTGGGTCACTACACAATTCTCGTTCCATTTTCTTTCATTTCGCATAAAATATTTAGTCATAAGCAAACTCTCTTCCTGTCTGTATCCATGAACCTTTAATTTCCCCTCTCTGGGAAGTCAGCATGTGACATACTTAGATCTTAGCTCCCATCTCGTCAAAGGACGTGAGGAACAAACAAACGTTCCAATTAACTGCTTTGGGTTCCTGCGGAGGGAAGCGGGTAACCCCCTCCTTTCTATTTGCACTCACACACCCCTTCTCCACCTTCTCAGCATTCAGAGGCCTCGCTCTCATTCTCTCTTCCCTGCAGGCCTTTCGCGCCTAATGTATATTCATTTACCACTTAAAGGACGGACACAGCACCCTGTTAAAACTAAATCAAGCTCCATTCATGACATGATCCTTTTCGCCGGGCTCAAAGGGCTCCGGTCTGAGGGGGGCCGTGACCCTGAAGACGCAGAGTGGGGTAGAGCGAGGGAGGGGTGGGTTTGATCCTATAGCCCTCTAAAAAAGACAGCACTGTCTGCCTCGACGGTGATTAAGCCGACCAATGGCGGACGCGGCGAGCACGACGGCGGGAATTTAGAGGAGGCGTGCTGGAGATTAAAATATGTCACGCCCATTCAGAGCAGCTGGGATAAAGGAATAAAGGAGCGTTATAGGAGGGAATGAAGGGATAGTGGGATGAGGTCTTTTCACGGCTGATGACTGATTGCCCGTCTTTTGATTGACAGCCAGTGTGGAGCTGAAGGGTGGGAAAGTTCTGGGTGGG
Organism: Hypophthalmichthys nobilis; assembly: GCA_037950665.1. Lineage (NCBI taxonomy): Eukaryota > Metazoa > Chordata > Actinopteri > Cypriniformes > Xenocyprididae > Hypophthalmichthys > Hypophthalmichthys nobilis. The sequence goes on from CM075486.1 coordinate 19,785,487, forward strand.
GATGATGTTGAGCTGTGAGAAACGAAGGTTAGGACATTGTGTGTGAGAAGAGAGGCTTTGGTGAGAATCTCCACGCCGGTAATTAGCTGTGACCGTTACAGACGTTCAGTAGTGCGCTGAATATTACAAATAAATGTTTTATGAAGATTAGAAAGGATAATGTGGAATTAAATGTGTGCATTGTGTACAGTGGCCCAAAAATGTATTGAGATGCCCAAACCAGACATAAAAATGGCATTTATTGCAGTCAATAAAGTATCAAAACCAAAGTATACCTATATATATATACATATGTGTATATATTTTATTTTAAATGTGTATAACAATATATCTGTCTTTAGTGTCTAGTATAATATCTTAATTTTTATTATTTTGTGAATTTGAGGAGGAACTGACTTCATACATCCAATAAAAAAAAAAATCACGCTGACACCAGTTGACTGAGGGGCTTTTTACACCGTTTTCAACTAAAATGAAAAACTTTTTATGTATTCGCGTATTACATGTTCAGTCTATAGGCATCGCCATCTACTGGCCTGGCAGCAGAATACAGCGTTTTTAGTCATTTTCGTGGATCACTGTAAACAGGGATCATTTTGAAAACGTCGTCTGTACGCGAAAAAATGCAAAGGTAAAACCTGGGTCCGAAAACCTAGGTAGCTGACTTGTACAGCAGCATTTGTGCATGAAGGTACCTCACGAAACTGATTTCGGACAGACTTCTAAGGCAGCATAACAGTTTAATGATCTACAGCAAACTAGCGCGAGCTTTGGTGAGAACTAAACAAATATTTAATTACTACAGTAGTAATTTCTCGATAGAAATGATATCAAAATTGAAATATGTTGGTCAAAATTGTACATTTATACACAAACTGAGCAGCAAACACAACTTTCGGACGCCATCTTTATTTTTTTAGCTCAACTGTCACAGAATGGAAAGCACAGGATTGTGGGATATCAAAGGCAGCTAAGGATACATCTATGCTTCCTTCAAAAATCGATCAGATGAAGGTATCTCATGAGAGAGGAAGTGAAGCTAACATTGAATTTGGACGTGCCTTGATGCCTTCCTACCTTGAAATGTGTCCTCAGAAGGCAGCATTTTACAGTTTTCGGACGCAGCCTTTGTGAAAACGGTGACATCATGCGCATATGTATTACATGTTCAGTCTATAGGCGCGTAGTGTTTCTTTTTGAAACGAAGTCACCATCTACTGGCCTGGCAGCAGAATGCAGCGTTTTTAGTCATTTTCGTGAATCCCTGTAAACAGGGATCATTTTGAAAACATTGTTGTCTGTACGCAAAAAAACGCAAAGGAAAGATTTCCGTTTTTAGTACATCGTTGTCATGTAAACATACCCTAAAAATAAAAAAAGTTCTGTGTGACTTTAGGGGCCGTTTATACAACTTTTTACAGGTTTTGGCTGTTCATTTGCACAACAATTTTTGAGGGCCTGAAAATGATTACCGTTATAATCTCTGTGTAAACTACAAAACACAAATTTGTGAAAACGGTGACGTCATGCGCATATGTATTACATGTTCACTCTATAGGCGCGTAGTGTTTCTTTACGAAATGAAGTCGCCATCTTCTGGCCTGGCAGCAGAATGTAGCGTTTTTAATCGTTTTTTGTGGATACATGTCGTCGTCTGTACACAAAACCTTTTTTTCCATTTTTAGTAGATTAGAGTCCAAATACTTGTTGCCGTGACCTTGATGTAGATGCATAACAGAAATTTGTAGTTATTTATTTACATTTAACGATTTAATCTTACAATTGCAATGTTTTCCACTGTATTTCTGCTGGACTAATGTGTATGAACCCAATAAGATTGTGAGGTCATGAGTGTTTCTGTGCTCCACACTCATAAACCAGCCTGTAAATCCAGACACAGCTCCATAAACACATTTACAAAGGCGCCAAACCGGTCTTTCACTGTCTTTGGTCTGAGCTCTTCGTTTATATTCTAGTTTCATTGAGGAATCTGTTCGTATTATGGGATGTTGGTGTAAATCTCATTCAGGAAAAGCTGCAGTAAAACTTTTTACTGATGCATGGCCCGTGTCATCCAGCTCTTCTGTGTTGATTCAGGTGAAAGTACCTTATTAGTGTTAGTTTTAAGAGTCTTTACTGAGGTTTTTTCTTTGCTACATTTTTGGTTTCTAGTGATGAACCAGTATGTCAACCAGCCAGATTAATTGGTCAATATTTTGAGATCCAAAGCATCAGCTGAAAACTGCCCTTTCAAGCAATCAACAGAATCAGTATTTCATTTCAAGTGCTTTTTATGTTTTCATGTTTTCCAAGTCAATTTTGTGGGGGGAAATTTTATTTCTTAGAGATTTTGATTTCTAACATACACTCTTAATAATAAAGATTCTTTATTGGCATTGATGGTTCCATGAAGAACCTTTAAAATCCATAGAACCATTTCCATTTTACAAAAGGTTCTTTATAGTGAAAAAGGGTTTTTTAGATTTTCAAAATGTTCTTCACAGGAAAAAAAAAAAGGTTTTTAAGAACTGTTCACTGAAAGGTTCTTTGAAACCTTTATTTTTAAGAGTGTATATGTACAGTAAGTGTGTCAGCATTTTTTCCATTTAGAGCAAATTTAAAGTAAATGTTTGCTCTTTTTGATTGTTTTATGACGTTTCCTGCAGGCAACCTAAAGTGAAGAAACTAGACCCTTTGGGAGGAGGATAAAGCTTCTACAGTATGCAAAGGGTCGAGGAGTTGAGAAAGACCAATGTATAGTTTAAACTTATTAATAAGACCATATTTGATAACTATAAGTTTGATTGATAACCGTATTAGCTTGGCCGATTGACAATTTTCTCTTATATTAGTGCCATAATCTACCAACAACCTTGTCAAGAGATAATGCATTTTCTGTTTTCATTTTAGTGAATTTAAAATTATCAAAATAATTTTTGTTTTATGTACTGTTTGCATTATATAAACCATTGACCACCCTGTTTTCTAAATATCATTCTGTCACTGAATAACCTATAAATCATTCACTATTTTATACTATAGTTTGGGGTTGTAAGATTCTCATGCTCAACAATGCTGCATTTATTTGATCAAAAATACAGTAAAAACAGTAATATTGTAAAATATTATTACAATTTAAAATAACTGAATATATTTTAAAATGTAATATAAAATGGATAGTTCCGGCGCTTGATTCTGATTGGTTGAAGCCGTTGTAAAAAATTCCCGAAAACATACAGCTGACCGCATTACATAAGTATCTCAGCTACTGAATGTGTATGTTGCTTTGTCTGTCTTAGCAACCACTCTTAGCAACATAAACATATATTTATCCTCTATTGATTTTGTTCACTGCATTATGTAGAAGAGTATTGTGAGAGAGATATCGAGTGACTGAGTGTATTACCTATATTCAAATTTAGCATTTTCCTTCAGGTCAGTCCTATGTTCATATGCCTTCTGCCATCTTGTCCTTTTAACATTTAATGGGTTTTCCCGTGCCCTGCTGACGCTGACAGCGCTAGTCAAAGCATTTGTCATTTGCGTCTTTTTCCGTGTTTCAAAACAAATTTCAATATAAAAGCAAAGTACCTTTAAGACGAGTCATTTCACTCTGCGGCCATCTTTGAAACGCCTCTCGGGCATTCAAGTGCAGCTCCTATCTCTTTGAATGGGGAAACATCAAATTCTCCAAAGCTGTTTGCCAAGCTTTCGATTATATTTCATATTTGAAATCACCAATGAAATCTGACAACAACTGTCTCATTAATTTTGTTTCTAAACGCTAGAAACATGACAAAAAAACTGTATTATTCAGGCTGGATCAAGCTAATATGCATGCGCAGTCCTAAACGCGCGTCTCTTGTGTCTCATTTCGGAGGCGCGAGTCTGACTGTTTCTATAGGAACCGGAGCTTCTAACGGCTGCTGCAGTGACGTGATGACTTTACCAATCGGCGATTGGCTCTTATTTAGAAGGCGGGACTTATTCCGCCATATTGCGCGTTGCACTTTCTCCCATTCAAAACAATACGAGTGACGCGTCTGTGTTATAAGTCTATGTTATTCTATAGTCTTTGATAAAAGTCTTTGCGACTGAGTGACTCGCTTTCATCTAATGGCGTAATATATGTAATATCTGTTGCTGTTTACGGTCAGGGACTATTTTTTCCAGCGGAAGGAAGCCTTTTAATTATTTTACTTCATGAAAGTTGCATTGATACATATTTTTGGGCTTTAACATTTGTATTGTGTGGTAACCAAAATTTTATAAAAGCAATAAGCCCCGTGAAGCCATGGTTTACAATAAATTTACTGTAATTCACTGTAAACCACAGCTTCTTGGGGCTTATTGCTTTATTATTCCTGTGATCAAAGCTGAATTTTCAGCATCATTACTCCAGTCTTCAGTGTCACATGATCCTTCAGAAATAATTCTAATATGCAGATTTGCTGCTCAAGAAACATTTATGATTATTATTATCAATGATGAAAAGTGCTGCTTAATATTTTTGTGGAAACTGTGAATAGAAAAAGTTCTAAAGAACTTTGAAATAGAAATCTTTTGTGACATGTCTTTACTGTCACTTTTGATCAATTTAATGCATCCTTGCTACATTTCTGAATATTATCTACACTTTTGATTAAAATTTCTTAGCAAGAATATGTTTAAGGAGCTAGATCTTGTATTGTCATGAAGATGTTAGATGCCACTGATTCCATAAGCTTTGGTGTTCCTGCTTGATTTATTTATTTATTTGTACAATGTCCTCCTCCTGATCTTGTTCCTGACACTCCCCCCCACCTGTCATAATTGGCGACCCGCCGCCGGCTGTGCGCCTCGCACACTCCAGGTATCCGGTGACTCAAAGGGTCGGTAAGTGCCCCTGTCAGCACACCACGGTGAGGAACAAGAGATTAACCCTAATCCAATCCACTCAATCCTTCTCCTGCGTTCCTCTCGCTGTTCCTTCAACCTGGAGGAGGAGCCGTGGCTTTCAGGTCAGCGTTGGAATCCCTGGTCTGAATAGAAGCCCACCAGAGAAAAAAAGCCCTCGCTTTAGCACGGTGACTACGGCTGGTTGGCTTCTGAATGGCGCTCTGTGACAAAGGGCCTCTTTCACAGGACGCTGGCTGCCAGCAAAGGCAGAATAAATGAGGAGGATGCCACCGCAGATGTCTGAGACGTCTCTGTTAGTGTTTGATTGACATGAGGCTGCACGCTCCAATCCCCGGCCCCTCCAGACCCGAGGCACCTGTCCGAGAGAGTGTTGCTTTGTCTGACCTGAAGATGGTGTGGATGCCATGTTTCCATCAGAGACGGCATCACACACACTTCTATTTGAGGCCATCGGCCTGGGCATCACCTCTGTGATATATGTGGCAAGACTCCTTCCTTGCTGATCCGATACTTCTCTGAAAACACAGGAGCCAATTTGTTTCAATACATGACATTTATAGTGGATCTTCACCATATGTTGTGTTTATAATGCATGCTTGTGTATACTGCATTCAGTATTACATTTAATAATGGAGGCTTGATTTTTTTATTTATTTTTTATGCATTTTTATAGGCGAATGCCCTGTTCTAATAGGAGAGTCAAAAATGTAGGCCTATAATTTATAAATAATAATAATAAGTATGCAGGAGAACATTACTGCTGCAAGCACCACTAATAATAATAATAATAATAGATTAAAAAAAATGTTAAAATGTTTTTTAAAATTATAAAAAGTCAAAACAGTCAGATAAATGTAATAATAATAACAACAAAAATTTATAAACAGTTTTAAAAAAAAATTAAAATGTTTATTTTAAAATTAACACTCAGGTAATTTAATAATAATATTAATAAATGATTAATAATAATATAAATATTCATTTTAAAGTTTAAATAACATTGAAATGTTTTAAAAATGTATGCTAATATCAAAAAAATCAATGTAATAATTTATACATTTTTTAAAGTACTCATTTTTTTATATAAATTTTTCTTAATATCTTAACATCTCAAAACACTCAGATAAATGTAATAATAATAACAATTTAGAAACATTGATTTAAAAATTTATTTAATAATAATATAAATATTACATTTTAAAAATAATGTTAAAATATTTTTAAAATGTATGCTAATATCAAAGTACTCAGATAAATGTAATAATAATTTATAAATATTCATTTCCAACAATCATTTATAGATATTCATTTTTCTTAATATCTTAATTTAAAAACACTCAGATAAATGTAATAATTTAGAAAAATGATTTTTTTTTAATGTTTTAATATTAAAACACTCAGATCATTTAATACTACTAATACAAATATATAAATATTCATTTAAAAAAATAACATACAATTTTTAAAAAAAATTTGTCCTGATATCTTAGATAAATGTAATGATAATTTATAAATATCAAATAATATAATAATATTACAATATTAGTAGTAATATTTCAAATAATAATTTATAATTATCTTAATACCAAAACAATCAGATAATTTAATAATAATAATATTTATAAATATTCATTTTTAAAATGTACCTTGACATTAACATACTCAGATAAATACAAAACAATCTGAATTTTAATAAAATATTGGAAACAAATTTGATTTTTTTTTTTTATCAAAATGTATTACCTGTCTGAAAGATTATGACCTCATATAAAACAGAATATTTACTTAAACATCTTTTTTTCAGCATATATTTGAATTATGTAAAATTGAAATTTAATAATTTAATGTTACATTATTGAATATATACATAAAAAATAGTGGGCACAGTAAAAAAATTATTATTTTGAAACTTTCTACCATTTTTAGAGAGCATGTACACAAGAGTCTGATGTAATATACTAATTATTGCTTTGTAAAACTAAAACTCTGCGAGTAATGTATTATGTCATATCATTAATATTACTACAGTAATCACTGTTTTTCCATGTAGTGTCAGTGTATGTTTGCTCTTGTTCTCTCATGTGTTTGTGTATGCTGATCACACTCATGGTGTCTGGCACCCGCGCCCCAGTCAGGGCCCTGAGGTGGGGCGTCTCACTCAGACTTGGGGATATATGGGTACCACATTGTCCCGAACATGTCTCCTCTCTCCTCCCTCTACCCAGGCGTGTTCTAGGACTGTCTGGATGGCTTTTCCCAGACAGCCACCCTCCCTACAGGGGCTGAGAGAACCGTGACCCCCTCTGTCACCACAGCCCTCCAGACAGCAGGGGTCAGAGGTCAACACCAGCTGTCACTTTACCCCACGGCTCAGAGTCACTGTTGCATTATAGTCCTGATTAAGGGATGGAGGAATGCAGACGCACATTCCTCGGGACGTCTCATCAGAGTGAGACAATAATACAACTCTTATTTACAACAAATAATCTTCCCAAAATTGGTCATGAAGAAACATTTTAGTTTGAGATGATCTGTAGGTTATATTTTAGCCATAAAATAGTGTTTTTATGATGAATAGAAATAGATTTTATAAATATAAAATCTGATATGTATTATTCATATTTGATTTGTTAATTTTATGATACCTCCTACACCTTCCCTATTCAATTTTTCGGAAAAAACTTAACTGACGCGACGCCAGTTCCGTTTTTTCCGTAAGTTGAATATGGAAGGCGGTCTGGCAGAAGCTAGATATTTTACATCAACTTGTTAAATATGGATATTTTTTTACGCAAACACATTCAGAAGGCCTTTATTATCCCTCCGGAGCCGTGTGAAGTGTTTATGATGGATGGAGGCACTTTCTTCAGCTCATACTTGTTGGTATCGCTCACTGCCATTATAAAGCTCGGATGCGTCAGGATATTTATTAAAATATCTCAGATTGTGTTCATCAGAAAGAAGAAAGTCATATACAGCTTGGGGGTGAGTAAAGCTTGGGGTAATTTTCATTTGAAAGTGAACTAATCCTTTAAATTAAGTACAATCAACTTGGATGTTTAAGTCATTTCAACTTAAATTACATTAAACTGGCTTGAGTTGAATCTTGTATAACTTATTTTGATGAGTTAACGCAATGTTAAATCATATGTTGTCATAACTTATTGATCATATATTTTTTACAGTGGTAAAATTTACATTATCTGAGACATGATACATGATACAAAAAATAAATACATTGTTGTTTGATTAAGTGTATAAATCAGTGAAAATATGATTTTTTTTCTTTTCGTTCAAAAACTACATGTGTATCTCTACATATATAAGGGTTTTTAGTCAAAAGTCCAGTTACACAAATGTGACCCTGGACCACAAAACCAGTCATAAGTCGCAAGGATATATTTGTAGCAATAGCCAACAATACATTGTATGGGTCAAAATTATCGATTTTTCTTTTATGCCAAAAATCATTAGGATATTAAGTCAAGATCAGTAAATTTCTTACCATAAATATATCAAAAATGTATTTTTGTGAGTGAATATGCATTGCTAAGAACTTCATTTGGACAACTTTAAAGGCGATTTTCTCAATATTTTGATTTTTTTTTTTTTTTTGTACCCTCAGATTCCAGATTTTCAAATAGTTGTATCTCGGCCAAATATTGTCATATCCTAACAAACCATACATCAATGGAAAGCTTATTTTTTTATGACTGGTTTTGTGGTCCAGGGTCAAATATGTGTGTTTTCTATGCGTTTGTATGTTGGTTTTAAAACCCTATGATCATTTTTAATCATTTTTGTGAATTCTATCCAAACTAAAATTCTTATAATCATATATATAATGAAGAATTTTAACTGAAATTAAACTATTCAATTTATCAGTTACAATATTTGTTGACCAGAGCAATGGATTAATTTGTTTCCTTTCACACTTTTGCTGTTTGCTGAATTGTTTTATGTTTTATGATACAATTTTATAATAGGTCAATGTGTATCTGAATTTTTCCCGGGCTTTAACGGTGAAAATGTCCAATAGCTTTTTTTTTAGGCTATGCAGAAAATATATTTCGGATATAAACCCACCCTGAAAAATATTCACTGGAGTAAAAGTGTGACAACTAGCCCCGGTCTCCCTTACAGCAAGAAGAGCCGTAGTTTTAAACGTATTTCCTTTCATGAACTCCTCCTACTTTTTTCACTCATAATTTTTCTTTTTGAATTTTTTTTCCTCCTCTTTTACCTGGTCAGGTATACGTTGGGAAAAAAATATTTTTTCGATGTTTTTAGCTAAAAATATGATCAACTAAAATGTATAAATACGAAAGTTTTGACATCTGACCTTTTTTTCGATCTCTAAATATATTGTTTCTCTCATTTGTGTAACGAAAAAATGCTTAAATTCTGTTTTCAGCACAATTGTTGGTCTTTTTCGTACAATCTAAAGCTTCTTAAATGTAATGATGATGTGAATTAAAGGAAAAGACACGAGTAAGGAAATATATAATATAATATAGGCTAATAATTCAAACGAAAACTAATAACGACGTTCAGAGAAAGATAAAATTTAATCGTTTTACGCACAAACTATTAAAATGCTGATAGTCATTGACTTGATAGTTCATACTTAATTTTGGTTTTAACTGTTATATTTGATTAAAAACAGACAATGTTTTTTTTGTGTGTGTTGAATGCAGATGAATCCAATTCACACAAAATAACCCCTCACATTTTCAACCATTCTTTCTTTTTCTTTTTGGAAAACAATTAGTAGATTTTTTAAATGAATAATAGTTTAGTAAAATATTATTTTTTACACAGTTGTGAAAATCACCCCATGTTTTTCTTCTGTGTTTTGTTGATTTTAATAGATATAAACCTTGTTGTTATTTTGAAGAAAGCAGTAAAATAATCTGGTTTGAAATTACACAATCACAAACACTTTGATATTAATGCGGGATTTTTAATAGATTATATCCAGAACATTTTGGCCCAATCGCGTTTTTTATAATTTATAAATTGCGTGTTTATTTCATAACCATTTTTTAAGCCATAAGAGTGAGTAAATGAATAAACAAGCTCATCAAAGCGCTGCCACATCTGTTCATTAAGAAACGAGCCATCGGCGGAGCCTCGATCACATCATCTCACACCCGCTCACAAAAGCGACCTGCGTCCTCGCGCTCTGATTGGCCAGTCCGCAGCACTGCGCTCAGCCGGGGCTGTGATTGGCCGGTCCGCGGCTCACGTCACTGCAGGAGAGAACATACTGGGCAGGATGCTGTGGATTGGTACCATAGCTGCGCGACCAGCATCATCGGCATCACCATAATCAATATAATCAATGCTGCTGTGGAGAGTTAGCCACCTGTTGTAAATGTTTCAGTCAGCACGCGTCCAGAAAGAGTAGAGCGGCTTGTTTTGAGGGGAAATCCATTGTTTGTTGAGACATTTATAGGAGACATTGTGGATTACAGACATGCTGCATGTTTCGTGTGTTCCATGTGCGGCTGCACGAGGACGCTGATGGTGATGCCATTTGCACGGAGGGATTCATGAGGTAAACTGTGCACTGTTACAGCTGAAATACGTTTTGTTTTCAGTCCATTTGAATTTTAAAAAAAGAAAATCCAGAAATAAATATCATAACCTCATTATCGATAGATTTATCGTGTAAACTGTTGGCTCTTTTACGAATTTATTGGTTAGAATTGAAGTGGATTCTTTATAAACACGCCTTAAATTTTACATTTGATCACACATAAAAAAATAAATAAAAAAATGCATAAACCCATTGGGTGTCGTTCATCCTTGACCGTTGAGCCAATGTGAGGTAACCTTCTATTTTCAAAGACATGAAAGTTGACTAATATCCCACATATTGATATGGTAATAATAAACGTCATAATTTTTAGTGGTCAGAGGTTGTATGTCGCAATTATAAACAAATAAAACAAACTTTCCAAAGAGGTCTATATCATTAAATGATGTCAAAGTGCTTCCATAATGTAGGTGTGTTAGAAAAATCTTTGAGACACAATTGTGGTGGTGTGTTATATAATAATGCCATTAAATATGATAAGGCCTACAGTATTTAAATGGTGAGAAGACCTGCCATAAGGAAAGAGTGTGTACGTTTTTGGAAATGTACATTCTTTATTAAATATGTGCAACAGAGTATAGTGTTTTTGCAAATCATATTATCATCTTTTTTGGGGGAAAAAAGGCATATATCTTCTATAGTATGAATCTTGTTTTATTATAGGAGTGGTTTGTTTTGTGATATGTTTAGACTGCTGAAAAATCTTAATTTTGGATTACAGGAATGGCATTAGATTTCATTTGAATTAAGTAAAGATATGATCAATGTTACTTGAGCACTATAGAAAAAAACTTTTGAAATAATATTAACAATATCTATATCAAATAAACATCATATGTGACCCTGGACCACAAAACCAGTCATAAGAGTCAATTTTTTTTTAAAATAAATAAGCTTTCCATTGATGTATGGTTTGTTAGGATATGACAATATTTGTCTGAGATACAACTATTTGAAAATCTGGAATCTGAGGGTGCAAAAAAATCAAAATATTGAGAAAATCGCCTTTAAAGTTGTCCAAATGAAGTCCTTACCAATGCAATTCCACTCACAAAAATACATTTTTGATATATTTACAGTAGGAAATTTACAAAATATCTTCATGGAACATGATCTTTACTTAATATCCTAATGATTTTTGGAAAATCGATAATTTTGACCCATGCAATGTATTGTTGGCTATTGCTACAAATATACCCGTGCGACTTATGACTGGTTTTGTGGTCCAGGGTCACACATATATATATATATATATATATATATATATATATATATACATTTAAATTGCTCTTTTTTAGGATAATTCATTGATAAACTCTGAGGCATTTCGTGTGTTTTAGTTCTCTAAGGTAAATGGCTTGTTGATTCTTTGGCTTTTTTGTCATTTCTGTTGATCATTTATTTAACAAAATGCTTGCAATTTCTTTGTAGATGTGTTTCTGCAGTCATAACATCCAGACCAGCAATGTTCGACCACAGCACTCAGGCCTGAAACCTCTTTCTGAGGGTTGGTTTCTCTCTTTGGTTATCTAGCTGTATGAGTTTTAACACTTTTCATAAAGCTAGATAACCGAAAGTAGAAATAACTCTCAAAATCTGTTGAAAATAGCCTGAAAGCAAGAGAGCACCTGCTTTTACCTCAGGTAATTTCACATGTATGTTTTCACTTAAAAAAAAAATCATCAAATCAGAATTATTGTCCAGATTGTGATTGGTTTTTCTGAATGTGTTAACTCACAAATGATGTTTCTTAAGTTGCCATTAGTCTAAACCAGTTGTGTGGAGCATCTTTTTGTTCTTTTCTCTTGACAATCATTTTAAAAGATAGACCTGCACAGTCAGTCACATAATCGTGCAGTGCTTTTAAAACATTTTGAGAGATTCCCATTTTGTAGATTTTCAGCTCATTTTGATCACATCGTCAGGTGAAGTCCATTGATTGTGACTGGTGAGATACTCACTATAGCTCAGCCTTAAAAGAGGTACTTGAGGGCTATTTGTTGGGGTCTGTAGCCTAAACGGAGGCCTCAGGATTGTCCTGTAGTCCTATTTAGACTCGTTGTGCTGGATTTCCCCGTGTGAAAGACAGAAACAATGGCAGCAGTACAAACACTTATTCATTCTCTGTATATACACACAGGGAAAGCGGCCTATCATTGCATTCAGTGGCTGCCTAAATGAGGCTGCATTTAATTCTTTAGGAAAAACCTCTCGATAGAACAGAAATCCATTGCAGTAGGTAATGATACACACTGCTGGCTAATTGGTTAGACTCAATGGAGTGCATTTATCGCTTTAAAAGCCAGTGAGGATATTCCCATGCCTTTCTGCAGTTTCTGGATTGAACATCTTCAAAAGCATGCATATAAAAATGCACATTTATAGTTTATTTTAAATAAAATGAGCTTGTATAATTTTTTTCAATAAAAATATTATTATTATAATATATATTTAAAATAGAATATATATATAATTTTATTTTATATACATTAATTAATATATTAATTATATACTTATTTTACATCTAATAATAGTTGTTTTTTATTAGGTTTAATAATCAAAAACATATTATTAGATATAAAATATTATTTACACATATATATATATATATTCTGTCAATCGATTAATCTCATCTTATCGATTAATCGCATCTTACGTAAAAGTTTGTAAATATATAATATATGTATATTTATATTCATATACACACACACGTATATTAGCTCTGTCGAATCGATTAATCGCGATTAATCGTATCTTACACAAAAGTTTGTAAATATGTAATATATCTGTGTGTGTGTGTATATATGTATATACATACACACACACATGTGTATTAGTTCTGTCAAATCGATTAATCGCGATTAATTGAATCTTGCATAAAAGTTTGTAAATATATAATATATGTATATATATATATATATATATATACACACACACACACACTCACATAAACATATATATATATTTTCAAACTTTTATTTTAGATGCGTTTAATCATGATTAATCGATTTGACAGCACTATATTATACATTATACAGTTCTAGTATATGGGAATTATTTCCCCTAATAACCAGCTTGAAACAAACAAGGAGATTGCCATGCCAATAATAACAAAGAGTGTTTTTTTAAAGCATGTTGTATCTCTTTTTGGTACTTTCCATGTCCTTTTTCTCTCTCTCTTACTGTCTTGTATTCACTCTTTCCTCTCGCCTTTCATACAGACTCTTATTTCCATCTACAATATGGCACAATAAAGACAACAAGGGCACAGACATCAGTGAGAGAGATGCTTGGAGGAACATGGCAGTTTCCATTTGCTACATCTTCCTTCCTCCGCCTTTACCCAGAAACCCCCAGTGCCATCTGTACCCCTGTGGGGTGCGGGAGAATCCGTGCCAGTGCCAGCGGCGACAAAAACCTTGTCAGCGTCCTGGAGCCCCGACACAGACGGCACAGGGAGAGAAGGGAGGCCATCTTGACGGAGATCTTACACGGGAAGCTAAGATGGCTGGGCTGGCACATGAGGTGAGTTGCATCATGGTATTTTTTGTGCGTGTGTGTGTTTATTAGGGATATTATAACCCCCTTCTTTTGCCCCCCTTGCTTATAGCCTATCTGATCTTACTAGACTAATTAGTGAGAGGGTTTTGGCGGGGGCTTGGCGAGGAAGGGGGGGGGGCAAAGAAAATAAATTAACTGGCAATGACTCTAACAGCGACTGCCATCTTCCTTTGTTAAAGCGGCACTGTGCCTCCTTAATACATTAACAGAGACTGTTCGTTAAGGTCGAGATTCAGATTCATTGGCAGTAAATCTATATCTCTAAAATTACGTTTGTCTCATTAACTCTATCTATCTATCTATCATCTATCTATCTATCTATCTATATACACACAGATGTATATATATATATATATATATATATAATTTCTCTCTCTCGCTATATATATATATATGCTGTGCAGTTCAGTCATCAACATTAAATCCATCCGATGTACCTACAGAAGGGAAAAATGATGGTACACTTTTGTTTTTGTCCTTTTTATTCCCCACAAAAAGAGAAATGTACTTCTATAGCAGGCTTATTTACAATTCAGATTTGTTCCTTATAGCAAATAGTTTTGTAGCTGAGGACGGATAACGAGGGGTGGGAGGATAAAAAGGAGAAAATAACGAAACTAGGGCTGCTAATGAGTGGTGCTAAGCAAAGATCCTCTTGACATAGATGCAATGAATGAGAGTGAGGGCTGGTGGCGTGTTTAAAGAGACAGGCGACGTCCCAGCATTTTCGTGGGTGATGATCCTGTTGCATTTGGCGGGATTTATTTCGATTTCGATTTCAGAAGTTTGAGAATACTAAATCGGGCTACATAAATGCGAATGAATAAATGCATGAATTGTTTAAAGAATAAACACATGATTGAATTAGTGAATGTGTGAGTGAATGCATGTAATCTTTTGAAAAATGCAATCAATCCGAATGTAGATAATACATAATCACATTTTGTCAAATACATGCAAAATTTAGAATTGCTTTGAAAATTTTTCTCTCATTCAAAATAGATAATTTCATATTATACCTCTTGCCAAAGAAATAAGGAGTTATTCATGTTGATGTGAAATACTTTTGGAAACTTGACCTGCGAGGTGCTATGTGATTTTATATATATAAATATAAATATTCCAGATAGTCTCTCAATTGATCTAAAGTCATAACAAAAAGCATGAACCAATATATATATATATACACTGTAAAAAATTATGTTCATAATTTGTTATCACAACATTTTTTTCTTTTGTCAAATCAACTTAGATAATTAATGTAGTTCAAATAACATAATATTTTGAGTTTCTGTTGATTAAAATAATCGACTTCATTGTATTAACTCAAATTTTAAATTTCAATGAACTCAAAATGTTAAGGAAACAGGTAACTTACTTTTTTAAGTTAAACCAACAATTCTTATATATATATATATATATATATATATATATATATATATATATATATATATATATAGGTTCATGCTTTTTGTTACGACTTTAGATCAATTTAGAGACTAGCTGGAATATTTGTACTCTAAAAATGCATTTATCATACTTAAAATAAACTACACTGTAAAAATGATTTTTTAAAGGTAATAAAACAAAGATTATTGAGTATTATTAGTCTTTCTACTTCAAAATTCATTCTACTTCAAACTTCATTAGTTAACATGAACAATGAACAAAACTTCTACAGCATTTCTTAATCTTAGTTAATGTTGATCAACATCTACTAATACATATTAAAATCAAAAGTTGTATAACATTAGTTAATGCACTGTAAATTAACATGAACATGAGCGTTTGTATTAACTAACATTAACAAAGGTTAATAAATACTGTAAAAATATATCGTTCATTGTTTGTTTGTGTTAGTTATTTCTTTACTTACCTTATTGTAAAGTGTTATCGCTGAATTCAATGTGTTACTTGCTGCTTACTAGCAATTTCTGAGTGAAAATGTTTTCTACACCAAATGTTAAAAAGGTGATAAATAGTCAAAAATAATATTTTTACAGCTATAATATTTTAAATGATTTTATATATACTTTCTCTAATATGAGTTCTAACCTAAAATCTTGATAAAAAAAAGCTTTTCACTTCAAGTCACAGTATCTTGATGTTGCTCTTTGGCCTTCACACAGACACAATGCAATTTTCCAAACAGCATGGGTCTCCCCTCTGCCTCCCCCCAGTCTCAGGCCCTGGCAGAAACGGCACGTCGTGCCCCTGGCGATCTGGTTCGGGGGTTTTATGAAGGGTGAAGCTGGTATGAGGGCCGGCAGCTGCAGCATGCGTGGCTTTAATGAACAGAACGTGGTGTCGGCCATTAATATTCTGCCCAGCTCACGGCTGGTCCCTCGCTCTCAATGGAGGCCCCCGTCCTTTATAAAGAGCTCCGCTTTCCCACCATTGTCAGGGCCGCTGCTCCTGCGGCACGACTGGAGAGGGGGCAGGGTGGGAAACACCGATGCAGACCAGACACCACCAGATGCCAAAGACACGAGACGGTTATGCAGATCGCAGGGCCCTTTGTGTGTGTGTGTGTGTGTTTGTGTGTACAGGGGTGTGTATGTTTACAGACGGAGGCTGTACGCCACCTGATCATCTTAATTAGTTTGCATGTAGTTAATACGTGTCTGAGTCTGAGTGGGATGCAGATGTAAATGTGCCAAGTGTGTTTTTGTGCGTTACAGAATGTGCTGAAGGTGATTTTGTTCTCTGTCGTTTCTTGATCGCATCCAAATTGAGCTGTGTTAAAATCATTTTGAGTTTTTAATAAATGCTCTATTGTTTTAGATGTTTACATTTTACATTAGATACATTTTTTTTTTAAAAATTAAAAAATGTATAAGCTATAATTTGTAAGTTCAAAAGTTTAGGGTCAATAATATATATATATATATATATATAAAGAAATTAATACTTTAATTCAGCAAGAATGCATTAAATGAACCAAAAGTGACAGTAAAGACATTTAAAATGTCACAGAAGATTCAATTTCAAAATAAATGCTGTTCTTTTCATCTTTTTTTTTTAAATGTGAAAATAATCATAAATGTTTCTTGAGCAGCAAATCAGCATATTAGAATGATTTCTGAAGGATTTCTGGATTAATGATGCTAAAAATTCAGCTTTGAATCACAGGAATAAACTACATTTTAAACTATATTAAAATAGAAATCAGTTATTTCAAATTTTAATAATATTTCATAATATTACTGCTTTACCTGTATTTTTAATCAAATAAATGCGGTCTTGGTGAGCATAAGAGACTATAAAACATTAAAAAGTCTGACCAACCCCATTTTTTAACTGTAGTATGTGTGTGTGTGTGTGTATATATATATTTGAAATATACTAATATATGAAAAATCATTGCAGTATATAACAAAACATTAAGCCGAGTTACATAATTTATTTTACTACACAAATACATTTTTCAAGCACAACTTATCAAACATATTTAAGTGTGACTTAAGTGTCCAAATATTTTTTGGGGCCACTAAATATCATACTGGCAGTGTATATTATATGTTTTACAGGTACCAAACAATATAAGTTCAACTGCAGTAATGTACGTATTGTACTTACTGCTGGTGAAAATAATTGAGAAATGCCCTCAGATATCGGTCTTTTCAGATACAGTAAAGAACCCCACTGTTTGTTGATGAAATTAATAGACCTCTGGGAAACGTACAGGGCTGCACGGGTTGGTGATTTGCATCGGCACCGTGATGAAGGTCATATGACATCAGAGGCGGGCACCTCGTGCACTGTGAGCTCTGCAGAGTAAAGAAACCATCAAACAACAAGCCCACCTCAGTTTCACCTCATCAAAGACAGGGCAGAGAGAGACAGAGAGAAGTAAAAGAAAATGATAATGCTGATAATATGGCATTACAGTGATAAAGGTTTGAAAATTAAAAAAGAAAAGAAGGAAAATAGGGACGGGTTTGTAGTGCGAGATTGATAGATTGAGAGGATGGAAGGAAGGAGGGGCGACACGTGATGAGGAGCCATGTTTGACTTCCTCTGATGCTTACGGCTGCTGTAAACCACGGTTTTTATAATGATTTTTTTTAAAGAAGTTTCTGTTATGCATTTACGGCTGCATTTATTTAATCAAAAATGCAGTAAAACTGTAATAGTGTAAACATTTTACTATTATAATAACTGTTTTCTATTTTAATATATTTTATTATGTAATTTATTCCTGTGATGGTAAAGCTGAATTGTCAGCATCATTACTCCAGTCTTCAGTGTCACATGATCCTTCAGAAATCATTCTAATATGATGATTTGATGCTCAAGAAACATTTCTGATTATCAATGTTGAAAACAGTAATATTTTTGTTGAAACCATGATACATTTTAATTTGCAGGATTCTTTGATTAATAGAAAGTTAAAAAGAACAGAATTCATGAAATAGAAAACTTTTGTAACATTATAAATGTCTTTACTGTCACTTTTGATCAATTTAATGTGTCCTTGCAGAATAATGAATTTCTTAAAATAAAAAAAAAACAACCTTTCTGACCCTAAACTGTTGAACGTGTGATATGTAATATCTGATAATAATGGTAATCTTCTTTTGAGATTGATTTTAATGGCTGGTTTCTCAGAGACCACAGTGATATATGACTTAAAATAACAATAATAATAGTAATTTTAAATGAACCTCTTATTTGGCCTTCATATTCTTATAATAAGTTCCTCTGACCTAATTAAAACCCAGCAGGCAGATATTATTAAAGCTTTAACCCTTTGTTTAACCACAGCAATCAGAGAATCTTAAAAGAAATACAAGACATGAAAAAGGTTTGTGTTTGGTTTATATCAATTTCAGTAAACATTAATCATGCTATTTGTATAAAAATGTGCTGTAAAAGCTGTGATGCAGTGAACTAACTGACCTCTCTTTCCTAAAACAATCTTTCTAATATCTAAAATAATAATAAAAACATCCCAAAAACATGCTAATCGCTGAATAAAACAGGAGTATTTCAGGTTAAAAGCAAGTTAAGCTCATTACCACAGATAACTATCCTAAACTCTAAACTGTAAAGACAAAAATACAATGACAGTGCACTTGCATTGAAAGTCTATAAAAATAATTGTTGGTTTAACTTAAAAAAAAGTAAGTTATCTGGTTGCCTTAAAATTTTGAGTTCATTTAAATTAAAAATTTGAGTTAATACAATAAAGGCGATTGGTTTAATCAACAGAAACTTAAAATATTATGTTATCTGAACCACGTTAATTATTGAAGTTGATTTGACAAAAGAAAAAATTACAATTATTTTAGAAATTGTTTAGTATTTCTCTGTAAACCCAAAGCTTGCTAAAACATGCCTTTCAACAGAGCTTAGCTTGTATTTACCTAGTGATATTCAATCAAAAAATCCATCCGTCGCCTGCTTGACTAGACAATCGGCACGCTTTTTGATCGTGAGCCTGATTAAGAGAAGCGTCTTGCATTATCTGTTAACACAGTCCGGTAAGATTAAATCAAGATCATGTCTGCTGTGTATTTAGGTCAACAGCCATGAGCAAAAGTCTGTCGTCTTCATATGTCTTTGACTGTGTGCTGTTAAACTGGGCTAAAGTCACACTCTATCAAGTGTATATCTGCTCTTAAACAGTAACAAGGGATGCTGTTGAAGTGTTAAAGTCATTAACTGTAAGTGGCAAAGTTGCTTATCACCAGAAAATAGTATTTCTAATAATAATAATAAAGTTATATTGTGCAATTCCTTTAAATATCATCAGATCTTTTAGGTGTTTATACTGTAAGCTATATTGTGCGATAGATAGATAGATAGATAGATAGATAGATAGATAGATAGATAGATTCCACAAATATATTAAATATATCCCACAAATATATGAATCCATCATCTGTCATTCAGAGTGACAATCCTGACAATCTTAGTCTCTTAATGCAACTTTGGCCAAGAACTAATCTATCAAGAAGTCCAGATCTTAAGGATCTTTAAAGTAAAGGCGGATATTCCTCCATCCCCAGTTTTTGAGATTATGACACAGGGGAAACCCTTAAGATGAGCGGCAAAGCAGAATAAGCTCACGACAAGCACTTGACCTGATTTTTTAGTCGGATTTCACTCAGTTGTCCGATTTCTTCTGGGATAAGGTCATTGTGTCATCCTCAGATCTATGTTGGTTTGTTTATGGTTTAATTGCCTGAAATGTGCTTTAACACATGAGCCAATGAAATTACCAATGTATTGAAAAACATGTTTATAGTTTATTTATTAGGGCCGCTCATTAGCTGATGCAAAGCGCCTGTAACCCTTGAGGCTCGTGAGTTTAATTGAGCCTCTGTGGTGAAACGCAGGAAAAGCCTGATGAAGACAACAGCTCAAACATCAGCTAAACTAGGATTTAAAGGGATAGTTCACCTAAAAATGAAAATCCAGTTATCATTTACAAACCTGTATGACTTTCTTTTTCCGCTGTGTTTTGTCCATAACGAAAGTTAAGGGGAACTTTGAGACATTTTGTAAAAAGTTTTATTTTGTGGACAACATAAAGTGAGTAAAAGATAACACAATTTTCATGTTTGGCTGAACTATTCCTTTATGGCAAGACACTACAGGCATAACCACAGTTTTTTTCGTTCACTGGTTAATTTTAAGATCTTGGGCTATTTTTCTTCCATATAACGTCTTCTTTCAGAGTAGCAGAAATAAAACATGTGTTTTATCTATTTGTGCCTGTAGATTTCAAGTACAATACATATCTTTAGGCTGTTTTCTGAAACTGATGTTTTCCCCCCTAATGCACTAAGCCAGAAATCTGAAGGGTTTGTTCATATATCATTCACCTGATTTATATAACATTTTATTTTAAAACATGGTGTATTTTCTCCCCTTTCTGATTAATGGAGTGATTAAAAGAAATATCCAAAATCCTTTTAGTAAAAACCCTTAACTCTACGTTTACATGACAACAATGTACTAAAAACGGAAACTTTTTCCTGTGCATTTTTGGAACGTTTCGCTGACAGGCATCAACATTGTCAAAATGATCCCTGTTCACACGGATCTGCGAAAAACGACTAAAAATGTTGTATTTTTCATGCCAGGCCAGTAGTTGGCGATGTCACTTTGTAAAGACACACTATGCGCCTATAGCCTGAACACGTAATACCCATGCGCATGACGTCACCATTTTCACAAATTTGTGTTTTTGTAGTTTACGCAAAGATGATAATGGTATTGTTTTAAAAATCTTGCTTGCCGTTTTCAAAAGTTTTATGTTTTCAGGCCGTTGTTGTGTAAAAGAACAGCTAAAACGCATAAAAACACGGCACCTAATACATCAGCAAAATTAAACCAATTTATTTTAACCTGGCTTTATCAAATGATAAGATTGGAAAGTTCTGGAAATGTATGCAAATTACTGCATTTTTAATGAGATAAATCCTCATTTGCATATTTATATTTGCATATAAACAACTTAAACTTATAATAATGATAATGTTTTATTTTTATAGTGCCTTTCTAAAAACCCACCCTTATGAAAATTATGGTTAATTTTTGTAAGGGTGGTTTTTATCGTAGTAAAACCATGTTTTTTTGGCACATTGACTACCATTTGTATAACCACAAAAACAAAAACAAAAAAAAAACAGTTAATTTATGATTTTTGTAGCAAAACCATGGTTAATTTGTGGCTACAAGACCATGTTTTTTTGGTTTTTCGTAAGGTCAAGGTCGATTTACAAAGTTAGATTCCAAACAAACATACAATTTTAATGTCTTAACACACTGTGATTATTTAACTGCTGAAGTGTGGTGATTAAATGTATGCTACCCTATCCACCTGTGGTGTCTTGCCTCAACTAATTTAGCCAGGTGAAACGATGCGAACAGTCAAGTTCAAGTTCACAGATGTCTAGACCCGTCCCGTCCTATACCGTCCCTCTTTCTTTACATTCAGAGGGTCTATTTGCCCTTTGACCCCTGCGTAAGTTGCTATGGGACGACGGCGAGAGGGTTCAGTAATGTTCCCGTGAAAGGGCCGTGCTGTCAGGACTGTCTTGTGACATCCCCCCTCCCTGCCTCCCTCCGCAGCTGGGCACGGTCCCGGAGCCTGGGAATCTTCGGGCTCAGACCTGGTCCACCCCCCACCGAGACTCAGTCTAGCCGTATTCTCACCCCGCCATCTGCACAATCCCACTCTGAGTCCAAGTTCAAATCTAGTCCTATCTCCCATAATGCACAACACTGAGGTGCAAAGGTTCAGTTGTAATTGCGATAATGCGTGTTGTGTTTTTACGCACTGTTCAGTAAATATAAATGGAGATCTGCCAAGTAAGACCGGCGTGGCTTGTCGGTTTTGTAATTGGTTGGCGATGCTCTGAAGGTGTGTGTTGGAGTCGGAAAGAGAATTACTGTGTGTAAGAATGTGTGTGTGTGGCTGTCGGGCAGCAGGAGGGTATAATAAAAGGAGTCATTTGCATAAGCTGCATGGAGCCCAAAGAGGGTGTTCGGAGGAAAACAACAAGAAAGAAAAAAGGACAAATCCTACGTTGTGTGGGCAGAAAGAGAAAGCGAGAGCTCGCGTATGGGGAGAGGGTGGAAATTAACAGAGAAAGACTTGAGGCTGCTCCCCTGTGGTAATGAAAGGCATCAGGAACCTCTATGCATAATATTTGAACACTGTGACAGAGCGCTTACAATGTTTACAAAGAACCATTGAAGAAGAGAGAAAGAAATTGATTACGGATCATTTATTTTGCTTTTGATGAGCGTGGAACGTGAAAATATTAAAATTGTATCATCGTCACTCTCTGTACGTCTCTGTGTGAAGCTGTAGCGGATTGTGTTTTGAGCGGCAGGTACAACGACACTGATCATTTGACTAATAATGTCTGTGCAATTAAAAAAATCACTGTTTAAGGAAGTTAATGCACCTCTGGTAAAGCATTGATGTGTTTCTCTTTTACAGATGTGGGCTGAACTCGATGGATACACACACTTGTGGGATGAAAATCGACTAATTATGCATCCCGAGAGAACAATGGGAGCCTCAAGCACATGAAAGTTTAAAATCATGTTGATGTTGATGATGTGTGTATATGAGAGCACAAGTATCGTCTTTAATAAAAAAAATGTACTGTATTGTATTTTCGTTTAGATCATGTGAACCATAAGCATACAGTTGCTTAAAGATACACACATATGTCTAAACTTGTAGAGTAAAAGTAATTTATTCATTTTTATAAATGTATTTTTTTTTTTTTTTACTTTGACTGGTTTTAAAAATAGAAATATAATGTACATTTTATATACACACGTTTTTTTTACCATGTATTTTTTACTTTATATTCTTGTTATATCTATAAATAAAATATGTATTCTTTGTATTGTATTGTACTGATAATTTAATAAAAAATAAGTGTGATTCAAATGTGAATTATATAAATAAGAATACATTTTAAGCGTTGTATTTCATTGAGTCAGGTTTGTCAAACGTGTGAAGAGTTAATTACTGTAAGATAATTGGCTATTTTTAGGCTAAACACTTTTGAGATGATCATCTTGAACGGCAGTTTTCAACGAGCAGCGTCACTTATGCAAATATCTGAGGAATATTTACGAAGTTTTGTAAAATATTTTATTAAAAACACTTAAAATATAATAAATTATTTTAGCACGATTTATTTAAAATCCAAATTTGTTAACATTAAAAAAAAAAAAGACTTGCTACACCTTTAAGAAATAGGAAAACACCCTTCGAAAATTTAACTGATTTAGGCTAATTTGTCATGAAAACGCTGTCTTTATAATTTAGTACTATAATTGGAGGGTCTGTAAGTTGATATCTGAATTATTTAGTCTATATTAATATATAACTATATTATTTATCATAAAACAAATTTCACAACAAAGCATGTATAATTTTCTATCCGTGTAAGCAATGTTATTAAAACATCAATTCCTCTCATTCCTCATACATCCGTGCAAATGACTGTGAGAAAGTCTCTATCAGTGACCTCTGAGCCAGCTTAGCGTTAAGTGTTAATTAGCCAATGAATGGAGGAGATGTGACGACCAGACGCTAAAACGTGCCGGGAATCCAGCACGCGAATTCACTAATCCTACTATTGTGAAGGATCGTAAATTAATATTCATAAACGAAGCCTTCGACATTGGAAGGATACCGAACAACCTATTTAGTATTCAAAACACAAACGTTCACCATTGGACAGTTACGAATCAACGTCGGCGAGATCAAATGAATATTCAAAACAAGCTTTTACCATTGGACGTTTTAGCAAGAGACGTCAGATGTACTTTTTTAATATTCAGGAACTAAGCTCTCCCCATAGTAGAATTCGTAAATTCCCGACAGGAAAAGGATTTCTGTAACACATACACGGATAAAATAAGCTCGGTATTTGTGTGTACAGTTGTGGAAATGAGGGAAAAGGTTAACTAAGTACCTTCACACATAAATAAAATTATTGCCTTTAAAAATATTTTACTTATAACGTCAATTTCTTAAAAGAAAATGTCTGAATTGTGACTCAGTATCTTACCTAAATTACACATTCATTCACAATGGACCCTTTTCACGGACTGTGATGACGCGTTTTAACCAGGTTTTAACGGTCATCAGCATCGTAAATCTCGAAAAGTTTTTTATATTTTAATTTTTTTTAAAAATGTATGTACATCTATAACACTATACTTAGTATTGTGTTACCTTTTCATCAAATTACAAAAAAAAAAAAAAAAAAAAAGTTGCTGTGAGGTTGTTTCTAATACAGTGGCTGTGGGAGTGACGATAAAGTTGACATCTTTCTCTCTTCTGACTGCCCTTATCATGTTGAGTTTTTCTTTTGCTATTTGAGAAAATGGGGACACACAAAAATATATTTAATGTATTCTCTCATTCACCGCAATTGAATTTTACCCAAATATGACGACTTCCGCTTCGAGAAGCCCGGACATGTGAAAAGGGTCTATAGTTCAAATAAGTCAAATCTTTACATTTTAGATTTTGTTGGATCTGTAATGGGTTCTAAACTGAGAACAGTTTGTTGAAATAAGAACAACCACTCCTTTCAGGCATTTATTATAACCTATAACACAAGATTTTCAAATTCATAGACAAATGTAATCTTGTAGAATAAATTATATTACAGATAACAAATTACTAGGCTAATCTATTAATGTTTCCTGTAATATATATATATATAAATTTTACAATTGTTATTGTGCTAAAAACAAAACCACAAAAATAAATGAATAAAAACTATACAAAAAGCAACAGAAACACATAAATACATAAGAAGCATTTTGGTTCTCTACTGGTAATGACCTTGACTCCTTTAGACCAGACAACTAAATGGACACTTAATGGAGTCCAGATGAATGAATATCAGATGGACAGGGACCGGCTGGTCGCTCCCTAGAGGACAATAATCTGGACCAAAGCCACAGGTCAGAGTTCAGAGTGACAGGTCGAGAACTGCTAATTGAGTGGCCATTTCCTCTTTCTCCCCAGTGACCAGTGAGGGCGGATGACACCGAGATCCCTAAAACATCTGCATGTCAATGAGCCCATGACCATTACAGATAGATAGATAGATATTTTCATTCCACAACTGAGCATTTTCTTTTATTTCGCAGGATTTCTGTCTCTTCCTGAGGATATATGTGTATTGCACGTTAGCATACCAATAGATCCGGAGCCTGTGAACCCCCCTGACCCCTTGACCCCTCTCCCCCAAACATGAATAGCATCACTCAAGACCTGGACAGGCTTTTCAGCCGGCCTGAGTCGTGCCTAAGCTCCTAAACATGATGATTTAATGTATCCTCAGCCCCCCGGGTAGCTTTTGCAGGGACTAACAGAAGTTTGTTTAAGACACAAACCCCCCTGTAAAGACATGCCTCCCCTTCTAACGCTCTCTCTCAGTTACTCACACACAAACGTCCCGCCCCTCCTCTTCTTCAAGCTCCACACTTGGCAAAATTAAGGGTCTGATCTAACAAGGGCTCTTTCATCCGCTGAGAAAGTATCTGTTCTTCTGGCTTCTGTAGGACTACACTGGCAAAGAAAAGAAAGAACATTTACTCATTCTGAACTGAACCCATAATAATCTGCACATTAACTCACTGCAGAAGACATGAAAGAATGACCTGGAAATAGAAGAGAGAGAAAGAGAGAGATTCACAAATATAAAGAGCTGAAGACATGGTAGAATTTACTGTAGTGTTCTAAATTTACAATATTTACTATATCGTTACATTTATTATAAACTCTATAAAATAATGAGCTATAAAACAGCTTTAATGTTGTTTTGTACTCCTTGTTGCTTTATTCCAATGAATAGGCATATTATAAATATATAGCTATGCTAACATGTTATTTTTGGAAAAAGATAAAATTATTAAATCGACGAAAAAGAACATTGAGAGCTATAGGCTTAGTATAGGCCTATTTTATTTGATGTTAAAATACAGTTTCAGTTGCTATATTATATTATGTTATATTATAAAAATGTTAAGTTATAAAGTTATTGTGCAAGATTTCACAGAGGTTCATTTCCTATAGCGATAGCGCCCTCATGCGACAACAGCAAGAATACGTGTTGGACATTGAAAGCTCCTCGACAAACATTTGCAGAGCGACTTGATAAATTAACGCAGTTAAGACTGTGTTAATATAGTATATTTCTTTTTGGGGGGGAGCTTTGTATTTTAAACACATTATATGCTGTATCAAAGCCGAGAAGTGACATAAAATCGCAATATTAGCCTGCTGACTGAAATGAGACAGTTATCGCGCAATTAAACGTTATTTGTTTATTGTGAATGTTGGTTACATCTTTTAGCATTCTTTAATCAAAATGAACAAGAGTACACTTCATGAAGGCAAAACTACGACCCCGGCAGGACTCGAACCTGCAATCTTCTGATCCGAAGTCAGACGCCTTATCCATTAGGCCACGAGGCCACTTCCTGTAACAATGAAAATGTGATCCTTAAAACGTTGTTGTAGTCGAAACGCTCAGAGACATTTTGTTGGAAGAAAAACAACAACAGAGGATGTGAAAAAAAGCGAGAATGCAAACATAGGTGAGGATGAACGGAAGAAGATTCGGATTTTTATTCTTTCCAGCGTCTCCACCGTTGATGAAAATATCACAGACGGCGTTATCACGTGGCACCAAAGCACTGGGTGTCGCTGTGAGGCAAGTCGAGATGGAAACACAGTATTTCTTCGAATAACACTGTAGTATGCATGTGTGGCGCATCCGAATGTGTCTGTTTAGGGTTAGTTGTTGCATTTGGGAGCAAAATGTTTACATTACTATAAAGAAAGCCGTTTGAAAGTACAGCAGCATGGACAACGAGGCAGCGTCATTTATCCAACGGTGGTTAATCAGGTATTCTGATGTGAGGTTGTCACAGCTGAGTTTGTGAATTCTCAGATTAAATAAAATAAGAAAGATGCTTAATCAGAATATTTTAAAATACTTGTCCTCGTATTTCTGTCTGCAGTAAATAAAACCGAACTTCTCATTGTAGCTCCAATTATGTTCTTCAACTTTTACCTCAGAAAAATAAACCATTAACCACTAATAATAATAACAACATATATTTATTATTGTTAAATATAATGTGAAAATTTAGTATTTTCAATTTAGTATTTTAAATTTATAAAACATAATTAAGCTTATACATAGCCAGTCTTGAGATGGTTATTTGTGGTCTGTGAAATGCATCTCATTGTTTATTTTTCATTTACCAGGTTCTTCTGAGTATGTTTCATCCAGTGCCCTAAAATGATGCTCCGTCTGATATCATGTCACCAGTGGCGGACGGTCGTACAAGCTGGAGTTTGGTTAAGGTGTTGCTCCACCTCAGTGAAGCCCAAACGCCAGCAGGGCTCAGATCAGACCCGTCTGAACCCTCTCAACATCCAGATGCTCTCCAGGAACCTGCAGGAGCAGATATTTCGGGGCCAGACACAGGAGTACACAGATAAGGATGTCGAACGCAGTATAAGACACTTGAAGCAACATAAACTCTGGGGGAAAAAAACAGACCTGTTACCTGACGTAGAACTCAAATTACCTGAAATGTACGGCAATGACATTGACGAGCATTTCCGATTACTTGCCCAAAAGCAGAGCCTTCCTTACCTGGTTGCGGCCAGCCAGCTTCTGAAAGCTCGGCTTCCCGGGATGCCCAAGGAATGGGCTTGGGAAGTGGGCTGGACTCGGTATGGGGCGGGTGGAGAGTGCCACAGAGTGAATTTCCCAGATGAGAATGCTATTGTGTTTGATGTGGAAGTCTGCATGGCAGAGGGACACTGTCCTACTTTGGCCGTGGCTGTTTCCCCAACTGCCTGGTGAGGGTTATTTACCATAACAGGTCAGTATTCATCATTCATCTCACCACTGATTCCAGACAAACTTTTTAATTTGGTGTTTCAGGTACTCGTGGTGCAGTAAGAGGCTCGTGGAGGACAGATACACCTGGTCTAGTGATCTGACGCTAGCTGATCTCATCCCACTGGAGACCCCCACAAACTCCAGCCAGCCGCGGGGCGGTGTGTGGCGGGAGAGGCTCGTGGTCGGACACAATGTGAGCTTTGATCGGGCACACATTAAAGAACAGTACTTACTGAAGGTGAGATCCTTTTCAGACTCATTTGAGTCTGATTTCACACGTTTCTTCCTTTTTCTGTTGATTCTAAGGGTGCAAGGATATTAAAATTCTATATTATTTGATCTTAAAATATTGATAAATTAAAACTGAAACTGTAAAATGTAAAATGCTAATGATTTTACATGCTAAAAACAAATGTAAGCATCAGAACATTATATTGTAATGAAGGGTTTCCCAAACTGGTCAATTGGAGTTAATGAAAAAATGAATAATTAATTGAATCAAATGAATAAGTTAATAATTTAAAAATAAAATTATCATAATTAATCACTTGAAATATTTTATCTGTTTTTTTGCATGTCATGTGATCATTAACCAGCATTAGAAAACCGTGAACATACCAATTTTGTTTAATTATTAAAATATTAACAAATATTTTATGTAAAAGGGTTGTTAAATGGTAACTAAAATTAAAACTCATTGCTGAAGCTACAATAAAATAAAATCTAAATATTAGATGAAAAACGTATACTTTGAAATGTTGCGTTGGCAACTAACTGACATAAAATAAGTTAAAGTACTTAAAACTGAAATACAAATAGAAATTTGTAAATTAAAATTAGAACTAAAATTAAAAACTAATAAAAAAGACAAAGGCACATAACAAAATTACTAAAAATTAAACTAAAACTGAAAATATAACTGGAAGTATACAATTAATGTTATTTTCTAAATTTGATAAAAATATGAAAATAAAAAACTAATTACAAATATTAATAAATAATATATAAATAATATTACATTTAAATATGTTATTTATGTTATTTATATTTGTATGTTATTAAATATGTTATATATTAGTATGTTTTAAAGATTAACTTCAAGTGAACAATTAACACGTACAATTAAATATCTAATATTAACCCCAACTGTCACTGTCCCCCTAGTGGGACGCTTGGCGCTGTTTTTATTTATTGCCCTTTTTTGTATCTCATATTTTAGTAATCATCATAAATTAGGTATCATTCGAAAGCTTAAGAACTCAGAATTCATTCTGTGAAAACTGTTTTAAAATTGGTTATTGCTTTACCTTGGATACAGTACTTTAAATCCTTTTATCGGGCTCCTCCCCCTAGTGGGCGTTGCCATGTTTCATATTACAAAATTTCTTTTAACTACTTTATAGTCAAAACCTGACAAAACACATATCGTCGGAAAGGTCTGAATTTCAAGCTTCCATATTTGGCATCTGTTTAGTGATAGAACTGATATTTGGACAGAAATTTATTTATTTATTACAGGAGAATGCACCAAAAAAATTTCAATGGAATGTAGATGACACCCGGTGGCTATTTTTGGTACAACACCTAAACAAAATCTCATGGGAACTTAAATTTTTGTGATATCAACTTCAAATTTGGAACACAACTTGGTTAGACATATGGCTTTGATTTTATATAATTTTAGAGTAAAAATTATTTTGTAAATGTATGAGTACAGTACATTTCATTTACAGTAAATTTAAACTTCTATAACTTTTCATAATTTTTTTGAAGTGCTTTCAGTGTACTTCAGCAACAATCTGCTGAGTGTCTTCTTTAAAACAAGACCAAACTTAGGTCTGTATTCCAAAGAATTCTTGAATAACATCGATTTAAGTTTGGATACTGCATTTTCACGTCTATACGATAAATTAGACAAAATCTCTAATATCAGCTGATAACAATATGATTCTGATATATCGTGCATGTGCTTTTGGGTTGGTCTGTGCAGGGCTCCAAGATGCGTTTCCTGGACACAATGAGTCTCCACATGGCGATCTCAGGGCTGACGGGATTCCAGCGCTCCCTCTGGATGGCCAGCAAACACGGCAAGAGAAAAGGCCTACAGGAAGTGAAGGAGCACATGAAGCGCGTCGGCCGTCGCTCTGAGGGCCCGATGGTTTGTGCAAACCTTTTGTAAGATCAGCCTTAATAGTTTACTGTACTGTAGAGAATATTAAATCGTATGTATTTTCTCATGCAGATTGGCTCATGGAAATGGCTTGATATCAGTAGTATTAATAACCTTGCTGATGTTCATGCTCTCTACGTGGGAGGAGAACCGCTGAAGAAAGAACCTAGGGATGTGTTCGTGAAGGGCAGCATGTCTGATGTTAGGACCAATTTTCAGGTAAGCAGGACGTGTAAAGAGGCCATATTATGGCAAGTTTTTTTGAGGTCTATTAGAATAGGTTTTCATGCTTGAATGTTTCTTCATGTCAGTAATGCTCTGTTTAGTTCCTGTCTCTATTAAGCCCCTCCTTCCGAAAAGCACAATGTGATCTGATTGGTTAGCAACTCCACAGCAGCTACATAAATTTATCCACTAACCGTTCAGAAACTTCCAGCTTCATTCTAAAAGTTGTAACTTCTTCCTGAGTCTCTCCATCAGTGTCCGACTCCGGTTTGAACAATGTAAGGCTGAACACCGTTACTGACAATCCTCATTTTGGCTGCGTGATATTCTCCACCTTTGTTGTTGTTGAGCAACCGAAGCACAAGCTGTTTAAGCTCCGCCCTCTTCTGGAAAGGGGGCCGGGAGCAGCAGCTCATTTGCATTTAAAGGGACACACACAAAAACGGCATGTTTTTGCTCACACCCAAATAGGGGCAAATTTGACAGGCTATAATAAATGATCTGTGGGGTATTTTGAGCTGAAACTTCACAGACACATTCTGGGGACACCAGAGACTTGTGAAAGGGGCATAACAGATCCCCTTTAAGGATGCTGCATGTTATGCTGCATAAACAAGTTATACCATTTCATAAATGAATAAAAGTACAAATAAAGGAATAAATCAATTAATAGTGTCTCCTCTGTTTGTTTGATGCTTCAGGAGCTGATGCAGTACTGTGCTCTTGATGTTTTAGCCACACATGAGGTCTTCACAGAGCAGCTTCCTCTCTTTATGGAGAGGTATGGCACTTCATTTACATAAACCCACCCACAGCTTAACATTGTGGCATATTATTGTTTAAGTGACCTGTCAGTCGTCATCTGTATTTTTCTAGGTGTCCTCACCCAGTGACACTTGCAGGTATGCTAGAAATGGGCGTGTGCTACCTTCCTGTCAATCAGAACTGGAGGCGGTACTTAGAAGATGCTCAGGCCATTTATGATGAGCTGCAGAGAGAGATGAAGAAATCGTTGATGATTTTGGCTGACGATGCCTGCCAGTTATTGGAGGATGATCGGTAAACACGCATTAGTTTCTTTCTCTTTCTTTCATAACATTCATTGGAGTCCCTGACAGAAAAGTATCCACTTCTACAGACCATACAGTTCTTTATTTGCTTACTTATAACTCGACTGGTGTAAAATAGATTATGCCAAGTTTTAATGCTCAGTGATCCAATATTTAGTTATTATTGGTGTGGTCTGCTATTCAGGTACAAAGATGATCCTTGGCTGTGGGACTTGGATTGGGACGTTCAGGACTTCAAGCAAAAGAAAATGCCTGTAAGCAAGAAGAAAGCCAAACAGGAGGCAGAGGCAACAGCAGCAGCCAACGAAAACGTACCCAAAGACTGGGATGAGGGTAAGGGTTTTTTAATTCCACATTTGATCTTGCATTATGATGATATATCATTGCTTGAACATTTTTAATATTTTTCAGTAGCTGGCTTGCAAGTTAAATTTTTCAATGCCGATTTACAGTATTTTTCTTTCTTGAAATGTTTGAAATAGTTTGCTGTCAAAGTAGTGAAGTAGTTTGTGTTAAAGTTCCTTAAATACACTACAGTTCTATTATGTCCCTTTTCACAAGATGTAATATAAGTCTCTGGTGTCCCCAGAATGTGTCTGTGAAGTTTCAGCTCAAAATACCCCACAGATCATTTATTATAGCTTGTCAAATTTGCCCCTATTTGGGTGTGAGCAAAAACACATAATTTTTGTGTGTGTCTCTTTAAATGCAAATGAGCTGCTGCTCCCGGCCCGCTTTCCAGAAGAGGGCGGAGCTTTAACAGCTCGCGCTTCGGTTGCTCAACAACAACAAAGCTGGAGAATCTCACGCACCCAAAATGATGTTTGTCAGTATCGGTGTTCAGACTTACATTGTTTAAACAACGTTTCTATTTGAATATATGTTAAAATGAATTTTCAGCATCATTACCCCAGTCTGTAGTGTTACATGATCCTTCAGAAGTCATTCTAATATGCTGATTTGTACCTCTCATTATTATTAAATGTCATGGAAGTTAATTGATCAAAAGGTTCATAACCCTGAATCAGGATAAGAGGAACAATAACATTATTAACCCTCTGTTTCAGACCCAGGTCCTCCTTTAGAAGAAGATGAGGCTGGTCCAGACCCCAGAAGAGAGCTTTTACAGAGACTGAAGGAGACCGTCAGCTGCCTGCCAAAGAGGAGACAGCACTTACCAGCCCACCCCAGGTGAGTGCCGCCCCCTGTTATCCCATTTGTGTAAAATAGCACAGGGTTCCACATTGCATGTGTGCACATTTTGTTTATTGTTTATGGTCAGCTGGTACCGTAAGCTGAGTGTGAAGATATCTGAGGCCGAGGACTGGTCTCCTGGAGCCAGTCTCATCAGTCTGCAGATGAGGGTCACACCCAAGCTGATGGGCCTCACGTGGGACGGCTTTCCCCTGCACTACACCGACCAGCACGGCTGGGGTTACCTGGTACCAGGCCGCAGAGATAACCTGGACATCTCAGAGGATAGTGAGGGACCTGTATGTCCATACAGGTAAAATAAAGCGAGGATAATAATGTGTTTATTAGGAAAACAGACAGTGGCTTAACAGCATCTTTCCTAAAACTTGGTTTCCAGGGCAGTTGAGAGCATCTATAAGGAGTATTGTGAGCGGAAGGGGAAGGAGCAGCCCCAATATCCGGACAGCCCACCTTCTGATGACTTCATGTTGACGGACAGTGCCGTGTGGCAGACGGTTAGAGCTTTGCATGTTACTAAACAGGGTTTTTAGGGCTTGTGTTTTCCGTGAAAGTGTCTGCATGTTTTTGTCATGTGTGTAGGTTGAAGAAGTGAGTCGACTGGAGGTGTTTGATGATGAAGTGCTGAGTACAGCAGGCCCATCCAAGGTTCGCTTCATTTAAACCTCATGATAAACATTAAATTGTTATATAAATTTTTTTTTATAAAAAATTACTAAATGTTATATTTTTTAAATATCATTAGTATTACATGATATTAATAGTATTAAATTATAATTAAATATTTTTAAATATTATTAAAAATATAAACATATAATTAATGTTATGATATATTATAATTTAATACTGTCTAGTATATCATTTAATATTAAAGGTATTCTTAAGTAATAACATTTTATATTTGTAATAGTATTTCTTTCTTAATTTGATACTATGATTAAAATATTATTAAAATTATAAAAAATATTTGAAAATACAATTAATATTAACTTATATATTATAATTTAATGCTATCTAATATATAATTTGATATGTTAATTATATTTTAAAATATTTTTATAATTTAGATAATATTTAATCATAGTATTAAATTATAATAAAATATTACAAAATATAAAAAAACTTAAAAATTAAAATTAAATTACATATATTATAATATATAATATATTAAATTGTCTAATATATTTTACAGCATTTAATATTAATGATATTTTTAAGTAATAGCTTTTTATATTTGTAATAATATAATCAATATAATACTATGATTAAAATTTTACATTTTAAAATTATTTACATTATAAAAAATATTCATATTATATGATATATTAAATAGTATTAAATTGATTGTTATTTAAAATATTAATTAAAAAAAAAATTTATGAAAGTTTGCAATTGTTTTTATAGGAGGAATTTCTCTTTTTTTCAGTAATAATACTTTTATTTGCTCATTAGAAAAAGCAAAAGTCATTACCCGAAAATGGGAACGGCAAGTGCTCCTATCACCATGGAAACGGACCATACAATGATGTCAACATCCCTGGGTGCTGGTTCTTCAAACTGCCTCATAAGGTACAGGATTGCGTTTCTGTCCTCATCGCACAATACAGTCATTGAAGTTTTAGTCATATAGACTCAAACTGTTTAAAATCACAGGATGGAAATGAGAACAATGTGGGCAGCCCATTCTCCAAAGACTTCCTGTCCAAAATGGAGAGTGGTACGCTTCAGGCAGGACGTGAAGGCACGAACGCCACACGGGCACTAGAGATCAACAAGATGATGTCATTCTGGAGAAATGCCCAAAAACGCGTCAGGTTTGAGACTTCCAAATGTGCTCTCTTTTAAATATGATGATGTTTTGAAAGTGTTGATGATGCTTACAGCTGATATTTCATCTGAACTCTCTTATTTTGTCTCTCTTTGAAGCTCCCAAATGGTAGTATGGCTCCGCAAGGCAGAACTGCCGCGCACCGTCAGACAGTAAGTTAACAGCGTCTTCTAGTGTTTCTTCTTCATTTGATTACAAACTTTTCAACTTATCTGACGTTCTCTTTGCTCCTTCATCAGACATTATGACTATGATGAGGATGGACAATATGGTGCCATTTTACCACAGGTCATCCCAGCTGGAACGGTCACTCGCAGGGCTGTAGAGCCTACGTGGCTGACTGCGAGCAACGCTCGGGTACGACAAATACAGTGGAGTGAGCAACCGATAAAAATGACAATAATTAAAGATTTCCATTCATTAACTATTTTAAAATATGTCCACTACTAGTCAAAAAGATTGGAATAATTAAGATGTATTATTGTTTTTGAAAGAAGTTTCGTCTGCTCACCAAGGCTACATTTATTTGATCAAAAATACAGCAAAAACAGTGAAATTGTGAAACATTATTACAATTTAAAGGAATTGTTTTCAATTTTAATATGTAATTTATTCCTGTGATCAAAGCTGAATTTTCAGCATCATTAGTCCAGTCTTCAGTGTCACATGATCCTTCAGAAATCAATTATATTATATTATATTATATTATTATATTTGGTCCTCAAGAACCATTTTTTATTATTAATGTTGAAAACTGTTTTTGCTGCTTAATATTTTTTTGGAAACCCTGATATATTACCATTAAAAAAATCTGAGATTTAAAAAAGAAAAGAAAGAAAATTTAAACTTTTTATTCAGAAAGGAAGTATTAAAATAATCAAAAACGACAGTAAAGACATATATAGTGTTACAAAAGATGTCTATTTCAAATAAATGCTGGATAAATAAACTCAGGTTTGCCATCACAGGACTAAATTACATTTTAAAATGTATTCAAATAGTTATTTTAAATTTTAATCATGTTTCATAATATGACTGTTTTTACTGTATTTTTAGCCAAATAAATGCAGCATTAGTGAGCATAAGAGACTTCTTCTTCAAAAAATTAATTATTCCAAACTTTACACGGCAGTGTATATAATATATATTTTTGTTTATTATATTTGATTATATATTAATTATTTTTAATATATATATATATGTTGTTTTTTATGTAATTGTATAGTTTATCATCATTGCTGGTTTAGCTCGATTTTGTTCATAATATGAAAGCGCATATCTGCCACAAAAAAAAAAAAAAAATTGGCAAAAAGTTAACTTTTTAAGTCATAATTTTGATGTTTTATCTCATTATGACTTAGTATGTCATAATTTTGACTTTTTTTGCCAATTTCGACATTATGATGTAGTATCTCATAATTTGTACTTTTTCCAGTATTTTTCATAATTTTGACTTTTTGTCAGAATTTCAACATTTTGTCATAATTATGAATTTTTTCATCTTATAATGTGATCGATTTATTGGTGTTGTTTTTTTTTTTTTTTTTAATTAGAGTTTTAAGCTATTTATGTACAGCACTTTGGTCCATTTTTATGGTTTTGAAACTTTTTTTTAAAAAAAAAATGAGTTGAGTTGAGAATTTCTACTTTTTATGTCATAATTATGATTTACCAAAGGATTCTTTTTTTTCCTTATGTGTGGAAGTGTGCTTCCATAATGATGACATTGAAGTGGCATTAAAAAGCTAAGCAGTGTGTGTTTGTTTGCAGAAAGATCGTGTAGGCAGTGAGCTGAAGGCCATGGTGCAGGTGCCTCCTGGTTATCACCTGGTGGGAGCAGATGTGGATTCTCAAGAGCTGTGGATCGCTGCCATGCTGGGCGAAGCACACTTTGCAGGAATACATGGTATTCCAGAAGCTGTTTCCTAGCTATTAGATTTCAAGAGGCAAATTCTTTGGAATGATGCTTCTATGGATGATCATGAATGATCATGATGCTTCTATGGATCAAACCACACCCCGTAGATCATTCTTAATCTCTGATTTCCAGGATGCACAGCATTTGGATGGATGACGCTCCAGGGAAAGAAAAGTCAGGGCACGGATCTGCACAGCCGTACCGCAGATGCTGTGGGCATCAGCCGTGAACACGCCAAGGTCTTCAACTACGGACGGATTTATGGAGCCGGCCAGCCGTTTGCCGAGCGGCTGCTCATGCAGTTCAATCACCAACTGAGCCAACAGCAAGCAGCCAGTAAAGCTCGGCAGATGTACGCACTTACCAAAGGACTGCGCAGGTAGGCAATTTTAAAAATTTTTTTATTTTTTACCTTTAAAATTTAAATTACATTATTTAAAAAACTTGTTTAAGCTGAGCTGCACTGGCCCTGCAGATCACCAACCTGCTCACCAGGTGAAGAATAAATTATTTAAAATATTATCAAAAAATAATATTATACTATATATTAAATAGCATTAAATTCTGATTGTGTTGTTTAAAATATTATTTAAATATAAATTAAATAATAATAATATATAAATATAAATTAGATATCACATTTATTGATTATGTGCAGATATCACCTGTCTGAGGAAGGGGAATGGTTGGTAAAGAAGTTGGATGTAAATGTGGAAAGAGCTGAGGATGGCACCGTCTCACTCCAGGATTTGCGTAAAATCTCAAAACTGGCACCTCGAAGGTCTGCTGACATCCCCGGCTGACATTTTATGAAAGTCTATGTTGGATAAATCTGCATGTTATACTTTTGTTTTGATCCTTGAAGTACCACCAGGGGGAGCAAGAGGAAGTGGAATCTCACAGGGAAGCGTGTGTGGACGGCCGGGACAGAATCAGAGATGTTCAATAAGCTGGAAAGTATCGCCCACTCTGAGGAACCAGCCACTCCAGTGCTAGGCTGCAGGATATCCAGAGCTCTGGAACCGTCTGCTGTTCAGAATGAGGTGAGGCAACACTTAAGGTTTTCATAATTCATTATTTTAACAGTCTTGTATCATTTATACCTCTAAATTGATGTTTCTGTAATGACATGAAGATAATGAATTAACTAGGCAACACTTTATAACAACTATAACCAATTAATAAACTTATAAAATGTAAGATTGGTGATTTCTCTGCAGAATCATGGGTAATGTAGTTTTTCACCAGTAAATTTGCTGTTGAACACGATTATTTAAAGAGTTGAAATAATGCAGGCTGATGGCTTCAACAGACGAAATATACCATCGATTAACTTCACCGCTCAAAGTAAAGGTTTATTTGCTTTCCCTATGGAGAAATTTTATTATAATTTTACTTTTGGAACCTGACTATTGCACTCTATTATTAAGAGCCATTATTTGAGTTCACAACTGAGTCCTTCACTGAACTGCAAGTCTTTTAACACTAATGTGTAATTCAAAATGAACTGGGAACCATTACTGTGATGCATCTTATATTCGTGAAACATGCAGTTGTCCAACCGGTTGTACATATGATCATGTGTAAATAAAGGATACAGTCAAATATATTACAAAAAATGGTGTTTGTTTTTCATATATGTTGTTTTAAAAATTAATTTGGTGTTGAATCAATAATTAATACTGTATTTTTAATTTTTTTTCAAAAACAGTGATATGGCACAAATAATTCAGTATGTAAATTAACGTTATAAACCAATTATCTTAAAAGGGGACCTATTATGCACTTTTACCAAGTCTTGATTTTGTTTTGGGGTTTTCTAGAATGGGTTTTCATGCTTGAATGTTCAAAAAACTCGTTTTTCACGTATCTTACACTGTTGCAGCATCTCTCATCCCAGTCTGTCAGTAACGCTCTGTTCAGTTCCTGTCACTGTGAAGCCTCTCTTTCCAAAAAGCACGATGTGCTCTGATTGGTCAGCTGGACCAGTGTGTTGGGATTGGTCAACCAATTTGAGCATGTTTGGGAAATGTCACGCCCCTTACCATAACCTTGAAGAGTTTGAACACACTACTAAAGCAACTCAACCAGGCCTCGCCCTTTTTTTGCGTATGCCTTGGGTGGGAATTATTTAAATGAGGAATACTGTGACGTGTTCATTCCCAGAAGAAAACTCAAGACTACAATTGAGGCGTTTCAGGGAGTTCAGAAATAGAGAATAACTCCCTTTGGAGTGACTTAGTTTGCAGACCTTTTTCATGCTAAAACAGCAACATTACACACTAAAGAAGGCTGAAAAAAAAGCATAACAGGTCCTCTTTAAGACAATATAAGTATTGTTTATCTTTTAATAGTTCACATAAGCCATAGTTTCCATGGTTTTAGTTAATTTAGTTTCAATTTAATTCATGACAGTTCTATTATGCTTCAGTTCATTACCAGCAGAGTCAACTGGGTGGTTCAGAGTTCAGCGGTGGATTATCTCCATCTGATGCTGGTGGCCATGCGCTGGCTGTTCGAGGAGCACGACATTGACGGGCGCTTCTGCATCAGTATTCACGATGAGGTGCGTTACTTGGTGACGAGTGAAGATCGCTACAGAGCTGCACTGGCCCTGCAGATCACCAACCTGCTCACCAGGTGAAGAACCTTTGATTCCTGTTACGTGCGGCATTATCCTGTGAAGTCCATGCTTGAATATTTATCTCCGTTCTCAGGTGCATGTTTGCCTATAAACTGGGAATGATGGATCTGCCGCAGTCAGTGGGTTTCTTCAGTGCGGTAGACATTGACAAGTGCTTACGGAAGGAGGTGACCATGGACTGCGTGACTCCATCCAATCCCACAGGAGTGGAGCGGAGATACGGGTTACCACAAGGTAAGACTAAGCCTTAAAGTGCTCCAATTATGCTATTTTAAAGGTTTCTAATTTTGTTTTGAACGTCCCCATCAATAGTTTTACATGCATCCAAAATTAAAAAGCACTAAGTTTCTCATAATAATTATAATAATAATAATTAAATGATTTATTTTGGAATTCTTCTGTTTTCCACAGAAAAAATATCACTTTTATATGACAACATTGTATGGGGAAAAAGTCTAAATACATTTTTAATTCTACAGAAAAGTTGTACAGGTATAACATGAGGGTGAGCAAATGATGACACTATTTTTGGCTTAATGGTTCCTTAAGAAATTCACCAGATCACATGTAGACATTTGTTTATTAAGATTATAGCAGCATTTTGTGAACTTCAGTAACTCATTGAGTCTAAATCACTTGTATTAAGACCACAATGCATTAATTTAGCAAGAGTAAGGCAGGTATTCTTTAAATATTGTTGATGTGTTACGGTGAACAAAGTGTTTTTATTTCAACAGGTGAGGCGTTGGACATTTATCAGATTATAAAGATCAACAAAGGGTCTTTGGCCAAAGGAAAAAGATAAGCTGCAAGGTTAAAGTAATATCTATGGCATGAAAAGAATAAACGCAGGTCATGCAGACCATCTCAACAGATAAACGGCCATCCCTAGTGTGAACTCAAAAAAGGGTGGCATCCTCCATTGAAATGAATGGATGGGGGTGAAAAAAGTGCAAAAGAGGGACTAGAAGCTTTTTTTTTCACTGCTTCCTCCTCTTTTTTTTTGGTGATTGATTTTCCTCTGAAGGCTGAAAAGCTTCAGTCTAAAGAAAGAAAGAAAGACATCACTGAAGATTAAGAAACCAATCCCATAGTTCTGTCGGAGAATTAACATGTTTAAACAAAGACAAACCTGTTGGCTTTCATCCTGCTGCTGCTCCTGCAGTGCAGCTTCCAGCGTGGCCGCGTTGATTCGGAAGTCTCTGGAAGTGCTCAGCTTCATATACTGCATCAGATTGACCTGTGTAAAGACATTCACAGATGTGCCTCAATGTTTCAGAGGTTTTTTGTTACATTTGTTGTTGTATATGCTGTGCATATGGGCAAAAACTTAAGAGACTTTACCTTGGATTTCTTGGAGAGAAGAATGAGAAACTTCTCATACTGTTCAATGTTGAAAATGAGGTTTGGGATGGCTTTGGTCTCACGAAGAACTTTAGCCTAGAAATCACATCAGATGTACAAAACATTTTCATAAAAAATCATTTATTTTTCAGTCTCAGGTAATAAATTTAAATAGTTCTCACTGAAGCAGCTGCTACTGCCTCATCTTCTTTTTTCTTTTTCTTCAACTTTTCCGGGCCTCCAGCCGTCAGCTCTCCACTCTGTACGAGAAAACGTTTAATAATATGTTAAGACACTGTGGTGAAGGTTAAAAAACATCAAACAGAAAGAAAATTGACCATTTATAGGCACATACCTGTACATATGTGATGAAACAGTAACACTGAGGAGTGAGATGAGACCCTGACAGCTTCACCTGAACACATGAGATGTTTGTGAGTTTATTTAGTAATTTAAAGGGGACCTACTATGCCCCTTTTCACAAGATGTAATATAAGTCTCTGGTGTCCCCAGAATGTGTCTGTGAAGTTTCAGCTCAAAATACCCCATGGATCATTTATTATAGCTTGTCAAATTTGTCCCTATTTTGGTGTGAGCAAAAACACACCATTTTTGTGTGTCCCTTTAAATGCAAATGAGCTGCTGCTCCCGGCCCCCTTTCCAGAAGAGGGTGGAGCTTTAACAGCTCGCGCTTCGGTTACTCAACAACAACAAAGCTGGAGAATCTCACGCAGCCAAAATAAGGATTGTCAGTAACGGTGTTCAGCCTTACATTGTTCAAACCGGAGTCGGACACTGATGGAGAGACTCAGGAAGAAGTTACAACTTTTAGAATGCATCTGGACATTTCTGAATGGTTAGTGGATAAATTTATGTAGTTGCTATGGAGTTGATTCAACTCATCGACTAGCATGTGCCGTCATGTTGATCTTTTGTGCAAATCCAGCGTTGAATTGACCCTCGTTTGTGAAGCAGTCCGGCGTAAAATTACAGCATGGTAACAACACTCTACTACAACAACTCTTCCTCTTCTCTAAAGCAGCCCAACATGGCCACGCCCTCTTTGTTGTGTGTTCTCGGGGGCAGGGTTTATGTAAATTTTAGGGTTAGTGATGTCACTAACCCGGGAAGAAACTAATTGTTGTCCCTACCAGCCATTTGTTGTAGTCCTTAAACAGAGACTTCCTGTGCATTAAACTTTGAGCGCCGTAACTTTGCAGATGTTGTTCATGCTCAAACAGCAACATTACACACTAAAGTTGAAAAAGTGAAATCATAATCAAGGACCCTTTTAAAAAATAATAGCATTTTGGTTAAATGACATAGTTTAGGATGTCACAGGTTGAATCTGGATCTACAAAAAAAAAAAAAAAAAAAAAAACACGCCTCAAATATTATTTTTATCTCACTGTGTTGTAGTTTTTATGTTAAAGATTACTTGGTAATAATGGCTATTTGGACCAAATGATGGTTCCTTTGGTATGAAATTGTAAAAAGATTTGTTTTATAAAAAGGTATAAACATTGAGAGAAAATTTTACATCTTTGCAACATTTCAAGATAAATGTTGTCATAATCGTCATAAGGTTTGGTAAGATTTTTTAAATGTATCTAAAAAGTCTCTTATTCCCACCAAGGCTGTATTTATTTGATAAAAAATACTGTAAAAACAGTAATATTGTGAAATATTATTACATTTCAAAATACTGTTTTTTATTTGAATACATTTTGAAATGTAATTTATTCCTGTGATCAAAGCTGAATTTTCAGCATCATTACTCCAGTCTTCAGTGTCACATGATCCTTCAGAAATCATTGTAATATGATGATTTGCTGCTCAAGAAACATTTATTATCATCAGTATCTAGTCTCAGTAGTTTAATCCACTTGAAATCAGATTCAGGATTTAAACAGACTCAACGTTATTAACACGTCATATGATACAGATCATTTCCATATCACACTTAAACGGTTTATTTCTTGCCACCCTTTGTAACTCTAAACAATCTTACCAGTTTCTCCACACGTGCAGGGAGCTGGCCAGGTTGGGTCGCACACAGCTGAATATACTGAAAAATAAAAAAAAGACGTGTTTTTTTAAATTAATTTTATGTGCAGCACTTTTACTTTTTTGTGTGAAGTTCTTGAGCTGTAAAGATTTCCCAGACCATAATAAAGATTATGAATTATATTACAGTCGTAAATCAGGAAGAGACTCACATATTTGGTAAGTGTAGTGAAGATGCTGTAGGTTCGGCTGAGCTCTCTCATTAGGGTGTCCGTGCAGGGTCCCGTGGGCAGAGCGGTCTGAACCAGCTCATGCAGAGCCGTCAACAGCGTGCCTAACTGAATTGTGACGGCCTTCTCGATTGGGTCCTGCTGGCCCAGTGGCTGCTGGGTATTTCCTAATGCACATACAGGAAGTTAATGCTCATTATCCTAGATCAGGGGTGTCCAGTTTATCTCTAACCCCAATTAAACACACCTGAACCAGCTATTTAAGTGCTGGATTGGGAACCAGATACTAGCATACTACTCTTACTATATTAAATGCTAGTATGTGATTCTGAATTCAGCAACTGTCTAACTAAGCATACTAGAAACTTCCAAGCTGGTGTGTTAAGATAAGATGGAGATAAACTCTGGAGGACAGTGGCCCTCCAGGAGCACCCCTGTCCTAGATTATGGAAATCCAGTCCTGGTCCTGGAAGGTTATAATCCTAATTAAAACACCCGAGCAAGCTAATCAAGGTCTTCAGGATAGCGAGCAACTTCTAGGCAGGTGTGTTGGAAGCCTTCCAGGAAAAAAGATAAGACATCTTATGAGATGTTTGGTGCGTTTTACCTGAAATGGTTCTGTCTGAGCTTATCTGGCCTTTCTTCTTGGCGATCAACCAGTCTACTTCATCCAACACCTTTCCAACCTGAGACAAGACTAGAAGCTGGGAAGGAAGAGAGGCAGACAGTGCGCTCTTTTAACAGGTATGAAGATTTAAAACTTTGTTTCTGAAGTGTGTCCATTCTTACTGTGGTGGATGCAGCTGTTTTCATGCTGATGATGGCAAAATGAGACTGTTTCTCCACCTCTACGTCCTGTTCAGAAACAGAGACGACTATTCTAGTGAGGTAAGATCAAATGTAATGTCTCCAGTTGTTTTCTGCACAGTTTTGCTGTCTTGAGAAAGACCTGAGCGCACTAGAGAGATTTCATTCGTTTAAAGAGGCGACAGTACCTGGTCGATGTCTCCCAGCTGGCTGTGTATGTCCTGGCACATCTC
Organism: Hypophthalmichthys nobilis; assembly: GCA_037950665.1. Classification (NCBI taxonomy): domain Eukaryota; kingdom Metazoa; phylum Chordata; class Actinopteri; order Cypriniformes; family Xenocyprididae; genus Hypophthalmichthys; species Hypophthalmichthys nobilis. The sequence goes on from CM075486.1 coordinate 19,829,663, forward strand.
CCAGAGCAGAGACACTGGGCTTTTATGCAGGACATGCAGGTTGAACAGCAGGGACAGCAAGCCCTTAGTGAGAGAGATGTCCTCTGAAAGAGAGAATATGGTTAAAGAAGGGTTGGAGATACAAAATTAAGCAGCAATTTTATTTGATCATCACATTTTCTGTTCCATCAGTATTGGTTCCATCAAAACTGTAATTCAAAATCCATTTGTTTACACACGTTTGAGTCATTTTTCATATATTAAAATGTTTTATTGTACAAAATTATTGTTCTTGTGCTATAAAATGGATTTTTATCTCAAATGCATACATTTTGAGAGATATATCAATTTTTTTCATTCTTGTGACAATATAAATGCAGTGATACATGTTGGATCCCTAATGGTTTGAAAGCATCCCATCTGCCCCTAATGTTTCATCTTTGTCTCTGAACATGAATCACTTACCGAAGTTGGTTTCCTTACAAATTTTCACAGTCCAGGTGAGCATTTGCATAAACTGCACATAAAAACAAAAAGAAAATGTATTGAGATTCCTGACCACCAATACTGCCATAGCATGAGTGTTTTGAATAGTTACCTGCTGAGAGGAAGGACTGAGCTGTCGCGACAGAACGCTGAGGATGCTGACCAATAACTGAGCTTCTTTACTGTTGAACTCCTCCTCTCCCCCGCTGAGCTGGTTCATCAGCGCTCGCTGGACAGAAACGATCAACTTACGACACCTGCTGGTTTGTGTTTTGTCTCTAACTTTCTCTTACGGTTAATATGGACTGATTGAACAGAGCAAATGGAACATTTTGATCATTCTGGGTTTGAAAAGGAAGCTGGTACCTGAAACTGGCGGATGTAGAAAGCCGTTTGCGCGGTCAGATCAGACCCCTCGCCCTCTGCCTCTCCCTCTGCTTCCCCTGAAACATCTTTAAGACAGATTTTGTTTCATTAAAACACCAGAAACATACAAAACTATTATTCAGAAGTCACAGGAATGCTAAGACGCCCACCGAGAGAAGACAGGAAGTTGCTCATGCGTGTCGGGTATCGCTGTAGCACTGTGGTGAAGACTCGCAGCAGACCCTCCAGACATAGTAACGATACACTCTGGCCCTTCTCCTTCTTCCCAGCATCCTCCACGGTGGACGGCACATTGGTGTAGCGCCACATTAGCACACTGCATGCAGGGAAACCAGAAATTAAGAAATGCAGCTTCTTTCAAGCTCTAAACACATTAAGCTTTAATGAGGTTTTTAAAGTCCACATGAAATCAAAATGGATGATTCTTTTTTTTTTATGGAATATTGCAGTAAATAATTTATCTGTCACATCACCATTTTTTTAAATTCATGTGCCCTCGTAATCTTTAATTAAAACAACTTCTCCCTCTTGCAGCAATATCTCTTCTCTAATGACGTGTTTACTGGCATGAGGGCGGGACAACCTGTCACTCACATGAGATCGACTAATAGCAAACCACAACCATCCAATCAATTCCCATTGGACAAAATCAAGTCCCGCCCTACATTCTTTCTTGATCAAGAAGCCATTTAACTCGGATATACATCACAATAAGGAAGAAAAGACTATCACAACATCCGTTTCATGCCAACTTTAACAAATGTTTCTTTTTTTGGGGTTCAATTTAAAGGATTGGTTCACTTCAGAATTCAAATTTCCTGATAATTTACTCACCCCCATGTCAGGTTTGTCTTTCTTTCTTCCGTCGAAAAGAAATTATGGTTTTTGAGGAAAACATTCCAGGATTTTTCTCTATATAGTGGACTTGAATGGGGATCAACGGGTTGAAGGTCCAAATTGCAGTTTCAGTGCAGCTTCAAGGGGATCTACACGATCCCAGATGAGGAATAAGGGTCTTATCTAGCGAAAGGATCTTCTTTTTCTAAAAAAAATAAACATTTAAATACTTTTTAACCACAAATGCTCATCTTGCACTAGCTCTGCGATGCGCCACGCATGACATAATCATGTTGGAAAGGTCACAAGTGACGTAAGCGGAAGTACTGAGCAAGTGTTTACAAAGTGAATGTGCAAAGACTAAGTCAAACAGCCTTTACAAAAAAAGGTAAAACAAAGATGTCGGAGTTGGAGGAGAAAATGAGATGGGAGTTTTTCACCCTACCTTCCACCTACGTCACATGTGACCTTACCAATGTGATTACGTAATGCGTGGCACGAGCTAGTGCAAGATGAGCATTTGTGGTTAAAAATTATATACATTTTTATTTTTGTTTAGAAAATGACCAATCGTTTCGCTAGATAAGACCCTTATTCCTTGGCTGGGATCATGTAGAGCCCTTTGAAGCTTCAACCTGTTGAATGTCCACTATATAGTGAAAAATCCTGGAATGTTTTCCTCAAAAAACAAAATTTCTTTTCAACTGAAGAAAGAAAGACAAACATCTTGGATGACATGAGGGTGAGTAAATTATCAGGAAATTTTAATTCTGAAGTGAACTAATCCTTTAAATCCAGTTGTTTCCATAATAAAATGTGTTGCCCAATCACCTGGTGATGTCACAGAGGTGGCGGAAGGTCTTGTCAGGGCTCTGTCCCTCCGGTCCATCTGTGTGTCCGGTCTCCTCCAGCTGCTGGATCTTCTGCAGAGCCACGCTCACACAGTACCGCAGGAAGTCTCCACTGGAACGTAACACAGACAGGCTCTCCTCACGGCTCTGAGTGCTGTCTCTAAAACAAATTAATACTTTTATTCAGCAAGGACGCATTGAATTGTTCAAAAGTGACAAAGACATGTATAACGTTACAAAAGATTCCAATCTGAATAGAAACTACCTGAAGAGAGCAGTGAGCAACATGGAGATGAATCCTAGAGACAGCAGGCTGCGAGGGGTTTTGCTGGAGGACGTGGAGCGGCCCTTCCCTGCCCGCTCCCTCAGGATCTCAGACACCTTATGATAGCGCTTGAACAGCTCCAGAATGTCCTCAAAATGGTTCTTACTGCTCAACATGTGCACCACAGAATATGTTAAACACATCTAGCATGTCATGCCTGATTTAAAAGTATTCAGAAACAAGGATTTCACAAACACACACTTGTAATTAGCAGTGATGAAGTTGTACTCCATGAGAACCTCGTTCAGACCCATCACCAACACAGCGTAGATGCTGTTCTTTACTCCAACACTGGAACTCATTGAAAATTCAGCACACTTATCCTGAGACGCAGAAAATGAAACATGAAAACATGAAAAAAATGTGGTTCTGTTTAATGTTTTTGTGTGAACCGTGATACTTTTTTTCAGGATTCTTTGATGAATAGAAAGTTCAAAATAATAAATTTATTTGAAATTGAAATTTTTGTAACATTATAAATGTCTTTACTGTCACTTTTGATCACTTTAATGCATCCTTGCTGAATAAACGGTATTATCTAAGTAAATAATTTTAATTGTTTGACATTTTCAGCTATATTAGACATTACCAACCAGCACTGGTGGTAATTATGACGTACCAACTCAAAATCCTCCAGTTCGCTTTTAATCATGCGCTTTGTTATGCTTTCTAGTATAGTGTGCAGTTCACTTTGGACTCCGCCCTCCTCATCTTCATCATCATCATCATCATCGGTCACACTGCAACCCGACTGTACATTCTGGTTCCACAGCAGGCAGTGAACCGTGCAGCAGAGCAGGTGGGCCTGGAGAAACATACATGACCTGAAGTTTCATACATGTTCAAGTGCAGCGCATCGATGTGATTGAGGCATGGCATCAGTACCAGAGGCTCCTGGAGGAACACCTGATCTCCATGTGCGCTGATACAGGACTCCAGCTTCAGAGGCGGAAGCAGATCTTGCTCAGGTTCAAAGTATCGCTTCAACTGGAATGCACAATTGGATCAGTACATAAGAAGGAAGGCATAAGAGCTTGATTTGATAAAGGATGATACACACTTGTGACAGGAGGGTCTGCATGATGGAACTTGCAAGCTGAGAGTTACGGCGAAGGACATCGTGGAAACCCTTTAAAATCAAACAAATCACTTTCTCAGTACAGCACAGATGTGAAAAGGCGAGGATCACTGAATATTCTTTCACTCCTTTATTTGTACATGGGAAATGAGAGGGTCAGACCTCATAAAGCATGAGCCGGACGTCAGCCTGCTGGTTAAGGCACCGGCGTAGACTGCTCAAGATCTCCAGACAGAAGGCTTCATTAGCGGCAGTGTTGTAGCGCGAGTGGACGTCCGCCTGGACCTGCAATGGGAATCAGTTACGTTCACACATTTAGAGGATTCCTAAACCAGATTGGCTGGTGTTGAAGCGACGTCACAACGTAGTAGCATTATGTAGACCAATAGAAAGCTTCCCGAGAGGGACTTCAGGGGTGTTAACAGTGTAAATAAATTTAGACTTTTTTTTATTGGCTGCTTGTTGTTGCATCTCCACAAACTAGCATATTTACTATTAATGACAATTAAAATTCAAATTAAATGATACAAATCTAATTATGATTTTTCTAAATAAATTGCAATTTAAAATCTTTTTTTTATATGACTATAAAATATTATATTTATTCTAAAAATATTTAAAAATAAGAAATATTTTTATTATTATTATTACTGTAATATTTCACTGTAACCAGAGTATTTCAGAAAAATATATAATAATTATTATTATTATTTTATTGTACAGTACAATTTAATTCCTTTCAAACATTCATCATATAAAGCGATTGTGTCTCTTCAGAAAATTTGGACTAAACCACTCAATTCATATGAATTAGTTTTACGATCTCTTTATGTACTTTTTGAAGTGTCAAAGTGGTAGTCGCATAGCTGTCAATGGAGGGACAGAAAGCTCTCAGATTTCATCAAAAATATCTTAATTTGCGTTCCAAAGATGAATGAAAGACTTACTGGTGTGGAACGTCATGAGTAATGAGTAATTAATGACAGAAATTTCATTTATGGGTGAACTATCCCTTTAAGCAGATGTTTATAGTTTACCTGGCTGGATGTAATAGCCTGACTGGCCTGGCTGGAAGCTAAACTCCCCAGAATACGAAAGTTCTTCAGTAGCAACAGGAAGCCCGCCACTGCTGACTTCCTGCCATCTAAATGACTTCAGAGAGAAGAAGATCCATTAGTACTTTAAGTCATCATTCAACTCAGAGGAAAATACATCTGGATGTGTGGACGTTCCTTACTGTACCTGGAGAACATGGCCTTCCGGAGGACCAGGATCAGGGCATCCTTCATAGACATGCTCACTTTGAGCAGGGGCTGAGCAGAGGAAACATTAAACGCATCACACAGCTGATCATGTGACTCATACTTAATAAAGAAGCCATATTATGCCCTTTTACAAAGTCTTGAAGCCTTCCAAAAAAGCGCAGTGAGGGAGGGAATTATTTAAATGAGGAATATTGTGACGTGTTTGTTTCCAGAAGAAAACTCAAGACTACAATGGAGGTGTTTCAGCGAGTTGAGAAACAGTAAGCAGTGATATAGAGAATAACTCCGTTTCAAGTGACTTTGTAACTTTACAGATCTTTTTTATGCTCAAACAGCAACATAACACACAAAACAAAGCTGAAAATATAAAAAAGCATAACAGGTCCTCTATAATGTCATGTGGATTGAGATGTTACCTGCACAGCTTTGAGGAGCCCCTGTACAGTGCTGAGAGGCAAGTATGAGAGCTGGTCAAATGTTTCTGTGACCTTGGAGGAAGATTCCAAGAGGATCATGGGAGCAGACATCACAATGCTGGAAAGAAGGTCTGTGGCAGTGATAAAGGCAAGAAGAACAAAAATTTTAGATATAAATGAAACCATTAGCAAACTTCAATGAAAAAGCAAAAGACAACTCCTAACCAATGAAATGGGTGACAGGTGAGGCTGTTTTAGTCACCAATCGGTTCAAGACTTGTTCTAGGATCTCTCCTCTGATTGGTTCATGCATCTGTACAAAAAGAAAGGACTCAGCTTCATGCCACATATTTGCAATATATGGAGCATTATTTACGTATTACAAGTGGAAAAACATTGGTTGACAACTAAACTATACCTTGAAGCTCTCAAGAAGAACTTGTCCACCAAGTCGACATGCTTGCTGGTTTGGCGTTTTAGTTGTAGATGTTCCTTCTGTGACCTTCCCAAATGCTCCAGCTTTAGGCCCAAATGAGTCCATAAGTATAAATCCCAGTTGCACCAGACCTTGAGTGACATGATCCCAGCCAAACACACTGCAGATGAAGACATAACACACTGAACAAATCTACACAATAAATAAAAGAACAAAAAGGCACTGCAGTTTAACCAGACCTGTTTTTGACAGTGTCCAGAATCATGTTGGAGACGCTGTTACACTGAGGCAGCAGTTCCTGCAGAAACTTCGAGCTGTGCTGAATCTGATCATCCTTAAAGTTCTTTGTGATGGCACTCTTCAGGAACTCAAATACCTAAGCATTATCGGTAATATATAAAATAAAAGGGTTAGTTCACCCAAAAATGAAAATGATCCCATGATTTACTCACCCTCAAGCCATCCTAGGTGTATATGACTATCTTCTTTCAGACAAACACAATCGGAGATATATTTAAAAATATCCTTGCTCTTCCAAGCTTTATAATGATAATGAATGGGGGACGCAATTTTGAAGCCACCCCCCTCCAAAAAATGCATCCATCCATGAAAAATTTTCCATTTTTTTTGGTACAGCTCTACTTGGTAGACAGCTTACTAGGTTTAAAGAGGAAGAATGAAACCCAGACATACCTGCTCCTCATACCGTTGTATGCGAGCCACAGAGAGCAGTAGAGCGATACTGAAGGGACACAATGGATCACTCTGGGCCACCTACAGAGGAAAACAACCAGCTAGCACTCACAGATGCTCAAAGACAAGGTTATGTGAGTAACTATACATGAGGCAGGCAGATGTTCACCTTGAGGTTTTTAAAAAACTCCCTGCCGAGCTCATGGTCAAGACGAATGGCGAAGACTATGTGGAGGATGACGGTTCCCTCAACGTGTCGCAGCTGATCCTGAGGGATGGTCTGCACCTCCACATCATCACTCCTAACACAGATACATAGATAAAATGACCTGTCAAAATAAACAAAACCATCTGAGCAAGTTGGATACTCACTCTGCATTTCTCTGCTCCTCTTTCTGAAGTTGGTCTTGCTTCTTGAAGTAACTGATGATTCCCTCTAGAACCAACTTCTTACAGCCCTGTTGATGAAAAAATAAGAATCTGACCATACAGACACACTGTTTAAAGTGCTTTTAAAACATATAAACTGATGTCAGACCTTGGCAGACAGAAGCAGCAGCTGATAGACTAGAGGTGGGATCTCTTGTAGATCCAACTTGAGGAACATCCGTAGAATCTTCTCAATCAAAAACTGAAGCTCCTCAGCAGATAACGGAACATCCCTGACACAAAAAACATGGCGTTTTTTGTATGTGTTCAAGACACAACGTTGATAACTAGCCAGTAAATGTTTACCTGAACATGGTTGTAAGGTGTATCACACACTGTGGATCCCATCTGCGTGAATTGGAAATATGTTACTAAAATGTTGGTGCAGTATAGTTTATAGATTGAAAATTGTCTGCTTTTTGTGTTCTGATTTTACTTGGACAGCACGGTCACTTTATTTCTCGATTGTCTTTATGGATTACTTATTGAAAAACAATATTAAAGCACTTAAAATGCTGATTTCACCTGCTAGAGCAAAGACTGTTGATCAGCTGCTTCTTGAATTCATCTCCACTCAGCTCACCTGAAGTAAAAGAAAAAGTAAATGTGTATGTACACTACTATATAATAACATCAAATAAAAATAATAATATAGAAAAGTCTTCAGAGTCAATATCCTTCAGAAATCATTCTAAAATGCTGATTTGGTGCTTAAGAAATATTTTTTTTATTAGTGTTGAAAACCATGCTTAATATTTTTGTGGAGACCGTGATCCATTATTTTCAAAAAAGTTAAAAAGAACAGCATTTATTTAAAATCTTTTGTAATATAAATGTATTTGCTGCCACTTTTAATCAATATAATGTGTAGTTGCTTAATAAAAGTATTAAAAAATCTTACTGTCCTCAAACTTTTGAACAGTAGTGTATATACATTTTGTTTGCTATTTTGTGAAAAATGAAAAGCTCAAAAACAAAAGAAATTAAAGTCAAAAAAGATGTCAGTAAAAAAAAAGAAAAAAAAAGGTTTTTTCATCTTATCACTTAACATTTTTGAACAGATATAACTGTTGTTTTTGTTTGACTCTACAGAGTTATTATTTTTTTAACAGAAGTTTGGGCTTAGCAAATATCAGCTTACCTTTCCCATAAGCCAATGTTTCTGTAGCGGCAAGAGCTGTTAGGATTGTAGGGAAAAGTTCCAGCGATCTGCCACTGTTCATCTCACCCACTTTGATGGCATCCACATATAGAGATGCTAATGTGGCTAATGCGTGACCAGGTAGACTGTGTGTCTATGGCACAGAAGAAAAATCCATATTATACAGGTATAGTATTAAAGTCAAAAACTCTTATTTTTATGGAATATAGCAGTATTTATTATAAATAGTTTATCCGTGCACATCATTTTTGTTTTTGTTAATTCATGTGCCCTTGTAATCTTTAATCAAAATAACTTCGCCTCCCTCTTGCAGCAAAATCTCTTCTCTGATGATGATGTGTTTACTGGCACGAGGGTGGGACAACCTGCCACTCACATGAGAATGACCAATAACAAACCACAACCACCCAACCATCCAATCAGTAGCCAATGATCAAAATCAAGTCCCGCCCTACATTTTTTTTCTTGTACGAGATGCTTTTCTCTCAGATATACGTCACAACGGAAAAAAATTCATTTCATGCTGACTTTAATAGTCAAGTTCAAGTTTGTGAAGTTTGGACTTAAACCATCAAATATTCATTATCTACAAATAATAACAGTTATAATCTAGAAAACACTTTATTTACAACTATGCTATGTTAGCTACTTCTCAAAATAGTGTTTTTCTCTGAGGCATGGTATAAACATGGTACTCGCAGAAAATCAAGAAAATTAGATTTAAACAATGAGACTAAACGTGTTGAATTATATAACAATAATTAGTTTTCTGTCAATAAATGTATCCAAACAGATGTTCCCTTGTCTATTAAAACATGTAATATATATTAAAGCGTCTTTGGTGTTTCCATGGATTCTATAAAATAAAAACCGAGGGTAACGCGGGTATGATGCAATTGACAGGCGACTCCTCACACGTCCCGGAGCCTTGGTTAAAATTGCAATTTTCTCACGATTTACTAATAGTTGGAAACATTTGGTAAGTACTCAAGTGAACAAAATATATAACACTGGCCTAGTGTTTTTGGATATTTTACTGCAAAATTCTTACATATTGCACCTTTAACCACTATGTCACTATTAATTTGTGTACAACGGTATGGTAAGTAAGTCACCTCCAACATCAGAAGCCCAATGATATCTGAGGCCACTTCTGTCTGCAGGTCTCCAGATTCACACAGTGGAATACAGTGCTTGTACACAAGCAGTCTTCGGTTAGCGCCATGTGAGTCACTTACCGGTGAACCTAACATCACACACAAACACAATTTGACATTCAGCACTTCTTGATGAAGCAGCACAGAGTCATTTTAGTTTATGGCTCTTTACATTGACATGGATGAAACATTATGCGACAGAAAATGTTTTTGTTTGATGATACCAGTGTTATTTTTAGTATTATTTAGAGAGATGCTATAGCTTTTATTTTTATATTCTCCAGGTTTATTTAAATTTTAATTAAAGTTTTATTAGTTTTTTTAAAAAAAAGAAATGTCTATATAGATTTTATTTCAGTTTTAGTTTTGGTTATTTTAGTACACCAAGTTAAACTAAATAAAAATAAGAAATGTTGCCTTGGCAGCTAATCGAAAGTTATTTCAGTTAACATCCATTTTATTTCAAGTAATGGTTAACTATAATAACCCTGGATGATACCATTGTAGAAATACCCTATTCACAGGTGTATTTGGTACTTTAAAATTAAATCAAACGAACACTATCATTACCTTTAAATATGGCTTTGATCAGGACGCCTGTATCCTTCCCTTTTAGAGCACTATTAGTAAGCATAGTGGTGAGCTGTAGAGGGCAGAGAGACAGAAAAAACACATTTGAATGTCATCTGCACATAATTTAAAGGTGATGCCTTGCATGATGATTAATATGATTAAAGACTGTTTGCATTGATTGCAATCTCACTTCACCACTTATTCACTACAGTACACAGAAACAAACCTGATCATCAGACAACAAAGTGAGATTCTTCTGTAGCTCATCTACACCATCACTCTCCGATAACGATATGATCTTATCCACAGTAACCTTCATCTTGGACATCTATGTGCCCGGACCTGTGAGTATAAGGTCACATAAACACATCACTGCCATTGTATCTCTGCAAAAATTATTTTAATTTTGTGTTCCACTGAAAACTATCAGCCTACGAGAGAGAACAATATGAGAGAGATTAAATTATGACAGAAAATTAATTTTTAGGGTGAATTATTTCTAAATATTGTCTTCTTACTATAGTTATTTGGCAGTTCAGGGACGTTATAACCAATAAAAATACTAACAATAACCATTTATAATGTGAAAAGAATAACTCAAATGTGCAATGCAAGAACACGGTTATTTATGAAGCAACTCATGCTTTTATTACATATGCATACATACATACATACATACCCGCTCATTATAATTTGTGAACGTGAAATATTAAAATATGTAATAGGCTTCTTTGTGTAAGCAAAAATAGCCATATCTCGTTGGCTAACACAGCAAATATGAATATGGAAAATAAGTCATTATCGTTGTCTTCTAAAAGCGATATTAGCATTAGGACAACCTAATAGAAATAAAATCAATAAGACAATAAGCAAAGATTACAGAACATCAACTGTCAAATTCGCATTTAATAAAACAGAACGTTTAAACGCGTGAAGTGTAAAGTCTAACTTTACAGTGTAAACACTTGCCTGTTTAAGCGAATTTTATGTAGGATTTGTTTACAAATGTTCCTTTTCAGAAGCACTGTTGCTTGATAGCCTTTTGCAGTCAGTAATATCCCGTTACCTTGTTTAATAACAACTGAAACTCCCGCCAGTATGTGCATGAAACACTTCCTATTACGTCACGTCGCTTCTGTACATTTGATTGGCCCGTATGGGCGGGGTTAGCAGCCAAGTCGCTTTTATCATTACATTTTTTTACTATTCACTGTCTATTTTTAGAGTAGTGTTTGCTATTAATTTGCACTAATATGGTTAATTATTAGGTTAAAATTAATATGCATATCTGTTCATAGATTGCATTAAAATGTGGTACCAGTAACTTTTCTCAGCGATTGATGAAACGGACCAATCACAATCGTTTTTGGTGATTACAAGATCGATTTTGTAAAATCATTTATTACTGCGGTAGATTTATAAAATGAGCAAGTTCTTGAAATAGAAGATTTAAAATATTACACAATACCCAACTGACTTTTTCTCAGTCCACTGGAACTGTTTTCTCTGCAATTTTTTCAATTCTATTTGGTGCCGCTAGAGGCAACCTTTCAAAGCTCCTTGGTGGCAACAGGTGAAGCCAAAATATTGATATAGGATATATTATGAACTACTTTGCGCATAGAAGTGGATAATGGTGAGTTGATTTTAGATGGAGGGCTCTCCATTTTTTTTTTTTTTTTTTACAATTATTTTATCTGCCATAGTCTGACATTGGTTGATGTCATGTATTGGTTTCTTATATTAACACGAGCTGATTTAGGGATCGGAAATGTCGTTGATTATTAATAATGAGAGCAGTTATAAGAAAACAATACACGATGTTAAACCCATTGTAATATTGTATTGATGCAATAATCATATAGATTTTATTAAATTACCCCTTACAGACTGAAGCATTGTTGTTAAGCCAATGTTTACATATATGTTGTATGATGTGGTATTATATGGTGTATTGTATAATACTCTATACAAGTACATAGGTTGTGACTTTTTTTGGCATGGACTTTATTGAGAAGCCTTTCTAGTAATCTAGATATTTGGATACATTAGTGTCAGAGCAAGTTTTATGAACTTGAGATATTCATACACCTCGCTGACTGCAGTAAAGTACCTGGAAATTCACATTTACAATAAATGATTACAGTTGTTTGTCCTATTACAGTTGCTTGATATTTTGACTTAAGCCTTTTCTATCAGTTTTGTCTGGATTAGAAAAACTGAGAATGAGACTACAACTTCATTGACACAAAATGGAAAGCAATGAACTTTGTTGCAGGTTAACTTTTTATTTTGTTGAACATTAATTTCATTAAAATTATACAGAATTTTCATAGAAGAAAGCAAAAAAGCTTGAAAACAAACAGTTGAAATAGTCCTGTTACAGACATTTTAGACATTTCATAACATATTTAAAGTGAAAACCATATCCCTAAAATAAAAGCATTAATTAGTTTTTGTTAGATTAATTGTTGTTGTTTAGGTTATTACTTAAAAATGTAAAGTAATTTAGCTCAAATTAGCAATAGCAGTTATCCAGTCTTCAGATCTTCTATTCTTCACACTTGGTAGGAGTGCATGTGCAGCTCTCAATGTAAATGTAGTCATGAACGATCTCGCTGTCATTGGCACACTTCAGCGTCACCTGTCGCCTGCTGAATTTCTCTTCTCGGCAACAAGAACAGCTGTGCATCATGATGTTCTTTTCCATTGAATACCTGTGCAGGTGTCCAAGATGAATATGCTATTATTAGCTTGTTTTTTTCATACAAACGAAACATTTAATAATCAAATACTGATATATTGGTGACTATGGAGGAAACACTGATTTCTGTAATTATGAGTTATCTGATGTGCTAAAGATGGAAAAGTCCCAGATTTATCTGCTGTGATCTGAGATATTCAATGTGTGCTGTCAGTTTCTCAAATCTTAGATGCTTATGTATGAAATATGATGCTAACTCATGTTAAAGTCATTGTGGAACGCAGTTAGTAACCAATTTTACTTCTCTTTTTGGTGGATTTAATGTTATCCATTGGGAATTTCATGTGATGCATTCTGATGATGACTAAAATTATAAAAGGATCATCTCAGGATTTAAAATGGAGTATTTTCATGATCAATTAGATATGCATGTGCTCTTACATTGATTGGGTGCCACAGTGACCACTGCAGGACGTCACTTCTATGGGGTGGATGGATTTGCAGTCGTTTGCATCCACATGGGTGGTGTTCTTCAGAACAATGCAGGTCTTGGGCTCACCTAAGATATTAGAGAGAGAAAGAGAGAGAGGGGGTAAACTTGTGACTCAATCTCAGGAACAGTGCATCTGATCCATTGTGTTTTATGTAATATTTATATGCTCATGATGGATTTCTTCTTTAATCTTTAGTGCAGTTGAGGGAGAATGGCAATGAAACAGTCATTTTTACAATTCTTTATCATCTACAATTTGATCTGCTGTAAACATGGTAGGATGACAATAATTTCTCAAAGCATTACTGGTAGCAGGTAATAAATAGACAATAATTAAAGAGTTGCTTACAGATCTTGCAACATCCATCTGCATCATATCTCTCAGTTCCCTGTATAAAAACAGTCACACATTTTAGCATTATAGTGGAATATAACCAAACCATAATACAGAATGTTAAAGCTTATTATAAACAAGTTATTGGTTATGTAATATGTGTGTGTGTGTGCTTGTTTTCATGATTTATGAGAACACAAATAATGTGTAATGACATGGGTATTACACTGGTATTACGACATAAACATGTTTTATGAAGACATTTCATGAGTCCTCATATTTAAAATAGCTTTAAAAACATACTAAACAATGTTTTATTAAAAATGTAAAACTGTAAAATGTTTTCTGTGATGGGTAGGTTTAGGGGTAGGGGTAGTGTAGGGGGAGAGAATGTACAGTTTGTACAGTATAAAAACCATTACGCCTATGGAATGTCTTCACTAAGAAAGGACATATTTTGCTGTAGCATATATGGGTCAATGACGTGACGGGTCTTAATAAAGGCCTTAATAATAATAAAAAACAAAGATATGATATCCAAAGTATGTAAGGTAGTACAACTAGATCTCTTTTATTGAATCCAAAAGGTTTTAATTATATTTTGCTACATATAAAGGTATTTTAAAGATTCTGAAGTGTCAAAAGGTCATTCGGTTTAACCGTCCGAAGGCCAATACAGCCATTTCATTTGTGATTAAAATATCTTAAAATGTAATAAATGTATATATTTTTTCATGGAAAAATTTATTTCATTGATGTCATTTGGAGTAACCAATATAAAGAGACCATTTTCACATCATTCATAACTAGCTAGGTAGCTAGATATCAGCCTGTTAGCATTGTTTGAAAATATCGTCATTCGGTATAACCCAAAGTGTCATTCGGTATAACCGAATTTTGGTTAAGCCGAATGACTTTTTTGGTGACAAATTTTGTTCATCTTGTAAAAAATGACAAAAGCAGTGTTAACTGATTATAAAAACCACATAATCTCATTGTTAACACTTAATAAAACTTCAAAATTAATTATATCTCCATTATGTTTTTTTTTTTACACTTTTAAAAACCTTATTCGTCAATGACCCAAAAAGTAAAAACATATAGTATATATTCGACTTACAGGCTCACAGTCATCTGGATTAAAATAAGGGCATTTTGATGTGACCTTCTCTGTTACAAACAAGCCATTACTTTCACTGCAGGTAATACTCTCGCATTTGTAATTTTGCACTTCTCCAACCTAAAAGAAAAAAGAAAGACAGGCAACATGAGGATTGAAAAACTACGAAGGTTCATTGAATTAAACGGTTGAAGAAAAGTTTGAGAATGTTTTCAAATGTACTTTGAGAGTATGTGTGGTGTTGTCTGGCGCAGTATAAATACAGGCATTTTGCTTGCACGTTCCGCAGCACTCTCCTTCTTGTTCCACACGCTCAAAGCCCTTGGAGTGCAAAAAGAGTACTTTAAATTTCATTTAAAGGGGTTATATCATAAGGAATCCATTTTTACTTAATCTTTTGAGATAACATGATGCAGGCTGCTCTGAAAACATACTGTAACGTTCAGAAATCAAAACTCCCAGTCCAAATAGGCTTTACTAGAAGTTCAGACACTTGATGTATTAAGTTAATATAAATCAAACCTAATCTAAAGCATAAATTGTAACTATTACCTCAGCGCAAGGTGTACAGACTTTATTAACACATTTCACAGCATGTAGTTTAGTCTGTGGGTCTTTATCCATTTCACAGTAACATTCCAAACAAGGCTCCGTAGGGATTTTAACTCCAGGCTAAAAAAAGAGATTTTAGATAAAGATTAACTTTTTAATGGTAAAAAAGCATATAATGTAATATGTTATAATATGCAATTAGTATAAACACATGAACCCAGCAGCTCACCTGGTACTCAGAGTTATTGTATACACAGACGTCTTTGGGCACTGAATTGAAAAAGAAAAACAATACAGTCAGAAATGTTTTATTAAGTTAAACAACTATAATGTAATTAATTTAGCAACCTTTGTAGTTGTGGATTACACAAAATCCACATAAATACCAAACGCTTTTTTGTAGAAAAATAAATTAAATGTGAACAATACTTTGAAGTTTAATATTAGTAGTCTAGATATGAAATTTGAGACTTACCACAGGGTGCACAGCAACTGTTCTCAGGTATAGCTGCTGCTAACTCATATCCCACATCACATTTCATAGAACACAGGCTGGTATCACACACTGAATGGGCAGAAGGGGCAGGGAGTCTTATTTAAATTATTATGGAAAGATTTATGGAACTTGATTTTTTTTCCATTAGGAATTGGATTATGAATTTCTATAAAGGAATGGAGCCAGACATGCACAAGCCCCACCAGTACCCACTTTCAAGGAAACTTTTTGACTCGGACATTGAGACTGAAAGTTACATTCACAGTATGTTTTTCAAATCTATTCCTTTATTATATTAACATTACCCTGCATCCAATTTCTATTCATTATTGGCAAGATTTTAGAGAAGCTGAAACACCAACCTAAACAATGATTAATTAGCTACTTGGCTTTTGGTTTGCATTTCCCCCCAGAAGTGTATATTAGGACAGTAAATGAGGTTGGTTTTGTAGTCATGTTTATTTAATTGAGTCTGTTTAGCACTCTGATTGTCATTGTTCTTGGTTACTTACCGCAGGTTGGACAGCAGTTTTCAATCACGCTTTTGTATTCGTGGCCACAGGGCTTTATGGTCGGACAATTCATAGGCTCTTGGACAACACCAAAGCTCTCACTGGAGCACTTGTATGTTGTACAGTTAACGATCCACGTATCTCCAGGCTACAGGAGAGGAAGTAAGGTGATAATAGTTAAATGCGAGTGGTTGATTGTGTTCAAATGTCATTTTATCTTTGACTAAATGAGAAAAGTATCTTTATATTTCAGCATAGCTTTGCAGTAGTGTGATAGTTACACTCTGCTATGTTTCAATAGCTGCGTTTCCATTACCCTTCAAATTGCGAATTGAAAATACGCCCAATGTAAACACGGCAATTTCGCAAAAACTCTCATATACCACAAAAAATTATTTACGCTTGCATTGGGTGGTTTCCAGGCAATTTAAGAAAAGGAATATTTTGCAAAACTGCAATGCAAACAGTTTTTTCGCATTTACAGGTCACCTGGCGTATGTTTGGACAGAAGACGAGACAGTTCTTTATTAAACTCATAAAATAAAAAATAATTATGGGAATACTGGATTCTAAACAACAAAGAAATGCCACAATTTATCAAGACCTCACAGCAGATATGAAGGAGAAACACTCCCAAGTATATTCCTTGCCATTAATGCTTGGATAACACGTCTACGTCTCCTTCGATTAAAAATAATGGCTAGCGCAGTGGCTGCCATATACTTAAACATAACATCTGTTGCCATAATTTTTTAATTGACTTATCGCGAGAGAGAAAAATTACATTTTAGTCGCATAACATCAGTTAATGGAAATGGCGTCATTTCGCAATCATTTTTTATCGACAATTAGAAAATATCGCAAAAGTTTTGCGCAAATCTGTATTGGAAACCCTCCTAATCATATGTATTGGTAGGGTTCTTATTAATGGCCCTCGAGGTCCAATTTCCTGCAAAGTTTTGTTCCAACCCTCATCAAACACACTTGTTTTGACCTAATTAAGGTCTTCAGGATTACTATAAAGTTATAGGCAGGTAAATTTAGTAAGCTAAACTCTACAGGAAAGTTGAAGAGTTTTGAACCTCTTGACTAGATTGAAGTTCAAAATCCTAGTAAATGTCATGTAAATTGTTTTACTGCTAATACTACTAAAAAAAGATGCATACCTGTCTTGGTATTCCATCAGGGCCGATGCAATCTACATGTAGGGAATGCAAAATGCATTAATAAAATTTGACTCAAAGAGACATTAATATAACAGATATCGTAAATGAAGTAAAATTGCTTACCGCAATTAGGTGTACACTTATCTGTTGTTGAACTAACTAGATATGTGTTGTCGGGACAGAAACAACCTTCCATGAATGTTTGATGGTCATTTTTGCTTTGGTTTTCCACAAACATCTCATTGTATCTGGTTGTAAACCAAGCACATATGGCATGAAGAGTGTTAATGCAGTGAAGTTTGGACAATTAGACAGTATTATATTTCCACTTGGATATGAATTGTTATAGAGAGTGGTTACCTTGTACTGCAGGTTTTTTCCACTTTAGGCCCACATGCCTTGTATACTTTGTGATCGGCACATTTGTATGCTATTAACCAATGACAATCAAGAGATTCAGAATACTATCAGATAAAAGATCCAACATTGTGTTATGGTGGGTTCATTCTGCTCTCTTACCGCATAGTCCGTTGAGGTCGGCTGAGTCTCTCCAGTCCACACATATAGACTGCTGGCCACATTGCTGTGCATAGGCCTCCACACTGGCACAGGCCATGGAGTCATTTTTGTAGCACACATCATATTTACATGCCTCATAGTAGCTTTGATAGGGAATGATGTCATGACAGCTCTTGAACAAACTGAACAAAACACAGAAGTTTAGGGAGAAAATGTAAACTGAAGCATAACATGGTTCAGTGGAATGTTTGATAGCACTACCAAAAACAAAAAAGGTAGCCATTTTCAAGGTAAAGTGTGTAATTTCTGTGCTATTTGCGGTATCAAATGGAATTGCATTTTGTTTAAGCGGTCTGAGTGGACTGGACACAAAATCACTTTGGCTCAACCAATGGCTTGAGTTTGGGGTGCAACTACGAACTACCACAAATGGTGTGTTTAAAAAAAGTCATTATATTTGCCATTCTATTTGGTGCGGCTAGTGGCAGAGAAATTCCCCAATTTCTGAAAATTGACATTGTGATTGTTGTTAGTTTTTTCTTACTCGCTCTTGATGACATCGCAGATTTGTGCTGTGCAGGAAGGAGTAGGTTTGCTTGGATGTGGTGGAGGGCTTTCACATCCTGGAGAGTCTGCCCACAATGCTGCCATTTGCTCACATGATTGGTCAGTTGTTCCATCGGGACGTCTACAGTCATTTGTGGCATCATTGTCACAAACCCCTAAAAATAATGACAGCATTTCAAAAAATTTAATTGATAGAAACCTTATTATTTCGGTACATTTAATTTTAATTATTCTACAATAGAACATTCTAGATAATTTTGAGATACTAGACTTCATATTCCAAATCTGTCTAAATATTTCTACCTGAGAAAGTTGTTGCGTTGTCTCACAGAAGAAACATGGTTTATCATGGTTATATTTATTGCAACAAGGGCACCAAACTGTACTCACCACACTGTCCCTCTGTATTACCATGGAAGTAGGAGAATGGGAGATTGATCTCAAAGCCTTGATGACTGACTAAAATTTCAGCTTTGATTTCATTTATGTTCAGAATCACTGCCATGCCAGAAGTGGTAATGCTGAAGTCTTCATTCAAGAAAGTTGGGACCTTTACAACATCATTGACATAGACCTGTAAGCAACAAGGGTTTTTGAGTTGTAATGAATATTGAACCTTAGATTACATTTTTGCAGTTCTAGTGTAGTTGTTCTAGCAGTGTTAAGTAGGGCTGGGCATTGACACAATATTCACGATTCCAGTTCCAGCCAGCAAGCAATCCAAAACAGTGAATCTAATCACCATACATGCAAATTATCACTTCAAGAATGACCACACTGCTGACTTGCACACGTGAGTTATCGCAGGTGCATAATTAACACATTGGCAGGATTTTTTCCATATCGAGCCGATATGAAAAACCAGCCATTTGGTGTCATTGTTTACAAGCTGTTTTATTGACGTCTTTCTGCTGTTGAAACACCGACTGAGCGATTACATGAGATATGATACATTTCAGGAAGTTGTACTATGTTTCATCTTCCAACATACCTTCTGATGTTAATGTTTATTCCTTGTTGTAACTAGTAGTAAAGTGCACTCGCGATGCCGCTTAGCTTGACCTGAAGCGGCTACAGTGATCTGTTGCTCCACATTAAAGAGCAGCAAAATGGTATTCATTGTTTGAAATTTGTAATAAAATTGACTTTTGATATGACTTTGTTTCCTATCAAAAGTAACAAAGCACAAAGCTTATTGTGATTTATTGGATGGGAGGCATGCTACAAATAATGTTTAGTAAAGTTTTGTTCATGCATCAACTGAAAACAGCACACTAAAAATTTAAGTTGGGGTTCGTCATTGGGGAAATCAATATTTTCAACCCACCCCTAGTCATATTAGCATTGAAAATGTATTAAGTTTTCATTTTCTTAAGTCAGTATATTTCAGAGCTTGTCTTTCAAGAGTATTTTAATTTCGTGATCAAATTTGGCTTACATAGTCGTGACACTCACCTGCATTTCTTTACTGTTACTTGATAGCTTGATTTCATAGGATTTGTATTTCACAATCACATACTCAGGGCAAGCAAAATTATTTGTAACATCGCAATAGTAGTTTTTAACATGGACACTGATATTGTATTTTGGAATGATTTCTTGGACCAACACGTAGTCGCAGTTTCCTTGGAAAGCATAATAAGTTCCATCAAAAGTATTGTAATGAGGGTCACCCCAGCCACTGCATCGACCTGTTATTTCAGAAAAAAAGTTAAAGCAAAATTAAATAGAATAAATTGCCAAGGACAATGTTAATTATTTGCTTTGTAGAACCATTATGATTAATATTAATAAAACATCAATTTCCTAGAGCATGGTTTAAACTCACATTGACACTCATACTTAGTGCAGCAGCCATTGTTATAATAAACCTTCTCAGGTTTAAGTCCATTGACACATGTAGGTATGACAGAATCAGCTGGATCACACTGTACAGGGCTTGTGGTGACTTTCCCATTTATGCAGTTTTTAGTAGTACATCCTTCATTCCATGACTCTCCATTCTGTTAAAGAGTCAAACAGTATTGATGAACAAAGATTAATACAATGGGCGTATCTATGTCAGTTCCATTGTAAATTAGCTGAAATTCATTTTTTTGAAAAATGTAAATTGTACTTGAACATTTTTTTTTACCTTTCTGTTGACATCAGTACAGTCATTTGAAACAGTTGAAACTGGAACTGTAGTAGTCTGAGGGCATGGTTTCTGTGTTATTTCACTAACACAATTGGAGTTGCAGTAAGCAAAGTAGCACCATCCCGCTTTATCAGTTTTGTTGTAGATCACAGACTCTATAATTAGAATGTGCATCAGTGATATGCTTAACAATTGTTCATATATTTAACAAACTATCCAATCACAAAACTGCATGAAAAAATGAGAAATTGTCATTCGTGTATTACTTACCGGGTGGGAATGTTTGATTTGCATATGTGCAATGACAGCTCGTTGTGATGACAATTTGAGGTGATGTGACATGTGTCATTTCAGTTGTTGATTCTGTATGCACCGTGAACATTGTTGATGGTTTTTGTGTCACTGAAGGTGTTGTTGTCAAAAGTGATGATGTAACAAATGTTGTAGTTGGTGGTGTTTCTGTTCCTATGGGAGGTGGTGTTTCTGTGGATGGTGTTTCAGCAGTAACAGCAGTAGTAATTTCAGGTGATATAGGTGTCGGTGGAGCAGCAGTTGTAGTAGCTGTTGATGGTGTTTCTGTTTCTATGGGAGGTGGTGTTTCTGTAGATGGTGTTTCAGCAGTAACAGTAGTAGTAATTTCAGGTGAAATAGGTGTTGGTGGAACAGCAGTTGTAGTAGCTGTTGATGGCGTTCCTGTTCGTATCGGAGGTGGTGTTTCTGTGGATGGTGTTTCAGCAGTAACAGCAGTAGTAATTTCAGGTGAAATAGGTGTTGGTGGAACAGCAGTTGTAGTAGCTGTTGATGGTGTTCCTGTTCGTATCGGAGGTGGTGTTTCTGTAGATGGTGTTTCAGCAGTAACAGCAGTAGTAATTTCAGGTGATATAGGTGTTGGTGGAACAGCAGTTGTAGTAGCTGTTGATGGTGTTTCTGTTTCTATGGGAGGTGGTGTTTCTGTGGATGGTGTTTCAGCAGTAACAGCAGTAGTAATTTCAGGTGATGTAGGTGTTGGTGGAACAGCAGTTGTAGTAGCTGTTGATGGCGTTCCTGTTTCTATGGGAGGTGGTGTTTCTGTGAATGGTGTTTCAGCAGTAACAGCAGTAGTAATTTCAGGTGATGTAGGTGTTGGTGGAGCAGCAGTTGTAGTAGCTGTTGATGGTGTTCCTGTTCGTATCGGAGGTGGTGTTTCTGTGGATGGTGTTTCAGCAGTAACAGCAGTAGTAATTTCAGGTGATATAGGTGTTGGTGGAACAGCAGTTGTAGTAGCTGTTGATGGTGTTTCTGTTTCTATGGGAGGTGGTGTTTCTGTGGATGGTGTTTCAGCAGTAACAGCAGTAGTAATTTCAGGTGATGTAGGTGTTGGTGGAACAGCAGTTGTAGTAGCTGTTGATGGTGTTTCTGTTCGTACTGGAGGTGGTGTTTCTGTAGATGGTGTTTCAGCAGTAACAGCAGTAGTAATTTCAGGTGAAGTAGGTGTTGGTGGAAAAGCAGTTGTAGTAGCTATTGATGGCGTTCCTGTTCGTATCGGAGGTGGTGTTTCTGTAGATGGTGTTTCAGCAGTAACAGCAGTAGTAATTTCAGGTGATATAGGTGTTGGTGGAACAGCAGTTGTAGTAGCTGTTGATGGTGTTTCTGTTTCTATGGGAGGTGGTGTTTCTGTGGATGGTGTTTCAGCAGTAACAGCAGTAGTAATTTCAGGTGATGTAGGTGTTGGTGGAACAGCAGTTGTAGTAGCTGTTGATGGCGTTCCTGTTCGTATCGGTGGTGGTGTTTCTGTGGATGGTGTTTCAGCAGTAACAGCAGTAGTAATTTCAGGTGATGTAGGTGTTGGTGGAGCAGCAGTTGTAGTAGCTGTTGATGGCGTTCCTGTTCGTATCGGAGGTGGTGTTTCTGTTGATGGTGTTTCAGCAGTAACAGCAGTTGTAATTTCAGGTGATATAGGTGTTGGTGGAACAGCAGTTGTAGTAGCTGTTGATGGTGTTTCTGTTTCTATGGGAGGTGGTGTTTCTGTAGATGGTGTTTCAGCAGTAACAGCAGTAGTAATTTCAGGTGATGTAGGTGTTGGTGGAACAGCAGTTGTAGTAGCTGTTGATGGTGTTTCTGTTCGTACTGGAGGTGGTGTTTCTGTAGATGGTGTTTCAGCAGTAACAGCAGTAGTAATTTCAGGTGATGTAGGTGTTGGTGGAACAGCAGTTGTAGTAGCTGTTGATGGTGTTTCTGTTTCTATGGGAGGTGGTGTTTCTGTGGATGGTGTTTCAGCAGTAACAGCAGTAGTAATTTCAGGTGATGTAGGTGTTGGTGGAACAGCAGTTGTAGTAGCTGTTGATGGCGTTCCTGTTCGTATCGGAGGTGGTGTTTCTGTAAATGGTGTTTCAGCAGTAACAGCAGTAGTAATTTCAGGTGATGTAGGTGTTGGTGGAACAGCAGTTGTAGTAGCTGTTGATGGTGTTTCTGTTCGTACAGGAGGTGGTGTTTCTGTGGATGGTGTTTCAGCAGTAACAGCAGTAGTAATTTCAGGTGATATAGGTGTCGGTGGAGCAGCAGTTGTAGTAGCTGTTGATGGTGTTTCTGTTTCTATGGGAGGTGGTGTTTCTGTAGATGGTGTTTCAGCAGTAACAGTAGTAGTAATTTCAGGTGAAATAGGTGTTGGTGGAACAGCAGTTGTAGTAGCTGTTGATGGCGTTCCTGTTCGTATCGGAGGTGGTGTTTC
Source organism: Hypophthalmichthys nobilis (assembly GCA_037950665.1). NCBI lineage: Eukaryota > Metazoa > Chordata > Actinopteri > Cypriniformes > Xenocyprididae > Hypophthalmichthys > Hypophthalmichthys nobilis. The sequence goes on from CM075486.1 coordinate 19,853,044, forward strand.
TGTAGATGGTGTTTCAGCAGTAACAGCAGTAGTAATTTCAGGTGATGTAGGTGTTGGTGGAACAGCAGTTGTAGTAGCTGTTGATGGTGTTTCTGTTCGTACTGGAAGTGGTGTTTCTGTAGATGGTGTTTCAGCAGTAACAGCAGTAGTAATTTCAGGTGAAATAGGTGTTGGTGGAACAGCAGTTGTAGTAGCTGTTGATGGTGTTTCTGTTTCTACTGGAGGTGGTGTTTCTGTGGATGGTGTTTCAGCAGTAACAGCAGTAGTAATTTCAGGTGATGTAGGTGTTGGTGGAACAGCAGTTGTAGTAGCTGTTGATGGCGTTCCTGTTCGTATCGGAGGTGGTGTTTCTGTAGATGGTGTTTCAGCAGTAACAGCAGTAGTAATTTCAGGTGATATAGGTGTTGGTGGAACAGCAGTTGTAGTAGCTGTTGATGGTGTTTCTGTTTCTATGGGAGGTGGTGTTTCTGTAGATGGTGTTTCAGCAGTAACAGCAGTAGTAATTTCAGGTGATGTAGGTGTTGGTGGAACAGCAGTTGTAGTAGCTGTTGATGGTGTTTCTGTTCGTACTGGAGGTGGTGTTTCTGTAGATGGTGTTTCAGCAGTAACAGCAGTAGTAATTTCAGGTGATGTAGGTGTTGGTGGAACAGCAGTTGTAGTAGCTGTTGATGGTGTTTCTGTTTCTATGGGAGGTGGTGTTTCTGTGGATGGTGTTTCAGCAGTAACAGCAGTAGTAATTTCAGGTGATGTAGGTGTTGGTGGAACAGCAGTTGTAGTAGCTGTTGATGGCGTTCCTGTTCGTATCGGAGGTGGTGTTTCTGTAGATGGTGTTTCAGCAGTAACAGCAGTAGTAATTTCAGGTGATGTAGGTGTTGGTGGAACAGCAGTTGTAGTAGCTGTTGACGGTGTTTCTGTTCGTACAGGAGGTGGTGTTTCTGTGGATGGTGTTTCAGCAGTAACAGCAGTAGTAATTTCAGGTGATATAGGTGTCGGTGGAGCAGCAGTTGTAGTAGCTGTTGATGGTGTTTCTGTTCCTATGGGAGGTGGTGTTTCTGTGGATGGTGTTTCAGCAGTAACAGCAGTAGTAATTTCAGGTGATGTAGGTGTTGGTGGAACAGCAGTTGTAGTAGCTGTTGATGGCGTTCCTGTTCGTATCGGAGGTGGTGTTTCTGTAGATTGTGTTTCAGCAGTAACAGCAGTAGTAATTTCAGGTGATGTAGGTGTTGGTGGAACAGCAGTTGTAGTAGCTGTTGATGGTGTTTCTGTTCCTATTGGAGGTGGTGTTTCTGTAGATGGTGTTTCAGCAGTAACAGCAGTGGTAGAAATTTCAGGTGATGTAGGTGTTGGTGGAACAGCAGTTGTAGTAGCTGTTGATGGTGTTTCTGTTCGTACTGGAGGTGGTGTTTCTGTTCCTATGGGAGGTGGTGTTTCTGTAGATGGTGTTTCAGCAGTAACAGCAGTAGTAATTTCAGGTGATATAGGTGTCGGTGGAGCAGCAGTTGTAGTAGCTGTTGATGGTGTTTCTGTTCCTATGGTAGGTGGTGTTTCTGTAGATGGTGTTTCAGCAGTAACAGCAGTAGTAATTTCAGGTGATGTAGGTGTCGGTGGAACAGCAGTTGTAGTAGCTGTTGATGGTGTTTCTGTTCGTACTGGAGGTGGTGTTTCTGTAGATGGTGTTTCAGCAGTAACAGCAGTAGTAATTTCAGGTGATGTAGGTGTTGGTGGAACAGCAGTTGTAGTAGCTGTTGATGGAGTTCCTGTTCGTATCGGAGGTGGTGTTTCTGTTGATGGTGTTTCAGCAGTAACAGCAGTAGTAATTTCAGGTGATATAGGTGTCGGTGGAACAGCAGTTGTAGTAGCTGTTGATGGTGTTTCTGTTCCTATGGGAGGTGGTGTTTCTGTAGATGGTGTTTTAGCAGTAACAGCAGTAGTAATTTCAGCTGATATAGGTGTCGGTGGAGCAGCAGTTGTAGTAGCTGTTGATGGTGTTTCTGTTCGTACTGGAGGTGGTGTTTCTGTAGATGATGTTTCAGCAGTAACAGCAGTAGTAATTTCAGGTGATGTAGGTGTTGGTGGAACAGCAGTTGTAGTAGCTGTTGATGGTGTTCGGTTCGTATTGGAGGTGGTGTTTCTGTAGATGGTGTTTCAGCAGTAACAGCAGTAGTAATTTCAGGTGATATAGGTGTCGTTGGTGCAGCAGTTGTAGTAGCTGTTGATGGTGTTTCTGTTCGTACTGGAGGTGGTGTTTCTGTTCCTATGGGAGGTGGTGTTTCTGTGGATGGTGTTTCAGCAGTAACAGCAGTAGTAATTTCAGGTGATATAGGTGTCGGTGGTGTAGCAGTTGTAGTAGCTGTTGATGGTGTTTCTGTTCGTACTGGAGGTGGTGTTTCTGTTCCTATGGGAGGTGGTGTTCCTGTGGATGGTGTTTCAGCAGTAACAGCAGTAGTAATTTCAGGTGATGTAGGTGTCGGTGGAGCAGCAGTTGTAGTAGCTGTTGATGGTGTTTCTGTTCGTACTGGAGGTGGTGTTTCTGTAGATGGTGTTTCAGCAGTAACAGCAGTAGTAATTTCAGGTGATGTAGGTGTTGGTGGAACAGCAGTTGTAGTAGCTGTTGATGGAGTTCCTGTTCGTATCGGAGGTGGTGTTTCTGTTGATGGTGTTTCAGCAGTAACAGCAGTAGTAATTTCAGGTGATATAGGTGTCGGTGGAACAGCAGTTGTAGTAGCTGTTGATGGTGTTTCTGTTCCTATGGGAGGTGGTGTTTCTGTAGATGGTGTTTTAGCAGTAACAGCAGTAGTAATTTCAGCTGATATAGGTGTCGGTGGAGCAGCAGTTGTAGTAGCTGTTGATGGTGTTTCTGTTCGTACTGGAGGTGGTGTTTCTGTAGATGATGTTTCAGCAGTAACAGCAGTAGTAATTTCAGGTGATGTAGGTGTTGGTGGAACAGCAGTTGTAGTAGCTGTTGATGGTGTTCCGGTTCGTATTGGAGGTGGTGTTTCTGTAGATGGTGTTTCAGCAGTAACAGCAGTAGTAATTTCAGGTGATATAGGTGTCGTTGGTGCAGCAGTTGTAGTAGCTGTTGATGGTGTTTCTGTTCGTACTGGAGGTGGTGTTTCTGTTCCTATGGGAGGTGGTGTTTCTGTGGATGGTGTTTCAGCAGTAACAGCAGTAGTAATTTCAGGTGATATAGGTGTCGGTGGTGTAGCAGTTGTAGTAGCTGTTGATGGTGTTTCTGTTCGTACTGGAGGTGGTGTTTCTGTTCCTATGGGAGGTGGTGTTCCTGTGGATGGTGTTTCAGCAGTAACAGCAGTAGTAATTTCAGGTGATGTAGGTGTCGGTGGAGCAGCAGTTGTAGTAGCTGTTGATGGTGTTTCTGTTCCTATGGGAGGTGGTGTTTCTGTAGATGGTGTTTTAGCAGTAACAGCAGTAGTAATTTCAGCTGATATAGGTGTCGGTGGAGCAGCAGTTGTAGTAGCTGTTGATGGTGTTTCTGTTCGTACTGGAGGTGGTGTTTCTGTAGATGATGTTTCAGCAGTAACAGCAGTAGTAATTTCAGGTGATACAGGTGTTGGTGGAACAGCAGTTGTAGTAGCTGTTGATGGTGTTCCGGTTCGTATTGGAGGTGGTGTTTCTGTAGATGGTGTTTCAGCAGTAACAGCAGTAGTAATTTCAGGTGATATAGGTGTTGGTGGTACAGCAGTTGTAGTAGCTGTTGATGGTGTTTCTGTTCGTACTGGAGGTGGTGTTTCTGTTCCTATGGGAGGTGGTGTTTCTGTGGATGGGGTTTCAGCAGTAACAGCAGTAGTAATTTCAGCTGATATAGGTGTCGGTGGAGCAGCAGTTGTAGTAGCTGTTGATGGTGTTTCTGTTCGTACTGGAGGTGGTGTTTCTGTAGATGGTGTTTCAGCAGTAATAGCAGTAGTAATTTCAGGTGATGTAGGTGTTGGTGGAACAGCAGTTGTAGTAGCTGTTGATGGTGTTCCGGTTCGTATTGGAGGTGGTGTTTCTGTAGATGGTGTTTCAGCAGTAACAGCAGTAGTAATTTCAGGTGATATAGGTGTCGGTGGTGCAGCAGTTGTAGTAGCTGTTGATGGTGTTTCTGTTCGTACTGGAGGTGGTGTTTCTGTTCCTATGGGAGGTGGTGTTTCTGTGGATGGTGTTTCAGCAGTAACAGCAGTAGTAATTTCAGGTGATATAGGTGTCGGTGGTGTAGCAGTTGTAGTAGCTGTTGATGGTGTTTCTGTTCGTACTGGAGGTGGTGTTTCTGTTCCTATGGGAGGTGGTGTTCCTGTGGATGGTGTTTCAGCAGTAACAGCAGTAGTAATTTCAGGTGATGTAGGTGTCGGTGGAGCAGCAGTTGTAGTAGCTGTTGATGGTGTTTCTGTTCGTACTGGAGGTGGTGTTTCTGTTCCTATGGGAGGTGGTGTTTCTGTGGATGGGGTTTCAGCAGTAACAGCAGTAGTAATTTCAGGTGATATAGGTGTCGGTGGTGTAGCAGTTGTAGTAGCTGTTGATGGTGTTTCTGTTCGTACTGGAGGTGGTGTTTCTGTTCCTATGGGAGGTGGTGTTCCTGTGGATGGTGTTTCAGCAGTAACAGCAGTAGTAATTTCAGGTGATGTAGGTGTCGGTGGAGCAGCAGTTGTAGTAGCTGTTGATGGTGTTTCTGTTCGTACTGGAGGTGGTGTTTCTGTAGATGGTGTTTCAGCAGTAACAGCAGTAGTAATTTCAGGTGATACAGGTGTTGGTGGAACAGCAGTTGTAGTAGCTGTTGATGGTGTTCCGGTTCGTATTGGAGGTGGTGTTTCTGTAGATGGTGTTTCAGCAGTAACAGCAGTAGTAATTTCAGGTGATATAGGTGTCGGTGGTGCAGCAGTTGTAGTAGCTGTTGATGGTGTTTCTGTTCGTACTGGAGGTGGTGTTTCTGTTCCTATGGGAGGTGGTGTTTCTGTGGATGGGGTTTCAGCAGTAACAGCAGTAGTAATTTCAGCTGATATAGGTGTCGGTGGTGCAGCAGTTGTAGTAGCTGTTGATGGTGTTTCTGTTCGTACTGGAGGTGGTGTTTCTGTTCCTATGGGAGGTGGTGTTTCTGTGGATGGTGTTTCAGCAGTAACAGCAGTAGTAATTTCAGGTGATGTAGGTGTTGGTGGAACAGCAGTTGTAGTAGCTGTTGATGGTGTTTCTGTTCGTACTGGAGGTGGTGTTTCTGTTCCTATGGGAGGTGGTGTTTCTGTGGATGGGGTTTCAGCAGTAACAGCAGTAGTAATTTCAGCTGATATAGGTGTCGGTGGAGCAGCAGTTGTAGTAGCTGTTGATGGTGTTTCTGTTCGTACTGGAGGTGGTGTTTCTGTAGATGGTGTTTCAGCAGTAATAGCAGTAGTAATTTCAGGTGATGTAGGTGTTGGTGGAACAGCAGTTGTAGTAGCTGTTGATGGTGTTCCGGTTCGTATTGGAGGTGGTGTTTCTGTAGATGGTGTTTCAGCAGTAACAGCAGTAGTAATTTCAGGTGATATAGGTGTCGGTGGTGCAGCAGTTGTAGTAGCTGTTGATGGTGTTTCTGTTCGTACTGGAGGTGGTGTTTCTGTTCCTATGGGAGGTGGTGTTTCTGTGGATGGTGTTTCAGCAGTAACAGCAGTAGTAATTTCAGGTGATATAGGTGTCGGTGGTGTAGCAGTTGTAGTAGCTGTTGATGGTGTTTCTGTTCGTACTGGAGGTGGTGTTTCTGTTCCTATGGGAGGTGGTGTTCCTGTGGATGGTGTTTCAGCAGTAACAGCAGTAGTAATTTCAGGTGATGTAGGTGTCGGTGGAGCAGCAGTTGTAGTAGCTGTTGATGGTGTTTCTGTTCGTACTGGAGGTGGTGTTTCTGTTCCTATGGGAGGTGGTGTTTCTGTGGATGGGGTTTCAGCAGTAACAGCAGTAGTAATTTCAGGTGATATAGGTGTCGGTGGTGTAGCAGTTGTAGTAGCTGTTGATGGTGTTTCTGTTCGTACTGGAGGTGGTGTTTCTGTTCCTATGGGAGGTGGTGTTCCTGTGGATGGTGTTTCAGCAGTAACAGCAGTAGTAATTTCAGGTGATGTAGGTATCGGTGGAGCAGCAGTTGTAGTAGCTGTTGATGGTGTTTCTGTTCGTACTGGAGGTGGTGTTTCTGTAGATGGTGTTTCAGCAGTAACAGCAGTAGTAATTTCAGGTGATACAGGTGTTGGTGGAACAGCAGTTGTAGTAGCTGTTGATGGTGTTCCGGTTCGTATTGGAGGTGGTGTTTCTGTAGATGGTGTTTCAGCAGTAACAGCAGTAGTAATTTCAGGTGATATAGGTGTCGGTGGTGCAGCAGTTGTAGTAGCTGTTGATGGTGTTTCTGTTCGTACTGGAGGTGGTGTTTCTGTTCCTATGGGAGGTGGTGTTTCTGTGGATGGGGTTTCAGCAGTAACAGCAGTAGTAATTTCAGCTGATATAGGTGTCGGTGGTGCAGCAGTTGTAGTAGCTGTTGATGGTGTTTCTGTTCGTACTGGAGGTGGTGTTTCTGTTCCTATGGGAGGTGGTGTTTCTGTGGATGGTGTTTCAGCAGTAACAGCAGTAGTAATTTCAGGTGATGTAGGTGTTGGTGGAACAGCAGTTGTAGTAGCTGTTGATGGTGTTTCTGTTCGTACTGGAGGTGGTGTTTCTGTTCCTATGGGAGGTGGTGTTTCTGTGGATGGTGTTTCAGCAGTAACAGCAGTAGAAATTTCAGGTGATATAGGTGTTGGTGGAACAGCAGTTGTAGTAGCTGTTGATGGTGTTTCTGTTCGTACAGGAGGTGGTGTTTCTGTAGATGGTGTTTCAGCAGTAACAGCAGTAGTAATTTCAGGTGATGTAGGTGTCGGTGGAACAGCAGTTGTAGTAGCTGTTGATGGTGTTTCTGTTCGTACTGGAGGTGGTGTTTCTGTAGATGGTGTTTCAGCAGTAACAGCAGTAGTAATTTCAGGTGATGTAGGTGTTGGTGGAACAGCAGTTGTAGTAGCTGTTGATGGAGTTCCTGTTCGTATCGGAGGTGGTGTTTCTGTTGATGGTGTTTCAGCAGTAACAGCAGTAGTAGAAATTTGTGGTGCTGTAGGTGTCGGTGGAACAGCAGTTGTTGTAGCTGTTGATGGTGTTTCTGGTACTGTTGGTGTTGTTTTTTCTGTCAATGGTGTTGCAGCAGTAACAGTAGAAGTAAAAGTTTCTGGTGATGTAGATGTCAATATAGAAACAGTTGGAGTAGCTGTTTCTGGTGTTGTTAGTGTTTCTGTAGTAGGTGTAGAAGTAGAAGTCTTGGTAATCGGTATTGTAATTGTTGTTTTAGTAGTTTGTGGTGGAGTTGTGAAAGTGAATGGCGTAGTTGTTGTCATGCATTTTGTAATAGTTCTTATTATTGTGCTATTGGATCCACATACAGCAGTAAAACATGTTCCATTCCCATCTGTGGTATAGTACACCACTTCTCCAGTATTATATATCTTCCCATCATAGGTACACAGAGAAACACATTCTGCCTCTGTAACACATTTCCTGGTGTCCTCCCTCAAAAATGGCCTCTCTGAAGGGCACTGAGGAAAACACCCTAGGAGAATAATAAAAGGACAGATGGAATAAACAAGAGACACGCATTTCTGTGGACTCAATGTTTCTTGACTCTAGGAAAAAAATAATTCATATTAATAAAAATATATTAATTCACTCATAATTTTGCAGTTACTCTGCAGTTTGGGCTACATTTACCCCAAGTATTAATTTATTCAATTCTGCACAAAAGCCTGTTTTCAAAGGTTTAAAGATTAATTCATACCCTCTAGGAGAGGAATTTGATTAGAGCAGGTTCCTGATGGGTTTCTGCAAGTTTTCATGCAGGTCGATCCACAGGTTTTATAGTGCCACTCACACTCAGTTGGAGGGTTGTTGTAGTACTCACAGAATAATGCTGCAAGAACAATCAATTCAGTCAGCAGTATGACAATGTTTATAGGAGATGTAATAATAGAAGGTGATTTTGGGTAGGCCCAGGCAAAATCTGAGGTTGCACATTCAGTTGCAGCAGTATTGGTACTTACGGCAAATGCTTGGGCTCCGCCATGCTACACAAGCCCCTTTTTTACGGCATTCAGCAGCATAAGCTGCCACTGCAGTACAGAAACAATCACAGTCACCTCCGCTGTCACATGCACAGGTGTCCCTTACACAGGCATCATAGTATGGGCCAGAGTCCACCTAGAGATAGAAAAGTCAGTAGAACTTTCTGGGTAAGCAGTTTTATGTGCTATGCTGAATTGTAAATTGGTAAGAAACATTTTTTATTATTATTCAGGCATAGAACCAAAAAAGGCTGACCATTTAAACAAAGTCCAGAAGACCAACAATTTTCTAAATTCACAAAGTTTATAATTTTACATACCCGTGAATGGCAGTCTGTAAAGACTGGGCTTGTGATGATGCTGCATTGTTTGATAGCCCAGGCACTCCGATGTGGATTTTTTTCACATGGGTTAATCAAGTTGCTCATTTCTGGGCAGCTGGGATTCACCTTCCAACTATTCCCAAATGCCACTGCATCAGTGACCTCTTCTCCATCATGCTTTACAAAGTCATTGTTTGCATTACCATCAAAGTTTCCACACAGTCCACACACCTTGCCCTGTCATAGAGATCATGTATATGTTAAGGTAAGTGGATGAACAGAGAAGTGTAAAGGATGATTGTGTGTTTGTGTATGTAGGGGTAATGCTTACCTTAAATTTAGGATGGAGTTGGATCATCACACTCGTTTTATTGTCCCAAATTAAGTTCAGAAGTCCTTTGACCTCTATGACATTGTATATCCCAGCAGTATGGATTTGATATTGATAATCAGTACCATTGCTTTCAACAACTTTGATCCCATTCTCTTCGGATAAAATCATCTTGTATCTCTGCAAAATTTGAATAGTCAGTGTGGAATAAAAGTTATCCATAAACAGCATAAATAATTAGAACTCTCTTATAATGTTATAATGAAGTCAAGAACAAAAATGAAACTACATATTCTACCTATTCATCCTCTTTTTTATCTACAATATCTGCATAATTGTACATTTTAAAATACTGTTATACTCAATCTGATTTTGAGCTATTAAATAACCTCACCCCAAAGAAAAGATTGATAGACTTGGAGCAAATGGTGCTGCTGCTGCCACAGGGAATGTTCTCTGTGACCAGGCGTAAAGAATATGGACTCTGGTCTTTATTGCAGTAATCCTAGAGGGGTTGCACAAATGAATCGTGTGTTAGGTCAGAATTGGACATTTTTTCTTCTTTTTAAATTAGCCAAGAACCCAAATTGATGGAAAACATACATGGGCTAAGATGTGTTCACAGTCTCCATGGAAAGAATATTTCTTGCCATCAAAAGTCATGAAATGACCGTCACCAAAAATGGTACAGGTGCCATAACACTCTTTATCTGTACAAGTCCACATCCCATTTGTGCATGTGCTGAAATATAAGACAGAAATTCACACATTAACTCTTTAATGCACAGTGGTTACCACCTATTTTCTTTCTTACCTCTCATTTTGGGTGAGAATTAAATGTAGTAATCGTGTAATGTTTTGATAATTGCTTATTGTTTTGGGCAGAGAAAAAATAAGTGCACAGGTAGTGATGGTATAGTTGTAATTTCTCTACCTCTGCTATCAATGCTGACTCACCAGGTGTTACAGTCCTCTTGAACTTGCTGTCCAGGTGAATAGGTGACTCCATTATGGACACAGGGGCAGTCTTTACTCTCCACACACCCACCTTTCCCATCAGCCAGAAGGTCATCTGGACACATACACCCTGATACACACCCTGTGCTCACCTACATCCAAAACAAATCAAGAAGGTCCAGCAATGTTAATCCCCCTTTTCTTCATAGCTCTGCTTTTACAAATCCATTTGTGACAACCAAAACAATATGGAAACTTTTAAAAGATGCCAGTTATGTTTTCACCATCCAAACTCACGCAATTGTTTAGGTCTTGGTTCTGACATGTCCTTTGACATTCTATCCCTTTTTTTCCGGGTTCATAATTTGAGCATTTGAAGAAGACCATTGGAGCCACACAGTCTACAAACACAACAGGCACATGGATGGGAAACTTGCACAATTCATTCCAGTGATAACTCAAATTAGAATCTGACTAATGGAATTGCAGAATTAAGTTGCAAATTACCTTCTGGACTGGAGCAGTGCAATTTGCCAAGTTTACAGGTGCTGTAATATGACAGAATTGTACAAATCAGTAATTACTAATGGTCTTCAAGAGTTATCATTGGTATTCTGTCAACAAAGCATTGGGTGTGTAATGAGGAACTCATATACCATGCTACACCATCTATGTAGGATACTCCCGATGGCTCTATGACGTTGTCACCATTGTAACAAGGACACTGGTGAGCAGGTACACAGCTGCCTTCTTCATTAAGATATGTTCCCTCAGAACAGACACAGCCATCTACAGGTGTGAAGGACCCTTGGCAGGTGTTATCTTGTGCACTGAGAGAGCGGCAGGTGCTGCCACAGCTGGTCACGCTGTAGGAGTACTTCATGTTTTCTGAACACTCAGATACTGAGCAGAGGTAAACACATTTTTATTATGATTCATTGTTTCATTTAATTCCAAATCAACAGAATGTGATTCAACTACATGAATTATATAGAACTGTACAAACAAAATGTTCTCACCACAGGGGTCTGAATCCATCCAGCCCTGGAGAATGACTCCTTTGGCAGCACATGCGTGGGCATAAGTGGACACGGCCGCACACATACAGTTCCTAATATCTGCACACTTGCATGTGTCATAGACGCACCACTACAAAGGATGAAACCCAGATGCAATTATATGGCATTCATACATATATACAGTTAATTTCAAAAGTGTTTTGTGCAAAAACACTCACTTGGTAGTAAATCTCAGGACCTATTTCTGAATGACATGGGGCGAAGGTGCCATTTGGGTTTGTGAGACGGGAACACCAGTCTTTAGCAAGTTTCTCTGAATGGAAAGAATAAAGGCTTGACATAGTTCTGTAATATTTGCAACATAAATTATTGCATATATTATTATTTCTTCATTATTTTTGTATTGTTTTTTCTTAATGTTTGTAATACTGTGTATACCTGTGTCCACACTCATGCTACAGGGGTTGTCAAATGTGTTTTCAAGATCTGGACAGCTGTATGGGTTTTTCTTCCAAAAGTTGACAAAAGTTATTGGCGTGCCCTCTATAATGCCTGATTCTGTTTTAAAGTCATCTGTTTGGACATCATTATAGTTTCCACACAGACCTGCAATGGGTAAGCAATGTGTACAATTACAAATAGTGAATGATTTATACAATGCCTGATTTTATAAATGACCATTTTCACTCCTTTTTTACCTTCTGTAACAAAAATTGATTCTAATCACATATTTTTTGACAACTCACCACTCATTTTCCCTTTCTCTTCAGTGCTGGCTACTATATACAACTGCATTACTGGAGCCAACTGGATCTCTAGACGAAGACTCTTCATATCAGCAATAATGTAGGAGGAAGAAGGCTGGAAGATGCTCACAAGACCTGCGACAATGAAATGGGTGGTTAGGATACAAAACAACTAGTCAACAATGACTTTTGTTAATGCTTACATACAGGATATCTGCATTTGAAAAATAGAGGCTTGGGAGAAATCAGAGAAATGCATTTAATTATGTTTAATTTTATGTTGAACATGCTTATAATAGAACAATTCCCCATTTTGGACAACCTACCTGTGGTAGTTGGAAGCTTAAATGGGCCGTTTCCATTAAGTGTCACAACTCCACTGGAGGAAAAACTAATCTGTTTTATACATAAGACAACAAAAAGAAAACAAAATGATGTTTTGTAATTGCTTCTTGGATGATTTTGCAGATTTTCTTTTAGTATAAAAGTAGTGAAGTATGCAGTATGTTCTGTTCACTATGCTGAAAGCAAGTGTGCCATTCTGAACACAGCCACAATTAGCTTGTGCCGTTCTCCCAGAAAAAAAGTATTTTGGTTATTTTCGAATATGAAATGAAGAAAACATGCAACATTCATTAAAAATAGGACAATTAAACCCAGTACTTACAGTGGTCCCCGAGATGACAAGGGTAACTGAATTTAGACATGTGTCTGTTCGGGCTTGATCACACTTTGCCAGATTTCCCACAACAGCTATATCACTGTCATTAGAGTGCTGCAATAAAAAAGTACAAGTGAAGTGAAGACTTTCATTTATCTCGACCCTGACAGAAAACATCTGTGGATCATCTGCTATCCTGACAGACCTTAGTGAGGATGTAGTCACAGTTGCCGCTGAAGGTGAAGCTCTTTCCATCATAAGTGGTGACGTGAGACCCTCCCACAACAGAGCAGATTCCGGGACATTCCAGGTATGTACAGGTCCAGTGTCCCGCGGCACACATACTGACACAGAATTACATCAGTGTTAGTATGGGGAAATGTATAAAGGATTTTAAAGCTGACTCTAAAATATTAAAATTTAAATGTTACCATTTTTTACAAGCTTGTTTGTAAGACTCTCCTGGTTGATATACTGTGCCATCGTGAACACATGGGCACTGGTTCACAGGAACACAGCCACTCTGACCAATGTCGTCTTCCACGGTGCCTTTATAAAAAGAAGGCATGATACCATTTATGATGAGGAAGAAAAAAAAAAAACAGTGTCACAAGCACATCTCTGTCTGAAATTACCTTCAGGGCAGAAGCAGCCGTCCACACAGTGTTCTCTACACATTAGACTTGCGTCTGGATCTGAGCAGGTGTTCTTGCACGGACCACCACACTCCAGGTATTGCATGTTTAGAGGACATGACTTTGCTGCTCCACAGAATAAGACAATTAGTATATATCGAACACACCGTACAGTATCATGTGTCCAAATTGGTAGTGTATGTAAATTGATTTTTATACCACAAGCATATAACTAATCATACCCATACATTTTGCAAAATTAATGTTCTAATGTTCAGTTCAATTCTGAGCTCTAAGTGATGTGATGGCATTTTATTCCTACTGATTTCTTTTCTATTCATCTTCCAGAAATGATACTCACGACAGAGCTGCTCTGTCCTCCATGTTCCTGGTTTTCCTCCAGCATGTGTGCACTGTCGTGAAATCTCCGTGAGCGTGTTGCAGAGACAGTCGTAATTGCCGTAACATTGGCACAGGTCGTCTACACAGGCTGTTTCAAATGAACCCATGTCCATCACATTGAAACAGTCACTAAACCCTGGACTGCTGAGATACTGCTGGCAAACGCTTGCATGCTAAAAGGAAATAAGTTATTGAAAGCAATGTTTCAATTGGCAGATGAGGTAAAACAATATATATAAAAAAAATATCAGCCCAAAATCTGGTCGAATGATTATGAAACTCATACCTGGTCACATTGATCCCCGGGTGGAAGTATAACATCCTCGCAGGATTCAGTTGGTGTGGACACCTTCCATGTGGCCGGACCTGAGAGGGATTTGGCTGGTTACATGTCATACTAATACTATGTATATATGGCTGTCAGGTGTTTGGATTCAAAAGCAAACTAGTTCAATTGATCAAAACATCAGGTTTACCGTTTTCAGAAATATCGTCATCCTTGTTGCCGTTGAAGTTTCCGCAGAGTCCACAGGTCTGACCTTGGTACTTCTCTGCAAGTTCAATCTAGGGAACATCATTTAATAAGGTAATGTCAGTGATACAAATACAGTTTATTTTCTCAGAATTACTCTGTAGTAATGTTTATTTATGGCAGTACAAACACACTTAATAAAATCAACATTGAGCTGTCAGATACATGCACAAAACCTGTTGGTTCACTGTGGCTCACTTAGATGATTAATATTTGCTTTATGATACGTAGAACTGATATCCTGTTTGATGTTTAATTTCCCAAGTCTTACTTGTTGTATGCAAACAAATATAATGGCTTAAAGGGTGTGTGTGATTTCATTATAGGGTTTATCTTGACTCATTCTGAAGAAGAACCTGCACGGAAACTCTCGTGCACTTGGTCAGGTTTGCTTTGTTTTACTTTACTGCTATCAACAGATTTCATCAAATCAGTTTTACAGATTCAATCACACATATTAATAAAAGTATTTACGCAGCAAATCATACCAATATAGAGTTGTCTTCTTCCCAAAAGACAGTCAATCCATATTTAGAGATCTTAATACTTGTTGGGCTTCCTTCGATTTTAATTCCATTCTGATTGATTGGAATAGACACCCTGTAAGAAAAAAATGTAAGAACACATTTGTATATAACTTTATATAATTGTAGAAGATTTTAGGTGCTGTCAGCACTAATAATATCAGTGTTAATGTGAGTTTACAAAAGCTGCACATTGCAGCAGTTACTCATGTAAAACTAAGTATATATCAACTCACGCTTGATCGTCCATAGTGATGTTGCCATTGGTGAGTTTGATGACTGTCCCCTCCAGCTTTATTGTGACTGTGCTAAAAGTGATTGAGTTATTTACAATCTCTCTTTGCATTTGGATGTTAAAATCAGAAGTCGTGGTGTCACACATCACCGCCAGAACGTAGTTGCACGTGTCTGGCACTTGAAAGAAATGACCATCAAATGTCTTGAAGTGGAAATTTCCCCATGTGCTGCAGATCGTGGACTGGTGATCAGGATTCGGTTCAACTGAAACAAGAGATGAAGTTTATAAATATAAAAATCTGTACTTTCAGTGAGCAAAAATACACAATTTAGTTTTCTAAAGTGTATAAACTGATGCTGCACATGTACATAAATCAAATTATTTTTAAATACCTTTTGTTACCATCACAGTTGTCATGGTGGTGAACACTATATATAAAAGACAAAAAGGAAAAGTGTTTTCATATTTTATTAGAATTTATTAAAGCATTTTCCTTCTCATACATGTGGCACATGCCTCATTATGGGGGCAATTGTTACACTTTTGGTAACACTATATGTCATTGTTACATATGTTACATGTAGTTACTATAGTAATAACTATAAATTATGCATAATTAACTAACCCTAAATCAAACCAAACCCTAATCCTAAACCTATAGTAAGTACATGTAGTTACTTAATATTACTCAGTACTTAAATGTATAATTACAGTGTAACAAAGACACCGTAAAATTAATGTGTCCGTGTTACAGTGTAATTACACATTTATGTACTGACTAATAATTATTAGTAACTACATGTACTGCTACTATAGGGTTAGGATTAGGGTTAGATGCATGTAATAATTCATAATCTATAGTTATTACTACAGTAACTACATGTAACGTTTAACGAGGACACTAAAATAGTGTTACCAATATATTTACCCACTTAAATAAGAGTAAACCTCAAAGTACTAATGTGTTTGATGTAGGAATATTTCTGAACATGTTGTTACTGAACTTTGTATGTCCTGAATAATGTGTGTTTATAGTCAGTTTAAGTGGTATATACATCATAATTATTCCTTTATTCATAATTAGATACATAATTAGAAAGAATGTGAATTACATGTTTAAAAGACTGAAATTTTCAATTTTCTATTCCATAACTAGTGTTACAATTGTCACTGACCTTGAAACCTTGGTAAAAATCTTGAAAGGTTATGATTTATTATCATTCATGGTAAATTAAGTTTTTTTTTTTTAATGTCAAATGTTATATTTTTGCCATTCAGAGAAAAATACGGTAACTATTTTATTTTACAGTGTCATTGTTATACACTACCAGTCAAAAGTTTGGAATCGATAAGATTTTTAATGTTTTTAAATGTTTCGTCTGCTCACCAAAGCTGCATTTATTTAATTAAAAATACAGTAAAAACAAGTAATACTGTGAAATATTATTACAATTTAAAATAACTGTTTTCTGTTTGAATATATATATATATAAAGTAATTTATTCCTGTGATGCAAAGCTGAATTTTCAGCATCATTACTCCAGTCTTCAGTGTCACATGATCCTTCAGAAATCATTCTAATATGATGATTTGCTGCTCAAGAAACATTTATGATTATTATCAATGTTGAAAACAGTTGTGTCCTTTTTTTTTTCAGGATTCCTTGATGAATAGAAAGTTCAAATGAACAGCATTTATTTTAAATATAATCTTTTGTAACATTATACACTACCGTTCAAAAGTTTGGGGTCAGTAAGATATTTTATTTTTATTTTTTTGAAAAGAAATTAAAGAAATTAATACTTTTATTCAGCAAGGATGCATTAAATCGATCAAAAGTGACAGTAAAGACATTTATAATGTTACAAAATATTATATTTCAAATAAATGCTGTTCTTTTGAACTTTCTATTCATCAAAGAATCCTGAAAAAAATATTGTACACAAATATTTTGTACAATTGTACACAATAAATGTTTCTTGAGCAGCAAATCATCATATTAGAATGATTTCTGAAGGATCATGTGACACTGAAGACTGGAGTAATGATGCTGAAAATTCAGCTTTGATCACAGGAATAAATTACTTTATAAAATATATTCAAACAGAAAACAGTTATTTTAAATTGTAATAATATTTCACAATATTACTGTTTTTACTGTATTTTTAATTAAATAAATGCAGCCTTGGTGAGCAGACGAAACTTCTTTTAAAAACATTAAAAATCTTACCGATTCCAAACTTTTGACCGGTAGTGTATATGTTACATTACTATAATAATAACTATAAATTATGCATAATTAACTAACCCTAAACCAAACCCTAATCCTAAACCTATAGTAAGTACATGTAGTTACTTAATATTACTCAGTACTTAAATGTATAATTACAGTGTAACAAAAACACCTTAAAATAAAGTGTAACCAAAAATACATATTAGGTTGTATTTTGATTACTGCACATTTTTATACCTCAAAATAAATTTTTCTCACTATTTTTCTAACTTATTTTTTATTGATGATAAATTTAAACCTACATTGATACATCATTGTTAAATATATTTGTATTTACTTTTCAAAGTTTTAAGGCTTACTTGTTGTGGATCGTGAGATCTATTAATGAATTTGTGACATTGCAAATCTTTGCAATCAGTATGTCTCATATAATACATACATGTAAACACAATTCAATATTTACCTGGTGTTGTTGTTGGCGCCCAGGTAAAGTCAATAGGATCCTTCATACTGTCCCCATAATCTCCTATGAAGTCTATAAGCATAGAAAGGCAGATGTTTATACAATATTTTGAATGTTATTTTTAAGAATTTTGAGCTTTTCTTACATTTTTGTTCTTTTTTTAAGTTGTAGTATGCTTACCTGCTTGTACGGACTGCAGCCCGACCATTACGACGACCCATCTCAGCATCCACATCTGGGACATCCTCACAGTCCCCATGGAGACAACTTCCATCATCAAGAGCTAATGTGAGCTGTCTGTCAGAACTTGTCCTTTATAATGGCTATTAGTTTGCTTTGGAGGAATGTAGTTTGTGATCAGAGGGTGGGCCACGGCTTGAATTTGGCCTTGGGCTTGGTAGATACTTGCTACAAATAAATATTTAATGTCTTTGGTGTTTGAGATTAAACAAACTGTACCTGAATTATGAGAACATTCAGTCACACAATGATTAATGTATCGCTTGTTTGAATTGGGCTGTACAAGGATGTGACTCATCTACAATATGAAATATATTTAATTTAGCTATTTATTTGATTGAGTGTTAAAAATTTGCTCGTGCACTGATCATGGTTTTACTATTTTTGATCAAATTCAGTTTTTCTGCTGCTCTACTAACAAAAGAGCTGTAACACTTTACAATAAGGATTCATTTGTTAACATTAGTTAACCACATTAGTTAACCTGAACTTGTTAGTTAATTTATTAGAAGAAATAATGAGAACAAATGTAAATAAAGCTGCAAGAAATAAGTATAGGGCCAAGCACACCACAGTCTTACATGACAAACATTTTACTGAATATAACATCCCTAATAATGATTTAAGGGCAAGTGGGATTAAAAGCCACAAGTACAATTACTTATAACATCATATAATTGTTAAAGCATTAGTTCACTTCAGAATTAAAATTTCCTGATAATTTACACACACCCATGTCATCCAAGATGTTTATGTCTTTCTTTCTTCAGTCGAAAATAAATTAAGGTTTTTGAGGAAAAAATTCCAGGATTTTTCTTCATATAGTGAACTTCAACGGTTTGCAGGTCCAAATTGCAGTTTCAGTGCAGCTTCAAAGGGCTCTACACAATCCCAGATGAGGAATAAGGGTCTTATCTAGCGAAACGATCGGTCATTTTCTAGAAAAAATGTAAAAAAGTGTACTTTTTAACCATAAATGCTCGTCTTGCTCTGCGTTGCGCCACGCATTACATAATCATGTTGGAAAAGTCACACGTGACGTAGACTGAAATATAGCGAAAAACTCTCATTTTCTCCTCCAACTTTAAAATCATCCGACGTCATTGTTTTACCTTTTTTATTTTTTGTAAAGGCAATTTGACTTAGTCTTTGCACGTTCACTTTGTAAACACTGGGTCGGTACTTCCGCCTACGTCACGCATGACCTTTCCAACGTGATTATGTAATGCGTGGAGGATCACAAAGCTAGTGCAAGACGAGCATTTGTGGTTAAAAAGTATATACACATTTTATCTATTTTTTTTTTTTAGAAAATGGAAGATCGTTTTGCTGGATAAGACCCC
This sequence comes from Hypophthalmichthys nobilis, assembly GCA_037950665.1. Lineage (NCBI taxonomy): Eukaryota > Metazoa > Chordata > Actinopteri > Cypriniformes > Xenocyprididae > Hypophthalmichthys > Hypophthalmichthys nobilis. The sequence continues at coordinate 19,871,772 of CM075486.1, forward strand.
CTTATTCCTCGGCTGGGATCGTGTAGAGCCATTTGAAGCTGCATTGAAACTGCAATTTGGACCTTCAACCCTTTGGTAGCCGTTGAAGTCCACTATATGGAGAAAAATCCTGGAATGTTTTCCTCAAAAACCTTAATTTCTTTTCAACTGAAGAAAATAAGACATAAACATCTTGGATGACATGGAAGTAATTCTTTAATAACGTTTGACCAATTAGTTGTGCTGTCATCAAATTATTATAGTTGCCAAGGCATTGTTACCATAACAAATCAAACTGTTGCATTGAGACATTTTCAAATGTATTGACTCTGCATGACTCTGAATAAACTAAGGAGCTCAGGCTCACAACAATTTAACAAATTAAGGAAAATGTATATTTTTATACATTTTGTTCCAATATTTTTTAACCTCTTGGTGGCACTGTGCCCATTTTTCTCAGGTACGTTTGGGGCATGATTCAGATGATATGTACCAAGTTTTGTCCCAATGTCCCAAAGCGTTGGTAAAATACAATGTTTTTTTCATGGCAAAACTCAAAAGCAATATGGCTGACTCAGGAACACTGTATGATCAAACTAGTCATTCTGTGCTTCCGTGCTAACAAATTTTCCTGCCGTCAGACCAATTCAGGCTTGAAGTGCCACCTTCATGATTTGTTTAATTGTGATTATTTTGATGAATTATTCAGCTAAAATGTAATTAATTAGATTTAAAATTTTAATCGACTAACAGTCAAACAATTCTTACGTCTTAAATCAATACTATGACAGTCCAAAGGCATACAGGAACAGTAGTTGATTTAATAGCCTTTCATCAGAAATGTGTACTCAGAGCTTCATCTTGGCCTGTTTGACATGTTTGAGGGTTGATCCTTTGAAATCTCTTACGTCTGAAGGTCTTTCTGGATGCAACAGCAAACATATGGGAAGCATCTGAATGTGTAAACATTTGTCTTTTCACTGTTTGCTTCATGTCAGAGTACTGTTCTTATTAAAATATGAATTTGATCTCACTATATTAAAGTAAGTTAATAGCTTTATTAAATTATTAAAAAGGTTCCTTAAACAACAGGCTACACTTGTTGGTATTACATATCTGAAAAACTGAATTTGATATGTATTTAGCATAAAATGATTAATCACGGATGGGTGTGCAAATATATGTTTAGGTCTAGTTTCAGTTCAAGTTGTCTTTTAAAATGTAAACGTTAAAGTAAAAGGATGAATGCCAGGCATGTTCAAAAATGTCTTGTATAGGCTTAGAATTGTATACAGTCTAAATTCACTTCAGTTTCACTTTCACAGTTTTGAGCTTCTGGGTTTCTTCACAGTATTCATTTTGTGTATTGCATAGAGGTTTGATGGTAATTTGTTAATGTTAGTTTATGCAGAGGTGCCCAGTCCTGTTCCTGAAGATCTGCCTTCCGCTTCAACACACCCATCTTAAAATATCAAATGTTTCTTATCATATTGTGTTTGATTAGGGTTAGAACTGAACTTTGCAGGAAGGAAGATCTCCAGGAACAGGATTCGGCATCTATAGTTATTGCATTAGGTATCGTACTAAAAATTAGAGTTGTTTGCAGCATTTATTCATCAAGGTTAATGTTAATTTATAAATATATTAATGTTCATTGCTAATTTATGTTCTTAAAATTTGGTTTAAAATGAGAAGGTAAGTCGCAAGGTAAGTTAATGCATTATACTAACAAGAAACAATACATTTGTTACAGTATTTATTCATCTTTTTAATGTTCGACAGCTGTAATTATTTGTTAGTTCATGTTAGCTCAGGTCCGTTAAATAATATGAACTGATACAACTTTTGAATAATGTACTAGTAAATGTTGAAATTAACATAAGCTGAAAATGCTTTCGTAAAAAGTATTTGTTAATTAATGGTAACAAATGGAACCTTACTGTAAAGTATTACCAATTAAATTAATAAAATCAATTAAATGAAACGACATTTAAATTTTAAAAATGTAGAAATTAAGGTCACACTTTAGACAAGGATCCAATTCTCACTATTAACTATAACCTTTGCCTCAATAAACTCCTAATTAATGCTTAATTAATAGTTTGTAAGGTAGTTGTTAAGTTTAGGTATTGGAAAGGATATAGTCATGCAAAATGCACGTGACGTCACCGTCGGCCGTTACGACTGCGGTTACGCCCATTGGTTTAAAGCGTGAATGCCGCGAAAAACACACAAAACACATCCAAAACGTGAAAGAGCTTTGCGACTGACTCTACAAATAGCTTTGACACAAAATCTGAGGTATTTTTTACAGATTGCCGAAATCTACAGAAGAGAGAAGCAAATGGACCGCTGCAATTCACAGAAACAACTGGACTCCAGGCAGAGAAACATGGATTTGCAGTTATCATTTTGTTTCAAAATGTTGGATTTGGGGGTAAAATCATAGTCTATATATTGTATTGTTATATATTGGGTTGACAACTCATCAGTTAAATATTTACCATCTTATATTCTGCATAATTGGGTGTTTTTAAATAAACACTGACAAAAATTATGACGATATATATAACAATGATATAAGTGATCACTCCGATTTAAACCTACCTATATTGTATTTATATAAAGCGTTCACAGGCAGATTTGCTTTATGTATTTCCCTGGCGTCGAAATCAGGCACATATAAATATCAGGAAACACGATTTCTGGCTGCATATCAGTATCCATGAATTAGGTTTCTTTGACACGTTATAAGGAACATTTTCTAGCCCAACCTTTAATGTAATCATTTGTTTTACTCGCGTTTTCGCAGTTTCCCCTATTAAATCCAGTCATGAAGCAGGTTCTTTTGCCACTCAGTCCAGCTGAGGGAGCGTGTTCTGGCGGGAAAGTCAATGCATACCCTCTATATCCTAGTAATATGCATGCTAATAATGTAGTTAATAGTGAGAATTGGACCATAAAGTGTTACCGAAATTAATATTAACAAAGAATGAATGAATATTAATAAATGCTGTGAAAGAAATGATTGTTTCATGTTTGCTGATGCTAACTAATGTTAAAGGGGCATGAATTGAGAAATCTAATTTTCCTTGATCTTTTGACATATAAGAGGTAATTGTACTGTAAAAATATCCTGTAAGTGTTGTAACTCAAAACCTCCTTGTTAGTCCAAAAACAGCTTCTATTGAATCCAAGAGGATAAAACAACTTCTTTCAGATTTTTGACATCATAGTGTTCCAAAGAGAGGGTCAAAATTAGCTTTAATTACTTCTAAATTATGTTTTCTGATATAAAAATTTTGTAACATTATAAGTGGACCTCTGAGAACATTATAAAATAAAATAAAAAAATCCTTTAACATTTAGAACCTTATTGTGAAGTAATGCCAGTTTTCATTTTCCTAATTTTTTTAGGGGGGAAAAAAAAATCCAGTATACTGTTTTTGTTGCCATTTATTTTGCTTTATTATAGTAATCATTAATTTCATAAGAAGGAAATGAAAAGAATCACATTTTGCATTGCTAAAGAAGAAACAAAATGTTCAAAAAGCCCAGAAAATGCCCTGAGAGATAATAGTTAAAGAAAAAAAAAAGCTGAATGGTGCAATCTTTCATTAAATTATTTTTTTGCAATTTTCAGGAATCACAATTGTAGCAGTAAAGAAGAAACTGAACAAGATTGTTTATCCAATGCTATTCTGGTTTTCACACGTAATTGGAGTGCATTTGCAGCTGTCTATGTAGACGTAATCATGAAGGATCTCACGGTCATCGGGACACTTCAGCGCCACCTTTTTAATGTGGGTTTTCGTCTCACGACAGCAAGAACAGATGTGATTCATGATGTTATTTTCCATTGAATACCTATGCAGATTTACAAGAAAAACCTCAGATTATTATTAAAAAAGCTGATCATAATCTATTTATAAGTCTATGATAATCAAAACATATTTCATGTTTGGAGACAAACAAGCAGCAAAATGTTTGGCCTTAAGTTTACACCTGGAATTAACATCCATGTAATATGAATATATAAGTGTGAACTAAATTTCACAGGAAATCGTATGTCAGTGTGATCAATTAGACGTGCATGTGCTCTCACATTGATTCGGTGTCACAGTTGCCACTGCAGGATGTCACTTCTATGGGTTGGACGGACTTACATCCATTTACAGTAACATCTGAGATGTTCTTCTTCACAAGAACACAGTTCTTGAGTATACCTAAAATATAACAGAATTAATATTACATATTTTTAACAGTTAAAATTACTGGACCTTATTCATGAAAAGCAGAACAAACATCTGTGTGAATTATTCATGAATCTATCTTGTGTAAAATGCTGCATTATACTGAATGTGACCATTTACAATGAACTCTAGTTCTTCTTGTGTTTCATGGATAAGGACCATCAGGATATTTTGAACAAGGAAACAATTTCTTACATGTATTGCAACATCCATCTGCATCGAGTTTCAGTGTTCCCTGTTCAGACAAATAGAGCCTTGTTTAAACATCAGTGTGACATTAGTTCTTAGACAGAAATCTCTGATTTCATTTAAAATATCTTCATTTGAAGTCTTACGGGTTTGGAACAACATAAGGTGAATAACTGATGACAGTTTTTTTAGTTTTTGGGTCAACTAAGCATTTAAGGGCCAGATTTACTAACAGCCTGCATTAAAAAAACTACTGTCAGGATTTACTAAAGACACAATTAGTGCTGAAAAGGCGTGGACTGAGTTGTTTTGCAGCTAACCTTAATGTATATGCATTTGTAGGAGTTTCCCTTTCAGACGCAAAATTTATAGGAGGAAAGTATTGAAATGAATCACGCAACATGATTTACTAATGTCTCCGCTAGTCAATTTACTGGTATTTGCGTCATTATTTAACGCCCCAAAAAAACATGTCAACCCATTTTGCAACATGGCTGCAATTGTTGCTGCTAGGAGGAGACACCGCAGAGAACAGAGCGCGTGGTGGAAGGAAGAAAATATTTTCCACTCGTATTTATTTCTTTGGAATGCCAGTGATCCGAACATACCATTTGCCAAGCCATGTTGGCCGATATATGTGTGTGTACGTGTTTGTGATTACAAGTAACAAGTTGCGCCTGTGTAGACCCTTACCTGATGAGCAACAGCTCTGCTTATTTGCAATCTAACGCTAATTTGCACTGCTCTTGGTAGATTGTGTTGGTCATTATGTAATTTGTGCGTCAGCAGTAGATCGCACGCAAAACTTGCCACTCCCATCGGCGCATTTGTGGAATTGCACTCTCATGCTAATTTGCCCCATTTAGTAGATCTGGCCCTTAGTATTAGAAGATAGCAATAGCCACAAAAAATACAAACAACAAAAGCATCAACTTTTGCTTAAGATATTGAACCCACGGTCACACAGTCTTCTGGATCGATGTCAGGGCAGCTTGTAATGGTCTTCTCAATCATAAATGTGCCATTGACTTGATGACAGGTCACATTTTCACATTGGTGTTTGTTGCTCTCTCCATCCTACGAAAAAAAAAAAATTGGCTACATGAGGATCAAAGATTAGAGCAGATAAATTTGTCTGGTGAACTGAAAGTGTAAAGGAAAGTTTGACTTTGTACCTTCAGAAAATATGTGGTGTTGTCTGGCACAGTATAAATACAGGCATTTTGCTTGCATATTCCACAGCACTCTCCTTCTTGTTCAACATTCTCATAGCCCTTGGAGTACAAAAACACATTAATAGTTTATTATATTCTTATAATTTAGAAGTTTCCAAACAATGATTTGATAAAATGATGGTTCACACACAAAAACTGTCATTATTACCTCAGGGCAAGGTGAACATAATTTAGAAACACAAATGACACTGTGCAGTTTAGTTTTTGGGTCTTTATCCATTTGACAGTCACATTCGACACAAGGCTCAGGGGTGATTTTAACTCCAGGCTAGAAGGAAGAACAGAGAGATTACAGAGTCAAAAAAGTGTGAAAAAGTATCACTATTTCCTTTTTACAGTATTTCCTTTTGCTTCATTTTAAATACCAGGATTTACCCAAATTTACTTTATTAATGTGAACAAATGAACCCAGCGGCTCACCTGGTACTCGGTGTTATTGTACACACAGACATCTTTGGGCACTGAAAATCAGAAAAATAAAATTGTATAAGTCATTAAATTAGTTCAATATTAAGATTTAAGACCACAGAAATGTATTTGAGACTTACCGCAGGGTGGACAGCAACTGTCTTCAGTTTTATTTGCCAACTCAAATCCTACATCACATTTCTTCTGAAGACACACCTCGAGATCACACACTAAATGGGTTGAGAAATTGTGAATCCTTTTAATTGATTTTTGAATGCATTTATGTACAGTTAGTTCACTAATTGTAAATTGTGTGATAAAACAATGCAGACAATGTGTTCTGTTAGCAGGATGTGTTTTTAGTGAATTATTTTTTAGTAAGTGTTGCAAATTCATTATCTAGCTTGTAATGATGCTCCATTGAACATGTTTAATCTTGGCTCACCGCAGATTGGGCAGCAGTTTTCAATGATTCTTTTTTGTTCTGGTCCACAGGGCTTTTCAAGCGGACACCCGACAGGCACAGTTTTAATACCAAATGTCTCATTGGAGCATGTGTATTCAGAACAGCCCATGATCCATGTATCCCCAGGCTAAAGAAGAAAAAGCAAGTAGATGATGGTTAGGAATCATGGTGATAATGAATTGCAAATGCTTTGGACCCCATTGTCTTTCTTGAAATATTTTTCAAAATATCTTGTTTTGTCTAGACATACCATTCTAGGTAATCCATCAGGGCCGATGCAGTCTACATGGAGGAAATAAAAACCAAATCAATGAAAATAGGACATGAAGGTGCATTAATCTAGCAAACAGAGAAAGTAAATGAAGCAACATGTCTTACCACAGTAAGCCGTACAGTTGTCTGTCATTGAACTAACTTGATATGTGTTTTCAGGACAGAAACAACCTTCCATAAATGTTTGATGACAGTTACTGTTTTGACAGTCTTTCTCCACAAATAAATCATTGTACCTAGTCATGAGTTAATAGAAGCACATCAGACATGAAGTATTATAATTCCAGCACTTATTAAGGACTGTTGTTTTGTGGATATGGAGTATTGTAGAGTGAGATTACCTTGTACTGCAGGTTTTTTCTACTTTAGGCCCACATGCCTTGTAGACTTTGTGACTGGGGCACTTGTATTCTGATATAGAAACCAATGACAATCATATTTCAGGTCCTCTCAAGTACATTATATATTAAAATGTGTACAGAAGATAACCAGCTTTAAAGTACAGTCTAAATGGTTAGGTTCATTCTACTTACCACATGTTTTATTGAGTTCAACTGATTCTCTCCAGTCCACACAGACACCCTCCTTGCCACATAGCTGAGCATACGATTCCAAACTAGTACAACCAATAGAGGTCTTTCCCATGTGGCATACATCATATTTGCATGCCTCATAATAACTTTCATAAGGAATGACCCCATGGCATTTAACAAAGATACTGTGAAGAAACAAATACAAAATTCGATTTCAGGCATCTTAAAGGGACAGTTCACCCAAAAATGCCATCTTTTACTCACTGTGATGTTGTTCCAAACCTGTATGACTTAATTTTTTTCTAATTTTCCCAGAGAATAAAGAAAATTAAACATGTTTGGAACAACTTAAGAGTGAGTAAATGACAGTTTTAATTTTTTGGGTGGCGTATACATTTAAAAGGGAAAACACTTTGTACTAATTGGTGTTACCAAGTGATTAAAATTTTAGGCTTTTCCTTACTCGCTCTTGATGAGCTCACAAATCTTCGGGATGCAGATAGGCGGAGTTGGAGTTGGATATGGAGGTGAAGTTGGACGTATAGGGGTTTTGCATTGTGTGACATTCCAAAGCTCTGCCATGTTTACACACGATTGATCGATTTTTCCATCAGGACGTCTGCAGTCATTTGTACGGTTGTTGTCGCAAACCCCTGAAAAATGTCACTTTAATTATACTGGATATAAATCTGGATATATAGAGATGAAGTAATGAAACAATTCAAAATAAATGTATTTAAAGTTAATTAATTAAAGTTCGGTTACAGTTATTGAACATCTAATTTATTTCTCGCACTGGTAAACATGAAATGAAACTGACACATTTTCTACTTTGTACACATCTCACAGACAGAAAACAAATTTTTATTTGTTGCGACAAGAGATCTCTGATCTGTACTCACCGCACTGTCCCTCTGTATTGCCATGGAAAATGGAGAATGGGAGATTGATCTCAAAGCCTTGATGATTGACCAAAATATCAACTTTGATTTCAGTGATGTTCACAACTACTGCCATGCCGGAGGTGGTGATGAAGAATTGGTCATTAATGTAAGTTAGTTGTTTCTCTTCATCATTAACATAGACCTGTGTGAAACAAGGTCTTTCTGAGTTATGACAAAAATGATTCTCTAGAGTACAGTGTTATTTTGCAATGTTTCATGATTTGATGTGAAATTTTGAGTACTTTTGTGTCCAATTAATTTGAATTTTTGCTTGTTTTTCAGAGGCCTGTGAATGTTTTGCTGTCGTCCTAAGACTTACCTGGACCTCTTTAGTGTTGCTTGTCAGCTTGATTTTATAGGATTTGTAGTACACAATCACATACTCTGGGCAGGCGAGATTATTTTTAACATCACAATAATAGTTTTTAACATGGACACTGATATTGTATCTTGGGATGATTTCTTGGAACAAAACATATGTGCAGTTTCCTTGGAAAGCATAGTATGTTCCATCAAAAGTTTTGTAATGTGGGTCACCCCAGCCACTGCATTTACCTGTCAAACCAAATTACACCAAAGGTAAACATAAGGCACTGGCTAGGACAATTGTTTATTTTTTTATAATAATGAAAATTACTTAATATAAAGATTTCATATTAATGAAATGTCCATGAGCAAGACTTAAACTTACATTCACACTCATACTTGGAGCAGCAGCCTTTGTTATAAGACACCTTCTTAGCTTTAATTCCATTAGTACATGTAGGTATGTTTTTATCAGAATTGTCACACGCTAGAGGTATTGATGTGACAGTGCCATTTTGCATGTTTTGTTTTTGCAGTCTTCAATCCAGGACTCCATATGCTGGATGATACAATCAGATTGATGAACAGATTAATTAATTAAAAAAAAAAAAAAAAACGATTATAGAATTAATTTCAGGTATTCTTTCTTTTTCTTACCAATTAATACAATTAATATACACATACTGTGCACCGAAACGTATTGGCAAAATAAAACATTACTCTTTCAGATCCATCTTTTGTTTATACTGACACCTTGACGTCACTAGTGTTGTTGGTATTGTCCAAAAATAGCTTTGTTTTTATTTCATGCACCTTGCTGATTGTGTGAGGTTGCACCAAAATAACTATACTTCTCAATTAATACTCCAGTCATCTAACAGTTAAATGGAATGTAATTCATTTAGTGTTGTATTACAACAGATATTATCATATCAAATAACCATTACAGGCTATTGTGTTATTGTTCATTTAAAAAAAAAAAAAAAGAATTAATGCAGAAATTTTGTAGAAATTGTACACGTGTTACTGCGTTAGTGTACTTCAACTGTACTCTTATTAAATTACCTTTTTGCTGATATTTGTGCAGTCTCTTGAAGTTGGAGGTTTAGTGGTTACGCATGGCTGAGACGTTATCACAATACCACAAGAGGAGTTGCAGTAGGCAGAGAAGCACCAACCCGCTTTATCAGTTTGATTATAGATTGTTGAACCTATAATAAATGGACGTGCAAGGAAGGTAAACAATAAGAGATTTTTAACATAAGTGGAACCTGAATGTAATGTAGGGTCAAGGTAATATACACATGTACAAGCATTAAATTAAGTGTAAATTCAGAAAGCTGAAAAATTTGAATGATTAGTGTTAAAGTAGCACTTACCTTTTGGGAATGTTGAATTTAAATATGTGCAGTTACATTGCTGTGATGCGGTGACATGGCTGGTGGGAGTTGGCCCTGTATGTACACTGAAAGTACTTGTAGATGTTTTTGATGAAGTGGATTTAGTTTCGCCAGTAGTTGTATTAGTTTTAGATGTTTTTGTAGACGTAGGTGTCATTGATACAGTAGTTGGTGTAGTAAAAGTAGATGTCTCTGTTGATGTAGATGTTGACCAGATGATGGGTGTTGTTGTACCAGTAGTTGTACTGGTTGTAGATGGTGTTTCTGTTGATGTAGGTGTCAATGTTCCAGTAGTGGATGTGGTTGTGGTTGTCTCTGTTGATGTAGATGTTGACCAGATGATGGGTGTTGTTGTAGATGTTGTTTCTGTTGGTGTAGGTGGTGTTTCTGTTGAAGTAGGTGTCGATGTTCCAGTAGTGGATGTGGTTGTGAATGTCTCTGTTGATGTAGATGGTGACCAGATGATTGGTGTTGTTGTACCAGTAGTTGTACTGGTTGTAGATGGTGTTTCTGTTGAAGTAGGTGTCGATGTTCCAGTAGTGGATGTGGTTGTCTCTGTTGATGTAGATGTTGACCAGATGATGGGTGTTGTTGTAGATGGTGTTTCTGTTGGTGTAGGTGGTGTTTCTGTTGAAGTAGGTGTCGATGTTCCAGTAGTGGATGTGGTTGTGGATGTCTCTGTTGATGTAGATGTTGACCAGATGATGGGTGTTGTTGTAGATGGTGTTTCTGTTGGTGTAGGTGGTGTTTCTGTTGAAGTAGGTGTCGATGTTCCAGTAGTGGATGTGGTTGTGGATGTCTCCGTTGATGTAGATGTTGACCAGATGATCGGTGTTGTTGTACCAGTAGTTGTACTAGTTGTAGATGTTGTTTCTGTTGGTGTAGGTGGTGTTTCTGTTGAAGTAGGTGTCGATGTTCCAGTAGTGGATGTGGTTGTTGTTGTCTCTGTTGATGTAGATGTTGACCAGATGATGGGTGTTGTTGTAGATGGTGTTTCTGTTGGTGTAGGTGGTGTTTCTGTTGAAGTAGGTGTCGATGTTCCAGTAGTGGATGTGGTTGTGGATGTCTCTGTTGATGTAGATGTTGACCAGATGATGGGTGTTGTTGTAGATGGTGTTTCTGTTGGTGTAGGTGGTGTTTCTGTTGAAGTAGGTGTCGATGTTCCAGTAGTGGATGTGGTTGTGGATGTCTCTGTTGATGTAGATGTTGACCAGATGATCGGTGTTGTTGTACCAGTAGTTGTACTAGTTGTAGATGTTGTTTCTGTTGGTGTAGATGGTGTTTCTGTTGAAGTAGGTGTCGACGTTCCAGTAGTGGATGTGGTTGTTGTTGTCTCTGTTGATGTAGATGTTGACCAGATGATGGGTGTTGTTGTAGATGGTGTTTCTGTTGGTGTAGGTGGTGTTTCTGTTGAAGTAGGTGTCGATGTTCCAGTAGTGGATGTGGTTGTGAATGTCTCTGTTGATGTAGATGGTGACCAGATGATTGGTGTTGTTGTAAATGGTGTTTCTGTTGGTGTAGGTGGTGTTTCTGTTGAAGTAGGTGTCGATGTTCCAGTAGTGGATGTGGTTGTCTCTGTTGATGTAGATGTTGACCAGATGATGGGTGTTGTTGTAAATGGTGTTTCTGTTGGTGTAGGTGGTGTTTCTGTTGAAGTAGGTGTCGATGTTCCAGTAGTGGATGTGGTTGTTGTTGTCTCTGTTGATGTAGATGTTGACCAGATGATGGGTGTTGTTGTAGATGGTGTTTCCGTTGGTGTAGGTGGTGTTTCTGTTGAAGTAGGTGTCGATGTTCCAGTAGTGGATGTGGTTGTTGATGTCTCTGTTGATGGAGATGTTGACCAGATGATGGGTGTTGTTGTACCAGTAGTTGTACTAGTTGTAGATGGTGTTTCTGTTGAAGTAGGTGTTGATGTTCCAGTAGTTGGGGTAGTAGTGGATGTGACTGTGGATGTCTCTGTTGTAGATGTTGTTTCTGTTGGTGTAGGTGGTGTTTCTGTTGAAGTAGGTGTTGATGTTCCAGTAGTGGATGTGATTGTGGATGTCTCTGTTGATGGAGATGTTGACCAGATGATAGGTGTTGTTGTACCAGTAGTTGTACTAGTTGTAGATGGTGTTTCTGTTGATGTAGATGGTGTTTCTGTTGAAGTAGGTGTCGATGTTCCAGTAGTTGGTGTAGTAGTGGATGTGACTGTGGATGTCTCTGTTGTAGATGTTGTTGTAACTATAGTTGTAGGTGTTGATGTTACAGTGCTTGTTGAGGTAGTGGATGTCGGTGTACTTGGGGATGTTGTAGTAAAAACACAGTCGTCTTCACAACATTTTACACGTATTTCATAATTATAACAAAGTGGTGGGATGCTATCTGCATTTTCTTCATTTGAACATGATAATCCAAATGATGTATTGCAATAAACGGTTTGTCCCAAACTTTCCAGGGACTTTGGGGATAATTTACCGCCCTACATTCAATCTCTCCCGGTTCTGACAGGTAATCTTTCCTGAATTCCACAATCCATCGATGGGTTCAGTTTCAAATCCTTCTGGCTCTGTACTGGGTGTGTTGCCGTCAATCCAATCTGACCATTTGCACCTAAAAGTACAAAAGGGAGTTGTTGTTGTACCAGTAGTTGTACTAGTTGTAGATGGTGTTTCTGTTGATGTAGATGGTGTTTCTGTTGAAGTAGGTGTCGATGTTCCAGTAGTTGGTGTAGTAGTGGATGTGACTGTGGATGTCTCTGTTGTAGATGTTGTTGTAACTATAGTTGTAGGTGTTGATGTTACAGTACTTGTTGAGGTAGTGGATGTGGTGTACTTGGGGATGTTGTAGTAGAAACACAGTCGTCTTCACAACATTTTACACGTATTTCATAATTATAACAAAGTGGTGGGATGCCATCTGCATTTTCTTCATTTGAACATGATAATCCAAATGATGTATTGCAATAAGCAGTTTGTCCCAAACTTTCCAGGGACTTTTGGGGATAATTTACCGCCCTACATTCAATCTCTCCCGGGTTCTGACAGGTAATCTTTCCTGAATTCCACAATCCATCGATGGGTTCAGTTTCAAATCCTTCTGGCTCTGTACTGGGTGTGTTGTCATTAATCCAATCTGACCATTTGCACCTAAAAGTACAAAAAGGGAGTTGTTGTTGTACCAGTAGTTGTACTAGTTGTAGATGGTGTTTCTGTTGATGTAGATGGTGTTTCTGTTGAAGTAGGTGTCGATGTTCCAGTAGTTGGTGTAGTAGTGGATGTGACTGTGGATGTCTCTGTTGTAGATGTTGTTGTAACTATAGTTGTAGGTGTTGATGTTACAGTACTTGTTGAGGTAGTGGATGTCGGTGTACTTGGGGATGTTGTAGTAGAAACACAGTCGTCTTCACAACATTTTACACGTATTTCATAATTATAACAAAGTGGTGGGATGCTATCTGCATTTTCTTCATTTGAACATGATAATCCAAATGATGTATTGCAATAAACGGTTTGTCCCAAACTTTCCAGGGACTTTTGGGGATAATTTACCGCCCTACATTCAATCTCTCCCGGGTTCTGACAGGTAATCTTTCCTGAATTCCACAATCCATCGATGGGTTCAGTTTCAAATCCTTCTGGCTCTGTACTGGGTGTGTTGCCGTCAATCCAATCTGACCATTTGCACCTAAAAGTACAAAAGGGAGTTGTTGTTGTACCAGTAGTTGCACTAGTTGTAGATGTTGTTTCTGTTGGTGTAGGTGGTGTTTCTGTTGAAGTAGGTGTTGATGTTCCAGTAGTGGATGTGATTGTGGATGTCTCTGTTGATGGAGATGTTGACCAGATGATAGGTGTTGTTGTACCAGTAGTTGTACTAGTTGTAGATGGTGTTTCTGTTGATGTAGATGGTGTTTCTGTTGAAGTAGGTGTCGATGTTCCAGTAGTTGGTGTAGTAGTGGATGTGACTGTGGATGTCTCTGTTGTAGATGTTGTTGTAACTATAGTTGTTGGTGTTGATGTTACAGTACTTGTTGAGGTAGTGGATGTCGGTGTACTTGGGGATGTTGTAGTAAAAACACAGTCGTCTTCACAACATTTTACACGTATTTCATAATTATAACAAAGTGGTGGGATGCTATCTGCATTTTCTTCATTTGAACATGATAATCCAAATGATGTATTGCAATAAACGGTTTGTCCCAAACTTTCCAGGGACTTCTGGGGATAATTTACCGCCCTACATTCAATCTCTCCCGGTTCTGACAGGTAATCTTTCCTGAATTCCACAATCCATCGATGGGTTCAGTTTCAAATCCTTCTGGCTCTGTACTGGGTGTGTTGCCGTCAATCCAATCTGACCATTTGCACCTAAAAGTACAAAAGGGAGTTGTTGTTGTACCAGTAGTTGTACTAGTTGTAGATGGTGTTTCTGTTGATGTAGATGGTGTTTCTGTTGAAGTAGGTGTCGATGTTCCAGTAGTTGGTGTAGTAGTGGATGTGACTGTGGATGTCTCTGTTGTAGATGTTGTTGTAACTATAGTTGTAGGTGTTGATGTTACAGTACTTGTTGAGGTAGTGGATGTCGGTGTACTTGGGGATGTTGTAGTAGAAACACAGTCGTCTTCACAACATTTTACACGTATTTCATAATTATAACAAAGTGGTGGGATGCCATCTGCATTTTCTTCATTTGAACATGATAATCCAAATGATGTATTGCAATAAACGGTTTGTCCCAAACTTTCCAGGGACTTTTGGGGATAATTTACCGCCCTACATTCAATCTCTCCCGGTTCTGACAGGTAATCTTTCCTGAATTCCACAATCCATTGATGGGTTCAGTTTCAAATCCTTCTGGCTCTGTACTGGGTGTGTTGCCGTCAATCCAATCTGACCATTTGCACCTAAAAGTACAAAAGGGAGTTGTTGTTGTACCAGTAGTTGTACTAGTTGTAGATGGTGTTTCTGTTGATGTAGATGGTGTTTCTGTTGAAGTAGGTGTCGATGTTCCAGTAGTTGGTGTAGTAGTGGATGTGACTGTGGATGTCTCTGTTGTAGATGTTGTTGTAACTATAGTTGTAGGTGTTGATGTTACAGTACTTGTTGAGGTAGTGGATGTCGGTGTACTTGGGGATGTTGTAGTAGAAACACAGTCGTCTTCACAACATTTTACACGTATTTCATAATTATAACAAAGTGGTGGGATGCTATCTGCATTTTCTTCATTTGAACATGATAATCCAAATGATGTATTGCAATAAACGGTTTGTCCCAAACTTTCCAGGGACTTTTGGGGATAATTTACCGCCCTACATTCAATCTCTCCCGGTTCTGACAGGTAATCTTTCCTGAATTCCACAATCCATCGATGGGTTCAGTTTCAAATCCTTCTGGCTCTGTACTGGGTGTGTTGCCGTCAATCCAATCTGACCATTTGCACCTAAAAGTACAAAAGGGAGTTGTTGTTGTACCAGTAGTTGTACTAGTTGTAGATGGTGTTTCTGTTGATGTAGATGGTGTTTCTGTTGAAGTAGGTGTCGATGTTCCAGTAGTTGGTGTAGTAGTGGATGTGACTGTGGATGTCTCTGTTGTAGATGTTGTTGTAACTATAGTTGTAGGTGTTGATGTTACAGTACTTGTTGAGGTAGTGGATGTCGGTGTACTTGGGGATGTTGTAGTAGAAACACAGTCGTCTTCACAACATTTTACACGTATTTCATAATTATAACAAAGTGGTGGGATGCCATCTGCATTTTCTTCATTTGAACATGATAATCCAAATGATGTATTGCAATAAACGGTTTGTCCCAAACTTTCCAGGGACTTTTGGGGATAATTTACCGCCCTACATTCAATCTCTCCCGGTTCTGACAGGTAATCTTTCCTGAATTCCACAATCCATCGATGGGTTCAGTTTCAAATCCTTCTGGCTCTGTACTGGGTGTGTTGCCGTCAATCCAATCTGACCATTTGCACCTAAAAGTACAAAAGGGAGTTGTTGTTGTACCAGTAGTTGTACTAGTTGTAGATGGTGTTTCTGTTGATGTAGATGGTGTTTCTGTTGAAGTAGGTGTCGATGTTCCAGTAGTTGGTGTAGTAGTGGATGTGACTGTGGATGTCTCTGTTGTAGATGTTGTTGTAACTATAGTTGTAGGTGTTGATGTTACAGTACTTGTTGAGGTAGTGGATGTCGGTGTACTTGGGGATGTTGTAGTAGAAACACAGTCGTCTTCACAACATTTTACACGTATTTCATAATTATAACAAAGTGGTGGGATGCCATCTGCATTTTCTTCATTTGAACATGATAATCCAAATGATGTATTGCAATAAACGGTTTGTCCCAAACTTTCCAGGGACTTTTGGGGATAATTTACCGCCCTACATTCAATCTCTCCCGGGTTCTGACAGGTAATCTTTCCTGAATTCCACAATCCATCGATGGGTTCAGTTTCAAATCCTTCTGGCTCTGTACTGGGTGTGTTGCCGTCAATCCAATCTGACCATTTGCACCTAAAAGTACAAAAGGGAGTTGTTGTTGTACCAGTAGTTGTACTAGTTGTAGATGGTGTTTCTGTTGATGTAGATGGTGTTTCTGTTGAAGTAGGTGTCGATGTTCCAGTAGTTGGTGTAGTAGTGGATGTGACTGTGGATGTCTCTGTTGTAGATGTTGTTGTAACTATAGTTGTAGGTGTTGATGTTACAGTACTTGTTGAGGTAGTGGATGTCGGTGTACTTGGGGATGTTGTAGTAGAAACACAGTCGTCTTCACAACATTTTACACGTATTTCATAATTATAACAAAGTGGTGGGATGCTATCTGCATTTTCTTCATTTGAACATGATAATCCAAATGATGTATTGCAATAAACGGTTTGTCCCAAACTTTCCAGGGACTTTTGGGGATAATTTACGCCCTACATTCAATCTCTCCCGGGTTCTGACAGGTAATCTTTCCTGAATTCCACAATCCATCGATGGGTTCAGTTTCAAATCCTTCTGGCTCTGTACTGGGTGTGTTGCCATCAATCCAATCTGACCATTTGCACCTAAAAGTACAAAAGGGAGTTGTTGTTGTACCAGTAGTTGTACTAGTTGTAGATGGTGTTTCTGTTGATGTAGATGGTGTTTCTGTTGAAGTAGGTGTCGATGTTCCAGTAGTTGGTGTAGTAGTGGATGTGACTGTGGATGTCTCTGTTGTAGATGTTGTTGTAACTATAGTTGTAGGTGTTGATGTTACAGTACTTGTTGAGGTAGTGGATGTCGGTGTACTTGGGGATGTTGTAGTAGAAACACAGTCGTCTTCACAACATTTTACACGTATTTCATAATTATAACAAAGTGGTGGGATGCCATCTGCATTTTCTTCATTTGAACATGATAATCCAAATGATGTATTGCAATAAACGGTTTGTCCCAAACTTTCCAGGGACTTTGGGGATAATTTACCGCCCTACATTCAATCTCTCCCGGGTTCTGACAGGTAATCTTTCCTGAATTCCACAATCCATCGATGGGTTCAGTTTCAAATCCTTCTGGCTCTGTACTGGGTGTGTTGCCGTCAATCCAATCTGACCATTTGCACCTAAAAGTACAAAAGGGAGTTGTTGTTGTACCAGTAGTTGTACTAGTTGTAGATGGTGTTTCTGTTGATGTAGATGGTGTTTCTGTTGAAGTAGGTGTCGATGTTCCAGTAGTTGGTGTAGTAGTGGATGTGACTGTGGATGTCTCTGTTGTAGATGTTGTTGTAACTATAGTTGTAGGTGTTGATGTTACAGTACTTGTTGAGGTAGTGGATGTCGGTGTACTTGGGGATGTTGTAGTAGAAACACAGTCGTCTTCACAACATTTTACACGTATTTCATAATTATAACAAAGTGGTGGGATGCCATCTGCATTTTCTTCATTTGAACATGATAATCCAAATGATGTATTGCAATAAACGGTTTGTCCCAAACTTTCCAGGGACTTTTGGGGATAATTTACCGCCCTACATTCAATCTCTCCCGGGTTCTGACAGGTAATCTTTCCTGAATTCCACAATCCATCGATGGGTTCAGTTTCAAATCCTTCTGGCTCTGTACTGGGTGTGTTGCCGTCAATCCAATCTGACCATTTGCACCTAAAAGTACAAAAGGGAGTTGTTGTTGTACCAGTAGTTGTACTAGTTGTAGATGGTGTTTCTGTTGAAGTAAATGTCGACGTTCCAGTAGTTGGTGTAGTAGTGGATGTGATTGTGGACGTCTCTGTTGATGTAGGTGATGTAATGACTGTAGTTGAAGGTGTTGATGTGGTGGTAGTAGATGTCTCTGATGTGGGAGTTGTTGTGACTGTTGGTGATGTTACAGTAACTGTAGATGTTATTATTGATGTGGATGCTGTGGTTGTAGGTGTGGTCATAGTTGTTGTCATAGTTGTGGTTGTTGTTTTAGTAGTTTCAGGTGTAGTTGTGAAAGTGAAAGGTGTTGTTGTTATTTCTGTGTGGTTGCATTTAGTAATAATTCGTTTTATTTCCCCATTTGAATAACACAGAGCAGTGAAACATACACCATTCCCATCTGTGGTGTTGTAAACGACTGATCCACGTGGAAATACTTTCCCATCATATATACAGTCTTCACATCTGTCCTCTGGTATACACTCCATGGTCTCCTCCCTGAAATATGGCCTCTCTAACGGGCACCGAAGAAAACAACCTAAAAGAACAAATAAAATAGACAGACAGAAAGGGACATGGGTATTATAAAATGTTTCTTGGTTTTTGGTACCTAAAATACATAGTAGTGTTAAAATACTGTCAACCTCAACTTATTCAGCATTAATTGTTAAATATATGTTTTTATTTTTGTTTTTTTTTCCACTGGGACACTCTATACCACAGATATTAAAAAAATATGTTAAAATGCTCAATTCTTACCCTCAAGCTGAGGAATTTGATCAGAGCAAGTTCCTGAACGGTTTTTGCAGGTTTTCATGCAGGTCGATCCACAGGTTTCATAGTGCCACTTACATTCTCCCGGACCATTATAGTAGTCACAGAATACAGCTGCAAAAACAATCACTTGAGTCAGGACAATGTCTATATTTGAGAGTTGTTTTAGCTATGGGTTTCTTTTTTTAAAAGCTTACAGATTTAAACTTTTTTATATATATATATAAATGAAGGTCATATTAAATTGGTCTTGTAGATTCTATGTAGATTTTATTGCTGTTTCCTTGTTCCAGACAAAAACTTTCAATCTTTAAATAAATAAATATTACATTTTAAAAACTATGATCAAATTACTCATAATTTTATATTTATCAATATTTACTGTGTGAAATGAATTATATGATTTTATTTTTTACCGAAATAACAACTCAGTTGTATCGTCATTTATATCATGACCAACAATTTTGCTCCTTTTAAATTTTATTGTACTTGGTTACCAATTAGATAAATCTGTCACTGAAGAACATATCTGATATGGAATACATGTGTTGTGTGAAGAAAAAGAAAAATCAGGGTAAATATCACTTACATTTCTATTGTGTCTAATTTCCAGAAAAGCTATATATCTGTCAGATTATGCAATAGTTGTTAAATTATTATAATTGTGTGTATTTAAATACAATGCTAGCTATGAATTTAGCCTTAGCAAGACCATGGAGTCATTTTCTAGAAGAGCCAAAGGTGCCCAGAGTTGAAGAAAAAAACACTCATTTATAGTAGGGATTGGCATTTCAAGCAAAAATAATATTCGAAGATCGCACCCCTCCCCCGCACGCACGCATGCATGCACACACAAACAGAGAGAGAGGGAGAGAGATCATTCACGCTTTCAATCTGTATGATATTGATAAACTGTTTAATTCATTGGGGAATATGCTGTCTTAACTCAAGCCATATAATGATTGTAATGTGCTGAAATGTATTAATATGTTCGTTAATATAAGTGAAAGTAAAATCCGCACAGCCATTCACAACGGTGCGAAGCAGAGCGAGCGTTTTCAATTAATTCCTACGTTGAGCTTCCATAGGAATTAACTGAAAACACTCGCTCTCCGCCAGTGGACACGCACCATGAATGACCGAGGGGATTTTACTTTCACTTTCAAATTAGCGCCAATTCGGGAGCGGCGGTTGCTGAATGGTGGGTTCATTATTATTCTTAATGAAAAACACAACAACAAAACAGTACAATGACAAACTCGCTTAAATGGGCGCTTTTACATTTCCTTTTGAAACCATATCTACCGCAGTCATCTTGTTAGTCAAGAGTGAGGCGAAATCTGACTCCTGCTGCTGATCTGTGCTGTGACTCTCGTTCGGCTCACGCTGAATTGAGCAGAGATGTTTGGTTTTTAATTGTAGTGTCTGTTCAAACTGAACTAAATTATTTTTATTACCATAAAAAAATCAAAACAACGGTGGAGGCGGTGCTGCGGTGGGCAAGTGATGATACCGGTGTTGTTCCTGAACTATCGCAGCAAGCCTACCTCAAGCCATAATGATTTTAGGCTGCCTAAACGCATTATAACATTGTGAACAGCCTGAATGATGGCACTTGTGTCGTGTGAACATTGATTTTAACGTCTTTGTTATATGCCACGCTAGTCTACAGTTTGCGTGTGAGACGGTGTGTTCTACTGTTGTCTAAGAGTTACATGAACATGTCACCATTGAAAACATGAGGATTTTTTTAAGACGACAATCGCACAACCTATTCGATATTCTATAATTAAATCAACTAATCGAATATTCGAAAATCGTGACACATCCCTAATTTATGGATGACATGACATGTGTTTGTGACATGTGTTTGTAATCACTCAGTGGAGTACAATAAATGCATTCCTCCCAAAGTACATTGGTTGCAGTGTAGTGTATGTTTAGAGGCAAAATAAATGTTAGAAATATTTGAACTTACGGCAAAAGTCTGGCCTCCTCCATGCCACACAAACTTCTTTTTTACGGCATTCAGCAGCATAAGCTGCCACTGCGGTACAGACACAATCACAGTCACCCCCGCTGTCACATGCACAGGTGTCCCTTACACAGGCATCATAGTATGGGCCAGAGTCCACCTAGAGACAGGAAAATCAGACACACAGAATCTCAAGGGTTACCATGATAGCTACACTAGATGTATTAAATTAAGTTGCAAAGTACTAAGCAACACAGATTAATTTCATTGCAGTGATTTAGCATTTCTAAGCATCACACAGAGTAGAATGTTACAAGTAAAAAACAAAATTTAAAGAACTTGAACAAGGCTTAATTTTGTCCACAACTTGTTAAATGTTACTTACAGGCGAATGGCAGTCTTTAAAGACCGAGCTCAGAATGATTCCGCATTGTTTTTCAGCCCAGGGACGCCGCTTTGGATTTGCGTCACAAGGATGCTCCACGTTTGTCACATCTGGGCAGTCGGACTTCACCTTCCAGCTATCCCCAAATTCCTCTGGATTAGTCACCACTTCTCCATTGTGCTTCATGAAGTCATTGTTCGCATTGCCATCAAAATTTCCACACAGTCCACACACCTTGCCCTGTCATAGAGGTCATGTGGATGATTAGGTGAGTAGTTGAACAAAGGGTAGAAGGTTCTTGTGTATGAGTGTACCTTTAAAGAATGCATACCTTAAATTTGGGATGGAGTTGGATCATCACACTCGTTTTATAGTCCCAGATCAAGTTTAAAAGACCTTTGACCTCTATGACAACATACAGGACCACAGAATGGATTTGATATCTGTAATCTGTGCCATTGCCTTCAACAACTTTGATTCCGCCCTCCTCGGATAAAATCAACTCATATCTCTGTGGGATTTGAATAGTTAGTGACACAATATATGTTTAATTTTAGGATGCTTTAGTAATAAATTTGTGCTGACTATGATCTATGAAATAACCTCACCCCAAAGAAAAGATTGATGGACTTGGAGCAAATAGTGTTGGAGGTGGCGCAGGGGATGTTCTCTGTGACCAGGCGGAAGGAGGGATTGTGGTTTGCATCGCAATAATCCTAGAGGGATTACAAACATAATAAGAGATGTTCCAGTTTATAATGCGCCATATAATTAACCCCCGTATGCAGTTCATCTGACTTATTTATATAAAATGTGATGTTTTTTCCATTAGGAAAGTGTAAATTTTAATCAATTCTCATTTTGATGAGCAATATCCATTCTTAAATCACAAGAATCAAACGTAGAGCTACGCGATTTTCAGTTGATGTGTGAACAAAACTTCACTAAACATTATTTATAGGGTGCTTCTGCTTTTCATCTAACATGCTTTGTGTTTTGTTACTTTTGATATGAAATAAAGTTTTAGCTTTAAAATTCTGTCACTTTTATTACAAAATTCATACAATAAATTCCGTTCTATGATAGATCGCTGAAGCTACTTCAGTTCAAGCGAAGCTGCAAAGCTGAGCGCACGTGAACCAGTCACCTCTTCCTCTACTCCAGTTATAGCTCGAAATAAACATTAATTAAAATCAGAAGGAACATTGAAAGATACTGTACAATTTACCCAAATGTATCATATTTCATGTAATCGCTCAATCAGTGTTTTAACCGCAGAAAGACATCATTAAAACAGCGTGTACACAATATGTCACATAACATAACATTTACCTCAGGAAAGCCATTCACTGACCATAGCTGACCATTAAAAATTATTAATACTTTGCTATGATAAAAACTGCCTTATGTGCAATTTAAAGGGTTAGTTCACCTAAAAATGAAATTTCTGTCATTAATTACACACCTTCATGTTGTTCAAAACCTGCTAGACCTGTTTATCTTCAGAACACAATTTAAGATATTTTTGATGAAATACAAGAGGAAAGCAACAAAATTACCACATTCAAGGCCCAGAAAGGTATTAAAGACATCGTTAAAATAGTCCATGTGACTACAGTGGTTCAACCTTAATGTTATGAAGCGAGGAGAATACTACTTGTGCACAAAAAGAAAACAAAAATAACGATTTATTCAACAATTTTTCCACTTCCCTGTCATTCTCCTACACAGCTGACGCAGTGAACACAGTTCAGCGCTTCCAGGTTCTACATCAGAACGCGACTCATTATTGGCTGGCTCCTGCTTCAGCATCACACACATACATCGTGCTGCTCACGTGAACAGCTTCGGCCAATACTGAGCCAGCGTCCGGACATAAACATGGAAGCGCTGCACTGCGTAAACTGTGTAGGAGACTGACAGGTCAGAAAAGAAATTGCTGAATAAAGTCGTTATTTGTTTTGTTTTGTTTTTGTGCACAAAAAGTATTCTCGTCGTTTCATAACATTAAGGTTAAACCACTGTAGTCACTTGGACGATGTCTTTACTACTTCTCTGGACCTTGAATGTGGTAATTTCGTTGCTTTCTATGGGAGATAAAAAAAATAATTCATCAAAAATATCTTAATTTATGTTCCGAAGATGAACGAAGGTCTTACCGGGTGTGGAACGACATGAGGGTGAGTAATTAATGACAGAAATTTCATTTTTGGGTGAACTAACCCTTTAAATGTTTGTATACAAACCACTTTAATATTATAGTAATATGCCAACTGCAGGGTTCCTTTAAGAGAGAATTATGAAATTTGTCAATACCCAGCCCTATTTTTCATATGATTCTATTTTAAGCCTATTCATCGATGGGTTTAGTGCCTTTGCAGACATAATAGTGACTGGTATGTGTCAGTATTTTTTTCCACACAGTCAAACATACATGGGCTATGGTGTGTTCACAGTCTCCGTGGAAGGAATATCTCTTGCCATCAAAAGTCTTGAAATGACCTTCACCGTAGATGGTACAGGTGCCATAGCATTCCTTTTCTGTACAAATCCACATCCCGTTTGTGCATGTGCTGAAATATAGACAAATTCACAAATAAATACTGATCATGTTGGGTCATGCCAGTGTTATTTTAGTATTATGTGTACAGTATAATATTTATTCATATTTTTAATTAGCTATTATTTTTGTTTTAATTTTTTCATTTTATGTCATTTTAGTTTGTTTTATGTGCTTTTGTAGTTTTTGTTTTCTTTATATTTCTCTTTAGATTTAATCTTAGAATTTTAGTACTTTATCTTAAATTTATTTCAGTTACACAGTAGTTTCTATGGCAAAATTTATTTCATTTGATCTAATATCTATATATTTCATTTCCTTGCAATTACAGAAAATGATTTTTAATAGTTTTACTTGTAGTTAACAGTAAAAACACTGGATCAAGCTTTGTGACATCTACACTTGTAGATGTCTGTCCAAACTTTAATTGGTACTGTAGAGGTTGGCACTATGATAACATGGGTTAACAGCTGATTGGCTCACCAGGTGTTACAGTCCTGTTGAACTTGTTCTCCAGGTGAATAGTTGGCTCCATTGTGGGTACAGGGGCAGTTTTTCCTCTCCACACACCCACCTTTGCCATCAGCCAGAAGGTTATCTGGACACACACACCCTGATACACACCCTGTGCTCACCTATTGACAAGACAAAATTGGTAAGCCAACTTTTCCCTGCAAACTTCTACAGTATTAAAAGATTTGCCACTTCATGTTATCTATATCAGGGTTTTTCGCCATTTAGAACTGGTGCAAGAATGCCTGCATTTGAATTGACATTGAGTAAGCAAACTGGATTTTTTTGAAAGTCATAAAACTGCTGTAACTTTTCATTTCCTTCATCCTCTTATTCACATATTCCATTCATCCATCCATCCCAACTCACGCAGTTATTTGGGTCTTGTTTCTCGCATGTCCTCTGACACTCTGTTCCTTTTTCTCCAAGATATGAGCATTTGAAGAATGTCATCGGAGCCACACAGTCTAAAAACACAACAGGCACATGGATGAGGTGCAGAAAATTAGCCCGCATCATACCAGCAATGCCTCACGTTTAAATTTAGAAGGTAGTATTTTGGAAGAACTAGATGCTGCTCACCTGCTTGAGTGGTGCAGTGCAATTTGCCAAAGTTACAGGTGCTGTATTTGACAAAACAGTGCAAAGAATTACTAAAATCCACCATGCATGTATAATAACGCATGTCAATATTGTTATATGGGTGTATACTTTTGGGACATGCTACATCTAAAACCATCTTTTAAACATAATTTGGCAGCATTTATTATGCTTGTCATTTTAAGAAATTAAATTTGTCATTTGGCAGTACAGGGCTTTTGAAAATAAAATAGCGGGGGTAAAAAGGTGTTTAAAAACGGTAAAGAAAAAGGTTAAAGGATAAATTTATGCACATGTTAAACTTCTATTTATACCATTTAGCACCATCTTTGTAGTACACTCCTGATGGCTTTATGACTTGGTTCTCATAGTAACAAGGACACTGGTGAGCAGGTACACAGCTGCCTTCTTCATTAAGGTAGGTATCCTGAGGACAGACACAGCCGTCTACAGGTGTGAAGGACCCTTGGCAGGTGTTATCTTGTACACTTAGAGAGCGGCAGGTGTTGTCACAGCTGGTCACGCTGTAGGAGTACTTCATGTTGCCTGAACACTTCGAAATCATGTCTATGTAGCAAGAGACAAACAGAGGCTAATTTATAACAGAGCACACATACAAATATTTGTTTGAATGTGTATTTTATAAAGTTCTCACCACAGGGGTCTGAATCCATCCAGCCCTTGAGAACAACTCCTTTGGCAGCACATGCATGGGCGTAAGTGGACACGGCCGCACACATACACTTGTTAATATCTGCACACTTGCAGGTGTCATAGACGCACCGCTGCAGCGCAAAACAGATCGAATGCATTAAGGAACACAATTACACAGCAAATTTCAAATAAGAAGACTGTTTTACGAACAAAGACTTACTTCGTAGTACATCTCAGGGTTTATTTCTGAGTGACATGCGGAAAAAGTTTCATTTGGGTTTGTGAGACGGGAACACCAGTCTTTTGCAGGTTGAACTACGAGAGAGAAAAAACAGGATATTCATTTGATTACTTCGTTTAACACAGAAGAATTGAAAATATAGTCATTTTTTCTACTATGTCAAGAAAAAAATTAAAGTATCACTGTAACATGGAAATTGTGAGAATGGTGCTTTTTTTTAATGCAGTAAGCACCTGTGTCCATATTCAGGCTGCAGGGGTTGTCAAATGTGATTTCAAGATCTGGACAATTGTGTTTCCAAAAGTTGACAAAGGTGGTTGGTGTGCCCTCTATAATGCCTGAATCTGTTTTAAAGTCATCTGTTTGGACATCATTATAGTTTCCACACAGACCTGAGAGGAACAAAGGTAAAGGTAGTTCACTAGATACACATTGTGTGGATTGTAGTCCATAACTATTAGATTTGAGACAATGTCCTATGTCCTACAAATAAAAAACAGAAAGTAATAGACATATTTAAAATCTGCAGTCTTTCTTTTCCAACTCACCACTCATTTTCCCTTTCTCTTCAGTGCTGG
The DNA here is from genome assembly GCA_037950665.1 of Hypophthalmichthys nobilis. NCBI lineage: Eukaryota > Metazoa > Chordata > Actinopteri > Cypriniformes > Xenocyprididae > Hypophthalmichthys > Hypophthalmichthys nobilis. Next base: position 19,898,174 of record CM075486.1, read on the forward strand.
CTACTATATACAACTGCATGACTGGAGCCAACTGGATCTCTAGACGAAGACTCTTCATATCAGCAATAATGTAGGAGGAAGAGGGCTGGAAGATGCTTACAGGACCTGCGACAATGAAATTATTGGAAAGGGAAATTTTTATATATTTAATGATGAAAAAATAAAAAAATCCTATGTATTTGAAACCCCACCTGTGTTAACAGGAAGCACATATGGACTGATTCCATTCACCGCCACAGTTCCAATGGAGGAAAAACTAATCTGTTTTATAAGTAGAACATCAACAAAAATATATTAATATTAATAAGACTGTATAATTAATTACATTATTATTATTACATTAAACCCAGTACTTACAGTGGTCCCCGAGATGACAAGGGTAACTGAATTTAGACATGTGTCTTTTCGGGCCGAATCACACTTTGCCAGATTTCCCACGACAGCAAAATCACTGTCATTAGAGTGCTGGAATAAAAAAGAACTGTAAGTACCTCCAAATTGTATATAATGAATATCTATAAATTATAATATCCATATTTTTCTGATTGCTATAAAAGTACAAGTGAAGAATTTCATTTATCTCGCCCTGACATGGATCATCTGCTATCCTGACAGACCTTAGTGAGGATGTAGTCACAGTTGCCGCTGAAGGTGAAGCTCTTTCCATCATAAGTGGTGACGTGAGACCCTCCCACAACAGAGCAGATTCCAGGACATTCCAGGTATGTACAGGTCCAGTGTCCCGCGGCACACGTACTGACACAGAATTACATCAGTGTTAGTATGGGGAAATGTATAAAGAATTTTAAATGTAAAAAATATTTAAATGTAAATGTTACCATTTTTTACAAGCTTGTTTGTAATACTCTCCTGGTTGATATATTGTGTCATCGTGAACACATGGGCACTGATTCACAGGAACACAGCCACTCTGACCAATGTCATCTTCCACGGTGCCTTTATAAAAAGACAAGTGCGTAAATGTGTTTTCTTGGGTGTTGGATGTATTTTTTTAGTCAATTTAGAGTCTGTACATGCTGTCATTCATTGATTATACACGACTGTTCAAAATTCTGTTATCAGTTAGATTTTTAAGAAAAATAAATTTATACTTTTATTCAGCAAGGATGTATTAAATTCATAACAAGTGACAGTAAAGACATTTATAATGTTATAAAATTATATTTCAAACAAATGCTATTTTGAACTTTCTATTCATCAAAGAATCCTGAAAAAAATGTAACTGTAATACTATTTCAGAATATTACTGTTTTTACTATATTTTTGATCAAATAAATGCAGCCTTGTTAAACATGAGACTTCTTTCAAGAACATTTAAAAGTCTTACAGACCAAATCTACCAAACTTTTAAATGGTAGAATATTTGAAAACATAAAACAAATATAGCTGCAAGCAGCAATTAACGGGGTTCAAGCGTTTTAAAACCGTCATGCCATCTATACTGTTAGGGTCTAGGCCAAACCAAAATGTAGGTCTGACATTAAACAAAAACTTAAACAATTCAAACTTAATTCACACAAAGCATGCTTACACACACATGCACACACATTTTGTTGTAGATATAGATATTTGAAATAAATGATAGGTAACAAAATGCTTACTGCAAATCTCCTCTGTATAACAGCATTATAAGGTTTCACATTAATCATTATGTGGCACAATTGTCAAAACTGAAAGCTCAGGACAAATGAAGTGATAAACTTTGACAAAATGTGATTTTAAGTGTTATAATAGTGATGTTATGTCTAAATATGAATGCAAAAGCAAAACTTTAAAAAAAGATCTATTAGTAACTAGAATGACAAAATTATGATTATAACCAGCAGATGGCAGCAGAGGACCACTTATTGGCTCACTTTCATTTTAAAAGTGTTGGTTTCCACCAGTATTCTCCACTAAAGCAAAGAATTTTTTCCATGTTAACTCCATTCAGCAGGCTTACACACACACACACACACACACACACAATTATATGTTATTGGGACCATAATTTTAAAAAATAGTTTTAAGCATTTGTTTATCAGCCAAAAAAGATTAGATTAAAAAGATTTCTTATCCTGAGGGTACATCTAGTGGACAACAGTAGTATTACAGCCTTCATCTTTCAGTTAAAATAATTGATAGTTTAGAATTTACTTCAAAGCCAAATGACTTGTTCTCCGTATGTACACAGTTTTGTGAAGTTTCTACTTTGTGCACACAATATATAGACATGTTACTCACAATGGGCCATACCAGACATATATATAAAATTGTATCTGCTAAACGGTTAAATCGATTTAAATTCTTTTGATAACTTTTTGCCATTAGGGTCCCAAAATGATGTATGTCAAGTTTTAAGGAAATCAGACAAACAGCCTAAGAGAAGTTCGAAAAAGTAGATATTTCAAATAATCTCAAATATTTAATGAATGATTTGATTGACAGCAGTGGTTCTTGAGGCAAAGTTGTTCAGAATTAGGTGATTAAACATATGATATGCATTTTGTGTGTATGTGTGATGTATTGCGTGATATATAGAGTGTAAATTCGATAGCGCCACCCGATGGCCGTTTTCTTTTGTCAAACAAGTTTCATTCCGATCAGCCTACGTTAACCTGGTCTAATAGGTGCTCAAATTTTACTTGCAGCCATGTTTTTCGCGATACACGAATGTCCTCATAATTCATCGTGGCATCTTGGACAAAGATACAGCATGACAATTTTCAAGTCAATCAGACTAACGGTCACGTAGTTATAGCTGTTTTTTATGTTTTTTCATATTACAGCACCACCAAGTGGTGAATCGCCACAGACTTTTTTTGTGTGACCACAGAATGAGTTCATACATGACTAGCAAGTTCGGTGAAAAAATCTCATTACATTCAAGAGTTATAGCTATTTTAGTGAAAGTGGCCCTGCCTACTTTAAATGTTTTGGCGTCCTGTCACGAGTATGGATCACCGATCAAAATTCTTTCGACAAATTTTGGCCATGAGGGTCTCTAGATGATGCATGTGAAATTTCGAGTGAAGCAGACAAATGGCCTATGAGAAGTTCGAAAAAGTAGATTTTTCGGAAAATTCAAAATGGCGGAAAAATGGTAATGGCGGAAATGAAATCAGAGATATACGACAATCGGTCTAGGAGCGGTTATGAGCGGTTTTGTGTTTTTGATCACTGTACTGCCCCCTATTGGCCAATCGGGGCCATATCTTGTCAATGTCTCCCCAAATTGAGATCTACCATCTGGCCAGGTTTCAAGTCTCTAGGCCTTACAGTTTGGTCTGCACGATCAGTTTTACGGCAGAATAATAATAAAAATCCTTACAATTACAATAGGGTTTCAGAGCGTCTTGCTTGATCCCCTAACAAATAAAAAGGCCCAGCTATAAACCTTGTCTCCTATAGTAAATTGTTACCTTCAGGGCAGAAACAGCCGTCCACACAGTGTTCTTTACACATTAGACTTGCGTCTGGATCTGAGCAGGTGTTCTTGCATGGACCACCACACTCCAGGTATTCCATGTTTAGAGGACATGACTTTGCTGCTCCACAGAAGAACATATCAAAACATCAAAAATTGTATAAAAATTTGTTACAAGAAACAACATTTCTTCTGTATTTACTTGCCCTACAGTGGTTCTGTTAAAAAGGTAACATGCAGAAAATATAATTATGTAGAAGTATCTACTTTAAAAGATTACTTTTTTATTAGTTTTTTTGTATTTTATGAAGTTATAGATTAAATATTTTGGGTGTCTTCTTGAAAAGCTTTATCATTTTCCAGAAATGATACTCACGACAGAGCTGCTCTGTCCTCCATGTTCCTGGTTTTCCTCCAGCATGTGTGCACTGTCGTGAAATCTCTGTGAGCGTGTTGCAGAGACAGTCGTGATTGCCATAACATCGACACAGGTCGTCTACACAGGCTTTTTCAAATGAAGCCATGTCCATCACATTGTAACAGTCACTAAACCCTGGACTGGCGAGAAACTGCTGGCAAACGCTTGTCTAGGGGAAAAATAGATTATTTAAGAGGACTGTTTCATTGCCACCAATGTTTCAATCAGTAAATGAGGTTAAACAATTTAATATGAAATTTCCCGTTGTTTTACCCAAAATCTCAACAACAGAACAACACTGATTTTGTCTCATACCTGGTTGCACTGATCAGTGGGTTGAAGTGTAACTTCCTCACAGGTTTCAGTCGATATGGACACCTTCCATGCGGCTGGGCCTGAGAAGGATTCAGATGAACAGGTTACACTAAATCTTTAAGTCAGTGGTTCTCAATGAGGGGGCTGAGGCACACTAGCCTCAACAAACTTCTAAGGAGGCCTCAAGATGACCCTTGTAAGCCCACAGACAGGTAAAGCACCTACTTTTTTCCATTTGTAAAATAATAATAATAATAAAAACTCATAATAAAAAAAATCTCATTGTTCGCATGGGAGTTTATTTTTAGAGATACAGTATGTGTCTACTGGTCACAAAACTGGCTGTATTTAAATCTTTATATGAAAATCTATTAATGAATTCAAGACATCTTTACCATGAACACTGATATCATCAATTACGTTGCCATTGAAGTTTCCACAGAGTCCACAGGTCTGATCTCGATACTTCTCAGGAAGTTCAATCTGGGGAACATCATATTATAAGATAATGTCAGTGGGTGGATGGATAGATGGATGGAGAGATTAAAGGATTATTAAAGGATTAGTTCACTTTCAGATTTTTATATGACAATTATATGACTTTCTTCTTTCTGATGAACACAATCGGAGATATTTTAATAAATATCCTGACACATCCCAGCTTTTAATGGCAGAGAACGGGGGTCATGAGTATGAGCTGAAGAAAAGTGCTTCCATCCACATCCATCCATCCATCCATCCAAAAAAACAAAAACAAAAAAAACCCCCATATTTAACAAGTTATGAAGTAAAATATCTAGTTTGCCTTCCAACAGACTGCCTTTCATATTCAGCGTACAAAGAAAGTGTAAAGCTCTCGCAGTTCAAAACGCTTAGATATTTTACTTCATAACTTGTTAAATATGGATTTTTTTTTACACAAACGCATCGCTTCACTTCAGAAGGCCTTTATTACCTCCAGGAGCCAGGTCGAGTACATTTATGATGGATGGATGTGGATGGAGGCGCTTTCTTCAGCTTCATAAGTGACCCCTGTTCACTGCTATTATAAAGCTCGGATGCGTCAGGATATTTATCAAAATATCTCCGACTGTGTTCATCAGAAAGAAGAAAGTCATATACACCTATGATGGCTTGAGAGTGAGTAAAGCTTGGGCTAATTTTCATTTGAAAGGATTAGTTCCTTTAACACAATTCTAATATCAGAAGTCTGAGATCAAGCTTCAAGATAAAATTATGTATGCACAGATATTTTGAATCATACCGTTAGAGAGTTGTCTTCCTCCCAGAAGACAGTCACTCCATGTTTGCTCGAGATCTTGACACTTGTTGGACTTCCCTCGATTTTAATTCCATTCTTATAGGTCGGAACAGACACCCTGTCAGAGCAAATTTTAAAAGATGTCAACATTACTGGAGGAAAAAAAAAAAAAAAATTCTTGTCTTGTTTTCCAGAAAAAAAAGAAAAAAAAAAAAAAATTGGTTGAAAAATTGTGTAAGAAATTTTTTATAAGTATTAGGAATTTTATTATTGAATTTATTTTTCTAACACCACTTTTTGATTATTTGATTGTTTAAAGCATAAACCTCACAAAATGTTACATTTATGCTTAAAATAAGCCGTTAATCTTGCACAACTTTACAATACAAGGAATTATATTTCATTTATTTAAATAAATAAAAATGATGAAAATGCTAATATTAAGAAAATAATTTTTTGAAAACATATGTGCTTTTGCTGTAGTGCTCAAATAAACTCACATTTCTTCCTCCATCATGATGTCGCCGTTAATGAGTTTGATGACTGTCCCCTCCAGCTTTATTGTCACTATGCTAAAAGTGATTGAGCCATTTACAGTCTCTCTTTGCATTTGGATGTTAAAATCAGAAGTCGTGGTGTCACACATCACCGCCATAACGTAGTTGCACGTGTCTGGCACTTGAAAGAAATGACCATCAAATGTCTTGAAGTGGAAATTTCCCCATGTGCTGCAGATCGTGGACTGGTGATCAGGATTCGGTTCAACTGAAACGAGAGAAAATGTATAAATGTGTGATATGTATACTTTTTTTTTTTTTTTTTTTTTTGAGGAAAAATACACAATTGATGGTTAAATAGTTGTCTCTCAAAAAATTACACACTTCATCTTTTAGTTTCCTAAAGTGTAAAATTTTGTATAATGTAATACTTAAGTTTTAAAGGGGTCATGAGAAATCAAATTTGCTTTGATCATTTCACATATAAGAGGTCTTTGTGCCATTAAAACATCCTGCAAGTTTCATAGCTTAAATAGTACTCCTCATTATAAACAAAGCAGTTATTTAATTAAGATCCAAAAATACTCGCTTGGATATTGTGGGATTTGTAACGTCACAAAGGATACAGTATACAGTTACGGTTTTATATGGATGTTTTCAAAACACTTGCTTATGTGCAATAGACAGTGGGTGTTGATACTGTTTCTTATGCAATGACGTTAGCCAATCATAACAGTGGCTGTTTACTGACATGCCTTAAAGGAGCCGCCTCTTAAAAATGGATCATTTCCATCAGAGGGTCGGAATGAGAGTTGAAAATTATCGTTTTTCTGCATATATGTTGTTTTTTGTGAACATTTTTTATTTTTATCAAAGCTGCTGTCCGTAACTTTTTTTGTGTTCGAAATTTACAAAAAATTATATAATGAGTGAGTACATCATGAATCCATTTTCCAAACTGTGTTTTTGTTTTCATACCTGCAAACTCCAAAGTGGTGAAAAAGTTGACATGTTTACAAAGTAAATAGTAGCAGGGGGATCTGGGGCATCTTCCCCCAGGAGAAAATTTTCATGATTTGAACATATAAACTAAGCATTCTGGTTCACTCCCACAAGAAAATAAATGGAAAAAGTAAAAAAAAAAAAAAAAACATTTATTGACACTAGGGCTGGGCATTGACACAAATTTCACAATTTGATTCGATTTTGATTCAGAAGCTTGCGATTTGATTACCTTCAATTCAATATTGAATAATTTATGGCCTCTCAGGTACAGTACATGGCAAATTTCCTCAAAGAAAAAATATCTCAACTAATGCTGTAAACTATACAGGGAACCACAGCTGGTACATCATTATAATATTAAAGGTTAAAATTAATTGATTTGTAAGCTACATATAAATTACACATAAAGAAGTTTTTATAATAACATTATAATAAATTTTTAATGACATAATTAGGTTTCTACTCGTTTTTAATATTGGCCAAACATTTAAATGGTGGCCGTCAAAAAGCGGTTTTATACATTCAGTACTGAAGCACATGTATGGACTATAGTCACAGTGGATATATCAAAATGCTCCTCTCCAAGTTAAATTTTGTAGCTGAATAACAAGTTTTTTGACATTGAACGGCTTTTCTGAGGTAAATTTTACGGTAAATGTGACATTTTTACAAGCTATTTTATTGGCGCTTTTCCGCAGTTGAAACAATAATTGATCGATTAACGTTACATATGACATGATACGGATTTCAGTAAGTTGTACTGTATCTTTCAACATACCTTCGGTATTCATTCATCCTACATCCATTCATGTTTATTTCATGTTGTAAAGCGGAAGAGATGATCGGTTCACTTGCGCTCTTGCCTCTGTTTGAACTGAAGCGCTTCAGCGATGTGTCAGTCACACCACAGAGCGCCAAAAAAGAACACGACAGCTCAAGAGACATTTATGGTCTCACTCCAGCCTATGGGAAAGTAGCCCATTTTTTATTTATTGTGCCTGCAAACTCACCTTGACCCCCCCACCCCCCCAAAAAAAAACTCTTCGGATCTACACGATTCACATAAATGACATATTTTGATTCAAAACGGCGAATTTCGCTGAAAAGCAGGTATGTGTCTTATCCTATAATAAGTGTTTATATTCAGACTATTTTAGACTGGTTCGGGTTATCCCACCTCGGAGTAACACAGTACCTGCGTGACTTGTCATGGACATAAACGGAAAGAAGGCGCTCCGGCTACAATGTTCTTCCACAAGATGCATGCAGTTCTGTTTATTTATCGCTAGAGCACCAAAAGTTGTGGACTGCAGCTTTAACATAATGTGAACCTCAAGGAACATATTGAAATAATAAAAAAAATCCATGTCATGACCTCTTTAAATACTGTAGCATTTATTTAAAAAAAGAAAAAAGAAAAAGAAAGAAAGAGTAACATCATACCGGTAATTATTGGCACACTTGTCGTGGAGAACTCTGAAAACAGAAAAAGACAGACCTGTTGTTATTTTTTTTGCCACTTACTTTAAGATGAACAAATTCCATTCACAATATTTTTACAATCATTCTACAATACTCTTTGTAAATCTAATAAAAAATCTGAATGATTTGGCTGTTTGAATTGTGTGACATAAGTTTAATGTCTTTTAGACACAATAAGTTTTAGACGTACATAAAGCACCAGTTTTATTTGGCATATATTAATAAATTTGTTATTTTATAGTTTCTTTGTGAATCATTGATTAGTACATCTCATACAGTATAATGACATATTCACCTGTGGTTGTAGTTGTTGGCCAGATAAAGTAAGGATCTGCTGTACCTCCATAATCTGACATAAAGTCTTTAAGCAAAGAAAAACAGATACAGTCATATTGTGTAGCTAATATTGTATGCATTTCTTGCAGTAACTGATCATTTTTATTTTTCTAACCTGCTTGTATGGACTGCAGCCCCATCAGCAGGACGACCCATCTCAGCATCCACATCTGGGACATCATCACAGTCCCCATGGAGGCGACAAGCATCTTCAAGAGCTAATGTGAGCTGTCTGTCAGTGCAAGCTCTTTTATACTAGCTCTTAGTTTACTTTAGTACCATCTATTCTGTGTTCAGAAGGTGGATCCTAGACATTGCATTATTATGGCATGTTATCTTTCCATTGAATCGTGTTTGAGAATAAACATGGTTAATGCAAACCTTGGCAGCAAAAAACACTTTCTGTCACTCACAACTTAGTGTTTATCTCTGTTATTATCTCAAATTAAACAAGGATGTAATGGTTGATCTGATTTTAAGTTGGAGGTTCAACAAATTTGTAGAGACGCACTGTGAAATTCACGCCCTAAATGTCTACCTTGCTGATCAAGCTTCTTTTTTCCCCTTCGCATTTACATTTACGGCATTTGAGAGACCCTGTGCTTTGCATGTTATAAAGTTATCTGCTGGATTTTTTTTTTTGAAAGTTTTAAAAAGAGATAATTTATTGGAAAACATTTACACTGCCAATAAGCAAATAATTCTATATTTTTGTATGTTCAATCTCTTCTTTTTTATTTTTGTTTTTACATTGCTTTCTAAAATAACTATCATAATACAAAAAAGTTCTTGTTTAACTTATGTTACTTAACCTATAAAACTTAGGTTAGACTATTATTATTAATAATCTTCTTTATGGATCAGTAGTCATCAAGTCCTCTGTAAACACAGCAGGTGTTGTGATGATCGTAGGCACAAAGGTGCAGCTTTAAGCGAAGAGCATTAAGTCCCGTTCACACCAAATGACAATAACTAGGCCTATAACTATAAAGTTTGAATAACTCTTCTAATTCTATGAGAATTGGGAAGTCCACACCACAAATATAGTGATAATGACACAGAGGGAAAATGTTTTGTTGGAATCACTTTCAGAATAATTTCTTTTTCTTTCCTTTTTTTTTTTTTCTCCAGCTAATGAACGATAAAAACCAATAATGGCATTCAGTCAGAATCCATCTTTTTTAACGAGCTCATTGCATTTAAAGTGGCAGACGACAAAACTGCAGCGTGCGCTTATAATAAACAAATGTTGTCACTGCGTTGGTGTGGACGCTAATTAGGGCTGCACGATTAATCGTATTTTAATCAAGATAACGATATCCGCTTCTCTCGATTGATTACAAATAATCATCATGATATTGGCCCGCTCATTATTTATCCTGAAAACATGTTTTTTCTTTGGGATATGCTTGTGGTTGCCAGATGCAAAGAGCTTAAATCCCCCAAATAGAGCTTTTCCTTCCTTCCCAGTGATTTACTTGATCTGTGCAATCTGGCAACTCTGTGCACATGCTCCCTCTAAATGTGGAAGAAGCACCGATGATCTGAAAACAAACATTTGTGCTGGAGTTTAGCGATCTCCACAGCGAAATTCTGCTTAAATGAAAGTGTCATACAGCCAGTCTTTGTTTCTTCACAAGCCACTTGTACTATTATACTAAATCTGCCATGATCAAACCTTCAGCGATGAATTTCAACAAATGCAACATGGATCTCCACCTTACTGTTTGCAAAATGCACTTTTGCCATCCATGTGACAATTCAATTGGGAAAATGAACATAATTTGGGATTATTGGAAATAATATTAGGAGTTTCGCCGGTTTATCTTTTGAAGTTCCTAACGGTGTTACCAGTTTTCATAATGCTAATCAGTTGAAAATGATATATAGCCAGGGATATTTCTTTTATATCAAAGAGCATCGTTCTTTGTTTTACGAATTTGCAGGGCAATCTGAATCTGTTTTGTCTCATTTGCAAACGAATTGTGTTGCTTTAAAAATCTAATGTGAATACAGATTACAAAGCGCACACCAAAACCATGTGTTTTGTATTGATTTGTATTGAAGTGTAGGTTGGTAAAGAACGTGCAAAATGGCCATAACTACATTACCCTTTTTGATAGAATAATCGTGATTAATAATCGTGATTATAATTTTGAGCAAAATAATGATTCAGTTTAACCATTATCGTGCAGCCCTAACGCTAATACGGAAGCTTGTTTCCGCCACTGATTAAAAAAAAGGTAATTGTGACTTTTTATCTCACGATTATCGCATTTTTTTCTCAGAATTGGGTGATATAAAGTCAGAGTTGCGAGTTATAAAGTCAGAATTGTGTGATATTAAGTCGAAATTCTGAGAAAAAAGTCAGTATTTTTTCCCTCAGAACTGGCCTTTGTATCTCGCAATTGCAAGTTTATATCTCACAATTCTGAAAAAAGAAGTCAGAATTGCAAGATATAAACTCGCAATTGCGAGAAAAAGTCAGAATTTTTGAGAAATAAACTCATAATTGCAAGAAAAGAAGCCAGAATTGCGAGAAAAAGTCAGAATTGGGAGAAATAAACTCGCAATTGCAAGAACAGAAGTCAGAATTGTGAGAAAAAGTCAGAATTGTGAGAAATAAACTCGCAATTGCAAGAAAAGAACTCAGAATTGCGAGAAAAAAGTCAGAATTGCAAGAAATAAACTCGCAATTGCAAGACAAGTCAAAATTGCGAGAAACAAAAGTCAGACTTGCAAGATATAAACTCGTAATTGCGAGAAAAAGCCAGAATTGCGAGAAATAAACTCGCAATTGCAAGAAGTCAGAATTGTGAGAAATAAACTTACCGTTTGCGAGAAAAGAAGTCAGAATTGCAAGAAATAAACTCGCAATTGCAAGAAAAGAAGTCAGAATTGCAAGAAAAGAAGTCAGAATTGTGAGAAAAAGTCAGAATTGTGAGAAATAAACTCGCAATTGCAAGAAAAGAACTCAGAATTGCGAGAAAAAAGTCAGAATTGCAAGAAATAAACTCGCAATTGCAAGACAAGTCAAAATTGCGAGAAACAAAAGTCAGAATTGCAAGATATAAACTCGTAATTGCGAGAAAAAGCCAGAATTGCGAGAAATAAACTCGCAATTGCAAGAAGTCAGAATTGTGAGAAATAAACTTACCGTTTGCGAGAAAAGAAGTCAGAATTGCAAGAAATAAACTCGCAATTGCAAGAAAAGAAGTCAGAATTGCGAGAAAAAAGTCAGAATTGCAAGAAATAAACTCGCAATTGCAAGACAAGTCTTTAAGAGTTTATATCTCGCAACTCTGACTTTATTTTTCGAATTTGCGAGTTTATATCTTGCACTTCTGACTTTTCTCGCAATTCTGACTTCTTTTCTTGCAAATCTGACTTTTTTCTCGCAATTCTGACTTTTCTTGCAATTGCGAGTTTATATCGCAATTCTGACATTATTTTTTACAATTGTGAGTTTACATCTCACAATTGTGAGAAAAAAAGAGTCGCAATTATCTTTTTCATTTTTTTATTCAGTGGCCGAAAAAACAAGCTTCCATACGTTAATATAGTTATTGTTCTTGGTGTTAAGTTAAAAAAAGTCTTGATGGATTTATTACAAACAAGCAGCTTACTGTTGGTATCAGTTTACTGTTGGAGATTTGTCGCTCGCATTGCGCCACATTCAGAGTAGACAGAACCACTGTTTATAATAAGTTGTATTGTTTTTAGTCGCACCGCTCACATCCGGTTGTAGACAAGGTGTTAGGGGTGTGTGTGAGCATTTTTCTTCTTTATTGCGTTTTAACATGAGCACCGGAAAAAATTGATTTTTTGAGTAGGCACTGATCTGAGATTTTGTTTATTGCGTTGTTCATTGAAACAACAAAAGTCGAAAAATATGATGATGACAAATGGCGATTAAGATGCTTGAGATGGACACTTCACAGACTGTGATGAGGCATTTACATGTTTATTAACATCGTAGAATTTTTTTTTTTTTTTAATAAATTTTTTTTTAAAAAAATCTACATTTATAACACTTTATAATAGCCTTCTTTGTGTTTTATTACCTTAGCATTAAATTACAGAAAAATGGTTAATGCTGTGTTTCAGGAGTGATGAACATTTCCTCTTTTGAAAAAGTCATAGAAATGCTATGGTGTACGCCAGTGGTTCCCAAACTTTTTAGAGTGGAGTACCCCCTGAAGGGATTACCATCCTTCTGCGTACCCCCTCTCTTCCACTTAGACTGCAGTCACACCTTTTCCATTAAGGGACAATATCTGCCCCCTAAATTGACATATTTTTACCTTTATGTATAACTTTATAAAATATAATGTTTTAAATAAAAAAAATTTTCAATAGAGAAATATGCAATGATTGTAAAACGTGATACTTTTAAATATTAAACTAAGACCGCCAGTAGGTGGCAGCAAGTCACTTTTTTTATGAGTGAGTCATCGAGTCATTCATTTAGTAACGAAGCAAGTGGCTGTGAATGAATCATTGAATCATTGACTCTCACGATTCGTTCAAAGCCGCAGAATTGTTCGCAAAACACAGACGTGTGTTGTAGTTCTGCTGTGGTTTTCATTAGAACTATTTTTGTTGTTGTTGCAAAATAGGTTTATTTTTTATTTTTTAATTACATTTAAAGGACAGCATATGCCTACCTATAGGTTCAAGTGAAATGGAAATGTTTTTTTTATTTTTTATTATTATTTTTCAAAAAGTACAAAGTAAACCATAGTGCGCTAAGGCACAAACCCCCACAAACATTATGAAAGTGTCAATAGTGACTCAAAAAGGTTTTCTTCCTTCCAAGAAGGCCAACTACAGTAATTAATAAGGAAATGCAAATCTGGTTTTAAGACGTTATCGTAATTCAACAATATATAAAGAAATGTCTAAACTCAAATGTTTGATCATCTTTGTTTGCTCTCGCATCCATAAGATCCTGAATCATTATGAGTTTCACAATGTCAAACAGGCTGAGATTAACTTGCCGTAAACATTTAACAATTGTATATATTTTACATATAGCCTATATAAGTCATTTTTATTAAAAATAAAAGTAATATCTTTATTTTACATATATATATATATAAAGAGGTGCAACCGCTTCAATATATATCTTTTGAGTGCTTTATCAAGTTATTAATCAATATTTATCCTTCTAAATATTAAATTATTTGAATGACTTCTTCAACGTATGTTAAAGCATTTATTTTACATTTTCATCTTCAAACACAAGAGAATAGTGATGAATACTGTCTGCTTCAATACATATATATTGTGTGTCATATATATATATATATATATATATATATATATACACTACCAGTCAAAAGTTTGGACATATTTTAAAAAATATTTTAAAATGTAATTTATTCCTGTGATCAAAGCTGAATTTTCAGCATCATTACTCCAGTCTTCAGTGTCACATGATCCTTCAGAAATCATTCTAATATGATGATCTGCTGCTCAAGAAACATTTATTGTGTACAATTGTACAAAATATTTGTGTACAATATTTCTTTTTCAGGATTATTTGATGAATAGAAAGTTCAAAAGAACAGCATTTATCTGAAATACAAAGCTTTTGTAACATTATACACTACCGTTCAAAAGTTTGGGGTCAGTAAGAATTTTTATTTTTATTTTTTTGAAAAGAAATTAATTATTTTTTTCAGTAAGGATGCATTAAATTGATCAAAAGTGACAGTAAAGACATTTATAATGTTACAAAAGATTATATTTTTTAAAGGCTTTGTTAACCACAGACCTTATTTCAGGCGATTTAGCAAAAACCCATTCAAAAAACCCATTGACTCCGGGGCGATGGAACCGGAAGTCCTAAAATGCTAACTCGCTTCCGGGTTTTGCCTACAAAAACATGTCATTCCTGAGGTAATCTATGAATCATTGACTCTCACTATTTGTTCAAAGCCGCAGAATTGTTCGCGAAACACAGACGTGTGTTGTAGTTCTGCTGTGTTTTTCATTAGAACTATTTTTGTTGTTGTTGCAAAATAGAGTAAAATACTGACAGTACTGTGTTTAAAATGTACGTTTTGTTTTTGACCTGTTGTATAATAATGTCACGGTTGCAGTGGATATTTGGGAACAATTGTATTCTTGTTTGTTATCAGCATTAAATACAAAAACTCACACAAGGTATGTTTTTGTATATATCGAAGAAAGTTTGAGTCTTAAATCAATATCAGTCTACTATCTGTGTCTATATTTGTTCTTCACGAGAGCAAGTACTGAATCTCCACTTTTACAAAGGTGCATTGTCGAGAACGGCAGTAATTTAGCGCAATTTAAGGCAGCAGATTCTGCACGCAATCTATCATATGCATGTTGCTTCTGTGGATGCAGTCATTTTTTACTGCAAATGATGAGGTAATTCGATTAAATGTACTGGATTTACGGCATTTTGCCAGTTAGAAATACATGTTCGGTTTTAATATTATTTTAAGGTAGAATTAAATGAACTACTCAGCATTTTGTTCGTGTACCCCCTTTTGTCACCTCACGTACCCCCAGGGGTGCACGTACCCCAGTTTGGGAACCACTGCTGTATATTGTTGTAGTTTCCATTCACCACTAGGCTACAGACCTTATTTACAGCAGCGACATCTTTAATTTTCAACGGGAATAAAAGCGAGGCTGAGAAGGATAGACTAATGCTGCCTTCATGTGCTATCGAAAATTTGATAATTCCCACTTCTGAAGTCATGATTACGAGCTCATCGCATTCAAGTTTTGAGCGCGTTCATGTGCAATTTTTACCTAGGAAACTCGTATTTACGATCATTTCGAGAGCACTTGAAAGGCAGCAATAGGTCTACATCTCTTGAGTGGGTTGTACTGTTACTTAATGTGTTTTTGGATTGTTCTGCTGACAAAACACTGCAAAAACATCTTTCAATGAGATTTCAGTAGACAAAAAACTCCAGACAACATGAGCTGTGGAAAATTATAAATGATCTAGAAGCTTTATACAGCTTTTTACAGTGGACACCATTAAAAACACTGTAAGTTTATATATAAGCATGGCTACAATACAAGCCATCATTACAAAAACTTTTTTAAGCAAACCCAAACATTTATAGGACCATTATTTGATCTACTAGTTAGCAAGCCAGTGCTGTGTATACCAAGAAACTTAGTCTCGGTCTGTTTGACGTTTGAAAATTCTCTGAAACCAGTTACAACTAATTGAGGATACAATGTTTGTTTGGCGTAGGATGTTTAAACATTTCCTTTCCATTACCTTGTTGACTCTCTGTCATTGTCCCACTTAGTCTATGTTTAAAGTGATGTATGTGGATTAAATGTTGATACTCCCTGAGTGCATAGCAATTTACGGTTTATTTTTTATTTTTTAATTACATTTAAAGGACAGCGTATGCCTACCAATAGGTTCAAGTTAAATGGAAATGTTGCTTTTTTTTAAATTATTTTTCAAAAAGTACAAAGTAAACCATAGTGCGCTAAGGCACAAACCCCCACAAACATTATGAAAGTGTCAATAGTGACTCAAAAAGGTTTTCTTCCTTCCAAGAAGGCCAACTACAGTAATTAATAAGGAAATGCAAACCTGGTTTTAAGACGTTATCGTAATTCAACAATATATAAAGAAATGTCTAAACTCAAATGTTTGATCATCTTTGTTTGCTCTCGCATCCAGAAGATCCTGAATCATAATGAGTTTCACATGTCAAACAGGCTGAGATTAACTTGCCGTAAACATTTAACAATTGTATATATTTTACATATAGCCTATACAAGTCATTTTTATTAAAAATAATATAATATATATATATATATATATTAAGAGGTGGATGGGGTGGATTCTGGAATCCACTACAGCTTCAATATATATCTTATGAGTGATTTATCAAGTTATTAATCAATATTTATCCTTCTAAATATTAAATTATTTGAATGACTTCTTCAACGTATGTTAAAGCATTTATTTTACATTTTCATCTTCAAACACCAGAGAATAGTGATGAATATTGTCCGCTTCAATACATATATATTGTGTCTATATGTGTATATATATATATATAGTCAAACCATAAATTATTCAGACATTTTTGATATTTTTGATATATTTTTACTAGTGGGTGCAGGACACTATAGTTAATTTATGTAAGTGAGGATAGCAAAATAAAGTAAACTGTGACATATTATACCCAAAAATTCTTAACACAGTGGACTACCAGTAAAACTGATAAAAATTGGGAAACAAATATTATTCAGACACTTTGACCTGACCATGTGTTATCTGACATAATTAAGATTATTTTTTTCTGACAGTTTAACACTGAGTTTGTCATATTTTATTACCACTTTTTTAAACTATAGTAAATAAACTGAATGAAATGTTCAAGGTGTCTGAATTAGTTTGACTGTATATATATATATATATATATATATATATACACACACATAAGCTTTTTTTATTTTTTTTTTATCAGTCTTCTTCTAAGATAGTCTTAGCCACATGCTGGGTACAGAAACAACTTCTACACGTATAAGAACAGAATCCCATTTTAAAGACCTCTTTCAAGAAAATGTGAATTAATTACTGTCGAATAAAATACCAATTTTGGAACAATGAACTTTCATTGTTTGGGTATATGACTAATCTTGCCAGCCCAAAACTCATACCAGCAAAGTACACATTTAGAGTGTAAATTCTGCTTAGTACAGTGACGCACTGTGTATTTTCTTTTCATGGTTCCTTCAGAACACATCCTTGTTTAGTTTGAGATGATAACAGAGATAAATATGCATGTCTAAACGTTTTTTCCCCATCAAGCTTTCCATTAATCCTGTTTATTATTCTCAGACACCACCAGAACATTAAATGTTGATGGGACTGAAAGATAATATGTGCATACGCCCGTGTCCCAACTTCTGATCAGATTACACTTCCTCAAAGATACTATAAAAGAGCAAGTGCTGACACACAGCTCACATTAGCTCTTGAGGATGCATGTTGTCTCTATGACGGCTGTAATGATGTCCCAGATATGGATACAAGCAAATTAGTTTAACTTTGTTCAAAACGTAAAGATACAGTATGCTATATTTGAGAAATACACATGGCATCATGGCACCACATTTTATGATTCTCCATTTCTGAATTCTTCACCTCCTAAATCACCTCTGGGACAAAGTGAGCCATCTTCAAGCAATATAAAGCCTCCAGAGATACTGATGGTATGGATTCAACATTCACACTTAGAAGCGTGAGAAATATATTGTGTGATGTGGACGAAAAAATCTGGCATTTTTGAATTTTGAAATTAAAGTCTTGTTAAATTACGTTAATGTAAAGAAAGTGATATATGTCTTTGATGTTTTGGTTCGCTATTGATTACATAAAGTTTTTATGTTAGTATATGTACTTTTAATAAATGTTACCAGAAAAGAATGCAATATTTCATTCATTAAGGAAAAATATACAGTTTAAACGGGCTCATTTTGAAATAATGTAGGCTAAGTTACGTACCTTAACTTGTTACACGGTTACTTGGCCATGAAAATTTAATTTACATAATTTAAATTTCATTACATACCGTACATAGCAACGAATGCTTTTCCACTCGACGATGTTAATGGAGATTGCAGACAAAAGCCCAAATCTGAGGTAAATCGGTGCTCGTTCACGTGATGATCGTTATAAGAAACACATTCAAGTAGCGCCGGTATGTATTTGTAGGACGTCGGTTAACGGTCATTATTATTCACAAATATTTAACCACTTAATCAAAATCTGGTATTCTATAATATGCTAAAGATAATTGTTTCAAGAGCACTGATGTCAACAGAAACGTGCAAAAAATAACTTTAGGGAAATCTGTCCCTTTCAGTAGGTTGACAACAGTGGCCTCTTATGGTAAGATTTAGGTAATGCACTTTTTCTCCGGCCAGGTACTGAAGGCTTTATGGATACTGTGGGATTCAAAATCTAAATTAAACATGGCTATAGAAAATTTTTAAGAGTTTTTTTCCCAAATATGAAACCATGCAATGGAGATTACATTTAAGTAGGGCTATAGGTTACAATGATAAATAGCATAAAATAATAAATTAAGATAAAAAGAAAAGGAAATCCATAATTTCTTCTTTAAATTACTTGTAATCCGATGCTTTGTACTATCAGTGTATGCAAGCTGGCAATTTCCCCAAAAAAATAAAAAATAAATAAAAATCCACAACACTGTAAATGATGCTCTTTATTATGCTTTATTGTGATTTTGATTCATTTCATTGGAAGGAAAAAACAATATATCATGCATTACCAAAAAGAATAGTCTAGATTTTTTTTTTTTTAAGATTATGCTTAGAAATAACTACACCCTTCAATCAAACCAAAGAAAACATGAGGTGCAATATTTGCCAAAATAATTTTAGCCATTAATGCACTACAACAATCAGCTTAAATCATTTGTTATTGTCATTTTCGGTTATATATTTTAAAATAGTTGCTTTCTTGTGACAGATCAGCAGGTCAAGTGGGATCTTTTTTTATCCACAGGTAGTCTACACTGTAAAACAATGTTTGTAATTTTAATAAAAGACTGAAAGCAATGGTAAGAACCTGTTCATTGATTATCTAATGGGCCATTTTATGTAATTTTAGAGTAAAATACTGTTATAGATCTTTTTACAGTGAAAAACTAAACAATTCCCTGAGTGACACTAAATAAAATAACTGACATTAATTTTTTCTTGTTATTTTTTGTTATTAATTATGTACCTTTTATGTTATATCTTATGTTGTTTAATGTTTCTTGCATTATTTTCGTGTCACATGTGTTGGTGTTTTGTATTTGTGTGCATCTTCTAGAATCTAGATATTAGTATTTACCTCAGCTTGTGGAAAAGTGACTTGTGATTAACTCTAATTCATCATTTGCCTCTTTTACCAACTGTATTATTACAGTAGTTATGAGTATATTATATAGATTTTATTACTTTAGATGGAACATTAACATTATATCATGAAATGTGCAGATTTTTACCCAAAGTCCAGTCCCCTAAACTTGAAACTCCTTAAGATATTTTTTATGGTTCTTTTATCCCAGGAAGTGTTACAAGATTTATTTCCGTAAATTGTCCATGTTCATTTTTTCCAGTGTCTTCTTCACACTTGGTAGGAGAGCATTTGCAGGTCTCTATGTATGTGTAGTTATGAGGGATCTCGCTGCCATCGGCACACCTCAGCATCACCACTTTACGGGTGATACTCTCCTCCCGGCAGCAAGAACAGCTGTGCATCATGATGTCATTTTCCATTGAATACCTGTGCAGATTTCCAAGAAAACACCAATCAGATGACTGTAGCACAGTTAAATGTGAATTTATCCTTATATACAGTATCCACACAAAAATGTAGATGCTTTAGCAAACTTTAAAAATGTATGAATTTCATCAGATACTTGACAAAATATCAACCAAAATGGCTAACAAATGATAACAAATGAGTTAAAGTCACTTTTATGAGCCATTTTTGGAGACCTTTCAGAAACCTTTCAATGTGATTTGTTTTTGTGGATTTTGTTGTTGTTGTTTTGGCAACTATTATATTATAATACGATTTATAAAACGGTTAGTTCTGATTGGTCAATAGCTGTGTTTTATTCACGATAAAACACGGCTATGACCGATTCACCCGACGGTTCTGTGTATCACTACACAACACCCTTAGCAACCACTCTTAGCAACATAAACTGCATGTTCTCAATTGATATTGTTCTTTGAAGCTTACTGTATTATGTAGAAGACTACTGTGAGAAAGAGATCGACTGAGCGAGTTTATTATGTGCATTCAGATTTAGTATTTTCCTTCAGGTCAGTCCTATGTTCATCATAAAAAATCTGTTTAAATGTCCGATGTATTATCTTGTCCTTTTAACAGTTAAGGGGTTTTCCCGTGACTGACAGCACTAGTCAAAGCATTTGTCAGTTGCGTCGTGTTCCGTGTTCACAACAATTCAGTCTTTTCAATGTAAAAGTCTTCGCTAATGACTGACACACTCACAAAGACAGTCTTTGCCACCATCTAACGGCGTAATAATGTAACTTCTGTTGCTGTTCACAGTCAGGGACTGTTTTTTCCGGTGGAAGGAAGGCTTTAGTGAAAGTTTTTCTCCTTAATTAAATTAAACCACACAAATCAAAAAAAGTTTTATACTGTATTTACACACATCCTAAATTTTGGTAACCCGGCTGCAAACCTCATATAAAATGAATGGCAAATAAATTAGTTTTACTCTGTAACACTAAGACTTTTATGGTTCTTCTGAGAATTCGATAGGAAAAAATGTGTGATCAACAGGTGTGTAATGCTCTCACATTGATCCATCGTCACAGTGGCCAGCGCAGGAAGCAACTTCTACATCCTCGATGGAAGTGCAACCATTGACATCCAGATGGGTGACATTCTTCACACGAACACAGTTGCTGGGTTCACCTGAGAGATGATAGAGGCAGACATGCATTTTATGCTGTGCCTAGTATTTTATTTTTAATTTATGTAACATCTATTAAATGATCTGCATAAATACAATAGGGTGGACAAAACAATTTGAACATTTTTGTCAGAATGTTTTGTACAAGGAAACAATATCTTACAGATCTCGCAGCATCCATCTTTGTCATATTGCACTGTTCCCTATAAGGACATAAATATAGAAAGGAAACATTGCTTAGAAATTTTGTAAAGTATGTTCAAATCTTAAAAACTATGGAAGCATGATGTTAGTTCGGATGGATCTCAACGTCAGAAATTTCAGATATATTAGATCCGCCCCCGGACGCCGAATCCCTGCCATAAGATACAAGTCTTCTATCAGCCTGAGAGTTTGACTGCGAAAGCCAGGGAAGAGCATAAGCAGGAGACTAAGCGATGACTATAAAAAGAGCAGAGTTTACAAAATAATCTTAGTTGTATGTTTCAAAGCTAAGAGTCAGACTTTGTCTGAGTGTTTTCAATGCTCAGTCAATTCTGACTTTCTTTTTCCAATTCTGAGGGGAAAAAAGTCAAAATTGCAAGATGTAAACTCAGACTTGTGAGAAAAACTCAGAATTGCGAGATATAAACTTTCTCACAATTCTGAGTTTACATCTCACAATTCTTTTTTTCTCAGAACTGTCAGAATTTTGAGATATAAACTCAAAATTGCGACAAAAAAGTCTTGGTAATTGTGACTTTTTTCATGTTCCTATTTTAAAAAAATGTATCCCATGGTAGAAACAAGCTTCCATACAACACAGTTATCATAGCCATCTGAACAAAAAACTTTTAAAAAACATGTAATTTTCCTTGATTTACTACAATTGACGTTTTGTTCTTAAAACATTACATGAAATTCTCTAACTCAAGGTTCAAATGGTTAACACTGCCATTTAAAAAAATATATATTTTGTCCCATTTTGTCATCAGTCACTCACCCTGAATGACTTTCTTTCACAAAAGGAGTTATTTATATTCCAGCAATATTGGAATAATATGAAAATTAGTAAATGAGGACTATTTGAAGGTGTTTCTTTGGCTGTGATAATTTTTTTGAATTCACTAACCTTAAGAACAAAATGTGTCAAAAGCAGAACTTGGGTGTAATGTGCACTCCTTGAGTTACAGATATTCTACTTACAGGCTTACAGTCATCTCGGTTAAAGGGCGGGCATTGTTTATAGGTCTCTTTTGTCATAAACATGCCATTCCTAGTCAGACAGGTTGTATTCATACATTTGAAAATGTACTCCTGTCCGCTCTAAACAAAAAGAGAGACAAGTGCATGAAGACTGAAGAACAGAGCAGAATAAACTCAAAGAATGAATAAGTTTGAAAATGTTTTTAAATGTACATTAAGAACATGTCTGGTGTTGTCTGGGGCATCATAAACGCAGGCCACTTGTACACATGATCCACAGCACTCTCCTTCTTTTTTCTGATATTCAAACCCCTTGGAGTGAAAAAAAAAAAGATTTATTTATTTAACGTTTTTACAGTAGTAGTTTTAATAATACACTTAGGGTTGTGCAAACTTCCTCAATCGATGGAAAAATGTAAATAAAAGCTAGATATTGTACTCACAGACCCACAGTCTTGTGAACTCAAGTAAGGACATTCTGTTGTGGTCTTCTCAGTCACAAATAAGCCATTAAATTCACGACAGGCAACAGTTTCACATGTGTAACTGTGGACTTCTCCATCCTAACAAAAGACAGACAGAAACCATGATGATTGAAGAACAGAGCAGATTGTCTGCTGAACTGAAATAACGAAGCTTAAGAATGTTTTCAAATGTACCTTGAGAGTTTGTCTGGTGTTGTTTGGTGCATCATAAACACAGGCCACTTGAGTGCATGATCCACAGCACTCACCTTCTTTTTTCACATATTCAAACCCCTTTAAGTGAAAAACAAGTTTATACACTGCAATTTGCAATTTAACGTCGCAAATGCATTTAGATTAGACTGACCAAATATGATGTTTATCTGATAAATTCTCTACGAGCAGTTCGTTAAAGTACAACGTCTGGAAATGGCAAATACCGCAAAAAATTTGCAGAGAAATTTCTAAATATCTAAGCTCCCGTTGGGTTTTCAGATTTTGCTCCCGGGGACTTTTTTGTAGGTATTGGGCTGTTACATGTGTCTACCGAATTTCATACCTGTACGTGAAACGTAGTGCGAAGGGCGCTTAATTGAAAATTTGTAGGTGCCGCTATCGAGCCATTTTGCCACACCTAATTCTGAAACCCATATCAGACGTAATTTTTCACCACTTCTGATGCATGTAAAAAGTTTCATGAGTTTTCAAGCATGTTTAGGCCCTCAAAAATGTGATTCATTGAGGAGAAGAAGAATAATTGACTGAGCAATTACAATAGGGTCCTCACACCATCGGTGCTCGGGCCCTAACAAGTGTTTGCTGTGGAGTTGAAGCTAGAGATTCTACTCACAGACCCACAGCTACGTGAACTCAAGTAAGGACATTCTGTTTTGGTCTTCTCACTGATGAACGAGTCATTCATTTGACGGCAGGTAACATTTTCACATGTGTAAATCTTGTCTTCTCCAACCTAACAAAAGACAGACAGACTCCATGAGGATTGAAGAACAGACCAGACTGTTTTTCTAATGAACTGAAAGTTTGGGAATGTTTTCAAATATACCTTGAGAGTCTGTCTGGTGTTGTCTGGTCCATCATAAATACAGGCTACTTGTCTACATTCTCCACAGCACTCTCCTTCTTTTTTCACATATTCAAACCCCTTGGAGTGAAAGACAAGTTGATCATTTTATTAATCAGGTGGAAGATGGATGAATGTCACTGGTCACGTGCCACATTGCAACTGATCAACAATGACGCAATGTCATTATCTGAGAACATAATGCTGCATTGGTGCTGTAAAAACTTCCTTAATGAATGTGTACAATAAGTTAAGAAACAGTGTAATATCTCAGAAGGCAACAGCTATTGAAAATACATACTGGACAAGTGTGTGATGTGTGGATTTAAAGAGTTAGTTCACCAAAAAATGAAATTTCTGTCATTCATTACTCACCCTTGTGTTGTTCCACATTCGTAAGACCTTCGTTCATCTTTGGAACACAAATTAAGATATTTTTGATGAAGTCTGAGAGGTTTCTGTCGTTCCATAGAGATCCAACACAACTATCACTCAAAGGTCCAGAAAGGTAGGAAAAAGACATCATCAAAGTACTCCATGTGACTCCAGTGGCTTAAACTTAATTTCATTAAGCAAAACAAGTGCTTTGTTTGCGCAAAAAAAACATAATTTACCACTTTACTTACAAAAATATTGATCTGCAACGCTATTCACGAGAGCTTGCGTGTTGTCGCATGCGTGTTGCGTTCACACTCAACATGCACGAGTGTTCACAAGAGCGTCACGATGCGCGTGCGTTTTGTGTTCACGTGAGAGCTGGCATTGTTGCGTGAACACGCTTTGGATACTATTTTGTAAATAAATTGGTAAGTTATGTTTTTTTGCACAAACAAAGCACTCATGTTGCTTCATAAAATTGAGTTTAAGCCACTGGAGTCACATGGAGTACTTTAATGATGTCTTTTTCCTACCTTTCTGGACGTTGGAGTGGTAGTTGTGTTGGATCTATATGGAGAGACAATAACCTCTCAGACTTCACAAAAACATCTTTGTGAATTTGTTTTCCGAAGATGAACGAAGGCCTTACGGATGTGGAACAACACAAGGGTGAGTAATAAATTATTTCATTTTTGGGTGAACTAATGCTTTAAAGCTAGAAAATCTACTTACAGGCCCACAGTCTTGTGAACTGAAGTAAACACAGTCTGTGTTGGTTATCTTAGTCTCAAACGAGTCTTTAGTTTGATGGCAGGTAACATTTTCACATTTGTACTTGACCGCCTCACCATCCTACAAAAAGACAGACACATGAGGATTAATTCAGAGCAGATTCTTTGTCTGATGAACTGAAAGAATGTAGAAAAGTTTGAGAATGTTTTACCTTGAGAATATGTCTGGTGTTGTCTGGTGCATCATAAATACAGGCCACTTGAGTACATGTTTCACAGCACTCGCTCTCTTTTTTCATATATTCAAACCCCTTGAAATGAAAAACAAGTTTATACAGTAGTTTTAATAATCCAGTAGCACATTTATTGTACAACACTTATTAACAACTTAAGCTCTAATTTTGAAAGAGTTAAAGGTGCAATGTATAAATTTTAGCTGCATCTGGCAACCCTCGCAACCCTCCCTTTCGGAGAAGCTACGGTGGCCGTCTGGCCGATACAAGACAAAGATGTTGTCATCTGAGAAAGCAGAGAGTAGCCTGTGTGAAGCAATAAGGTTTTTTTCTTGCTTCTAACAAAGAACGGTCTCTGCTTCTGCTACTTTGTGCGTATTCAACGTAGTGACGATGCAAGCTGCCTTTAAAAACACCAACGAAGAAGAACAACAACACAGTGATGAAACGCGCTCTGTAGAGTGTATGTCTGTTTAGGGCTGCTGTAGAAACATGCCGGCGCATACTTGACATGGAGGGGGATGTATGAGCTAGAAATGGCTCATTCTAAGCTAATAAAAACATAACGGTTCATTATATAAGGTCTTTATACACCACTGAAAACATAGTTATGTATATGATATTGCATTTATGTCAATAGATCCTCCCAAATTTTACACATTGCACCTTTAAGGAAAAATATATTCATAAGAGTATACAGTAATGTGTATGTAAGTCTTAGGAAAATTAAATGGCCTAAATCCATTGAATGCACAGGTTCTTAATCTAATTGTTATTTCCTACCAGCACACTAAAGCAAAACATAAATAACCATCCTAAAACACAATTGTGAAGTATCAAATGTGGCTTGCACAGTACTATACAGTATATACAATAAACCAAAATTTATTCAGACACCGTGAACATTTCATTCATTATTACAGTTTATTCACTAGTTTAAAAAAAATGGTAATAAAATATGACAAGATCTCAGAGTTAAACTGTGTCAAAAAAAATTAATCTTAATTATGTCAGAAAACACTTAAGCAAAACAGGGTCAGGTCAAAGTGTCTGAATAATTTTTGGTTCCAAATTTTTTATAAATTTTACTGGTAGTCCACTGTATGAAGAATCAGCCAAAAAAAACATTCAAGAACAGGTTTGGTGTGGAGTTGAAGCTAGAAATTCTACTTACAGGCCCACAGTTATGTGAACTCAAGTAAGGACATTCTCTTATGGTCTTCTCAGTCACAAACAACCCATTCAATTCTTGACAGGTAACATTTTCGCATTTGTAATTGTGAACTTCTCCAACCTATCAAAAGACAAACAGACTTCATGAAGACTGATGAACAGAACAGATTCTTGCAGATGAAAAGATGTTTCAAATGTACCTTGAGAGTTTGTCTGGTGTTGTTTGGTGCATCATAAATACAGGCCACTTGTCTACATTCTCCACAGCACTCTCCTTCTTTTTTCACATATTCAAACCCCTTAGAGTGAATGGCAAGTATTCATTAATTCATTAACCAAACAGAAGCTGGATGAACATGTCACATTAATGTAACTAATCAACAATGAAGCAGTGTCACTATCTGAAACATAATGCTGCTGTACAAACTCCTCAATGATTGAAGAAATGTACACAATCAGATAAGACCATGTGTAGTATATGAAAAGTGTATGACGTGTGGAGTTGTACTTACAAGCTCACATTCTTGTGAACTCAAATAAGGACATTTTGTGTTGGTTATCGTAGTCACAAACGAGCCATTAATTTGATGGCAGGTAACAGTTTCACATATGTTCTTGTACTCCTCTCCAGCCTACAAAAAGACAGACAAACAACATGAAGATTGAGGAACAGAGGAAGTTCTTTGTCTACTGAACATCTTGATTACGTATGTAACCCTCGTTCCCTGAAGGAGGGAACGAGACGTTACATCAGAACTGAATTGACAAATTGGGATCCCAATTTGTCGTTTGTGACTGACTGGGAACTGAAAAGATGTTTTCAAATGTACCTTGACAGTATGTGTGGTGTTGTCTGGTGCAACATAAATACAGGACCCATTTGTACATGATCCATCTTTGCACATGCTGACAGAACAATCTACTTTATGGAACAGAGTGAGAGGAGACTTTTAAAAAAATGACACTTCAATCCTAAACCAAACCTCATTAAAAAAACAGAAACACACCCATCTTTCTGCAAACTTGTTTGCTGCAACATGGGTCAGAGGGATCGGTCATATTGGACAGCATGAAGCCGGGCTCAGTGCAGTTCTCAGGAGTCACATCAGGACACTTCTTGGGTTTACACATCACTGAATGGCTGGCCTTATCACAGACACAGTCCTCACAGTTGTACTTAAAATGCTCATCAATCTGCAACAAAAACAAACAAACAAAATAAGTATAACTGGGATACTTCTTCAACACATAGTACAACACAATTGAGTATTGATGAACAGTTTTAAACCTTGCTGTACCTCACGTGGAGTCCCAGAGGAGTCCACACATCCTACAAGGTAAGACCAAAATCAGAAACATTCTCAAAAATGGATATGGCATACATGTTGACGTGAGGTACAAGTTTTCTGTACACCTTTATTTTTCTTTCTCGGGGCCTTGATGGAGTCAAAACCCTCAAGTCCCAGACCAAAACAGAAGACTAGAGTTCTTGAGGCCCAAATCCAAACCAAGCTCTGCTAGCCCAAGTAACATACTGTAAATTCTACTGGACTTAATCTAGAGATAATATTGTATTTAATCACAGCATGCATTTACAATGTTTCCAACTATGAAAGAAATGAAGACTAGCAAAGATATCATACAGATCTGGGTAATTATTATCTTTTGCATGCCGGAAATAGACTGTGTGCGCATGTAAGACCATATTGTAAGATGCAGACCTATCTGTCTAGAGGTGTAGTATTAAGACCAAGGGCCTAAACAGTAAAAATAACGTAGCTTGGTAATCTTTATGTTCGGATAGTGTCTTCCGTTGGCATTCCAAATAAATTAACACGAGTGGAGAAAATTCTCCTCCTTCTACCACTCACTCTTTCTGTTCCCTGCAACAACTATCACAGTCACGTCGACTGCAAAATTGTTTAAGACATGCTTTTTGGGTCGTTAAATAAGGCCCCAAATACCAGTAAATCGACTAGCGCAAACCTTAGCAAATCGACTTTAACTCTGATAGATACACAAACTATAAAGGCTTCTCACCACATTTTGACACACATAATCCTGACCCCGTGCTGAAGAGTGTTGTGTTCTCAGGGCAGAAGCAGCCTTCTGTGAGCAAAACTGAGCCCTGCGTAGGTCTGAAATGCAAATATTATTTAAACTTTTTAGTTCATTACACACATTACATTTACATCACAGTGACATTAAAGGATTAGTTCACTTTGAAATGAAAATTAGCCCAGTTTGTTCATCAGTTTGTATAAAAAATATCCATATTTAAACAAGTTATGAAGTAAAATATGTAGCTTCCGCCAGACCGCCTTCCATATTGAAGTTACGAAGAAAATGTAAACTGGTGTCGCATCAGTTACACTTTTTCCGTAAGTTGAATAGGGAAGGCATAGGATGTAGCATGAGCTTTGTGAACTACAAGAGCTTTACACTTTCTGCGTATGTTGAATATGGAAGGCGGGTCGTGCGGAAGCTAGATAGTTTACTTCATAACTTGTTAAATATGGATTTTTTTTTTATACAAACGCATTGCTTCGATTCAGAAGGCCTTTATTAACCCCCCTGGAGCCGCGTGGAGCACATGTTTATGATGGATGGATGTGTATGGAGGCACTTTCTTCAGCTCATACTCATTGATCCCTATCACTGCCATTATAAAGCTTGGATGCGTCCGGATATTTATTAATTTTTTTGCAGTTATGTTCATCAGAAAAGAAGAAAGTCATATACACCTAGGATGGTTTGAGGGTGAGTAAAGCTTGGGCTAATTTTCATTTCAAAGTGAACTAATCGTTTAAGGGATGTAGAATATGGCTATGCTGAATAAGGCATTAATATGTGTTTTATAAGTACTAATAAACAGCCTATATTCAAGTAATAAGCATGCTAATAAGCAACTAGTTAATAATGAGAATTGTACCCTAAACTAAAGTGTTACTAAAAATAAATAGATAAATAAATAAATAAATCATAAATAATGAATTTGTCAGTTAGACATAATTATTTGAAATATGAAAGCTGCAGGGTTTTCAATTGTTTCCACAGAGTTTCTGCAGGTTTTATAAATAAAAATTTAAGACTTTTTAAGACCTTTTTAATACTATGTAAAAAAAAATTAAGGAATAAATTGAAGGGAACACAATACATCAATCGATTCTCTAAATGTAAATGTCTAGGAAGAAACACAATAAGTTTTATTAGCAACACAGTAAAGTCTGAAAATACAACTTCCAACAGACATCCATTACTTCAATTCATTTAAAAAAAAAAAAGAAGCTTGAATGCCTCTGCTCCCAAACCACTAGAATATGGAATTAACTTTTACTGTACCTTCTGACCACACTGCAAAAAAGTGTTTTTCCTTAGTATTTTTGTCTTGTTTTACAGTGCAACTGTCTAAAGACTCTTAAATCAAGATGTGTTTACTTTAGATGCAAAATTAGATAAAATTTGTATTTATTTTCTGTGAAAATTATTAAAATGAAGGGATTTTATGCTTAAAATAAGAACAAATATCTGCCAATGTGCCGATTATAATCAACTTACTTCAAAGGGAAGTTTTCATAACTCATTGACAGATTCAGATATTTGTTTTAACATAAACTTAATTTTGTTCAGTTTTTTAAGACTTCATTTTGCATTTGCATCTTGATTTAAAGATGTTTAGATATTTGTATTTTTTCTAAAACCATTTGTATTGGAAAATCATTTATTTGTAATGTATGCAATATTTAATGCAATGACTTTATTTATGCAAGAATTTCTGCTCTGATTTAAGACCTTTTCAAGACCCCCAGAAACCCTTTTCCACATATACAGAAATGCATTTAAAAAATGAGATGCATGTGAACGTGGTCCAGAATGGAATTGAAAATGATTGTAAAAGACAGCAACAGCAAAAAAAACAAACAAAAACAAACAAAAAACAAAAATTGGGGAATCAGATTTAGGTCAACTGTAGTGTGACTCTAGCCCTTTGAAAAAAAAAATCCATACCAAAATAAATAGGGCTCAGCATAAATGGCTATTCTCAATTTAAACAAATAGAGTTAAATGAATAGACTGAAAACGACTTAAAAAAAAAATGGAGAGACATTGTGCCACTGAATTATTTTAAAATAAAAGTAAAATGTACATACCCGCCTCTACAAGTTGGTGGTTCAGCTGGACCACAAGGCAAGAATATTTTATCTTCTGGACATGTAATGTCTGAGGAAGAAATGTTAAAACAATCTCTTAATTCAAATCTTTACAGGTCCTACAAAAAACAGGGCCGTTATTATTGTTTTATACAATGGATAAATCCTTTTTTATAAAAAAAAGGATTTTTATACAGATTAAAATAATTTAATTTATTTTATTAATGAACTTACTGCAAAAGCTAGTGTAGTTTCTCCAGTGAATGCAAACCCCAGCCTGAGAGCAAGCCCTCGCGTAGCTCTGCAGACTGGCACACACCACTGAGGGGTCGCTCGTATGAAAACTATCATACTGACAGGCTAAAAGGAAATTATCAGGAGACACATGGGAATGGCATGCTTCAAACACCCTGAGGAAGTTAAAAATGAAAAGGGATGATTGGAAGGGCAAATAGCCTACACTTTTGAGGCAAACGCATAATTTATTGAACTTTACACCACATAGAATGAACTCACTCGCTATTGAGATGGTGGCAGTCATTCTTGTATGGTGTTATTGGCATGGGTGTGGATATATTCAAGACTGAAGGTGTTGGACTTGGTTTAATGCAGTTTTTGCTATCTACACCACTGGCTGTCCAGTGATCTGCCATCACTGCACAGTCATTGACCAAGATACCTCCAGGCAGCATGCAGTCATCAATCTGGTTGTTATTGCATGTTCCTTGTTGCAGGGATTTGGAATAATTAAGCATAATAATACACAAAAACAAACCCCTTCATACAACAACAGCTTTCCTACTTAATTTTAAATCTGTTATGCACCACACCTTATGATTTGCTAAAAGTAACCTGATATGACTTCTAACGTTTTAAACTTTTTAATGTGCTGACTTACCACACTGTCCTTGTGTGTTATTTCCAAAATGCTGGAATGGCAGGTTGATGCTAAAGTCGGTGTTTCCAAATGTTACAACGACTTTTAGCTCTGGAATCTCCAAAATCAAGTTCAGGCTTGACTTGATAACCCTCAAACCATTATTAGTATATGGCAGTGTTAGATTAACATTGTCCTTCAGTGCCTTATAGAATAACAGGCAATCAAAAAGAAAACCTGTTAATTTACAATACAGTGCAGATCTAACACATACTCAAAATCTTTTTACAATCCTACTGTAGGTCTCACCTCTAGAGCCACACCTTCCATTAACCTGTGATTCCTAAGTGTTATGTTTTGATTGTTGTAAGAAACAATAATGGATCTGGGACAGGATACAGGCTCATGGATATCACAGTATACATTGTCAAAGTAGATCGTCAAATTGTATTTAGGGCTAATTTCCTCCATTAATATATAAGTGCAGTTTCCTTGGTAAGTGTAGGAGAGTCCATCAAATGTGATGTAATGCGAGCCAACCCAACCCTGACAAAAGCCTACAAGAGAGTGAGTGTGAACAATAAAAATGTTATAGACCAAGCACTACAGTTAGTTAGTCTTCCTTTTATTATTTGTACAAATTATTCCAATAGTCCTCTGACCAATCCCATTCTAGCGCTACCATCTGCACAATATAACTTTGATATTGCTTATAAATTTTCTAATTATTTTTGTCCAACTGTTAACATACTGGTTAGTTAGAATGTAAATAAGCTTCTATCTTAAAAAGTTCTCAAACCAAAAATGAACATTCATCATTTACTCACCCTCATATGTATATGACTTACTTTCTTCAGAGGAACAGAGATTTTTAGATAAAAAAAAAAAAATCCATCTCTGTGAGTCCATAATACAAATGTATTAGACCCCTTAAGGTTAAAGATTTAAAAGCTGTCATACATGCGTTTGCTTGACATAAATGTCAGCACATTATGAAGCAGACTCACAGAGATGGAATATTTTTCATGATGACAACATCAAAGTTAGAGCTCGAAGAACTTGAGATCGACGGTTTACTTACAATCACAGGTGTATTGCTGGCAGCAGTGGAGCTCATCATAGACCAGCACTGCTGGCTGGTTATTTTTACATGTGATGCCATTCGGAGAAGGACATTGCTTTTGGAAAATCTCTATGATGTCTCCCTTTATGCACTTTGCCATAATGCAGTCACATAAGTGGAAGGTCTCATTAGTCTGGAAACATTGCAAAAAGTACTCAATTAGAGAGGTAAGAGAGGCTTTACTGATGCAAGGTAAATTGAATGATATTGCAAAAAAACATACAATTTTTACTTTGAAATAAAAAATTACTATGCAATTACACAACTCTTGTGTAATCAAAAACTAAATGAAAATATATGTAAAATGTATATTTTACAGTTTTGTTCCATGTAGGACATTCGTGTGGTGGTGGTGGTGGTGTTGGTGTTGGACATGGCTCTGTAATGTTCTGAATAGCACAGGTTATGGAGCAGATCATGGTCAGACAAATCCCTGAGCCATTGTCCTTCTTATCCAATATTGTCTCTCCTATTAAAAAGAAAGTAAATCAAAACACTTGTACAACAGAATTGCTGGAGTATTTCAGGAAATTCTAGAAAACATCAATAATTTAAAAATTAAAAGTATAGTTACTAACCAGGCTTATATTGTCTTCCTTGAAACACACAAGAACATGATATAGGGCTTGTTGTATTGAGAATTTGCACTCCTGTAGATGCTATAGTGGTACTTGTAGTATTTCCAGTAATTACTGATGCAGCAGTCGAGGTGGTTGTACTAGTTGTAGATGGTGCTTCTGTTGAAACGGTTGTCCGAGATGTAACTGGAGTGGTGGAGGTGGTTGTCGACGTCGAAGGAGGCGGTGTGCCAGGAGTTGTACTAGTTGTAGATGGTGCTTCTGTTGAAACGGTTGTCGAAGGTGTAACTGGAGTGGTGGAGGTGGTTGTCGACGTCGAAGGAGGCGGTGTGCCAGGAGTTGTACTAGTTGTAGATGGTGCTTCTGTTGAAACGGTTGTCGAAGGTGTAACTGGAGTGGTGGAGGTGGTTGTCGACGTCGAAGGAGGCGGTGTGCCAGGAGTTGTACTAGTTGTAGATGGTGCTTCTGTTGAAACGGTTGTCGAAGGTGTAACTGGAGTGGTGGAGGTGGTTGTCGACGTCGAAGGAGGCGGTGTGCCAGGAGTTGTACTAGTTGTAGATGGTGCTTCTGTTGAAACGGTTGTCGAAGGTGTAACTGGAGTGGTGGAGGTGGTTGTCGACGTCGAAGGAGGCGGTGTGCCAGGAGTTGTACTAGTTGTAGATGGTGCTTCTGTTGAAACGGTTGTCGAAGGTGTAACTGGAGTGGTGGAGGTGGTTGTCGACGTCGAAGGAGGCGGTGTGCCAGGAGTTGTACTAGTTGTAGATGGTGCTTCTGTTGAAACGGTTGTCGAAGGTGTAACTGGAGTGGTGGAGGTGGTTGTCGACGTCGAAGGAGGCGGTGTGCCAGGAGTTGTACTAGTTGTAGATGGTGCTTCTGTTGAAACGGTTGTCGAAGGTGTAACTGGAGTGGTGGAGGTGGTTGTCGACGTCGAAGGAGGCGGTGTGCCAGGAGTTGTACTAGTTGTAGATGGTGCTTCTGTTGAAACGGTTGTCGAAGGTGTAACTGGAGTGGTGGAGGTGGTTGTCGACGTCGAAGGAGGCGGTGTGCCCGGAGTTGTACTAGTTGTAGATGGTGCTTCTGTTGAAACGGTTGTCGAAGGTGTAACTGGAGTGGTGGAGGTGGTTGTCGACGTCGAAGGAGGCGGTGTGCCAGGAGTTGTACTAGTTGTAGATGGTGCTTCTGTTGAAACGGTTGTCGAAGGAGTAACTGGAGTGGTGGAGGTGGTTGTCGACGTCGAAGGAGGCGGTGTGCCAGGAGTTGTACTAGTTGTAGATGGTGCTTCTGTTGAAACGGTTGTCGAAGGTGTAACTGGAGTGGTGGAGGTGGTTGTCGACGTCGAAGGAGGCGGTGTGCCAGGAGTTGTACTAGTTGTAGATGGTGCTTCTGTTGAAACGGTTGTCGAAGGTGTAACTGGAGTGGTGGAGGTGGTTGTCGACGCCGAAGGAGGCGGTGTGCCAGGAGTTGTACTAGTTGTAGATGGTGCTTCTGTTGAAACGGTTGTCGAAGGTGTAACTGGAGTGGTGGAGGTGGTTGTCGACGTCGAAGGAGGCGGTGTGCCAGGAGTTGTACTAGTTGTAGATGGTGCTTCTGTTGAAACGGTTGTCGAAGGTGTAACTGGAGTGGTGGAGGTGGTTGTCGACGTCGAAGGAGGCGGTGTGCCAGGAGTTGTACTAGTTGTAGATGGTGCTTCTGTTGAAACGGTTGTCGAAGGTGTAACTGGAGTGGTGGAGGTGGTTGTCGACGTCGAAGGAGGCGGTGTGCCAGGAGTTGTACTAGTTGTAGATGGTGCTTCTGTTGAAACGGTTGTCGAAGGTGTAACTGGAGTGGTGGAGGTGGATGTCGAAGGAAGCGGTGTGCCAGGAGTTGTACTAGTTGTAGATGGTGCTTCTGTTGAAACGGTTGTCGAAGGTGTAACTGGAGTGGTGGAGGTGGTTGTCGACGTCGAAGGAGGCGGTGTGCCCGGAGTTGTACTAGTTGTAGATGGTGCTTCTGTTGAAACGGTTGTCGAAGGTGTAACTGGAGTGGTGGAGGTGGTTGTCGACGTCGAAGGAGGCGGTGTGCCCGGAGTTGTACTAGTTGTAGATGGTGCTTCTGTTGAAACGGTTGTCGAAGGTGTAACTGGAGTGGTGGAGGTGGTTGTCGACGTCGAAGGAGGCGGTGTGCCAGGAGTTGTACTAGTTGTAGATGGTGCTTCTGTTGAAACGGTTGTCGAAGGTGTAACTGGAGTGGTGGAGGTGGTTGTCGACGTCGAAGGAGGCGGTGTGCCAGGAGTTGTACTAGTTGTAGATGGTGCTTCTGTTGAAACGGTTGTCGAAGGTGTAACTGGAGTGGTGGAGGTGGTTGTCGACGTCGAAGGAGGCGGTGTGCCAGGAGTTGTACTAGTTGTAGATGGTGCTTCTGTTGAAGCGGTTGTCGAAGGTGTAACTGGAGTGGTGGAGGTGGTTGTCGACGTCGAAGGAGGCGGTGTGCCAGGAGTTGTACTAGTTGTAGATGGTGCTTCTGTTGAAACGGTTGTCGAAGGTGTAACTGGAGTGGTGGAGGTGGTTGTCGACGTCGAAGGAGGCGGTGTGCCAGGAGTTGTACTAGTTGTAGATGGTGCTTCTGTTGAAACGGTTGTCGAAGGTGTAACTGGAGTGGTGGAGGTGGTTGTCGACGTCGAAGGAGGCGGTGTGCCAGGAGTTGTACTAGTTGTAGATGGTGCTTCTGTTGAAGCGGTTGTCGAAGGTGTAACTGGAGTGGTGGAGGTGGTTGTCGACGTCGAAGGAGGCGGTGTGCCAGGAGTTGTACTAGTTGTAGATGGTGCTTCTGTTGAAACGGTTGTCGAAGGTGTAACTGGAGTGGTGGAGGTGGTTGTCGACATCGAAGGAGGCGGTGTGCCAGGAGTTGTACTAGTTGTAGATGGTGCTTCTGTTGAAACGGTTGTCGAAAGTGTAACTGGAGTGGTGGAGGTGGATGTCGAAGGAAGCGGTGTGCCAGGAGTTGTACTAGTTGTAGATGGTGCTTCTGTTGAAACGCAGTTGTCGAAGGTGTAACTGGAGTGGTGGAGGTGGTTGTCGACGTCGAAGGAGGCGGTGTGCCCGGAGTTGTACTAGTTGTAGATGGTGCTTCTGTTGAAACGGTTGTCGAAGGTGTAACTGGAGTGGTGGAGGTGGTTGTCGACGTCGAAGGAGGCGGTGTGCCCGGAGTTGTACTAGTTGTAGATGGTGCTTCTGTTGAAACGGTTGTCGAAGGTGTAACT
Organism: Hypophthalmichthys nobilis; assembly: GCA_037950665.1. Classification (NCBI taxonomy): domain Eukaryota; kingdom Metazoa; phylum Chordata; class Actinopteri; order Cypriniformes; family Xenocyprididae; genus Hypophthalmichthys; species Hypophthalmichthys nobilis. Next base: position 19,934,621 of record CM075486.1, read on the forward strand.
GGAGTGGTGGAGGTGGTTGTCGACGTCGAAGGAGGCGGTGTGCCAGGAGTTGTACTAGTTGTAGATGGTGCTTCTGTTGAAACGGTTGTCGAAGGTGTAACTGGAGTGGTGGAGGTGGTTGTCGACGTCGAAGGAGGCGGTGTGCCAGGAGTTGTACTAGTTGTAGATGGTGCTTCTGTTGAAACGGTTGTCGAAGGTGTAACTGGAGTGGTGGAGGTGGTTGTCGACGTCGAAGGAGGCGGTGTGCCAGGAGTTGTACTAGTTGTAGATGGTGCTTCTGTTGAAACGGTTGTCGAAGGTGTAACTGGAGTGGTGGAGGTGGTTGTCGACGTCGAAGGAGGCGGTGTGCCAGGAGTTGTACTAGTTGTAGATGGTGCTTCTGTTGAAACGGTTGTCGAAGGTGTAACTGGAGTGGTGGAGGTGGTTGTCGACGTCGAAGGAGGCGGTGTGCCAGGAGTTGTACTAGTTGTAGATGGTGCTTCTGTTGAAACGGTTGTCGAAGGTGTAACTGGAGTGGTGGAGGTGGTTGTCGACGTCGAAGGAGGCGGTGTGCCAGGAGTTGTACTAGTTGTAGATGGTGCTTCTGTTGAAACGGTTGTCGAAGGTGTAACTGGAGTGGTGGAGGTGGTTGTCGACGTCGAAGGAGGCGGTGTGCCAGGAGTTGTACTAGTTGTAGATGGTGCTTCTGTTGAAACGGTTGTCGAAGGTGTAACTGGAGTGGTGGAGGTGGTTGTCGACGTCGAAGGAGGCGGTGTGCCGGAGTTGTACTAGTTGTAGATGGTGCTTCTGTTGAAACGGTTGTCGAAGGTGTAACTGGAGTGGTGGAGGTGGTTGTCGGCGTCGAAGGAGGCGGTGTGCCTGGAGTTGTACTAGTTGTAGATGGTGCTTCTGTTGAAACGGTTGTCGAAGGTGTAACTGGAGTAGTGGAGGTGGTTGTCGACGTCGAAGGAGGCGGTGTGCCAGGAGTTGTACTAGTTGTAGATGGTGCTTCTGTTGAAACGGTTGTCGAAGGTGTAACTGGAGTGGTGGAGGTGGTTGTCGACGTCGAAGGAGGCGGTGTTCCAGGAGTTGTACTAGTTGTAGATGGTGCTTCTGTTGAAACGGTTGTCGAAGGTGTAACTGGAGTGGTGGAGGTGGTTGTCGGCGTCGAAGGAGGCGGTGTGCCAGGAGTTGTACTAGTTGTAGATGGTGCTTCTGTTGAAACGGTTGTCGAAGGTGTAACTGGAGTGGTGGAGGTGGTTGTCGGCGTCGAAGGAGGCGGTGTGCCAGGAGTTGTACTAGTTGTAGATGGTGCTTCTGTTGAAACGGTTGTCGAAGGTGTAACTGGAGTAGTGGAGGTGGTTGTCGACGTCGAAGGAGGCGGTGTGCCAGGAGTTGTACTAGTTGTAGATGGTGCTTCTGTTGAAACGGTTGTCGAAGGTGTAACTGGAGTAGTGGAGGTGGTTGTCGACGTCGAAGGAGGCGGTGTGCCAGGAGTTGTACTAGTTGTAGATGGTGTTTCTGTTGAAACGGTTGTCGAAGGTGTAATTGGAGTAGTTGAGGTGGTTGTCGATGTCAAAGGAGTTGTACTAGTTGTAGATGGTACTTCTGTTGAAACAGTTGTCGAAGGTGTAATTGGAGTAGTTGAGGTGGTTGTCGATGTCGAAGGAGTTGTACTAGTTGTAGAAGGTACTTTTGTTGAAACAGTTGTCGAAGGTGTAACTGGAGTAATGGAGGTAGTTGTCGATGTTGAAGGAGGTGGTGTGCTACGAGGTGAACAATTCTTCACACATTTCTGTTGTATCTCATCAAAAATAGGATTGTCCTCTGGACATTTTGGGTAACATCCTGCACAAAACAAATTCTTCAAATGTTACACACAAATGAGGTATTTGTAGGTTCATAAACATTTCTTAGTGGCCCATCAACCATGGCTTTTAAACTTAGCAAAAAAAGTTCTGCCCTCTAAAAAATTGTCCATGATAAGATTTCTACTAGTTCACAACAGAGGATAAAATAAGACATTTTGGCCAGGAGCCTTTTTCAGTGTCCAGAACCTGGCAAACATTAATGTTTAGCACTAAATATAAGGCCAAGAAACATCTAGTCTGCACTATGTATACTCAATCTTCAAAAACTCACCTTCCACATTGGGTAAAGTGTTGTTGTTGATAACCTGGTTGGAACAGGTTTTGTACCAAGGTGTAAATGGACTGTAATGCCATACGCATAGGTTGTCTTTATTGTAGTAGTCACAGTACACAGCTGACAGGGAAAATGGACATAAGTATGAACATGTACTCACAGAAAATACTCTGCAGTAAAGAAAAAATGTTAATCAGACAATCAATTGATTTGCATCATCTTTCTCTGTGAAAGCAAGATGGCTGAAAAATCAGATTCTACATGAAAATCATATTCAAAAATTACAGACTTAGGGCTCGTTCAGACAAAACACGTTTTTGCTTTGAAAAAACGCGAGACGCGGGCCGTGGAATGGGGAAAAAAACGCAAGGTATCGAGATGTATTTTTTAAAAGTTGAACTGATTTTAATTTAGAATGCCATGTCATGTGCGAGATGCTACAAACAAAGCAAGACGTGATCGCAACGGTCATACATGTCCGTCTAGCACATGTTTACATAGAAAAACAACGGAAAAGTAGAGCATTGGAGTGGAAAAACATGTTCTGTGTGAACGGCCCCTTAAGATGTGCACTAGAATGAAATATGCTTACGGCAGAACTCGGGTGTTCTCCAATCAACATAAACACCCGCCTCATTGCAGGCTTGAGCATAAGCTGCCACAGCTGTACAGAGGCACTCACAATCTCCACCTGTGTCACATGCACACGAATCCTTCACACAGTTCTCATAATATGGCTCTGGATCCACCTATGGGAACATGCATTTCCATGTGTTATGGTGGATTCTTGTTTACAACATTACAGGGAACTTCATTTATTGACTCAAAAGGCTTTCAAACTGTACCTTTTTAGAGCAATTTGTGAACTTATCTTGCATTATGATGATACATTCTCTTCTTGCCCAAGCCACACGATTGGGGGTCTCAAAGCATGGGTCAAAGTCTGGTGCCGCATCAGGGCAGTTGCTTGACACTTTCCAGCTATCGACAAACTCTATTAGATCTGCGGTTTGCAAACTTCCTTGAGTGGTGAAGTCATCTTTCCCATTCCCATTGAAATTTCCACATAGGCCACAAACATTTCCCTGTAAAAACAAAGATCACATTAGCTCACTCTACTAAAACTAAGCAGTAAGCTTATCTCTGGAGTTCAGTAACCAAAATTAATGTATTTTATGTTATAATAACTGCAAACAGAACATTATTACAGCTGTTTATGCAGTATGTATCAGTGGAATGAATTCTGGATTATTCTGGATCACTCACCATGTGCTGAGGTTGCAGAATGATGCGGATGGTGGTTTTGCGGTCCCACATAACCGTCAGTCCAATGTCAGTATCAATGACAAGGTACATCCCAATTTTTCTCTCTGTATAGTTGATCTGTGGTCCACTAGTATTAGTATTAGTATTAGAGACTTTTACAGTCCCATCAGAAAGCTCTAGCACAGTTTTCTGTAAGTATGCAAGAGAAATAAAAAAAAAAAAATCAGAATGAAATTGAGGATGCTGTTTAATATACTAAACGCATCAAGTCACATCTTTATAGTGCTTAATACAATATAAAGTGTTTCAAAGCAGCTTCACAGTAACAAACAGGAAAGTAACATAATTAATGATGCAAATGTAATCAAATATGAGACAAATTCAAATTCTGCTGTAAAGCAGCTGTAGGAAAATAATTGTGTCATTATTCAGCTCAATTCAGTCCAATGCTGATTCAGTTTGGTTCAGTGAATGTGTAAAGTTCATTCATTATGAAACAAGTTCTATTCAGCTATATAAGCAGCTCTACTGAAGGCAATAGTGTCATTATTCAGTTCAAGACAGTTCAATGATTATTTCTTGTACATCCTTTATTTTAACACTGAATGCGTTGTATTGAATTTTGCATGTTATTCAAGATGGTTCTGCTAAATATCATAGAGACCTAATCTTACCCCCAAAATGATGGAAACAGCCTTTGAGCATGTTGTCCCTGTTGTTCCACAAGGAATATTTTCAGTGATTACATGGAAATTTCCTGTCTTATTTCCACATTTGTCCTTAAAAACAAGAGGATGTTACTAAATGACAGCAAAACAAAAACATACATTACACCACCTGCTTCCTGAATAAAGTGATTATTAGTAATTAAAAAACTTTATGCAGAAGTTTCACTAATGGTAGCAGGCCGGGAGTCACACGGCTACAATAAAGATGCACACATAATAAAACAATAAAAGTACTTGTCTGGTACCTGAGCAGCTATATAACTGCAGTCTCCCCTGAAGCCAAATCTTTGCTGGTCAAAAGTTTTATGATGTCCACTTCCGTATATTGTGCAGACGGCTGGACACTTATTTTCTGTACATTTCCATGTACCCTGTTGACAAGTGCTGTAAACAGAGTAATATATCAAGTGGACTTTTAATCTGTGTTTCCACAATGTGTTAGGTTCTAAAAAGCAAACTAATTTATGTCTTCATTCAGGATTACATGCATTCGGTAGATGATTTTTATGCTTTTATCCAAAGCAAGATACATTTAAATATAGGTATTAATATTACATCATACTGGTGATCGAACCCATGACCTGCTAACATCTACTGATTGAGTTACAGCAATGCCCAGGCACCAGGAGTAAAGTGCATGTGGCCGCAGTTATAACAAGGAAAAACAAATATACGCTAATAAAGGGGAGGGCAAATGTAGAATTTTGTGAATAACAGACTTCAGCAAATTTTTGCACATGTAGATTCTGTGTGGTCCTAGTATTAAATGTAACTTTACAAAAAGCTATGCAAAAGGCTGTTGGTTACGCACCACTTATTGCAATCTACATTTATCTCAGTCCCTGGTGCATGAAGCTCTCCATCATGAGGACAAGGACATTCATGAGGTTTAACACAATTTCCTTTGCCATCATCCAGTAGACCTGTAGGACACTGGCATCCAGATTCACAGTCCAGTGAGAACTGTGGATGTGAAGAAGGAGAAAAAGAGAAAAAAAACCCAAAGGGGATAACACTTTAGAATACTATTCCGTCATTAATGAATAACTATGTGGAACAAATACACACTATTAAACATAAACGCACTATTAACATTCCAGTAACTACTATTAACTAACAAGAAACTCTGATTACCGAACTATTAAGTTAAATTAGTTCAGTTAAATTATTAATAGCACTCAGCTGAATGAGGTAGTTCACTTTTAGCTAATCAGTAACTACTATTTTTTTCATACTTCCCAGAGGACTAATAAGAACTACTATATACAGGTTCATAATTAATGTGAATAATGCATAATGTATAAATAATTCTAAAGTGAAGGTCATGGTAACCCACTAGTAATGATTCAAGTGTTACCAAATCCTTCAGAAGGAATTAATAATTATTTGGATCAGTATTCTAAAGTGAAAAGCATGATAACTGCCTAATATTGACTGAAGTCATTGTAAGCTTTTGAGGTATAATAACCCAATAAAAAAAAGTACAAATGCAAATGGAAATACAGGTATCCGTAATTGGTATCGGTGAGCAGGCACCGCTAGGGTTTTTGCCCCCCTGGCTAATTTGTACTGTGTTTGTTCTCACAGTAGATTCTTTGATCAGATCTTTGAAATCAAGCTGTCTTGCTATGTCGTGTTCATAGATATCAATGGCCAGACCATATAGTCCTACCTCAGATCAATCAGGAAATTCTTTAAGATTAAGCTTACTGAAGGCTCTCTCTCCACTTGCAACGGTCACAGGCAAAGCGCACAATATTTAATACAATATACACAATAACAGGGAATTTTATTACTTTTTATTATTATTATTATTATTATTCACTGAGTTTCACACACCAGCAACTCCAGAAAGAAACATGGAAATTAGCTAAAATAGCAACAGGATCACTGAATAAGTGAGTTGAACTCGAGAACCAAATCAGTTCTACAGTATTTGTGAATTATCATTCAGATTGATTTTATCAACAGGATTCTCGAATTTATTGAAATGAACAGACTCAAATGTTTCACTCACGAATCTGACATCATTACAGCACTTAGCCTATGTCATAAACTCATCAGGGACAATTAAAGCAGATTTATACGATTACAGCATATATTTCAATTGATTCCTCACAGAAAGCTGTTGCAAGGCATTGGAAAGCTTGAAAATATACATCACTGGACTAGTTTTATTGACGCTTGGAGCTTTTCCGACTTTTTTGAAGCTCAACGAACACAACTTTAACACAACACAACGTAATCGGCGACAGGTGAAATAATTCTTTGACATGGTTAAAAATAATGAATGGTTTGTTTTTGTTTGTTTGTTTAGCATATGTCGTCGCCGAATACGTTCCCTTCCTGTGTATTTCTTATAGTAAAATGACCCGTTGCGCTCTGTCTCACTGCCTGTATCCACTTTTGTGTCCTTAAATATTCGTTTTTTGGGGTCGACAGCTTATAAAAACTTATTTCTGTGTTTTTTTTAGCTTGTTAGCTGTACACCTTGTCACACAGCAGCTTTTAGGCATTGATCTGTTTTTTGTAATAAGTCAGAAATGACAAGGAGGCAGCCTCACGCATAATTCCCACTTTTGGACACTTTTGCTTTAACGGACATTAGACAACACTGCAAAATCAAGCTGTTATATTCATATATTTATTGTCCAACATTCCCAATTTTTCTGATGCATGTCCTTAATTTAATTTCATATGTTGGTATTAATTCAGTGTTTATAATGCTAATACTAGATCTTTTAAAGAATTTTAACCCAAACTGACTGGGTTTCTAGAGAGCAAAGGTTTTGTGAAAAAAGTGGAAGACTTAAACACAAAGTCTGTAAAATAAACTGTTAAAAAGATCTGATGATCACTAGTGATAGTATTTTATTCTGTGTTGTCATCATTCAGGTTGGATTTCAGCTTTAATGTACATTTTTTTTAACAAAGCAGCTGATATTGCCATAGAAACTAGTGGACTGCCGAGTCGCTTTCACCCCAAAATGGTGGAAACGCAGGGCTGCTGCTGGGCGCCGGTGTTACAATGGAACGTTCTATTGAGTGTCGCTTCTCGTTAGTGTATATTCTTTGTTACGGGTGTGGAACATAGACTGTAAAAAAAAGATGGACGACGCGACGCCGCTTCCTTCCATTGTAATCACAGTTGCCAACTCTCGTGAGACAAATAAGCAACCGCAGCTTCAAAAACAAGCCCAATATTATTATATTAATTATTATAATCAATATTATTTATTATCAATTATTTATTATCAGTAAATGAGCCTGCAACATATTAAACTGAAACCACTCGGAGTTTGAAAAGCAAAAACACGTTATTTTACAAAAATCATCAAATTACAACAAAGCAGGAGGGTACGCACTATATCCTCCGATCAGCTGTGAACAGAATAGGTATGGGGATGGAAAAGAAAAAGTGACGTGAAGGCCAATTATGGTAACCCATAGTCGGAATTTGTCATCTGCATTTAACCCATTCAAGTTATTGCACACAAATTAGGAGAAGTGAGTAATGAACACACACACTGCAAACCGTGAAAAAGACAAGCACTAAGGGAGCGCTGTAATATGGCCACATATTTATAATAAAATAAATTCGAACTATGCCTACAGTTTTTTTTATTTTTATTTTTTTTTATAACCTGTAATGATAAATACATTATACAAATATTTTTTTTGTGCCTTTCCTCCCTGCACCGTCCATGTTTCCTATCCATCTCTGTTGGTGCTGACATTGTTTGTGAAAATGTAACGTTACATGCGTCTTTTTACATCTACTATCATTACTTGCATTTACAACGTCACATGCCTGCATGTTGAACGATATTTTTCTCCAATGAGGGGGAGAAGGAGGCAGGATGTGGGAGGACGAATTACAGGCTTGTATTATTGCACTGATTGGCTATTAGCTGTAAGTAGACAGTGTCAATCAATGTATTGGAGAAAACGGTGACAATAAATGCAAAGAAACAAAGTTGCTTATAATATTTTCCTAACAAGCAACCACATTTTCTAAAATAAGCCCAAAAAACCGCAACCCGCGACCCGTGAGTAATAAATGACATTATTTTCATTTTTGGGTGAACTAACCTTTGTGATCACGAGAAAGCAAAATAATTATAACCCATGGGCTTCTGTAATTGCTCGATGCATGTAAAAAACATACATTCTTTGAAATATTGTGTTACAACTTTCAGTGAATAAACATTGGGCTGAGTAACTGACAGAATTTCTATTTTATGTTAATTATAACAGCTTTATATGGGCTACATTCAGAATCATAGTACAAAACAGGGAACATAAATCAACTTAAAAAAAAACAAACAACAAAACTGGGTGGCTACTCAGTGGTGCCTGCAGCCATACAGCTTTACGCACTGTGTGTACCATGAGAGGGAGCTATTTAAAGCCGGTTTTATTTTTTACATACTTTTTTTTAGATTATTAATCGATCTGTGTACACTCATGACATTAAGAAAGCAAGAGAGAATGAGAATAAATAAAGGTGTGAGTTTGTGTGTTGTAAGGTCATGTGTTTATGAGCATGCATGGGTGGGGGATGGATGAAGAGAAAACTGATTGGCTAGTTCAGTTTTGTTTAATTGGCTCATTTTCCACAAACGAATGCGTTCGAACAGCGCAAAAGACCACCTACTTTCCGCAATATGTCAGTATTATGTGTTATGTCAACATAATGGAAAGGGCGCTAGCCAGACGGGATTTAAACTTTGTCAGCTGAAGACCCAAGTTTGATTTGAAGATGAAAAATGTACCAAGCCAAATGTTCTCTCATCTTTCCTGATTTCTAACATGTACTCAAGGCGCTTGGCGTGGCCTTGTGGCTATCAGAGCAGAAATAAAGCTGATGCCCTCCGTATGTTTTTCCGTCATCTCTGGACGCGTTCATATGTAAATTGTGTAAGCTTATTTTGTCCATTAGATCGAAAGATCTAAAAAAAAAACTTAGATTTACAGACCCTAAATTTGTTCATTAACATCATCTGTTGTTATATCATGCATTTTGAGGCTTTACAGTCCGTTCACCGACAAGAGGTTGTCTGATAATTATGTAAAGGACGTACATGACTGGATATAGTTATGCTAACCAAAGATTAAAATGCTGTCTTTGTCAAAAACTTAAAGGTGCAATATGTAATAATTTTGCAGTAAAATATCCAAAAACCACTAGGCCAGTGTTATATATTTTGTTCAGTTGAGTACTTACAGTATCCCAAATGATTGGAACTATTTGTAAATCGTGAGAAAATTGCAATTTTAACCAAGGCTCCGGGACGTGTGAGGAGTCGCCTGTCAATTCCGTCATACCTGCGTTACCCTCAGTTTCCAGTTTTATTTGTAGAAACCATGGAAACACCAAAAACACTTTAATATTTACATGTTTTAATAAACAAGGGAACAACTGTTTTGATATATTTATAGACAGAAAACTAATTATTGTTATATAATTCAACACATTTAGTCTTATTGTTTAGGCTAAATCTAATTTTCATTTTTTTTCTGCGAGTACCATGCTTTACCATGCTTAAGAGAAAAACACTATTTTGGCAAGTAGCTAACATAACATAATCAGATGCAGCTTTATTTTTAGTAACAGTAATACGGAATATTCTCCTTCATACAATACGTTTTAAAATTAATTGCATGCCATTTATCAACACAAGCCATCCAGCATTTAAAATGATATTCTAAAATCAATCTATCTTACTGCAGTGTGCAACAAGTGTCTCGCAGCAGCCTCCAAGCGAACGCATCATTTTCAAGACACTCAAATGTATCTAATATGATAAACAGAGCTGCGTTACCTCATACTCATGACCGGAAAAGCGGAAGCGGTGCCGGCGACTGTGGCATAATAAAAGTTCCGCTGCTCGTGAGGCGTGTGTTGCGCAATCGCTCCAGCGGCCTCGTTCAGCTCCCACAACACTCGGTGCTGCTCTGCTTCATACTACAGTAACGTTAATAATCGCATCCATGAACATGATTTCTTCCCGAGTCCTATCCCAATTTTATTTCACTGTCCGTTGAGGTGAAGACCACATGTCCCAAGATTCCGCGCTCAAACTTGGTGTCATCAAGCTACGCCTTTGCTTTGAATAGGCCTCTAGCGACCTCTAGCGGCCTCTAGCGGACAGAAAGTATTACATAGTGCACCTTTAAACCACATACAGGTGAATAACCACGTGCTGTGAGTTTAACCTGAATTTTTGACTGCTCCTAAGTATTTAATTTAAGCTGCTTACATTTTGTTCTTGCACTAATGTTACATTTGTAGCAATTTTGACAGACAGTTTGAGATATAGACTGTATTTGATAGTTTACCAAATCAAATGACTGGAACAGTTTTTGCCATTAAAATGCCATTGTTCTGAAAAAAAAGTGTCCCAATCAGCCTGAATTTACCCTACTCCTTGAAATCATAATTGCATTGCATTATGTTGTTTTAAACCCTAAATATTTTACTTATAACATTCTCCATTAACAATTATTCAGTTAGGCCTATTTGTAACAATGCCATTGTTAAAAAAAAAAAAAAAAGTTGCTTCAATGTAGCTAGCTACTTTTTGATAGTAACTTGTAGCGTAGCTACCTGCTTGAATGTAGCTTGTAGCTTATCAAACTACAGTTTCAGAGTAGCTTTCCTAACACTGTTACTACAGGACCATCCATTGCCATTGTTGGCGGTGTGTGCCCACCAATTAATGTAAGCTTTCCCAGTTTCCCGGTTTCAGCACCAACAGCGGACATGCCCCTAGCATTTGAGAGCAGAATACTGCTCATTTTTTCAAGATTTTGATAACGTTTTATTTACTTGCTGTTTTTTTTATCATTCAGATTTGGCTGGGTGGTTAGTAACACATTTTTCTGTGATGTGACAAACTCAGAACATATTTAATATTGCTTTGCACACACTTTAAACAATTCGATGCAACCAGGAGGAGAAGAGTAAACTTCAAATAGGTAAGCAAGGTTTATTTTTTTATTAATAATTTAGTGTCATTTCTTGAGTATTTGTGTATGTGAGCGCTTTATAGTTAGGGGGAGGGGTGCTAGTTAAGGTGAAAAGCTGTTCCAACCTTGAAAATGGCATTAGCAGGATGAAGGGATACACTTTGAGAAGACAAGAGAGACTGGAAACTAGACTTACACAATAAACTTCCTTTTGCATACAAGTCTGTGCACACTCCAATCCATGTCCATCTGGGCCTGCTGTACTGCAGTTGAAGAAAACCTTTGGAGTAGGACACTCTGCAAAAGACAATCAGATACAGAAAAAAGACTCATGGGTAAGAGTTTTATATTGTAAACCACAGTTGGAGACCTAAGAAACAGAACTTTACTGTGGTTTTGAGCGATTTTACAACTGTTAATACTATTGTTGGTTATCTAAACAAGTTACTTTCACTATGCATCTGATAGGATTTTCTATTTTGTGTAACCATAATTATGGATGTCATGGCCATGCCTATGTACACCAACAGCAAACTCATTTAAAGTATATTCTAGGTTCAATACAAGTTAAGCTTAATCGACAACACTTGTCCTTTAACCTGTTCAATTTTCAGGGTGTAAAAGAGAGGTATCTAAATGTATTTATTCTTACCCAGAATTTGGGTTTTCCAAGACTGACAGTGCAATGTTCCATTCACGCAAATACTGGAGAGAAAGTATCAGATTGCCTTAGGTTTTAAATTTACAGATTAGAAAGTGTACATTTCAAGACTTTTAATTCTTTACAACTACTGCATAAATAATAGTATAATTCACTTACCAGTGTTCATTATTAATGTCGATAGACTTGCCAGGTTGGACTATCTCTCCTTTGTGGTAACATGGACATTTTTCAATAGGTACACACACTTTCTTATCCTGGTAGAATCCATCTGGACATGCGCATCCATCAACGGGCACAAAGTTAATGCTGCAGCTTTGGCGCTCAGAGGCGAGAGAAAGACAGGTACGCTGGCAGCTCTGCAGCTGATAGGAGTAGTTCTGAGAGGCCGGGCAGTTCTCTGTATACTTCTCTGTGGGGATAAATTTGAAAGGAAGGTGTTGAAAAAGTGCTTGTAGTGCAGACCTGTACTCTATAAAATGAAAACGGCTGAGCTCTTTCAAAATGACAACCTCAGATCATCTAACCTAAAAGACTTTGGTGGAAGTGGATGATAGGAGGGTGAGTAAATGATGACGGAATTTTCATTTTTGAGTGTTCTATATGCTAGTGGCAGTTTTATCATCTGCCAGTTTAAATGCTCAAGCTCTTCAAAGGGGACCTATTATGCAAAATTCACTTTTATATTGTTTTTGAACATAATTATGTGTCCACAGTGTGTGTATACAACCACCCTGTTGTGGTAAAAATCCATCTACTCCATTTGTTATTTTCCCCATAAATCTGAAACTGTCTCAAAATGAGCCAGGAATGTACTCCAATTTGATGTCACATTGGAACAAGCCCCGCCCATGACTGTCAACAGAGTCTGCCCTATTAGCTTAGCTCAAAAAACAATTTATCAGAAATTTAAACTGATATAGCTTTAAAACACATGCAAATAGTAAACTTTGATGACGAAGAATAGGATGTTTTTGCTTCAACTCAAAAATAGGCATTACAACATGGTATAATAAATTATCTGTGGGGTATTTTAAGTTGAATCTTCACAGACACATTCTGGGGACACCTGAGACTTATATTACATCTTGTGAAAAGGGGCATAATAGGTCCCCTTTAAAGCAGGATGGATTCAAATTGGCTGTCAATGTTTTTTCGTTCATCAGCTGGAATAAAATTGTCCTGAAATTGATTCTAATGACATGAGTGTGCTATTTTTTTTTAATTTAGAATGGTTTTCATATATATCATTATCGTTATCATTCTTGGTGTTCACTACCATTACCATTCATGGTTTAGTCACACCTAAATCCAAAAGATCTTTCAGCTTAAAATGATTCACATCTATCTGTCTACTAAAACATCTGCTTTCAGCCTTCTTACCACACACAATTTCTCGCCAGCCTTGGAGGAATATTCCTTTAGCCGCACAGGCCCGGGCGTATGAGGAGAACACCGCACACAGACAGTCCTCACTCCTTTTACAGGTACAACTGGAGTATTTGCATCTCTGAAAGCACAAATATGTTGTGTCACTTCTTATTGTGGGAGGTTGGGTAACGTTAATAAAATTGTACAGTTCTCAAGGTTGTCTGTTCCAGGTCATACTTTGTAGTAGCTGTCTGGATTGACACTGGTGTGACATTTGGCAAAGAGACTGTCCTTGTCCTTCATCTTGGAACACCAGTACTCAGCAAAGTGCTCTAAAGGCATCATAACATATGATTACAAGCAAAACTGTATATGCAAACATTTTCTGTATAGGTTTAACACAATACAAAAATTAGATATTGTAAATAGTCTGCCTTCTGTGCAAAAAAAAAGTCTCTCACCGATCTCACTGCTGTAGGAACAGGGGTCTTCCATCCTCTCATCATGGTCAGGGCAGTTGGACTGGGCCTTCCAGGCATTTGCAAAGGAAACCGCTGTACCCTCCACCAGGCCCTGAGGGGTCTTCAGGTCATCAGACAGCACTTTGTTAAAATTTCCACAGAGACCTGCACAAAGAAATGAACACCACAAATAAAAGAGGAACATATAGGGTCACATGTACATGATATCATTGGACATCAGGTTTGATTCTCAAAACTGCCCTGTTCATATAAATTCATACAGGTGCAGCTTTAACCGTCTGTATGAATGAGTAACTAAAGTCAAGCTTCGATAGTTATGAATATGGTAACAGCAGGGCTCGATTTGAGGGGGTTGGCATCCCCCTTGTTGAAAAAAAATGACAAAAAGCATCCCCTCTATAAAGCCACCCCCCCCCCTTACCATCCCACCACAATGTTATGTATTATGTAAAACTTATCATGTAAATGAAATTTTAAAATTCTCTGTATGATAATTAACAAACTATAAATAACAGCGATTGACCAATCAGTACTCAGTACTGTACCACTCTGCGCACAGTCACGCCAGAGCTCTGATTCAAGCAAGCTTTCGTAATTTTTCGCGTTTGTTCAAAAGAATGGTTTAAGCGCATCTTTTGACGTTTTTTTAAAAGAAGAGAACAGAAGGTATGATATTACTTTGATTAGTGCTTTAAGAACATTCCCCTGACACATTAGAATGAATAACGAACATTGCTTAAGGGATCGTTGTCAAGGTGAATTATTGACAATGAACATCATCACCGAGGGGATAATGCACACATGCATATAGGCTATGTTAGCTACATGTATGTATGTGTTTATTTATTTTATTTAATTAAAAAAAACTATGGGCTCTGTTCATACTCTGCTGTTAAAAACTGCAACCATCCATTCAAGACTAGACTAGGAGCCAAGTCTCCTGTGCCCCCGCTGGTTCCACCTAGCTCCAAGACTCCTGTGTCTCCAGATTTCACACCCAGCCTCCCTCTCCCACCTCCTCTTCCAATAATAGCCAGTTCCATCAGCCCCTCGACTTCTCCTCTGGTTAAACTCTATGGTGTGGAATTGCTTCTGGTATTCTGGTCTACAGCTCTGCCTAGTAAAGAGGATTTTGGCCCGTCAGTCTGTTGGCTCCACATTGGCTCCTCCCTCCTTTGGCTCCATCTGGGACCATCGTCCTTACGGATCCACCGGGCTGCCTCGTCCCTCCGCCTCTGCCTTGGGCAGACGTTGCTCTGCCTGCACCATGGACTTACGGGCCTTCAGCTACACTTTGTCTCTCCAACACTTCAGCTCCATTGGGCTCCACTCTGGTCCTCAGTCATACCGGCTCCATCTAAGTCCTCTGACACCCTAGCTCCACCTCGGTCACTCATCACTTACCCCTTTTCCAGCTAGTGCCAGTTCGGAGTTGGTTCTACTGATGAGCCTTCTAAGAACCGGTTTACCTTTCCACGGGCTAGAGAGCCAGCACAGAGCCAGGTCTTACGTCACTGTATACGTCTCATATTTCACAACTAGCGTGGCAGCGCCAAACACAAACACACCAAGCTTGTTCAAGATGCATTGGCTTCTCGCAGAGCGATCGGCGCATGACATCAAAGCACTGCGAGAACGATCCAAAAGCACAAGGAGTCGTATGCTCTACAAACACTCCTGTGGCACTCCAATGTCACCTGCCAATCGGTCCACGCTGCTCCGATGCATCTTGAACAAGCCTTCATGGCTTTGCGATCCCACCTCGGCATCCAAACACGGCTCGCCGTAATTTGCCGTAATTTCAAAAATGGTGGTTACAAATTTCTTGTTGGTCAAGGTAACCCTGCCCCCAGCCCCTGAAGCAAGCGGTTCTTACTTCTAGACCAGCAATGTTTTGGTGCTACTTACAAACCACTTTTCCTGGTTTGGAGCTGGTGCTTTGGGTGTCGAAAGACAAAGAACTGATTTGAAACTAGGCTCTGGCTCCGAACCAGCACTCAGACTGCCTTGGTGGAAAAAGGGTAACTGTGGCTCTGCCTCAGCCTCCAGGACTATCGGTGTCGTCCGGTCTCACTGGCTCTCCATCTTTGCCTTGGGAAGGTAAGGAAGGTAGGATGGTGCTGTTTGGCTTGCCATCTGCTGCTCTCTTGTTTGTTTGTTTTACGACCAACAGTCACTCCTGGACATTCAAACCTTATTTATGGACATTTATAAGCCAGACGTGGAACGTGTTTTTACCATTCACACAGGAGTTTTCCAACAGACATTCTGGAGTGTATACGCCGGTGGTCTCTTAACATATCCCGGAGAAAGCGCAGGAGGAACTTTATAAAGTTTTAAATATGTATATTTTGTCTGACAAAATATACATATTTTGTCAGACAAAATATACGGAGCCCATGGATGCATTTTTGGGGGGGTTCAAAACACGCTCCCAGTCACTATAACGCTTGGAAGAGTCAGGATATTTTTTAAATATATCTCCGATTGTGTTTGTCTGAAAGAAGATATACACAAAGGATGGCTTGAGGATGAGTAAATCATGGGATAATTTTCATTTTTGGGTGAACTATCCCTTTAATTCAGATGCTAAACTTCATATGTTGTTTCTCACCACAAGTCTTGCCCTGGAATTTTCGGTCCAGAATGATGTACACCTGCATAAGAGGCACCAGCTGTACCTGCACCTGCAGCCCAAAGGAGGTCTGAAGCATGATGTAAAATGATGACGGCATGAACACTGTGAAGTCAGCTGGGAGAAAGAGACAAAGAGTTCGAAAAATGCCTTACAAAAATATCAGCCTTCACCAACAATCATTCCTTAAGTTTCAGCAGGTTTTAAAACAAAAGAAATACAGAGCTTCTCTCTCTCACCTGCCATATAAGGAAGTGAAACCTTTGCATTGTGTTGTACTGCGCCGTCATAGTTAATCACCAGACGCTAATAAAAAAAGACATATTGACACATTGAGTAATGTGTTGACTGTAGAAACTTACAAGCAGGAAGAAAAGAGGGAATGTACTCACATTGTTCTTGTCTTTGTAAAATAGCACCTCTATAGATTTCAAACAGGTGCCAATAAGAGTACCACAAGGATATATCTGAACCAATATGGTGAACTTTGCCTCTTCACAGTCCTGCAAAAACATAAATAGAGTTTTATAGAGTGTATTGTTTATTATTAAGAATTTCACATATTGTTCGTAAATAAAAATGTCATGACACGAATGAATACAAACAAAATAATTCTAAATTCCAAATGTAGATGTCTCAGCCGTTACAGAAGGTCAAGTTAGTGAGTGCGTACAAAACATGCTTACATTTGAGAGCACATAGCTGCACTCTCCATGGAAAGTGAATTCTTTCCCATCGTAGGTGGTGAAGTGAGATCCTTCCTCTACTGCGCACAGGCCAGGACCGGGAATACTCTCACAGATCCAGTTTCCCTCCTTACATGTACTGTAATACACAATAAAACAGACACAGTAAACAACCACCTTCAGGACTACTGATGCAATGTAGTAATACAATAGTTTGGTGAATAGTTTATAGTGCTTTTTTGCAATTAAAGACATGTAGAAGAAGAAAAGAGTAAAATGTGTTTTATTACCATTCCTCCTCCTCTTTGCGAAGAACCTCTCCTGGTGTGTAGTTGGTGCCGTTGTGCATGCACTGACATTGCTCCACAGGGATGCAGCCCATGTTTGTGACATCATCAAATACAGTTCCTATAACACATTTCATAATTACCCAAATACATACAGTACACATTTTTCCTCATTTGTTTACACATAAAAGCTGATTCTATTAGAAAAAAAAATTGGTAACTATTTCTTCAATTCTCAAAACAGACATTTCGCAAACCTATTCACACATTTTCCCAATTTTTTGTTTTCCACAAATTCTTACATAAAAATAGCAATTGGTTTAAAACATGTTCTCATGTTCTATTGTGTATTTCAGATTACAGATTGCTAACTGGTGTCTAGTCAGAGCTGTCTTATTAAATACTAGACATCTGAAAACTGAGTGATGTGTGTGTTTTTCCCTCCGTATAGTTTTTTTAAATTTACCAGCTATAGCTCACACAAATGGCTTGTTTAATAAACAAAATATTTATTAAAAATAAATTAACACTTATTCAGCAAGGGTGCATTAAATTTAACAAAATTTGTTTTTTTGTTCTAAGCTTATACGACAGGAACAGTAAGAGGTTACGGAGAAAAAAAATACTATTTTTTTATTGCAATACTCTTTATTTTACTTAAAACTGTATAATATAAAATAAATATATAGAAAGATTAACACCGGCAGCTCACGGATGTACAGTAGCATTCAAGTATGAAATTGAATGAACAAATGTAAAAATAAAACACTTTATAGACTTCACTGTATAAATTATACATTGATTCTTATTAAAGCTGCTGTATTAAAGTTTTTCAGTCAAGGGTAGTGAGTGATTTTCTCTTTGTCTTCTGTTGTTTTATTAACATTAAAGGGATAGATCACCCCAAAATGAAAATTCTGTCATCATTTACTCACACTCAGGTTGTTTTATACCTGAATTTAGTCCTTTCTTCTGCTGAACATAAAAGATATTTTGAAAAATGTGGGTAACCAAACAGTTGCTGGTCCCTATCGACTTCCATTGTAGGAAGAAAAAAAAATAAAAAATACTATGGAAGTCAATGGCCGTCAACTGTTTAGTTACCAACATTTTTCAAAATATCTTCTATGTTCAACAGAAGAAAGAAAATAATACAGGTTTGAAACAACATTAGAGTAAGTAAATAATGACAATTTTAATTCTGGGGTGAACTATACCTTTAAGGACAAGCGGCAGCATGTTTACTATTAGGCTGCTGTCACTTTCGCTACATTCAGACTGTCAGTCCAAATCCGATTTTTGTGCATATCCGATTGAAATCTGATCAGATTTAACACGTGAATGGCAAAAAAATCACATGAAACGGGATTTTTACAAATCCGTTTCGAGCTACAAATCATAGGCGTATGTGATTTGAAATACAATTAAAATCGCATTTCTGGAAATCCCTGAAATGGATCACATGACCATAAAATGATAAAATGACTTCCTTGAAGTGACCATCGCATGATCCCTTCGCTAACGGCCTTGTGGAAAGGACCTTCGTGAAGAAATCCAGTTGTTCACTTTCGTTTGGAACAACCCTACAATTGGCGTCCCCTTCCCGAAGTGGGAAGATGCCATTTGGAATTTGCCCTTGGGCTGTGACATTTAGTTAACCAGCCATGGTTCTGTGTTTCCTATGCTGGTTTCATCTCGATCGGACCAACGGTTTCGAAGATATTCGCAAAAGTTTTTTAAGTGCTAAATTACCACGTTGCACAAACCATAAGGCAAAACCTAGCATGTTTGGTATCGTTGGACTCAGCAAGGATTCAGGAGTTTAAGGAGATGACTCCCGTGAAAATAAGTCAACCAAGTTATAAGCATATAAATATTTTTTTCTCCACTAGGTGGTGCTGGTCCAAAACTTCTCAGGCTTCTTCAGGACATCGTGCTGATGACCCATACCGAGTTTCATAACGATACGGTAATGTGTTCATAAAATACAGCATTTGGCCGATATGGGAATAATAATGGGAATTGGATATCATTCGACTCGGCATGATGCCCCGAATCTAACGAGACCACGATTATGATTTTTGGAAAAACCCATCAGAAGTTATAAGAAAAAATAGCCATTTTTTGTATCTCCGGACCAGTAGGTGGTGCTCCGCCAAAATGCTGCATGTTGCCTCAGGTCATGCTTGTAATGCTTGTAACACGTACCAAGTTTGGTCTGAATATGATAAAGCGTTGCGAAGATACAGCCTTATGTCTATTTTCACAGGCACTACATAAAATTAGTTTTTGCGTTTATCAAAAACGGCTTAAGAAATCAACTTGAATTCCATTCAAGTCGACTAGGAGGAGTTCGAAAAAGTAGGTTATTCGGAAAAATCAAAATGGCGGGAACATTTTCATGACGTCATAGGGTGCAATCGAGCCAAGGAATCAGAGAAAAATTTTGTTTCTAGTCCTTATGGTTTAAAAGTTATTAGCATAAACACGACTGAAACTTTGAACAGGTGGTGGCGCTAGAGGGATTGAGTTAAACCACACTTAACGATGAGCTAAAACATTCTAAGACTGAGCTCAACACACAAAGACTGTTTCCTTCAACTGAAGCAGATTTTAATACTTTCACACAGAATTTAAACACCGACTGTAAACACTGACTGAACGCAACTGGCTCTGACTTGGCGTGTTTGGACATGATCAGTCATAAGTATCAAATTACATTCATAATCGGCCTTATAATAGTTAAGTGTGTCCCCAGCTTTAGAGACTCCAAATTTGCTCTGTTGACAGTTCAGAAAATAAATAAATAAAAAGAAAAAAGCCTTGATGTCTTGAAGCCTTCAAGTGTCCATAAATATAATAACTTAAGCATTTTTTTTTGAAAGTTGGAGGTTTTTAGTTTTAAGATTGTGTTTTGAAAAAAGTTTAGACACATTTCAAGAAATGTGTCTTAGTGATCGTGCTGTAAAATCATCATTTATTCTATATGTGATTCTTAAATAAACCATGCACATTAAATTAAATATTGTATATGATGGTACTAAGATTAAATTAAATATTGTGAATTAGGTACTGACCTAGTGGGCAGAAGCAACCATCGATGTTGTGTTCCTCACACAGTGTGACTTTGTGCAAGCATGTGTCCATACAGGGGGAGCCGCTTTCAGAAAATACCATATTGTAGGGGCATGTGACAGCTACATGGGAATACAAGTCATACAGAGACTGATTACACTGATTATGAAAATTAAAATATTTTTTCAGAACATTTTATGTCAAATAGTGTAGTTATTTCCACTTTGACTGATGTAATTTGTATTTTAAGAAGGAAATATATGTGACAATACAACTGACAGTATTAATCTGTAATGTGCAAAAGCTATTAATGAATAATTTAAAAGCAGAAGGAATCAAAGCAAAGAAAAATGGAGATAAATGGTAGTTATTACCGCAGAAGTCATCTCTTCTCCAGTTCGGTGGATTTTGCCCAGCATGCGTACACTGACGTGAATATTCAGACAAAGTCGCACAAAGCGAGGAGTTGTCATTGTCTTCAGGTTCATACAAGCACATATCAAGTATACAGGCACTGATATACGGCTCAGGGTTCAAAATCTCACAGGAGAACCACTCTTTATCCTTCAAAAGGTCTTCACAATCTGCCTTCTGTTGTGACAAAGGCATAGTGTATTTTTAACCTTTAGCCTTAGAGAGCCACATTAAATATCAATACTGTAATTATTTGAAGCTGTTGTCATAGTGATTGGATGAAGCCAATAGGGCATGCATTAAGAAATACATTAAGCAATCCCACCTAAATCTATTAAACCCACAGAGATAGTTTTGCGACTTACATAACTGTCACACTGCTTTAACCAGTTATTCTCGTCATCTTCTTCAGAAGGATCTTGGCAATTATCGTTTGGGTTGAGAACTCTCTGCCTATTCCCAAACTCAATGAAGCCAACCCTTCGTTTGTATCCTGATTCTTCATCTATAAGGAATAAGATTGGAGAGCTATGAAATTAGCAATACATGAAAAAATGTGTTGTCTGTAATTAAGAAATGACAAAATAAGACAGGGGTCAGTGAATAACCTCAACTCACCTGATTGAATGAACTCATCAGGAACTCCATTGAAATTGCCACACAATCCACAGGTGTGATCTGAATATTTTGAGTCCAACTCCACCTAAAACAGCGCCATAAAGAAAGACCGATTTCAACAAATGACCCCTGCATCACAGTTAGTCTTAATATGATTTGTATCCTCGTTTTCTTATCACAGGGACTGCAATCAAAGTCCCTTTCAAGGACAGATGTCAAGGACGGAGGAAGTTTTCACAAGATTGTAAATGCAATGCAAATATTTGTTCATTTACATTTATTTATTATTAACATTTATTAATTTATTTGCAATAAACACTTAATGTAAATTGTAAGTGGGCTATAAACCTATTGTTTCTTAATCAAATGTGGTAAACTCAGTTGTAATTTGATTCAATTCCAATGTCGATTCGAACCATATCAATTCATCATTTGGATACGCTGTATATCAGGTACAGTACATGTACATTTTTTTTCAAGAGAGAACAAATCTCTCTTAACTAACTAGCTAAAATTGTGTCCATTAATGCAGATTGTCTATTGTTCTTACTACTCTGAGCAAAAATGGATGGAACAAGATTTTTTATACAAAATGTTACGTCAGTCATTCACATTAATACTTGACTAATGTATGCGCTGGTATGATACAGTTAACTACAATAATATAGAAATATACACATCGATTTGTTGAAATGGTGAGAAATTACAGTTGCAACATCTCATATTGTATATTGAACCGCTGATTCGACACAAAAGATTCATAACGCTCTGAAGCTTCATGAAGCAGTGTTTTGAAATCGGCCATCACTATATAAGTCGTTATTTTTTTTTGGTGCACAAAAAATATTCTCGTCGCTTTATAATATTAATATTGAACCACTGTACTCACATGAACTGATTTAAATATGTTTTTAGTACATTTATGGATCTTGAGAGAGAAAATGTCATTGCTGGCTATGCAGGCCTCACTGAGCCATCGGATTTCAACAAAAATATCTTAATTTGCGTTCCGAAGATTAACGAAGGTTTTACAAGTGTGGAACGGCATGAGGGTGAGTAATAAATGACATTATTTTCATTTTTGGGTAAACTAACCCTTTATGTTACACAAACCATGATCGCCATCTCAGAGTAAGACAGCTGCCTTCTAAAAATCAACATCCTTACAAACGCTTTGAACAACTCAGAACGTCAGTGAAGAAAGGCATATTCATTATAACATCGTAATATACACTACCAGTCAAAAGTTTGGAAACGGTAAGATTTTTAATGTTTTTAAAAGAAATTTTGTCTGCTCACCAAGGCTGCATTTATTTAATTAAAAATACAGTAAAAATGGTAATATTGTGAAATATTATTACAATTTAAAATAACTCTTTTCTGTTTGAATATATTTTAGTTATATTTTAGTATAATATATAAGTAATTTATTCCTGTGTTGGCAAAGCTGAATTTTCAGCATCATTACTCCAGTCTTCAGCGTCACATGATCCTTCAGAAATCATTCTAATATGCTGATTTGCTACTTAAGAAACATTTATGATTTTTATCAATGTTGAAAACAGTTGTGTCCTTTTTTTTTTTTTTTTTTTCAGGATTCTTTGATGAATAGAAAGTTCAAATGAACAGCATTTATCTGATATACAAAGCTTTTGTAACATTATACACTACCGTTCAAAAGTTTGGGGTCAGTAAGAATGTTTATTTTTATTTTTTTGAAAAGAAATTAGAGAAATTAATACTTTTATTCAGCAAGGATACATTAAATCGATCAAAAGTGACAGTAAAGACATTTATAATGTTACAAAAGATTATATTTCAAATAAACGCTGTTCTTTTGAACTTTCTATTCATCAAAAAATCCTGAAAAAAAAAATATATATTGTACACAAATATTTTGTACAATTGTACACAATAAATGTTTCTTGAGCATCAAATCAGCATATTAGAATGATTTCTGAAGGATCATGTGACACTGAAGACTGGAGTAATGATGCTGAAAATTCAGCTTTGATCACAGGAATAAATTACTTTATAAAATATATTCAAACAGTTATTTTAAATAGTAATAATATTTCACAATATTACTGTTTTTACTGTATTTTTAATTAAATAAATGCAGCCTTGTTGAGCAGATGAAACTTCTTTTAAAAACACTAAAAATCTTACCGTGTCCAAACTTTTGACCGGTAGTGTACATCATATACATAATTCACCCACTATATTGCTAAATGTATCCGATTTTTCATATCAACAGAAAAATATACACTGTTAAACATTTTATAGTGAAATTACAGTATATTCCAGGTTAATAATTGCATGACTTTCACAGTAGGACTTCTCTTGTATCTAACTGCGCACTTGGAAATTTCTTGTAAAATCTATTATCATACTGTATTTCTACAGTGCATATGTACTATGAAGGTACCCAACGTGCAATGCGCATATGCTTTTGAGTTTCTTGATTATTGTTGGTTTTATCTGTGCTGCTGAACTTATTTTTGGTTCACTTTTAGCAGTTTGTGTTGTTTGTTTATTTTGTAATGTTCAGAATTTATCTTTTTTTATTGTTTGTTGAGTGTCACCATTGTTGTTTTATATGTCGAGTGTTGATGTCTATGCATCATTAGGTGATGGAAGAAAAAAATGTCATCTTTCAAAGGTGAATCTCAGCAGTTGCTTCACTACTGTGAGCTTATTTTATATTCTAGCTTGTCATTGTTTTAACAAATGTTTTCAGTTGTCACACTTCTGACTTGGCAAGATCAGACATTTGAATATGAATATACAAGGTCCAAGCAAATGGAACACTGATCACCATTAAAAATTACAGTAGCCTACTAAACAATATAATTTCTTACAGTGGCATGGTTAGAGACAACTTTATAATGTGAATTCACAGTAAAACGAGCAGTATATTACTGTGATGTCAGCATCATTTTGCTGTTGATTAACAGTAGAAATTCGTAAGAAAATGACTCACCATGACTGCATCTTCTTTGTTCCACATGACAGTGATGCCCAT
This sequence comes from Hypophthalmichthys nobilis, assembly GCA_037950665.1. NCBI lineage: Eukaryota > Metazoa > Chordata > Actinopteri > Cypriniformes > Xenocyprididae > Hypophthalmichthys > Hypophthalmichthys nobilis. Next base: position 19,958,965 of record CM075486.1, read on the forward strand.
TTTGGAACTGACCCTGGTATAGATTGTGTTCTCTTCCACAAGGATCCCTCCTATATGCACGGGCAGCGTTGTACTAAATAAAAGAAATAATTAAAATCATTTTTGCAACTATTTTGTGTTTGCTGTGGGAGGAAAAAAGCAGCAGAAAAAGCAGTTCCACAGAATCTTACTTTTTTCCATTGACCACGACCTGGTTCTCGGTCAACTTAACAGAGATGTCATCGATGGTAATCGACACCCTGCTGATCTTTGGGCCATTGGTGTGTTCTGTTCTTTTCACATTAACTGAGAACTGGCGAAAGAGGATTTGGCAGTCAGACACCAGGTTATACTCGCACATGCCTGGGAACCGATAAACGTCCCCATCGAACGTCTTGAAGTGGAAGTTTCCCCACATGCTACAGATGCTGTTGACATGGTTACTGGGATAGACTGGTAAAAAAAAAAGAGAGAGAGAGAGAAACAGCAAAGACTTACTCCTAGATTCACCTACGGTGATGTTATGTATCTAGCATGGTTTTGCTTAATCTTTGAGATGCTTTATTAAGTTTATATAATGTCTACTTCAAGTATGCTTTTGATCAAAACAAAGACAGAGTTTGTGAAATTTTAAAGTTTAAAATGAGGAGACTTTTTGTCTTTTGTTGTTAATGATATTTACATAACTGTGTCTGTGGTGCAACTAATCCCCACCACTTTTAAAAACAAAATGTTTTCTATTAGTTTAATGTGTAGGTTCATTTATGAATACATAAAGCACCAATTTTACTTAATCTGTGAATAATTTTGTTACTTTATAGTTTCTTTGTGAATCAATGTGATTAGTACATCTCATATCATCCATAAACATAATGCCATATTCACCTGCTGTAGTTGTTGGCCATTCTGCTGTTGTTGTAAAGTACATAGGATCTTCTGTACCGCCATAATCTACCATGAAGTCTTTAAGCAAAGAAAAACAGATATAGTCATATTGTGTAGCTAATATTATGAGCATTTCTTGCAGTAACAGATCAATTTTATTTTTCTAACCTGCTTGCATGGACTGCAGCCCCATCAGCAGGACGACCCATCTCAGCATCCACATCTGGGACATCATCACAGTACCCATGGAGTCAACAAGCATCCTCAAGAGCTAATGTGAGCTGTCTTTCAGAACTTGTCCTTTTATAGTAAATTGTAGTTTACTTTGGATGAATGTAATTGATGATACAAGGTGGAACCCGGCACACGCACTAAACTCATATCAAATGAACAAGGATGTAAATGTTGATACTGGGGATGGAACTATTTTCTAGAGAAGTTACACAGTATAATGCATAGTAAACTTTACTCATATCTAATGTCTATATTATTTTAAATATAAACTATTGCTGGTTCTGGGTTAGCACGATACATCTATTTGCATGTAATGTACATTTAAGGCATTATTTATTATGAAAGCATTATTACTTAAAGCGTTATTTTGTCTATTTTTGTTCCACCAGTGAAAATAGAACACAACAAAGTCAAAGCAGGACAAATCATTGTGCGTTTTCAACACTGTAAGCTCAGACAAGTGTGATATAAACAGTGAAAAGTTCTAATGCTGTTAGACTGTTGGGATGCCAAATGACCAAAACTAACAGATAAATAATTTCAGCATGCATCTGTGTACATATGAAATGGTGCACTGTAAAAAATAAATCCAACTTAAAGAAGGTCTTCTGACAAATATTAAAGGGATAGTTCACCCAAAAATGAAAATTTGATGTTTATCTGCTTACCCCCAGGGCATCCAAGATGTAGTTGACTTTGTTTCTTCAGTAGAACACAAATGATGATTTTAAACTCCAACCGTTGCAGTCTGTCAGTCGTACAATGCATGTCAATGGAAACAAAATCTATGAGAGTAAAAAAACATACACAGACAAATCCAAATTAAACCCTGCGGCTCGTGACGACACATTGATGTCCTAAGACACGAAACGATCGGTTTGTGCGAGAAACCGAACAGTATTTATATCATTTTTTACCTCTAATACACCACTATGTCCAACTGCCTTGAGCGCGTGCACAGCATCCGGTGCGTGAGGTGTGTACGCGCTCTGGCGTAGTTTAAACATGGTGCATTCAGTTGTTATACAAATGGAAGTAAACCACTAAAAACATGGTTTTATTACATCAAAACTTCATTTTATTTTGTTACATACAAAGGACACATACAAAGATCTTGTTCACATACCTCAGTTGGATGTGGAGAAACCATAGGCACAGCTGATGGTTTAAGTCGTACGTAATCCTCTCCTGGGTATGTAAAATCATCAGGGGAAAAATGATCGCTACAGACCCTCAACAACTTTAGTACGTTAATGGGTGTGTTGATATCCAGCCGAAGAGCAATCAACCATAACTTCAGGCGAGCAGGCTCAGGAGTTGGGAATATGTGGAAAGTCACCACTCCCGAATGAGTTCGCGTGAGAGAACGTAATCTTTTAGTTTTAAGTCGGTTTGAACAATCCGGATAAGCGCAAGTAAGTACCATTTTGATTAGCCGTCGTACCTACAATGTTTGTGCACTGTGTAAACAATGAGTGACGTATATGCGCGAGAGATCACTTCCGGCGCCAGAGCTTCTACACACCTCACGCACCGGATGCTGTGCGCTGGCTCAAGGCAGTTGGACATAGTGGTGTATTAGAGGTAAAAAATGATGTAAATACTATTCGGTTTCTCGCACAAACCGATCGTTTCGTGTCTTAGGACATCAATGTGTCGTCACGAGCCGCAGGGTTTAATTTGGATTTGTCTGTGCATGTTTTTTTACTCTCATAGATTTTGTTTCCATTGACATGCATTATACGACTGACAGACTGCAACGGTTGGAGTTTAAAATCATCATTTGTGTTCTACTGAAGAAACAAAGTCAACTACATCTTGGATGCCCTGGGGGTAAGCAGATAAACATCAAATTTTCATTTTTGGGTGAACTATCCCTTTAAGAAAAATCTCATTGCATCTGTTGGATTTAATATAATTCTCTGTCAGAGTAATATGTTTGCCTCTAGTTTGCCCATATCATGTTATGGGCTTTGAAAATCAAACGTAATGGTGAAAGAATGTTTGTAGTTCCTTGCATTGCTAAATGCTAAACAATCTTTTATTTCCTTGACGTGAATTTTTAAATTCACTTGACTGCCTGTCACTCAGCAAAAGTATTTAAGTTGTTAGTTAATTTAACTTAAACGAATCTGTTAATACAGTAGGTTGCCTTATTTTTTAAAGTTAGGTCAACTTTTTTTTTTTTACAGTATACAACAGCAACATTGCATGACCCAAAAACAGTTTGTACACTTTTCCATTATTGCACAAATAAATATAAATAATAAATAATTTTCTGCCTTTAGAAATATCATTTGGTTTGTCATTTTAACAAAGGATTAAATCCATTCACCATATACGCCTTCCATGATTGATAGATCACTTTGCAAGCTTCCAGCGAAAGTCAATATTCAAGATATTTCAACAGAATGTAACTTAAGATCCAAGACTGGAACAACCAGCTGATCCACTACTGCTTATTAATGCAAAGTTTTTAAGTTAATTATAGGCAATGTCCATATCCTGTTTCATGTGTTGTTTCATCCTTGTTTCTGTTGCATTGCATGTAAAAAAAAAAAAAAAAAAAGATTACTGAAGAGATGGTATTATCAAACGACTTACATCACATGGATATTATAATTATTACATTAATTTTATTTTGTATTAAGTGAAGGTTTTTATAGAACCATAATAATACTTTATCCCCTGGTTTCACAGACGAGGCTTAAGCAAGTCCCAGACTAAAATGCATGTTTGAGCTGATTTAACTGAAAGCAACCTATACTGACATCTCTTAAAATATGTCAGTGTCATTGTTTTGTCTCAAGATACATACCAGTAATGTTTTTTCTAGGGTACATTTATAAAAGCTACTTAAATACCCTAATTGAACTAAGGCCTAATCCTGGCTTAGGCTAAGCCCTGTCTGTGAAACCGGGCCTACATATACTGATATATACATTTCTTGGTTTTCTGCTTAAATTGCTCATCAGATCTAATCTTCATCAAAGTCACAAATATCAACAAACACAATATTTCTAAGCTGATAAAACACAGTTATGATCTTTCATGTCTTTATTGAACACACCCATTAAAGATACAAAGTGATGGTGGAAAAAGTAAGTGAAACAGTGCTTTAATAACTACTTGAACCACCTTTGGCAGCAATAACCTCAAGCAAGCTCTTCCTGTAGCTGTGAATTAGACCTGCACAATGTCCAGGAGTAATTTTGGACCATTCTTCCCTACGGAACTGCTTCAGCTCACCCATATTCTTAGGATGTCTGGTCTGAATGGCTCTCTTGAGGTCATTTCATAGCATCTCTATTGGGTTGAGGGTCGGGCTTTGACTGGGCCACTCCAAAAGGTGGATTTTATGTCTCCACAGCCATTCTGTAGTAGATTTACTTCAATGTTTAGGGTCATTATCCTACTGCATCAACCAGCTTCTTCTGAGCTTTAGCTTGCAGACAACCACCTTGAGATTATCTTGATAAACTTGGGAATTCATTTTCCCCTCCACAATGGCAAGCGGTCCAGGTCCAGAGGCAGCAAAGCAGCCCCAAATCATGATGCTCCCTCCACCGTACTTCACTGTTGGGATGATATTTGCATGTTGGTACACTGTTTTCTTTGTACACCATACATAGCGCTGCATGTTCTTCCCAAACAATTCTATTTTTGTTTCACCTGCCACAACACATTTTTGGAGTGTCAAGGTGGTCTTTGGCAAAATTTAGGCATGCTGCAATGTTTTGTTTGGAGAGCATTGGCTTCCTTTGTGGTGTCCTTCCATGGATACCACGCCTGTTCTGTGTTTTACATATGGCTGACTCATGAACAGAGATGTTAACCAGCTTCAAATAATTCTTCAAATCTTTAGCTTTACTTTTAACCCTTATTGAGCATTCTGCTTTGGGCCTTTGGAATGATCTTGGCTGGGCGCCCACTTCTATGGAGAGTAACCACAGTACAATATCATCTCCATTTATGGACAGTTTGTCTAACTGTGGACTGATGAATATCTAAAGTCTTTGAGATTACTCTGTAACCCTTTCCAGCTACATGCATATCAACAACTCTTGATCATAGGTCTTCTGAGATCTGTTTTTTGCAAGGCATAGCTCACATCAGCTAATGCTGCTTGTGAATAGCACACTGACACGTTGGGTGTTTATACAAGTCAATTTAGCTCTCAACCACACCTTTATTCTCGTTTCATTAATTGGTTTGCTAACACCTGACTCCAGCTGGCATTTAGTGACACCAGAAGCCTAGTGTTTCACTTACTTTTTCCACCAGCACTTTGTATGTTTACATACAGCACACAGTATGTTTAATGAGTGCGCTCAAAAAGACATGAAAGATGATTGTTTGTGTTTTATTAGCTTAGAAATATTGTCTGTGTTGATTTTTGTGACTTTGGTGAAAATCAAATCAAATTTCATGACCAATTTATGCAGAAAACCAGAAAATTGAAAATAGTTCACTTTTTCTTGCAACTGTATATACTGTATACACACATTTATAAACATATTGGTATTTACACTTCTGATTAGATGCTAACTGCATTTCATTGTGTCTTGTACAGTTATGCTACATCATGAAATGAACATGAAATGCTGTAAATGTACATTATCTGTCCAGTTTGCATTCAATAGGAATACATAAATATTATCAGTGCAAGACTCAGTACGCATGAATTTAGTTTTAAAATGCCTTTTTAATTGTTTTTTATTTCAAGCAAGCAAAAGAGTTCACATTTAACAAAGAAAAATGAAAAGCTCTATAGATAGTTTAAGAAATGTTGGTAACACTTTAGAATAATGGTCCGTCATTAATAATTAACTATGTATGAAGTAATGCAGGACTAATGAGTAGTACTACATTAACACTTCAGCTACTACTATTAACTAATATAGAAACAAGCTTAACTAATCAGTAAGTAATATCAAATTTAGAAGATAGTTCCTTATTAGCTAATCAATAATTACAGAATGAGATTGGCATCATTAAGAACTAATAGGTAACTATGACAAATTATAAAGAATTACTAATTATTATTAAAGAATTACTAATTAATTACTAATCACAACATTAAAGTGTCTGAGATGTGAGCAGTTGTCTTTTTTTACTCTCAACGTGGTCATAAAATGCATCATTAATTACTCAACTGTTACCTAGTCACTATGCAGGAACTACTAGTGATCAGGACCATTATTTTAAAGTGAAAAACATCTTTTTCACTTTAAAATAATGGTCCAGATCACTAGTAGTTCTTGAAGATTGTCCTTTTTTATTCTTAACGTGGTAATAAAATGCATCACTAATTACTCAAGTACCTAGTCATTCTTCAAGAACTACTAGTGATCTGGACCATTATTTTAAAGTGAAAAAGATGTTTTTCACTTTAAAATAATGGTCCTGATCACTAGTAGTTCCTGCATAGTGACTAGGTAACACTTGAGTAATTAATGATGTATTTTATGACTATATTCAGAGTAAAAATGATGACTGATAATGTATCAGACACACGATAATGTTCTTTACAATTTATCCGTTAGTTAATAGTTATTAATGATGGTAATCTCAATAGGTAATTATTGATTAGCTAATAAGGAACTATCTTCTAAATTTGATATTACTTACTGATTAGTTAAGCTTGTTTCTATATTAGTTAATAGTAGTAGCTGAAGTGTTAATGTAGTACTACTCATTAGTCCTGCATTACTTCCTGCATAGTTACTTATTAATGACGGACCATTATTCTAAAGTGTTACCGAAATGTTAAAGAAAGCATGCGCAATTTAAATTAATTTCTGATCAAAGATACTTGAGTAGTTTTTCAGAGAGTTTGGGTCAATGATTCACTGCTGCTGCTCACGGAAGTCCGAAGCTGCGTTTTCTTTTATTTACAGTGAGTGTTTGCTTCACTCCCATTTCATGACATTTAGTTCTGCTACAGGAGCACTCTTCAACATGGATGTATGTGTGGGTTATTATCTCTCCATTTACGCAACCAAGATTCACTGTGCGATTACTTGAGCGTTTGGCCTGGCAACAGCTACAAGATGACGACCCAGGTTCTGTGTACCTGCGTATGTGAGAAAGAGAGGAAAACACTTGTAAAGCATTTCAAATTGGTCTCTTGTGAAGGTGTTTCAGTTAGTATCTCTTACAGAACAAAAATATATGGGAATATACTGCAAAATATAATGCAATATATTACATAATACATTTCCATATATGGGAAACTAGTGCTTATATTTTTCAATATACTGCAATATATGCATTGACCATGTATGGCTATATATTGATACATATAAAATATTTATAAATGAAGACAAAAATAGCATTACATTCATAAAGTTTTATCCTTAATTGTGTACATATATTGCACATACATGTTCCCATATAAATGTGAATGTATTGTACACACATATATACACATATTCATGGAATGAGTTACAATCAGTGGTTACAACAGACTTCTAGTTCCCAGCATGCTTTGCTTCTGACTGTTAAAGGAGAGTAAATGTTAAAATGAAATGCTATTTCATGTTTTTTGCTCAATATTGATATAGGGGAAGATCTGTTAGTGTTTAAAGTTGTATTATTTTGGAATTTAAAAGGTTTTCTGGTATGTCTACTGAAGAGTAGTGCCTGTGGTTAGGTTGACGATCGGCTGAACAACATTAAGACTATAATAACTTTATTTAAAAAGTAATGGCTGTGTACGCTATAGCACAGTGATTGTCTCTTTGGTAGAAACTTTAATACATGCAGGTGTGCTTTTGTTAACTAACTTGAAAATATGGAACATTTAGAATGTAAATTATTATAAAATATAAGAAATGTGTTACATAATATATTGTACTATATATGCGTTTATACTGCATGAGCAAATATATGAGTATATATTATGCATGCAGTACCATATCTGATCACATAAATCTATATATTATGAAGTATATTACTGAATATAAAATTACATACATTATGATATATTAGTAAATATATTATCACATATTTTTCAATATACGAAAAGCGGCAATTCCTTATGTATTATTCAATATATTGTAATATATTTACGCAATATATTTTCAAATATACTGTTAAATCATGTAATATATTGATCATTCATATATAGGGAAATATATTTTCTTTCCATAAGGGTATACTGCCTATGTAGGTTTCGTAACAGAGTCTGCATGTACTCACCTGCTAAAACTGGTACAATCTCCACCACAAAATGTCAGGTCCATTTTCTTCTCTGATTGACAGTCATTGTGATTTATGTAATTGCGAACGGTCTGTACTTGACATCCCTTGATTTGGTCCACACCTAAAAACAGGCAATTAAACACACATGGACACATTAATAATCAACTCAAATCAACAAAAATATGCATTGTTTTCTTTTAAAAAATACTCACAAACATAGCAGCAGCCATCGGGTGACAGCTGAACGGTGCCCTGGAGAGAGAATTACAAAAGCAGAATGGCATCAATGTGATTTAATCAGCATGAATGGTCAATATAACATGTAAATGTGTGTTTGTGTGATATTTGAAGTACTGACAGGCTGGCAGTTGGAAAAGTTGAAAGGAGGACACTGCACTGTGTGTTTGTTGGCGATGAACTGTCCATTAACTTTAGTGCACGCGATTTTGTCACAGCCCTGGCCTTGAATGGGGAAAGTGGCTCCTTCCTATGAACAAAAAGAGGTCAAATTTAGTTAAAGGACATTGCAAAAATGTTAGATTTAGATTTTCAGGAGATAATGGCTTAAATATTGGTCTGTTTCTCACACGCATTCAGAAAACTTGCAATATAGTGCACAACTAATTTTATATAACTTTTTTGTCCAGCTTTGAGTTTTTTTAACCCTGATGATGACAATTCACTTCTGTTGTATGGAAAAAAAAAGCAGCATGAACAGTTTCATTTTGTGTCCAAAGGAACACAAAAAGACATGAAGATTTTTTTTTTTTTTTTACATTTATAATAATTTTAAATTCTAATAACTATTCCTTTAATTTCCATTTAACTTGAATATTTATCTAGGCCTTTTGTCCTTTTCAGCCACACCTCAAGGCGAATGAACCTTTGACATTTGACCTTACCTGCAGAATTTGATTGACGCCATTGATGTTGATGATGCAGTGAGTTTGCACACATTTTCCACAGCAGTCGGTTAAGTTTGTATCAACATATTCATAACCCTGGGGAAAACCAACATCAAATGAAGTCAACAAAATTGTACTCGTTCCTGAGACAAGTCAATCAAAAGCTTGTCAAACAACTTACAGGATCACATTTCTCATTGCATTGCACAGATTCACATTTGATCTTGGAACCACATCTTGATCTACATTCCTGACAGTCAGCGACGGGGATGTTGGTACCAGGCTGAGGGAAGTGAGGGGAGAGAGAGTTGAGCGTGTAAAACTTTGATTAATCATTATTTATTCAAACTAAAATAATATATCAGAGTTTGTTTTTTTTTAAATAGTAATATTACAGTCATTTTAGTTTTACCTTATAATCTGTGTTATTGTGGACACACACTTTATTTCGCTCTAAGGAGGCAAACAACAAAAGAACACAAAACTATATAGAATGATATTTAAGGTGATACAGACAGTATATGAGATGAAAACAGGCATACGAATGACACCAAAATATAATGTGAATAATAGTGTTACTGCATTTGATTTCTGGACAGCATTTTCCGTCAGGCATTTCCAGGACTGGCGCATATCCGACTGCACACTTTTTAGCCAAAGGTGGGCACATGTTGACATCACAATCTACATCAAAAAACAGAGTAGAGGAGACTTAGGTGATGCAAACCTAAAGCAAACCCCTTTAAAGAACTGTAAATAAGCTTGTCTTACTGCAAACTTGTTTGCTGCAGCATGGGTCTGAAGGATTGGTGACATTGACCAGCACAAATCCGGGCTCAGTGCAGCTCTCAGGATTCACATCAGGACACTTCTTGTGCTCACAGATCACTGATTTGCTGGCCTTATCACAGATACACTCTTCGCAGTTGTACTCGAAAACCTCATCGAACTGCCAAAACAAACAAACAAAAGGATTCAGTTAAATGTCTAGTCCGGTCATTATTCAGCAATGTAATTCTTTAAAATCGGCATGAAATGTAAATTCACACAACTGATTTTGTAAATGCATGTTATAGATTATATTGTGAACAATTCATCCATGCATATAGCAAATTTTTCTTTTTTAACCATAATGTTTAATCAAAATATTGAGCTCGAACATCCGATGAAAACGACAGACTTTGTATACTGGTTAGAAACTATACATACAGTAGGCAGCAATTACAAATAGCACAATTCACATAAAGAGCTTGGCATTAGTATATTGCTAAGCTAAAATTTAACTCTAGTAAGCATAAAAATACACAAGAATATTGCTATGAATTTATTGATACTTTTCAGTACTGACTGAGTAATAAGAATGAATTTTAATAATTCTTTCGCACCACCTGCCATCTTGGATTTTTTTTTTTTCACAAAGCTTGTTGCAATGCATTCTGGAATTATCTTGAAGTTTAATAACTATGAAATGAAATACTAATATTGAGTGAACAGCTGAATTAACACTGCTGTACCTCACGTGGTGTCCTAGAGGAGTCCAGGCATCCTAAACACAAAAAGGGACAAATAAAATCAGATAAAACCTACAAAAAGGGGCTAAGACTTGCAGGATGATGCAGAAAGGCACACTCAATTTGAATGCCTGATGCACGCACACACTTCTTACCGCATTTGTTCACACAGACTCCTGACTCCTTGTTGAAGAGCAGTGTGCCCTCAGGACAGAAGCAGCCCTCTGTGGACACTATAATGGTTTTCTGTTCAGGTCTGCAATTAGAAGAGTAAACTTTTTTTTTTTTTTTTTTTTTACACGCATATCACCTGAGATTCATTCCAATAAACATTTAGGAACAAATCCGCATAACAGGCTTTATTAACTCTTTATAAACTGCATAATATAGCGGATTAACTTAATAACTTTATAAACTGCATAATATAGCGGATTATTTTGAAGTACATATCTGCCATTTTCCCATCACCTAATTTACAATACTGAACCAGAACTAAACATTAATTTCCACAATTGTCTAAATTATTTAAAAATGTGGATAAATGGGCATACATATCATCACAGCTTGGTGGCTCAGCTGGACCACAAGGATTGAAGACTTTATCTGCTGGGCATTCGATATCTGTGGAAAAAAAAACACAAATGCTACACTTAAATACTCTATAGCTTCCAATAATATAGGGTCCAGAGATCAGAAAGAAAGAGAAATTTTAACCTAGAAATGTACAACAGAAAGTTTCGATAAAGAAACATTATGATATAAAATTAATAAAATGGTTTTATAACTTACTGCAAAGGTTAGTGTAGTTCCTCCAGTGTATGCAGATCCCTAATTGTGAACAAGCCCTTGCGTAGCTCTGCAGACTGGTACACACCACGGCAGGGTTGCTCATATGACAACTATCATATTGACATCCTAAAAAGAAGTTTTTGGGGGACACATGGGAATGGCATGCTTCAAACAACCTGAGGAAGACAGAAGTAGCAAATATCACTTTCAAAGCCTAGTGTATTAAAATTTATAGAAAAAAAAATTGGGTGGGTGGGAGTTGCTATCAGGGTAAAAATGTTGATTCTGTACAGATGTATTGTGTTGTATTCTGAAAAGTGTCAGAATCAATAAAAGTTGTAAATCACAAAAAAAAAAAAAACTCACTCGCTTCTGAGGAGGTTGCAGTCAGGATGGGCTTGGCATGGGTTAGTTGTAGGTTTGATATTAAGAGGAACGGTAGGTAATGCAGTTGGTGGAGTGCAAATTTCACTGTTCACACCACTGGCTGGCCAGTAATCCGCCATCACTGCACAGTTGTCCACCAATATCCCTCCAGGAAGCATGCAGTCATCAGCTCTGTTGTTGTTGCATGTTCCTTAGTGAGAATTATTTGGAACAATTTAGATAATGCACAAATACAAATCCTTCATATATCATCCACATTGTGATGTCACCATCCATCAAAAATGTGGGGTGGCTGACTCACCACAGTGGCCTTGTGTGTTATTTCCGAAATGCTGGAATGGCAGGTTGATGCTAAAGCCAGTGGCTCCAAATTTTATATCAACATTCAGCTGTGGAATACTCAGGAACAAGTCTAGGCCTGAGCTTATAACCCTCACACCATTGATAGCATATGGCAGACTTAACTTAACATCATCCATAATAGCCTGTTAGGACAGGAGACAATGACAAGAAAAACATAGGATACTTACACTGTAATGCAGACAAAGCACACAGTAATCATTCCAAATCTAGAAAGTCTCACCTCTAGGTCTGCACCTCCGATAAGATTGTGATTCATAAGTGTGATGACTTGATTGTTGTAAGACACAATAATGGATCTGGGACAGGATACATGCTCAATGGGGTCACAGTAGACATTGTTAATGTAGATCTTTAAATGGTATTGAGGCCTTATTTCCTCCATTAATATGTAAGTGCAGTTTCCTTGATAACTGTAGAAGCGTCCATCAAATGTGATGTAATGTGGGTCACCCCAGCCCTCACAAAAGCCTACGAAAAAAGCGTTTTTTACAAACAAAACAAAAAAAAAACATTTAATTATTTGAACTGAACAAGCTACTTGAATTTGGTCAATACTGAATGTATTAACTGTTGAAATTGACATTTTAAGAATGAATAATGTCATTACAACCACTTAATCATTTTAACCTGTGACAGAGACAAGCAGGTGCATATCTATTACAATTTGTTTTATTTACTTGTACCACATCAAAGCAAAGAAACTTAACGAGACCCAAGTAAATCACACATAATAACTACATTGTTTACATTTAAAATATTATTTTAAAATGTTTTCTTCTTTTAAAACACCAAGTGTTCTAAGGAGAAAAAACAACAATTTTCAAAGAAAACCATGAAAGCATAACAGTTAAAATCAATCACATTGGGCTTGAAATGAGATCATTGCTAATAATATAAATGATTACAAAATCAAATATAAAGATTGTGAAGACTAGTTTACTCACAGTCACATGTGTAATATTGGCAGCAGTGGTGCTCATCATAGACAAGCACAGGTTTTTTGCCATTTTCACAGGTGATGTTCTGCAGTGGAGGACATTCAAATGGGATAATTTCAATGACGTTATCTTCAATGCACCTCGCCATGGTGCAGTTACACAAGATGAAGGTCTCGTTTGTCTGGTGATAATGAAAAATGTGCTAGAATTAGAAAAACTGATACATGCAAAATTACAATGCAGTCTATGTTGTTTTCTTGGAATATAAATGGCATCATGGATACACCACATATATTTAAACAAAAATTAAATTGTACGTTTTTGTTCCATTTAGGACAGCCGTAGCGCGGAGATGGTGTAGGAGTAGGAGTTGGAGTAGATGTAGTAGTTGTCTTCATAGTAGATTCTGTTGTAGTAGACTTTGTGGTAGTTGCTGATGTAGGTGTAGATGATGTGGTAGGTTCTGGTGTTGTTTTAGTAGACTTTGTAGTAGTTGTCAGTGTAGGAGTAGATGATGTGGTACTTTCTGTTGTTGTTTTAGTAGACTTTGTGGTAGTTGTCGGTGTAGGGGTAGATGATGATGTAGGTTTTGTTGGTGTTGTTGATTTTGTAGTAGTCGTGAGTGTAGGGGTAGATGATGTGGTACGTTCTGGTGTTATTTTAGTAGACTTTGTGGTAGTTGTCAGTGTAGGAGTAGATGATGTGGTTGTTTCTGGTGTTGTTTTAGTATACTTTGTGGAAGTTGTTGGTGTAGGGGTAGATGATGTAGGTTTTGTTGGTGTTGATGTTGTAGATTTTGTAGTAGTCATCAGTGTAGGGGTAGATGATATGGGAGTTTTTGGTGTTGTAGATTTTGTAGTAGTCATCAGTGTAGGGGTAGATGATTTGGTAGGTTCTGATGTTGTTTTAGCAGACTTTGTGGAAGTTGTTGGTGTAGGGCTGGATGATGTTGTAGGTTTTGGTGTTGTTGTAGTAGACTTTGTGGAAGTTGATGTTGTAGATTTTGTAGTAGTCATCAGTGTAGGGGTAGATGATATGGGAGTTTTTGGTGTTGTTTTAGTAGACTTTGTGGAAGTTGTTGGTGTAGGGGTAGATGATGTGGTAGGTTCTGGTGTTTTAGTAGACTTTGTGGAAGTTGTTGGTGTAGGGGTAGATGATGTAGGTTTTGTTGGTGTTGATTTTGTAGTAGTCGTGAGTGTAGGGGTAGATGATGTGGTATGTTCTGGTGTTGTTTTAGTAGACTTTGTAGTAGTCATCAGTGTAGGGGTAGATGATATGGGAGTTTTTGGTGTTGTAGATTTTGTAGTAGTCATCAGTGTAGGGGTAGATGATTTGGTAGGTTCTGATGTTGTTTTAGCAGACTTTGTGGAAGTTGTTGGTGTAGGGCTGGATGATGTTGTAGGTTTTGGTGTTGTTGTAGTAGACTTTGTGGAAGTTGATGTTGTTGATTTTGTAGTAGTCGTCAGTGTAGGGGTAGATGATGTGGTACGTTCTGGTGTTTTAGTAGACTTTGTGGAAGTTGTTGGTGTAGGGGTAGATGATGTAGGTTTTGTTGGTGTTGATTTTGTAGTAGTCGTGAGTGTAGGGGTAGATGATGTGGTATGTTCTGGTGTTGTTTTAGTAGACTTTGTGGTAGCTGTCGGTGTAGGGGTAGATGATGTGGTAGTTTCTGGTGTTGTTTTAGTAGACTTTGTGGAAGTTGTTGATGTAGGGGTAGATGATGTAGGTTTTGTTGGTGTTGTATATTTTGTAGTAGTCGTCAGTGTAGGGATAGATGATGTGGTAGGTTCTGGTGTTGATGCGGTAGAATATGATATTTCAGCATTTTGACTGGCAGTTTGTGCAGTAGTTGTTACTTCAGATTCAGTATATATAAGTTCAGTCGTTATAGAGGTAGATGATGTGGTAGGTTCTGGTGTTGACGTGGTAGGTTCTGGTGTTGTTTTAGTAGACTTTGTGGACGTTGTTGGTGTAGGGGTAGATGATGTTGTGGGATTTGTTGGTGTTGTAGATTTTGTAGTAGTCATCAGTGTAGGGGTAGATGATTTGGTAGGTTCTGATGTTGTTTTAGCAGACTTTGTGGAAGTTGTTGGTGTAGGGCTGGATGATGTTGTAGGTTTTGGTGTTGTTGTAGTAGACTTTGTGGAAGTTGATGTTGTAGATTTTGTAGTAGTCATCAGTGTAGGGGTAGATGATATGGGAGTTTTTGGTGTTGTAGATTTTGTAGTAGTCATCAGTGTAGGGGTAGATGATTTGGTAGGTTCTGATGTTGTTTTAGCAGACTTTGTGGAAGTTGTTGGTGTAGGGCTGGATGATGTTGTAGGTTTTGGTGTTGTTGTAGTAGACTTTGTGGAAGTTGATGTTGTAGATTTTGTAGTAGTCATCAGTGTAGGGGTAGATGATATGGGAGTTTTTGGTGTTGTAGATTTTGTAGTAGTCATCAGTGTAGCGGTAGATGATTTGGTAGGTTCTGATGTTGTTTTAGCAGACTTTGTGGAAGTTGTTGGTGTAGGGCTGGATGATGTTGTAGGTTTTGGTGTTGTTGTAGTAGACTTTGTGGAAGTTGATGTTGTAGATTTTGTAGTAGTCATCAGTGTAGGGGTAGATGATATGGGAGTTTTGGTGTTGTAGATTTTGTAGTAGTCATCAGTGTAGGGGTAGATGATTTGGTAGGTTCTGATGTTGTTTTAGCAGACTTTGTGGAAGTTGTTGGTGTAGGGCTGGATGATGTTGTAGGTTTTGGTGTTGTTGTAGTAGACTTTGTGGAAGTTGATGTTGTAGATTTTGTAGTAGTCATCAGTGTAGGGGTAGATGATATGGGAGTTTTTGATGTTGTTTTAGTAGACTTTGTGGTAGTTGTTGGTGTAGGGGTAGATGATGTTGTAGGTTTTGTTGGTGTTGTAGATTTTGTAGTAGTCATCAGTGTAGGGGTAGATGATTTGGTAGGTTCTGATGTTGTTTTAGCAGACTTTGTGGAAGTTGTTGGTGTAGGGCTGGATGATGTTGTAGGTTTTGGTGTTGTTGTAGTAGACTTTGTGGAAGTTGATGTTGTAGATTTTGTAGTAGTCATCAGTGTAGGGGTAGATGATATGGGAGTTTTTGGTGTTGTAGATTTTGTAGTAGTCATCAGTGTAGGGGTAGATGATTTGGTAGGTTCTGATGTTGTTTTAGCAGACTTTGTGGAAGTTGTTGGTGTAGGGCTGGATGATGTTGTAGGTTTTGGTGTTGTTGTAGTAGACTTTGTGGAAGTTGATGTTGTAGATTTTGTAGTAGTCATCAGTGTAGGGGTAGATGATATGGGAGTTTTGGTGTTGTAGATTTTGTAGTAGTCATCAGTGTAGGGGTAGATGATTTGGTAGGTTCTGATGTTGTTTTAGCAGACTTTGTGGAAGTTGTTGGTGTAGGGCTGGATGATGTTGTAGGTTTTGGTGTTGTTGTAGTAGACTTTGTGGAAGTTGATGTTGTAGATTTTGTAGTAGTCATCAGTGTAGGGGTAGATGATATGGGAGTTTTTGGTGTTGTAGATTTTGTAGTAGTCATCAGTGTAGGGTAGATGATTTGGTAGGTTCTGATGTTGTTTTAGCAGACTTTGTGGAAGTTGTTGGTGTAGGGCTGGATGATGTTGTAGGTTTTGGTGTTGTTGTAGTAGACTTTGTGGAAGTTGATGTTGTAGATTTTGTAGTAGTCATCAGTGTAGGGGTAGATGATATGGGAGTTTTTGGTGTTGTTGTAGATTTTGTAGTAGTCATCAGTGTAGGGGTAGATGATTTGGTAGGTTCTGATGTTGTTTTAGCAGACTTTGTGGAAGTTGTTGGTGTAGGGCTGGATGATGTTGTAGGTTTTGGTGTTGTTGTAGTAGACTTTGTGGAAGTTGATGTTGTAGATTTTGTAGTAGTCATCAGTGTAGGGGTAGATGATATGGGAGTTTTTGGTGTTGTAGATTTTGTAGTAGTCATCAGTGTAGGGGTAGATGATTTGGTAGGTTCTGATGTTGTTTTAGCAGACTTTGTGGAAGTTGTTGGTGTAGGGCTGGATGATGTTGTAGGTTTTGGTGTTGTTGTAGTAGACTTTGTGGAAGTTGATGTTGTAGATTTTGTAGTAGTCATCAGTGTAGGGGTAGATGATATGGGAGTTTTTGGTGTTGTAGATTTTGTAGTAGTCATCAGTGTAGGGGTAGATGATTTGGTAGGTTCTGATGTTGTTTTAGCAGACTTTGTGGAAGTTGTTGGTGTAGGGCTGGATGATGTTGTAGGTTTTGGTGTTGTTGTAGTAGACTTTGTGGAAGTTGATGTTGTAGATTTTGTAGTAGTCATCAGTGTAGGGGTAGATGATATGGGAGTTTTTGGTGTTGTAGATTTTGTAGTAGTCATCAGTGTAGGGGTAGATGATTTGGTAGGTTCTGATGTTGTTTTAGCAGACTTTGTGGAAGTTGTTGGTGTAGGGCTGGATGATGTTGTAGGTTTTGGTGTTGTTGTAGTAGACTTTGTGGAAGTTGATGTTGTAGATTTTGTAGTAGTCATCAGTGTAGGGGTAGATGATATGGGAGTTTTGGTGTTGTTGTAGATTTTGTAGTAGTCATCAGTGTAGGGGTAGATGATTTGGTAGGTTCTGATGTTGTTTTAGCAGACTTTGTGGAAGTTGTTGGTGTAGGGCTGGATGATGTTGTAGGTTTTGGTGTTGTTGTAGTAGACTTTGTGGAAGTTGATGTTGTAGATTTTGTAGTAGTCATCAGTGTAGGGGTAGATGATATGGGAGTTTTTGGTGTTGTAGATTTTGTAGTAGTCATCAGTGTAGGGGTAGATGATTTGGTAGGTTCTGATGTTGTTTTAGCAGACTTTGTGGAAGTTGTTGGTGTAGGGCTGGATGATGTTGTAGGTTTTGGTGTTGTTGTAGTAGACTTTGTGGAAGTTGATGTTGTAGATTTTGTAGTAGTCATCAGTGTAGGGGTAGATGATATGGGAGTTTTTGGTGTTGTTGTAGATTTTGTAGTAGTCATCAGTGTAGGGGTAGATGATTTGGTAGGTTCTGATGTTGTTTTAGCAGACTTTGTGGAAGTTGTTGGTGTAGGGCTGGATGATGTTGTAGGTTTTGGTGTTGTTGTAGTAGACTTTGTGGAAGTTGATGTTGTAGATTTTGTAGTAGTCATCAGTGTAGGGTAGATGATATGGGAGTTTTTGGTGTTGTTGTAGATTTTGTAGTAGTCATCAGTGTAGGGGTAGATGATTTGGTAGGTTCTGATGTTGTTTTAGCAGACTTTGTGGAAGTTGTTGGTGTAGGGCTGGATGATGTTGTAGGTTTTGGTGTTGTTGTAGTAGACTTTGTGGAAGTTGATGTTGTAGATTTTGTAGTAGTCATCAGTGTAGGGGTAGATGATATGGGAGTTTTTGGTGTTGTAGATTTTGTAGTAGTCATCAGTGTAGGGGTAGATGATTTGGTAGGTTCTGATGTTGTTTTAGCAGACTTTGTGGAAGTTGTTGGTGTAGGGCTGGATGATGTTGTAGGTTTTGGTGTTGTTGTAGTAGACTTTGTGGAAGTTGATGTTGTAGATTTTGTAGTAGTCATCAGTGTAGGGTAGATGATATGGGAGTTTTTGATGTTGTTTTAGTAGACTTTGTGGTAGTTGTTGGTGTAGGGTAGATGATGTTGTAGGTTTTGTTGGTGTTGTAGATTTTGTAGTAGTCATCAGTGTAGGGGTAGATGATTTGGTAGGTTCTGATGTTGTTTTAGCAGACTTTGTGGAAGTTGTTGGTGTAGGGCTGGATGATGTTGTAGGTTTTGGTGTTGTTGTAGTAGACTTTGTGGAAGTTGATGTTGTAGATTTTGTAGTAGTCATCAGTGTAGGGGTAGATGATATGGGAGTTTTTGGTGTTGTAGATTTTGTAGTAGTCATCAGTGTAGGGGTAGATGATTTGGTAGGTTCTGATGTTGTTTTAGCAGACTTTGTGGAAGTTGTTGGTGTAGGGCTGGATGATGTTGTAGGTTTTGGTGTTGTTGTAGTAGACTTTGTGGAAGTTGATGTTGTAGATTTTGTAGTAGTCATCAGTGTAGGGTAGATGATATGGGAGTTTTTGGTGTTGTAGATTTTGTAGTAGTCATCAGTGTAGGGGTAGATGATTTGGTAGGTTCTGATGTTGTTTTAGCAGACTTTGTGGAAGTTGTTGGTGTAGGGCTGGATGATGTTGTAGGTTTTGGTGTTGTTGTAGTAGACTTTGTGGAAGTTGATGTTGTAGATTTTGTAGTAGTCATCAGTGTAGGGTAGATGATATGGGAGTTTTTGGTGTTGTAGATTTTGTAGTAGTCATCAGTGTAGGGTAGATGATTTGGTAGGTTCTGATGTTGTTTTAGCAGACTTTGTGGAAGTTGTTGGTGTAGGGCTGGATGATGTTGTAGGTTTTGGTGTTGTTGTAGTAGACTTTGTGGAAGTTGATGTTGTAGATTTTGTAGTAGTCATCAGTGTAGGGGTAGATGATATGGGAGTTTTTGGTGTTGTTGTAGATTTTGTAGTAGTCATCAGTGTAGGGGTAGATGATTTGGTAGGTTCTGATGTTGTTTTAGCAGACTTTGTGGAAGTTGTTGGTGTAGGGCTGGATGATGTTGTAGGTTTTGGTGTTGTTGTAGTAGACTTTGTGGAAGTTGATGTTGTAGATTTTGTAGTAGTCATCAGTGTAGGGGTAGATGATATGGGAGTTTTTGGTGTTGTAGATTTTGTAGTAGTCATCAGTGTAGGGGTAGATGATTTGGTAGGTTCTGATGTTGTTTTAGCAGACTTTGTGGAAGTTGTTGGTGTAGGGCTGGATGATGTTGTAGGTTTTGGTGTTGTTGTAGTAGACTTTGTGGAAGTTGATGTTGTAGATTTTGTAGTAGTCATCAGTGTAGGGTAGATGATATGGGAGTTTTTGGTGTTGTAGATTTTGTAGTAGTCATCAGTGTAGGGGTAGATGATTTGGTAGGTTCTGATGTTGTTTTAGCAGACTTTGTGGAAGTTGTTGGTGTAGGGCTGGATGATGTTGTAGGTTTTGGTGTTGTTGTAGTAGACTTTGTGGAAGTTGATGTTGTAGATTTTGTAGTAGTCATCAGTGTAGGGGTAGATGATATGGGAGTTTTTGGTGTTGTAGATTTTGTAGTAGTCATCAGTGTAGGGTAGATGATTTGGTAGGTTCTGATGTTGTTTTAGCAGACTTTGTGGAAGTTGTTGGTGTAGGGCTGGATGATGTTGTAGGTTTTGGTGTTGTTGTAGTAGACTTTGTGGAAGTTGATGTTGTAGATTTTGTAGTAGTCATCAGTGTAGGGGTAGATGATATGGGAGTTTTTGGTGTTGTAGATTTTGTAGTAGTCATCAGTGTAGGGGTAGATGATTTGGTAGGTTCTGATGTTGTTTTAGCAGACTTTGTGGAAGTTGTTGGTGTAGGGCTGGATGATGTTGTAGGTTTTGGTGTTGTTGTAGTAGACTTTGTGGAAGTTGATGTTGTAGATTTTGTAGTAGTCATCAGTGTAGGGGTAGATGATATGGGAGTTTTGGTGTTGTAGATTTTGTAGTAGTCATCAGTGTAGGGGTAGATGATTTGGTAGGTTCTGATGTTGTTTTAGCAGACTTTGTGGAAGTTGTTGGTGTAGGGCTGGATGATGTTGTAGGTTTTGGTGTTGTTGTAGTAGACTTTGTGGAAGTTGATGTTGTAGATTTTGTAGTAGTCATCAGTGTAGGGTAGATGATATGGGAGTTTTTGGTGTTGTTGTAGATTTTGTAGTAGTCATCAGTGTAGGGGTAGATGATTTGGTAGGTTCTGATGTTGTTTTAGCAGACTTTGTGGAAGTTGTTGGTGTAGGGCTGGATGATGTTGTAGGTTTTGGTGTTGTTGTAGTAGACTTTGTGGAAGTTGATGTTGTAGATTTTGTAGTAGTCATCAGTGTAGGGGTAGATGATATGGGAGTTTTTGGTGTTGTTGTAGATTTTGTAGTAGTCATCAGTGTAGGGGTAGATGATTTGGTAGGTTCTGATGTTGTTTTAGCAGACTTTGTGGAAGTTGTTGGTGTAGGGCTGGATGATGTTGTAGGTTTTGGTGTTGTTGTAGTAGACTTTGTGGAAGTTGATGTTGTAGATTTTGTAGTAGTCATCAGTGTAGGGGTAGATGATATGGGAGTTTTTGGTGTTGTAGATTTTGTAGTAGTCATCAGTGTAGGGTAGATGATTTGGTAGGTTCTGATGTTGTTTTAGCAGACTTTGTGGAAGTTGTTGGTGTAGGGCTGGATGATGTTGTAGGTTTTGGTGTTGTTGTAGTAGACTTTGTGGAAGTTGATGTTGTAGATTTTGTAGTAGTCATCAGTGTAGGGGTAGATGATATGGGAGTTTTTGATGTTGTTTTAGTAGACTTTGTGGTAGTTGTTGGTGTAGGGGTAGATGATGTTGTAGGTTTTGTTGGTGTTGTAGATTTTGTAGTAGTCATCAGTGTAGGGGTAGATGATTTGGTAGGTTCTGATGTTGTTTTAGCAGACTTTGTGGAAGTTGTTGGTGTAGGGCTGGATGATGTTGTAGGTTTTGGTGTTGTTGTAGTAGACTTTGTGGAAGTTGATGTTGTAGATTTTGTAGTAGTCATCAGTGTAGGGGTAGATGATATGGGAGTTTTTGGTGTTGTAGATTTTGTAGTAGTCATCAGTGTAGGGTAGATGATTTGGTAGGTTCTGATGTTGTTTTAGCAGACTTTGTGGAAGTTGTTGGTGTAGGGCTGGATGATGTTGTAGGTTTTGGTGTTGTTGTAGTAGACTTTGTGGAAGTTGATGTTGTAGATTTTGTAGTAGTCATCAGTGTAGGGGTAGATGATATGGGAGTTTTTGGTGTTGTAGATTTTGTAGTAGTCATCAGTGTAGGGGTAGATGATTTGGTAGGTTCTGATGTTGTTTTAGCAGACTTTGTGGAAGTTGTTGGTGTAGGGCTGGATGATGTTGTAGGTTTTGGTGTTGTTGTAGTAGACTTTGTGGAAGTTGATGTTGTAGATTTTGTAGTAGTCATCAGTGTAGGGGTAGATGATATGGGAGTTTTTGGTGTTGTAGATTTTGTAGTAGTCATCAGTGTAGGGGTAGATGATTTGGTAGGTTCTGATGTTGTTTTAGCAGACTTTGTGGAAGTTGTTGGTGTAGGGCTGGATGATGTTGTAGGTTTTGGTGTTGTTGTAGTAGACTTTGTGGAAGTTGATGTTGTAGATTTTGTAGTAGTCATCAGTGTAGGGGTAGATGATATGGGAGTTTTTGGTGTTGTTGTAGATTTTGTAGTAGTCATCAGTGTAGGGGTAGATGATTTGGTAGGTTCTGATGTTGTTTTAGCAGACTTTGTGGAAGTTGTTGGTGTAGGGCTGGATGATGTTGTAGGTTTTGGTGTTGTTGTAGTAGACTTTGTGGAAGTTGATGTTGTAGATTTTGTAGTAGTCATCAGTGTAGGGGTAGATGATATGGGAGTTTTTGGTGTTGTAGATTTTGTAGTAGTCATCAGTGTAGGGGTAGATGATTTGGTAGGTTCTGATGTTGTTTTAGCAGACTTTGTGGAAGTTGTTGGTGTAGGGCTGGATGATGTTGTAGGTTTTGGTGTTGTTGTAGTAGACTTTGTGGAAGTTGATGTTGTAGATTTTGTAGTAGTCATCAGTGTAGGGGTAGATGATATGGGAGTTTTTGGTGTTGTAGATTTTGTAGTAGTCATCAGTGTAGGGGTAGATGATTTGGTAGGTTCTGATGTTGTTTTAGCAGACTTTGTGGAAGTTGTTGGTGTAGGGCTGGATGATGTTGTAGGTTTTGGTGTTGTTGTAGTAGACTTTGTGGAAGTTGATGTTGTAGATTTTGTAGTAGTCATCAGTGTAGGGGTAGATGATATGGGAGTTTTGGTGTTGTAGATTTTGTAGTAGTCATCAGTGTAGGGTAGATGATTTGGTAGGTTCTGATGTTGTTTTAGCAGACTTTGTGGAAGTTGTTGGTGTAGGGCTGGATGATGTTGTAGGTTTTGGTGTTGTTGTAGTAGACTTTGTGGAAGTTGATGTTGTAGATTTTGTAGTAGTCATCAGTGTAGGGGTAGATGATATGGGAGTTTTTGGTGTTGTAGATTTTGTAGTAGTCATCAGTGTAGGGGTAGATGATTTGGTAGGTTCTGATGTTGTTTTAGCAGACTTTGTGGAAGTTGTTGGTGTAGGGCTGGATGATGTTGTAGGTTTTGGTGTTGTTGTAGTAGACTTTGTGGAAGTTGATGTTGTAGATTTTGTAGTAGTCATCAGTGTAGGGTAGATGATATGGGAGTTTTTGGTGTTGTTGTAGATTTTGTAGTAGTCATCAGTGTAGGGGTAGATGATTTGGTAGGTTCTGATGTTGTTTTAGCAGACTTTGTGGAAGTTGTTGGTGTAGGGCTGGATGATGTTGTAGGTTTTGGTGTTGTTGTAGTAGACTTTGTGGAAGTTGATGTTGTAGATTTTGTAGTAGTCATCAGTGTAGGGGTAGATGATATGGGAGTTTTTGGTGTTGTTGTAGATTTTGTAGTAGTCATCAGTGTAGGGGTAGATGATTTGGTAGGTTCTGATGTTGTTTTAGCAGACTTTGTGGAAGTTGTTGGTGTAGGGCTGGATGATGTTGTAGGTTTTGGTGTTGTTGTAGTAGACTTTGTGGAAGTTGATGTTGTAGATTTTGTAGTAGTCATCAGTGTAGGGGTAGATGATATGGGAGTTTTTGGTGTTGTTTTAGTAGACTTTGTGGAAGTTGTGGGTGTAGGGGTAGATGATGTTGTAGGTTTTGTTGGTGTTGTAGATTTTGTAGTAGTCATCAGTGTAGGGGTAGATGATTTGGTAGGTTCTGATGTTGTTTTAGCAGACTTTGTGGAAGTTGTTGGTGTAGGGCTGGATGATGTTGTAGGTTTTGGTGTTGTTGTAGTAGACTTTGTGGAAGTTGTTGGTGTAGGGGTAGATGATGTTGTAGGTTTTGGTGTTGTTGGAGCAGGTGATGTGGTAAATACTGTTGTGGTCGATGGTGGTGGCGTTGTACAAGCGAAACAGCAGTAAACCCGTATTTCATAGTCAACACATTTATAGGGTCGGCTATTCTGTTGTTCCTTCTTACACACCAATCCATATGAAACATTGCACTGGGCAACTTGTCCTGAATGATGAATATAATCTGTAAAGCTCATATTAGGTTGGCCCACAGCCCTACATTCAATATTACTTGGCTGTTCACAGATCTGTTTTCCACTTCTTGCAATATTTTCATAAGTCTCCAAGTCATTCCCTCCTCTTAATGCAGGATTATATACATTAAACCATTCAGACCACCCGCATATAATACATGATGACACAACCCCATCTGATGAAACTGTGGTAGTTGATGGTGTAGGGGTAGATGATATGGGAGTTTCTGGTGTTGTTTTAGTAGACTTTGTGGTAGTTGATGTTGTAGATTTTGTAGTAGTCATCAGTGTAGGGGTAGATGATATGGGAGTTTTTGGTGTTGTTTTAGTAGACTCTGTGGTAGTTGTTGGTGTAGGGGTAGATGATGTGGGAGGTCCTGTTGTTGTAGTAGACTTTGTGGTAGTTGTCGGTGTAGTGGTAGATGGGGTAGGTTCTGGTGTTGTTGTTATCAGTGTACATTCCTCCACGCAGATCTGATTTCTCTCATCATAAATAGGCTTATCCTCTGGACATTTTGGATAACATCCTGAAAAAAAAAAAAATGAAATCATGAAAAAAAAAAAGTATCCTCCAGGATTAGAAACTAATCATTCCACTGCCATTATCCTTAATGAATCTAACTAGACAAAATGTGGTGAACTCTTTCTCATATAAGAATACACAGACAGGCACATTCTAAAATGTTTAACATGAAAAATGCTGAATTTGGCTTACTGTACTAAAAATATGATAAAAAACAACCAAATGTCCCACTGCTTGTTATTAACATTGCCTACTACCAAATTGTCCATAGAGAAATGCAATATTTGTCATTTTTAATGCCATTAAGGAAACATCCTACTATTGCTTAATATAAAACTTGCACTTCACATTTGCATTCTGGGCTCATCCATCTGTCTGCATCTGTTCATCAGTTAGATGTCTACCAGTAAATTAAGTCTGTAGTGCCTTTTTTGTAAAATGGTTTTCTATTGAAAAAAGCGTAACCCCTTAACTGTCACTACCATTTTAGGGGAACAGACCCCAACTTAAATCGTAAAAAGTGCCCCTATTATGGATTTTTGAAAGTTACCTTTCATGTAGTGTGTAACAGCTCTAAGTAAATGAAAACATCCTGCAAAGTTTTAAATCTGAAAGTGCACCGTATATTAAGTTATTGTCTCTCAAAAGTAAGAGTCGACTCTGAATCAATTAAACGAGTCGTTTGTAAAATGAATCTTAAGCCGTTTCATTGTGACGTCACAACGAAACATTAGCATATTGCCCACCCACTTATTACGCTCACAGATGCCAGGGAACACTTGAAACCCGAATCTTGTGCTGTGTGTTCCTGTCATTTTACTGACGACTGCTTCTTCAACCTAAATGCATTCAATGAGGATTCGCAAGTTGGTTGTTATTGAAGGATGTGTCAGTACCCAGTTTATTTGGACCAGCTTTTTCCTCCTCCGAATCACAACCTGTAAGTACGATTATTAATTGTTGCCACGTTTGACAGACTGACTGTTTTGTAGGAAAGAATGTAATTATAATTCTCACAGAGAAAGTCTATGTCCTCTAAGTAAAAAATAAATAAAAATGTTCTAGACAAATATCCGATTAGCAAGGACTAAAATCCAGTGTCTAACATCCACACGGTTCTGAGTTTCAGTTCAATGGCCTAAGTAGAGTAACGTTACTGGACTGAAACCCTTATACGGTTCAGTCCGAACATGTCAGTGACGTCTCCACGTCCAAATTCCGAGCCAGAGTCACCTCATTCTCTGTAGCATGTACAATACGTATTTAGCCTGTGTGTGTTGTGTACGCTCCGCGCAGCTTGTAGGTCTCCGGCTAACCAGCTAACAGCAATATGTGTTCGCTCGCAATTGTCTAGAAATGTGTCAAATGTTTTTCGTTGTTATTATTTGGAGTTATGATAAAGAATAGAGCAATACGTTGGTGTACAACTGCAGTGCTTTATCAATACGTTTCTGCATTGGGCTAACGCATATACCATGACTGTTTGTGTGTTTACCACTGAGCTGTGGGCTAGGTTTTCTAACATAAAACACAAAACAACTTATTTCCTCTCTTTATTTTTAGAACAGAGCGGAGCACCATCATTATTATAATACAATGTAAGTGATGCAAACACTATATACTGTACTCCATGTTAACCAGCAGAAGTCATCTGACCAATCACCGCAGATTAGCGTCACGCAAACAAGGAGTTCGGCTAAAAGAATCATTGAGCAAATCGTTTGGGAGTCGTTGAGCAAATAAGGTAAAAATAAATGCATATTATAAGGCAATTAAAGTGTTTTTTGACCTTGCATGCTTTTAAACCTGTTGTTGGGGACTTCCAAAACAAAAATAGAAACCTTTCAAATGCCATAATACTTTTGAGCACAGACTTAAGTTTGGTCTCCTTATAAAGGAGGCACTTGGCAGATTATTTTAGAAGTGAAAGAAAAAATATGAAAGTGAAATAACAAAATAGTTATTAAAGTTTTAGTTTAGGAAAATGTAAAATGTAAAAATATGATTTCTTATTTCTAAAAAATTCTTATTTCTTATTTATATAAAATATGTTTTACAAAACTGTTTTATTCTAAAACTGCAGGAAAATCAAAGCCAAAATCTAAAATCTAATCAAGTCATGTTTCATATTTTAGGTTGATATCTCAAAAAATTTTCAGTAAGATTTTGTTTGTGTGCAGTACCAAACTTTTCCATTAGATACAATCCAGGCTTCACTGGTGACCACATAAGGTCTCATCCATTTCCATACAGCCTATGGTTTGAGTGACCTGAACCATTTATTTCCATAATGTTCATAAAATGTATGAAACCATTCAGAAGTAGTATAGGCAGAATGGCAGTATTTGGTTTGAATTCAACCTTTAACAAACACATACCTTTATTCAATCTTTAACAAAGACATGCAAAAAGAACAACATTTTTCATTTTGCGGGTAAAAAAAGCTTAATGTACAAATATTTTCTTTTCCTGTAGATTGCGAATTTGTCTTGGAAAGTGTTTAAAAAAAAAAGAGGTGTGAAAGAAATTTTGTTCTCATTGGTTGTTGCTGTTGAATATGAAATCACATTTTTCAAGTGTTTTACAATATTCTCCCAGAGAATGAAAGATTAGGCCAACAGGATTGGTATAATTAAGTTTACTGTAAAAAATTAATAATCATCATCATCATCATCAAAAAAAAAAGAAGATTATTTTCATTTCGTGAAAAAAAAAAAAAAAAGCATTCTTAACTTGTTATTGGGGCTGGAAATGTAGGGGAATGTGGAGGGATGGAGTTCGGGAACACTCAGTCTTCAAAAATGCAAAACAGTGTGTACTCACCTTCCAGGTTGGGTAATGTATTATTACAGATACCATCAGGGTTGAGACAGGTTTTGTAGCAAGGTGTATGACAAGGACTGTAGTGCCATGTGCATTCTCCTGGTTCATTGTAGTAGTCACAGTACACAGCTGTCAGAGAAACATGAATATAAATATGAACACAAAAAGTATGAATACAAACAAACTAAATGAAATGCAATGAAACTACAGTACGCTGTTGAAAGAAAGAAAACACTTTAAGCATTGATAAAATTAAACAATCAATTCATTCATCTCTTTTTCTCCAGCACAATGGCTGAAGATACTGAATCCAAAGATTTAGAATATGCATGAAAATCACATTCAAAGGTTACAGATTTAAAATGTGCAATTGAATTAAAGATGCTTACGGCAGATCTCAGGTGTTCTCCAAACGACACAAACACCCGCCTCATTACAGGCTTGAGCGTAAGCTGCTACAGCTGTACAGAAGCACTCACAATCTCCACCTGTGTCACATGAGCATGAGTCCTTCACACAGTTTTCATAATATGGGTTTGGATCCACCTGTGGAAAAATGCGTTTCCCACCTTGTTAGATTCTTCCCACCTTGTTAAATGTTACATTCTTGTATACCACATTACAGGAAACTTCAATTTATTAACTCAAGATGCTTTCCATCTATACCTTGTTATGGCAGTCTTTGAACGTAACTTCCTTTATGATGCTACATTGTATTTTTGCCCATGTCTCTCGATTGGGGGTCTCAAGGCACGGGTTAAAGTCTGGTTTTGCATCAGGGCAGGTGCTTAACACTTTCCAGCTGTCCACAAACTCCAGTTCATTTGTAGTTGGCAAATTTCCCTGAGTGGTGAAGTCATCTTTTCCATTTCCATTGAAATTTCCACACAAGCCACAAACATCTCCCTGTGAAAACATAACGAAGCAGAGATTGGGCTACAAATAAATTGAGGGACTATTGTTTTGCGCTGACATTTCCGGACAATTTACATGAAAAACTGCAGAAGATCATGATTCATGACTTCAACTTACCATGTGCTGAGGTTGCAGAATGATGCGGACAGTGGTTTTGCGATCCCACAAAATTGTCAGTCCGATGTCAGCATCAATGACAAGGTACATCCCAACGTTTCTCTCACTGTACTTAATCTTTGGACCACTTCCAGTATCAGTGGCTTTTACAGTCCTATCAGAAAGCAGCAGCCAAGTCCTCTGTGTGTGAGTGTGCAAGAGAAGTTGTTATAAAGAAAAAACTAAAATGATACTGCATGATAGATAATATTAAAGAGTCATGAAACAACCATTTCCATTCTGAAAACAAATATTGCATCCAGTGACTGACGTTCATCTGATATTTCTTTTAAATGTTGAAGAAAATAGGGGGGAAATCCTTTATTGGCCTTGAGCACTATCATTGTCTTATACCATAAGTAACAGTGTTAACATGCTGTACAGCTTGCTTTAGTATTTCATGACCCTTTAGAAACATTTTTTATTTTACTTTGAATAAGCTTGAGACCTACAAAACTTACCCCCAAAAGTATCCCTACAGCCTTTGAACATGTAGTTCCTGTTGTTCCACAAGGTATATTCTCGGTGATCACGTGAAAATTGCCAGTTTTATTTCCACATTTGTTCTGTAAAATAAGAGAGCATGACCTTTTGCCTCCTGAAGGAAGAGGTTTATTTGTAACTTTATTTTCATGAAATATCTAACCAAATGCTGTTGTGTCCACCCACAGCTCATACCTGAGCAGCAATATAACTGCAGTCTCCCCTGAAGCCAAATCTTTGCTGATCAAAAGTTTTATAATGTCCACTGCCATATATGGTGCATATGCCTGGACACTTATAATGTGTACATTTCCATTTTCCCCGTTGGCAAGTGCTGTAAATATAGAGGTAGACTTACATTTTAAAAACGTCTCGGGTTACGTTTGTAACCCTGGTTCCCTGAATAGGGAACGAGACGCTGCGTTGAATCGCATTGGGATCACTTCTGCGTGATTACGTCTTGAAGCACTCGTGAAATCGAACCAATAGTGTGACGGGACGTCAGAGCGGGTGACGTCACGGACCAGGAAACTATAAAGCACCCCTGAGAACAAAGAACGCCAGCTTCTGATATGGATGAAGCAGACGCTCACAGGCGTGCAGGGAGTATGGCAGAGCAACGCAGCGTCTCGTTCCCTATTCAGGGAACCAGGGTTACAAACGTAACCCGAGACGTTCCCTTTCATGGGAACATCGACGCTGCGTTGAATCGCATTGGGAACCCTATCCCCACTAGGCCATAAGACCAAGAGCCTGTCCGTTATCTTTGGGACGAGAGGACCGCAGACCCCGGAGTGGAGCCCAAATCGAGGTTATAAAACCTAATAAAAGTGTGCTGAGATGACCACCCAGCCGCATCACATATCTCATTCATGGGAACTCCCGAGAACAAAGCTTTGAAGCAGCCATACCCCTAGTGGAGTGTGCCCGGACAGCCAAAGGTGAAGGCTGCCCGGATGACTCATAGGCAAGGGAGATGGCCTCGACCACCCACTTGCTCATTCTCTGCTTAGACGCTGGGCCCCCTTTCTTAGGGGACCCGTAACAAACAAACAACTGATCGGTCTTTCGCCACAGGGCAGCTCTGTGAACGTAGGTGTCTAAAGCCCTTACCGGGCACAGCAGATTTAGTTTCTCCTGGTCCGGGTTTGTGAAAGGTGGAGGACAAAAGGCCTGAAGAACAATAGGCCCCGGGACATTGGTGGGGACCTTGGGTATATAGCCAGGTCTATGATGCAGGAAAGCCTTGACCATTCCAGGCGCAAATTCCAAACATGAAGGAGCAACAGAGAGTGCTTGTAGATCTCCAATTCTTTTGAGAGATGATATAGCCAACAGAAATACAGTTTTCAAGGTGAGGGACTTTTCAGATACTTCCTCTAAAGGTTCAAAGGGAGCCGCAGCCAACCCTTCCAAAACAATGGCCAAGTCCCAGGACGGAGTCCTCGCACGCACAGCAGGCCTCAGCCTCTGGGTACCACGAAGAAAACGTATAACTAGGGGGTTCTTTCCAACAGAAACATCCCCCAAAGGAGCATGATAAGCGGAGATAGCAGCAATATAAACCTTCAATGTAGAAGGAGATAGACCATCCAAGAACTTTTCTTGGAGAAATTGCAGTACATGACTGATGGAAGAGTGGAACGGGTCCACCTGAAGACGACTACACCAAGTAGCAAACAGCTTCCACTTATATGCGTAAAGTTTTCTCGTGGACGGAGCTCTGGAGTGGAGTATGGTCTCCACAACCTCAGCTGAGAGACCGGATTCTATGAGCTCGGCCCCCTCAGAGGCCAAGCCCACAGTTTCCACAACTCCGGGCGGGGATGAATTATCGTGCCGCCCGCTTGAGACAGGAGGTCCTGCCTGACTGGAATCTCCATGGGAGAGCCTTCTAATAGGGATACTAGATCCGAGAACCACACTCGGGTCGGCCAGAACGGGGCTATTAGTATGAGACGGACCCCGTCCCGCCGAACCCTCTCCAGAACTCCTGGGAGCAGAGCAATCGGGGGAAATGCGTACAGACGTAGCCTCGGCCACGTCTGCACCATGGCATCCAACCCCAGCGGGGCTGGATGGGTCAGAGAATACCACAACGGGCAATGAGAGGTCTCTTTCGAGGCAAAAAGATCGACTTGTGCGCGACCGAAATTTTTCCAAACGAGCTCCACCACCTCGGGGTGGAGTCTCCACTCCCCGGGCCTCGGCCCCTGTCTCGACAGGATGTCTGCCCCCAAATTTTGATGCCCTGGGATATAAGCTGCTCTGAGAGAGAGGAGCTTCCCTTGGGACCACAGGAGGATCTGATGGGCTAATTTGCACAGCTGGCGAGACCTCAGACCCCTGATGGTTGATATAAGAGACCACCGACATGTTGTCTGTGCGAACCAACACATGGTGGCCTCAGGTCTGGGAGGAAGTATTTGAGTGCTCGAAATACCGCCATCATTTCCAGCCGATTTATGTGCCAGGAACGATGATGGTCCTCCCAGAGACCCTGAGCCGAGCGACCACTCATGATCGCTCCCAGCCTGTGAGGGATGCATCCGTCGTTAACATTATGCGACGACAGAGAGCTCCCAGCACAGGTCCCTGGGACAGGAACCAAGGTTTCTTCCACATGACTAAGGCACGAAGGCATCGCCGCGTGACCTTGATCGTCTTGGAAAGGATTTCCCCTCGGAGAAAACCCCTTGGTCCTGAGCCACCACTGTAAGGGTCTCATGTGCAGCAGGCCAAAAGGTATCACGTTGGAAGCAGCTGCCATCAGACCCAACAGTCTCTGAAACTGTTTTACAGTGAGTGACTGGCCTAATTTCACCCCTTTCACAGCTGAGAGAATGGAATTCACCCGAGCAGGAGACAGACGTGCCTGCATCAAGGTGGAATCCCAGACTACCCCTAAATAGTTGGTGGTCTGTGCTGGAAGAAGTACGCTCTTCTTGGCGTTGAGTCTCAGCCCTAACCTTCTCATTTGTGACAGAACTACATCTCGATGTTGAACTGCTTGATGCTCTGATTGAGCTAAAATCAACCAATCGTCGATATAATTTAGCACGCGGATGCCCTGGAGTCTCAGGGAGCCAGAGCTGCATCCACGCACTTCGTGAAGGTGCGGGGTGAAAGAGACAGGCCGAACGGAAGAACCTTGTATTGGTAAGCTTCGCCCCCGAAAGCAAACCTGAGGAACTTCCAGTGCGAAGGATGGATTGACACATGAAAGTAGGCGTCTTTCAGATCTATCGTCACGAACCAGTCCTCGGACCTGATCTGTGTCGTGATCTGTTTGAGTGTAAGCATCCTGAACTTGAGCTTTTGTACTGAACGATTTAACAGGCGTAAATCTAAAATAGGACGCAACCCTCCATCCTTCTTCGGAACGATGAAGTAACGGCTGTAAAACCCTGACTGCTTGCTGGGAGGAGGAACCCTTTCTATAGCTCCTTTTTGCAAGAGTGTCGCAACTTCTTGTTCCATAACCAGAGACTGCTCGGGGCCAACCACTGTAGGAAGGACCCCCCTGAACTGGGGCGGGCGAAACCCGAACTGTATTTTGTAACCCTTTTCTATCGTGAGCAGCACCCATCGAGAAATGTTGGGAAGACGTTTCCATTCTTCTAGAAATTCTACTAAGGGAACCAGTCTCTCGAGACTGGCCTCTGGTGTTGTTTGAGCATCTGATTCGCGCCCTGAAGCAGCGCACCGGCAGGGAACAGCCGAATCAAATGCCGGCCGGCCCTCCTCGGAGGGTCGGGGGACCGCTGCGCCTGAAGCACACGAGGTGGCAGGGTTGGCAGAACGGCCCCCTGAGGGCACCGAAGAGGGGTTAACTTTATAAATTTTAATGCAGGACCCTCTCCGGAGGGGGCTGCCCTCAGAAGTCCTGCACAGCTGGCGTCAGGACTTCTTCGAAGCCTTCCTCGCGATAATGACAGTCCGCAGATCTGTCTTACCCTTGGAAGGCTTCGACTGCGCCGCCCGCACCGGTCCCCAAGATCTTTGCGGGGGAGCACGGGTGGCGACGCTTAATTTTTGCTGCGACCTATGCGCAGATGAGGAGCTGGTAGAAGGCCGAGGCTGCTCCCGCTCAGCAGCCTCGGCGGGAAGAGGGCGGCGAGGGAGAAACTTCTGAAAGGCCGCAGACTGTTTTTTGGCCTCCTGGAACCTCTCGACGACCGAGGTGACCGAGTCGCCGAAGAGGCCCAGGGGAGACAATGGAGAATCTAGCAAGATGCTTTATCTCTCTCTCGGATGTCAGACAGATTTAACCATAAATGCCTCTCCGTGGCCACCAGGGCTGCCATAGAACGGCCGATTGATTTTGCCGCCTCCTTGGTGGCCCGGAGAGCTAGATCGGTAGCTTTACGTAAGCTCCTGAATTGTCTCAAGTCGCCTCACCGCTCTCATCGATCTCCCCAGCAGGTCAGCCTGATAAGCTTGCAGGATTGACATCGTATGAAGACAGGCTGCAGCCTGACCTGCTGAGGCGTATGCTTTGCCCACCAGCGCTGATGTTGTACGTAATGGCTTGGTGGGCAGCCGGAGATTTAAGGACGACGCAGACTCGGCGAGATAGCCCGCAAGCCGCCTCTTCGACCCGAGGCATCGCCCCATAGCCATGTTGTTTCAGCCCCACGATGTTTGAATATAATGACGCCTGGGGGCTGTAAACTCTGTATTGAGTCGGCTTCTGCCACGATCTCGACACCTCGGTGTGGAGATCGGGAAGAACGGCAATCCCGACGCTGAGGCTGTGACCGGGCGGGCAGAAAGCGCTCATCTAACTTGCTTTTCTGCCGAAGCTTCGGGTTTTTCGGCTGGCCAATCGATATTTAATTTAGCCACAGCCCGAGTCACAACCTCCAACAGCTCCTCATATGCTGGAGATGAGGATGGCGAGACCTCTTTCTCCAGCCTCGACGCCATCACATCCAACTCCTCAGAGCTGGATAGATGAAGCGCGGTGCCTCTCTTCTGGGGAAGAAACCGCAGCGTGTGCTTCCACAACCAGAGGAGAGACACTGGATCTGGCAGGTGAGGGCTGAGATAAGGCTGGGCCCGTCTCTAACCCCTCTACCAGATCCATTTGTGAACCCCAGGAATGAAGCCGTCGCTGTGCCTCAGCAACAGCGGGACCCGATCCCTGGGGAACACTCGCCGCGGCGCCTTCTTTCTCTTTGTCGAAGAACGCCCGGCGCGAACGGAGTACACGGAGCGTCAGTTTCTCACAATGCACACAGACAGCTCCCTCGAGAGCTGCCTGGGCATGCTCCACTCCCAAGCAAGCAACGCACATCTCGTGTGTATCCCCGCCCGTGATGAAGCGAGGGCAGGGAGGAACACACTTGACAAACTGCTGCTTGCTTGTCGCCATAATATGTGTCTTTATAATATATGAATATATATATATATATATGCTTGGTGACAAAAATACTCTTGTCCTCAGACGAAGAGATATTTTAAAGGCTGTATATAGCGGACAGACAACACCAAATAAGACACACGAAAACACAGAGCGCTGCTGAAGACACAGAAGCTGGCGTTCTTTGTTCTCAGGGGTGCTTTATAGTTTCCTGGTCCGTGACGTCACCCGCTCTGACGTCCCGTCACACTATTGGTTCGATTTCACGAGTGCTTCAAGACGTAATCACGCAGAAGTGATCCCAATGCGATTCAACGCAGCGTCGATGTTCCCATGAAAGGGAACTGTCATTCTACAGTATAATAATATAGATCATAAAAAGCTAATTAGTGTATTTACTCATTGTTCAGATTTTTTTTTACAGCAATTTAACTTCAATGTGGCAATGGAAATAGCTGTTTTTTTTATACAGGGTTACTGAAATAAATATGAATAAAAACTATCTAGATAAATACAAACATCTCGGTTACGTACGTAACCCTCGTTCCCTGAAGGAACTGACGAATTGGGATATCGCAAGAGAGACCTATCACCTTTGAGTGTAAACTAAATGAGCCAATGGACATTGGCGTGCGAGCTTTGCGTCACGATCACCGCCCCCGCGAGTGGGTATAAATGCTGAAAGCGGAGCACTCACACTTTGTTTTTCGCTGAGGAGACGAGCATGTAACCCGCACTCAGTGGAGGCACAGGAATTCCATTCCCTCCTTCAGGGAACGAGGGTTACATACGTAACCGAGAAGTTCCCTTTCAGTCAGTCACGTTCGATCTTGTCAGAAGTGAACCGACGAATTGGGATCCCTAATAAAATGGCACAGTTACTGACCCCTTCCAGCGCCCAGCGTAAGCTTCAGCAACCAGCCGCACCTCAGGGCAGGGAAGGGAGCGAGCTTTCACTGAGAGAGTCTACTGCTGTTCTGCATGACCCGTTCAGTAACACTTGGATAACACTGGGAAAGCGAGCCCGTAAGGGACGCTGCGGAGACCACAACCCACCGGGAATTACATGGGAATACACATATGGACTGGCTGAGGGCAGTGAGAACCAGCACGGGCTGCCCCGAGAAACCAATCATCCAGCCGAGAAGGTTCGGGACACGGCGGAGGATTCCACATGAGCCCGACCTTCACGGCGGCCCGGGAAAGCATAGCCATCAGCTCGGGATCTGACTCGGGCAGCGCTACGGTCCCGGAGGGAGGCAACGCAGCCGAGTCTTTATCTCCTAATGACTCTTGCTCACCTTCTGATGCCACGATTGACATCTGGTCGTCTGCTGGCGCACCAAAGGAAACGGCTGGTCGCTCATGAGAGGGACTACCACGATCCTCCGGTAGCACCACTGGCTCAGATCACCCTTCCTACACGCCGTGGCGCCACTCTCCTGGTGTGAACCAGAAAAAACAGCAGCCCAGGGCATAGGGGAGTGGATCCCCACTCCCTGAGAACCAAAAAACGAGAGTCAGTGAGAACATGAACCATCCACAAAAGCTGCTTCCGCATGCTGAATGCCCAGACATGTGATGCAGCTATTGTGACCGAAAGCAGGGGCCAGGGAATGATCGTATCCAGTAATGCATGGACGGAATGACATCTTGAAAAAGACGCAGTGTCCGTCCGTTAAGCTCTTTTAGAAAGGAAAACACTCTTTGGACTGGTGCTGAAGCACACAGGGGATCAGCCGCGGTGCGATTGTAGGTTCACACTGGTCACCTACAATCAGCACACAGAGAAAACCGGCCCAAATCGCAGACCGACCAGCAACAATCAAAGCTTGCTGTGAAAACAGCAGTTGAGAGCTGTGTAAAAGCTTGCGGCCGCCGCTGTAAAGTGCTGTTTCACCAACACTCTCCAACAAAGGCTCTGAAAGACTCGACTTCACACTGTCAGGTGATCTTTTTGGAGCAACAGAAACACAAAAATGCTTGGCTCCGAAGCGAAAGACAAAGTGCGAATGCTCCGCTTCCGCATTTATACCCGTTCACGGGGGCGGTACGCTTGACACAAAGCTCGCACGCCAATGTCCATTGGCTCATTTAGTTTACACTCGAAGGTGATAGAGCTCTCTTGCGATATCCCAATTCGTCGGTTCACTTCTGGTGTACGTCGAATGTGACCGACTGAAAGGGAACAACTAAATGCCAAAAACACACAAACCCAAAAATTACTAAATTGCTGAAAATGGAAAATATATAAAAAGAAAACTAATTCAAAATATTATTAAAAGTATAATAGTATATTAATGATGCTAAAGTAACACTGGTTTTACACACCATTTATTGCAATCTATGGTTATCTTAGATCCTGGTGCATAAAACTGTCCATCATGTTTACATGGGCAGTTATCCGGTTTAACGCAGTGTCCTCTGCCATCATCCAATAGACCTAAAGGACACTGGCAGCCGGATTGACAGTCCATCGAGAACTGGGAAGAAGGTAAGAAAACACAAAAATAAGACCACCAGCAAAATCAAGCTATAGACTTTGGGAAAGAAAAAATATGGACTCACACAGTCAACTTCCTGTTGCAAACAAGTCTGTGCACACTCCAATCCATGTTCATCTGGGCCTGCTGTACTGCAGTTGAAGAAAACCTTTGGAGAAGAACATCCTGCAAAAGATATCAGACGCAGATGCTCCACCATTCATGTACTTTTTATATAATCATATTTAAAGACCATTTACAACAGATTTTAACCAATTTTGCAGGTAAGGGTGTACTATTGGTGCTTTACTGATATGTTAACCAAAAGCATACTTATTAACTATTCAGTAGATGAAAGTAATTTTTCATACCCAGAATTTGGGTTTTCCAGGAACGACAGTGGAGCTTTCCATTCAAGCAAACACTGGACAGAGAAAAAGGATCAAACTGTCTAATAAATTCATAGTTTGCATAACTAATGCACTAATGTACATATTATCATCCACTTACCAGTGTTCATCCCTATTGGTGACAGACTTGCCGGGATGGATTTTCTGTCCGTTGTGGAAACATGGACATTTTTCCATAGGTACACACAGTTCATTCTCATCCTGGTAGAATCCATCTGGACATGCGCATCCATCAACGGGCACAAAGTCAACGCTGCAGCTTTGGCGCTCAGAGGCGAGAGAAAGACAGGTACGCTGGCAGCTCTGCAGCTGATAGGAGTAGTACTGCGAGGCCGGGCAGTTCTCTGTGTACTTCTCTGTAGGGATAAGTTTGAAAAGAATGTGTTGTAAAAGTGCATGGAGAAAAATGACAAGCATTCTTCTAATCTTCTAGCTTAAATGAGGGGTTTAAGGGGTTTTCAAACTCTTTGATGCCAAGGACATCCAAATATGATGACCCCACATGTGAAGGATGCTCTTCCTAAATACTATATATACAATGCCCTTCATAAGTATTGGAACAGTGAAGACAAAATTGCTCTGTTAGCTGTGGTGTCAAGACATCTATAAATATGATTAAAAGATTAATATGAGGTAGAAGTACAGAATGTCACATTTTATTATTTACTGTTTCAACACAAAATGTTTTACCAATTAAGAAGTACAGCACTACTCATAAAAAGTTTCATCCCTCTGCCTGATGTGAGCATAAGTATTGAGACGGTTTAACTTTAAGCAAATGTAAATGTGTAAAAGCTAATATTTAATTGTAAATCCTTTGCAAGCAATCACAGGAGCGAGTCTGTGACCCATAGACATCACCAGACTCTTGGTTTCACACTTTGAAATGCTTTTCCAGGCCTTTAATGCAGCCATTTTCAACGGTTGCTTGTTTTGGGGAGTTTCTGCCTTTAGTCTCCTCTTTATCTGGTGAAATGCTTGTTCAATAGGATTTAAATCTGGATGAACTATTGTACACTGCATGGAATGAGAGATGAGCATTTTTTTTCTTGACAAAATTATTTGCATTTCTTTGCTAGTTTGAAAAATTAGTGCTGTCAACTAAAGGGCAGTTAACACTGCACCGACAGAGGTTGAACCAACGGAGTCATAACGATTCAATCGGTGAAAACGAGCCGACCTTCGAGTGTAAACTAAATGAGCCAATGGACATTGGCGTGCAAGCTTTGTGTGAAGCGTACCGCCCCCGTGAACGGGTATAAATGTGGAAGCGGAGCACTTGCACTTTGTCTTTCGCTTCGGAGCCAACGCCGAACACATCTGACAAAACTCGATGAAAGTGTCTGTTGCTGTCTGTCGGTGCATCTCAATTTAAATTGGCCTTAAATAAATCACAATAATCACACTGTCTTTAGAAAGCAGAATGACAGCAATATAAAATGTTTTTACTTTTTAAATACACTTTTGACATTTTTTTTTATACTGAAGTTTTCCACAGACCCCCCTTGTGACAACCTGGTTTGAAAACTCCTTGCCCATCCATCTGTCTGCCAAATTAACAGCTTTCAGCCTTCTTACCACACACAATTTTTCGCCAGCCTCGGAGGAATATTCCTTTAGCCGCACAGGCCCGGGCGTATGAGGAGAACACCGTACACAGACAGTCCTCACTCTTCTCACAGGTACAACTGGAGTATTTGCATCTCTGAAAGCACATAAACATGTTGTGTCACTGCTTATTGTGGGAGGTTGGGTAACATTCATTAAAATATGGAAAATTGTACAGTTCTCAAGGTTTCCTGTTTCAGATCTTACTTTGTAGTAGCTGTCTGGATTGACAGTGGTGTGACATTTGGCAAAGAGACTCTCCTTATCCTTCATCTTGGAACACCAGTGCTCAGCAAAGTGCTCTAAAGGCAACATAAAAATATGGTATTTTATACGAACATGTATAAAACTATACAAATATGAAACTGAAAACTGTCCAATCTGACTTCATACTGATTTTGGATGCAAAAAGTCTCTCACCGCTGTCACTGCTGTAGGAACAGGGGTCGTCCATCCTCTCAGTGCGGTCAGGGCAGTTGGAAAGGGCCTTCCAGGCATTAGCGAAGGAAGCTGCTGTACCCTCCACCACTCCCTGAGGAGTCTTCAGGTCATCAGGCAGCACTTTATTAAAATTTCCACAGAGACCTGCACAAACACACAAATGGCGCATCATTGGCCATCATGATGGATTCACTTCTTAATTCAGATGTTTTTTCTTGCTTTTAAAGACAGAGGTCTCACCACAAGTCTTGCCCTGGAAGCTTCGGTCCACAGTGATGTACACCTGCATAAGAGGCACCAGCTGTACCTGCACCTGCAGCCCAAATGGGGTCTGAAGCATGATGTGAAATGATGATGGCATGAACACCGTGAAGTCAGCTGGGGAAAAGAGTCCAAGAGTTTGAAAAACATTTCATATATATCTTTAGCACACAGGCTTTAAAGCACAGAAAAAAAATAAAGAGCTTCTTCTTCCTCACCTGTAATGTAAGGAAGTGAAACTTCTGCATTGTGTTGTACTGTCCCATCAGCTTTAATAATCAGAGCCTGAAGAAGAAAGCACACGTCATAGTTTTATTTTGCACAAGCTACATTTCTGTTTAAATGAATCATTCAATATTCAACTAAAAGGACCTGTTTGCTATAAAAGCCAAATATACAAGTCTTTTGTGTTGTTGTTGTGGAAGTAGAGCGTTATACACACATTTTTCTTGCCGTTGTCAAACACCACCATGATAGATTTCAAGCAGGTGTCCGTTACACGAGTAAAACAAGGAGCAATCTGACCCAATATGGTGAACTTGGACTCATGACAGTCCTACAAAAACACAAATGCAAAAGTTAACATTTATAAGCATTTCACATATTCCTAATGGAGACAAGCAAAACAAATCCAAGCTCATATGTCTTAGCAACTACAGAAGATCTAATTAGTCACTAAAACATGCTTACTTTTGAGAGCACATAGTTGCAGTCTCCATGGAAAGTGAATTCTTTCCCGTCGTAGGTGGTGAAGTGAGATCCTTCCTCTACTGCGCACAGGCCAGGGCCGGGAATACTCAAACAGATCCACTTTCCCTCCTCACATATACTGAATTACACAATACAATTACAAACAAACACAGTAAACAACAAGCTTCAGATGCCAACATGGTAAACCACACTTCTGTTGTTTTATTATACATTTTTATACACTTTTCCTATTCATCCAATGTCATCATAATTTAGCATTTAGTCAGGCATATGCATTTAAAGGGATAATTCACCCAAAAATGGTACACTATGACGTACTACACTTTGTCCTACACTATAACGTGTAGTACATCATGGCATTGTGTACTACGTTGCAGAAGTTAATGCTTTTTAGACATGCATATGGCTGTCGCGCCAGAAGCTAGTTATTTTACTTTATAAAGTTTTAAATAAGGATGCTTGTCTTACACAAATGCATTGATTTGCTTCAGAAGGCCTTTATTAACCCCTTGGAGTCATATAGATTCATATTTTTTTTTTATGGATGGATGGATTTTTTTTGTCTTCAAAATCTAGGCAGCAATTCACAACCAATATAAACCTTGGAGGACTAAGGATATTTTTAAAAATATCTCCGATTGTGTCCGTCTGAAAGAAGATCATATACACCTAGGATGGCTTGAGCGTGAGTAAATCATGGGATACTTTAAATTTTTAGGTGAACTACTCCTTTAATACTAATATTAGCAAATTAATAATTTTCTTTTTTATGAGTAGTAAAAAGCTTGAGATATACAAAGGGTCACAGAATGCACTGGGATAATAATAAAAAAAAAAACAGTAGTGTTACATTTTACTATTACAGATTGTTTAATTACCATTCTTCCTCGTCTTTGCGAAGAACCTCTCCTGTGTTGTAGACACGGTCATGTTTGCACTGACACTTTTCTGCTGGGATGCAGCCCGTGTTTGAAATGTCATCAAACACAGTTCCTATAACGAAGACACTGCATTAATATCAACTTTATGTGGTTCTTCATTAGGAAAAAGGCCAAAAAAAAAAAAAAAAATTACATTACCATTCAATA
Source organism: Hypophthalmichthys nobilis (assembly GCA_037950665.1). Classification (NCBI taxonomy): domain Eukaryota; kingdom Metazoa; phylum Chordata; class Actinopteri; order Cypriniformes; family Xenocyprididae; genus Hypophthalmichthys; species Hypophthalmichthys nobilis. Next base: position 20,000,578 of record CM075486.1, read on the forward strand.
GTTTGGGGTTCAGAAATATTTTTTTAAATGTTTTTGAAAGAAGTCTCTTGTGCTCACCAAGGCTACTTTACTAATAAAAAATACAGTAAAAAAAAAAAATATTGTAAAATTACTCCAGTCTTTAGTGTCACATGATCCTACAGAATTCATTCCAATGTGCCGACTTTCTGCTCAAGAAACATTTCTTATAATTATCAATGCTGAAAACAGTTGTGCTCCTTCATATTTCTATATAAATAGAATGTTCAAAAGAACAGCATTTATTCGAAGTAGAATAATGCCTTTATTGTCACTTTTGTTCAGTATTAATGCATCCTTGTTGAATAAAAGTAAAAACTTTCTAATCCCAAACTTTTGAACAGCATTGCATATTAATAAACACTGTTTATGTATAAATACTACTACTGACCTGGTGGGCAGAAGCAGCCATCGATGTTGTGTTCCTCACACAGTGTGTTTGTGTCTCTGTGTGAGCATGTGTCCATACAGGGGGAGCCGCTTTCAGAATGTACCATATTGTAGGGGCATGTGACAGCTGCATGGGAATACAAGCCATACAGAGACTTACCCCGTGTCTACACTGGACATGACATTTCTCACATTGTGTTGCAACAGCTCGAGGCAGTCTACGCAGGATGCGACAAAGCGACCATTTTGCAATCCATTTGTTCTTCATGTCAGAAGTAGTGCGTGCACTTGAAGTATGTCATAAATAAAGCAGGGCATCAGGTTAATGTCTGGAATTTGTCATGTTGTCTCACGTCGCATCCAGTGTAGACAGCATCACTGATTGTAATGGGTTCTATTTGCTTTCGTTGTGTCACGTCTGGTGAATTTTTTTTTTTTTTTAAATGACAATTAAATTAAATTAAACAATAAACATAATTAAAGAATTATATACAAAAGGATACAAAGCAAAGAAAAAGCTCAAGATAGAACAATCCTGTAATTTCTACCAGAACTATCATGTTATTTCTTACCACAGAATTTTGCTGTTCTCCAGGTCGGCGGAGTTCCTCCAGCATGCGAACACTGACGTGAATATTCAGACAAAGTCGCACAGAGTACGGTGGTGTCTCTGTCTTTGTTTTCAGGTTTATGCAAACAGATATCATTTGTACAGGCCTTGATATATGGCTCAGGGTTCAAAATCCTGCTACAAGAAGACCACTTTTTATCCTCCAAAAGGTCTGCACAATCTGCCCGCTGTTGTGAAAAGGACATGGGACATCTTGAACCTCAAAAGTCCATATCAACAATACTGGAATTCTAAGTTGTTGTTGTGAAATAAGTGGAGTGATTAATAGTTTAATTTGGAATTAAGAACTTTTCTGTAACTTACATATTTTTTACATTTGTCCACAACATTTTGCTCATTGATGTTTTCAAAAGGATCTTCGCAGTCATGTGCTGGGTTGCGAACTCTGTGCTTATTTCCAAACTCAGTATAGCCAACCCTCCGTCCTGTATTAAACAAGATACAGACACACTTGATTTTCTCTGATATTCTTAAACCTCTTGTATATTCATCAGATTACAAAAACATGAGGATTAATCATTACTGTTCATAACTGACCCCCAATAATGACTAAATTCAGTAAAGTAAGAAATCAGTCTGTAAAAGTAACTTACCGGATTCAATGAATTCACTATAAACTGGAACTCCATTAAAATCACCACACAGTCCACAAGTGCGATTGGAATATTTGGAGTCCAGTGCCACCTGACAAAATACCGCACAAAACTTCTTGGTTAGATTATTTGACTTTGTATTTTTGGCCATTTGACATTAAGTCAGTTCTAATGATAATTGATTAAAGCAAGGACTACACTGGAATATGGAATAGAGATCACTTGTATTCAGTCTTGTGGGAAAAGGCCAGTGGAGGCCATTGGAACCAGTAACATGGTATAATGATGGCCTCAGGTAATAATACTTTGGTACTAAATTATTACCATATACATATACCATGGTATTTTCACAGTACTCCTTTTTTGTCAGTATACACCAGTAAATATCACCTGCAGACTGAAATTCACTGTTTTGAATAACCATGGCATGTTCATAAGGATACAATTGCAGATATTTCAATGTGTAACAGAAAATTGCCTTATATAGTATTACACTTTACATGTTGCAGTGTTTGCACAATATGCTAAATCATTTACTGGGTACTTCCTTGAAAGGTCTGCTAACATGGTTTCCTGTGGCAAACTAGTTTCACCTCAGTTAAAAACTGTCATGTTGTGTAATAAATTCTTATTAGAAGCGATCTAATCTGTTTTACAGATAACGGAAGTTAGATTGCGCATAACCCATATTGACATATCATTGCCCAGGACAGAATTCCAATCCAAAAAGCAGCGGTGTACACCAAATCTTCATGTGCCGTTTGATTAATTTACATCAAGGGCGCGTAGCGGCCACAAATGTGGCTCAAATAGCAATGCGCATGTGCAGTCCTAATCGCGAGTCTCAGGTTTCTTTCATGGTTTCTATGGAAACTGGAGCTTCTAACGGCAGCTGCAGTGACAATGACTTTATCAATCAGCGATTGGCTGTTTTACTTAGAAGGCGGGAGGTATTCCGTAATATTGCGCGTTGCACTTTCTCTCATTCATAACTAATAGGAGTGAACCGTCTTACTACAGTCTTTGCGGGCACGCGGCAGCCATTGAGTCCACAAGACCGAAGGTGCATAGAAATGTGCCATTTGGGATTCAACCATTGTGGACGTTTTCAATCCCACAATGCACCGTAATAACGAGTGTACAACTGATATACGCTCAACGGCTAGAGAATACCCATAATGCACTGTGAGAGTCGCGTGACTTGAATGAATTCCCGCGTCTTGTCTGAAGATGGCGCCCGCATACATTTTTTAAACCGCTAGCTACAGAGAGATATTCATACAGGTATAAATTCCATTTTAATTTATTATTAAATTGTTTAATTACGGTTTATGCATGCTAGTTTCCAAGATTAATCTTTTCATCTTACTACTGGGGCTACCAGTTTGCTAAAATGTTAAACAGCAAGCACAAACTATGCAAAAGCAATTTTATTCATCAATCACTCAAAATAGACTTTTTGAAGTCTTACCGTTTTGAAGCAAGTTTAGTGTAGTTAGGTTTGTGAAACTTAAATCAGACTGATATGATATCCACATGAAAATCTATAGTTAAATTTGTTTTGAACTCATAACGAGCCACATAACCTCACCATAACTGCATCCACTTTGTTCCACGTGACAGTGATGCCCATTTTGGAATAGAGCCTGGTGTAAATTGTGTTTTCTTCCACAAGGATCCCTGCGACCTGCACAGGCAGTGTTAATCTGAATAAGAGAAAAGATTCAAATGAAAAACTGACCGATCAGAAAACGTTTTAAAACCTTTGTTGTGGGAGCAAATTAGCACTACAGTTCTGCAGAATCTTACTTTTGTCCATTGATCACAACCTGGTTCTCGGTCAACTCAACGGCGATGTCATTGATACTAACTGACACCCTGCTGATCTTTGGGCCATTGGTGTGTTCTGTTCTTTTCACATAAACCGAGAACTGGCGAATGAGGCTTTGGCAGTCAGACACCAGGTTATACTCGCACATGCCTGGGAACCGATAAACGTTCCCATCGAATGTCTTGAAGTGGAAGTTTCCCCACATGCTACAGATGTTGTTGACATGGTTACTGGGAGAGACTGCAAAAAAAAAAAAAGATTTGCAATTCAAAGAAATGTGAGTTTTTAATATGGAGATAAATTAGTGCATTTTGGGAAATTTCATTTTTCTACCGCAGCCTATAAAATGAACTAATGTATTAAATATAATTATGAAATTATGTAAGTGGCATTTCAAACGTTGATCATTGATATAGTATGTATGAGAAAGTATATGCTTCTATGCTTACAGCAGTTACATGGCTTTATTTCCATTTTAATGTCCTTGAACTCTAATTTGAATTACAATTATGCTTTCTGTTTGCAAACTCAATTAAAATTCAGGAATTTAAATGACATTCCTGATTTGTTAACTTTTACATTTATACTTAAAAAACAGCGCAATCCACAAAATTGCGCAAACATTTTTCATAACTGACACTATTTAGTAACTTCTAAAGCAAGTCATCACTGGAGCTGATAGTATCAGGTTCAAGTGATGAAACTATGAAGTTTACAGGTGTTATCGGGTGGCTGGTTCTTGTTTGTTTTTTTTCCTAGATGCTGATGCTGTTTTCAACCACAACATCATGCTATTTGACAAAATCATTTCAGCTTCAATTAACTATTTATTTGATAAAGTTATTTAGCACCAATAATGCCATGGTCAAAGTCACAATCCTCAGGAAACATGTTTTAAACAACGTACACTACCAGTCAAAAGTTTGGACATGGTAAGATTTTTAATGTTTTTAAAAGAAGTTTCGTCTGCTCACCAAGGCTGCATTTATTTAATTAAAAATACAGTAAAAACAGTAATATTGTGAAATATTATTAGAATTTAAAATAACTGTTTTCTGTTTGAATATATTTTATAAAGTAATTTATTTCTGTGATGGCAAAGCTGAATTTTCAGCATCATTACTCCAGTCTTCAGTGTCACATGATCCTTCAGAAATCATTCTAATATGATGATCTGCTGCTCAAGAAACATTTATGATTATTATTAATGTTGAAAACAGTTCTGTACTTTTTTTTTCAGGATTCTTTGATGAATAGAAAGTTCAAATGAACAGCATTTATCTGAAATACAAAGCTTTTGTAACATTATACACTACCGTTCAAAAGTTTGGAGTCAGTAAGAATTTTTATTTAAATTTTTTTTAAAAGAAATTAAAGAAATTAATACTTTTATTCGGCAAGGATGCATTAAATCGATCAAAAGTGACAGTAAAGACATTTATAATGTTACAAAATATTATATTTCAAATAAATGCTGTTCTTTTGAACTTTCTAATCATCAAAGAATCCTGAAAAAAAATATTGTACACAAATATTTTGTACAATTGTACACAATAAATGTTTCTTGAGCAGCAGATCAGCATATTAGAATGATTTCTGAAGGATCATGTGAGACTGGAGTAATGATGCTGAAAATTCAGCTTTGATCACAGGAATAAATTACTTTATAAAATATATTCAAACAGAAAACAGTTATTCTAATTTGTAATAATATTTCACAATATTACTGTTTTTACTGTGTTTTTAATTAAATAAATGCAGCCTTGGTGAGCAGACGAAACTTCTTTTAAAAACATTAAAAATCTTACAGTGTCCAAACTTTTGACTGGTAGTGTATATTGTGCTTCTCAAATTTTTGCATCAGAATTTTATGACTTAGGCAAATTTTCGAATAACTGGACTTGCATTGATACACACACGCACACACACACACAGGTTTTTTTTTGTGAATTGTGGGGACATTCCATAGGCGTAATGGTTTTATACTGTACAAACCGTATTTTCTATCGCCCTACACCAACCCTACACCGAAACCTACCCATCACAGGAAACTGTGCACATTTTTACTTTCTCAAAAAAAAAAAAAAACTCATTCTGTATGATTTATAAGCCTTTTGAAAAATGGGGACATGGGGTAATGTCCTCATAAGCCACCCTCTCTTTGTAATTCCTATGTCATACCCATGTCATTATACATTTTATGTCCTGATATGTCACAAAAATGCGTGCACTTACACACACATTTCAGATATTGGATCTTGAGTATAAAAGCTTCTAAATGGTATATTGGCTGTCAATATTACTTAGTCAAATTTTAAGAAAAAAAAAACTAAAATAAAGAAGACAATTAGAAGGACACCAAATGATAACTCAAAATTATTTAATTTGATTAAGTATCAAGTCATTTCTGATTGTTGTTTAGTTGCAGTAACATAATTATATTCATACGGACAGGATTTAGACAAAAATAATGAAAACAATTTTACATAAATTTAAAATAAAATAAAATGAGACATCCCCCTCAAGAACCATTTCAAGTACAGGAGGTTTTAACTAAAAGTTAACTCTTACCCTTCATTGAATGAACCTGAATTAATTAAATAATTTTTGTTGTTTAGTTGCAATAGCAAATATACAATGGGAAAGGTTTTAGACAAATATTATATTATTAAAAATAATAAAAACCATTAAAATAAAATAAAATAAAATGAGACACCACCCTCAAGAACTCTTACCGTTCTTTGAATCCACCTGAATGCCGATAAGTGCCAGAAGCAGTATCCAGACTGTAGATGTTCTCCACTCCATGGTGAGAGGTGAGAGAGGTCTACAGGTAGAGCTTCAGTACTGATGGATTTCTTTTTATACCCCCTTTTATATAATTTCTTATTCATCTTTCTCACCCCACCCTACAGGGAGGGTCTGCCAGCCTTCGTATGTGACAGAAAAAATGCTGACCTGGTATTACAAAAGTCCAGTGATGCCTGTGTGTATGTGTGTGTGTGTGTGTGTGTGTGTTCTTGAGGGCAGCAGTTCCTCGGCCTCTCTGAACGATGTTTGATGAAACATTTGGTAAAATGTATTTAATTAATTTTATATTTATGGCAGGGTGTGAATAATTTACAGCTTCTGTGTACATGTATGAAGAGGATTAGTAAAAATAACATCTACTACTAAAACCTGTAAAATAAATATAAAGTACATGATTGACAAACCATTTAGCTGCTGATTTGGAGAATGAAATGAAGACTAATGGTTAAAGGGGTCATATAATGTAGGCATGCACTGATATGATTTTTTGGGGCCGATACCGATATTAACAAATAATTAGGGGTGACCCTGAATAGTCGACGATTCAGAGCTTCGATAGGAGCAGCCTGATTCGACTACCAATCTCACAGTCGAATCTTCGCAGAGATGTTATGAGACGAGATATGGGGGTGCTCAATATCTGATTTTACATAGACGTACCGGTTTTCTCCCAATAGGTTAATATACAGCCTATTATGATAATGCTGTAAATAAAAATATAAAAAGAAAGAAGCTTTTAATAAATATTTTTAATGTGCGTGAATAAATCCAACCACCCCTGTGACAGAGTATAGTTTCACTTCCATGATCCGTGACCGACCGAGGAGCATCTTGGCGGCAGGGATTAAATCTTTAACAATGTCTGGGATAAGAAAATCTAAAGTGTAGAATTTGATGCACTTTGAAATAATAGGTGAGAGAGGTAGGTTTAATAGTTTTCAGGTACATAAATAAAGTAAACAAATGTAAAATAGCACTGCATATTCTTCACTGTATAAATTAAATACATATTAATCCTTCTTTATTGTAATAGACTTTATTGTGATTAATCTTCTAATTTGTTTTTGTATACATTTTAATATTTTTTGTAAGTTTAAATATGTATGAGATCTGCACTATCTCCTTTACTAAGGCGGGACTCTTATTTTGACGGGTGTTTTAGTCTACCAGCTAAGGAGAGCACGCAGTTCTTCAGAGATATTTTGCAGATTTAAAGTTTGTCCGTTTATTAAGCATCCCCCGAAAAGGCATAAGATCTGTATGTATTTGTTAACTGTTAGTAAGTTAATAAGTGTTTTGAGTAATTCGCTGTATGGTGATGATAATGCAATGGAGAGAGAGAGTTAAATGTGCACTTCTTGTGCTCTGTAATGTTTAGCTTTTGTGGTGATTTGTTTGGAGTAAAAAAGGACTCAATAAACTTTATAAAACATCAGTAATGGTTTGCTCATCATTCGGATGGGGTCCGCTACACTTATGAAAGTTACAAAAGTTATTTAGTCAAGAATAGTGTGCGATCTTTTGTTATTTGATTAGCATTAAAGCGCAAACAGCAACGCTCGGATTATGCAACAGTCATTATACAGCTCAGTGCCTTCATGCAGTTAATTTATAAACCATCGGTTTGTTATATCGGCCTTTTTCCTGCTACAGCCGATATGCCGATGGTTGTAAATTGAGCAAAAATCGGCCGATAAATATCGGCGGCCAATACATCGGTGCATCATAATGCTACTTTTACAAGATGTAAAATAAGTCTCTGATGTCCCCAGAGTGTGTATGTGAAGTTTTAGCTTAAAATACCCCATAGATCATTTTTTATAGCATGTTAAATTTGTCACTTTTTGAGGGTGAGCAAAAAACACTTAGTTTTTGTGTGTCCCTTTAAATGCAAATGAGCTGCTGCTCCTAAGAGGAGGTGTTACTTACTGTATTGCAGTAACATGGCCTCACAGCTTTTGTTGTGTGTTCTCGGGGCAGGGTTTATGTAAATTTCAGGGTTAGTGTAGCATCTGAATAGATCAAACACACAATTGCTTAACAAAACAGTTACTCTTCCAACCCTTCACCCATGCAGGCCCTGTAATGTCTGGGTTCCCCACTGAGCGCTATCACCCCTTCTGCACCATTTGCTCTCCACATACACTTCAAAGACACTTAAGAGACAGGCCACTAGAATTGTCTATAAAATGTATTCTTTGCCATGAATTCATTGACAACTTTGTCAAAATGAATGAACATGCATCTCCCCAGTACATTTTGTGCATTATATCTGTTTGTATTGTTCTTTTGTATATTGTAAAGTGTTATAAATGCATGTGATGATACTTCTTGATATTGTAGTCCATCTAGGTGGTGTTTAATATCAAATTACTCCTTGTTTAATGACTTAGGGGTGTAAACTTTCTATAGAAGTTAAATACCTCTAAGCAGATCACAGTTTACCTCTTCTGGTTCTTCTCTTTGTTCCTGTTGATACTACGGATTGCGTCTTTTGAGGCCCCCGAGCCGGGCTGGTAGGCCTCACTAACTTCAAGCCATGCAGATCACACTGCCATGCACAGCTTCCTCGACCAAAAAAAGTCAAATTAACAGCGCAAAGTTTATCATCATTTTCTTCATTCAATGCAGAAGATATTGATTACAACTTCCACGCCAGCAGACCGAACGATCAAGGACTTCTCCTGAGCCTGCAGATCCGGACAGCTAAGGCATTTGCAAGTATTGTTTGAACACTAAACGGCGATTTAGTATTAAGATTTTGAACCCCTTTGTTAATAAAGGTGCTTTATAGTATTGAAACTGATGGTTCGTCCAGCAATTGTTAATTTACTCTCTCCATTGCTTCATTCCCCTGTTATGATATGGTTCAAATTCATTTTCACTCTCTTATTGCGTGAATGGTATATGTTATGTGTTTGTGATTTAGTTAAATAAAACTTGTGTGCACACTCTTGCGAGTTGATTCTTGTCTGTTTATAAAACCAATGTCCCTATAACGATTCGATCACAGCTACGAGCTAAGAAAGCGATATTTTTCTGTGGCCACAGAAAAATATCCTTTTTGAAAAGTTGATAGACGATCAATACTGAGTGTTCGCTGGCTAAACAGATTAATTGATTGTAATATTAATTCAGCTACATTAAGTTAATTTGATTAACTGATTTAAATATTTATAATTAATTATAACGAGTTATGATTAATTATTCATATTTCTTTTGAGCTAATTTGCTACAGTTAGTGATGTCACTAACCCAGGAAGAAGCTTGTTGTAGTCCCTACCAGCCATTTCTTGTAGTACTTAAACAGAGAATTCTTTAAAATAAATTATTTCGTTTTGTTTGGAACTTTGAGCGTCGTAACTTTGTAGATGCTGTTTATGCTCTAACGGCATCATTACACACTAACTAAAGTTAAAAAAGTAAAATCTTAACCAACCACCCCTTTAAACATAGGCTAGGATAGCCTACATTAGCTATATTGAAGAATGTTATGTAAAATAATATATAAATATTTAGCAAAATTACTCTAGTTGTATCTCCCTCCAAGCATACGCAGACACAAGTGGTTCTCTTGCTACTGGTTTAATTGAAGACTTTTCTCCAAATCCACCATGAAAATGACATAATACAAAAATCAAAGTAGCTTGACACAAAATGAAAGTGTGCTCAAAGCGTGCGCAACAGATATTATGGCATTTTACAGACACAAAATACAGACAAATAAAACGAAATACCTCGTTGGCTGCATGCTGCAAGAAAGGGAAATAGTCTTTGAATCGTCCCTATTACCGTTCAAGCCCTTTTTGACGAGAATAGACTTTTATCGGACTATAACTGAATATTGCCATGTAGGTGTCTTCAGGCCAGAACTATTATCAAACATGTGAAGTTTGAGGCAGACTGGACATTGTATGCCTGAGTTACAACAACTTCCTGTTTCGTGGCGTTAATCGCATACTTTAGCACTTAGCCAAGTGTTTCCAAATGTTTTTCTGGGAGTGAATTATAGGGCAAAGCAAGCCATTTCCTGTTGCCAGCAGGTGGCGCTTTGACTGAATATTGGCATATAGCTGTCTTTAGGCCAGGACTCTTATCACACATGTGAAGTTTGGGGCAGATCGGACACTGTATGCTTGAATTACAACAGCTTCCTCTTTCATGGCGAAACATCAGACTTTGTCAGGCCGCCATGGACACGCCCTTAAGCGAAAACGTAAGATCTTTGCAATTTAACATTGCTAAGGCCTTAAGATTAGACAGACCAAATATGATGTTGAACTGGTTAAATCTCTATGAGGAGTTAATCACAGTGTAAAACATATCATTTCCTGTTGCCCACAGGCGGTGCTAATTTTCACCACTTCTGACGCGTGTGCAAAGTTTCATGAGTTTTCGAGCATTTTTAGGCCCTCAAAAATGCGATTCATTTTGGAGAAGAAGAATTGACTGAGCAATTACAATAGGGTCCTCACACCATCGGTGCTCGGGCCCTAATTATCAATTATGAAAGTAAAATAAAAACAAAATAAAAAGTTATACATAAATTATATACATAATATAATGGAAGCATTTACACTCCCACCAAATCACACAAAACTTAATGTGGGATTTCTGTAAATACAATGATTGTTGCTGGAAACCAATTCAACATTTCAGTGAAAACATTTTCCTGTTATTAACCAATTAGGCTGTAACTTCAAGAAAACTTTATACCCCTTAATCTGTCTCAAGCAAAGTAACAACCTTACGTACAGGTCTTTCAAGAAACACGGTTTTAGTTGTGGTTTTCCATTTTTTGTCACATGTGGTTTCACTAAGTAGTAACCTTAGTTTTCTCACTCTACCATCTGACCCTGGGTAGACTTCCATGATTCTGGTCAGCTTTCATTTGTTGCGTGGTGCCAGATCATCTTGCAAGAGGACAATGTCACCGACCTTTAAGTTCCTTCTGTTCTTGTGCCACTTTTGTCTTGGCTGTAAATTCAAAAGATATTCTTTCTTCCATTGAGTCCAGAATTCATTTGCCAAATACTGTACTCTGCGCCACCTCTTTCGAAGATAAAGATCTTCTCTTGTAAATTGTCCAGGTGGGGGCAGAATGATTGTGGACTTCATTGTAAGGATATGGTTTGGAGTTAAAGGTTCAGGTCCAGATGGGTCATTCAGATGTTCAGTGGTGAGTGGTCTGCTTTTAACGATGGCCATAACCTTATACAGGAATGTCCTTAAAAAGGTACTGTCGAGCCTTTGTGCTGACTGGTCAAGAATAGCAGTAAGAACACTTCTTATGGTTCTTATTTGTCTCTCACAGATGCCGCCCATATTATTTGCTACTGGAAGGTTCATAAGAAATTCACATCCTAGAGCCTTCATTATTTCTTGATCCATTCCTTTCATGAGTTCTGCAAACGCTCTCCTTGCTCCAACAAAATTGGTTCCTTGATCACATCTCAATTGACAAACATTTCCTTTTATGGCAATGAATGCTTTCAAAGCATTGATAAATGAGTCAGTTGTCATGTCAATCACTTCTATGTGTATGGTTCTTGAACATAGACAGGTAAGTAAAAGACCACATCACTTGAGATCCATCCTTCCTTCTTTAATAATTCTTAATGTGCTTTCGTTGGTTCTTTGCTTTACACCTTTTAATTCTTTGATTTTGTGTTTCAGTCTAGCAACTGCCTTAACTACCCTTGACCAATCAGAGAATTTCTGTAGGCGATCCAATAATGATCTGCTCTCTTTTCCCTTAGTGTTACACACAAGAGCCTTGCAAAGTTCAGGATCATCTTTCTTAATTTCTCCCACCTTGCATTCTCTGTCAGGTAGCTCCTTTTGGCAAAGAAACTTTGGTCCTGTGAACCAATTTGAGGTCTTAAGTTGCTCTGCTGTCAAACCTCAAGAAGCATGATCGGCTGGATTGTCCTCAGAGGCAACATAAGCCCATGGTTCAGGCTTTGTACTGGGTCTGATTCTCTGTATATGATTGGCTATGAACACGTGAAACCGTCTGGCGTCATTGTTTATGTAGCCAAGAACGACAGTAGAATCCGTCCAAAATAACTCTTTTAGATCTTGAATTTCTAGTTCATTCTGAAGTTTGTTGCTAGTTTGTACTGCATCAGCTGCTGCTGAGAGTTTCAGCCTCTGTATAGTTGTAACTTTGATTGGTGAAACTCTTGACTATCCCATTACCAAACAGCAATGAACTTTTGTTGCTCGCAGGAAAGTACATTCACCATATCCAGAGACACTTGCATCCGCAAAATGATGGAGCTCATACATTTTGACCTTGCCGAAATTTGAAGGTAAGAAGCCTCTCTTGATTTCCATTTCAGCTAGATTGGGTAAGTCTCTGATCCAGGACTCCCAGTGAAGTCTTAAGTTCTCTGGAACTTCCTCATCCCAACCAACCTTCTCTCTGCACATTTGCTGGAGTATTTGTTTCCCCCACAGAACAAATGGTGCCATGAACCCCAGGGGGTCATACACAGAAGCCACGGTAGAAAGCACACTCCTTCTTGTTAGTGGATTGGGTTTTACTTGAACTCTGAATTTAAAGGAGTCAGATGTAATACACCACTCCCAGAGCTTTCCCCATTTGAGGTAAACTCAAAGCCATATCCAGATCTTCAGCTGTTGTGCGTTCTTCTTTTGGGATGGTTGCCATCACTCTTTCACTGTTAGAAACAAACTTGTGGAGTCTTAACCTGCTAGTGAAGCAGAGTTCTCTTGATTCTTCGATAAGCTCGATAGCTTCTGTCGCAGTTTGCACGCTTATCAGACCATCGTCTACATAGACATTTTTTTGATTGAAGCGAATGGTGTCTTTGCTGTACTGACCATGTGTTGCCAGATGATTCAGGCCAAAGTTTGAACAACCAGGAGACGAGGCAGCTCCAAACGAGTGGACTCTTATTCTGTAGTTTGATGGTGTGATCTCCAAATTGCCATTCTCCCACCAGAGATAGCGCAGGTAATCTTGATCTTCCTTTTTTCATTTGAAACTGGTGGAACATTCTTTCGATGTCACAAATGACTGCAATGGAACCTTTTCGGAAGCAGCAAAGGACACCTACCAATATACTGGTCAAGTCAGGACCTGTGAGCAGATGGTCATTGAGGGTTGGTCCTGAAATTTGGCAGAACAGTCAAATACTACACGTATTTTCCCTGGTTTCTGTGGATGATATACTCCATGATGTGGAATATACCATACTGGACTGTTGTCAATTTCTTCCTCAGGGCTCTGCGTCACCACGTGAAATGATGTCATCCATGAAGTTTACATAGTCCTTGTAGTACTTCTGATCTTTCTTGAATCTCTTTTCAAGACATTTCATGCGGTGTACTGCACAAGTCTTGTTGTTAGGAAGTTTTGTTTTTTTATTTTTTGAAAGGTAATGGCATTTTGTAGTGACCATTGGTCTTTTGTGTGATGTTTTCTCTCAGAATTGACAAGAACTTGAGAACTCCTCTTGGGACACAGGATAATCTTCTCCAGCTTTTTCTGAGAAGTCTGATTCAAGGACCTTTATGATCTCTGAAGGAGTAATTTCTTTTACTTTAATTTGGTTCACATAGTGTACTTCAGTTTTGAGATTGAAAGGATATTAAATATCTGGTGTCACTTGCCTTACTTCTATACGATGACTGGTTCCAATAGTATCACCATAGTCTACGTAGGGATTCCTGTGACCAACAATGTTCCAGCCAAGGTCTGTACACTGTGCATAAGGCTGATGCTCTTGGTCAGAAACTACTTCTCTTGGAAGTAAGGCTTGTGAGCAGTTGTAGCCAGTGAGCAGACCAACTTCGCATTCCTGCAGTGGTGCTATCTTATCTTGGAGGTGCTCTAGATGAGACCAAGCTTTTTCAGTTTCATTAGTTGGCATGTGAGTTCTGTTGGCTGGAATAAACTCCCGAGTGTAAACTGGTGGTAAAGAAAACCTTTTACCAGAATAAAAACCTCAGACTTAGGTAGGTTCTTTACTCTTTGAGAGCTTACCACTGTGGTTCTTGAGGTCATAGTAGAGAGCTTGAGCTTGACTTGTTCTTTGCTTGCTTCCAGTGCTTCTGCTACTTCACTCAAAATGAAGGTTGTGTCACTTTGAAAGTCCAACAGAGCATCTACAAGGACTTCTTGTTCTGGTTAAGTTATGGATGAAATCCAGACAGGAATTATCGCTGCTGTTTGTGTGTTAGCTTTATTAAATATTACTCTATTTGAAGTAACAGCTGTGGTTGTTTCTTTATGTTGTGTTGATTGAAGTCTTACTTTATACCTTTCTTGACTTGTACTTGGCTTGGCTTGTGGTAGCTTTTGTTTTTCTTTGGTTCGCTTCTTGTGCAGACAGGTCAGATGCATCTTATGGCACGTGTTACAAACACTCCTGTTGCAGTTCTTTGAGAAGTGACCAGACTTAGGACAACCAAAGCATAGCTTTTCAGCTTGAAAAACTTAATTCTGTCTGAAAATGCATTCTCCATGAGTTTCCTGCATTTGTGCAAAGCATGCCCAGAAAATGCATGTTACGACAGACTTTTCATTGGAACTTGTGGTCAGTGTTTTTGCTCCAAAGCTTTGACGTTTTTTGGAATTTTGGCTTTTCAACCTCACCTAGTTTAAGTGTCTGTAATGATGTGACAGGGTTGCAGGCAATTTTCACCTCTCTTGTCAGAAACTTATCAAATTGGCTGAAAGTGGGAAATTGGTTACTCTTCTATTTTGATAACCTTCTGGTTCCATCTCACCACTAGCCAATCTGGTAACTTTGAAAGAATCTTCCTGTTTTCATTACAGTCATTCAAGATTTCCAATGCTTTGATATGGATCATGGCAGACTCACAACTACGCAGGAAATCAACAAATTCTCTAAGCTCAAAGCTGTCCTTAGATCCCATTCTATGCCAGGCCTGGAGCTTGTCTCTGTACGATTTTGCAATTGTAAATGGGTTTCCGTATCTCTCTTCTAAAATCTCCCATGCAGCAACATGGGCAGATTCTGTTAATTGAAAACGCTTGCTCTGCGCCGCCTGCTCTGCGCCAGTGGACACTCACTGTAACGGTAGGTGTCCACTGGAGCGGAGCGGGCATTTTCAATTCATTCCTATGGAAGTCAAGCTTCACAATCCCACAATCCACCTCGCGAGCGTGAAGCTTGACTTCCATAGGAATGAATTGAAAACGCTCGCTCTGCTCTGCTCCGCGCCAGTGGACACCTACCGTAACGGTATTTTTAAACTACCTGAACCTCACAGAGATTGGCTGCCGCCTGTGTTTTCCGCTTGCTATTTGCATAAAGTCAAGAACTGCCCAACCTTTTTGATGCTCTAGGCCGCTCTCAACGCTTTCTCCGGTCCGCTGTCAATCCCACAATACAATGCGCTAGTGAACTGAATGAACTGAAAACGCGCTCTCTGCTTTTCTCGCTCCGCGGCAGTGGACACATATAAATAACAAACACAACTTAAATTATCAACTATGAAAGTGATTTTAGAAAACAAAATAAAAAATTATATACACAATATAATGGCAGCATTTACACTAGTGTTAATTTCTGATTCATGATACATTTCGGTAAGTTATACTGTATCTTTCGACATAACTTCTGATATTAATTGATTTATTTGTGCATGGTGTTTATTTCACACTCCGTGCATTCACGCCATGTTGTAATTACTGTAATTACGAGATTTTAACTTGTAAAAAGTGTTCACGTCCTCGTAGAGCTCGTAATTACAGTTTGTAAGCTCCCATGTGTACTGCATGGCCGCTGTACCACCTGACCGCTGTAGATTAATTTAGGCGTTGATAGTGGTGCCATAGAAACGAACAATACCCACTCCGAGGATGTGATCAGTTCCGAATACAACGTCACATGTTTACGTCTCAAGATTACGGTAAATACGAGGTGGCGTGAACGCAGCATAATTTTCTAAGAGCACCTACCTGTACCACGTGACCGTGGACCCACATCCTCGGTCTGGGAATTTTTCACACTTCCGGGTTTTTGGCTTCTGGATTGGCCCACGCCAGGTAAAAAAAAATTCCGGTAACAATGATAGATAGCCGAGCCTAAGAACCAGTTCGGGAATCAAAGTATTTTTATGAATAAATGTCATGAAAATGTTTGAACGGTCTTGGTGATTTATTAGTGAGACTACAGAGCTAAATTTAAGAAGTAAATCGAAGTGATGGGGAATGAACAGAGATGTAAACCAGCTTCAATGAATCCTTCAAGTCTTTAGCTATTTTTTTTTTCACCTCATTGAGCATTCTGCTTTGGGCCTTTGGAGTGACCTTGGCTGGGTGCCCACTTCTGTGGAGAGTAACCACAGTACCACATCGTCTCCATTTATAGACAATTTGTCTAACTGTGGACTGATAAATATCTTAAGTCTTTGAGATTACTCTGTAACCCTTTCCATCTACATGTATATCAGCAACTCTTGATCATAGGTCTTCTGAGATCTGTTTTTTGCAAGGCATAGCTCACATCAGCTAATGCTGCTTGTGAATAGCGACACTTTGGGTGTTTATGCAAGTCAATTTAACTCTAAACCACAGCTTTATTCTCATTTCATTGATTGGACTCCTGGTTTGCTAACACCTGACTCCAATTAGCATTTAGTGACACCATAGGCCTAGTGTGTCACTTACTTTTTCCACCAGCACTTTGTATGTTTAATGAGTGTGCTCAAAAAGACATGAAAGATGATGATTGCTTGTGTTTTATCAACTTAAAAATATTGTGTTGATTTTTGTGGCTTTGGTGAAAATCTAATCAAATTTCATGACTAATTTATGCAGAAAACCAGAAAATTGAAAATAGTTCACTTTTTCTTGCAACTGTATATACTGTATACACACATTTATAAACATATTGGTATTTACACTTCTGATTAGATGCTAACTGCATTTCATTGTGTCTTGTACAGTTATGCTACATCATGAAATGAACATGAAATGCTGTAAATGTAAATGTACATTATCTGTCCAGTTTGCATTCCATAGGAATACATAAATATTCTCAGTGCAAGACTCAGTACGCATGAATTTAGTTTTTAAATGCATTTTTAATAGCTTTTTTTATTTCAAGCAAGCAAAAGTTCACATTTAACAAAGAAAAATGAAAAGCTCTATAGATAGTTTAAGAAATGTTAAAGAAAGCATGTGCAATTTAAATTAATTTCTGATCAAAGATACTTGAGAGTAGTTTTTCAGAGAGTTTGGGTCAATGATTCACTGCTGCTGCTCACGGAAGTCCGAAGCTGCGTTTTCTTTCATCGTTTTCAGTGAGTGTTTGGCTCGCTCCCATTTCATGACAGTTAGTTCTGCTACAGGAGCACTCTTCAACATGGATATATGTGTGGGTTACTACATCTCCATTTACGCAACCAAGATTCACTGTGCGATTACTTGAGCGTTTGGCCTGGCAACAGCTACAAGATGACAACCCAGGTTCTGTGTACCTGCGTATGCGAGAAAGAGAGGAAAACACTTGTAAAGCATTTCAAATTGGTCTCTTATGAAGATATTTCAGTTAGTATACTGCCTATGTAGGTTTCGTAACAGAGTCTGCATGTATTCACCTGCTAAAACTGGTACAATCTCCACCACAAAATGTCAGGTCCATTTTCTTCTCTGATTGACAGTCATTGTGATTTATGTAATCGTGAACGGTCTGTACTTGACATCCCTTGATTTGGTCCACACCTAAAAACAGGCAATTAAACACACATGGACACATTAATAATCAACTAAAAACAACAAAAATATGCATTGTTTTCTTTTAAAAATACTCACAAACATAGCAGCAGCCATCAGCTGTCACCTGAACGGTGCCCTGGAGAGAGAATTACAAAAGCAGAATGGCATCAGTGTGATTTAATCAGCATGAATGGTCAATATAACATGTAAATGTGTGTTTGTGTGATATTTGAAGTACTGACAGGCTGGCAGTTGGAAATGTTGAAAGGAGGACATTGGACTGTGGTTTTGTCGGCGATGAACTGTCCATTAACTTTAGTGCACGTGATTTTGTCACAGCCCTGGTTTGGAATGGGCAAAGTGGCTCCTTCCTACGAACGAAAAGAGGTCAAATTCTGTTAAAGGACATTGCAAAAATATTAGATTTAGATTTTCAGGGAATAATGGCAATATAAAACTTGCAATATAGTGCACAACTAATTTTATAATGCTTTTTTGTCCAGCTTCGAGGTTTTTTTTAACCCTGATGATGACAATTCACTTCTGTTGTATGGAAAAAAGCAGCATTAACAGTTTCATTTTGTGTCCAAAGAAAAAAAAAAGATTTTTTACATGAAGATAGGTTATATTTTTTTACATTTGTAATAATTTTAAATTCTAATAACTATACCGTTAATTTCCATTTATCTTGAATATTTTTTTAAGCCTTTTGTCCTTTTCAGCCACACCTCAAGGCGAATGAACCTTTGACATTTGACCTTACCGGCAGTATTTTATTGAAGCCATTGATGTTGATGATGCAGTGAGTTTGCACACACTTTCCACAGCAGTCGTCAAAGTTTGTATCAACATATTCATAACCCTGGGGAAAACCAACATCAAATGAAGTCAACAAAATTGTACTCGTTCCTGAGACAAGTCAATCAATTGTTTGTCAAACAACTTACAGGATCACATTCCTCATTGCACTGCACAAATCCACATTTGATCTTGAACAACTGCGTTTTAGGATCCACATCCCATGTACAGCTACATTCCTGACAGTCAACGACGGGGATGTCGGTACCAGGCTGAGGGAAGTGAGGGGAGAGAGAGTTGAGCGTGTAAAACTTTCATTAATCATTATTTATTCAAACAAAAATTATATTTCAGTTTTTCATTTTAGTTTTACCTCATACTCAATGTTTTTGTGGACACACACTTTCTTTGGCTCTAAGGAGGCAAACAACAAAAGAACACAAAACTATATAGAATGATATTTAAGGTGATACAGACAGTACATGAGATGAAAACAAGCATACGAATGACACCAAAATGAAGTGTGAATAATAGTGATACCGCATTTGATTTCTGGACAGCATTTTCCGTCAGGCACTTCCAGGACTGGCGCATATCCGACTGTACACTTTTTATCCAAAGGTGGGCACATGTTGACATCACAATCTACATCAAAAAAACAGAGTAGAGGAGACTTAGGTGATGCAAACCTAAAGCAAACCCCTTTAAAAATACTGTAAAAAGCTTGTCTTACTGCAAACTTGTTTGCTGCAGCATGGGTCTGAAGGATTGGTGACATTGACCAGCACAAATCCGGGCTCAGTGCAGCTCTCAGGATTCACATCAGGACACTTCTTGGGCTTACAGATCACTGATTTGCTGGCCTTATCACAGATACACTCTTCGCAGTTGTACTCGAAAACCTCATCGAACTGCCAAAACAAACAAACAAACAAAATAATTCAGTTAAATGTCTAGTCTGGTCATTATTCAGCAATGTAATTCTTTAAAATCGGCATGAAAATGTAAATTCACACAACTGATTTTGTAAATGCATGTTACAAATTATGAATGATACATCTATGCATACAGCAAAGTTTTTTTTTTGTTTTTTTTCCCGTAATGTTTAATCAAAATATTGAGCTCGATCTTCCGATAAAAATGACAGAATTTGTATACTGGTTAGAAACTATACATACAGTAGGCAGCAATTACAAATAGCAAACTCACATAAAGAGCTTGGCATTAGTATATTGCTAAGCTAAAATATAACTTGAGAAATATAAGTAAGCATAAAAATACACAAGAATATTGGTACATATACTGTATATTGATATTTTTCGGTACTGAATGAATAATAAGGATGAATTCTAATAATCCAATTCTCTCGCACCACCTGCCATCTTGGATTTTTTTTTTTTTTTTTTTTTACAAAGCTTGTTGCAATGCATTCTGGAATTACCTTGAAGTTTAATAACTATGAAATGAAATACTAATATTGAGTGAACAGCTGAATTAAAGAGTTAGTTCACCCAAAAATGAAGTTTCTGTCATTAATTACTCACCCTCATGTCGTCCCAAACCTGTAAGACCTTCGTTTGTCTTCGGAACACAAATCAAGATATTTTTTATGAAATCCGAGGGTATCTGATCCACACATAGGCAGCAACGTCATTGCACCTTTTGAGGTCCAAAAAGATATTAAAGAAATCAATAAAACAGTCAACATGACTACAGTGGTTCAATCCTAATATTATGAAGCGACGAGAATACTTTTTGTGTGCAAAAAACAGACGACGCATGCGTGACGCTGACGCAGGAGCCGGCCATTACTGAGCCCATGTTCGGACGTAAACACAGAAGCTCTGCATGAAAATAGTTATTAATTATTTTAGCCATAGTTAATAATTATTTTTGTTTTGTTTTTGCGCACAAAAAATATTCTTGTCGTTTCATAATATTAAGATTGAACCACTGTTGACTCTTTTATCGATGTCTTCAATACCTTTCTGGACCTCAAAAGGTGCAATGACGTTGCTGCCTAAGTGTGGATCAGATACCCTCGGATTTCATCAAAAATATCTTAATTTGTGTTCCGAAGACAAACTAAGGTCTTACAGGTTTGGGACATGAGGGTGAGTACTTAATGACAGAAATTTCATTTTTGGGTGAACTAACCCTTTAACAGTTTTAAACACTGCCGTACCTCACGTGGTGTCCCAGAGGAGTCTAGGCATCCTAAAAACAAAAAGGAAAAATAAAATCAGAAAGATACAAAAAGGGGCTAAGACTTGTAGGATGATGCAGAAAGGCACACTCAATTTGAATGCCTGATGCACGCACACACTTCTTACCGCATTTGTTCACACAGACTCCTGAATCCTTGTTGAAGAGCAGTGTGCCCTCAGGACAGAAGCAGCCCTCTGTGGACACTATAATGGTTTTCTGTTCAGGTCTGCAATTAGAAGAGTATTTAAACTTTTTTTTTTTTTTTTTTTTTTTTTTTTACACACATATCACCTGAGATTCATTCCAATAAACATTTAGGAACAAATCCGCATAACAGGTTTTATTAACTCTTAAACCAAATAATATAGCTGATTATTTTGAAGTACATATCTGCCATTTTCCCATCACCTAATTTACAATACTGAACCAGAACTAAACATTAATTTCCACAATTGTCTAAATTATTTAAAAATGTGGATAAATGGGCATACATATCATCACAGCTTGGTGGCTCAGCTGGACCACAAGGATTGAAGACTTTATCTGCTGGGCATTCGATATCTGTGGAAAAAACGCAAATGCTACACTTAAATACTCTATAGCTTCCAATAATATAGGGTCCAGAGATCAGAAAAAAAGAGAAATTTAATCCTGGAAAGGTACAACAGAAAGTTTCGATAAAGGAACATTATGATATAAAATTAATAAAATAGTTTTTATAACTTACTGCAAAGGTTAGTGTAGTTCCTCCAGTGTATGCAGATCCCTAATTGTGAACAAGCCCTTGCGTAGCTCTGCAGACTGGTACACACCACGGCAGGGTTGCTCATATGACAACTATCATATTCACATCCTAAAAAGAAGTTTTCGGGGGACACATGGGAATGGCATGCTTCGAACAGCCTGAGGAAGACAGAAGTAGCAAATATCACTTTCAAAGCCTAGCGTATTAAAATTTATAGGGAAAACAAATTACTCACTCGCTTCTGAGGAGGTTGCAGTCAGGATGGGCTTGGCATGGTTTAGCTGTAGGTTTGATATCACCACCAACGGTAGGTAATGCAGTTGGTGGAGTGCAAATTTCACCGTTCACACCACTGGCTGGCCAGTAATCCGCCATCACTGCACAGTCGTCCACCAATATCCCTCCAGGAAGCATGCAGTCATCAGCCTGATTGTTGTTGCATGTTCCTTAGTGAGAATTATTTGGAACAATTCAGACGGATAATGCACAAATACAAATCCCTCATATATCATCCACATTTTAATTTCACCATCTATACAAAAATGGGGGGTGGCTGACTTACCACAGTGACCTTGTGTGTTGTTTCCGAAATGCTGGAATGGCAGGTTGATGCTAAAGCCAGTGGCTCCGAATGTTATGTCAACACCCAGCTGTGGAATACTCAGGAACAAGTCTAGGCCTGAGCTTATAACCCTCACACCATTGAAAACATATGGCAGATTTAACTTAACATTATCCTTAATAACCTGTTAGGACAGGAGACAAGAAAAACATAGGATACTTACACTGTAATGCAGACAAAACACACATTAATCATTCCAAATCTAGAAAGTCTCACCTCTAGGTCTGCACCTCCGATGAGATTGTGATTCTTAAGCGTTATGACTTGTTTGTTGTAAGACACAATAATGGATCTGGGACAGGATACATGCTCAATGGGGTCACAGTAGACATTGTCAATGTAGATCTTTAAATGGTATTGAGGCCTTATTTCCTCCATTAATATGTAAGTGCAGTTTCCTTGATAACTGTAGAAGTGTCCATCAAATGTGATGTAATGCGGGTCACCCCAGCCCTCACAAAAGCCTACAAAAAATAAAATGTATTATTATTATTATTTTGCAAAAATATAAATAAACATTCAAATATTTGAACTGAACAAGCTGCTTGGTTAATACTGTGTATATTAACTGTTGAAAATATCACTTGACATTTTAAGAAGAATATCATTACAACCACTTTATCATTTAACCTGTGACAGAGACAGGCAAGTGCCAATTTATTACAATTTATTTTATTTACTTGTACCACGTCAAAGCAAATAAACTTAATGAGAACCAAGTAAATTACACATAATAACTGCATTGTTTACATTTAAAATATTATTTTAAAATGTTTTCTTCTTTTAAAACCGAACCCTAATACTGGTTTCACAAACAAGGCTCAAACCTAGTCCCAGACTGAAATGCATGTTTGAATTGTTTTAACTTAAAGGTGCAGAATGTAGGATTTCTGTCCGCTAGAGGTCGATAGAGGCCTATTCAAAACAAAGGCGTAGCTTGATGATGCCAAGTTTGAGCGCAGAATCTTGGGACATGTGTTCTTCACCTCAACGGACGGTGCAAAAGAATAGGGATAGGACTCAGGAAGAAATCATGTTCATGGATGCGATTATTAACGTTATTGTAGTATGAAGCAGAGCAGGACCGAGTGTTGTGGGAGCTGAACAAAGCCGCCGGAGCGATTGCGCAACACACGCCTCACGAGCAGCGGAACTTTTATTATGTCACAGTCGCCGGCGCTGCTTCCGCTTTTCCAGTCATGAGTATGAGGTAACGCAGCTCTGTTTATCATATTAGATACATTTGAGAGTGTTGAAAATGATGTTATAATGTTATTCTGTGCCTTCGCTCAGTGGCTGCTGTGAGACATTTGTTTGAGACACACTGCAGTAAGATTTTACAATAACATATTAAATACTAGATGGCTTGTGTTGATAAATGGCATGCGATTCATTTTAACTGTATTGTATGATGGAGAAAATTATGTATTACTGTTACTAAAAATAAAGCTGCATCTGATTATGCTATGTTAGCTACTTCTCAAAATAGTGTTTTTCTCTGAGGAATGGTAAAGCATGGTACTCGCAAAAAATCTAGAAAATTAGATTTAAACAATAAGACTAAACGTGTTGAGCTATATAAGAACAATTCGTTTTCTGTCTATAAATATATCAAAACAGTTGTTCCCTTGTCTATTAAAACGTGTAATATATTAAAGTGTCTTTGGTGTTTCCATGGTGTCTACAAAATAAAACCGGAAACCGAGGCAGACCGAGGGTTAACGCGGGTATGACGCAATTGACAGGTGACTCCTCACACGTTCCGGAGCCTTGGTTAAAATAGCAATTTTCTCACAATTTACAAATAGTTAGAAACATTTGGGATATTGTAAGTACTCAAGTGAACAAAATATATAACACTGGCCTAGTGGTTTTTAGATATTTTACTGCAAAAATCTTACATATAGCACCTTTAAAGCAACTTGCAGTGACATAACTTAAAATATGTCAGTGCGATTGTTTTGTCTCAAGCTGCACACCAGTAATGTTTTTTTTTCTAAGGCAGATTTATAAAAGGTACTTAAATGTCCTAATTGAACTAAGGCCTAATCCCGGCTTATTCTAAGCCCTGTCTTTGAAACCAGTCCTAAATGTTCTAAGGGGGAAAAAACAACAATTTTCAAGGATACCATGAAAGGATAACAGTTTAAATCAAGCACTTTGGGCTTGATAGGAGATCATTGCTAATAATTTAAATAATTCAAAGATCAGAATCAAAGATTGTGAAGACCAATTTACTTACAGTCACATGTGTAATATTGGCAGCAGTGGTGCTCATCATAGACAAGCACAGGTTTCTTGCCATTTTCACAGGTGATGTTCTGCAGTGGAGGACATTCAAATGGAATAATTTCAATGACGTTGTCTTCAATGCACCTCGCCATGGTGCAGTTACACAAGATGAAGGTCTCGTTGGTCTGGTGATAATGAAAAATGTGCTAGAATTAGAACGACTGATACTGCAAAACTGCAATGTAGTCTATGTTGTTTTCTATTTAACTAAATGGCAACATGAATACACCACATATATTTCAACACAAAATAAAAGAGTATATTAAATTTTCGGTACATTTTTGTCCCATTCTGGACAGTCGTAGTGTGTAGTTGGTGTAGGAGTTGGTGGAGTAGGGGTTGGGGATGTAGTAGATTCTGTTTTATCATCTTGCGATCCAGACACTGGTTCTGTTATTACTTCAGTAGAAGGAAATATTTTTTCAGTTGTTGATCCAGACTGTGTTGTTGTTGTTGTTGGGGTAAATGATGTGGTAGGTTCTGGTGTTGTTGTAGTGGACTTTGTGGTAGTTGTCGGTATAGGAGTAGATGATGTGGTAGGTTCTGGTGTTGATGTGGTAGGTTCTGGTGTTGCTGTAGTAGACGTTGTGGCAGCTGTCGGTGTGGGGGTAGATGGTGTGGGAGGTGCTGGTGTTGCTGTAGTAGACGTTGTGGCAGCTGTCGGTGTGGGGGTAGATGGTGTGGGAGGTGCTGGTGTTGCTGTAGTAGACGTTGTGGCAGCTGTCGGTGTGGGGTAGACGGTGTGGGAGGTGCTGGTGTTGCTGTAGTAGACGTTGTGGCAGCTGTCGGTGTGGGGGTAGATGGTGTGGGAGGTGCTGTAGTAGACGTTGTGGCAGCTGTCGGTGTGGGGGTAGATGGTGTGGGAGGTGCTGGTGTTGCTGTAGTAGACGTTGTGGCAGCTGTCGGTGTGGGGGTAGATGGTGTGGGAGGTGCTGGTGTTGCTGTAGTAGACGTTGTGGCAGCTGTCGGTGTGGGGGTAGATGGTGTGGGAGGTGCTGGTGTTGCTGTAGTAGACGTTGTGGCAGCTGTCGGTGTGGGGGTAGATGGTGTGGGAGGTGCTGTAGTAGACGTTGTGGCAGTTGTCGGTGTGGGGGTAGATGGTGTGGGAGGTGCTGGTGTTGCTGTAGTAGACGTTGTGGCAGCTGTCGGTGTGGGGGTAGATGGTGTGGGAGGTGCTGGTGTTGCTGTAGTAGACGTTGTGGCAGCTGTCGGTGTGGGGGTAGATGGTGTGGGAGGTGCTGTAGTAGACGTTGTGGCAGTTGTCGGTGTGGGGGTAGATGGTGTGGAGGTGCTGGTGTTGCTGTAGTAGACGTTGTGGCAGCTGTCGGTGTGGGGGTAGATGGTGTGGGAGGTGCTGGTGTTGCTGTAGTAGACGTTGTGGCAGCTGTCGGTGTGGGGGTAGATGGTGTGGGAGGTGCTGTAGTAGACGTTGTGGCAGCTGTCGGTGTGGGGGTAGATGGTGTGGGAGGTGCTGGTGTTGCTGTAGTAGACGTTGTGGCAGCTGTCGGTGTGGGGGTAGATGGTGTGGGAGGTGCTGGTGTTGCTGTAGTAGACGTTGTGGCAGCTGTCGGTGTGGGGGTAGATGGTGTGGGAGGTGCTGGTGTTGCTGTAGTAGACGTTGTGGCAGCTGTCGGTGTGGGGGTAGATGGTGTGGGAGGTGCTGTAGTAGACGTTGTGGCAGCTGTCGGTGTGGGGGTAGATGGTGTGGGAGGTGCTGGTGTTGCTGTAGTAGACGTTGTGGCAGCTGTCGGTGTGGGGTAGATGGTGTGGGAGGTGCTGGTGTTGCTGTAGACGTTGTGGCAGCTGTCGGTGTGGGGGTAGATGGTGTGGGAGGTGCTGTAGTAGACGTTGTGGCAGCTGTCGGTGTGGGGGTAGATGGTGTGGGAGGTGCTGGTGTTGCTGTAGTAGACGTTGTGGCAGCTGTCGGTGTGGGGGTAGATGGTGTGGGAGGTGCTGGTGTTGCTGTAGTAGACGTTGTGGCAGCTGTCGGTGTGGGGGTAGATGGTGTGGAGGTGCTGTAGTAGATGTTGTGGCAGTTGTCGGTGTGGGGTAGATGGTGTGGGAGGTGCTGGTGTTGCTGTAGTAGACGTTGTGGCAGCTGTCGGTGTGGGGGTAGATGGTGTGGGAGGTGCTGGTGTTGCTGTAGTAGACGTTGTGGCAGCTGTCGGTGTGGGGGTAGATGGTGTGGGAGGTGCTGGTGTTGCTGTAGTAGACGTTGTGGCAGCTGTCGGTGTGGGGGTAGATGGTGTGGGAGGTGCTGGTGTTGCTGTAGTAGACGTTGTGGCAGCTGTCGGTGTGGGGGTAGATGGTGTGGGAGGTGCTGTAGTAGACGTTGTGGCAGCTGTCGGTGTGGGGGTAGATGGTGTGGGAGGTGCTGTAGTAGACGTTGTGGCAGCTGTCGGTGTGGGGGTAGATGGTGTGGGAGGTGCTGGTGTTGCTGTAGTAGACGTTGTGGCAGCTGTCGGTGTGGGGTAGATGGTGTGGGAGGTGCTGGTGTTGCTGTAGTAGACGTTGTGGCAGCTGTCGGTGTGGGGTAGATGGTGTGGGAGGTGCTGGTGTTGCTGTAGTAGACGTTGTGGCAGCTGTCGGTGTGGGGGTAGATGGTGTGGGAGGTGCTGTAGTAGGCGTTGTGGCAGCTGTCGGTGTGGGGGTAGATGGTGTGGGAGGTGCTGGTGTTGATGTAGTAGACGTTGTGGCAGCTGTCGGTGTGGGGGTAGATGGTGTGGGAGGTGCTGGTGTTGCTGTAGTAGACGTTGTGGCAGCTGTCGGTGTGGGGTAGATGGTGTGGGAGGTGCTGTAGTAGGCGTTGTGGCAGCTTGTCGGTGTGGGGGTAGATGGTGTGGGAGGTGCTGGTGTTGCTGTAGTAGACGTTGTGGCAGCTGTCGGTGTGGGGGTAGATGGTGTGGGAGGTGCTGTAGTAGACGTTGTGGCAGCTGTCGGTGTGGGGGTAGATGGTGTGGGAGGTGCTGGTGTTGATGTAGTAGGCGTTGTGGCAGCTGTCGGTGTGGGGGTAGATGGTGTGGGAGGTGCTGGTGTTGCTGTAGTAGACGTTGTGGCAGCTGTCGGTGTGGGGGTAGATGGTGTGGGAGGTGCTGGTGTTGCTGTAGTAGACGTTGTGGCAGCTGTCGGTGTGGGGGTAGATGGTGTGGGAGGTGCTGGTGTTGCTGTAGTAGACGTTGTGGCAGCTGTCGGTGTGGGGTAGATGGTGTGGGAGGTGCTGTAGTAGACGTTGTGGCAGCTGTCGGTGTGGGGGTAGATGGTGTGGGAGGTGCTGGTGTTGCTGTAGTAGACGCGTGGCAGCTGTCGGTGTGGGGTAGATGGTGTGGGAGGTGCTGGTGTTGCTGTAGTAGACGTTGTGGCAGCTGTCGGTGTGGGGGTAGATGGTGTGGGAGGTGCTGGTGTTGCTGTAGTAGATGTTGTGGCAGCTGTCGGTGTGGGGGTAGATGGTGTGGGAGGTGCTGTAGTAGACGTTGTGGCAGCTGTCGGTGTGGGGTAGATGGTGGGAGGTGCTGGTGTTGCTGTAGTAGATGTTGTGGCAGCTGTCGGTGTGGGGGTAGATGGTGTGGGAGGTGCTGTAGTAGACGTTGTGGCAGCTGTCGGTGTGGGGTAGATGGTGTGGGAGGTGCTGGTGTTGCTGTAGTAGACGTTGTGGCAGCTGTCGGTGTGGGGGTAGACGGTGTGGGAGGTGCTGGTGTTGCTGTAGTAGACGTTGTGGCAGCTGTCGGTGTGGGGGTAGACGGTGTGGGAGGTGCTGGTGTTGCTGTAGTAGACGTTGTGGCAGCTGTCGGTGTGGGGGTAGATGGTGTGGGAGGTGCTGGTGTTGCTGTAGTAGACGTTGTGGCAGCTGTCGGTGTGGGGTAGATGGTGTGGGAGGTGCTGTAGTAGACGTTATGGCAGTTGTCGGTGTGGGGGTAGATGGTGTGGGAGGTGCTGGTGTTGCTGTAGTAGACGTTGTGGCAGCTGTCGGTGTGGGGGTAGATGGTGTGGGAGGTGCTGGTGTTGCTGTAGTAGACGTTGTGGCAGCTGTCGGTGTGGGGGTAGATGGTGTGGGAGGTGCTGTAGTAGACGTTGTGGCAGCTGTCGGTGTGGGGGTAGATGGTGTGGGAGGTGCTGGTGTTGCTGTAGTAGACGTTGTGGCAGCTGTCGGTGTGGGGTAGATGGTGTGGGAGGTGCTGTAGTAGACGTTGTGGCAGCTGTCGGTGTGGGGGTAGACGGTATGGGAGGTGCTGGTGTTGCTGTAGTAGACGTTGTGGCAGCTGTCGGTGTGGGGGTAGACGGTGTGGGAGGTGCTGGTGTTGCTGTAGTAGACGTTGTGGCAGCTGTCGGTGTGGGAGTAGATGGTGTGGGAGGTGCTGGTGTTGCTGTAGTAGACGTTGTGGCAGCTGTCGGTGTGGGGGTAGATGGTGTCTCACAATCGAAACAGCAGTAAACCCGTATTTCATAGTCAACACATTTATAGGGTCGGGCATTCTGTTGTTCCTTCTTACACACCAATCCATATGAAACATTGCACTGGGCAACTTGACTTGAATAATGAATATAATCTTCAAAGCTCATATCAGGTTGGCCCACAGCCCTACATTCAATATTTTCTGGCTGTTCACAGATCTGATTTCCACTTTCTGCAATATTTTCATAAGTCTCCAAGTCATTCCCTCCTCCTAATGCAGGATTATATACATTAAACCATTCAGACCACTCGCATATAATACATGATGACACAGTCTCAGTTGTTGTAGTAGACGTTGTGGCAGCTGTCGGCGTGGGGGTAGACGGTGTGGGAGGTGATGGTGTTGCTGTAGTAGACGTTGTGGCAGCTGTCGGTGTGGGGGTAGATGGTGTGGGAGGTGATGGTGTTGCTGTAGTAGACGTTGTGGCAGCTGTCGGTGTGGGGGTAGATGGTGTGGGAGGTGATGGTGTTGCTGTAGTAGACGTTGTGGCAGCTGTCGGTGTGGGGGTAGATGGTGTGGGAGGTGATGGTGTTGCTGTAGTAGACGTTGTGGCAGCTGTCGGTGTGGGGGTAGACGGTGTGGGAGGTGATGGTGTTGCTGTAGTAGACGTTGTGGCAGCTGTCGGTGTGGGGGTAGAAGGTGTGGGAGGTGATGGTGTTGCTGTAGTAGACGTTGTGGCAGCTGTCGGTGTGGGGGTAGACGGTGTGGGAGGTGATGGTGTTGCTGTAGTAGACGTTGTGGCAGCTGTCGGTGTGGGGGTAGACGGTGTGGGAGGTGATGGTGTTGCTGTAGTAGACGTTGTGGCAGCTGTCGGTGTGGGGGTAGACGGTGTGGGAGGTGATGGTGTTGCTGTAGTAGACGTTGGCAGCTGTCGGTGTGGGGTAGACGGTGTGGGAGGTGATGGTGTTGCTGTAGTAGACGTTGTGGCAGCTGTCGGTGTGGGGGTAGACGGTGTGGGAGGTGATGGTGTTGCTGTAGTAGACGTTGTGGCAGCTGTCGGTGTGGGGTAGACGGTGTGGGAGGTGATGGTGTTGCTGTAGTAGACGTTGTGGCAGCTGTCGGTGTGGGGGTAGACGGTGTTGGAGGTGACGGTGTTGCTGTAGTAGACGTTGTGGCAGCTGTCGGTGTGGGGGTAGACGGTGTGGGAGGTGATGGTGTTGCTGTAGTAGACGTTGTGGCAGCTGTCGGTGTGGGGGTAGACGGTGTGGGAGATGATGGTGTTGCTGTAGTAGACGTTGTGGCAGCTGTCGGTGTGGGGTAGACGGTGTGGGAGGTGATGGTGTTGCTGTAGTAGACGTTGTGGCAGCTGTCGGTGTGGGGGTAGACGGTGTGGGAGGTGATGGTGTTGCTGTAGTAGACGTTGTGGCAGCTGTCGGTGTGGGGGTAGACGGTGTGGGAGGTGATGGTGTTGCTGTAGTAGACGTTGTGGCAGCTGTCGGTGTGGGGGTAGACGGTGTGGGAGGTGATGGTGTTGCTGTAGTAGACGTTGTGGCAGCTGTCGGTGTGGGGGTAGACGGTGTGGGAGGTGATGGTGTTGCTGTAGTAGACGCGTTGTGGCAGCTGTCGGTGTGGGGGTAGATGGTGTGGGAGGTGCTGGTGTTGCTGTAGTAGACGTTGTGGCAGCTGTCGGTGTGGGGGTAGATGGTGTGGGAGGTGCTGTAGTAGACGTTGTGGCAGCTGTCGGTGTGGGGGTAGACGGTGTGGGAGGTGCTGTTGTTGCTGTAGTAGACGTTGTGGCAGCTGTCGGTGTGGGGTAGATGGTGTGGGAGGTGATGGTGTTGCTGTAGTAGACGTTGTGGCAGCTGTCGGTGTGGGGGTGAGACGGTGTGGGAGGTGATGGTGTTGCTGTAGTAGACGTTGTGGCAGCTGTCGGTGTGGGGGTAGACGGTGTGGGAGGTGATGGTGTTGCTGTAGTAGACGTTGTGGCAGCTGTCGGTGTGGGGGTAGACGGTGTGGGAGGTGATGGTGTTGCTGTAGTAGATGTTGTGGCAGCTGTCGGTGTGGGGGTAGACGGTGTGGGA
Source organism: Hypophthalmichthys nobilis (assembly GCA_037950665.1). Taxonomy (NCBI): domain Eukaryota; kingdom Metazoa; phylum Chordata; class Actinopteri; order Cypriniformes; family Xenocyprididae; genus Hypophthalmichthys; species Hypophthalmichthys nobilis. The sequence goes on from CM075486.1 coordinate 20,031,708, forward strand.
GGTGATGGTGTTGCTGTAGTAGACGTTGTGGCAGCTGTCGGTGTGGGGGTAGACGGTGTGGTAGGTTCTGGTGTTGCTGTAGTAGACGTTGTGGCAGCTGTCGGTGTGGGGGTAGATGGTGTGGGAGGTGCTGGTGTTGCTGTAGTAGACGCCAGGCAGCTGTCGGTGTGGGGGTAGACGGTGTGGGAGGTGCTGTTGTTGCTGTAGTAGACGTTGTGGTAGCTGTCGGTGTGGGGTAGACGGTATGGGAGGTGCTGGTGTTGCTGTAGTAGACGCCAGGCAGCTGTCGGTGTGGGGGTAGACGGTGTGGGAGGTGCTGGTGTTGCTGTAGTAGACGTTGTGGCAGCTGTCGGTGTGGGAGTAGATGGTGTGGGAGGTGCTGGTGTTGCTGTAGTAGACGTTGTGGCAGCTGTCGGTGTGGGGTAGATGGTGTCTCACAATCGAAACAGCAGTAAACCCGTATTTCATAGTCAACACATTTATAGGGTCGGGCATTCTGTTGTTCCTTCTTACACACCAATCCATATGAAACATTGCACTGGGCAACTTGACTTGAATAATGAATATAATCTTCAAAGCTCATATCAGGTTGGCCCACAGCCCTACATTCAATATTTTCTGGCTGTTCACAGATCTGATTTCCACTTTCTGCAATATTTTCATAAGTCTCCAAGTCATTCCTCCTCCTAATGCAGGATTATATACATTAAACCATTCAGACCACTCATATAATACATGATGACACAGTCTCAGTTGCTGTTGATGAAACTGTGGCAGCTGTCGGTGTGGGGTAGACGGTGTGGAGGTGATGGTGTTGCTGTAGTAGACGTTGTGGCAGCTGTCGGTGTGGGGGTAGACGGTGTGGGAGGTGATGGTGTTGCTGTAGTAGACGTTGTGGCAGCTGTCGGTGTGGGGGTAGATGGTGTGGGAGGTGATGGTGTTGCTGTAGTAGACGTTGTGGCAGCTGTCGGTGTGGGAGGTTCTGGTGTACATTCCTCCACACAGATCTGATTTTTCTCATCATAAATAGGCTTATCCTCTGGACATTCTGGATAACATCCTGAAAAAAAAAACGAAATCATGAAAAATAATAAAAATAAATAAAAATCCTCTGGGATTAGAAACTAATCATTCCACTGCCATTATCCTTAATGTATCTAACTAGACAAAATGTGGTGAACTCTTTCTCATATAAGAGTACACAGACAGGCACATTCTAAAATGTTTAACATGAAAAATGTTGAATTTGGCTTACTGTACTAAAAATATGATAAAAAAAAACAAATTTCCCTCAAACACTGCTTGTTATAAACATTGCCTACTACCAAATTGTCCATAGAGAAATGAAATATTTGTCATTGCTAAATGCTATTAAGGAAACTGAATCCTACTAAAACTTGCACTTCACATTTACATTCGGGCTCATCCTTCTGTCTGCAACTGTTCATCAATTAGATGTCGTCCAGTGCATTAAGTCTGTAGTGCCTTTTCTGTAAAATGCACTTTTTTTAGAGCTTCACACAGGTGGTTTCCATGCACTGCCATTATAAAGCTTTGGAGCATCAGGGTGATTATTAATATAACTCAGATTGTATTTGTCTGATAAAGATTGTCATATACACCTAGGATGGCTAGAGGGTGACTAAATGATCTAATCCTTTAACATTGCCTGTAATGGGCTGCTATGCGGGAAAAAAAGCTTAATGTACAAATATTTTCTTTTCCTGTAGATTGCAAAGTTGTCTTGGAAGTAGAATGTGTTTAAAAAAAGAGGTGTGAAAGAAATTTTGTTTCCTTGGTCGTTGCTGTTGTACATGAAATCACATTTTTCATATGTTTTTACAATATTCTCCCAGAGAATGAAAGGTTAGGCCAACAGGATTGGCATAATTAAGTTTACTGTGAAAAAGTATAAATAATCATCCAAAAAAAAAAAAAAAAGCTGGGGCTGGAAATGTGGGGGAACACGGGGATGGAGTCCGGGAACACTCAGTCTTCAAAAATGCAAAACAGTGTGTACTCACCTTCCAGATTGGGTAATGTATTATTACAGATACCATCAGGGTTGAGACAGGTTTTGTAGCAAGGTGTATGACAAGGACTGTAGTGCCATGTGCATTCTCCTGGTTCATTGTAGTAGTCACAGTACACAGCTGACAGAGAAACATGAATATAAGTATAAACATGTACAAACAAACTAAATGAAATGCAATGTAACTACAGTATATTATTGAAAGAAAGAAAACACTTTAAGCATTGATCAAATTAGACAATCAATTCATGCATCTCTTTTTTACTAGCACAATGGCTGAAGATACTGAATCCACAGATTCAGAATATGCACGAAAATCACATTCAAAGGTTACAGATTTAAAATGTGCAATTGAATTAAAGATGCTTACGGCAGATCTCGGGCGTTCTCCAAACGACACAAACACCCGCCTCATTGCAGGCTTGAGCGTAAGCTGCCACAGCTGTACAGAAGCACTCACAATCTCCACCTGTGTCACATGAGCATGAGTCCTTCACACAGTTTTCATAATATGGGTTTGGATCCACCTGTAGAAACATGCATTTCCCACCTTAAATGTTAGATTCTTGTATACCACATTACAGGAAACTTCAATTTATTAACTCAAGATGCTTTCCATCTATACCTTGTTATGGCAGTCTTTGAACGTAACTTCCTTTATGATGCTACATTGTATTTTTGCCCATGTCTCTCGATTGGGGGTCTCAAGGCACGGGTTAAAGTCTGGTTTTGCATCAGGGCAGGTGCTTAACACTTTCCAGCTGTCCACAAACTCCAATTCATTTGTAGTTGGCAAATTTCCCTGAGTGGTGAAGTCATCTTTTCCATTTCCATTGAAATTTCCACACAAGCCACAAACGTCTCCCTGTAAAAATATAACGAAGCAAAGAGATTGGGCTACAAATAAATTAAATTGAGGGACTATTGTAAATTGTCCGGAAATTTCAGCGCAAAACATGAAAAACTGCAGAAGATCATGATTCATGACTTCAACTTACCATGTGCTGAGGTTGCAGAATGATGCGGACAGTGGTTTTGCGATCCCACAAAATTGTCAGTCCGATGTCAGCATCAATGACAAGGTACATCCCAACGTTTCTCTCACTGTACTTGATCTTTGGACCACTTCCAGTATCAGTGGCTGTTACAGTCCCATCAGAAAGCAGCAGCCAAGTCCTCTGTGTGTGAGTGTGCAAGAGAAGTTGTTAGAAGAAAAAACTAAAATTGAAAACTAAAAGAAAAAACTAAAATGATACTGCATGACAGATAATATTAAAGAGTCATGAAACCCAAACCCAATTTCAGCACAGGTCAGTTCTCAATACAAATATTGCATCCAGTGACTGATAATCATTCGATATTTCTTTCAAATGTTGAAAAAAAAAAGGGGATAATCCTTTATTGGCCTTTTAAATGAAAAAATAATGAGCACTATCATTGTCTTATACCATAAGTAACAGTGTTAACATGCTGTACAGCTTGCTTTAGTATTTCATGACCCTTTAGAAACATTTTTTATTTTACTTTGAATGAGCTTGAGACCTACAAAACTTACCCCCAAAAGTATCCCTACAGCCTTTGAACATGTAGTTCCTGTTGTTCCACAAGGTATATTCTCGGTGATCACGTGAAAATTGCCAGTTTTATTTCCACAATTGTTCTGTAAAATAAGAGAGCATGACCTTTTGCCTCCAAAAGGAAGAGGTTTATTTGTAACTTTATTTTCATGAAATATCTAACCAAATGCTGTTGTGTCCACCCACAGCTCATACCTGAGCAGCAATATAACTGCAGTCTCCCCTGAAGCCAAATCTTTGCTGATCAAACGTTTTATAATGTCCACTGCCATATATGGTGCATATGCCTGGACACTTATAATGTGTACATTTCCATTTTCCCCGTTGGCAAGTGCTGTAAATATAGAGGTAGACTTAAATTTTAAAAACTGTCATTCTACAGTATAATAATATAGATCATAAAAAGCTAATTAGTGTATTTACTCATTGTTCAGATTTTTTTATAGCAATTTAACTTCAATGTGGCAATGGAAATGGCTGGGTTTTTTTTTTTTACACAGGGTTATTATTGTTAACTAAAAAATTAAATAGAAATAAAAAAATTATTTCAGCTAGTTGCAACATTTCTAATTTTGTATAGTTTAACTTGAAGTACTAAAATAACTGAAATTGAAATAAAAATTATATAGATAAATGAAAACTACTAAAATGCAAAAAAACACAACCCCAAAAATGACTAAATTGCTGAAAATTGAATACACACACACACATTTATATATATACATATATATATATATATATATATATATATATAAACTAATTCAAAATATTATTAAAAATATAATAGTATATTAATGATACTAAAATAACACTGGCTTTACACACCATTTATTGCAATCTATGGTTATCTCAGATCCTGGTGCATAAAACTGTCCATCATGTTTACATGGGCAGTTATCCGGTTTAACGCAGTGTCCTCTGCCATCATCCAACAGACCTAAAGGACACTGGCAGCCGGATTGACAGTCCATCGAGAACTGGGAAGAAGGTAAGAAAACACAAAAATAAGACCACCAGCAAAATCAAGCTATAGACTTTGGAAAAGAAAAAAATATGGACTCACACAGTCAACTTCCTGTTGCAAACAAGTCTGTGCACACTCCAATCCATGTTCATCTGGGCCTGCTGTACTGCAGTTGAAGAAAACCTTTGGAGAAGAACATCCTGCAAAAGATATCAGACGCAGATGCTCCACCATTCATGTACCTTTTACATAATCATATTTAAAGACCATTTACAACAGATTTTAACCAATTTTGCAGGTAAGGGTGTACTATTGGTGCTTTACTGATATGTTAACCAAAAGCATTCTGATTTAACCTATGCAGTAGATGAATGTAATTTTTCATACCCAGAATTTGGGTTCTCCAGGAACGACAGTGGAGCTTTCCATTCATGCAAACACTGGAGAGGGAAATAAGATCAAACTGTCTAATAAATTCATAGTTTGCATAACTAATGCACTAATACTAATATTATCATCCACTTACCAGTGTTCATCCCTAATGCTGACAGACTTGCCGGGATGGATTTTCTGTCCGTTGTGGAAACATGGACATTTTTCCATAGGTACACACAGTTCATTCTCATCCTGGTAGAGTCCATCTGGACATGCGCATCCATCAACGGGCACAAAGTCAACGCTGCAGCTTTGGCGCTCAGAGGCGAGAGAAAGACAGGTACGCTGGCAGCTCTGCAGCTGATAGGAGTAGTTCTGCGAGGCCGGGCAGTTCTCTGTGTACTTCTCTGTGGGGATAAATTTGAAAAGAATGTGTTGTAAAAGTGCATGGAGAAAAATGACAAGCATTCTTCTAATCTTCTAGCTTAAATAAGGGGTTTAAGGGGTTTTCAAACTCTTTGATGCCAAGGACATCCAAATATGATGACCCCACATGTGAAGGATGCTCTTTCTAAAGGCAAAATTAAATAATTAGCTTTCAAATTATCATTGTACTAAAACTAAACCAAATAAATTATTATGAAAATAATATCTGGAAGAAATATATATACTTTACTTTTAATGATAGATGTAAATCTAATTCATTAATTTTATCATAATTTTATATTTTATATGCTTAAAAGCAGTTTTACAGAGAATAGTGGCAAGGATAAACTCCCAAGTAATATGTAACACATGTACAAACTACTGTACACTGCAAGGAATGAGAGATGAGCAATTTTTTCTCGACAAAATTATTTGCATTTCTTTGTTAGTGTGAAAAACTAGTGTTGTCAACTAAAGGGCAGCTGGCTTTTCAACATAATTCAATCGGTGAAAACAAGAGCCGACCAACGCCGAACACATCTGACAAAACTCGATGAAAGTGTCTGTTGCCGTCTGTCGGTGCAATGTGAATTGGCTTTAAATAAATCATAATAATCACACTGTCTTTAGAAAGCAGAATGAAAGTAAAATAAAATGTTTTTTACTTTTTAAATACACTTTTGACATTATTTTTTTACACTACAATTTTTCCACAGACACCCCTTGTGACAACCTGGTTTGAAAACTCCTTGCCCATCCATCTGTCTGCCAAATTAACAGCTTTCAGACTTCTTACCACACACAATTTCTCGCCAGCCTTGGAGGAATATTCCTTTAGCCGCACAGGCCCGGGCGTATGAGGAGAACACCGTACACAGACAGTCCTCACTCTTCTCACAGGTACAACTGGAGTATTTGCATCTCTGAAAGCACATAAACATGTTGTGTCACTTCTTATTGTGGGAGGTTGGGTAACATTCATTAAAATATGGAAAATTGTACAGTTCTCAAGGTTTCCTGTTTCAGATCTTACTTTGTAGTAGCTGTCTGGATTGACACTGGTGTGACATTTGGCAAAGAGACTCTCCTTATCCTTCATCTTGGAACACCAGTGCTCAGCAAAGTGCTCTAAAGGCAACATAAAATATGATATTTTATGCAAAATTCTTACTTTACAAAATGCATATATAGTATCGTAAAAGTTGCACCTATGTTATTTGGCAATACTTGCAGATACAACAGTTTTGGAAGTATACTTGTATATATATATATTAAAATCTTTAAAAAATTAAAGGAACACTTTTTAATCAGAGAATAGCATCAAGTCAGTTAAACTCCTGGGATATTGATCTGGTCAGTTAAGTAGCAGTTAGTAGCTGGACAGGGCCATAGAAGGTCCTTAACCCATCAGCAGGACCGGTATCTGCTCCTTTGTGCAAGGAGGAACAGGATGAGCACTGCCAGAGCCCTACAAAATGACCTCCAGCAGGCCACTGGTGTGAATGTCTCTGACCAAACAATCAGAAACAGACTGAGGTTGAGGTTGGCCTGAGGGCCCGACGTCCTCTAGTGGGCCCTGTGCTCACTGCCCGGCACAGTGGAGCTCAATTGGCATTTGCCATTGAACACCAGAATTGGCAGGTCCACCACTGGCACCCTGTGCTTTTCACAGATGAGAGCAGGTTCACCCTGAGCACATGTGACAGACGTGAAAGGGTCTGGAGAAGCCGTGGAGAACGTTATGCTGCCTGTAACATCGTTCAGCACGACCAGTTTTGTGGTGGGTCAGTGATGGTCTGGGAGGCATATCCATGGAGGGATGCACAGACATCTACAGGCTAGACAATGGCACCCTGACTGCCATTAGGTATTGGGTTGAAATCCTTGGACCCATTGTCAGACCCTACGCTGGTGCAGTGGGACCTGGGTTCCTCCTGGTGCACGACAATGCCTGGCCTCATGTGGCGAGAGTATGCAGGCAATTCCTGGAGGATGAAGGAATTGATACCATTGAATGGCCCCCACGCTCACCTGACCTAAATCCAATAGAACACTTCTGGGACATTATGTTTCGGTCCATCTAACGCCGCCAGGTTGCACCTCAGACTGTCCAAGAGCTCAGTGATGCCCTGGTCCAGATCTGGGAGGAAATACCCCAGGACACCATCCGTCGTCTCATTAGGAGCATGCCCCGATGTTGTCAGACATGCATACAAGCACGTGGGGGCCATACAAACTACTGAGTACCATTTTGAGTTGCTGCAATGAAATTTCAGCAAAATGGACTAGCCTGCTGCATAATTTTTTCACTTTGATTTTCGGGGTGTATATATAAGTAAATGAAGTAGTGGTGCTCCTGTGCACCTTCAAACCCTTCCATACATGTATAAAACAATACAAATATGAAACTGAAAACTGTCCAATCTGACTTCATACTGATTTTGGATGCAAAAAGTCTCTCACCGCTGTCACTGCTGTAGGAACAGGGGTCGTCCATCCTCTCAGTGCGGTCAGGGCAGTTGGAAAGGGCCTTCCAGGCATTAGCGAAGGAAGCTGCTGTACCCTCCACCACTCCCTGAGGAGTCTTCAGGTCATCAGTCAGCACTTTATTAAAATTTCCACAGAGACCTGCACAAACACACAAATGGCGCATCATTGGCCATCATGATGGATTCACTTCTTAATTCAGATGTTTTTTCTTGCTTTTAAAGACTCACCACAAGTCTTGCCCTGGAAGCTTCGGTCCACAGTGATGTACACCTGCATAAGAGGCACCAGCTGTACCTGCACCTGCAGCCCAAAGGTGGTCTGAAGCATGATGTGAAATGATGATGGCATGAACACCGTGAAGTCAGCTGGGGAAAAGAGTCCAAGAGTTTGAAAAACATTTCATATATATCTTTAGCACACAGGCTTTAAAGCACAGAAACAAAATAAAGAGCTTCTTCTTCCTCACCTGTAATGTAAGGAAGTGAAAGTTCTGCATTGTGTTGTACTGTCCCATCAGCTTTAATAATCAGAGCCTGAAGAAGAAAGCACACGTCATAGTTTTATTTTGCACAAGCTACATTTCTGTTTAAATGAATCATTCAATATTCAACTAAAAGGACCTGTTTGCTATAAAAGCCAAATATACAAGTCTTTTGTGTTGTTGTTGTGGAAGTAGAGCGTTATACACACATTTCTCTTGTCGTTGTCAAACACCACCACGATAGATTTCAAGCAGGTGTCCGTTACATGAGTAAAACAAGGAACAATCTGACTCAATATGATGAACTTGGACTCATGACAGTCCTACAAAAACACAAATGCAAAAGTTAACATTTATAAGCATTTCGCATATTCCTAATAGAGACAAGCAAAACAAATCCAAGCTCATATGTCTTAGCAACTACAGAAGATCTAATTAGTGACTAAAACATGCTTACTTTTGAGAGCACATAGTTGCAGTCTCCATGGAAAGTGAATTCTTTCCCGTCGTAGGTGGTGAAGTGAGATCCTTCCTCTACTGCGCACAGGCCAGGGCCGGGAATACTCTCACAGATCCACTTTCCCTCCTCACATATACTGAATTACACAATACAATTACAAACAAACACAGTAAACAACAGGTTAGTCAGGCATATGCATTTAATACTATTAATAACAAATATAAATATTTTTCAGTAACACTTTAGTTTAGGGTCCAATTCTCACTATTAACTAGTTGCTTATTAGCATTTAAATTATTAGAATATTGGCTGTTTATTAGTACTTATAAAGCACATATTAATGCCTTATTCTGCATGACCATATTCTACATCCCTTGATTCTACCCAATACCTAAACATAACAACTACCTTACTAACTATTAATAAGCATTAATTAGGAGTTTATTGAGGCAAAAGTCATAATCTAAAGGGTGGCCTGTTTTTCTTCTATAGGAGTAGTAAAATTCATGAGATACAGTATATAAAAGGTCCCAGAATGCACTGAAAAAAAAACCAGTAGTGTTACACACATTTTACTCAGGTATCATCATCATATTCCTATTACAGATTGTTTAATTACCATTCTTCCTCGTCTTTGCGAAGAACCTCTCCTGTGTTGTAGACACGGTCATGTTTGCACTGACACTTTTCTGCTGGGATGCAGCCCGTGTTTGAAATGTCATCAAACACAGTTCCTATAATGAAGACACTGCATTAATATCAACTTTATTAAGAAAAAAAACACATAAATTACCATTCAAAAGTTTGGGGTTCGGAAAGATTTCTTAAATGTTTTTGAAAGAAGTTTCTTGTGCTCACCAAGGCTACTTTATTTAATCAAAAATACAACAAAAACAATATTATGAAATTACTCCAGTCTTCAGTGTCACATGATCCTCCAGAAATCATTCTAATATGCTGATCTGCTGCTCAAGAAACATTTCTTATTATAAATGCTTAAAACAGTTGTGCTGCTTCATATTTTTGTAGAAACCGTGATACAATTTTTTTTTCAGGATTCTTTGATAAATAAAAAGTTCAAAAGAACAGCATTTATTCTAAAAAGAAATTTATTTTATATAATTTAATGCATCTTTGTTGAATAAAACAAAAAATTTCTCCACAAATTGACCCCAAACACTGTGTGATTTTATTTTATAAGTACTGACCTGGTGGGCAGAAGCAGCCATCGACGTTGTGTTCCTCACACAGTGTGTTTGTGTCTCTGTGTGAGCATGTGTCCATACAGGGGGAGCCGCTTTCAGAATGTACCATATTGTAGGGGCATGTGACAGCTGCATGGGAATACAAGCCATACAGAGACTTAACCCCGGTTTCACAGACAAGGTTTAAGCTAGTCCGAGACTAAAATGCATGTTTGAGTTTTTTTTAGCTGAAAGTAACTTGCACTGACAGATCTTAAAATATGTTAGTGTCATTGTTTTGTCTGATGCACACCAGTAATGTTTTTTCTAGGATACATTTATAAAAGCTACTTAAATGCCCTAATTGAACTAAGGCCTAATCCTGGTTTAATCTAAGCCCTGTCTGTAAAACCGGGCCTAAGTTTAAAAAAAAAAAAACTTTATAAAGAAGCCAAAAAACATTTTTATTTATAAAAAAAATAATAATTTCAGAACTTTTATTCTATTCTTTCAATCTTTGGATGTGTCTATATTCTTTTTAAATATTAATTCAAAGAGGAAAACTGCCTGGATCCCTCCTACTATAGCTGTGTAAACATAATTAAAGAATTATATACAAAAGGATACAAAGCAAAGAAAAAGCTCAAGATAGAACAATCCTGTAATTTCTACCAGAACTATCATGTTATTTCTTACCACAGAATTTTGCTGTTCTCCAGGTCGGTGGAGTTCCTCCAGCATGCGAACACTGACGTGAATATTCAGACAAAGTCGCACAGAGTGCGGAGGTGTCTCTCTCTTCGTCTTCAGGTTCGCGCGAACAGATATCATTTGTACAGGCTTTGATATATGGCTCAGGGTTCAAAATCCAGCTACAAGAAGACCACTTTTCATCCTCCAAAAGGTCTGCACAATCTGCCCGCTGTTGTGAAAAGGACATGGGACATCTTGAACCTCAAAAGTCCATATCAACAATACTGGAATTCTGAGTTGCTGTTGTGAAATAAGTGGAGTGATTAATAGTTTAATTTGGACTTTTCTGTAACTTACATATTTTTCACATTGGTCCACAGCATTTTGCTCATCGATGTTTTCAAAAGGATCTTCGCAGTCATGTGTTGGGTTGGGAACTCTGTGCTTATTTCCAAACTCAGTATAGCCAACCCTCCGTCCTGTATTAAACAAGATACAGACACACTTGATTTTCTCTGATATTCTTAAACCTCTTGGATATTCATCAGATTACAAAAACATGAGGATTAATCATTACTGTTCATAACTGACCCCCAATAATGACTAAATTCAGTAAAGTAAGAAATCAGTCTGTAAAAGTAACTTACCGGATTCAATGAATTCACTATAAACTGGAACTCCATTAAAATCACCACACAGTCCACAAGTGCGATTGGAATATTTGGAGTCCAGTTCCACCTGACAAAATACCGCACAAAACTTCTTGGTTAGATCATTTGACTTTGTATTTTTGGCCATTTGACATTAAGTCAGTTCTAATGATAATTGATTAAAGCAAGGACTACACTGGAATATGGAATAGAGATCACTTGTATTCAGTCTTGTGGGAAAAGGCCAGTGGAGGCCATTGGAACCAGTAACATGGTATAATGATGGCCTCAGGTAATAATACTTTGGTACTAAATTATTACCATACACATATACCATGGTATTTTCACAGTACTCCTTTTTTGTCAGTATACACCAGTAAATATCACCTGCAGACTGAAATTCACTGTTTTGAATAACCATGGCATGTTTATAAGGATACAATTGCAGATATTTCAATGTGTAACAGAAAATTGCTATTTCACTTCACATGTTGCAGTGTTTGCACAATATGCTAAATCATTTACTGGGTACTTCCTTGAAAGGTCTGGTACTGGTTTCCCGTGGCGTAAACTAGTTTCACCTCAGTTAAACATTGTCATGTTGTGTAATAAATGCAAAGCAAAAGCTGTATTTTTAGAATATTTAAGTATGAAACATGATTATAAACATCAAATGTAATGCCTCATAAACCACACTTATGCTCCATTTACATTTTGTCTATTTCAGATTACAAAAAAAATACAAATAATAACGCCGTCTACATGCTCTCAAAGTACAAGTTCTATCAATCACGTATGCCGCTGTTTTAATTATTGGCTGTTTTCCACAAAATCCCGCCTATTTGAGCGCTTGTCCAATCATCATACAGAAAAGCCTGGTGCTCAGGGACATTCAGAAAATACGGTGATTGACATATCATTGCCCAGTTAAAGGGTTATCAGCCATTTTGGGTGAACTAACCCTTTAAGAATTAGATTATTTTTTCCAATCCAAAAAGCAGCCGGGTACACCGAATCTTCATGTGCCGTTTGATTAATTTACATCACCACCAACTAAATAAATCTTACTTTTTCCAAGCTTAGAATGCTACGGTCTGAACTGAGTTGAGGATATAAATTAAAACCATGAACCGCAAATTAGTGGAAAGTAACCATGTCTTCCGATTGAATTGTTTTTGTGAGCTTCACGCTAAAAACAAGCGTATAGCGCGATCACAGCTGATTCTTTTTGGTGAATCATTGAGCGCTAGAAATGTAGTCCGATTCACTAACAACAGCTTATATGTGCCAGTCATTTTTAATGAATCAAAAACATACAGCACTATCAGTGCAGTCTGACTCACTATCAAATGACTCATACGAGTCAGTACTTTTTAGTGAATCATAAACATAGCGGTAACACTAGCTGTGTCTCATTTTGGAGGCTGTGTCCTCTATAGAGACAGAGCGCATTTATTCTAATCTGAAAACCACGTGAAAATGATCTGTCTCACTGCCTGTATCCACTTTTGTGTCCTTAAACATTCGTTTTTTGGGGGTCGACAGCTTATAAAAACTTAGTTCTGGGTTTTTTAGCTTGTTTGCTGTACACCTTGTCACACAGCAGCTTTTAGGCATTGTTCTGTTTTTTGTAATAAGTCAGAAATGACAAGGAGGCAGCCTCACGCAATACAAAGTCAATGGAGACGGTTGGATTGTTTTCCCCCCGGTGGGCGTGGCTTTTTTAGATTAGAAAATGCGCTCTGGGCTAGTTTTGGGGAGCAATTGGGCGGGTTTTGTTGTGAAAACCTGTCTGTAGGTAGCATTTGAAGGCTGCATACATCATCAAGGTCTTATTTAAGAAAAGCAACCTTAATAAAATTGACTGTTATTCCTCGTGAGGTTTTGCTTTCCTACTTTGCAATTTAACGGTTACTTTTCTTAAATGAGACCGCCTCGATGACGTATGCAGCCTTCAAATGCGACCTCTGAAGGACACGACTATAGATTTTCACATGAAAATCTATAGTTAAATTTGTTTTGAACTCATAACGAGCCACATAACCTCACCATAACTGCATCCTCTTTGTTCCACGTGACAGTGATGCCCATTTTGGAATAGAGCCTGGTGTAAATTGTGTTTTCTTCCACAAGGATCCCTGAGATATGCACAGGCAGTGTTGCTCTGAATAAGAGAAAAGATTAAAATGAAAAATTGACCGATCAGAAAACGTTTTAAAACCTTTGTTGTGGGAGCAAATTAGCACTACAGTTCTGCAGAATCTTACTTTTGTCCATTGATCACAACCTGGTTCTCGGTCAACTCAACGGCGATGTCATTGATACTAACTGACACCCTGCTGATCTTTGGGCCATTGGTGTGTTCTGTTCTTTTCACATAAACCGAGAACTGGCGAATGAGGCTTTGGCAGTCAGACACCAGGTTATACTCGCACATGCCTGGGAACTGATAGACGTCCCCATCGAACGTCTTGAAGTGGAAGTTTCCCCACATGCTACAGATGTTGTTGACATGGTTACTGGGAGAGACTGCAAAAAAAAAAGATTTGCAATTCAAACAAATGTGAGTTTTTAATATTGAGATAAAGCGAAATGATGTAAGTGGCATTTCAAACGTTACAAAATTACATGAAGATGATCAAGCTTAACTTCGAGTTATCATGAAGGAAAGTAAATAAACTTTTTGACATTTCTCACAACTGACAATATTTAGTAACTTCTAAAGCAAGTCATCAATGGAGCTGATAGTATCAGCTTCAAGTGATGAAACTATGAAGTTTTCAGGTGGTTGGTTCCTGTTTTTTTCCAGATGATGCAACCACAACAACATGCTACACTCAAAAAATGAACATGATTTAATCGTAGCACCCATTATGCATCTAATCAAATCAAGTAAACTTGGATTGCGTTGAATATTTTATATGAACACAATATACATTTGTAGTTTAAACATGATTTTAATATGTCAACGTAACTTCTTTGCAACTAGTTGAATCAAAATGTTTGTATTGTGTTATTGTGGTAATGCACTTTAATTCAACAAAATTCTGCCAACTAGTTAATGTATGGCTATGGTCATTTAATGAATATCTATCTTATTGTTTCAATTAGATTTGAATTTAAGTTGATTTATGCAAATAATGATGTTCTAAGTTAATCCAGTACCTCCAAAGCAGCTAAGATCAATTTAGGCTTGTGATGCTTTTAAGAAACACTATCCAAAGCACTACTATAGAGATCACGTCATTATTAAAGTGAAATGAATTTTTGTTAGCTGGTCAAGCACAAGTGCAACACTTGTCCACAATGGTAACCCCAAAAACATTAACATAACAGAAACTTTTCAATACCAACATAATAGAGCAGAAACCATTAAAAAGACACTCCATTTCTCATCTTGCTAAAAAATGCTTAAAATAACACTTTATTTCAACATTTACTCTCTCTCAGTTCAGCCCCTTTGCAAAGCATGATGGGAAGTAAAAGTCCTGTTTGATTAACTCCTGGTTGGGTTACTTGTTTGAAACATGTTATTTCAATATGAATACATAAAGTTAAGTCAAAGAGTAATCGTTTCAAGTCAATTTAACACGAATCAATTACATTTAAACCAGAAACCTGATACAATGGTGTTGAATCAAAATAAATTGTTTAAATAAAGTGAACAGCATCAAAAATATTATAGATATCTATAAGATATTTTACCACCAATAATGCCATGGTCAAAGTCACAATCCTCTGGAAACATGATTTAAAAAAAAAAATGTATGAAATTTTTGTGCAAAATTAACTTTTTTATATTTAAACACATTTAGAATATTGGATCTTGAGTATAAAAGCTTCCAAATAGTATATTAGTTGTCAATATTACTTAATTCATTAAAATTAAGAAGTCTTATTAAGGGGACACCAAATGGTAACTCAATTTATTTAAGTAATTTCTGATTGTTGTTTAGTTGCAGTGACTATAAAATAAAATAAAATAAAATAAAATGAGACGTATTGGAGGTTTTAGCTCTAATGGTTAACTCTTACTTTTCTTTGAATGAACCTGAATGAATTAAATAATTTCTGATTGTTGTTTAGTTGCAGTAACATAAATATATACATTTAAACCATTTTTTATATTATTAAAAATAATAAAATAAAAAAAAATAATAAACTAAACTAAACTAAAATAAAATAAGGAGACACTGCCAAAAATAGTTAACTCTTACCGTTCTTTGAATCCACCTGAATGCCGATAAGCGCCAGAAGCAGTATGCAGTATGTAGATGTTCTCCACTCCATGGTGAGAGGTGAGAGCGGTCTACAGGTAGAGCTTCAGTACTGATGGATTTCTTTGCATACCCCCTTTTATATCATTTCTCATTCACCTTTCTCTCCCCACCCTACAGGGAGGGTCTGCCAGCCTTCGTATGTGACAGAAAAAATGCTGACCTGGTATAACAAAAGTCCAGTGATGGCGTGTGTGTGTTTGTGTGGGCGGTAGTTCTTCGGCCTTTCTGAATGATGTTTGGTGAAAGGTTTGTTAAAATATATTTAATGATTTTTATATTTACGGCAGGGTGTGAATAATTTACAGTTTCTGTTTACATGTATGATGAGGATTAGTAAAAATAACATTCACTACTAAAACCTGCAAAATAAATATACAGCACATGATGAATTTAGCCGGTTTGGGGAATGAAATGAAGACTAATGGTTAAAACAGTGTCTTGTGTAAATAATTATAAGTCTTTAGTGTCCTGAGTTACTTTGTAGACATATGAGTAGGAAACGATCATAAATGTGTCAGATGAATCAAATTTTCCATCAATCTGCTTCTTGACAAGGTGCAGCCAAATGCCAGAACATTTCAAGTGACCACGTATGATTGCGTGTGAGGTTTGAACATCCTGTCTGTGATGCATGTAATTGACGTAGAGCATCTTTGCAGATACACAGGTGTGTCTCCAGCTCCTGAATGCCACCTGTGCCTTCATGATTTAAAACAAACTGACCATTAACCATCTGGCAGTGCTTATATCCTGATTCTTTTTTTCCTTGTGAGAAATGTGATGTCATCCAACTATTTTTTTTCAAGCATTTTTGACCTTGTGGACATTTAGAAAAATGATTAGTTCGTTCAAAAATGAAACATTTGTCATAAAAATCTTATAGTAAAATAAAATAAAGGAGTCTTATTGAGGGGATATAAGTAATTTAAACAGTTTAAGTTCTTATTTTTTATAGCTGCAGTAAAAATTGCAGTAAAAATAACTATATTCATACGAACAAGATTTAGACAAATGTGATAAAACAAAACAAAACCATTTTTGAAATAAAATCCATTTATTTTTATTTCTTCAAATATGAGCATGTTTGTACAGAGCCCTACAGGGACATGAGGGAAAAAATGGGTAATTTCAATGCTTTTGCGTTTGCTCACAAATCCTTTGCGTTCCCCGGAGAAACTTTGTGTTTGTGCGCAAAATTGTTTAGTTCTTTGCAAATAATAATATTCATCTATTATAATAAATGAAACCTGACAATGACTGAAACAAACACAGGGCTATAAATACATATCAGGCACACACTAGGGACAAAACGAGATAATTAACTAGACACAGGTGTTACACATGAGGGCAAATCAAAAACCATGGCAACTGATGAACAAACACAAGAAACTGAACTTGGAACAGTGAAAAACTAAGGCTGGCCACACACTTGAAGATTTTAAGCCCGATTGTCGCAAACATTTTTTTAAAAAATCCTCTACTGTGTGGTGTCATTACGATTATTTAACTGCTGCCGATTGAGACGGAGCGTCCCCGATCTCAAATCATAAATATCAAACATGTTTGATCGCGCTGCCTCTGACGTGATATCTGCGTTAGCCAGTGAGCGTGAGCAATGAGAGTCACCTACCGGATGTGTGCGTTCAGAGGATTGTAATGCTAAAAATCGGTTGAAAGTGTCATCATGTCTGTGGTCTCCCTCAGTTTTATTATCGGTTAAGATTTGAAAATCGTCTAGTGTGTCCCAGGCGTAACTTAAAGTCCAACTCAAACACAGATCAGACATCACACAAGCTGCTCATTTATAGTGAATGTTTGAACCTTTTTTAAAAGTTGTGTTTGAGTCCCTCAGTTGTCCTCAGTGTGAAAAGACGGATCTCAAAATCATATAGTCACTGCTGTAAAGGGTTCAAATATGCAAAAAATGCTGGAAAACTGAAGAATCTGCAGGACCTGGAGAATTTTTCTGAAGAACAGAGCTCAGTTTAACTGCTCAGGACAAACAAGGGACTCAAGAACAACCATCACACAACAAAAAAACAGTCGTAGATCATCCAGGTAACCACACATAGTATTGAGAATCAATGGTTCACATACTTATGAATGGGGTTATTTTAATAAATTCAGCTTTTTTTTTTTTTTTTTTTTTTTTTTTTTGTCTTGTGGGTTATATGTAAACATCTTTTATGTAAAATATCTTACTCAGGACAGTACTAAATAAAAAATAACATGCATTTTGTATTATCTCCCTTATTTTGTTAAAATTATTAACTTTTTTACAGATTCTGCAAGTGGTTCACATACTTTTTCTTGCAACTGTATGTATCCTAAATATGCTCAATTAAAAATATTTTATTAAAAAATAATTGACAATTATAAATTATATTAGGCTACATTATACTAAAATTATTATAATTCATTTACAAAATAAAATTGTGGAAATGTACCTTGTTTTTTAGTTGTTTGTTTTCAAGCTTTTAACTTGCTTTTGTCTCCTACTCAAGCTTTACTCAAAACTACTTTGTTTATTTGACTCTATATGGGTTTTATTATTTTAAGATTACAATTATGTGCTTGGGACAAGGCTAAAATAGCAAAGTCATGCAAATAAATGTTAAAGGGTTAGTTCACCCCCAAAAAAGTCACCTTTGACTTTTCAAAAATAAGATATCGTAAAACTCCAAATTTTCTGAAGAGACACGATCGCTTTCTATGATTGAAAGATTTAATTTAGGCTTTTATTCACAAATAAACATTGATGAGTGAACATATACAGAAGCTCAACCATACATGATGCATGAGGACTCTTGTGAAACTTGTGAAAACTCTTGTGAAGCAAGAACCTCATTTGTTCTTGCGGAAGCTCAAACATGCTGCGTAACACAAGAATGAACCTCATTGGTTCTCACATGTCAAGCAAACATGCTTGAGCTTCCGTTTACCACAACTGATGTGTGAGTTGATGAATGTGAATAAAAGCCTGAATTCAATCTGTTCATCATACTCTATAAAGTGATCAAGTCTCTTCAGAAAATTTGGACTAAACTACTCAATTCATATGGATTAGTTTTAAGGTCTCTTTATGAACTAAGCGTCAAAGTTTCAGTCATGTAGCTGTCACCGGAGGGACAGAAAGCTCTCAGATTTCATCAAAAATATATTAATTTGTGTTCCGAAGATGAACGAAAGTCTTACGGGTTTGGAATGACATGAGGATGAGTAATTAATGACAGAATTTTTAATTTATGGGTGAACTAACCCTTTAAAGTTAGTAAAAAGTTCCAAGACAATTTTTATGTGATATTCACAAAACAAAAAGAAAAACACTGAAATCTGTTATTTCTGATAGATGTTTTTAATATATCAATATAAGACCTTTCCTGTGTAAATGAAAACAAAGAAAAGAAAAAGAAACAAGACAAAGTTTCACTGAGAATGGAATATTGCACAAAAAAATCATCTGTTGAAGATGTTGTTTAAACAGTACACTTTTTTTATTGTATTTGCAGTATATTTTATTCTAATAATGTAATCATGGCAGGCGGGAATTATATGTAAATTCTACAGTAATACAGTAAATATAATAAAAACATACAGTAATTCCATTTTCAAGCTCAAATAGATGTGCATTTGTATACATCCATAAGATTACATTTGACACGCTGATATAACGATATAAAACACCTTTTTATCTATCTTTTTTTTTATTTAATTTTAATGCAATTTAATTTAAAGAAAGGTTTATTGACAAAGCCCTTCATTTATTACTATCCACAGTGAATAATCATTATGGTGGCAGGCCATCAGACAGCAAGTAAATTCAGGCACTCCTTTGTATATCATTGTTCAATCAACAGCAAATATCATAATTTTCTGATACTGAGAGCTGCTCAAGCATTCAAACAACTTCTCTCAGTAGCGCAAAAGTTCCTCCAAAGGCAAACATCAGGTTTTTGATGTGTATGCAAAGCAAGATGATGGCTCCACCTATTTGTGGTACTGCAAACTCAAGTGTTGACAGTCTAGAAGAAACAGCTGTTCTTCAGAAATACCCTTATGAAACAGGGCACATTGTTGGCAAAGGGAGGGAACAAACATATAAAATTGATTAGATAAACCAACACTGCTGTAGTGCCTTGAGTTTCTATTGACACTGCCTCATTTGACATACAGTACAAGTCAAGACTGCAGTACATTGACTCGTTAATCAGAAGTGCAGAGTTTATGTCAGTTCAAGAGTAAATCCTGGGAAAGTGTAAAATCTGACCATTGAGTTGAGGACAAAACTTTGGGTTTGTCCAATTTACAATAATTTACAATCCATATCAAATTCTTAATGTAATATGTAGGCCTAGAGAAATGTTGAGTTTAAAGATATGAGGTAAAATGAGAAATATTTAAGATTCTGCACAGTTTTTAGGTCATTCGTAAGTTAATGAAAGATATAAAACAGGCACAGTTGCTAATCTAGACATGGTTTGAAAAAGGAAAACCCTTTGACAACAAAAGCTAACAACCGTTTTCCAAGAGACAACATGGATTCTCCCTCCAGGGTGTGCACGGAGGTATAGAAACCATTATTGACCCATTCAAATCATGTTTTTTTGTCTCAGCAGAGACAAAAATGTACAACATGTTACACTAAAAAATGTAGTCGTTTAAATATATTAATGCCGATATTAATTTATTCATTTATTTACTCTAATTTAAGGGTCTAACCGAAGCAAAAACATTAATGGAGGAACTCGTGAACCATGAGCTGGATTTGTCCAGGGCCAAATTTTAGCCCCAGTCCATCCCTAGGAAAGTACATTTTCAAAAATAAACATAATTGCTTCAAAATTCAAGATTTCAGTATGGGTGTGTCTATCGTCATATTATGTTTACCTCAGGCTTTATTTTATTTTATTGAAAAACCCCTTTGAAAAAACTTGAGGGAGCCATGGACGAGTTGATGTTCCAGGTTAGGGTTTGATGTCATCCCTGCACAACTCTATTGCAGAATTTAACGTTCAGCTATCTCCTAATAATTGCTGTCATCTGTGGCAATGCTGTAAACCAGAGCGCTCGTCTGATTCTGAACTAAAACCAGCATACATTTATGTCTTTTGCATCACACCGCATCTTCTTTCACTTTCATTTCATTCAAACACAAATGGTGCCATCCGCCATGTTAAAGGGTTAGTTCACCCAAAAATGATAATTCTGTCATTAACGGTTGGGTAGGCATTTTTCAAAAAGGCCAGCAATAGCGAGCTAGCTTTAAAAGCATGAGATGACACCCTCCCTTCAGAGCTCTCCAAATTATAATTCCCCCCTGCTTCAAAACACATGAGCAAATACAGCAGGGAGCAAACAAAAGCTTCATGAGAGACAGCGTTAAACTACCTCATGTCTCAAAGCCAATGCATGCGTGTTGTGTTGACGTGGGAGCAGACTGAATTGAAAGAAAGGTATGGAAACAGAAGAGAAGATACTATTATAACCAGGCTCCGTATAGGACACTCAAACCTTAATTATTCACTGCACATTATAGGAAAATGTGAGTCAGATTCCTGCAATTACTGTGGGATAACAGAAACAGTTGAACATGTGCTCTTACACTGTGAGGCATATAACAGAGAAAGAAACCTTTGAAAACGAGATATGTAAATTAATGCCATTACAGTTAACAATATATTTCAGAATGCACAGAAACAGTTAAGGGTTTATGATATTCTTCTAAAATATTTGAGAGATACAGATTTGATTAGAAGGATTTAGGTTTTTTTTTTTTCATTTCATTTCATTGATTCGTTTCATTCATCAAGGCCTCACACTCCATCCCAGTAGGTGGCGGAAATGCACCTTTAAGGTGCAATAGGTGATTCTCTGCAGAAACATTTTTTGTTATACTGGATGAAAGTCTCCTCATCCTTATAGCATTCACTATGTTAAACAGTCTAAATGTATTTATATATATCATCTATAGAAGGTGTAGAACCATAAAATGTTCATCCAAATGAACATTTGTTTTTACAAATGCAAATGTTTTTACATACCCCTCACGCACCCTGTTCGCGCAGACATCATACGTCAATGGCGCAATTCATGCTATGCAGTTTATACAGATTACAGACAGACCTCAGTCACTGATCACCGCAAACAAACAGCTGCCACCTTTTACAGTTCCTGCTGAATCAAAATCCCCTTTAGTTAATGTTGCTATGTCCGACAAGCCATGCTGCTCTCACACCACACATCACGTTCTCACGCAGTGAAAAATACATCACGGAGCAAAGAGGACACTGACAATGCGTCGACAGACAAGACAGAGCAGGTTACTTTTGATATGAAACAAGGTCACAAATTTCAAATTTTGTAATTTTTTAAGAAATTTAAACAATAAATACCGTTTTGTGGCTCTTTAATGTGTCATGACAGATCGCTGTAGCACCTCAGTTAAAGCGGCTTGTGAACCGATCATCTCTTTCTACTAGTTAATTTATATCATCAAATAAACATGAATGAACATCAGAAGGTATGTTGTTTCAACCACGGAAATATGTCAGTACACACCATTTTTCAAGTTCAAGTCCACCGACGTTAATCTGCTAACTCCCCTGACTGCTTTGTTGGACAAAATGACGGATTCGGCGTTATGACTGGTTAGATCGCTTGTCAATCAAACTCCCGGCGAACGGTCAATTATGTGTTTCCATGTGTTCTGCAGCAGTCAGGTATAAGCTGTTGTTTACGTTCATTATTATTCTAATGTTATGTGCTTTGAGACATGAGGTAGTTTAAAGTTGTCTCTTGTGACGCTTTGCAGAGAGCAGCTGTGTGCGTTCATGTGTTTTGTAGGCGGCGTGGCTTTGGATGGCGATTTGCAGAGAGGGTGGGATCGTATGCTTTCAATGCTAGCATGCTAAAGTTAGCATTTTCCCAGATCTCCTACTGCACCTTTAAGCTGGTTTGCCAACTGCCATAAAACACAAAAGAAGAAGAAGAGCACCACAAGGCATGTGTGTTGACATGAGATCGGACGTTGTTGAACACGCGTTGGAGATTAATATTTATGTAAATAAAGTGATAAATTATTTTTTTCCCCTGGTGGACATTTTCATATATGGGTCAGTGACGCGATGGGTCATTTTTTTTGTCCAAAGGCCTTCATAATTATAAAAAACAAAGATATGACATCAGATATGACATCATGTGACAGGATGTGACATCATTTAGACGCCTGCAAAGGACCACACGGCCGTGAAGCAAAGTAACTAACTCTCTTTTAACTATTTGAAAAAATCATGTTTTCACTTGCTCATATGCATGTCCTGAAACATGGAAAATGTTGTAATATTTTAAAAACTTGTACTAAATATAAAATGTTTGTTTGTCTTTTTGCTAGCTAACTAGCTAGATATCAGCCTGTTAGCACTGTTTTAAAATATCATCATTTGGTATAACCAAAAGTGTCATTCGGTAAGACCGAATTTTTGGTGACAAATTTTGTCCATCTTGTAAAAATGACAAAAGCAGTGTTAATTGATTATAAAAACCACATAATTTCATTGTTAACACTTAATAAAACTTCAAAATTAATTATATCTCCATTATGTTTTTTTTTAGCCTTATTCGTCAACATACGTATACTCTCTGTAGACTCTCTCTCTCTCTCTATACCTGTGTCTGTGTGTATGTTTGTATATTTTATTTAATTTTGTGTCTTCATATTCAAAATCAGCTTCTCCTAAACACATATGAGAACAGTATCCAATCTAAAAGACCTATTTAAAGAAAATGTGGATTATTACTACAGATAAACTCATAACAGCAAAGTACACATTTAGAGTGTCAATTCTGGTTTAGTGCGTGATACCGCGTATAGTTTTTTGTATACCATCCTTGTTTAGTTTGAGATGACAGCAACGATTAATGCCATTTTGCGAGAACATTAAATGTCAATGGGACTTAAAGATAATATATCAAATGTGCAAAAGCCAACAGGGTTCCCCCTTCTGATCAGATTACATTGTCCCAAAGCAACTATAGCCTAAAAAGATCAAGCACTGACAGACAGCTCATTGTGATGGGTCGTTCTACTGATGGAGCTGCAGTTGAAACAAACAGAATAGCACAACTCTGTAAAAGCTGTATTCTCAAATGTAAATGGCCACTGTTCACCTCCTAAATGAAAATGTTAATTTTTAGGACAAAGTAGCAATATGGAAGAGATCTACTAATGGTATGTATTCAGCATTCACACTTTTTCCCCTATACAAGCTAGAGAAATATATATGTGAATGAAAATCTTGTTGGTTTATTTTGAAATAATGACCATGTAACTGAAGGCTACAATATTTACTGGACATGAACATTTGATTTGAGTTTACAATACAGTCTTTACAATGGCACACACTGTATAAAGGTCCTAGATCATTACAACTTACAACCTTTATCCCTGCATCGTGTTCCTTCCTGTCAATGATTTAATGTGGTGCTACACTGTCTTAGAAGTAATACTAACGTCCTCTGAGTGTTTTACTGCAGTCATACGATAGATATAGCTATTCAGTGTTGCCAGACGTACGATAATTATCGTGTTTGTACAATAATTTTGACCTCTGTATGCTGTACGATCAATAATGAAAGAAATCCCATAATGTACGATAATTTTGTGACACTTCAAATAATGGTCTTTATAATCGGCTTCTACTCATTGATCTAGCTGTGTAATCTCTACGTCATGATTGTAAGGAAAACGTGAACGTTGTTAGGCACGTCTTCCATCTCATCTCATGTTACGTCTTCTCGGCCAATCATCGTGGAGAATGACTCTCTCTCACGAGCACAAGTTAACGTTACTGCCACAGTGCTTTTAGGTCAGTTGTTTCCCACTAAGGTACGCCTATTGTGGTAATTTGCAGGTCATGTCAAGAAGTTGTTGGTCTAGATAAATAACTTCTAACGAGGCACATACAAAAGAGTCCGCTTTATTCAGCTTGCAAAGGCATTTCCAACTTCTTTTTAAGACAGAGGCATGTTAAAGTCACTTTCAGTAGGTGAAAGACAGTGACCTCTTGAGGTGATATGTAGGTACTGCAGAAGATATGACGCTACTTTCTTTTTGGCCAGGTACTGAATGTGTTATATACAGTGAGATATCTCTATATACAGTGAGATTCAGTGTAAATTAAACATGGACATTTTCACTGTAAACATGAAACCATATGCTGGAGATTACTGGAGGTACTTCTCTGAAAAAATCCAGGGGACTGTAGTTGATGCTCTTTATTATGCTTTATTGTGATTTTAATTCATTTCATTGGAAGGAAAAGTACAGGACATTATCATAGCATGCATTACCAGAGAATGTAACAAATAAAAAGGAAAAAAGCCCAGGATCCCCTTCAAGACATAACAAAATAGATTATGCTTAGAGTTAACCATACCCCTGCATCAAACTACAAAGAAAAAAATACATTTAGCCATTAATGCACTGCAACAATCAGCTTAAATCATAACTACTGTCATTATCGTATATATATATATAAATGTTTTAAAAATTTTCAGATTGAGTCATGTTCAAATCAGCAGCTTTTATTCTTTTATTTTTTTCTTCATGTTTTCGCACTCAGTTAACTCAGTGCATTTGCAGGTCTCTATGTACTTGTAGTCATGGGAGATCTTGCTGCCATTGGCACACTGCAGCGTCACTGTTATATTCCTGAATTTATCCTCCTGGCAGCAAGAACAGCTGTCGTCATATCGTTCATGTCCATAGAATACCTGTGCAGGTTTCCAAGAAAACACCAGTCAGATGAATGTAATACAGCTGGATGTGAGTTTATCCTAATATACAGTATCCACACAAAGGTTTGAATGCTAAGGCACACTTAAAAATTTATGAATTTCATTGGATACATGACAAAATATCAAACCAAAAGGCTACTGCAAACATATGTTGGAGATTTTCCCAGAGCTATCTTCACTTTTCTGAGCTATTTTTGTTTTGTTAAAACATGATCATTTTAACAGTCTGTTGAATTGACATTCAATTCATTATAGAATAATTAACAAAATGGTTTTAATTAGCAAAGACATACATTATTGATACCTCACAATCCTGTTGCTAAAAATAATTTAAATTTTTTTTTAATTTTGTTTTAATTTATGGAAATATAACACATCAATAACCACAAATCAACATTTGGTCCCAAACTAGCTAGTCCTACTGAGTGACAGCTTAAATTAGTCTTAATTGAAATTAGTCTAAATTAGTCTTCATTTTCAACCCTGTTGACCATTTTGGCATAGGTGTTTTTCTTTACATTTTCATAAATTTTAACATTTTAAATGTTATAATATTGATAATTATTTCATGTTTATTGCTAAGTCTTACAAAAAATTATGCAAAACATAGACTTTACAGTTCATCTGAGAATTAAAAATAAAAAATGAATATGTTTGTGATCAACAGGTGTGTAAAGCTCTCACATTGATTTGCTGTCACAGTGGCCAGTGCAGGAAGTAACTTCTACATCCTCGATGGAAGTGCAACCATTGACATCCAGACGGGTGTGGTTCTTCTCAAGAACACAGTTGCTGGGTTCACCTGAGAGATGATAGAGGCAGGTAAGCTTGAGAATCATGAACAATACATGCACTGAATGTTATGTAGGGCCTATTATGTTATTTTTAATTTACTTAACATCTGTTAAATTATCTGCATAAACATATTAATGTGGACAAAATCATTTTAACTTAAATATATATTGTTTGTGTCAAGGTGTTTAATAAGTGTATAAAGAATATCTTACAGATCCTGCAACATTCATCTATGTCAAACTGTATTGTTCCCTGTAAAGACACAAATAATAAAATAGAAAATGTTAAACATTTCTCAAAACATATTGCACATTTTCATGCTAAAAAGTGCACATTTTATTTTCTTGAAACAATACATATACACACACACACACACACACACAAATCGAATCTAAGGTTTAAACAGTTAACACTTCCATCTAGAGTTTCAATAGAATATTTCACCTCATTTTGTCATCACCCTGTTTTACTTTCTTTCTTGTATGAAAGACAAAAGCTGTTATTTATAGCACATTATTTATAGCAGAAAGCTGGTCTTTTTCCCTAAAAATCTTTTTTGACAAAATCTTTTTTTCAAAAAATTCCAGCTTTCTGCTATAAATAATGTGCTATAAATAACAGCTTTTGTCTTAACATAACAACTGAAATGTTGGTCTTTTCCACACATACTATAAAGAAGAATTAGAATAAAGCACATAAGTTGTATGGGCCACAATTTACACACACACACACACACACACACACACATATAAAAGTATACAAAATACAAGCTTACAGGCACACAGTCCTCTGGATTAAAGTCAGGGCATGTTTTAATGCTCTCCACAACCATAAAGGAGCCATTCAGTTTATTGCAGGTACCAGTCGTACATTTGAACTTGTACCCCTCTCGATCCTAAACAAAAAGACATAGAGGCTATATGAGGATGTATACTTATACTGTATATTATACTTTGTCTGATGAACTGTACGATCAATAATGAAAAAAAAAATCCCATAATGTACGATAATTTCATAATTTTGTGACACTTCAAATGATGGTCTTTATAATCGGCTTCTACTCATTGATCTAGCTGTGTAATCTCTACGTCATGATTGTAAGGAAAACGTGAACGTTGTTAGGCACGTCTTCCATCTCATCTCATGTTACGTCTTCTCGGCCAATCATCGTGGAGAATGACTCTCTCTCACGAGCACAAGTTAACGTTACTGCCACAGTGCTTTTAGGTCAGTTGTTTCCCACTAAGGTACGCCTATTGTGGTAATTTGCAGGTCATGTCAAGAAGTTGTTGGTCTAGATAAATAACTTCTACTCATTTAAATCTAAATATTAGTGAGAAGAAAAATAATTAACAAAAGAACCTTTTAGATACCAATCTGCATATGCGGTGGACATCGGTTATGCTCATCTTAGCTCGCTCCTTTGAAGGCATGTTGAGTGAAACGGCTCTACATTTAACAAGGCACATACAAAAGAGTCCGCTTTATTCAGCTTGCAAAGGCATTTCCAACTTCTTTTTAAGACAGAGGCATGTTAAAGTCACTTTCAGTAGGTGAAAGACAGTGACCTCTTGAGGTGATATGTAGGTACTGCAGAAGATATGACGCTACTTTCTTTTTGGCCAGGTACTGAATGTGTTATATACAGTGAGATATCTCTATATACAGTGAGATTCAGTGTAAATTAAACATGGACATTTTCACTGTAAACATGAAACCATATGCTGGAGATTACTGGAGGTACTTCTCTGAAAAAATCCAGGGGACTGTAGTTGATGCTCTTTATTATGCTTTATTGTGATTTTAATTCATTTCATTGGAAGGAAAAGTACAGGACATTATCATAGCATGCATTACCAGAGAATGTAACAAAAAAAAAAAAAAAGCCCAGGATCCCCTTCAAGACATAACAAAATAGATTATGCTTAGAGTTAACCATACCCCTGCATTAAACTACAAAGAAAAAAATACATTTAGCCATTAATGCACTGCAACAATCAGCTTAAATCATAACTACTGTCATTATCGTATATATATATATATATAAATGTTTTAAAAATTTTCAGATTGAGTCATGTTCAAATCAGCAGCTTTTATTCTTTTCTTTTTTTCTTCTTCATGTTTTCGCACTCAGTTAACTCAGTGCATTTGCAGGTCTCTATGTACTTGTAGTCATGGGAGATCTTGCTGCCATTGGCACACTGCAGCGTCACTGTTATATTCCTGAATTTATCCTCCTGGCAGCAAGAACAGCTGTGCGTCATATCGTTCATGTCCATAGAATACCTGTGCAGGTTTCCAAGAAAACACCAGTCAGATGAATGTAATACAGCTGGATGTGAGTTTATCCTAATATACAGTATCCACACAAAGGTTTGGATGCTAGGGCACACTTAAAAATGTATGAATTTCATTGGATACATGACAAAATATCAAACCAAAAGGCTACCGCAAACATATGTTGGAGATTTTCCCAGAGCTATCTTCACTTTTCTGAGCTATTTTTGTTTTGTTAAAACATGATCATTTTAACAGTCTGTTGAATTGACATTCAATTCATTATAGAATAATTAACAAAATGGTTTTAATTAGCAAAGACATACATTATTGATACCTCACAATCCTGTTGCTAAAAAATAATTTAAATTTTTTTTTTTAATTTTGTTTTAATTTATGGAAATATAACACATCAATAACTACAAATCAACATTTGGTCCCAAACTAGCTAGTCCCTACTGAGTGACAGCTTAAATTAGTCTTAATTGAAATTAGTCTAAATTAGTCTTCATTTTCAACCCTGTTGACCATTTTGGCATAGGTGTTTTTCTTTACATTTTCATAAATTTTAACATTTTAAATGTTATAATATTGATAATTATTTCATGTTTATTGCTAAGTCTTACAAAAAATTATGCAAAACATAGACTTTACAGTTCATCTGAGAATTAAAAATAAAAAATGAATATGTTTGTGATCAACAGGTGTGTAAAGCTCTCACATTGATTTGCTGTCACAGTGGCCAGTGCAGGAAGTAACTTCTACATCCTCGATGGAAGTGCAACCATTGACATCCAGACGGGTGTGGTTCTTCTCAAGAACACAGTTGCTGGGTTCACCTGAGAGATGATAGAGGCAGGTAAGCTTGAGAATCATGAACAATACATGCACTGAATGTTATGTAGGGCCTATTATGTTATTTTTAATTTACTTAACATCTGTTAAATTATCTGCATAAACATATTAATGTGGACAAAATCATTTTAACTTAAATATATATTGTTTGTGTCAAGGTGTTTAATAAGTGTATAAAGAATATCTTACAGATCCTGCAACATTCATCTATGTCAAACTGTATTGTTCCCTGTAAAGACACAAATAATAGAATAGAAAATGTTAAACATTTCTCAAAACATATTGCACATTTTCATGCTAAAAAGTGCACATTTTATTTTCTTGAAACAATACATATACACACACACACACACACACACACACACACACAAATCGAATCTAAGGTTTAAACAGTTAACACTTCCATCTAGAGTTTCAATAGAATATTTCACCTCATTTTGTCATCACCCTGTTTTACTTTCTTTCTTGTATGAAAGACAAAAGCTGTTATTTATAGCACATTATTTATAGCAGAAAGCTGGTCTTTTTCCCTAAAAATCTTTTTTGACAAAATCTTTTTTTCAAAAAATTCCAGCTTTCTGCTATAAATAATGTGCTATAAATAACAGCTTTTGTCTTAACATAACAACTGAAATGTTGGTCTTTTCCACACATACTATAAAGAAGAATTAGAATAAAGCACATAAGTTGTATGGGCCACAATTTACACACACACACACACACACATATAAAAGTATACAAAATACAAGCTTACAGGCACACAGTCCTCTGGATTAAAGTCAGGGCATTCTTTAATGCTCTCCACA
Organism: Hypophthalmichthys nobilis; assembly: GCA_037950665.1. Classification (NCBI taxonomy): domain Eukaryota; kingdom Metazoa; phylum Chordata; class Actinopteri; order Cypriniformes; family Xenocyprididae; genus Hypophthalmichthys; species Hypophthalmichthys nobilis. The sequence continues at coordinate 20,061,848 of CM075486.1, forward strand.
ACCATAAAGGAGCCATTCAGTTTATTGCAGGTACCAGTCGTACATTTGAACTTGTACCCCTCTCGATCCTAAACAAAAAGACATAGAGGCTATATGAGGATGTATACTTATACTGTATATTATACTTTGTCTGATGAACTGAAAGAATGAAGAAAACATTGAGAATGTTGTACACTGTACCTGGAGCTTATGTATGGTGTTGTCTGGTGCAACATAAACACAGCATTTTTGTTGACATGATCCACAGCACTCTCCTTCTTTTTTCACATATTCAAAGCACTTGACATGTAAAAAGAAATTTATAGTTTAATAATTCACTAATTTTGACTCATTAAAAAGAACCAGGACCAGATTCACAAAACATTAAGATCTTCTTAACTGTTATTTTCTTCGTATTTTCTAACTTAAGAATGAAGTAAATAATATTTCGTAATTCTTAAATAGAAGGTTGTTAAAAATCATCATAAATAACATCATAATTAAAGTTAAAAATTTCGTAGTTGTTTTCTTTTTCCAGCCCCGGTTCTTAGGAATAATTTGTCCAGGAATAGGACATAACGGCTCATGCTGTGTTTGCTGTTGTGTGCTGGTGAACAAAGCTACATCACTTTAGAATCAATTCAGCAAAACCGTATTGCATCAGAAAGTGACAGCAATACAGAATACGTACAAAACAAGTGTGTCATGTGTGGATTTCAGTTCTACTTACAGGATCACAGTCACTTGAACTCAAGTAAGCGCACTTCTCAGAGCTCCTGTCAGTTATAAGCGAGCCGTTGATTTCACGACAGGTAACATTTTCACATTTGTAACTGTGGACTTCTCCAACCTAACAAAAGACAGTCAGAATCCATGATGATTGAAGATCAGGGCAGATTAATTGTCTGCTGAACCGAAAGAATGAAGAAAGGTTTAAAAATGTTTTCAAATGTACCTGGAGAGTCTGTCTGGTGTTGTCTGGTGCATCATAAATGCAGGAATCTTGTGTACATGATCCACAGCACTCTCCAGCTTTTTTCACATATTTAAATCCCTTGGAGTGAAAAACAAACAAGTTTATACAGTACCTTCAATAATTCAATTGTACCTTTTACTGGATTTTCAAAGTAGAGACTTTTTTAAGCATTACTGAAGAGTAAGAGGTGATGTTAAAAAGAAGACGAGCAGAAAACAAGAAAAATATCAGGCAAAAAATTGTAGTAAAGGCCAAAGAACATAAAGAACAAGTGTGGATTTAGAGATTCTACTTACAGGATCACAGTCACTTGAACTCGAGTAAGAGCAACTCTCAGAGCTCCTGTCAGTCATGAGCGAGCCGTTGATTTCTCGACAGGTAACATTTTCACATGTGTAACTGTGGACCTCTCCAACCTAACAAAAGACAGACAGAATCAATGAGGATTGAAGAACAGAGCAGATTAATTGTCTGTCGAACCGAAAGAATGAAGAAAGGTTTAAGAATGTTTTCAAATGTACCTTGAGAGTCTGTCTGGTGTTGTCTGGTGCATCATAAATACAGGCATCTTGTGTACACGATCCACAGCACTCTCCTTCTTGTTTCACATATTTAAACCCCTTGGAGTGAAAAGAGGCGATGTTAAAAGGAAGACGAGTAGATAAGAAAATGAGAAATATAAGGAAAAAACTAGCAATGGCCAAAGTACATACAGAACAAGTGTGGATTTAGAGATTCTACTTACAGGATCACAGTCACTTGAACTCAAGTAATAGCACTTCTCAGAGCTCCTGTCAGTCATGAGCGAGCCATTGATTTCTCGACAGGTAACATTTTCACATGTGTAACTGAGGACTTCTCCAACCTAACAAAAGACAGACAGAAACCATGATGATTGAAGAACAGAGCAGATTAATTGTCTGCTGAACTTAAAGAATGAAGCTTAAGAATGTTTTCAAATGTACCTTGAGAGTCTGTCTGGTGTTGTCTGGGGCATCATAAACACAGTCCACTTGTCTACATTCTCCACAGCACTCTCCATCTTTTTTCACATATTCAAACCCCTTGGAGTGAAAAAATACAGTAGTTTCAATAATCCTTTTGCACCTTTTACTGGATTTTCAAAGTAGAGACTTTTTAAGCATTACTGAGGAGTAAGAGGTGATGTTAAAAAGAAGACGAGCAGATAAGAAAATGAGAAATATCAGTAAAAAACTGTAGCAAAGGCCAAAGAACATACAGAACAAGTGTGGATTTAGAGATTCTACTTACAGGATCACAGTCACTTGAACTCAAGTAAGAGCAACTCTCAGAGCTCCTGTCAGTCATAAGTGAGCCATTGATTTCTCGACAGGTAACATTTTCACATGTGTAACTGTGGACTTCTCCAACCTAACAAAAGACAGAATCAATGAGGATTGAAGAACAGAGCAGATTAATTGTCTGCTAAACTGAAATAATTAAGTTTAAGAATGTTTTCAAATGTACCTTGAGAGTCTGTCTGGTGTTGTCTGGGGCATCATAAATACAGGCCACTTGTCTACATTCTCCACAGCACTCTCGATCTTTTTTCACATATTCAAACCCCTTGGAGTGAAAAAAAAAAAAAATACAGTAGTTTCAATAATCCTTTTGCACCTTTTACTGGATTTTCAAAGTAGAGACGTTTTAAGCATTACTGAGGAGTAAGAGGTGATGTTAAATAGAAGACGAGCAAATAAGAAAACAAGAAAAATATCAGGAAAAAACTAGCAATGGCCAAAGAACATACAGAACAAGTGTGGATTTAGAGATTCTACTTACAGGATCACAGTCACTTGAACTCAAGTAAGAGCAACTCTCAGAGCTCCTGTCAGTCATGAGCGAGCCGTTGATTTCACGACAGGTAACATTTTCACATGTGTAACTGAGGACTTCTCCAACCTAACAAAAGACAGACAGAAACCATGATGATTGAAGAACAGAGCAGATTAATTGTCTGCTGAACTGACATAACAAAGTTTAAGAATGTTTTCAAATGTACCTTGAGAGTCTGTCTGGTGTTGTCTGGGGCATCATAAACACAGTCCACTTGTCTACATTCTCCACAGCACTCTCCAGCTTTTTTCACATATTTAAACCCCTTGGAGTGAAAAAATAAAATAAAAAATACAGTAGTTTCAATAATCCAATGGCACCTTTTACTGGATTTTCAAAGTAGAGACTTTTTAAGCATTACTGAGGAGTAAGAGGTGATGTTAAAAAGAAGACAAGCAGATAAGAAAACGAGAAATATCAGAAAAAAACTGTAGCAAAGGCCAAAGAACATACAGAACAAGTGTGGATTTAGAGATTCTACTTACAGGATTACAGTCACTTGAACTGCATTCTGTAATGTTCCTTTTAATCACAAACAAGCCATTAATTTGATGGCAAGTAACAGTTTCACATTCGAAACGCTGGACATCTCCAACCTGACAAAAGACAGAACAGAACAGATTCACTGATCAATTGAACAAAATTATAATAAATACAAAAACTTCAATCATTTGAATGCATACGCTTAATTTTAGAGTCTTCCATTGATAATAGTTCATTAATATGAAGTGAACCCAGCAACTCACCTTGTACTCAGTGTTATTGTACACACAGACGTCTTTGGGCACTGAACAGAGAAAAATAAACAATTTTGGGAATTGCTCACCCAAAAATGAAAATTACTCACCCATCATCTCATCGTCATCATTTACTCGCCCTCATCTCATCCCAAAACCCATATGACCCTCATTCTTTCAGGAACACAAAGGAGGAAGAATGCACTTTTCCAGTCATTTGTGATTAAGCTTTAAAGCTTCTGAAGCAATGCAAAAACACCATGAATGTAACATAAAAGTGGACTATACTGCTGAAGTCATTTGACACCTTTGAAGACATTCTAATATGTCCAACTTGGTACAAGACATTTGAACTACATTTGTGACACATTCATAGTGTTTTTGTATCCTTTTGGGAAGCAACAACAACAAAAACAGTCCACATTCATTTCAGCTGCATGAACTGATCGGTTTCTCCTCTTCTTTTCTAACATCTCACAATCATACAGGTTTGGAATAGTATGAGAAAAAGTAAATGATGAGTGAGCTTTTTTTTTTTTTTTTTTTGAGAAGTTGTAGATTCACTTAATTTCTTTGGAAAAGTTGCTTTCTCGGAATATACAAAATGTTTTTGGCAACTAGAAATTATATTTGAGCAGGAATCCGTAAGAAAATTCGAGACTTACCACAGGGTGGACAGCAACTGCCTTCAGTTTTATTTGGTGCCAACTCAAATCCCACATCACATTTCTTCTGAAGACACTGATCAAGATCACACACTGAATGGATGAAGAATATTTTAAATTAATATTACTGAATGTTTTGAATCATTTTTGTGTTTATGACTGTTATTAGTGGAAGAAACATCAAATGGTTACATGCTTATTTGATTTCTATGAAAACACCACCAGCAGGTTCAAAGGAATCATTTATATGGTGCTTTTATCATGTACTGTTGTACACCCAAAGGGCTTTACAGTCATATCAGTGTGAAGCATCTACCTGGATGATGAGACAGCAGCCACAGTGATACGGCGCCAGTGTGCTCAACACACACCAGTTATAGGTGGAGCAGAGAGAGTAATAAAGCCAATTCAATGGATGCGGACTATTATTATTATTATAGGACATGATTGATAAGGGCCAATGGAGGGGATTTGGCCAGGACACCAGGGTACACCCATACTCTTTACGAGAAGCGCCATGCTATTTTTAATGTCCACAGGGAGTCAGGTTTAATGGTTTAGTGTCCCCATCAGTATATGAGCTTTAGGACCCACACAGATGTTATGTTAATGTTGTGAGCACCCCCTGTTGGCCTCATTAACACCTCTTCCAGCAGCAACCTAGATTTCCCAGAAGGTCACCCATCCAGGTACTGACAAGGCTCAGTGCTTGTGTGTTTTGAATTCCTTGTTCTTGCCCATGCACCATGTGAGCAATTACTAACTTTTACTGTATTCATAGTCACTGCTGAGAATCTTTTGAGCAGCAATTTCAATGTACATTTATAAGTCTGTCAAACACATTTTTAAATCTTGAATAAAAGAGGAAAGCCTATATCAGCTGTCTTTGACTCTTGATCAATCCTTGATGACTCACCACAAGTTTCACAGCAGTTTATAACTGTGCTTTTGTATCCGTCACCACAGGGCATCTTAGTTGGACACTTTATAGGCTCTTTCAAAGGCACGCCAAAAGTACTGCAATTATATGTTTCACACTTAATTGTCCATGTCTCCCCAGGCTGCAGGAAAAGACAGTTGATAGTTACTTTTGGTAATTTTAGTTAGTTATGATTACAAATATTTGTGAAAATGTGTGACTTGACTAAATGACTAAAATGAGTTAAAGGGTTAGTTCACCCAAAAATGAAAATTCTATCATTAATTACTCATGCCGTTCCAAACAGTCATTACGAGAGCTTTCTGACCCCTAATAAACTACAATGTTATCACCACTTTCAAGGCCCAGAAAAGTAGTAAAGACATCATTAAAATAGTCCATGTGACTTAATGTTATGAAGTGAATACTTTTTGTGAAAAAACAAAATAATGACTTTAGTCAACAATTTCTTCTCTTCTGTGTCAGTCTCTGATGCTGTACACGTGAGCAGCACAAAGCATGCGTGTGATTTTGACGCAGGAACCGGCCAATACTGAGCCCCCGTTCTGACATAGAACCCAGAAGCTCTGCACTGTGTTTACTACGTGAACGGTGCCAGAGACTGACACGGAAGAGAAGAAATAAAGTCGTTATTTTTGTTCTTTTGAGCACAAAAGTATTTTGTCACTTCATAACATTAAGGTTGATCCACTGTGGACACATGGACTATTTTAACGATGTCTTTACTACCTTTCTGGGCCTTGAAAATAGTAATAATGTTCCAGCCAATTGGTGGTTCAGAAACTTCTTGGATTTCATCAAAAATATCTTAATTTGTGTTCTGAAGATGAACGAAGGTCTTACGGGTTTGGAACGAGCGTGAGGGTGAGTAATTAATGACAGCAATTTCATTTTTGGGTGAACTAACCCTTTAAGAGTTTGGACATACATAAGAGGTAGGGCCACAGCTAACGGGGGAAAGATGGGAATAAAGGCCCTGGACAATGATTTCAGCTGAGAGGGTCTGATACAATAAAAAGTACCAGGACCCTGGGAACTCTAGCAATGGCCTGACAGCTAAGATGTTTCTAAGACCATAGTACTGCCTTATTACTGTTTCTTTGTGAAAGGCACAAGTGACATACGTGTCTAGGTAATCCATCAAGACCAATGCAATCTACAAAGAGGGAACAAAAACAACAACATGATCAAAACTACAACATAAAGGTGCATTAAACTAGCAAACAGAGAAAGTAAATGAAGAAACACTTCTTACCGCAGTAAGCTGTACACAGATTTGATGTCATATCAACCCGATATTGGCCATCAGGACAGTAACAACCTTCGTTTACAGTTTGGTTACAATCTTTGCACTCGTTCTCCCCATACATAGTATTGTACCTAGTTGAAAAGTACAATAGAAGTAGAAATTTGTCAGTGATAAAGATGCAGTCAATTTCAGAGCATTCAGTATTATAATTATAATACAACAATAATAGTATAATACAAATAGTTATAATGGATATGGACTGATAAGGATTATTACGATGTGCTGCAGGATTTTTCCACTTTAGGTCCGCATGCCTTGTAGACTTTGTTACTGGGGCACTTGTATTCTGTTACAGAAATCAATGACAAGATTCATGGCCCTTTCAGGTACAATATTGTAGTATCATGAATTACAACAGTGAAAGAACAATTAAATGTATATACACACACACATTATACACGTTAACGTTACTACAATCGTGAGTGCATTTGTGAGTGTACCACATAGCCCTTTGAGAATAGGGGAGTTTCTCCAGTCCACACAGATAGACTTATGGCCACACAGCTGTGCATAGGCCTCCACACTAGCGCAGGCAGCAGACTCATTTCTCATTTTTGATACATCATATTTACATGCCGCATAATAGTCCCTATAGGGAACGGCATCATGGCAGCTGTAAAACACACTGTAAACAAAATGCAAAATTGTGAGCCCAAAAAAAAATTATTTCACTTATCTTAGTAGAGAATAACTAAAACACATTTCAATTGTATTAACATCATGATTTAATTCTGTTTAAATAATGCTTGTAATAGTATCACTCTCTGTTAGGAACAACTTTGTTTGTCCTTTGCCTTACGTGCTGTTGATGATGTCACAGATAGTAATGTTTGGAGGAGAGGGTGGATGAGGTGATGGAAGAGGAGGTGGAGGTAATTCACATCCTGGGGGGACCATCCAAAACTGTGCTACATGCTCACATGATTTGTCGATTGTTCCATTAGGAAGTCTGCAGTCGTCTATGGTGCTGTTATCACAATACCCTACAGAATATCAACAGAATTTCAAAAAGTTAATGAACAGAAGCACAAGCCAAACTGTGTACCATGATGGGGAATTTTCAGCTGCAATAAATCAGGATGGAGAAGGAACTTTAATGACCAATTCAACAATAAACTGTATATATTCAGGTAGAGCCTAAATTTAGCTACTCTTTTAAGAAAACAAAAGTAAGTATTTTATTGTTCTTGCTGAAGGTGGTCTTTTAATTAAAATGTGTTCTATCAACATTATGCTTCACTTGAAACAGGTTGAGTTTTGATTATAATTAAAATCTGTCATTAAACAACTAGATCTGTACTCACCACATTGTCCCCGAGTATTATGATGGAAGTAGGTGAATGGGAGTTTGATTTGGACGCTCAAATAACTGACTGTGATTAAAGTTTTGATTTCAGAGATATTCAGTGTCACTTCCATGCCATTACTGGTGATGATGATGCTATTGTTTATGTATGTTGGCATCTTCTTTACATCATTAACATAGACCTAAGGGAAATATTTATGATGAAAGTTGTAATACTGTGTATTACATGAACTTGTAGAGCAGTATTGTAGCATAAACTCATATTAGCATGGAAAAATGTCTATATTTGTCATTGTGATGATTGTGTTTTAGGGAGGTTTTTAAATCAAGGTCAGCATTCCCTCAGTAACCACAGGACTTAATTGGATTTCTGCAGTACAGGATTACATTTCTGAGAGGATTTTGTGAGGGGAAAACATTACCATGGGGGATCTAAATTAAGGGGGAATGATAAGAAAGAAAATCATTGTAAGAAGAGAGCAGGTGTACAAGTAAAATTCAGCATGAGTGGAATACTAGAAACGTGCAGGAGTGGGTGGGAGTGAGATTAAACAATCCTGTGCAGACCTAGTTTTAAACACCTGGCATGTTTTTTTCAAGAGACTGAGTTTTCGAAAACAAATTTGTTTGAATGAACTTACATTGATCACTTTAGTATTGTTACTTGTCATCTTGATTTTGTAGGATTTGTAATACACAATCACATACTCAGGGCAAGCAAGATTATTTTTAGTATCACAATAATAATTTTTAGCATGGACACTGATATTGTATTTTGGGATGATTTCTTCGAACAAAACATAAGTGCAGTTTCCTTGAAAAGCATAATATTGTCCATCAAAAGTTCTGTAATGAGGGTCACCCCAGGAATTGCATAAACCTGTTGGATCAGAAAACAGATCAAATATAATGCACTGCCAAAAACAATATAATTTTTGATAGCACCTTTAAGAGCAATTTAAACAATGTAGAAAAAAAAATCTTAATATGATTTAAACTCACATTCACACTCATACTTAAAGCAGCAGCCATTGTTATAATACACCTTCACAGGATCAAGTCCGTTAACACATTCAGGTACTGCAGTTATTGGCTCACAATATACAGGTTCTGAGACGACTTTTCCATTTTTGCACGTTTTGATAGTGCATGCGTTTGTCTATTATAAATAAAAGAGTTCAAAATTATTGATGAACAAAGGTTAAAGGTTTAGTTCACCCAAAAATGAAAATCATGTCATTAATTATTCACCCTCATGTTGTTCCACACCCTTCGTTCATCTTTGGAACACAAATTAAGATATTTTTGATTAAATCTAATGACTTAGTGAGGACTCCATTGCCAGCAAGATAATTAACACTTTTAGATGCTCAGAAAGGTACTAAAGACATATTCAAAACAGTTCATGTGAGTACAGTGGTTCAACCTTAAAAGATTAGTCCACTTTCAAATAAATTTTTCCTGAAAATTTACTCACCTCCATGTCATCCAAGATGTCCATGTCATTCTTTCTTCAGTCAAAAAGAAATTAAGGTTTTTGATGAAAACATTCCAGGATTATTCTCCTTATAGTTGACTTCAATGTACTCCACTGTTGAAGGTCAAAATTACAGTTTCAGTGCAGCTTCAAAGGGCTTTAAACCATACCAAACGAGGAATAAGGGTCTTATCTAGCGAAATGATCGGTCATTTTCTAAAAAAAAAATACAATATATGCTTTATAAACACAAATGATCGCCTTGCAAGTGGTTCCGCCATTCCACCTTCAAAAAGCTTATGCTGTATTTCCTACGCCTTCCCTATTCTGCTTAGAAAATGACAGATCGTTTCACTAGATAAGACCCTTATTCCTTGTCTGGTATCATTTAAAGCCCTTTGAAGCTGCAATGAAACTGTAATTTTGACCTTCAACAGTGGAGTCCATTGAAGTCCACTATAAGGAGAATAATCCTGGAAAAAACCTTAATTTCTTTTCGACTGAAGAAAGAAGGACATGGACATCTTGGATGACATGGGGGTGACTGAGTAAATTATCGGGAAAATTTTATTTGAAAGTGGACTAATCCTTTAATATTATTAAATTGACGAGAATACTTTTTATGCAGTAATAACGACTTTCAACAATATCTAGTGATGGCCGATTTCAAAACACTGCTTTGAATCTTTATGAATCTTTTGTTTCAAATCAGTGGTTTGGAGTGCCAAAGTCATGTGATTTTAGTAAACAAGGCTTCGTTACGTCATAAGTGTTTTGAAATTTCAATAGTTCACGTGACTTTGGTAGTTTGATACACGATCCGAACCACTGATTCGAAACAAAAGATTTGTAAAGTGTTTTGAAATCGGCCATCACTACATATTGTTGATAAGTCGTTATTTTGTTTTTTTGGCACACAAAATTATTCTCACCGCTTTATTATACTAAGGTTGAACCACTGTACTCACATGAACTGTTTTAAATATGTCTTTAGTACCTTTTTGAGCATCTGAAAGTGTTAATTATCTTGCTGGCAATGGAGGCCTCACTGAGCCATCGGATTTTATCAAAAATATCTTAATTTGTGTTCTGAAGATGAACAAAGGTCTTATGGGTGTAGAACGACATGAAGGCGAGTAATAAATGACATCATTTTCATTTATGGGTGAACCAACCCTTTAATAAATCAGGGTCCTAATTCATTTAAGGTATTTTTTTTTACCTGCAAAAGAGTACAATAATACAAAGTAACCATTATTTTTAACACAAGTAATTTACACTAGTTGTACACTGAACTAATAAACACAAATAGTATGTGAGGACTGTTTTTAGTCTCTCTTATTACCGTGTGGTTGTCGAATTTAATCTCTTTTACAATATAGCCAGAGAAGTTGCAATAAACAGTATAGCATTCATCCTGTAGACTGGAGATTGTTGAACCTATAATTACAATAAAAGATTTGCAGAGAAGGCAAAGAAAACTTCAAAACATTTTAACTGTAAATCAATCTAATAAGCAACTTTACATGGACCACACAGATGAAATAAAATAAAAAACTGTCATAGAAGTATCAGTACTTACCTGCTGGGTATTTTACATTGTTATATGTGCAGAAAGGTGGGGTAGTTATTTTTGTTGTTGTAGATGGTGTTTTTATAGTAGTAGTGGTAGTAGATGTTTTTGTTGTTGTAGATGGTGTTACAGTAGTAGTGGTAGTAGATGTTTCTGTTGTTGTAGATGGTGGTGTTACAGTGGTAGTGGTAGTAGATGTTTTTGTTGTTGTAGATGGTGGTGTTACAGTAGTAGTGGTAGTAGATGTTTCTGTTGTAGATGGTGGTGTTACAGTAGTAGTGGTAGTAGATGTTTCTGTTGTTGTAGATGGTGGTGTTACAGTGGTAGTGGTAGTAGATGTTTTTGTTGTTGTAGATGATGGTGTTACAGTGGTAGTGGTAGTAAATGTTTCTGTTGTTGTAGATGGTGTTACAATAGTAGTGGTAGTAGATGTTTCTGTTGTTGTAGATGGTGGTGTTACAGTAGTAGTGGTAGTAGATGTTTCTGTTGTTGTAGATGGTGTTACAGTAGTAGTGGTAGTAAATGTTTCTGTTGTTGTAGATGGTGGTGTTACAGTAGTGGTGGTAGTAGATGTTTCTGTTGTTGTAGATGGTGGTGTTACAGTAGTAGTGGTGGTAGATGTTTCTGTTGTTGTAGATGGTGGTGTTACAGTGGTAGTGGTAGTAGATGTTTTTGTTGTTGTAGATGGTGGTGTTACAGTAGTAGTGGTAGTAGATGTTTCTGTTGTTGTAGATGGTGTTACAGTAGTAGTGGTAGTAAATGTTTCTGTTGTTGTAGATGGTGTTACAATAGTAGTGGTAGTAGATGTTTCTGTTGTTGTAGATGGTGGTGTTACAGTAGTAGTGGTAGTAGATGTTTCTGTTGTTGTAGATGGTGTTACAGTAGTAGTGGTAGTAAATGTTTCTGTTGTTGTAGATGGTGTTACAGTAGTAGTGGTAGTAGATGGTGTTACAGTAGTAGTGGTAGTAGATGTTTCTGTTGTTGTAGATGGTGGTGTTACAGTAGTAGTGGTCGTAGATGTTTCTGTTGTAGATGATGGTGTTACAATAGTAGTGGTAGTTGATGTTTCTGTTGTTGTAGATGGTGGTGTTACAATAGTAGTGGTAGTAGATGTTTCTGTTGTTGTAGATGGTGGTGTTACAGTAGTAGTGGTAGTAGATGTTTCTGTTGTAGATGGTGGTGTTACAGTAGTAGTGGTAGTAGATGTTTCTGTTGTTGTAGATGATGGTGTTACAGTGGTAGTGGTAGTAGATGTTTCTGTTGTTGTAGATGGTGTTACAGTAGTAGTGGTAGTAAATGTTTCTGTTGTTGTAGATGGTGTTACAGTAGTAGTGGTAGTAGATGTTTCTGTTGTTGTAGATGGTGGTGTTACAGTAGTAGTGGTAGTAGATGTTTCTGTTGTTGTAGATGGTGTTACAGTAGTAGTGGTAGTAAATGTTTCTGTTGTTGTAGATGGTGTTACAGTAGTAGTGGTAGTAGATGTTTCTGTTGTTGTAGATGGTGTTACAGTAGTAGTGGTAGTAGATGTTTCTGTTGTTGTAGATGGTGGTGTTGCAGTAGTAGTGGTAGTAGATGTTTCTGTTGTTGTAGATGATGGTGTTACAGTAGTAGTGGTAGTAGATGTTTCTGTTGTTGTAGATGGTGTTACAGTAGTAGTGGTAGTAAATGTTTCTGTTGTTGTAGATGGTGTTACAGTAGTAGTGGTAGTAGATGTTTCTGTTGTTGTAGATGGTGTTACAGTAGTAGTGGTAGTAGATGTTTCTGTTGTTGTAGATGGTGGTGTTACAGTAGTAGTGGTAGTAGATGGTGTTACAGTAGTAGTGGTAGTAAATGTTTCTGTTGTTGTAGATGGTGTTGCAGTAGTAGTGGTAGTAGATGTTTCTGTTGTTGTAGATGGTGTTACAGTAGTAGTGGTAGTAGATGTTTCTGTTGTTGTAGATGGTGGTGTTACAGTAGTAGTGGTCGTAGATGTTTCTGTTGTTGTAGATGGTGTTACAGTAGTAGTGGTAGTAGATGTTTCTGTTGTTGTAGATGGTGTTACAGTAGTAGTGGTAGTAAATGTTTCTGTTGTTGTAGATGGTGTTACAGTAGTAGTGGTAGTAAATGTTTCTGTTGTTGTAGATGGTGTTACAGTAGTAGTGGTAGTAGATGGTGTTACAGTAGTAGTGGTAGTAGATGTTTCTGTTGTTGTAGATGATGGTGTTACAGTAGTAGTGGTAGTAGATGTTTCTGTTGTTGTAGATGGTGGTGTTACAGTAGTAGTGGTAGTAAATGTTTCTGTTGTTGTAGATGGTGTTACAGTAGTAGTGGTAGTAGATGTTTCTGTTGTTGTAGATGGTGTTACAGTAGTAGTGGTAGTAGATGTTTCTGTTGTTGTAGATGGTGTTACAGTAGTAGTGGTAGTAGATGTTTCTGTTGTTGTAGATGGTGGTGTTACAGTAGTAGTGGTAGTAGATGGTGTTACAGTAGTAGTGGTAGTAAATGTTTCTGTTGTTGTAGATGGTGTTGCAGTAGTAGTGGTAGTAGATGTTTCTGTTGTTGTAGATGGTGTTACAGTAGTAGTGGTAGTAGATGTTTCTGTTGTTGTAGATGGTGGTGTTACAGTAGTAGTGGTCGTAGATGTTTCTGTTGTTGTAGATGGTGTTACAGTAGTAGTGGTAGTAGATGTTTCTGTTGTTGTAGATGGTGTTACAGTAGTAGTGGTAGTAAATGTTTCTGTTGTTGTAGATGGTGTTACAGTAGTAGTGGTAGTAAATGTTTCTGTTGTTGTAGATGGTGTTACAGTAGTAGTGGTAGTAGATGGTGTTACAGTAGTAGTGGTAGTAGATGTTTCTGTTGTTGTAGATGATGGTGTTACAGTAGTAGTGGTAGTAGATGTTTCTGTTGTTGTAGATGGTGGTGTTACAGTAGTAGTGGTAGTAAATGTTTCTGTTGTTGTAGATGGTGTTACAGTAGTAGTGGTAGTAGATGTTTCTGTTGTTGTAGATGGTGTTACAGTAGTAGTGGTAGTAGATGTTTCTGTTGTTGTAGATGGTGGTGTTACAGTAGTAGTGGTAGTAGATGGTGTTACAGTAGTAGTGGTAGTAAATGTTTCTGTTGTTGTAGATGGTGTTGCAGTAGTAGTGGTAGTAGATGTTTCTGTTGTTGTAGATGGTGTTACAGTAGTAGTGGTAGTAGATGTTTCTGTTGTTGTAGATGGTGGTGTTACAGTAGTAGTGGTCGTAGATGTTTCTGTTGTTGTAGATGGTGTTACAGTAGTAGTGGTAGTAGATGTTTCTGTTGTTGTAGATGGTGGTGTTACAGTAGTAGTGGTAGTAGATGGTGTTACAGTAGTAGTGGTAGTAAATGTTTCTGTTGTTGTAGATGGTGTTGCAGTAGTAGTGGTAGTAGATGTTTCTGTTGTTGTAGATGGTGGTGTTACAGTAGTAGTGGTCGTAGATGTTTCTGTTGTAGATGATGGTGTTACAATAGTAGTGGTAGTTGATGTTTCTGTTGTTGTAGATGGTGGTGTTACAGTAGTAGTGGTAGTAGATGTTTCTGTTGTTGTAGATGGTGGTGTTACAGTAGTAGTGGTAGTAGATGTTTCTGTTGTTGTAGATGGTGTTACAGTAGTAGAGGTAGTAGATGTTTCTGTTGTTGTAGATGGTGGTGTTACAGTAGTGGTGGTAGTAGATGTTTCTGTTGTTGTAGATGGTGGTGTTACAGTAGTGGTGGTAGATGTTTCTGTTGTTGTAGATGGTGGTGTTACAGTAGTTGTTGTTGTGGCAGTAGATGTGGGAGTTGTAGTAAATGGATATGGTATGTTGCAACACACACGTATTAGATGATTATGGCATACTTTATTGGAATTTTCTTTGTTTGAACAGAACAGACCGTAAGATGTATTGCACGACACTACTTGATCATGGTTCCAGTTCTCGCCTGTGATGTTTTCACCGTTATAATTTGTCATGCATTCAATTTTGTCTGGCTTCTCACAGGGTATTTTACCCTGTTTCCACAGTTCACTGATTAATTCAATTTCCTTTCCTCTGACATCTGTGGTGGGTTTGCTGTTGTCAAACCACTCTGACCATTGACAAAAAGGTGTTGTAGATGTTTCTGTTGTTGTAGATGGTGGTGTTTCAGTGGTAGTGGTAGTAGATGTTTCTGTTGTTGTAGATGGTGGTGTTACAGTGGTAGTGGTAGTAGATGTTTCTGTTGTTGTAGATGGTGTTACAGTAGTAGTGGTAGTAGATGTTTCTGTTGTTGTAGATGGTGTTACAGTAGTAGTGGTAGTAGATGTTTCTGTTGTTGTAGATGGTGTTACAGTAGTAGTGGTCGTAGATGTTTCTGTTGTTGTAGATGGTGTTACAGTAGTTGTTGTTGTGGCAGTAGATGTGGGAGTTGTAGTGAATGGATATGGTATGTTGCAACACACACGTATTAGATGATTATGGCATACTTTATTAGAATTTTCTTTGTTTGAACAGAACAGTCCGTAAGATGTATTGCACGACACTACTTGATCATGGTTCCAGTTCTCGCCTGTGATGTTTTCACCGTTATAATTTGTCATGCATTCAATTTTGTCTGGCTTCTCACAGGGTATTTTACCCTGTGTCCACAGTTCACTGATTGATTCAATTTCCTTTCCTCTGACATCTGTGGTGGGTTTACTGTTGTCAAACCACTCTGACCATTGACAAAAAGGTGTTGTAGATGTTTCTGTTGTTGTAGATGGTGGTGTTACAGTGGTAGTGGTAGTAGATGTTTCTGTTGTAGATGGTGGTGTTACAGTAGCAGTGGTAGTAGATGTTTCTGTTGTTGTAGATGGTGTTACAGTAGTAGCGGTCGTAGATGTTTCTGTTGTTGTAGATGGTGTTACAGTAGTAGTGGTCGTAGATGTTTCTGTTGTTGTAGATGATGGTGTTGCAGTAGTAGTGGTAGTAGGTACTGTAGTAGTTGTACTTGGTGTAGAACAATCATCAGTAATATAAATGCTTATTTCTCCGTTTTCTTTACATACAGCTGTGGAACATTTATCATTCTCATATGAGGTGTACACTGTTGATCCAGCAGGAAACTGCTCATTGTTATAGGTACAGTTACATTGTTTAACACAAGTCATGGTTTTATCCAATAGATATGGAGTGTCTGGAGGGCACTGAGGAAAACATCCTGGGCAAATAATTAAAATATAGAAGGAAGAGACAAAGAAAATGTTATTAGCCTGGTTTGTCCATCACCAGTGCAAAATATAGGTAAGAAATACCATTTTGATTTAGTATGTGTTGGTGTGTAGTTCAAATTATGGAAATATGATTGGTGTAACATTTTTTGGTAATACTTTACAATAAGGTTCATTAGTTAACATTAGTTAACTACATTAGTTAACATGAACTAATAATGAACTGCACCTATACAGCATTTATTCAGCATTAATCTTTGTTAATGTAATTTCAACATTTACTAATACATTATTAAAATCTTGTTAACATTAGTTAATGCACTGTGAACTAACATGAACAAACAATGAACAACTGTATTTTCATTAACTAACTTTAACGAAGATTAGTAAATACAGTAACAAATGTATTGCTCATGGTTAGTTCATGTTAGTTAATACATTGACTAATGTTTAACTAATGAACCTTATTGTAAAGTGTTACCCATTTTTCTCATGAAACAAAGGTCAACCACTGAATATTGCGCTTAGAGTTACGGCAAATGGTAAATATAAATAAACACACAAAAAGGTTCCTTAAAATACAATTTGATATTAACAAGTCAAACGTAATCAAATTCATCTTTTTCAGGCTTCATTAAGTCTACAAGCTTTGGGGCAGTCTATAAAACATATCCAGAGTATTAAAAAAATTTCACCTAACCTTCAAGGAAAGGAATTTGATCAGAGCAAGTTCCTGAGGGGTTATTGCAGGTTTTCAGACAGGGCGGTCCACAGGATTTATAGTGCCACTCACATTCTCCCGGAGGGTTGTAGTAGTCACAGAATAAAGCTGCAAGAACAACCACTTCAGTCAGTACAATAAAAACATTTATAGTAGAAGAAAAATCATAGAAGTTTATTTAAATTTGTAGAACAGTAAAATAAACAAACACTTTGTTTGTTTAAAGGCAAAATAAATTATTTGCTGACGTTTTAGAAATATCAGGACTCACGGCATATGCTTGGGCTCCGCCATTTCACACAAGCTCCTTTTTTACGGCATTCAGCAGCGTAAGCTGCCACTGCAGTGCAGAAACAATCACAGTCACCTCCGCTGTCACATGCAGAGGTGTCTGTTTTGCAGTTTTCATAATATTGGTCAGAGTCCACCTAGGAACAGAGAGACAGAACATTTTACAGCTTCTATCATGTTCTTTTCCATGTCAAGAGTTTAATAAAGTTTTTGCTTGATTTTCTTGCCCATGTTTACTGTTAGTAGATATATTAAGTTGAATTAACTTATAAATAATACGTTAATAAAATTATAATAAGTTCATATTATAATATAATTAATCTAAAATATTAAAAGGGATCATCCAAAAAACACCCGTTCTGTCATCATTTACTCACCCTCATGCCATTTCCAACCTGTATGACTTTCTTACTTATGCAGAACATGATTTTTGAACAATGTTTTTGTACATAATAAGTCAGTGGGGTCCACAAACACATTGTACCCCACTAACTTTCACTGTATGGACAAACACACACTCACATGATGAGTTTTCATGTTTTATGGGGACATTCCATAGACATAATGATAATGTCCCCACAAGGACAAGGATTTTGGATATTGGCATCTTTGTGGGGACATTTTTCTTTTGTGTTCTACAGAAGAAAGATTTGCAGATTTGGATTGAGTAAATGACAGAATTTTCATTTTTGGGTGAACTATCCCTTTTAAAAACAAATAAATTGTATTCTTTTCATTTCTATTTATTTATTTATGAAACAAATGGCTGAACATTTCAAAGAATCACTTATGTATAGACAAGAAGATAAAAGAAGGCCAAAATTTGGCTTGTTTTTGTTCCAAATTTGAAGGTGAAGTGTTATTTCTAAACCACTAGTGTCAACAAACAGTATTGTAAAAAATAATGATTGTTTTTAAACAGGTTCTCCAAAAACGTTCCTGTCTGCCATTGGTCAGTTCAAAGTATGTGAAAATCAAAAAATTACACATCACATGTAACTACTGTAAAAAAAAAAATGGTTTATACTGTTACTTACAAGTGCATGGCAATCTTTGAAGACATCGCTTCTTATGATGCTACATCGTTTTTCAGCCCAGGCACTCCGATGTGAATGCTCTTTACAAAAGTCTATCACGTTTGTCACATCTAGACAATCGGCTTTCGCCTTCCAGCTATTCCCAAATTCCTCTGGATCAGTCACCACTTCTCCATTGTGCTTCATGAAGTCATTGTTCGCATTACCATCAAAGTTTCCACAAAGTCCACACACCTTGCCCTGTCATAGAATTCATGTGGTTGTTTAGGTGAGTAGTTGAACGAAGGGTAAAGTAGCTGTGTGTGTTTTTGTCTGAATGAGTGTACCTCTAAGAAATACATACCTTTAATTTGGGATGGAGTTGGAGCATCAGACTTGTTTTATTGTCCCAGATTAAGTTCAAAAGACCTTTGACCTCTGTGACAATATATATTCCCGCAGAATGGATTTGATATTTATAATCAGTGTCATTGTTTTTAATAATTTTGACTCCATCCTCGGATAAATGTATCTCATTGAGCTAAAAGTGGAATTGCAAGAAAAAGAAATGTTATAGTCATCATTGTTAAAATAAGAAAAATTTCAGAAGAGAAGAAGCTGACTGGCCATTGAAACCACGAGTACCAGCGTGTAGCAGAAGGATTTTTGTTTGCAAGGCTGTTCCTACCCAAGTTGATGTTGCTAATTATAAAACCAAAGGAGAAAGATCGCTAAAATATGCAGATATGTATCCAACGAGCTTGGAGTAAATTGTATGCTGAGTTTGTTTAAGGACAGCTGAGAAAAGCCACAATGTGTTCATCAACTTTGGCCATGTTCACACAGCAGCAGAATACAGTTATCCGTCCTGTATTTGTGTCTTTAATACGGTTACATTCACAGTACGGTTATTTTAGGTGATTGACAACCAAATTATATAACCAAACTCACACCCGTACATTTTCTGGACTCACAACCGCATTCCCGGAAAACTTGCGCTGTGTGAACGGAACCGAACTGGACAACTAGTTGTCTATCACGTCATACAGTGCGAGAGAGACGCTCTACTGGTAAAATTGGCTATGTTCACTGTCAGTTTTTGGGGACTGACAACCACATTAACTAATTTTCTTCAGTGACTACAGTAGTGTAGTAACTCACAAGCTGTTTGTTATTGCTAGCGGTTTTAGAGTTCATATGCTGATTAGCCATGTGCAGTAAGCACATGTGGTTTAACATTGATGTTGAACTGCTATGTGAAATATTTAAATTATTAAAAAAGGTTAAATTACTTAAAATATCCTTAAATGTACTTATTGATCTCAATGATGTGCGTAAATCATATAATTATATTTATATAATGTGTGCCTTTTCCCCCTCAGCATAGGTTACTAAGCTAAACATATCTGAACTAAGGACTGATTATAAGCAAAATGAATAAAGATCAAGTCATTGACTGAAGATCTTCAATAAATTGCATCATTGATCAATAATCGCATGTTTTGCATTCTCCACAGCTGATTAAAGCCTTTTTCAAGTTTGTCCTGATTGAGGCAGAGAATCCCTGTATAACTTGACAGTCATATTGCTTCAGGATTTGAATAGTGAGTATCAACACATTCTCCATAACTCCAATATATGTAATTGGATATCTGTCTCTTATGACATTATAGCAAGATCACAGATTATCACAGATTTTACATTTGAATTTAAATGTATACATTAGTGTTATTATTGCTGAATGTTGCACACTTTAACTACATTCATGCTTTGTTTGAGCTATGAAATAACCTCACCCCAAAGATGAGACTGATTGACTTGCAGAAGGTGTTGGTCTCACAGAGTTTGTTCTCTGAGACAAGGCGGAAAGAGGGAGTCTGGTCCATACTGCAGTAATCCTAGAGGGGTTACACACAGTAACATGTCAAGCAGCAAAGAAGTTGACACAGAGGGGTGACTTCACTAAACAGTTGCTATACATTGCAAATATATAAGTTGAAATACATGTTCACTGCATTGTTTGACTTTTTTCATTTATTTTTTTCTAAGAAAATAAGGAAACACTTTTTTTAAATGCTTGTCTCAGAATGGATATTGATTTCTTCAGTTAAAATAAAGAGGAACAGTATGGTTTGATAAAATGTAGTTTAGTAAAAAAAAAGTATGAGATTATTCTTTGAATGTAGTGAAGTAAATGTAAGTTTCACAAATTAAAAATACAGATACTTGACAAATGTACTAAAAAAAAACTTAGTTACTGTCCACCACTGAGTGACACAGACAAGGATAAAACATACATGGGCTATGATGTGTTCGCAGTCTCTGTGGAAGGAATATCTCTTGCCATCAAAAGTCTTGAAATGACCTTCACCGTAGATGGTACAGGTGCCGTAGCATTCCTTTTCTGTACAAATCCACATCCCGTTTGTGCATGTGCTGAAATATAGAACATATACAAATTATTACCAAACTGTTATCATTACTATCATCAGTTTTTTTCATGATAGACGCAAGACATGAGCACAACTGTCAAGCACATCTGTCTAGCTTGCATTTACATAGAAAAACAATAGCAAAATAGTGCAGTAGATAGAAAAACACTTTCTGGTCCCTATCACACACCCGGCGCAATGTGACGCCATGTGCGACAAGTGTTTTTTGCTAGTTTCAGCCCGACACAGTTATCATTTTCATGCCAGCGCCACGTTGTTTAAATAGCAAATGCACTCGCGCCCATCTGTTTACCCATGAGCGAAGACTGATTGACTTGCAGATGGTGTTGGTGGTCTCACAGAGTTTGTTCTCAGTGACAAGGTCTGAAAATGAGGTGTGTTCAGGAGCATTGCTGGCGCGTTGCTATTTTAAGGCAACTGAAAACGACTGCACCATTGACCAACAAAAACCTGGTCTAAAGTCAATGGCACAGTATTTTTATTTATGTATTTTTTTTTGTCATTTAAAGGGCTCATTAGTAATATGCGGTTATAGGCGGGTGCACAACGTGCATACGCTCTGCTTATTACACAGAGGGATGCGCAGCAGCACACAAACATGACAATTATTAAAAATAAAAGAATTCCTCTCTGGAGAAGCATTCAGTCTTTCCGCTTGCAAATTCTGTCATGTAAATAGCGAATCTGTAATGGTGCAAGCGCAACTGGCTTTTAAAGGGAATGGGAGATGACACTCTGATTGGTTTATTGCATGTATGATAGAAATTTGCAACTTGGAAGTCGTGTCAGGTATATGCTGTGCAGCCGAGGAATAGAAGTACTAAAGATTCTATGCTCAAAAGACCACAGCAGAGACAGTGATAATGTTGGAAGACTATAGACTCGCCCTCGGGGTGAGGCTGTAATACTTTGAGTTAGTATTAATGATCCTGTGTTGAACCAGCGTACACCTGAGAAGGACGGTGAGAATGTATGGATGCTAAAGACCTGTGTGCTCATGTGTGATTGAGGTAGTGATAGTAGCATCTATGCATTGAAAGCAGGAGGTTTGAGAAGACTGCCTGTCATTTTCAGCTAGATAAAAATACTTTGGTGGACACATGGCCTAAGTTCAACGCATCTCGAGGCCTTGTGTTTTGTTCCACATTTCATTTTCCTGCATCTCATGTTATTCAGCATGAATGGCTCCTATATCAATGAGAGAAAGTGCAACACGCAATATGGTGGAATAAATCTCGCCTTCTAAATAAAAGAGCCAATTGCCAGTTAAATGGTAAAACCATTGCATCACTGTAACTACTCTTAGGAGATTTTGTTGCCATAAAAACAGTCAGTGTTCTGACTGTGTGGTCTGCACATGTGCATTGGCTGGTTAAACCTGAAATATGCACATTTTTAATGTTATTTCAGCATATGAAACAACATTACTGGGACAGTTCATGTCAGATTCTGTTGCTGATTTGAAATATGTAATTTAATTGTGAGTGTGGCAAGCAGTTTTTGAGATTTCAGGATTTCCCCATTGAAATAGACAGGACTTGGTCTTTGATGCCGAAATAGCTGCCAAGAGGCGTTGTAAATATGGTCACTGGGTGAACAGACTTTCCTTCAGAGCGACTTTGCCAATATGGACAAAGGCACAGCTATCGCAATAGCTGAATGAAACGAAGATAGAAACACTTTGACTGATTGAACATGAAGAAAATAAACACATGAAGAAGAATAAAGTCTATATGCAATGCTAATCAACATAGCATTTGTTTACAGTACAGAACACTGTAAAATAATATATTTTCTGCCTCATTCTAAGTCCGGCAGACGATCGATCAAGCCAACAGACCATATGATGAATTGCTCATAACTGTCAAGAAGAGAAAGCTGAGATGGTATGGTCATATCACCAGATCATCAGGCCTATCAAAGACCATCCTTCAAGGCACTGTACAAGGTAGCAGGAAACGAGGGAGACAGAAAAAGAGATGGGAAGATAATATTCTGAGAGTGGACTGAATTGAAGCTCAGCCAAGCTATGAGAACCGCAGAGGACAGAAAGAAGAGAGCTGGTCAACAGAATATCTGTGGTGCCCCAACAACCTCCTAAGGGGGTTTATGGGACATGATGATGATGATGATATTAAATGTATATTTTTAGTTTTTAGGTTTATAAATGCTTCTCATTACAAGTTTGGGAAGATGTCTGGCACAATGCTGCTTTTTTCAAATACACATTAAAAGCGGATCAAACTCACAGCGCTTGTGGAGATGGAGGAGAATTTACTGAGAACCGATCGAGACACTCTTACTACTGATGAAATTGGAAATAGATTGTATAAGAGGGATAGCTTATTCATGGTTAAGAAAATATCTTGAGGATAGATATCAAAGCATAAATCATGTCAAATCTGATTTATTGAACGCTATCGCTAGCACAATGCGCTAGCATTTCGCTAGCCTGTTAAAGAATCAAAGTATTTGCTGATTTTCTAGTACTGGCTGCAGATAAAGTCCTAATTGTTGGTGATTTTAATATCTATGTAGATCAGTGGTTCTCAAACTGGGGTACGCGTAACTCTACCATACCTTAAAATAGCCTAATATTAAAACCGAGCAAAATGCTGTAAATCCATTACATTTATTCAAATTACCTCATCTTTTACAGTCAAAAATGACTGCATCCACAGAAGCAGCATGCATATGATGGATTGTGTGCAGTCTGCTACCTTAAATCACGCTAAATTACTGTCGTTCTCGACAATGCATTACAACATTATAAAGTTATTCATAAAGGTAAAAATACGGACTGGAAAATCAATTTAGGGGGCAAATATTGTCCCTTAATGGAAAAGGTGTGACAGCAATCTAAGTGGAAGAGAGAGGGTACGCAAGAAGGATGGTAATCCCTTCAGGGGGTTACCTACTACATTATGCGGGTCTTTGTCTTCTCAGGTGTGAATCACAGCATTATTCATGAAGATTCACGTCTCCCACATACTGTCTTTCTTGACAAAAAGTGTCTAACAAAATTTATATTGTTTTATATGAACAAGTAGGCAGGATAATTTTTACATCATTTTGAAGCAAAAATTCTAGTCTACAACCTCCAATACCCAGAAGTCTTGTGAACACATATTTAGTATTTGTTTTGTGGCTGTATTTCAGTGACTTCAGTGACAGTGGTTTTTTGTTGTTTCAATAACCACGCATAAAGGTTATTCTCTCAAAAATACAAACATGTACATAAATGTTGCTCACATATTATGGTAGCCTAGTTTGTGCTGAATATGTAATGACACTTTTGCCATTAATATGTTTATAAGCAACTGAAAAAAGCACAAATGTCAGGGCATGTCAAAACTTCTCCAGGGCCTAAAAATCCTCAGACTCCAGAGGGTTAACCTGGCATACACATAAATTATATCTTTCTATAATTTGAATAATGTAAAATGATTGTTACGTAAATTAGGTCAGCCGGAACCGAGAACACCTGATGTACTCGTTACATCACAAGAAGAATGGCATCTATGCTAATATTAGTCTATCTGTTTATTCCGAGGTTTACTGTAGTCAGCCGGATCCGGGCCGTATCCAGATCAGATGAAGGACACAACAAAGTTTTTTCCTCTGTACAAATGAAAAAATTATCAAAATGATTCCCGTTCACACAGATCCGTGGAAACGACTAAACGTTCTCAGGCCACCAAAACACTGTTGACATAATTAAAAGTTTTCTGTTTTCAGTTGAAACAATATCATGTAAGTGGCCGCTAAGTTAATAACTAATGATTTTTACAACAGAAATGAATCAATCAAAAACTTACTTAAGCTACTTAACAATAACTTTCATCTAGAGCTGCTATAAAGCCAAAACAATCTTTGTTGCATTAATTTCCTATTATCACTGTAAAGCTGTTTTGAAACAATCTGCATTGTAAAAAGTGCTATATAAATGAAGGTGACTTGTCATTGAATTTAAAACAAAGTTTATAATATTATTAATTGACAAACTGTTAATCATGCAAAAAATAGGATTAAAAATGAAGAAATAGAAAGAATATGAAAATAAATTTTTGGTTGTGATGATTGATCATAAAATCACATATTAATAATGTAAAAATTAAATTGTTGAAATCAAATGTAGTATTATATAACTAAAAATATACTGAATCAGAATTCATTACATATTTTATCGTTCTTTGATAGAACCATATATTAATTATTGTGTGGAGGTATGGGGAAACAAAACTAAATTTATATGCAACAAAAGAGATCTGTAAAAAGAACTGTAAATCAGTTTAACTATAATGTACCAACCAATAAATTATTTATTAAATTACATGCTTTACAATTTGGTGATCTGGTTGACAAAAATTGCACAGATAATGTATAAAGCATATAAATATTTACTTCCCAATTGTATTCTGAGGCTGTTTAAAATAAGAGTGAGTCAGTATAAACTTAGGGAAATACAAATGTTAAGGGCAAGGACAAATATAAAAATATATATGTGTATCTGTCAAAGGGGTGAATGTGTGTAGTAACCATGACAAGGAATTAAGAATGTGTACTTCTTTATGCAAATTAAATATTTTTTTATTTTTTATTAAATATAAAAAAAAAAAAAAAAAACTTTAAAAATAAGGTGATAAATAAATGTGAATGAACTGTAAAGGGGTATTTAAAGAAATTGTATTAAAAGGTGTATTTTTTTGTTATGTAGCGTCTCAAGAAAATTGTCTTTAATAACTGTTTTGATTTTTTTATTTTTTTTTATTGATTAAATTAGTCAATCAATTAGAAGTGATGCCTGTTATTCAAAATAAGCTATGGCTTCAGTCTACACCTTTTTCGGCTTATGTGTAAATTGTGTAAATTATTCTGAAATTTTGCATAATGACCAAAATAAATGTTCTTGATGATGATGATCACATCTGCTTGTCGAGAAAGTGTTAGCAGTATGAACTGATGCCGATATCTGTGGACTTATAAGGTAATCAAGGTAAGGCGAGCGATGCAACCTGTCTTACAGAATACGGGAGTTTGTTGCGCATAACCCATTTTTCATTGACTTTTGCCCCCAAACGACCCCCATCTACATATGCCTGGTGTCTGAGAATAATACACTATAAAATGGGTTATCTATATAATGAATGTCTGGCTCACCAATCGTTACAGTCCTCTTGAACTTGCTTTCCAGGTGAATAGGTGACTCCATTGTGTGTACAGGAGCAATTTTCCCTCTTGACACATCCATTTTCGCCATCAGCCAGAAGGTCATCTGGACACATACACCCTGATTCACACCCTGTGCTCACCTATTGACAAGACAAATCAAGAAGGACCAGCATTAGTACAATATCATGTTCCCTGCAAGATTTGCTAAAAATACATATATATATATATATATGTATATATATATATATATATATATATATATATATATATATATATATATATATACATATATTATTCTTTTCATCCTGTTATTTATGTATTCTCATCCATCCATCCATCCTAACTCACACAATTGCTGGGGTCTTGTTTCTCACATGTCCTCTGACACTCCGCCCCTTTGTGCCCTTGTTCATAATTTGAGCAGTTGAAGAAGACCATTGGAGCCACACAGTCTAAAACAACAGGCACAAGAATAAGAAGTAGAAAACTTTCACACATCATACCAGCGTTGCCATATCTCAATGACATCTCAGAGTGGCTCACCTTTTATGGAGCACTGTAATTTACCAAGTTTACAGGTGCTGTAATATGAAAAAAACATCAAGAGCCATCAAGAGTAGCGTTTTTATCAATACTGAATTATGTGTCAATAATAATATATGTTGAACTACTATTTTTACCATTCAACACCATTATTGTAGATTATTCCTGATGGCTCTATGACCTTGTCACCATTGTAACAAGGACACTGGTGAGCAGGTACACAGCTACCGGCTTCATTAAGGTAGGTATCCTGAGGACAGACACAGCCGTCTACAGGTGTGAAGGACCCTTGGCAGGTGTTATCTTGTACACTTAGAGAGCGGCAGGTGTTGTCACAGCTGGTCACGCTGTAGGAGTACTTCATGTTGCTTGGACACTCAGTTACTGTGCAGACAGACAAACACAATTTTGACGTTTCTTTTGAGAAGGTGATTCAAAAACATGTTAATATAGATAATAATAATAATAATAATAATATAGATTTCAAGCTGTACATTACATTTCATCCCTAGTGAAAAATAAATATACTAAAATGTATTTGAAATACATTTCTTTTATGCTAAGCATACTACAAATACATGTATATGTTTATGTACTTAATATAAATACCCTGCAATTGTACTTTTGGTATTCTAAACTGTTATACTTAAAGTCTGTTAAATTGGAACAACTAATTTTGTACTTAATGCACTTTAGTTATCTGGAAGTACTGCTGAGGTCCAACTAAAGATATACTTAAGTATATTTGATTGTGCTAAAGTGGAACTATTGCAAGAATACTTAAGGTACACTTTAAATATCTTGCATTTAAAGATATTAATATTATACAGAGATCATAATATCCTTATTATTAATGATTTTGAAACACATTTTAAGGCTTAATATTAAGAAATGTGCATTGTGCAATAAAGAAGTACTCCATATAAAGATGAATTATAATTATATCAGTAAGTCTCAACCAATATATGTTAATGTATTTGTAGTAAATAAATGTATTTTAAATACCTAGTTTTTTTCCACTAGAGATGCCATACAAATAAACAAATAAAATAAATACTTATGAAGTTCTCACCACAGTAGTCTGAATCCATCCAGCCCTTGAGAACAACTCCTTTGGCAGCACATGCGTGGGCATAGTTGGACACGGCCGCACACATACACTTGTTAATATCTGCACACTTACACGCATCTTCGACGCACCACTGCAGAGGATGAAAACCAAATTAAGAAAGTGAGCACTTTAAATTTATACATATTTTTTCATGTACCATATCGTTTTGTGCAACAACAAAAAAAAGACTCACTTGGTAGTAAATCTCAGGACATATTTCTGAATGACATGGTGAAAAGACTCCATTTGAGTTTGTGAGACGGGAACACCAGTCTTCAGCTGTTTTCTCTGAATGAAAAGAATAAACATTCTCCAGATTTTAACCCTAACAAAATTAATAGGTCATTGTCCTCTAGTATCTCAAATAAAACAAATAAAAAATATCAGGCTGGGAATTTTTTGTACAGTATACTAAAACACAGCCTTTATTTATCCTATGAATACTCTTATATTCTCTTAAATTCCTTTCCTTTCCTTTCAGTGCATGTTGAGTACCTGTCTCTGAACGCAGGCTACAGGGGTTGTCAAATGTGTTTTCAAGATCTATACAACTGTATGTGTTTTTCTTCCAAAAGTTGACAAAGGTTGTTGATGTGCCCTCTGTAATGCCCAATTCTGTTTTAAAGTCGTCTTTTTGGATGTCATTATAGTTTCCACACAGACCTGAAAAAAGCAAAGTGTAGAATCAAAGGAAGTTAGACAGACAAATACACTTAATACTCATGTCTATATGATACAAGTTGTTTCTTAAAATATGGGTGCAGCGGGTTGGAGTCATTCCAAGCAAAATGACAAAATGATTTGCTGTCTGCTTTACTCACCACTCATTTTGCCTTTCTCTTCAGAGCTGGCTACAATATACAACTGCATTACTGGAGCCAACTGGATCTCTAGACGAAGACTCTTCATATCAGCAATAATGTAGGAGGAAGAGGGCTGGAAGATGCTCACAGGATCTGGGACAAAAAAATGGGTGGTTAGGATACAAAACAACTAGTCAACAATGACTTTTGTTCATGCTAACATACAGGATATCTACATTTGTAAAAGAAAGGAAAAGCCTAGCATTTTCTGGAAAAAAAAAAAATGCATTTAATTATGTTTAATTTTATGTTGAACATGCTTATAATAGAGCAATCCCCCATTTTGGACAACCTACCTATGGTAGCAGGAAGCTTAAATGGGCCGTTTCCATTCAGTGTCACAACTCCACTGGAGGAAAAACTAATCTGTTTTATACATAAGACAACAAAAAGAAAACACAATATGTTTTGTAATTGCATCTTGGAGGATTTTGCTGTTTTTTTAGTATAAAAGTTAAATGTTAGTGAAGTATGCTGGATGTACTATGCACTATGCTGAAAGCAAGTCTGTTATTCTGAACAAAGACAATATTTGCTGGTGCTTTTAGCTGGTTCTCTTAGAACAAATATTTTGGTTATTTTAGAGTTGAATGAAGGAAACATGCAGCAGTCATTCAAAATAAGAAAATTAAACCCAGTACTTACAGTGGTCCCCGAGATGACAAGAGTAACTGAATTTAGACATGTGTCTGTTCGGGCTGGATTGGATGGATCACACTTTGCCAAATTTCCCACAACAGCAATATCACTGTCATAAAAGTGCTGGAATAAAAAAGTAAGTACCTTGTAAGTACTTCCAAATATAGTGTGTATTATATACAGGGGCTTGGCAACCCTTATAATGTCCCACTTTCCTGATTGTTATATAAACCATGTGAATAAAAGTACAAGTGAAGAATTTCATTTATTTCGCCCTGACATGGATCATCTGCTATCCTGACAGACCTTAGTGAGGATGTAGTCACAGTTGCCGCTGAAGGTGAAGCTCTTTCCATCATAAGTGGTGACGTGAGACCCTCCCACAACAGAGCAGATTCCAGGACATTCCAGGTATGTACAGTTCCAGTATCCCGCGGCACACACACTGACACAATATCACAGCAGTGTTAGCTTGGGGAAATTCTGTCAAATGGCTGATGCATGTTTTTGTGTTCTGTTATAACTAACTCACCATGTTTTACAAGCTTGTTTGTATGACTCTCCTGGTGAGTATATTTCACCATTGTGCTCACACGGGCACTCGTTCACAGGAACGCAACCACTGTGACCAATGTCATCCTCAACAGTACCTTTACAAAAAGTAGGCAAAATGGTGTACCATTTTTATTATGAACATAATAAAATAAACAGTTCTAATTTTAAAGAGATAGTTCACCCAAAAATGTAAATTCTGTTATAATTTACTAACCCTCAATTTGTTCTAAACCTGTATGAGTTTCTTCTGCTAAACACAAAAGATATTTTGAAGAATGTGGGTGACCAAACAGTCCCTGGTTCCCTTTGACTTCCATGGTATTTTTTTTTTTTTAAGTCAATGAGGACCAGCAAAAATATCAAAATAAGAAACTCATACATGAAAATAAGAAACTCATACATGTTTGGAACAACTTGAGGGTTAATAAATTATAACAGAATTTTCATTTTTGGGTGAACTATCCCTTTAAACTCTGCTTGCAGCTGATGTAATACTTGACGCATGATAAGCATATTCTTGCGAGGAGAAGCTTCATTTGAAAATAGACACATCTAGTGGAAATGCTTAATTTCCACTAGATGTGCAGAAAACCTCCCCCTATCATTTGCAGAAAACCTCCCCCTATCATTTCTCACCTTCAGGGCAGAAACAGCCGTCCACACAGTGTTCTTTACAAAGCAGGTCTGCGTCTGGATCTGAGCAGGTGTTCTTGCACGGACCACCACACTCCAGGTATTGCATGTCTACTGGACATGACTTTGCTGCTCCACAGAACAAAAAAAATAGTATATCACAAATCTATCTATCTTTATAATATCTATATCTATCTTTTGTATTTGTTTAGAGCCTAGTCTATCATACTCACGACAGAGCTGCTCTGTCCTCCATGTTCCTGGTTTTCCTCCAGCATGTGTGCACTGTCGTGAAATCTCTGTGAGCGTGTTGCAGAGACAGTCGTGATTGCCGTAACATTGACACAGGTCGTCTACACAGGCTTTTTCAAATGAAGCCATGTCCATCACATTGTAACAGTCACTAAACCCTGGACTGCTGAGATACTGCTGGCAAACGCTTGTCTAGGACATTAAAAAAAAAAAAAAAAGAAGAAGAAAACACTCTGGTTATTTATAATAACATCTCTTGAGTATATCAGAAAATATCAGTACCAATTAGTAACTGATATAAAACAATTAAAAATGAAATATTCAATGTTTACACTTTATGTCATGAAATTCAGGCACAGCTCCAAAATCTGTTAAAATAATAACAACTTTAATTTTGCATCATAATACCTGGTTTTCGCACTGATCATTAGGATGAATTATGATGTCCTCACAGGATTCAGATGGAAACACTTTCCATTCGGCTATACAAATCAAATGTTTGGATATCAAATATTAAAATATGATTTGCTAAATTACTTTTGATTTCATCAAAATGAGGTTTACCATTGTCAAATGAATCATCAGTCTTGTTGCCGTTGAAGTTTCCACAAAGTCCACCAGTCTTGCCACGGTACTTTTCCGGAAGTTCAATCTGGGGAACATCATAAAATACACAATTTTTAGATGAATGAGGCCTTATTTGTCCTACTGTGTCACAAATATAGGTAACACTTTATTTCGATAGCCCACTTCAGACATTCTGCTTACTATAAGCAAGTAACTTTGCAACAGTATGTCTGGTCAACTACCAGTCATTGGAGTATTAGTAGACTGTCTGTTTAATATCTGATAACACCACTTTATTTTGATGGTCCCCCAACAGACATTCTACTGACTACATAAATAACTTTTCAAGTACTTATTCTACTAATCATAATCATAACCTAACAGTCTACTAATACACCGTGTCTTAACCAGACGCGATGCTATAAGATTCCAGCGACGAGCAATTTGACTGTCCACACTAGGCGCGACACGAAAATGAGAAGCGATGAAATCAATCAAAAACCACAGCCAATCAGAAGAGAGTGTGGGCGGGCTCTCTCAGCAAGAGCACAGCGGACACAATGAAGTGGTCAAGTACATAGTAAAACTCATAAATATTACACAATTTAAACATTATTTAAAATACATACCGAGTGACTGAACCAATCTTTGTCATAAAATACGCTTTTATGTTCGCATTGAGTTGACAGTTTGAACGTTCTTGTGCCCATTTATTTATTTTCAAGATCTGAGGTGAATTAGCCAGTGTTGTTTTCATTACAGCTAAAAAGCTGGGAACACAGAATTATATTCAAACTCACATTAGACGCTTTTAACATTAAATAAAGCACATAAACAGTACCTGATATTATCATTGCCATACTTTGTGTTGCTGTGTTGCTGTTTTACTGTTCCGTCGCGGAGAAATAGAAACCGTTTCTAAAATAGAATATTCGCGTGTCGCCCTCGCGGCTGGTTAGGACAAAAACTCTGATTAACATGGAAAAGATACCTTTTATCGCGTGTCGCGGCGTCGCGTCGCGTCTGGTTAGGACACGGTGATACTCTTAACACCGCCGCCGCGAGAGCGTCAAAATTCGCCTTGGTTGCCCTGCCAACAACGCTGTGCGTTCAAACCGCCGCCGGCGGGAGGGTCAAAGTAAATGACAAGTTGTGGCAACCAATCGGAATCCTCTCAAGCGAGGACCTCTACATTCCGATTGGTTGCCGCGTCATAGCTCATTACCATAAAGTTGACCTGACTTCAAGGCTGCGTCCGAAAACTGGAAAATGCTGCCTCGGGAGGACACATTTCAAGGTAGGAAGGCATCAAGGCACGTCCAAATTCAATGTTAGCTTCACTTCCTGTTTCCTGAGATACCTTCATCTGATAGATTTTTGAAGGCAGCATAGATGTATCCTTAGCTGCCTTTGATATCCCACAATCCCGTGCTTTACATTCTGTGACAGTTGAGCTAGAAAAATAAAGATGGCGTCCGAAAGTTGTGTTTGCTAGCCAGTTTGTGTGTAAATGTACATTTTTGACCAACATTTTCCACTTTTGATGTGATTTCTAGAGAGAAATTACTACTGTAGTAATTAAATATTTGTTTAGTTCTCACCAAAGCTCACACTATTTTGCGGTAAATTAAACTGTTACACTGCCTCAGAAGTCTGTCCGAAATCCGTTTAATGAGGTGCCTTCATGCACAAACGCTGTCACCGTCCAAGACGCGCAGCTCTCGCCGGAGCTCGCCGCTGGCTCACATTGAAAATGAATGACTTCCTGTCACTTTGACGCTCTTGCCGGCGGCGGTGTGAACACACAGTTAGTTGACATGTAGTTGTAAAGTTTCTTATTTTATTAGTTAGAACAATGTCTAAAGTGGACTATGGAAATAAAGTGTAACCCAAATATAATACTAAATACAGTAGCCATAGCCTATATATGAACAGATTAAAAGCATACCAATAAAGATTGGCCCTTCTCCCAAAAAACTGTCACTCCAAGTTTGTTAGAGACCTTAACACTTGATGTGCTCTGCTCGACTGTTATTCCATTGTCATAAGTTGAATTATACAACCTGTTAGAGCAAGGGAAAAAATTCAACAAAAGAATGTGAAATCTTTAGCTGCATCTGAAATCACATACTGAGTAGGTACTACATTTGAATTTGAACTTACTTCGCAACCATTAAAAAAGTACGTTCTATATAGTATGAATGTGTGTAGAATGTAATCCGGATGTACTACATCTGCCATGTTGTAGTTTTTACGTCTCCTTGCATAATATTATGTTATGACTTTAAAACTCTTTTTACCAAAGTGCCCGATTTGTAAATGAATATATTTTGGACTTTGCAACAGTTAAAGGGTTAGTTCAACCAAAAATGAAAATAATGTCATTTATTACTCACTCTCATGCTGTTCCACACCCGTAAGACCTTCGTTCATCTTCGGAACACAAATTAAGATATTTTTGTTGAAATCCGATGGCTCAGTGAGGCCTGCATAGCCAGCAATAACATTTCCTCTCTCAAGATCCATAAATGTACTAAAAACATATTTAAATCAGTTCATGTGAGTACAGTGGTTCAATATTAATATTATAAAGCGACGAGAATATTTTTGGTGCAGCAAAAAAACAAAATAACAACTTATATAGTGATGGCTGATTTCAAAACACTGCTTCATTAAGCTTCGGAGTGTTATGAATCTTTTGTGTTGAATCATGATTCGGATCGCGTGTCAAACTGCCAAACTGCTGAAATCACGTGACTTTGGCGCTCCGAACCGCTGATTTGACACAAAAGATTCATAATGCTCCGAAGCTTCATGAAGCAGTGTTTTGAAATCGGCCATCACTATATAAGTCGTTATTTTGTTTTGTTTTTTGGTGCACAAAAAATATTCTCGTCACTTTATAATATTGAACTGATTTAAATATGTTTTTAGTACATTTATGGATCCTGAGAGTGGAAGTGTCATTGCTGGCGATGCAGGCCTCACTGAACCATCGGATTTCAACAAAAATATCTTAATTTGTGTTCCGAAGATTAACAAAGGTCTTATGGGTTTGGAACGGCATGAGGGTGAGTAATAAATTACATTATTTTCATTTTTGGCTGAACTAACCCTTTAACCAGCTCCATATGTTTCACTTTTCTAACACATCAAGCTTGTTCTGTAACTCAACTGATACGGAGTTGGACTTAAGACGAGGAAGCCTTGGGTATGAATCTAGGGAAAACGAGTCACAGTAAAAGAGCTCCAAGATGAGAGATCAAAACAAGCTAAAATAGCACGATTATGGATGCTTTTTATGTCACATTTGCTTTTGTTAACACTATCGGGTAGGTTTTGGTGTAGTGTTGGTGGTACATTATTTTAAAAAATAATGGAGCACTACACTTTTAGCATCACTCACCGGACAAAATTTCAAATCAGAACTGCGGTGATTTGTATAAAAACCAACGTCATAAAAATGTACCATATTCACGTTTACCTGTTTCGGCAAAAATTGAACATGATTTTTGCGCCACTTAGTGGACATTTCACATTGAAACTGCAGTCATATGTACGTATTGGTACGTATTTTGTGACTCGCGAAAATGTTCCCATAGGTACGTTTTTCTAAGGTGACCAGGCTCCGATTAGGACTCAGAGTGTTGAGAAAAGAAACATCGCAGAGAAGGCTAGCCTTCCATGGTATATATCAACCTATCATCGAAGAGATGAAAAATACGTGATATTAGTTTGAACCGGTTTGAACCTGGTTTGAGCTGCTACTGCTGTACCAGCTAAGTATGGAGAGCAAAAAATGTTTAATATTTGATTGCATACAAATTTACCAAACTACCATTCGAACTACAGCTACAAATTAAAAATGAAGGAAGACCCCATTATCTAATATATAGTCTACGGCAATCAGCTTCACTAAACTACCGAACGTGCTCTTTTAACACAGACACTTAAAAGGACAGAAGGATGAATCTTTGCTTTAAGTGATAGGCTAGGTGAGTGAAATTATATATATATTGTCTTGCTGTATATGTGTCGTTTTCTTAAAATTTTCTGTCTAAAAGTGACCAAAAATCAATTTTAATGCTGCTAGAAAGAAGAAGAAGAAAAAAAAACAGCCACCATTGCTTATAAATGTAATACAGGACATTTAGTTGCGGTCTAAGTTTAGTAAAAAAAATAAAAATAATAAAAAAATAAAAACTCACACTTCGTTGTCCATGATGATGTCGTCGTTGGTGAGTTTGATGACTGTCATCTGCAGTTTTATTTTGATTATGCTGAAAGTGACTGAATTATTTACCATCTTTCTTTGCATTCTTATGTCAAATTCAGATTCCAACTCAGCCAGAATGTATTCGCACGTGTCTGGCACTTGAAAGAAATAACCATCAAATGTCTTGAAATGGAAATTTCCCCATGTGCTGCAGATCGCAGACAGATGATCAGGATTCGTTTCAACTGAAACAAGAGAGAAAGTTTATAAATGTGTGATCTGTACTGAATACTAAACTGACACTGAAAGGGAAGTTTCAGTGATTTAAGAAAAAAAAAAAAAAAAATTAAGGACTGCATACCTTCAGTTGTGATTCTCATGTCAGGGAACACTAAAAATAGAAGACAAGGAGGAACATCATTAAGTGGTTTGAATTAGTTCAGTCTATATGTATGTACAGTGTGTACATACACACACACACACACACACAGGTTTGTTTTTGTGAATTGTGGGGACATAGACGTAATGATTTTTATACTGTACAAACCGTATTTTCTGTCGCCCTACACCAACCCTACACCTAAACCTGCATTTTTACTTTCTCAAAAAAACTCATTCTGTATGATTTATAAGCCTTTTGAAAAATGGGGACATGGGGTAATGTCCTCATAAGTCACCCTCTCTTTGTAATACCTATGTCATTCCCATGTCATTATACAAATTTGTGTCCTGATATATCACAAAAACACGCACACACACATTTTATCATTTTAATTCATTTTAAATCAATGCAATCAGTACTGGGGCTAATAAATTAAAACTTAATTATAAATATTGTATATTGTGGAATCACTGGTAGTCCCCTTTTCTGGTTTAGATCCTATCTATCGGGTCAAACTCAGTTTGTTAAAATTAAAAGTTTTAGATCACAGACCTCTCAGATTAATACTGGTGTGCCTCAAGACTCAGTTCTAGGCCCTCTTCTGTTTATTATTTATGGCTATAGATTATATTTATTGAAAAATTCAATATAAATTTCCATTGTTATTCTGATGACACCCATCTCTAGTATTTGTCTTTAAAGCCTCAACATTACCACCTTCCTCTTTTTTGGTGTGTGTTTTTGAAGTTAAATCATTGCTTTCATGTAATTTTCTTAAGCTTAACAAACAGTGAGACAACTGAGATTCTGTTAGTAGGCACTAAATCTATTGACAATTAAGTGCTGACAACTATTGATATAGACTATTGATTTCTCCTTCCCTTCAGGTGAAATGTCTGGGTGTCATCCTTGACAGTTTCGTTTGAAGCACATGTAAATAACAAAATATTAACCATCTCTTACAGCCAGTAGTATTGTTATCCTTGTAGATGCATTAGTTACTTTATATCTTGTATTGACTATTATAGTTCTCTTCTGGTGTTTCACAAAAGTTTCTTTATAAACGTTAAATGGTCCAGAATTTGGCAGCTGCACAAACACCTTCGATTGAGCACATGCTTCTATAAAGAACTCTATTGGTTTCCAGTTAAATACCAGATTTAATTTAAGATTCCACTTGCAAGGCTCTTCATAATTTCTCCTTCTTTCTCCTACCCGATCGCTTAGATCTTCTGTTTCTATAACTCTTGTTAGACCTTCTGTGCTTTGACTACCGTGGGATATAGAGCTTTTAGTTGTACTGCTTCAAGTCTTTGGACCACCTTACCTCAAGGCATACATAATAGTTCGGTAACACTTTAGAATACTGTTCCGTCAGTAATGAATAACTACACAGGAACAAATGAATTAAGCATTATAGTAACTACTATTAACTAACAAGAAACTCTGATTAACCAATTAGTAAGTAACAGTGCTCAGTTGAATAAGGTAGTCCACTATTAGCTAATCCTTAACTAGTATTTTTTTCATACCTCCCAAAAACTACTATATACAGGTTCATAATTAACATGAATAATGCATAATGTATAATTAATTCTAAAGTGAAGGTCATGGTAACCCACTAGTAATGATTCAAGTGTTACCAAATCCTTCAGAAGGAATTACTAATTATTTGGAACAGTATTCTAAAGTGAAAAGCATGGTAACTCTCTAGTAATGACTGAAGTCATTGTAAACCTTTAAGCTTTTGGATAGTAATTACTCAAGTGTTACTACATCATTCTAAAGGAACTACTAATTATTTGGATCAGTATTCTAAAGTGAAGATCATGGTAACCCACTAGTAATTACTTAAGTGTTACTAAATACATCAGAAGAAATTACTGGACAAAACTGTACAAAAATGTACAAAAACGTACAAAAACCTCAAAGGTTTACAAGAACTTCAGTCATTACTAGAGATGTTTCTCACTTTAGAATACTGATCCAAATAATTAGTAATTCCTTCTGATGGATTTGGTAATACTTCAGTCTTTACTAGTGGGTTACCATGACCTTTACTTTAGAATTAATTATTCATTATGCATTATTCATTATAAATTATGAAATTATGAACTTGTATATTAGTTCTAGTAGTTCTCTGGGAAGTATGAAAAAATAGTAGTTACTGATTAGCTAAAAGTGAACTACCACATTCAACTGAGCACTGTTGCTTACTAATTCATTAATCAGAGTTTCTTGTTAGTTAATAGTAGTTAAAAGAGTGTTAATAATACTTAACTCATTTGTTCCTGTGTAGTTATTCATTAATGACAGAACAGTATTCTAAAGTGTTACCAATAGTTCTAGTCTTTTAATTTTAAAATTACATCTTAAAACCCCTCTTTTTAGAACTTTTTATGTTTGTTTTGTTGTATATTGTTTTTTATATATTGCTTATGTATTTTATTTTACTTGTAAGGTGTCCTTGAGTGTCTTGAAAGGCACCTATAAATAAGATGTATTATTATTATTTACGCATCAAATCAAATTAATGTGGAATGAACATAAAGGAAATATATTTTAAATCTTTGTTTAATGTTTTTCAACTTTTTTTTTTTTTTTACATTTTATCATCTCCCTTGATTACAGAAATGAATGCGTTAATTTCCTTTAACAATTACTTCATTAAAAATGTATATGAAAATTCCCCTTATTAGTGCCTATAATACAATACATTACACACTCGAAATGACAAAATTAAATATTTACCAGTTACTGTTCGGTCCATTACAGAATCTGCTATGGCTCCTGGATAATCATAAAAAGACAGAGACACATATTTAACATTGTGCATTGTAAAATGAGAACAAAACCGATTATAGTCAGCTAACCTGCTTGTATGGACTGCAGCCCCACCAGTAGAATGACCCATCTCAGCATCCACATCTGGGACATCATCACAGTCCCCATGGAGACAACAACCATCCTGATGAGCTAATGTGAGCTGTTTGTAAGCACTTGTCCTTTTATAGTGAATTATATCTCTCTTTGGAATAATGTAGTTTGTGTTCAGAAGGTGGAACCCATCTTATGCATTACCATGTGATCCTATCTTTTAATCTAATAAATGTTTAATGGCCTATAGCTGTGTTTGAGATTAAACAACATTCATGCAAAACTTGGTGATCAGAATCACTTTATCATTGACAGCTGCATTTATCTCCATTATCTCAAACTAAACAAGGATTTGAATCTAATGGGATTGCAATTGTTTTCAAGAGAAGTTGCAAAGTAAAGTCTATTTGCATATTTGCATTTACATTTACAACAACTGTTGCATGTCAAAGAACAACGCAGACACTGGCATCCTGTCTGGAAAGCCACAAACACAGACAAGCGAAATGATAGTGTAAGTAGTGAAATGTCCCAGTACTTTTGGATTCTTGCAAGGCGTTCAGCCAATCAAATTTGAGGACCGGAACTAGCTGTTGTATAACAGTAAATAAAGTCAGCACATATTGTACATATAAAACAGTGCATCAACAATAGTGCATAAAAATGTTTCCAATTGGCACACACTTAGAAATACATAAACTCCTGCCTTTATATATTGGTTTGTCACTTGTGTTGTAGTCAAGACCACCTAAACCAAAACTTTGAGGGGTTGAGAGCAAGACATGACCAGACCAGCACTCCTTAAATTCATCTAATAGATCTACATTTACTGCCTGGGAAATGTCTTATATTTGATCAATAAATACAATTAGAATTAAAGCAGAAAGGGCTCTCGCACCCATGCCACCGCCACCCGGTTTTCAAACGTGTTTTCAAAAGTTTGAGGCAGAATGGACATTGTATGCTTGAGTTACAACAACATCCCCTTTCATGACGATAACATGTTTTAAAATGTTTGTAGCATGTTTAGCACTCAATTGCGTATTTTAGTATGTTGCTAGTAGTGCATCACAGTGCTAAACACGCCACTTCCTGTTGCCAGTGGGTGGCGCTATTACTATAACTGAATATTGTCATGTAGATGTGTTCTGGGCAGGACTCTAATAAAACAGGGCGCTCAATTGAAATTTTGTAGGTGGCGCTATCGAGCCATTTTGCCACACCTAGATGTCAATTTTCACCACTTCTGACACATGTGCAAAGTTTCATGAGTTTTTGAACATTTTTAGGGCCCTTAAAAATGCAATTCATTTTGGAGAAGAAGAAGAAGAATTGACCGGGTAATTACAATAGGGTCTTCGCACCATCGATGCTCGGGCCCTAATAAGCAAGGCAAGGCATTTTATTTCTAAAGCACATTTAAAACAGCTCCTGCTGACCAAAGTGCTGTACAATCTAACAACACAAAGAGAATGCAATACAATAAAGTACATAGACTGACAGGAAAACGCACTGATTAACATTACATTGATTCAAAAGCCAGAGAAAAAACAGCCTAATGTGTACTGGCAAACCATTCCACAGTTGTGGAGCAGCAACCGGAAGGACACAATCACCTTTTAACTTCAAACGAGACCGAGGCACAGTCAGCATCAGCTTGTTTTAAGGCCTTAAGGGCCTAGAACATTACTGTCTCCAAGTCCTTGACTGATAAAAACGGTTTCAATTTAGCGATGGATCTGAAATGGTAAAAGCTATTCTTCACCAATGAATTTACTTGTTTGTCAAATTTAAGGCTGTTATCAAAAATCACTCCCAAATTTTTTGCATAAGTATGGGAATTCACAGATAAAGGACCCAGTTGGTTATTTATCTGTGTAACAGCAGCTTGTGGTCCAAAGACTACAATTTCAGTTTTCGAGTCATGATTCAGTGTTAAAAAATTGGCTGCCAGCCAGCATCTTACCTCTGCAAAACAGTTCAATAAAGCGTGCACATCATAATTATCTCCGTGTTTCAAAGGGAGGTACACCTAAGTATCATCTGCATAAAAATGATAGGAAATGTTATGCTTCCGAAAAATCAAGCCTAAAGGGAGTAAATAGAGTGAAAACAAAAGCAGGCCCAAAATTGATCCCTGAGGTAAACCACAAGTTAATGGTACAGAAGAGGAAGAAAAATTGCCAACCTCCACTGAAAATGTCCTATCACAGAGATAGGATTTAAACCAGTTCAATGCAGTAATTTGAATTCCTATACATTTACTCAACCGTTCAAGCAATGGTCATATCATGGATATCATGGTCAATGGTGTCAAAAGCTGCACTAAGGTCCAGGAGGACCAGAATTTCATAGTTGCCTGAATCCACAGCTAACAAAAGATCATTCAAAACCTTCAGCAAAGCTGACTTTACTATGATGTTGTCTGAAACCAGACTGAAACTTGTCTAATAAGGTTTTCTCGCTTAAAAATACAGTCAACTGATGGAAGACAACCTTTTTCATTACTTTTGATAAAAATGGTAATTTTGAAATGGGGCGATAGTTATATAAGTATCAAACATATAAGGTCATAAAACATCTGATCAAAATATAAGGATCAGAATAGACCTTTTTTCAAAGTGGTTTCACTACTGCATGTTTCAGGATTGATGGAACAGTTCCTTGAGGCTGCTATTTATTATTGTTAAAACAAAAGGTTCAACGACATTCAGCACTTCCATGAAGAGACGAGGAGGTACCACATCCAAGGAGCAGGAGGAAAGCTTCATATAAGACACTATATAGTATTGTTACCAATTAAATAAAATCAGTAACAGTAAAATTCATTTATTAAATAAACTCCAAAACAGACTTAAGCAGGCAGGAAACTGAACACCTTTGTATTAAAGAAATAAAAGAACGCACATCACATTAAAGAGCATTAATTAGAACTAAACAAGGTTAGGCTATACGACACCAGATTAAGAGTAAAGACGATACAAATTAAACAATGTCCCACTGCTTTCACTCACTTTACTTTCCGATGCCACCCCCAGTCTTAGATCAAATTAAGTGTTTTAAATGAAGGTTAAGGTTAGCATGGGTTTAAGGGTAGCATGCAACAACTATACTATATTGACAGAAATGGGAGATTAATAAACTGAAACAATGAAAACACAGGCATACGCAATCACCTCATTTAGATAATGTTGCACAATTAAAATGAAAAATGACACACCAGGTATCATGTAAGTCTAAATAATCAGTTTTAAAGATTGATGTTTATTGTAAAGTTCAAAGAAGCTTAATTTCTTGTCAAAACTGACTGGCCGGGAATTTATATGACGTTGCCCTCTGAATGTCAATGCGATGGCTGGATTGCGTTTACACTGAGATCCGATCACAATGCGTCCTCGACTACCTCCGAACCAGGACACGTTGATCGGATAACATTCCGATCACAAACGCGTTTACACTTGTCTTTTCAATGTGTATGTGGACAACATCCAGATACAGGTCGCATGTTAATGCCAAGTGTAAACGCAGCCTTAGGCAAACTGATGACACTGCATTTTGATGCACTGTGTAGGACACGTAATTTACGTAGTTGTAATTCATCATAGGCTGGGATTATGTGTCACGGACACACCAGGTTCCACCATCACTCCCTAACAATAATCCCTGTCACCTGAGTACTGATCACCTGCACCCATCAGTGCACTTTACTAAGCACTAAGTTTATACTGACCACAAGAACTTGGAATATCTCAGAGAAGCTAAGCACCTGAATCCTCGTCAAGCTCGCTGGGCACTGTTCTTCACCAGGTTTAATTTTAACATCTCTTACAGACCCGGTTCCAAGAGCACCAAAGCTGATGCTCTCTCCTGTCTGTTCATTCCTGATGATCTCTTTGAGTCTCCAGAGCCTATAGTTCCCTCTAGCCTCATTGTCAGACCCATCCAGTGGTCATTTGAGGAACAACTCACCGAAGCCAACGAAAATACTCTGCCGGGATGTCCACCCAATTGTACTTATGTCTCCAGAGCTCACTGCACACCATTGATCCTCTCAGTTCACTCCTCCATGGGCACTGGCCACCTAGGGGCCTTTCAAACTCTCTCACTGCTGAAAGATCGCTTCCAGGAATGGCACGTGACGTCAGAATGTTCGTTCTAGGATGCCAGGAATGGGCCATCTCTAAATCATCATGCCATCTCCCAGCAGGCAAGCTCCTCCCTCTGCCAGTACCACAACACCCATGGTCATACCTAGGAGTGGACTTCTTCACTGACCTACCCCCTTCTGATGAAAATACTTTAATTTTGGTCATTGTTGATCATTTTTCAAAGGCATGTTGATTAATTCCATAGACTGCAGAACTGATGTTCAACCACATCTTTTGCAATTTCAGAATTCCAGAAGACATAGTAGGACCGTGGTCCTTAGTTCATCTCCCGTGTCTGGAGGTCCTTCTTCTCCCCTCTAGGTATGACCATCAGTCTCTCCTTTGGCTACCATCCCGAGGCCAACGGGTAGATGGAGAGGAAGATCCAAGAGATTGGTCTAATCCTTAGAACCTTCTGCCATGGCCACCAGAACTCCTGCAACTGGTTCCTCACCTGGGCAGAATACACTCAGAACTCCCTCAAACAACCCACCGCAGGTCTAACACCATTTCAATGCTAACTCAGCTTCCAGCCAACCCCCCAATTTGCAGCACTGAATCAGGATACACCCCACTTTCCATGTGTCTCTGTTGAAACCCTGTCACTCACCTGTATCTTCTCCCACAGAACCTGAGTGCCGTGGAGGATCTCCCCATCATTGAAGATGGTCCCATCTATTCGGTTCGTAAGATACTAGTCTCCCGATATTGTGGTGGCCGTTTGGAGTACCTAGTAGATTGGGAAGTTTATGGACCAGAGAAGCGTTCCTGGGTACCCAGAGAGGACATCCTTGACCCCACTCTACTCACCTCATTCCATACCTCACATCCAGATCGTCTGTTTTTAGTGGAAGAAGCCGGCCGCTGTGTCGTTGGAGTCCTCTGCCCTTCCTTGTCTCTGTGCACTTCCCATGTCACTGTGGATCTCCCGTCACTGCCAACTGAGGTGTGTGTTACCCATATTCTTGCCTATCCTTCCAGTCTGCTTCACTGGCTCTACGAATGACAGAAATAGACTGTGTCATTTTCATCTTAAATCACCGTTCTCCATTGCATTGCCATTCTCTATACTTGCCTTCCTGCATTGCTTACTGGCTACGTTTACATGTAACCAAAAAAATAGTCCATATCCATTAGTAATCAGATTGACAGCTCAATTGTACTAAACAGCAATGTAGGAGAATAGTGTGTGCAAACAGCGGGAAACTCTATTAGCCAACTATTTGTGTAAAAATATCAATTCTGATCAAATGGTTAGGTCCGTTTTACACGCATTTACGAATTTATTTACGAAAAGTTTCATGAATGAGGCCCATTGATTGCAGTAAGTTTCCAATCACATTAATGATGTTAACAAATAAATCAAACAATACACATTTAATACAGAAGAATGGTCTCGAGACCAAGACCAGTTTCAACAACACTATTTGTAACTTTTATTCAAATCCATTTACTAAATTTGATCATGTATGTGATTTATCACTGAAATCCCAGGCCTCATTTCTCCTGCTATGCCACATACTTGTTTGTTAGATCACTTAATAGACTTTCACCAAAAGTCAATATTCAAATATTTTTAATAGAGTAAATTGACTGGAATGACCAGCTGATTCACTGTTGCTTATTTATGCAAAGCTTTTCTATTGAGTTGTTTAATCTAATGTAAATCCATATCCTGTTTAATTCCTAATGATCTGTGTTTCTTTTGCTTTGCATTCAAAGAGAGTATTTAAGAGACAGCATTTAAGAGATGTCTGTTATTATAAAAAGAATTTGGATATGTCACATCCATTACAAATATTGCTATACAAATACAAAGTGTTCAACCTCCCAAAAGTCAACCTGTTCATGTTTGTTAGAGATCTTATACTTGATTGTAATTACAGACTTGTAGGATGCATTAATTTAAAAAATCCTGTCAGACCTGGTACATTACAAATAAACACTTTTTTTCATGATTAATCCAGTCTTTAATCTACTGCTAAAGATTGAAAGGAATTATGTTCTCACACAGCGAAAGTTGCTCTTTTATTAACAAGATAAAGTCAACAAGCCTACAAATCATACTCCATGACATCAGTAACTGAAGACTATTGTCATTTACTAAAAGAGCAAAAATTGTGTTGTTACTGTAACAACAAAAGGTATTTGTTTACCTATCATACTATATTAATGGACAAACTGTCACATGGCTAATCATAAATCAATGTAATAAAATTCAAAAATCAATAGGACCATTAGGAAATTTCAGCAAGGTTAATTGTGCACTCAAAAATTTATGTGCTTTACTGATCTTAACATTTCAAAGCAATGCATTTGCATCATAACATTTTGCTGACAAAAAATCTTAGGTCTCTAACAACTGAAACCACTTGTATGCAAAAATCACATACTCCTGGGGCCGGTTGCATAAACCACTTAGACTAGTCTTAAAAGTTAAGACACTAATGTTTTTCTTGAAGAGTGGTCCTAATTTTTTAAAGTCCGTTACATAAAAAGGT
This sequence comes from Hypophthalmichthys nobilis, assembly GCA_037950665.1. NCBI lineage: Eukaryota > Metazoa > Chordata > Actinopteri > Cypriniformes > Xenocyprididae > Hypophthalmichthys > Hypophthalmichthys nobilis. The sequence goes on from CM075486.1 coordinate 20,106,777, forward strand.
AGATTGGTGTAATTTGAATTGGAAAAATAACATTGATTACCCCTTGGTTAACTGCAAGTTGGTCAAACTAGTTCTTAAAACACAGTCTTAATATAGTGACTAAGTTTATGCAACTGGCCCCTGGTGGCCTTATGAACATGTTCAGATGAAATTTTATATGCCTACATAAATATAAATCTTAAACATGGTTTGGAATACTTCAAATTCATTAAAATTAGAACGAGGTTAAGAACTAGGCGGAAAATTTTTGTGAGAAGTTCTCCTGTGCATATAAATACGAATAATTCATGCAATGAGACCCAGTATTTGAACACCTGACTACATAATTTGGTCATTTACCTTTATAGCAGCTCAAACAGCGGATCATGGCACTAGTAATACCAAGGTCACGACCAAATGCTGTTGTATCAGTCCAGTTTGTGTTCTAGGAGGGGCAATATATAGATACGTAAACATCATAATCTAAATATAAAAATGACTCGCATACGCATATATTTAGGTTTGAAATGCTTTTTAATTGCTTTTTAATTTTATAATGTTTTTTTATATTGTATGAGCCGATTCTATCCATGAATGGTTCAAAATAGACTCGAGTTTCTGGTTTGAATCAGTCTGATGAAACATTTCTTTGAATGATACCTCTATCTAAGCAGATCAACATCTGACTCAATTACTAAACTGTTGTCCATCTTGAAATGAAGTAATTTTGTTGTATTTTAGGTTTGTGAAACTTACTTTAAATCAGACTGATATCCTTATGAAAAACGATAGTTAAAGTTGCGCTATATAGCCTATAACCTCACCATAACCACATCCTCTTTGTTCCACGTGACAGTGATGCCCATTTTGGAATAGAGCCTGGTGTAAATTGTGTTTTCTTCCACAAGGATCCCTGAGACATGCACAGGCAGTGTTACTCTGAATAAGAGAAAAGATTAAAATGAAAAATTGACCGATAAGAAAACATTTTAAAGCCTTTGCTGTGGGAGCAAATAAGCAGTGCTTCAGTTCTCCAGAATCTTCTTTTCTCCATTGATCACAACCTGGTTCTCGGTCAACTCAACGGCGATGTCATTGATACTAACTGACACCCTGCTGATCTTTGGGCCATTGGTGTGTTCTGTTCTTTTCACATGTGGCTGTGGCAGTCCGAAACCAGGTAATACACATACCTGGGAACTGATAAACGTCCCCATCGAACATCTTGAAGTGGAAGTTTCCCCACATGCTGCAGATGGTGTTGACATGGTTACTGGGAGACGTTATGTATTGTAAACAACAAATGCCATTTGACATTTGTGCTGGCTACTGTATACAGGCCACCAGGGCACCATACAGACTTTATCAAAGAATTTGCTGATTTTCTATCGGAGTTAGTACTGGCTGCAGATAAAGTCCTAATTGTTGGTGATTTTAATATCCATGTAGATAATGAAAAAGACACATTGGGATTGGGATTTACCGACATTCTAAACTCTATTTGAGTTAGACAACATGTGTCAGGACCCACTCATTGTCGTAATCATACATTAGATCTAATATTGTCACATGGAATCGATATTGATGCCATTGAAATTCTATAGCAGAACGATGACATCTCAGATCTGTTACAGAACACAGACTCACAAGAATGTTGTAATGAATGAGAGAGTTTATTTGTAGAAGCAGGTAACGGACACAAACAGGTGAGTATGGTAATTCAAGCAGTAAATGCAATAATAATAGGAATACTGACAGTTCGTTTCTTTGTAGATGGTTGAGGAGGTCGTGGATGAGAGCAGCTGAAGCACATATTTTGGCAGGGTGGATGGAGCGCGGTCGGAGTCCGGAGGAGAAGACGCTGGAGACACAGGAACACAGGACGACGATAGAGACACTGAGGAACAGGAGAAACGATGGCGGGATATAGCATACACAGTCCACAGGTAAGTGAGTCCTTACTCAAAATGAGAACAGACAAAGTGCCAGAGTGAAGTGTGTGCTTATATGCTGCTGTGGTGATGAGGAGATGATGAGGTACGGGTGATTAGTATTCGGGTGACAGTGATCTCTGTGATTGGGTGGTGATGGAGCCTGGCTGATCTCTGAAAAGATCATTATCTAGTCTTGTGTATACTACATTTAGCCAAGGCTGCAAAACCACCTCCCTGCCACAAATATGGTAGAAGTATCACTTCTACCACGAAATATTGCTTTATCAATAACCTTCCTGATCAGTTTCATCTCCTTAGCATACCAAATAGGCTCATTAGACTCAGTTGCTCCTCTGCGCTTAAAGAAGATTAAGGAAACTAATCCAACGCCGTGGTACAACGATCACACTCGGACTCTTAAGAGAGCTGCCAGAAAAATGGAGCGCAGCTGGAAGAAAACAAAACTAAAAGTTTTTCGCATTTCGTGGAGAGAGAGAATGATTGAGTACAGAAAGGCCTTAAAAACTGCTAGATCTGCTTATTTCACATTAGTACTACTAAATTCAGAAAACAATAGAGATTCTGCCTATTGGACCAAAAAACCTCTGCACATAATAACCTAGAATACTGTCTAACACTTGATGGCTGCTCTGTTAAGTCTTTGTCGTCAGTTAGGAACCTGGGTGTGCTCTTTGATACCAATCTTTCATTTGAAAGCCACATTTCTAGCATTTGTAAAACCGCATTTTTCCATCTTAAAAATATATCTAAACTACGACATATGCTCACAATGACAAATGCTGAACAGTTAGTTCATGCGTTCATGACCTCAAGGCTAGATTACTGTAATGCTCTACTGGGTGGTTGCCCTGCTCACTTGATAAATAAACTACAGCTCGTACAAAATGCAGCAGCTAGAGTTCTTACTAGAACTAGGAAGTATGACCATATTGGCCTGGTTCTGCCAACATTGCATTGGCGCCCTATTAAACATCATATAGATTTCAAATTCTTGATAATTGCTTACAAAGCACTAAATGGTTTAGCTCCCCAGCGAGCTCTTAACACATTACAGTCCTATATGTCTATTGCAATCTCAGAATTCTGGTCAGTTGATAATACCTAGAATATCAAAATTAACTACAGGCGGTAGATCCTTCTCCTATTTGGCACCTAAACTTTGGAACAATCTTCCTAGCAATGTTCGGGAAGTAGACACACTCTGTCAGATTAAATCTAGACTAAAAATGCATCTCTTTAACCAGGCATACACATAACACATTATCAATTTATAATTTCACATCCATTAAAGGATTGTTAGGCTGCATAAATAAGGTCAGCTGGAACCAGGAACACCCGATGTACTCGTTACATCAGAAGAAGAATGGCATCTATACTAATATTAGTCTTCTGTTTATCCTGAGGTCTACCACAGTCAGTCGGATCCGGGCCGTATCCAGATCAGATGGGGACCTGTGCCTAGACACAACCACAACGCATCCCTGAAGTGTCAAAAGAGATTGTGTCAACTAGATCATCCCCTGTGAAGGCCTCATCGACAAGACAGCCAGTGGCACAGATCCCCAACAAACTTATTCCATACCGGCGTGATGAATCCGATCTTCAACTAGGAACTGGATTAAATATTTTGACTGTTGCAATCCCAATCAGACTTATGACCTGCAACGCTGCCTGAATCATAATCATGCACTATTCATTGTTGGACAGAGGAGAACTGGCACCCCGACTGAGCCTGGTTTCTCCAAAAGTTTTTTCACCATTTTGTCACCTGTTGGAGTTTGGGTTCCTTGCTGCTGTCGCCTTTTGGCTTGCTTAGTTGGGGACACTTGATATTCAACAATGTTTTTGATCTGCCTGCATTGACACTATTGTATGCAAACTGAACTGAGCTGGACGATGACATCACTATTTTTTCCAGAGCCAATGTATAGATGAATTAACTAAATTAATAACTATTGATTTTTACAAAGGAATTAATCAATACTGAATTTACTTAAGCTGGACAATGACACCATTTTCTACTAGAGCTGCAGTGCAGCCAAAATTATTTACCAGTTATCACTGTAAATCTGCTTTGACACAATCTGCATTGTAAAAAGCACTATATAAATAAAGGTGACTTGACTTTACGGTGGGGTGTGAATAATTTACAACTTCTGTCTACATGTGTGATGCGGATTATTCACTGCTAGAACCTGCAAAATAAATACAGAACATGATTAATAAACCATTTAGCAGCTTATTTGGAAAATGAGATGAAGGATAAAACATTAAAACGATTTCAAAGAGACAACATGGATTCTTCCTCCAGGGGGCACATGGAGGCTCAGAAACCGTCATTGACTCGCATTCAAATCATGTTTTTTTTTGTCTCAAAAGAGGTATTTTTACAATAAAAAGTGTAGTCTTTTAAATATATCAATGCCAAGGACTTGTGACTGACTGAAATAGGCCTACGACCAAAAACAAGCCCCTGCTCATCCTAACCATCTGACAAAATGTCACTTCTGTTGTGTTCTGGACAACAATTTAAAGCTGAATTATTACTGTTACATTCACGTCTTCCCGGACTCCAGTTCCCAGAATCCTCCTGTTCTGCACACCTGTCTTCACTTCCCTCATCAGTCTTCCCGCTATCTCCTGGATTCCCAGCACCTGTTGTCCTCGTCAGCACTCCCTTTAAGTTGGACTCACTCCCTGCACTCCTTGCCCGTTCTTGATGTTAGTTAATGTGTGTGTTGTGTTCAAGTTCTCCTGGTTTACTAATAAAGCCTGTTATTCAGTGGATTTCTGTATTCGCCTCATCTATACAGCAGCACACGTAACAATTACACTGAAACACTTTAATAGCCATTGAATTTAAAATACTTGTTGCAGAGTAAACATGATAATTACTATTTACTTGTTAAATTGTGACACAAGCCACGCCCGTTTATGTAAACATGTTTTCGTACAAATGCCATTCTACCCACTTTAATTCTTTCCCATCGTGCTCTGTGGAGTTGTAAGCGGAAGCATTTGCTTTTGTTTGCTTATTCAACAAACAATTAAGCTTAAAATGCATTTTTCGCAATGATATTTGTGAGAATTTTAGAGCTGGTTGTGGAAAGTCAATATTAATGGGTAAGTCATGACATGTGGGTTATTATGCTAGTGTTGTTCATATTTGCAGTGAATGTTTATTTAGATAAATCAATATATTTTTGTTTAACCGGTAATATTATATAAATAATCCTGCAAAACCTTTCAAAGGGTAATCTTACACCACAGCTGGTTTTTGTAAGCTCGCATGTCACATGCATTCATACATGTAGTCAGGGGCGTAAATTTCATCTGACAGTTAAACATAATGTTTATGTTTAGTAAACATAAAATTTCTCAAGAGCAATTTTTGAAGGGGACACAAATAATACAGCCAAAATTTTACTTATAAAAGGATATATGTAATGTTACACAGAAGAAAACCTTACTACTATTATTAGTGTAGCATGGAGACTGTGCCATTATGCTCAATGCTTTGGTTCAATGAAAAAATTGACCAAAATATTCTTCTTCAAAACCATTTATTTATTGGAATATTTTTGAAGTTGTTTACAACCAAGTCACCAAAATACGATGAATACACATTGAGCAAATCCCAACACACAACAGTAAATCTATTAGCCTTATTACAGTTCACACTTATGCTTATCACAATGTTAGTTGTTGTTGGTGTGGGTGACTTAGTATCCAACAAGCTAAACAAGCTAGGTAACATTACAATTGCTAACATAGCGGACTCACGGGGAAAAAAATCATCAGTTATCATCATCATCATTTTTTTTTTTTTTTAATGACTAATTACTCAGCAATGTCTGTATTAAAGAGAAAATAATCACTTCATCCGATGTTTTTAAATAAAATAGCCTTGACAGCCTACGTACTGGAACTCCTCTCAACTACTGTCTGAAGAACTGTTCTCTCCCTCCGGTGCCGCCAGACTTGTACACACACAAGTGTGACGTACGTGGTGGACCAGACCACTGTGAGGCAAGGGAGGGGTGACTCAAAATGTTTCTAAAACGCCCATTTGCGTTTGTATTGCTTTACTATTTACACAATTATTTTAAGTATATATCGTATAGGGGTGGGGGGTATCCTTTGTGCATGCCGGGGGGTGAAAACTTTTGAACAGGATGATGATGTCCCAATTTTTCTTATTTTGTTTAAATATCATTGTTTTTCATTAAGTACTGCCCTTTGGAAGCAACAGAAGATACTTCCATGTTTCCCGGAAGAACAATTAAAAAGAATTTACCTTTGAAATTCGAATTCAAAAGTTTTCACACCCCGGCTCTTAATGCATTGTGTTTCCTTCTGGAGCATCAGTGAATGTTTGAACCTTTTTTAATAGTTGTGTTTGAGTCCCTCAGTTGTCCTCAGTGTGAAAAGATGGATCTTAAAATGTATACATTTAAGGCATATTTAACAATCATAGATCAGTTTTTTCCATGTTGATGCAGCATTTAAAGAAAAACTGAACGAAACAGAAAAATAAATAAAAGGAGTCTGATGGATAATTTTGGTAATTTGCTGTATTACAGTGACTTCTGTGATAAATTTAGTTTCAAGTGCCTAATTAGAGAATACAATAGAGTGATAAAGGCTATCCCAGCACCACTGAAAACAATGATTCAACAGTTTGTAACTCTCGATCAGAAATGAGATCACTTTGTATTGAAGGTATTAATTTAAATAGCAAACAGTTTACAAATAAGTTTATTAGAAATGTGTTATCTAAACAGTATTATCCTAATCAACTGAAAAGAAAATATGTTCTGCAAGATTTCAGTGGGGAAGAGGCGAAAAAAATAAGGAAGCGATATTTATCATACCCAATTCTTTCCAAGGTCAAAGAAGTGACATTTAAAATCTTAAGCGACATTTATCCATCCAACTCCTTTTTACATGAGAGATTTAATTGAGAAAACAATTCATGTGGATTTTGTGAGAAAGACATTGAAACGGTAGAACATATTTTCTTTCAGTGTGAATTTGTAAATGAATTTTGGCTTTCATTTCAAAGTTGGATACAATAAAGATACATAGATACATCTTTTGAATATGACCTCAATTAAAGTTGGAGTGTTTATAAATGATAAAAATTTAGAATTTTTGATAAATAACCTGATTGTAAACACTTTATCCACAGATGTAAGTATTTAAAGGTTAAACCCCATTTCACTGGATGGAAGAATGATGGACAGAAATGCCCTGAAACTTCTTTCTGCTTTGGACTTGTATATGTTGTTAGATTAAGACCCTTAGGCATGAACGCCTCTCTCATCTACTGCGCGATCTAACAGTTTGACATGTCTGTCATTTGAAAGAATCACGTGGTGTCCTGAATAATTAAGAGGCGGTGTCTTCTCAAAGGATAAGAAAACTCAGTCTCATTAATAATTATGAGACACCGACGCATCATCGAAGTGTTTTAGGCTACGTCCACACGAAGCCGGAGCTTACCCTATCCGATCTTTTTTTTTTTTCCTCATCTCAAGAAATATCCGCGTCCACACGAAACCACTGAAACGACTCAAAACGATGTAGTATACATGCCAGACCAGTATGTGGCGCTGTAATTCTGCCACAGAGATACACTTAAAACAGCGAATAAGACTTGGAGCATGCGCATAAACCTTGCACGCTGTATACATACTATAGTAAAGCTTAGAAATAACGCTTTATTTTGGCTCAGTAGCTTCTGCAGCACGAACACAAACATCTAGAGTCTGCTATTGTTGTTGTTGTTGCTGTTTTGTGCTGTTAGCGGCATCTGACTAGGGTCGACACGTGGGGTGATGACATCATCGTTTCACAAAATACACGGATAGGCTGTCCACACGAAAACGCAAAGACGGCGTTTTCAGATTTATCCACTCTGGGACCCGGTTTCAAAAAATAGCGGTTTCACCTTCTGAAAACGCCGGATCCATGTGGACGAAACGCCTATCCGATACAAAATTTGTGCGTATTCACAAAAACGCGTCTCCGTGTGGACAGGGCCTTAGTGCACAACCTGTGACGTGGACACGGTGTAGATTTTAAATCCGGAAGATGAAAATAGCGGAAAAAATTTCAAAATTAACCACTTTCCCTCTACAATTAAATCTAACAGATGCTAACATTGTATCTAATGATGTTCAACACACATACCTCTGTTAAAATCTCAGAAAATTTAGTTTAGGAATTTATGACCCTTTAAGACGAGGAGCACCTGATGGCTGAAGGCGCTAAACTTGAAGTGCCCACCCAAGCGCCCTTATGTGTGTTCGTACCATTTCATGGATGGGAAGCTGACTGATGAACACCCTTACCCCGAGAAATGGCTCGGCTACGATGTTCCAGTAAAGAAGTCACCCTGGTACTGGTTGTCAGATTCAGTTAAGCTAACTTAGCTAGCCATGTGCTTGTTAGCCTAACGTTAGATTTGTGAAGTCTGTTCTATGAATACATTTGAGATCAGTAACGAGCAGTTAACAAAATTCAATGAATCTTGTCCCCCTATATATTTCATATTTACGATAGTACAATGGTACATTATAGTCTTAAAATAGCTTAGATTATTCCTGTAAGTTACAGAGATTGCAGATGATAGCAGGCCAGCTACATCTCTCATATTGATAATGTCCTACGTATTAACACTAGAGTTGGAGATTGTGTGTATACTGTCTTGTTTTTAATGCATCTCTCTTACACACTGTTCTGTTCAAGTATGGGTGCCATCATATATTAATTCTCATGATTTATATTAAGTACTAATGTAAAAATATGTTTATGGTTATTTTCACAGATGCATCGATGAGCGTCAGTGATCAACTGTGAGGATGATCACATCCATATGCCCCTGAACTGTGATGCAGAAACACACTGGGAGGATCCATCTGTCTCTGACCACAACTCAACCTGAAGCCACCTACATCTGATATGAGAACACAATGCATTGAGCCAGCGCCACTGTACATAACTCTGCTGAGAAACATCCACCTTTGTCAGCACCAAGCGGCAACCTCCCCAGTTTCTCTTGAAGCCAATACGGAAGTGACTTAAACTGCGATTCATCGACTGGCTGCTAGGGACAGGCTCCAAAAGAGAGCAGAATCTCTTTGAGTCCCATGTTAAAACGGCCAACTTTACAGCAGAAAAAAACATGTTTACAGCCTGGATCAAATTGTGGTTTTGCTCTATACAGCTAATTTTGCCCTTCATGACAACTCTGAGGGGGGTGGCATTGGCTAAAAGTTTGTTCCTGAGATTTACTACAATGACAATGGCGGGAGGATATAAAACTGCTGCATTTTGAAAAATTATACTTTGGACACGGGCTCGTTTGTGAGATATATACAATCATATAGAGTTTTACAACATAAACGCTGCTCAGGTTGCATAATTTCTTGAAGAACGATGATGGAGAGCAGATCATTCAGAAGAAATGTGATGCAAACAATGGATAATATATCAATATTTCATGGATTTAATGCTTTTGTGGACAAAAAAGACTGTTTTTTGTTTTTCAATGGACACTCATGGACATTTTACCCAAATGCTATGGATTGGATTCATCTCACGATCACTATTTCATTATAAAGGTATGAAGTCCCACTCGATTTTTCATGTTGTTATTTGCACACCCCGCGCAAATTACAATATTACTGTTGCTGGAGCATCTATATTGTAAAAAAGACACCGTAGATTGACAGTACACCTTTAGAACTTTCTAATGATTTAACTTGTTATCTTTATTATATTTTAGATAGTATCTAGGTTAGATAGCTCTTTTGCCTGCTAACATGATCACGTCGAGCTAGGTGGGCGTGGTTCAGCAACCAGACACCTCAGTTCCAACCACGTCCCGCCTCTTTGCCCATTTTCAGTTATCCGGGAGTGACATGCGGCGAGGCGCTGCTAAGATGGCAGCGGCCTCATTTTCGCTTCAAAAATGCTCTTCAGAAATCTACAGGTGACGTCATGGACACTATGTCCATATTTTTTTACAGTCTATGGTCAGCACACAGGGTTAACATTGGATGCATTTCATTCAGTCGCCGAGCGCCTTACTACTACATACACCAACAGCTTCCAGTTACACGCTGGGGATCAGCTCCTGATGACTGATGAAGCTGCATCTTAATTTATTGCAGGGTGATCTTGCTGAAAGTTTTGGTGTTTCAAAACCCGGTGTTGTGATAAATTCATAAATGAAAATTCAGGGTTCCTGGAATACCTTCGTCCAGGCGACGAAGTAATTGCAAATAGAGGCTTCACCATTACTGATCTGCCGACTGAAAAACTTCAAAATCCTTTCTCACAACAGTTCCAATTAACCTCACCGTAAGATTGATAAAATGTTGAGAATTTGTGCAGCCCTGTGTAACCTTCTAAGCAACATAATTTCTGATGCAGTCCTACAACTGATTTTATCACAACTTATATTAAATTATACATTTTCTAAAACACAAATCACAAAGTTATCTCTTGTTTAACAAAACTGATTTAAAATAGTTCCAGTCTTCACCTACACCCTCCACATGCTGCTCCATAAACTCCTGACAGGCCCCATGTTACCTATGGCCACTTCGTATCGTCTTCCCACTTTAACAATGACGATGGATGGGACAATAGGAGACCATCTGCACGTCGTATAAACTTTTCTCCGTGCTCCCAATTTAAAACATTTACGGCATTAACATTATTTGTAGGGCTGGGTAAACAATATTGATTTCTTGATTTTAATCTACTCTCATTTTTACGAACCGATATCGATTCTTAAAACCCAAGAATCGATTAGTCTAGTCTGTTTTCAGTTGATGAATGAACAGAACCTGTAGAGCGCCTCCCATCCAATAAATCGTAATAATCTTTGTGCTTTGTTACTTTTGATATGAAGCAAAGTCTCAGATTTCAAATAACGTCCATCTTATTATGAGATTCAAAAAATAAGTACCGTTTTGGCGCTGTTTAATGTGACGTGACAGATCGCTATAGCACCTCAGTTAAAGAGAAGCGGCAGCATGGAGCGTATGTGAACATCCTCTCCTCCGCTTTAATACCAGTTACAGCGCGAAATAAACATGAATAAACACCTGAAGGTATGTTAAAATATACAGTACAGCTTAACAAAATCCATATCATGTCTTGTGTAATAGCTTAATCAGTGTTTCAACCTCGGAAAGACGTCAATAAAACAGCTTGTAAACAATGTCACATAACGTTACATTTACCTCAGAAAAACCAAAGTCCCTTTAAGACAAGTCATTTCACTCGGCGGCCATCTTTGAAACGCCTCTCGGGCATCCAAGTGCAGCTCCTATCTCTTTGAATGGGGAAACATCAAATTCTCCAAAGCTGTTTGCCAAGCTTTCGATTAAATTTCATATTTGAAATCACCAATGAAATCTGACAAAAACTGTCTCATAAATTTTGTTTCTAAACGCACGAATCATCACGGTATTTTTCAGGCTGGATCAAGCTAATGCGCATGCGCAGTCCTAAATGCGCGTCTCTTGTGCCTTATTTCGGAGGCCAGAGTCTGACTGTTTCTATAGAAACCGGAGTTTCTAACGGCCGCTGTAGTGACGCGATGACTTTACCAATCGGTGATTGGCTCTTATTTAGAAGGCGGGACTTATTCCGCCATATTGCGCGTTGCACTTTCTCCCATTCAAAACAATACGAGTGACGCGTCTTGTGTTATTCTATAGTCTTTGGAAAAACTATTCAGTGACCATAAACTCATTAGTAAGCTAGAAAAATGAACTCTAGAAAGCAGCATTCTGATAAATATAGCTATGCACCGTTACATATTCATTAAAATATTCTTCAATATTTAATGCATGTTTGAAAAATCAGTTATGACAGCCACGATTTAAATGTTTAAAAAAACCGAATTGGAGTAGAAATATAATTATGTAATTCTTAACTTTTTTTAAGGCCACATTCACACTGTCAGACAACTGCATTTACTTACAGGGGTGAGTCTCGAAATGTCCCGTTCACACAGCAACTTACAGTAGCGTCTGGAACACTGTCTGTATGAACGTGCAGCGAGAGTCGAGCCCGTATTCTGTTACTAGTAACCATAACGACAGTGACCAACATAATATTAAAGATGGCGACGTCCATAAAACTGAAAAGTCTCATCACTTTTGACATGACAAGAGAACAATTGAACCGCGAGTGTATCCATTCAAACTTCATTAACCAACAGCAGCATGTAAACACGCGATAGCCCGAGTGTTTAACCCTTGCACTCGCGTGTCACGTCTTTTGCGACGTCTCGCGCATGACATGGCATTTGAATTTGGAAAAGAAACACAAAACTGACGGGAGCCGCTCCGGTGGAAAACAGTGATTGGATCTAATACCTTAAGATGACGCACAGCTCATATCTGTGTCGCTGTAAGTTACCGAAAGCGAAACCACACACAAAACAACGGCTCTCTTGCACTGTATGACGTGACAGACAGTTGTCCAGTGCGGTTCCGTTCAATTCCGAAAATGCGGTTGTGAGTCCTGAAAATTTAGGGGTGTGAGTTCGGTTATAAAATGCGGTTGTCACACCCGTAAATAACCGTACTGTGTGTGAACATAACCGTATTAAGGACTCAAATACAGGACTGACAACCGTATTCTGCTGCTGTGTGAACGTGGCCTTTATTATATAAAAAAACATAACTGAGTGTAATTTAAGTGTTTGTATATAAATAAGTTAATTTTAATCCTACCAACTGACTCCCATGTTTAGTTTACAGCATTAGTTGACAGATTATTTTCCTCTAGAAAATTTGCCACATAGGCTACCGTAACTGATCCAAAATAATCGATATCGAATCGAATCGCAAGCATGTGAATAGAAATCAAATCAAATCGTGAAAATTGTGTCAATACCCAGCCCTAGTTATTTGTCATTTCACTAAAGTTATAGCTAGCTATAAACAATCTTCTAACTACTGAACTAGCAACCGAATGTGCCGCGTCAGTTTAGCGGAAGTCAGATGACAAAATGCGGAAGAGCGAAGTATTAAAAGTGGGTGGGGCGGAATAAGGTGAATACAGTGAGATTCAGTATAAATTAAACATGGACATTTTCACTGTAAACATGAAACCATATACTGGAGAGTACTGGAGGTACTTCTCTGAAAAAATCCAGGGGACTGTAGTTGATGCTCTTTATTATGCTTTATTGTGATTTTAATTCATTTCATTGGAAGGAAAAGTACAGGACATTATTATAGCATGCATTACCAGAGAATGTAACAAAAAAAAAAAAGGAAAAAAGCCCAGGATCCCCTTCAAGACATAAAATAGATTATGCTTAGAGTTAACCATACCCCTGCATCAAACTACAAAGAAAAAATACATTTAGCCATTAATGCACTGCAACAATCAGCTTAAATCATAACTACTGTCATTATCGTATATATATATAAATGTTTTAAAAATTTCAGATTGAGTCATGTTCAAATCAGCAGCTTTTATTCTTTTATTTTTTTTTCTTCATGTTTTCGCACTCAGTTAACTCAGTGCATTTGCAGGTCTCTATGTACTTGTAGTCATGGGAGATCTTGCTGCCATTGGCACACTGCAGCGTCACTGTTATATTCCTGAATTTATCCTCCTGGCAGCAAGAACAGCTGTGCGTCATATCGTTCATGTCCATAGAATACCTGTGCAGGTTTTCAAGAAAACACCAGTCAGATGAATGTAATACAGCTGGATGTGAGTTTATCCTAATATACAGTATCCACACAAAGGTTTGGATGCTAGGGCACACTTAAAAATGTATGAATTTTAATGGATACATGACAAAATATCAAACCAAAAAGCTATCGCACTTCACTTTTCTGAGCTATTTTTGTTTTGTTAAAACCTAATTTTAACAGTTGAATTGATATTCAATTCATTATAGAATAATTAACAAAATGGTTTTAATTAGCAAAGACATTAATGATATCTCGCAATCCTGTTGCTAAAAAATAATTTTAAAAAGCATTTCTAGTTTCATTAGTTTTTTGTTTTAATTTATGGAAATATAACACATCATTAACTACAAATCAACATTTGGTCCCAAACTAGCTAGTCCCTACTGAGTGACAGCTTAAATTAGTCTTAATTTAAATTAGTCTAAATTAGTCTTAATTTTCAACCCTGTTGACCATTTTGGCATAGGTGTTTTTCTTTACATTTTTGTACAAAGTTCTCTCAGTTACACAACTGCGCCAGCAGGTGGCAGTATGGGACAGCATATATCTGAATCCTTGAGATGGAGTGAAGATAGTTTTTTGTTAGTTATAATTTGGGCAATATTGTGTGCGTCATTAAAAGTAAGTAATTTCTAAATGTTAAATACTTGCATCATTAGAAGTGTGTTATTGTTGTTGTTATCGTTAATCTATTACTACAATCTGTATGACTGAGCAGTTTCACTATACTGAAATGCCACATTTTAGAATGCCATTTGTAATATCTTTATTTGTGTTTTCTTAAATTACCTGATTGTTCGTCAGTAAGCATATTATGGTGTTTATATCTAATGCGTGCTTTAACGACACCATTTTGACCAGCGCAATTTTATTGTAACTGCGTCATTAGTTTATATCACTGTGTTACAGAATGTATAAGAACATTTATGAGAACAGTGACTTTTATATGCAAAGATGTATATTTCTAATTCAGCAATGTTATATAATATTGTAACATATCGTATTTCTACATTTTTATATTTGTAGGAATAAATGTTTAAATGTTATAATATTGATAATTATTTCATGTTTATTGCTAAGTCTTCAGAAAGGAAGTCTTACAAAATATTATGCAAACTATAGCCTTTACAGTTCATCTGAGAATTAAAAATAAAAAAATGAATGTTTGTGATCAACAGGTGTGTAAAGCTCTCACATTGATTTGCTGTCACAGTGGCCAGTGCAGGAAGTAACTTCTACATCCTCGATGGAAGTGCAACCATTGACATCCAGACGGGTGTGGTTCTTCTCAAGAACACAGTTGCTGGGTTCACCTGAGAGATGATAGAGGCAGGTAAGCTTGAGAATCATGAACAATACATGCACTGAATGTTATGTAGGGCCTATTATGTTATTTTTAATTTACTTAACATCTGTTAAATTATCTGCATAAACATATTAATGTGGACAAAATCATTTTAACTTAAATATATATTGTTTGTGTCAAGGTGTTTAATAAGTGTATAAAGAATATCTTACAGATCCTGCAACATCCATCTATGTCAAACTGTATTGTTCCCTGTAAAGACACAAATAATAGAATAGAAAACATTATTTAAACATTTCTCTAAAAATATTGCACATTTTCATACAAAAAAAGTACATCTTTTTTTTTCTTGAAATAATACACAAAAACAGTTAACACTTCCATCTAGAGTTTCAATAGAATATTTCACCTCATTTTGTCATCACCCTGTTTTACTTTCTTTCTTGTATGAAACACAGCTGTTATTTAGAGCAGAATATTTATAGCAGAAAGCTGGTCTTCTTAGTACAATAAAAGTGAATGTTGACCATGGCTGTCAAACAAGATTTTAAGGGAATAACAACTGACTATAAAGTAGAATTGTAATAAAGAACATGAGTTGTATGGGCTACTTTTGATGTTTTTTTTTTTTTTAATTATTATTTTTTTATAAATCTGTAATAAGAAGCCCCGCAAAATGATATGTGGGGAATATATATATATATATATATATATATATATATCTCGTGGTCATGAGCTAAGAATTCATTCCCATGGATTAAGAATTTGTTCTCTCGTTTTAGTTCAATTGTGGCCACAAATTAATAATTTGTTCCCACATTCTATTAATTAATTTGTTTGCTCGTTTTAGTAAATCATGGCGACATTAAATTAATTTGTTCCCTCGTTTTGATTTAAATAAAATAAGGGAACAAATTATTACAATGTGGCCACAATTTAGTAAATCGAGGGAATGTATTAGTAAAACATGCTGACGTATTAGTCAGTTTTGGGAACGCATTGTTAATTAGTGGCCACAATATACATATATACACAGGGGCTTCCCTGACATCCCCTGGCTCCTATCCTTTTTCACTGCTTGGAACAACATTAGGTTGAGTAAATAGTGACAGAATTTTCCCCTCTTTGATATACTAAACAAACCCAACTGAAACTTTTGTTTTGCTAAATTAGGAGTGTTTCTTTGGCTGCGTTAATTATTTTGAGAACATTGACCACAGTCTGGAGAAATGTGAAGAAATGAAAGTGAAAAACAATGATACTGTATGTCAAAGCCACACATCCAAACAGAAAGCAAAAGTATACAAAATACAAGCTTACAGGCACACAGTCCTCTGGATTAAAGTCAGGGCATGTTTTAATGCTCTCCACAACCACAAAGGAGCCATTCACTTTATTGCAGGTACCAGTCGTACATTTGAACTTGTACCCCTCTCGATCCTAAACAAAAAGACATAGAGGCTATATGAGGATGTATACTTATACTGTATATTATACTTTGTCTGATGAACTGAAAGAATGTAGAAAACATTGAGAATGTTTTACACTGTACCTGGAGCTTATGTATGGTGTTGTCTGGTCCATTATAAACACAGCATTTTTGTTGACATGATCCACAGCACTCTCCTTCTTTTTTCACATATTCAAAGCACTTGACGTGTAAAAAGAAATTTATAGTTTAATAATTCACTCATTTTGACTCATTAAAAAGAACCAGGACCAGATTCACAAAACATTAAGATCTTCTTAACCGTTATTTTCTTCTTATTTTCTAACTTAAGAATGAAGTAAATAATATTTCGTAATTCTTAAATAGAAGGTTGTTAAAAATCATCATAAATAACATCATAATTAAAGTTAAAAATTTCGTAGTTGTTTTCTTTTCCAGCCGGTTCTTAGGAATAATTTGTCCAGGAATAGGACATAACGGCTCATGCTGTGTTTGCTGTTGTGTGCTGGTGAACAAAGCTACATCACTTTAGAATCAATTCAGCAAAACCGTATTGCATCAGAAAGTGACAGCAATACAGAATACGTACAAAACAAGTGTGTCATGTGTGGATTTCAGTTCTACTTACAGGATCACAGTCACTTGAACTCAAGTAAGCGCACTTCTCAGAGCTCCTGTCAGTTATAAGCGAGCCGTTGATTTCACGACAGGTAACATTTTCACATTTGTAACTGTGGACTTCTCCAACCTAACAAAAGACAGTCAGAATCCATGATGATTGAAGATCAGGGCAGATTAATTGTCTGCTGAACCGAAAGAATGAAGAAAGGTTTAAAAATGTTTTCAAATGTACCTGGAGAGTCTGTCTGGTGTTGTCTGGTGCATCATAAATGCAGGAATCTTGTGTACATGATCCACAGCACTCTCCAGCTTTTTTCACATATTTAAATCCCTTGGAGTGAAAAACAAACAAGTTTATACAGTAGCTTCAATAATTCAATGGTACCTTTTACTGGATTTTCAAAGTAGAGACTTTTTTAAGCATTACTGAAGAGTAAGAGGTGATGTTAAAAAGAAGACGAGCAGATAAGAAAATGAGAAATATCAGGAAAAAACTGTAGCAAAGGCCAAAGAACATACAGAACAAGTGTGGATTTAGAGATTCTACTTACAGGATCACAGTCACTTGAACTCGAGTAAGAGCAACTCTCAGAGCTCCTGTCAGTCATAAGCGAGCCGTTGATTTCTCGACAGGTAACATTTTCACATGTGTAACTGTGGACTTCTCCAACCTAACAAAAGACAGACAGAATCAATGAGGACTGAAGAACAGAGCAGATTAATTGTCTGCCGAACCGAAAGAATGAAGAAAGGTTTAAGAATGTTTTCAAATGTACCTTGAGAGTCTGTCTGGTGTTGTCTGGGGCATCATAAATACAGGCCACTTGTGTACATGATCCACAGCACTGTCCTTCTTGTTTCACATATTTAAACCCCTTGGAGTGAAAAGAGGCGATGTTAAAAAGAAGACGAGCAGATAAGAAAATGAGAAATATAAGGAAAAAACTAGCAATGGCCAAAGTACATACAGAACAAGTGTGGATTTAGAGATTCTACTTACAGGATCACAGTCACTTGAACTCAAGTAAGCGCACTTCTCAGAGCTCCTGTCAGTCATGAGCAAGCCGTTGATTTCACGACAAGTAACATTTTCACATGTGTAACTGAGGACTTCTCCAACCTAACAAAAGACAGACAGACACCATGATGATTGAAGAACAGAGCAGATTAATTGTCTGCTGAACTGAAAGAATGAAGCTTAAGAATGTTCTCAAATGTACCTTGAGAGTCTGTCTGGTGTTGTCTGGTGCATCATAAACACAGTCCACTTGTCTACATTCTCCACAGCACTCTCCAGCTTTTTTCACATATTCAAACCCCTTGGAGTGAAAAAATACAGTAATTTCAATAATCCTTTTGCACCTTTTACTGGATTTTCAAAGTAGAGACTTTTTAAGCATTACTGAGGAGTAAGAGGTGATGTTAAAAAGAAGACGAGCAGATAAGAAAATGAGAAATATCAGGAAAAAACTGTAGCAAAGGCCAAAGAACATACAGAACAAGTGTGGATTTAGAGATTCTACTTACAGGATCACAGTCACTTGAACTCAAGTAAGAGCAACTCTCAGAGCTCCTGTCAGTCATAAGTGAGCCATTGATTTCTCGACAGGTAACATTTTCACATGTGTAACTGTGGACTTCTCCAACCTAACAAAAGACAGAATCAATGAGGATTGAAGAACAGAGCAGATTAATTGTCTGCTGAACTGAAATAATTAAGTTTAAGAATGTTTTCAAATGTACCTTGAGAGTCTGTCTGGTGTTGTCTGGTCCATCATAAATGCAGGCATCTTGAGTACATGATCCACAGCACTCTCCTTCTTGTTTCACATATTTAAACCCCTTGGAGTGGAGAAAAAAAAAAAAAAAATACAGTAGTTTCAACAATCCTTTTGCACCTTTTACTGGATTTTCAAAGTAGAGACGTTTTAAGCATTACTGAGGAGTAAGAGGTGATGTTAAATAGAAGACGAGCAAATAAGAAAACAAGAAAAATATCAGGAAAAAACTAGCAAAGGCCAAAGAACATACAGAACAAGTGTGGATTTAGAGATTCTACTTACAGGATCACAGTCACTTGAACTCAAGTAAGAGCAACTCTCAGAGCTCCTGTCAGTCATAAGCGAGCCATTGATTTCACGACAGGTAACATTTTCACATGTGTAACTGTGGACCTCTCCAACCTAACAAAAGACAGACAGAAACCATGATGATTGAAGAACAGAGCAGATTAATTGTCTGCTGAACTGAAATAACGAAGTTTTAAGAATGTTTTCAAATGTACCTTGAGAGTCTGTCTGGTGTTGTCTGGGGCATCATAAACACAGTCCACTTGTCTACATTCTCCACAGCACTCTCCTTCTTTTTTCACATATTCAAACCCCTTGGAGTGAAAAAATAAAATAAAAAATACAGTAGTTTCAATAATCCATTTGCACCTTTTATTGGATTTTTTTACTGGAGGTGATATTAAAAAGAAGACAAGCAGATAAGAACACAAGATAAAAATCAGAAAAAACTAGCTAAGGCCAAAGAACATACAGAACAAGTGTGGATTTAGAGATTCTACTTACAGGATTACAGTCACTTGAACTGCATTCTGTAATGTTCCTTTTAATCACAAACAAGCCATTAATTTGATGGCAAGTAACAGTTTCACATTCGAAACGCTGGACATCTCCAACCTGACAAAAGACAGAACAGAACAGATTCACTGATCAATTGAAGAAAATTATAATAAATACAAAAACTTCAATCATTTGAATGCATACGCTTAATTTTAGAGTCTTCCATTGATAATAGTTCATTAATATGAAATGAACCCAGCAACTCACCTTGTACTCAGTGTTATTGTACACACAGACGTCTTTGGGCACTGAACAGAGAAAAATAAACAATTTTGGGAATTGCTCACCCAAAAATGAAAATTCTGTCATCATTTACTCACCCTCATGTCATCCCAAAACCCATATGACCCTCATTCTTTCAGGAACACAAAGGAGGAAGAATGCACTTTTCCAGTCATTTGTGATTAAGCTTTAAAGCTTCTGAAGCAATGCAAAAACACCATGAATGTAACATAAAAGTGGACTATACTGCTGAAGTCATTTGACACCTTTGAAGACATTCTAATATGTCCAACTTGGTACAAGACATTTGAACTACATTTGTGACACATTCATAGTGTTTTTGTATCCTTTTGGGAAGCAACAACAACAAAAACTGTCCACATTTATTTCAACTGCATGAACTGATCGGTTTCTCCTCTTCTTTTCTAACATCTCACAATCATACAGGTTTGGAATAGTATGAGAAAAAGTAAATGATGAGTGAGCTTTTTTTTTTTTTTTTTTTTTTGAGAAGTTGTAGATTCACTTAATTTCTTTGGAAAAGTTGCTTTCTCGGAATATACAAAATGTTTTTGGCAACTAGAAATTATATTTGAGCAGGAATCCGTAAGAAAATTCGAGACTTACCACAGGGTGGACAGCAACTGCCTTCAGTTTTATTTGGTGCCAACTCAAATCCCACATCACATTTCTTCTGAAGACACTGATCAAGATCACACACTGAATGGATGAAGAATATTTTAAATTAATATTACTGAATGTTTTGAATCATTTTTGTGTTTATGACTGTTATTAGTGGAAGAAACATCAAATGGTTACATGCTTATTTGATTTCTATGAAAACACCACCAGCAGGTTCAAAGGAATCATTTATATGGTGCTTTTATCATGTACTGTTGTACACCCAAAGGGCTTTACAGTCATATCAGTGTGAAGCATCTACCTGGATGATGAGACAGCAGCCACAGTGATACGGCGCCAGTGTGCTCAACACACACCAGTTATAGGTGGAGCAGAGAGAGTAATAAAGCCAATTCAATGGATGCGGACTATTATTATTATTATAGGACATGATTGATAAGGGCCAATGGAGGGGATTTGGCCAGGACACCAGGGTACACCCATACTCTTTACGAGAAGCGCCATGCTATTTTTAATGTCCACAGGGAGTCAGGTTTAATGGTTTAGTGTCCCCATCAGTATATGAGCTTTAGGACCCACACAGATGTTATGTTAATGTTGTGAGCACCCCATATTGGCCTCATTAACACCTCTTCCAGCAGCAACCTAGATTTCCCAGAAGGTCACCCATCCAGGTACTGACAAGGCTCAGTGCTTGTGTGTTTTGAATTCCTTGTTCTTGCCCATGCACCATGTGAGCAATTACTAACTTTTACTGTATTCATAGTCACTGCTGAGAATCTTTTGAGCAGCAATTTCAATGTACATTTATAAGTCTGTCAAACACATTTTTAAATCTTGAATAAAAGAGGAAAGCCTATATCAGCTGTCTTTGACTCTTGATCAATCCTTGATGACTCACCACAAGTTTCACAGCAGTTTATAACTGTGCTTTTGTATCCGTCACCACAGGGCATCTTAGTTGGACACTTTATAGGCTCTTTCAAAGGCACGCCAAAAGTACTGCAATTATATGTTTCACACTTAATTGTCCATGTCTCTCCAGGCTGCAGGAAAAGACAGTTGATAGTTACTTTTGGTAATTTTAGTTAGTTATGATTACAAATATTTGTGAAAATGTGTGACTTGACTAAATGACTAAAATGAGTTAAAGGGTTAGTTCACCCAAAAATGAAAATTCTGTCATTAATTACTCATGCCGTTCCAAACAGTCATTACGAGCTTTCTGACCCTAATAAACTACAATGTTATCACCACTTTCAAGGCCCAGAAAAGTAGTAAAGACATCATTAAAATAGTCCATGTGACTTAATGTTATGAAGTGAATACTTTTTGTGAAAAAACAAAATAATGACTTTAGTCAACAATTTCTTCTCTTCTGTGTCAGTCTCTGATGCTGTACACGTGAGCAGCACAAAGCATGCGTGTGATTTTGACGCAGGAACCGGCCAATACTGAGCCCCCGTTCTGACATAGAACCCGGAAGCTCTGCACTGTGTTTACTACGTGAACGGTGCCAGAGACTGACACGGAAGAGAAGAAATAAAGTCGTTATTTTTGTTCTTTTGAGCACAAAAAGTATTTTTGTCACTTCATAACATTAAGGTTGATCCACTGTGGACACATGGACTATTTTAACGATGTCTTTACTACCTTTCTGGGCCTTGAAAATAGTAATAATGTTCCAGCCAATTGGTGGTTCAGAAACTTCTTGGATTTCATCAAAAATATCTTAATTTGTGTTCTGAAGATGAACGAAGGTCTTACGGGTTTGGAACGACGTGAGGGTGAGTAATTAATGACAGCAATTTCATTTTTTGGGTGAACTAACCCTTTAAGAGTTTGGACATACATAAGAGGTAGGGCCACAGCTAACGGGGGAAAGATGGGAATAAAGGCCCTGGACAATGATTTCAGCTGAGAGGGTCTGATACAATAAAAAGTACCAGGACCCTGGGAACTCTAGCAACGGCCTGACAGCTAAGATGTTTCTAAGACCATAGTACTGCCTTAGTACTGTTTCTTTGTGAAAGGCACAAGTGACATACGTGTCTAGGTAATCCATCAAGACCAATGCAGTCTACAAAGAGGGAACAAAAACAACAACATGATCAAAACTACAACATAAAGGTGCATTAAACTAGCAAACAGAGAAAGTAAATGAAGAAACACTTCTTACCGCAGTAAGCTGTACACAGATTTGATGTCATATCAACCCGATATTGGCCATCAGGACAGTAACAACCTTCAGTTACAGTTTGGTTACAATCTTTGCACTCGTTCTCCCCATACATAGTATTGTACCTAGTTGAAACGTACAATAGAAGTAGAAATTTGTCAGTGATAAAGACTGTTAAAATGCAGTCAATTTCAGAGCATTCAGTATTATAATTATAATACAACAATAATAGTATAATACAAATACAATTATAATGGATATGGACTGATAAGGATTATTACGATGTGCTGCAGGATTTTTCCACTTTAGGTCCGCATGCCTTGTAGACTTTGTTACTGGGGCACTTGTATTCTGTTACAGAAATCAATGACAAGATTCATGGCCCTTTCAGGTACAATATTGTAGTATCATGAATTACAAATGAAAGAACAATTAAATGTATATACTTGTTCATGAAAGAACAATTAATTGTTTCATGATATTAATTGTTTCATGAAACAATAATTATTGTTTCAATAATTATTTCATGAACAATTAATTGTTCATGAAAGAACAATTAAATGTATATACACACACACATTATACACGTTAACGTTACTACAATCGTGAGTGCATTTGTGAGTGTACCACATAGCCCTTTGAGAATAGGGGAGTTTCTCCAGTCCACACAGATAGACTTATGGCCACACAGCTGTGCATAGGCCTCCACACTAGCGCAGGCAGCAGACTCATTTCCCATTTTGAATACATCATATTTACATGCCTCATAATAGTCCTTATAGGGAACGGCATTATGGCAGCTGTAAAACACACTGTAAACAAAATGCAAAATTGTGAGCCCCAAAAAAAATTATTTCACTTATCTTAGTAGAGAATAACTAAAACACATTTCAATTGTATTAACATCATAATTTAATTCTGTTTAAATAATGCTTATAATAGTATCACTCTCTGTTACGAACAACTTTGCTTGTCCTCTGCCTTACGTGCTGTTGATGATGTCACAGATAGTAATGTTTGGAGGAGACGGTGGATGAGGTGGTGGAAGAGGAGGTGGAGGTAATTCACATCCTGGGGGGACCATCCAAAACTGTGCTACATGCTCACATGATTTGTCGATTGTTCCATTAGGAAGTCTGCAGTCGTCTATGGTGTTGTTATCACAATACCCTACAGAATATCAACAGAATTTCAAAAAGTTAATAAACAGAAGCACAAGCCAAACTGTGTACCATGATGGGGAATTTTCAGCTGCAATAAATCAGGATGGAGAAGGAACTTTAATGACCAATTCAACAATAAACTATATATATTCAGGTAGAGCCTAAATTTAGCTACTCTTTTAAGAAAACAAAAGTAAGTATTTTATTGTTCTTGCTGAAGGTAGTCTTTTAATTAAAATGTGTTCTATCAACATTATGCTTCACTTGAAACAGGTTGAGTTTTGATTATAATTAAAATCTGTCATTAAACAACTAGATCTGTACTCACCACATTGTCCCCGAGTATTATGATGGAAGTAGGAGAATGGGAGTTTGATTTGGACGCTCAAATAACTGACTGTGATTAAAGTTTTGATTTCAGAGATGTTCAGTGTCACTTCCATGCCATTACTGGTGATGATGATGCTATTGTTTATGTATGTTGGCATCTTCTTTACATCATCAACATAGACCTAAGGGAAATATTTATGATGAAAGTTGTAATACTGTGTATTACATGAACTTGTAGAGCAGTATTGTAGCATAAACTCATATTAGCATGGAAAAATGTCTATATTTGTCATTGTGATGATTGTGTTTTAGGGAGGTTTTTAAATCAAGGTCAGCATTCCCTCAGTAACCACAGGACTTAATTGGATTTCTGCAGTACAGGATTACATTTCTGAGAGGATTTTGTGAGGGGAAAACATTACCATGGGGGATCTAAATTAATTGTAAGAAGAGAGCAGGTGTACAAGTAAAATTCAGCAAGAGTGGGATACTAGAAACGTGCAGGAGTGGGTGGGAGTGAGATTAAACAATCCTGTGCAGACCTAGTTTTAAACACTTGGCATGTTTTTTTCAAGAGACTGAGTTTTCGT
The DNA here is from genome assembly GCA_037950665.1 of Hypophthalmichthys nobilis. NCBI lineage: Eukaryota > Metazoa > Chordata > Actinopteri > Cypriniformes > Xenocyprididae > Hypophthalmichthys > Hypophthalmichthys nobilis. Next base: position 20,131,582 of record CM075486.1, read on the forward strand.
AAACAAATTTGTTTGAATGAACTTACATTGATCACTTTAGTATCGTTACTTGTCATCTTGATTTTGTAGGATTTGTAATACACAATCACATACTCAGGGCAGGCAAGATTATTTTTAGTATCACAATAATAATTTTTAGCATGGACACTGATATTGTATCTTGGGATGATTTCTTCGAACAAAACATAAGTGCAGTTTCCTTGAAAAGCATAATATTGTCCATCAAAAGTTCTGTAATGAGGGTCACCCCAGGAATTGCATAAACCTGTTGGATCAGAAAACAGATAAAATATAATTCACTGCCAAAAACAATATAATTTTTGATAGCACCTTTAAGAGCAATTTAAACAATGTAGAAAAAAAAAATCTTAATATGATTTAAACTCACATTCACACTCATACTTAAAGCAGCAGCCATTGTTATAATACACCTTCACAGGATCAAGTCCGTTAACACATTCAGGTCTTGCAGTTATTGGCTCACAATATACAGGTTCTGAGACGACTTTTCCATTTTTGCACGTTTTGATAGTGCATGCGTTTGTCTATTATAAATAAAAGAGTTCAAAATTATTGATGAACAAAGGTTAAAGGTTTAGTTCACCCAAAAATGAAAATCATGTCATTAATTACTCACCCTCATGTTGTTCCACACCCTTCGTTCATCTTTGGAACACAAATTAAGATATTTTTGATTAAATCTAATGACTCAGTGAGGACTCCATTGCCAGCAAGATAATTAACACTTTCAAATGCCCAGAAAGGTACTAAAGACATATTCAAAACAGTTCATGTGAGTACAGTGGTTCAACCTTAAAAGATTAGTCCACTTTCAAATAAATTTTTCCTGAAAATTTACTCACCTCCATGTCATCCAAGATGTCCATGTCATTCTTTCTTCATTCAAAAAGAAATTAAGGTTTTTGATGAAAACATTCCAGGATTATTCTCCTTATAGTTGACTTCAATGTACTCCACTGTTGAAGGTCAAAATTACAGTTTCAGTGCAGCTTCAAAGGGCTTTAAACGATACCAAACGAGGAATAAGGGTCTTATCTAGTGAAACGATCTGTCATTTTCTAAAAAAATACAATATATGCTTTATAAACACAAATGATCGCCTTGCAAGTGGTTCCGCCATTCCACCTTCAAAAAGCTTATGCTGTATTTCCTACGCCTTCCCTATTCTGCTTAGAAAATGACAGATCGTTTCACTAGATAAGACCCTTATTCCTTGTCTGGTATCGTTTAAAGCCCTTTGAAGCTGCAATGAAACTGTAATTTTGACCTTCAACAGTGGAGTCCATTGAAGTCCACTATAAGGAGAATAATCCTGGAATGTTTTCATCAAAAACCTTAATTTATTTTCAGCTGAAGAAAGAAGGACATGGACATCTTGGATGACATGGGGGTGACTGAGTAAATTATCGGGAAAATTTTATTTGAAAGTGGACTAATCCTTTAATGTTATTAAATTGACGAGAATACTTTTTATGCAGTAATAAAGAGTTTTCAACGATATCTAGTGATGGCTGATTTCAAAACTGCTTCAAAGCTTTATGAATCTTTTGTTTCGAATCAGTGGTTTGGAGTGCCAAAGTCACGTGATTTTAGTAAACAAGGCTTTGTTACGTCATAAGTGTTTTGAAATTTCAATAGTTCACGTGACTTTGGTAGTTTGATACACGATCCGAACCACTGATTCGAAACAAAAGATTTGTAAAGTGTTTTGAAATCGGCCATCACTAGATATTGTTGATAAGTCGTTATTTTGTTTTTTTGGCACACAAAATTATTCTCACCGCTTTATTATACTAAGGTTGAACCACTGTACTCACATGAACTGTTTTAAATATGTCTTTAGTACCTTTTTTAGCATCTGAAAGTGTTAATTATCTTGCTGGCAACGGAGGCCTCACTGAGCCATCGGATTTTATCAAAAATATCTTAATTTGTGTTCTGAAGATGAACAAAGGTCTTATGGGTGTAGAACGACATGAAGGCGAGTAATAAATGACATCATTTTCATTTATGGGTGAACCAGCCCTTTAATAAATCAGGGTCCTAATTCATTTAAGGTATTTTTTTTACCTGCAAGAGTACAATAATACAAAGTAACCATTATTTTTAACACAAGTAATTTACACTAGTTGTACACTGAACTAATAAACACAAATAGTATGTGAGGACTGTTTTTAGTCTCTCTTATTACCGTGTGGTTGTCGAATTTAATCTCTTTTACAATATAGCCAGAGAAGTTGCAATAAACAGTATAGCATTCATCCTGTAGACTGGAGATTGTTGAACCTATAATTACAGTAAAAGATTTGGAGAGAAGGCAAAGAAAACTTCAAAACATTTTAACTGTAAATCAATCTAATAAGCAACTTTACATGGACCACACAGATGAAATAAAATAAAAAACTGTCATAGAAGTATCAGTACTTACCTGCTGGGTATTTTACATTGTTATATGTGCAGAAAGGTGGGGTAGTTATTTTTGTTGTTGTAGATGGTGTTACAGTAGTAGTGGTAGTAGATGTTTCTGTTGTTGTAGATGGTGGTGTTACAGTAGTAGTGGTAGTAAATGTTTCTGTTGTTGTAGATGGTGTTACAGTAGTAGTGGTAGTAAATGTTTCTGTTGTTGTAGATGGTGTTACAGTAGTAGTGGTAGTAGATGTTTCTGTTGTTGTAGATGGTGTTACAGTAGTAGTGGTAGTAGATGTTTCTGTTGTTGTAGATGGTGGTGTTACAGTAGTAGTGGTCGTAGATGTTTCTGTTGTAGATGATGGTGTTACAGTAGTAGTGGTAGTTGATGTTTCTGTTGTTGTAGATGGTGGTGTTACAGTAGTAGTGGTAGTAGATGTTTTTGTCGTTGTAGATGGTGGTGTTACAGTAGTAGTGGTAGTAGATGTTTCTGTTGTTGTAGATGGTGGTGTTACAGTAGTAGTGGTAGTAGATGTTTCTGTTGTTGTAGATGGTGGTGTTACAGTGGTAGTGGTAGTAGATGTTTCTGTTGTTGTAGATGGTGGTGTTACAGTAGTAGTGGTAGTAGATGTTTCTGTTGTTGTAGATGGTGTTACAGTAGTAGTGGTAGTAAATGTTTCTGTTGTTGTAGATGGTGTTACAGTAGTAGTGGTAGTAGATGTTTCTGTTGTTGTAGATGATGGTGTTACAATAGTAGTGGTAGTTGATGTTTCTGTTGTTGTAGATGGTGGTGTTACAGTAGTGGTAGTAGATGTTTCTGTTGTTGTAGATGGTGGTGTTACAGTAGTAGTGGTAGTAGATGTTTCTGTTGTTGTAGATGGTGGTGTTACAGTAGTAGTGGTAGTAGATGTTTCTGTTGTTGTAGATGGTGGTGTTACAGTAGTAGTGGTCGTAGATGTTTCTGTTGTAGATGATGGTGTTACAGTAGTAGTGGTAGTTGATGTTTCTGTTGTTGTAGATGGTGGTGTTACAGTAGTAGTGGTAGTAGATGTTTTTGTCGTTGTAGATGGTGGTGTTACAGTAGTAGTGGTAGTAGATGTTTCTGTTGTTGTAGATGGTGGTGTTACAGTAGTAGTGGTAGTAGATGTTTCTGTTGTTGTAGATGGTGGTGTTACAGTGGTAGTGGTAGTAGATGTTTCTGTTGTTGTAGATGGTGGTGTTACAGTAGTAGTGGTAGTAGATGTTTCTGTTGTTGTAGATGGTGTTACAGTAGTAGTGGTAGTAAATGTTTCTGTTGTTGTAGATGGTGTTACAGTAGTAGTGGTAGTAGATGTTTCTGTTGTTGTAGATGATGGTGTTACAATAGTAGTGGTAGTTGATGTTTCTGTTGTTGTAGATGGTGGTGTTACAGTAGTAGTGGAAGTAGATGGTGTTACAGTAGTAGTAGTAGTAGATGTTTCTGTTGTTGTAGATGGTGGTGTTACAGTAGTAGTGGTAGTAGATGTTTCTGTTGTTGTAGATGGTGGTGTTACAGTAGTAGTGGTAGTAGATGTTTCTGTTGTTGTAGATGGTGGTGTTACAGTAGTAGTGGTAGTAGATGTTTCTGTTGTTGTAGATGGTGGTGTTACAGTAGTAGTGGAAGTAGATGGTGTTACAGTAGTAGTAGTAGTAGATGTTTCTGTTGTTGTAGATGGTGGTGTTACAGTAGTAGTGGTAGTAGATGGTGTTACAGTAGTAGTAGTAGTAGTAGATGTTTCTGTTGTTGTAGATGGTGGTGTTACAGTAGTGGTGGTAGTAGATGTTTCTGTTGTTGTAGATGGTGGTGTTACAGTAGTAGTGGTGGTAGATGTTTCTGTTGTTGTAGATGGTGGTGTTACAGTAGTTGTTGTTGTGGCAGTAGATGTGGGAGTTGTAGTGAGTGGATATGTTATGTTGCAACACACACGTATTAGATGATTATGGCATACTTTATTAGAATTTTCTTTGTTTGAACAGAACAGTCCGTAAGATGTATTGCACGACACTACTTGACCATGGTTCCAGTTCTCGCCTGTGATGTTTTCACCGGCATAATTTGTCATGCATTCAATTTTGTCTGGCTTCTCACAGCGTATTTTACCCTGTGTCCACAGTTCACTGATTGATTCAATTTCCTTTCCTCTGACATCTGTGGTGGGTTTGCTGTTGTCAAACCACTCTGACCACTGACAAAATGATGGTGGTGTTACAGTAGTAGTGGTAGTAGATGTTTCTGTTGTTGTAGATGATGGCGTTACAGTAGTAGTAGTAGATGTTTCTGTTGTTGTCGATGGTGTTACAGTAGTAGTGGTAGTAGATGTTTCTGTTGTAGATGGTGGTGTTACAGTAGTAGTGGTAGTAGATGTTTCTGTTGTTGTAGATGGTGGTGTTACAGTAGTAGTGGTAGTAGATGTTTCTGTTGTAGATGGTGGTGTTACAGTAGTAGTGGTAGTAGATGTTTCTGTTGTTGTAGATGGTGGTGTTACAGTAGTAGTGGTAGTAGATGGTGTTACAGTAGTAGTAGTAGTAGATGTTTCTGTTGTTGTAGATGGTGGTGTTACAGTAGTGGTGGTAGTAGATGTTTCTGTTGTTGTAGATGGTGGTGTTACAGTAGTAGTGGTGGTAGATGTTTCTGTTGTTGTAGATGGTGGTGTTACAGTAGTTGTTGTTGTGGCAGTAGATGTGGGAGTTGTAGTGAATGGATATGTTATGTTGCAACACACACGTATTAGATGATTATGGCATACTTTATTAGAATTTTCTTTGTTTGAACAGAACAGTCCGTAAGATGTATTGCACGACACTACTTGACCATGGTTCCAGTTCTCGCCTGTGATGTTTTCACCGGCATAATTTGTCATGCATTCAATTTTGTCTGGCTTCTCACAGCGTATTTTACCCTGTGTCCACAGTTCACTGATTGATTCAATTTCCTTTCCTCTGACATCTGTGGTGGGTTTGCTGTTGTCAAACCACTCTGACCACTGACAAAAAGATGGTGGTGTTACAGTAGTAGTGGTAGTAGATGTTTCTGTTGTTGTAGATGATGGTGTTACAGTAGTAGTAGTAGTAGTAGTAGATGTTTCTGTTGTTGTCGATGGTGTTACAGTAGTAGTGGTAGTAGATGTTTCTGTTGTTGTCGATGGTGTTACAGTAGTAGAGGTAGTAGATGTTTCTGTTGTTGTAGATGGTGGTGTTACAGTAGTAGTGGTAGTAGATGTTTCTGTTGTTGTAGATGGTGGTGTTACAGTAGTGGTGGTAGTAGATGTTTCTGTTGTTGTAGATGGTGGTGTTACAGTAGTTGTTGTTGTGGCAGTAGATGTGGGAGTTGTAGTGAATGGATATGTTATGTTGCAACACACACGTATTAGATGATTATGGCATACTTTATTAGAATTTTCTTTGTTTGAACAGAACAGTCCGTAAGATGTATTGCACGACACTACTTGACCATGGTTCCAGTTCTCGCCTGTGATGTTTTCACCGGCATAATTTGTCATGCATTCAATTTTGTCTGGCTTCTCACAGCGTATTTTACCCTTTGTCCACAGTTCACTGATTGATTCAATTTCCTTTCCTCTGACATCTGTGGTGGGTTTGCTGTTGTCAAACCACTCTGACCACTGACAAAAAGATGGTGGTGTTACAGTAGTAGTGGTAGTAGATGTTTCTGTTGTTGTAGATGATGGCGTTACAGTAGGAGTAGTAGTAGTAGATGTTTCTGTTGTTGTCGATGGTGTTACAATAGTAGTGGTAGTTGATGTTTCTGTTGTTGTAGATGGTGGTGTTACAGTAGTGGTGGTAGTAGTAGATGTTTCTGTTGTTGTAGATGGTGGTGTTACAGTAGTGGTGGTAGTAGATGTTTCTGTTGTTGTAGATGGTGGTGTTACAGTAGTGGTGGTAGTAGATGTTTCTGTTGTTGTAGATGGTGGTGTTACAGTAGTTGTTGTTGTGGCAGTAGATGTGGGAGTTGTAGTGAATGGATATGTTATGTTGCAACACACACGTATTAGATGATTATGGCATACTTTATTAGAATTTTCTTTGTTTGAACAGAACAGTCCGTAAGATGTATTGCACGACACTACTTGACCATGGTTCCAGTTCTCGCCTGTGATGTTTTCACCGGCATAATTTGTCATGCATTCAATTTTGTCTGGCTTCTCACAGCGTATTTTACCCTGTGTCCACAGTTCACTGATTGATTCAATTTCCTTTCCTCTGACATCTGTGGTGGGTTTGCTGTTGTCAAACCACTCTGACCACTGACAAAAAGATGGTGGTGTTACAGTAGTAGTGGTAGTAGATGTTTCTGTTGTTGTAGATGATGGCGTTACAGTAGTAGTAGTAGTAGTAGTAGTAGATGTTTCTGTTGTTGTCGATGGTGTTACAGTAGTGGTGGTAGTAGATGTTTCTGTTGTTGTAGATGGTGGTGTTACAGTAGTAGTGGTGGTAGATGTTTCTGTTGTTGTAGATGGTGGTGTTACAGTGGTAGTGGTAGTAGATGTTTCTGTTGTTGTAGATGGTGGTGTTACAGTAGTAGTGGTAGTAGATGTTTCTGTTGTTGTAGATGATGGTGTTACAGTAGTAGTGGTAGTAGATACTGTAGTAGTTGTACTTGGTGTAGAACAATCATCAGTAATGCTTATTTCTCCGTTTTCTTTACATACAGCTGTGGAACATGCATCATTCTCATATGAGGTGTACACTGTTGATCCAGCAGGAAATTGCTCATTGTTATAGGTACAGTTACATTGTTTAACACAAGTCATGGTTTTATCCAATAGATATGGAGTGTCTGAAGGGCACTGAGGAAAACATCCTGGGCAAATAATTAAAATATAGAAGGAAGAGACAAAGAAAATGTTATTAGCCTGGTTTGTCCATCACCAGTGCAAAATATAGGTAAGAAATACCATTTTGATTTAGTATGTGTTGGTGTGTAGTTCAAATTATGGAAATATGATTGGTGTAACATTTTTTTGGTAATACTTTAACTAATGTTAACTAATGAACCTTATTGTAACTACATTAGTTAACATGAACTAATAATGAACTGCACCTATACAGCATTTATTCAGCATTAATCTTTGTTAATGTAATTTCAACATTTACTAATACATTATTAAAATCTTGTTAACATTAGTTAATGCACTGTGAACTAACATGAACAAACAATGAACAACTGTATTTTCATTAACTAACTTTAACGAAGATTAGTAAATACAGTAACAAATGTATTGCTCACGGTTAGTTCATGTTAGTTAATACATTGACTAATGTTTAACTAATGAACCTTATTGTAAAGTGTTACCCGTTTTTCTCATGAAACAAAGGTCAACCACTGAATATTGCACTTAGAGTTACGGCAAATGGTAAATATAAAAAAAAAAAAAAAAAAAAGGCTCCTTAAAATACAATTTGATATTAACAAGTCAAACGTAATCAAATTCATCTTTTTCAGGCTTCATTAAGTCTACAAGCTTTGGGGCAGTCTATAAAACATATCCAGAGTATTAAAAAAATTTCACCTAACCTTCAAGGAGAGGAATTTGATCAGAGCAAGTTCCTGAGGGGTTATTGCAGGTTTTCAGACAGGGCGGTCCACAGGATTTATAGTGCCACTTACATTCTCCCGGAGGGTTGTAGTAGTCACAGAATAAAGCTGCAAGAACAACCACTTCAGTCAGTACAATAAAAACATTTATAGTAGAAGAAAAATCATAGAAGTTTATTTAAATTTGTAGAACAGTAAAATAAACAAACACTTTGTTTGTTTAAAGGCAAAATAAATTATTTGCTGACGTTTTAGAAATATCAGGACTCACGGCATATGCTTGGGCTCCGCCATTTCACACAAGCTCCTTTTTTACGGCATTCAGCAGCGTAAGCTGCCACTGCACTGCAGAAACAATCACAGTCACCTCCAATGTCACATGCACAGGTGTCTGTTTTGCAGTTTTCATAATATTGGTCAGAGTCCACCTAGGAACAGAGAGACAGAACATTTTACAGCTTCTATCATGTTCTTTTCCATGTCAAGAGTTTAATAAAGTTTTTGCTTGATTTTCTTGCCCATGTTTACTGTTAGTAGATATATTAAGTTGAATTAACTTATAAATAATACGTTAATAAAATTATAATAAGTTCATATTATAATATAATTAATCTAAAATATTAAAAGGGATCATCCAATAAAACACCCGTTCTGTCATCATTTACTCACCCTCATGCCATTTCCAACCTGTATGACTTTCTTACTTATGCAGAACAATTTTTGAACAATGTTTTTGTACATAATAAGTCAGTGGGGTCCACAAACACATTGTACCCCAGTAACTTTCACTGTATGGACAAACACACACTCACATGATGAGTTTTCATGTTTTATGGGGACATTCCATAGACATAATGATAATGTCCCCACAAGGACAAGGATTTTGGATATTGGCATCTTTGTGGGGACATTTTTCTTTTGTGTTCTACAGAAGAAAGATTTGCAGATTTGGATTGAGTAAATGACAGACTTTTCATTTTTGGGTGAACTATCCCTTTTAAAAACAAATAAATTGTATTCTTTTCATTTCTATTTATTTATTTATGAAACAAATGGCTGAACATTTCAAAGAATCTCCTATGTATAGACAAGAAGATAAAAGAAGGCCAAAATTTGGCTTGTTTTTGTTCCAAACTTGAAGGTGAAGTGTTATTTCTAAACCACTAGTGTCAACAAACAGTACAGGTGCTGGTCATATAATTAGAATATCATCAAAAAGTTGATTTATTTCACTAATTCCATTCAAAAAGTCAAACTTGTATATTATATTCATTCATTACACATAGACTGATATATTTCAAATGTTTATTTCTTTTAATTTTGATGATTATAACTGACAACTAAGGAAAATCCCAAATTCAGTATCTCAGAAAATTAGAATATTGTGAAAAGGTTCAATATTGAAGACACCTGGTGCCACACTCTAATCAGCTAATTAACTCAAAACACCTGCAAAGGCCTTTAAATGGTCTCTCAGTCTAGTTCTGTAGGCTACACAGTCATGGGGAAGACTGCTGACTTGACAGTTGTCCAAAAGACGACCACTGACACCTTGCACAAGGAGGGCAAGACACAAAGGTCATTGCAAAGAGGCTGGCTGTTCACAGAGCTCTGTGTCCAAGCACATTAATAGAGAGGCGAAGGGAAGGAAAAGATGTGGTAGATAAAAAAGTGTACAAGCACTAGGGATAACCGCACCCTGGAGAGGATTGTGAAACAAAACCCATTCAAAAGTGTGGGGGAGATTCACAAAGAGTGGACTGCAGCTGGAGTCAGTGCTTCAAGAACCACTACGCACAGACGTATGCAAGACATGGGTTTCAGCTGTCGCATTCCTTGTGTCAAGCCACTCTTGAACAACAGACAGCGTCAGAAGCGTCTCGCCTGGGCTAAAGACAAAAAGGACTGGACTGCTGCTGAGTGGTCCAAAGTTATGTTCTCTGATGAAAGTAAATTTTGCATTTCCTTTGGAAATCAGGGTCCCAGAGTCTGGAGGAAGAGAGGAGAGGCACACAATCCACGTTGCTTGAGGTCCAGTGTAAAGTTTCCACAGTCAGTGATGGTTTGGGGTGCCATGTCATCTGCTGGTGTTGGTCCACTGTGTTTTCTGAGGTCCAAGGTCAACGCAGCCGTATACCAGGAAGTTTTAGAGCACTTCATGCTTCCTGCTGCTGACCAACTTTATGGAGATGCAGATTTCATTTTCCAACAGGACTTGGCACCTGCACACAGTGCCAAAGCTACCAGTACCTGGTTTAAGGACCATGGTATCCCTGTTCTTAATTGGCCAGCAAACTCACCTGACCTTAACCCCATAGAAAATCTATGGGGTATTGTGAAGAGGAAGACACGATATGCCAGACCCAACAATGCAGAAGAGCTGAAGTCCACTATCAGAGCAACCTGGGCTCTTATAACACCTGAGCAGTGCCACAGACTGATCGACTCCATACCACGCCGCATTGCTGCAGTAATTCAGGCAAAAGGAGCCCCAACTAAGTATTGAGTGCTGTACATGCTCATACTTTTCAGTTGGCCAAGATTTCTAAAAATCCTTTCTTTGTATTGGTCTTAAGTAATATTCTAATTTTCTGAGATACTGAATTTGGGATTTTCCTTAGTTGTCAGTTATAATCATCAAAATTAAAAGAAATATACATTTGAAATATATCAGTCTGTGTGTAATGAATGAATATAATATACAAGTTTGACTTTTTGAATGGAATTAGTGAAATAAATCAACTTTTTGATGATATTCTAATTATATGACCAGCACCTGTATTGTAAAAAATAATGATTGTTTTTAAACAGGTTCCCCAAAAACGTTCCTTTCTGCCATCGGTCAGTTCAAAGTATGTGAAAATCAAAAAATTACACATCACATGTAACTACTGTAAAAAAAAAAAGGTTTATACTGTTACTTACAAGTGCATGGCAATCTTTGAAGACATCGCTTCTTATGATGCTACATCGTTTTTCAGCCCAGGCACTCCGATGTGAATGGTTTTTACAACAGTCTATCACATTTGTCACATCTAGACAATCGGCTTTCGCCTTCCAGCTATTCCCAAATTCCTCTGGATCAGTCACCACTTCTCCATTGTGCTTCATAAAGTCATTGTTCATATCGTCATCAAAGTTTCCACACAGTCCACACACCTTGCCCTGTCATAGAGATCATGTGGTTGTTTAGGTGAGTAGTTGAACGAAGGGTAAAGTAGCTGTGTGTGTTTTTGTCTGAATGAGTGTACCTCTAAGAAATACATACCTTTAATTTGGGATGGAGTTGGAGCATCAGACTTGTTTTATTGTCCCAGATTAAGTTCAAAAGACCTTTGACCTCTGTGACAATATATATTCCCGCAGAATGGATTTGATATTCATAATCAGTGTCATTGTTTTTAATAATTTTGACTCCATCCTCGGATAAATGTATCTCATTGAGCTAAAAGTGGAATTGCAAGAAAAAAATGTTATAGTCATCATTGTTAAAATAAGAAAAATTTCAGAAGAGAAGAAGCTGACTGGCCATTGAAACCACGAATGTCACAATTGAGGATGTGTGAGTACCAGCGTGTAGCAGAGGGATCTTTGTTTGCAAGGCTGTTCCTACCCAAGTTGATGTTGCTAATTATAAAACCAAAGGAGAAAGATCGCTAAAATATGCAGATATGTATCCAACGGGCTTGGAGTAAATTGTATGCTGAGTTTGTTTAAGGACAGCTGAGAAAAGCCACAATGTGTTCATCAACTTTGGCCATGTTCACACAGCAGCAGAATACAGTTGTCTGTCCTGTATTTGTGTCTTTAATACGGTTACATTCACAGTACGGTTATTTTAGGTGATTGACAACCACATTATATAACCACACTCACACCCGTAAATTTTGGACTCACAACCGCATTCCCGGAAAACTTGCGCTGTGTGAATGGAACCGAACTGGACAACTAGTTGTCTGTCACGTCATACAGTGCGAGAGAGACGCTCTACTGGTAAAATTGGCTATGTTCACTGTCAGTTTTTGGGGACTGACAACCGCATTAACTAATTTTCTTCAGTGACTAGAGTAGTGTAGTAACTCACAAGCTGTTTGTTATTGCTAGCGGTTTTAGAGTTCATATGCTGATTAGCCATGTGCAGTAAGCACATGTGGTTTAACACTGATGTTGAACTGCTATGTAAAATATTTAAATTTTAAAAAAAGTTTAAATTACTTAAAATATCCATAAATGTACTTATTGATCTCAATGATGTGCATAAATCATATAATTATATTTATATAATGTGTGCCTTTTCCCCCTCAGCATAGGTTACTAAGCTAAACATATCTGAACTAAGGACTGATTATAAGCAAAATGAATAAAGAAGATCAAGTCATTGACTGAAGATCTTCAATAAATTGCATCATTGATCAATAATCGCATGTTTTGCATTCTCCACAGCTGATTAAAGCCTTTTTCAAGTTTGTCCTGATTGAGGCAGAGAATCTCTGTATAACTTGACAGTCATATTGCTTCAGGATTTGAATAGTGAGTATCAACACATTCTCCATAAATCCAATATATGTAACTGGATATGTCTTATGACATTATAGCAAGATCACAGATTATCACAGATTTTACATTTGAATTTAAATGTATACATTAGTGTTATTATTGCTGAATGTTGCACACTTTAACTACATTCATGCTTTGTTTGAGCTATGAAATAACCTCACCCCAAAGATGAGACTGACTGACTTGCAGAAGGTGTTGGTCTCACAGAGTTTGTTCTCTGAGACAAGGCGGAAAAAGGGAGTCTGGTCCATACTGCAGTAATCCTAGAGGGGTTACACACAGTAACATGTCAAGCAGCAAAGAAGTTGACACAGAGGGGTGACTTCACTAAACAGTTGCTATACGTTGCAAATATATAAGTTGAAATACATGTTCACTGCATCGTTTGACTTTTTTCATTTATTTTTTTCTAAGAAAATAAGGAAACACTTTTTTAAATGCTTGTCTTAGAATGGATATTGATTTCTTCAGTTAAAATAAAGAGGAACAGTATGGTTTGATAAAATGCAGTTTAGTAAAAAAAAGTATGAGATTATTCTTTGAATGTAGTGAAGTAAATGTAAGAGTTTCACAAATTAAAAATACAGATACTTGACAAATGTACTAAAAAAAAAAAAAAAAAAACTTAGTTACTGTCCACCACTGAGTGACACAGACAAGGAAAAACATACATGGGCTATGATGTGTTCGCAGTCTCTGTGGAAGGAATATCTCTTGCCATCAAAAGTCTTGAAATGACCTTCACCGTAGATGGTACAGGTGCCGTAGCATTCCTTTTCTGTACAAATCCACATCCCGTTTGTGCATGTGCTGAAATATAGAACATATACAAATTATTATCAAATTATCATTACTATTATCAGTTTTTAGTTTTTGTCGTGAAAGACGCGAGACGTGGGCACAAATGTCAAACATGTCCGTCTAGCATGCATTTACTTAGAAAAACAATGAAAAAGCACAGTAGAATGGAAAAATGCTGTGTAAACGGCCCCTAAGGCCATCTGCCAACTAAAGTGCCTTTTCCTTATTTTAAGGTGATGTAGTTACACTGTACTTACTCAAATAAGTACAGAGTAATATTAATTAATAACATGTACTTACTGTAGAGTTATAGTTAGGTTTTGGGTTAGTTGTAATTATGCATAATTTACTGTTATTACTATAGTAAGTAAATGTAGTACTGTGTAACTATGTTACCTTAAAATAACGTGTTACCTTTTTTCTTGAGGCTAGCATATTTTTTCAATTGTTTTCAATAGTAGCGCTGTGTATTTTAAAATGGCAGGAGCGTGATAAGGTGCTGAGCATCTATTTCAAGCTGCGCGCTTGGTGTTTCCCACATTACTTCCGTGGATATTCCGTGTCATAGGAACCAAAGCGCCTCAACTGAAAAAACGCTGTACATCCAAAGCAGTCGGTTTGAGAAGATTGCCTGCTGGTTTCAGCTGCCCAAAATGCTTTGGTGGACACAGCCTAAGTTCAACTTGTAAAAAAATGTCTCAAGGCCTTGTGTTTTTTTCCACATTCCATGATTTTCAGCATGAATGGCCCCTATATCAATGGGAGAAAGTGCAACACGCAATATGGTGGAAGAAATACTGCCTTCTAAATAAAAGAGCCAATCGGCAGTTGTTAAAGTCATTGCATCACTGTAGCTGATGTTAGGAGCTCCAGTTGCAACAAAAACAGTCAGTGTTCTGAGAAGCAGACTTAGGACTACACATGTGCATTGTCTGGTTCGGCTTGAAATATTCACATTTTTAATGTTATTTGAGCATATGAAACAACGTTTATGGTACAGTTAATGGGTTCATGTCAGATTTTGTTGCTGATTTGAAATATGTAATTTAATTGTTAGTGTGTCAAGCAGTTTTTGAGATTTCAGGATTTTCCAAATCAAATAGACAGTACTTGGTCTTGGATGCCGAAATAGCTGCCCAGAGGCGTTAAAATATGGCCGTTGGTGAACAGACTTTCCTTGAAAGGGACTTTGCTAATATGGACAAAGGCATATCTATCACTACAGCTGAATAAAATGAAGAACGCTTTGTTCTGAATTAACTTAAAGAAAATAAACACACGAAGAAGAATAAAGTCTATTTACAATGCAATGCTTATCAACATAGCATTTATTAATTAATATATTTCCTGCCTCATTCTATAAGAACTCACATCAGATCACAAAAGGAAGTGAGTTTGGAGTAAAAACATTATTATATTAAATGTATATTTTGTTGGACAACAGGTTTATAAACAGGGACGTGCAGAGAGTTCCTCTGGGGCAGGGGCTCAAATATAAAAAAGGGGCAATGTAAAAAAACAACAACAAAAAAAACAAAAAACTGTTTCCAACACTGATAATAAATCAGCATATTAGAATGATTTTTGAAGGATCATGTGACACTGAAGACTGGAGTAATGATGCTGAAAATTCAGTTTTGATCACAGGAATAAATTATATTTTAAAGTATATTCAATAGAAAATCATTATTTTAAATTGTAATAATATTTCACAATATTTCGCCAGCCTACACAGCCTGTAGGTGGCACTTGGGCTTCATTAACTATGATAGTTTCATCCAACAGTAAACGGTGTATCAATATACATAAATACACTAAATGAATTGAATACTTACTTACCATTAATGCGACTTTTGGTGCTGCATGGTTTTGTGCAGTGCTTTGTAGTCAGTTAACATCCATTTTGTCAGCAATACAATTTGAGACAAACTGCAGAAATCGCTCCACAAATGCAAGTTCGTCTGTCCATGTAATTTTCAACCGATTTATGAATTGGAAAGGAAAATTACCGCTCCACTTCACATTGTCCAATGAAATTTTAACTTGTTGTGCCAGATCACGATTGGTTGGTGTATTATACATGACAAACGGGCATTGATGAATTATGTAATATTTTTAAATATATAATATATAGATTTTTATTTAAATCGACACACTAGCTTTGATTACGGATGAAAAAAAAAGTTAAACATTTTCTTCCGTCGAGCCACAGGCACTCCGTGAAAGAACCATATATGGCTCGAGAGCCTAGGTTTCAAACAGACTTTGGAAAATCAGTCAATCAATCAAAATGCACACAACCCATAGCAATGCCTCAGACTGACCGACGGATATGTAAAAATAAACAGGAATTTTCCGGCTTTTGAGCGATTACATTATTGTACACGTTGTCATGTTAATTATCATTAAAATGCATTTTGTTTTATTGACCACAATATTATCATTGCTATTTGTCTGAGAGGGCACTTTCGAGCCCCCAAAGCCCCCTTTTTAGTTAGGTATAAGGTTTTCAAGAAAATAGTCTTGAGTAACTGTTTTAATTTTTTTTTTTTTTGTATTGATTAAATTAATTGTGGAAGTGATGCCTGTTATGCAAAATAAGCTATGGCATCAG
Organism: Hypophthalmichthys nobilis; assembly: GCA_037950665.1. Taxonomy (NCBI): domain Eukaryota; kingdom Metazoa; phylum Chordata; class Actinopteri; order Cypriniformes; family Xenocyprididae; genus Hypophthalmichthys; species Hypophthalmichthys nobilis. The sequence goes on from CM075486.1 coordinate 20,147,556, forward strand.
TCTACAAATTTTTTGGCTGATGTGTATATTATGTAAATTATTATGGAAGTTTGTATAATGACCAAAATAAATTTTCTTGATGATGATGATCACATCCGCTTGACGAGAAAGTGTTAACAGCAGTATGCCGATATCTATGGACCTTTAAGGGAATCAAGATAAGGTGAGCGATGCAGCCTGTCTTACAGAATACGGACGATTGTTGCGCATAACCCACATTTTTCGTTGAATCGAGCCCCAAAATGACCCCCATCTACACATGACTGGTGTCTGATCCACTACGAGAAGTGAACTGTCTGTCTGTCATGACTGCACTTATTTCACACCTCCCCTAATTGCAGCCATCTACTCTCTTCTACTTTCAAGGCGAGGTGCATCCCAAACGATCCTATTGTGTTTCATGATGTCACATCTTTTGATATTGACACTATGCTGATTTTTAGGGAAGACACCCCAGGTGAATAGGGTTAAAGTGCCCCATTATGGATTTTTGAAAATTACCTTTCATGTAGTGTGTAACATAGCTCTAAGTGAATGAAAACATCCTGCAAAGTTTTAAATCTGAAAGTGCACCGTATATAAAGTTGTTGTCTCTCAAAAGTAAGAGTCGACCCTGAGTCAATTAAATGAGTCGTTTGTAAAACGAATCCCAAGCCGTTTCGTTGTGACATCACAACGAAACATTAGCATATTGCCTGCCCACTTATCACGTGCACAGATGCCAGGGAAAATTCATTTTTTCAAGAATACCACAGCAGTACAATCTATCAGCTATTCATGTTTGTGCTCGGCTAACGTGGGAGTTTACAACATACAAAACAAGCTGTTTTTTTTCCTCTGTGTTTTTATTATTACAGTAGAGTGGAGCTCTATCTGTATTTTAATGAGGTGTTAAGATGCTAGTACGCGCTAACTAGTTGAAGTATTCTCTCTGTAAACACTCATTGTAATGTCAAACAATGATAGCCATTTTTTTACTTTGTTAATAGTTATAATGAAAAAGTCTGTGTACATATCTGGCCTAAATGTTTATCTTATGTTAGAGGTTTTCAGCTTCGTTTGGCATTCTGATACAGTTCCCACAGGTGCACCTACATAAAGTATAACAGTGACACTGCTATCACATCTCATAAATAACGCAAACAAAGGTGATGCTTACCATAGAGAAACGTCACACTCCAGTCGTGATTGCGAATCAGTTTCTGGTTGATCGACTACTTCAGATGTTTCATTGTCGGACTCGAGCTCGAATTGATATGGTAAAATCGATGCTATCTTTTCGGTCCATACATTGTATACAATGTCTTGTGAATTGATAGCTGTCATTATGGCAATGGGCACGCGGTGCGCACAGTAGACCAATCACAAAGGACTGGGCCATCTGACCAATCAGAGCAGTGTAGGTTCACGGAAAGGAGGGGTTTAGAGAGACTGATTCTTTGAACTGCTTCTAACGAATCATTTACAAAACATTGGGAACTGAGGTGAAATTAAATGTATATTATGAGAAAACGAAAGTGTTTTTTGACATTGCATGCATGTAAACCTGTTGTAGGAGACTCCAAAAACAATATTAGGAACATTTAAAAAGGCATAATTGGGGCACTTTAAAAATTTAACTAATTGATATCACCATACTTCACCAGTTGATTGATTACATTAGTCAAGTCCCCATGAAATCAAAATTTAAGTATGAATTAGTATGAATATGTTAGCCTTACTGTTGTCTATAAGCTAGTGTGTTACAAAACAATGACAAATTTCGCATTTAGAAGATATAAGCATTCAAAATTTACAGTCTCTCATGTCTGCCAATATTGATCTGAAGCATACCACCCCCTACATTATAAATAGATGCTGAAGCTGCGGCTAAAATCGGTCACTTGTTCACACATTTACTATTTTCTACATGGTGAATGGCACATAGTGCACTATATAGGGGATAGGGAACGATTCAGACAATGTAAATATGCTTTCCACTGAGGCGAATGAAGTCTGGTTCATGTTAATGTCACGTGAACCGCCACAGCGTGCACACAGTCTGCTCCAGTCCAGAGACATGACAGCACAGAGCGGATCATGTGCGTGAGTCAGTACAGACCACAAAATATATCGGACCCATATGAATTCTGCATAGAATGCTATATTTTAAAGCGATATGGAGGAGATTGGGAGTAGAAACGAGCTCACCAGCTCTGGCCAAGCTGTGATATAAACTAAACACTATTTAAAAAAAAGTGGCGGGGCGGGGCTGTTCGATATGTCCCACCCTGTCTTCCTGTTTCAGTAGAAATTAAGTAAACACACTGAATAATGCTGTGGGTTTTAAGGCAATTCAGTGGGCCTTTAAGAATTGCAAAAAAAACCAAACATCTGAAATGTTTAAATATGCAAATGAGGTATTATCTAATTAAATATGCACTAATTTGCATACATTTCTAGAACAAAAATCTGAACATTGGATAACAGGGTATCTGCAGATATGAACAAGTTAAATTTAAGACTTAAGACCTTTTTAATACCACCTTACATAAAATTTAAGACCAAACCTGCAAAACACACACATACATACATACATCCATACATAATATATCAGGCATGTGATCAGCTAGAAATAAAAAAAGCAGGAAAGTCTGACCCCACACCCAAGCCACACCGTGGTACTTTTTTTTTTTTTTTTAAATATATATTTTCTCACATTAAAAGATATGTCATATATTGTAATAATACATACTATTGTTCTGTAAAAATAAAAAGTAGCATTTAATAATCATGATAATAATTAATATAATATAATATTAAATGTATTAATAGAATTGTTATTATTAAAGTACCTGCGAAAAGTTTGGAAACAATTATTAATTATTTTAAAATAAGTCCCTTCTGCTCACCAGGGCTGCATTTATTTGATAAAAAAATACAGTAAAAACAGCAACATTGTGAAATATTCTTACAAATAAAAAAAGTTTCTATATTTTATAAAAAATATTTTATAAAATGTAATTTATTCCTGTGATCATTTTCAGCATCATTACTCCAGTCTTCAGTGTCACATGATCCTTAGAAATCATTCTAATATGATTTGATGCTCAAGAAACATTTCTAATTATTATCAATGTTGAAAACTGCATTTTAACATTGATAATATAAAGAGTGAATGTTTCTTGAGCAGCAAATCAGCATTTCCGAAAAATCATGTGACACTGAAACTTCTCTTTGTAAACAACAACAGAATTAAAAACGATTCTAATGACGAATGTTGCGTTCCCAAATGCAAATTTTAAACGTCACAAACAAAGTAGCATTTACAGTGAATCGAAAATGAAAACACAGCACTGTTACAGCAAGCATGCAGCTCGTCAGACTATTATTTATATAATTACATCACAGCCGTTGCGAAATTTATATTAAATTCTCACCGTCATTCATAAAACAAAGTTACCGAACGAGTAACACGTTTCAGCGCTGATTCTACTCGCATTTGGCGCGTTGAACCATTTGAACTCTTTTAGGGACCGTTCATATGTCGCGTCTAAAAACGCATGGAAAACGCGTCGGTGCCGCTTTCTCCTTTACAAAGCGCTTCCAAAGCGCTTCTGCTGTTACTAAGCAATCATGAGCTGCGCTCTCCATGACGACGCGGTAGTTTGTTTCAGCAAAGGATATATGGATTTCCAGCACCGAAAATCACTTGCAGTAGCTTTGCCACAGCAGATTTATTTAAAAATGTGTATCCGTGTACAGCTCTGATCAGATATTCCTACATCTTTGCTGACCTTTGTGCTGCAGATGGCGCCGCGCGGCGCTGGACCATTCCGTCGATGACGTATTAGAAAACATAAAACATAACATACATAAAACATATAAAACATCTTACTGATCTGCATGATTCACATGCGTCATGATTTTAGACCTACAAAAACGGAATTCCGGATATATTCCGTCGCATTACCGCAAAAGATGCATTTAGATGCTCGGCGTGTGCGTACCGCTTTGATGCCCATTGTACCCAGTTTAAAACATTTTCTACAAACGGTGCAGTTTGCCTCGTAGACATTTACCGGCACCGGCCTTAACCACCAGGAGAATTCATCTTTCTCGAGCCATTTATCATTAAATTTGCGCTTACCTATTACGGCTACCTGCTACCACAATTCTCTCTGAGGACGCAACGCAATAACTACCGCGAGGAAAAAAAAAAAAAAAAAATCTTCTGTCCAATGATCAGTCACTGGGTCTGTCAGACTATAGAAATTTTTGCGGTAATGCAACGAAAAATATTTAAGACCTATAGAATCTGAATTTAAGACATTTTAAGACTTTTTAAGGCCTTTTATTAGGAAAAATATATTTAAGACTTTTTAAGGACCCGCGGATACCCTGGATAAAGCCAGGTTCAAAATTCTTGTTTCATTTTTTTTGACATAGAGTCAAAGGTTTTTACAGAGGGGATTTTTGACATCTCTTTTTATCACTCCACCTTCAGAATATTGATAGGAATAAATCTGTAAAGTTTGGTGTATGTAAGTACTGAAAGTGGAGATTTCTGACTCAGAGCAAGAGAAAACTCATTTTAAGAAAACAGCCTTTCAAGATATAACCTACAGACATAAATAGATAAAGTGCTATAAAAGATACACTTTAAAGTGTATTTTGGATGTTTTCTTTCCACTAGTCTGAAAAAACACTTTATGAAAAGCCCAAAATTTCAAAATTGACAGATTGCCTGTAGTGTCTCACCTTAAAATGGGAAGACAAAAATAGCAGCAAAAAATCCCCAAATTAAACCCTTTTATCCTAAAATGAAAATTAATCATTGTGCTTTCATTGTTTTTTTATGATATTCAACATAAACATCTCTGTTAACATCTTAGAAAATGCAGTTCAGTGTTTCATGACCCTTTTATAATACATTATAAAAAATGGGTTATCTAAATGATGATTGGGTGTCTGGCTCACCAGGTGTTACATCCCTCTTGAGCTGACTCCCCAGGTGAATAGTTGGCTCCATTGTGGGTACAGGGGCAGTTTTTCCTCTCCACACACCCACCTTTGCCATCAGCCAGAAGGTCATCTGGACACACACAGCCTGATTCACACCCTGTGCTCACCTACAGCCAAAACAAATCAAGAAGGACCAGCATTAGTACAACATCATGTTCCTGCAAGACTGGTATTACAAGACAAAAATACAAAAAAAAAAAAAATCATTCTTTTCATCCTGTTATTTATGTATTCTCATCCATCCATCCATCCTAACTCACACAATTGCTGGGGTCTTGTTTCTCACATGTCCTCTGACACTCCGCCCCTTTGTGCCCTTGTTCATAATTTGAGCAGTTGAAGAAGACCATTGGAGCCACACAATCTAAAACAACAGGCACAAGGATGAGGAGTAGAAAACTTTCAGACATGATCACACTAGTGTTGCCATATCTCAATGACATCTCAGAGTGGCTCACCTTTTCTGGAGCACTGTAATTTGCCAAGGTTACAGGTGCTGTAATGTGACAAAACCATCAAAAGCCATCAAGAGTTACTATAGGGTATAGAGTTACTATACTATATATTTATCAATAATGAATCATGTGTCAATAATTGTATGTTGAACTACTATTTTTACCATTTAACACCATTATTGTAGATTATTCCTGATGGCTCTATGACCTTGTCACCATTGTAACAAGGACACTGGTGAGCAGGTACACAGCTGCCGGCTTCATTAAAGTAGGTGTCCTGAGGACAGACACAGCCGTCTACAGGTGTGAAGGACCCTTGGCAGGTGTTATCTTGTACACTTAGAGAGCGGCAGGTGTTGTCACAGCTGGTCACGCTGTAGGAGTACTTCATGTTGCCTGAACACTTCGAAATCATGTCTATGTAGCAAGAGAAACACACTTTTGATGTTTCTTTTCACAAGGTTATTCAAACACATTTTAATATAGATAATAATAATATAGATTTCAAGCTGTACATCACAATTGACCCCTAGTGAAAAATAAATATACTAAAATGTATTTAAAAAAAAATTATTTGATGTTAAGTATACTACAAATATATTTATATATTTATGTGCAATAAAGAAGTACTCCAAATAAAGTTGAATTATAATCATATCAGTAAGTCTCAAGCAATATGTCAGTGAATATGTTATTGTATTTGTAGTAAATAAATGTATTTTAAATACCTAGGTTTTTTTTTCCACTAGCGATGCCATACAAATAAACAAATAAAATAAATACTTATAAAGTTCTCACCACAGGGGTCTGAATCCATCCAGCCCTTGAGAACAACTCCTTTGGCAGCACATGCATGGGCGTAAGCGGACACGGCCGCACACATACACTTGTTAATATCTGCACACTTACACGCGTCTTCGACGCACCACTGCAGAGGATGAAAACCAAATTAAGAAGGAGAGCACTTTAAATTTATACATATTTTTTCATGTACCATATCGTTTTGTGCAAAAAAAAAAATAAGACTCACTTGGTAGTAAATCTCAGGACGTATTTTTGAATGACATGTTGAAAAGACTCCATTTGAGTTTGTGAGACGGGAACACCAGTCTTTAGCTGTTTTCTCTGAATGAAAAGAATAAACATTCTCTAGATTTTAACCCTAACAAAAATTAATAGGTCATTGTCCTCTAGTATCTCAAATAAAAAATACCAGGATGGGAATTTTTTGTACAGTATACTAAAACACAGCCTTTATTTATCCTATGAATACTCTTATATTCTCTTAAATTCCTGTTATCAGTGCATGTTGTATTAACATTTATAAAACTGAGTACCTGTCTCTGAACGCAGGCTACAGGGGTTGTCAAATGTGTTTTCAAGATCTATACAACTGTATGGGATTTTCTTCCAAAAGTTGACAAAGGTTGTTGATGTGCCCTCTGTAATGCCCAATTCTGTTTTAAAGTCGTCTTTTTGGATGTCATTATAGTTTCCACACAGACCTGAAAAAAGCAAAGTGTAGAATCAAAGGAAGTTAGACAGACAAATACACTTAATACTCATGTCTATATGATACAAGTTGTTTAACAAGTTGTTTCTTAAAATATGGGTGCAGCAGGTTGGAGTCATTCCACGCAAAATGACAAAATGATTTGCTGTCTGCTTTACTCACCACTCATTTTCCCTTTCTCTTCAGTGCTGGCTACAATATACAACTGCATTACTGGAGCCAACTGGATCTCTAGACGAAGACTCTTCATATCAGCAATAATGTAGGAGGAAGAGGGCTGGAAGATGCTCACAAGACCTGCGACAACAAAATGGGTGGTTAGGATACAAAACAGAACATCTAGGCATCAGTGCTTTTTGTTAATGCAGGATATTTACATTTGCAAAAGAAAGGAAAGACCTAGCATTTTCTGAAGAAAAAAAAATGCATTTAATTATGTTTAATTTATGTTGAACATTATAGAACAGTTTCTCATTTTGGACAACCTACCTATGGTAGCAGGAAGCTTAAATGGGCCGTTTCCATTCAGTGTCACAACTCCACTGGAGGAAAAACTAATCTGTTTTATACATAAAACAACAAAAAGAAAACACAATGATGTTTTGTAATTGCATCTTGGAGGATTATGCCATTTTTTTAGTATAAAAGTTAAATGTTAATGAAGTATGCTGGATATACTATGCACTATGCTGAAAGCAAGTCTGTCATTCTGAACAATATTTGCTGGTGCTTTTAGCTGGCTCTCTTAGTAAAAACATATTTTGGTTATTTTAGAGTTTGAATGAAGAAATCATGCAGCAGTCATTAAAAATAAGAAAATTAAACCCAGTACTTACAGTGGTCCCCGAGATGACAAGAGTAACTGAATTTAGACATGTGTCTGTTCGGGCTGGATTGGATGGATAACACTTTGCCAGATTTCCCACAACAGCAATATCACTGTCATAAAAGTGCTGGAATAAAAAAAGTACCTACCTTGTAAGTACCTCCAAATATAGTGTGTATTATATACAGGGGCTTGGCAACCTTTATAATGTCCCACTTTCCTGATTGTTATATAAACCATGTGAATAAAAGTACAAGTGAAGAATTTCATTTATTTCGCCCTGACATGGATCATCTGCTATCCTGACAGACCTTAGTGAGGATGTAGTCACAGTTGCCGCTGAAGGTGAAGCTCTTTCCATCATAAGTGGTGACGTGAGACCCTCCCACAACAGAGCAGATTCCAGGACATTCCAGGTATGTACAGTTCCAGTATCCATGGCACACACACTGACACAATATCACAGCAGTGTTAGCTTGGGGAAATTCTGTCAAATGGCTGATGCATGTTTTTGTGTTCTGTTATAACTAACTCACCATGTTTTACAAGCTTGTTTGTATGACTCTCCTGGTGAGTATATTTCACTCATTGTGCTCACACGGGCACTTTCGTTCACAGGAACGCAACCACTGTGACCAATGTCATCCTCAACAGTACCTTTACAAAAAGTAGGCAAAATGGTGTACCATTTTTATTATGAACATAATAAAATAGTTCTAATTTTAAAGGGATAGTTCACCCAAATAATTCTGACATCATTTACTAACCCTCAAGTTGTTCCAAACGTGTTTGCGTTTCCTTCTTCTACTAAACACAAAATAAGATATTTTTGAGAAGAATGTTGGTTATATATATATATATATATATATATATATATATATATATATATATATATATATATATATATATATATATATATATAACTATGGAAGTCAAAAGGGACCAGCAACTTACCAACATTCTTCAAAATATCTTATTTTGTGTTTAGTAGAAGAAACTCATGTTTGGAACAACTTGAGGGTGAGAAAATATTTTTAATTTTTGGATGAACTATCCCTTTAAACTCTGCTTGCAGCTCATGTAATACTTGACGCATGATAAGCATATTCTTGCAAGGAGAAGCTTAATTTGAAAACAGACAAATCTAGTGGAAATGCTTAATCTAGGTGCAAAAACCTCCCCCTATCATTTCATAAATTAGTTCTCACCAACAGGACAGAAACAGCCGTCCACACAGTGTTCTTTACAAAGCAGGTCTGCGTCTGGATCTGAGCAGGTGTTCTTGCATGGACCACCACACTCCAGGTACTGCATGTTTAGAGGACATGACTTTGCTGCTCCACAGAACAAAAAAAAAATAGTATCTCTCAAACTATCTATCTATCATTTTTATTTGTTTTTAGCCTAGTCTATCATACTCACGACAGAGCTGCTCTGTCCTCCATGTTCCTGGTTTTCCTCCAGCATGTGTGCACTGTCGTGAAATCTCTGTGAGCGTGTTGCAGAGACAGTCGTGATTGCCGTAACATTGACACAGGTCGTCTACACAGGCTTTTTCAAATGAAGCCATGTCCATCACATTGTAACAGTCACTAAACCCTGGACTGCTGAGATACTGCTGGCAAACGCTTGTCTAGGACATTAAAAAAAAAAAAAAAAAAAAACCATTTAGAAAAACTCTGGTTATCATTTCGAATAACATCTTGTTTTCATTTTACACACTAAGTATATCAGATACATTGAGTATATCAGAAAATATCAGTACCAATGTTCCAATTAGTAATTGATATAAAACAATTAAAAATGAAATATTCATAGTGTACTTCATTAAAAATTCAGGCACAGCTCCAAAATCTGTTAAAATAATAGCAACAACTTTAATTTTGTATCATAATACCTGGTTTTCGCACTGATCATTAGGATGAATTATGATGTCCTCACAGGATTCAGATGGAAACACTTTCCATTCGGCCACATTAAAACCTATACAAATCAAATGTTTGGATATCATATTTTAAAACATGATTCGCTAAATTACTTTTGATTTCATCAAAACAAGGTTTACCACTGTCAAATGAATCATCAGTCTTGTCGCCGTTGAAGTTTCCACAAAGTCCACAGGTCTTGCCACGGTACTTTTCTGAAAGTTCAATCTGGGGAACATCATATTGTAAAATATAAGCTTATCAGATGGTCCAGCCTTATTTGTCCTACTGTGTCACAAATATAGGTAACACTTTATTTCAATAGTCCACTTTACATTCTGCTTAAGTAACTTTACAACTACATGTCTGGTCAACTACTGGTCAACTTTTTCATTAGTAGACTGCCTGCTTATTATCTTCTAACACTTTATTTTGATGCTCCCCAACAGACATTCTACTGACTATTATTAACTTTTCAAGTACATGTCAAATTATTCTGTTAACCCTAACCCTAATCATAACCTAACAGTGAGTCTACTAATACTCTAATGAGAGATAGTTGACTTGTAGTTGTAAAGTTACTTATAGTTAGTAGAATGTCTAAAGTGGACTATGGAAATGAAGTGTAACCCAAATATAATACTAAATTCAGAAATCATATTTGAACAGAGAAATAACATACCGATAAAGATTGGTCCTTCTCCCAAAAGACGGTCACTCCATGTTTGTTAGAGATCTTAACACTAGATGCGCTCAACTCGACAGCAATTCCACTCTTATAGGTTGAATTAAACAACCTGTTAGAGCAAGAAAAAAAAAATCATTCAACAAAAAAGTGAAATCTTTGTTTTTAGAGCTTATAATACAAAACATTTGGATGCAGTCTTGAGTTTAGTTAAAAAAACAAAACTCACACTTCTTTGTCCATGATGATGTCATTGTTGGTGAGTTCAATGAGTGTGTCCCCCAGATTTATTGTAATTTTTCTGAAAGTGATTGAGTTATTTACAATCTCTCTTTGCATTTTTATGTTAAAATCAGAACTATCCATGCTGTTGCACAACCCAGCCAGAATGTAGTCGCATGTGTTTGGCACTTGAAAGAAATGACCATCAAATGTTCTGAAGTGGAAATTTCCCACGTGCTGCAGATTGTCGATTGATGATCAGGATTCGGTTCAACTGAAGCAAGAGAGAAAGTTTATAAATGTGTGATTTGTACTGAATACTAAACTGACACTGAAAAGGCAGTTTCAGTTATTTAAAAAAAAAAATTGGAAGACTGCATACCTTCAGTTGTGATTCTCATGTCAGGAAACACTAAAAATAGAAGACAAAGAGGAACAAAGCAGTTTGAATCGTGTGAAATTTGAATAATATATATATATATATATATATATATATACACACATTTTATCATTTTAATTAATTAGTAAATCAGTGCAATCAGTATTGAGGCTAAAATAATTATTTGATAAATTTGCAATTAAGAAATTAAAACTTAATTATAAATATTGTATATTGTGGAATCACTGGTAGTCCCTTTTTCTGGTTTAGATCCTATCTATCGGGTCAAACTCAGTTTGTTAAAATTAAAAGTTTTAGATCACAGACCTCTCAGATTAATACTGGTGTGCCTCAAGGCTCAGTTTTGGGCCCTCTTGTGTTTATTATTTATGCCTTTAGATTATATTTTTCATAAATTCAGTATAAATTTCCATTGTTATGCTGATGACAGTACTCTATCATTTGAAGCACACATAAATAATATTACATAATTGCTGCTGTATAATTTTTAACAAAATATGAATCATCTTTAACCATCTCTTAGTTACTGTACATCTTGTATTGACTATTTTCTTTAAGTCTCTTTTAAGTTGTTTCACAAAGCTTCTTAATAAACTTCAAATGGTCCAGAATTTGGCAGCACAGTTTCCAGTTCTTAGACAACTCTATTAGTTTCCAGTTAAATAAAACCCATCTTTTTAGAATTTGTTTTTTTTTTGTGTGTGTGTGTGTGTGTTGTATATTGTTTTTGTATATTCCTTATGTATTTTATTGTACTTTAAGGTGTCCTTGAGTGGAAAGGTGCCCATAAATAAAATGTATTATTATTATTTTTTATTATTAATTACACATTGAATCAAATTAATGTGGAATTAACATAAAGGAAGTTTAAATATTTGTTTAATGTGTTTTAAACTTCTTGAAAAAAAGAACAAAAGACAAAGAAAATCACTCTCTGCTCTAAGTTTTATAACTTTAATTTTAAACATTAATCTATATTTAATTTTTACAATGAAGACTTTCTTACCTGAATATTAACCTACTCTTAGACCCACCTGAAAAACTTGTTTATTTCATAGCTCTATTTATTCTATTGCATTGTTTATTTGTTCTTATTTTATTACTTTTTACTTTTTTTTTTTTGAAAATAAAACTGTTGAAGAGAAGTAGATTTTTGTTTGTATATGCTGTCAATTATAGTTCTTAGGAAGAAAACAGGAATAAGCAAAAATTGGTATCGAATGGTATATATTTTTTACAAAAAATCAGAAATCGGAATCAGCCAAGAAAATTGCAATCGGTGCATCTCTAAATAAGGCACAATATAGAGAGGCTGCAATTAAATCATTAACAACAAAATACATCTTTACACTGCACAGGTGGCACAGAAGTTGCATCTGAAATGGTACAATTACAACTGCATAAATAATGTTGAGATTAATGTTTTATAATTTTATATTATTCTTTTATTATTGTATCCCTTTATTACAGAATGTGATCATTTTACCAACAATTACCTAATTAAAATTTATATGAAAATTCCGTAATTAGTGACTATAATATATTACACACATGAAATGACAAAGTTAAATATTTACCAGTTACTGTTCGGCCCATTACAGAATCCGTTATGGCTTCCTGATAATCTATCATAGAACATAAAAATACAGAGACACATATTTAACATTGTGCATTGTAAAATGAGAACAAAACAGATTATAGTCAGCTAACCTGCTTGTATGGACTGCAGCCCCACCAGCAGAATGACCCACTGGGACATCATCATAGTCCCCATGGAGACAACAACCATCCTGATGAGCTAATGTGAGCTGTTTGTAAGCACTTGTCCTTTTATAGTGAATTATATCTCTCTTTGGAATAATGTAGTTTGTGTTCAGAAGGTGGAACCCATCTTATGCATTACCATGTGATCCTATCTTTTAATCTAATAAATGTTTAATGGCCTATAGCTGTGTTTGAGAATAAACAACATTGATGCAAACCTTGGTGGTAAGAATCATTTTGTCACTGACAACAGCATTTATCTCCAGTATCTCAAATAAGGATGTGAATTCCAGTGGGTTTTCTAGAGAAGTTGCACAGCATTATCATGCACAGTAAAATCTATTTGCATTCACATTTACATGACACAACATTGGTGGTTATTTTGTCCATTTTTCACTCACAATGTAAAAACATTCACAAATGAAAATAGTTCCAAATTAAGCCAAAGCAGGATCAACTGCTGCATGTCAAAGAACAACGCACAAACTGCCATCCTGTCTGGAACACCACAAACACAGACAAGCGAAATGATACAAATAATGAAATGTCCCAGTGCCATTCATCCAATCAAATTTGAGGACTAAAACTAATTGTTGTATAACAGTAAATAAAGTCAGCATGCACTGGTCTAGTGCATCAAAAATAGAGCATGACCTTAAAGAAAATTAAACGTACACATACGTTCCCATTGGTGCACACACAGAAATACATTATTTTCTGTCTTTATATATATTGGGTTGTCACTAGTGCTGTAGTCAAGACCACCTAAACCAAGACCAAGACTTTGAGTGGTTGAGAAGAATACATGACCAGACCAGCACTTAAAAAAAACTACATTTACTGCCTGAGAAATGTCTTATATTAATAATAGAATAATAATAGATGCACTGATCGACCGGCCAGGGATCGGAATCAGCCGATTTCCCGAATAATCGGCCCCGATCTGTGACGGCCTAGTCTCGCGTATCCAGAGCTTCAAGGTCTGGACTCTATCGCAGTTTTAATTGGCCAAGCACCACCCAAGAGGACGTTTGACTGACATGTATTGCAACCAATCACAGTTCATTTTGCTCCGCGTCATGTTTAGGGGCGTGAAAATGTAAAGTCAATGTTCCTACAATAACAAACCGCCGTGTGTTACTCCCCTCGAGTTGAATAAAAGGCCCAGGTCGTTCTTGGTTTTAACAGACATTTATTCGGACACGAGTCTTCAACATGTCTTGTACATTCTAGTCTTGCAGCCCTTTTATGCCCCAACAATGCCATCAGAACTACGAAAGGAAATAAGTAAAACTTAAATTAACCCTCTAAAAGTGGTGTTTTACACATAATAATAAACGAAAAATACATACAAAACGAATAAATAAAGGGCACATTCAACACGTAAGAAAATACACTTAATTGGCTAATTATACATTAACACACGGTCACATACGGCAAAGCAATTAACACGATAAAACACATACCTCATTGGCCTCTCTAACTCAAGAGGAATAAACTTGGAGGGTTACAGTTTCTTCTTCATAAACAAAAAGACAATATAACTTCTTAACACTTCTTACATGCGTAACACTTACACACATGATACGAGTGCAGCACCTCGTGTGGCTCATCTACTTGTAGTGCACCGGAAAAAATATCCTGATAGCAACAATTAAATAATTCCCAAACGGAACAAAACAGTAATAGGTCCCCCCCCCCTTTTTCTATGGTTTTAGCTGAATAATATGAAATGAATTGACATGTATTAACAAAAATATATTACTTATTTATTCTAATGATTATTCTGAACATTTTTAATTTATTGACCTTTTAACTGTAAAGTGCATATTATGAACTGAAATATATGAGAGTTGCCTCTGACGGCAGCTACACCATGCATCTAATAAATGATACATTCAAGAACATTGTTTAAGTTTACTGCAACAATGGAGCCACGAACTTCTGAAAATCCAGCGTTTAGTTGATCCTGATACGTGTTCATTGTCACAGAACACGACCGCGTTCTTCTTCCACGAGGGTGTTTGGCATAGGCATTTGTTTCCAGGCGGACCGTTAAAGAACATGACACACACGTCTTCCAGACATCCTGTAGAATTCAACCAACCAGATGACGACTTCGAAAGTCCTGAAGTGTTTCCAGTTAAGTGTGCCGTATCAGACGTTCAGCCAACGTTCGTGGGCGTGACATCTGAGGCTGAGACAAGTAACGGCCGGTCAGTTTCATGTCTTTCCAATTCCCAATCGATCCGTTTTGTTACCAGTAGTACAGGCAATAACGCCAGCTGCGCATTCTTGCTCTCTTCTCTCTTACGGCAAAGTGACACACGCGCCTCCTCTCAATCGCTCGTCTCATTCGCTCCGGTTAAATAGTGCCTGTATTGCACATAATTTTACTAATTCCCACAGGTTTCGCGCTCATACCAAAACCGTGCGCACCACTGATCTATATTAGTAGAGCGCACAAGCCGCTTCTCAGTCTCAAACAGATTGTGATTCGCAAGTATCAAAATTAGTGGCTTACTGCACTTAAACAGTCAAATACATACAAAATTGTGTCAAAATGTCCGTCTTGGCAACTATTCAGTTAAGCACAGTCAGTTTTGGAATGTTAAATAGTTGAGAAAGAGAACACATGTTGTGTAACAGTATACTGGGTCTGTGCTTAAACTCTTAAAGTGACAGCAGTCTAATATTTCTGCTGCTGTCTGTCATGTTAAAGAATTAGTTCACTTTTAAATGAAAATTAGCCAAAGCTTTACTCACCCCCAAGCCATCCTAGGTGTATATGACTTTCTTCTTTCTGATGAACACAATCAGAGAAATATTAATAAATATCCTGACGCATCCGAGATTTATAAAGGCAGTGATAGGGATTAATGAGTATGAGCTGAAGAAAGTGCATCCATCCACATCCATCCATCATAAACGTACTCCACATGGCTCCGGAGGGTTAATAAAGGCCTTCTGAAGGGAAGCGATGCGTATCCATATTTAACAAGTTATGAAGTAAAATATATAGCTTCTGCTAGACCGCCTTCCATATTCAACGCATGAAGAAAGTGTAAAACTCTTGCAGTTCAAAACGCTTACGCTACGTCCTACGCCTTACCTATTCAACTTATGGGAAAAAGTGTAACTGATGCAACACCAGTTTAAACTTTCTTCGTAAGTTGAATATGGAAGGCGGTCTGACAGAAGATAAATATTTTACTTCATAACTTGTTAAATATGGATTTTTTTTTTTTTTTACACAAATGCATTGCTTCACTTTAGAAGGCCTTTATTAATCCTCCGGAGCCGTGTGGAATATGTTTAAGATGGATGAATGTGGATGGAGACACTTTTTTCAGCTCATACTCATTAATCCCTATCACTGCCTTTATAAATCTCGGATGCGTCAGGATATTTATTAATATTTCTCTGATTGTGTTCATCAGAAAGAAGAAAGTCATATACACCTAGGATGGCTTGGGGGTGAGTAAAGCTTAGGCTAATTTTCATTTGAAAGTGAACTAATCCTTTAATCAAAGAACAAAAAGACAAAGAAAATCACACTCTGCTCTTTGCTCTTGAAGTTTTATAACTTTAATTTTAAGCATTAATCTATATTTAATTTTTACAATGAAGACTATCCAGTGTTATTTTACATGATTGCTTTCATTTCTGTAGTATTTCTTACCTGAATAATAACCTACTCTTAGACCCACCTGAAAAACTTGTTTATTTCATAGCTCTATTTAATCTATTGCATTTAATTATGCTCGTTTGCAATTTGTTTATTTGTTCTTATTTTATTACTTTTTACTTGTGTTTTTTTTTTTTTTATGAAAATAAAACTGTGTTGAAGAGAAGTAGATTTTTGTTTGTATATGCTGTGAATTAAAGTTCTTAGAAGGAAAATCGGAATAAGCAAAAATTGGTATCGGCAGGTCGCACTTACAAAAAAAAAAAAACAAAATCAGAAATCGGAATCTGCCAAGAAAATTGGAATCGGTGCATCTCTAAATAAGGCACAATATAGAGAGGTTATCATTTAAATTAAATCACTAACAACATAATTCATGTTTGCACTGCAGAGGTGGCACAGAAGTTGCATCTGAATTGGTATAATTACAACTGCATAAATAATGTTGAGATTAATGTTTTAAAAATAAAATTGTGCTTATTGAACGTTTGTATAAAATCAATATCACGCAATCGTGTTTATATTTGTGAAAACAGCTCTCTTGGCTTTGTGATTGTCACACCCTCACACCACATGAACTTTCAGTTTGTTTGTTTTCATCAGTCACATGTGCTCCTTTGTTCTGTTTTCCTGCCACAATCAGTCACCATGGACACTGCACTAATCATCACAGTTGTTTGTCATTTGAGTTAATTGTCTGTGTATATAAGTTCCTGTCTTTCCTTAGTTCAGTGTCGGGTCTTGTATGTTACCTGTGTTGTGTTGTGTTGTGTTGTGTTGTGTTGTGTTGTGTTGTGTTGTGTTGTGTTGTGTTGTGTTGTGTTGTGTTGTGTTGTGTTGTGTTGTGTTGTGTTGTGTTGTGTTGTGTTGTGTTGTGTTGTGTTGTGTTGTAAAGACTTAAGATTTATCTTCGTCGTCGTGTGAGTTCCTACACAGCCACCACATTACATAAGACCCGACCTAAAAGTGAAAGTAAGTGACGTGATTGAAAAATTTTCTTTTCTTTTTTGTGTTCAGTGTTTTTTGTTCTGTTTTCACCCCTGCTTGCACCATGGACTTTCCACCAGTAAGACTCATGTGCCTTGAGCAGGGAGAAAGCTCCCTCGAGAAACATTTAGAAGAGTTTCTGGATCTCGCCCATCAGACCACCTTCCCGGACTACTGCCTGTGCTCCTTCCTCTGTGTCGGACTCAACGCCGTCACACGTGCACAGCTGTCCGGGGAGGGTCCTCGAGGGAGCTTCGCGTCCTATGTGGAGTGGGTGCTGGCATCCTGCGGATCAGCATTCACCGTCAAGGTTGCCGCCAACCCCACTCCCCATCCAGCCCACCGCAGGTAGCGCGACGGAGACCGCCATGATTGATGAGCCCGCGCCCACAAGAGTGACCGGGGATTACATCGCCACGGAGCCTGAGCAGCGTGCACCTGACCAGGTGTGTGAGCCGGCTGAGCCATCCATCGCCGAGGGAGTGGTGGTGGACTTCTAGGGTTCGGAAGTGAGCCCCGCCCACCCCCCCGCTACTGAGAGCGAGTTTTTTTGCTGAGACACTGCTGGACTCTAGGTTTGGAGAGGACATTTTTCTAGCACCAGTACTGTTGCCTGAACCTGTCTGTCTTCTGCCTGCCCCGCTGGTCCCGGCCAGCGTGCCTCTCCCACCATCTCTCCAATCTATTTTGGACACTGTTTTTTTGGGGTTTTTGCATAGGACTTCAGTCTGTTCCCCAGTCTCCAGCCATCTGTGCCACCCAGTCACCTCCATCTCCCTTCAGTCCCTTGGTACCACCTCCTCTCAGTAGTGTGGCACCATCTCGGGCCTGCTGGGAACTGTCTCCTCCTGGGCACGAGGAGCCCAAAGCTCCACCTCCAGCCTCGGAGTGTTACGAGCTGCCTCGTCGCCCTGGCTCCTGCACTCCTTCCACCCTCGATCTCAGAGTGGACCATCGGCCATTCGGCCTCGCCGGACTTCCTTTGGCACGTCTGCTCCACCTGGGTCAGACATCGCTTCGCCTCTGCTGCGGACTTGCGGACCATCCATTGCTCTCTGGTCCTCCACCCCTTCGACTACGGCTTGCTCCGCCTCCATCCTCAGTCGCTCCAACTCGTCCTCAGACCTCCGGATCCCCTCCTCGATCTTGGGAGGTCGTCGCTGCGGCTCCGTCACGGCCGCCAAGATCTTCGCCATCTCTCGACCACCTCGGCTGCGGGGTGGGCTCCATCCTCGCCGTCTTTGTCTACGGTCATCCCCATGGCGGCCCTCATCAGTGTTCCACCATGGCTCTTCCCTCCATCAACGCCGCCGTGGGGAACTACTCTGGCTGTGGCCTGGATGAACATCCAGCAGCCCCTGCTCAAGGCCATCTTTTGGCTTTCACCACCATCTGCTCCACCCTGGACTCTTGTGTTCCGCCTCCTCCCGGTCGGCCATCCACCTCCTGAACCACCTCCTGCATCATCTGCCCATTTCACCATCTCGTCCTCATCACCTCTCTACGGCACGAGGAGGCGTTATGTCACACCTCACACCACATGAACTTTTTTTTTCCATCAGTCATATGTGCTCCTTTGTTCTGTTTTCCCGCTACAATCAGTCACCATTGACACTGCACTAATCATCACAGCTGTCTGTCATTTGAGTTAATTGTCTGTGTATATAAGTTCCTGTCTTTCCTTAGTTCAGTGTCGGGTCTCGTATGTTACTAGTGTTGTTGTGTTCCTGCCTTCATCTGTGTTTGCCTGTTGGATTATCTAGTAAAGACTTATTAAGATTTATCTTCTTCGTCGTGTGAGTTCCTACACAGCCACCACGTTACAGTGATATTGCTTAAATATATCATGTTATAATTTAAAAAAACAAAATAAGATCTCATTCAAGTACAACCCCATTTCCAGAAAAGGTGGGACAATTTGTAAATTGCAATAAAATCTGTGATTTGTTAATTCTCTTGAACCTTTATTTAACTGATGAAAGTACAAAGAAAAGATTATCAATGTTTTCACTGACCAAATTAATTGTATTTTGTAAATATAAACAAATTTTGATTTTGATGGCTGCAACACACTCCAAAAAAGTTGGGACAAAGGCAAAATAAAAGTGAAAAGGTCATAGAATATCAAAGTTACACGGTTTTGAAACCGTCTACAATAAGCAAGTGAATTGGTATGACGGACCGAGTGGGGGCCGCACAAGAATGGTAATGTGAACGTATCGACACACACACACACACACACACACACACACACACACATGCACACGCCACCACACACACATGCACACACACACACATTTACATGGAGGACATGTTTATTCATTCAAGGTTAATCTTTATTTAAATTTTCCTATTTTTGTCCTTCACATTCATTTTGGTTTCAGTATAATGATTGCTTTTAGTAACTACACAAAACAAACAATATTCATTAATTCTTTATTTGGTTTAAACACATTTTTATATACATTGTTACTGATTTGGAGTCCACACAAATTAGTTACATTGTATCTGTTATTTATATATGTTTCTATCTTTGAGTTTAAGTTTACCAGAGATGTGTGGCGATCTTTCGACATGGTCTGCTGCAGCCGCATCCTGGTGTTACGAAAATTGGGGTCTGGCTGGAACAGGGCATTTAAGAGTTATTGGTTCCGCCCGGACATTCCACTCGCTGAGGTTGCCCGGGTGAGAAGGAAAAGTTGTTGTCTTTTATTAATTGATTTATATAGTTGTACATTTGCGGTATTTGATTGCATTTTGCTTTTTATTTTGATTTGATATATTTCTTTGTATGATTCTATTTTGATTTATTTGATGTTATATGTTAAATGTAAAGTTTCATTTGTTTCCCTCTTAATTTGTAATGGGCCCATCCTTTCCTTTATAAGCTATTGCTTTGTTCATTAGAGCAAGTCAGCTTTAGTCTGAATAGTTTGACTTTATTTTCTTTTTGTTTGTTACTTTTTTTATTTTGTTGTGTTGTAAAAGATGAGTTTGTAAAGTTTTTTTTTTTTTTTTTTTTTTCCTTGGGTTCAAATAAAAACCCATTATTCTAATGAAAAGCTGGTGTTCCTTGTTCTTGGCTTCTCGGTCCCTCACAATTGGTAATAGGTGAGGGTCGTTATGTATAAAAGGAGCATCTCAGTCTTTGAAAGCAAAGATGGGTCATGGCTCACCCCTTTGTGCCAAATTTCATAAAAGAATGGTCAGACAAATCAAAAATCCCATTTCTCATTGCAAGATTGCAAAGTATTTAGGTCTTTCTACCATACATAACATTGTGAAAAGATTCAGGGAATCTAGAGAAATCTCATTCTGCAAACATCTGTCATGGTATGGGGGTGCATCAGTGCAAAAAGCATGGGTGACTTGCATATGTGTGAAGGAATCATTGACAGAGGCGTATATTGGGATTATACAGAGACATAAACTGCCATCAAGATGACATCTTTCCTGGGAAACAAGACAATGCAGGCCTCATTCTGCACATGCTAAAACAGAGTGGTTTCTAGACACTCTACATCGTAGAGTGGATTACGTGCAAAGAAAAAGTATTTGAGATGTGTGTTGTTATCAAAGAACTTGGATATGTCACATGGCCATGACAAATATCTCAATTAAATGTATTTACACAGAGATAGTGTTAAACCATGCGAATACAGAGTCAACCTCCCAAAAGACATCCTGTTCATGTTTGTTAGAGATCTTAATACTTGATTGCAATTCCAAACTTGTAGGATGCCTTAACTGAAAAAATCCTGTCAGACCTGAATGATACAAATATACACTTTTTTCATGATTAATCCAGTCTTTAATCTACTGCTAAAGACTGGGAATAATTATGATCTTCTCACACAGTGAAAGTTGCTCTTTTAATAACAGGATAAAGTCAACATGCCTACAAATCACATTCCATGACCTCTCAGTAACTGAAGACTACTGTCACTTGCTAAAAGAGCAAAAATTGTGTTGCTACTGTAATGACAAAAAGTATTTGTGCACCTATCATACTATTGTCACGATCACCAGTGAGAGTGCCCGTCATTGCCACCAAAGGGCACTCCACCCTGGACTACACACATCATTTGGACTCCTTTTTCCATCTACCCTCATACCTTGGACTGATCACCCTGCACCTGCTACCCATTATACAATCACTTACTAACACATAAAAGACACTTGCACCCACACCTCCATGCGAAGTCTTGTTTAGCCCCGTCTGACATTTCTAAACGTTTCCCATGGATTCCGTATTCTTGTGTTTGACCTTGGAATGTTTCTCGTTGCTGATTCTCTGCTGCCTGCCTTGACCCTTGCCTGTTCCTGGATTGTGTATGTTTGCTGCCTGATCTCTGCCTGCCTTGGGACTCTGATTGTTTGCTGCCTACCCTGATCACTGCCTGTCACTGTTTCTGCCACTGGCTTATCTTTGCTATTATTGTGTTTGTGAACTTAACTTCAATAAAAGCTGCAGATGGATTCTCACTCCGTTGACCCAATCATTACAGAAGACTTCGCCAAACAAGGATCCAGCGGCTTCTCCAAGGAACATTGGCCAGGTATGAACGCAGCGATTCTGCTGCTAGCGCTCAAGCAGGGCACACGATCACTCAAGGGTTACATTGGGGAATATTTGGCTTTGGCTAATGGCTCCGAATTACCGGACTGGGGGTCTTCAAGCCGTCTGCACTGCCGTGGTGGCTGTCTGCTCCGCCGTGGGGGTCTTCAAGCCTGTCCAGCCTTATCCGCCCTGGCCGTCTGCCCAGGCTTCTCCGCCCTGGCCGTCTGCCCTGCCTCGGTCTCCAGGCCTTCTTCCTTTCCATGGACCTGGCCCACCATCCCTAATTAATGACAGAATTTTCATTTTTGGGTGAACTAACCCTTTAAAATGCAAACAATCAGTGAAAGGCTCACTCTATGAACGCAATAATACGTTGTTTTTTTTTAAACTTGGTACAATGAGATGACATTTTTCTACTCACCCTTCAACCATTGAACTTAAAAGGACATTTAAAACTGTAAAAGCATCAACAAAGTACTTTCAACAGAGCATAACCCCAAAAGTGCAATTTTTCACAGCAATAATGGACGGGTTAAATATCACTGTAATAATATATATCTGTATTATGTAATTGCCTTAATCAAAAATGGTCATTAACTTCAGCATTGCGTGATACAATTTCAAAGTGGAACACTATCGAGTCCAACCTTTAGTTTAATCGTTTGTTTTACTCAAGTTTTCACAGTTTTACCTCGGGAAAGTGACGTCAATGCATCTGGAGTAGGTATGACATAATTTTATAGGCCAAAACGAGTAAGAGAGTTAGCATTTTAGCATTTCAGGTTCCATCACTCGAAGTCAATGGGTTTTTTGCATGGAATTTTGGTTAAATGGCTGAAATAAGGTCTGTGGTGAACGCAAGCTCAAGACACTTTCACGTTTTATTCTATGACATAAAATACATCAGTATCCCCCCATTGCCAACACATGCGAACTGCCCATCGTGGATTTCAAAATAAAAGTTGACATGTTTTGATGTCCACATATTTTTTGAAAAGTAATTACAGTGGCTATGGTATTTCTATCGTAAAGAAGTGGCCAAATATGAAAGATTAAATGAACATTTTACTTAAATATTGTCCAGTATTAAACAAGGATTTGATCTGCTGTAACGTGTAACCACAACAATCACCAGGCCGTTGCCGCCCTCTGCAGGCATTTGTTATTATACATAATCAGTGTTGGGTGTAACGCGTAATGCGTTACTGTAATTAAATTACTTATCCACTGAAAAAGTAAAGTAAAGGACTACTGTTCATTTTTAGGTAATTTAATTATAGTTACTTATAATGTACTTGCGTTACCTACTGTAAATTAGTTCAACAGTTCTGTTTAAATCAATAGTGAATTTAAAATATAAATTTGTCGTCTAAAGATAAAAGTGTAAAGATAAAATTAATCTATATTTAATTTATACAGTTATGACTATGCAGAGTTATTTTATATTTGATTATTCAATTTCTGTGGTATTTTTACTTACTACTATTAGACCTACCTGAAAAAATGTATAGCATTTTATTTGTATCTTTATATATTTTTACCGTGGTATCGACTTTGGTATCGAGTATTGTGCACTTTTTGTGTTATCGGTACCGACCACTAGATTTTTGGTAAAAAAAAAAAAAAAAGTATTATAAAGTAAATAAAAGTATTATAGTATGTTTTAATAAAGCTAAAATGTTTTAAAAAGCTATAAAAGGCTAACCTGTTTAAATTATTAAAAGAGTTTCCTTTCAGTTGTCTATCCGGTCAAGGTTTATAGGGATTTTAAGAAGTAATTAGTAATGAGTTGAATTACTTATTGAGTAATTAAATTACTTTTCAGACAGAGTAATTAGAAAAGTACTTTAAATACAACATTGATGATGTAATTAGTAATTAATTACTTTTTTGAAGTAACTTACCCAACACTGTACATAATGTACATAAGTTGATTTATATTATGTACATTATATTATGTATTTTAACAGTGTTGTTCAATAAAACCATATTTACTTGCTATTGAAACTTTATTTGAACCAAATATGATTGCCTCATTGTTATTATATGTGTATTTTATGTCATTTTAAAGGCAATTGTTTGCTTAGGGTCTATTTTTATTACCACAAAAAAAAAAAAAAGATCTGATTACTCAATTAATTGTCAAAATAATCTACCAATTACTCGATTACCAAAATAATCTTTAGCGCCAGCCCTAATATTTATATTTTTATATTATATTTTTTTGTAGTTCCCTTTCCCGTGCATGTACTCACTTTAACTTTTCAAAAAACATTAGTTATTTGTAATTTTCTGTTATTTAAAGTGTCAAAATATCATGTGGTGCGAATGTCCAGAATGTCTTTGAAATTACTCTAAATTTATTCAAATTCATTTTCATTTGGCATGATTTCCAATGTGTTTTGTAATCCTGTACAAAATTGCAAAGCATTTGTATTTATATTTTCATCATAATATACAAACAAACGTTGTCCGATGATGTCTATTTTATGAAATATCATGTGGTGCGACCATCAAAAACTACCACTTTCATGTTGAAATCCATTTAAAGACAGGAAGTTGCATCATATACCAATTTGCGAAGGACCCATGGAAGCAGCAAGCAGGTTTGTAACTCTGTCTTAAATTTGGAAAAAAATACATTGTTCTGTCTCACATGAGAAAGTTAGGGCTGAGACTTAATGCCAAGAAGAGTGTGCTTCTTCCAGCTCAAACTACCAGCTATCTAGGGGTAGTCTGGGATTCCATCACAATGCAGGCACGTCTGTCTCTTGCTCTGGTGAATTCCATTCTCTCGGTCGTGAATGGGGTGAAATTAGGCCAGTCACACACTGTAAAACAGTTTCAGAGACTGTTGGGTCTGATGGCAGCTGCGTCCAACGTGATCCCTTTTGGCCTGCTGCACATGAGACCCTTACAGTGGTGGCTCAGGACCAAGGGGTTTTCTCTGAGGGGAAATCCTTTTCGCATGATCAAGCTCACGCGGCAATGCCTTCGTGCCTTAGTCATGTGGAAGAAGCCTTGGTTCCTGTCCCAAGGACCTGTGTTGGGGGCTCCTTGTCGTCACGTAATGCTAATGACGGATGCTTCCCTCACAGGTTGGGGGGCGATCATGAGTGGTCGCTCGGCTCAGGGTCTTTGGGAGGACCATCTACTTCCTGGCACATAAATCAGCTGGAAATGATAGCGGTATTTCGAGCACTCAAATACTTCCTCCCAGACCTGAGGGGCCACCATGTGTTGGTTCGCACAGACAACATGTCGGTGGTCTCTTATATCAACCATCAGGGGGGTCTGAGGCCTCGCCAGTTGTGCAAATTAGCCCATCGGATCCTCCTGTGGGCCCAGGGAAAGCTCCTCTCCCTGAGAGCAGCTCTTATCCCAGGGCATCAAAATGTGGGGGCAGACATCCTGTTGAGCCAGGGGCTGAGACCCGGGGAATGGAGTCTCTACCTCGAGGTGGTGGAGCTCATTTGAAAAAATTTCGGTTGTGCAGAACTTGCAGACACATTTTCCCCGATCGCTCTGTTCCCAGGAGTTCTGGAGAGGGTTCACCGGGACAGGGTCCATCTCATACTGATAGCCCCGTTCCAGCCGACCCGAGTTTGATTTGCAGACCTAGTGTCTCTTCTAGATGGCTCCCCCATGGAGATCCCCATCAGACAGGACCTTCTGTCTCAAGCGGGCAGCATGATAATTCACCCCCACCTGGAGCTGTGGAAACTCCGGGCCTGGCCACTGAGGGGGCTAGGCTCATAGAATCCGGTCTCCCAACTGAGGTTGTCGAGACCATACTCCACTCCAGAGCTCCTTCCACGAGAAAGCTATACGCATATAAATGGAAATTGTTTTCTACTTTCTGTAGACAATGTCAGCTGGACCCGTTCCACTCCTCGATCAGTCTTATGCTGCAATTTCTCCAAGTATAAATCTTGAATGGTTTATCTCCTTCTACCTTGAAGGTTTATATAGCGGCTATTTCCGCTTATCATGCTCCTATTTATACGCTTTCTCTGTGGTACCCAGAGGCTGAGGCCTTCTGTGCGAACAAAACTCCGGCCTGGGACTTGGCTATTGTGTAGGAAGGGTTAGCTGAGGCTCCCTTTGAACAATTAGAGGAGGTGTCTGGGAAATTCCTCTCTCTTAAAACTGTCTTCCTGTTGGCAATTTCATCTCTCAAAAGAATTGGAGATCTTCAAGCACTTTCGGTTGCTCCCTCATGTTTGGAATTTGTGCCTGGTATGTTCAGGGCTTTCCTTCATCCTAGACCTGGTTATATACCCAAGGTCCCCACCAACGTCCCAGGACCGATTGTATTGCAGGCCTTTTGTCCTCCTCCTTTTACTAATCCGGATCAGGAAGAATGAGCAAGTGGGTGGTCGGAGCCATCTCTCTTGCTTATGAGTCATCCGGGCAGCCTTCACCTTTGGCTGTCCGGGCACACTCTACTAGGGGTATGGCTGCCTCAAAGGTTTTGATCTCGGGGGTCCCCCTCAATGAGATATGTGATGCGGCTGGGTGGTCCTCTCAGCATACCTTCATTACGTTTTATAACCTTGATTTGGGCCACTCCGGGGTCCTCGGTGCTCTCGTCTCGAAGATAACAGACAGGCACTTGGTACTATGGCATAGTTGGGATAGGGTTCCCAAAGCGTTCTACGCAGCATCGATGTTCCCATGAAAGGGAACGTCTCGGGTTACGTCTGTAACCCTGGTTCCCTGAATAGGGAACGAGACGCTGCGTAGTCTAGCCATACTCCCTGCACGCCTGTGAGCGTCTTGCTTCAGCCAATCAGAAGCTGGCGTTCTTTGTTCTCAGGAGTGCTTTATAGTTTCCTGGTCCGTGACGTCACCCACTCTGACGTCCCGTCACCCTATTGGTTCGATTTCACAAGTGCTTCAAGACGTAATCACGCAGAGGTGATCCCAAAGCGTTCTACGCAGCGTCTCGTTCCCTATTCAGGGAACCAGGGTTACAGACGTAACCCGAGACGTTTCTTTCCCAAGGGCTGGTGTTGGGGGCTCCTTGTCATCGCGTAACACTTACAACGGATGCATCTCTCACTGACTGGGGAGCGATCATGAGTGGTCGCTCGGCTTAGGGTCTGTGGAGGGGCCATCACCTTTCCTGGCACATAAACCAGTTGGAGATGATGGCTGTGTTCCTGGCACTCAAACACTTCCTCCCAGATCTGAAGGGCCACCATGTGTTGGTCCGCACGGACAACACAGCGGTGGTCTCGTACATCAATCTTTAAGGGGGTCTGCATTCGCGCCCTTTATGCAAATTGGCACACCAGATCCTCTTATAGGCCCATGGGAAACTACTGTCAGTCAGAGCAGTTCTGGAGAGAGTTCACCGGGATGGGGTCCGTCTACTGTTAATAGCCCCGCTCATTTCTTCACCCTTACCCTGAGTTGTGGAAACTGTGGGCGTGGCCTCTGAGGGGGCCCAACTCATAGATTTAGGTCTCTCTACCGAGGTAGTAGAGACCATACTCCAGTCCAGAGCTCCCTCCATGAGGAGGCTATATTCCCTGAAGTGGAATGTGTTCACTTCATGGTGTAGAGGTCATATGTTGGACCCAGCTAATTGCCCAGTTGGTACAATTCTGGAGTTCCTTTAAGTTCTCATCAGGGTTATCTCCATCCACCTTGAAGGTATATGTGGCGCCATCTCAGCTTACCATACTCCTCTGGATGGTATGTCAGTGGGGAGACACCCATGGGTAACTTGCTTCCTTTGTGGCACTTTGAGGCTAAGACCTGCGGCACGTCAGAGGGTAATGACTTGGGATTTGGCCATAGTCTTAGAAGGCCTATCCCTGGCTCCATTTGAGCCCATTGAAGAAGTTCCTCACTCTCAAGACTCTGTTTCTGCTCACTATTTCGTCTCTTAAGAGAATTGGAGACCTTCAAGCTCTGTCGGTCTCTCCCTCTTGCCTGGACTTCGCTCCAGACATGGTTAAAGCCTTCTTGTTTCCTCGGGAAGGTTATGTCCCTAAGGTTCACACTAATGTGGCAAGCCCTATTATGCTGCAGGCATTCTGTTCCCCGCCTTTCCAGGATTCAGACCAGGAGAAACTTAATTTGCTCTGTCCTGTCAGAGCTTTAGACGCTTACGTTCACAGAGCTGCCCTGTGCCATGAATCTGATCAACTCTTTGTGTGTTTCGAAACGAGCATACCTGTGACCGACTTACTTCGACCTATCAGAAGCTGACTCTGTTTGATTTAGGTGTGCTTTATAGTTTCCTGGTCATGACGTCACCTGCCTATGACGTTCCGTCACGCCATTGGACTGATTTCACATGTGCTTCATGACGCAATCATGCAGAGGCATTCCCAAAGCGCTCAACGCAGCGTCTTTTTTCCCCCCGACTGATAGGAAACAGTGATCGGCTGGGCATTACTGCCTGATGCACCTCCACTGAAACTGACCATTAGTTGTTTTTTTTTTTACTTATTAGAAACTAGTAAAATGTGACATTTCTCCAAAATGCTGCAGTAAAATAGTTTCATATGAGTTGTGCATATACTACGGGACATCCCTTATGAGAACTGGCCAATACTTTTTTCTACTTATTAGAAAAGAGGACTTTATAGGCATCTGAAGTAGTAAAATGTGGCATACGTATCTCCAAAACGCTGCAGTAAAATGTTTTCATATGTGGTGTGTGTATATAGTACGGGACGTCCCCTATAAGAACTGGACATTAATTTTTTTCTACTTATTAGAAATAGGGCTTTTATAGGTGTATAAAGTGGAATAATGACATGTGTATACAAAACGCTGCAGTAAAATGGTTTCATATGAGGTATGCATAGAGTATGGGACGTCCCCTATAGAAACTGACCTTTAGTTTTTTCTACTTATTAGAAATGAGGTTTTTATAGGCCTCCGAAGTCAAGTAATGTGATATATCTCAAAAATGCTGCAGTAAAATGTACTAATATGAAGTATGCATACTATATGGGACGTCCCCTATAGAAACAGACCATTGTTTTTTTCTACTTATTTGAAATGAGGTGATTATAGGCCTTTGAAGTCGAATAATGTAGCATATCTCCAAAACGCTGCAGTAAAATGGATAGATATGAGGTATGCATATTGTGTGGGACATCCCCTATAAAAACAGACCATTGGTTTTTTCTACTTATTTGAAATGAGGTGTTTATAGGCCTCTGAAGTTAAATAATGTGGCATATCTCCAAAATGCTGCAGTAAAAAGGTTAGATATGGGGTATACATACTGTGTGGGACATCCCCTACAAAAACAGACCATTGTTTTTTTTCTACTTATTTGAAATGAGGTTTTTATAGGCCTTTGAAGGCAAATAATGCGGCATATCTCCAAAATGCTGCAGTAAAATGGATAGATATGAGGTATGCATACTGTGTGGGACGTCCCCTATAGAAACAGATCATTAGTTTTTTTCTACTTATTTTAAATGAGGTCTTTATAGGCCCGTGAAGTCAAATAATGTGATATCTCCAAAATGCTGCAGTAAAATCTACTCAAGTGAGGTATGCATACTGAAAAAGAAAGAAAAAAGATAGACAGACAGATAGACAGATAGATAGATAGATAGAAAGAAAGAAAGATATTACAAAAAAGACAGAAATATCAGAAAGAAAGAAAGAAAGATATCAGAAAGAAAAAAGAAAGATATCAAAGAAATTTCAGAAAGAAAGAAAAATATCAGATAGAAAGAAAGAAAGATAAATATCAGAAAGAAATTTCAGAAAGAAAAAATAAAGGAGAAATAGACTGTGTATTTTCAAACCGCGGCTGGCTTGACCGCAGTTACTGCAAAGCTGCTTGAAGCTTGTGTATAGCGCCAAACACAGGCGATCCGACCAGCATGTATGTTGCTATACAAACGAAAGCGACCTAACCAATGACAACAGATAAGTAACGCACATTGCCAATACGATCGCAAAAGTTTGCACAAACATTTTTACTAAGAATGACTGGAAGCCTAAGCAATTGATAGCCTTAGCAACAGCATGATGCTAATACCTGATAGATTTAAAACAATGAGCATTAAAAGGAACTTAGCTTACTGTTTCTGAAAACATTCAGAGATGAAAGAGAGTGAAATAGCCGGCTGTGACGTGGATGCTTGATCTTCTCTTGGTATCCATCTGAACTTGTTCTTGAGTCAGTCATTCGTATAACTTTATTGAATCCATGTCAGCCATGCGAGCTTGACTGACGTGACCTGCCAGAACTGACGCTAACGTTGGATTTTTTGGCAGCTGTTACAGAAACATTTTTACAAAAAAATCTTCTGACTTAACCTTGAGATTTGAAGTATTAGATATCTTAGATATTTGCACCACTATTTACAATGACACCTATAATTCTTTAATTTCTGATAGGAATGCAAAATCAATCGGTAGTTAATAATAGAATAGCGAGACACAACCCTCTACATTCAATTGCGTTTGGTCCCATTTATTTTTGATCACAGTGCATACACATACAAACTTTTAGTCCAAAAGTGCGCACAGTGCACAGTACGCAGGGTTTCATAATTACTGAGGTCATAAAATGTAGTTTGCTAGGGGGGTACGGGGGCATGCTCCCCCGAGAAAATTTAGATTTCCCTGGAGTACATATGTGCATTTTTAATACGTCTTAAGGCCAACAAATTGGATAACAATAGCTTTAAAACCATGTCAACAAATACATACATGCATGCACAGTTTAATCGCATGTTTGGTAATTTCATGACTTAACTTATACAACAGAACAACGACGGTACATGCTTGTAGTTTCTTTTGTGCTTTATTTAAGTGTGATTCTTGAGTGCACGCCACGAGCACAGTATAATGGCTAGGGTGACCACCTGGCTATTGATCTGTTGCAGGACAGTAGATGTGATTTTGCAGGACA
The DNA here is from genome assembly GCA_037950665.1 of Hypophthalmichthys nobilis. NCBI lineage: Eukaryota > Metazoa > Chordata > Actinopteri > Cypriniformes > Xenocyprididae > Hypophthalmichthys > Hypophthalmichthys nobilis. The sequence continues at coordinate 20,178,488 of CM075486.1, forward strand.
ATGCGGGACACGTGTGAGACAAATTTTAAAAAAACGAGATAAATTTACTACTATTATGCAAAGTAAATATTGATTTACATTCGCTGGCAAACGTGATATACAGGTGCTGGTCATATAATTAGAATATCATCAAAAAGTTGATTTATTTCACTAATTCCATTCAAAAAGTCAAACTTGTATATTATATTCATTCATTACACACAGACTGATATATTTCAAATGTTTATTTCTTTTAATTTTGATGATTATAACTGACAACTAAGGAAAATCCCAAATTCAGTATCTCAGAAAATTAGAATATTGTGAAAAGGTTCAATATTGAAGACACCTGGTGCCACACTCTAATCAGCTAATTAACTCAAAACACCTGCAAAGGCCTTTAAATGGTCTCTCAGTCTAATTCTGTAGGCTACACAATCATGGGGAAGACTGCTGACTTGACAGTTGTCCAAAAGACGACCATTGACACCTTGCACAAGGAGGGCAAGACACAAAAGGTCATTGCAAAAGAGGCTGGCTGTTCACAGAGCTCTGTGTCCAAGCACATTAATAGAGAGGCGAAGGGAAGGAAAAGATGTGGTAGAAAAAAAGTGTACAAGCAATAGGGATAACCGCACCCTGGAGAGGATTGTGAAACAAAACCCATTCAAAAATGTGGGGGAGATTCACAAAGAGTGGACTGCAGCTGGAGTCAGTGCTTCAAGAACCACTACGCACAGACGTATGCAAGACATGGGTTTCAGCTGTTGCATTCCTTGTGTCAAGCCACTCTTGAACAACAGACAGCGTCAGAAGCGTTTCGCCTGGGCTAAAGACAAAAAGGACTGGACTCTTGCTGAGTGGTCCAAAGTTATGTTCTCTGATGAAAGTAAATTTTGCATTTCCTTTGGAAATCAGGGTCCCAGAGTCTGGAGGAAGAGAGGAGAGGCACACAATCCACGTTGCTTGAGGTCCAGTGTAAAGTTTCCACAGTCAGTGATGGTTTGGGGTGCCATGTCATCTGCTGGTGTTGGTCCACTGTGTTTTCTGAGGTGCAAGGTCAACGCAGCCGTATACCAGGAAGTTTTAGAGCACTTCATGCTTCCTGCTGCTGACCAACTTTATGGAGATGCAGATTTCATTTTCCAACAGGACTTGGCACCTGCACACAGTGCCAAAGCTACCAGTACCTGGTTTAAGGACCATGGTATCCCTGTTCTTAATTGGCCAGCAAACTCGCCTGATCTTAACCCCATAGAAAATCTATGGGGTATTGTGAAGAGGAAGATGCGATATGCCAGACCCAACAATGCAGAAGAGCTGAAGGCCACTATCAGAGCAACCTGGGCTCTTATAACACCTGAGCAGTGCCACAGACTGATCGACTCCATGCCACGCCGCATTGCTGCAGTAATTCAGGCAAAAGGAGCCCCAACTAAGTATTGAGTGCTGTACATGCTCATACTTTTCCTGTTCATACTTTTCAGTTGGCCAAGATTTCTAAAAATCCTTTCTTTGTATTGGTCTTAAGTAATATTCTAATTTTCTGAGATACTGAATTTGGGATTTTCCTTAGTTGTCAGTTATAATCATCAAAATTAAAAGAAATAAGCATTTGAAATATATCAGTCTATGTGTAATGAATGAATATAATATACAAGTTTGACTTTTTGAATGGAATTAGTGAAATAAATCAACTTTTTGATGATATTCTAATTATATGACCAGCACCTGTATATGCGCCGATTAATATTTATGCCGGGGTGCCCACACTATAATGTTGCGCTTCTTGGCAACATTAAATCCTGGAGAGAAGACTATTCTAGATTGAGGAGTGCACATGCAGGAGGACAAAGTTTGAGCATGCACATGTCATTTCTAAGCGAGAGAGGGCGCGTGTCCAGTTTTGTGAGATAAGGGAATCCGCGTCTGAAAAGTGTCCCGTTTGTCGTGGTTGTAAAGAGACAGTTCTATGTAAACGCAGCATTTTACTTGGCGATGTTTTAAAAAAAGATTTTTATTTTTGGTATTTTATATGCTCTGTTGGTGGTTTGTGGAGTAGCATCACATTTTTTTTACAGGGATACACAGACCAGAAGGGGGAAATCCCCATCCCCTACAAATCGCACCCTGGTGCCACCTAATATCATGTGGTGCGACCACTACAGAGTGTTTTCCATGACAGATATATGTCCTAGTTTGGCAGTTTTTGTGCTTTTATATTCAATTGACTGTTTATTAATCTCTTTAAATAGATTTTTAGGGATATTTAAGGTCTTCTTGTCACTTGGAGCGACCACACATCATGTGGTGCGACCAATAATAGCAATTATTGTATTAAATTAAAAATAATCTAATTTCTGTGGCTGAAATATGAATCACTGATACAGTATGCTTAAGTGAATGATATTTATTTTATTTTTTTTTTTTTAAATGTATTAGTTTTATGTGATTTACAGGAAAAATAAGTATGTTAACTACATTTAAGAAGGCAACTCTGAAGTTATAGAACAAAAATATAAGGTCATTATTGACAGAATCTCAAAATAACTGCAAATACTTTGTTTCTTAACACTTTAACTACTGAGAACTTGTAAAAAAATGTTAAGCATGTTAAGGAAATTAATTAATTTTAAGATAAATCACGGTCACACCACATGACATTTTTAAGGCTATGGCCAATTCATCTAGATAAAAAAAAACACTAAAATTACTTAATTTAAAATTTTAATATGAATTTGTGTGTACACAACATTCTTAATGTTTGAACAACTGCAATAGATATTATTTTTGTATTTTAAAATTGGCCTGTCGAAAATCCTTATACGTCATTGACCCATACACATACCTCTGTCTGTGTGTATTTTATTTACTTTTGTGTCTTCATACTCAAAATCAGCTTCTCCTAAACACATATGAGAACAGAACCCCATCTTAAAGACCTCTTTAAAGAAAATGTTGATTAATTACCATAAAAAAAATGAAATTAAACTACTTTGGATGCTGTAAAATGATTGATATTGCCAGCCCAAAACTCAGCAAAGTACACATTTAGAGTGTCAATTCTGGTTTAGTGCGTGATACCGTGTATCATTTCTTTAGAACTCGCATGCTTGTTTAGTTTAAGATGACAGCAGTGATAAATGCCATTTTGCGAGTGACTGAAAATGTAGCCCCATCAGTGTCGATGGGACTGAAAGATAATATATCATGCGTGCAAAAGCCAACAGGATTCCTCCTTCTGATCAGATTACATTGTCCCAAAGCAACTATAGCCTAAAAAGATCAAGCACTGACAGACAGCTCATTGTGATGGGTCGTTCTACTGATGGAGCTGCAGTTGAAACAAACAGGATAGCACAACTCTGTAAAAGCTGTATTCTCAAATGTAAATGGCCACTGTTCACCTCCAAAAGGAAAATGTTAATTTCTAGGACAAAGTAGCAATATGGAAGAGATCTACTGATGGTATGGATTCAGCATTCACACTTTTTCCCCTACAGTACAAGCTAGAGAAATATATATGTGAATGAAAATCTTGTTGGTTTATTTTGAAATAATGACCATGTAACTGAAGGCTACAATATTTACTGGACATGAACATTTGATTTGAGTTTACAATACAGTCTTTACAATGGCACACACTGTATAAAGGTCCTAGATCATGTAATTTTCATGCATAACCTGATATTGCTGAGTTCAACATGTTCCTGGGTCAACATTTTTGTTGATCCTGGAACAACATTCAAATCAACCAATCAGATTTGAGGGACAAGTTTACAGATTATGTCAAGTTTAGGCTTAAAATCATGAATTGGTGCTTCTACATCAGTGTTATTCATCTATCATTTCCCTCTGATTTTTGGGATAACTTATGGGTAGGGTTAGGTTTAGGGGTAGGAATAGGGTTAAGACTAAATTTTCAGACTAGAATGTTGTTCCAGGATCAACAAAATATGTTGACCCAGGAACGCATCTAACTCAGCAATATCAGGATGTGCTAATTTTCATAACTTACAACCTTTATCCCTGCATCGTGTTCCTTCCTGTCAATGATTTAATGTGGTGCTACACTGTCTTAGAAGTAATACTAACGTCCTCTGAGTCTGTTTTACTGCAGTCATACGATAGATATAGCTATTCAGTGTTGCCAGACGTACGATAAAATTATCGTGTTTGTACAATAATTTTGACCTCTGTATGCTGTACGATCAATAATGAAAAAAAAAATCCCATAATGTACGATAATTTCATAATTTTGTGACACTTCAAATGATGGTCTTTATAATCTCCCAGCTAACAGAATTTTGTTATAAGAACATTCTCTAAATATTCAGTGTTGGTTCTGGGAATGTAAAAAACGTCCAGTTTTCTTGACGTTAGAGCAGTGGTTTTTGGGCCAGCGCCCCCTATCCATTATCCAGGTCCCTTACCGCACCCCCCCCCCCACACACACACAAAAGGGCTAAATGTCTTTATTGAAAGTATGCTGATTATTATTCTGTTTTAATAATAATAATAATATGTATTATTCACAGCTGTGTTTTCTTCTTCTTATTATTATTATTATTAATATTAAATCCGTAACTTTTTTGTATTTAAAATGTACCAAATTTATATAATCGGTTAGTACATGCGACGGTACATGCTTGTAGTTTCTTTTGTGCTTTATTTAAGTGTGATTCTTGAGTGCGCGCCACGAGCACAGTATAATGGCTAGGGTGACCACCTGGCTATTGATCTGTTGCAGGACAGTAGATGTGATTTTGCAGGATAATGCGGGACACGTGTGAGACAAATTTAAAAAAACGAGATAAATGCAAAGTAAATATTGATTTACATTCGCTGGCAAACGTGATATACAGGTGCTGGTCATATAATTAGAATATCATCAAAAAGTTGATTTATTTCACTAATTCCATTCAAAAAGTCAAACTTATATATTATATTCATTCATTACACACAGACTGATATATTTCAAATGTTTATTTCTTTTAATTTTGATGATTATAACTGACAACTAAGGAAAATCCCAAATTCAGTATCTCAGAAAATTAGAATATTGTGAAAAGGTTCAATATTGAAGACACCTGGTGCCACACTCTAATCAGCTAATTAACTCAAAACACCTGCAAAGGCCTTTAAATGGTCTCTCAGTCTAGTTCTGTAGGCTACACAGTCATGGGGAAGACTGCTGACTTGACAGTTGTCCAAAAGACGACCACTGACACCTTGCACAAGGAGGGCAAGACACAAAAGGTCATTGCAAAAGAGGCTGGCTGTTCACAGAGCTCTGTGTCCAAGCACATTAATAGAGAGGCGAAGGGAAGGAAAAGATGTGGTAGAAAAAAGTGTACAAGCAATAGGGATAACCGCACCCTGGAGAGGACTGTGAAACAAAACCCATTCAAAAATGTGGGGGAGATCACAAAGAGTGGACTGCAGCTGGAGTCAGTGCTTCAAGAACCACTACGCACAGACGTATGCAAGACATGGGTTTCAGCTGTCGCATTCCTTGTGTCAAGCCACTCTTGAACAACAGACAGCGTCAGAAGCGTCTCGCCTGGGCTAAAGACAAAAAGGACTGGACTCTTGCTGAGTGGTCCAAAGTTATGTTCTCTGATGAAAGTAAATTTTGCATTTCCTTTGGAAATCAGGGTCCCAGAGTCTGGAGGAAGAGAGGAGAGGCACACAATCCACGTTGCTTGAGGTCCAGTGTAAAGTTTCCACAGTCAGTGATGGTTTGGGGTGCCATGTCATCTGCTGGTGTTGGTCCACTGTGTTTTCTGAGGTGCAAGGTCAACGCAGCCGTATACCAGGAAGTTTTAGAGCACTTCATGCTTCCTGCTGCTGACCAACTTTATGGAGATGCAGATTTCATTTTCCAACAGGACTTGGCACCTGCACACAGTGCCAAAGCTACCAGTACCTGGTTTAAGGACCATGGTATCCCTGTTCTTAATTGGCCAGCAAACTCGCTGATCTTAACCCCATAGAAAATCTATGGGGTATTGTGAAGAGGAAGATGCGATATGCCAGACCCAACAATGCAGAAGAGCTGAAGGCCACTATCAGAGCAACCTGGGCTCTTATAACACCTGAGCAGTGCCACAGACTGATCAACTCCATGCCACGCCGCATTGCTGCAGTAATTCAGGCAAAAGGAGCCCCAACTAAGTATTGAGTGCTGTACATGCTCATACTTTTCCTGTTCATACTTTTCAGTTGGCCAAGATTTCTAAAAATCCTTTCTTTGTATTGGTCTTAAGTAATATTCTAATTTTCTGAGATACTGAATTTGGGATTTTCCTTAGTTGTCAGTTATAATCATCAAAATTAAAAGAAATAAGCATTTGAAATATATCAGTCTGTGTGTAATGAATGAATATAATATACAAGTTTGACTTTTTGAATGGAATTAGTGAAATAAATCAACTTTTTGATGATATTCTAATTATATGACCAGCACCTGTATATGCGCCGATTAATATTTATGCCGGGGTGCCCACACTATAATGTTGCGCTTCTTGGCAACATTAAATCCTGGAGAGAAGACTATTCTAGATTGAGGAGTGCACATGCAGGAGGACAAAGTTTGAGCATGCACATGTCATTTCTAAGCAAAAGAGGGCGCGTGTCCAGTTTTGTGAGATAAGGGAATCCGCGTCTGAAAAGTGTCCCGTTTGTCGTGGTTGTAAAGAGACAGTTCTATGTAAATGCAGCATTTTACTTGGCGATGTTTTAAAAAAAGATTTTTATTTTTGGTATTTTATATGCTCTGTTGGTGGTTTGTGGAGTAGCATCACATTTTTTTTTACAGGGATACACAGACCAGAAGGGGGAAATCCCCCCCATCCCCCCCTACAAATCGCACCCTGGTGCCACCTAATATCATGTGGTGCGACCACTACAGAGTGTTTTCCATGACAGATATATGTCCTAGTTTGGCAGTTTTTGTGCTTTTATATTCAATTGACTGTTTATTGATCTCTTTAAATAGATTTTTAGGGATATTTAAGGTCTTGTTGTCACTTGGAGCGACCACACATCATGTGGTGCGACCAATAATAGCAATTATTGTATTAAATTAAAAATAATCTAATTTCTGTGGCTGAAATATGAATCACTGATACAGTATGCTTAAGTGAATGGTATTTTATTTTTTTTTTTTAAATGTATTAGTTTTATGTGATTTACAGGAAAAATAAGTATGTTAACTACATTTAAGAAGGCAACTCTGAAGTTATAGAACAAAAATATAAGGTCATTATTGACAGAATCTCAAAATAACTGCAAATACTTTGTTTCTTAACACTTTAACTACTGAGAACTTGTAAAAAAAATGTTAAGCATGTTAAGGAAATTAATTAATTTTAAGATAAATCACGGTCACACCACATGACATTTTTAAGGCTATGGCCAATTCATCTAGATAAAAAAAAACACTAAAATTACTTAATTTAAAATTTTAATATGAATTTGTGTGTACACAACATTCTTAATGTTTGAACAACTGCAATAGATATTATTTTTTGTATTTTAAAATTGGCCTGTCGAAAATCCTTATACGTCATTGACCCATACACATACCTCTGTCTGTGTGTATTTTATTTACTTTTGTGTCTTCATACTCAAAATCAGCTTCTCCTAAACACATATGAGAACAGAACCCCATCTTAAAGACCTCTTTAAAGAAAATGTTGATTAATTACCATAAAAAAAATGAAATTAAACTACTTTGGATGCTGTAAAATGATTGATATTGCCAGCCCAAAACTCAGCAAAGTACACATTTAGAGTGTCAATTCTGGTTTAGTGCGTGATACCGTGTATCATTTCTTTAGAACTCGCATGCTTGTTTAGTTTAAGATGACAGCAGTGATAAATGCCATTTTGCGAGTGACTGAAAATGTAGCCCCATCAGTGTCGATGGGACTGAAAGATAATATATCATGCGTGCAAAAGCCAACAGGATTCCTCCTTCTGATCAGATTACATTGTCCCAAAGCAACTATAGCCTAAAAGATCAAGCACTGACAGACAGCTCATTGTGATGGGTCGTTCTACTGATGGAGCTGCAGTTGAAACAAACAGGATAGCACAACTCTGTAAAAGCTGTATTCTCAAATGTAAATGGCCACTGTTCACCTCCAAAAGGAAAATGTTAATTTCTAGGACAAAGTAGCAATATGGAAGAGATCTACTAATGGTATGGATTCAGCATTCACACTTTTTTCCCTACAGTACAAGCTAGAGAAATATATATGTGAATGAAAATCTTGTTGGTTTATTTTGAAATAATGACCATGTAACTGAAGGCTACAATATTTACTGGACATGAACATTTGATTTGAGTTTACAATACAGTCTTTACAATGGCACACACTGTATAAAGGTCCTAGATCATGTAATTTTCATGCATAACTGGACGTTTTTTACATTCCCAGAACCAACACTGAATATTTAGAGAATGTTCTTATAACAAAATTCTGTTAGCTGGGAGATTATAAAGACCATCATTTGAAGTGTCACAAAATTATGAAATTATCGTACATTATGGGATTTTTTTTTTCATTATTGATCGTACAGCATACAGAGGTCAAAATTATTGTACAAACACGATAATTTTATCGTACGTCTGGCAACACTGAATAGCTATATCTATCGTATGACTGCAGTAAAACAGACTCAGAGGACGTTAGTATTACTTCTAAGACAGTGTAGCACCACATTAAATCATTGACAGGAAGGAACACGATGCAGGGATAAAGGTTGTAAGTTATGAAAATTAGCACATCCTGATATTGCTGAGTTAGATGTGTTCCTGGGTCAACATATTTTGTTGATCCTGGAACAACATTCTAGTCTGAAAATTTAGTCTTAACCCTATTCCTACCCCTAAACCTAACCCTACCCATAAGTTATCCCAAAAATCAGAGGGAAATGATAGATGAATAACACTGATGTAGAAGCACCAATTCATGATTTTAAGCCTAAACTTGACATAATCTGTAAACTTGTCCCTCAAATCTGATTGGTTGATTTGAATGTTGTTCCAGGATCAACAAAAATGTTGACCCAGGAACATGTTGAACTCAGCAATATCAGGTTTTCTTGACGTTAGAGCAGTGGTTTTTAGGCCAGCGCCCCCTATCCATTATAAATGTAAAAATGTTACATAAAATAGAACAATAAGTTAATAAATAGTAGGCCTATATTAAAAATAAATAGACATATGAATCTGTTTATTCACGTTTAAAATATAGTTTAATAAAGCCAGCATTTAAAAACAATTTGACAGGTTTTTTTTTTATTTTTTTTATCCATTTGAAAATATAGTTAAAATATGCTGTTATAAACTCGTAGGGGCAACAAATCATCTTCCGACTCTCTCCCATGCCACTCAAATATAAGATGGGCTGTCACTGAACAGTAAAAACGACCGTAGGATACAGTCATTTAAGCAGTAATGTTTGTACTTTTATTACGCATTTAGGAGAGTTATTGCAAGAAGCTGTTTACATTAATCTTACTTTCGAAAAAATAAATATATACAATCATGATTTTTCATTTAAAATTATGTTATAATTATATAGTCCTAAATACCTTGGTATCAGCTTGTTTCATCAATGGTATAATTAATTCAATTCAAATTTATTTGGTTTGTCATGATTAATTTGTGTTCATAATCAATAAATTAAAAAAAAATAAATCTTCTAATAAGAATAAACACATATGAACAATTAGATTAAATTATTATTGTATTATTAATTATTACTATATCTATCTTGAAATTATCCAAGCAACGTTTCGCGCTCAGATGTGACGGCGGAATTAATATATTACGTAAATGTGATTATAGAATATATTTAAATTATCCATCAAATTGTCATTTTCTGCTTACAGTCTTGCGAGTTAACAATAATGCCTGACCAGTAAATTACTTGGTGAACAAAGAAAACATTTTGGCATTAGGCATTGGCATTAGTTAATGCCTAAAAATGTAAAAGTACCTTATAAATAGAATTTAGTTTCATTAATTTTAAAATTCGTCACCGGAGTGAATGAAAATATTTGAAAATATAAGTGGTTCTGTCAAAAAGTCAATACTTTTTTTTTAATGGTTTGTCAACTTTCCATTCCTCCGCTGCGTGGTTCTAGTAAGCACTGGATTGTTGTCAGCGCGAAACACATTTTTGAGCACGTGAATTCTTGTCAGCGCTTTAGCACTGGTCTATGACTGGAAAAAATAATCGTTGCAAAAGAAACGATACATAGCTTACACAGCTATAGATACACAGCTTTAAACTGGCAGATTTTAAAATGTTATAGGCAATTCTTTTGCAAGTAATTACAAGTTTAATCTTGTCTCGCCTGGATCTTTGGTGTAAACTCGTGAACGCCCCCCAAGAACACCTTAACGCCCCCCTTTTAAAAATCTTGCTTCCAACGCCCCCGTTGTTCTCTGAACGCCCCCGTTGAGAAACACTACGTTAGAGGAACGTTTTTATAAGGTATAATGTTCCTCAAACGTTCTTTCAACTCAATTTTGATCTAAAATTCAACATTCTAGGAACGTTGATTTGTAACATTCCAAGAACATGAAAATGTTCAGTTTCCTTAATGTTAGTAGAATGTTATTTAAAGGTTAGTATGATGTTCCTGAAACATTCTTTCAATCATTCAAACATCTGCTGTGAACAAACACTGAAAGAAAGAGAAATAAGAACACAAACTACAACTTTCTTCAGCCACAGCCTTAGATGAACTGAAGATAAAAGACATTAAATCTCTGAAGATCTGATTAAACAACTCCACAAACAGCATTACCAGCTTCACTTATTACTAACCAGACTGACTTTATTTCTGTCACACGTCTACAGAAGTTCTTATTGAGAATTAACAGAAGTTTAGATGTTTCGTTTGAGGTCACCATCATGGAGGTTGGTGGTTGCTTTAGTTGAGCTCTTGACCCTTGACTATTACAGAGTTGCTTCTTTATCAGCAATTGCATGTTTTCAGAAAACATTTCTGCATTGATAAAGACAGACAAACAACTGCATTAAAGTGGTTTATTCAACTGCTTTTTTGTAATTTTTTTACTTTTGGTATTGAAGTGTTATGTGAAAAGGAAATAATAAACTCAAAAATATTATAAAAATCATTTTTAACATTGAAGTGATTTGTGTAATATTGTCCAAAACTATTTAAAAGTTAAATACGACACACTTAGACATCAGCACTCATCATACAAACCTCAACAATGGTGACAATCAAAAAAAAATTCAGCTGCATAATTTATTCATGTCGCAATGCATGCTGGGAACTATGAATGTGTTTTGTATGCTGGCATGAAGCATGTCACCGTTGTTGTGTTTCATATGCCAAATGTTGATGTCTGTGATAAATGACACAAAACAATGTTTTAAACAAAAAGTTTACAATGACAGTGTTGCAAATCATATTTTTCACATTGGTTTGATACAGCATTTCAATTTCTTAAGTTAGCAATTACAGAAAAACAAAGTTGTTTAAACCACTTTAATGCAGTCATTTGTCTGTTATTAAAACAGACATGTTGATCTTCTTTATCAATGCAGAAATGTTTTCTGAAAACATGCGATTGCTGATAAAGAAACAACTCTGTAGTAGTCAAGGGTCAAGAGCTCAACTAAAGCAACCACCAACCTCCATGATGGTGACCTCAAACGAAACATCTAAACTTCTGTTAATTCTCAATAAGAGCTTCTGTAGACGTGTGACAGAAATAAAGTCAGTCTGGTTAGTAATAAGTGAAGCTGGTAATGCTGTTTGTGGAGTTGTTTAATCAGATCTTCAGAGATTTAATGTCTTTTATCTTCAGTTCATCTAAGGCTGTGGCTGAAGAAAGTTGTAGTTTGTGTTCTTATTTCTCTTTCTTTCAGTGTTTGTTCACAGCAGGTGTTTGAATGATTGAAAGAATGTTTCAGGAACATCATACAAACCTTCAAATAACATTCTACTAACATTAAGGAAACTACATTTTATGTTCTTGGAATGTTACAAATCAACGTTCCTACAATGTTGAATTTTAGATCAAAATTAAGTTGAAAGAACGTTTGAGGAACATTAAAAAACTGGAAGTTTTTTACGTTCCCAGAACCAACACTGAATATTTAGAGAACGTTCTTATAACAAAATTCTGTTAGCTGGGTTTATACTCATTGATCTAGCTGTGTAATATCTACGTCATGATTGTAAGGAGAACGTGAACGTTGTTAGGCACGTCTTCCATCTCAGAGCCGTTGAAAAACATATTTAACGGCTCTGTTCCATCTCATCTCATGTTACGTCTTCTCGGCCAATCAATCTTGGAGAATGACTCTCTCCATAGGCGTAATTTGCGGGTGGGACATGTCTCCACCACTTTTTGCCAGGGTTGATATTGTCCCCACCACTTTTTGAAACATCTCGCGGCACGGATCTAATACAAAAGAAACATCTCTAGTTGATTAGCAATTCGTTCGTTTGTGTTAAATAAGAGACGATCAGACGCTGGGATGTGTTGTTTTGAAATCATACTGAGTGCTCGTTGCCGCTGTTATCATTGGCGCAACAGTGTTCCCTTGACGCTCGTGCACACTGCGCAGTCTTCACACGGACGAGCGCTTGCGGCCGGAGACTGTATTCGTTCCGGTGAAATCACAAACAAAACGCACATAAACGTGTCCCTGCTCTTGATATACAATCACTGACAGAACATTTTTGGTTTTAATGAGAAAACAATAAAATAAATAACACGAGGGAGGATTAGAACGCCACTGACTTTCTCTCACGAGCACAAGTTAACGTTACTGCCAAAGTGCTTTTAGGTCAGTTGTTTCCCACTAAGGTACGCCTATTGTGGTAATTTGCAGGTCATGTCAAGAAGTTGTTGGTCTAGATAAATAACTTCTACTCATTTAAATCTAAATATTAGTGAGAAGAAAAATAATTAACAAAAGAACCTTTTAGATACCAATCTGCATATGCGGTGGACATCGGTTATGCTCATCTTAGCTCGCTCCTTTGAAGGCATGTTGAGTGAAACGGCTCTACATTTAACGAGGCACATACAAAAGAGTCCGCTTTATTCAGCTTGCAAAGGCATTTCCAACTTCTTTTTAAGACAGAGGCATGTTAAAGTCACTTTCAGTAGGTGAAAGACAGTGACCTCTTGAGGTGATATGTAGGTACTGCAGAAGATATGACGCTACTTTCTTTTTGGCCAGGTACTGAATGTGTTATATACAGTGAGATATCTCTATATACAGTGAGATTCAGTGTAAATTAAACATGGACATTTTCACTGTAAACATGAAACCATATACTGGAGATTACTGGAGGTACTTCTCTGAAAAAATCCAGGGGACTGTAGTTGATGCTCTTTATTATGCTTTATTGTGATTTTAATTCATTTCATTGGAAGGAAAAGTACAGGACATTATCATAGCATGCATTACCAGAGAATGTAACAAATAAAAGAAAAAGGAAAAAAGCCCAGGATCCCCTTCAAGACATAACAAAATAGATTATGCTTAGAGTTAACCATACCCCTGCATCAAACTACAAAGAAAAAATACATTTAGCCATTAATGCACTGCAACGATCAGCTTAAATCATAAATACTGTCATTTTCGTATATATATATATATATGTTTTAAAAATTTTCAGATTGAGTCATGTTTAAATCAGCAGCTTTTATTCTTTTATTTTTTTTTCTTCATGTTTTCACACTCAGTTAACTCAGTGCATTTGCAGGTCTCTATGTACTTGTAGTCATGGGAGATCTTGCTGCCATTGGCACACTGCAGCGTCACTGTTATATTCCTGAATTTATCCTCCTGGCAGCAAGAACAGCTGTGCGTCATATCGTTCATGTCCATAGAATACCTGTGCAGGTTTCCAAGAAAACACCAGTCAGATGAATGTAATACAGCTGGATGTGAGTTTATCCTAATATACAGTATCCACACAAAGGTTTGGATGCTAAGGCACACTTAAAAATGTATGAATTTCATTGGATACATGACAAAATATCAAACCAAAAGGCTACCGCAAACATATGTTGGAGATTTTCCCAGAGCTATCTTCACTTTTCTGAGCTATTTTTGTTTTGTTAAAACATGATCATTTTAACAGTCTGTTGAATTGACATTCAATTCATTATAGATTAATTAACAAAATGGTTTTAATTAGCAAAGACATACAGTGGGTACAGAAAGTATTCAGACTCCCTTAAATTTTTCACTCTTTGTTATATTGCAGCCATTTGCTAAAATCATTTAAGTTCATTTTTTTCCTCATTAATGTACACACAGCACCCCATATTGACAGAAAAACACAGAATTGTTGACATTTTTGCAGATTTATTAAAAAAGAAAAACTGAAATATCACATGGTCCTAAGTATTCAGACCCTTTGCTGTGACACTCATATTTTTAACTCAGGTGACATTTGGGATGACCAGAACCCTTCCTAGAGCTGGCCGTCCGGCCAAACTGAGCTATTGGGGGAGAAGAGCCTTGGTGAGAGAGGTAAAGAAGAACCCAAAGATCACTGTGGCTGAGCTCCAGAGATGCAGTCGGGAGATGGGAGAAAGTTGTAGAAAGTCAACCATCACTGCAGCCCTCCACCAGTCGGGGCTTTATGGCAGAGTGGCCCGACGGAAGCCTCTCCTCAGTGCAAGACACATGAAAGCCCGCATGGAGTTTGCTAAGATGGTGAGAAATAAGATTCTCTGGTCTGATGAGACCAAGATAGAACTTTTTAGCCTTAATTCTAAGCGGTATGTGTGGAGAAAACCAGGCACTGCTCATCAGTTGTCCAATACAGTCCCAACAGTGAAGCATGGTGGGTTTCAGCTGCAGGGACAGGACAACTGGTTGCAATCGAGGGAAAGATGAATGCGGCCAAGTACAGGGATATCCTGGACGAAAACCTTCTCCAGAGTGCTCAGGACCTCAGACTGGGCCGAAGGTTTACCTTCCAACAAGACAATGACCCTAAGCACACAGCTAAAATAACGAAGGAGTGGCTTCACAACAACTCCGTGACTGTTCTTGAATGGCCCAGCCAGAGCCCTGACTTAAACCCAATTGAGCATCTCTGGAGAGACCTAAAAATGGCTGTCCACCAACGTTTACCATCCAACCTGACAGAACTGGAGAGGATCTGCAAGGAGGAATGGCAGAGGATCCCCAAATCCAGGTGTGAGAAACTTGTTGCATCTTTCCCAAAAAGACTCATGGCTGTATTAGATCAAAAGGGTGCTTCTACTAAATACTGAGCAAAGGGTCTGAATACTTAGGACCATGTGATATTTCAGTTTTTCTTTTTTAATAAATCTGCAAAAATGTCAACAATTCTGTGTTTTTCTGTCAATATGGGGTGCTGTGTGTACATTAATGAGGAAAAAAAATTAACTTAAATGATTTTAGCAAATGGCTGCAATATAACAAACAGTGAAAAATTTAAGGGGGTCTGAATACTTTCCGTACCCACGGTACATTATTAATACCTCACAATCCTGTTGCTAAAAAATAATTTAAAAAAAAATTAATTTTGTTTTAATTTATGGAAATATAACACATCAATAACCACAAATCAACATTTGGTCCCAAACTAGCTAGTCCCTACTGAGTGACAGCTTAAATTAGTCTTAATTTAAATTAGTCTAAATTAGTCTTCATTTTCAACCCTGTTGACCATTTTGGCATAGGTGTTTTTCTTTACATTTTCATAATTTTAACATTTTAAATGTTATAATATTGATAATTATTTCATGTTTATTGCTAAGTCTTACAAAATATTATGCAAAACATAGACTTTACAGTTCATCTGAGAATTAAAAATAAAAAATGAATATGTTTGTGATCAACAGGTGTGTAAAGCTCTCACATTGATTTGCTGTCACAGTGGCCAGTGCAGGAAGTAACTTCTACATCCTCAATGGAAGTGCAACCATTGACATCCAGACGGGTGTGGTTCTTCTCAAGAACACAGTTGCTGGGTTCACCTGAGAGATGATAGAGGCAGGTAAGCTTGAGAATCATGAACAATACATGCACTGAATGTTATGTAGGGCCTATTATGTTATTTTTAATTTACTTAACATCTGTTATTTGCATAAACATATTAATGTGGACAAAATCATTTTAACCTAAATATATATTGTTTGTGTCAAGGTGTTTAATAAGTGTATAAAGAATATCTTACAGATCCTGCAACATCCATCTATGTCAAACTGTATTGTTCCCTGTAAAGACACAAATAATAGAATAGAAAACATTATTTAAACATTTCTCTAAAAATATTGCACATTTTCATACAAAAAAAGTACATCTTTTTTTTTCTTGAAATAATACACAAAAACAGTTAACACTTCCATCTAGAGTTTCAAAAGAATATTTCACCTCATTTTGTCATCACCCTGTTTTACTTTCTTTCTTGTATGAAACACAGCTGTTATTTAGAGCAGAATATTTATAGCAGAAAGCTGGTCTTCTTAGTACAATAAAAGTGAATGGTGACCATGGCTGTCAAACAAGATTTTAAGGGAATAACAACTGACTATAAAGTAGAATTGTAATAAAGAACATGAGTTGTATGGGCTACTTTTGAATTATTATTTTTTTATAAATCTGTAATAAGAAGCCCCGCAAAATGATATGTGGGGAATATATATATATATATATATATATATATATATATATATATATATATATATATATATATATATATCTCGTGGTCATGAGCTAAGAATTCATTCCCATGGATTAAGAATTTGTTCTTTCATTTTAGTTCAATTGTGGCCACAAATTAATAATTTGTTCCAACATTCTATTAATTAATTTGTTTGCTCGTTTTAGTAAATCATGGCGACATTAAATTAATTTGTTCCCTCGTTTTGATTTAAATAAAATAAGGGAACAAATTATTACAATGTGGCCACAATTTAGTAAATCGAGGGAATGTATTAGTAAAACATGCTGACGTATTAGTCAGTTTTGGGAACGCATTGTTAATTAGTGGCCACAATATACATATATACACAGGGGCTTCCCTGACATCCCCTGGCTCCTATCCTTTTTCACTGCTTGGAACAACATTAGTTTGAGTAAATAATGACAGAATTTTCCCCTCTTTGATATACTGAAACTGAAACTTTTGTTTTGCTAAATTAGGAGTGTTTCTTTGGCTGCGTTAATTATTTTGAGAACACTGACCACAGTCTGGAGAAATGTGAAGAAATGAAAGTGAAAAACAATGATACTGTATGTCAAAGCCACACATCCAAACTTAAGCATTAGCAGAAAGCAAAAGTATACAAAATACAAGCTTACAGGCACACAGTCCTCTGGATTAAAGTCAGGGCATGTTTTAATGCTCTCCACAACCACAAAGGAGCCATTCACTTTATTGCAGGTACCAGTCGTACATTTGAACTTGTACCCCTCTCGATCCTAAACAAAAAGACATAGAGGCTATATGAGGATGTATACTTATACTGTATACTATACTTTGTCTGATGAACTGAAAGAATGTAGAAAACATTGAGAATGTTTTACACTGTACCTGGAGCTTATGTATGGTGTTGTCTGGTCCATTATAAACACAGCATTTTTGTTGACATGATCCACAACACTCTCCTTCTTTTTTCACATATTCAAAGCACTTGACGTGTAAAAAGAAATTTATAGTTTAATAATTCACTCATTTTGACTCATTAAAAAGAACCAGGACCAGATTCACAAAACATTAAGATCTTCTTAACCGTTATTTTCTTCTTATTTTCTAACTTAAGAATGAAGTAAATAATATTTCGTAATTCTTAAATAGAAGGTTGTTAAAAATCATCATAAATAACATCATAATTAAAGTTAAAAATTTCGTAGTTGTTTTCTTTTTCCAGCCCCGGTTCTTAGGAATAATTTGTCCAGGAATAGGACATAACGGCTCATGCTGTGTTTGCTGTTGTGTGCTGGTGAACAAAGCTACATCACTTTAGAATCAATTCAGCAAAACCGTATTGCATCAGAAAGTGACAGCAATACAGAATACGTACAAAACAAGTGTGTCATGTGTGGATTTCAGTTCTACTTACAGGATCACAGTCACTTGAACTCAAGTAGCGCACTTCTCAGAGCTCCTGTCAGTTATAAGCGAGCCGTTGATTTCACGACAGGTAACATTTTCACATTTGTAACTGTGGACTTCTCCAACCTAACAAAAGACAGTCAGAATCCATGATGATTGAAGATCAGGGCAGATTAATTGTCTGCTGAAGCGAAAGAATGAAGAAAGGTTTAAAAATGTTTTCAAATGTACCTGGAGAGTCTGTCTGGTGTTGTCTGGTGCATCATAAATGCAGGAATCTTGTGTACATGATCCACAGCACTCTCCAGCTTTTTTCACATATTTAAACCCCTTGGAGTGAAAAACAAACAAGTTTATACAGTAGCTTCAATAATTCAGTGGTACCTTTTACTGGATTTTCAAAGTAGAGACTTTTTTAAGCATTACTGAAGAGTAAGAGGTGATGTTAAAAAGAAGACGAGCAGATAAGAAAACAAGAAAAATATCAGGCAAAAACTAGCAATGGCCAAAGAACATAAAGAACAAGTGTGGATTTAGAGATTCTACTTACAGGATCACAGTCACTTGAACTCAAGTAAGAGCAACTCTCAGAGCTCCTGTCAGTCATAAGCGAGCCGTTGATATCACGACAGGTAACATTTTCACATGTGTAACTGTGGACTTCTCCAACCTAACAAAAGACAGAATCAATGAGGATTGAAGAACAGAGCAGATTAATTGTCTGCTGACTTGAAAGAATGAAGAAAGGTTTAAGAATGTTTTCAAATGTACCTTGAGAGTCTGTCTGGTGTTGTCTGGTGCATCATAAATACAGGCATCTTGTGTACATGATCCACAGCACTGTCCTTCTTGTTTCACATATTTAAACCCCTTGGAGTGAAAAGAGGCGATGTTAAAAAGAAGACGAGCAGATAAGAAAATGAGAAATATAAGGAAAAAACTAGCAATGGCCAAAGTACATACAGAACAAGTGTGGATTTAGAGATTCTACTTACAGGATCACAGTCACTTGAACTCAAGTAATAGCACTTCTCAGAGCTCCTGTCAGTCATGAGCGAGCCGTTGATTTCACGACAAGTAACATTTTCACATGTGTAACTGAGGACTTCTCCAACCTAACAAAAGACAGACAGAAACCATGAGGATTGAAGAACAGAGCAGATTAATTGTCTGCTGAACTGAAAGAATGAAGCTTAAGAATGTTCTCAAATGTACCTTGAGAGTCTGTCTGGTGTTGTCTGGGGCATCATAAACACAGTCCACTTGTCTACATTCTCCACAGCACTCTCCAGCTTTTTTCACATATTCAAACCCCTTGGAGTGAAAAAATACAGTAATTTCAATAATCCTTTTGCACCTTTTACTGGATTTTCAAAGTAGAGACTTTTTAAGCATTACTGAAGAGTAAGAGGTGATGTTAAAAAGAAGACGAGCAGATAAGAAAATGAGAAATATCAGGAAAAAACTGTAGCAAAGGCCAAAGAACATACAGAACAAGTGTGGATTTAGAGATTCTACTTACAGGATTACAGTCACTTGAACTCGAGTAAGAGCAACTCTCAGAGCTCCTGTCAGTCATAAGTGAGCCATTGATTTCTCGACAGGTAACATTTTCACATGTGTAACTGTGGACCTCTCCAACCTAACAAAAGACAGAATCAATGAGGATTGAAGAACAGAGCAGATTAATTGTCTGCTGAACTGAAATAATTAAGTTTAAGAATGTTTTCAAATGTACCTTGAGAGTCTGTCTGGTGTTGTCTGGTCCATCATAAATGCAGGCATCTTGAGTACATTCTCCACAGCACTCTCCTTCTTGTTTCACATATTTAAACCCCTTGGAGTGAAAAAAAAAAAATACAGTAGTTTCAATAATCCTTTTGCACCTTTTACTGGATTTTCAAAGTAGAGACTTTTTAAGCATTACTGAGGAGTAAGAGGTGATGTTAAATAGAAGACGAGCAAATAAGAAAACAAGAAAAATATAAGGAAAAAACTAGCAATGGCCAAAGAACATACAGAACAAGTGTGGATTTAGAGATTCTACTTACAGGATCACAGTCACTTGAACTCAAGTACGAGCAACTCTCAGAGCTCCTGTCAGTCATGAGCGAGCCATTGATTTCTCGACAGGTAACATTTTCACATGTGTAACTGTGGACCTCTCCAACCTAACAAAAGACAAACAGAAACCATGATGATTGAAGAACAGAGCAGATTAATTGTCTGCTGAACTGAAATAACGAAGTTTTAAGAATGTTTTCAAATGTACCTTGAGAGTCTGTCTGGTGTTGTCTGGGGCATCATAAACACAGTCCACTTGTCTACATTCTCCACAGCACTCTCCTTCTTTTTTCACATATTTAAACCCCTTGGAGTGAAAAAATAAAATAAAAAATACAGTAGTTTCAATAATCCATTTGCACCTTTTATTGGATTTTTTTACTGGAGGTGATATTAAAAAGAAGACAAGCAGATAAGAAAACAAGATAAAAATCAGAAAAAACTAGCTAAGGCCAAAGAACATACAGAACAAGTGTGGATTTAGAGATTCTACTTACAGGATTACAGTCACTTGAACTGCATTCTGTAATGTTCCTCTTAATTACAAACAAGCCATTAATTTTATGGCAAGTAACAGTTTCACATTCGAAACGCTGGACATCTCCAACCTGACAAAAGACAGAACAGAACAGATTCACTGATCAATTGAAGAAAATTATAATAAATACAAAAACTTCAATCATTTGAATGCATACGCTTAATTTTAGAGTCTTCCATTGACAATAGTTCATTAATATGAAATGAACCCAGCAACTCACCTTGTACTCAGTGTTATTGTACACACAGACGTCTTTGGGCACTGAACAGAGAAAAATAAACAATTTTGGGAATTGCTCACCCAAAAATGAAAATTCTGTCATCATTTACTCACCCTCATGTCATCCCAAAACCCATATGACCCTCATTCTTTCAGGAACACAAAGGAGGAAGAATGCACTTTTCCAGTCATTTGTGATTAAGCTTTAAAGCTTCAGAAGCAATGCAAAAACACCATGAATGTAACATAAAAGTGGACTATACTGCTGAAGTCATTTGACCCCTTTGAAGACATTCTAATATGTCCAACTTGGTACAAGACATTTGAACTACATTTGTGACACATTCATAGTGTTTTTGTATCCTTTTGGGAAGCAACGACTGTCACAGAGACGAACTCCGTGGTTCCCTCCTCTGGCCATCAGAGGGAGCCATCACCGGAATACTAACACACACGCATACTCTTGCACTACATTTCCCATAAGCCCGTACCTTGGACTGATTACACCGCCAGCTGTAACCCATAACCCGGACTATAAAGGACTGCCACTCACCTCAGTGCACCACGAAGTCTTGTTTTGCCTAGGTGGACATTACTGAGTGTTTATACCCTGTCTGATTGCCTGTTGCTGACTATGTTTGACCCTGTTTCTCGACCCTTGCTGCCTGCCCTTTGATCCTTGCCTGGTTACTGTTCTGTGAGTGATATCTGCCTGTCCTGACTCTTTGCCTGTTATCTGACCACGATACTGCCTGCCACTGTCATTTCTGTTCGCCCCTGTCTGACCCAGCCTGTACGACCACTCTGTTTAAATAAAGCATGCAAATGGATCCCAGTCTAAGTGATGATTCGTTACAATGACAACAAAAATAGTTCACATTCATTTCAGCTGCATGAACTGATCGGTTTCTCCTCTTCTTTTCTAACATCTCACAATCATACAGGTTTGGAATAGTATGAGAAAAAGTAAATGATGTTTTTTTTTTTTTTTTTTTTTTTTTGAGAAGTTGTAGATTCACTTAATTTCTTTGGAAAAGTTGCTTTCTCGGAATATACAAAATGTTTTTGGCAACTAGAAATTATATTTGAGCAGGAATCCGTAAGAAAATTCGAGACTTACCACAGGGTGGACAGCAACTGCCTTCAGTTTTATTTGGTGCCAACTCAAATCCCACATCACATTTCTTCTGAAGACACTGATCAAGATCACACACTGAATGGATGAAGAATATTTTAAATTAATATTACTGAATGTTTTGAATCAATTTTGTGTTTATGACTGTTATTAGTGGAAGAAACATCAAATGGTTACATGCTGCTTTGATTTCTATGAAAACACCACCAGCAGGTTCAAAGGAATCATTTATATGGTGCTTTTATCATGTACTGTTGTACACCCAAAGGGCTTTACAGTCATATCAGTGTGAAGCATCTACCTGGATGATGAGACAGCAGCCACAGTGATACGGCGCCAGTGTGCTCAACACACACCAGTTATAGGTGGAGCAGAGAGAGTAATAAAGCCAATTCAATGGATGCAGACTATTATTATTATTATTATTATAGGACATGATTGATAAGGGCCAATGGAGGGGATTTGGCCAGGACACCAGGGTACACCCATACTCTTTACGAGAAGCGCCATGGTATTTTTAATGACCACAGAGAGTCAGGTTCTCGGTTTAATGGTTCAGTGTCCCCATCAGTATATGAGCTTTAGGACCCACACAGATGTTATGTTAATGTTGTGAGCACCCCCTGTTGGCCTCATTAACACCTCTTCCAGCAGCAACCTAGATTTCCCAGAAGGTCACCCCATCCAGGTACTGACAAGGCTCAGTGCTTGTGTGTTTTGAATTCCTTGTTCTTGCCCATGCACCATGTGAGCAATTACTAACTTTTACTGTATTCATAGTCACTGCTGAGAATCTTTTGAGCAGCAATTTTAAAGTACATTTATAAGTCTGTCAAACACATTTTTAAATCTTGAATAAAAGAGGAAAGCCTATATCAGCTGTCTTTGACTCTTGATCAATCCTTGATGACTCACCACAAGTTTCACAGCAGTTTATAACTGTGCTTTTGTATCCGTCACCACAGGGCATCTTAGTTGGACACTTTATAGGCTCTTTCAAAGGCACACCAAAAGTACCGCAATTATATGTGTCACACTCAATTGTCCATGTCTCTCCAGGCTGCAGGAAGACAGTTGATAGTTACTTTTGGTAATTTTAGTTAGTGATTACAAATATTTGTGAAAATGTGTGACTTGACTAAATGACTAAAATGAGTTAAAGGGTTAGTTCACCCAAAAATGAAAATTCTGTCATTAATTACTCATGCCGTTCCAAACAGTCATTCCGAGAGCTTTTTGACCCCTAATAAACTGCAATGTTATCACCACTTTCAAGGCCCAGAAAAGTAGTAAAGACATCATTAAAATAGTCCATGTGACTTAATGTTATGAAGTGAATACTTTTTGTGAAAAAACAAAATAATGACTTTAGTCAACAATTTCTTCTCTTCTGTGTCAGTCTCTGATGCTGTACACGTGAGCAGCACAAAGCATGCGTGTGATTTTGACGCAGGAACCGGCCAATACTGAGCCCCCGTTCTGACATAGAACCCGGAAGCTCTGCACTGTGTTTACTACGTGAACGGTGCCAGAGACTGACACGGAAGAGAAGAAATAAAGTCGTTATTTTTGTTCTTTTGAGCACAAAAAGTATTTTTGTCACTTCTTAACATGAAGGTTGATCCACTGTGGACACATGGACTATTTTAACAATGTCTTTACTACCTTTCTGGGCCTTGAAAATAGTAATAATGTTCCAGCCAATTGGTGGTTCAGAAACTTCTTGGATTTCATCAAAAATATCTTAATTTGTGTTCTGAAGATGAACAAAGGTCATATGGGTTTGGAACGACATGAGGGTGAGTAATTAATGAAAGAAATTTCATTTTTTGGGTGAACTAACCCTTTAAGAGTTTGGACATACATAAGAGGTAGGGCCACAGCTAACGGGGGAAAGATGGGAATAAAGGCCCTGGACAATGATTTCAGCTGAGAGGGTCTGATACAATAAAAAGTACCAGGACCCTGGGAACTCTAGCAACGGCCTGACAGCTAAGATGTTTCTAAGACCATAGTACTGCCTTATTACTGTTTCTTTGTGAAAGGCACAAGTGACATACGTGTCTAGGTAATCCATCAAGACCAATGCAATCTACAAAGAGGGAACAAAAACAACAACATGATCAAAACTACGACATAAAGGTGCATTAAACTAGCAAACAGAGAAAGTAAATGAAGAAACACTTCTTACCGCAGTAAGCTGTACACAGATTTGATGTCATATCAACCCGATATTGGCCATCAGGACAGTAACAACCTTCGTTTACAGTTTGGTTACAATCTTTGCACTCGTTCTCCCCATACATAGTATTGTACCTAGTTGAAACGTACAATAGAAGTAGAAATTTGTCAGTGATAAAGACTGTTAAAATGCAGTCAATTTCAGAGCATTCAGTATTATAATTATAATACAACAATAATAGTATAATACAAATACAATTATAATGGATATGGACTGATAAGGATTATTACGATGTGCTGCAGGATTTTTCCACTTTAGGTCCGCATGCCTTGTAGACTTTGTTACTGGGGCACTTGTATTCTGTTACAGAAATCAATGACAAGATTCATGGCCCTTTCAGGTACAATATTGTAGTATCATGAATTACAACAGTGAAAGAACAATTAAATGTATATACACACACACATTATACACGTTAACGTTACTACAATCATGAGTGCATTTGTGAGTGTACCACATAGCCCTTTGAGAATAGGGGAGTTTCTCCAGTCCACACAGATAGACTTATGGCCACACAGCTGTGCATAGGCCTCCACACTAGCGCAGGCAGCAGACTCATTTCCCATTTTGAATACATCATATTTACATGCCTCATAATAGTCCCTATAGGGAACGGCATTATGGCAGCTGTAAAACACACTGTAAACAAAATGCAAAATTGTGAGCCCAAAAAAAAATTATTTCACTTATCTTAGAAGAGAATAACTAAAACACATTTCAATTGTATTAACATCATGATTTAATTCTGTTTAAATAATGCTTGTAATAGTATCACTCTCTGTTAGGAACAACTTTGCTTGTCCTTTGCCTTACGTGCTGTTGATGATGTCACAGATAGTAATGTTTGGAGGAGACGGTGGATGAGGTGGTGGAAGAGGAGGTGGAGGTAATTCACATCCTGGGGGGACCATCCAAAACTGTGCTACATGCTCACATGATTTGTCGATTGTTCCATTAGGAAGTCTGCAGTCGTCTATGGTGCTGTTATCACAATACCCTACAGAATATCAACAGAATTTCAAAAAGTTAATGAACAGAAGCACAAGCCAAACTGTGTACCATGATGGGGAATTTTCAGCTGCAATAAATCAGGATGGAGAAGGAACTTTAATGACCAATTCAACAATAAACTATATATATTCAGGTAGAGCCTAAATTTAGCTACTCTTTTAAGAAAACAAAAGTAAGTATTTTATTGTTCTTGCTGAAGGTGGTCTTTTAATTAAAATGTGTTCTATCAACATTATGCTTCACTTGAAACAGGTTGAGTTTTGATTATAATTAAAATCTGTCATTAAACAACTAGATCTGTACTCACCACATTGTCCCCGAGTATTATGATGGAAGTAGGAGAATGGGAGTTTGATTTGGACGCTCAAATAACTGACTGTGATTAAAGTTTTGATTTCAGAGATGTTCAGTGTCACTTCCATGCCATTACTGGTGATGATGATGCTATTGTTTATGTATGTTGGCATCTTCTTTACATCATCAACATAGACCTAAGGGAAATATTTATGATGAAAGTTGTAATACTGTGTATTACATGAACTTGTAGAGCAGTATTGTAGCATAAACTCATATTAGCATGGAAAAATGTCTATATTTGTCATTGTGATGATTGTGTTTTAGGGAGGTTTTTAAATCAAGGTCAGCATTCCTCAGTAACCACAGGACTTAATTGGATTTCTGCAGTACAGGATTACATTTCTGAGTGGATTTTGTGAGGGGAAAACATTACCATGGGGGATCTAAATTAATTGTAAGAAGAGAGCAGGTGTACAAGTAAAATTCAGCAAGAGTGGGATACTAGAAACGTGCAGGAGTGGGTGGGAGTGAGATTAAACAATCCTGTGCAGACCTAGTTTTAAACACTTGGCATGTTTTTTCAAGAGACTGAGTTTTCGTAAACAAATTTGTTTGAATGAACTTACATTGATCACTTTAGTATCAAGTTACTTGTCATCTTGATTTTGTAGGATTTGTAATACACAATCACATACTCAGGCAAGCAAGATTATTTTAGTATCACAATAATAATTTTTAGCATGGACACTGATATTGTATCTTGGGATGATTTCTTGAACAAAACATAAGTGCAGTTTCCTTGAAAAGCATAATATTGTCCATCAAAAGTTCTGTAATGAGGGTCACCCCAGGAATCACATAAACCTGTTGGATCAGAAAACAGATAAAATATAATGCACTGCCAAAAACAATATAATTTTTGATAGCACCTTTAAGAGCAATTTAAACAATGTAGAAAAAAAAAATCTTAATATGATTTAAACTCACATTCACACTCATACTTAAAGCAGCAGCCATTGTTATAATACACCTTCACAGCATCAAGTCCGTTAACACATTCAGGTACTGCAGTTATTGGCTCACAATATACAGGTTCTGAGACGACTTTTCCATTTTTGCACGTTTTGATGGTGCATGCGTTTGTCTATTATAAATAAAAGAGTTCAAAATTATTGATGAACAAAGGTTAAAGGTTTAGTTCACCCAAAAATGAAAATCATGTCATTAATTATTCACCCTCATGTTGTTCCACACCCTTCGTTCACTCAGTGAGGACTCCATTGCCAGCAAGATAATTAACACTTTCAAATGCCCAGAAAGGTACTAAAGACATATTCAAAACAGTTCATGTGAGTACAGTGGTTCACCCTTAAAAGATTAGTCCACTTTCAAATAAATTTTTCCTGAAAATTCACTCACCTCCATGTCATCCAAGATGTCCATGTCATTCTTTCTTCAGTCAAAAAGAAATTAAGGTTTTTGATGAAAACATTCCAGGATTATTCTCCTTATAGTTGACTTCAATGTACTCCACTGTTGAAGGTCAAAATTACAGTTTCAGTGCAGCTTCAAAGGGCTTTAAACGATACCAAACGAGGAATAAGGGTCTTATCTAGCGAAATGATCGGTCATTTTCTAAAAAAATACAACTGTATATGCTTTATAAACACAAATGATCACCTTGCAAGTGGTTCTGCCATTCCACCTTCAAAAAGCTTATGCTGTATTTCCTACACCTTCCCTATTCTACTTAGAAAATGACCGACCATTTTGCTAGATAAGACCCTTATTCCTTGTCTGGTATCGTTTAAAGCCCTTTGAAGCTGCAATGAAACTGTAATTTTGACCTTCAACAGTGGAGTCCATTGAAGTCCACTATAAGGAGAATAATCCTGGAATGTTTTCATCAAAAACCTTAATTTCTTTTCAGCTGAAGAAAGAAGGACATGGACATCTTGGATGACATGGGGGTGACTGAGTAAATTATCGGGAAAATTTTATTTGAAAGTGGACTAATCACTTTAATGTTATTAAATTGACGAGAATACTTTTTATGCAGTAATAAAGAGTTTTCAACGATATCTAGTGATGGCTGATTTCAAAACTGCTTGAAGCTTTATGAATCTTTTGTTTGAATCAGTGGTTTGGAGTGCCAAAGTCACGTGATTTTTAGTAAACAAGGCTTCAGTACGTCATAAGTGTTTTGAAATTTCAATAGTTCACGTGACTTTGGTAGTTTGATACGATCCGAACCACTGATTCGAAACAAAAGATTTGTAAAGTGTTTTGAAATCGGCCATCACTAGATATTGTTGATAAGTCGTTATTTTGTTTTTTTGGCACACAAAATTATTCTCACCGCTTTATTATACTAAGGTTGAACCACTGTACTCACATGAACTGTTTTAAATATGTCTTTAGTACCTTTTTGAGCATCTGAAAGTGTTAATTATCTTGCTGGCAACGGAGGCCTCACTGAGCCATCGGATTTTATCAAAAATATCTTAATTTGTGTTCTGAAGATGAACAAAGGTCTTATGGGTGTAGAACGACATGAAGGCGAGTAATAAATGACATCATTTTCATTTATGGGTGAACCAACCCTTTAATAAATCAGGGTCCTAATTCATTTAAGGTATTTTTTTTTACCTGCAAAAGAGTACAATAATACAAAGTAACCATTATTTTTAACACAAGTAATTTACACTAGTTGTACACTGAACTAATAAACACAAATAGTATGTGAGGACTGTTTTTAGTCTCTCTTATTACCGTGTGGTTGTCGAATTTAATCTCTTTTACAATATAGCCAGAGAAGTTGCAATAAACAGTATAGCATTCATCCTGTAGACTGGAGATTGTTGAACCTATAATTACAGTAAAAGATTTGCAGAGAAGGCAAAGAAAACTTCAAAACATTTGAACTGTAAATCAATCTAATAAGCAACTTTACATGGACCACACAGATGAAATCAAATAAAAAACTGTCATAGAAGTATCAGTACTTACCTGCTGGGTATTTTACATTGTTATATGTGCAGAAAGGTGGGGTAGTTATTTTTGTTGTTGTAGATGGTGTTTTTATAGTAGTAGTAGTAGTAGTAGTAGATGTTTTTGTTGTTGTAGATGGTGTTTTTATAGTAGTAGTGGTAGTAGATGTTTTTGTTGTTGTAGATGGTGGTGTTACAGTAGTAGTGGTAGTAGATGTTTCTGTTGTTGTAGATGGTGTTACAGTAGTAGTGGTAGTAGATATTTCTGTTGTTGTAGATGGTGTTACAGTAGTAGTGGTAGTAGATGTTTCTGTTGTTGTAGATGGTGTTACAGTAGTAGAGGTAGTAGTAGTAGATGTTTCTGTTGTTGTAGATGGTGTTACAGTAGTAGTGGTAGTAGATGTTTCTGTTGTTGTAGATGGTGGTGTTACAGTAGTAGTGGTAGTAGATGTTTCTGTTGTTGTAGATGGTGTTACAGTAGTAGTGGTAGTAAATGTTTCTGTTGTTGTAGATGGTGTTACAGTAGTAGTGGTAGTAGATGTTTCTGTTGTTGTAGATGGTGGTGTTACAGTAGTAGTGGTAGTAGATGTTTCTGTTGTTGTAGATGGTGGTGTTACAGTAGTAGTGGTAGTAGATGTTTCTGTTGTTGTAGATGGTGGTGTTACAGTGGTAGTGGTAGTAGATGTTTCTGTTGTTGTAGATGGTGGTGTTACAGTAGTAGTGGTAGTAGATGTTTCTGTTGTTGTAGATGGTGGTGTACAGCAGTAGTGGTAGTAGATGTTTCTGTTGTTGTAGATGGTGGTGTTACAGTAGTAGTGGTAGTAGATGTTTCTGTTGTTGTAGATGATGGTGTTACAATAGTAGTGGTAGTTGATGTTTCTGTTGTTGTAGATGGTGGTGTTACAGTAGTGGTAGTAGATGTTTCTGTTGTTGTAGATGGTGGTGTTACAGTAGTAGTGGTAGTAGATGTTTCTGTTGTTGTAGATGGTGGTGTTACAGTAGTAGTGGTAGTAAATGTTTCTGTTGTTGTAGATGGTGGTGTTACAGTAGTAGTGGTAGTAGATGTTTCTGTTGTAGATGGTGGCGTTACAGTAGTAGTGGTAGTAGATGTTTCTGTTGTTGTAGATGGTGGTGTTACAGTAGTAGATGTTTCTGTTGTTGTAGATGGTGGTGTTAAAGTAGTAGTGGTAGTAGATGTTTCTGTTGTTGTAGATGGTGTTACAGTAGTAGAGGTAGTAGATGTTTCTGTTGTTGTAGATGGTGTTACAGTAGTAGTGGTAGTAGATGTTTCTGTTGTTGTAGATGGTGTTACAGTAGTAGAGGTAGTAGATGTTTCTGTTGTTGTAGATGGTGTTACAGTAGTAGTAGTAGTAGATGTTTCTGTTGTTGTAGATGATGGTGTTAAAGTAGTAGTGGTAGTAGATGTTTCTGTTGTTGTAGATGGTGTTACAGTAGTGGTGGTAGTAGATGTTTCTGTTGTTGTAGATGATGGTGTTACAGTAGTGGTGGTAGTAGATGTTTCTGTTGTTGTAGATGGTGGTGTTACAGTAGTGGTGGTAGATGTTTCTGTTGTTGTAGATGGTGGTGTTACAGTAGTTGTTGTTGTGGCAGTATATGTGGCAGTTGTAGTGAATGAATATGGTATGTTGCAACACACACGTATTAGATGATTATGGCATACTTTATTAGAATTTTCTTTGTTTGAACAGAACAGTCCGTAAGATGTATTGCACGACACTACTTGACCATGGTTCCAGTTCTCGCCTGTGATGTTTTCACCGGCATAATTTGTCATGCATTCAATTTTGTCTGGCTTCTCACAGCGTATTTTACCCTGTGTCCACAGTTCACTGATTGATTCAATTTCCTTTCCTCTGACATCTGTGGTGGGTTTGCTGTTGTCAAACCACTCTGACCACTGACAAAAAGATGGTGGTGTTACAGTAGTAGTGGTAGTAGATGTTTCTGTTGTTGTAGATGATGGCGTTACAGTAGTAGTAGTAGTAGTAGTAGTAGTAGATGTTTCTGTTGTTGTCGATGGTGTTACAGTAGTAGTGGTAGTAGATGTTTCTGTTGTTGTAGATGGTGGTGTTACAGTAGTAGTGGTAGTAGATGTTTCTGTTGTTGTAGATGGTGGTGTTACAGTAGTGGTGGTAGTAGTGGTAGTAGATGTTTCTGTTGTTGTAGATGGTGGTGTTACAGTAGTAGTGGTAGTAGATGTTTCTGTTGTTGTAGATGGTGGTGTTACAGTAGTAGTGGTAGTAGATGTTTCTGTTGTTGTAGATGGTGGTGTTACAGTAGTTGTTGTTGTGGCAGTAGATGTGGGAGTTGTAGTGAATGGATATGTTATGTTGCAACACACACGTATTAGATGATTATGGCATACTTTATTAGAATTTTCTTTGTTTGAACAGAACAGTCCGTAAGATGTATTGCACGACACTACTTGACCATGGTTCCAGTTCTCGCCTGTGATGTTTTCACCGGCATAATTTGTCATGCATTCAATTTTGTCTGGCTTCTCACAGCGTATTTTACCCTTTGTCCACAGTTCACTGATTGATTCAATTTCCTTTCCTCTGACATCTGTGGTGGGTTTGCTGTTGTCAAACCACTCTGACCACTGACAAAAAGATGGTGGTGTTACAGTAGTAGTGGTAGTAGATGTTTCTGTTGTTGTAGATGATGGCGTTACAGTAGGAGTAGTAGTAGTAGATGTTTCTGTTGTTGTCGATGGTGTTACAATAGTAGTGGTAGTTGATGTTTCTGTTGTTGTAGATGGTGGTGTTACAGTAGTGGTGGTAGTAGTAGATGTTTCTGTTGTTGTAGATGGTGGTGTTACAGTAGTGGTGGTAGTAGATGTTTCTGTTGTTGTAGATGGTGGTGTTACAGTAGTGGTGGTAGTAGATGTTTCTGTTGTTGTCGATGGTGTTACAATAGTAGTGGTAGTTGATGTTTCTGTTGTTGTAGATGGTGGTGTTACAGTAGTGGTGGTAGTAGTAGATGTTTCTGTTGTTGTAGATGGTGGTGTTACAGTAGTGGTGGTAGTAGATGTTTCTGTTGTTGTAGATGATGGTGTTACAGTAGTGGTGGTAGTAGATGTTTCTGTTGTTGTAGATGGTGGTGTTACAGTAGTAGTGGTGGTAGATGTTTCTGTTGTTGTAGATGGTGGTGTTACAGTAGTTGTTGTTGTGGCAGTAGATGTGGGAGTTGTAGTGAATGGATATGTTATGTTGCAACACACACGTATTAGATGATTATGGCATACTTTATTAGAATTTTCTTTGTTTGAACAGAACAGTCCGTAAGATGTATTGCACGACACTACTTGACCATGGTTCCAGTTCTCGCCTGTGATGTTTTCACCGGCATAATTTGTCATGCATTCAATTTTGTCTGGCTTCTCACAGCGTATTTTACCCTGTGTCCACAGTTCACTGATTGATTCAATTTCCTTTCCTCTGACATCTGTGGTGGGTTTGCTGTTGTCAAACCACTCTGACCACTGACAAAAGATGGTGGTGTTACAGTAGTAGTGGTAGTAGATGTTTCTGTTGTTGTAGATGATGGCGTTACAGTAGTAGTAGTAGTAGTAGTAGATGTTTCTGTTGTTGTCGATGGTGTTACAGTAGTGGTGGTAGTAGATGTTTCTGTTGTTGTAGATGGTGGTGTTACAGTAGTAGTGGTGGTAGATGTTTCTGTTGTTGTAGATGGTGGTGTTACAGTAGTGGTGGTAGTAGATGTTTCTGTTGTTGTAGATGATGGTGTTACAGTAGTAGTGGTAGTAGGTACTGTAGTAGTTGTACTTGGTGGAGAACAATCATCAGTAATATAAATGCTTATTTCTCCGTTTTCTTTACATACAGCTGTGGAATGTTTACAGTTCTCATATGAGGTGTACACTGTTGATCCAGCAGGAAACTGCTCATTTTTATAGGTACAGTTACATTGTTTAACACAAGTCATGGTTTTATCCAATAGATATGGAGTGTCTGGAGGGCACTGAGGAAAACATCCTGGGCAAATAATTAAAATATAGAAGGAAGAGACAAAGAAAATGTTATTAGCCTGGTTTGTCCATCACCAGTGCAAAATATAGGTAAGAAATACCATTTTGATTTAGTATGTGTTGGTGTGTAGTTCAAATTATGGAAATATGATTGGTGTAACATTTTTTTGGTAATACTTTAACTAATGAACCTTATTGTAACTACATTAGTTAACATGAACTAATAATGAACTGCACTTATACAGCATTTATTCAGCATTAATCTTTGTTAATGTAATTTCAACATTTACTAATACATTATTAAAATCTTGTTAACATTAGTTAATGCACTGTGAACTAACATGAACAAACAATGAACAACTGTATTTTCATTAACTAACTTCAACAAAGATTAGTAAATACAGTAACAAATGTATTGCTCACGGTTAGTTCATGTTAGTTAATACATTGACTAATGTTTAACTAATGAACCTTATTGTAAAGTGTTACCCGTTTTTCTCATGAAACAAAGGTCAACCACTGAATATTGCGCTTAGAGTTACGGCAAATGGTAAATATTAAAAAAAAAAAAAGGCTCCTTAAAATACAATTTGATATTAACAAGTCAAACGTAATCAAATTCATCTTTTTCAGGCTTCATTAAGTCTACAAGCTTTGGGGCAGTCTATAAAACATATCCAGAGTATTAAAAAAATTTCACCTAACCTTCAAGGAGAGGAATTTGATCAGAGCAAGTTCCTGAGGGGTTATTGCAGGTTTTCAGACAGAGGCGGTCCACAGGATTTATAGTGCCACTCACATTCTCCGGAGGGTTGTAGTAGTCACAGAATAAAGCTGCAAGAACAACCACTTCAGTCAGTACAATAAAAACATTTATAGTAGAAGAAAAATCATAGAAGTTTATTTAAATTTGTAGAACAGTAAAATAAACAAACACTTTGTTTGTTTAAAGGCAAAATAAATTATTTGCTGACGTTTTAGAAATATCAGGACTCACGGCATATGCTTGGGCTCCGCCATTTCACACAAGCTCCTTTTTTACGGCATTCAGCAGCGTAAGCTGCCACTGCACTGCAGAAACAATCACAGTCACCTCCAATGTCACATGCACAGGTGTCTGTTTTGCAGTTTTCATAATATTGGTCAGAGTCCACCTAGGAACAGAGAGACAGAACATTTTACAGCTTCTATCATGTTCTTTTCCATGTCAAGAGTTTAATAAAGTTTTTGCTTGGTTTTCTTGCCCATGTTTACTGTTAGTAGATATATTAAGTTGAATTAACTTATAAATAATATGTTAATAAAATTATAATAAGTTCATATTATAATATAATTAATCTAAAATATTAAAAGGGATCATCCAAAAAACACCTGTTCTGTCATCATTTACTCACCCTCATGCCATTTCCAACCTGTATGACTTTCTTACTTATGCAGAACATGATTTTTGAACAATGTTTTTGTACATAATAAGTCAGTGGGGTCCACAAACACATTGTACCCCACTAACTTTCACTGTATGGACAAACACACACTCACATGATGAGTTTTCATGTTTTATGGGGACATTCCATAGACATAATGATAATGTCCCCACAAGGACAAGGATTTTGGATATTGGCATCTTTGTGGGGACATTTTTCTTTTGTGTTCTACAGAAGAAAGATTTGCAGATTTGGATTGAGTAAATGACAGACTTTTCATTTTTGGGTGAACTATCCCTTTTAAAAACAAATAAATTGTATTCTTTTCATTTCTATTTATTTATTTATGAAACAAATGGCTGAACATTTCAAAGAATCTCCTATGTATAGACAAGAAGATAAACGAAGGCCAAAATTTGGCTTGTTTTTGTTCCAAACTTGAAGGTGAAGTGTTAGTTCTAAACCACTAGTGTCAGCAAACAGTACAGGTGCTGGTCATATAATTAGAATATCATCAAAAAGTTGATTTATTTCACTAATTCCATTCAAAAAGTCAAACTTGTATATTATATTCATTCATTACACACAGACTGATATATTTCAAATGTTTATTTCTTTTAATTTTGATGATTATAACTGACAACTAAGGAAAATCCCAAATTCAGTATCTCAGAAAATTAGAATATTGTGAAAAGGTTCAATATTGAAGACACCTGGTGCCACACTCTAATCAGCTAATTAACTCAAAACACCTGCAAAGGCCTTTAAATGGTCTCTCAGTCTAGTTCTGTAGGCTACACAATCATGGGGAAGACTGCTGACTTGACAGTTGTCCAAAAGACGACCACTGACACCTTGCACAAGGAGGGCAAGACACAAAAGGTCATTGCAAAAGAGGCTGGCTGTTCACAGAGCTCTGTGTCCAAGCACATTAATAGAGAGGCGAAGGGAAGGAAAAGATGTGGTAGAAAAAGTGTACAAGCAATAGGGATAACTGCACCCTGGAGAGGATTGTGAAACAAAACCCATTCAAAAATGTGGGGAGATTCACAAAGAGTGGACTGCAGCTGGAGTCAGTGCTTCAAGAACCACTACGCACAGACGTATGCAAGACATGGGTTTCAGCTGTTGCATTCCTTGTGTCAAGCCACTCTTGAACAACAGACAGCGTCAGAAGCGTCTCGCCTGGGCTAAAGACAAAAAGGACTGGACTCTTGCTGAGTGGTCCAAAGTTATGTTCTCTGATGAAAGTAAATTTTGCATTTCCTTTGGAAATCAGGGTCCCAGAGTCTGGAGGAAGAGAGGAGAGGCACACAATCCACGTTGCTTGAGGTCCAGTGTAAAGTTTCCACAGTCAGTGATGGTTTGGGGTGCCATGTCATCTGCTGGTGTTGGTCCACTGTGTTTTCTGAGGTGCAAGGTCAACGCAGCCGTATACCAGGAAGTTTTAGAGCACTTCATGCTTCCTGCTGCTGACCAACTTTATGGAGATGCAGATTTCATTTTCCAACAGGACTTGGCACCTGCACACAGTGCCAAAGCTACCAGTACCTGGTTTAAGGACCATGGTATCCCTGTTCTTAATTGGCCAGCAAACTCGCCTGACCTTAACCCCATAGAAAATCTATGGGGTATTGTGAAGAGGAAGATGCGATATGCCAGACCCAACAATGCAGAAGAGCTGAAGGCCACTATCAGAGCAACCTGGGCTCTTATAACACCTGAGCAGTGCCACAGACTGATCGACTCCATGCCACGCCGCATTGCTGCAGTAATTCCAGGCAAAAGGAGCCCCAACTAAGTATTGAGTGCTGTACATGCTCATACTTTTCCTGTTCATACTTTTCAGTTGGCCAAGATTTCTAAAAATCCTTTCTTTGTATTGGTCTTAAGTAATATTCTAATTTTCTGAGATACTGAATTTGGGATTTTCCTTAGTTGTCAGTTATAATCATCAAAATTAAAAGAAATAAGCATTTGAAATATATCAGTCTGTGTGTAATGAATGAATATAATATACAAGTTTCACTTTTTGAATGGAATTAGTGAAATAAATCAACTTTTTGATGATATTCTAATTATATGACCAGCACCTGTATATGCGCCGATTAATATTTATGCCGGGGTGCCCACACTATAATGTTGCGCTTCTTGGCAACATTAAATCTTGGAGAGAAGACTATTCTAGATTGAGGAGTGCACATGCAGGAGGACAAAGTTTGAGCATGCACATGTCATTTCTAAGCGAGAGAGGGCGCGTGTCCAGTTTTGTGAGATAAGGGAATCCGCGTCTGAAAAGTGTCCCGTTTGTCGTGGTTGTAAAGAGACAGTTCTATGTAAACGCAGCATTTTACTTGGCGATGTTTTAAAAAAAGATTTTTATTTTTGGTATTTTAAATGCTCTGTTGGTGGTTTGTGGAGTAGCATCACATTATGGTCTTGGTCACGTATTGGTCTTAAGTAATATTCTAATTTTCTGAGATACTGAATTTGGGATTTTCCTTAGTTGTCAGTTATAATCATCAAAATTAAAAGAAATATACATTTGAAATATATCAGTCTGTGTGTAATGAATGAATATAATATACAAGTTTGACTTTTTGAATGGAATTAGTGAAATAAATCAACTTTTTGATGATATTCTAATTATATGACCAGCACCTGTATTGTAAAAAATAATGATTGTTTTTAAACAGGTTCCCCAAAAACGTTCCTTTCTGCCATTGGTCAGTTCAAAGTATGTGAAAATCAAAAAATTACACATCACATGTAACTACTGTAAAAAAAAAAAAAAAGGTTTATACTGTTACTTACAAGTGCATGGCAATCTTTGAAGACATCGCTTCTTATGATGCTACATCGTTTTTCAGCCCAGGCACTCCGATGTGAATGCTCTTTACAAAAGTCTATCACATTTGTCACATCTAGACAATCGGCTTTCGCCTTCCAGCTATTCCCAAATTCCTCTGGATCAGTCACCACTTCTCCATTGTGCTTCATAAAGTCATTGTTCATATCGTCATCAAAGTTTCCACACAGTCCACACACCTTGCCCTGTCATAGAGATCATGTGGTTGTTTAGGTGAGTAGTTGAACGAAGGGTAAAGTAGCTGTGTGTGTTTTTGTCTGAATGAGTGTACCTTTAAGAAATACATACCTTTAATTTGGGATGGAGTTGGAGCATCAGACTTGTTTTATTGTCCCAGATTAAGTTCAAAAGACCTTTGACCTCTGTGACAATATATATTCCCGCAGAATGGATTTGATATTCATAATCAGTGTCATTGTTTTTAATAATTTTGACTCCATCCTCGGATAAATGTATCTCATTGAGCTAAAAGTGGAATTGCAAGAAAAAAAATGTTATAGTCATCATTGTTAAAATAAGAAAAATTTCAGAAGAGAAGAAGCTGACTGGCCATTGAAACCACGAATGTCACAATTGAGGGTGTGTGAGTACCAGCGTGTAGCAGAGGGATCTTTGTTTGCAAGGCTGTTCCTACCCAAGTTGATGTTGCTAATTATAAAACCAAAGGAGAAAGATCGCTAAAATATGCAGATATGTATCCAACGGGCTTGGAGTAAATTGTATGCTGAGTTTGTTTAAGGACAGCTGAGAAAAGCCACAATGTGTTCATCAACTTTGGCCATGTTCACACAGCAGCAGAATACAGTTGTCTGTCCTGTATTTGTGTCTTTAATACGGTTACATTCACAGTACGGTTATTTTAGGTGATTGACAACCACATTATATAACCAAACTCACACCCGTAAATTTTGGACTCACAACCGCATTCCCGGAAAACTTGCGCTGTGTGAATGGAACCGAACTGGACAACTAGTTGTCTGTCACGTCATACAGTGCGAGAGAGACGCTCTACTGGTAAAATTGGCTATGTTCACTGTCAGTTTTTGGGGACTGACAACCGCATTAACTAATTTTCTTCAGTGACTAGAGTAGTGTAGTAACTCACAAGCTGTTTGTTATTGCTAGCGGTTTTAGAGTTCATACGCTGATTAGCCATGTGCAGTAAGCACATGTGGTTTAACACTGATGTTGAACTGCTATGTAAAATATTTAAATTTTAAAAAAAGTTTAAATTACTTAAAATATCCATAAGTGTACTTATTGATCTCAATGATGTGTGTAAATCATATAATTATATTTATATAATGTGTGCCTTTTCCCCCTCAGCATAGGTTACTAAGCTAAACATATCTGAACTAAGGACTGATTATAAGCAAAATGAATAAAGATCAAGTCATTGACTGAAGATCTTCAATAAATTGCATCATTGATCAATAATCGCATGTTTTGCATTCTCCACAGCTGATTAAAGCCTTTTTCAAGTTTGTCCTGATTGAGGCAGAGAATCCCTGTATAACTTGACAGTCATATTGCTTCAGGATTTGAATAGTGAGTATCAACACATTCTCCATAACTCCAATATATGTAATTGGATATCTGTCTCTTATGACATTATAGCAAGATCACAGATTATCACAGATTTTACATTTGAATTTAAATGTATACATTAGTGTTATTATTGCTGAATGTTGCACACTTTAACTACATTCATGCTTTGTTTGAGCTATGAAATAACCTCACCCCAAAGATGAGACTGACTGACTTGCAGAAGGTGTTGGTCTCACAGAGTTTGTTCTCTGAGACAAGGCGGAAAGAGGGAGTCTGGTCCATACTGCAGTAATCCTAGAGGGGTTACACACAGTAACATGTCAAGCAGCAAAGAAGTTGACACAGAGGGGTGACTTCACTAAACAGTTGCTATACGTTGCAAATATATAAGTTGAAATACATGTTCACTGCATCGTTTGACTTTTTTCATTTCTTTTTTTCTAAGAAAATAAGGAAACACTTTTTTTAAATGCTTGTCTCAGAATGGATATTGATTTCTTCAGTTAAAATAAAGAGGAACAGTATGGTTTGATAAAATGTAGTTTAGTAAAAAAAAAGTATGAGATTATTCTTTGAATGTAGTGAAGTAAATGTAAGAGTTTCACAAATTAAAAATACAGATACTTGTCAAATGTACTAAAAAAAAAAAAAAACTTAGTTACTGTCCACCACTGAGTGACACAAACAAGGAAAAACATACATGGGCTATGATGTGTTCGCAGTCTCTGTGGAAGGAATATCTCTTGCCATCAAAAGTCTTGAAATGACCTTCACCGTAGATGGTACAGGTGCCGTAGCATTCCTTTTCTGTACAAATCCACATCCCGTTTGTGCATGTGCTGAAATATAGAACATATACAAATTATTATCAAATTATCATTACTATTATCAGTTTTTAGTTTTTGTCGTGAAAGACGTGAGACGTGGGCACAAATGTCAAACATGTCCGTCTAGCATGCATTTACTTAGAAAAACAATGAAAAAGCACAGTAGAATGGAAAAATGCTGTGTAAACGGCCCCTAAGGCCATCTGCCAACTAAAGTGCCTTTTCCTTATTTTAAGGTGATGTAGTTACACTGTACTTACTCAAATAAGTACAGAGTAATATTCACATTTTTAATGTTATTTGAGCATATGAAACAACGTTTATGGTACAGTTAATGGGTTCATGTCAGATTTTGTTGCTGATTTGAAATATGTAATTTAATTGTTAGTGTGTCAAGCAGTTTGAGATTTCAGGATTTTCCAATTCAAATAGACAGTACTTGGTCTTGGATGCCGAAATAGCTGCCCAGAGGCGTTACAAATATGGCCGTTGGTGAACAGACTTTCCTTGAAAGGGACTTTGCTAATATGGACAAAGGCATATCTATCACTACAGCTGAATAAAATGAAGAACGCTTTGTTCTGAATTAACTTAAAGAAAATAAACACATGAAGAAGAATAAAGTCTATTTACAATGTAATGCTTATTAACATAGCATTTATTAATTAATATATTTTCTGCCTCATTCTATAAGAACTCACATCAGATCACAAAAGGAAGTGAGTTTGGAGTAAAAACATTATTATATTAAATGTATATTTTGTTGGACAACAGGTTTATAAACAGGGACGTGCAGAGAGTTCCTCTGGGGCAGGGGCTCAAATATAAAAAAGGGGCAATGTAAAAAAACAACAACAAAAAACTGTTTCCAACACTGATAATAAATCAGCATATTAGAATGATTTCTGAAGGATCATGTGACACTGAAGACTGGAGTAATGATGCTGAAAATTCAGTTTTGATCACAGGAATAAATTATATTTTAAAGTATATTCAATAGAAAATCATTATTTTAAATTATAATAATATTTCACAATATTGCACAATATTTCGCCAGCCTACACAGCCTGTAGGTGGCACTTGGGCTTCATTAACTATGATAGTTTCATCCAACAGTAAACGGTGTATCAATATACATAAATACACTAAATTAATTGAATACTTACTTACCATTAATGCGACTTTTGGTGCTGCATGGTTTTGTGCAGTGCTTTGTAGTCAGTTAACATCCATTTTGTCAGCAATACAATTTGATTTATAAAATGAGACAAACTGCAGAAATCGCTCCACAAATGCAAGTTCGTCTGTCCATGTAATTTTCAACCGATTTATAAATTGGAAAGGAAAATTACCGCTCCACTTCACATTGTCCAATGAAATTTTAACTTGTTGTGCCAGATCACGATTGGTTGGTGTATTATACATGACAAACGGGCATTGATGAATTATGTAATATTTTTAAATATATAATATATAGATTTTTATTTAAATCGACACACTAGCTTTGATTACGGATGAAAAAAAGTTAAACATTTTCTTCCGTCGAGCCACAGGCACTCTGTGAAACAACCATATATGGCTCGAGAGCCTAGGTTTCAAACAGACTTTGGAAAATCAGTCAATCAATCAAAATGCACGCAACCCATAGCAATGCCTCAGACTGACCGACGGATATGTAAAAATAAACAGGAATTTTCCGGCTTTTGAGCGATTCGTTACTATTGTACACGTTGTCATGTTAATTATCATTAAAATGCATTTTGTTTTATTGACCACAATATTATCATTGCTATTTGTCTGAGAGGGGCACTTTTCGAGCCCCCAAAGCCCCCTTTTTTAGTTAGGTATAAGGTTTTCAAGAAAATAGTCTTAAGTAACTGTTTTAATTTTTTTTTGTATTGATTAAATTAATTGTGGAAGTGATGCCTGTTATGCAAAATAAGCTATGGCATCAGTTTACAAATTTTTTGGCTGATGTGTATATTATGTAAATTATTATGGAAGTTTGTATAATGACCAAAATAAATTTTCTTGATGATGATGATCACATCCGCTTGTCGAGAAAGTGTTAACAGCAGTATGCCGATATCTATGGACCTTTAAGGGAATCAAGATAAGGTGAGCGATGCAACCTGTCTTACAGAATACGGACGATTGTTGCGCATAACCCACATTTTTCGTTGAATCGAGCCCCAAAATGACCCCCATCTACACATGACTGGTGTCTGATCCACTACGAGAAGTGAACTGTCTGTCTGTCATGACTGCACTTATTTCACACCTCCCCTAATTGCAGCCATCTACTCTGTTCTACTTTCAAGGCGAGGTGCATCCCAAACGATCCTATAGTGTTTCATGATGTCACATCTTTTGATATTGACACTATGCTGATTTTTAGGGAAGACACCCCAGGTAAAAGGGTTAAAGTGCCCCTATTATGGATTTTTGAAAATTACCTTTCATGTAGTGTGTAACATAGCTCTAAGTGAATGAAAACATCCTGCAAAGTTTTAAATCTGAAAGTGCACCGTATATAAAGTTATTGTCTCTCAAAAGTAAGAGTCGACCCTGAGTCAATTAAATGAGTCGTTTGTAAAACGAATCCCAAGCCGTTTCGTTGTGACATCACAACGAAA
Source organism: Hypophthalmichthys nobilis (assembly GCA_037950665.1). NCBI lineage: Eukaryota > Metazoa > Chordata > Actinopteri > Cypriniformes > Xenocyprididae > Hypophthalmichthys > Hypophthalmichthys nobilis. The sequence continues at coordinate 20,220,393 of CM075486.1, forward strand.
CATTAGCATATTGCCTGCCCACTTATCACGTGCACAGATGCCAGGGAAAATTCATTTTTTCAAGAATACCACAGCAGTACAATCTATCAGCTATTCATGTTTGTGCTCGGCTAACGTGGGAGTTTACAACATACAAAACAAGCTGTTTTTTTTCCTCTGCTTTTTTATTATTACAGTAGAGTGGAGCTCTATCTGTATTTTAATGAGGTGTTAAGATGCTAGTACGCGCTAACTAGTTGAAGTATTCTCTCTGTAAACACTCATTGTAATGTTAAACAATGATAGCCATTTTTTACTTTGTTAATAGTTATAATGAAAAAGTCTGTGTACATATCTGGCCTAAATGTTTATCTTATGTTAGAGGTTTTCAGCTTCGTTTGGCATTCTGATACAGTTCCCACAGGTGCACCTACATAAAGTATAACAGTGACACTGCTATCACATCTCATAAATAACGCAAACAAAGGTGATGCTTACCATAGAGAAACGTCACACTCCAGTCGTGATTGCGAATCAGTTTCTGGTTGATCGACTACTTCAGATGTTTCATTGTCGGACTCGAGCTCGAATTGATATGGTAAAATCGATGCTATCTTTTCGGTCCATACATTGTATACAATGTCTTGTGAATTGATAGCTGTCATTATGGCAATGGGCACGCGGTGCGCACAGTAGACCAATCACAAAGGACTGGGCCATCTGACCAATCAGAGCAGTGTAGGTTCACGGAAAGGAGGGGTTTAGAGAGACTGATTCTTTGAACTGCTTCTAACGAATCATTTACAAAACATTGGGAACTGAGGTGAAATTAAATGTATATTATGAGAAAACGAAAGTGTTCTTTAACATTGCATGCATGTAAACCTGTTGTAGGAGACTCCAAAAACAATATTAGGAACATTTAAAAAGGCATAATTGGGGCACTTTAAAAATTTAACTAATTGATATCACCATACTTCACCAGTTGATTGATTACATTAGTCAAGTCCCCATGAAATCAAAATTTAAGTATGAATTAGTATGAATATGTTAGCCTTACTGTTGTATATAAGCTAGTGTGTTACAAAACAATGACAAATTTCGCATTTAGAAGATATAAGCATTCAAAATTTACAGTCTCTCATGTCTGCCAATATTGATCTGAAGCATACCACCCCCTACATTATAAATAGATGCTGAAGCTGCGGCTAAAATCGGTCACTTGTTCACACATTTACTATTTTCTACATGGTGAATGGCACATAGTGCACTATATAGGGATAGGAACGATTCAGACAATGTAAATATGCTTTCCACTGAGGCGAATGAAGTCTGGTTCATGTTAATGTCACGTGAACCGCCACAGCGTGCACACAGTCTGCTCCAGTCCAGAGACATGACAGCACAGAGCGGATCATGTGCGTGAGTCAGTACAGACCACAAAATATATCGGACCCATATGAATTCTGCATAGAATGCTATATTTTAAAGCGATATGGAGGAGATTGGGAGTAGAAACGAGCTCACCAGCTCTGGCCAAGCTGTGATATAAACTAAACACTATTTAAAAAAAAGTGGCGGGGCGGGGCTGTTCGATATGTCCCACCCTGTCTTCCTGTTTCAGTAGAAATTAAGTAAACACACTGAATAATGCTGTGGGTTTCAAGGCAATTCAGTGGGCCTTTAAGAATTGCAAAAAAAACAAACATCTGAAATGTTTAAATATGCAAATTAGGTATTATCTAATTAAATATGCACTAATTTGCATACATTTCTAGAACAAAAATCTGAACATTGGATAAAGCCAGGTTCAAAATTCTTGTTTCATTTTTTTTGACATAGAGTCAAAGGTTTTTACAGAGGGGATTTTTGACATCTCTTTTTATCACTCCACCTTCAGAATATTGATAGGAATAAATCTGTAAAGTTTGGTGTATGTAAGTACTGAAAGTGGAGATTTCTGACTCAGAGCAAGAGAAAACTCATTTTAAGAAAACAGCCTTTCAAGATATAACCTACAGACATAAATAGATAAAGTGCTATAAAAGATACACTTTAAAGTGTATTTTGGATGTTTTCTTTCCACTAGTCTGAAAAAACACTTTATGAAAAGCCCAAAATTTCAAAATTGACAGATTGCCTGTAGTGTCTCACCTTAAAATGGGAAGACAAAAATAGCAGCAAAAAATCCCCAAATTAAACCCTTTTATCCTAAAATGAAAATGAATCATTGTGCTTTCATTGTTTTTTTATGATATTCAACATAAACATCTCTGTTAACATCTTAGAAAATGCAGTTCAGTGTTTCATGACCCTTTTATAATACATTATAAAAAATGGGTTATCTAAATGATGATTGGGTGTCTGGCTCACCAGGTGTTACATCCCTCTTGAGCTGACTCCCCAGGTGAATAGTTGGCTCCATTGTGGGTACAGGGGCAGTTTTTCCTCTCCACACACCCACCTTTGCCATCAGCCAGAAGGTCATCTGGACACACACAGCCTGATTCACACCCTGTGCTCACCTACAGCCAAAACAAATCAAGAAGGACCAGCATTAGTACAACATCATGTTCCTGCAAGACTGGTATTACAAGATTCATGTCATCAATGGACTATAAAAATACAAAAAAAATATCATTCTTTTCATCCTGTTATTCATGTATTCTCATCCAACCATCCATCCTAACTCACACAATTGTTGGGGTCTTGTTTCTCACATGTCCTCTGACACTCCGCCCCTTTGTGCCCTTGTTCATAATTTGAGCAGTTGAAGAAGACCATTGGAGCCACACAATCTAAAACAACAGGCACAAGGATGAGGAGCAGAAAACTTGCACACATCATACCACTGTTTCTGTGATGTCTCAGATTTTTATTTGGCAGGTGGTACTGCGGAAGAGCTGTTTGTGGCTCACCTTTTCTGGAGCACTGTAATTTGCCAAGGTTACAGGTGCTGTAATGTGACAAAACCATCAAAAGCCATCAAGAGTTACTATAGGGTATAGAGTTACTATACTATATATTTATCAATAATGAATCATGTGTCAATAATTGTATGTTGAACTACTATTTTTACCATTTAACACCATTATTGTAGATTATTCCTGATGGCTCTATGACTTGGTTCTCATAGTAACAAGGACACTGGTGAGCAGGTACACAGCTGCCTTCTTCATTAAGATATGTTCCCTCAGAACAGACACAGCCGTCTACAGGTGTGAAGGACCCTTGACAGGTGTTATCTTGTACACTTAGAGAGCGGCAGGTGTTGTCACAGCTGGTCACGCTGTAGGAGTACTTCATGTTGCCTGAACACTTTGAAATCATGTCTATGTAGCAAGAGACGAACAGAGGCTAATTTATAACAGAGTACACATACAAATATTTGTTTGAATGTGTATTTTATAAAGTTCTCACCACAGGGGACTGAATCCATCCAGCCCTTGAGAACAACTCCTTTGGCAGCACATGCATGGGCGTAAGTGGACACGGCCGCACACATACACTTAATATCTGCACACTTACACGCGTCTTCGACACACCACTGCAGAGGATGAAATACAAATTTAAAGAGCCCTCTTTGTTAATTTGGGTTATCATATTTCACGTACCGTATCATTTTGTGCAAAACACTCACTTGGTAGTAAATCTCAGGACATATTTCTGAATGACATGGTGAAAAGACTTCGTTCGGGTTTGTAAGACGGGAACACCAATATGTAGCTGTTTTCTCTGAATGAAAAGAATAAAAACACTCTAGATTTTAACCCTAACATAAAATGAACAGGTCATTGCTCTCTATTATCCCAAATAAAACAAATCAAAAATATCAGGCTTGACATTTTTTGCATACTACAACACAGCCTTTATCCTATGGCTACCCTTATATTCTCTTAAATTCCTGTTATCAGTGCATGTTGTATTAACATTTATAAAACTGAGTACCTGTCTCTGAATGCAGGCTACAGGGGTTGTCAAATGTGTTTTCAAGATCTATACAACTGTATGGGTTTTTCTTCCAAAAGTTGACAAAGGTTGTTGATGTGCCCTCTGTAATGCCCAATTCTGTTTTAAAGTCGTCTTTTTGGATGTCATTATAGTTTCCACACAGACCTGAAAAAAGCAAAGTGTAGAATCAAAGGAAGTTAGACAGACAAATACACTTAATACTCATGTCTATATGATACAAGTTGTTTAACAAGTTGTTTCTTAAAATATGGGTGCAGCGGGTTGGAGTCATTCCAAGCAAAATGACAAAATGATTTGCTGTCTGCTTTACTCACCACTCATTTTCCCTCTCTCTTCAGTGCTGGCTACAATATACAACTGCATTACTGGAGCCAACTGGATCTCTAGACGAAGACTCTTCATATCAGCAATAATGTAGGAGGAAGAGGGCTGGAAGATGCTCACAAGACCTGCGACAACAAAATGGGTGGTTAGGATACAAAACAGAACCTCCAGGCAACAGTGCCTTTTGTTAATGCTAATTTACTTACAGGATATCTACATTTGTAAAAGAACGGAAAAGCCTTCCATTTTCCGGGGGGAAAAAATGCATTTAATTATTATTAATTTTATGTTTAACATGCTTATAATAGAGCAACCATTTTGGACAACCTACCTATGGTAGTTGGAAGCTTAAATGGGCCGTTTCCATTCAGTGTCACAACTCCACTGGAGGAAAAACTAATCTGTTTTATACATAAGACAACAAAAAGAAAATATGTTTTGTAATTGCAACTTGAAGGATTATAGAATTTTTTAGTATAAAAGTAAAATGTGAAGTATGCTGTAACTAAGCTGAAAACAAGTGTGCAATTCTGAATAAAGAATATTCGCTGGTTTTCTTAGAAAAAATATTTTGGTTATTTTAAAGTTTGAATGAAGAAATCATGCAGCAGTCATTAAAAATAAAAATAAAAATTAAACCCAGTACTTACAGTGGTCCCTGAGATGACAAGAGTAACTGAATTTAGACATGTTTCTGTTCGGGCTTGATCACACTTTGCCAGATTTCCCAAAACAGCTATATCACTGTCATAAGAGTGCTGGAATAAAAAAGTACAACTGAAGTGAAGACTTTCATTTATCTCGACCCTGACAGAAAACATCTGTGGATCATCTGCTATCCTGACAGACCTTAGTGAGGATGTAGTCACAGTTGCCGCTGAAGGTGAAGCTCTTTCCATCATAAGTGGTGACGTGAGACCCTCCCACAACAGAGCAGATTCCAGGACATTCCAGGTATGTACAGGTCCAGTGTCCCGCGGCACACACACTGACACAATATCACAGCAGTGTTAGCTTGGGGAAATTCTGTCAAATGGCTGATGCATGTTTGTGTGTTCTGTTATAACTAACTCACCATGTTTTACAAGCTTGTTTGTAATACTCTCCTGGTTGATATATTGTGTCATCGTGAACACATGGGCACTGGTTCACAGGAACACAGCCATTCTGACCAATGTCGTCTTCCACGGTGCCTTTATAAAAAGAAGGCATGATACAATTACGAAAATGTGTTTTCTTGGGCGTCACATTAGATATATTTTTTAAGAGCTGATCATGAGTTAATTTAGAGTCTGTACATGCTGTCATTCATTGATTATACACTACTGTTTAAAACTCCGGGGTCAGTACGATTTTTAAGGAAAAGAAATCTATACATTTATTCAGCAAGGATGTATTAAATTCATAATAGATTATAATATAAGATATTTATATTATAATAATAAAATATTTATATTTCAAATAAATGTTGATCTTTTAAACTTTCTATTCATCATAGAATACTGGAAAAAGTAATTGTAACACTATTTTACAATATTACTGTTTTTACTGTATTTAAAAAAAGAAAAAAAAAGAATGCAGCCTCGGTCAGCAGAGATTTCTTTCAAGAACATTTAAAAATCTTACCGACCCAAAACGTTTAAATGGAAGAATATCTGAAAACAAAAAACAACAAATAAAAAGGCCCAGCTATAAACCTTGTCTCCTATAGTAAATTGTTACCTTCAGGGCAGAAACAGCCGTCCACACAGTGTTCTTTACACATTAGACTTGCGTCTGGATCTGAGCAGGTGTTCTTGCACGGACCACCACACTCCAGGTACTGCATGTTTAGTGGACATGACTTTGCTGCTCCACAGAAAAAACATATCAAAACATATCAAAATGGTTGCTCTAGATCAGTAGTTCTCAAACCTGTCCTGGAGTACCACCAGCCCTGCACATTTTGTATATCTCCCTATATCTGACACACCCATTTCAGGTCTTGCAGTCTCTACTAATGAGCTCATGAGTTGAATCAGGTGTGATAGATGAGGGAGACATAGAAAATGTGCAGGGCTGGTGGTACTTCAGAACAGGTTTGAGAACCACTGCTCTAGATAATTGTATATAATTTGTTATAAGAAACAGTATTTTTTTTTCTGAATTTACTTGTCCTACAGTGGTCCTGTTTAAGGGTTAATTCACCCACAAATGAAAATTCTGTCATTAATTACTCACCCTCATGTCGTTCCACACCCGTAAGACCTTTGTTCATCTTCGGAACACAAATTAAGATATGTAATGAAAAGATTGTTAAATAAAGTCGTTATTTTGTTTTTTTTGGTGCACAAAAAGTATTCTCGTCGCTTCATAACATTAAGGTTGATCCGCTGTAGTCACATGAACTGTTTTAAATACGTCTTTAGTAGCTTTCTGGGCATTTGAAAGTGTTAATTATCTTGCTGGCTATGCAGGCCTCACTGAGCCATCAGATTTCATCAAAAAATATCTTAATTTGTGTTCCAAAGATGAACGAATGTCTTACGGGTGTAGAACGACATGAGGGTGAGTAATTAATGACAGAATTTTCATTTTTGGGTGAACCAACACTGAATATAACTATATGCAAGTGTCTACTTCAAAAGCTTACTTATTTATTTATTTTTAATTATTTTATGAAGTTATAGATTAAATATTTTGGGTCTTCTTCAAAAGCTTTATATATTTGTGAGCAGTGTTAATTTCGTTAACGAAAACTATGACGAAAAATGTTCGTTGACGACCTTTTTCGAGACGATGAGAGACTGTGTTATTTAACAACAACGTGACTAAAACAACATGCAATCGTTGACGAAAAAAGACGAGACTGAAATGTGGCTAAAGGACTAAAAACTTTACCAAAATCACTCTTTTGAAATCATTTTTTGTTTTTGTCGAATGGAGGAGACAAAACATTACAGACTGTTTTTAAGAGCGTTCACGCTTACGGTTGCCAGATTTCCATAATTTAAACCCCCAATCAGAGCTTTTCTGTTAAAACAACACGTTTTACTTAATCATTGCAATCTGGCAACCCCGCACACGAGCTCTCTCTACACTGAGGTAGAAGAAGCGCGGATGATCTGAAAACACAGACAAGTAAGCTGGAGTTTAGTGATCTTCATCAGAGATTTTCTACTTAAATTAAAGTGATTAAATTAATTTTAATTAAATTAAAGTGTCATTCAATTGGTCTGTATTGCGCTGCTCGTTTGCTGACTAAATCTGGGACCAAAGGCTGATTATCCAGCAGTGGCTCTCAAACTGACGTACGCGAACAAAGTGCTGAGTTTTGCCGTTCATTTCATTCTACTCCACCTTAAAATAACATGAAAACTGAGCATGTATTTCTAGCAGGTAAAATGTCATATATACACGACATTCAATCAAATTACCTCATCTTTCGCGGTCAAAACTGACTGCATCCACGCCAGCAAATCGCGCTACATTAGTGCTGTTCTTAACAATATAACGTTACCTTTGTAAAAGTGGGGATTTAGCACTAAGGTTACTAGCATGAAGAACAAATAGCGTATAGACACAGACTGCATAGAGATTTAAGATTGAAACTCTCTTCGATACAAAAACATACCCTTCTGTGAGTTACTGTTTTTAATGTTGATCATACCATACCAGCAAGAATAGACCTTATGTAGCTCCGCCCCTTTTCAGCGCTGCGCTCGTTGTCTTTTGACTTCCGGTTTGTATTTCCACAGCGATCTTACGTATTTATGAATGAACTGCTCGTTTTAAAATCTTCTCGGCCTACTGACAATTGTTAAGACATCTGCTTTAAACATAACAATGCTTATGATAACTTTCATTAATTCTACAACAGGTAAATCCACTTCACCAGCTAATTATTCTTTGACAGCGATGCCATAGAAATTACCAGAGCTACCGCAAAAACGGAAGTTCAAAGACCATTTTATAAAGATGGCGGCACGCTTGTTTCTCTGGCGCATAAGGTCTGCCCGATTATAATATAATACATAATATCCCGAATATTGATTTTATACAATAGCTCAACAAACAAAAGGGTAATATTAAGTGATGTACATTTTAAACAGTATTGTCAGTATTTTTGCTCTATTTTGCAACGAAAGCCGCAGCAGAACTGCAGCACACAAGCTTTTTGTGAAGAAGAAAAAAACGAATCTGCGGCTTTGAACGAATCGTCAATGATTCAATGATCCATTCATAAATACAGCCGCTGGCATTGATACTGAATGAATGAATGACTCGATGATTCACTCATAAAAACAGTGACTTACCGCCACCTACTGGCAGTTTTTAATGTAATATTTAAAAGTATCACTTCATTTTTATTTTTATCATCATTGTATTTATTGAATTTTTAAAAAAATTATTTAAAGCATTATTTATTTTATAAAGGTAAATAAATGCTCTGGAAAAATCGATTTAATAGGGCAAATATTGTCCCTTAATGGAAAAAGTGTAACTGCAGTAAGTGGATATGAGAGGGTACGCAGAAGAATGTTAAATCCATCAGGGGGTTCGACACTCTAAAAAGTTTGAGAACCACTGAAAAGGGATATGTAGAATTGCACAAGTGCTACTGCTAAGAGTGCAGTGTCAGTACAGCCTGTTACCTTGATTCAAATTTTTCATAAGCTTAAATAAATTGGTCTAAAGAGAAACATTATGACTATTTTGTCTAAAGACTACATATAAAATAGCTATCAAAATTAATGTTGGTAACTGTAGTTTGACTAAAAGTAATGACTATGACTTGCCAAAAATGTGATGACTTTTCGTCGACTAAAACTAGACTTAAATATGAAAGACAAAAATGACAAAAATGTGACTAAGACTAAGGAGCATTTTTGTCTGAAGATAAAGACTAAGACTAAATCAAAAATGAGTGCCAAAATTAACACTGTTTGTGAGAAAATAAAAGCATTTAATTCTTGGGTGAACTGTAAGTTACATTTCTCTCTCCATCATAACGAATGTCATTTTCCAGAAATGATACTCACGACAGAGCTGCTCTGTCCTCCATGTTCCTGGTTTTCCTCCAGCATGTGTGCACTGTCGTGAAATCTCTGTGAGCGTGTTGCAGAGACAGTCGTGATTGCCGTAACATTGACACAGGTCGTCTACACAGGCTTTTTCAAATGAAGCCATGTCCATCACATTGTAACAGTCACTAAACCCTGGACTGCTGAGATACTGCTGGCAAATGCTAGTCTAGAACATAAAAAGCATTTTAGAAAACACTCTGGTAATTTAGTATAACATCTCTTTTTCATCTTATACACTAAGTATATCAGATACATTGAGTATATCAGAAAATATCAGTACCAATGTTCCAATTAGTAATTGATAAACAATTAAAAAATAAGTATTCATTGTTTACACTTTATGTAATTAAATTCAGGCACAGCTCCAAAATCTGTTAAAATAATAGCAACAACTTTAATTTTGTATCATAATACCTGGTTTTCGCACTGATCATTAGGATGAATCGTGATGTCCTCACAGGATTCAGATGGAAACACTTTCCATTCGGCCACATTAAAACCTATACAAATCAAATGTTTGGATATCATATTTTAAAACATGATTCGCTAAATTACTTTTGATTTCATCAAAACAAGGTTTACCACTGTCAAATGAATCATCAGTCTTGTCGCCGTTGAAGTTTCCACAAAGTCCACAGGTCTTGCCACGGTACTTTTCAGAAAGTTCAATCTGGGGAACATCATATTGTAAAATATAAGCTTATCAGATGGTCCAGCCTTATTTGTCCTACTGTGTCACAAATATAGGTAACACTTTATTTCAATAGTCCACTTTACATTTTGCTTAAGTAACTTTACAACTACATGTCTGGTCAACTTTTTCATTAGTAGACTGCCTGCTTATTATCTTCTAACACTTTATTTTGATGCTCCCCAACAGACATTCTACTGACTATTATTAACTTTTCAAATACATGTCAAATTATTCTGTTAACCCTAACCCTAATCATAACCTAACAGTGAGTCTACTAATACTCTAATGAGAGATAGTTGACTTGTAGTTGTAAAGTTACTTATAGTTAGTAGAATGTCTAAAGTGGACTATGGAAATGAAGTGTAACCCAAATATAATACTAAATTCAGAAATCATATATTTGAACAGAGAAATAACATACGAATAAAGATTGGTCCTTCTCCCAAAAGACGGTCACTCCATGTTTGTTAGAGATCTTAACACTAGATGCGCTCAACTCGACAGCAATTCCACTCTTATAGGTTGAATTAAACAACCTGTTAGAGCAAGAAAAAAAAATTATTCAACAAAAAAGTGAAATCTTTGTTTTTAGAGCTTATAATACAAAACATTTGGATGCAGTCTTGAGTTTAGTTAAAAAAACTCACACTTCTTTGTCCATGATGATGTCATTGTTGGTGAGCTCAATGAGTGTCCCCTGCAGATTTATTGTAATTTTTCTGAAAGTGATTGAGTTATTTGCAATCTCTCTTTGCATTTTTATGTTAAAATCAGAACTATCCATGCTGTTGCACAACCCAGCCAGAATGTAGTCGCATGTGTTTGGCACTTGAAAGAAATGACCATCAAATGTTCTGAAGTGGAAATTTCCCCATGTGCTGCAGATTGTCGATTGATGATCAGGATTCGGTTCAACTGAAGCAAGAGAGAAAGTTTATAAATGTGTGATTTGTAATACAAAACTGACACTGAAAAGGCAGTTTCAGTGATTTTAATTTTTTTTTTTTTTTTTTTGAAGGACTGCATACCTTCAGTTGTGATTCTTATGTCAGGGAACACTAAAAATAGAAGACAAAAAAAGGAACATCAATGCAACTAGTACTGGGACTAAAATATAATAATCTATTGGGTCAAACTCAGTTTGTTCAAAATAAAGTTTTAGATCACAGACCTCTCAGATTAATACTGGTGTGCCTCAAGGCTCAGTTTTGGGCCCTCTTCTCTGTTTATTATTTATGCCTTTATATTTTTCATAAATTCAGTAATTTCTATTGTTTTGCTGATGACGCCCACCTCCATTTGTCTTCAAAGCCAAACTCAACACTACCAACTTTTTATCTTTTGGCTTGTGTATTTGAAATGAAATCATTATCTACATGTAATTTTCTTAAGCTTAACAGTGAGACAACTGAAATTCTACTAGTAGGCACCAAATCAAAATTGAAAAATTGTAATAATTTCACACTGACTATTGACAACTCTGTTGTTTCTACTTCCCTTACGTTTAAGAGTCCTAATGCCTTAGATCTTCTGCTTCTATAACCCTTGTTAGACGTTCTGTACGTTTGACTACCGTGGGATATAGAGCTTTTAGTTGTACTGCTCCAAGCCTTTGGAGCACCTTACTTCAAGACATACACTACCAGTCAAAAGTTTGGAATCGGTAAGACTTTTAATGTTTTTAAAAGAAGTTTCATCTGCTCACCAAGGCTGCATTAAAAACAGTAATATTGTGAAATATTATTACAATTTAAAATAACTGTTTGAATATATTTTATAAAGTAATTTATTCCTGTGATCAAAGCTGAATTTTCAGCATCATTACTCCAGTCTTCAGTGTCACATGATCCTTCAGAAATCATTCTAATATGCTGATCTTCTGCTCAAGAAACATTTATGATCATTATCAATGAAAACAGTTTTTTTCAGGATTCCTTGATGAATAGAAAGTTCAAAAGAACAGCATTTATCTGAAATACAAAGCTTTTGTAACATTATACACTACTGTTCAAAAGTTTGGGGTCAGTAAGAATTTTTATTTATTTTTTTTTTTTTAAAGAAATTAAATAAATTAATACTTTTATTCAGCAAGGATGCATTAAATTGATCAAAAGTGACAGTAAAGACATTTATAATGTTACAAAAGATTATATTTCAAATAAATGCTGTTCTTTTTTAACTCTATTCATCAAAGAATCCTGAAAAAATATATATATTGTACACAAATATTTTGTACAATTGTACACAATAAATGTTTCTTGAGCAGCAGATCAGCATATTAGAATGATTTCTGAAGGATCATGTGACACTGAAGACTGGAGTAATGATGCTGAAATTTCAGCTTTGATCACAGGAATAAATTACTTTATAAAATATATTCAAACAGAAAACACAATATTACTGTTTTTACTGTATTTTTAATTAAATAAATGCAGCCTTGGTGAGCAGACGAAACTTCTTTTAAAAACATTAAAAATCTTACAGATTCCAAACTTTTGACTGGTAGTGTACATAATAGTTGTAATCTTTTAATTTTTAAATCACATCTTAAAACCCATCTTTTTAGAACAGCTTATTCTGTTTTTCCCCCATTTTGTTCTATATTGTTTTTTTATATTTTGCTTATGTATTTTATTGCACTTGGAAGGTGTCCTTGAGTGTCTTGAAAGGCGCTTATAAATAAAATGTATTATTATTTTATTATTATTATTATTATTATATACAACAAAATTAATGTGGAATGAATAAATAAAGTACATTTTAAATATTTCTTTCATGTTTTTTCAACTTCTTTATTATTCTTATAAATGCATTTGTCTCTCTTGGATACAGAAATGAATGCATTAATTTCCCCTACAATTACTTAATTGAAAATTATATGAAAATTATCCTAATTAGTCCCTATATTACATTACACACATGAAATTACAAAAATGAAATACTTACCAGTTACTGTTCGGTCCATTACAGAATCTGTTATGGCTTCTGTATAATCTAGAATAAAGTCTTTAAACATAAAAAGACCGGGAAATAGTTACAATAATATTGTGCATTGTAAAATGAGAACAAAACAGATTATAGTCAACTAACCTGCTTGTATGGACTGCAGCCCTACCAGCAGAATGACCCATCTCAGCATCCACATTTGGGACATCATCGCAGTCCCCATGGAGACAACAACCATGCTTAAGGGCTAAAGTGAGCTATCGGTCAGGGCTTGTCCTTATATAGAGAATTATTGCTTTCTTTGGAAGAATGTTATTTGTGATCAGAAGGTGGGACCACGTCATTCTACCTTTTAATCAAATAAACGTTAAATGTCCTAGCTGTTTGGAGAATAAACAACATTCATGCAAAGCTTGATGTTGAGAATCACTTTGTTGGCAAAACGCCATTTATCTCCATCATCTCAAACTAAACAAGGACGTGAGGGGATGTTTCTAGAGAACTATTAAGTCTGTTTGCATTTACATAGCATAACATACGTTTCATTTGTTTAGCAAATTTATTTCCTTCAGTTATTTTTATGCTTAATTATACCTGTTAAAATGTATTTGTATAGTCTCTGTGACTTTCACTGTTCATTCTATTGCTATATTATATTTTGTCTTTCATTTAATTGCACAGTGCATATTTACAGCTGCTTCCAGAGGGCTCAATGCTAAGGACTACTTGCCTGCTTGGGTCAGTGGTTCAAATGTTTAGATATCAGTGAAACATCACTATTCTCTATTACAATTTTGATAATACAGCAAAAACTACTAGCCTAATTAATGTAAACATTAAAGACAAATAAACAGTCAGTAATAAAATAAGAACAAATAATCAAATTACAAATGGAACAAATGAATACAATAGAATTTAAATACAATACAAATTAAATGCTTTTCTGGTTTAAAAAGTCATCAAATGAAAAATAACACTGCATAGTCTTCAATGTATAAATTAAATATAGATGAATCTTTTTTAAAGTTACAGTGAGTGATTTGTCCAATGTTGTTTGATTAACATTAATGGATTAGTTTACTTTAAAATGCAAATTACCCCAAGATTTACTCACCCTCAAGCCATCCTAGGTGTATATGACTATCTTCTTTCAGACGAACACAATCAGAGTTATATTAATAAATATACTGATGCATCAAATCTTTATGGCAGTGAACAGGAGCAATGAGTATGAAGCTGAAGAAAGTGCCTCTATCCATCATAAATGTACTCCACACAGCTCCGGGTGGTTAATAAAGGCCTTTTGAAGCAAAGCGATGTGTTTGTGTAAGAAAGATATCTATATTTAACAAGCTATAAAGTAAAATATCTAGCTTCCGCCAGACCGCCTTATAAACTGGAACACGACATCAGTTAAGTTGAATATGGAGAGCAGTCTGGTGGAAGATATTTTACGCACAGAAAACTTCTTGTCCTGTAAATGTGTAATAATGTCATAATAATAATTTCATATCCGACCGAACTACAAATCTACAAACTACTAAGCCACATAGTCAGTCCATGGTTGTTAGATTACTTGACAGACTTCCTCCAAAAGTCAATAATCAAATATTTCAACAGTTGATTCACTTTTTTATTATTATTTATACAATGCCTTTTTGCTATTGAATTGTTTTATCTAACATAAAATCTATTTCCTGTTTCATGCCTAAATTTCCTTGTTTATTTTGCATTGCGTGCAAAGAAACAATGTTTATCGTTAAAGAATGTAGATAGCATACATGGCAATTACAAATATCACATAGATGTATTTACACAGAGATAGCATTAAACTATGGTCTACCTCCCAAAAGACAACCTGTTCATGTTTGTTAAAGATTTGTTAAATATCGAAATACTTGATTGTAATTCCAGACTTGAAGGATGCATTCATTTAAAAATCCAGCAAAAATTGTGTTGTTACTGTAATGACAAAAAGTATTTGTACACCTATAATACTATATTAGTGGACAAACTGTCACATGGCTAATCATAAATCAATACCATAATATCAAAAACAAAAATCAAGGACCATTATCATTTCATCAAGGTTAATTGTGCACTCTATGTTTTATGTGCTGTGGTGAGTTTAAAGGCCCACTAAAGTGCCCTGAAACACGCAGCATTATTCAATATGTTTAAGTAATTTCCACTGAAACAGGAAGACGGCAGGAAATATCGAACAGCTCCTCCCCATTCTGTGCAGAATTTAAATGGGTCCGATACGTTTTGTGATCTGCGCCGTCCACTCTGTGCTATCATGTCTCTGGACCGGAAAAGACTGTGCACACTGCGGCAGTTCACGTGACATTAACATGAAAACCAGACTTCATTCGCGTCAATGGAAAGCATATTTACACTGTCTTAATCGTTCCCTATCCTCTATATCGGGGTGGGGAACGTTTATCCTGGAGGGCCATTGTCCTACAGACTTCAGCTCCAACCCTGAAAAAAACACTCACCTGCCTTTAACTTTAGTAATCCTGAAGAACATGATTAGCTTCAGGTGTGTTTAATTAGGGTTGGAGCTAAACTCTGCAGGACAAATGCCCTCCAGGATCAACGTTCCCCACCCCTGCTCTATATAGTGCACTACGTGCCATTCACCATCCAGAAAATAGTAAATGTGTGAACAAGTGATCGATTTCAGCCGCAGCTTCAGCATCTATTTATAATGTAGAGGGCGGGACGCTTTAGATTCTAGAGAGCATTTGATTTGTCAGAAAATATGATGAGAAGCTGAAGTCCAAAGTTATGTCATCAAAACCGTTGAACCATATTGGCAGAATTGAGATACTGTAAGTTTTGAATGCCTATATCTTCTAAATATGAATTTTGTCATTGTTTTGGAGCACACTTGCTTATAAATAACAGTAAGGCCAACATATTTATACTAAAAGCCAAAAGTGCAAGTGCATCATACAATTTCAAAATTTCATTTACCTTTATAGCATTGTAGCTCAAACAGTGGATCACAACGCTAGTATCGCTAAGGTCAAGGCCAAATGCTGCAAATCTATCAGTCCAGTTTGTGTTCTAGGAGGAACAATATATACATACGTAAACATCATAAAATATAAAAATGTTCTCAGTGCATGACTCATACTCAGACATTTAGGTTTAAAATGTGTTTTTCAAACAAGCAAAAGAGTACATCAACCAGTGGTTACATTAGACTTTCTCATTGTCCCATATTTTGATGGACAGGGCCGTTAAAATTCCGTCATAATCTATTACCATTCATTTTAATTTTTTAATAGCTTTTATTTTCCTTCACATTTTCATTTTTAATCATAAACTTGGAAAAGCATATAGGCTAGATTATGCATATTTTTTTAAGACATCAGGTAAGAGACTGTCACTTTGCATTTTCAGCATCGCATGAAGCAGATGAATATTTGCTTTTTTCCACAGTGACAGCCGAGGCCACTAAAGCAAGACCTTTTGTGCCTGAACAAAATTTACCACATTGTAAAAGGAGACCCACCCCCACCACTCAACCTAAACTGGTCCGGGTCTGTATGGCCATATCTCACCCAAAATCAGACCAGCCCTTATGTTTCCTGAAGTTCTATTTCTTTCTTTCTTCCTTTTTTTTTTTTTTTTGTTCATTACACATTTTGGTAGTTCTTATAAAGCTGTATGTTAATGTTAGGTTCCAAATTAATTCTCATATCACTCATTTTTACTTGGGGAAAAGGAGCACATCTGGATGTTATGGGGTAGGCATGGGGTCATTCATGGGGTAGTAGGTGGGGATGCCATTAAAAAAATAGGGTGTAAGGGTCCAACCCTTAATCTTTGTAAAATTGACATATTAAGTTGACATGCATAAGAACATGTAGGCTTAACAAGTACACTGTTTTTATATAGAAACTCAAAGGAGTCTTTGATACACATATTTTTAGGAGTTGTATTTGTCATGAACAGATGAAGGCAGACAAGGTGAGTACAAAACAGTCTTTATTTCAAGAAAGCTGGGTATAGCAGAGCGGTAATGCAAATCAGGTAACAATAGCAGTCACTGATAATTGCTGGTGGACTTAGCTGATGGTAATGCAGTCTTTTCACAAGTTCACATATCCATATAATTAAATAGAGTAAAGTTATGCATATTTGGCGTGCTGTCCGGGGAGAGGGCTCCGAGCTCGGAATTTTGGCCCGAACCCAGAGTACTCCCCCTGGTGTGGAAAAAGTAGATAGAACTAGAAGTGAGGCGATGGGGTGGAGGAGAGATGCTGATAAACTCTCAGATGAACAGAGGCAAGTCTGCTGAATTTATACCTCTTGACATTGGTTGAGTTGATTAACTGAGTGCTATCCACCTGTGCTAATTAGGTTAATTATCTGAACTTGCTCCTCCCGACCTTTGTTAATAAAACATCATTTGTTTTACAGGACTTAGCTTACGGCAGGGCAGGCGAAGACGGATGTCCCGGTTCTCTGGCTCTGTAGGCATTATTAGTGTGTCCTGACACCGGAGAGTGAGCTCTTGAAGCTCCGCCCTCTTAGGCTGGTATCAGCAGCTCATTTGCATTTAAAAGGACATACACTAAAACAGCGCATTTTTGCTCACCCCAAAAAATGGCAATTTTAACAGGCTATAAAAAAATTCTGTAGGGTATTTTGAGCTAAAACTTCACATAAACACTTTGGGGACATCAGAGACTTATCTTGTGAAAAGGGGCATAATAGGTGCCCTAATAAAATAAGAAGGATCATAAAAATTGCTTGTTATTTTTTATTTAGTGCTGTCCTGAATAAGCTATTTCAAATAACAAATGTTTACATAAAGTCCACAAGACAAATAAATATATAAAAATGACCCAGTTCAAAAATTGA
Source organism: Hypophthalmichthys nobilis (assembly GCA_037950665.1). Taxonomy (NCBI): domain Eukaryota; kingdom Metazoa; phylum Chordata; class Actinopteri; order Cypriniformes; family Xenocyprididae; genus Hypophthalmichthys; species Hypophthalmichthys nobilis. The sequence continues at coordinate 20,238,255 of CM075486.1, forward strand.
CATACCCTTGATTCTTAATACTGTGTGTCATTACCAGGTCCTGCAAATTCTTCAGTTTTCCAGCATCTTCTGCATATTTGAACCCTTTCCAACAATGACTATATGATTTTGAGATTCATCTTTTCACATTGAGGACAACTGAGGGACTCAAAACTATTACAAAAGCTGCAAACATTCACTGATGCATTCAAATATAGTCTTTGCTGTAAATGTATTCTACTTTATGGGAGCAGCCCCTCTTCCCTCCAAAATTAAACACAAAAACTGATTAATGCCGTGTTTCTGCCACTCCCCAGGTAAAAAGCTATTAAATGTAAGCTATGTAATGTATGTGTCAGCGTAATAATCAATGTACATTATGCGTCAATATTTACCTATAATTGCTGCAAATATAGCTACTGCTGTCTGTCTCGCTCATAGGTCTCACTTAAAACCATTCAAACTGGTTGACAGCCTGGTTTTGTTTGGAACTATTGAGAGCTACACAAACCACCTGACTGCGTGGCGGCTATATCAAAGAGTGTCACAACTCATTTATTTAATGGCTCTGCGTTTAACGGTCTAACTCTACAATTCAGTACTACATAGTTCACAGTCTTTGTAATGTTTCAGCAATACATACATGCAAATAACCTATTACTTCATGACCACTAAAAGTATGTTCTATATAGTACGAGTATGTATAGTAATACTGCCGCGTTCCAGGCAACCTGTGTTTTTCAAACCTTCTACCCATGAAAGTGCACTGGAACGGCAGTCAAACCCTTGAACTCGTACTAGATCGATGTACTCCCAGTTCCGCGCTCTGACGTCACATAGCCCCCGAAACAACAATGGCAGCCCCTAGTGATGCGGTGTTTATGCAAGTGCACGGTAAAATAACGTAAAATAAAAGGTATAACAGCTTCTCTTGCCTTATGCGCCATTTTTCCTCCTCTGTTTCCCTCAAATAAGCAAGGAGTAAGCACCTTTGGCGATATAAATAATTGTAAATGAGCATAAGCTCTGTATGGTCCGCCATGCTGGTTTGTTTACACTCAGGCAGTTTGGCGTGACTTGACTGGAACGCTACAAAGTCGTGAGTCGTGGTTTTAAGTCGTGACTTATGGGCTCAAAAACCTGCCTGGAACGCAGCAGGAATCCGGACATAGCCGACTACATAGATACACCATATTGTGATTTACCAGCGTTGGTTGTCACTTCAACTGCCATTCACAAATCCTCTGCCGTGGCCTCATGGGATAGTAAAGTGTCCATCATATGCACATTTCAGAATCTTGCTAGAAGTAGTTCACTTCCATCGGCAAGGCGCAAGCCGCACGCGAAAACAGATCGAACGTGCGCTGCGCTTCTGCCGCTCTATCAAGTGATGAACTGCGCGAGTCGCTTATCCATCCATAGCTGAAAACAGTCACGAGTATGTAAATGGCATGACAAGGTAAACTGTCAATCCAGCACCCTTATCATAATTTAACTTGCAGCTACGAACACTGTGGAATTTTTTTTTTTTGGCAGAAATCTATTTATTAAAAATGTTGCTGTTATTATATTAAATATTGGGGAATATAAATCTTTTTTATAGACATTGTTTTCGTTGTTTCTACATGTGTTTACACTTTTTTTTAAATCACAAATTCTAGTTTAGGTTATTATTATTTTAGAAACCATATCCATGGTAATGAGGAGCATTGTTTTACCTGTGACTACGATGATCTTACTAATAGTTGAACTTTTTAATCGTTCTAATGAATTTTAATTAAAGTAAATGTTATTTTTTAATAAATGTTATTTGAGGTTGATGAAATAAATATCAGTATCTTAGCCCACATAAATTAGGAGTTAACTCTTTACCAATGATGTTACTGTTGTTAAAGGGATAGATCACCCCAAAATGTCATAATTTACTCTCCCTCATGTCATTCCTATGTCTTGCTCTCTTCTGTGAAACACAAACGATTTGAATGTTGGTAACCAAACCATTTTGGTTGCCCATGACTTCTATTAAAACAAAAACAAAAAAACAGAGATTTCTCAAATGATCTTCTTTTATGTTCCACAGAAAGAAAGTCACACAGGTTTGGATTAACATTAGCGTAAACAGTAAATTTTGGCCTGGGTTCGGGCCAAAATTCAAGCTCAGAGCCCCTCCCCCCAGGTGAAAAAAAAGTACACTTCTATAATGTACTTAAAGTGCTCTATTTTCGCACACTAATTTTGTACTTAATATACTAAAAATTATTCTTTGGTACTTCTTAAAATAATCTTAAGAACATCTAAGTGTACTCAACTGTGCTATATTGAGACACCATGAAATATGAACTAAAATATGCTTTTAATATACTATCTCTGTATTTAAAAAATGTTTTAGATATCACTTATAGTACATTTGAACCCATTGTATACTACAAGTGGTAACTAAATACATTTTTAAATACAGAGATAGTATATTAAAAGCATATTTTTAGTTCATATTTCATGGTGTCTCAAAATAGCACAGTTGAATACACTTAGATGTTCTTAAGATTATCTTAATTAGTACTAAAGAAGAATTTTTAGTATATTAAGTACAAAAATTAGTAAAATAAACACTAAGTACATTATAGAATTGTACTTTTTTCACCTGGGCCCTGACACACACGCTAAATGCATAAATTTAATTATACGTAAGTGTGAACTTGTGAAAAATTAAATATTAATTAAATATTTATGTATTTGCAGTAAGTTCAATAATATATATCAATATTTGTTTCTGTCCTATTTCATTCATTAATTTATTTACTCCAAATTAAGGCCCTAGCCCCAGCAAAACATTCACGGATGAACTTGTGGGCAGGATTGGCTGGATTTTTCCAGTTTTATCCCTAGTCCACCTCTGGTCTTGTCTAAGTCTTCTGTTTTCAAAGAGACAAGATGGATTCTTCCTGCAGGGGGCTCAGAAACCGAAACTGACTTGCATTCAAATCACATTTTTTGTCTTAAAAGACATTTTTACAATAAAAGTGTAGTCGTTTAAAAAATATTCAGACCAAAAACAATCTTAAAGCCCAAGTGGACAAAGTGTTGCTTCTGTTCTGTTCTGGACAATAATTTACAGCTGTATAATTACACTGAAACACTTTAATAGACATTGAATTTAAAATTTGTGTTGCTGAGTAAACATTTACTTGTTAAACTCTCTGCCCATTTATTTAAAAACGTTTTGTGCAAATGCCATTCTGTCTACTTTTATTTTCTTTATTCTTTCCCATCATGCTCTGTGGAGTTGTAAGCAGAAGTATTTACTTTTATGTGCTTATTCAAAACAAACCACTAAGCTTAAAATCCATTTTCCGTATTGATGTTCATGAGAATTTTGGTGTTGGCTGTGGAAAGTCAATATTAACGGGTAAGTCAGGACATGTGGATTATTAAGATGGTGTTGCTCATATTTGCAAAGAATGTTTATTGAAATAAATCAATATTTTCCAATTTGTTCAACAAGCGTTATTATATACATAACATACACCACTGCTGGTTTTGTAAGCACGCATGTCACATTTGTGATAATACCATGGTATATGTTGTGTTACTGTGCTTTAACTACAAATACCACAGTAAAACTACAGTAACTGTGATAATACCATGGTATATGTTGTGTTACTGTGCTTTAACTACAAATACCACAGTAAAACTACAGTAATTGTGATAATACCATGGTATGTGTTGTGTTACTGTGTTTTAACTACAAATACCATAGTGTTAAAAGCATGCTGTTGTGTTACTCTTATTTAACTACAAATACCACAGCAAAACTACAGTTACTATGGTAAAATATGGAAAGTGCTGTGGTCACTGGGCTTTAGGATCGAGCTACTGTGGTAAAATCACATTCGTTCAGTGGCATTGTTACTTACGCATGAATTGCAGACAGTCAGAACGATAACTTTAAAAATAAAATAAAACACACCTGGACTACGACGCTCAAGATCACTCCTTCCTCTCATCGCAGTCAACGGTCATGTGATGACGACACATGCTTAAACGACCTATGGGGTCGTTTTTCGGAGGAGGAAAGTCTCATTAAAAATGATGGTCATAACATCGTATTGTTAAGTTATCAAGCACACTTTCATGTGTATGTGTTGAGGAAAGATGAGGATATCATTAAAAGAGTATCGGCGGCAGGTAGTTTTAGCTGGCGTCGTCACCATAGTAACGGTCGATAAGGCTCATGGGTACTGTAGTATTCACTGTTAGATTTGACACACCAAACCGATGGAAAAACTGTATTTCTCAGAAAAGAAACAGCAACATTTAGAAGCGATGGCCGTAGCACAGCTCTGCAGCCTTGTTTATTAAGAATAGATTTACTATATTTTGACTAAACCACTGACAATGGTTTGCAATGGCGTGTAGTTGCCTACATAATATAAAGCAATAAAACAAGGATAAAATCTCCTGTTTAAATGTTGAGTAATGTAGCGCTTAAAGTTTAAAAAATAATAATAATAAAAAGAAAAAAAAAAAATACAGCGTCTGTGCTCCTGAGTGGCAGAAAGGAAAACGTGGTGTAGTCACGAAAGACACGTCCTAGAAATACATTAGATTTAAAGTCGTGTTCAGTGACACGAAAAAAAGGGTAAATTCGTATCCACGAACACGAATCAATAGATTAAATTTAGTGACTATGTCACGAACTGCCGTGACACTGGGTTGCACATTAAGTTGCTGAAGCGTGGCGGACTCGTGACTTGATGCGCATTATTATACGCGTTGTTTACAGTAATCGTGCATGCATTTTACTTTATGATCTTAAGCGAGTAAAGCATTAAAATTAGCATAAAAAGTTTTGCACGCATACATGTAGTCATTCATCTACATTAGATTTCACATGCATGTGCATCGAAGTTTTGTGCATGCGTTTATATTTTACCTGAGATTTTGTGTTGTTTGTTGCATGCATTTATACTAGCCTATCATGCGTTTAGACCCATCCCTTAGAGATTTGTTCATTAATTCATGTCAAATATTGATTTGTTCATCAGAGCCCAGTGACAGATGATCTCAGGAGGTGGATGGAGACAGTTGTGGATCCTCCACCGCAGCTTCGCTGGAGATGGACCAAAAGCCGTCACCTCCACCCGAGGAAGATGAGACTGAGGCCGTTGAAGAGGCGGACGCCATCGGGGAGACGGTGTACAGCATGTTCCTTACGAAGAGCTTTCAAAATGACAGAGGGGAAGATGACTTTACAAGAACGGTTAAGCAAAGAGAACGGTTTGGCCAGACGGTGGAAAAGCGGCTAACGAAAATTAAAGATACACCTGAGAGTTGCACTTGTCTTGGATTTTAAAATGGTTAACAAAACCTTTTTGCCAAATGAATAACAGAAATGTATGCATAATTATGTTCTTTTACGTTTTTAAAAACAGTATTTTTATTCATGGTAATATGTGGATGTGGATTATGGTAATACTATATGGAACAACTATTTTTTAATAAGCACTTTATAACTGTTCTCTGATGTTGAGAATGTTCTCTAGGCTTGTAATCAAAAATAGGACATCTGTACATTTGTTTGTTGCAAATTTACAGACAATGCAATTGAGATGCTCACATTTGCTGTTGGGGTAATATTGCTTGTCAACTGAAAACAAAGTTTCCTATTTGTATTAGCATAATTGCACATGTTTTATAGTTAATAAAATCTTTAAAAACAAATTGCATTAATTTAGCTATACATTGATTCCATTAATAAAAAGTAAATTGAGTAAGACGGTGTAAAAATTGTGAGTGCGGATTTGAGCTGTCAATCGATTAAAATATTTAATTGTGATTAATCGCATGATTGTCATGAGTTAACTCGTGATTAATCGCAAGTTAATCACACATTTTAATCTGTAATCTTTACATTATTTCCATAACAAAACATCGAAAGCTCAACCAAACAGCTGATCATAGCTGTACAAGGTGGGTTTTTATTTCTCATTTCCATAAATATATCTAGTAGTAGAGCTAATGCAAGGGCTAGAAATCATTTGGGGTTATCCTTTGCTTTTTTTTTAAAAATTATTTATTTATTTATTTATTATTAAATGTTTGAAAGAGCAATAACAATTGTCATTATTGTGGGGTTATCCTTTGCTGAAACTTCCTCATCATCGTGGAGAGCACAGTTCATGGTTGCATAGCAACGACAGATGCCACGGGAGTGCAAGTACTTTGTAAAGAAGGAGAAAGCAGCGCGGCTGCGCTTTCCATGCTTTTTTTAGACACGACATGTGACCGGCCCCTATCTTTGCAGAAGCATGCAGACGCATGCTGTGTAAATAAGGGGTTATCCTATGGCTGCATCTTCATTTCTCCAACTACGGGCTAGGCCAGGGGTCAAACAGAAAATGTGCGTTGCGTTAATCATGCATTAATAAAATTAGTGCCGTTAAAATGAATTTGCATTGACGCATTATTAACACGTTTTATTTTGACAGCCCTAATGTATATGCGCGTGCGATTAAATCCTTAACACGTTAAAATAATTTAACACATTAAAATAATTGAACGCAAAAAAATTACTGAAGCATGTGAAATTACGTAATTAACGTCAAACAATTAGATGATCTTAAAAGTCCATGCTGATTATATCAGAGATGGCAGAGAGAATTATTCATTCCAGTGTCTGTTCCGCTTTAAAACACGAACTCTCTGTCATATTCTGTCATTGTATCTGAAGACTCAAGCCATCCCGCATCGCACTGTTCCCGTCTGAACGGAATGTCGAAACATCAGACCACTGTATGGCCAGATGATATGAAAACTATGTTTTTCGGCTGGATAAAGCAAACCAGCGTCTCGCTATGAAAGTTTTAATGCATGAGGATTGCAATCAAAGTAAAGACGATTGCGGTGACGTACAGGAGTCGTACATTATGCATGCGTGAGTCCGTTATATTGATGCGCAAACAAATCATGTACGAGTGCTCTCGACGCACTGATCGCACATTGTATTTATGCAATCATGTTGTTTTCACAGACATTCAGGATAATGTTTGGATTTGTCCTGTGTATGTTGCTGTGTACTTTAGTATATATGCAGGTCAAGGTGGTCCTGTTCGGTATCGCAACTTGACTTGTCTAAAATGTAAACAAGCTATTTGCTGTTGCACATACTATACACTGTGAATTCTGAAACGTTTTTTGCTGTGATTTTTTTTTATGGGTGCTTTGGTGTACATAAATCTATGAATTATATGGACTCATATCATTTGGTTATTTGGTGTCCTTTTTTGGAAAGACACTTAAATTTACCTTGAAAAAAGCTGAAAAATACAGTTTTGTGAGAATCACACTTCAATCTGATTGTTTACTTTGCTGGATATAGGCAATGATGGCAAAATGAACGTGTTAACAAGATAAATGGTATATGCTTAAATTTCACGATAAGTGTGCGATTGATCGTGTAACGACTGAGACAAATAAGACACAATTATTTGTTATATTTAACAAATAATGTTTAAAACTCACTCTGGGGTATGTCCCCATTCCCCATTCCCATCCCCGAGAAGACCACCCATCTGACGAGGGCTGGGTTTTATTGCCCAAAATTATGTGGCCACGTGGAAAAGCAGAGGCAAAGAGACCCAAAGCCTGTAAAACAGACTCTCCTGCATTAATTTATAGACAAACTGTTCAATAACTGAACATGCATCCCAGGACATTATTATAACTGTCTTGCAAACTGTTGTTTATATAATATCTGTTTTATGCATATTTTATGATAAGAACCAATGATTAACGTAAAGCAACCAAGTTTGGTGTCTACGAGTTTGTATTTTGAAGATTTAAATGATTGTGTATATGATATATTGATACCTGTGCAACATATCAGTATTACAAGACTCTTTAATAGTTTCTTCAAAACAACTCAGCCATTTATATATCAGATCCCCTGCTAGAAACGCAAGGGCTCGTAAAAGCCCACAGAGGAATTTTGCTGCTTGGAAATCCTACCCATCTCATTGGTTAGGTCAACCCTCAGGGGTGTGACTTTTCTTTCTGACCTTAAAAGCCAGTGCACAATGCTCCTCCCTCTCTCTTTTGCATCTTTGACTGCTCCAAGACATCTCCTGCTGGGTGGGGCCTCTCAGGCCAAGGCCTGTAGACCTAAACCTGCACCCCAGCCATGTGCTCATCCAGAAGAGTGAAAGAACTCTTTCCTACTAAAGCGTCATTTTTTTTAAAAACGCTTCGGGTTCGTTTTTTGGGTTTGACGCGCCGTGTTAAAAACTGGTCGACCAATGAGATTGCCGCTTTTGTTCATGTGCCTGGAGCTGCTGAAGTTACAGTAAAACACGACTTGTTGGCGCTCAAGCACAAAACGGTCTTGCCGAGCACACAATGATACCAAGACGACGAAGAGGAAGTAAGTAGACGAGGAAAACCCAAACAAACTGTGGTTTAAATCTATTTTGAGTTTCTTCTTTAAAGAAATAATAACATGGGGTAATTAAATCTAACTATCACAAAGTTAGCTCAGATCACATCAAACCATGCAAATTATTATTATTGTTATACTTTGTTCTCAAATTGTTAATGGGAACAATAATCTAATTATTTGAATTTCATCTAAAGAAATTGTTCTTTTAACCTCATAAAGCAATTTATTGTTCCTTAGAACATCTTTGAAATATAAATCTTTTGTAAGTGCAGTGTAATTCCACATATCTGTAATCAGATGAACATTTATCTAATTTCAGTCACTCCGTAGTCTATTGCTTTTTACTACTGGTGATTCACCAGTTGTCAATGATGATTGTCATTTTGAACTTTCCTAATTAAAAGCTGCCATCAAAATGACAAGTTTAATTATTCCAGCTGCTGTAAGAAGAGGCTACAAATGATCCGCCACCTGCAGAATCTACACGTGATATAGCCTACTAGTTGGAACTCCTTCTTTATGTATCCACCTTATTCCTGATGAGCCTGCATTTTGAATTATGGGTGGCACTTCCGGTTTGGTGAACTACCATTAAAAAAACTGAAACAAATCATTTCAAATCATAAGGTTGCCCTACAAATAAAGCTTATCTGTCAGTTTGAATGAATGAGCTGTGGATTTTCCTTCATATTTTATTTTCAGACATCATGAGAATAACGCTTGGTATTTTAACTTGACATATTATAACAAGAATATCTATGGCGTGAGCTCTTTTCAGTCGCTGCATTCTTTTCCTTGTGATTATTTTCCTTTTTCCCTTTGCATTTCGCTACTACTGCACATTTGTGGTCTGTTCTCCTGATTTACTTTATGATATATCCCATTAATAATTCACTGGAATGTACAAAGTATCTCTCGTTTTTCTCCTCAAATCCTCCCGTTTCTTTCCAGGTTTGTTTTCACAGGTAAATACAATTTATTATCTGTCAAAATGATGGAAATCACTTTGAAATAGTATCATGCAATTTGATTAAGGCAACGTATGTTACAAAATACAGATACATATTACTACAGTGATATTAAACCCATCTGTTATTGCTGTGGAAAAGGTGAGTAAAATAATGTCATCTCATTGTATCATCTCAAAAAAAAAGTATTATTGTATTCATAGAGCAAGCCTTTCACATAATTCGTGCAAAACGTCATTGGGGAATAGGAACGTGACGTAGTGACATAAAGATGAACAGCGATAAACATCCCACGGAAACTGACCTGAACCACTCAAATTCGAAAACGTCTCAGTTACGACTGTAACCTTGGTTCCCTGAAGACGGAACGAGATGCTGCATTGATTGACGCGGTGGGAACAATCTTCACAAGCAGGAAACTATAAAGCATGCCCAAACAGTGCAGCGCTAGCTTCTAAAAGTCTGAAGTAACTCGCTTACAAGCACGGCAGAAGTATGGCAGGGTGACGCAGAGTCTCGTTTCCTCTTCAGGAAACTGAGACGTTTCCTTTCAAAAAAACTTGCGCTGTTTCAGTTGACGCTGTGGGAACGTTTATACCCACGCCGCCATAATGACAAGTGCCTGTCCAGTGTGAAATCATGAAATATACTAGGACGACAACACCGGAGCCCCTGGTGTAGAGCTCAAGTCCAAGTTGTAAAACCTCACAAATGTTGGCGGTGAGGACCAGCCTGCCACATCACAAACATCTTGAAATGAAACTCCTGACAAGAGAGCCTTAGAGACGGCTATACTTCTAGTAGAGTGGGCCCGGAATGCCATAGGGGAAGGTTGTCTGGCCAACTCATAAGCAAGAGATATAGCCTCAACTATCCACTTGCTCATTATCTGCTTCAATGCTGGGGACCCTTTGCTGGGAGACCCAAAACATAAGAACAGTTTTTCAGATTTATGCCACAGGGCATTTCTGTGGACATAAGCATCTAATGCCCGAATTGGGCATAGCAGATTATTTCTTTCCTGGTCTGGATCCCTGAAGGGAGGAGGACAGAAGGCTTGCAGTATAATAGATCTAGCCACATTAGTGGGGCCTTAGGAATGTATCCTGGCCTTGGGTGAAGGAATGCCTTTACCATGCCAGGTGCAAATTCCAAGCATGAAGGGGCAACTGACAGACCTTGCAGATCTCCTATCCTTTTTAGGGAAGTGATAGCTAAGAGGAACAACGTCTTGAGAGTCAAAAACTTGACTGGAACCTCTTCAATAGGCTCAAAGGGAGCCAGGGACAGGCCTTGGAGCACCAAAGCCAAGTCCCAAGCCGGCACCCTAGTGCATACTGCAGGCCTCAGCCTCAAAGCCTGCCATTTCCATGAAGGAAATGTGTAACCAATGGGTTTCACCCTAAAGACATTCCACCCAAAGGAATGTGATAAGCAGCTTTGGCCACCACATTAACCTTTAAAGTGGACTAGGATAACCCTACAGTGAACCACTCTTGTAGGAACTCCAGCACTGTACCGGGAGGGCAGTTAACTGGGTCCAGCTGAAGACCACTGCACAAAGAAGTGAAAACTCTCCACTTCAGGGCATACAATTTCCTCGTGGAGGGAGCTCGGGAGTGAAGGATGGTCTCAACAACATAAGTTGAAAGACCAGAATCTATGAGCTGGGCCCCTTAGAGGCCAAGCCTACAGTTTCCACAGTTCTGGGTGGAGGTGAAGTATTGAGCCCCCTGCCTGACACAATAGGTCCCTTCTGACCAGAATTTCCCAAGGAGAGCCGTCGAAGAAGGACACAAGATCCGAGAACCATACTCTGCCTGGCCACCGTGAGTCTATCAAGATGAGATGGACGTTGTCTCTGCGAACTCTCTCCAGAACTCCCGGGAGCAGAGTGATCGTGAGAAATGCATACAGATGTAGTCACGGCCACGACTGAACCATAGCATATAGTCCAAGAGGAGCTGGATGCGCGAGACTGCGGTTGAGTTTGCCTCCCAGGTCCCTATTCTTTATGTGGGGGGGCTCGGGTAGCAATGCTCTGCTTTTGGGTGGCACGGTGTGAGGAGCTGGCTTTCGAAGTTTGGGGAGTTTGGGAGCAGTTTTTGGAATGACGCTGCCTGTTTGCTAGCCTCCTGAATCCTATCAATGACTTTATTTTCAGCATCGCTAAATAGGCCAGAAGGAGACAGCGGAGCGTCCATCAAAAAACTCTTTCTCCTTTATAGTGCTAAGATTAAGCCATAAATGACATTTAGTGGCCACCAAGGCTGCCATAGAGCAGCCAATGGATTTGGCCGTCTCCTTGGTGGCCCTGAGAGAATGATCAGTGGCCCGATGTAACTCAGTGACTGCATCTGGGCCAATACCCCCGTCCTCATCCAGGTCTCCTAACAGATCAGCCAACACCAGACAACACCAAATAAGACACATAATTTCACATACAGCACTTACTGAAGACACAGAAGCTAGCACTTCACTGTTTGGGCATGCTTTATAGTTTCCTGGTCGTGACATCACCCACCATTGGATGTCTCGTCACACCATTGGACTGATTTCACATGTGCTTCACGACGCAATCATGCAGAGCGTTCCCACAGCGTCAATCAACACAGCGCGAGTTCCCTTGAAAGGGAACATTATTACAAGCTTACCATTGTGAATCGGGTTAAGGTAAGGAGATAGTTTTGAACACTGATTGCTTATGTACTTGCTCAGTAATTGATTCTGGATCATTTTTAACCAAAAAAAAAAAAAAGTTACGGACAGCAGCTTTAACCTTTATTTAACCCTCATATACTGTTGCAGGTCAATTTGACCCATTTTAATTTTTGAGTTATCAGAAATACCAGTTAACCTATGTTTTTTTTTTTTCTTGAAATTTTGTGACTTTTTCTCATTTAAGGTCATGAATAGGCATGCAAAGTTTCAACATGCTGATGTGTTCTGACATATACACACAAAATTATGGTTACGTTTGTGATGTTCGCGGGTCAATTTGACCCCCATATTTTAATGCTCTAAGGCAACTGTACAGACCCAAAACACTAACATTTCTTGGTTATATTTTTTATTTGAGTTTTTTCTTTTTTCAATCTATCTGAAATACATTATACTTATGTTGTTTTTCTTGAACTTTAGTGACTTTTTCTCATTTAGAGTCATGAACATGCATTCAAAGTTTCAACACAATGATGCGTTGTGAAATGTGCACACAGAAATTTTATATGTTCTTACTGTCCGTGGGTCAATTTGACCCATATAGACAGCTATTCAAAAGCAACTACATACCCAAAATACAAAACACTTCTTTGTTGTATGTCAGAACTCCTCAACTCTAGTCCTGAAGTGCCAGTGTCTTCCTGAATTTAACAACTTTTTATTTACAAAGTTTTTGAAAATAAAAAGTTGTTACCTGTTAACTGTCTGTCCCACTTTTTGAGCATAGACTTGAAAAGGACTTTTCCAACTTAAATTGTTAAAAATCTTGAATACTTCTGAGCACAGACTTAAGTTTGGTATCTTTTTAAAAGGAACGCTTCACAGATTATTGTACAAGTAAAGACAGTTGTAAAAGTAAAGTTTAAGAAAAGTTTTAAAATATATAATATGTATTTTTTCTAGACACTCTACACCATAGAGTGGATGTGCTTGACTGCCTGTCTGCAGTCCAGATCTGTCTCTTATTGAAAATGTATAGCCCCTTGTGAAAAAGAGAATCAGACAATGATGACCACAGACTGTTGAGCAGCTGTCTTGTATCAGACAAGATCGGGCAAAATTCCACTTGCAAAACAATCAGCATCCTCAATTCCCAAACATTTAAAAAGTGTTATTAAAAGGAAAGGTTATGTGACACAGTGGTAAATATGCCTCTGTCCCAACTTTTTTGGAGTGTGTTCCTACTATGCCACATAGTCACTCCATGGTTATTAGACTACTTGACAGACTTTGAAAGTCATTATTCAAATATTTCTGACAGAATAAATTGTAATAAATTATATTATAAATTGTAAGATAAATGGAACAACCAGCTTATTCACTGTTGCTTATTTATGCAATGCTTTTTTTTCTTTTCTTTTTTTGTTATTGTTATTGTTTTATCTAAAGTATAATCCATATCCTGTTTAATGCCTAATGTTCCTTGTTCCTTGTTCCTTTTTCATTGCGTGCAAAGAAGCAATGTTTGTTACCAAAGAACTTATACACATAGCAATTATAAATATCACATTAAATATATTTACACAGAGATAGAATATGGTCTACCTCCCAAAAGACAACCTGTTCATGTTTGTTAGAGACTGAAATACTTGATTGTAATTCCAGACATGTAGGATGCATTAATTTAAAAATTTTAAAATCCTGTCAGACCTGGTATGTTACAAATAAATACTTTTTTTCATGAATAAATCAATGTAATTTTGAAATATATACCCCCGGTTTCACAGACAAGGCTTAAGCCTAGTCCCAGGCTAAAATGCATGTTAACTTAGTGATTGCTATCAGGATGTGAAGAGACTTTTAGCCAGCATAACAAAAAATGGCCAGAATAAAATCAGTTGGTACACGACTTATTCAAACTGGAAGAAGGACTGATGATATACTTGATGATTGCTGAAAATTTGATAAATTAAATGTTACATAGTGTTCCTTGAATGAACCTTTAAATCAAGTTTTTAGTGCACCTTTTATATTTACGATAGAATGTGAATAATTTACAGCTTCTGTCTACATGTGTGATGTGGATTAGTAAAAACAACATTCACTGCTAGAACCTGCAAAATAAATACAGAACATGATTAATAAACCATTTAGCAGCTTATTTGGAAAATGAGATGAAGACTAATAGATAAAACATTGTCTTGTGTAAATAAAGTCCTCCGTTTTCTAAGAGACAACATGGATTCTTCCTCCAGGGGGCGCATGGAGGCTCAGAAACCGTCATTGACTCGCATTCAAATCACGTTTTTTGTCTCAAAAGAGATATTTTTGCAATAAAAGTGTAGTCGTTTAAATATATCAATGCCGAGGACTGGTGACTGACATTCAAATTGAAATCTGACCAAAAACAAGCCCCTGCTCATCCTAACCATCTGACAAAGTGTCGCTTCTGTTCCGTTCTGGACAACAATTTACAGCTGAATTATTACACTGAAACACTTTAATAGCCATTGAATTTAAAATACTTGTTGCAGAATAAACATGAGAATTACTATTTACTTGTTAAACTGTGACACAAGCCACGCCCGTTTATGTAAACATGTTTCGTACAAATGCCATTCTACCCACTTTAATTCTTTCCCATCATGCTCTGTGGAGTTGTAAGCGGAAGCATTCGCTTTCTATTTTCTTATTCAACAAACCATTTATCTTAAAATGCATTTTTCGCAATGATATTCGTGAGAATTTTAGCGTTGGTTGTGGAAAGTAAATATTAATGGGTAAGTCATGACATGTGGGTTATTAAGCTAGTGTTGTTCATATTTGCAGTGAATGTTTATTTAGATAAATCACTATTTGCAACTATGTTTAACCGGTATTATTATATTATATAAGTATATAAATAATCCTGAAAAAACTTTCGAGCTGAAATCTTACACCACAGCTGGTTTTTGTAAGCTCGTATATCACATTTTGCTGAAGCGTGGTGGATTCGTGTCTTGACGGGAGTAATGCTGCCTTCACGTGCTCTCGGGATTATCGTAAATAATTGCAGATGGACGCCCTCCCGTTGCAAAATTTGAATGCGATGAGCTCGTAATCACGACTTCAGAAGTGGGAATTATCAAATTTCCGATAGCACGTGAAGGCAGCATAATTATACGCGTTATTTAATCATGCATGCATTTTACTTCATGATCTTGAGCGAGTAAAACATTAAAAGTAAGCATTAAAAGTTTTTTTTTTTTTTTTTGCCTGCATGCATGTGCATTGGAGTTTTGTGCATGCATTTATATTTTATTTTTATTTATTTATATATTTTACATTTATGTACTCATGTTTTTAATCTCATCCCTTCGAGGTTTGTTTGCATTCATGTCAAATATTGTTTTGTTCATCAGAGCACAATGACAGAAGCTCTCAGGAGGTGGATGGAGACAGTTGTGGATCCTCCACCTCAGGTTCGCCGGAGATGGACCGAAACCCGTCACCTCCACCCGAGGAAGATGAGACTGAGGCCGGTGAGGAGGCGGACGCCATCGGGGAGACGGTGTACAGCAAGCACTGGCTCTTCAGCACCCTGACCCGCCTCATTGAAGTATGCTAGACTTCCTTATCATTGGAATCCAGTAACATTTGTTTTAGATATGTAATTTGCGTTTTATTAAAAATAAAATTGTATATTTTTAAGTAAATTTTATATCATTTTATAAAATTATAAAAGTCGACCCCCTTTTATAACAGTACTCAAACATGACTGTTCGGTATGTACCTCAATATTGAAGTCACGGTTCGGTATAGATTTGATACAGGAGATAACTAAACATAAAATTGCTTCTTTTTTCCTTTTTTTTTATTAAGCAGCAGTTTATTGAATCAGATGATTTTTCTTATACTTTCTTAACTTTTTCCCTGCCATTGACTACATCTGTATGCATTGACGCTTTCCCGTAGGGCTGAACGATTTATCAATAAATGCTTCTCATGTCTGACAAGATGTTTAATGTGTGTTGATTTTTCAAATGTACGTAAGCGACTTAAACTCACAGTGCTTTCAGATGGATTAGCATTTGGAGTCATACTTCATTGACAAGCTACGCATAAAAAAAACAATCACAGCCTTTGCGATTTCATAATCGCACAAAGAATGGCATTTAAGTTCAATGTTATTTTTCATATCGTGCGATAAATCGTGCAGCCCTACTTTCCTGCCATTGAAGAGATTATCCGGCTTTCCATGTTTTCACTGTAATACGCTAGGGGGCGCTATCACACATCTTCTGAAAGAGTACTTAATCTCAAAAGGAGAAATTTTCTTTTACAGAAATTGCTTTTTAAGGACTACAACAAACGGCTGGTAGGGACTACAGCGAGCTTCTTCCTGGGTTGGTGACATCACTAACCCTAAAATTTATATAAACCCCGCCCCCTAGAACATGCAGCAAAGGGGGTGAGGCCATGTTGGGCTGCTTTAGAGAAGAGGAAGAGTTGTTGTAGTAGAGTTGTTACCATGCCGTCATTTTACGCCGGACTGCTTCACAAACGAGGGTCAATTCAACGCTGGATTTGCACAAAAGATTAACATGACGGTACATGCTAGTCGATGAGTTGAATCAACTCCACAGCAACTACATAAATGTATCCACTAATCATTCAGAAATTTCCAGAAGCATTCTATAAGTCCTGAGTCTCTCCATCAGTGTCGACTCCGGTTTGAACAATGTAAGGCTAAACACCGTTACTGACAATCGTAATTTTGGCTGCGTGAGATTCTCCAGTTTTGTTGTTGTTAAACAACCGAAGTGCGAGCTGTTAAAGCACCGCCCTCTTTTGGAAAGGGGGCCGGGAGCAGCAGCTCGTTTGCATTTAAAGGGACACACACAAAAACGGTGTTTTTGCTCACACCCAAATAGAGGCAAATTTGACAAGCTATAATAAGTGATCTGTGGGGTATTTTGAGTTGAAACTTCACAGACACATTCTGGGGACATCAGAGACTTATATTACATCTTGTGAAAAGGGGCATAATAGGTCCCCTTTATAAATAAAACATAAAAAATAAAATGTAATTTTTAATGAAAACATGAATGAAATCAGCTCCTGTTTCTTTCTTAATTTAGACCCTTTTGAATTACATATCAGGACATGACATAAACAAATTATCTGGTCCTTGGCAGATCTTAAAATTAGATACACAACAACACCTGACATGTTATACTGTGTCATTATTTAGTTAACAAAAACTAGGCCAAAATGGAAACCAAGTACACCCTATGATTTAATTGCTTATATAACCACATTATTACCTTATAGATGGTGACAGATCAAGGAAATGGCCCGAGTGATTTTTCCATGGAACTGATGGATGATCTGGAAGAGGACTTGTGTAAAGTATGGGACATGGCTATGAATAAGGTAATCTAAAACACCCTCCTTGATGGCATGTAATGTGTATACACAGTGTTTCAGATTATTATATCAGGAGGATTTTAATACAATAAATATTCAGATTTTATTTTTTCAAAGAAAGCATTTGTATGTTTTACTCCTCATATCTTTTTAGAAATGGAAAACCTACTTAAAGAGGTTGATCCACATTATTAAACAAGTCACAGTTCTCATGCAATATGGGGAGGAAGAAAGATCTTTCTAAAGATGAAAAGCATGAAATGGTGCAATATCTTGCAAAAGACATAAAAACAACTAATATTGCAAAAACTGAATAGAGATTGTCGAACTGTCAAAATATTTAGAGCACACAAGAACCCAGTCAAATAAAGGCTTATTAAGGGAAGTTTCTGTCGAACATATTAATTGTATTAAAGGGTTAGTTCACCCAAAATTGAAATTTCTGTCATTAAGTACTCACTCGGCATTCGGACATAAACACGGAAGCCTGAACTTCTTTCGCTACATCAGCTGTTTATTGTATCAAAATTCTACTGATACGTCACTTGCATAATAATTTGGAACGCAGTGTATATACACATTACATGACTTTTCTCTCCAGGACGTGGCTGTTTTTCTTCAAGAGTTCAAGGCTCCAGACATCTTGCTGGGTGTGATCGCAAAGTCACGCAGTCCACGGCTCACTGTAAGTCATTTTACCACTGTAAATGCTTGTATGCTGAAGAGTTATATGTCAGATTTTCCTTGCTGATTGCTTATGCTTATGATTTCATACTCATATATGAGTGTTTGTTACAGGAAATCTGTGTTGGAATTCTGGGTAATATGGCCTGTTTCCATGACACATGTGTCTCTCTCAGCCAGAACTCTGACTTGGGGTAAGACGTACACACACAGAGCATCTTTCTCCTTCTGTTTCTCTTCAGACTAGTTTTGTAAATACAGTACTACTAATTCTGTTAAACTATGTCTGACATGTTCTCTGTATATCTCAGCGCTGTGTTACTTCTGCTGTTAGGAGACAATGACCCACCTACACTCTTGGAAACATGCAGGTCAGTTCAGATAAAGCCCTGTTACAAAATTCTAAGAACATTTCACAATATATGCCACATTTTACTTTCTCTGAATGCCGGTGTCTGACTTGCAATACTGTGGCTTTCTCAGACTCCTGCTAACATGCATGTCTCAGCCTGATGTCGCCCCTCTGTGGCTAGAGAGGATACGGCAGCAGTCCGCTGTGTGTGGCAGTCTGTGTTTCATCATGAGCAGCTCCACGAATGGTCAGTGATGTTTAAAGATGCTGCTAATGGTACTTTCAATGAATAGGGCAAAAAAGTGCCTGAAACTCTTGATGTATTTATTTTCATTTTCTTGTGTTTTTTAGCAACAAACATGTAAAATATTTATGATTAATATTAACTTACTTATATTTATTTTCATTTTCTTGTTTTTTTTTTTTTTTTTAGCAATAACATTAAATAAACACAAATATTTAGTATTATTATTAACTTATTCATATTTATTTATTTTTATTTTCTTGTGTTTTTTTTTAGCAATAAACATAAACAGACATTTAAAATTATTATTATTAACTATTAAAGTTTTTTTTTTAATTTCTTGTGTGATTTTTGTTTTTAAGCAACAAACATTAAGTAAACATTTAACATTATTTATTATTAATGTTTTTAATAACTTTTTTTGCTAGCTAGTTTGTTCCCTTGTAGTTACAGATAAATGTATATTTCTAGAAATTAAAGAAATAATTGTTTGATTTTTTTTCTTATAATAAATTAATATAGCTAAATAATACATTTTGTCATGTTTAAAATGCTCATATTTAATATACAAAATATATAATAAAGTTAATGTTTAATAGTTTAATATTTTTAATAAGTTAACATTTAAAATATATATTTTTTCTTTAATTGAATTAGTTTACATCATCTTTAAAATACACCAAATTAGATATTAGATGTTTGAAAATTAAATAAACATTTAAAAATATTTATTATAAGTATTTTGTATATAAGTATATTGTTAACTTTTTCTTGTTTTTTTTTTATTTTTTTTTTTAGTTGCAATACATATCAAATAAACATTTTAAATCATTTATTATTATAAATCTAATGTTATTCATTGATATTATAAATATATAATACATTTAATTTCTTACAAAAAATGTTATATTAAAGTTTACAAATTATATAAATATATATATATATATATATATATATATATATATATATATATATATATATATATAATTTGATGTAATTTAATATTCAAATTTTTTTAATTAACTGAATATATTAGTTTATACCATAATCAATACCGAATTTTAAAACACAGATATTTGATGTTTGAAAACCTTTAATGCTAGTTTAATTAAATATTAGATAATAGTTTATCAAAACTATAGTAACTCTGAAGTATTGTGACACTAAAGTGTATCTCACTCTCTCTTTGCAGTGGATTTGCTGGTTAAGGTTGGGGAGCTGGTGGATAAGCTCTTTGATGAGGATGAGGAGATAATGAAGAGTTGGGTGTCAACCCCACCCAGTGAGAGTGACCCACACAAGGACACACAGCAGGACTTCGCATCCTCTCTGCTTGAGGCGGCCACACAGCTTAGGTGAGACATATTAATTAAGGTGATGTGACCTTCTGCTCGTCTGTCTGTCTGTCCGAGGTGTTTACCAACCTATTCCTCTGCCTGCTGCTAGATGTTCCACCTGGATTCACATCACTGTTCATTTTGAAATATGAATTTAGGGTTATTTAATATTTTGTTTTGTAGGTCAGAGAGTCCAGAAGCTCTTGAAGTGTATCTTCATTCGCTCCAGCTTCTTACTACAGTAGAAGAGGGCATGCAGGCTCTGGGTGAGACCTATACATATACTGAACCCTGAAAATATTTATTTGTATTTAGCACTTGTATTTTTAAGGGAACAATCATACAGATGTTCATGTGTTTGTTTTAGATAAACTTTGATGTTACTTCTGTGATAGTCTCTTCTGCTCACAAAGGCTGAATTTATTTGATTGAAAATACAGTAAAAATAGTACTATTTGAAATATTATTACAATTTTAAATAACTGGTTTCTATTTGAATATATTTTAAACTGTAATTGATTCCTGTGATGCAAAAGTGAATTTTCAGCATCATTACTCCAATCAGTGTCACGTGATCCTTCAGAAATCATTCTAATTTGCTGATTTTGGGTATGATTCTCGGTTTGGATGCAAAAGGTCCTGAGTTCAAATCCCGGACGAGCCCCCATTAAATGTTACGACCCCAGATATTGTCTAGGGCAGGGGTTACGCTCCAACTCTAATCAAACACACCTGCCTTTAATTTTCAAGTGATCCTGAAGACCTTAATTAGTTGCTTCAGGTGAGTTTGATTAGGGTTGGAGCGTAACTTTGCAGGACAGTCGATCGCCAGGAGCAGGATTGGGCACCCGTGGTCTAGGGATTGGAGGATGCAACATTTAAAAAATAATAATTGTTAGTGTGTGATGGCAAGAGACAAAACGCGGGTAGATATAATGCAAAGAAATGGGGTTTACGATACACAATCAAAGAAAATAGTAAGAGATGGAAAATAATATTTACAAAAAAAGTGGAAGAAACAGAAATCTTTTGTAACATTATGTCTGTACTGTCACTTTTAAATGATTTAATGCATCCTTGATAAAAAGTTTTAATTTCTTAAACGAATGTAATTAAATGTGATTTATTAGTAAAAAAAAGATAAATTATGATAAAAGTGGATGCTCCTTTTATATTAAAACATCTCACTTTATTTTTTGACTGTCCACAGAAAAGGTGTATGAAATGTGTAGCAATGTTTTCAGATTTTTCCTTTGTCTACAGTATCAGATGGAGCGTGTGGTCATGCGTTGTGGACATTTGTGAGCAAGATCGTATGCGAGGATTTCTGTCAAGCGGACGACCCTCCTCTCATCCTGCAGGAGCAGAAGGCTCTCCTGGCCCCGGCGCTCGCCCTGCTGTCTGCGTTACACTCTAGTCTGCAAATGGATATCAGTACGAAACACACACTGACTAAATAACATATCAAATTCAAATTTATGGGAGACATTGTTGTTTGTTTAAGGTTTGGTATTATATCACTGTTTCGGGTTCAGTGTCTGTTTATTCATTGCAGGTGCAGAATTAATAGGAAGTCTTATTCGCATTCTGCAGTTCAACGCTGAATACTGTCAGAGCCGTACAGCTGGAAGCTCTGAATCAGGAGAGAGTCAGAAAGAAGAAGAGAAACAAGTGGAAGATGTACAACTCAAAGCTTTAGTCGAAACCACCACTGAGTTCCTCTCAGTCGTAATTATGGAACTGACGAAGGTGAAATTGCCAGCTATCAAGTTTACAAAATATATATAAATGATTAAAATCTAATTTAAGATATATTATATAATCTTATAATATACTATGTTTTATTATAAAAATATAAATTAAATTATTCTATATTGCTATATTACATTATATTTATTATAAAAATATAAAGTAAATAAATTAAATCTAGTAAGTTTACAAAATAAGAAATTATTCAACTCTAATTTAAGAGATATTTTATATATTACTACATTATAAAAGTGTGGTGTACAAAATATTAATAAATAATTAAATCCTAATGTAAGATATTATATACCATTTTATTATTCTATGTAAAAAGTATACATTTAATTCCAAAATACATTATATTATATAATTTTTTTTTAAAATTACATTTAAAGCTGTTAAGTTTACAAAATAATATTAAATGACATTCCAAAAATATATAATTTTTTTCTTACAATCAATTAATATAGCTAAATAATGAATTTGTCATCTTTAAAATGTTCATATTTAACATATAAAATATATAATAAAATTAATGTTTAATAGTTTAATATTTTACATTAAAAGTTAACATTTAAAAAATATATATTTTCTTTATTTAATTGAATATGAGTTTACATCAACATACACCAAATTAGATATTTGATGTTTGAAAATATTAAATAAACATTTAAAAATATTATTATAATTATTAACTTATCGTTCATATTTATTTATTTTGTTTTTTTTGTTTGTTTTCAGCAGTAAACATGAAATAAACATTTATTATATTATATTATATTATATTATAAAGTAAATTTAAAAATTACATTTAAAACTATCACAAAATATTAAATGATTAAATTCTAGTGTAAAATATGTCATATACTACATTAAATTATTCTGTATTACAAATGTAAAATTACATTCCAAAACTATATTATATTATATTATAAAGTGAATTTAAACAAATAATATTTAAAGCTATAGAGTTTCCAAAAATAGTAATTTATTAAATTCTAATGAAAGCTATATAATATCATATACTACATTATATTATTTTATATTATAAAAGAATAAAGTCCAATGCACAAATATTATTTTATATTATACGAAAAATTAAAATGTATTTAAATTGAAAATTCCCTTTAATTTTCAGGATCTTCTATCATCTGTAGTCAAGGAAGGGCACCTGACAGAGGGAAGCTGTGCGTCTGCTGTTGGCACCCTTTTACCACAACACAGAACAGCTGTACGTTCTTCACCTTCTTTTTCTTATTTGTCCTTTTCACTGCTCCCTACAGACTCTGATTAATCACAGTTCTTCTCGTCCTTTCTCTTTCTACAGGTCCAGCACCTGGTTGGCTTGTTGTCAGAAGTGGAACCGAAACTGGCAGACATTATAAAAAAAGACTTTCCCATTTCATCCAATGTGTCAAGCTGAATTCGGCTGGACAAATCCAAAGTGTTCTTTAGCTCCAAGTTCTCAAACCCAAAAGACTGGAGATGAGTTTCTTATCTCCTTGTGAATGGACTTATCCTTGGTTTAGATATGAAAGCTTTCATAGTAAATGCTATACCTTAAAAATGTTTAAATTGTGTATATTACTGTTTTGTTTATATACACAGACTTCGGTATCTAGTAAACATAACCTGTTTTGTACTTGTCTTTAAGTAATAATTTAATTTTTTTATATTTCCAAGTGCACGCATTTTTGTTATTTAATTTCTATTATGCTGCGCACAATACCGAAAGGTCACTCAAAGCTTTTAAAAACAACTTCCAGCACATGATGGCGAACATGACGTTTTTTTGCGCACACTCGGCTGCGTACACTCGAGTGTTTACTGATGTTCCCTGCTCAAAAACCCCATCAGGTGCCCCTCAAACGTGCGCACCACGTCCGGGTTGTGATCGCCTCCCTCATTTGCTTTCCAAATGGCCTGCGCTATCAGAACGGGGAGAAAGGGACTACTGCGCACTTCCCGCGTATGTGACGCCAGCAGGAATATAGCAGCTCTTTAATTAAGAGTTTGGATTGATATGCAGAGCGTGCTGCATTCTTATGGAAATGTGGCGTGTAGGAGGAGGACCTGAGAGAGACACGGCCAGACACTCAGCTGGGATCTCAACATGGACTGAATGGAAAGCAGACGGGGGCTAATTTTAACCATGTTTGCGTGATTTTGAGCTGCTGGCTTATGTTGTTTTTGAGGGAATCTTGGCTGGCCTGAAAAGGCCAGATGCTCAAGGACTTTTGTTTGACATGTGTCTGTGTTTAGCTTTACCTGAGGCTGATCTGTCAGACAACCCTCAGGGTGAGGAAGCACTTGGGTTGGTTAGATCCAGACCGCTGCACGTATGAGTGAACGCCCAACTAATATGAGTTGACGGAGGGCTGGTTGAGACGGAAGCAATGCAGTTTGTGTAGAAGTGAAAGCATAACATACATGATTGGCAGCTGTCAATCATCTTCTCACTGGTGCGCAGAACTCCTGTTTTGATGACATGCAAAATGACCTAAAATGGCTAAAATGCTTCTACATCATGCACTAACTAGTCTACTATGAGTAGATGTGTGCGACAGCCTGTTAAAGTCATACATTTGGGCTCTGTTTACACTTGGTATTAAGATGCGTTTTGTTCGATCAGATCACAAGTGGACAAGGGAGACACATTCCCATTTACACCTGCTATTTTAAAAGGGACCTATTATGCCTCTTTTCACAAGATGAAATATAAGTCTCTAATTTCAGCTCAAAATACACCGCAGATCATTTATTATACCTTGTCAAATTTGCCTCTATTTGGGTGTGAGCAAAAACACGCCATTTTTGTGTGTCCCTTTAAATGCAAATGAGCTGCTGCTCCAAAAGAGGGTGGAGCTTTAACAGCTCGCGCTTCAGTTGCTCAACAACAACAAAACTGGAGAATCTCACGCAGCAAAAATGTTGATTGTCAGTAATTGTGTTCAGCCTTATAAATGCAGTCTTGGCGAGCACAAGATACTTCCTTCAAATACAAAATCTTTCTGACCCCACACTTTTGAATGGTAGTGTGCATTTTTATTTAATTTTAGACATTTTTACAGTGACCATGACATTTAAAATTTATTGGTTCATGTTATTTCACTGGAAACCTTTTTGTCTTTGTAATCTTTCATCAAAACGTGTATCTGAAAACATTCCCTTTCAGCTGACGTCACTAAAGCCCCCTGTTTTCCAACCACCTACACACATTCTGGTATGTAACCTCTTTTCACGATCCAGTTAATTTGGTTGTTAAAATGGGTTCCAGTTCTATTTTTTTGTTTTTCACATTTACAATGGGTGTTGTTGGCTTTAAGTGTGGCCTAAAGGTCCAAATGCTTTTGGGGCCACTGCATGACTCTAGCTAACATCACTGATAGCAAAAAGCATCACCACATTGTCGTCATTTAGTGGTAGCCACCTTATTATGGTTCATATAAATTCAGTGGCTTCTTTACGATTGATTACCTCAGAAATTCCATTTGGACAATAGACAACTGGATCAGGTAGGAACTCGACAATGCATGTCATTAAACATGAATGAGGTCTTTGGAGTAGTCAGTAGTCACGTGACACATGCAACCACACGTCGCCATTGTGCACTCTGGCACGTACGTCTCTTTTTCACTCGTTCGCCCAGCTGCTTGTGCGGTCAGAGCTCATTAAAGGCCGTGTAGCTGCCTCTCATCAGAACCTACTTCAGCTGCTGTTTATCTCTCCTGTCAACAGCAGTACAATGAAACTTTCTCTCGGTTCACACCGGATTTCCAAGAATAACTCTGATGCCATCTCATACTTGATGGTCTGTCCCAACTGTTTAAAGATGCATTCTGTTATTATTTACTCACCCTCGTGTCATTCCAAACATACACTCTAAAACATGCTGGGTTGTCTCAAGTCATGTTTGGATCAAATATGGACAAACCCAACCATTAGTTTACATTTTTTTAAATAAATCTTTAAACCCAGTGGTTGGGTTTGTCCATATTTGACCCAAACATGGGTTGAAACAACCCAGTATTTTTTTTAGACTGTATATGATGCACTAGAAGATATTTTAAGGAATGTTTTTCTTTTTTTCCATACAAGGACAGCATATCAACCACAGCTTTCAAACTCAAACTCAAAGTTTAGTCTAAATAACAACTTAAAAGTATCAAGTTTAGTCTATTGTCAACTAGTATACTAGATTCCAAGTCTTTTAAGCCATTTATGTGTGAAGAACAGAAAAATAAATGTGTTGAAAATTGTTATTTACTGTCTCATAATTATATATATATATATATATATATATATATATATATATATATATATATATATATATATATATATATATATATATATATATAATTATACACTACCAGTCAAAAGTTTGGAATCGGTAAGATTTTTAATGTTTTTAAAAGAAGTTTCATCTGCTCACCAAGGCTGCATTTATTTACTTAAAAATACAGTAAAAACAGTAATATTGTGAAATATTATTACAATTTAAAGTAACTGTTTTCTGTTTGAATATATTTTATAAAGTAATTTATTCCTGTGATCAAAGCTGAATTTTCAGCATCATTACTCCAGTCTTCAGTGTCACATGATCCTTCAGAAATCATTCTAATATGCTGATCTGCTGCTCAAGAAACATTTATGATTATTATCAATGTTGAAAACAGTTCTGTACTTTTTTTCAGGATTCCTTGATGAATAGAAAGTTCAAAAGAACAGCATTTATCTGAAATACAAAGCTTTTGTAACATTATACACTACCGTTCAAAAGTTTGGGGTCAGTAAGTATTTTTATTTTTGAAAAGAAATGAAAGAAATTAATACTTTTATTCAGCAAGGATGCATTAAATCGATCAAAAGTGACGGTAAAGACATTTATAATGTTACAAAAGATTATATTTCAAATAAATGCTGTTCTTTTGAACTTTCTATTCATCAAAGAATCCTGAAAAAAAAATATTGTATCAAATATTTTGTACAATTGTACACAATAAATGTTTCTTGAGCAGCAAATCAGCATATTAGAATGATTTCTGAAGGATCATGTGACACTGAAGACTGGAGTAATGATGCTGAAAATTCAGCTTTGATCACAGGAATAAATTACTTTATAAAATATATTCAAACAGAAAACTGGTAGTGTGTGTGTGTATATATATATATATATATATATATATATATATATATATATATATATATATATATATATATATAATATAATATAATATAATATAATTTTTTTCTAAGGTGTTTTAATTATATTTATTATATACATATACAAATATTTATTAGTATTTTTTAGTACCATGAACTGTATTTGTACAGGAAAAAAGAACAGGTCCAATTCTCCTTTTTGAGTAACACAGAAAACAGTTTCAAACAACATGACGGTAAGTAAATAATGACATTACTGTCATGTTTGAAGTGAACTATTGCTTCAACATCCTTTTCCCCTCATTTCTTTCTTTTTGTTTGCCTTTAAACTTGTTTATCTTGTACCTGACATAAGTGTAAAGAAGGAAGTGTCTTTTCAGTGTTGGTAAGCATTCAGGAACATTTTGATGTCTATCAATAATGACAGCGCATCTGCAAGAACGGAAATGGGGTCTGTTGAACTTGCGACCCTTCTGGCCTTTGAAATGTTAGAGCTGAGTGATTTCTCAACCAGAACCTGACAGCCATCTAAATGACAAGTTCATAGTGAATTTGTGAACTCGTGTCAGCCGATACCATATGTTTTGTGTTTGTTCTGTCAGAGGTGGAGCTCTTAAAATAATCTTCCAACACCAATGACGTACAAATGACTCAGTGTACATATAAAAATAACATCCTTGTTTACACACAATTTTGTTTGTCTTTGTGACATTATTTGATACTGAAAATGACGCTTGCTACCAGTAAAACATTTCAGTGCGACCACATTTATTATGTCCTGAATATTTTTGCTACACAATTCAAACTCATGTTGCTATTGTTCATGCCATACAGCGGCCTGCTGAACTCATTTATAATGCAAAGCAGCTTTTCGCATAGAGCAGATGCTGTGCGGTTCTTGCTAGAATCTCAATCTGTGAGATCAGAATTAGATGGGAAGCTACAATTTTACACAATATTGCAGCAGTAGAATCTAGATTTTAGAATCTAGTGTGGTTTGCTAATGGAAAACTTGTTGTTATGATGGTTGCCAGGGCTCTGCTATGTGATTTCTAAGGCATTGTAGGTGGTCGCTAGGGTGGTTGCTAACTGGCCCAAGTCAAAAGATGTTTTAAATGTTTTTCATGGGAATTAAATAATGGTTCTTTATTGGCATTGATGGTTCCATGAAGAACCTTTAACATCCATTACACAAAAGATTCTTTATAGTGGAAAATGGATCTTCATATTAAGAACTGTTCACTAAAGGTTCTTTGGGGAACCAGAAATGGTTCTTCGTGGCATCACTGTGAAATCTTTTTTTTTTTTTTAAGAGTGTAAAGGAAATGTGAGGGAAAATCCACTGATCGTCACACTCTAGTAATGTGTTTGTGTGTAAGTGGTTTATTGTGTGTCCTCATGTGCACCATGGAGTTGGTATCATAATTGAGATTAGGTGGATCGCCAAGCTCAGGCATCACACTATGTGTGTGTAAATCCCTTGATTGAACTGAACAGAACTGGGCCAGGTTATCAGTGAGGGGTCTGTCTAGGATGGGCATGTTCTCTGTGCCACCTGCTAAGAATACTCACACACTTTTCCTTGTCTCTAGTTCCTCTCTCTCTTACACACTGGTGTTGTGTAGGTGAAGTGGATTTTAATGATCTGCCTTCTTCAAGGACTGCCAGAACATTTTCTGCAAATATTGCAAAATTTAATTTAGTAATGCACAACTCCAAATATAAAAACATATAGAATGGTTAAAATGTTGTTTATGTTTATTAGGGCCCGAGCACCGATGGTGTGAGGACCCTATTGGAATTGCTCGGTCAATTCTTCTTCTTCTCCGAAATGAATTGCATTTTTGAGGGCCTGAACATGCTCGAAAACTCATGAAACTTTGCACACGCGTCAGAAGTGGTGAAAATTTACATCTAATATGGGTTTCAGAATTAGGTGTGGCAAAATGGCTCGATAGCGCCACCTACAAAATTTCAATTCAGGGCCCTTTGTGCTATGTTTCACGTACAAGTATGAAATTCGGTAGACAGATGTAACAGCCCAATATCTACAAAAAAGTCCCAGGGAGCAAAATCTGAAAACCAACAGGAAGTGAGATATTTTGAAATTTCTCTGCAAAATTTTTGCAGTTTTTGCCATTTCCAGACATTGTACTTTAACAAACTCCTCCTAGAGCTTTAATCAGATCAACATCAGATTTGGTCAGTCTAATCTAAAGGCCTTTGCAACGTTAAATTGTGAAGATCTACAGTTTTCGCTGAAGGGCGTGTCCGTGGCGGCCTGACAAAATTTGATGTTTCGCCATGAAACAGGAAGTTGTTACAACTCGGGCATACAATGTCCGATCTGCCCCAAACTTCACACGTTTTATTTAGAGTCCTGACCTGAACACATCTACATGACAATATTCAGTTATAGTAATAGTGCCACCTACTGGCAACTGGAAGTGATGTGTTTAACACTGTGATGCACTTCTAGCAACATACTAAAATATGCAATTGAGTGCTAAACATGCTGCAAACATTCTAAAACATGTTAGCAACACTTAACTGAGTGTTAAAGCATGCTATTATCTTCATGAAACAGGAAGTTGTTGTAACTCAAGCATACAATGTCCGATCTGCCTCAAACTTCACATTTGATAGGTGCCCTGGCCTGAAGACATCTGCACGCCAAAATTTAGTTATAATCATAGCGCCACCAGCTAGTAGCAGGCAGTGTGGCAAATACAAATTGTTTTAACCACAAATGCTCGTCTTGCACTAGCTCTGCAATGCAGTCATCACATTGGAAAGGTCAAGCATGACGTAGGCAGAAGTGTTTACAAAGAGAACGTGCAAAGACTAAGTCAAACGGCATTTACAAAAAAAGGTAAAACGATGTCGGACGATTTTGAAGTTGGAGGAGAAAGTGAGATTTGAAATTTTTGAAAGATTAAATTTTTCGCCCTACCGCAGTACTTCCGTCTACATCACACGTGATCTTTCCAACGTGATGATCGCATCGCAGAGCTAGTGCAAGACGAGCATTTCTGGTTAAAAAGTACATAAATTTTGTTTTTTTTTTTAGAAAATGACAGATTGTTTCTCTAGATAAGACCCTTATTCCTCGGCTGGGATCGTGTAGAACCGTTTGAAGTGCATTTAAACTGCAATTTGGACCTTCAACTCATTGGAAGCTGTTGGAGTTCACTATATGGAGAAAAATCCTGGAATGTTTTCCTCGAAAACCTTAATTTCTTTTTGACTGAAGAAGGAAATACATAAACATCTTGGATGACATGGGGGTGAGTAAATTATCAGGAAATTTTCATTCTGAAATGAACTAATCCTTTAAGGACAAAAACCTGACAAATGTCTTGAGGTGTGGTATCCGTACTATAAGCAGAATAATTGACAATGAATTATTGGAAAATAATTCTTGGAAAATATTTTCTAATAATTCAACGGCCCGTCGTCAATTATTCCTTACATATATATGGTCGTTTCTGAGTGAGCTGTAATGAGATGAGTGTGTAACGTTGAGCATTCACTCTCCATTCCTGCTAAGAGCCTCTTCAGAACAAACAGCACAAAAGAACCAGAGGCTGCATAATGTAAGCCAACGCTTCCTTTAATTAACACTGAGCTCGCTTTGTGTAGGGAGAGTGAGAGAGAGACTGACTCATCATGTTTAAATATCAATTCTTACATGAAATCACTTCATCTAACTAATCTACTCCAAACCAATAAGGCCAGACAAATAATCTTCAGCATGGATCCTTAAAACTCTGTCCCGTTTCAGCCTACTTGAGCTCTCTATATGGTTCTGTTTCAGTCGCACACCATGCCCTGATGAGACGTCATCTTCCCTAATTATCTTATAATTTAGGTGGGGGTGGCTGTTACCACCGAAAAGACTATGAGCTGTAGACTAAAACAAGGATTTGGAGAAATTGCAAAGGGGAGGTCGGATGGGTATGACTTGGACTTTAGAACCATAACTTTTGCAAAATGCAGTGCAGTTGAACAAAATGCAGTTCTTCTCAAATAAAAAAAGCAAGTATGCAGTACAAAGATTGCCTTTCATGTTGCCTAATGTTCACTTTTCTGACTCATCTGCCATAATGACAAAGTGAACAGACTAAAAGATGTTCAAAGGCTCCTGACATTGTAAGCATCAGCTGTGACAGCGCAGCATCTGCGTCGTCTCCAGATCCCTGGAGCTCAGGCTTTGATCTACCAGCGGCCGTCCGCTCCCTCCCCACCCCTTCCAAACGCCTGTGCTGTTGATAGGAGTTTGTTTGCCTTCCGCCAGGTGGGTTTTCCTCAGTTTACACACTGTCTACACACCTCAAACTCTGATATGGGAGACATCACAGCTTCTGGATGTAAGAACACTGAGTGGTGATTTATGTCATAATTATTTTTAACCTATACAGTATGTACAGAAACATGTTTGTGTCAAGGTGCGGTTACACTAAACTTTGTATTCCATCTATCTATCCATCCAACCAACCAACCAACAGTCCATTTATTGTTTTGTCCATCCATCCATTCATTTGTCCACCAATCCATCCATCCATCCATTCATATGTCCATACATCCATCCATCTATTTATTCATCTGTCCATCTATCCATCCATCCATCCATCCATCAACACATTTATTAATTTGTCCATCCATTCATTCATTCATTTGTCCATCCAACCAACCAACCGTGCGTCCGTCTGTCCATCCATCCATCCATTCATTCATTTGTCCATCCATCCAACCGTCTGTCCGTCCATCCATCCACACATTTATTAATTTGTCCATCCATCCATTCATTCATTTGTCCATCCATTCATTCATTTGTCCATCCATCCAACCGTCTGTCCGTCCATCCATTTATTCATCTGTCCATCCATCCATCCATCCATCCACACATTTATTAATTTGTCCATCCATCCATTCATTCATTTGTCCATCCATTCATTCATTTGTCCATCCATTCATTCATTTGTCCATCCATTCATTCATTTGTCCATCCATCTATTCATTCATTTATCCATCCATCCAACCGTCCGTCCATCCATTTATTCATTTGTCCATCCATCCATCCATCCATCCATTCATCCATTCATCCATCCATTTATTCATTTGTCAATCCATCCATCATTCATTCATTTGTCCATCCAACCGTCTGTCCATTTCTCCATCCATTTTTTCATTTGTCCATCCATCCGTCTGTCCATCTCTCCATCCATCCATCCATTTATTCATTTGTCCATCCATCCGTCCATCCATCCATCCATCTAGAAATGCAATATGTTCTAAAATATAATTTTCAGTAGCCATTATTCATCTTTGGTGTCATATGTCTTTACTGTCACTTTTGATTTATGTCACAATTTAATGCATCCTTTCTAAATAAAAGTATTAATTTATTTACATTTTTTTTAAATTTGATACATGTTTTTTATTTTATAAATTTTATATATTACTATTATTTAGTTACAATTTTTTTTATTACTGTTTATTTTATTGCATCTGTTTAAGTCTTAGAGCATGACATCATATCCTGTTTCCACATTTGTCGAAGAAACGAAGTTATTTCACATACACAGAGCCTAGTGTGAATGCACCTCACAATGCTGATTTGATAATATAATGTTTGCAATTTTGTACATCTCAAAATGTATAGATTTTCAATCAGTCAATATTTATTGTATTATCATAGTCAAGTCACCTTTATTTATAAAGCGCTTTATACAATACAGTTTTTCAAAGCAGCTTTGCAGTGATAAATAGCAAAATAATGATCAATAATGCAAACTGAATTAAATTCAGCTGTAAAGTCGCTCTAAACAAGACAATAGTGTCATTATTCATCATTCAATGTCATAATAAAATATATTTTATTCTTTTTTATTATTATTATTTTATTTTTTTTACCTAAATTAAGATGTTCATTTAGACTAACATATTTTTAGGTTACCTGACAAAATGTTTTTACAGTATAATTCAGAAAATGGAATTATCAGAACCAGAAGAATCAACCTATGAGTCACAGTAGAGAACTATCTGCATTATCCTTCTCAATTTCAGAAATTGCTCACCACTGCTTCTATCTCAGGCTTGGATAAAGTATGTGACCCTGTCACGAAAACCTTGTCTTACAGTCCACCTGATACAGGCTTGAGTGTCAGCCACGTGTGACCCAAACTCCAAGAGGGTGGCTGGGAAATTTAGACCTCAAAGCCCCTATGGTTCCTAAAAAGGTGCGCAATCATGCACATGGACAAACTGGTATTAAGTAAATCAGAACATCCATCTAACCTAATGAAATCTGCTGCCGTAAGAGGCCTCGATATAACACTTCAATGATGCACGGATGGAGAGATCATCCTCTTGAGGGCTTTTACTGTAATTTAAACTTGACCCCTGGATGTGACACAAAGCTCACACGGCACTGAGGTGGGACAAAGAGGAGGAAAACATCCTGTAGGTCCAGGGGCCAGTTGCAAAAACACAGCACTGTTTAGACTTTCTAAAAACTATTCTGACCAACTAGCAGTTAGCCAAGGGATAATCAGTCAAAATTTTCGGAATCAAATTAGACCAAGCTAAGTTTTTATGTAACTGACTTAATGTATAACCAATCTTAAAATAAAAATAAAAATTAAATTGTAAAACTAGTCTAAGCAGTTTACATAATGCGCCACAGATCTGCCAAGTGGGGTCCTGTGTCTGACTTCAGACGTACATCTTTAAGACTCATTTAAGGAATCAGAGTGAATCCTCTTAAAAATTTCACTAACCCATATAATCATGGAGTGGTTACAATGTCACTGCTACCTCCCACTGTATTTAAGTTTTTATATATATATATTTAGTAGTTTGCAATATAGAAAACAAGAGGGCTATATGTTAATTCATTGGCTTTCCAGCAAAGCAAAACTTTTGGAGCATAGACGTGAAAATGAGCTATCCAAACTTAAATCATTGTAATTCAAGAATGCTTTGGAATAAAGACCTAAGTTTGGCCTTGTTTTATAGAAGACTCTCGGCAGATTGAAAAATGAAAGTATGAAAAACTTAATTAATAATTTTCTGTCCAAATATCACTTCTATCACAAACCAAATATGAAAGCTTGAGATTCAGACCTTTCCGACGATATGTGTTTTGTCAAAATTAGAAACATTTTGACTATAAGGTAGTTAAAATAATTTTTGTAATATGAAACATGGCAACTCCCACTAGGGGAGTTTACTAAAATATGTGATACAAAAAAAGGCAATAAATAAAAACAGCGCCAAGGTACGGTGACAGTTAAGGGGTTAATTGTACACTACCGTTCAAAAGTTAGGGGTCAGTAGGGTTTATAAAAAAAAGAAAAGAAATTAATACGTTTTATTCAGCAACATTAAATTGATTGAAAGTGACAGTAAAGATGG
This sequence comes from Hypophthalmichthys nobilis, assembly GCA_037950665.1. Taxonomy (NCBI): domain Eukaryota; kingdom Metazoa; phylum Chordata; class Actinopteri; order Cypriniformes; family Xenocyprididae; genus Hypophthalmichthys; species Hypophthalmichthys nobilis. The sequence continues at coordinate 20,272,651 of CM075486.1, forward strand.
AAAGTAAAGAATTTATTTAGTTTTTTTAAGGCTATCTTTATGCAAGCTTTTTTTAAAGTAAGGTTAACTAATTAGATTTTACAGTGTAATAAATGTTTCTTGAGCAGCAAATCAGCATATTAGAATGATTTCTGAAGGATCATGTGACACTGAAGACTGGAGTAATGATGCTGAAAATTCAGCTTTGATCACAGGAATAAATTATATTTTTTAATATATTCAAATTAGAAAACAGTTATTTTAAACTAATAATATTTCACAATATTACTGTTTTTACTGTATTTCTGATCAAACAAATGCAATCTTGGTGAGCAGAAGAGATCATACCAATGCTTATTGCGAATGTGTTTTTGTTTGGATGAACAATATCAAATATTATATGGAGCACAACTTAACTGAATGTAATTAGCTGAACAAAAATGGACAGAAAAGACTTTTTTATTTTTTAATGTAATAAAATACTGGCTCACTTTAAATGGTTTTGCATACTATAATAGGGGGAAAAATACTGCTGTTAAATTTTCTAGTATTCTTTCTAAATGAAAATTGTAAAATATTGTGACGAATATGACCCAGTTCAACAATTGTATCTGGAGTTAGTAGAGTAAAAGAAAATGCATGCTGATTATGGTATTTGTTAAAAGTATAATAATTTTACATATTGGTTTAATATTAATTAAAACCACTTGCTTGCACATGCTTCATTTATGATGTCTAAATTTTTGCAAATAAAACAAAATGTCTTTTGGTGTAGTCTCATAATTGTGCACCTGTAAAATGACCGGCTTATGCTCTTATAATATTTGTTTTTTCACTTGCAGAGAGATTTCATGAAAGATTTTTGGTCTCCTGTAGGTGTTTTTTGTTCCTAACTCCTGCCAGCGAAGCGGCTCTCCTCACACACACATCTTTTTTTGTGTAGAACGTCAAAGAGAATATGAAAAGGTACATCTCTCGTATGAATATCCCCATGACGTGAGAAGCTGCTCATTTTCCATTTGCTGTCAGGAGGAAGATTAACTCCCCACCCCTCCTCCCCCTTTTCAGGTCCTCATAAATAGCAAATCGCACAGTGTTGTTGTAGTACAACAATAGTAGCACATACAATTAAAAGACTGACAAGCTTGTTTAAATAATAAGAAACACCAGCATGTACTCAACTAAAAGCGAGGGACCGCGCAGAGGAAGATCTTTTGACTCCATGAACCTTGGTCTGACTTTGGAAGAGAAGCAACTTAATAATGAGGTAAGCGCTTTCTCTCCATCATTTTGAAATGTTTTAAAAACATTTTTAACTGCTTATTTGGTCAATTTGCATACATTTTATAATTATATTATCTGCTCAGGTGAGATTTTTTAAGTTCTCAACAGGTGAGAGACCCCAGATAACAGAGTTTCTATGCAAAAAATTATATTATTTAAGTCTTACAATGCCAAATTTAGATTTCCAGGAAGCATAGATCTCTGTGTGTTCAGGAAACTGAAGGTGACCGGTACCGTGGTGCACCGCCGTCCAAGAGTGAGAAAGCTCTAACACATCCAATGCTTGATGCTGTTGGCAATGATACGTTCCAATCCTCCATGCACCGAATCTAAAGATGCATCAAATTAAGTACACTTAACAGAGATGTGCGTGGAAGAGTGATTAATTGCAGCCTAATCCCAGTGTTAGATTAAAACAAGAGGGCGCTAATAATAGGCTTCCTCGCTCTCCAAATGAGATTGTTTTAAGACGACAGACACTGGCCTGTCTTTGTTGAAGCGAGACGGTGAATCGCAGGACTCTGAACCCTGCCACGGTCAATGCACTAATGCTGTCTGGAATCCTGCTGTCGGGAAGACGAGGACAGGGACGATTACTCTCCCACATGCGTGATAGAAGAAACATGGTCAGTAGACGACAAGCTTTGAGGTCGCTTAAACCTGCTATTTTGTAATTTAAAATTGAATTATATTTATAGTATAAATTTTATTAAATTAAATCCATCATTATTACTTAATATATACTATAATTATTCAATTAATTACATTTAATACTTTATTTAATAAAGAGTTTCTGGGCATTTTTGTTTAAACATTGAAGGAGCTCATTCTCTCATGGCTTTAAATTTGATTAAATGTGTTTAAATTACATGTAAAATAAACTAAATAAATAATAAAATGAAATAAAAAAAAACTAGTGTAAAGAAACAATTTGTTTATTTGTACCCTAGTAAAAAAGTAATATATTTAAAATACATTTATTTCATACTAAGTATAGTTTAAATCTAACATATTTACTGACATATCGCTTGTATAAAAATGAAATTAAACTTTATTTGGAGTATTTCTTTATTGCACAATGCACATTTCTTAATATTGAGCCTAAAATGTGTTTTAATGTCATTACTGATAAGGACTGTATGATCTTTGAATAATATCAGTCTTTAAATGCAAGATATTTAAAGTATACCTAAAGTATACTTGCAATGGTTCCACTTTAGCACAATCAAATATACTTCAGTATATCTTTAGTTGGACCTCATAACTACTTCAGCACTATTTAAAAGTGCATTAAGTACAAAATTAGCTGTTCCAATTTACCAGACTTTAAATATACCAGGTTTAGTATACCAAAAGTAAGATTGCAAGGTATTTTTATTAAGTACATAATATATAAATGTATTTGTAGTATACTTAGCATGAAGTAAATGTATTTCAAATACATTTTAGTATATTTATTTTTCACTAGGGTATGCATGTATGTACTTCATAGCTACTTCATGGCCTTGATGGAATAAAATGGAGTTTTTAGGGAATACATTTTTTTTTTTTTTTTGGCCTACATTTGTGTGTGGATCCTTTTCTTCTTTCATTATATCATGTTGGATTGACGCACCTGGAGGGTTTGGTTTACATTCAGACTGGTGTTTGGCGCTAGGTTGTTCATCACATTGTACTTCATAAACATCATATATTTTTTTCACGCACTACTACTAATTATAATTATCGGTATGATTTCTTGAACCTAATCCCAAGTCTGCAACCTTGCTCGTGCAGCGTCCGCTTATGTTAAGCAGGTCATGATGACTGGCGCTGTTCGCGGTGCTGAACTGACGCAGGAACCAGCACCTTTAATCGGATGACCTGTTCGCAGCTGGACTTTGTTGTAGTTGTTAATAATTAAAAAATAAACCCCTCAGTTGACTGCGTCTTCTACACCGAACGCGACAAGCAATTTCCATTTGTTCTTTGTGTCAGAAGTAGCGCGAGTGCTTTAAGTATGTCAGTAATAGAATAGGGCATTAGTTTACTGTTGGAAATTTGTTGTGTTGCAATCGAGCTGTATCCAGTGTAGACAGCATCACTGATTATAATGGGTTCTATCTGCTTTTGTCGCATCACGCTGCTCGCTTCTGGTGTAGACAAGAGCAAAAGAATCTAATAAAATGTACAAAATTATCACTGTAAAAATAAATAAACAGCAACAACAATGTGGTACAAGTAAAAATATGTTACAGTTTTTGAAGATCTAGTCAGTGTCCATTTCTTGTATGCAACAATCCCATTTCCTCCAGTATTTTTTCCCTTTAATTTCATTGCTGTTTGAGTTGAAACTCAAATGACAGAATGTATTTTGATAAGTAAAATGGATGGAAAAATAAAATGATTTTACAGTTTTTGCACTCTTAATAGGAATGTTCAAAACCTTCAGATGAATACAAAGAAAGCTGTATGTGTGCCCTTAAGCGATTAAGTGTTGTTTACGGCACTCTTTCTTTAATCCACATGATCTGATTGACAAGCCGTGAGCACATGACTTAGGTTTGGATTTAAAGTGGGCTAATATTGTTGACGCTACAAATATTGTAAAAATGATTTTGATGACCTATTTCTACCTGACCTAACCAGGCAGTCAAATCAATCTGATTTTGTGCCTATGTTTTACAGATGAACAAATCTGCTTTTCCAAAGATCGAGGAGAATAAAGACAACAAAACTGCATCCACAGAGAGGGGTCGGGCTGCTGTTGTGTTCTCTCTGAAAAATGAAGTTGGTGGGCTTGTCAAGGCGCTAAAACTTTTCCAGGTGAAGAGCAGATTGTTTTTTGATTTTCTTGCATTCCCTAAAACTTTACGCTGTAAAATTAACCATCATTTATAAATCAACAGGAAAACCACGTCAACCTTGTGCACATTGAGTCCAGAAAATCCAAAAGGCGCAACTCCGAATTCGAAATCTTCGTAGATTGCGATAGCAACCGCGAGCAGCTGCACGAGATCATTCAGCTGCTGAGGAAACACGTGAACGTGCTTGAGATGGATGCGCCTGATAACCGCCTGCCTGAAGAAAGCGGTACTTGAATTAACGACAATATTTTTTTTTATATATCTGTCAGATGTGACTTTTTTAATTACTATAAAAATACTCAATATTTGATTTTTTTTTTTTTTTTTTTTCAGAGATGGAGAATGTGCCGTGGTTCCCAAAGAAGATTTCAGATTTGGATAAATGTGCGAACCGAGTGCTGATGTATGGATCAGACCTGGATGCGGATCACCCGGTAAGCGCAACAACGTTTCATCTCAATTATGTCATCAGTATGATGTAATCACTTCGCTTACTGTTTTGCTTCTGTTTCAACAGGGATTCAAGGATAATGTCTATCGCAAAAGGAGAAAGTACTTTGCAGACTTGGCTATGAGCTTCAAACAGTGAGTTTACATCTATCTATCTATCTAAAATACTAATGTTTCCTCATGAAGTCTAATGGAAGTTTTGTCTTCTCTTCCATCAGTGGAGATCCCATTCCCCGTATTGAGTTCACAGAGGAGGAGGTGAAAACATGGGGAGTTGTGTTCAGGGAGCTGAATAAGCTCTACCCCACACACGCCTGCCGCGAGTACCTGAAGAACCTGCCCTTGCTCACCAAACACTGTGACTTCCGTGAGGACAACATCCCACAGCTGGAGGATGTCTCGCGCTTCCTCAAAGGTGAGATAAAGGGATGTCAATTCATCATGCTGGGTTTGTTCAGGATTTATAGACTACTTTTTCAATAACATTGCTCGATTAACTGTTTCAGAGCGTACTGGTTTCACCATCAGGCCTGTGGCTGGATATCTCTCCCCGCGAGACTTCCTGGCAGGTCTTGCCTTCCGTGTGTTTCACTGCACTCAATATGTCCGACACAGCTCAGACCCCCTCTACACACCCGAGCCGTGAGTACATTATACTTATAAAATTATTATAATTTATATATAATTTTTTTTTTATGCACATGTACACTACCAGTCAAAAGTTTGGAATCGGTAAAGATTTTCAATGTTTTTAAAAGAAGTTTCTTCTGCTCACCAAAGCTGCATTTATTTAATTAAAAATACAGTAAAAACAGTAATATTGTGAAATATTATTACAATTTAAAATAACTGTTTTCTGTTTGAATATATTTTATAAAGTAATTTATTCCTGTGATCAAAGCTGAATTTTCAGCATCATTACTCCAGTCTTCAGTGTCACATGATCCTTCAGAAATCATTCTAATATGATGATCTGCTGCTCAAGAAACATTTATGATTATTATCAATGTTGAAAACAGTTGTGTACTTTTTTTTTTCAGGATTCCTTGATGAATAGAAAGTTCAAAAGAACAGCATTTATCTGAAATACAAAGCTTTTGTAACATTATACACTACCGTTCAAAAGTTTGGGGTCAGTACGAATTTTTATTTTTATTTTTTTAAAAAGAAATTAAAGAAATAACCCTACTTTTATTCAGCAAGGACGCATTAAATCGATCAAAAGTGACAGTAAAGACACTTATAATGTTACAAAAGATTATATTTCAAATAAATGCTGTTCTTTTGAACTTTCTATTCATCAAGGAATCCTAAAAAAAAATATTGTACACAAATATTTTGTACAATTGTACACAATAAATGTTTCTTGAGCAGCAGATCATCATATTAGAATGATTTCTGAAGGATCATGTGACACTGAAGACTGGAGTAATGATGCTGAAATTTCAGCTTTGATCACAGGAATAAATTACTTTATAAAATATATTCAAACAGAAAACAGTTATTTTAAATTGTAATAATATTTCACAATATTACTGTTTTTACTGTATTTTTAATTGAATAAATACAGCCTTGGTGAGCAGACGAAACTTCTTTTAAAAACATTAAAAATCTTACCGATTCCAAACTTTTGACTGGTAGTGAACATTTTATATACTTGTATATATTTAAGAAAATAACATTACATACACATTATTTGTATATCTTTATACATAAAGATATACATATATAGTGTGTGTGTGTGTGTGTGTATATATACATATATATAATTTATTTATTTTAAGTATATTTTATATATCATTTACTTTTATGTACAAGTATATAAAATATATATTCTTTATTCTTTAATGTGTGTGTGTGTGTGTGTCAGTATGTGTATATAATTTATTTTTATGTACATGTCTGTAAAATATATGTATTCTTTATATTTTATATTGAATGTGAATATATATATACACACATCTATCTGTTTTAGAGACACATGTCACGAGCTGCTTGGACACGTCCCTCTTCTGGCCGAGCCCAGCTTTGCTCAGTTCAGTCAGGAGATTGGTCTCGCGTCACTGGGAGCATCAGATGACTCTATACAGAAACTTGCTACTGTAAGTAATAACAGGCCTTGAGATTTGACCTTTAACCTTTTGGTGAGAGGTGTAATGATGTGAATTTACTAAAAATACATATTTAATAATGCAAAATGCACAATTATCACTGCCAAATTATGTTTCAGTGTTATTTCTTCACTGTGGAGTTTGGCCTCTGTAAGCAGGAAGGGAAACTGAGAGCTTATGGGGCCGGTCTGCTGTCATCCATCAGCGAACTGAAGGTAAAGAACCACAAAAAGCTTTCTCTACATGATGGAAAGTGCATGATTTTCACCTTATAGAGAGAGATAATCTGTTTCCTTTTCTTCCAGCATGCACTGTCAGGAAACGCCAGGATCTTGTCCTTTGACCCCAACGTGACATGCAAACAGGAGTGTATCATCACCACCTTTCAGGACGTCTACTTTGTTTCGGACACCTTTGAGGAAGCAAAAGTCAAAATGAGGTGTTTGGGCTATCAAAAACAAATCTAAATTCTTACAATGAATAATAAAATTGATAATTAATGCATGAGTATTTAGCACTATAATTTTGTCAATAAATTAAACCTGTGCATTTTTATCTAAATTTAATCTTTTAGAGAGTTTGCAAAGACCATCAAGCGGCCATTCTCAGTGCGCTACAACCCGTACACGCAGAGCGTAGATGTTCTGAAGGACACGGCCAGCATCAACAACGTGGTGGAGGAACTAAGACACGAGTTGGACATCATTGGAGACGCACTAAACAGGCTAAACAAACAGTTAGGAGTCTGAAAAACTACATTTCCCAGCATTTCCCAATGTACCAGTCACAAGTTCATTTATTTTGTCTCAGTACTTTCCAAATAATGTATGGCATGATTAATATGTCATGCTGTATGTATGAACCTACCAAACGAAGTTAAATCCTCTTGTGTCTATTTATATTATTAGTTTGGCTCTTGTTTGATTAAATACGTGGCTCAACAAAAGCTGTGCTAAATGTTTGAAAGTGGAGTTCTTGTATTATATGTGAATTTTCTACTTGATAGGGTGGTATTTATGCAAGGTGACCACAGTGGTTATGGTTAAATTCGGACTAAACATGTGACCGTTAGTCTGGTGTGCAAAGTTGATGTCTGCTGATTTATTGGTGGTTTCAGTTTGCATTTATGTAATTTCAAATTGGCACCTTATGTTTATTTATTAAGAGATATTGTCTGATAATAATTTTAGCATACTGATTTGTTTTCTATTTCATTTGTGCACAGTATGTATATGAAATATTAAGTATATTCAGTGTACGCTCTGTGTTATTAAAAAAATGGATGTCTACATAGAGAAGGAACTGGAGGTTAATCTGTATTTATTAAAAATGCATGTAAATGTTGCATTTGACATGAAAGAATATTTTTTACAATTAAATTCAAGAATGTTAAGCGTCTATATAAGTAGGCAAATTCAAAACAAAGAATGATGTATGCCTATCAGTTCAAGTTTAAAGTATAGAGAAATGTATTGATAAAGATTATTATTCATATGCTTATAATAAAAAATAAGTAATTGTGTTTTTTACTGTAAAAGTATTGTACCGTCTCTCTTTCTTCTTTCTGGCTAATGTTCTAATGTGTTCGTCGTCGTATTACAAGTGAGTCTAATTCAAATCTCAGGACATTAATTGTCTTATGGGAGACATAATTATGATGAAAGTAAAGTTTTTTATTACTGTAATTCTATGAATGCAGTGATGGGTACCTGATAAACAAATGGAAAGCGGATCCGGTAGTATCTGTAAACATTTTTTAAAAATTAACGAATTAACGTTTGACCTCAAAATGCGGTGATTGGTTTATCTTATCGAGCGTTGAGAAAAGTAACGGATACCACGTGACGACTACGTCTATTCGATTTTACTGAATATAGCCTACTGGATTTTAGATATATACACAAAGTTGTGTGTCATATGCTTTTATTTATGACCTTTTATTTATTGTTTTTGTATACTTCATATGTTTTTTCTTTTTCTTTTTAATGTAAAAAGTTCATTTCTTTAAAAGTATATATGTAAGTAATTTCTCTTCCCCAGTTTTTATCTCGTTTTTAATAATTTTAGCACTCTCTTATGGTCTATGACCTTTTTGTTACTTATTTGTGACTTTTACATGTGAATATATAAAATAAATATCAAATATATATGTTTTAGAATGGCATAATTATTTGCCTTACTATGTATATGTAATATGTATAGTTTACGTTTTATTTCAGATATATCATAATTTTATAATTAATATCATAATTAAAAAAATATTAATATTATATTAATATCATAATTTTAATTTAATTATTGCAATTATTATAATTTAAATATGACACTATTTAACTATTTGTCTTAGTAGGTATATGTGTATATTTGTTTTAAATATTGAACATGAATTTAGTTTTTACATTAAATATAAAAAATAATTGTATATGTATAATTATAATTTAATTATAATTATTATAATTTAAATATATATATACATATATAATGTTTTAAATATTTAAAAAAATATTTTTAATATTAATAATATATTTAAATGATATATTAAATATTTAATAGTATTATAATTTGTTGTAATATAGATAAAAACAATAAATCAAATCACATTGTTATTATAATTCATTATTAAATATATTTTAATATTAAGTAGAATATTATAGTTTTTTTTTTATAGTTTTTAATAAAATCTGTGAGTTGTATTTAATAAAAAGGTAAAAAAAAAAAAATAGATTAGATTAGATTGGAAACAACGCCCGAGCCGCTAAGCCCCGCCCACTGTGTCATTTTAATACATACTTTTAGCATTCTACCCACTAATATTTCTTAACGCTAGGAAACCAGTGACGTTTCATGATTATATGGCGATGTCATCAATTTGCGCCTAAATCTGATGGAAGGAGCTCAGCTGTCAAAATGTGTACTTTACACGTGGGTAAGTTTTATTTTGCCTACTTTCATTACACAAAACTTGCAGTAATGGTGCCGTGCAAGCCTACAATCCTTATATCCACGTAAATACGCGAACAATATACATTATATAAGCAGTCTCAAATATGTATAGCCTACAAAAATAACGCTTCCTGAGCAATAAAGCGTGATTTCGTATCACAGGGAGCGAACAGTTACGGGCAGCTGGGACAGGGACACACGGAAGATCAAGCCGAGCCGCAGCGTGCAGACGGCGGACTGCAGGCAGAGCAGGTCCGCTGTATAACCGGAGGAGGCGGTCATTCGGCTGTCATCACTGGTTAGCTGGCCTATAACACTATTAAAACTAATAAAACACTCTGAAAGGATTGGTGAAATAATCCTCAAACTGTTTCTGTATTTGCTGACCTTTTATTTATGAAACAATGCCGAACTCTACTGGACAAGTTGAAGTATGACAACAACATTTCTCCACCCAGAGTCAGGTGACCTGCTGATGTGTGGACAGAACCACAAAGGTCAGTTAGGGCTCAGTCACACTTCCGAGGTCATAACCTTTCAACCCTGCCCTTTGTCTGGGTGCGGAAGAGTTCAGCAGGTGTCCTGTGGTTGGGACTTCTCTATTATCCTGACGGGTGAGTGGTTGGGTCATCAAATTCATATTCTGGGCTTTATGTGACAGACTATTTGAGACCGGGGATTGAAAAATAAAAGAGCTTGGGGATATTGGGGATTTTATTTTTTTTGAGTGTTTTTGTCTAGAGTTTGATTAGACCTGTCTATGGAGACTTCCTCTCGTTTAATTCAATGCTGAATAACTGATATCTGATCTGTGTGTGTCTGTCAGGTGACGGTCAGGTCTTGGTGTGCGGCTCCAATGCTTTTGGACAGCTTGGTGTCTCAGCAAGGATATCACACTCAGCAGAGCCTTTACTCGTGAAGGTGGGAACTGAGACCATAAAGAGGCATAATAGTTTGTGTGAGGGTTGTAGTAAATTCATGCTATGTTCTGCTTGCAGACGCTGAATGAGCCGGTAACTAGTGTGGCTGCTGGGCTCAGACATGCATTAGCAAGTACAGGTATTACTTACGACTATATAAAATAAATATCAAATCTATACAATTGTTTTAGGTTAAATTTTATGATTAACATCATATTTTTCTAATTTAAACATTATAATATGAAATTATTTGTATATATGAAATGTATATATGTGCATTTGTTTCAAATACTGAACATAAATATAGATTTTTATATCAAATGTAAGAAATTATTTTATATTTAATAGTGTAATTTTACAATGTAATTATTATAGTTAATTTAAATGTTATAATTTTTTATTATTTTTCTTAGTTGGTTTATATGTATATTTGTTTTAAATACTGAAAAAAAAAATCAAAATCCTTAAATTTACATTTGAAATTCAAATTATATATTAATTATATTTAATTTTAAATTTAACAATTAAAATATATTGTAATATTATAATTTAATATGTAATTATATGTGTAGGTATTACATATGAATATGTACACTAAAATATATAAAATATAATGTTTAATTATTTGCCTTTTATATGTATATATTTATATTTGTTTTAAATATTAAAAATAAATATAGGTTTTTATATCAAATAGAATTTTAATATATTTATATTTAATATAATTGTATAAATATTATAATTTAAATATAATTATTATTTTAATTATTTGTCTTTGTTGATATATATTTATATATGTTTTGAATATTAAATATAGAAAAAATGAACATTTTTAATTTTACATTTAAAATTCTAATTACATATTAAATATATTTTAATATTATTATTTTAAATATATTTGAAAAAATAACTTTTATATGAATTATATTTTAATATTATTTGTTTTAAATATTGAAAAAATTACATCAAATATAAAATAAATTTGTGATATTTTTAATCATTTAAATATCTTGTAATATTTTAAATTATATGTACAGGTATTACATGAATATGTAAAATAAATATTAAATATATCAAACTTTATATTTAATATTATATATTTGTAATTATTATAATTGCAATATAATGTTAAATTATTAGCCTTAATATGTATATATGTTTTAAATATTAAAATATAGATATTATAGATTTAAGATTACTATAAAAATATAGATTTTATATAAAATAGAATAAATAATTTTATATTTAATATAATTTTATAATTATGCTTAATTTAAATATTATAATTATTTGTCTTAGTTGGTATATATATATGTTTTGAAAATTAAACATTGACAAAAATAAAAATGTATATTTAAAATTCTAATTACATATTAAATCTATTTTAATATTATAATTTTAAATATATATATAAAAACAAATATAGAAATGTTTATTGATATATTTAATATTATAATTTGATATTAAATACATTTTATTAGTATAATTGAATATTTAATAACATTTAATTTTGTGTGTTTTTGTATAAATGTATGTATGTGTGTGTGTGTCTAAAGCATCAGGTTGTGTTTATCAGTGGGGAACTGGCCTGTCGAGTCACGCTAAGAGAATGTTGAGTCCCCAACCTGTTCCTGCACATCTATCCTCCAAGGAGCCCTGCCTTGTCCCGGGTAACATTCACGCACACACAGATGGTCTTAAAGCTAAATCAACCTCACTTTAGGACACATGAGATCTTACTCCTATTCATTAGTTTACCTCATTAATGTCTGTTAAATTATATGTTTAATTTAGTTGTTATTTAAAGCAGTTGTGCTGACTTTCTAATCTGCAGGGTTAGATCATGTGACCCCACAGAAGGTAGTTGCAGGCTCCACCCACTGCATTTGTTTGACAGGTGAGAGTATTATTCAAACAAATCAAACTGATTTTGTCTTCTGTTTGGTCAGGTTAAAGAGAAAAGATTGTACAGCTTCACTGAAGCATTTGAAACTCATGTGTCTACAGTCAAAGGTGACGTGTTCCTCTGGGGCAGTAATAAACATGGTCAGCTGGTCAGCGAGAGTCTCTTTCTGCTACTTCCTGTGGCTTTGGATCGATCTCTGCTGCAGGGCGAGATAGTGACTGACGTTCACAGCGGCTGGACGCACCTTGTCGCAAAAACAGGTGAGTCATACTAGCAATTTCACACAAACCTTTATCATTGCTTTATTTCTGGTGATACGCTTTACAGTATATTATCTCTTTACAGAGAGTGGGCGGGTCTTCACATGGGGCAGATCCAATTACGGACAGCTAGGACAGACCAATCAGGGTACGGAAAAAGAGCCTGACGTTTCAACCAGCTCTGGCCAAACTATAAGCCGCCCCATTGAGGTTAAAGCTTTATTTGGAGCAACACAGGTATGATATCAGCCATATACTGTGGTACTACTGTTTAGTATACTATACTGTACAGCATTTTGTGGTTTATTGTGAAGTGGCAAAATTGCTGTATGATAAAATATCCAAAACCAATGTTCAATAAATAATAATAATTATCAAATAAATATGGAAGCCCATTTCCGCCACATAAAAAAAAATCATGCTTTGGTAAATCATAATTTTGATATGAATAAATCGTAATTATGGCATAAAAAGTTGAAATTATTAGATAAAAAGTAAAAAAATTATGAGATGAAAAGTCAAAATGATGACTTACTAAATCATAATTATGATAAAAAAAAAGTTGAAATTATGAGGGGGGAAAAAGTCAAAATTATGAGATAAATCAAAATTATGATATACTAAGTCATTTTATGAGATAAATTCAAATTCAAAAATATGAAATTAAAAAATTGAAATAATTAGATAAAACGTCAAAATTATGGCATACTGAATCGTAATTATGAGATAAAAGTTGAAATTATGAGATAAAATGTGAAAAATTATGAGATTAAAAAAATGAAATTATAAAATAAAAAGTCAAAATGATGACTTACTAAATCATAATTATTATAAAAAAAGCTTAAATTATGAGGAAAAAGTCAACATTATGACATACTGTCATAATTATGAGACAAAAAGTTGAAATTATAAGATTGTCAAAATTATGATATACTGTCATATTATGAGATTAAAAATTGAAATTATGAGATAAATCAAAATGATGAAATTAAAAAATTGAAATTGAGATAACTGAATTGTAATTATGAGATAAAAGTTGAAATTATGAGATTAAAAAAATGACTTACTAAATCATATTGACTTAATTCACTCTGTATTTTAATTCACTTAATTCACTCATATTTATGATTTAAAAAAAATTATGACAAAAAGTTGAAATCATGAGATTGTCAAAATTGATATACCAAGTCATATTAAGAGATAGTAAAAATTATGAGATTAAAAATTGAAATTATGAGAGAAATCAAAATTATGATATACTAAGTCATATTATGAGATGAAAAAATTGAAATTATGACATACTAAGTCATAATTATGAGACAGAATGTTGAAATTGATATACTGAGTCATTATGAGATGATAAATTTAAATTATGAGATAGTCAAAATTAAAAATGTACATGCTTTTACATTACAAAAAACAAATTATGACATGCTAAGTCTAAGATTATGATTTACCAAAGCATGATTTTTTTTTTTTATGTTATGCTCTTCCTCAGCTGTATTCAGTTTATGGAATACATTTATGTAGAATTCAGCTGATGTGCGATCACAGCTGTGCCTTTCGTTACCATGACTTTGAAAGAAGCTCACAACTATCCATAAATATATCTATTGCTAAGATGACATCTAAACTCACTGCACTAGAATAATATTCTTTGCTCATAGGCAAGAGAATGCAGTATGTACTGTCTTCCAGTAGGGGGCGAAAACACACTGTACATTCCCACAATTCTACCTCACATCCTGCCCAGAGACACAGGCAGAGTTGATTTGAATTGAAGGTCATCACTCTCCTTGGAGAATTCAGCATCTGTGCGCATACATATTGAAGAGAATGACTCGACGACACAGTATTTTATACTCAATCTCAGATTTTACATGTTTGATGAGTCACCGAACCTTGAAATTAAAGAACAGCCTTCAGATACTGTGAGCGAGAGAAAAGAGACATTTGACATTTACGTCTTTTTACATTGTTTTATCAAGTTTATGCAGCGAGGGACGTGTTGTCCAGGACTCTGTCTAAACATTGTCATGGCTGCCAAACATATTTCTTCATGTCAGATCTCCTTGTGTGACTTTGTTTTGCACTCTCACCACTCTCTGCCTGGTCGATGGACCTCATGTCATATTTAATCCTCAAAAGTTGCTTATGCTACAATGTCCTGCCACTGGCGACCCGCATGACGTATGTTGATGAGAGGAAAACGAGGACGGTACAGGGGACGATATTCTCTAGAACACCTCAGGAGGGAGGAGAAAGTGTAGCAGGGTTTGGGGACACATTTAGCCTTCAGTGACGAATGGAATATAAAGTTTTAGAGCTGAATTGTGGTTGACTGAAGGGCTTTGCCTGAGGCTTAAAGGAATAGTTCTGTTATCATTGACTCGCCCTCATGCCGAAACTAAAGCTGAATATATATCAGATGAAAAACTCTAAGTTTCAGGAGTGACACCACATTTAAATGCGGGAGTGAATCACCCTGTGGTGAAAATCAAGGTTTTAATGTTGTTCATATGTCTATCTCGTGTTTTTAACATGCTTCAAGACAAACCATGTGCAAATTCATAAGTCAACACTATTGCTGAGTATTTTCTCTTTAAAACTGCAGTAATCCAAAGACGGTCTCAAACCCACGGTTTGAAATCGCTGGTGTTTCTGACATCACAAACTACCTTGTAACCTATGGGGGTAGATTTGTAGCTAATCTCCAAATAAATAGATTATGATTAAGATATTCACAAAAAATAATCGTATGCACAAATGAATAGAATGAGATCCACAAATATATGTTAGGAGTTTCACAAAAATTAATTAAATTCACAAATAAATGAGATTTGCTAATAAAAAACATATTCACAAATATGTTTTTATGTCACAAGCACAACTCTGCCTGCATTTATTTGTGAATCACCACCTGTACATTTGTGAATTGCTTTCTGTGCATTTGTGGATCGCTGCACGCATTTGTGGATCTCTTCCTGCGCATTTGTGGATCATAATCTATTTATTTGGAATTTTGCTACAATTCTAACCCCATAGTAACCAGCCACGTCAACATGCTAACGGCTTTAGCATATCATTAACTGACTGTGCAAGGGAGGCTCAAAAGAAGGTTATCTCGATATATTTTTCTGTTGATATGAAAAATCAGGCAGATTTAGCAATATGGCGAGTGTATGATGCATAGGCTATTACGCTGTTATGATGAATATACCTTTCTCCACTGACATTCTGAGTTGTTTAAAGCGTTTCTAAGGATACTGATTGTTAGAAGGCAGCTGTCTGATTCGTGAATGCGAACATGGTTTGTGTAACATTAGCAACACATTATTAGCTGTTTGATAACTTAAATCATATTAATTACCGTTATTTGTCCGACGTTGTAAAAAGCGATACCTTTGTGCAGCATTTACCTCAGTAAGTTGACCGAGTGGATTTATCTGAGCTTGTGCGAGTGATTGGAGGCGGGGCTAATTATCATATTCATAGATCCGTGTATATTAAATGAGGCAAGGGCGTAGAGTTACGTTCAAGCTATTTTGCAGTCATTAATCAATTTTTTTTTTTCACAGGAAAAAACGTTTAAATATGTAATTTTGGTGATCAAAGATGAGTTTTAAGGGATAAAATTATTGACGACTAAAAATGACAAAAGCACATAACAAAATTACTAAAAGTTAAAGTAAAATACAAACTATAAATAATACTAAAATAATACAAATGGTTGGAAATTTAAGTCATTATTTACTGTTAATTGTCTCTTCCCGTAAGCTGCTAATTCATACAGGGAGTTGAAGTTAGATTTGTGAACAAATCAATTAGACCAATTTTTCTGAACTGGATCATTAATATCTTGAAAATATCTGACTCAAAAGAGCGATTTAGTGACCAATTGGACATTGCTGCTTTGCTAATGAACTCGTATGAACACTCCAAAAAGAGCTAGGACAGATATTACGATTTTTAACCAATTGACCCTTCGCAAAGACCCGCCCCCCTTAGATACTGTTGCTTTGTCCGATAAGCCATGGCGCTGTCACGCCACACAGAGTGAAAAATACATCGCGGAGCAAAGAGGACACTGACAACACTTCAACTGACAAGACAGAGCAGGTTACTTATGATATTAAACAAAGTTCCAGCTTTCAAACTGTGTAATTTTTTTAAGAAATTCAAACAATAAAAACCGTTTCGTGGCTCTTTAATGTGTCGTGACAGATTGCTGTAGCGCCTCAGTTCAAGAGGCTTGTGAACCGATCATCTCTTCTTACTAGTTAATTTATAGCATCAAATAAACATGAATGAACATGAGAAGGAATGTTGTTTCAAATACGGAAAGACGTCAATACACACCATTTTTCAAGTTCAAGTCCACCAAGGTTAATCTTCTACTCCTGACTGCTTTGTCGGACAAAATGGCGGATTCGGCGTTATGATTGGTTAGATCGCTTGTCAATCAAACTCCAGGCGAAGGGTCAACTAATGCCTTATATTTTAATGGAATATACTGTATCCATATGGGCAACTTTTATTATACTTTTATGCTGCTTTGTCTTCTTTTTGAAGTCTCATGGTGCGTCCCAATTCATGTACTTATGCACTATTCTGTGATGATTTGTAGTATAAATAGTGTGGGTAGTGTGTTCGAACGGAAAATTCCAAATAAATAAATACCCGGATGATGCACTTAAAGGGATAGTTCACATAAAAATGAAAATTTGCTGTTAATTTACTCGCCCTCAGTCCATGCGAGATGTAGGGGTCTTTTTTTCTTCAAGATTTGTAGCTGAACGTGGTCATTGGTGATTCATATAATGAAAGTCAATGGGTGCCGTCACTTTGAAAGTCAAAAAAACATATACAGGCAAAACAAATTAAATAGCCGCGGCTTCTGGCGATTCATTGAGACCTCAATGAAGTGAAACGATCAGTCTGTGCAAGAAACTGAACATTATTTACAACATTATTAACTGTAATCCATAGCCTCAGCAAACAATCCTGAGCGAGAGTTCACGGCAGTCTGAAGTGTGAGATAATAATGTTGTAAATATAGTGACAGTCTATTGTGTCTAAACTGTTGTTTAGACTTCAGATCAATTGTTCCCACCCCCAAAAGCATATTGGCCAATCATGGGTAAGTTGGCATCTTCACAGGCTCCAGACCGTAAGATTTCCTATCAGTAGTTGATAATACTGCATTCTAAAAATGACTGTTCCTTCCTGGATACGGAGCTGAACTTCCAGTAATGGGTATCATTTCTTAAAATGAGTTTGTTCACACATGGAGGTGCAGCCGACAGTCTGTTTCACACTTACACCCAGAGCGCTGGAGTCTAGCTGTCTGTGTCGGAGCTCCCACAGTGCAGTGCTGTACCTGAGGCTTCATCACAGCGCCTGAACATGTTTGGTGTGGGACACCTCATCCTGCACTTCATTATCAGAGGCACGTGGGAACAACTGTATCTAAATAAACAGCTGTAGGCACTGACTAGGATCTCAGTATTCTATATTTAGCAAATATGAAATATATACAATATGTTTTATAATTCATTTTTAAACACTATCTACATAAGAGCCATCGGCAAATTCCCGAAGGACTGGCCGAGATGAAGCTGTTCTCAGCGGGTACTTGAGCGCTGAACAGTCCGTTACAAAATAACCGTAGTATCTATAAAAATATGGTGAGTTTGCTCGTCCGCCATGACATATTTGTGTTTGTCCAAACATGACATATTTGATATTCTTTATTCATTATTAAATAATATTTATTTTTTATTTTATTAATTGTATTATTTCATGGGAATGAGATGGTTTGCATTATAATAATTAAAAAATTTTGCAATTTTTTGTGCTTTTGGTTGGTCTCTTTGTGTCTAAGTGGGAGTTTCTTGCCCAGTAGACTAGACTTTATACTAATAGTCATAAGCCTAGCTAAGCAAGACTAGTGTTTAGTCTGCAACTCTGCATGTTAAAGCGTTCCTTGCTACTGATCTGACAGCAGTCCTCAATGGATTGGACAGTCCCTGTCCTCTGTCTAAAAGCTGTTTTGACTGGCTGTGTGTTGTTTTTGTGTGGCGTGGGGTCGGCTGGGGACGGCTGGGTGGATGTGGGGTTGTTTTGTTGATGGCGAGAGAAACAGACTACATCAGGACAGATCATCTTTGTGGAGTCTGACAGGAGGCTCCTGCTTTTGTTTGTATTCGCAAAAGACATTGCTTTGTACTTTAACTATTAGTCGACACAAAGTCCACAGCGGATGCGAGCAGAACGTCCTAATGCATCAAAACTAAATTGTTCCCATACAGTCAACAGTGCTATTTAATTGCTATGAATTGTATTCATTATTTAATTAAATGACCATAACCAGCTGGTATTTTTTATGGTTTCTACCAGTATATCATCTACTCATTCATATTACTTTGTTTATAAGTGTGTGTGTGTGTGTGTGTGTGTGTGTATATATATATATATATATATATATATATATATATATATATATGCATTTGAAGCAATATTAAAATTGTTCAAATTAAGAAATGTTCTGTAGCTTATTCTAAATATTTTATATTAATACATAATTTAATATATTTATATTTATATATAGATAATTCTAAATTAATAAAGCTAATTATGTTTTGTTTGTAACTATATGTCCATTTAAACAATATTACTAAAGTTTAATATAAATTAGTTTATTTATATAGGACATTTCAAACACAATGAGTGCTTTACATAAAAGGATTTAAAATAATCATAAAACGATGAAAAATGTCAATAAAAGCAAAGAATAGAGAAAATAATTGAAAATTTATTTCAAATGTTAACATTTAAGAATAAAAAGAGAATGATACATAAATAAGATAAATACATAAATACATACATAAAAATATTCAATAAATCATTCTAAATAAACAAATGGAAATATTCTATATATTATTCTATTATTCAGTTTATTCTAAATTAAGATAATTATTTTTTGTTTCTAACTGTATGTATATACATTTAAAGCAATACTGAAATTAATGTAATGCCCAATTTAAGAAATATTCTGTAAATTATTCTAAATTAATAAATAAATTATTCTAAGTAAATAAATGGAAGTATTCTAATATGACACAATATATAATATAAATTCATTTTAAATTAATACATTTAACAGATTATTCTCAATTAATAAATTAATTAAAATATTTCATATATTATTCAAAATTAATTATAACAAATGAATAAATTATTCTAAATGTTTTCCAGCAATTTTAATGTATAATTTATTGTATTATTTATTATTTATATATTATTTATTGTTGTTACGTGACTGTGGTCTCTTCCAAAGTAGAATCTGAGAAGTTTCAAGGTTCTTTCAGGCTCTGCTGCCATTTCCCATGATGCACTGGTATAATTTCCACTAATACGAGCGTATTTATGTGGACGGCATCCTCCCATCTCTTGCAGACAGCATTAGTGATGTGTTTTTATCCACTTGCAGCCCATTTCCTCTGCGTAACGAGCTCTGATCACCAAACATTAATAAACCAACCAGAGACGCCCGGTCACCCACTCACATCCTCACGGGTTGTCATAGTAACGGACATATGACTCCAGCATTAGGGCCGGTTGTGTGTTTGTGCTATTTTTGAGTACAGGAAGCATCTCTGCACCGCTGTATGTGTAAATCACCCTGAGTCCTCGTACCCACTTCCCAGGAGGGAATGTTCGATTCAGGCATCCCGGCTTCTGTTCCATTCATAGAAAGAGAGAGAGTGAATCTATGTGTGACGTGTGTGAAACTGAGGTCTGTTTGTCATCTGTCAGTGATTATTGTGTTTGGACTGAGATCAGAGCACGTAATGGGTGTTTCCTCACAAATTTCTATCTGTTTTTTTGCAGATTGCATGCGGATCTGAACACAACTTGGCTGTTGTGGGTGAGTACAATGAGCTTGGGTGTTTTTAGTGCTATTATGGCACAAGAAATTGAATGTTTTATTTTATTTTAGAACATAAGCATGCATGAGTCTTTGTGCAGATTACTCATGTTAGGAATGTTTGCACTATGTAGTCTCCATGGCAACACCTGTTGTCTTCATGTATCTGATGGCCCGTAACAGTCATTGGAAATAAACCTTCCGTCCGTCACGCACTCTTAAAACTGAGTACTGAGTGTCAATCATTGCCGCCCATCAGAAAAACAAACGTCAAGCTGTGATGTGCTTGAGATGAAGGAAATCAGGGGTTTTCTGTGAGCATTCTCGAGTGGATCTCACAAAAAACATGTTCAGCTCATAGTTCACAAAAAAAGTGCTGTCAAATTCGATTAATCGCAACTAATAGCATCTAATCGCATCTAACATAAAAGATTGTAAATATGTGTGTGTATATGTGCGTGTGTGTATATGTATACATTCACAGACACTCACACATATATATATTTACAAACTTTTATGTTAGATGCGATTAGTTGCGATTAATCGATTTAACTGCACTAATATATATATATTAGTGCTGTCAAATCAATTAATTGCAACTAATCACGATTAATTGATCGATTAATTAGTCGTGATTAATCAATTAATTGTGACTAATCACATCTAGCATAAACGTAAAGTGTGTGTGAGTGAGTGTGTGTGTGTGTGTGTGTGTGTGTGTGTGTGTGTGTATATACATACACACACACATATTTACAAACTTTTATGTTAGATGCGATTAGTCACTATTAATCGATTTGACAGCACTAATATATACAGTATATATATGTGTGTGTGTGTGTGTGTGTGTGTATATATATATATATATATATATATATATATATATAGTATGTAGTATAAAAATTAAGCCATTATTTTCATGACAATCAAGCATATTTCCCCCCAAAATCTCTTTACTGTAATGCATCTGAATGTTTTACTTTAGTGTTTGTCATCATCCTTAATGATTTTTATAGCTCACCAAAAATATTTATTTATTGATTCATTGATTTAGTATAAAATGAAACCATTATTTTGTGACAATCAAGCAAATTTCCCTAAATTCTTTTTACTGTATTGCATTTGAATGTTTTACTTTGGAGTTTGTCATTATCTTAAATGATATTTATTATCCTTTACTAATACATTATATTTTAATAAAAGTATTAAATTTAAATTTATTTTTTATTTATATCTTTAGCTAGCATAAAATATATAAAGGATGATGACAAACACTAAAGCACAAACACTGTAAATACAGTATATGTATATATTTATGTATGTGTGTGTGTGTGTATGTGTGTGTATATATATATATATATATATATATATATATATATATATGTAAATATTCTTCACAGGTTTCCTAACACCCAGCAGATTCTCTCTTGTGGCGAGGTTCCATCACATATACAGTTGCCATGGCAATAATTCTACAGTATCTTTAGGTGTAAAGTAGCTTATTATGGGATGTGACTGCTCTGACATTGAGCGGGGGAAGAAAAAAGACAGGATTAAAGGAGAGTAAGCCAGCATTTTGAGATTTCACTAAGCCTGATGGCCAGTATTAACTCTAAAACCAGCTCTGGCTTCTGTACTTTTGAGACTTCAGCGTCTGGATTTCAGTAATAGAACATTTTCAGCACTGCATCTTTAGCATTAGTGGAGATGAGTATCTGTTGCTGGACTAATTAAGCCGCCGCTCCGTGCTGTGATCTTTACTGCTATCACAGAAGGATGCTGGGAATTAGTCCCTGTGGCTTTGTGTAAGGGCATCAGAGGAAAATGAGCAATCACTGAATAAGAATATAAAGTTATTGATGTAATAGAAGCTATTTACAGAGAAAAAATAGAAGCTTAACAGAGAAAAAAGTAACACCATTGACTAATTGCAGTTCATGGAGTTTGTTTGTAAACTTTAAAACTGCCTGCTTGCTGTCTCCGCCTCACATTACTGTAATATTATTTTGTTGCATTTCATCCCAAAATCAAAAGGAAAGATATAAAGCATAAAGAAAACAAAGCATCATTTTTTTGAACATTATGGTTTTTTGCATTATTATTATTACTATTTTTATAATTTTTATGACAATTAAGCAATTTTGCCACCAAATTCTCATTACTTTAATGCAAAAATATTATATTTATATGTGTGTGTGTGTGTATATGTGTATATATATATATATATATATATATATAACCAGGCTTTTACAGTCGTTGAGAGAGACGGCACTGGTCTGTTATTGTCATGTTCCAGTAGCATGGGCAGCCATGCCTTAATTTTCAAAAGCCTTTTTTTTGTCTGTTTACACTGAAACGCAACCCCAGAGTTTTCAAACTAAATTGGGGTCTGCAGCGTTTTTCAAAAGTTTCAGTTTTTGAGAGTTTAAAACTCTGGAGTAGTGTAGATGCCAGGTGTGACCGTAGCAAAAATTATGTGTTTAAAATCGAAAATGCACTATTGTAAACAGGGCCTTAGCCTTGGCAGGCTATATCTGCTACGCTGCTGCATGACTGAAGGCTACTGCCGAAACATGCATATAAATACAGTGAAAGAATGCTGCAAGGAAAGCAGGGAGAACCCCCTAGCAGATCTAGGCAGGTGGTGCTGGGGAAGGTGGAGGGCATGGAAAATTCCTATGGCGTACTGCACTGAGTTGAGCTGGTTTAGGACGGAAATGTCTGAATCAACTTTATGAGTCTTGAATGAATAGTGCGATTGACAACAATACTGACATTTGGTGCACTTTTTTTTCTCTAAATTGGGGTAAAATGAATGTGGAAGCAGCCCAGTTCATCAGCTGAGAAGGTAACCAAGTTGAAAAAGCCTGATTACCTTGAAAAGAAGTATTTATGATTACCAAAGAAACATTGGTTTCTTGGGGGACTTGAGGTTTATCTTTTGTTCCTTTGTGCGAAGCAACCTTGAGATGGCGGGTACAAAATCATGACAACTCATGGCACCACAAGAGAGCAAATGAATAACATCTCAACATGCCTTGGGAATCACATAGCATTCTCTAAGCACGCATGACTCTTTTGAGAGGACATTATGGCACTTCCAACTTTAAGTGAGATTAATTAGGTTTAGGGATGCTGACCAGTGACCAAGTTCACCCATCGTTTGTTTGAATGGCTTGCTGCAACGAATCAGACAACCATGCCTTTTTTATTTCTCTTGTCTAGATTAGTATGCTGTTCTATATGTTTCTGTGGTCTGTAAGTGTGTTGCTATGGGAACAGTTTTGCTGTGCATCAGTGACTGAACACTTTAGAGTTCTTGTTTTGCGAATTACACATCATCCACACTCAAAAACAATGACTTGGTAAACAAAACATTTTTTGTCGTGTTTTTTTTTGTTTACGATGTTTTCATGAACAGGGTTCCTACTTTTTTTTTGGTAAACATAAATCATTTTATATTTTATTCATAATTCTGTATAAGTGACAGACAAGAAAACAATGAATTTATTGTATAAAGACATATCTGTTAAAAGTGTTACAGTGAATAGGGGAGTGTGGGAGAAAAGGGGGGGGAGGCGACAAACGAGTTACCCTTGAGAAAGCTTGCTCGCTCCTGGTTGCCGTGGTGACGGGACCTGTTATGTAACCATGTTGCCGTGGCACGTGCTTCCATGGCGATGCGGGCTTGACCACACCCACCAGCTGGACGTGTTGGAGGTGTTCAAGTCTACGACGTCTGCTTTAGACTGCAGGAGGGTCTGAATGATTCACAAGTGTGATGTGTGTACAAGAAACCTGCTTCATGTGGCCTTATTCATTCAGAATCATTTTTAACGTCCCAGTGACATTTTTCATTTTTATTATTGATTTTGTAGATGCTTTTAGCAATAATGACTTTAAATTTCTGTATGTATGTGAATCGAACCTGTTACTTTGGGTTTGCAAGTGCATTCACCTGTCTGTCTGTCTGTCTGTCTGTCTATCTGTTTATCTTTGTCTGTCTGTCTGCCTGTCTTTCTATCTGTCTGTCTGTCTGTCTGTCTGTTATGTCTATCTTTCTGTCTATCTTTGTCTGTCTGTCTGTCTGTCTGTCTATCTATCTGTCTGTCTGTCTGTCTGTCTGTCTGTTATGTCTATCTTTCTGTCTATCTTTGTCTGTCTGTCTATCTGTCTATCTGTCTGTCTGTCTGTTATGTCTATCTTTCTGTCTATCTTTGTCTGTCTGTCTGTCTATCTGTCTGTCTGTCTGTCTTTCTATCTATCTATCTATCTATCTATCTATCTATCTATCTATCTATCTATCTGTCTGTCTGTCTGTTATGTCTATCTTTCTGTCTATCTGTCTGTCTGTCTGTCTGTCTGTCTGTCTGTCTGTCTATCTGTCTGTCTGTCTGTCTGTCTTTCTGTCTGTCTGTTCTATATGTCTGTCTGTCTGTCTGTCTTTCTTTCTTTCTTTCTATGTCTGTCCATCTTTGTCTATCTATCTGTCTGTCTATGTCTGTGTCTATCCATTTGTCTACGTGCCTATCTGTCTGTCTATCTTTGTCTGTCTGTCTGTCTGTCTATCTATCTATCTATCTATCTATCTATCTGTCTGTCTTTCTGTCTTTCTATCTGTCTATCTATATAATTTAAATTACTTGGAAAATAAAACGCAACATTGTCATCTCTATCTGTCTACGCCTGTCTGTCTGTCTATCTATCTGACTTTCTATATCTGTCTGTCTGTCTGTTTATCTATCTATATCTATCTATATAATTTAAATTACTTGGAAAATAAAACGCAACATTGTCATGGAACATATTTCACTGTCTCTCTTTAGGGGGTCGGATCTTCTCCTGGGGCTGGAATGAACACGGAATGTGTGGAGACGGTTCCCTTTGTGACATCACGCAACCACGGCCAGTCCCCAGTCTCAGAGACGCTACGGCTCTTCTGATTGGCTGTGGAGCAGGGCATTCAATGGCACTATGCAGATTGAAGAGCAACAAGGATTCTGCAAGCTGAACTGGTTTCAGCGTTTGGCTCTGACACTGTTTGCTTGCGTTACGGTTTTAATGAATTATTCAGAAAGACCCGTTTAAGCCTTTAAAGGACAGATTTTAGATCAAAGTCTCAGAGATGCAAATACTACTTACTGATGCATGCATTATGCTTATGACATTAGGAAATGACCCAAAATATACAGGCACAAGAACACTAGGCCTATTTGCAGCTTCATGCAAATATTCATAGCTTAAATGAGAGGTCCTCATCGTTTTTGTTTTGAAAAATGTTTTCTCCTATTGAATGCCAAAATAAGTCTATATGCATTCGCTGATGTATATCAGCTTGTACATACTGTCCTAGTGCCTTTAAAACCATTCAGAAAGACCGAAATTCAATAAGGAGAGAAATTCAATCAGACACTCATTTTCTAGATGGGTTTTTGTCAGCACTGAAATGGTCATTCACGCTTCCTTTGCTGTGATCGACGGTCAATGATCATTTCCTCTGACCTTTCACCTCAGGGACAGAGAAAACCCTTAAATAACCTTCACTGTATATCCAATGACTGAAACCGATTTACTGCTAAGAAATGACCTGTCTGAAAACAATCAATCTCCCAGAATACTCAGTGATGGAGTGATAATCTACTAAAGATTGGGGGGCGGGGGTTGTCTTAAAACAAAGCTTGAAAAACCCACAAAACACAAAATCTGTTTTAGTGCTTTTTATTACTATTATTTATTTATTTTTTTAATTGCTTTTTTTCTCTCTTCAGAAAAAGACACAAAATTGCCTTAACAATATGTCAACTCAAACCATCAATGAAAACACCACCTGGTTTTAAATAACTATCCATACTATGCACTGCAGTGTGCTGAAAAACACAAGGAACGTCTCACAAAACAGCACAAACGTTTGAGATGCCACCTTTTGCCAGTAAGATTGATGTTCACTGTGTCCAAAAACTATTCAGTCTCAAAGACTGTACACCTCTGGAGTTTTATTCATATGTATATATATATTTATTTCTCGCTGATGTTTGTGCTCTAATGTGGTTGGGTCTTTGAAACAGTCCAGCATATTGTAAGGAAACGACCCAATGTTGACATTCCCGTGATGCAACTGGCAGTGCGCTAGTTTGGTCCCAAAGAACTGGGTATACTTCACATTTTCACAACAATGAAAAATAAACGTTGAAACAAACTTAACACATAGTATCGGTTCCTTTCATATATTCCATCATAAACCCTGTATGTTCTTATTCTCTATAGAGAGTAGTGTTGTTGTACAGTGCAGGATTGTCTCTTGTGATGGCTTTTATGAAAACCGCCATAATATGTGGCTTCCAAAATAGCTTGTATATTCACATTGAATTTTCAAATGCAAACTAAGCATTTATTAAACAATTTTTCATCAAACTCAATGTTGGTGTTGTCATTCCTTCAAAAATTGAGTTTGGTCCCAATGATGTGCTGACAAGCCTTGGTATTTTACCTTCAAATCCAACACCGCATTCTAACCAGGCGTGACACGGCATCGTCTTTTTACTCTCAAAGTGAAAATGCTACGCAATCACAGCCACAGACGTTGTATGTTAAACATCAAATATAAATATTCAAAGGAAGAGTTCACCCAAAACTGAAAATTCTGTCATCATTTACTCACCCTCAAGTTGTTCTTTCTTCTGTTGAACACAAAAAAAGATATTTTGAAGAATATCAGTATCCAGACAGTTGACGAAAGCCATTGACTTCCATAGTATTTTTTTTTCCTACTATGGAAGTCAACGGCTACCGTCAACTGTACCAGCATTCTTTAAAATATCTTTTTTGTGTTCAACAAAAGAAACTCGTACAGGTTTGGTAGTAAATTACAAAATTTTCATTTTTAGGTGAACTATCCCTTTAAGATAAGTGAAATTTTGGACCAATGAGATTCCATTGTGGGCGGAGCTTCCCAGCATATTACAGTATGTCACGTCGCACCTGATTAGGACACGGTGCATCTCGAAAGTTACCAGCCAAACATGTGAGCTACAAAATATATCAAACTGTCATTTGTTCTACAGAAAGGAATGTAAAAGTGAACGGTGCAAACAGTGCAAAAGGCATTTCTACATGGTAACTACAGTAGTACAAAATACGGGAAAACAATTGCTATTTTTTTCCTCCCTACTCACACATGATCACAGAGCACATGTTTTTGTTTCTTTTTTCCCACTGAAATGTGATTAGCGACATTTTTACAACATTTAAACAACCAAAAACAAACACTTCAACGAGATAAAAGAAAGATTTACACAACACCAGCACATACAAGCACCATGTACAACACTGACACTCACGAACGGAAAAACAACAGGCATTTCGCACAGCACGATAGCACAATAAACCACAAACGAAACAGCGCTACATACGGCTGAACAACTACAGCTTCTCTTGATTACTGTGCTACATCTACGCTGAATTAATTCTCAGTTACAACTCAAAGAGAAGTGCTAATCTACAACAAACACACAGCACGCGCTCTCTCACACACACAAACGCTAAATACGGTACTATCAGGTGGGGGATGTGGCTTTATGGTTGACACACATAGTGGTTGGTACACCATGGTTCATTACACACACTGACTCGGTTGGTTGTCTGCTTCGGTTGGCGCGCTGGGTCTCTAAAAAAACACGAAGAGAAAACAACAACAACAAACAACAAGGAAAATCATATTAATACACCAAACGGACGGCACAGAAACATGGGGGAGGAGGGGGGGAGGAGGAGGAGGAGGAGGAGGGGGCGGATAGAGAAGGCTGGCGGGATTGTTGTCCCTCGAACCGTGCAAGCAAACAGGGTGATACTTGTCAAGCAGGTGACTATGACCTCCTTTACAGGCTCATGGTAAACTTGGGGTTTACCATGTGCTCTCCCATGCTCCAAACTGCATTCATTCAGATCCAGTGTAAGTCTACAGGTTATTGTTAAAGGAATAATTCACCCAAAAAATGAAACTTTCCTGATTATTTACTCACCCCAAAGCCATACATGATGTATATGACTTTCTTTCTTCAGCCGAAGAGAAATTAAGGTTTTGGAGGAAAACATTCCAGAATTTTTTTCATGCAAGGGAATGGTGCCTAACGTAGAGCATTTTTGACTGTCCAAAATCCATATTTAGGCACCTTCAAAGTTCTCCACATGACCCCAGCCGACAAATAGCGGTCTTCTATAGCAAAAAGATCCAATTATATACTTTTATCTACAAATTTTTGCCTTGGTCCAGCTCTGCGAAACATGTTTATGGGGTGGTTGGGTTCACAAACTCTTCGGAAAGGTTACGTGTGATGTAGGCGGCAAGAACCGCCCCATTGTTTACAAGAGGAGTTTACATCAAGGATACACACATAAACAGATCATTTTTAACACTAAACTGAAACAAATACTAATATACCGCAACAGCCATTTGTTCTTCACACTTATCCACACTTGTAAACAATTCTTTCCGCCTACGTCACACACGACCTTCCCAACGTTCATGCGTCACACAAGAGGTCTTGAACTCAACTGTCTCGTGAACGCTCTTTGCAGAGCTGGACCAAATGTGCAGCACAAGTCCTGAAAAGTGAAGCCAAAACATTTCGATTGTCCCCTGGTGGCTGGCTGCAGTATAGGTCATAAACCCCGCCTACTCCATGTAATCGAATGGGATGCGAGTCAAGCTAAAAAATCCAATTACGATTCAAATAATTTTTTCCAGAAGATGGTTTCTGTCATTTTAGGTAGTTCTTATCTTATTGACGTATGTTCACATGTTCGTTTTTCCAATAAGTTTGGTTTTAGTTAGTTATTTGACCTTGATACTGCAGTTCCACCTCAGGATCACTACTGCGCAGACGCATGCTCTAAATGACATAATGGGCAACAACCATTTCTGGGATATTTTGGCTTCATTTTTCTACAGTGGAATGTGGAGATGCACAGAACCAAGGCGAGCTTTTGCAGTAAAAACGTTTTTTTTTTTTCTTTAAATGACTGATCGTTTTGCTAGAGAAGACCATTGGAGCCCTCTGGAGCTGCCTAAATGTGGATTTTGGACCATCAAAAGTGGTCTACGTTGGGCACCATTCACTTGGGCATGAAAAAAAAATTCTGGAATGTTTTCCTCTTATTTTCTCTTCGACTGAGGAAAGAATGTCATATACATTTTGTATGGATATGGGATGAGTGAATAATCAAGAAATTTTCATTTTTAGGTGATCTATTCCTTTAATATGATTAACTCATCAGGTCATGCTGTGTTTGGGTTTGTACGCAGTGGGACGGTGTGACATGCTTGGTTAATGACTTGTGGCATGCTACCGGTGTGCGAAACAGGGCACTGCTAGTCCTGCCTCGGCTCTCCTGTTTCAATCCCCCGCTTTACCGGGAGGTCACACACTTTCTCTTTGACCTTTCCAACCTTTCAAGATCCAAGTGTGATTGTGCATCCTTTTAACAAGACTGAATTATGAGCTAGTAACACTGGTGCATAATTGCAAGATTTATTTTTTTTTAATATGGACTGCAAAGTCCAAAAATAGCTGCCGGAAAAACAGCTCGGTGATAAAGATGGGGTGAAAGATCAAAGAGACATCACAATACAGGCACAGCTTATTGCCAAGCAACTGGGGATTTATGTATGCATGTTCTGTCAAAGAAAACCAGAGTCTATATACAGATTGGATACAAAATTTATTTCATGCAAGGTTCATATTTACAGTTTTGTCATTCGCATATGTATTTTTGCATAAAATTCCATGCATTTACCTCTCCCCAAGAAATCCCAAAAGTACATTGATTAGTTTCTTTTTAAAAGACGCTTTTTTTCTGTCAACTGCACGATACATCTATATTGTATATGATTGCGTGTGCTTTGCTACAGTGTTAAATGTTTAAAAATGTGATATACACATGTCTGTACTCCAGATAAATCACATTTGAAACTGAATTTATGAAAAATATGGGTTTTGTGAAAATAAAAGCTACTTTATATAATAGCTGGTATTGTAATTAAAATTCTGCTATTTAGATTTGCCTGCTCTTGTTGAGAAACAGTGAGTTAAAGTGCATTTTTTTTACTATTTGCATCTTAATTTGTCAAAAAGTCAGATGGTCACCTTGATTGCTGCTACTAAAAGATACAGGGTGTTTAAAACACACCAGAGATCATAGTTTGGGGAAAGGCAAAAAAAATGTCTGCAAAAATAAAAAAAAAAACAATTGCTACATATATTGTATGTCATCATAAATGATATCATACTCTGCATCAGATATATTTAAAGAAGCTTTGGGTGAAAAAACATTTTTCTTACATATTTTCAAAAAACTTACATTGTTTTCTCAGATAGTTTCCCATGCAAGGCATGCAAATGCAAATGAGGTTTCTTCAGTCAAGTTTCTATGTTGGTGACGTGTGCATCACTAGAATCATGATTGTTGGTGTTACTTCCAACTAATTTTATCTTATATCATATATGAAATAGCCATTGTCTCATCTTTTTTCCTTTTAAATGGTGTCCATTAGCACCTAATGAAAACCACAGCTTAAAACACCCAGGGTTTAGGAAAAAGGAGCAATGAAGG
Source organism: Hypophthalmichthys nobilis (assembly GCA_037950665.1). Lineage (NCBI taxonomy): Eukaryota > Metazoa > Chordata > Actinopteri > Cypriniformes > Xenocyprididae > Hypophthalmichthys > Hypophthalmichthys nobilis. The sequence continues at coordinate 20,303,888 of CM075486.1, forward strand.
AGAGATAAGGGGAAGAATGAAAGTGTAGAGATTTGAAAGTGAGGAAAGAAATGAGACAGCAAAGAAGGGAGGGTAGATGAGACCACTGCATAGGAAGATGAGAGACTGGAGAAGAGAACAAGAGACAAGGATAGACAAGTGAAGGAAAGAGGAGGAGGCAAAGGGAAGGATTAGAAGAAAGGAGGGAAGAGAAAAACGGAAGTTCAGAGGAAGAGGAAAGAACAGACACGAGAAGGGAAGAGGAAAGGGATAGGAAAAGGGAGAGGAAGAGAATAGTGGAAGAAGAGGTAATAAAACAAGAAAAAAGAATAGATAAGAGAATGGAGGAGAAAAAGGAGGAGGAAATAGAGGTAATTAAGAAGAAGATAAAGGAGAAGAGCAGAGAAGGAAGAGGAAGGAGAAGGGCAGAGGATGAGTAAGGAAAAGAGAATAAGGAGTGGAAGAGGATGCAGAAGAAATGAGAAAAAGAGAAGAAGAAAACTGGAAAATGGAGACGAGGGAGCAGAAAGGAAGAATAGACAAGTAGAGATGAGGAAGAGAAAAGAACTAGGAAGAGGAAGCAATAAGGATAGACAAGTGAATGGAAGAGAAGGAGGAAAAGGGAAGGAACAGAGGAGAAAAAGGAAGAGGAAAGACGGAGGAAGAGGAAAAGATTGAGAAGGAGAAAAGAGGAAAGAACAGACAAGAGAAGGGAAGAGGAAAGAAAAGGAAGAGGAAATGGGGAGGAAGAGGAAGGTGAGTAGTGGAAGAAGAGGTAGGAAAACAAGAAAAAAAATAGATAAGAGAAGGGAGAAGAAGGAAGAGGAGGAGGAAGGAGAGGTCATTAAGAAGAAGATAAACAATAAGAGCAGAGAAGGAAAAGGAAGGAGAAGGGCAGACAATGAGGAAGGAAAAGAGAATAAGGAGTGAAAGAGGAAGCGGGAGAGGAAGCAAAAAGAAAGAAGAGAACAAGGGATAGGAAGAGAAAGGAAAAGGGAGGAGGAAGAGGAAATAGAAGCAAAGAAGTGAAGGAAGATTAAGGATAACAGCAGAGAAGGAAGAGAAAGGAGATGGATTGAGAATTAGGAAGGAAAAGAGAATAAGGACGAGGAGAGGGGAAGAGGAAAGGAAGCAAGAGAAGAGAAGTTTCAAATGAAAGAGAGTTTAATGAGAGACGGATGGTACACAGTGTGAGCAGGCATCTCAGCGCAGCACTGCGGAGCGAGGGCCTCTGATTGGTTAGTTTTGTTGTCCATGCTACAGGATGGATGGGATGGGAGAGTGGACCTGCTGCATGAGACAGGGCGGGCTGCAGGGCAGAGCCGACACTGAGGCCACGCCTCCAGACATGCTGCTATGGCTCCATGGCTTTTCATAACCTTCATTTGAAGAGAGAAAGGGCTTTCAGTAAAACCTCAGAGCAGCCTTCAACCTTAGACAAAGACTCTCTGCCAAGGCTTCCTTGTGAATAAATTTGGATATTTCAGTATGTACGTGGACAGATAGCTGAGGTGTGTGTACTGTATCTGGTGTGTTTGCACAGATTAGATTTTGTTAGTGTTGTCCTGTCATGTACTTGTTATGTTCATGGTTAGCCAGTTGACATTGACTGATTGCCAAGTCAACTGCATCATCCTCCATGCGTTCTATGCTTCAAACTCTCAACTGCATGCATGGGGTGGTTTCACAGTGCTTTACAGCGTAACACAGGTTCAGAGAGACATCAAAGAACTCAGCCAGACACATCAGCTCGACAAGTCACAACCATACGTGTATTTCCCAGTTTATTGGTAACTGTATAACTACAAGATGATGCTAGTTCTGTTAGATATGGGGCTAACTACAGGGCTAACAAACAACAGAAGTATTTCATTTGTATCTTAATTCTTTCTTATCCAAAAATTTTGCTCAAGGTCTTACCTTTATTACAAGAGTTAAGGAAAGAGTTTGATTCTTCATAGCCCTGGCCAAGTCTTATCTTGACCACCCTGTTGAAAAGACCAGCATAGTTGTTTGTGTTATGCATACTAGTACCAGTGTACAAACAAAACTTCTTAACTAGCCTACCCAGCAAGTTTTTCTTGATCATTCAGCATCAAGAGAAGCTAGACCAGCACCTAACCAGCCTGGATGAGCATGGGAATTCATGCTGGTAAGCTGGTCTATTCAGTAGGGTAGCATGGACTTGCAATTGTCATTGTTTTAAGTTACGATCGAGAGCTTCTGACTGGCTGAGTTCTTGTCATGTGACCACATGCCCCATATCCCATGCTGCATCTCTTGTGAGATTCACCATCACCAGGACCACCCGCCATTGTGAATCTGCATGCAAACAAGCACACTGCTAGGTAATAATTCATTTACTGTATAAAACCATTTTTTTCATGAACATTGTAATGTTACTTTTTCATTTAAAATTGGACCCTTACATAACGGTCCACTGAATCGGCCTAAAATATGTACTGTAAAGCATACTGCATTCGCATGAACACATTAAGAAAAACTTGCACTGCATGTACTTCTCAAAGATCTTGTTCAGACTGAGCTAAAAATCAAAAGAAGCCCGGTGACGGCTCACTTGGATACGTCATTTCTATCGCAGCTTTTCCTGTCAACCTTAGGATAACGGCAGACCTGAGGAGCTATCAGACTGCGAGAAAGAAGGCTGAGTGACAGTCGGTCGATTTGCACCGAAAGAGCATCTTTGATAGACAGCTGCTCCACTTTTAGACACAGCACTGGCAGTGCTTTGACGGGTAGCAGTGATTGGCTGGTTACGTACCCTTCCTGACTCTCCCTCCTGTGTGATTGGCTCGGTCTCCTCCGGAAGTGAGCAGGAAGCAGGGTCTCTCGCGGTCCACGGGGCTGAAGACTTCCTCGGGCGACACCGCCTGGTCGATGTGAGGACAATCCTCATTGGCCAGGGCAGCTTTCGATGGCTCCCCATTCACTTTAAAATCTCCAGTCACAGGCAAAGAAAGATGACTCATTACAGAGTGATGCAAGGTGACATGCAGAATTTATTTCAGGCTATCAACACGGTGATACATCCTGAAAGCCAAACCGCTCTCAAAGTTCAGGCCTGATGATATATAAATGACATTTCTGCAAGAAAGACTAATGCTTTTTCCACCATACATGATTTTATATCCAGTCAAATTCACCTGGATTGATCTAGCATTTACAAACATTAGGAAACCATATTTTCCTGTTATATCATGACCTAGATCAGGGGTACTCAACCCTGCTCCTGGAGACCCATTGTCAAGTTTAGCTCCAACCTTAATCAAACACACTTGAATCAACTAATCATTTTCAGTATTATTTGAGCATTAAAGGCAGGTTTGTTGGAGCAGGGTTGGACCGAAACTCTGTAAAACATTGGGTCTCTAGGAGCAGAGATAAATACCCCTGACCTAGATGTTGGAAATTTGACTTCTACTAATTAGGCGGATTCCCAAGTGTGAATACAAAAATGTGGATGTCGAAAAGTAGAAGTGGACTTGTCTCTATGAAATTCTCTTTAGTTAACAGATGTCTTCATTTTCTCTGTGACTTTTGGTCACATAATTTAACGTCATTCACAAAAGCTTTTCCCTCTACATCCTTAAGGTATACCATGCCCTTTCATATCAATGTACTCTCGGCATTTTATGACATAGCATAAACTCTAGTGTGTGGGGTTACCCTTAATTGCTAGGTTGGACTATTTGTAATGTAGATGAGAGCTTAGAGAAGTAGTAAGGTTCAGTGACAGCAAAACCACAGAGAGAGAACTAAAAACATTACTAAAACCATTAGCACTTTTTAATTTTCAACAACAAATCTAAATGATCTTTTCAAATAAAAGAGTTGTTCTAAACATCGAACTGAACTGAAACACTTTGTCTCCTTGTCCAAAAAGTCCATCTATTGAAACTAATCTGCAAAAATGCCTTGCAAAACCATGACCACCTACTGTACATTAACTCATCAGTGTTCAGTAAACTGACTCATCTAGTTGTGGCAAAGTAACAAGGAAGTGTTAAAGGGATTGTTTGTAAGGCCCTGTTTACACCTGGTATTAAGATGCGTTTTGATCAATCGGATCACAAGTGGACAAGGGAGACACATACCCGTTTACACCTGGTATTTTAATCTATTTTGTCCACTTTCATCCACTTCTGTCCTGATTTAGAAATCAGAAATGGTAAAAGAACATGGTGCTTGGTACATTTTTCGTCTTCAAACCAAACTTGGGTCTTCAGCTGACAAAGTTTAAATCCTGTCTGGCTAGCTCACTTCCCATTATGTTTACGCATTAGGTCAGTAGACGGTCTTTTGTGATTGTTCAAACACATTTGATCACATGAGCATTTACACTATGAAAACAATCTAGTCGAATCCGTTTTCGACTACCTCTGGAAGTCGTCGAAAGTGGACAAGCTCAAAATGTTTTACATCCTGTTTACACCTGTATTTAGCGTCGTCCACTTGTGATCCGATCAAACAAAACGCATCTTAATACCAGGTGTAAACAGAACCTAAGTCTTAAAGGTAGAGTGGCAGGCTGTTTACTTCTAAGGGCCAGAAATAGGATAATATAATGGTAAAACCAAATCAGTGATGCTCTGGGAAAACAAATGACATGACTCCTTCAAGGTTAACAAACAGTGACACTGACAAACTTTACAGATTCTAAAATATTAGTTCCTACCTTGGTATCTGATCTCGGAAACCTCTTCCTGAGCCAAGGGGCATGTGTCACTGTGCGTGCTGGGTCGCGGGGAGTTAATGGCTGACTTGCAGTAGTTGGGAGACCCCAGTTGAGGTGCTCGTGGGATATGCTTATTTTTTTTCTTTGGTAGTTTTTGTTTCGCCATGGCTAGGGAGTAGTACATGCCGAAGTTGTTCACGATTACAGGGACAGGCATGGCAATCGTCAGCACACCTGCAAGGGCACAAAGCGCACCCACCAGCATACCAGACGTCGTCTGAGGGTACATATCGCCATAGCCGAGGGTTGTCATTGTTACCACAGCCCACCAGAAGCCAATGGGTATGTTCTTGAAGTGTGTGTCGCTACTAGCATCGGGATCATTGGGGTTTCTTCCAATACGTTCGGCATAGTAGATCATAGTGGCAAAGATTAAGACTCCGAGTGCAAGGAAAATGATGAGGAGGATAAACTCATTGGTACTGGCACGGAGCGTGTGCCCAAGTACCCGCAAACCTACAAAGTGTCGTGTCAACTTGAAGATACGGAGAATTCGAACAAATCGTACCACACGGAGGAAACCCAACACGTCTTTCGCTGCTTTGGAGGAGAGTCCGCTCAGTCCCACCTCCAGGTAGAAGGGGAGGATGGCCACAAAGTCGATGATGTTGAGGGTGTTTCTGACAAACTTTAATTTGTTTGGACAGGTAGTCACTCGGATCAGAAACTCAAAAGTGAACCACACAACGCAGACACCCTCAACGTAGGTTAACTGCACCATGGTCTCCGTCTCCTGGATGAAACGTTCCCGGGTTTCATTGCCATCCGTATAGAGTTCTGTACGGTTGATGATGGGATTGAAGGCCTCATGAGTCTCCAAACAGAATGTGGTAATGGATACCAAAATGAAGAACAAAGATGCAAATGCTATCCACTGTAAGAAAAGAGAGAGACATTATGTAAGACCTTAAATTAATAGTTTAACCAAAAATGACAATTCTTTCAATATTTATTCACCCTAATCTCGTTCCAAAACCTCTTTCATCTGCGGAACACAACAGGGAAAATTTTGGAGGAATGAACTGGGTGGTTTTCTATTCTGATTTCAGAAGACTTTTATGGTGCTTTTAAACCTCATTTCCTATTCATTGTAACTGCATGGAGCAAAGAGTGATCAGTACAATACTTCAAAATACTTTTCCAAAGAAAAAGGTCATACAAGAACAACACCAGGATGAGTAAGTGACAGAATTCGTTTAATGCTTGTTTTGTGGATGCCTTAAAAACATCTGTAACACTCAGTTCTGCTATAAATAGGTTTTTCCCAACTTAAGATCAGACAAAAATAAATCCAATTACAACACCATGAAAACACTAATTGCTCATAAACACCCATTTCAGCAGAATTCAGAGGAAGTACACTTGGATAATGTCACGTCTTCAGTTTCTCAACACGCTACTGAAAAGTGCCACGTCAACAAGCGGGGGGCTTAACAGAAGTACAGTAGCTGCTGAAACTCAAGGTCATTGTGCGCTCTCAAGGACAGCATAGAATGACAGAAAGGCACCAATATATCTGCCCTCCATCACTTTGGGATAAATTTAACCATAGTTCCCCTCACCAGGGATTCCTGGTCAGCCTCTGGCAAGGTTACCACACAGATTTGGTGAGATGCTCCCTAGAGTGTTTTGAAAGAAGATGGGGGAAGCTTTCAGAATTTACACTGCAGCTTACTGTAAGAGAGAATGACAACATGGACAGATGGAAATGGATTTCAGTAGGGGAGCCCCACCACAGGATGACGGAATACTGGCGGAATAGTGGAATTACATAAGTGCAAGTTGGCCATGTTTTCCCAACCGTGGGATCTTCTGGCAAGTGTGAAAGGCACCATTCATTATGTATATTGATTATTTTGCTGAAATAAAATAGATAAGACTGTGAATCTCAATGACAAATCATCCATCAGCATATATAATAGGGGTGGGAAAATGCATTCATGGAACAAATAAAAATCCAGTGCATTCTTGGAATATAATATAATCACTACTACTATATTTTTACATTTTCTGGAGAAAATGTGTTGGTTCATTGGTGCTTGTCAGTGCAAAAGTCACTGGGGTGCTTACCAAGTCTGTTGCCAACTTTAATGTACAGTAAATTAATGGGATTTTCCCATTTTATCTTCCGCCAGGCAAAAATCATGAGTCCGATCACTTAGAAGAGTAAAAGCACTATTCACCTATATAATCCGCATGATTTGGGGATTTACTCATGCCATTTGCACAAACAGTACAAGTTAAAAGCCAAAGTTTAATGTTTACAGTTAGGAGCTTGTTCAGATCACTAACCCCATGAACAATGCCTTGGCAAACACCACTACCAAATGCATTACATGCTCATTTCTAACCAGAACTACATTGCTTGACCTATTTTCAATGATAAAAATCCAGATTCTGTGGTTAAATTAGCATTTTTTTTTTCAAACGATTTACTCAATTGATTACAAACAATTCTCATATGCTAACTCATGACCAAATTTCATTGCATCATTTAGTTAAGGATCATAACTGAACCACAAACAATAACAAATGATTTTTCATTCATGCTACAATTATATGGTTTTACAATATGCAAGCTAGTATCAAATATATGTTTTTGTATATATCATATTTTCATTAAGTTTCAAAGCATTAATGCACCTTCTCTGCTCTGATCTGCCTCTGGTTTTGGCGGCTGGCAACACCTTTCAGTCCTTCGGTTCATTCTATCACATAAATTCTTCTTCCACAGGCGGTTTATAACTGGGTCAGCCAGTGCTTAGTCTAACAGACACTATTCCCTAGATGTGCTTCGTTTCCTGTGTTTGTGGGGAGGAGAAGCGTTTTGTCTGAGGAAGCCTATGAGCACATATACACAAAAACGCACATAAATAAGGGCTTTTCACCAATAATTAAGATCAATTTAACCTGTAGAAAAGGCTGTTGAGTTATGGAAATGGAAGAAATGGAGCAAAAAGCATCTTTCTCCATTGAAGATGGAATCCATGTATTTCGATGAAAAAAATTAATTTTGTATTGTTAATTTTGTATTGTTAATGTTGTAACAGTGCCCGATTCTTTATTGGAAGGCACTTAAAAGTGTGAAATAGACAATTTTTTTCATTTTATATATTTTCTGCGGTTCCAGAGTAATTATGCTTTAATTAATTCAAAATCAGATGTGGGATACAATTTGATATCCTAACAACGCAATGGCAATGGTACCATTAGATGCCAACAAAAAAATTGCAGAGTACAAACGATGCTATACCATACTAGAATTTGTTCTACAATATGAGTATCAACACAATCATTTTCCCATTTTACACTCTATCTCTGCAAACAATGCCTTGTATTTCCTCAAAAGTGAGCGGTTATCATCTTATAGATGCGTGCCATTGAACCTGGAACTTGGGATTTTCACAAGCGCTTTCCAGTTTTATATTCAATATGTATCATACGGTCAGTGAACAGACTGGGGCGGTAAAAAAGTAGTTAATAATTCATCAAGGTAAGACGTGGATTACATCATCACCACTGCTTTTTCTCTCTCACAGAACCAGTGGCCTTTTCATTTTTTGTAATTCATGTAAAATTAACAAACACATCATGTTTCTTGAAAAAAAAAGAAGCTCTTATTTAATTGCTGAATCACTTTTGCTCTCCTCAAACTGACGGCGAAAGCATATTCTCACGACCTTGCAAATCCCAGAGGGCAAAAGTTTGATCCATGCGAACGTTTTATCCTCACTCTCCCATTGATCAAGATAAACACAAGAACAGCTTGATCCTCTTGATCTCGGGGGACACAACATGATCCGTTTCTCCCCCTCTGCCCTCTCATCACACATTGATGAGTTGAAGAGACAGTCCATTTTATGTTTCTTCCCTCCATAAAAATAAACAAACACTGGTAAAACATCTACTATAATATCAGTGAATATGTGCAAGTTTCTTGTTTCACAGCTTATTTTGAATGTCTGTCATTGGAGAAAAATTATTTTTGTGTCCAAATGGTGTAGTTACGGCATCTACCAGCAGGGGCTAATGCAGCCATTCTAACCAGCCATTGGTTAGCACGTTTCCTAATTAACATTAATAGAGCTTCAGAGTATTGAGCAACTTTCAGGCATTTTATCATTCAGTGAATCTAGTGCTTTATCACACCCATAGGGACGTTGACTGCAGACATATTAAAGGTGCCCTTATTTCACAAGTCTCTGGTGTCCTCAGAATGTCTCTGTGAAGTTTCAGCTCAAAATACCTCATAGTTTTTTTATTATTCCATGTTTTAACTGCCTATTTGGGGTGGGATTAAAAATGCTCTGATTTGGTGTGTGTACACCTTTAAATGCTCGTGCTCCCCGCCCCCAAGCTCGTGACTGCATTAAACATTGCATAAACAATACTTAAGTTCACAATATAACTCTCAAAATGGATCATTACAAACTGTTGGTGATGCAGCATATCAGATCACATAAGTATGGCATATTGTGGATGTTTACATTCGTTTCTGAATGAGTGTGATAATGCTGTGTGGCTAAAGAGATTTATAAAGAATGAAGATGTGTTTATGAATTATACAGACTACAAGCCTTTTCGGGTTAAAAATGAAAATAACGACATGGCTCTGATCTCCGTGAATACAGTAAGAAACAATGGTAACTTTAACCACATTTAACAGTACATTAGCAACATGCTAACGAAACATTTAGAAAGACAATTTACAAATATCACTAAATATGTCATGATATCATGTATCATGAACAGTTATTATCGATCCATCTGCCATTTTCGCTATTGTCATTGCTTGCATGCTTCACAATACCTGCATAACTTCTGATGATTCGGCTGTGCAGCTTCATGATGTTAATACTGGCTTGTCTAATGCCTTGAACATGGGCAGGTATATGCAAAAGTTGGGGGCGTACATATTAATGATCCCGACTGTTGCGTCACAGTCGGTGTTATGTTGAGATTCGCTTGTTTTTCCGTGGTGTTTTTCACGCATGAGATTTACATATGAAGGAGGAAACAATGGTGTTTGAGACTAGCTGTATGTCATTTCCATGTACAGAACTCTTATTATTCAACCATGCCAAGGTAAATTCAATTTTAAATTCTAGGGCACCTTTAATGGTTGTTCTAAAGCATCATTTACAGTTTAAGAGCCCATTTTCATTTTTCAGGCATTGAAAAAACGTGCAAGCTGCAGAACTGGGAATGTTGAAACTCACTTAAAGTGCTGGTAACTGAATTAGTTGGTGGGCGGCCCGGCGCTGATTCATTCTGCGAGCGCAGTGTGCATGAACCGATGTGTTGCTGTGATGCTAATACAGCTGAGATACGAAAAGTTCTCATTAAACAAACTCACACACACCCCAACCACGCAGACTAATGAGTGATGCGCAGCTTGATAATTACTGCAAGGATGAGTCTGGACCATTCTACAGGCATGCGGATGGAGTCTGAACCAATAAGCCTTGTCTGTTTACCTCCTGTGCGCTGATATTTACGGCAAAGTACTCCGTACAGTTGGCACTTAGACAGTATTTTGAATTTTGTACAGTCCGAGTAGGTACTACATTTGAATTTGAAATTACTTTGCGACTGTTAAAAACGTACGTTCTGTGAGTATTAATGAAATTCAGAATTACTACATCACATGCTTCACTGCCATTCATAAATGCCATTCTACTGTTTTTTGAATTGGAATGTACTACTTTGGTGTTGTACTGTTTTTTGCATACTATATAGTAGGGAAGTATTCGATTTAGGACACAGGGCATGTCTTAAGTACTAGTATGACCAACTAGCGGTTAGTTAAAAGACAATCAGCCTTACGTTTTGGTATCAAATTACATCAATCTACGTTTTTATGTTAAAGGGAAAAAGAAAAAAATGTGATGGCTAACTTGTAAGACTAGTCTTAGCGGTTTATGCAACTGGCCCCAGGTCTCATTTTACAATCAATCAATCAATCAATTAAATCAATCAATCAATCAATCAATATTTATTATATTTTATAATATTAAAATAATTCTATTTTTTAAACTATTAACATTTTATGCATTGTAAAGAATTTTTTTACATGCAATTACTTTATTTAAATCAATATAAATCAACATAAATACTAAGATGTTGTATAAATACTTTACCATTTAATCCATATATTTAAAATATTTATTATAATACATTTTACACAATTACAGTATATATAATTTTAAGAACTATTACATTAATGTGACTGAGGAGCTTAATATAAAAATTGCTAAAAATTGTGTATATGTATAAAGATTAACATGTTAATATAAAAGAAAATATATTAATAATAATAATAATAATAATAAAGGTTAAGGCTTAATGGTAGACTTCATTGAATTAAATATATATATATATATATATATATTCTTTCATCTCTCACTTAATGTATAAGAACGACACGGCACGACACATTAGCAACCGAAGAGTTGGCATCTGTTGTTTGTAATGCAAAGTGCAAACTAGCAAACATCTGAAAACAACAGGACACCACTCAAATGATCCAATTTCCTGTAATATTTCAAAAAACATGCAGCTAAGGCAGAATCTACCTTTCACCTGATCCGCATTGAGGTACAGTTCTGTAGCATCATCATTTTAAGAGAGGTCCAGTACCGGGTTTGCAACAGTTAGCTCATAAAGCAATTCATCTGTTTTAGTACACACAAACACAGAAAACATATGTTAAAAAACAAAAAGAAAAGGACAAAATGAGCATATTTAATATCTGCCTAATATCTACTTTAATAAAGTAAGCAGAGTTCATAAAACATTGCAATGGCGCCTGCTAACCTCGTTTCTACAATCAAAGGCAAGAATGACTGAGGTATTGTTCCTTTTTTATTACGTTCAAAATGCATTTTGTCAGATGTATTTATTTAAAAAAAAAAAAAAAACTGCATATGCATTATTTTAAAAATATGCATTTATTTTATTTTAAAAATTAATAAAACCTTAAAGCATTCTTGCCCTTGATTGTCCGTTTCTAACTCTAAGAAGCCTAAATCTTTTTCTCATCTACAACACGCATCCCTCCCAGGCTTCTATGCTTTTAGTTTAGACAAAGATAAGAAAGATGTCAACTGTGATCACAGCAAGTTGTCAAGTTCTAATGTAATTAAGATATTCCTCCTGATGGAGACGACCTAAAAATAACTCAATACAATTGAATTGACTTGACCCAGAGAATCTAGTGAGGCAACGACACATACAACACAGTTTACACAGTTGACTGCACCACCTCTGCACATGCAAGCCTTCAGCATCCCAATTCATTCATCTGAAATGTGCTGTATGTTCTCCAGCCGCCTCCACTTGAGTAGCAGAGAGGCGCTGCATTTAGAAAACGGGGTAAAAATAATCCAGCACTGTTGACAGAAATGCATATTTGATGCCAAAACCCAACTTTCCCATCATGCATCAGTGATTACTCAGACTCTGTAATAAAATGAGTATTTAGCACTTTCTTTTTCTTTCAAGTTCACACAACTGATATATTTTAAGTAAACTGAACTGTTTCATTGTTTTGAGTTTATGAACTTATTTCTTTTAATTTAGACGAACTTAAGTTTAACTGAAACTGTGCTGGGATTTTTATTTCCCAGCATGCTTTGTCCATGGCACTCAAAAGGGAGAGTAAATGCTAAAATTAAGTGTTACATAATGTTTTTTGTACATGATTAATGTTAAGTGGGAGATTCAGTAGTGATTAATGTTTTGTTATGCTAGTTTAGAAGAGTTTCTGTTAATGTTAGTTTTTGGAGAGTTACCATTATGGAGACAAGTGATACATGTGGCTTGGTTTGAGAGCAAGTAGACCTATGTTAAATGCTTTATATTGCTGTATCATTTAGCAAGTGTTATGCCATGGTATTGTTAACATGTTAGCAAGTTAGCATTTTCTGAATTAGCTTGTGATAGATAGCTAAGTTTACACTAATAAAAATGTTTACACTGGTGTTATATGATGATTTAGGAGTGTACTCAAACATTTCAAGTTAAGAACAATTAAAATGTATGAGTAGTACAAAATAAGTTCTGCTTAATTAAACTTGAAAATTTTGAGGTAACTGATCACCTCAATTTTTTTGAGTTTTGCCAGCTTATTCAGGTTTAATTTATTCCTGTGATGGCAAAGCTGAGCATAAGATACTTCTTTCAAAAACATTTAAGATTTAACAGTTTTATAAATCAGAAATCTTGGCTGCAGTCTATCTCCATAAGCGGACTGCATCAACCCATTACTGCTTGATTTGCTATCAGGCTGCATGGTTCATGTTTCTCTGTGGTGCTGCCAGGAGCCGGGGCACTTTTCCCCAACTCCAGCAGCTCTCCGTTTCGGCAGACAGGGTCGGACAGCCTGGCTCCTGGCAAAGCAGCCCAGAGACATATGAATAATACATTTCCTTTTATAAAACCAGTCTCACGTACACTTTTACTTGTCTAAAAGCATCGTCTGCATTCAAAACCTACCCGAAACTATTCTATGGGTTCTTTCTACAATCTGCTCACTTAGATCTTGGAGGGCATCCATCCCCTGCTCCGTCAGTGCCAAAGCGGTGGGTTAGAGTCAGTAGAGCTGACCCATTTTAACCTGGCTGCCAAAACTCGAGGAAGTGCTGGGATGGCGTTCATCTCCGATTAAGAGCTTATAGGGTTCCTGCTGAGAGCAGTGATGGGACAGTGGTAAGGGCAAAGAGCTGACATTTGAAATGAGCTAATGAAATGGCCATAAAATCTCAAGGGGAGTGTGTCTTTTACAGCACAAGTGCCCTTAAATACTTTATGTTTGCATGGCTTTGGGTTGTGTGTATGTGAATCTGTGCTTACATTTGTCTCTAGGGGTGAGGTGGCTGCTTGTCACACATCAAAACAGTCGGACTGCCGTTAGTGGCAGCTTGCTCTTGAACAAAACATGATCTGTATAGACAAGCAAGGATGTGAGCAGTCTTTATTTCCAAGCCCTAGTCACAGATGCTCGATAACCAGGCAGAGGAACCAAACTAAGCTGCACCGTGGTAAAGAATCACAAGCAAGTTATTTTATACCAGGAACTATGGTAATGCATGACATCATTTATGGTCCCATCTCACGACTGCTTTTATCTCACAAAAGAGATGGTGGGTATTATTTCAAGGTCACCCAGAAATGTGGGATGTGGTCACCCAGAGTCACTGTATCTCACCACAATTCTGCAATTGGGCCATTCCACAAAATGGGAATCTCAGGAATATGTGAGTAAACAATGACTTGTAAAAACTGACACCATCTTTTGCTATGGGTTCTGCATAACTACAAAAAAAAAAATCCAATACATTTATTTTCATTATGTAATTAATTCTCTTCCTTTCTCCATGAGGATGTGTTTTTGGCCTATTCCCAATAAATAAATAAATAAATATACACATTATATACAAGTGTGTGTGTGTGTTTATATATATATATATATATATATATATATATATGTTCTACTTAAATATTTAGGCGCATTAATTTCTCTTCCTAATAAACACCATGCCATTTCATACCCTTGTCAGTGGGCATTATACCAAACATATATTAAAATGTATTACATTTTATTTATAATTATTAAAAATTATTAGGCTACATTTAGCTTGAGATGGCACAATACAATGTATTAACACCTAGAGACAGTTTTCTTTGACAGAATATTTAAAATCTTACAGAAATTGACTTTGCATACACTAGTTTATTTATTAGTTTATTTATTTACAAAATTCCCCTTTTTAAATGGCCCATTTTGTTGAATGACCCAGTTGACATGGCTGTATCTATCACTCATTTCTCAAATGATCAATCAAACTCAAGACTCACTGATGGGATCATTAGGATCGTTTGACCCTCAATTGGTCTGCAAACTGTATTGGATTATGCTTAAACTGGTTTCTGTAAGGGTGGTTTTAAAGGGGGCACTTTTCACGCTGGGAGACCAGCAATCCATGCAGCATGAATTTTTCAGAAAGCATTTTCTCAATGAACTCACCCGTGCGTATTTTGAGGAATACGGGTCCTCAAAGAGCGCCCACGTCTTCTTCTGCCACCTGCTCCAGCGCCCGGATCTGTTATCGGGCGAGTCGCCTTGCGCCAGTCTCCGGGTCATCTCAACACCCTCATCCCCCTCGGCTGCCTCAACGACCCCCTCAGGCTCCGGGTCTTCATGGCCGAGGTCGAGAGCACCACCGGCGAAGCTGTCCAAAGCCTCCTCCGCCTCTCGATGCTGCCGGTAGGTCATCCAACAACACGGTTCCACGTCCGTCTCGTCGATCCCCCAAAACGCCAGCTCCTCCTCATACAAGGGTCCGCACACGTCCGCTGGGCAATGCAGCTTGCCCGTGCGGTAATAGTTGAGGATGTGGGCGAAAACGCCCGGGTGACGGTCGAAGAAAAACTCTCCGATGTTCGCATCATAATCGAAGTTGTTAGGCGCGTCGGGCTCCGCCAGCCAGGAAAGCCGAGTGCCGGGCAGGGTGCGCAGGGTGCTGCGGTAAGTCTGGTGCTTGATTCCTCCGACGTTGATCACGATACGATCCTTGTCGTCCCCTTGGCCCATCGCGTCCCTCTCTAGTCATATCTCCAGCCCACGGACCGTCATCATACCGCTGGGACCCATGTTCCAAAAATTCAAATATGTTTATAATCGTGCCAGGTGCGCCTCAAAGTGTCCATGCCACCGTCAGATCAACAATAGAAATCCAAAACCCCTTTCATGCACTTGAATGACTTCCAAGGACGCGTTTTCCTTCAAATAACCCAATATCCTGACCCCTGGCTCGGGTTTGAGGGTGTCATGCAGGTTTTTTATGGTGTCATTGAGCGCGAGCTGGTGCTGAACGGACAGCGCCAGTCATCCGTCGAGCCTTCATCATAACTCCAGTGTCCCTATTGTGTTACAGCTTCCCCTGGAAAAAAAAAAAAAAAAAACGCTACACGTCCGTTTTCTTTGAGAACAAACGGACAAGGCACCAGCATCAGATCTTGCCTCCAGCAATTCTAGTGGCCTTCAAAAAGGTATGCAGAATGGTGCTCCCATTGAAGCAGATCGCTTGAGATGACGGTGTTGGAAGAAACAGGCGTCGCAGCAACAAGGGAGGGTCTTTCATTCACAGGACAGAGCTCAATCTAAAATGTG
Source organism: Hypophthalmichthys nobilis (assembly GCA_037950665.1). Classification (NCBI taxonomy): domain Eukaryota; kingdom Metazoa; phylum Chordata; class Actinopteri; order Cypriniformes; family Xenocyprididae; genus Hypophthalmichthys; species Hypophthalmichthys nobilis. The sequence goes on from CM075486.1 coordinate 20,319,796, forward strand.
TTTCCACGAGAACAAAAACGCAACATGTTCTCGGGGTGGACAAACACGGTGTATGGCAAGCCGTTTTAACATGTAGTCCTCCTCAAAACGAACTTGTATCCATTGTTGCGTTACTAGCGCTAGTACTGAAAATGTCCCTGTGCAATGCATTCTTTGTCCTTGAAAACATCTTATATTCAACAACTATTCAAACTACTGTAATTTACTAATTAACTAGTTAGTCTAGTAAACTAGTTAGGGCTCGAGACGTGTTTTTTAAAAGTTGAACTGATTTTAACTTGAGCAGCGCGTTTTTAGAATGCCATATCATGCGCGAGACGCTGCAAAAGACACAAACACAATGGTTTTGCATGTCCATCTAGTGCTTGTTTACATAGAAAAAAGTAGCCCCTACGTAGGCTACTATATGGCTACGCTCAGACTGCAAGCAAAAATGGCCCAAAACCGTTTCATTTATTTATTTATTTTTTTCTCATATGCGACCCATATGTGTTTTTTCATAATAGTGTGAACAGCGTTGGTGGGAGTCACACTATATATATATATATATATGTGTGTGTGTTGGGGTAACACATTGCAAGTAACACAAGTTACATAACCAGATTACTTTTTCAAGTAACTAGTAAAGTAATGCATTACTTTCCATAAAAAGTAACTAATTAATGCAATTAGTTACTTTTTAGGGAGTAACGTAATATTGTAATGCATTACTTTTAAAAGTAACTTTCCCCAACAATGCATATATATATATATATATATATATATATATATATCTGCCTTTCTACTTAAAAATTTCATGTTTAATTCAATGTGTTACCATTTATGTGTAATCATTTGTGAAATGTTATAGCAATTTCTGAATGAAAATGGTTTCTAAAACATATATTTTTCAGTGCATTAAAATACATACCAAGTCTGAAGTGACTGTTAATATTTGAACAACAGATCTCCATAGAATTAATAGTAACTGTGATGAATATGTACTAGTAGTCTACCTAATAAAATCAAAAAAGAGTCACTTTTTAGTTGTTAAAAATAGTACTGGTAACAACAGTAGATGCTAGTTAGTTTTAAGGCATAAATGTTAAAACAGCTTGTCATGCACACCGTGTCCTATTTATATGAGCAGCAGGTAACCTTGTGTTTATGCTGGAGCTCAGCTTGTGAACTGCTCCGGGTCTGTTTTTAGAGGGCGATGAGGCGCCAAGGAGGAGGTGCACGACTAAAATCAGAGCACATTTGCCTGGGAGGCATGTATGACCATGTGCGCGTGGAGGGTTGACTGGGGAGGGGGTGATTTGTTAATTTTCGGGGGCATTTGTGTAATGCCTCCCAAACTCAGACCTATGAAAGGGAAATAATACATGCATATGAAATATCAGAGAACTCAGCAAATCTCACTGTGCCTTATGGGCAACTCTGAATTCATAAATAATGAGAAAAGCTTTTATTTTTCCATTAGAGAAGCTTTAGGCTGATCGGGGACCAGATACACCAGCCCCCAAGTGGAATCACTGCAATAGTAGAAATGCCATTAAAATAGATTTTAAGATGTTGATACAGATCTAAATTGACTAATGTATAAGTGCATTGGGATTAGAAATTAAGGTAATTATGTAAATCTTTTTTTCTGTATTTATAATGGCATTTCTGAGCTGTGAGAGCCTGCAATGCTTTATGTCTGCCTACAGATGGAACCAAAGTGTTTGTAATTTTATTGTAGACACTAAGTACACAAAATATGAAGTAATATTTTACAATTATATTCTAATTAAAATTAAGAAAGCAAAGATAACTTTTATTCAATATTCATCTTGGCCCAATTTTATATTTTAAAGAAGACTGTGCCTGTTTAGAAAAAAAAAAAAAAAAAATATATATATATATATATATATATATATATATATATATATATATATATATATATATATATATATATAAAGAAAGCAAATATAAATTTTGGCATGTAAACATGTTTTCATTGTCTATATTGTCTTTAGAATAGTCACCAAAAATATCCATATTAAGACCATATTATTGATTAAATATGCAACAATAAACCTAATTTCTCTAATGAACAAAAGTGGCAAGAATTGCTAATGCAAAATAACAGTTTTATCAGGATATTTATCATGTAAAATGTTACTTTTTTCTCTATTTATTTTCTTTTTTAATATTATTATTAAATTTCTGATGTATCCAGGAGAATACAGACATGGGACAGTGAGTGAATGGCCTAATTTCTGAGAATACTGAAAAGGAGGCCCCTGTAAGTAACTCAAGTCATGTGACTTGGTGAGAAAAATGTCTACTCACATGGCATGCTGTGACCAGGCTGCTGAACTTGAGGTAAAAGTTCCTATTCACAGGCAATACAAACCGTAAAATTAAAAAAATATAAGCAATAGTTGGAAGAAAAACTCAAAATTATAGGCTATTATTTGAATTCTAATAGCAATAAATACAAATTTCTAAGGTATATGTGCCTGTCATTTTAAAGGTTAATCAGTATTTGTAACAAATCTTCCATGCAACTGTATGTTCCAGTAGAAATTTCATAATACACAGTTTCACAATTTACACTCTTTCACCTATTACAAAGTTTTTATATTGATGTTTGTGCAGTTGTCCTCATGAAAGTCAACATCATTAATAAACAAGCTATCTTTGTCATACTGTAAGTGTCCTCAACTTCTTAGAAACATCTCTCAGTTCACACACACGGCCTGTCTGGAAGTTTCTAACATACACACATTCTGCAAAGGTTGACCTATCCGAACCCTCTTACAAACCAAAGCCTCAATTCCAGCCAATAGGCGACGAGTAAATCATCACCTCCCACCTGCCACTGTGCATTAGTGATGCTCAGTCCTGTTCATTTTCGCGAATCGGTTCTTTCGAACAGTTCGTGCTAAAGAGTCTGTTCAATTCTTTTACGCATGTATGTCATCAAGTGATTCCTGACATGACGGCGTGGCATAGCTTATACATGCATATAACAATTCATTGCGTTTTATATAGGCTAGGCTATTAAATTTCATCACCAAGGGTGTTTTTGTAATTTTCTAATGTGTCCATGACTCAGCTTGTAGAATAGTTAGCCTACTTACAGCTTATAGGCCTATGTGCATTTACATTAGACAATACTAAAATTATTATTATTATTATTATTATTATTATTTGGCTAAAATATTTTTGCATGTTTTCATTTAATGCATTTTATTAAAAAAATCTCTAAATTTCCATATGTGTTGTTGATATAGGCCTACTAAAATTATCATTATCAATTATTACTGGAGTTTTTACATGTCAGTAGAACTGTCAATGTCGCTTAAAGGGATAGTTCACCAAAAAAACAAAAATTCTGTCATCATTTGCCCCCTCAAGTTGTTCCAAACCTTTATAAATTTCTTTGTTCTGCTGAACACAAAGGAAGATATTTGGAAGAATGTCAGCAACCAAACAGATCTCGCCCCCCATTGACTACCATAGTAGGAAAAATAAATCGAGATCTGGAACTACTTAAAGGGTGAGTAAATGATGACACAATTTTCATTTTGGGTAAACTATCCCTTTAAGAGCGAAAATCGGTGGGACATACAAAAATCTGGATTGGCGTTTACCGTGAGCTTTACCCCATACCGTTTTTGTGACATTCGTGTTATTAAACATAACTATAGAGTTAGAGTGTGTATGTAGCGCTAGTTAGTTGTTGACTCGGGAACCGCTCTGACAGGATTGTTCAGACTGGACTGATTCATTGAGAAGATTCGACTCACAAGAATGATTCATTCACGAATTGGACACCGCTATCGTTTATTATGGCTGCACTTTAGGATGCGTGGCTCATAGGGGAAACTTTTTATCGTCCTTTAACGGAGTTTAGTTTATTTATTTCCACCATGTCAGCGGGTGTTATGCTTATGAACCTCCCTCGACTTTTGCACCGTTCTTTCGGCGCCAGACGGCCGTTTTTAGCGAGTTTATACCACACTCAGCGGGGAGTGTATGGCTTCAGACCGAGAGAGACTCCGGAGAGAGACGATGGGCTTCCGCAGATCTCTGCTCTTAACCAAGGTTGACGCGTTTACAAATTGTAAACTGCCTTTGATGTCTTTATTATGCTTTAGAGACCCAGAACACGTGCTTTGGTAGTAGCTTACTTCTTAACGTTGCATGCGTAAACCTACAAAAAGATTAAAGATGCAAAGCAAGATCTGCGATGCTTTAATGTATGGCTTCTGTTAATGTATTTCAAGTAGCATTCGCTGGCTGTCTTGTGTAAACAGATCACGGACTGGCGAGATTGGTGGAGGCCTATCGAGCACATGGGCACAAAGTAGCTAAAATTAACCCCTTACTTCCCCAAACCCCTGTGCTGGACAGCGTGCCGGAGATTAGCCTACTGAATGGAGCAGTTCATGGAGTCCTCAACACTACTGGTTAGTTTGTTTCCTGGTACATAGAGTATTTTTTTAATACGCCTTACTAAAGGAATGTTCCGGGTTCTGCGAGCGGTTCAGTCTAATATGGCCTATATTATGTACGAAAGAAGCCATTTCCACATGACCTTCAATAATAAACATCTGGTTTACAGTAATGAACTTACCGTCAATATGGGGCATTAGGGTTTAAATACATAAATGTGCACTTCTGTTTTCACTGAAGCACTTTTCATTTTATAATATTATTATTACTTTAATAATTGTAAGTATTGTTTACTTGTACTATTATAAAAAAATAATAATGTTTAAAAAATGTTATTTGGTCTTTAAAGTTGTTAAATTTTGATGTTTGCACCTTGTAAATAGTATTTTGCGGATTAAGTCTGCCTACCATGCAAAAGTTGCTGGGTTTACTCGCTTTACATTGTGTCAGGAATTAAAATATAGGATGTAATTTTACACAGACACATTTGTGAGTGATTTATAACTTGGGCAGCAGGATTTGGGGAGGGGGGTCTTAACTGAATGGGTTGTGGCTACACTTTTACCCCCGGTTTCACAGACAAGGCTTAAGCTAAAATGCATGTTTGGGATGTTTTAACTGAAAGCAAATTGTACTGATATATCTTAAAATATGTCAGTGCCACTGTTTTGACTCTAGATGCACACCAGTAATGTTTTTTTCTAGTGTACGTTTATAAAAGCTACTTAAATATCCTAATTGAACTAAGGTCTAATCCTGGCTTAGGCTAAGTCCTGTCTGTGAAACCGGGCCTTAATGTTTATTTCAGTGCAATGCCATGTCCCCCTACACTCCCATTGTAAATGCACTGTTTGTTTTCAAACTAAGGACTGAGTCAAAAATATTTCCTGTGGTAACATGTTACTGAGTTTAAGTTGTGTTTATCACAGAGCATTATTTTTTTTAAATATGCTGCTTTAGTTTAGTCCATTTACTTCCTTAGATTTCTGTGTTGTCATTTCAGGATTACGGCATTTTGGGAAAGCCGAGGCGACCGCTGAAGACGTCATGGCCTACCTGGAGAGAACGTACTGTGGGGGAATCTCAGTGGAAACCGCTCAGCTCCAGAGCTTACAGGAAAGAGAATGGTTCGCTGACCGATTTGAGGAGCTCAAGAAAGAGACTTTTTCGCCGGAGGAGAGGAGACAGCTGGCTAAACTAATGCTTGAATCACAAGTAAGACAACTATTTACTATTTAGTCACTTTTAATGTCTGTTACATCTTGACTAACATGTAAATTATTGCATAGCCTATTTGATTTCAGCCTATTTCCTCTCTTTTTAAAGGAATTTGACCACTTTTTAGCCACTAAGTTTGCCACTGTGAAACGATATGGAGGTGAGGGAGCAGAGAGCATGATGGGATTTTTCTATGAGCTGTTCCGCTCTGCAGCGTACAGCGGAGTGACGGATGTAGTCATGGGAATGCCTCACCGTGGACGCCTCAACCTGCTCACCGGACTACTGCAGTTCCCTCCAGAGGTTAATATTTACATTTGTTGCTGGGTAGATTTATACAGACAGCAAACTAGATAGACCTGCTTACCGTACAGTTTAAAACATGTCTAGACAGCCTGCTGCTGTAACATGTACAATGAGACCACACTGAAAAGTTTTAATTTAAACCTCGATATAAACTTACAATTGCAAGTTATAAAGTCAGAATTGTGAGATATAAACTCGCAATTCTGATATCTTACAATTTGTATCATGCAATTCTGACTTTGCAACTCGCAATTGCAAGTTTGTCATGCAATACTATTTTTCAAAAAACACATACTTTTATGTTGCAAAGCAGAAAGAAAGTCATACAGGTTTGGAACGACAACAAGGGTGAGAAAATGGTGATTTTCGTTTTCGTGTGGACTATCCCTTTACAATTGCGTATGCACGTCTACACCTTGGAATTAATTCCTTATTTTCATATATATATTTTGGTGTAATTTCTCACCCATTATTTGTTCTCAACATCTATTCCTCAGAGTCACAGTCTCCACCTCTTCGTTTTGTATGAATAGACTTGTTCTCTTGAAAATGACGGTTTATTTTGTCACACCAAGTTTTGGGTAATATTGTAATTGTTTTGTTGCCTGCAGCCATTATTACGCTTTGACAAACCAAATACGCCCTGCTTTCTCGCTCTCAGCTCATGTTCCGTAAGATGAGGGGTCTCAGCGAGTTTCCGGAGAACTCTCCGTCTATTGGAGATGTCCTGTCACATTTAACCTCCACAGTGGAGCTGGACTTTGGGGCGGGACACCCTCTCCATGTCACTATGCTGCCCAACCCCTCTCACCTGGAGGCCATCAACCCTGTGACGCAAGGCAAGACTCGTGGCCGTCAGCAAGTCAAACAGGACGGCGATTACTCCACTGACCCTCATTCTCAGCCAGGAGACAAAGTCATCTGCCTGCAGGTCCTGAGAAAAGATGTTTCATCCTAAACTTAGGATGTCCTTTTTTTTTTTTTTTTTTTTAAGTAAAGTTCACTATCAACAACATTATAAACCTTACTAATATGTAGTAGTTGTTTATGTTATAATCTAATAGCTCGTTGTCTGTTCTGTACAGGTTCATGGTGATGCTTCGTTTTCAGGCCAAGGCATAGTAACAGAGACCTTCACCCTGTCAAATCTCCCCCATTATAGAGTAGGTGGAAGCATCCACCTCATCGTGAACAATCAAGTGGGCTACACCACTCCATCTGAGAGGGGACGATCATCTCTTTACTGCAGTGATGTTGGTATGTAATTGTCATTGATGTGATTGATTGATTTATTTATTTATTTTTTGGGTGGAGGATTTCTATGGAAGCTTGTTTCCGCCATGGAATAAAACAATTACAATTTAAAAGATAAGTGTGACTTTTTATCGTACAATTCTGACTTCTTTCTCGCAATTGTGAGGTTATATCTCGCAATTCAGACTTCTTTTTTCTCTCAGAATTGCGCAATATAAATTTGCAATTCTGACTTTTTCTCACATTTGCGAGTTTATATCTCGCGATTCTAACTTTTTCTACAATTGCGATTTTATATCACAATTCTGACTTTCTCATAATTCCGAGTTTATATCTCGCAATTCTGACTTTTTTCGCAATTTTAACTTTTTCTCACAATTGCGATTTTTATATCTCGCAATTCTGACTTTCTCGTAATTGCGAGTTTATATCTCGCAATTCTGACTTTCTCATAATTGCGTGTATATATCTCGCAATTCTGACTTTCTCGTAATTGCGAGTTTATATCTCGCAATTCTGACTTTTCTCACAATTCTGACTTTTCTCACAATTGCGAGTTAATATCTCACAATTGACTTTTCTCAGAATTGTTAGATATAAACTCGGAATAGTGAGTTATAAAGTACAATTCTAAGGAAAAAAGACTGACTTTTTTCTCAGAATTGCAAGATATAAACTTGCAATTCTGACATTATAACTTGCAATTGAGAGTTTATATCACGCGGTTCTGATAAAAGAAGATGATTGCAAAATGTAAACTCGCACTTGCGAGGAAAAAACCTCAATTGTGAGATTTAAAAAGTCGCAGTTACCTTTATTTTTCATTCAGAGGTGGAAACAAGCTTCCATAGATTTCTATATTTTCCAACCTGTGAGGCTGTATATGATCAGTGTTGGGTAGATTACAAATTGCAGTCGATTACTGATTCCAAATAACATGACACAAATTGTAGTTAGTAATGTAATCCATTACATTACACATTTAAGGTAATGTAATCTGACTACTTTTTGATTACTTTTAGAGTACTTGTGACCTAACTTGTTTACCACATTGATTTGAATAGTATAATATTGTACCATATTAATATACAGTTTCAAAGAGAAAGATAATATATTCTATTCTTTGTTATCAACATTACCTTACATACATTACGTCAAGGTTTCCCAAACTGGGGTTTATGAAGGAATTTCGGTTAACATTTGTTTTATTTTAAGTAACAAAAATGTTTTTTATGGTTTTTAGTTTTGGTAAACTACCCTTTTCTGCACACAGACATCATTTAAACATTATCTTTCATTATCTAAAAACACTTTGGTGCCGTTTAGGTAAAATGGTGGGATGTGCAATAATCCATGTGAATGGCGATGATGCCGAGGAGGTCCTCAGGGCGACCCGGCTGGCAGTGGAGTACCAGCGACGCTTCAGAAAAGACGTTATTGTGGACCTTCTTTGTTACCGTCAGTGGGGGCACAATGAGCTGGACGAGCCCTTTTTCACAAACCCTGCAATGTATAAAATTATTCGGTGGGTACTGCTGCCAGTTACGTTTAGGTAAAATGTTAAGTTCCACTGGTTAAATTCTCCTTTCACTGCCATTTTAGGTCGAGAAAAAGTATCCCAGATTCATATGCCGACCAGCTAGTCTCAGAAGGTCTGATGACAGAGGAAGAGCGTGGTCAGATCAAGACAACCTACTACGCTATGCTCAACGACCGGCTGAACAACATGACCCTCTACAGCCCTCCACCCACCAACCTCCAGGGGCGCTGGGGAGACCTGGTGGAGCCCCAGAACAGAGTCTCATTATGGGATACTGGTGTAGCGCTGCCTCTGCTGCAGTTCGTAGGTGCCAAATCAGTGGATATACCTGAGGAGATTCAAATGCATAGTCACCTGAGAAAGACACATGTGCAGGTAAAGCTTGATCTTTGACCTTATTTTGAGCTTTTTATGACATTTTATAAAAAAGTAACATGATATGCATATATTATACAACAGTAGGAATGTCTACTACAATGCCATTTGATGACCTCAGTGATAAAATTGCAGTATGTGTGAATGGCTCTTTAGAGTAAAGAATTGATGAACTTTGATTTGAACATGTCTGAACGAACATCTTGATTTGTCGCAGGCTCGACTGCAGAAACTGGAAGAGGGCACAAAATTAGACTGGTCCACAGCGGAAGCCCTAGCGTTTGGCACAATGCTCTGCCAGGGTAATGTGTTCATCTCTCATTCCTTGCACTGTAAAAAATTTCAAGAATAGTTTGTGCTTTTGATGTCTTTTTAGTGGGTTTCTCCTCATTGTTGCCTTTAGCTTGTTTATTGGGGCTTGTTACGGAATTTTGGATGAAAAGTAACACATTTAATACATTTATATTCTCTATATAACATAGAATGTATTCTTTTCAGAGCATCTAACTGTACTCTAATAGAAAGGAATCATTGTCAGCTCAATACAATTTAAATATTTCCTATATATCTGTTTAATGCAGGATTCAATATCCGTATCAGTGGTCAAGATGTTGGCCGTGGTACATTCAGTCAGCGTCACGCTATGGTTGTGTGTCAGGAGACCAATGACATGTACATCCCCCTCAATCACATCAGCTCTGAACAGAAAGGCTACTTGGAGGTAATCCAGTCAGAGAGACCATAGACAAATATGTTATTTATTTATAAATTACAAACCCTCATTTATCACTTTTATATTATGTGTTTTTGTAATAATACTTTAGTTTATGCCATTTGGTTGATGACGTTATCTTTGTACTGTAACTCAATACACCAACTGCTCTTCATTCCTGAGTTGGGTGGTTTGCTCATTCAGTTCTTTAAGCAATCACATTTTAAAGCTGATAATTATGTTTGATGTGTGTGTGTGTGTGTTCTCGCAGGTGTGCAACAGTGCTCTTTCTGAGGAAGCTGTTCTGGGTTTTGAGTATGGAATGAGCATTGCTCAGCCTAAACTGCTGCCCATCTGGGAGGCTCAGTTTGGAGATTTCTTCAACGGCGCCCAGATAATATTTGACACTTTCCTCTCTGGAGGTAAAATAATATTTTAAAAAAAGCATGCAGGTCCTTAAAAAAAAATCTTAAATTCAGTTCCCATTTATACCGTTTTGCAAAATTTTTATTTTGTTTTTGAGGTCTTCTAGAATAGGTTTTCATGCTTGAATGTTCAAAAAACATTATTTTTCACATATTTGACATTGTTGAAGCTCCTCTCATCCCAGTCTATCAGTAACGCATTGTTTAGTTCCTATCTCTATGAAGCTCCTCCTTCTGAAAAGCTCATTGTGCTCTGATTGGTCGGCTGGACTAGTGTGTTGTGATTGGCCGACCACTTTGAGCATGTTTGGAAAATGTTACAACCCTTACCATAACCCCGAGTTTCAACACACTATACTAACACAACTGAACCAGTCTTTGCCTCTTTATTTTGTTTATGCTTTTGGCGGGAATTATTTAAATGAGGAATATTGTGACGTTGTGACTCAAGACTACAGTGGAGGCATTTCAGGGAGTTCAGAACTTTGTGGACATTTTTCATGCTTAAACAGCAACATCACACACTAAAGAAAGTTGAACATGTAAAAAAAAAAAAGCATAATTACCCTTTTAAGAGGTCTTAAATTTGGGGATAGAAAAACAACAATCACAATATGGCTTAATGTGAATAATAAACTCTTAAAATGTAAGGTTTAATAAAACTTTTTCTTTTTTTGGGTCAAAACTATATTTTTTTGAACTGCAAAGTTCAACCCCAAAATTTACATAAACCCCGCCCCCGAGAACACACAACAAAGCGGGTGAGGCCATGTTGGGCTGCTTTAGAGAAGAGGAAGAGTTGTTGTAGTAGAGTGTTGTTGCCATGCCGTCATTTTACACCGAACTGCTTCACAAACGAGGGTCAATTCAACACTGGATTTGCACAAAAGATTGACATGACGGCACATGCTAGTCGATGAGTTGAATCAACTCCACAGCAACTACATAAATTTATCCACTAACCATTCAGGAACATCCAGTTTTATTCTAAAAGTTGTAACTTCTTCCTGAGTCTCTCCATCAGTGTCCGACTCCGGTTTGAACATTGTAAGGCTGAACACCGTTATTGACAATCGTCATTTTGGCTGCGTGAGATTCTCCAGCTTTGTTGTTGTTGAGTCATCGAAGCGCGAGCTGTTAAAGCTCCACCCTCTTCACCCAAATAGATTCAAATTTGACAAGCTATAATAAATGATCTGTGGGGTATTTTGAGCTGAAACTTCTTAGACAAATTCTGGGGACACCAGAGACTTATATTACATCTTGTGAAAAGTGGCATAAAAGGTCCCCTTTAAAAAGCCTTAAATTTGATATTAAAAACCCTGCAGACACCATGTATCTGTATCCTTAGAGCTTAAATCCTGGTTTGTGACATTTCTAACTTTTTAAGGTGAGGCTAAATGGCTCCTGCAGAGTGGATTGGTCATCTTACTGCCACACGGGTACGATGGAGCCGGACCGGAGCATTCATCCTGCCGAATCGAGCGTTTCTTACAGGTAAAGTGCATGCATGCTCACTTAAAGGGGTAGTACAGACTAAATCTTCCCTCATCACTGATAATTTTCATAACTGCAGTTTTTTCCTCCTGCAGCTCTGTGACAGTAAAGAGGAAGGTGTGGACGGTGACACGGTGAACATGGCAGTGGTGAATCCTACCCTACCAGCTCAGTATTTCCACCTGTTGCGGAGACAAATGATTAGAAACTTCCGGAAACCATTGATTGTGGCTTCTCCTAAAACTCTGCTGCGCTTTTCTGTGCGTTGGAGATATGAATGTTCTTTATATGAATTGCTTACTGTTTTGTTGTTGTTTTTGTTTAATAAAGAATATTCACCTCTGTTTGTCACTAGGGGGCAGTGTCGAGCTTGGCTGATATGGTACCAGGAACTTCCTTTAAGCCTGTCATTGGTGATGCTTCTGTAAACCCTGCAAGGTAACGTCATTGAGTCACTTTTTTAAACACTGTTCAAAGTTGAAGAATTTTCTCACCAAGACTGCATTTATTTGATTAAAACTAGTGAAATATTTTTTACAATTTAAATTAACTGTTTTTGTGGCAATGTTTTAAAATATAATTTATTCCTGTGTTGGCAAAGCTGAATTTTCAGCATCATTACTCCAGTCTTCAGTGTCACATGATCCTTCAGAAATCATTCTAATATGCTGATTTGCTGCTTAAGAAACATTCCTTATTATTATCAATGTTGAAAACAGTTATGCTGCTTAATATTTTTTTGTGGAAACTGATCCATTTTTTTCAGGATTCTTTGATAAATAGAAAGTAAAAAAAACACATTTATTTGAAATAGAAATATTTTGTAATGTAAAAGTCTTTACTGTCACATTTTTAATAAATTTAATGCATTCTTGCTGACTAAAAGTATTATTTTCTTCTGACCTCAAACTTTTGGACTATTCATATACATTAAAATCGCATCTTCTGCTTCTTTCCTGCAGTGTGCATCGGGTTCTGTTTTGCTCAGGTAAACATTACTTCGCCCTGCTGAAACATAGAGAGACGTTACCAGAGGCACAAAAAAACACAGCGCTGATCCGGGTCGAGGAACTGTGTCCTTTCCCCACGGAAGCCCTACAACAGGAACTAAATAAATACACAAACGCCAAAGGTGAGGTTGCTCATGTTCATCTTTTATTCATGGGAATCTCATTGTGTTAATTAGCTTTTTTTTTTCTTTTTTTTGCTTTGGTATTGGGGCAATCGCTCTGTGACTGACCTGCGTAAGGAATCATAGATGTGTTCCCAATGATGTTGTTGTTCCTAGGAAGCCTCATTTTGGCATTCCCAGAATGCACTACACAAATCTCCACGAAAAAATAAATACTTGCTTTTTGTTATTGAATTAAATATTTGTTGAAATGTATAGTTGAATCTGATTAATTCATTAAAATTACAATTTTACCTGATAATTGTTTTTTTTTATAACCTTTTAAAGGAAAGAAGTCTAAGGAAGCTTGTTTCCGCTAATGAATACAACAATTGCGATTTTACATCTTGCAAATTCTGACTTTTTTTCTCAGAATTGTGAGATATAAACTCACAATAGCGAGTTAAAGTCCAATTCTGAGAGAATAAAAGACTTTTTTTCTCAGAATTGAAAATTTTTTACTCACAATTCCGACTTTATAACTTGCAATTGCGAGTTTTTCACGCAATTCTGAGAAAAAGTCAGAAATGCTAGACGTAAACTCGAAATTGCGAATTATAAAGTCAGAATTGTGATAAAAATTTGCAATTCTGAGGAAAGTCAGAAATGCTAGATTTAAACTCAAAATTACGAGAAAAATGTCAGAATTTTGAGATAAAAAGTCGCAATTACCTCTTAATTTTTATTCAGTGGCGGAAACAAGCTTCCATAGAAGTCTCTTATGCTGACCAAGGCATAATTTATTTGCTCAAAAATGCAGTAAAAATATAGTAATATTGTGAAATATTTTTACAATTTAAAACAACAGTTTTCTAATTTAACACATTTCAAAATCTAATATATTCCTGTGATGAAATGCTGAATTTCTGAATCCTTCAGAAATCATTCTAATGTGCTGATTTGCTGCACAAGAAACATTTATTATTATCAGTGTTGAAAACAGTTGTGCTACTTAATATTTTTGTGGAAAATGATACATTGTTTTCTTTGAAAATTCTAAAGAACAGCATTTATTTGAAATTTTAAATCTTTTGTAACATTATAAATGTCTTTACTGTCACTTTTGATCAATTTAATGCATCCTTGCTTAGTAAAAGTATTAATTTAATTTATTCAACAACAAAATCTTACTGACCCCAAACTTTTGAAGAGTTGTGTATACTTATACAGTAAGTGCAAACAGCAAACTCTATTGGAATCCAATGTATTTATACACAAAACAAAGCAAACTTCTTTCATATCATTTCCTCTTCCATTACAGAGTTTATCTGGAGTCAAGAGGAGCCGCAGAACATGGGCTGCTGGTCATTTGTATCACCCAGATTTGAAAAACAGTTAGCCTGCAAGGTCAGATTCACCACTTCATGCTAATAGAAGGCCTCTTAGCTAAAGCTTTGATCGCCTCTTAGGCTGCATGTGGCTTAAGTTCATCAGATTTACACTGATTTATTGCAAGATGATTGATGTTGATCTCATTGTTCCCTCAGTTGAGGTTAGTCGGCAGACCCGCATTACCCGCTCCTGCTGTGGGCATCGGCACTCTCCACCATCAGCAGCATGAAGCCATCCTGACCACGTCTTTCTCCTGAAACCACAGAACCATAAACTTCATGATCATCTGTTATTATAGCAAACAAGCTGTGACTGGTACACTGACAACAAACGCCAAGCTCTGTTTGTAGCCTGAGTGCTAAACAGAGGCATATTGCAGATTTGACTAATTTATCCCCTTACTTGGGTATAAGGGAATATCTGTTGACTGAATTTCTTATCAACATCCAAATCGGTTTATCATCACTTCTATACCTTTTGAAAGTATCATAATTGATATTTTGGAAGTGATATTTCCTCTCTGTTGGCACAGGAGATTTGTAATTGTATAGAGGAAATGTAGAAAACTGACAAAGCATACATAAGGATTGTGTGTATAGTTTTTCAAAGCACTTTTATATTAAATATAATATACTTGCAAGAGTCGGAAGACTGTATTGAGCAAAGAAGAGAATAGAAATAATCATTGTAGCATTGAAAATGATATTGTGATGTGAACTGGTAGTGGTTTACATTCAGTGTTGTACGCATGTGAATCAAGGGCTGTTTGGAAAATCGACTATTACCAGATAAATGTAGAATCGGTGCAAAATAACAATCTTTTACTGTATGTTTAAGTGGAAGTATTAATCGTAAAATAATACCTCTCAAAAATCTCACAGAGCTGAAGACAATGAAGACAATTTCTTCACAAAGTTGCTGATTGGTGTCTAGTTTATGTTGCTATGAATGTTTTTTTGTTTTGTTTTGTTGTTTTTGTTTTACATACCCATGATAAACTCATCCAAATCCTGCAATTTATAATGTTAAATTACATGCATTGTTTTCAGTAATGATGTTGTGTGGATGAAACTGAATTTGTACTTGAATACTTATTCTGGAAATAAATTTGAAAAATGTTAATCATTGACTATTAACATCTTCATATATTTGGGTCATTGACAAATAAGGTTTTAAAAGTGTAAAAAAACATAATGGAGATATAATTAATTTTTAAGTTTTATTAAGTGTTAACAATGATATTGTGGTTTTTATAATCAGTTAACACTGCTTTTATTATTTTTATACGAGATGGACAAAATTTGTCACCAAAAAAGTAATTTGGTTTAACCAAAAATTCGGTTTTACCGAATGACGATATTTTCAAACAATGCTAACAGACTGATATCTAGCTAGCTAGCAAAAGGACAATCAAACATTTTATATTTAGTACCAGTTTTTAAAAAATTACAACATTTTTCATGTTTTATAGCGGTTGTACCGAATGACCTGATGTTTCAGGACACACGTATGAGCAAGTGAAAACATGAATTTTTCAAATAGTTAGGAGATAGTTAGTTACTTTGCTTCACGATTATGTGGTTTTTTGCAGGTGTCTGAATGTCACATCCTGTCACATGATATTGACTGCATGAATTGATCCAAAATGGTCCCTTTATATTGGTTACTCTGAATGACATCAATGAAATTCTTTTTTCCGGACATTCATTCTCATAACAAACGACTTCTAATAAAAAATATATACATTTGTTACATTTTAAGATATTTTAATCACAAATGAAATGGCTGTATTGGCCTCTGGATGGTTAAACCGAATGACCTTTTGACTCTTCAAAATCTTTAAAATATCTTTATATGTAGCAAAATATAATTAAAACCTTTTGGATTCGATAAAAGAGATCTAGTTGTACTACCTTACATACTTTGGATGTCATTGTTTTTATTATTATTACGGCCTTTGGACAAAAAAAACGATCCGTCACGTCACTGACCCATTTTCATAAAGCAAAGATATTAATAATTAAACCTGTTTCTCTGTCTTAAGGATTCACATTCACTCCTGATCAAACAATTCAAATGAATTACAGTGAATGTCTTCTAAAAATGTCCATGTTTGCTTTAGTCCTTCATGAAGAAATTGTAACCTGGAAAAGTTTATTTCAACAAAATTTTATGTTCAAGTTTCTTTTCTAAAAATGTAAGCAAATTAGTGCGTATTTAATTACACAATGCATCATTTGCATATTTAAACATACCATTTCAGAACACTTGTAATATAACAAAGTATTTAAGTAATGAGTTTAGTGTTATATTGGTTAAAATATTTATCCTATACTCTTGATAATAAAGGTTCTTTATTGGTTCCATGAAGAATCTTTAACATCCATGTAACCTTTCCATCTCACAAAGGGTTTTTTATAGTGGAAATAGGTTCTTTAGATTATCAAAATGTTCTTCACACTAAGAAAAATGTCACTGAAGGATCTTTGGGGAAACAAAAAGTTTTTTTTTTTTTTCAATGGCGTCACTGCTGAAACCCCTTTTATTTTTCAGTGTATTCACCTGTGGTGTCTTCCCTCAATAAATATTCTGATAATCTGTCCTAAATTACCTCTTTTAGAGGCGTTTTTAGTGTGAAAAGTGCCTTCCTCCTCACTACACTGAGTTTGGATGACTAGTAATGAATGCAGTATCTACATGCAGCAGGTGTACTGTTCCTGACGCAGTCAGTTCAGCCGTCTGCTGTCATCCTTCACACGGGCTCACCGGTTATTTACCGGGCAACAGTTGCATCATTTGTCAACCGGTGCGTTACAACAGCCCTACTTTGCAATACCTCAAGAATACAGAATAACGCATTTGCGCGCGCACGCTACACGTTCTGTTGGTTCAGCTCCTCGTCGCGGTGAGTCAGTGAGGCGGGATCCGCGGTGAGTTCGCGCGATTGGATTAGTCGCTGTGCGTCGGTCAGTCCTCGTTCTGTTGGCGGTACCGGGCGGCATGAAACGGAATGCGGGCAACGATTAAAGTCGGTCAGATAGTCACAGAGACCGATACTCGCGTTCGCGTCTTTATCTGTTAGTGTTTCCTGTAAGGCTGGAAAGATTGACGCGTTAAGAAGGTTCTTCGGAGGCAGCGCGCTCCCTGGAAGCACCATGGCCAGGGGAAGCGAGGAATCTGTGAATGGATCATGGAAAAAGCAAGTGGATGACATCAGGAAGATATTTGAGTTTAAGGAAATCCTCGGGACGTGAGTATGAATGATGCTTTGACATTGTGAATGACGGGTTTTGAAATCTGCATATCAGAGAGTCAATGTCCTCCAGTTTTTCTTCTCAAAGTTTCTGTACGAATATTCAGATGTTACAGACAGGTGAAATACTTTACCATCCCATTAGACACGTATTTACTGGGTTATAAATGGTTAAAAAGTGAAAGCTTGTTTTTCTGGCTCACTGAATCACGAAAATGTTGCGTTTTTTGTCCCTTATGAATGTATGTGTCAACAACAGGACACCAATTTGCATATGTATGTAAATATATGGAAATAAAAGCTAGTATTTCCGTATATA
Organism: Hypophthalmichthys nobilis; assembly: GCA_037950665.1. NCBI lineage: Eukaryota > Metazoa > Chordata > Actinopteri > Cypriniformes > Xenocyprididae > Hypophthalmichthys > Hypophthalmichthys nobilis. The sequence goes on from CM075486.1 coordinate 20,337,626, forward strand.
TACTTATATTATTCTGATGTTAGTTGAAAGGTTTTATTAAAATAGAATAGAAAGCCTTTATTGTCATGTACAAAGAAATTAGGAGTCAACCCTGTTACCATTGTGAATTATTATTAAAATTAAATGTAATTCAGTAAATTAAAAAAAAAAAAAAAAATGTCATAAAATTATAATGCTTGAGGGGAAAAGTACTACTTTTATCACTGTCTTACATTTTGTAGGGTTTTTCAGTCAGCCCTGTTACCATGATTTTTTTTTTTCGAAACATCAGCATTAAAATCTTTTTCTAATAAACACTGTAATATGACCTTGAGAGTAAGACTAGTAAATGAACTAAAAACTGTCAACCCTGTCACTAAGACATATGTGAATGCCAATATTCCCTTGTTCTTATAAACACATTGAAGTAGATGATCAATCGGATGTTTTGGTTTGTGTAATATGGTCTGTATCAATGCATAATATGCACTTTAAATCCATACTTAACCCACTTGGCATAGCGGGTTTTAATGTGCAGACCTTCTTCTGTCAGTTTTAATATCTCACATCCCGCAACATGGCTTTATGTTGACATGAACAACTGTTTCTGAATTCCTCTTCTGTTGTAGCAGCATACTGGTTCACTGGGTTTTCCCCAGTAATGCCTTGAAATAGACCAGGAGATGTCTATTTATATATGGTGTGCAGGGACCAAAAACAGGACAGGTATTTTTATGTCCCTTAGAGAGAGAAAACATTTTTCATCTTTTTTTATTATTATTATTTTCCCCCCTGTAAACTGTGATGGTCCTTTAGCTGACATGTTCACTACCATTGTAAAATGAACTACGCTTAATTTCTGAAACACTTTTTCAGAAATTGATTGCAAATGTATCTGTGCTCATACTAGTCTTTTGAGTTAGAACAATGTAGATCTTAAAATCTGAAGACAGAATGTATAATGCAGATGAGCTTGGTCAGGCCAAACTTAAATTATTATTATTATTATTTTATATTTTATTTTTTTATTTATTTTATTTTATTATATTATTTTATAATATATATTTTATTTTTTATATTTTATTATTTAATTTTTTATTTTATTTATTGTTTTATATTTTATTTTATTTCTATTATTTTTTTATATTTGATTTATTTTATTTTTTCTCTTTTATTATATTTTTTATATTTTCTTTTTTATTTATTTTCTTTTATTATATTATTTTATTATATATTTTATTTTTTATATTTTATTATTTTAATTAATTTTATTTTTTAGATGTATTTTATTTTAGTTTTTAGATTTTAATTATTTTATTTTAATTTATTTTTTATTTTATTTTATTTAGTTATTTTATTATATATTTTTTTATTTTATTTTTTATTTTCACTGCCTTTTCCAAACATCTGAAGAGTGTGTATTACATACATGTGTGTATAAGTCAGCTGAGGTTGGTCAGGTCATGAACAGACATTATAACACAGTGAAGATATGTATTACATAAGATTTTTACCACAGCACACCAAAAGACTCTTACAAAAGGATTTACTAGGCTTTAGTGGAAACAGGCCGATCCCAGCCTGTAAATGTTTCGTTTGTATAGAGGCTCCAACAGTCCCACCAGTTACAATAGTTTTACAGTTCATATAGCGAAGCCTCCATGTCCCAGGCTGTGACACTCTGTTAGATCTCAGCGGTCTGACCGCAGGAATCACAGTGGTGTGTGCACATGTGTGATGATTGTTTTAATCTGACTGTTTGACTGCATGTCATTTGAGGTTTAGCACCCCCACCCCCATCGCTTTGAAGTGTTGGCTGTGGATTATATGACTGCAGAAGAGGGGAAAGGCTCTTATTAAGATTATGCCATATCCAGGCTTCTCTTTCTGTTTCTCAAGTCTCTCTCTTTCACTCTTCGCGTGTCCGGATTATGATTGTTTTTATTGTGTTGTTCACACACCATGGCAGAAGAGCTTTTAAAGTCATTCTAATGTTGCATGGATGATGTAATTTTTTCATTGTTCCAGTGCTTTGTGTTCTTCTCATTTTAAAGATGATGATGATGATGATAATGTAATGACCAAATTCGTCATCAACAGCATGAATTACACCACGGGTCTTCAAATCTGCTCCTGGAGACCCACTTACTGCAGGGTTTAGCTTTCAATTTTAGGGGCCGTTTACATGACACCGTTAAAAACGGAAAACTTTTTATGCGTTTTGGCTGTTCATTTACATGACAACAGTGTTTTGGGGGACTGAAAACGTAAGAAAACGTGTTTCATAGTGCAAGTTTTTGAAAATGATACCATTATCGTCTACAAAAACGCAAATTTGTGAAAACGGTGACGTCACACGCATGCGTATTACATGTTCAGTTCAGTCTTCACGGATCCTTGTGAATGGAGATCAATTTGACAACATTGTTGTCTGTACTCGAAAAACGCAAAAGAAAAACTTTTCTGTTTTTAGTTCATCAGTGTCGTGTAAACGTACCCTTAATCAAACACACCTGAACCTTCTAATCAAGGTCTTCAGGATCACTTCAGAATTTGAAGCGAATGTGTTGGAGCAGGTTGAAACTAAGGGAGCGTTTACACAACATGTTTATGTGTTTTGGCTGTTCATTTACACGTTTTGGATGCCTTTAAATGCAAACTTTTGAAAACGGGTTTCAAAGTGCAAATTTTTGAAAACGATACTGTTATTGTCTCAGTGTAAACTGCAAGAACACAGATTTGTGAAAACGGTGACGTCATGCACATGTGTACTTTGTTTCTTTACAAAGTGACATCGCCACCTACTGGCCTGGAATGCACAGGGTTTTTAGTCATTTTCGTGGATCTGTGTGAACAAGGATCATTTTGACAACGTTGTCATCTGTACGTGAAACTTCTCAAAAACGCAAATGAAAAACTTTTCAGTTTTTAGTACATCGTTGTCATGTAAAGGTACCTTAAACTTCTGCAGGACATTGGGTCTCCATTAGTCTGGTTGAAGATCTCTGAATTATGCTTCCAAAAATTTGGACACACTTTAGTAAATTTGTTTCTCATGATCTTAAAAACATTTTGATGCAAAGCTTAGTTTTGTGCCTATGTATACATTTCTTGAACTAAAATTATATTTATTATTTTATAATAATTTTTTATACAGCAAGGACGCATTAAATTGATCAAAAGTGACAGTAAAGACATGTACATTGTTACAAAATAAATTTTATTTTAAAAAATGTTTTTAAAACGTTAGTTCACCCAAAAATTCTGTCATTAATTACTCACCCTCATGTCGTTCCATACCTGTAAGACCTTCGTCTTTTCATTTTATGAAGCAACAAGAATACTTTTTGTGCACAAAAACAAAATAAAAATAACTTTATTCAACAATCTCTTCTCTTCTGTGTCATTCTCATACGTTGTTTACATCCAGCACTTTTAGGTTCTACGTAAGAATGCTGACTCGTTATTGGCCAGCTCCTGCGTCTGCATCGCACGCGTGTGTCGTGCTGATCACATGATCAGCTTTGGCCAATACTGAGCCAGCATTCAGACGTAAACACGAAAGCCTTCACTGCGGCAACTACGTAAGGATAAGAGAAGACAAGGAAGAGAAGAGATTGTTGAATTGTTTTGTTTTTGCACACAAAATGTATTCTCATCGCTTCATAACATTAAGGTTGAACCACTGTTTCTTGAGCAGCAAATCATAATATTAGAATGATTTCTGAAGGATCATGTGACACTGAAGACTGTAATGATGCTGAAAATTCAGCTTTGATCACAGGAATAAATTACATTTTAAATTTTTTATTTTACAAATTATTTTAAATTGTAATAATATTTCAGAATATTTCTGTTTTTACTGTATTTCAGATCAAATAAATGCAGCCTTGGTGAGCAGAAGAGACTTTTTTCAAAAACATTAAAAAAATCGTACCGACCCCAACCTTTTTGAACATAAACATATAATTCCACTTGGTAGTGGGTGTTTAAAGCTGGTGCGATGTTGTGTGCTAAAGAACAGACATAAATCTAGAACACGTTTTACCTGGATTATCTCTCTAGGATTTCCCATCCTAAAGATGACATAACAGACTCCCTAATACGCCTTACACAAGATTTTCCAGACTCAGCTTTCAGAGGCACTAAACTTAAAACAGCACACAGATGTTTCAAAAGCAGGCCAGAAAAATAAATAAATTCTTAGAAATCATAGATTTATTTGCGGATGGATGCACAATGCAGCACTGTCAGAAATAGCTCAGATTTTCCTACACAATGACTCAACCTACAAAATCACCTATCCTCCAAATACGCTGCACTGTCCGTATTGTTTAAACTCCATCTGTGCCACTTTTGGCTTTTCCAAATGACTAAATACAATCAGTATAGTGTTAATCCGTTAATTTTAGATTATTTTAATTTTAGATCTCTTAATCCTGTTGCCTTTCGAGTGGAGGTGCCAGTTTCCCTGAATTCACCTGAGTTCGCGGTCGCCTACGTTCAGTATGTCAGTGCTAAAATGACAAAAAGTTCATTTTTTTGATTGTATTATTCCTTTAAAGTGTTCCTTTCCTTTAAAGAACAATTTCATTACACAGCAACTCAAATGATGGTTTGATCATTCTGAAATGCCTGAGCCATCATCACTGTCCATTTTTATTACAGATATTTTGCAGCAATTTCCCAGGAAGTGACGATTTTGCTCTCTGTAACACATGGGATGGAAACGCTAGTTTATTCACAGATGTCTTATGCAATATTCCAAATTTGTGCACAAGTTAAATTCACAACAGAGAGAGTGTAACTTCATTTATCATGCACTTTGATCATTGAATCATTGCAGACATTTTACATTCACACACAGCTATATTGCACACTACATGAAAGGTATAAGTGTGATAGGGGCGCCTTTTCAGACTCTGAACTGACGTTCTCTCACATCCCATAATATGTGATTACACCCACACCCCATGTACGTATATAGACTTATGAAACTCTTTGTCATTTGCATGACAAATTTATCATTACTGCAAAATACTCAGGTCATGGACCACAGAGTTATGACATATGATCACTAGTTCCTTGTTGACCTCATGCTATGCAAATTAGGGGTTTAACGGGTACACAAATGCATGCTTTCCAGAGAATAACTGCATAAGCTAGCTTTGACAAGCTTTGTTGCAAAATGTATTTTTTCAGATGCACAACAAGGAATACAAAAGCACATAAAGGTCAATGGATGTGGGTTAAAGGTCATGCTTTCTTGGTTTTACCTCATGTGACACACGTCATGTAGTTACCTTGAGTTTTTAACACTGATTATTTCCTCTACTGACACCTGCTTCTTTTAGGACAAAATGGAAATGGAATTAGATACTCTATTACACTCTCCATCAGTTAGATGCATATTGATCATCTGAATAATAGGTTTTATTATATATGTATATATGTATACATATATATATATATATATGTGTGTGTGTATGTATATATAAATATATACAGTCAAACCAAAAATTATTCAGACATTTTTGATATTTTTTTACTAGTGGACACAGGACACTAGTTCATTTATGTAAGTGAGGATAGCAAAATATAGTAAACTGTGACATATTATACCCAAAAATTCTTCATACAGTGGACTACCAGTAAAACTGATAAAAATTTGGAATCAAAAATTATTCAGACACTTTGACCTGACCAAGTTTTGCTTAAGTGTTATCTGATATAATTAAGATTAATTTTTTCTGACAGTTTAACTCTGAGATCTTGTCATATTTTATTATCATTTTTTTTTAATGTTTAAGGTGTCTGAGTAAATTTTGGTTTGACTGATATATATATATGTATATATATATATATATATATATATATATATATATTACATGCTGCTTGTTAAGTTGAATCCCCTGAATTATGGGTTTTGTTTAATATTTTTGTGCTGTTTGTTAAATTGAATAACATGAATTATTTTTATTTTATTTTATTTTATTTTATTTTATTTTATGCATTTTTTCCTTTGTAGGCTGTCTAAAGCACAACAATTTTTATTTATTTTTTTGTTTAATTTTAATTTTCCCTTTGTATGCTGTCTAAAGCACTACTTATTTTATTCTACTTTACTTTATTATGCATTTTTCCCTTTGTACGCTGTCTAAAGCACAAAAATTTTTATTAAATTTTTTGTTTAATTTTATGCTATCTAAAGCACTACTTATTTTATTTTTTTTATTTTTATTTGTTCAGAGGTATTGATTACTTTTATAAACAATCAAATTTGCTGTGTATAGACTTGGCCCAGTAAGCAAGCACCTAGCAACCACTCATAACTCCCTAGCAACCACAAAGCAGCGCACTTATAACTACTCTGAACATCTTTACAACAGCCTATCAACGTTCTGGCAACCATCCATAAAACTTTAGCTCCGCGTCAGTGACTTTTGCACCGGAAAACACCATTAATGTTGCCGTGTAAAAGATGTCTGAATTACATACGTGTTAAATCTGATCTGTTTAATGCACTCGATCCAACCACACACTGTTGTTTTTCTTCTGGTTTAATCCTTTGCAGAGATGAACGCTGCGCCCACTGCAATCTCACACGCTCATAAGAACACATAGCTACATAAGTACTCAACCTGCTGGGCGCTCGGCCAATGAGTCACTGCATTTCTGGCCTCCTGAAGGGCTTGCGTTTCAATCGCAGATGAGAGTTGAATTTTACAGTTTAAGAAACAGATGACAAATGCTTTGTTTTGGCAAAGCACCAAGCCCTATATTTTGATAAAACGGTTCAGGAACGGCCTTTTGTTCCAAGCTTTTCGAATTGCCATGAGCGCTCGTGTCTGTGTTTGTAAATGACTGTGTGTGTGTGCTGAAGGATTAGAGCGGATTTTCAGTGACCAATAAAGGCTTAGCTACAAGCCACAATGGCCAACTGATTACACATAGTGCATATGATACAACATCCTGAAGAATCAGAGGAGACGTGCATGTGTATGTGTAGGTTTGGCTATGCTTTTGAGCACCACATTTTTGAAAATATATACAAATATAGTGACATTTGAAGTGGTCCTTACTATTTGAAATGCTCATAAAATGGCCAAGTCAACATTTTCTTCTATGTTTTATTATTTTATTTGATGCATCTGTCCCTTTTTAGGCTATTTAAAGCACTGATGTTGTTTTATTTGATTATTTCATGCTTTTGTTCCTTTGTAAGCTATCAAAAGCACTACTATTTTTATTTTTATTTTATTCTTCTGTCCCTGTGTAGGCTGTCTAAAGCACTACATTTTTATTTTTTATTATTTTATTTTAATATTCTGTCCCTTTGTAGGCTGTCTAAAGCACTACTATTTTTATTTTTTATTTTATTTCATTTTATTTTAATATTCTGTCCCTTTGTAGGCTGTCAAGTGCACTACTATTTTATTTTATTTTAATTTTATTTTATTCTGTCCCTTTGTAGGCTGTCTAAAGCACTACTATTTTTATTTTTTATTATTTAATTTAATTTAATTTTAATAGTCTGTCCCTTTGTAAGCTGTCTAAAGCACTACTATTTTTATTTTTTATTTTAATTCATTTTATTTTAATATTCTGTCCCTTTGTAGGCTGTCAAGTGCACTATTTTATTTTATTTTAATTTTATTTTATTCTGTCCCTTTGTAAGCTGTCGAAAGCACTACTATTTTTATTTTTTATTAATTAATTTAATTTAATTTTAATAGTCTGTCCCTTTGTAGGCTGTCTAAAGCACTACTATTTTTATTTTTTATTTTAATTCATTTTATTTTAATATTCTGTCCCTTTGTAGGCTGTCAAGTGCACTATTTTATTTTATTTTAAGTTTATTTTATTCTGTCCCTTTGTAAGCTGTCTAAAGCACTACTATTTTTATTTTTTATTTTTATTTTATTTTATTTCATTTTATTTTAATATTCTGTCCCTTTTGTACGCTGTCTAAAGCACTACTATTTTATTTTATTTTATTTTATTCTTCTGTCCCTTTGTAGTTTGTCTAAAACACTACTATTTTTATTTATTTATTTTATTTTATTTTATTTTATTCGTCTGTCCCTTTGTAGGTTATCTAAAACACTACTATTTTTATTTTATTTTATTTTTTATTATTTTATTTTATTTTATTTTTCTGTCCCTTTGTAGGTTGTCTAAAACACTACTATTTTTATTTATTTTATTTTATTCTTCTGTCCATTTGTAGGCTGTCTAAAGCACTACTATTTTATTTTATTTTTAATTCTTAATTTTATTTTATTTTATCCCTTTTGTAGGCTATCTAAAGCATTACTCATTTTTATTTTATTTTTATTATTTTTTCATTCTGGTTTCAGACTATTGGACCCCACTGTGTGCTGATAAGCTTTCAAGCACCATATTTAGTCTCTGTCCTTTTTCTGTATTCCAAAAATCTCTGGCCACTATTTTATATTTCACCTTTTTTTTTTTATGCTTTTTCCAGTGGGGCGTTTTCTGAGGTGGTCCTGGCCCAAGAGAAGGCCACAGGAGAGATGTATGCTGTGAAATGCATCCCAAAAAAAGCACTAAGAGGAAAAGAGAGCGGAATAGAAAACGAGATTGCAGTGCTGAGGAAGTAAGTATTCTAAAAGCTACCAGAAAAGGCTTAAAATAACAAACCCAACACCCATTACATGCTTCACAGAAGTTCCTCTAGCTACTGACGAAAAAACCTAAAGTTCAAAGGAAGCTGTTAGTGGGAGTTTCAGCATTTCTCCTCCGAGAGGGAGATGACTCAGCCTTTATGACACGCCCCTCTCAGCCTCCTACCTTTACTGACTCCTACCTGTCCCTTTCAAAAGCAGCGGAAGCGTTTTAAAGGCCGTACAAATGATTCATGTGGCCTCCGCCGCAGACCTCGCTATTCACCGCACGTTGAGGCCGAGCACAGGTCCGCGGTTGTCATGGTAAAAAGGCGTTCAGGCAAGGAGGCAAGGCAAAACGTTGGCGAGTAAAAACGCTGCAGCATGCAGCTGGATTCCAGATGCAGCCTCACACAGTGGTCAGAATGATACTGTGACTGGAATGTGACTATTCACAAGGATTCATTCAATTGATCAAAAGTGACAGTAAAGACATTTATAAAATGTTACAAAAGATTCCTATTTCAAATAAATGCTGTTCTTTTGAACTTTCTATCCATCAAAGAATCCTGTAAAGATGTATCACAGTTTCCACAACAAATTAAGCAGCACAACTGTTTCCAACATTGATAATAATGCGAAATGTGTCTTGAGCAGCAAATCGGGATGATTTCTGAAGAAATTTATTTTATTTTTCACTGTTGTCACTTTGTAGGGCTGTCAAAAGCATTACTATTATTTTATTTTATTTATTTTATGCTTTTGAATAAAATATTTTATTTTATGCTTTTGTCCCTTTGTAGGCTGTCAAAAGCACTACTATTTTATTTCATTATTTCATTTCATTTTATTTTTATTTTATGTTTTTGTCCCTTGGTAGGCTGTCAAAAGCACTACTATTTTATTTTATTTTATTATTTTATTTTATTTTATTTTATTTTATACTTTTGTCCCTTTTGTAGGCTGTCAAAAGCACTACTATTTTATTTTATTTTATTATTTTATTTTATTTTATTTTATTTTATTTTATTTTATTTTATACTTTTGTCCCTTTTGTAGGCTGTCAAAAGCACTACTATTTTTTATTATTTTATTTTATTTATTTTTATGCTTTTGTCCCTTTGTAAACTATTTTTTTATTTTTTCATTTAATTTCATTATTTTATTTTATTTTATTTTTATTTTATGCTTTTGTCCCTTTGTAAGCACTACTATATTTAATTTAATTTAATTTAATTTAATTTAATTTAATTTTATTTTATTTTATTTAATTTTATTTTATTTTATTTTATTTTATTTTATTTTATTTTATTTTATTATTTTATTTTATTTATCATGTGACAGTGAAAACTGGAGTAATGGCTGCTGAAAATTCAGCTTTGCCATTACAGAAATAAATTATGAATGCATTGCACTTCAGTTGTTTAGCAACTTGTTAGCAACTTACATTTGGGAATCTCTAGAGGTTTTGTTTATTTTATGTATTTATTTATTTATTTTCATTGTCTGCATGAACAGAAAATATATCAAAAATATATCAGCCCAGCTCATGGTGTACAGGCAACATGTAATGGGAATCTACATCAGCCATCCAAAACAAAGCCTTTATAATCCACTCAAGTGTGCCTCTGCTTCATTGTAAATGAACTAATATTTTTTCTGTTCTCTTCAGGATCAAGCATGAGAACATTGTGGCACTGGAAGACATTTACGAGAGCCCCAGTCATTTATATCTTATTATGGAACTGTGAGTAAAATCTGTGTGCTACTTCAATTTGTGTCTAATTAAGTCTGCAAAGTCTTTGAAATGGAGCCAAACAATTTGAAGCAAGTTTGCAAGATGGAAAACTTAAAAAAAAAAAACTAAGTAATCTGTTCTTGCCTAAATCTGATTTGTGACTGATAAAACTCTTTTAATTGCAATCCAGAAAATTCCTCTTCCTGTCATTCCAATTCACATTCCAATTCAACATCCTGTGGCGCGTCCATCTCATGACTTGAAAGAGAGCCAATTCTTATTCTGAATTGTGTCCAATCCTGCTGCTGTTTGAAATCATTTTATTGATCTGAACAACAGATGATTAACGCAATCTCCATCTCTATAGCTTAAAGGATTAGTTCACTTCAGAAATAAAATTTCCTGATAATTTAATCACCCCCATGTCATCCAAGATGTTTATGTCTTTCTTTCTTCAGTCGAAAAGAAATTAAGGTTTTTGAGGAAAACATTCCAGGATTTTTCTCCATATAGTGGACTTCAACGGCTACCAATGGGTTGAAGGTCCAAATGTCAGTTTCAGTGCAGCTTCAAAGCGCTCTACACGATCCCAGATGAGGAATAAGGGTCTTATCTAGCGAAACGATCTGTCATTTTCTAAAAAAAATAAATTTATATACTTTTTAACCACAAATGCTCGTCTAGCACTGCTCTGCGATGCACCACGCATTACGGAATCATGTTGGTCATGCGTGACGTAGGCGATTTTGAAGTTGGAGGAGAAAATGAGGTGGAGTTTTTCACCTTACCTTCCACCTACGTCACGTGTGACCTTTCCAGTGTGATTATGTATTGCAATTTTACTGCTTTTACTGTATTTTTGATCAAATTGGTGACCATAAGAGACTTCAAATGCAATAAAAACAACCCCAAACCTTTTACCAGTAGTGTCTATATATACCGAATGTAAGTTTGACACTTCTGAATAACTATAAACCTTTAAAAATCTGATTTCTTGTATTTTTCAGTGTGTCTGGTGGGGAGTTGTTTGATCGTATTGTGGAGAGGGGCTTCTACACGGAGCAGGATGCAAGTGCGTTAATCAAACAGGTTCTGGATGCAGTGAATTACCTGCATTCACTGGGGATAGTCCACCGAGACCTGAAGGTGATGATTTCCCTTGACTGATTTCCTTCACAGCAAAAGAAAAAGATATACGTAGACTTTCAGTTTCATTACAGTGCATAGGAAGCTGGAACATAAGACGTGAAAGGTCACCACACTTCCACTTCAGTAGAAACAAGACGTACAGTGTAAATAACTCTCTGTGACTTTTTAACCTAATCACCCTCTCTCTCATCTCCTGACAGCCTGAGAATCTGCTCTATTATAACCCACATGAAGAATCTAAGATTATGATAAGTGATTTTGGGCTGTCCAAGATGGAGGGCGCAGCCAATGACATCATGTCAACAGCCTGTGGGACGCCGGGATATGTGGGTAGGGCTGCCAATCCACTAAATATCAGTATGAATCTGTTTATAGTGTCATATGTTACCACGATGGTGTTTTGTATATGAAACCATCTATTAATATTTACTTAGTTCATCCAAAAATAAAATTTGGTCATCATTTACTCACCTTCATGTGTATCAAAACCATTTGCTGTTGTTTCCATATTCATACTTTCCATATCCATTATCTTCTGGTGAAACACAAAGAAGACATTTTGAAAAAATACAAATTGTAGACTATAGGTGACCATTGGGCTTTTGACACTGCGCTTAACCCCAGGTTATCGTCGTTCTAAACACTGCTTTTAACCACGGGTAAAGAAAAGGTTTCACACTTGTAATTTAGAAGCGGGGTTAGCACCGCTTTTTACCCGGGGTTATGAAAGCCTACTCTGGAGCAGGGTTAGCACCACTTTTGCGGTGCCAAACTTGTACAGTGTGAAATGATGCGTTGTTAGAATGTTAAAGCTAGACGCTTAGCAACAGACAACCAATCGCGTACTCATATTTGCCTACTTTGGACGGTCACGGAAACACCACGCATTGTATATAGGGGAGAGTGGGGTAAGATGAGCCATTTTTTACTTATGTGGTCCTCAAGATAAGGGAAAATGAGGCAGAAGTACAATGAAAGTATTTAAAGTAATTTCAGGATGTTTCCTATCATTTTAAATTATCAGAATGCATCTATGACAAAGGGTTCTAAAAATATGGTTTCTTATAAAAAAGTGTTCCTCTGGCTCAATTTACCCCAGGTTAGGGGTAAGTTGAGCCGAGTCAGTAGGTGGGTGTAAACTGACCATCTAACTGAATCTGAATCAAATCCATGTGAAATTTTAAAGATAATGTACCTATTTTAAAAACTAATTTAATAATCAAATTTCCTTTTACAAATATTCTTTGTAAAAATATTTTACAAATATTTATTTTTTTAAAGCTAAATTAAACAACAAAAACCAACCAAATGAAGTTGAAATTTCAGTATCTTTAATTGTTTGCATTTCTGAAACAATATGTTGAACATCAAAGTTGTAACCTTCCTATAAACAGACTAAACAGAGAGTTTGTTGAGTAAAATTAAATAAAAACTAAATAAGAATGAATAAACGTCCTTGAAACTAATAAACATTTTAGTCAAAAGGTTCTTGACATGGTAGTTTTTCTGCAATGTCGATCATGTTAGGCCATTAGAGACTACAGGTGGAAAGATATATGATTAAACATCATCTGGTTCGTAGCAGAGAAGGATTTGGTGTACTTGTACACTGTTCCTATCAAATAAACTAAAAAATAAAGATAAACTAAATCAGTTGCGTAATATTACATTGAAACGACACCAGTTTATACTTCAGATTTAACTTAAATTCAGTGCCTTATGGTGGGGTAAGTTAAAACACTGGCTCAATTTACCCCACAGCATTTAGCTCACTTTGCCCCATAGTTGCCATTTTAGGAAAAGCTAGCTAGCTTACCAATTCAGAATAATATTTAGCTAAATGACTTGCATGGTTTTATACGTTGCTAAATCACCAATATGTATTATAAATAGTTTTAGACCTGGACAAATTTGCTTTGATGAAACAGCCATTACATCTGTTATGTTAAAATTTTACTTTGACAAAGTAAATAAGTGACTTTTCTCCTTTTCACTGTCTGGCACAAATGATGGGTGGTTCTAAAATATATGGTCACATGACAATAAAATGGTACGGTTGCCAAGATACAGGGGGTGGGTCAACTTACCCACTGGCTCATCTTACCCCACGTTCCATGTTTCAAGAGACCGTTTCATTCTTACCTTTAGAGTCCAAAAGATCCATTCAGTATAAACTCGATAGTACAGTCGGCAATACGAGGATGTGCAATGCTAGAGCTAGCCTATATGTAAACAGGTCTCGTGCTGCGTTTATCCAATCAATGACACTGACACCGCAAATATGCAAATAAGAACGTTAACCCAGGGTTTAGGAAAGTACAATGTGAAACGTCAGCTTATGAATACCCAGGATTAATTGTTAACCCCGGGTAAATAATGAGCAGTGTGAAACGTGAAGCAAGATAACCCAGGATTGCCTTTACCCGGGGTTTAGAATGACCCAGGGTTAACTATTTCAAGTGTAAAAAACCCTCATGTCTGTCAAGTCCAAAAAGGAATCACAATAAAAGTAGTTTAAAACAACAAATTACAAAACATACAGTTTAGGAATGACACGAGAGTGAGTAAATGATGATCAAATTTGTTTTTAGGTGAACAAAACTTTAAAAACATTTTACACTTAAAGGGTTACCCAAAAATGAAATTTCTGTCATTTTCTGTCATTTCATAATTCTGTCAATTACTCACCTTCATGTCGTTCCACGCCCATAAGACCTTCGGAACACAAATTAAGATATTTTTGATGAAATCTGAGAGGTATATGTCAATATATGGCAATTTAATTACCACTGTCAAGGTCCAGAAAGGTACTAAAGACATCGCTAAAACAGACGACGTGACTACAGTGGGTCAACCTTAATTTTATGAAGCAACGAGAATACTTTGTGCGCAAAAACAAAACAAAAATAATGACTTTATTCAACAATCTCTTTTCTTCCCCGTCATTTTGCTTATGCAGTTGCCGCAGTAAGCACAGTGAAGGCTTCCGTGTTTACATCCGAATGCTGGCTCGGTATTGGCCAAAGCTGCACACGTGAGCAGCACAACCCATACGGCCAATAATGAGTCGGCTTTCTGACGTAGAACCTGGAAGCGCTGGATGTAAACAGCGTAGGAGAATGACACAGAAGAGAAGAGATTGTTGAATAAAGTCGTTATTTTTGTTTTGTTTTTCCGTACAAAAAGTATTCTCATCACTTCACAAAATCCACTGTAGTCACATCAACGGTTTTAACGATGTCTTTAGTACCTTTCTGGGCCTTAAAAGTGTTGATTATATTACTGTCTATGGAGGAGTCAGACAGCTCTCGGATTTCATCAAAAACATCTTAATTTGTGTTCCGAAGATGAACGAAGGTCTTACGGGTGTGGAACGACATGAGGGTGAGTAATTAATGACATAATTTTCAATTTTGTGTGAACTAACCATTTAAGTAAATGTATAATTTCATTCATTTTCTCATTTAATATGTTTAACAGCTCCAGAGGTTTTAGCACAGAAGCCTTACAGCAAAGCCGTGGACTGCTGGTCTATTGGAGTCATTGCATACATCTTGTGAGTAGTTTTTCCCCCTTATGAAACATACTGCTGCTTTCCCAAACATTGTTACATTCATTATTTAGAAAAGAGGTCTTTAGGTTAAAATACAGACCACTTTTGAATCCTCTGCCTCCTCAGGTTGTGTGGATATCCTCCGTTTTACGACGAGAATGACTCCAAATTGTTTGAGCAAATACTGAAGGCAGAATATGAATTTGACTCGCCGTACTGGGACGACATTTCTGATTCGGGTAAGTGTGAAGTGAATCAGATATTATAGTTAATTACACAAACTCTTTATATTTATTTGTATCAGGTTCAAGCTTTTATTATGTTCTTAGTATTGGAGAATATGACACCCTTCTTCACCTCCTTTTGTATCTTCCACCCACTGAAACGCCATCATTGAGTATGACTTGGGTTACTTGTGTTTACTTGTCACTGACAGTCACGACTTCATTTTTTCCCCAAGAGCAACACTTTAATAAGGGTTTTTCGAAAGTAACACTAAGGTATTGCAGCCAGATTTAAATCAGCAGTTGAAAAGCATTAATCTGGCGCTAGGCGATTCAGCTTCGTTTGAAAATAACAACTTGACACCCACACCACAAGCTGTTCCCTGGTGTCTGGGGAAGTGTAGGAGGGTGTCATTTTTTCACAATTAGAACTGCGCCCTTGTGTAACTGATTCAGGTTTTTTTCTTTTCACATTTGTGTTGTTTCATAGCTAAAGACTTCATTAGTAACCTGATGCAGAAAGATCCAGAAAAGAGGTTCAGTTGTGATGAGGCTCTTCGGCATCCGTGGTGAGCGACCAGGATTGTGTTCACTGCCGTTCTGATGCTATATTAGTTGCTGCAAGTTTAAGAATGAATCTCGCACAGTCTATCAATAACATTAAGTATATTTCCCTGTCTCCATAGTGCCCAATATTGTGTTGAAATATTTTACTTTTAAATTTGAAATTCTCATTATTTTCAATAAAATCAGAATAAAAATTACATGTTTACACCATGATGCAAAAATACTTTATATAATGTAATATTATAATATAATATTTGTATGCATTACAGTAATGAGAACCAGGGAAAATTTGCTTAAATGTCACGAAAATAATGTCACAATGCAAAAACATGTAATAGTATAAAAATAGGCATATATCATGTATACTGATTTCTGAAGGATCATGTGACACTGAAGACTGGAGTAATGATGCTGAAAATTCAGCTTTGCATCACAGGAATTAATTGCATTTTACAATATATTCAAATAGAACACAGTTATTTGAAATTCTAATAATATTCCACAATTTTACTGTTTTTACTGTATTTTAGATCAAATAAATGCAGCCTTGGTGAGCATAAGAGACTTCTTTCAAAACATTAAAAAATCTTACCAACCCCTAACTTTTGAATTGCAGTGTAGGTATTTTATTACATATAATATAATATAATTATCTACAAAGTTCAGATGAAGTCTTTGAGGAATATCAACACTACCTTGCTTGCAGTAACCGTAACTACATTCACCTACATTCACGTTATTGAGCAAAGATCTTTGTTTTTACATTATATAGTCATGTTTATACTCATATATGGTCACATATCATAAGATTCTGCCACCTCATGGATGCCAGATGATACTACAAGAAGTCCAACCGCTGACTCTCCTCTGATTTCAGGATAGCTGGTGATACTGCGCTCTGTAAGAACATCCATGAATCAGTCAGCCGACAGATGAAGAAAAACTTTGCGAAAGCAAAATGGCGAGTAAGTGACCACATCCTTTCCTCCTCCTGAGAAATTTTCCTTTCACCTATTGGAATCATTCATTAAAAAACCCATATTGATTGACCACTATTCTATGTAACATGTGATTTAAATTTCTGTTTCCTCTAAATTCTTCTCTCCTCATAGCAAGCGTTTAATGCTACTGCAGTGATCAGACATATGAGGCGTCTTCAGCTTGGCAGCAGTATGGATTCCTCTCAACACAGGAAACAGAATCCAACATCCATGCCAGGGAAGAGTCAATCAGTTGATGTTTCTTCAGTCCACCGCAATGACTGTAAGTTGTTACCACAATGCTTTAAGGCCCCGATATACTCACAGAGAAGTTCTTTTCGTTCTTCGCTTAGGGGTAAAAAAATAGTTTGAAATACCCTTGCAGTGATATACTCACACTAATGAGAGCAATGAGATGTGAATATGTGCTGCACGCTTTTCTCTCAATAACAAAATAAACACACAACAAAAATGCCAGCGGTGCGAAAACAGCAGATCATAACGATGTGGATATGTTCGTACGAGCTCTGCAATTTGGCACTCCAATCAAGTCATGATTATTTATATAGCATTTTTTACAAAAGATCGCTTTAAAGCAAGCAGCTTTTACAGTATTAAACATGAAAGACTAATTTAAAGCAGTGTCGCTTTAAATTAGTATTATCCACATCCATTCACTTCCAGTGAAATGTCACTTGTTGGTGTGTCTGTGTCTTCAATGTCCTGAGGTAGCTTTAACACCATCAATAGTGTAATACTTAGTTTATAATCAGAATATAGGCACTTAAATAGTCAGGCCTAGCGTTAATTTAGATATTCAAACATAAGACAACATGAAAAAAAAGACGTGTGTCAGTGTTCCTCCTCAGCAAAATTCAATTTGACTATCAGTTTTCATACTTTCGTGTCGAAAAAAAGCGTCAACAAACTGTAAATTCAAGATTTTTTGTGCACTTTAGTTAGATTCAATGAATAAAATGTGTTTTTTTCACAGCTTCAGTGATTATAAAGGGAGAGCGCGATGCTCGCTTTCTGTGTAATTCATTCGCAAGAAAAGTTATTGTTTTTCATGAGATTTTGTGAGTACTTCATACTTTATCTTGACAAAATGTATTTTCAAACCTAATGATTTTAATATTTATTCAAAAGCAAAACTGAGTGAAAAACTATTACAGGAAATGGCTAATATGAGCCAATAAATGTTCCTCTGCTGCCATCTGCTGGTTATAATGGTAATTAATGTCTTTTTTATTTTTAAATAAAAGTGTTTTCTATCAAATGTTGGATCTTGAAATGTTCAGTTTTACAAATAGGGACAATCTCAGAAGGATGAACAAATAATGTTTTTGGTCATCACATTAAAAATAACATTTGAATTCCTGGGAAAATGTTGCGTGTGGGTGTCTATTAGCGTCGTCTTTATTGCATTCAATGAAACTGGTTTATTGGCAAGTTATGTAAGTGTGATAACTCCATTAAAATATAAATACAGCATTAAAAAGTCAACCATTAATGGTTTTGTGTCGATTTACAGCAAGTACATGCCCAAGCTGGCTTAACAAAATCCAGGAAGTAACCGTGTAAATGGTTAGTTGGCATCTAGCAACATGTAGTGACTTTCCGAGCAGGCTTTTGCTATTTTCCATTGAAAATAGTTGGCAACACTGGACATCACATTAGTTTGTTCTTCGATTCCGCTTGAAGTATATCGGGGCCTTTATATTTCTTGAGCTGAAACTCACAATAGTTGTGTTGACACGACTTTTGTTGACCGTGTTGAGTTGCTCATCACCAGTGATGTGCTTTGTGTTGTATAATGTCGTGTTGTCGAACAGCCCTTGAAGAGGGTGTTATCTTTGTCTAGGTTCGTCCATGGAAGCAGCAAACTCTTCTTCAAGGACGGGAACGCCTGAGCGGCACACGCGGCCATCCACGGTCACCACCATCATCACCGGATCAAAATGACCACTTCTTGTGAGACCGCTCACTTGACTGTTGCACTTTGTGGAAAAACGTGTTTTCTTCTATTTAACGGTAACTTCCATTGTCCACAGTCGAACACGTTTTCCTCTCTGGAAAGCCAGTGCCGCTCTATACCATGAGACTGTTTCCAAAATAGCGGCCTGTGTATTTAAGGTGACCGTTTTACAGAGTAAAGCTCATGACTTGAACGTTTATGTGGCTGTTGAATGGAGATTACGAACCTTGAGTTGAGGAACATCCGCTTTGGGTCGTAATAGATGATAAAAATTTGTGCAGATAAATTCATTAATTAAACAGTTGTTGTAACTTTTTGCTGCTGTATTTCAAGCTGCTGCTGTTTTGAAGAACCAAACGATAAAGGATGTGAGATTTACAGAATGTCTAACTTTAGAGAAGTTTATGTAGTCAATAGAGGCTTTAAACCAATAGCCACGTTTATTGCCATCCAGTGCGTATAAACTTGAAAATCGGTCCTGGATGCGTCTGGCATTTATTAATGAGTGAATGAAGGATGTTTAAAAAAAATGGAAATGGGCAGTTTAATGATTTTATCAACATTTTGTTAATATTGAGAAAAGATTCTGGAGTGATTTGTGTGTCAATGTTTTTCGAAGGTATAAAATGGTGGTAAAAAGCACTTTTTAAAAAGTTTTTTTGTGTATGTTTTGGATTTATTTTGTAAGCTTTGCTTTTTTAAAATGACTTTTCGGCATTTACAGTATAATTTTGTTCACACTTTACATTGCAGTGATTGTTACGTAGTAATATTTTGTGGAAATTTAAGTATTTGTTGTTATTACCACTTAAATGATTATTAATTGGAATATAGACACTGTAATGTAAACTGTTATCATAATTTTATTCTTTTAATTGTGACTAATGAAACTGAAGAACGCTTGACCCATAATGTGTTTGTTTTGTAACAGATCCATATGAAAAGTACCAGCTTCAGTGACGGACATTTGTATTTGCTGTGTTTCAGTGGAGCGAAAATGCCTAAAATTTCACACATCGTCCAGTGTACGGATGCACACATCACAGTTTTCCAGTTTAACTAAAGCTGTTTTGATATGGTGTGCCCACTGATATACGACCGTGAGAGATTCAAACAGTTTCTGCTCTCAATCTTGCATGTGATCATGGTCTTCATACCAGCCCTCTGAATTTAGCAGCTACATGCTGGTTCTTTCATTCAGGTCGCAGAAATGATGTAAGCAGTGTTTTCTTTTCAGTAGATGTGTTCTGTGATGAGTGTTTTTGGTGAGTGTATGGTGAGTTGATTTCAAATTTCCAATAAACACAAAGATAACACAATTTTGTTGTTGTTCAGACTTATTTGGATAGCTTTTATTCTACCAAAATGAATTGTTACAAAGATTTACAACATGAAATGCTTGCTTAGACTGCAAATAATGTTTGTATTAATAAATGTAATTATACACTTTACATTATCCCATCACAAAATGAATAAAAATGGGTTACTTTGAAATTGAGGCGTTTATAAAAGCTTCTTGAAAAATAAAAAAAAAGTTATAGATTTTATATAACCTTGTGCAAAGACTTTTTTCATTATAGTATGTGGAAAAAAATGTACAGAACATTTTAAACTAGCCATAAAAATAAAATAAAAACTTGCCAGTTATTAGTCGTACAGTTAAAGGTTATGAAAAGCCTGTATAGGAATAAATACATATTTTTAAAGAACTATGATACATGATTACATAAGTCCTGCATGCATGAATACACGTATAAGGCTACGTTCTTTTGTGCTGGTGTGTGCATGTTTAGAAAAGACTTTACAGAAATATGCTGTAAAGTAGTGTAAGCTCTCTACCCATTTCCCTGTAGTTATCCACTCTTTTAGACAGTGTGTCGGTTGTATTCGTAAGATGGGTCGAGTCCGTCGTAGTGAAACTCTCTCCACTGCTCTGTCTTCTCTCTGGTGCGCTCGTCTTGCTCTGGATGAGAGTAAAAATGCAAGAATTTTAACTTGAACTGTGTATTCACGTGATTACGCATAAGCAGTACCACTGTAAGTTACCAGGTATAATATTTGAGTAACTGTGTAAATATTTGATGTTGCACAGCAACATGATCACGTGTAATGATTCTGAACTGAAAAAAGTCTTCACTTGCTGTTGAACTTGTAATTACAATGTGTTAACTTTGAACTACAACTTGTACCACCTGACCAGGGATAGTTTATCCAAAAATGAAAATTATCCCATGATTTACTCACCCTCAAGCCATCATATGACTATCTTCTTTCAAACGAACACAATTGGAGATATATTTAAAAATATCCTTAGTCCTCCAAGGTTTAATGGTTGTGCATTTTGACGCCAAAAATAATGCATCCATCCATAAAAAAAAAAAGTAATCCATACGACTCCAGAGGGGTTAATAAAGGCCTTCTGAAGCAAAGTGATGCATTTTTGTAAGAAAAATATCTATATTTAACTTTATAAATTCAAATAACTAACTTCCGGCGGACGACTGTATGCAGAATGCGCAAGTCGACTTGCGCCAAATGAGTAACTCCGGACGTGATGTATGACGCAATGTAGGAGTAGCGTAAGATTAGACGCCTCTCGCGGTTCAAACAAATAGGCAACAAATTTAAGCTGCTCTTCTCTTATATCGAAATCCTCTGACATTTCTCTTTAAAAATTATCATTTTAGACTTATAATCCGTGGCCGGTGATTTGTTTTGCTCTATCCTCTGCGCCTCCGTGTTCGTCATTAAGTTGTGCGTCAGGTCAAAGGATACGCTTCTGCCGCAAATCGACTTGCGCATTCTGCGTACGGTCGTCCACCGGAAGCTAGTTATTTGAATTTATAATGTTTTAAATGTGGATATTTTTCTTTCAAAAACTCATCGCTTCAGAAGACCTTTATTAACTCCCTGGAGTTGTATGGATTACTTTTTTTTAATGGATGGATGCATTATTTTTGGCTTCAAAACGCAGCCCTCCATTCACAACCATTATATAAACCTTGGAGGTTTATTTTGACGTATATTTTTAAATATATCTCCGATTGTGTTCGTCTGAAAGAAGATAGTCATATACACCTAGGATGGCTTGAGAGTGAGTAAATCATGGGATAACTTTCATTTTTTGGTGAACTATCCCTTTAAGCTGTGTTCAAGCGGCGTGCACAGACCGATCAATGTATGAAATAAAAGTACCGCGAAAAAAAAAACTTGTTTGGTAAATCTGTTTTGCAAAACACTATAAGGTTCATCTGAGTTCATGTATAATCTTGTTTGCTTTAGGCAATCCGAAGTGTTGTTGAATGATCTCAGAATGCAACTAATGCTGTCTGATCCAATATGGCCGCCAGGTGAGTGATTTGACTTACCATCATGCTCCTCCTCAGCGTAATTCTCAAACTCATTCCTCTGTTCCTCATGATACTCCCTCCTTCTCTCATCCGCGGCCAGCCTCTGTCTCTGTTCAGCTAATGAGACAACAAAATGTGTGAGGAAGAAAGAGAGAAGGAAATAAAAAACAGAAATATGCTCAGACATCAAGAAACAAGGTACGATAATGTTCACAAATTATTCTAGTAACTTTCAACACGGTGAACTATGGAAGCCCACTTCCTTGACTCGTAAGAAAAGCATTATGCTTTAATTATAACAATACATGATGACAACAAAGATATAATAATGAAATTATGAGAAAATTAACCATGGTTATACTAGAAATAAAACCAAAAAAAAAAAACAATGGTTAACCATGGTTTTGCTACACTAAACATCGTTTAACAATTGTATTTGTTATAAAACTGTGGTTATACAACTGGTAATCAGTCCTCCAAAAAACCTTGGTTACTACACTTTTACTATAATGGTTAATTTATGTAAAAATTATGACAGTATGATGATTATTATTATGATAATTATGATTTACCAAAGCATGTGGCAGAAATGGGCTTCCATAGTAAACAGATCCTGTTTTATTATAACATATTTTAAGTATAATAATGAAAATGTTTTTGTTTTGATTACATCACTGTGGATATTACATAAGAGGATCACCTGATTTAGTGTGACAGTATCACCAAATTATATAGCACCAATGCTGCACTCATTAATGAATTTTGAAAAACAAAACAAAACTATAAAGTTTTGATTCCACTTGGGATGTTCCAAACGAAAGAGAAAATCTTCTTGTCCTGGTCCTTACCTCACCATTTGAATACATAAATTCCCACAAGTGAGTCAAACATAATTTTTGGTGAGCCCCATAACCATAAACTAACAATCACAGACCAGGTTAAAGCCAAATGAAAGAGCAGCAGAGCCCCTCCTCCGCCATTTCCTCCTGTTTTCTCCAGCCTGCCCTGTGGTTCCTGCTATGTGCTGTGGTTTACCGTCTTTGCATTCCTCAGCTGGCTCAAAACGCAGCACCTGTGTGGCCAGTGCAAGCCACTACTGAAAGGGCTCTTTATTACTGTTTTACAATAGCAAGCCTGGCTAAAAAGTTCTAGAAGCCACAATAGTAATGCGATTGATCCCATTTACTTTGCAAGACTTTTATATGTACACTACTGTTCAAAAGTTTGTGGTCAGTAATAAATATATATATATCTCACATGATCTGGATTGTCCATTGTAGTTGACAGCTGCTCAAGGGGTTTCACTTGAATTCAAGTCTTTGCAAGAGTTTTCAAATAAGCACAAATAACCTCACCGTTTATCTCATCCTGAGTTTTCACAGCCCTCCTGCTTCGCCGTTTGAAGAAGCTGGAGGCATCTGCCTCTGGCATGAAGATCTTCCTCAGTGCACCTTTGGTGAAGAAGAGAACATTGATGAGGTGGAGGAACTCAGAAAGATCTATCGAAACATTGTGGGGTTTTTGGTCACCTTGAGGATTGGCTGCCTTTGCATCACTCTTATCTGACACAGCGGCGCTCTCGGCTCCATGGAACACTGTAACAGAGGAAAAATGTCTGAGGTAAGTCCAAAAGATTTGCCACCCTTTCCAGGGACTGTTGGACCCCTACATTGGTAAATCAACACTTCTCTTGGTCAGTACAGTAAACCACAGTCCGGTTACTCACAGGTGATGGTGGACAAAACAACGAGACAGGTGAGAAGAACAGGTTGTGTCCAGGACATTTTTAGGTTTAGCTGAGCAAGAACAAAGTAAAAGCTGCTGATGTTCTCAGGGACGTCTTGCCTGAGTTTGGGCTTGTGGTCGTGAGAGCAGTGAATGGAATTTGACCAGGAGGGTGAAAGAGAGGTGGAGTCTTGGGAATGTGTTGATTTTGGGGTGGGGGGTGGCACCGGAAAGGGACGGTGGCAGGGATCAAGCTCTGCGGGAACTCGCCTAAAGCGATCAAATTACATTTTATTGGCAAGGCATTTCTGCATTGGGAATTTATTAATAACACTGCATTGTAAAGGAATATTCCAGATTCAATACAAGTTAAAGGTACAGTATGTAATATTGACAGCTAGAGGTTGAAATGGGTCCTGCAGTCCAAATTTAAAATATTGGAGAGCGTTGTTTCCCCACCCCCTCCCCTCAGACTCGACGCTCACGCGGGTTGCCAGATTGAGAACACGCAACAGGATCGAGCGCAATTGACGATGGAAGACGAGGAGACTTATACACTGTAAGCTGATGAGTTGATTTATCCGCGTTTTAATATACTCCCTTTCATAGAGATTTTTATATAGACGCCGAGGATTTTTAGGTCGGGTAGAATCTGCGATCAATACGCTGTGTTTTCTGCCAACTGGCAACCCAGGTGTCGAAATACTATTGGGTAAATTGGCAGTGGGCGGGATCACACAGACCAAAACAAAAACAGACATTCCGACTGTAGCGTTGTTTTTCTGGAAAATTATTATGTGCATGTTTCCTAAATATCTGCAAACTTATTTTTATGCTTTAGTAAAGTCAAAAAATTACATACTGCACCTTTAACAGTATGCAATTTTTTTTTTTTTGGCTTTCTGATACAGTCTTTACTGTGCCCTGCTACCTTATTTTACACTTTTTATTTCTCTTCACATCCAACCCCAAAAAAATAATATGACCTTTTCAGCAACATGATTTTGATTTCCTTAGAGTATCAAAATATGGAGAGAGGTTTGCACCTGAGGGGTGTGATCCAACACAAGGCTCCTCTCATTCTCATGCCCCAGGCAGGAGAAACGTCTGCGGTTGTGTGTTTACTAAGGGGTTTTTTCTAGCTGGAGTCTAGCCAATGGCAGGATGCAGTGAATGATGAAATAGGGGCCTCTTTCTGAGAGTCTGGGGCCCGGAGAAACTGAGATGTGAGAATATGTAAAGGAAAGACTTATGTGGTTGACTGGATGACAGAGAGAGGAGTTTTGAAGATGTTGCCAGAATAGTTTGCACCTGTCTGCTTAACATATTCCTCACCATCACTGGACAGTCGTAAACATGCCAAAATTGCTGCTAGATAAACTTTGAAGATGTTTGAGTTTTCATAAGTTGTGTTTAACAACTTTTTATTAAAAATGCAAATAACATTTGTTTAGGACTAACATTAGCAACTGTCATGGTCATTCACTGTCTGTCCTGGAGGGAGCGCCAAACTGTCTAGATTTACCTGCTTCTTTATTTAAAGCTGTCTGACTGAGATTCAGTTACAGTTCAGTAAAGTTCAGCGACGCAAAAGATTAATATGTTTTGACAAAAAAACTAAATTTACCTGCCATGCAGGAAAGTTGTCATGCAAACATTTTCATGTGCATCTCTCACAGGCAGCCCATTTGTAATATATGGTCACATGACAATAATTGAGCACAGTTTCCTACATTAAGGGGGTGACTGTCTATCTATCTATCTATCTGTCTGTCTGTCTGTCATTCTGTCTGTCATTCTGTCTGTCTATCTGTCTGTCTGTCTGTCTGTCTATCATTCTGTCTGTCTGTATATCTGTATCATTCTGTCTGTCTGTCTGTCTCTGTCTGTCTATCTGTCTGTATCTGTCTATCATTCTGTCTATCTGTCTGTCTCTGTCTGTATCTGTCTGTCTGTCTGTATCTGTCTGTCTGTCTGTCTGTCTGTATCTGTCTGTCTATCATTCTGTCTGTCTCATTCTGTCTTTCTGTCTGTCTATCATTCTGTCTGTCTGTCTATCATTCTGTCTGTCTGTCTGTCTGTATCTATCTGTCTATCATTCTGTCTGTCTGTCTGTCTATCATTCTGTCTGTGTCTGTCTGTCTGTCTGTCTGTGTCTGTCTGTCTGTGTCTATCTATCTATCTGTCTGTCTGTCTGTCTGTCTATCTATCTGTCTGTCTGTCTGTCTGTCTATCTATCTATCTATCTATCTATCTAAAATGTCTGTCCGTCTGTCATATTGTTCTTTTGCATTTATTTATTGAATTTTATAGTTAAATGAGAAAAATACAATAGATAGATTCTTCTAATTTAATATAAACATTTTCCAAATATCTGGCGTTTTTTTTTAAATACTTTTTTTAAAATCGTTTTTTTAAAGAACTTTTTATGCTGATAATATAATTTGTAAGTAAAATATTCAATTTTAAAAATACAAAATAATTCATGAGTAGTCTCAAAGTGTTCTTAAACTTTCTGAATCGTGTATTTATGCTGATGATGCCAAAACTTTACAAGCTACACACTCAAAAGGAAATCACTCAGTCTAACAATTTGTTGACTGATAGATTCTCATCTTTTTGACAAGCGTAACACAGAACCTTTGGTGCAGAGATAACATAGTCAAACACCACAATGTACTCTGTCTTCTGTGGTAAAAGGAGGGGTCCACAGATCAGCCTTTGATTGGCCATTGCAATTTGTGTACACCACCTAGTGAAGTGATTTGCATTGATCACACTCCTCAGGTATCAGCCTGTGGTTGTTCAGTCAAACGAGATGCCTCGCTTCACGGTCCATGTTCGGGATGAGTGGCTAACTGTTCCATGCAAAGATGCCACCTGCAGCATCAAATGGTTGGGTTTTGAATCTCTCAAGCGCTACATCAAGAACAAACCCGACAATGGAGGAATCCAGCACATCAAAGATGTTCATTTTGTGGTCAGAAGATGTCAAGGATTGGGGTTGCTGGACAATGACGATACCATAGAAGATGTGCTTGAGGATAATGACTTTGTTGAACTTGGTAATGTTACAAATATGGCTTATTTGTTCAATGTTTGTTGAGAGGGCAAATTTCAATCATTCAGTTCTTGACTGACTTTTTTTGAGGCTGTTTGCCACAAATACTGAATCTTGTTTTGAAAGATGAGTAAATAACATGTTATTTTACTGTTATCTTCAGCTATTGAAGGAGACACCATGTCACAAGATTTCATTCCAAGTCAACCTGGGACGTCACACCTGTATCTTTATATTGTCAACCGATTACAAGTTTTAATTTAATAAATTATATGATAAGCTGATTAACTGAATTTAATGAATCGCAATTAATCATATACACCAATGTTTGTTGAGAAAAGCCTTCAAAGACATATTAAATGCATATCTAAAGTTGTATTTAAAGCTTGAATTGCAGTAAAGGGAAGAAAATCCCTCATTACAGAAATTTCAAATGCATTTTTCTTCATCTTGATCAGTTTTATAGCATTTTTTAAAAAAATTAATAGCACTGAAAAAAATGCATTAAATTGACCATGCTTGTTGTTCTTTTATATTTAAACCTTTTGCTTATCGCATATATAATTTCTCATCTGGTCCACATTTGGAATCATTCATTTATTTTTGGACAAAATACAGACTTTCATGTAAATGATTATGTCTTTTGGAAAATTTCTCAAAAGCTCTTAGCTACTCAGTAAACTCTGAAAATGTCCTTAATGTGGATGTTAAAAACAGAACAAGAGCATATAGAGAACCAGAGCAAGTAAGTATGAAATATCAGTACAACAAATACAGCACTTTTACTATCATCAGTACTATTAATAACAGCTGTCCGTTTTCAGTACATTTCTCTAGATGGGAACAGCCTGACCTCAACTGATCTGGTGAATTTAGGGAAAGGCCTCTTTAAGATTAAGGTAAATGGGTTATCCTGGATGTCTACAGTTGTTTTGTGAAAAATTAACATTTACAAACTATCCCCAGTTTCACAGACAAGGCTTAAGCCTAGTCCCAGACTTTGAGCTGTTTTAACTGAAAGCAACTTGCACTGACGTGTCTTTAAATATGTCATTGCCATTGTTTTGTCTCAAGATGTTTATAAAAGCTACGTAAATGTCTTAATTGAACTAAAACCTAATCCTGGCTTAATCTAAGCCCTGTCTGTGAAACCAGGCCTATATTTCTCAATGGAAATGCATTGCAACTATTATCTGACCCTTAGCTGACCCCAGAGGCCGAGCAAAAGGTTGTGCAATCGAGAGAGCTTCTGGACACCATTGTGAAAGAAAACAAAGGTGAGCAAAACATCCATTCTAAAGGAAATATGTGTGGGTTTTCAAAGTGATCAGAGTGAATTTTTTTTTATTTTTTTTTTTTTTTATAATTGCTCCTAAAAATCTTAAAACCGGCTCTTAGAAAGGTTCCAAAAGGGTATTTTTTGCTTCCTCAAAGAATGAATAGATCTTAAAAGAATCAGTTTCTTATTAGTGTGAAGAACAATTTAATAAACTTTTAGTACAATGGAAAAGTTCCATGGATCTTCATGGAACCATCAATGCCAAGAAAGAACCTTTATTTTTAAGAAAGAATCGTTTAGAATTACATTGAATTCTGAGCAATATCTAGATACTTACAAGTTGGTTCTTTTGATTTGGACTAAGCTACTACCAAAAATGCCCAACCATACAGCAATTTTCTAACAACCTCTTAAGGTGATGATACACGGGGCAACTTTTTGAGCAATGTTGCCGAGCAATGTTTATTGGGCACTTTCTCATTGAGAATGGGCAACAAATTTCTATCTGGATACTTTACATCGATATTTGTTGCCCATTCTCAATGGGAAAGTGCCCAATAAACATTGCTCGGCAACATTGCTCAAAAAGTTGCCCCGTGTATCGTCACCATTAGAGCACTTTAGCAACCACATGTCAATCCTTTGGCATTATAACAGCAAGTTCTCTCAACATTTTCATTAAATAATAAAATGTAGTACAAAACACATATTTGCAAGAGCATGAATATTTTAATAATCCTCATTATTATGAAATAGTGTTGGTTGTTATAAATATGACTCCACATGTTGATCCTTGTTTTCTTTTTTCCTTTTCTAGTTGTGTACGGCATCACCACAGGGTTTGGTAAATTTGCTCGGACTGTCATCCCAGTCAGCAAGCTCAAGTATAATTATTTTTTAAATGTATAAAATATTTTCTTACGCTTGAAACCTTTCGCATTTAAATAAGTTTATTTTTAAAGTGTCTCATTTGTTAATGCAATAGCTAACATGAAATAATGAGCAAAATAATTAATAAAACATTGTTTGTTCATGTTAATTCAAAGTCCATTAACTGATGTTAACAGATATAACTTTTGATTTTAAAAACGCATTAGTACATTTTAAAGCTAACATTAAGTATTGTCTATTGTTAGTTCATGTTAACTAATGAAACTTTATTGTGAAATGTCACCAGTATGTCACATATTTCTCTCTTTCAGGGAGCTTCAGGAAAATCTTCTGCGCTCACACTCATCAGGTGTGACACTTTATTTAAAATAAATATAAGTATGAACAAAAGTCTGCATGTGTTTTTGAATGACATTTTGAATCATGAATTGACTGACATTATTAAACCAACTTTCATTCTATCTACTCTATGATTTTTGATTATATTTGATTGTAGGTCTGGGAAATCCTTTAAGTCCTGAAAGAACTCGAATGCTGCTCGCCCTGAGGATCAATGTTTTGGCCAAAGGGTACAGCGGGATTTCACTGGAGAATCTGCTCAGAATGATACAGGCCTTCAATGGTACAACAATGCAATGCTTATTATTTTAACTGAAGAGAGTATTGTTGGGTTTCTTTGGCACAGCACATGAAACATGGTGTGCCATTTCAAAGAATACTTTTATGGTAGTTGCTGCGTCTACAAAATAATATTAGCAAAAAGTTCCTTTGAACTTCTCCCTCAGGAGTTTTGTACTCAAGCTGATATTTTACCATTTTCTTTCTTCTCTCCTCACAGCCTCCTGTTTATCCTACGTCCCAGAGAAGGGTACGGTAGGTGCGAGCGGAGATCTCGCCCCTCTTTCTCACCTCGCCCTCGGTCTGATGGGAGAAGGCAAGATGTGGTCACCCAAGAGTGGCTGGGCGGATGCCAAATACGTGAGGACATTTTCATTGGATGCTGTGGTTGCAAATCTTTGTCCTAATTGTAATGAAAGCAGTGCATATTTACTCTTTAAAGTCACATTTGACCTTTGTATTGCCCGCAGGTATTGGAAGCACATGGTCTGAAGCCTGTATCTCTGAAGCCAAAGGAGGTACGGTTAATCCCCCCATTGTGCAGTCAACATGTTTATCTCTGTTGACTTAGAGCTGTTTTGTGGGTCAGAAATGTGTGCCCTTTACCTGTCTGGTGGACGGCTTTTAACCACACTTAAAAAACAATCTAACCTTTAAAGCAAGTCATCGTTTTTTTGCATAGCAAAGGGACAAACTACACAAACTAGAAAAACTTTGAAAAGAGAAGCTTGCCTCTGAGTGGTTGCTTTACAAGCGTGTTTTGCATCATTTCTATGTGGTTACTAGTGTTCTGGGTGGTTGCTATGTTGTTCCTATAGACAGTGTTGCCAATTGCTTTCAGTTGAAAGTAGCTAAAACTGGTCGCTAGATGACGTCATACTGCCGAGTCCACTGATCGATATAAATATAAATATAAATCAGTGGGCGAGTCACAAAATCTAGATAAGGTTTGTCCAAGAAGTTGCTAGATTTGTCGCTAGGCTTTTGAAAAAAGTCTCAGAAAGGGGCGGGGAAGTTGCTAAATCTAGCGACAAATCGCTAAATTGGCAGCACTACCTATAGTGTGCAACAGCGGGGTTCCGGAAGTAAAAACTTCATTCATTTTCTCCATAAGGAAATTGACTTTGAACAATAACTTATAAACATTTAAAGACAGATCTACTGTAAGCTACGAGGTTAATCCATGGCTTCTGCTGAAGCCGTCAGCCTGCATTATTTCAGTTTATTTTTAAAATAATCATGTTCTTCCTGGTGAAAAACTACATTACCCATGATGCTGTATAGAAAATTACACCAATCAGAGGGTCGCAACCTGCAAATGCGCAAGAAGAGCTCTTTAGCTCCGCCTACTCCCATTGAGCACTGCAGATGATGGTCTCCCTGTGGTCTCAAAAAATGTAAATATTTTTAAATATATGCATATTTTGCAATAAATTTATGTGCAATGCTTCATGGGAGTGTAGTTCTTTCCCTCACTAAAGCCGTTACGTACACAGTCTTGCACATTTGTATTTTTGTCCAATTTTCAAATACTTTTTTGTTTCAAATCAAAGTTTGTAATGTTTTGATTCACTTTGTAGCTGGTTGGCTTGGTTCATGGTTTATAATGCTTTAACTAAGGTTTTTTAAATCCCTATGGGAGAATTTAAATAGAAAAAATACTTCGGGAACCAACGGCGCTAAAAAAAAAAAGTGGGCAGGCACTGCTGGACTCTGTAGTATCCTGGAAGTTTGCTACAGCATTTTTATCCATCTACTAGGACAATTGCTGTGGTTCCTAGAATATTCTGCTATGCGGTTGCTGGGCAGTTCCTGGGCTGTTCTGAAGTGGTTGCTAGGTGCTGGTTTTATTCTGTGGTAATAGTGTTTGTTATGTTTATCTCTGTCCACAGGGGCTGGCTCTGATCAATGGGACACAGATGATCACTTCTTTGGGAGCAGAGGCCGTGGAGAGAGCTGAGGCCATCGCCCGGCAGGCTGACATCATCGCTGCCCTGACCCTGGAAGTCCTCAAGGGGACCACCAAAGCCTTTGATAGTGGTGAGGACAAAAAATAAAACTTTGTGTATCAAAGCCTCACATATAGTCACAGTCCCTGTCACAAATGCAGCCCTCCTCCAATTTTCTGAGTAATGTAATGCAAAGGCGATGTAATAGGCCATAAACTATTTATTTATTTATTTTTTAAGATTTATTTTTGGCAGAGAGAGGGGGACGGGATCGGGAAAGGTCCACAAGTCGGGACTTGAACTCGGGTCACCCGAAGCACAACAGCGCTATATGTCGGCGCGCTGCCCACGAGGACATTGGCGCCGACAACCATAAACAATTTTAATGAAGAACTAATTTCCTTACAGATATTCATGAACTGCGACCTCATCCGGGACAGAAGGAAGTGGCCCTGCGCTTCCGTTCCCTGTTGGACTCTGATCACCACCCGTCTGAAATTGCAGGTGAATGCCGCTGTATTTATATGCTTTGTTATATGCTTTGTTAAATGCATATTTAACCATTTGGTGGTAACCTGTCTTGCTTTTTTTTCCATAATTGCAGAGAGCCATCGGTTTTGCGACAGAGTTCAAGATGCCTACACTATGCGCTGTTGTCCACAGGTAACATAGAGAGCCCATTCTGGGACACCCTAAATAAACTCTAAGTGTTGTTATTTTTAACTGAAACCATTCAAAACATTTTGAAATCTAATGAAATGAAAGCTAAACTAAAATATAAATATTAGATAAAAAAAAAAAAAGTAACAATAAAAAAAAGTAATAATTTTCCTTTATTAAAAATAAAGGAAAATTAGAAATGGCATCTAAATGAAAAAAGTTTAGGGTGAAGCGCTAAAATGACTGGAAATAAAAAAACTCAAACTAAAAAAAAAAAAAAAAATTACACCTAAATAATAATAAAAAAAATCTAAAAAATGACAAAGTCACAAAATACTAAAAAAATAACTAAAATTAAAAAAGCTAATTCAAATTATGGTAACACTAAATTAAGACTGGTTGATACACATGTGATCTATATTCTAATTCAGTTTGCCTTAAATTTGTGTAATATGGAAATGGAAATAAATAAAAACTAAAATAAAAATTAAACTTAAATTAAAATATTATAAAAAACAAAAACTACTAAAAATGACAAAAACACATAACAAAATTACTAAAAATTAAACTAAAATGAAAGCAGATGTTTTTTTTTTTAAAGCTAATTCAAAATATTAATAAAAACTATAAAAGTATGTAAATAATACTAAGGGTATGCTTACACGACAACAATGGACTAAAAATGGAAATCTTTTACTTTTTTTGTGTACTGACAACAGTGTTGTCAAAATGATCCCCGTTCACATGGATCCTCGAAAATGACTAAAAACGCTGTATTCTCCTGCCAGGCCAGTAGTTGGCGATGTCACTTTGTAAAGAGAAACTACACGCCTATAGACTGAACACGTAATATGCATGCACATGACATCACCGTTTTCACAAATTTGCCTTTTTTTTGTTTACGTGGCAATGGTAACTGTATCGTTTCCAAAAACATGCACTTTGAAACCTGTTTTCAAAAGTTACCATTTTCAAAAATGTTTTCAGTTTTTAGTTGAAAATGGTGTCTTGTAAACGGCCCCTAAAATAACACTGGTTGACACACTTGAACTATATTTTAATTCATTTTGCCTTACATTTTGCAGGTCCATGGAATCGTCAATGACACAATTGAGTTTGTCAAGAAAATCATTAATACAGAAATCAACAGTGCCACAGATAATCCTGTATCCTTTTTCTAATATGTATTTATAAGTTACATTGACACTTGCACTCGTCTTGTAGTGCCAATAGTGTCTGTTGCTCATGTCACTTCAAATCGCCAACTGAAAATGTTTTCCGGACACTTTTCCGGACACTACAATCCCCCCTACTCAGTGCTGTAACTACACCAGCCTCTTCTTCAGATCTGTACTTTTGCCCTTGACTCTGAGTTAGATGGTGTTTGCAGAAAGAGGTGAGACCATATCTGGTGGAAACTTCCATGGAGAATATCCAGCAAAGGTATTTTATCTCACCACAGTAGCATTTATTTAACAAAAAGGTTCGATAACATCTCTGCTCATTCTCTTCTTCCATTCTTAGGCTCTTGACTATTTGGCAATCGGGGTGCATGAGTTGGCCTCCATCAGCGAGAGGCGCATTGAACGTCTCTGCAATCCCTCTCTCAGCGAGCTGCCTGCGTTCCTCGTCAATGAGGGAGGCCTGAACTCTGGATTTATGATCGCGCACTGCACTGCCGCGGCTCTTGGTTAGCATCACAAAGTTCAGAAGAGTATAACTTTCCTTAACCAAATAGTGGAAAGTTTAATTTTGACTACTGTACTGAAGTCATGTTGACAATTAACTAAAACAGGTACATTTCCTCCTTCAGTTTCAGAGAACAAAGTGCTTTGCCACCCCTCCTCTATTGACTCCCTATCCACTAGTGCGGCCACGGAGGACCATGTGTCCATGGGAGGCTGGGCCGCACGCAAAGCCCTCAGAGTGGTCGAGCACGTCGAGCAAGGTCCAAAATCTGATATTAACCTCCCATATACACACTGACATCATCCACTAATCAATTTAGCTAAAATTGTTACTATTATAGCGCCCTCTACTGGAGCAGCAAAGCACAACAGCACAAATTCTAATAATACTAAAGATTTTCCAACACAATCTCATTGCAGTTCTGTGAAATTTCAGTAAATATGATAGCACCTTAGTTAGTTCACCCAAAAATAAAAATTCTGTCATTTATTACTCACCCTCATGTCGTTCCACACCTGTAAGACCTTCGTTCATCTTCGGAACACAAATTAAGATATTTTTGATAAAATCCGATGGCTCAGTGAGGCCTGCATTGAGAGCAAGTTAATTAACACTTTCAGATGCCCAGAAATCTACTAAAGACATATTTAAAACAGTTCATGTGACTACAGTGGTTCAACCTTAATGTTATGAAGCGACAAGAATACTTTTTGTGCACCAAAAAAAACAAAATAATGACTTTATTCAACAATATCTAGCGATGGACGATTTCAAAACACTGCTTCATGAAGCTTTACGAATCTTTTGTTTCGAATCAGTGGTTCGGAGCGTGTATCAAACTGCCACAGTCACGCCCCCTAGTGGTGAACCATTGAAATTTTGAAACACTTATGACGTAACGAAGCCTCATTTACTGAAATCACGTGACTTTGGCAGTTTGATAAAGCTTCAAAGCTTCATGAAGCAGTGTTTTGAAATTGCCCATCACTTGATATTGTTGAACAAAGTCGTTATTTTGTTTTTTTTGGAGCACAAAAAGTATTCTCGTCACTTCATAACATTAAGGTTGAACCACTGTAGTCACATGAACTGTTTTAAATACGTCTTTAGTAGCTTTCTGGACATTGAAAGTGTTAATTATCTTGCTGGCAATGCAGGCCTCACTGAGCCATCGGATTTTATGAAAAGCTATCTTAATTTGTGTTCCGAAGATGAACGAAGGTTTTACGGGTGTGGAATGACATGAGGGTGAGTAATTAATGACAGAATTTTCATTTTTGGGTGAACTAATCCTTTAATTCATATGAATTTGTACGATCTGCTTATGTTCCAGTGATGGTTATGCTTAGTGGTGGATGTTTATGCATAATTTTTTTCTAAAAATCTAACATTTTCATATGACTCACATCATACAAATTCATACAAAATTGCCACCTCCTAAAATAGTAATGTTTTTTTTGTTAGTAAGTTTTGTACTTTTTGGTTTACTGACCACCGATCTGCAAATACAAATCAGAATATGTAATTTTGGGAGATATTAAACCTGGATATGTCCGTTTTATGTTTCCTTACAGTGCTAGCCATTGAGTTGTTAGCTGCCTGTCAGGGTATTGAATTTCTACGCCCCCTACGAACAACGACACCATTGGAGAAAGTGTACGACCTTGTGCGTGCTACAGTAAAGTAGGTCGAATGATGATACACTAACCCCAAAACCTCCAATATATTGAACTTTCAGGTTAATAATTGGCAAACCTTCTTTCATCTCTCTTCCTACATATCTTTGTCTCTTTTTTCTCTTTTCCTCAGGCCCTGGATTA
This sequence comes from Hypophthalmichthys nobilis, assembly GCA_037950665.1. Lineage (NCBI taxonomy): Eukaryota > Metazoa > Chordata > Actinopteri > Cypriniformes > Xenocyprididae > Hypophthalmichthys > Hypophthalmichthys nobilis. Next base: position 20,373,463 of record CM075486.1, read on the forward strand.
AAGACAGGTTCATGGCTCCAGACATTGAAGCTGTACATCGGCTTCTTGTAGATCAGAAGGTAAGCCTCACTGTTTCTTAGTATTGGCATCACTATTACTGTTGAAACAAACCCCTAACTCAAAGAGTTATTAACCTTTGGTGCATGACTGTTTATGCTACATGAATGGTACCTCAAAAGATGAGTCTTGTTGGAAAGATTTATGCTATTATTTTTCTATTTTTATTATTTTCTAAACAATCAGACTTACAATTGGATTATAAAACATTCTCACCCCATGTTGTTTCTTGCCTGTCGCATTCAGGTGTGGAACATTGCTGGGCCGTACATTGAGAAATATTGTATGGAATACATCCCAGAGTCGCGCCCCTCTTCCCCCACAGCCTTTGCTCTGGACCCGCCCCCATCACCACGGAAACGGGTCAGGCTGGAGTGACAGAGATGGCATCCTGCTGATATTGTCCTATAGTCTCGCATTTAATACAGATTTATATAGAGCATTTAAAATGTGTTCATATTTCAGCATAGTTGTTTTCTTTGAATGGAGTTCATTATAAGATGTGAAATGTTCCAGTTCTACTGTATCTTGCCATCTGTTGGTCTCTATGCAGGTTCTTTAGTTTCTGAGTGTGTTAGGGAATAAATGTCTTGTGATATCAGTATTTGTTTGGTTTTTCAACTTTGCCAGAAGGTAGCACATAGTGACAGCAGGAAAAGAGTCCGTAACTTGTTTTCATTCGGATATTGAAATGTCTATAGAACAATTACATCAGTCTGGTCTTGAAGGAAATGTCTTGACAGACTCATGACAGAGAGGTATTTTGACAGATGGAGGGAGGCCTTTGTTCTGTGGCTCACTGCCATGTGAAATATGTTTGACTTTCTTTTGTGGATCACAGTGAATTGCCTTTTTACAGTTTATCCACATGTTGGTTTTATGATTGATTGTGTTCCCTATAGGAATCAAACCCATGGCTTTAATGCTGCTAGCAAGCTCATTAATTACAAATATATATATATATATATATATATATATATATATAAAACACATTTACTTGAGGAGAAAAATGACTTAAGATTGTTTTCTGAAAAGAAAAAAAAAGATAAGTGAGTTTGTGCTTAAAACAAGGAAAAAATAGTTAATTTTTCTTACACCACTGACAGATTTTTCTTATTTTAAGCACAAAACACTTGATTTTGATTATTTTATGAATTTTTTTTTTTGTTACTTAAAGAGTTTTTTCTCAAGTAAATGTATTTTAGATTAAAAATGTTTAGATATTTGTACTGGAAAACAAGATAAAAAATACTGAGTAATAAAATCATTTTTTGCAATGTTGGTTCATTTTGAGGTATGCCATGTTTGTAGTGAACACGGATGAAGATGAAGGATCAAAAGTTTTTAATATAATTCTCAGGCAAAAGCACTGAAAAAAACAACTTGTAGGATTTACTTGATAAAGTGTCATCATCATGCAAACATGAAATATAAAACAGGTTTTTGCATTCTATTGCGCTATTTGTCCTATTGTTTTTATGACGGACATGTTTAGGTGTTGCACTTGTGTCGCATTTTTTGCAGCGTCTCACCCATGAAACGGCATTGTAAAAACACGGCAGTCAAGTTAAAAAATAAAGCTCAACTCGCGTTTAATAACTTTGCCTTTTTTTCTCATTCCACGCAATTACGGATTTCTGAATGAACAGCCGCTTAAGAACAGTGATGTGTGCTACATTCATAGAGCGTCACATGAGAGCGGTTAATCAGGCGCGCCGGCGCTATCATGAGGTCGGATCGTTTTCTTCTCCTAATACGGTTATTACTGCTGTATTGTCAACATGTCTAATTGAACGCTTGCTAACATTTTTATTCAAAATCGCGATTTCTCGATTCAAAAAATAATAAAATCGAGGCAAAACATAAATTCGAATTAATCGAAAAAATCGGAAAAACCGCCCAGCCCTATGTAAATATTACAAGTAAATACATAATAAGAGTTACTCTTTCCACCTAGTTAATTTATTACATGAATTAAATGTGTATATATTTCAAATTTTACTTCTCATTCTAGTTCTATAAAATCTAGTTCTCATTGAATTTTAATTTTACAAAGTAAAAATTATGATTGTTAATTTAATATATATTAGTATACCAAAAAGTTAGTTGTGTTCACATGGATAAACTTCCACAAAGCACTGACGAACAGAACAGAAACAGAAAACTGAAGTATTAGAGATAATGAGGTGCACACTGAATGACAAATCAAATTAACAACGATGACAACAAACTCAACTCAGGAAACGGTGCAAACCAAAAACATTCCAAATCATGAGTGACCATGACAAGGTAAAAATGTGTCATATAATGCTTTTGTGACAATTGTTTACACATATTTGTCCTTTTTCAGTGAATAAAATTCTAAATTTCATTCTGTTCCTCATAGAGCTATCATACAGTAACTTTAATAGACTGTGAATATATAGTATAAGTAGTGCTGTCAAATCGATTAATCGTGATTAATCGCATCTAACAAGTTTGTAAATATATATGTATGTATATGTACACACATACATATATATTATATATATATATATATTTACATTTACATTTACATTTATTCATTTGGCAGACGCTTTTATCCAAAGCGACTTACAAGTGAGGAATACAGTAAGCGAGTCATCATGACGAGGCAAATAGGGACAAGAAGTGCTCACAATACAAGTTTTAGGCAGTGCTCAGAGTATCATAAGCCACAATAGAGAGAGATTAAAGGAAGTGAAGGAAGCAAAGAAAGGTAGGATAGAAAGGTATAAATTATAATTTTTTATATATATATATATATATATATATATACGTACACACAAACTTTTATGTTAGATGCGATTAATCACGATTAATCGATTTGACAGCACTAATAAAAAGTCATATGGACCACATTTATAGTGCTTTTCTGTCCAAATGAGAAGTTGTATAATAGATGATAGACAGAATGAAGCTTATTATTAGTGTTTATCTGTGGTTTAATGATGAACAGTGCAGTATGGGTCCATACTGAGGGGCCGCTCAGCAGGCACAGGGATGTCAGGGGCAGCTGCTGCTGTGTGTACGAGATACTGAATGTCCATAACAATACTGCCCAGCCTCCCTCTGTCCCACTCGCTCCCTCTCTCTCTTTTTTCCTCTGAAAGGTGTTTGTACTGAATTCGCTGCAACAGCAACAACTTAGTACTGTAATAACATCTCTCCCTATCTTTTCATTTTTGTCTGTGAGAACATTTTCATGAAAAGCCAAAAGGGAATACCTGCAAAAGACAAAGACTGAGAAGATTTTCAGCTAAAGGTAATGCTTTCTCTTGTTTTAAATGCAAAATTGTATAAACTTTGTAGTTACATCCAGGAAACAGTTATTTTTAATGTCTTTGAACACATATAATGTATTATATGATATTAGTTAATTGGTAACATAATTATTTTTATTATAAAAAGACTTTCTGTTCAGCCACAACCCTGATGCTGTACATTACAACTGTCTGAATTTTTTATTTTGTAGTTCTAGACTAAATGTGATTCTGACAGGAGAATGAGACTACATTTATGACATTGCTAATACGTGTGTGTGAAGCGGAGACATGAGTCTAGATGAAGATGCGCGCTGGCTGGAATGGGTCACCAAGCAGTTCGAGAGCATTGCAGGAGACGACAAAGAAATCGACCTGGATGAGTTTAAAACGGCTCTGAAAGTAAAAGAGGTGAGAAACTTTTTATTATCCCCCCTGAGATGATAAATTAATGTTTGTCCACTGTAGAGAACATTGGTTTAAAGTCAGTTTATTAACTTGGTCTGAAAAGAGATCAATATGCTAATTTTTTTCTCTTATTGTTGTAGTCATTTTTTGCGGAGAGGTTTTTCGCCCTATTTGACTCTGATGGCAGCGGGTCCATCAGTCTGGATGAACTTCTCAAGGCTTTAGATCTTCTGATCCATGGCAATGAGACAGACAAACTACGCTTCCTCTTCCAGGTCTACGATGTGGATGGTGAGATGTACAATACCATTATCTTTTACTCTTTCATTCTGTAATTCAGTGGATCTCAACCAGGAGGCTGCAACATGTTTTAAAATTACTTAAAGGATTAGTTCACCTAAAAATGAAAATTATATCATTAATTACTCACCCTCATGTCGTTCCACACCCGTAAGACCTTCGTTCATCTTCAGAACACAAATTCACAGATATTTTTGATAAAATCCGATGGCTCAGTGAGGCCTTTCAAATGAGACACACTTTCAAATGCCCAGAAAGCTACTAAAGACATATTTAAAACAGTTCATGTGTCTCCAGTGGTTCAACCTTAATGTTATGAAGCGACGAGAATACTTTTTGTGCGCCAAAAAAACAAAATAGCGACTTTATTCAACAATATCTAGTGATGGGCGATTTCAAAACACTGCTTCATGAAGCTTCAAACTATCAAACTACCTAAGTCACGTGATTTCAGTAAATGAGGCTTCGTTACGTCGTAAGTGTTTCGAAAATTTTCGAAATTTCAGTGGTTCACCACTGGGGGGCGTGACTTTGGCAGTTTGAAACACGCTCCGAACCACTGATTCGAAACAAAAGATTCGTAAAGCTTCGAAGCTTCATGAAGCAGTGTTTTGAAATCACCCATCATTGTTGAATAAAGTCTTTTTTTAGTTTTTTTGGCACACAAAAAGTATTCTCGTCACTTCATAACATTAAGGTTGAACCACTGTAGTAATAGGAAATTAAATGGTCAAAACGTACTCGGACCGTTCCTGCATTAATATCCCTTGTTGTTCCTGGGACAACGTTATACGGACCATAACTATATCAAAGCATTGACTGACTGGAATGTTGTGCCAGGAACAACAAAAAATGTTGATCCAGGATTCAGGAACATGTACGTAAATCATAATTAGATGTATCACACCCTACAGTTTGCTAAACAATCAGTGTTAAACCATTAATTTAATCGTTGACCCGTCATGTAGGCAGTGGTTCCATAGACCCAGATGAGTTACGTACGGTTCTGAAGTCCTGTCTGCGTGAGAGTGCGATCTCACTCCCTGAGGAAAAGCTGGATGACCTGACGCTGGCGCTGTTCGAATCTGCAGATAAAGATAACAGCGGCTCCATCACGTTTGAAGAGCTGAAGGCAGAGCTGGAGAACTTTCCTGAAGTTATGGAGAACCTCACCATCAGGTGGGACATAATTATGCTAATCACAAGAGTTCTGATATTAAACAGTGAGTGTGATGTTTTTATACAACAGTTCAATAAAGCGAGACGTATTGAGTTACTTATAATTTACACATAATATTGCCAGTCACTTTGTGTATTTTTTTGTACACCAATAAAAATATAGTACCAAAGAAGTTGCGCACTGTAACTAGCAGAGTTATATTCCTAGATCAAATCAGTTGAGCGATTGATTCAATGACTCACTCTCGCTGAATGAATCACTGTTTTTTACTAATTTATTGAGTGAATGAATCAATGACTCGCTCATAAAGACAATAGATCTCATAGAATTTGTAATGAATTTAAAGATTAAACAGCTAATGGTTTGTAATAGTATTTGTAGTGGAAACTATTAGTATTTCTGTGATGGTTTCTATTGTGTTTTTCAGCAGGGACTGTTTGGTTTTGATATAAATTAGTGTTTTTGAAGTATACAGAGAAAAAAGTGGGGGGCTCAAAATAGAGCCTTGTGGGACACCACATGTAATCAATGTTGAAGATGAGTTATGATTACCAATAGTGATATAAAGGGTTCGCCCTTTAAGATTTGAGGACAACCAGCTTAACGCAACCCCCTGGATACCACTTTCTCAAGACGGTTTAACAGAATGGAGTGATCTATCATGTCAAATAAAAGGATTAAAATATCCCCATTGCCAGAATCCAAGAAATGTAGGATATCATTGGTCACATTTAGCAAAGCAGTTTCAGTACTGTGAAATTACCTAAAGCCTGATTGGAATTTATTGAATATAAGTCAGATAAGAATATAGCTGCAAATAAACTTCCTTTTGGCGACTTTGAAATAGGCCTATAATTATTCAAAACATCAGGGTCAAGATGAGTTTTTTTCTTTGAAGCTCGCAGGAACCCCTCCATTCCTTCTGAGAACTGTTTATTTTGGCCAATATGATGGGGGAAACAAAACTAAGAAAGCGTGATGGTATGACATCCATGGGAGAATTTGTAAATTTCAGCGATGAAACTAACTAAACGAGACAAAATGGCTGAAAGAGCTGGGAGGCAACATGGATTCAGAATGAATCACATCTAGGGGCCAGTATTTGTGTTCTAATATAATCAACAAAAACATTCAAGGAACTTTTCATGTCTCAAGGGTTATAATAGGATAGCCTACCGTGCAAGGGTTCAGAATGGAATCTATTGTATTAAAAAGGACATTTTTAGCAATTATTTCAAAGAAGTAACAAGATTTTGCAGTCTTGACAGAGACTTTATACTGGTTTAAGGAATCACAAAGCATTTCAAATTTTATCCTTTTTCCACTTGCGCTCTGCTTTCCTACATTTCCACCTGGAGAGGGTATGCTCATAAGTCAGGGCTGGATGTCTGACTTAATGTGACTTGAGAGGAGCTACCTGGTCTAGAATGTCAGTACAAGTTGGATTAAAAACTTCAATCAGCTGTGAGGTGTCTGCAGTACTAGTTATAACTTCTGTGATTTGAGAAAGATAATTAGAAGCATACATCTCTTCATATTGCGTGACTGTGGAAGAATGAATAGCAGGAGTGAGTTGCCAGCACACAGGGTGTGGAGGGATAGAATCTGGACGCAGAGACTCAAAGAAAATTCCCGGAATTTTGCAACCCTAAGTGGAAACCATTAGTATTTCTGTGATGGTTTCTATTGTTTTTTTCAGCAAGGGCTTGCTTGGTTTCAAAATAAATCAGTGTTTTTGAAGAGGAAGCATTTAAAGAGAAAAAAGCAGGGGACTCAAAATAGAGCCTTGTGGGACACCACATGTAATCAATGTTGAAGATATGATTACCAGTACGGATAGAAAAGGTTCGCCCTTTAAGATATGAGGAAAACCAGATTGACTTGACTTGTACATTATATTCTGAGTCTTCTGAAGCTTTATACAATAGTTTGTGTAAACATCAGACAAACATTTAAGTGATTATTCACTAAAATTCACCCCTCCGCAGCAACTCTCAAATCTTGTTTCCACTTTTTGTGTTTTCGCCCAGTGCTGCCAACTGGCTGAAACCTCCTGATCTGGAACAGAAGAAACGTAAGACTCCTCGTTACCTGACGCGGGCGTACTGGCACAACAACAGCCGCAAACTGTTCTTTCTCTGTCTGTACGCCCTCCTGAATGTGCTCCTCTTCATCATCGCGATGCTGAAGAATGCGCACGGAGGCCCTTGGTTCATGGTGGCTAAGGGCTGCGGCCAGTGTCTCAATCTTAACTGCACTTTTGTTATGGTGAGTTGGGCTCGTGGAATTATCTAATACATAATTTCCAGTAGTGACAGAAGGTTTTGTCTTGGCTAAAACTGCAGGTGCTGATGTTAAGGCGTAGTCTGACGTGGCTACGTGCCACCTGGGTGGTGAGGGTCTTACCTTTGGACCAGAATATTCTACTGCATCAGATCGTGGGTTACGCCATCTTGCTCTTTTCCATTGTGCACACTGGCGCTCACGTCTTTAACTTTGGTAAGCTGTATTAAAACTTGTTAAAAATAGTTGTCAAATTAATCTTTTAAGGAATATTTTGAAAGTCAGTGGATTCAAATGCCATTCGACTCCCCTGGCATTCATTCTATGGACTTAAACTAAACATCCCTTTAAATTGAGTATATAAAGTATATGACCTTGTTACCTAACAAAAGCAATATATTCATGAAAAATATTTCAGATAATTGGTGAAGTTATACATGTTCTCTCTGTTCATAGCCCAAATGTCTCAGAATGATGCCATGTACCAGCTGTGGGAGTATCTTTTCACCATTCGTCCTGGTATTGGCTGGGTCAATGGCACCGCCTCCATTACGGGTGTTGTTCTGCAGGTTCTCATCTGCTTGATGGTGGTGTGTTCCAGCACATTCGTCAGACGCAGCGGCCATTTTGAGGTGATGGCTTTCTTAGTGAATTTATGAGAAGCAACAATCTGCACATGGTCGCTATAAAAAAATAAAAAAGGTAATTGCGACTTTTTATCTCACAATTCTGTGTTTTGTTTTTTTTTTTTCTCAGAATTGCGTGATATAAAGTCAGAATTGTGGGTTATAAAGTCAGAATTGTGAGATATAAAGTCAGAATTGTGTGATATAAAGTCAGAATTGTGAGATATAAAGTCAGAATTGTGTGATATAAAGTCAGAATTCTGAGTTATGAAGTCAGAATTGTGTGATATAAAGTCAGAATTGTGTGATATAAAGTCAGAATTCTGAGTTATGAAGTCAGAATTGTGTGATATAAAGTCAGAATTCTGAGTTATGAAGTCAGAATTGTGTGATATAAAGTCAGAATTGTGAGTTATGAAGTCAGAATTGTGAGTTATAAAGTCAGAATTGTGAGTTATAAAGTCAGAATTATGAGATATAAAGTCAGAATTATGAGATATAAAGTCAGAATTCTGAGTTATGAAGTCAGAATTCTGAGTTATAAAGTCAGAATTGTGAGTTATAAAGTCAGAATTGTGAGTTATAAAGTCAGAATTATGAGATATAAAGTCAGAATTATGAGTTATGAAGTCAGAATTATGAGTTATAAAGTCAGAATTGTGAGATATAAAGTCAGAATTATGAGTTATACAGTCAGAATTATGAGTTATAAAGTCAGAATTGCGAGGAATAAAGTAAGAATTGCGTGATATAAACTCAATTGCGGGATATAAACTAACTTGTTTATAATGAGTTTATAACTCGCAATTCTGACTTAATTTCTCGCAATTATGAGTTTATATCACAATTCTGACATTATACCAATTATGTCTCGCAATTCTGCGAAAAGAAGAAGTCAGTAAACCTGCAATTGTAAGAAAAAAGTCAGAAATCTGAGATAAAAGTCGCAATTACCTTTTTTATTTTTTATTTAGTGGCAGAAACAAGCTTCCATACAATATAGTTTTTATTAAGTTTAAGTTTTAGTTTATTTGGTTTTAGTTATTTTAGTAATTCAACTTAAACTAAACAAAAATGAGAAATGTTGCCTTAGTTTAAGTGTTTTTATATATTTTTTTTATTTCAGTTATTGTTTATTTTATTTCAAGTAATGATTTTTTTTAAATAGTTTTATTTTTATTTAACAATAACCCTGTTGTGAATAGAGCCGTGTTTGCAAATAATTTCAGCCTCACAAAAAAAAAAAAAAAAAAACATTCTCATATGCATAAATAAGTTCAACGAAACATATTGTTTTTGTGTAGGTGTTCTACTGGTCTCATCTTTCCTACATCTGGGTTTGGGCCCTGTTGGTCGTTCACTGTGCAAACTTTTGGAAATGGTTTGTGGTGCCAGGAGTGACGTTCCTAATTGAGAAACTTGTTGGAATAGCAGTGTCCCGTATGGGTGGGCTCTACATAGTTGAAGTTAACTTATTGCCCTCAAAGGTACAGTCTGAGCCAATGTACATATTTTGGTGTATTTTGTTTTCTGGAACATTTAGTTAGTCATCCATGCTCTACACCTCTTCTCCACTGTCTTTTGTGTGTGTGTGTTTTGAAGGTAACACATTTGGTAATCAAGAGGCCTCCATTCTTTCAATTCAAACCTGGGGATTATGTGTATATAAACATCCCTGCTATCGCCAAATACGAATGGCATCCGTTTACTATCAGCAGCGCTCCAGAGCAGCAAGGTAAAACAAATAAAAACTATTTATAAATTGCTGTTGTGATGTATTGCTTTGATTTGTTTATATCAAACAAAACGAGATTTGTTTTTAGACAAACAAATTCTTTAAACAATCTTTCAAACAAAACCAAACCAAACATTTTAAATAAACAAACAAAACTGTTTATGACTGTTCAAAGTGATTTAAGTGATTAAAGGTTCCCAGCTAAATCTCATTCCTTCAAACAGATACGCTATGGCTCCATGTTCGTTCTATGGGCCAGTGGACAAACCGCCTGTATGAGTATTTTAGACAGCCGGAGAATCAAACCATTAGCAACAAGAGGCTCACCGCCAGCCTGAGGAACAGACAGGAACAAGCGCAGGTCTTGGCTGAGTGCCGAAATCTAAACACATAGCAATAGAAGTTCATTACTGTGGTGTTTTATTGATGCAATTCTTTATAGGTGGGTTCGTTTTGTAATCATATCATTGACATTACGAAGACTTATTGATTTTCTTTTATTATCTCGACTGGCTTCTCTCCAGTATTTTTTATTTCCATTTATTTGAATGAAAAACAAGATTAAATAGCAAATTAAAAACTATCAGTAACACTTTGCACAATCCCATTAATTAATGCTAGTTATCTAACTAACATCAACTAACAATTAGCAATAGATTTGTTACAGTATTTATTCATCTTTTTTAATGTTAGTTAATACAAATACAATGGTTCATTGTTGATTTACAACTTTTTATTGTAATAAAGTATTAGTAAATGTTGAAATTAATATGAACTAGGATTAATACATGCTTTAGAAGTATTTTTCATTGATAACTAATGTAATTAACTATTGTTAGAAAATTGAATCTTTTTGTAAAGTGTTACCGAACTATCGTTCACAATAGAAATTTACACCACTTCTCCATGTAGGATGAAATTTTCAAGTCCGCAAGCTACAACAGAACTGTGGCGTCTAATAAAGATGATGCTGTTGAACTGACCCTGTACCGGACAAGCGTAACCCGCACAAACTCCCAGAAGCCAGTCGGAAACCCAGAAGCCCAGGTAGAACTGGGAAACGCCTCTCCGGTCACCAAAGAAGTGAGCTTTTTGTCTGATCTAAGCAGAATATATATTCTATTGTATGTGAGATACACAACAGGCAGACTTATTTTCTGTTGTCTTCCAGCTGACAGCAAAATTAAGCGAAAATCACAGATACTGTAACATTAAGGTAAGTAATTTGGGTTACACTTTATTTTAAGGCATCTGTGTTGCAGTGTAATTAAGTACTGAGTAATAATAATTAACCATAATTATTGAAATATAGTTTTTTAGTAATTATATATAATAAATTAACCATAATTTGTTACAGTTTTAATGTCTCCATTGCATTCTAAGGAACTGTAGACATTTGTTTACTTCTTTTTTTTTAGTGCTATGTGGATGGACCTTTTGGCACCCCGACCCGACAGATCTTTACATCTGAGCATGCGGTGCTTATTGGCGCTGGAATCGGCATCACTCCGTTCGCATCCATTTTGCAGAGCATCATGTGCCGGTAAGACACATGCAACATCACAAAATTAACATTTTAAAGTTTTCTTTGCATAAAAATACCACATGCAAACCTTTTACATTTATATGTAAAAATGTATTTTTGTCTTTTTTTTCAGTTATCGCATGAGAAAGCAGAACTGCCCTAATTGTAACTACTCCTGGTGTGAAACCATCAAAGACAACGAAATGAAGCTGAGGAAGGTAAAGGGTGCAATCAGACTGGAATAGATTTAGGAGACAAAAAATATTTATTATGGGCAAAAAATTTAGGCCAGTGTTATAAATTTTGTTCACTTGAGTACTTACAATATCCCACGATTGTAAATTGTGAGAAAATTGCAATTTTAACCAAGGCTCCGGGACGTGTGAGGAGTCGCCTGTCAATTGCGTCATACCAGCGTTACCCTCGATTTCCTCTATTTTTTTTTTTATTTTGTAAAAACCATGGAAACACCAAAGACACTTTAATATTTACATGTTTTAATAGACAAGGGAACAACTGTTTGGTTACGTTTATAGACAGAAAACGAATTGCTGTTATATAGCTCAACACGTTATTGTTTAAATCTTATTTTCTTGATTTTTTGCGAGTACCATGCTTTACCATGCCTCAGAGTAAAACACTATTTTGTGAAGTAGCTAACATAGCATAATCAGATGCAGCTTTATTTTTAGTAACAGTAATTTTCTCCATCATACAATACGTTTTAAAATTAATTGCATGCCATTTATCAACACAAGCCATTCAGCATTTAAAATGATATTCTAAAATCGATCTATCTTACTGCAGTGTGTCTCAATCAACTGCCTCACAGCAGCCACAGAGCGAATGCACAGAGTAACGTTATAACATAATTTTCAACACTCTCAAATGTATCTAATATGATAAACAGAGCTGCGTTACCTCATACTCATGACCGGAAAAGCGGAAGCGGCGCCGGCGACTGTGACATAATAAACGTTCCGCTGATCGTGAGGCGTGTGTTGCGCAATCGCTCCAGCGGCCTCGTTCAGCTCCCACAACACTCGGTCCTGCTCTGCTTCATACTACAATAATGTTAATAATCGCATCCATGAACATGATTTCTTCCCGAGTCCTATCCCTATTCTTTTGCACCGGCTGTGAAGTGAAGACCACATGTCCCAAGATTCTGGCGCTCAAACTTGCCTTCATCAAGCTACAGCTTTGTTTTGAATAGGCCTCTATCGACCTCTAGCGGACAGAAATCTTACATGTTGCACCTTTAATTGATATTTTTCTTACTCAAACGCATTGCTTCACTTCAGAAGGCCTTTATTAACCCCCCTAGAGCCAAGTGGGGTACTTTTTGCTTTGGATGGATGTACTTTCTTGAGCTTTATACTCGTTGGTCCCGTTCACTGCCATTATAAAGCTCAGATGCATCAGGATATTTATTAATATAACTCTGAATGTGTTTATCAGAAAGAAGAAAGTCATATACACTTAGGATGGCTTGAGGGTAAATAAAGCTTGGGGTATTTTTCATTTTAAAGTGAACTAAACCTTTAAATATCTTATTTCCTGCAGGTGGACTTCATTTGGATCAACCGAGATCAGAAATCCTTTGAATGGTTTGTGAGTCTCTTGACCAAGCTGGAGATGGACCAGGCAGATGAAGAGCCGGAGGGTAAAAGAGAACAGAAGAAAGAGAGAGATAGGGTTGGCACAGAAATGGCCAATCATGTTTGTTTTTATTTTTTCAGGCCGTTTTTTGGAGATGCACATGTACATGACATCAGCCCTCAGTAAGAATGATATGAAGGCCATAGGTCTGCAGATGGCTCTGGATCTGCTGGCCAAGAAAGAAAAGGTAGATTCCATCACGGGGCTCCGCACACGTACCCAGCCAGGCAGGCCAGATTGGGCCAAGGTATGAATAGTTCAGTATTCTATTCTATTCTATTCTATTCTATTCTATTCTTTTCTGTTCTATTCTGTTCTGTTCTGTTCTGTTCTATCTTTGATTCTCTATGATGTTTATGCATTTCAGGTTTTCCAGAAGATGTCTGAGGAAAAGAAAGGAAAGGTTCATGTGTTTTACTGCGGTGCTCCTGCTCTGGCCAAAGCCATCAAGGCCCAGTGTGAGCAGTTTGGCTTCAACTTCTACAAAGAAAATTTTTGACCAATTTACAATATTTCAGTTGTTTGAAATCTTACTTTGGCTATTTTTCATAGCAAATAATAATCATCTGACAATCTGCTTGTGCTAATGTGTCTGATGTTGTACATTTTGTAAAGCTCATGTTGTCGTTCGTTTTCATTTATTTGTGGTATCTGTGTAATTAACCTTTTAATTAACCTATATCAAACTTAGAAATGCCAATCGTGATTATTATGCATCATGGACATTGTTTTTTTGTTTTGTTTTTAGCCCTATAGTACTTATAGTTGTAGTACTATGTACATGTCAGTGTTTTTAACTATGTTCAAAGCATGTAGTATCAGCTTTTGATATCTACTTTAAGTATATGGACATTAAATATAGGCTATTGCTTCTCAGTGTTAAAACGTTTGAAATCTTGAGAAAATGTAACAGACGTGTTTCCCATTCTTTTACAGATTGTGGGACTTATCAGATTTACTAAATAAAAGTCAAACCCAGACATGCATTCGCTTGGTTTATAGAGACATCTTGCGATTATGTGCAGCAACACAAGCAGCACTTTATATGGATTGTTTATCATTCAGTATTTCAGAATAATAAACCTATAAACGTTTTCTTATTCCTTTTTTAACCTAAATATTATTCTAAAATACGTAATGTATTATATCAAATGAATACATACAAATAAATATATCACAATATTCACCTTATGTCACACCAATCTGACATAAGATTGGCTGCCACGGAGATCCGTCGCCTCTCATTGGCCAGTGCTGCATCAGTACAGCAGTAGCACAATCTACTATGTTGCAGATTTGAGGCGAGAGGAATTTGTCAGCAAACATTTTTCTTTGTTATGACTATGTTATGCGTTCATAGACACTCGCGCAGACGTCGCGCTGGTTTCAGGTGATCGTAAGTATGGTTTCATTCCGTATTACAGCACTGCATGTTGTTCAGCGCCCTCATTCGCATTTAAAATCTCATGAGCCCTCGCAGCTTCAATTTGGAGTGATGCGATTATGTTTTATAATCATTCGCCTGTGTATGTGCTGAACTGCTGAAGGATTAGTGCTCTATAACGGGAATTGTTTCTCATTCATAATTTCACCATGCAAGTTGAATACATACAGCCTAGTTTAAGTGCACATTAACGTTTAATTTTACATTTAAATGTAATTTGACTGACAGGCTTCACCTTAAGATTCAGTAAACCAAGGATTTGTGATGGTAAGATTTGACATTTTGTAATTTTTTTGTGGTTATTCCTAGAATATGACAAAATGGTGGACCCATATTCACCGTCTTTACCTTGTCCGCAGATGCTGCACCTGAATTGCTCTAATATTTTCCTGAGATGTTCTGGTGTCAGTTCAACTATCACCGCATGGCTGTGATGTGACAATGCGCTGTCTGGTGGCTCGAATCAATCACAAGACTCTGATAGTCATCTGTGCTGTATTTGCCCTCATCACTATACTGCTGTGGAACAAGTGCTCCAGTGACAAAGAACTGCCCACACAGATCAGACCTCAGCTGGAGTTTGCGCCCACCCCAGAGAAGGAGGAAAACGGGCAGGCCCCCGAAGCCCCACCTGGATCCAGAGAAGTCACTTACGAGCAGATCGACTGCCTCATCAATGAAGATGTCATCATAAAAGGCCGTAGGGAAGGGGGCGAGGTGTATCTGCCCTTCAGCTGGGTGGAACGGTACTTTGACGTCTATGGACGTCTGGTGCAGTATGATGGGACGGAGCGGTTTGAGTTCTCCCACAGTTACTCCCGGGTGTACGCTCAGAGGGAGCCTTACCACCCAGATGGTGTCTTCATGTCTTTTGAAGGCTACAACGTGGAGGTGCGGGATCGGGTGAAATGCATCAGCGGTGTGGAAGGTAGTTTGCTTAAATCAGGAGTAGCCAACCCTGCTTGTAGAGAGCTACCATTCTGCAGAGTTCAGCTCCAACCAGGGGTGTCCATAGACCCTTTTTCTACTGGGACACAAGCCCCACCGAAATACTGCTGTGCTAGAAACAGTCCTTGCTCCAGTCCCAAACTAACACACCTGAACCAGCTAATCAAGGCATTTAAAGGATTAGTTCACTTCAGAATTAAAATTTCCTGATAATTTACTTACCCCCATGTCATCCAAGATGTTTATGTCTCTCTTTCTTTAGTTGAAAAGAAATTACGTTTTTTGAAGAAAACATTCCATGATTTTTCTCCATATAGTGGACTTCAATGGCTACCAACGGGTTGAAGGTCCTAACTGCAGTTTCAGTGCAGCTTCAAAGGGCTCTACATGATCCCAGCCGAGGAATAAGGGTCTTATCTAGTGAAATGATTGGTCATTTTCTAAAAAACCACAAATACTTATCTTGCAACGCTCTGCGATCTGCCTTACGTATTACGTAATCAGGTAGGTGGAAGTACCGCAATAGGGCGAAAAACACCATCTCATTTTCTCCTCCAACTTCAAAATAGTCTGACAATGTTGTTTTAAATTTGTTTGTAAAGGCCATTTGACTTAGTTTGCATGGTCGCTTTGTAAACACTTGCTCGGTAATTCCGCCTACGTCACGCGTGACCTTTCCAACGTGATTACGCAATGCATGGTGCATCGCAGAGCAGTGAATGATGAACATTTGTGGTTAAAAAGTATATACATTTTTATGTTTTTTTAGAAAATGACCAATCGTTTCGCTAGATAAGACCCTTATTCCTCGGCTGGGATCGTGTAGAGACCTTTGAAGCTGCATTGAAACTGCAGTTTTGGACCTTCAACCCATTGTACCCTGGTGAAGTCCACTATATGGAGAAAAATCCTGGAATGTTTTCCTCAAAGACCTTAATTTCTTTTTGACTGAAGAAAGAAAGACATAAACATCTTGGATGACATGGGGGTGAGTAAATTATCAGGAAATTTTAATTCTTAAGTAAACTAATCCCTTAAGGTGGAAACAGCCCCAAAGTCTGCAGGAAGGTTGCTCTCCTTGAGCAGGATTGGCTACCGCTTGCATAAATGGTTTCATATAGAGTTATCCCATTTCTGGGATCAACCTTTTGTGTTTTTATGTTCACAGGTGTACCAATCTCTACCCAGTGGGGTCCTCAGGGGTACTTCTACCCCATTCAAATAGCTCAGTATGGACTGAGCCACTACAGCAAGAACCTCACAGAGAAGCCACCTGACATAAAGATCTATGGTATGTTAGAGGAAAAAGAGGGCTCAAGTCCGTGGGTCATCCCTAAGGGTTGCACGCTCTCCAAGCTCCAGGATCAAGGTCACTCTGGGTTTGCGCACCATTTTGTCACAGCGGGTATGATCTCCTTGTGAATTTTTGTAAGTTTGAAGTTGTTGTATGGACTGTTTTGCTGTTAATTATCATAGATGGATGATTCCTTTGTGGTATTTCCATAGAGAACTCCGATGGTGTGTCTTTGGTCTTGGACAACGCAAAAGATTTCGTCCTGACCTTTGATGTGAAATTTGTCTCCAACGGTAGTGTCTCTGTTGTTCTGGAGACCACAGAAAAGGGACCTCCTTACATCATCCATTACATAACTAGCCCACTCCTTCTCTCCTTTAAAGACCGAGAGGTCACCTACGGCATTGGCCCCCGAGCTACCTGGAGTTCCGTCAGTCGTGATTTAGTGACGGATTTGCGTAAAGGAGTTGGATTGTCCAACACTAAAGTGGTGAAAGCGACCAAAATCATGCCTCGCCGTGTGGTCCAACTGGTTCTTAGAGGTTCTGGTTTCATCAGCAATATCACTGTGTCTTCCACCGCACACATGGCTGCCTTCTTTGCTGCCAGTGATTGGCTTCTTCATAACCAGGATGAGCATGGAGGGTGGCCGATCAAGGTGACCCGTAAGCTTGGAGAGGGTTTCAAGAGCTTAGAGCCTGGATGGTACTCCGCCATGGCCCAAGGCCAAGCCATGTCGACGTTGGTGAGGGCGTACCTGGTAACGCATAACCCTGCGTACCTCGGCGCCGCAATCCGAGCAACATCCCCCTTCAAGAGGACTTCGGAACAACGTGGCGTCAAGGCGGCATTCATGAACAAGTACGACTGGTACGAGGAATACCCCACAAGTCCCAGTTCGTTTGTTCTTAACGGCTTTATCTACTCACTGATTGGGCTGTACGACGTGGCGGAGACGGCAGGCAACATGCTTGGTCGAGAAGCGGGCGTACTCTTCAGTCAAGGACTGGAGTCACTCAAGGCCATGTTGCCGTTGTTTGACACAGGCTCTGGAACGGTTTACGACCTGAGACACTTTACCCTTGGTGTTGCCCCTAATTTAGCACGCTGGGACTACCACACCACGCACATCAACCAGCTACAACTGCTCGCATCAATCGACAGCGCCCCCATTTTCAGGGAATATGTGAAACGCTGGAAGACTTATCTGAAAGGAGGCCGGGCCAAGCATAACTAGACATGCTCAGAGGGCAATTTTATATAAAAATTTGAACTCTTGTTTGAGAATGAAGGAAACTGAAAACAAGTGTTTTTACTTTTCACAGAAAAGGGTGCATATTGTATCCGACTTGATTGCTTTAAAGTGTCATGCTGAATAGCTTGAGTTTTTGTAAAGACTTGCAGTCACCTAAAATATTTATTTCCAAAATATCATGGGGTATTTGAATGTAAGAAGCAATGCACAGTTATTTACACACCTTTGAAGGAAGCACGGAAGATTTTAGCTAAAATAAAATGACTGTTTATCTTGATGCATACAAATAGTAAATGTGAGTAGTCACACTAAGATTTGTGTATTAATGCATCTATGAATAGGTTTTGCTGTAAAAATGTCATTATTACTGAAAAATAGTAAAATGAGTGCTTTGTATTAGAAATGTTTTAGAATTATTTAATCTTTGTATTTTAAAGCACAATCCTGTCATAGGTTGTCATGATTTGATACAGTTGCACAATTTGAATCGTTTTTTAGTATGTAATAATTTAAAGCTTAAATAAATGTGCTATTTTAAAACTAAAGTGTTTCTGTGAGAAATCATTGCTACCAAAAAAAAAAAAAAAGAAAAAGAGAGAGAGAGACTCGCATGGTACATATAGTAATACCATGGTATTCTTTGAAGTACCTCCCATGTAAAACCTTAATATGGTAATCATTACTTACTGTGGTAACAAATTGCCATGGTATTATGATCCGATTTAATGATCTGCCACAGTATTTTGTAAGGACTTTCACTTTGTTTGTTCCTTTATGTAACGCCACTTAAACGTCTTAAGACCTTATAATACACTTATGAATACATGTAGATAAATATACATTAAATAAATCAAAAGTAAATTAATACCAATGACCAAAATTCACCTGTCGTGGAGGTGCAATCCACTCTGCAATTGATTAACCGACCTAAAGTAGCTCAATGCAGTCTTCTCTCGATTAGCATGCCTGCCTACGCCAGCTACCCACAAACCAGTTAGCTAGCATCATTTCTCCTATAGGTACCCCAATACACCACCTCAATGTCACGATAATCCAAACGGTTTGGTTGAGATACTCCTAAATGACATGAATGTAATCTGCTCGGCGCTTCGGATCGGTTGGTTGTCAATCAAGGTCGGTTAATAACGATCCAGCTCGGCTAACAGGCTAAGAGGCTAACAGCGCCTTCGATGACATTTCACTGACAAACACAACAGAACAGGTATGTAAAATATCGATTCACGGCTTAGTCTGTATTTCAACACATTTGGAGTGTATTTATGGTTATGTGACCGTTAGAACTAAAGTATGTTTTAATAAATTAACGTTTATGGCGAATAAACGATGGCTAACACTATAGCTTCAATTCAGTTTCCATATTTGGGCGGGCACGGCAGTGAGTTATTGTTAGTTACACGACCAGAAAACGCGTTTAATTCCTTTATTGATGCTGTTTATGTGTGTATTTTGTTGTCTCTGGTTTGCTGTTAATCAAATGTGAATGAAGATTTCACTGGCATGGTGTGGATTTAAATGGCTTGTTTGTTTACATGGTTCAGCACATCTGATTGGGCTTTAATTTTCCCCAGCAACATAAAATCTTATTGGTCTTTGTTTAAATATATATTATGACCATATCAAAGGTATATTTTTGGTGTAAAGTCATGGCTAAACACCCATAAGGTTTTCCATGTTAAGGATGGTAGAGTGATGCTTGATTGTTAGGCCCATTGGAGCCACAACAGATCTTTGTGTCTGCTAAACAGCTGTAGTCAGGAGATATTGTTATTGCATATACTGTTAAAATTTTGAAATTAATGTTTTTTTTTTTGCATGATTAGTCAGTTTTGTTCAGATATCTGTCTGGAGATGAGATGTCATTTAGGTTACATGTCTCTGTGTGTTGAAATTTGGTTAGAATTATAGGGAATGAACACTGATCTTGCTCAGTGAATGATCTGTCAAAAGTTTTCCGGTGATTATTATAAATGTTACAGACTTGTTCTAGATTGGTGTGTGTTGATTTAAGCTTTGTGTCCATTCACCAGTCTGCATGGCCGACGTGCTGCTGAGTTAGTGTCCGGCCCGTGTGCGAGGAAGGCCGGCCGGGCCGTGGAGCACTAGACAGGAAAAATGGCTGTGCAGAACAGGAACTCTGTGCTGATCCTGTCAGGACGAGAGCGAGGAGCTCGCATGCTGGGCTCCCAGCGGCTCCTGCAGCAGCTGGTGGAAGACCGAACGCGCTGGATGAAATGGCAGAGCCAGGTAGGGTATCAACCTTAATGTCTTTAATGGTTCTTTCTGGCCTACACTCCGCAGACGTTCCTGTATAGACCAGTTCAAGATTTCAGAATAATGAGTTCAGTCAGTTTTTGCAGCAGAGAATATTCAAAGCCTCCCCCTTTTTACTTCAGCTGAAATTGTCGAATTTGCTTGTTTTTAGACTTTTCCTATCACTCAATTAATTTGTGATTAATTGTAATAATTTAATTTAATTTTAATTTAATGAGAAACAAGCATTTTAGGTCCCAGTGTTGTATTGTGTATAGCTACTGTTTAAAAAATATTTGGAAAATTAAACAATTTTGTTTCAGGATTGATTGCATCCATATCTGATAACAATTTTGTAACCATAGTAGAAATGATGCATATCTTAGTCATTATATGTGTTTTTCTTGGATGAAAAAATATATTAAAAAAAATAAGATCCAGTTTTGACAGTTTTTGAGGGACCAAATTCAAAATTTGCACAGTGCTTTGGAAAAAATAGTTTGCCATGTCATGTTCTTGATATTTACATGTTGCCTGCATTTTTAGCAGATTTAGCATTTTAATTGTTAGATTAATTTAATATTAATCTATATTAATATAAACAACATTAATATAAACTTCATATTATTTAATTGTGATTATTTTAATATAATATAATATATTTTATTTTAAATTATAGTATTTAATAATTAATTGTCTTTGTCTGACCCTGAAAGTTCAGTGAGGCTAATGTTTGCAATATTTAACCTGGTTAAATAAAGAATGAATGAATGAATGAATGAATGAAATGAATATAAATGTCTCAATTATTTCTACAGAAAGTAGAGTTGCCGGATAATCCACGATCCACCTTCCTGCTGGCCTTCAGTCCAGATAGGTAACAATAACATTTCAACAACAATAACAAAAACACTAGATACTAAATTACTTGTGATTTCCCTAATTTTCTGTTGTTGTATTTACATTTTTTCCCCCATAGGAATCTTGTGGCCTCAACCCACGTAAACCATAACATCTACATCACAGATGTGAAAACAGGGAAGTGCCTGCACTCTTTAGTGGGCCATCGACGCACACCTTGGTGTGTGACCTTTCACCCCACCATCCCTGGCCTGGTTGCCTCTGGGTGCCTTGATGGAGAAGTTCGCATTTGGGACCTGCATGTGAGCATCAGTCTTGTTTGATGTTTTAATTAGTCCTAAAATGTGTGGACCTTCCCCTTTAGCAAACATCCTGATTGCTTGTTAGTTTGTGTTTTATTTTCATACCATTCAGTAGCAGCTCAAGGCAGTTATTCTGGTCTGGGCCCGTATTTATCAAGCTTCTCAAAGTGCCATTTTAGTCTTAAGTGCTGAGAATTTATGAAATTTACTCCTACTTTCAAACTTAAGCATAAAAGCAAGTTATCAAATTTCTTAACGCCAAGAATCACTCTTACTCTCCCAGTTATTTAAGACAGCTTGAGAGGTCTCTGAAGTGGTTAGGAGTTGCCAGTAGGGGCTTGTGATGGCACTGAGGAGACAGAGACGTGTGTGAATCTTTCAGGGGAAAAAAGAATGTATTTGAAAAGTTTGACGACGAGCAGTTAATGAAACGGTATCATTTGGACAGAGCAGGCATCATCTTCGTCAGCACTGATTAATGTTGGGCTGAATAGTTTGACTAAGGGGCCGTTCACGTATGGCTTTTGCGCGCACAAATTCGCTATTTCAAATGTAGGCGTGCGGTAAGCGCGCTCATAATAGAAGGGACGCGCATGCGGTGCAGCGAGCTCGTTTTGTCCAGGCGCACCTATGCCGCAGCGAGATGAAAACATCAAAACTTTTCAGAATGCTGCAAGCGCACCGCAGGTCATGTGACAAGAACCAACTGATCAGCTTCGGCCTTTTCGTAACAACGTCGAAAACTCAGCCGAAGAGCGGATCATAGCTGTACAGGGTGGGTTTTTATTTCATTTCCATAAATATATCTAGTAGTAAAGCTAATGCAAGGGCTTGAAATCAATTAATCCTTTGCTGATACTTCCTCGTCATCGTGGAGAGCACAGTTCATGGTTGCACAGCAACGACAGACGCCACGGGAGCACAAGAGCCACGGGAGCACAAGCGTGGGGCCTTGTGCTACACTTCACTTAAATTACAATGGAGATGCTTGATAACTAACTTTTAAGCGCAGCTTTGAGCCAAGAATCTTTTTTTACTCTTAAGTCAATTCCTAGCAGTGTTCTTGTGAGTAATTCTCAGAGGCTTGATAAATACGGGCCCTGATCGATTTGCAAGTCATCTGCACACATACCTGACTTAGAAATTGCTGTTTAAATAAACGTTGTGGATGTTTTTCCCCATTCTCAGGGTGGTAGTGAGAGCTGGTTTACAGAGAGTAATGTTGCCATCGCGTCTCTAGCATTCCACCCCACGGCTCAGCTCCTCCTCATCGCCACAAACAACGAACTGCACTTCTGGGACTGGAGCCGACCAGAACCTTTTGCGGTGGTCAAGACCGCCAGCGAAACAGAACGTGTCCGGTGGGGAAGCAATTCTGTTTATTGACCATATTTGCTTTCTTAATACATATTCCTGTTTTATTGTGCATGATTCATCAGAGCATGTTGAAGGAAATTTTTTTTTTTTTCTTGTTTATGCTTATTACTAATGTGGAATAACAAGTTCTGCCCTACATTTTTTCTTATTGACTATTCTGTTACACTTGAAACTGTCACATTACAAAAGTAAAATGGGGTGTGAATGCCAATTCATGTTGACTTTATGAATTAATGTTTTTTCCCCCTCATAATTATTAGAGCTGTTAATCCTTTTTTTTTTGGCCAGGTTGGTGAGATTTGATCCTTTAGGTCATAATCTTTTGACAGCTATTGTGAACCCATCCAACCAGCAGGTTAGAAACGACCCTTTTTCCTGTCAAAATAGCTATAATGGAGTGTCCTATGTTCATGTCCCTTTTCAGAAAGTGATTTAGAGAGTGTTTTACTGTGTTTTTGTAGAATGAAGATGACTCTGAAGTTCCCATGGACAGTATGGAGATGGCTTTGTTCCGCCAGCGGTCTCTTTTACGCTCCCCACCTGTACGTCGAACGCCCATCCTGCACAATTTCCTGCACATCTTGTCCTCTCGCTCTTCTGGGGCACAGGCCGGTGATCAGTCCCGTCCCGCCCCAGAGCCCCGTGAGCCTCCCAGCATACCTCGGTTCCAGTACCCGGTGCGGACAGAACCGGGTGACCGCCCTGCCTTACAGGGCTGCACGCAGCATTTGGGTTTGGGTTGCCTGTGCAGTCGCTGCGCTGCCTCACGGAACTTATTCACGCAGAATCCGACAGGCCTTCAGCCTTCGGATTTGCCTCAACCACAGACTCAGTCAGGCCCCTCAGCCTTCTCGCCCGCCCCCAGCCAGACCCGCACCTCCACGGATCGACCTTCTGCTTTTAGCAGCGTGTTCAGCGGGACTGCGGGGAACTCTACACATCGGGGTCTCTTGCCTCTTAGGACTATTGATCCCTTGGGGTCACAGGCACCCGGGCCTCTTGAGGCCCCCGGGCGTCTCCCTGGGGCTGATTGGTCTGGTAGTCTGCTGAGCACAGGACATGAACATGGGTTAGGTGCGATTGGGGTAGAAAGCAACGGTGGAAGGGGTGTGTTGCCCCCTCCTAGGACGAGCTCCTCTTCTATGGATCTACTCTCCCTGCGCAGGTTCCCCGATGGTTCCTCTTCATCACCCATATACACATCTGCTACGGAAGGACGGGGCTTAGTGCTGCCTGGCACGGATCTCAGCCGGGGACGAGCCAATGACGGCACAAGTAGCGGTCATCACCCAATCTACGAAAACACCCAACGCAACAACCCCGCCTCCATACGCAACGTCCTGCAGTGTAACCTGAGCCGTTACTTCATGGAATATGAGCGGATGCAGGAGTTGGAGCGACCCGGTGGAAGCCGAGAGGTGGTAGGTGGACCAGGACCCATGCAGGAGCTCCTCAACAGTAGCATGGACACAGAACGGCCCGGGCCTTCGCACAACAGCTCTTCCCACACTGGAAATGGAGGCACGGCCACTGGTCCCTCACAAAACCACCCCAATCGCTGCCGTTCGTGCCACAACCTCCTCACCTTCAACCACGACACCCAGCGCTGGGAACGTTCTGGTCAGACCTCTTCTTCCTCTTCTTCTCAAGACGGACCATCCTGGCCGCTTTCAGTGCCTCCGTTTGAGGACCCGGGTCAGGGTGCACGAGTGGAGGCCCAAGCCCCTGAGATGAGGCCGATGGAGTTGAGCGAGGCCTCCTCTGGTCTACAGGCAGCAGCCCATGGGTCTGGTGTACAATCAAGAGACAGGGCAGTGGGAAAGCATGTACCGGCAACCAACAGCCAGCGCTTCTTCTGAGGCAGCGCAAGACGCCTTAAACCCAGAGGTGCCTGTTGATAATCCGGACGAGGACTCACTTAGAAGGTAAGGAAGAAAAACATGAACACATCCAAATTTGGATATTGAAGGGATAGTTCATCCAAAAATGAAAACTGTTATCATTTACTCACCCTCAAGTTGTTCCAAACTAGTGCTGTCAAAAGTACTGACTTTGGTACCAAGTCTGTACTCAAATTTAAAAAATGTTACGCTTTGAGCGCTGATTCGTAAACACAAGAGCAAACGAGAGCGTTTGAAAGCACATGGAAGTGTTAGAAAGCGGGAGCATTTGAAAGCAGGCGTGTATCAGCGAACCGGTCCGCTGATAGGCGCTTGTTTTCAAATGCTCCCGTGTGTATCTGTGTAAGCGCTGATGTCATTGATTGTCATTGATGTATTTACAACATGTTTTTGAAGCGTTGATCATTGTAGCCAATCACAGGCATATCTGATGAGCACATGAACACAATGGCCAATTAGAGGTGTTTATGAATCCGCTCAACAGCCCTCAAAGCATCACAAATTCCTATTGAAATGACTGGATTTCGCTTGCGAAACAATGGTAAATGTGACTTCACCTTTACAGTATCTTTCCTGTTACTTATTTGTTCCTCATCTTTTGCCTTAGGAGGTTGTTGGAATCGTCGCTGTTTCCATTCTCTCGATATGATATGTCTGGCTCCAGAGATCATCCTATATACCCAGATCCTGCCAGGTACCAGTCTGGAAACAGTTACACTCCTGTTCAGACCATACATACAAACTCGAGGCTGATTATTGAGCTTAAGTTTCAGAGTTTGACCCCTCTTTCCCTCTTCCACATCTCCTCAGGCTGTCTCCAGCTGCTTACTATGCTCAAAGGATGATCCAATATCTGTCTCGGAGAGAAAGCATACGCCAGCGTTCACTGCAGAATCGCTTACGGACGCTCTCAAACTCTCAAGCCGACAGCCAGTCCAACAACCCATCCTCCACACCACCGGAAGCCAGTGATGGAGACTATGAGGACATCGAGTGAGTCTGATAATATTTATTGCATCTGCACTCACACTTAAACACATTTCTATCATGAGAACTCTCAGAATATTTTAGAT
Organism: Hypophthalmichthys nobilis; assembly: GCA_037950665.1. NCBI lineage: Eukaryota > Metazoa > Chordata > Actinopteri > Cypriniformes > Xenocyprididae > Hypophthalmichthys > Hypophthalmichthys nobilis. Next base: position 20,399,246 of record CM075486.1, read on the forward strand.
CCGCTACGCTGCTGCTGCTGAATTGCATTATTGCTGTATTTGTAGATTATTACTGCTGCTGCTGCCAGTACATATGCTGATACACTGCTGTGCGTATGCAAGACATACTGCTGCTGCACAAATAGCATATATAAAATTATCTATAGCAGATCTATACAGGTGGAGCTGGGGAAGGTGGAGGGTTTCGGATGAACTCTGAAAGCACGCTGCAAACTGCTATAGTGAATGATAACCAGCCATTTAAATGTTGTGAGCAGCAAGCTCATTGGCTGCAAATGCGGCATGAACCAATCAGCTTGTACCAATTAGTTAACTGAGAATATCATCATTTTACGTTAAGGACCCATCAGCCTGCGCCATCTAGAGTTTCATGACAGAACTAGGCATATATATTACTTTACAATTACCGTTATGAATCCATTTAACTGTTTTCATCCTAGTGATTTTGGATTTTTAAGTTTTTAATATTTCTTTTCTCTCGCTGTCACAGGGAGCCTGGAGACAGGACAAGACACAGAATGCCCCGCAATGCTCGAATGTCGGCCCCATCGCTCGGGCGCTTTGTTCCACGGTCAGTGTCAAATGTGACGTTTGACATTGCCTGTCATAAATTACCATTCAAATGTTTTGTGTCGGAATTTTTTTTAAAAAGAAGTCTCTTATGCTCACCAATGCTTCATTTATTTGATCAAAAATACCGTAAAAACAGTACTACGGTGAAATATTATTACTATTTAAAATAACTTTTCTATTTTAATATATTTTAAGTGTAATTTGATGGTAAAGCACTTATTATTCCAGTCTTATGTGTCACATGATCCTTCAGAAATCACTCTAATATGCTGATTTGCTGCTCAAGAAACATTTCTTCTTATCATCAATGTTGAAAACAGTTGTGCTGCCTAATATTTTGTGGAAACTCGTACATTTTTTAATTTATTTGAATAGGAATCTTTTGTAACATTTTAAATGTCTTTACTGTCACTTTTGAGAAAAAAATACATATATAATATACATTTCTTTTGAAAAATTGAATAGTATTGTAATTTGTACCAAGTTAACACATTTATGGTAATATATTTTATTAATGTAAACATTTCTTGATATGTATTTTTGTCTAAAGGAGGTTCCTGTTACCAGAGTACTTGCCTTACGCTGGACTTTTCCATGAAAGGGGTCAGTCAGGCCTGGCCACTCACTCCTCCATTAACAGAGTATTAGCAGGTAAAACAAATTTTTTTCTTTCCTTTTTTCTTTCTTATTCAGTTTCATTCATGAATCATTTTAGCCCATAAGGTCAGAAACTCTACATAAAAGAATAGTGTTTTTGAACCAACTAAAGAGAATTAAATAGACTATATAATAGTAGAATAGAATTAATAGAATTAAATCTACCCATAATGCTCTGTTGCAGGAGCATCTATAGGTGAAACTCAGTCAGCTGTGGCCAGTAACATTGCCAACACCACTTATAGGCTGCAGTGGTGGGATTTCACCAAGTTTGACCTTCCGGAGATCAGCAATGGTGCGTTTTTATTATACGTTTTATTGGTTTTGAGCTGATAAATCAGTTTTTGCGTGATGTTCGTTTATGTTTGTTAATCTTATTTCATCACATTTTTTTCTTCTTTTCATCTTAGCCACTGTGAATGTGTTGGTTCCTCACTGTAAGATCTACAACGATGCCAGCTGTGATATTTCAGCGGACGGGCAGCTGCTGGCCGTGTTCATTCCTAGCAGCCAGCGGGGTTTTGCTGATGAGGGCATCCTGGCCGTTTACTCCCTTGCTCCCCATAATCTTGGAGAAATGCTGTACACCAAGAGATTCGGTCGGTGTTGAGGAACAGTTCACTAAACAATTCAAATTAATCAGTAACTCTGTTTTGGCAGTAGCACTGTGACCATTCTGGCTTAGTTTTAAAATAGTGACTTTTTTATAGCAGAAATTCCTCTTTGAATTTTGTTTTTAAACCTGCATTTCAGGTCCAAATGCAATCTCAGTGAGTCTTTCACCCATGGGCTGCTACGTGATGGTAGGACTGGCCTCCAGGCGGATCCTGCTCCATCCCACCACCGACCACATGGTGGCGCAAGTGTTCCGTCTGCAGCAGCCACACGGAGGAGAGACGTCCATTAGAGTAAGAGCTTGAAAATGGCACACATTTTTCAATAAATGCAAAACTGGAAGGGAAAGGGAAAAAATCTCTAGTAATATAAAAACTATATTGAGGTTTACACTGGTATTTAGGGTAATGTTTTTTTTCTTCATAGACCGAACAAAGCAATAAAGAATGTTTCAGTACTGTGACTAACACTCTGATTTGCTGCTTTTTGTTTGTTTTATGGTCTGCTTTCTCTTGGTTTCCTGCAGATGATGTTTAATGTGGTGTACCCCATGGCTCCAGACCAGAGGAGACACGTCAGTATTAACTCAGCCCGGTGGCTTCCAGAGCCAGGCTTGGGATTGGCCTACGGAACCAATAAGGGCGACCTAGTCATCTGCAGGCCAGTGTAAGTAAACACCATCACCCAGTAGACCATCTGTTCCACATGCATATCTTTAGTCCTTAGCAAATTTGAATGTCCTTATCAAATCATAAAACCCAGTAAAATACATTTTATTCATTTGCCAAATGTTTCTATCTAAAGTAACTTACAGTATACTTATTACAGGGACAAAGTGTTATGCCTATGGCAACAATAGCTGCAAAACCTAGTTTTGCTGCCTTGCTGTTTACTGTCTACATAAGCAGCTGCCTTCTAAGGAAGCATCCTAACTAAAATAGAACCTCATAAGTGACCAGTTTCATAGATAGCAACACACAAAGCATTTATTGAGCTGTTGTATGAAATGCTTAACTATATCATATGAGACAAAAACTCACACAGGGGCATTTTCCCCAAATATATTGAATTTAAGGGCTATTCTAACTGCATTCTATATGCTACATCATGCAGTGAGTTGTTGCCCTGCTTCATGTTCCTCACCAGTCAACTATATGAAATGTAAGATGACCTTTGTAGGTCTGGGACAGGGTGGGTGTGTTAAATGCATTAATTATTTTAACACATAATTTTTTTGCCATAAGTAATTAATTAAATGAACACGTTAAATCAACAGCCCTACTTAAAATACATCCTCTCTAGGCAACTGCTAGGTTTTGCAAATGATAGTGATAGTTTGGGAATTGTTTCTACTTAACTTTTTGGCTTCCAGCCCAGATCTTTAACCAGTATGCCACACCAACCAGCAAGAAAAAGAAAACAAGTGCCACTGTGAAGCACAGGAGCCATGGAAATCGCAGATAAAACCAAACACAGTTTAACAGAGCAATAAAAGCTGCGGTTTTACAACCAGTTATTTCCATAAACGTGTTCCAGAGCCCGTGTCAATATTGATTAAAAATTCCAAATACTTAGAGAATTGATTCATTATCAATGTGTCATCAGTTCATCTTTAACAATTAAATAGTCAAATGAGTTCCTGATCCCAGAGCAGTGTCAGTTTTCAGATTTGGACTATATGAGGACTTTTAATAAATCACTGTTACCTGATGCCGCCTTTCATTAGATTACCTTCTTCATTAGTGGCAGGAAACTCGGGTGTTCAACTGGAAAGAAGCAATTATTGTTTTTTAACAAGGTTACAGGCCACATTACCCCTGCGCTCCATGACTTTTGCATCTCATCGCTTTCAAGGAATTCTCCCCCAAACTGATGGGTTTATAATCAGATCACAGCCCACGTAGACAGATGGAGTATGTCATAACAATTCCATTGCTGCTTTGCCTTTCAGTTGTTCAGTTTTGTAGTTTGGTCAAATCTGTGTATATTACTGGTTTTAAATGCATAATCCGAAATGTGCAGGAATACTTAATTCTTAATTCTGGCCTTTCTACAATGAGCTGTTTTTGTATAATAACTCTATAAACTGTAATAATTTACCGTTGTCTCAGTCAACTGATGCCCTACATAGTATCACGGATCTTGCATCACACTGCAGTTTTCTACTCTTCACATGATGAAATATGATATTTAATGTCCATTTATTTATTTAGATAATTAGTTATTAGTAGTGATGGGCATTTCAAGCAAAAATAATATTCGAAGATTGCTGGGAATTATTCGATTATTATTCGAAAATCGCACCCCTCCCCCGCACGCACGCACGCATGCACACACAAACAGAGAGAGAGGGAGAGAGACCATTCACACTTTCAATCTGTATGATATTGATAAACTGTTTCATTCATTTGGGAATATGCTGTCTTAACTCAAGCCATATAATGATTGTAATGTGCTGAAACATATTATGTTCGTTAATATAAGTGAAATTAAAATCCGCACGGCCATTCACAACGGTGCGAAGCAGAGCGAGCGTTTTCAATTAATTCCTACGTTGAGCTTCCATAGGAATTAACTGAAAACGCTCGCTCTCCGCCAGTGGACACGCATCATGAATGACCGAGGGGATTTTACTTTCACTTTCAAATTAGCGCCAATTCGGGAGCGGTGACAAGTGATGATATCTGTGTTGTTCCTGAACACCGGCAACACCGACTATTGCAGCAAGCCTACCTCAAGCCATATTGATTTTAGGCTGCCTAAACGCGTTATAACATTGTGAACAGCCTGAATGACGGCACTTGTGTCGTGTGAACACTGATTTTAAAGTCTCTGTTATATGCCACACTAGTCTGTGTTCTACTGTTGTCTAAGAGTTGATTGACAGCTTTTTAGGTGCGTTATTGGCAGCACGCGCCACCCTCTGGTTACATGAACGTGTCACCATTGAAAACATGAGGATTTTTTTTAAGACAACAATCGCACAACCTATTCGATATTCTATAATTAAATCAACTAATCGAATATTCGAGAATCGTGACACACCCTTAGTTATTAGCTGTGTAATAAGTGGGATAATGTACAATCAGCCAGTCATTATCACAAAATGAATCCTTGCGGGGTGGTCTTGCGTAACCAGACCTTCAGACTGATGGCAGAAGGTCTGGACTTTCATTGGCCAATGACCACTCAGTTGACTGACTAACATGTAAAGCAGGGGTGGGGAACGTTGATCCTGGAGGGCCATTGTTCTGCAGAGTTTAGCTCCAGCCCTGAAAAAAACACTCACCTGCCTGTAACTTTGGTAATCCTGAAGACCTTGATTAGCTTCAGGTGTTTAATTAGGGTTGGAGCTCTGCAGGACAATGGCTCTCCAGGATCAATGTTCCCCACCCCTGATGTAAAGCATCCAATCACAGTTTGTTTTGCTCAGCAACATGTTTTTGGGGTGTTAGTCAAAGTCCCAAGTCATTTCACTCGGTGGCGGCCATCTTTGAAACACCTCTGAGGCATCCAAGTGCAGTTCCTATCTTTTTGAAGGGGGAAACATCAAATTCCCCAAAACTGTTCACTAAGCTTACGATTCAAATTCATATTTGAAAACGCCAATGAAATCTGACAACAGTCTTATAAGGCTTGTCTCTTATGTTCAAATAGCATTTAATAAAAGCTTGTTTTTCTTGCTAGACCAGCCAATGCGCTTGCGCAGTCATAAGCGTGAGTCTGAGAACGCTGCCTGTTTCTATAGTAACTGGAGCTTCTAACAGCAGCTGCAGTGATGCGATGACTTTACTAATCAACAATTGGCTTTCACTTAAAAGGTGGGGCTTACAGTATTTGCCATATTGGGTGTTGCACTTTCTCCCATTCATAAGTAATAGGAGTGCACCGTCTTCCTATATATAAAGTCTTTGCGTTAGTCTTGCGTAGCCAGACCTTCAGACTGATGCAAGAAGTTCTGGACCCCATCACAGCTTTCATTGGCCAAGGACCACCCAATACGACGTCTGACCGACATGTAAAGCAACCAATCACAGTTTGTTTTGTTCCCACGTCAAGTTTTGGGGCGTTGTTAGTTCCTACGTTATTGTCACAGTTGTAAACAAGACAGCTTTCTTTTTTCATGAGGGGGTTTGGCTTCATGATGGCTTTGTTTCCATGCAGACCGTTAAAAAACACGACACACACTTCTCTAAGAAATCCTGTAGAATTCAACCATTCAGATGATGACGTAGAAACTCCCAAAGTGTGTCCCATTTTGTATCAGACGTTCAGCCAACAGTCTGTAGACTACTACCTTCGAGGTGATAGATAACTTGAAGTGAAGCATACATTACTGTTTACTTGGATGTGTAAACAATATAATGAAGTCTAAAATATCTGTTTTGTTGTCAGTGATTTCCGCAGTGATGGAGACAGTCCATCGGATCTCTGCTCGGATTCTTTGTTTACTGTCAACAGCAGCAGCCGAACCCGTGGAGTGGAGCGCCCAGGGTCAGAAATTAACTGAATCTGAATTCATAAGTCATAGCTTGTTATATCATAGTCCAGTGTTATTCATGAATCCAAAAATACTAATTTGTGTTTATTTCTTACAGGACAAGCAGGTCCGGCTGGAGATTTGACCGAGACATGGGCCTTATGAACGCTATTGGCCTGCAGCCGCGTCAGGCCGCGCCTTCTGTGACCTCACAGGGGACGCAGACACCAGTGGTGCGACTGCAGAATGCCGAGACCCAGACGGAGAGAGAACTTCCTTCAGCCAGTACTTTCCAGACCGCGCACACATCCAGACACAGTAAGACATTTGCACTAAATATATTTATTTAAAAACTAATATAAACTAAAGCTAATATACAGTAAAAATGTAGCTAAAATAATGATATTTAATCATTTTATTTAAAGAAGTCAAACACCTTTTATTAAAGGAACTTTACAGTGATAACAGGAAAATGATGCATTTCGGCTTTTGTTCAGCTGAAGTCATTGTTGATTCAGTTTTGTTGTAGAGGCCATCAATTATTAAATTAGTTAATTTAATCTATAAAGCAAAAAATGATGGCATCGGCCAGCTCAGTTCAGTTCTCATTCAACAACATCAGTACAGTCAGATCAATAATATTGTCGAATATTAAGTGTCCCCAACTAAGCAAGCCAGAGACAACAGTGGCGAACCCAAACTCCATCAGGTGACAGAATGGAGAAAAAAATCTTGGGAGAAACCAGGCTCAGTCGGGGGGCTAGTTCTCTTCTGGCCATCGAACGAACATGGTGTGATTATGATTCAGGCTGCATCACAAGTCAGAATTCAGATCAGGATCGGTAGCATTTAGATATTCATCCAGTTCCTTTTGATTGAAGATCGGATTCATCACGTGGGTATGGAGCCGAAGCTGGCCACAGGGTCTGTGCTGAGGACCTGTCTGGTTCTTGCTGAGGATCTGTGCCGATGGCTGTTGTGTCGACGAGGCCTTCACAGGGGATTGTCTAGTAGGCACGGTCTCTGCTGACATTCAGGGCTGCGTTTTGGTCGTGTCTAGGTGCAGGTCCGCCATCTCATCTGGATATGGACCGGATCCGGCTGACTACGGTAACCTCAGGATAAGGATGAGACAGACTAATATTAGCGTAGATGCCGTTCTTCTTATGATGTAACAAGTACATCGGGTGTTATAGGAAGTGTTCCTGGTTCCGGTTGACTTTATTTATGCAGCCTAACAATCAATTAACTGATTTGAATAATAGAAATTGATCATGTGTCATGTGTATGCCAGGTTAAAGAGATACGTTTTTAGTCTAGATTAGAGTGTGTCTGCTTTCTGAACATGGCTAGGAAGACTATTCCACAGTTTGGGTGGTAAATAGGAAAAGGGTCTACCACCTGCAGTTGATTTTGAAATTCTAGGTATTACAAAGTGGCCAGAATTTTGAGATCGCAATAGACATGAAGGACTATAATGCGTTAAGAGCTCGCATTTATATACATACATAAACGTAGCTGTATTTATATACATACATAAAATATAAACAGCAATATATACAGTATCTACATATCTGGTGTGGTCTAAAAAAACAATATTTTTTTGTTACAGATTATTAAAACAATCTCAGCGACATAATTTTCAATATTTTTTTTAGTATTTTCTGATTTTTGCTTTCATGACACCTAAGATTTTTTTTTTTGTTTTTGTCAAAACTTTTCTTTGTGTTACTTTTTTAAAGCCTAAAACTTTTATTTTTAATACTTTTATTCACAGCAATAAATGTGATCTTTTCTGTATATTTTTACTAAAATAAATTAGAATACGATTCACTTTAAATTTTCTTCTGTGACCGTTTTACTGATTCACATTAAAGAATTGAAGTTATTTACATTTTTTCATTAAACTTAGTAACATAATCAACATGTTAATATTATTTCTTAATTTTATATTTCCAGCAAAATCATTTTGAATATTCAATATTTATCTCCCAGCTTTAATGCCACTAATGACAGACCCATGAAATAACCTGCAGTGAAGTGTCTTGCTCAAGGCCATAGTGATTCTAACGGATATCTATAACGCTCCAGTTCATTTCTCTGTAACCAGGTTCAGTAATATTGATTATGTCCACTCAGAGCTGCAAAATGTGTTACTCTTGCAGCGGTTCAGATGGCCAGCACCAGCACTGAGAGACACACACACCCAGAGATGACACACACACTGTTACACACACCGGTTCAGGCATCGGTTTCAGAGGGATCGCTGAACCGGACCAACTTGCCCGCCACATATCACGGTAACTGCTTTGTCTCACTCTTTCTCATCCTGTCTCTTACTCTGTCGTCTGACACAGGTAATGGAGTGAAATTGATTAAACTGACCTCTCTGAGACCTGTGTTGTGTCCTACTGAGGGCTTTACACTGTTATTACTGTTTCAAGAGCTTTATTACCTGCTGTTAGCTGGTCTAATTTAATTTGCACACTCGTTTTCTCGATATAATGGGCCACAGTGTGCACACATGGAGAGATAGATAATTTGCTAAGACCTAATTGTTGTTGGGTTATTTTTATTTATTTATTTTGGTCAACCATGTATGTATGTATGTGTATGTGTATGTGTATATATATATATATATATATATATATATATATATATATATTGAGGGTTATTAAAGTTTATTAACTATAACTTTATTATTATAGTTAATAAAGTTTTAAATATGGATATTTTTCTTACAAAAACCCATCGCTTCTCTTCAGAAGGCCTTTATTAACCCCCTGGATCCGTATGGATTATTTTTTATGATGGATTAATGCATTTTTTTTGGGCTTTTACTACCATTATAAAGCTGGGAAGAGTCAGGATATTTTAAGAGTCAGGATATTTAAATATATTTCCGATTGTGTTCGTCTGAAAGAAGATAGTCATATACACCTAGGATGGCTTGAGGGTGAGGAAATCATGGGATAATTTTCATTTTTGGGTGAGCTATCCTTTTAACTTTTGAGTTAAAACAAATAACATAAATTCCTTGTCGTAATTTATTCTGTATTAATTCATATTAAATAGGTTCGCTCCAGCTTTCTTCGCCAATGTTACGTATAATATATGCATGCTAATTTTCCATTTTCTGAATTTTTAATGCAGCCTTTGTTTTGCCGTTATCTGATATGCGCGTCTCACTGTTCTGTCTGGTTTATCTTAGCGGATTCAGCAGCCGAGCCCGGTCCGGGAGAAGATGCGCTGTCTCGGATCCGCCGCCTAATGGCGGAAGGAGGAATGACGGCCGTGGTCCAGCGGGAACGCAGCACTACTATGGCCTCGATGGGTGGCTTTGGAAACAACATCGTGGTCAGCCATCGGATTCACCGTGGCTCGCAGACCTCCGTCAGGTCGACTCAGGTGGGAAACCCAACCGCGGAAACACCTTCTGGACTCACTATCCCGACTCTTTTTCACACTGAACCCTTGGTAGACTCTCTAGAAGCTCCTGGGCCATCAGGGTCCAGCGGCGCCCCACTTCCGCCACAGTTTACAACTCGCTCTGAGGTCTTGAGGGTGTCTCCTATGGTTGAGCCAGACTTGTTTGGCGATCATCAAGCCGATGTTGTGCAACACCACCCATCCCCGAGGGGTTTGAATATGTCCAACCATAGCAACAACAATAACAATGACCATAACAGCTACAGTGAAAGCCGAAGCCGAGATTATCCTGACGATCTGTATGGCAGATAGTCTTACGTCTGGTTGTCATTGAGACAAACATCTCAAAACTGGTCTGCATGGTGCTGGAGCATTTCGTGGTGGACCCTTTGTTACAATGACAGAACATAATGTTTGGGGCGGAGCCGCTGAACTTCCCACCTCAGTTCTGACTCCTCCCACTCTGGCCTTATTTGGGAATGAATGAGTGCCAAGTTTTTCATGCCGTCTCCTTAACTGGGAGGCATCAACCTCATCTTTTCTGTCAAAACAACAGATTCTCGCTTTGGGGAAGCATCATTATTGCACTTGCGCGTTGCACTTAAGTTATAATTTTCTTCCTTTCAAGGTTGAGTCTGACATTTCATCATTCCATGCGAGAAAGGGAATCATACTTGAATCCTTCCCGTACTGCAGTACGGAATTACACGGTTGTAGTTAACCACCCTTTCAAGCTCCAGGAAAACTCATCAGCCAATCGAAGTGCCAGTTGAGGCTGGGGGCGTGTCCTTACCGATTCCTTTGGATCCCATGGGGTCTGTTGTCTTCAGGACATTTTGGTTTGAGGAAATGTAAAGCAGACTCTTCACAGCTTAACACTAAATCTCTCTACATCCTCTAACGGTTTTTGTGTTCAAATTCAGAGATTATGCTTGACGTGATTGGTTTTTTTTGTGTTTGATAATGTGATTTCCAGTGCTCAAGTCATCCAGTTGATCAGTGTCTAGAACAACATCTGCTTTAAAGTTCTCAGACTGGAAAGACTTGTGTGCGTGAACGTGTCCCACTAAACTTCCAGATTTTATGATGGTTTTTAATTTGAATTTATTTATCTGTCGTTTGAAAAATACACTTTTGAAAGCATGTTGTCTGTAATTGTCCGTTGGATAGAAGAAGCAGTTCAAGAACACCTCACGCTGGTTCAGATGTCTCATATCTGCATGTGTGTCCAGTTATAAACGAGGAGGCAGGCTGAAGCTGAATGCGGAAGGCGGGGCTTAAGCAAATTAGCATGTAGGCTGTCTAACGCACATGCACATTAAGTGAAATTTTGGTACGCTGAGCAGTTTTTATTGGGCTTTTATACATTTGTGACCGTTAACTTGCGTGTATGGGTCAGTCGCAAGTCTTGCGATTTAAATTCACGACGCATTTGTACGATGCCTACTGATGTGATTTCCCAGAAGTACCTTAAAACTCAGAAACGAAATGTAAGACTATTACAATTCTTGTGCCAGATTATGCTTTAAACGTAACACTTTTAACTGCTGATTGTCAATTCGCCGGTAATTCACCTCGAATCAGCTGATTGCACGAGGATTTCATTCCATTCTACCAAACGCCACAAGCCTCTTATGATGCGTAAGAGACGAATGGCAAGTGATTGCACTTAAGCACCATTTTCTCCATACAAACTGCACCGAGAATAATGTTACAGACAATAAACCAGACATATCTCTATCTTAGATCTGGATTATGTACAATAAACACTTGAATAACCCATAATAGAGCATTTCTTTGGTCATTGGACACTTAGAAGAGTGACTGCCCTATATGCGCGCACACTGCTGAGAGTCACTGAGGACGGGCACTGTTCGTATGCGTGTACGTGTGGATGTGTATGTCTGTGAGTGTCCGCCACTGAACCTACAGAGTTTTATTATAAATAAATGTAGCATTGTAAATGTAGAGATGATAAATCAAGAAGAAAAAATCCATATTTCGGGGTGGGTTTTGTTTTTTTGTTTTTTAATTACATTCTTGCCTTGTGAGTTCTATTGTGCTTGTTTAGATTCTCGTGTACGATTGGTCAACTCTAGCGATGAGTTGTCAGTGCATTTGCATATGCACAGACCTTTCGTTAACAAGCATTTATAAAATTATTATTTGTGTAAAAGATTATTTTAGCTGCTTGGCTTGAATTAGTAGCTTTTTTGTAAAAAACGGTCCCCTTTAGGAATGGTTTGTTTTTTTGAAAGTTTGTGGATGTAAGATTCAGTTGAATTGTGGTCTCATAGCAAGCAATGGCAGCTGAGGAACCTCTCAGAAACCCTTTGGTGTTTTTCCATGTGTTCAGTGCCTTGGAGTCTTCTCCTTACTGAACCACAAAAGCTGTTCTGATGTGTGACAAAACCAGAATAGCTCCTTCATAAGCCTTTTGAATGTTGAGTGTTTTAGTAATTGGTAGAAATATTGGTAAAACTAAGTCTGGTTGTGTTGGCTGTCATTTTCATTATTTATTTTTCCCTTTGTGTGAATGACAAATGCAATCCTGGTTTTAAAATGCTTCTATGATAAGAGAGAAGGACCTTTTTACTTTAAACTCCATTTGAGAACATGATAAATATCTTGTACCATCATTTAAGGACACATCTCATTTTTGACCATGTGTACACCTTATTTTTATGAAGTCGCTTTATGCAGGGTTTGTTTTAGACTTTTTGGACAATTCATGTGTTCAGACGAGAATAGCTGACGGCAACCGAAAGTGTGATATTTTTAAAAACTGTAATTGTGTTCTTGTTGGATGTGTGGTTATGTATATGCTCTCACTGCTGGATCGGTACCTTAGCTGAAGTCATGATGGTGGAAAAGACCAGAATTCATCTTCCTCTTCTGCCCAGATAAGAGGGATGTGTTGTTATGACTTACCATAAATGTGTAGTTGGTTCTTTATTTAGTGAAAATGAGGATTAGGTGTTGTAAAAGAATTTCGTGGGACACCAAAGATCCTGTGGTAATGACGATTATGAGAGTTTTAATAAAATGGGAATATGGAAATAATTCAGTTGTTTTTGATATTATTTATGATTAATTATTATTTATTTATTTATTACAATGCAGTGAATCTCATGAAACCTGTTGAGAACCTATCCAGGCCATATTTTTTTCCATAATATCAGTAAAAAAAAATGTGATAGCGTTTATGTTTATGAAGTAATTTGTGTTGTATTCTTTTACAGTTATGTAGTTAAAAAAAATACTCTGCTACAACAATGACAATCCATCTTTAAAAAAAATGAATGAAATTACAGTTAAAAACTTGATTATAATGAGACCAATTACTTTAATGACAATTAACCACATTTTCCCCCATAAAAATAGCCACAATACAAAATCTATATATCTGTTCAAAGGATACCTGTACCAATTATGGTAATGAGAATTTGAGAAAAATTAGAAAATGGTTATGAGAATTTGAGAAAAAAGAGAGAACCTTAATGTAGGCTTAATAAATAAGGCTAAAATATGCTTAATTGTCTTTGAGCAAACTAAAGTTTCTTATATTTTTCTGCTTGCAATGTTTACATGAAACTTAAGGCCAGATAACTATATTAGCGTTCACACCAGCAGACGATATCGTTCTGTTTATTCTAAAACCCTAGGTGTAGTTTTTTTTTTGTTTTGTTTTGTTTTTTTACACATACGCTAGTGTACGTTCACACACTGTAAAAAATCAAAAGTTGAGAAAAAAGTTTAAGGCAACAAACTTCAGCAGATTTTTGAGTTTTCTCAACTTGTTGTATTCGGTTTATACAACAAAAAGTTGAGAAGTTGTTGCCTTAAACTTAAGTTTTCTCAACTTTTGATTTTTTTTACAGTGCAGTCAAAAGCACAGCCTTGCAAAGTATACTTCACTTGACTCATACGCCTACACAGGTGTTTGACGCATGTGCAGTTTTGAGCAATCTCTCACCACGAGTTATGACCCATATAAATATATTTGTATTCTTTCATGCTAGAGTTGTACAAATAAGGGTACTTTCTAACCTCTTCGCACAGTCTGTCGTCTATAAAGGCCTCTATTGTCACTGTAGCTTGCATGTGTTCCGCTCTGTTCTGTTTATGCAGGTTTTCTTCAACTACCTTCTGAAACGACACCCCTAGGTCAGGGTTGCCACCTTGTGGATAAACCTAATTACTGCAAAAAAATTAAATGCGCATGTGCAACCTGGTAACAAAGTACGTGCATACTCTTCTGATGATGAAATTCGCTTCACGCGCACTGTATGCTGACCCTCTCGTACGCATAAAAATTGACTTTGGGCTTGAGAATGCGTTGTCAGGTTTTCACAACAAAACCTACCCAATTGCTACTCAAAACTAGCCCAATCGCATTCCAGTGGGTAAAATTCTGGTGGGTTCCCCTGGTAAAATTCGCATTCAAGGGCTAAATATGTTATTTGGGGTCACTTCAACCCATGGACATGAAAAAAAACCCACGGCAGCAGTGTTAAAGTAGCCCAATTCCGCTGGAAAACCTCAGACTTGGCAACACTGCACTGCCGTTTTGTCATCAGCTGCTTTAAATGCTCACACTCTTTAAAGTAGAATGGATTCTGATTAGCTTTCAAGGATTTTATCATTCATTAGCTGTAAAAAAAAAAAAAAAAAAAAAAATTGTTCTGAAAGTGATTCCAACTATGTCGTTTCTCTGTGCCGCTATCATTATAATTGTGGTGTGGACTCTGCTATTCTTTTATATTTAAAATGATTTTTAGAACTATACCTTTATCATTATAGTTATCATCTTTAGTGTGAATGGGCCTTTGCTCAAGTCCCAGCATCCTCATTACAACTTTACATTTGTAAACATCTCTAATTTGTTGTAGTACGTGTGATATTTATAACAATTGAGAAAAAGGTTATAAAATATTATAATAGAATTATAATAAAATTAAAAAAGATGTGCAACAGCTGTGGAGCCACGTAACAGGTCAGGTAATTAGATTCCGTCCGTAATGTAACTGCTGCCTTCCTCTTTAGATGACAGGAACTGCATTATGCATACATGCTTGAAAGAGGCAGCATGAAACTAGGAGGAATTCAGCAGTAATACGATCGTTCCACATTACTTTGATCATCATCTTTCAGTAAATTCAGTGTATCAGTGATACAGCCCAAAGAGGTTGGATAACTTTGTTCCTGGTTATGTGTTCAGAAGGTGAGGATGGGTGTTGCTGTTTGAGGAATTAAAAGTCCTCCCAGTCGTTCTCTCATTCAGACCGAGCAGGTGATCATGGAGGCTGGATCTGTCCTTTTGTCAAGGAACTTGGAATGGTTCGTTTTCAATGGTAAGTATGCTGATGGGATCATGATTGTCTGATTTATATATTAATTTCTATGTATTAGATGTTTGTATATTAACATTTAAAGAGTAGTATATTCTGTCAATAGTGTTCAGTTTCAAGTTGTTTTGCTCATGTCAAGTTAAATGCCTCTGTGGAACTTCAAGTTTTGTGATTAATCACCATTTTCTTGTCGCAGGCTCTTCCACAAGTTCCCCCAGCATGCTCAACAGTAGCATGCACAGTCCCTTGCCCGAAGAATCGTACTTGGTGTCGGGAAGACCACGCCGTGCATTCGGGACTGTTGGGGTGGTCATCATCGTACTTATCACTAGCTGCATCAGCCTGCTAACAGTCCTGGGCAACGTCCTGGTTCTGCTTTCAATCAAAGTCAACCGTAATCTCCGAACCATCAACAACTACTTCCTTTTTAGTCTCGCTTGTTCAGACCTTATCGTCGGTGTGTTCTCCATGAATCTCTACATTGTTTACGCCGTGAAGGGATACTGGCCTTTGGGACCGCAGATGTGCGACTTGTGGTTGGTTGTGGATTACGTGGTCAGTAACGCCTCGGTGATGAACCTCCTTCTGATCTGCTTTGACCGATACTTCTGCGTCACCCGGCCTCTGAGTTACCCAACCAAACGTACTGCAAGGTGGGCAGGGGTGATGATTGCTGTGGCTTGGTTGCAGTCTCTGCTTCTCTGGGCTCCAGCTATCCTGCTTTGGCAGGCTGGGAGGGACAGTAGCAAGGTCCCGGAGGGACAATGTTACATCCTGCTCCTCGCTAACCCTGCTGTAACCCTGGCAACCACCATCCCAGCGTTCTACATTCCTGTTGTAATAATGATGGTACTGTACACACGGATATCCCTAGCCAGTCAGAGACGGGTTTGTAAGTCTGAATCCGCAAACTTGCTTAAACCATCAAAGACAAGTGGAGGAACACCTACCGAAAACCCTGACCTAGTGAATGACATTAAACCGGATGAAACATGTTCATTTAGACAAGATTTAGATCTTGTTGGAACCAAACAACTCTGCAGCATGCCTTCCGTAGAGTTCAGCAAAATGGACTACTCCTTGGATTCAAGCACTGATGCCTCTGTGGAAGAGCTGGATGCCAAAACCTCAAGACCAAAGAGCTCGACTGGGTATACGGAAACTAGCAGGACAACGCAACCTCACTGTTTTCAAAACCACACTACCGTTCAAGTTCAAACATCCCAGGTCGTCTTTAAGAATGCCAGACGGAAGGCTCTGAGAGAGAGGAAGGTGACGAAGACCGTCCTTGCCGTTCTTCTAGCCTTCATCGTCACATGGACACCCTATAGCGTTATGGTTCTTATTGGTACCTTCTGCCGCTGGTGTGTCCCTGAAATTCTTTGGATGGTGGGCTACTTTCTGTGTTACGTCAACAGCACGGTTAATCCAGTATGCTACGCGCTCTGTAACGCCACCTTCAAAAGAACTTTTAAACGACTGTTGATGTGCAAGTTCAAAAATCTGACATTTAAATGAGCCGGACTTATTCAAGTCTCCTATTGATGACTCCTGACCAACAAACGGGGGACTTGATTCACTAAAATGTTGTGAAACAGTTTTACTAGAGCCAAAAGTGAAAATATGTGTTGATTGAGGTTATTAAGCATTTATCATGTTTCTGATTACACTCGTTACATGCACAACTGTATGATGTATTGTAAAGTTGCTTTTAAGTTGTTTGCGAGTGCATTTTTATCTAAACGGTTATATGTAATTGCATAAATCAAAGCAACAGTTTACAGAAAACACTGATTTTTTTTTTTATGAGTGATGTTGGTTTATTAGAGCCAAAAGAGTAATTAAATTCAGTGTTTATCATGTTGCTGATATTGCATGCTTTAAATTGTAAAGCCATTTTAAGTTGTTCGCAAATGCGTTCTTGTATGTAAATGAAAGTCAATGCGACAAATTAGAGAAGACCCCTTTTTTTTTTTTTTTTTTTTTGGTGGTGGTGGTGGTGGTTTACTAAATCGAAAAGTGAAAATAAACATGTTGGTTATGATATTTATCATGTCACTGAAATTGCATTTGTTCTACTACTTGTATGAGATAGCGATATATATATATATATATATATATATATATATATATATATATATATATATATATATATATATATATATATATTAGCAAAGTATTAAGTTTGTTACTGTTTTACACAATAAATGAGCAAAAACCCTTTGGTTCTCATTCATTTGGTTCTCATTTTGGTTCAAACATTGTGTGTAAATTTGTGTAAATCATGCTTGTGTTCTTATAGAAATTGTGTTCTAGTTTTACTAGAGTTAAAAGGGTTGCACTTTATAAGTAAGTACATGCTCTTTCAATGTATTTATAGTGTACTTACCAAGAAAGTACTGAATAATATAAGGTAACTACATGGGTTAAGATTAGGTTTAGGGGTAGGATCAGGACTAGTACCTAGTTATTACCCAGTTATTATTGTAATTACCATAAAAAGTATATAGTTTGTACATGCGAAACAGGACTGTAAAATATAGTGCTACCGCTAAAAGTGAAAATAAAAGTATTTGGTTTATCATATTAAAATTGCATGTGCCAAATATAGACCTTATGTAGCCCCGCCCCTTTTCAGCACTGCGCTCTCTGTTATCTGTCTTCCAGTTTGTATTTCCACAGCATGAAGGTAAGATCTTACGGATTTATGAATGAACGTCTCATTTTAAAACCTTTCCGGTTTATAGACATTTATTAGGACCTCCGCTTCAAACATTACAATAACTTTTGTTAACTCCACAATAAGTAAATCCACCAGCTAATCACTCTCCAACAGCGATGCCATAGGAATACACAGATATACCACAAAAACGGAAGTTCAAACATAAAATTCTAAAGGTGGCTTGATTCTCTGGCGCTTAAGGTCTATAGGACTGTATATTTGACATTATAAAGTAATTCCTTCTTTGAACAAATGTGTAAAAAAAGTTTTTAAAAAGGCACCAGAAAGTATTATTGAAAATACACTTTCATTTATTCACAACCTGTAGAAGTAATCAGTTAGTGTTGTAAATTTGATTGTACATCCATCAAATCTAAAAACATAAACATTTATAAACATAGATACTTTATATAGGCCGTTACTTCCAGGAGCTGTGTTCGTTTAAGCATTATAACGTACAGAAATCGTCTTCAATTCGATTTGTTGTAATTTACAAATACTTCCTTTTAGGGGCATAATTAGGGTCTTACCAGTTTTTCTCTTTAGTAAAGACAATTTGTTAGACAACAGATTTGCTGCGGCCTATTTTATACATGCAAAGTCAATTACAATTCGCTACAGAGATCAAATTACAACAGCATAGACACATACATTGACTACTTACAAAAAGAAGAAAGTGGAAATAAAAACAATAGGTAGGGCTACAGTTTTTTTCCTCTCAGCATTCAACTTTTCGAGGATTTTGGGAGTGTCACACAGGAATGTACCACTGAGTGGGCAATGGGGTGGTTGGGGTGGTCTTCAAGTTAGTTTTCCTTCCCTTTTCCTTTCTTCTTCTCACCTCCCTTGGGTTTGGGGGTCTTTGGGGTGCAAGGTTTGGACACTTTAATGGTGGTCTGGCATTCGGCGTTGAACAGCGCCTTCTTCAATGTCCCAGACCTGCTTCTGGTTCCTGTAGTAGTGTCACATTCGGCCCAACGACCAAACTTGTACTTGCAGTCAGCTTAAAACAAAGAACAAACTAGACTGAATGGCCTGTCTAAATGTATTTATGTTTCATTCATATCCAGACATGTAAAACTTCTTACCGCCAAAGTCTTTCTTCCAGTTGCATGGGACTTTGCACTTGGTTTTCTTTGTCTGTTCGTTGCAGGTCGCCTCTCGAATGCCAGCTCCGCAGTCGCCGCTGTTGGGCACACATTTCCCATACTGCCATTCACTGCACTCAACATCTGCTTTGGGCTCTTTGCCCTTTTCTGTCGCAAAATAGAGAATGATTATTAATGCTATCACACGAGAAGAATGTGCATTGCATCATTTTGTAAAAGATAAGAACCTTTTTTCTTCATACTGGCTTCTACGGTGATCATCAACACCACCAGCAGCACAAGCGCTATAGAGAATAAACTCCGCATTCTGTGAAGAAATACAGCGGACATTAAGTACAATTATGTAGATACACAATGTGAAGCAGACTTGAAACCTTATATATAGATTGTTTTAGTATTATTTATATACTATTATAGTATTTGTTGATGTTTTTAGCTACTAACGTTTACAGGACAAGGATGAACTAAAAACGGAAAAGTTTTTCCTTAAAACTGTAGTGTACAATGTTGTCAAAACCATCCCCGTTCACACGGATCTAAAAACGCTGTATTATGCATGCCAGGCCAGTAGTTGGCGATGTCACTTTTGCTGCGTTCGAAATCTGAGTAGGTACTACATTTGAATTTGAATTTACTTCGCGACTGTTAAAAAAGTACATTTTTGATAGTATGAGTGTAGTGCGAATAAAAATTCGGACGTACTACCAAAGACTATAGAATAACGCAAGACGCGTCACTCGTATTGTTTTCAATGGGAGAAAGTGCAACGTGCAATATGGCGGAATAAGTCCCGCCTTCTAAATAAGAGCCATTCGCCGATTGGTAAAGTCAGCGGCTGTTAGAAGCTCCGGTTCCTATTCCTTTTTGTCATGATTTGAGCGTTTAGAAATAAAATTTATGAGACAGTTGTTGTCAGATTTCATTGGTGATTTCAAATATGAAATTTAATCGAAAGCTTGGCGAACAGCTTTGGAGAATTTGATGTTCCCTATTCAAAGAGATAGGAGCTGCACTTGCATGCCCGAGAGGCGTTTCAAAGATGGCCGCCGAGTGAAATACTACATCCGCCATGTTGTTACCGTCACATGTCCTACCAGCGTCATTTGCGTCGCTTCACTGCCATTCATAAATTCTCTCCCGTGGTCTCAAGTGATAGTAAAGTGTCCATCAAATGCGCACTTAAGCATCTCAGCGGAAGTAGTAGGTCATCCGGAGACTTTTCGAATACTTGTTCAGGTGTATTTATGCTGAAAAATAGCCCCAAAACATTATTATCTGATATATTAATTATCTTTTGCCCTTTCTGGTGTTTTTAGACTGGTTTAATTAATTTTGGGGGTTTTCACACCGCAAAACTAAGCATTTTATTATTTCCAAAGACCTCTAAAAACATCAAAACACACTAACTCAGATAATTACACATCAGATATTAATGTTTTTGTTTGTACTATCTGAATTAAATACACTGTGTACACAATGTTCTAACAGCTCGCTGTGTGTAACTCCGTAAAAGAGACTCTATATTTTCTTCTATTCTTGCAGGAAAAAAAGCACACAGCACTTCTCCTTTTCATTCTTTTCCTGCCTCCATTAAAACAGGCTCCTTTCAAGGCGCAGCCCGCGGCACGGCTCCATTCTTCAGTCACTCATAAATGTGAAGGGCTCCTCGGGATCGGACTTTTGTGCGAGGAGAAACAGCGGTCGGCAGGGGTCCCCCGCCTCCCCTCCCCTCCTCAGCCTCCGAGGGGAGAGAGGCCAAGTACTCAAAGACCTTCAGCTGGGCCTTAGAGGAGCCTGATTCACTGGCTCCGAACAAAGCAGGATCTCGCCCGTTTTGCTTCCCTCTCTGAAAGAGCCCGAACACAGATCCCATGCTGAGTCTTGAGGAGGGGGTGGTGGGCCTCCCCTCGTCTCCTTTGAAAATAAGCCTATTTGCATCGGAGGACAAACCCCGCTCTGTTGATGGGAGAAGGGACATGGGATGCTGCCTTTGATAAATGCAGAACTGGACATTTTGAAAACTTCCTCAAGGAGCACAAAGTTCAACCGCATCTGGAGCCTTCCGTTCCGTCAGAATTAAATTGCGGGGCCGTGTCCGTTTGGTTCTGATTTGGAGAAGTGGGTCAGCAGTTGCTGGCATCTGGTGCTCTTTGGCACTTCACAGTGCATCATTTTCCCTGACAGTATTAAAGACCCCTTGCACACGAAAACAAAAACTCCCACGACTCTATTACAGCATGAAAGCAACTATTTAAAGAGACATCCGCCATTAAATCAGCTACAATAAACTGAGATAGTGTCGCTGTCAATTTAACTTAATATCGATGCTATTATTCTAAACTCAGGAAATATTCTCATATTAAACACAAATAAGACATTTTATGGTTTAAAATCGGTCTTAAAATGAAACGCGTTTGTTATTATGATGCGGTCCGCCTTTTTTCATATATCATCATGTCACATCATAAACACGCCAAAAAAAAAAAAAAGAAAAATTAAAAATATCAATGCGGCACATAAGCGCACTAGAACGCAGATAGAAATAAAATTAAATAAATACACAGCGATAATAGAAGCATATACACAAAAAAATCCGATCCGTGTCAATCGCAGATAGTTGCATTATTTATCATACACTATAAGGTATTATTCAAACACGCAGCGTCGTGAAACATCTACTGCTGGTTAATATTAACAGTTGTTGGGTTATGATGATGATGATGATGATGATGTACTTGCCTTATTGCTGTGAATATGATGCTGTGCAGTGAGCGTGTGTCAATGTTCAGCTCTCTCTATGATCTCTGCTGCTCTTTGTGTTTCTCTGAACTAGTTTGAGCTGGTCGCATAGCTGTGCTCTCTCTCTCTCTCTCTCTCTCTCTCTCTCCACGTGATCGATCGATCTATCTATCTATCTATCTATCTATCTATCTATCTATCTATCTACCTATCTATCTAAATTGTATTCAATCCCAGAGGGGAAATATCCTGTTGCGGCTTCTTTGTTATTATTGTGAAATTTACTGGTGTCAATTTCTTTTTTTTTTTTTTTACTAATTAGTAATTTACTAGTAATTAGAGTGTAAATTGCTTTAAGGCAAACAAACCAACTTACACCATTTTTTTCAAGTATTTTATTGGTAACACATTGGTAGGTTTCATTAGTTAACAAACTAAGAATGAACAATGGCTAGTTACACTGAAAAAAAAAAAAAGAAGAATTTTGCTGTTTGTTCAAATTGCTTAATTAAAATTAGCTAACCTTAAAGCGACACAATTGCTATACATTTTGCCCTAACTTAATTTGATTGTGTTCAGTTCACTTAAATATATGTAAAATTGAAGTTTACTTATTCCATTTGTGTTGGGATTGCATGAATTATTTGTGTTGAATGGACTGAAACTGGGCGGGGCTTATTAGTTCCCAGCATGCTTCGCACATGGTTAAATCAAGAGAAAGTAAATGTGTCATTTTATGTATTTTGAGGAAGATGAGAAAAATGTACTTGATAGTGTGTAATAGTCTTTAATGTTCAATTATGTTGGAATTATATAATTTAGTTGTGTGGCACTAAAATATATGAAATTAATTTGCATGATTGAATATATGAAATTGAATGCCTGAATCATGTCAGGGAGCCATATAAAATTAACTTTGAGACTACTTAATTGGGTCACTTAAAATGACATCATTCCATGATGTTGAAGTTACATCAACAATTATGTTTGTTTAACTTAATTGATTCATGTGAGACCAATGTACAAAATTAAATCATGTAAATCCAACAAACTTCTTTTTCAGTCTATACAGCATTTATTAAACTTAGGTAATGTTGATTTCAACATTTACTAAAACATTTTTAAAATACAAAGTTGTATTTGGTGACATTAGTTAACATGACCAAACAATGAACAACTGTATTTTGCTAACAATGATTAAATATTACACATGCACTGCTCATTGTTAGTTAATATATTAACTAATGTTAACAAATGAGACCTTATTGTAAAGTGTTACCATTTTATTGCCATTTTCAGTCCAAAATACTTTGATTTACCATCATTTTGAGTGTGAAATGCGCTATATACATTTAAATCTATTTAATCTAATACCTTTGTAATATTTCACAAATATGATGTTTTTTCTATTTTTAATTATTTTAATTTCATTATTTATCTATTCTGTCCCTGTGTGGGGTTTTAAGCACTTTGAATTACCATTGTGTATGAAATGTGCTATATAAATAAACCTGTCTATCTGTATACATAACATGATTTCTCCAATGATTCTCTGTTCAGATTTCTTTGACTTAACACAC